>BRKX01000017.1:10272500-12875000 GCA_026008535.1 Perilla frutescens
TTTTTTGAACCAAGCTCCTTTGAAATAGACTGCATTTCCCAAGATAAGTCTAGTAGTTGAAGGATCAACTTTCCCTGGAGGAAGTATTTCTTCGATTAGGCCCTTTGTTTCTTTCCTTACCCATCCGTTCACTTCTTCTCTTACCTTGACAGCCTTGGCGATGTCATCAACATATAACATTAAAAAGAATTAACTGTCAGCAAATACACTTTGAAAATAAATTTGAACACTAGGTTTCTTGATCATAAATCTGACGGTCCGGCCCATCAACCACAAGAGAAAAAAGGGTTAAAAAATAGGGATAACCTCGGTGCATTGCCCACCCTTTTTTTTCTTTTTTCTTTTTTTTCAATTTTACTTTTTATCCAACAATTATATACCCTAAAATAAAATTAGTCAATTCTAAGTTTAAAGTTAAAATTAATTTAATATTTGGAAATTTTACGACTCACGCAATGCACTCGCCTGTACTAATGTGTGGGCTCTTGCATTGCACTCTAGAATTAAATATTTTGAAATAAATATAAACACTAATTGAAAATAATAAACCCTAATTTTAAATAAGTATATACTCTGAAATAGAATTAATGATCCTTAAAATCAAAGCAAATTAATTTAAAATCCTAATTAGGAATATATGAAAGCCTAGTTGGGAATAAGAAACCCCAATGTACATGTATAAATCTAATTCAAATATTATAAACACATATAATTAAAGTAAAAAGGAAATAATTTAACACCACGATTGAAACTCTATAGTGGATCACAAAGAATTGTAGAACCCGAAAAAACAAAACCAAAAAATGCAAATAATTGAAAAACACGCGCGCCAAAATGGCGTCTTTTTGACGAAACACAGCATGGGGCTGATTTATGCGTCTCCCTGCAGAGGATTTCAATCCCAAATTGAAGTTTCTCTATATATAACAAGAACAACTGGGGATGTTCCTTTTTCAGCTATATGTATAATTTTTTAAATACAAATATATATATATCATAGCATACAAAGAAGAAGCTGACCTTATTCTGAAAATCAACTTGTTCGGAAATAGCTCCGTACACATTCTCGACTATGAGTCGATAATCGAGCTTCAAATTAAGGCTCTCATCAACCCAGAGGCCGTTAGCGGTCGACAAAACGGGCCCTCCAACCGGGCCGCCATCGGCAAGCACTCTACTCACAGTCTCCGAAAATAGCGCATGAAGCTCCTCTAAGGACTTGGACCTCAGGAAACCTAGAATCTGGTCTCGGGTCGGGCCGCTCGACCCAGAGGCAATCAAGCCCCATAAGACGTGGATTGAAAGGGGCGAGAAGACGAAGTTGGATTGTTCGGCATGGGCGGAGATGACGTGGTTCGCCAATGAGAAGGAAGCGTCGGTTTGATCGAGGATGGATTGCTGGAGCTCTATCGCCTTCACCGCCGTCGTCTGCCACTGTGTTCCTGCGCGTTTCGAAGGGTGCTGCATTCTGAGAGAGAGCGAAGATACGAATTTGGGGTTTCGAAATTTACAATGATCTCAAGAGTCAAGATAGAACACACATATATATATGGATTCCTTTGATGGAGGGAAATGTATATTTTGCCTAATATAAATATAAGCAATTTGAAATATTATGGCATGGTTCTTGTATTATATTCTATATATATATAATATATAATTAAAATATAGTGACAAGGTTGTGCGTCAACCTTTTTCCTGCCTTTTGCAAGAGTAATTTGGTGATTAGATGGGTGATATATTTGGAAAATTTTAATTCAAACAATCCCATTAAACTTAATAGAATAAAATGGACTCAATATTATTTATCATTATATATTTAAACAATATATTTGGAAAATCTTTATTCAAGCAATCAAACAAATTTAATTTATTAATTTGATTTTCTTACTACTATTGTAATTGGGTCCACTGTATAAGATGTGCCTTGTAATTATAATTTACTATATTAGATTTGTATGGAAGCCGAAAATTTGAAGCTAAAACAAATTTAGTTTAATATTTTCAGTCCTAATTTAATTGTTATCCATCTAATTATAATTTATTATATATATACACATATATATTGTGTGTGTGATAACAAAATTTTGCATAAACATAGTTCCCGCCCTTTCCAAGGGTAATTAAGGTCAGATGAGTATGATATATTGAGAAAAGTTTAATTCAAACAATCCAATTAAAATTAATGTCATAAACTAGAATTAATATAATATATGAAAAATATATTTAATATATTAGATTTTTATGGAAGGCGAAAATTCGAAACCCCCACATATTCGTTTAATTTTATAACTTGCAATTTAATTCCATCTAGAGTCGTAAATGAATGAAACTGTTCTTGAGTTACTCAGGTATCAATTCTGAAATCACACATGCCTGTATGAAATATATGTTCTGCAAACGTTCACAGAAAAGTGCTCGAACGGTGTTAGATAAAGTTCACAATAAAGTGTATGAATGTTATTATGAATTTAATTGAAATTGTAGAAAGTAAAGCACACAAGGAGTTGATAACCATGTTCGATAAATTGATCTACGTCAAGGGACTTGTCAAGTCCGTGGAAAATAATTTATTACTCCGATGCAATATTCACTTAGGATATTACGCGCAGCTGATCTTCCATCACTAGAAGACTTGTCTTTGTATACATTCTACGGGAAGACTTGTCTTTGTATACATTCTACAATTTTTTGACGATAATAGATTGAATATTAATTGCAGTCACTTTGTGCATTTAAATTATCGTTATATATATATATATATATGTTCCATACACTTGCATTATACATGATATGGTGTGGGCTTACACACGGTAAAGATCATATCATCATATTTCTTGTGTTGTATTAAAAGGCTCACGACTTAGATGATTCTGAACCCATCATCGGTACACCGTAGAATAATCTGATAGTTAGTTTATCTTGACTAGCTGAGTATTCTAGTACACTCACTTATGTATTGAGGATAATCATGATATGATAATATTCTATAATCTGACCTTAAGTGAGAAATAAAGATCCACAGAGTTCGTGTTCTTAACTCATATATATTGGCAGATATATATGTTATGTTTTGATTTATCACTCAGGATTCTTTCATAGGATCGATAACCTGAATATTTTACACAGTGGCATTTACATGTATGATGGGCCGTGCATTATATGTGACCACAGTGTCCTAGTGTGCCTTGTTGATGATGTCTCCTTGAGGAAGCACAAAGTTCATGTGAAACCCTGCAGGTGGAATTTATTCCATACATGATAAAGCTTGTTTGATACTACTCTAGGAATGAGATTTTAATTAATTATAGTTGTCAAAAGCTTACATAACTAATTAGTGGACATTATATCTTAAACATGGGGAATGGTTGGACTAAAGGAGAAATCATATTCACAAATATGTAGTGAATTGGTAGGTCGGTATTATTTCTTTAGTGAAATAAAAATAATACTTAATTTATTTACTTATAACCGAAGTTGTGGATATTAGAAATTAATAAATTAATAGACCAATTTTATATTCTTCTAAATCCATTTTCTAGCTCAATATAACCTTAGTGGACTGGGGGTGAAACAAGAGGAAGAGTCCCAGACCCATTAGGGTTTGTATGTGCTCTCTTAATTCTCATAGCATTCACATCCAAACATAAATGGTTCCTGGTTTGCCTTAGACTATCACGATATACTGTGATAATTTTGGTGCAGTGGCAAACTCGAAGGAACCCAGAGCTCACAATGCAAGTAAACACATAGAGAGAAAGTACTATCTTATACGAGAAATCATTAAGAGAGGAAATGTGGCGGTGGTCAAGATTGTATCGGAGGACAACTTGGTTGATCCATTCATGAAGAGCCTGCCTGCTAAGACCTTTGATGGTCACGTGGAGAAAATGGGAGTAAGATGCAGACCTGGTGGCACAGTTTGAGTTGATAGTTTAGATTGGAGAGTTGGCTTGTTAGTTTTTATGCTTGAAAGACATGCTTCAAGTATAAGTGGGAGTTAGTTTTGTATACTGGAAGACATGTCTTTATATAATTTTCTAATGATGTGATGATATGAAATGAAAGTTATTGCAATCACTGTTTGCATTTAGATTATGTTATATAATTATTCTATGTAATGTTCCAAATACTTACATTGTAGATGATATGGTGTGGAGAGTCACACGGTAAGATCATGTCATTAGAACCTTGTATTGCATTAAAGAGCTCATGGCTTAGATGGTCCTGAACACACCATTGATACACCATAGAATAATCTGACAAGTTAGTTTATCTTGACTAACTGATTATTCTAGTACACTTGTTAGTATATTGAGGAGGATCACGATATGATACGATTCTCTGTCTCTGACCCAATTAGTCAGAGAATAAAGATCCACAGAGTTCGGGTTCTGAACTCATGTGATATTGGCGAGCATATGTGTGCATTATTTGTTACTTTGATTTATTTATGGGTGAGATCTTTTCGTAGATCAATAAACTCGATATCTTAGGTAATAACAGTGTATGCATGATGTGTCGAGCATTATGCATGAGCACCGTGTCCTGGTACACCAGGTTGATGATGTTCTCTTGAGGAAACACAAGTTCATGTTAAAACCCTACAGGTGGAATTTATTCCTTACATGATAAAGCTTGTGTGGTACTACACAAGGTTTTAGATGTTAATTAATTATAGCTGTCAGAGGTTGATATAATTAATTATTGAACATTATATCTTAAACACGGAAAATAGCTAGACTAAAGGAGAAAGCATATTCGCAAATATGTATTAAATTGGTAGATCAGTTTTACTTCTTTAGTGGAATAAAAGTAAAACTTAATTTATTTAATTATATCCTAGGTTTATTGGATATTGGATATTAAATAAATTAGTGGGCCAATTTAATATTCTTCTAGATCCCTATTGTAGCCCAATATGACTGAAAGTGGACTGTATATAGAACTTGAGATAGAGGCCCAGCCCAGTAGGGCTGGAGCATGATATTTTCGCCCACCTCTTATATAAATATAGGAGGGGGGTTCGAAAATTGTATCAGTATTAATCAGCCCCTCTTTGTCTCTCAAAGTTATCCACAGATTTCACAAACCTATCTAGTAGATTTCAGCCCACTCTGAATCTAGATACAGTCTGGGAATACAACAGAAGATCTTGGAGTAGAATATCTGTGTGGCCGATTTTTGTGGAGATACGGAGCGCCAATTCCGTGTTCATTCAACAGCAAGATTAGATCTTTAATCTTGTCCACAGACCGTCTATCGATTTGTAAGTAGATTCATTTCTATGTCTTCCACTTTATTAGATTCGAATCTACTTTGCATGTTATTTTGTTAGACTGTGATAAACATGCATGTGACATAAAAAATATGATTTGCATGAACATGGATTAATGAACAACCAAATAGATCCTGCGGTGGTTTAATTCAAAAAAACCCCAACAGTTTTTCCATCCATCAATAACACACTCCATCTCTCACCATTCCATTCTCTTGGGAACACACTTCACCCTTCCATCTCCCACCTTCACCATCACCATTACGTTCCAAGGAAGGAGGAAAGATCAAGACTTGGTAAAGAGTCTTAAGCTTGAAGAAAGAGGCACGAGAAGAAAGGTCTGACTCCCAGCCGTCCGCGGAAGCTAGGCTTGTTCGAGAGCCTCCTTTTGGTATTTTCTTTTCTAGTTTAGCTCATTTATGGGGGTATTGTCTTAAAATTCTTAAGACATCAAATATTATAGAAGTTTTATGTTATTTGCATTTGATTTATGAGATGACGAACTTGTATGATATTTGTATTGTCTTGAGCATGATGGGCTAATTCCTTTCATTAGGGGTAGATAATTGACTTGGTTTCGATTCATGCATGTGATAGTTGTGTTCTTGTTTTTGGAATTGTGATTGTTCATGTTGAGTGCTTGATCACCACTTAGCATTGCTAGGCCCTAGATGAGATCGAGAGGAGATTCTAAGGCCCGACTTAGGTTTCTTCAATGTTACGTGAATTGGGTTTTGTAAGCCTAATTATTAATCTTGTTCGTATGATATAGCCGATGGGGGTTTAATGGATAGACGGTGACAGTAATTGAGTTAAATTTCTTGAAGGGGTCTATTGTATGTCTAAGATTAATTGAACCAACTTGAAGCAAGCTAGGAGAGAAACCAACTAGAGAATCTACACCCTAATGCCCTTATCACAATCTTTTCCCTTCGTCTTTAACTTTATTATTGTTTGAGTTGATTAGTTACTTTTACTTGTTTAATTTCCTTAGTTAGTGAAAACCTCTCAACCATGATTAGAATTTTTAGTTTGCATTTTATATTTTCGTACATGTATGCATGAATAACATAAAGATAGTCTCCTATAAGCTTTTCTCGAGGGAAATGATCCGAGTTAGCTTACCACTCTACAATCGACCCCGTCCTCTTGTAGGTCCGGATCAATTGTAGTTTGTGTAGGACAAATCGGAACCAATCATTAGTTTATCTTAACTAGCTGATTATTCTAGTACACTAGCCTATGTATTGATGTGGATCATGATAGGATAGTATTCTCTATCATGATCTTAAATGAGAGATTAAATTTATCCACAGAGTTCGGGTTCTTAACCTACATATATTGGCGGACATATATGTTATGTTATTACTTTGATTTATCAATGAGTGAGATTATTTGATAGGATCCACAACCTCGATATTTTAAGCAGTAGCATTTATATATATGATGGGTCGTGCAATATATATGGTCACTGTGTCCTGGTGTTCCAGGTTGATGATGTTCCCTTGAGGAAGCACAAAATTCATGTGAAACCCTGCAGGTGGAATTTATTTCGTACATGATAAAGCTTGTGTGGTACTACTTAATGAACAAGTTATTAATTAATTGAAGTTGTTAGAAACTTACATAATTAATTAATAGACATTACATCTTAAATATGGGGAATGGCTAGACTAAAGATGAAAGCATATTCGCAAATATATATTAAATTGGTAGGTCAGTATTATTTCTTTAGTGGAATAAAAATAATACTTAATTTATTTAATTATATCCTAAGTTGGGGATATTGGAAATTAAATAAATTAGTAGGTCAATTTAATGTTTTAGCCTAATATGACCTTAGTGGATTGGGGATGGAACAAGAGTGAGAGGCCCAAGTCCTTTAGGTTTGGAAGACCTAATTTTTGTCCACCCCTGTATATAAATAAGGAGTGGGGGTCGAAAATTAGGGCACACATCAATCAGCCCCCTTTTGTACTCTCTTGTTCCCCATAGTATTCATTCACACTTGTTTAGTAGTATATACAGCCCACCCTATATCTTGATGCGGTCTGAGAAATACAACCAAAGATCAAAAAGTGGAATTGCACTGTCATTGTGTGCGCCGATTACATACTTGAACAACAATAAGATTAGGCCTTTAATCTTGTCCTTAACCCAACACGAATTTGTAAGTTGATTTTTTAGTTTCTATGTTTCTACGTTTAGTAGAATCAAAAATTAAAACTTGTTGTTAATTCACTCGGTTTAATTATTTACATTAATTGCATAAAAATATGATATACATAAAAATAGGATTAATGAACAACCAAATAGATCATGTGGTGGTTCAATTCGAAAAAACCCCAACATATATTATTGTATGAATGGATTTCTACCAAGTTTTGTTCCTATACTAGAAGAGAGTGTGTTTAATATGACTAATGTGGCTAATCACTCTTTAGTTGTAATGGTCACACTAAAGCTAAAAAGATTAATGAGTCATGATTGTGAGTTAATCTGATAGTAGCTTAGACTTTATAGGTTATTGTGAGCACACAAGGAATCAGTAAACACAACGAACTTGGTTCGTCTAGAGGCACAATGCTTCTTATCATTTACATCTCTAAAGGAAAACCGGGAGATGGGTGGTAGGTTAGGGATTTAATCGATGAAGAATCACTTTTAAATCTAAACTGAAAGAATGAATGAGAAGACATAGTGAGGAATCCGATCTCCATAACTAGTTGATTCAATCATATGGGAAAATTGCCCATGATCGAGTGAGTGTGAGTTAAATCAAATTCTAGTTCAATCTAGAAAGCTTTTATTATTTGATTTTCTTTATTAGTTTGCAGATATATTTACCGTTGTGACCACAAGAAACTCAAAACCCTTCTTAAAATTGATGACTAGAAAGAGAAGTTACATCAACACTCTTTGGGATCGACCCTATACTCACATCACTGGCTACCTATTGTGGGCATCGGGAAAATACAAATTCTTTTTTAGCGTGAAACGACTGCGTGTCAGTCCCCCATTATTTTCGATAGGTTTCACTATTCTATAAAGGTTAAGGGTGCTAAAGATATTTTGCCAATAATTCTAAATTTTCAGTTATATGCAGATCTTATATCTTTCATGTATTGCGGGTTTTTTTGGGTAAATATCCCACTACTCACATAATTACTCTAGTCACTCATTTATTGCATCAAAAAAATTATCCACCAAACTGTCTGCTGGGAGATGTGATCGTATGGGAATGAAAGTTCTACTGATTTTTTGTATTAATTATTGTCAACTGAGATTGATATTTATTTAGCACAGTGCAGGTGATTTTTTTAGATTTAATCTTCGTGTGTTGATCGATATATATATATATATATATATGTTTAAATTTCACATTACATTTTCTATTTTCAATATCAAATTTATGGTTTAATAATGATTATTATAAAAATAAAAATCAATTATAATAAAATGGACCGTATTCAATATTTATTAATAAAAAATAAAAAATATAAACAATCAGTTATTATGTAATAAACTGAAAATTAATACTAAAAATAAGTAATACCCTATTCATAGTTTTTCCCTTCTATCAATTGATAGAAGGAAAGGGAGTGCAACATTTAGACTGCTTCGCTTAGCAGCACGAACCTTAGCTTCATGGAATAAAATGTTATTACTGAAATACAGAAGAATTGAAATCTTGGATCAAATTGGGTTCAATCAACTATGATTAATAATTATAAACTCAAACTAAAATATGATAAATTAAAATTGAAAAAAATAGTTAAATATGAAGTGATACACTACTGTAATATATAAATTTACAACATACAGACTACTGGCAGTGAGAAAAATTGCCTTGACGTCACATATCATATGAAATTGCTTATCGTTTGAAAAATCAGCAAAGGTTGCTTTTGTTGCTTCAATAATTACTTGCACTCACCATATTCAATTATTAAAACGTTAAACCTTTTGAATTGTAAAAGTATGTTTATGCTTCTGACCATTTTTTTTTTTTTTTGAAGATTTGTGACTTTTTTTTATTTGTGACTTATTTTAATGTTCCTAATCCTATATATTAATTTTAGGACCATCTGGTCTGGCTAGTACCATTTATTTAATTAATTAATCTAGCTAACCTGACCTAATTATTGATATTTATTAATAAAAAAATTCCATCTTTTATATCAGATGATTCTTTTATAAAAAAAAAAATTCACATGTTATCAGTAAGTTTGGTACGGTTTGGATTTCAAGGTATAATTTAGATGTTTCACTATCAATTTATATTTTATATAATGATAATTATAAAGGTACAGACTAATTATAATGCAATGGACCATATTCAACATTTATCAATGAATAATATGAAATTATAAAAAAATACTAATTATGAAATTATCAATATTAATAATTAATTATTAAGTAATAACTAAAAGTTTAAATTAAAAAATAATTATAATTTCTAATTGAATGTAATCGACTCTAATTGATAATTGAAAAATTAAATTAAAGTACAATATATTGAAATTGAGAAAACAAAAATAAGCAAATTTAATAGTAAAATACAGAATGAAAAATGAAACACCGAAAAGATTACATATATAAATCCATGTGCTTTTGGTATATTTGACAGATATTTCCCTATAACTTTTCTAGGAATTGAAACCATACTTGTAATAAATAAATAAGTTTCTTGTTTGACTAAGTAGCTACAGTTCTCTCCTGAAAAAAAGAAAAAAAAAAGCTACAAAATGCCTGTTTATTGCTGAACTTCCAGAATTCAATTGACACTTAAAAAATGAAATGATATTCTTTATAATTAAATGAGCTCTCAATAATCAGTTCGGCTATAATTACATAATCTCAACAAGCTAAGGCACCCAAAACAAACGAAAAAGGCAAAAAGAAAGAATATATATATATATATATATATATATATATGTATGTTTTTAAATATAAGAGCACAAAAAAATATATTCAGAGAGAGAGAGAGAGAAGGCCTAAGTACGAGGAGGAGTTTCGACGATGGTTTCCAATGCAGGCTGCCATGATCTTTGCCTTGAATACCTCTTCTGCAATGAATTACTCCCATCAATTTCATCAGATTCATCCACAGCCTTAGCTTCTGAGCCATTCGGAAACAGACAGAATTCGGGAAAAGTCTTCGAAAAATTTAAGGTAGCTGCATGCTTCATTCCTTTGGTTGTCTTGTTCGTGAAAAACTTGAGTTCTTCATTCGTGAGCACGGAGTAGAGCAGTTCCATGGGCAGAAGGAAGTAGAGCTGCCCGCTCTCCAGTTCTTCCTCTGCACAGATGCCCGGAATTCGCTGCCCGACTTTTAAATGGCTAGACTCACAAAGAAACTGCCCAGGAAATTCTAGCATGATTTCTGCTGCTTTGATTGGTGCCCTTGTGTAGACTAGTAATCTACCATCACTGCAGATAATTTTTACTTCGTTGTTGGAGATGATTGAAGGAGCACACATTGCTACATTGCCCATTTTGGGGTTTGGATGGAGGAGAGAGAGAGAAGAGAGGGAAGGAGGGAGTGTGGAGGGATGGGTGTTTATATAGAGTTTTGATTGTTATAACAATTAAGTTGAAAAATTTGTATTAGATTTACATGCTATTTGATATATTTATTCTATTGAAATAATAAAGTGTAGATGTGTTGTCTCGAAAGTCTGTGATTTAATTTGTTTGTGATGGTTGTTGAGGAGGGAGAAAGAGAAGGCATAAATGATTAAATTATATTGTTGGTTGTGTTTCCATTCAAGAGTATTTTTCATTAATTAAGACTGTGTGTTTGGAAAGCAGTGTTCAATGAAATCATCGAAATAGCCATTGACAGAAAGGTTTTCAGGACTATTAAATGGAGAACATTATTAATTAGGTGGGTTTTGTACCACCTTTGTGAAGGCACACAGAAAATATTGGTGCATTGAATGTATAGATGTTTTGGAGGATTGGTATAGACAACAAATTCATATCGATTTTTTCTAATACAGTTTGTCCTTTCTATATAATTTGCAAGTAAACTACTATATATATGTTCGATTTCTTTGTTGAAGTGTTTCTACCTAGTCCCATTTACTGATACGAATTGGTCCTATATATGGGATATATGCATATGAGGGGAATTTCAATTGAACCATTTTTAAAAGTCATATACACACACACACGCACTTCAAAATATACAAGTTGTGTTATCCCTAAATAAAACACAGCATGCTAGCTTGTTTAAAACTCATTTAACAATCAATACTTATAAAAAATAATACTCTCTCCGTTTCTACATAAGTGTCATTCTAACATTTTAATTTTGTTTTAAAAAAGTGTCATTCTACAAATTCGAGACATAAAATTCTCATTTTTCACATATTTTCTCTCATTTAATGCATTCATACATTTATATTTAACTCATTTCATGTATTCGTACAAGGGTATATTAGGTAACCCAATTAATTTATTAATTTGTGTGCATTCATCCAAAATGACACTTAATTAGAAACGGAGTGAGTAGTACTTTTTGAATGCAAAAGGTAGTACATTTGAAAAAATATTATTTTTTAGCCTAAAAGTATTACATAAATCTCCCCATATGAATTTTCATCCACGAAATGATCTCATATTATTTAAGGCGGGGGGGGGGGGGGGGCATATGATGTGATCCTTATTTGAAATCCCATTTTTTGGCCTAATGTGGTTAGATTATTCCTGCAAGCACATGGTAAGGCATGGAGCAACACATTGGCTATATGTCAATTGTCACATAAGGACACCACCAAACCAATGATAGGTCATGGTATCACTTATTTCTTTGTTACTATTCTATTTGTCCACTCACCAAATTTGATTGCCCTAATTAATTACAATCCCTTACCTGCATTCATAAGAAATTCAAATGAAGTCATATAATTTTGATGAGTTGTTGATGAGGGAATCTTAATTTCTTATTAGGATCTTAGGTTAACTGTTAATGAATTTGTCCCTATCCTACCTTCCATAGGTAGGAAGTCACTATCCAGTTCAATTCTTAACAAATTGAACTTATTTCTATGGTCTAATTAATCTATATATTTTAAACTATATATTGTATGGATTTATTTTATTTTTCTTTGAAAATATGTTTTAATTGATATGAGCAATATGCCAGATGATACTTGATGAATATATACTTTGCTATCTTATGCAATCTTAATTTGTATAAAAATAAATTATTTTGGATAGTATAATTTATTAGTTAATTATAATCCATCTACTTGCAAATGGCCTTTTGGATATTAATTACAAATTACTCATCTCCAGTATATGCAAACATGCAAGTGTGTGCGCTTGTTGAACTAGTCGAGTCATAAGAGTTGATGCTTGAGTTATATAGATCAAAATTGTAATACCCCAAAAAATTTATTATCTACATTTAATTAGGAATAGAAATTTAATAATTAGAATAAGTGTAATTTTTTAAAAAAATCAATATAAAAGAATAATCTATACTAATCTTAAGGGTAATGTAATGTAGGGAATCCTCTTGTACATTCTTTTTAGGTTAAGTGTGCCCGTTGAATGAGTTACCAATACCCGGAACATTCTCATATTTTATTGAGAGCCCTAGATACGGAGTTAATTTTATTAATTATGATTTGTTAATTGAGCGCAAATATATATAGCGTGAGTTTTACATGTTCGTTCAAAGGGTAAAAAATATACACAATTATTTATATATATATATATATAATGGATAGAAATAATATACACATATGGATTGGAATTGTTATAATTTTTCTTCCCATTATACGTGTCATAGGGAGAGAGAGTAATGGAGTGATGTGTCCAATTGAGGGGTTCATAGAAGTGATGACTAATATTTTTAGGATAGTTCAAAGGAAATTGCCATCATAAAAAAAATAGAGTAGGGATGAAAATCATTTTCTAAATTTCTTAAAAATGCGTCTCTTCTATACCTAATTTCAGCACTTGACATCCTTAATTAAGATTTAAGCAACAAGTAAGTTTTCTTTTTATTATTTATTTGGCTTAATCAATTAACTAGTTTAGCGGTTCTTACAAATTAACAAGCTGAGAAATATGTATAAGAACTTTAGTTCTAATATGAAGATTCGATCATCCTCTGCACATACGGTGTTAATTTAAATTTTTAATTCATTTACTTTAATTTATTAATAATCGAGCACGAGTAAAAACATTCTAATTTACAAATTTTAAGAATATTACGCCTCGATTAGCAATTGTGCATCTAATTTAAATTTGTACACGTTATGCATATTAATCAATAAAATATCACTAGTTTCGTAAACATGAATTTAAATAGTTCAACATAAGATATATAAGTAAGATCTAATATTTGTGATAGAAATTCAGATATGGTATGGTTCATGGGAATTACATAATATATATTAATTTATATATAAGCATTCTTCCTTACTTTGTATTGAAGTTAGTCTATTAGTTTTAAAGTTTTAAGCATATATGTACGTGTGTGTGTGTATATATAGTAATAGTGACAATCTTAATTACAAAATAAAATGAATTATTAGATCTTAAATTTCGGTATTTAAGGATGATTAATTATTTTTAGAATGGATTAGAGGTGGAGTACAATTTAATATAGAGTGGTCGTAGGTATATTTGAATCAAGTATATCAAGTTGTATAGGATTAATTGATTATAAAGTGATTAACTATTTAAATTCGAAAGCATTGATTCACCAACTTTATCATTTCATTATGTTGGGTGAAAATATCTATCATAAATCTAGTAAAATATTGATATAGGGAATGTAAATGAACAACATCTACCGTATATTTTTACATATTACTCTAGATATTACTCTAGATATTTCAAAGAGTCAAGTTGATTTTAAAACCCGAAAGCTTCTAAATAAAATACAGAAATTTAGTAGAAATTTTAATTAAAAGGGATCTTAGTAATTGAGTTTTAATAGTGGTCCTTTAGTTAAATTAAGCAAAGAATGATTGTTGTAGAGCCAGAAGAAGTAGCAGAATTTGAGAAGAACCAACCCAAATTTGAAAGTTTATCTATTATCCAGGTGTGCTACTTCATCTTTGCAAATTGTATCTTTCGAGTTATTAAACTCTGCTTTGCTAAAATTGCATATATGATTATCTGTGTTAAATATTTTCATGCTATTGTATGTTGTCGGAGTATCATAAACCATCGCTATGTCAATGTGAGCAGCGACAGTATTATATTGTATGTTTTATTTGTCATGTCCTATTCTTTGTCGATAGACTAAAATGAATGGTGACACTTATAAACTTTACGTGTTGATGATTTAGTAGGGGTTGCGGACAGTGACTGCTTACACTCTTAGCACTTCACGATGAAATATTTAGGTAAAATTTATTTTATTTCCAACTTTAAAACCTCATAAGCTTCACTACATGCATTGATATAGATAGATCACTTTTAGAAAATGTTTCGTATAACTTAAATTGTGCAAACTTGCCCACTGAGTGCATTAGTATTCAACTTAAATATTTCAAACATTTTCAGGTCAGTAGGCTGGCGGCGTAGATGTGATGATGCTGAGAGATGGACTTTTGTTATTTACGTATTTTTCATTGTCTCTTTTTGTTAGTATTCTATTGAGAATTGAGCTTCTGTACTTATGATATTCTTTCTTTAAACGCTAAGAACTTCGATCTTGATGTTATGGATAAGTGCATACATTATTATAAAGCATATTTGGTTAATTTGAGTCTTTTGTTGAGGTTTCGTTAATCAGGTTACCATTTTCTTTTCTGTTTTTTAATTTTAACCCTCGTGGCGTCTATATTCATGATATTTTGGGACCGAGACACTACAAAAATATATAAAAACTGATGTGATCCGGGACCTATGGGACACGACACGGACGAAATATCCGGAAGCTAAGGAACAGAACAACGTCGGATGTGTAAGGGATCAATACGACTCTAGAGAAAAGATGAATGACTCGACTAGAATAAACAAGACTCGAACGGAAATAGAACTTACTAGGAAACGCAAACACGAACTAGGACTCGATTGGAACACTTGTATGACTGGATAAGGCTGGACTCGACGGCGGACGGCAGCGTTGCTGGCGGAGGTCGTCGGACTTGGAGGTAGTGGCGACGGTGATTGGTAGATGTGGATTGGTTAGATCGGTGAACCCGTGTTGTATCAACTCGAACGCACTCGTCTAGCTTCTCCGGATAGCAATTCTCCCAAGTGCTTAATTATACCCTGAAGAACCTAAATAAGACTATTGGTTTGCTAAATCAATAGAATGGTTTGGTGTAATATAATGTTCGATCAACAAAAGATCAGGAGACAAAAGAGAGATAACTTCTTGAATTCTTGTAATTGTCTAACTTTATTAAAACAAATGGATCCCCTATTTATACTAATCAATAGGGACGAAAATACTAACCTAAATCCTAAAGGAATTCAAAAATCAACAAAAGAAATCAAAAGGAATCCTACCTTAACTAGAAGTCTTAATTAAGGCAAGATAAAATACCATAAAATAAGGAAATAAAATCTAAACTAATCTAGATAAAATCCCATGGATTTGGGCCTTCAATCCATGCCACTTTGGACCTCCAACACACGACATGGGCTGCAAATAATAACATTAATTCATGGCCCATGTTGTAATGTAATCTTGCCACATTTGCATGAAAAATAGCAACTTGTCGGATTCTCATACAAACGCGTAGAACTCTTCATGCACACGTCCAAATGGCGCAATTATTCTTCTCACGTCTTCATGCTTCCTTCTTCATCATCAATGGATAGCATGGTGATCAATCTCGAGCTGCCCTTCACTTCATCTTCATGCATTTCGAATTTGCGACGTATAGAAGCTTGTAAATAAGCTTGCAACTTCTTCGCTCGCAAACGTGTCATAGGACCTTTGAACTGCAGCTCCGGATCATTTTCTTCTTTGCCTAGCTCGACCTCATCATTCCTCCCCTGCTGAAAAGAATTCATCCTTGAATTCTCGGACTCATCAAGACCGAACTCATCATCTGCAGAAAAGGGAGATAGATCAGCAACATTGAATGTAGATGAACACTTGTACTCACCGGGTAAATCAATGCGATATGCATTGTCATTGACTCGACTCAACACGGTGAACGATCCATCTCCTCTAGGCATCAATTTCGACTTTCTCAAGTTAGGAAACCGTCCGGGACTTAAATGAATCCAAACGCAATCTCCAGGCTGAAAGATCATCGGTTTGCCCCGTTTGTTCTTTTGAACAGCATTACATACGCCAACGGCTTCAATACGCGCACGTATTTTCTCATGCATCTCCTTCACTTAATCCGCTTTTCTTGTACCTTTAACACTTGTTAGATGCTCAACAGGTTAAGGCAAAAGATCAGTAGGCATTAATGGATTAAAACCATAAACAACTTCAAATGGAGACATGTTGGTAGATGAATGCACAACTCTATTATAAGCAAATTCAGCATATGGCAAACAATCTTCCCATGATTTCAAGTTGTTTTTAACTAAAGCACGCAGCAAAGTACCTAAAGTGCGATTAACTACTTCAGTTTGTCCATCAGTTTGTGGATGACATGCAGTAGAAAATAACAACTTGGTACCTAGCTTACCCCAAAGTACACGCCAAAAATGTGCTAGAAACTTAGAATCCCTATCACTAACAATAGTTCTAGGTATTCCATGTAAACGCACAACATGTATAAAGAACAAATTGGCAATGTGTACAGCATCATCGGTTTTCCTACATGCAATGAAATGAGACATCTTGGAAAACCTATCAACTACAACAAAGATGGAATCTCGACCAGACCTAGACCGTGGTAAACCAAGTATGAAATCTATAGACAAATCAATCCACGGGGAAGACGGGGCTGGTAGAGGAGTGTATAAACCGAATGAGTGTGATGTAGATTTCGACCTCCTACATGTGATACATCTACTACACACATTCTCAACATCATGCTTCATACGTGGCTAAAAGAAATGTTCATGTAGCAAGTTTAACGTTTTAGACACACCAAAGTGACCCATTAAACCTCCCGCATGCGACTCTAGAATTAACAACTCACACATAGAAGACTTAGGAATACACAACTGTGAACCCTTGAACAAGAACCCATCATGCACGAAATATCCATCATATCCACGAGATTTCAAACAACATTCAGCACAGATAGAGGCGAAAAACTCATCACATGCATATAACTCCTTAATTGCATCAAATACCAACATCTTAGCATGCATAAGGTTCAAGAAAACGTACCTTCTCGACAATGCATCATCAACAACATTATCAGCGCCTTTCTTGTACTTGATGACGTACGGGAAAGACTTAATAAACTCTACCCATCATGCATGTCGCTTCTTCAGATTTTGTTGGCCCTTTAGATGCTTCAAACTCTCGTAATCCGTGTGAATCACGAACTCCTTAGGCCATGAGTAGTGGTGCTGCCATGTCTCCAAAGCTCTCTTGAGTGCGTACAACTCCTTGTCATATGTAGAATAACGAAGGGTTGAATCATAGAGCTTTTCACTAAAATAGGCGACTGGACGCCATTCCGTGATTTTGTTGATTGATTTACAATCCATGCACATACACCATTCGTTATTCTTCTTTGGCACTAGAATCACTGGAACGGCGCACAGACTCAAACTTTCACGGATTTGCTTCTTCTCCAACAGCTCTTTGACTTACCTGTCTATCTCCTTAGTCTCATCGGGAGACGTTCTATAGGCTGGTCGGTTGGGTAGTACAGCTCCGGGAATTAAATCGATTTGATGCTCGATTCCTCGCACTGGTGGAAGTCCTCCGGGTATCTCCTCAGGAAAAACGTCCTTGAACTCATCAAGTAAGGGCTGCACATCACTAGGCAAACAATCATTAGTAGCACTGCTCTTAAATGTGAGTAAGACAAGGGACATACCTACTTTCACGGCTTTCTGAACTCCTTTCACCGAAATAAACAAGCTCTTCATGTGTGGCTTGTTTGTACTCGATTCTTTCTTCTTTTCCACAGCTAAAGAGTCTGAATGAGGTTGTTTGGAAGGTGAGGTGGCGTCGGCAAGGGGCTGTCTGGTGGCTGAGGTTTCGGCCGTGGCCTTCGGGGCCTGTTTTGCGGCTGCTTGCTTCGCTTTTTCCTCTTTAAACCTCTCTTGCATGCGTTGCTGATCCATAGCAACGTCTTTAGGTGCTAATGGTCTCAAGGTGCTGATTCGGCCATCTAAGTCGACGGTATATGTGTTCAAACGTCCGTCGTGGACTACACGTCGATTATACTGCTAAGGCCTGCCTAACAACAAGTGTGCCGCATCCATAGGGATAACGTAGCACAAAACAGTGTCAGAAAACTTATGGATTGAGAATGAGACACTTACCTAATGAACAACGTGTATCTCGTCTCTATCTGTAAGCCACTGCAGTTTGTATGGCTTTGCATGTTGTTGTACGGGTAGACCAAGCTTTTCCACTGCGTATTGACTGATGGCATTTATCACACTGCCACTGTCAATTATCATGGAGCACGTGTGACCTTGTATCACTGCACGGGTATAGAAGATGTTCTACTGTTGGTGCTCTTGTTCCTCCTCTCGAATGATGCTCAAACTCCGGATTGTGACCAAACTGACTTGTTGAGCTTCCGGATCGACTTGCTCATGAGCTGCATCATTCTCGGCTTCTTTCTCATGTGTGGCATCGGCCACTGGCTCTGTTTCATCCTCACTGGCTGATTCGACTTCATTGGATTCTGTTAAGTATAGAACTCGCCGGTTCGGACATTGAGCTTGGAAATGGCCCCAACCTTGACATTTGTGACACTGAATGTAACGAGCTCGATTAGGGGCTGCACTAGGGGGCGTCACACCTTGGTTTGGCCGAGTAGGATTCGGCCGAGGCTGAGTGGATGGTGTAGACTCGGGTCTACGGCTGGACTACGGTGTAGAACGGTCGAAACACCGTTCGGGTGGTCCGGATTGACCTCTTGGTCGTGTAGAAACAGTAGAAGGGGTAGAAAATGATGTGGAAGGTGTACCTTTATTCCATGCAGGACGTGTAGGGGCTGAATTGCAGTGGGATCGATGGCGACCCTCTGTCAGCTGCCTTTCCACAATCGACGCGTACTGCACCATTCTTTCTACACTGGTGAAGTCTCTGAGCTCGACTTCACATGCAATATCGGGGTTCATACCTTCAATGTACCGAATGATGGTAGCATTTAAGGTCTCCTGCTTCCCGATTTTGTTCAAAAGGGTCTCCAACTCCTTATGGTATTCTTCAATCAATCTAGTTCCTTGCCTGACCCGATTGAGCTTCTTCTCAAGCTCTCTCTCATAGTGCATGGGAATGAAACGCCCATGCATGAACCTTTTCATTTCTTCCCAATTGTTAATTGGGGGATTGTGATTTCTGCGCCTTCTCTCTTGTTGCATTTCCCACCATGAGGCTGCGTAGCCTCTAAACTCTAAGTATGCGAGTTGCACCTTCTTTTGCTCTGAAAAGTTGTAACATGCAAAGATCTTCTCTACCTTACGTTCTCAATCTAAGTAGACATCGGGATCGTGAAGGCCTTCAAACTCGGGTATGCTCGTCTTGATGTTGTTGAGCCTACCATCATCATCATCATGATAGTTCGCACGCCTATGGGGACCTCGAGGTCATCCATGGCGTCCTCTTTGCCCTTGTGGTGTGTGATCGGCTTCATAACCACTGGCTGCATAAGAATCGTATACATAGTCATAGTCTTCTTCAAAGGCAGGCTCATGGGGCGGCCTTTGAACATCTTTCTGAATAGGCGGCGGCTGTGGGACGTGTCTCAATGGCTGACATCATCCATGAACCTCAATTTGAGGCTCGGGACGCCTCTCTGCATTATCTTGAGGCTCAGGTTGCCTCGCTGCATTGATTTGAGGCTCAGGTTGCCTCGTTGGATCAGTTTGAGGCTCGAGTTGCCTTTCGGGTTCTCCTTGGACCGTTTGAGATGCGGTCGACTGTATTCTGAGTCGTGCAAGCTCCTCTTACAACTCAGTTACTTGGTTGCCAAGTTCGTCCCTCAGTAGACGATTCTGGCGCTCGAAATGGTTGACTAGAGCTTCATATTGGTACTTTGGATCCCAGGATGGTTCGGACGAGTAGGACTGCTTGCCTGGTGTGTTTGGCGATCTAGGCTCCTTAAGAGGTGGAGTAGATGCCTCTTTGTTGGTACCTTTCTTCATTGTACCTGCAAAACGAACAAACGTGAAGAAAAAGTGGTATAGGACCTCACAATTCCTCACAAACGCTCGTGTATGTCACTCTTGATTTTTCCACTCATGTATGTCTCTCAAAAGGTGTGGTGCACGTGTGTAATGAATTTGGGGGTGGGCTGATCGAAACAATCTTCTCTTGACTAGCTCCTCTGGGTCTTCTTCAAGCTCCAACGGATAAAATCAAGCCAGAAGGTTGCTAAGAGTAGAAGTAGGCGTGTGGTGTAGGTGAACCTGCTGATTTTGGTGTATGTAGACCACGGGTGTACGGGTGTATGGGTGTATGGACTATGTGGTGTATAAGGTGAACCGGGTGTAAATGTAAAAGAACTAAAAATTTCAAACCCTATAGTGTGTAGGATCGAAAATTAGAGTGGATTAGTATTAGGGATGTCAATCTAGCCCGAAACCGATGGGCCGGCCCGAACCGTTCGAAAAAAAGGTGGGTTAGGGTCAATTTTTTTAGGACCGAATTGAATTTTAACCGAATGGGCTGGCGGCCCGAACGGGCTAGCCCGATCAGCCCGTGGGCTGGCCCGTTGGGCTGGGGGTTTCTTTGAAAAAAAAAAATTTACTTAAAACCCAATCTTCAACCCTAAATGTTAGAGATAACTGAGAAGTGAGCGCCGCCTATTTCAATCATATATTGTCTTAAGCTAGAATTGAGGTTGAATAATTTGTAAAGGTGTGGTTTAATGGTTACTTTGATGCTTCTTTACAAATGGGTTGAAAATTTTGTGTTTGTTGATTTCTATTTTTTTTTCAAAGATAACGATTGAATAAATAAAATAATGATTTCAGTTCAACAAACTACTAGGATGTAAAATTGGTTTGAAAATTAACCATAAACATGTGCTTGAAATTTATAGTTTGATGAGCTGTTTTCAATTTCGTTATGTAAAAAGTGTGAAGACTTATATTTTATTTGAGAATTTACCTTTTTGGATTCGTTCTTGCTTGATTTGAATAAAGTCATAATTTTTGGGTCCATTTTTTCCGATAATGTAGCTTCAATTGAGCTTTGGAGTTGTATTAATAACTACTGGGTATTTTTTCATGGGACTAGAAAAGAATTTAATTTTTATCGGAAATATGTTGGCCCGATGGGCTAGCCCGAAAATCGAAGTGTTAGGGTTAGGGCCAAGAATTTTTAGCCCGAAAAAATTTCAGCCCGAAATAGCCCGAACCGAATAGCCCGATAACCCGATAGGATTGGCCCGAAACCGATGGATTGGCCCGTTTGACATCTCTAATTAGGATGAAAGATCTTGATTAGATATGGATGAGTATGGAAGAAATCTAAACAAGGTAGAAAATCTAATAGATAAGGAAAGAGACTTTTGGATGTGTTTGTCCAATGTGAACACAATCTAAGAATCCCTAAATATATGAAAACAAATCTAAAAACAAGGAATTAAAATAAAAAACACAAGAAACAATCTAATTTTCTTTTTTTTTTAATCGGCGATTTTTTTTTATTGTCGAAGCTTTTTTTTCCTCAATGAACAATGCAAGTATTACAACTCGAAAGACTCAAAATGAGAAAATGAACAAAAGCAACGTATTGAACCACGAACGATAGAAACCGACGTGGCTCTTGATACCAATTTATGATGTGACCCGGGACCTATGGGACACGACACGGATGAAATATCCGAAAGCTAAGGAACGGAACAATGTCAGATGCGTAAGGGATCAATACGACTCTAGAGAAAAGATGAATGACTTGACTAGAATTAACAAGACTCGAACGGAAATAGAACTTACTAGGAAACGTAGACACGAACTAAACTCGATTGGAACACTTGTACGACTGGATAAGTCTAGACTCGACGGTGGACGGTGGCGTTGCTGGCGGAGGTCGTCGGACTTGGAGGTAGTGGCGACGGTGATTGGTAGATGTGGATTGGTTAGATCGGTGAACCCGTGTTGTATCAACTCGAACGCACTCGTCTAGCTTCTCCGGATAGCAATTCTCCCAAGTACTTAATTATACCCTGAAGAACCTAAATAAGACTATTGGTTTGCTAAATCAATAGAATGGTTTGGTGTAATGTTCGATCAACAAAAGATCAGGAGACAAAAGAGAAATAACTTCTTGAATTCTTGCAATTGTCTAACTTTATTAAAACAAATGGATCCCCTATTTATACTAATCAATAGGGACGAAAATCCTAACCTAAATCCTAAAGGAATTCGAAAATCAACAAAAGAAATCAAAAGGAATCCTACCTTAACTAGAAGTCTTAATTAAGGTAAGATCAAATACCATAAAATAAGGAAATAAAATCTAAACTAATCTAGATAAAATCCCATGGATTTGGGCCTTCAATCCATGCCACTTTGGACCTCCAAACACACGACATGGGCTGCAAATAATAACATTAATTTGTGGCCCATGTTCTAATGTAATCTTGCCACCTTTGCATGAAAAATAGCAACTTGTCGGATTCTCATACAAACGCGTAGAACTCTTCATGCACACGTCCAAATGGTGCGATTCTTCTTCTCACGTCTTCATGCTTCCTTCTTCATCATCAATGGATAACATAGTGATCAATCTCGAGCTGCCCTTCACTTCATCTCCATGCATTTCGAATTTGCGACGTATAGAATCTTGTAAATAAGCTTGCAACTTCTTCGCTCACAAACGCATTATAGGACCTTTGAACTGCAGCTCCGGATCATTTTCTTCTTTGCATATATAAAAACAAAACACATTATTCTTAAAAAAGATGTCTCTCACATAAGGTATAATGGGTCAAATGGGTCCAAAAAATTTATAATAAAAAAAATGTCCAACTTACGGCGCATGCACTCTTCCATACATAATGTATGATAGGTCAAAGGAAAATTCTAAACATAGCCCCCTTTTTTCTCTCCACAACCTCCACTAATAAAATAAATATAAATATTAATATAATAAGTCATTTTTACCCCATAACGCTCGATACTTAAAAACCTAACACAGCCCCCTAAATATCATAGCCCCGGTCATGTTTTATAATTAACGTTTAATTATCATAGCCCCGTTCTATAACTGAAAATAAAATAGAGAGAGAACGATTGACATGGTCTCGGTTATCATAGTCTCCATTCATAAACATATTTTTGTTGTATATTATGCCATAATAAAACTAGCTAGAAAATCATTATGTACAATATATCTACATTAGTTGCTAGAATTATGATTATCAATTCATATTTTTTATATGCTCTCTAGTTTCCTAATCATCCCACTAGTATTTTTTCGTTAGTAAATCTCTTATTAAGAGAATGAACAACTTGTACAGAGGCATAGTTGATGATCTTATCAGCAACAAATATTTCAAGAGAAATATACTAATGAAAATAGAGAGTGCGAGAGACTTTGAGATGAATTAAGCATGGGAAAATATTTTTATTACATATCTTTTATTACTGAATCAATGCGATAACTTAGAACAATCTTGACACTGCATCCTCAGATTTTTGCAAATTGTAATCTTACAAAGCAAAACTCCTAGAATCTTAAAGTAGCAGCATTGTCACTTCCAAAGTCAATGCAATATTCATATGAACTATATAATTATTCAATCAATCCAATATAAAATAATATTCTAAAATTTTTGTCATTGTCCATGATAGACTCATAAACTGACCATTATTTCACAAAAAAAAACCACTTGCACATAATACATCAAATTGATTTGTTTTGTAGACAGTAGATAAAATAGAAAACATATATAGGAAAACTTACCATCGTAAACAATCGCTTCAGAAGTGATGCAGAATGGATTTATTGTGGTAGAATTATACACCAAATTGTGTTTATGAACAGAGGCTATAATACAAGATTGTGTAGGTTGTATGTTCCCTCTTTATTTTATTTTTAATTATGGAATGAGGGCAATGATAATTAAAAGTTAATTATAAAACACAAGCGGATGCTATGATATTTACGGGGCTGTGTTAGGTTTTTAAGTATTGAGTGTTATGAGGGTAAAAATTACTTATTATATTAATATTTATATTTTTTTATTAATGGGGCTGTAAAGAGAAAAACGAAGGCTGTATTTAAAATTTCCCTAGATCAAACCCCTCAGACAGCCCAATACAAGCCAATAAGTAAATGGGTCCAAAAACTTTTTTTTTAAAAAAGGGTCCAATTTACGTGTGGCGCTCGGAATGCATGAGCCAGATAATTTTGTTTTTTAGATCATAAAATAGAATTGGTAAATCCTAAAATTAAATTAAACTACTTTAATTTTTTTTTTTAATAAATATAAATTTGTACCCTAAAATTAAAATTATTTAATACTACCTCCGTTTCAAAATCTTTGTTGTTTTAGGTTTTTTTTTGTTTCAAAATGTTTGTTGTTTTATATAATTTGACATTTTCTCTCCCAATTTTAACCCTCTCAAATCCTACAAGATTTCTTGATTCTAACTTACCTATAATATATGAAGAGAGAAAAATATATGGAGAGAGAAAATATTGTTATTTTTTAGGAAAATATAGATGAATTAGATTTTATGGCATATATAAGGGATGGGTATATTTGTCCACAAAATTAATTATTAATTCCAGACAAAAAAAAAAAAAAAAACAAAACAACAAACATTTTGAAACGGAGGTAGTATTTTTTAAATATATGCCCTAAAATGAAATTAGTGAACTATAAAATTAAATTGAATTATTATTGCTTATCTAGCGACTTGCACAGTGCACTAGCCCACATTAACGTGTGGTCTCATGCATTACGCTCAACAATTATTTTTTTTCAAAAAAGTATAATTTGGTAAATTAAACCTTAATTGAAAATAAGAAACCATATTTTGAAATAAACATATACCCTAAAATAGAGTTAGTGAGCATTAAAATTAAATTGAATTAATTTAAACCTTAATTGAGAATGTGAAATCCTAATTGGGAATAAGAAACTCATATTTACACGGCTGATATCTTTTAGTACAATGAATGATACTTTTTTCTAATGCGTATATTTTTTCTAACCCGATCCAACCCGCATGCAACCCATCTATCTAATAATTGTATGAGCCTTATTTTGATGCCTTAATGATGTATGTGAGACTTTGTCATGCTTAAAATGTTGGTTATATATCATTAATTAGCGCCGGGCATGACTTGACTATATTTTAAATGGTGAGCTTTCTCTTATCATAGTTGTCGCTAGATTTATTAATTTTTTATTACTCTTTATGTCCCATTTATATAGGATTTTTGTTTTTTTAAGTCTCAATATATAAATTAATTTCTATACATATTTAATTCATTTATTAATGTATACTCTTCTTAATATGTTTACATTAAATATTAATTCATTTCAAAAAAAAATAAATATGAATATATTAGAAAATTTAATTGTTTAATTATTTTCTTAATAAATTTTTTAATTCTAGTGAAAAATCCAATTAGCAAATAAATAGGACGGAGAAAGTATGTTTGTTTTTATGGTGGATGAAGTTTCAATCTACATTTTATTATATGTATATATGAGAATTGCTCCGCCGCAAGTGGTGGTTGAAAACTAAAGTTGCACTAAACTAATCATATCACACGCTAATTAAGAAAGATTCCTACGTAGTTAACTCAACTTCAATAGAAATAAAAGATAATTAAAATGATTATTCACTTTGGGTGCTAGAAAAAAGACAAAAAAGACGAAATGGGTTCTTGCCTCTTGGATCATTAACAGGAAGAAGAAACTGTAAAGTGCCAATTTAATGACCAAAAAATTTAATTGTCTATTTATAAATTAGCGGGCAAAAGTCAAATAAACGCGGGAACTATGTGGTCAATCTACACTAACCTTTATCTTAATCTATACTATATATAAAAATAGAATAAATCTAATTTTACCTTCAATTTTATGACAATTTAGCAAATTAAATAATTAAAATTCTGATCCCTGGGCATTTTCTCAAATATAAATAGGCCATTGTGTTTGAAAAATTACGTGTGAGCACCACAATCGGAGCAACAGTTACATTTAGAAACTGAAGATCAAAATTTTATGTCACGCGACTGTGAGAGCCGTCGCCCTCTGTCAAAATTTTGAAGACCGCTCTCAATGTTTGAAAACCTCAAGTCTGGGGCCACAGAGAAGATAGATGAGAGGGGACATGAATTTGGGGATGAATAGCAAGGAAGAGTGGCAGATTTCTCGAGAGAAAGAAGATGGTGACAGTCTTTGGGTGAGAGATAGAGTAGTGAGAGAGATTACGATTCGAAGTTGAATTCGAATAAAAAATAATTCAATTTCTTCTCCAGAATGAAACCCCCAATTTTGTCATGATGTAAGAACAAAATCAACGGTTCGATTCACGCCATCAACAGGTAATTCACAAGGAGTTAGTTTTTTTTACTTCATTTTCTTTTCAATATTTGTTAGATTATTTGTATACATCTAAGTTCAACGCCGTGTAGAGTTCTCATACCCTGTAATTCCCCGTGTTCAACGCCGCCCCCTGGCTCATCTTCGTCGCCGAATTACAGTTCTCACTTCTCATACCCTGTAATTCTGCAAAGCTTGAAATAGTGTCGCATTAGAGGTTTGTATATTTAATGTAATGGATAAGTTGTCTTTTTTAAAGATTGCTAGGAATTATTTTTTAGTGAATTTGATTGATCAAATTAAACTAGGACAATCAATTACTCCATTCAATGAGGCAGGGAAGTATACTTTATGCTCTGGTATATGCAACAGATGTGGAGATTAAACTCTAGGCTCTACAATAAATGAAATCAATGGGTAATTCAGAACCCTTGGATATATATCTCTTTTTTTAATGCTAAAACTTGTGGGCGATTGGAGAATGAGTTGCTTTGTTACTATTAATAATTTTTATTCGATTTAATTAAAATATTTAAGAGAGCTGAATAAATTGAATTTCTTAAAAGAAAATAAGGTTTCTTTTATCAAAAATATTGACACATTGCCATTAGATTACTCATGATTAAACACAGTTTCATCCATGTGCATTATTTTGGCATTTTCTCATTTCCTAACATGATAAACATACCTAATGTAATATATAATATTATCTCTGTATTTCACAGTCATGTGCCATGCATGTCTATGCACAAAGATGGCTATGGCGAGTAAATGCAATCCAAAGCTTCACCCGTTACTTTCATGAGTTTTTAGATTTTGTAAGATCTATAACTGATCAAAATAAGCATACATATATGCTTTCTTTTCCTTTTTTTTGCTCTTCGATTTACTTTCTTCATGAATCTGCATGATTCTCATCCCACCACCATAATATCTCAACAGGATGTGAATCTTCTTTGTTTCTTCATAAATCTGTGTGATTCTTTATGATTCTCTTTTATTTTTTGATGAATATTGACAGAGATAGGAATATGTAGGAATTAGTTCTTCATATTTGTATAATTAATTTAGCTAGAATCGGGTAAAATGAGAAGTGGTCAACCTCTAATTTTTTCAAATATTTTTGGTAGGCGTTACTCAAAAGTATTTGCTGAATTTAATTCTCTAAAGTGTTGAGTTGAGAATGAAACCCTAATGTTGCGCATTATAGTCTGAAGCCACTTTTATTAGTTTAGAATATTGGTATTATATTTAGTATGACTTCAAAAAATCCTATAGCAGTTCTAAGTCGAAGCTTATGTTGTGTAGGACCTATTGAGCTAGAGAGAGTGAACCAAGGCTCAGTGCTGCTGTAGCATTTCCCCAGATACCTGAGCAAGATGGGTGTTTTCTTATTATAAAATTGTATGTTTGAGTTATATAAACTCTATTTATTCAAAGTTAAAGTGATTTTCATATCGAGAAAATACTTTAGCTTTTCTGTTTAGAGGTTGTATATTCCTAGCAAAGAAAATATGGTTTTCACTATTCGAATATTTGATGTCCCGAGCAGCTAGGGTCATATAGCTATCTGATGTAGCTCCAGATAGAGTATAATATCAGTTCACTGTAGGTAATGACAGAAGTAGCCTGAGTGATGCGGATCAAGCCGAGCTGATGTCAAATCCAATTAGAGTGCCGGAAGGGTCGGTGACAAGATCCAGAGCTAAGAGGTTCAAGGAGAGCCTCAATGAATTTATTCAAGAATTCTGGAGCTAAGAGGTGACCAAGAGGCTTGTGGAAGGAGCAGAACCCGAGCACAAGTGGAGGACATTGATCTCAAGTTGCAGCATAGGTGAACCCGAGTGAGGACGCGAGTACCCGGTCGCACCAAAAGGCGCGGGTGTCACATGACCCAAGGCATGAGTTGACCGTAATGACATAGGGAGGTGTTTTGCTTTCGGTTAGGCGCGAGTGTCAGCGCGACCCAAGGTCCGAGTGGACTGCAATGACATAGGGGGTGTTTCGCTTTGGGCGGAGCATGAGTGACAGCGCGACCTAGGGCGCGAGTTACCCCGTGTCGCGTCCCTGTACAGGAATTCTGAATTTCTAAATTTTTAAGTATTTTTGTTTCCAATTTCTTTTGGGATATTATTTTATCACAACTATATAAGGATTGTATCTTTTTGTTCCAAAGACAGATCATTATTATTATTGAAATTATTTTGTGAGTTTATTTCTCTCTAGAGAATTCTCTCAATTTCACGCACACACTATGAGATTACCCTGACTTATCAAATAGCCGATTCATATCTGTTTGTGGCATCAACACCAATTTCGAGTTTGTGTTTCCAATCTACATCGGGTCATGTCATCCTTCATCGTGGTTCTTCATCGTTGTGAAACTAGGGTTCAGAGATCTTCCATCAATTCCATCGTGGTAACCTAATACTCTTGGGAGGATCGCATCAAGTGGTATCAAAGCTTCGGCTTTGTATCAAGTTCCAAATTCTATCCCGTATTTCAATTTTGATTGAATTTTCTCGCCTATTAAAAAAAAAGAGTTCGAAAATCAGCACAAAAAGACAGTTTTTTGGCGGGAAAATATTTAGTGTTTCTGTTGATTTTAGTATTGATATTTGTGTTCCTAGAGGCTTAAACATCGTCCGTAGAAAAATAAAAAAAATTAGAAATTTCAAAATTTTCAGAATAATTTTCTGGTATTTTTGGTGTTTGCTTTAGATAAGTTATTTGAGTCTTATTTGTGTGGTTGTGGAATTTTGGTGATTTCTGTGGAGAGAAATTTGAGTGGTAAAAGGCAGAGAGTATGGGATCAATAGAGAGAAAAGAGACAATATGAGTGATACACGAGCGTATACACGTGAGTTGAGAGCATAGCACTTTGTGTAGGAAATTTACTGTGTTATTTTGTTGTATTTCGTTATTTCATTCTGTTCTTTTCACTTGTAGTAGTTCATTGTTGAGTAAAAAATGTGAGAAAAAGAGTCAATTATGTCTGACAAAGCTGTAGGTACCAGAGATAAGGCTGAGGAGTCTGGAGAGAACGCAATCAAGAACATCGATCCTAAATACACAATGGAGGCCATGAAACAACACATGACACGGTTGTTCCAGACAGAGATGGCTGCACTGAATGAGAGACTCGACAACATAGAGAACTCAATATAGAAGCAGTCTCAGCAAGCTCCTCGTGTAAACCGTGGTGGCAAAGGTGGAAGAGGAGCTCGAGTGGAGGCTAGACGTTATCCCCATGTAGAGAGAAAGAGGGGAGAGAACTATGAGTCTGATTATGAAGATTATAAAGAGGAAGATATGTTGAAGACGGATCCCTTGTGATCGAATATGTTGGAACAGATGCCCAGCTTGCTGACATCTTTACAAAGGCACTTGATAGCAGAAGGTTTGAAACACTAAGATCCTCCTTGGGTCTTTGTGTTCTCTAAACTTCTCCATTGTGAGAAGACTCTCTATACAGTCTTGGTCAGTGATGTATGTATAGAGAGTATAAAATGACCATGGTTAATATGGTCTGTAAGTGTTGTGCCAATATCTGTCTCGGACAGTTTCTGCTTTGGACAAACGGTTACTTTTCAACGGCTAGTAGTGCCTTGATTTTCGCACCACGATCGATTCCACTTCTCCATACCTAGCTGCGGGGTGATGTGTGAGGAATAAGTGAGTTAAGGAAATTTCCTTGTTAGAGTTTCCTAATTAAGGTCTTAACCTTATTTTTCAAAAGAGACAGAATCGTTGCAAAATTTCCAAGCTATTCTCTCTCTGTGGTGTGTGTTTGAATTTTTGTTGTTCAAACTCTAATGGCGGACAAAGGTGTTTCTTCTAAGCCCTCTCAAGCAAAGAAAACCAGAATCTCTACTAAAGACTTGCGACGACAGCTTGCGGAGCTCTCTCAACCCATTGTGTTTTCGTCTTCAATGGCCTCTGTCTCTGTGAAACCTTCTATTGCTTCCTCTGAAGCTCTTGCTTCTGTGGCACCTTCTGCTGATTTGCCGTCTCGATCTGTGTCTGAGACAGATCTCGTTACTCAACCCTCTCCTAGGGTTTCTGAAGAGCAATTCTCTCCGCCCATGGTGTCTGCGGAAACTTTGGAAGCTTCAATTGCGGCTGTTGTTGAGAATGTTGGAGGAAATGAAGTCTCCATGGCTTCTGTTGTCGATGATGCTGCCGCCGTTGCTGTTGGCGAAGAACCCACCTCAATTGAGGAATTTGCCGCATCTCTTGATGCTCTGAAATTTGTTCAAGCATCGTCCATTTCTGCTGCTGTTCCGGTGTTTAGTGACACGCCCGTTGTCACGGTTCAAGTCCCTCTTGGTGAAGTTTCCCCTGTTGCTGCTGCTGGAAACCTTGTTCATGATCGAGGTGATGATGATGTTGATATATCCTTTCTCGATGAGGAGTCTCCTGTTCCTGAGGAAGAGTCTGTTCCTCCTCCAAAGGCTACCTCCTCCAAAACTCGCTGGCCCAAACGCAAGTTGGAGTTGAGAGATGATCCGGTGTCTGATGATGAAGATGACACGCCCATTGCCAAATTGAAATCCAAAGTGTTGGCCAACGTTGCTGCGAAGAAGGGTTTTTCTTCACAAACCCCTAAGAAAGTTGCTTCAAAGAAGGGGTCTTCATCAAAACCCCCCAAATCTGTGAAGCCTGCTGGGAAAAAGACTGTTCCTAAGAAGCATGCGGTTGTTCCTGCTCGCCGTGTGACACGGAGTGTGTCTGAGTAGATGATGGGATTGATGTCGGGTCATCGTCGCCCGTTGATGAAGCAAGCCAGAGCACCTTCCCCCTCTGATGAAGAAGCAGAGGATGTCCCTGAGTCTGTGCCAGACAGATCAGATTCTGATTCTGAGGTCTTTGATTCAAGTAAGTTTATCTCTGCCCTCCACCAAAATCAATTCAAGATTGTTGCTGGTCGCTCGTTGATTTTCGAGCGTTGTTTGGTTAAGTCTGATTTAGAGGGAACGGGTGTTGACTCGTTGTTGCATGATCTCCGATTAGAGAAATCTGCTTTTTGTGCTCCACCTTTTATTGCTGCTGTTGTGCATGAATTTTATGCAAACTTGTCCAAGCGTATGCATGATGCGTCCTATGAGCATGTTTTTTCTGTGTTTGTGTGGGGTCATTGGATTGCTTTTTCCCCTACTGTGATCAATAATTTTTTGGGTCGTGAGAACCTAGTTGCTCCTGCGCCTGCGTTTGATCTGAATGAAGTTGTGTCGGAATTGACTGGAGGAAGTCGGGTGGTTTGGCCCTCGGGGCGTGCGTTGTTGGCGTCTGATTTGAGTGTGAAGTACTCAATACTTCACAAGGTTGCTGTTAGGAATTGGTTGCCCAGTTTTCATGATTCTACTGTTGGCAAGTCCATGGCCTTGTTGCTGTTCAAAGTAGGCACTCGGAGTAAGTTTAATCTTGGCCTGCTGATCTTTGAGAACGTCTTTGCTCGTGCCGAATCAACTCGTAGCCAGCAACCTGTTGGATATCCTGGCTTAATCTTCCGCATCATCATGGCCCAACGTGATGTTGTTTCTGCAAATGATGTGTATGCGCCTATTGCGCAGCCGCTGTTAATCAGCCATAAGTTGTTTTCGTCTCAGCATGCTCCGGATGTTCCTGCCCGCGATGCTGATGAAAGCTCGAAACCTGTGCCACCATTTGTCCCAGACAGATCTGCTGCTTCTTTTGTTGTCACTTCTATTTTCTTTGACAGGCATATCAAGTCTCTGGAGCGTGAAGTTGTGTTTCTGAGCAAATCCATTAGGACTTTCAAGACCAGGAAACAGGAGTTGGAGGCCTTGCTGTTTGATCTCCGGGCCCGAGCCCTTGGCCTTGCCTCACCGCTTGATGTGCCGAGTGCTTTCTCTGTTCCTGCTGCTGATAAGCCGGCTGTTGCTGATGCCGATGATGATGATGCTGCTGCCTCCCCGGTCTGAAGTTTAGTGTTTGCCGTTTCTGGCAACAATTAAGGGAGAGAAGAATGTTGGTGCACAAAGGCCATGGTTGGAAGAAAGATGGTCTTTTGCTGATGCTACTATGATGAGCGTGTGCTTATTCTTTTATACTTGATGTTTTCTGAACAAACAATTTATTGGGGATGCTGTTTTACCCCACTTTAGTTTTTGTTGGTCTGTACTTTATTTTTGATCAACTGACAATGCAGTTCTACACTACGAAACAATGCTCTGATCGTGATGAAGGCACTCCCAGTTCAGATTCAGGGGGAGTGTGCTTGTAACTGTCTCTGACAGTTTTTACATATATCACTCATTTTGATATATTGTTGATCTGCGAAGTTTATTCAAGTGTTGTGCAGATCGTGATGATAATTGCCAACTATAAACGCCAAAGGGGGATATTGTTAGTGCCATCGTCATGCACTAAGTTTTGTGTTGTTGAATTGACGAGATATGTTCGACAATGTGTGCCTGGGTATGTCCCACGAAGATTTGTTTTCCGCTGTGCAAGAAAAGAAAAAACAGTTGGTGAACTGTTCCAGAGTATGTCCCAGACAGAACCAGGGACACTCTATTTATGGCAGTTTCCATGTTGGAAAGATCTTGCGCCGAACGAGTTTGGAAGGTCAAGATTAATTCATTTTACTGCCTTGTGTTGTGGTGTAGATCCAGTGCTAAATTAACCCCTCTACGCATGGAGAGTATCTACACATGTATGGAAGGCTACAAACCACAATCCACATACCATATTGGCGACGGATGAAGATCGACACCTATATAAAGACAGAATTGAGGAGCAATCGATACCACTGATATTTTGTTTAGATTCTAATGTTAGAATCAGTTTGTGGTCGTTTTTATAACTAGTAGTTGTTCATTAAAACGTTCAAAGTGATAGACTAGTATTGAGTGTTTACAAGTGAAACACGTGAGGGGATTTTTATTCCAGTTTTATACGCAATCTCGGGAGAGATTGTAAGTTGAAGTCGTGGGTAGCTAGAGGGAGTCTAGTGTCACGGTTGTGAGGGGATCTTACAACTTTCGACTAGCGAAAGAGTTCGTAGAGAAGAACGGGTAGCATAAGGCGGGAGGCTTGTATGTGTAATATCCTCAATACACTCGACGAAGGAGTACCAGTCGAATCTTCAAGTTTGGGAGCAATCCCCCCAGAGTAGGTTGGTTGAACCGAACTGGGTTATCATCTCGTGCGTTTTTACTACTTTATTTATTTATGTTCTTGCATCTGTCCCACACATATCACAAAACAATTTCTAAGCAGTTTACTAAAAACTATTAAAGCACGGATTACTGTTTTTCAACTCTTATAAAATAGGTTGGGGATTGTATGAAGATGGGTTGTTTGGTTTTTATTTTGGGGAGGTTTAGAGGGTAAATAAAATCTAAAAATTATAATATTTTTATTTTAAAATATTATGGAGGGTTGTAAAGAAAAATTTAGGGGTTGTGAATAAAATCACTCTCAACTTTTCTCAAAGGGAAGCAAATCAGACTTTTTTCTTACAAAATTCAAAATTATATGATGTTTATACAAATCTTCTTAGTTAGTGCTATGCTTTGCACTAAGGTTTTTATCAAGTACCATACTTTACACTTATAGTACTATTTTGATTGTCATGATCTATATGACATAAATCAACACCAAAGTATTTAGTTTTTCCAAGTACTACACATGCTATATTGGACAATGTTCGTAAGGATGTGTAGAACGTGATCTGAACTTCAATGAAGACAGCTCTGTTAGTGCCACCGTCATGCACTAAGTATTTGTCTTGTTGTATTGGCGAGATATGTTCAACAATGTGTGCCTGGGTATGTCCCACGAAGATTTGTTTTCCACTATGCAAGAAAAGAAGAACAGTTGGTGAACTGTTCCAGAGTATGTCCCAGACAGAACCAGGGACACTCTATTTATGGCAGTTTCCTTGTTGGAAAGATCTTGCGCCGAACTTGTTTGGAAGGTCAAGATTAATTCGTTTTACTGCCTTGTGGTGTAGATCCAGTACTGAATTAACCCCACTATACTTGGAGAGCATCTACACACATATGGAAGGCCACAAACCACAATCTACTTACCATGTTGGCGGCGGATGAAGATCGATGCCTATATGAAGACCGAATTGAGTAGCAATCGGTACCACTTATATTTTGTTTAGATTCTAGTGTTATAATCAGTTTGTGGTCATTTTTGTAACTAGTAGTTGTTCATTAAAACGTTAAATGTGATAGACTAGTTTTGAGTGTTTATGAGTGAAACACGTGAGGGGATTTTTATTCCTGTTTCGTACACAATCTCGGGAGAGATTGTAAGTTGAAGTCATGGATAGTTAGAGGGAGTCTAATGTCACGGTTGTGAGGGGATCTTACAACTTTCGGCTAGCGAAAGAGTTCGAGGAGAAGAACGGGCAGCATAAGGCGGGAGGCTTATATGTGTAAGATCCTTAATACACTCTTCAAATGAGTACCAGTCGAAACTTCAAGTTTGGGAGCAATCCCCCCAGAGTAGGTTATTTGAACCGAACTGGGTTATCATCTCGTGCGTTTTTACTGCTGTACTCTTTTATGTTCTTACATCTGTCCCACACATATCACAGAACAATTTTTAAGCAGTTAACTAAAAACGTATAAGCACAGATTACTGTTTTTCAATTGGCCCCAGAGCGAGTTGTCTGTATTCAGGGTTGATCTTAGGGTATTAATCCGTGTTATTGTGTTGTTTTTGCCGAGATGGACTCGATGAAAGAAGGAGCCTCGACGGTGCGACCTCCGCTCCTTGATGGCAATAACTATGCCTATTGGAAAGCTCGTATGACAGCTTTCATTCACTCAATTGATGAGCGTGCCTAGAAGATGGTGACTGAAGGGTGGAAGCCTCCTATCAAGAAGGATGAGAAAGGCAAAGCGGTGCTGAAGCCAGAAGAAGAGTTTGACGATACTGATTATCAGATCATGGGATTGAATGCTAAAGCCATGAACGCCATTTTCTCTGCAGTGGACATGAACGTGTTCAAACTCATCTCCACATGTGACAAGGCAAAGGATGCATGGGATATCCTTCAAACTAGTTTCGAAGGAATGAGCAGTGTTCGTGCATCTCGTATGCAGCTCCTCACTACCAGATTTGAAAACCTTCGAATGGATGAAGGTGAAAAGCTTACTGATTTCAACGCCAAGATTTGTGACATAGCTAATGAAAGCTTTGCACTTGGTGATGCCATCTCTGAGGAGAAACTTGTGCGGAAAGTTCTGCGATCTCTTCCCAGGAGATTCGCATATAAAGTCACGGCGATAGAAGAGGCCAAGGACGTGAGCAAGATAAAGTTACAAGAGCTGATGGGGTCCCTGAGGACTTTTGAAATGGGACTAACAGATGAAGAGACAGTTCAGAAGAAAAGCATAGCCTTTCAAGCCGGCTCCAGTTCTGATGAGCCAAGTTTTGTCTCTGACAAAAATGATCTGACTGAGTCAATTGCACTGCTGACAAAGAATTTCTCAAAATTTATCAAACGTTATGAGAAGTCTTCATAGAATAATTCTGTCAAGAACAGATTCTCCAAACCTCGGAGATCTAAAGATGAAAATTCTATTGAAGAAAAATAGAAGGAGGTCAAGTGTAGAGAATGTGGTGGTCTTGGGCACTATCAAGTTGAATGTGCTAGCACCTTAAAGAAGAAGAATAAATCCTATAGTTTCACTCTTAGTGAAAGTGATGATCCAGATGATAGTGGGAATGATGAAGAATGCGTGAGCAATCATATTGCTTTCATGACACATTCTCACAAAGAACCTGAGTCTAATTCTGTCTCTGACAGACAGAATGACAATGTTTTGGAATGCAGTGATGATGAAGAATTCACTGAAGAGTCTGCCATAGAAGCTTACAAAAAGCTTCATGAGAGCTGAATCATGGTGGTTAAAGTCAATGAAGGGCTGATGAAAGAGAATGGTAATCTCGTTAAAGAAAGAGATAGTTTGTCCACGTGCCTCAGTTAATTGCAGAATGATCTTCAACAATCCAGAAATAATTCTCACTCTTAGAATGGTGAACTGCTTCATCTAAAGAAGCTTGTCAAGATGATGAATTATGGATCGTCTCAGCTCGATGACATCCTTTCTAAAGGAAAAAGTCCGCAGAACCATACAGGTCTTGGATACACTGGTGGGAAGTTTTCTGATCGTTTCTGTCAAGGACAAACATCTGGAAAGCATGATGAATCTGTATCAGAACCTGAATTTAAACCAGAGATCAAGCAGCCACAGCCTCAAAAGTCACAGTCTCGAAAGATTGGAGTTGTCTGCCACTACTATGAAAAACCTGGTCACATTCGACCATACTGTAGGTACTACATCAATGATCTCAGAAGAATGAGGAAGAAAGGTCGATCTCAGAATGACCTGAATTTCAGAAGACAATCTGTATGGAACAGATCCTGGAACAATCACAGGAACTATGTTGTTCACACTGCCCTCAATATTCTTGCAAAGAGCAGCTAGTACTTTGACAGCGGATGCTCGTGACACATGACTGGAGATGCCAGTATGCTGATGAATATCCAAAAGGATTGTTCTTATCAATCCGTTACTTTTGGAGACGGTGTCAAGGGAAGAGTTCTTGGCCGTGGTCATCTAAATGTTGAAGGAATGCCCAACTTGGAGGATGTTCTGCTTGTTGAAGGACTGAAAGCTAACTTAATTAGCATAAGCCAACTCTGCGTAAGGTCTCTTAGTTCATTTTACTAGAAACAAATGTCTTGTGAAGAACAAAGAATGTGTGCTGCTGATGGATGGAGACAGATCGAGGGACAATTGTTACCTTCTCAACATGAAAGGTAAATGCTTCAGAACTCAGCTTGATGAAGCAAACATATGGCATGAAAAGCTTGGTCATGTGAGTTATAGAAACATACAACGTCTCATGAAGACAGAAGCTGTGAATGGAGTTCCGAAGTTTGATATTGATCGTAGCAAAATTTGTGGACCGTGTAAAGTGGGAAAACAGATTCATACATCACATAAATCTGTTAAGAAGATTACCACCTCAAAAGCTTTAGAGCTGTTGCATATGGATTTGATGGGGCCTGTTCAAACTGAAAGTATTGGACGGAAGAAGTTTATTTTTGTGTGTGTGGATGACTTCACACGATTCACATGGGTTGAGTTCCTTAGAGATAAAGGAGAAACTTTTGAGACATTCAAGAATCTGTGTCTCAAGCTTGAAGTGGAGAAAGCAACAGCTGTGATGAGAATTCGAAGTGATCACGGTCGTGAATTTGAAAATGCTTATTTCAAAGGTTTTTGTGAAGAAAGAGGTATTGCTCAGGAGTTTTCTGCACCAAAAACACCTCAACAAAATGGTGTTGTTGAGAGAAAAAATCGGACTCTTCAAGAAATGAGCCGAGTCATGTTGAAGGCAAAATCTGTCTCTGACAATCTATGGGCTGAAGCTGTGAACACAGCATGTCATGTTATTAACCGGGTGTATTTCAGACCGAAGACAAGAGTTACTCCCTACGAGCTGTGGAAAGGGAAGAAACCAAACTTAAAGTACTTTCACATCTTCGGAATTACTTGTTATATGTTAAGAGACCGAGAGCAGCTTGGCAAGTTTGATTCCAAAGGAGATGAATGCATTTTTCTCGGATATTCGAGAAATAGTCAGGCCTATTGAGTGTTCAACAAGAGGACTAAGACGGTGATGGAGTCCATCAATATTTTTGTAAATGATCTGGAAGAACCTGTTGCCCAGATTGATGAGGAGATTGTTGATGTCATAACTCTTGTGCCAGCTTCTGTTCCAGATAATTCGGAACACAATGATCAGGCTGAGTTGAGGAACGAAAACCTGGATAACTTCAAATCTTCAAAAGGTGTGCAGAAGCATCATTCTACAGTAGACATTATTAGTGATGTGAGTGAAGGAGTTAGAACCAGAGGAGTTCGAAAGAACTATTGTGAGATGATTGCAAATGTCTGCTATACTTCTACAACTGAGCCCAAGAACGTTAAAGAGGCCTTACAAGATGATCGATGGATTCATGCCATGTAAGAAGAGCTCTTGCAGTTTGAAAGAAATGAAGTATGGGATCTGGTTCCATGCCTAAAGATGTTAATGTGATCGGCACGAAGTTTATTTAATGATCATGCCTATAGTCAAACTGTGATACTACATAAATTAGCTACTTTTGGTCTATCACCCAAAAAAGACAATCTTTCGTGTTCTTGTCTATTGGAGCCCAGCTAGCACATATATATGAACAATTAAATATATGTTTATATCATCTACGTTTATTTGATCTTGACATATACCCATGCTATATTTACATTTCAATTCACATAAAATATATGATATATTGGTGTGGATTCATGTAAATTGGATATATAATTAAAAATATTAAGGAGTTTTATCAATTTACAACTCGAAAGATAAGTTGCTTATTAATCTAGAGTTTAAAAGATGAAAATTATTAATTTAAGTTATTTAAATCATTTATTTTAATCCTTTTTCAATTTTTAATTATTTTTTATTAAATTTAATAGATAATTCGTGAAGAAATGCTCATTAATAATTAATATAAAATTAATTAAAAATAATTAAAATACATGATTTCAGCCATTAGACTGATAGTTTCAACCATGGATGAGTTAAATTGATAAATCTCATCGTTGGGACTAAGAATTGATAATTAACCTATTTTCAACTCTAAATGAATAAAACTTGGTAATCACTAGAAGATAAAACGTTAACATATAATCCTATAGTTATCTTATACAATTTCTGTAATTCCAAAACAGATCATAGAAGTCAATTTCGCCATTGTAATTATATAAAATTTGAATAATCTAAACACCTAATCAACATCACTATCGTAATAATAATCTAAAATTTGAATCATAGAAACAGCTATCGATATATTTATAACACCTGTAATTTCATGAAACTCCAAAATTTCAACATTAAATAAACTGCCAGATATGCCCTTACCCCCACAAAGAAGCCTCTGACAGCCACGTGTCTCTTTCGCCTTCCCTATTAGTCTACTCTAACTCCAATCATTAACCCCGTCTCCACCCCCACCCCCACTCCCACCCCCAAATCAATCAATGATGAACCCCCACATTTTCACACACATCACACAGTAGCGATGGCTCTCAGCCCTTTTCCTTCGATCCCGCCCAAACCCCCCTTCCCACGCCAAAATTAACAATCCAAAAATCTCTAACCATAAATTCCAACGTCATGGCGATCGTTACCGGCGACAGATATCTCGAATCACTCGTAAAATTCGTCGAGAATCAGGCGGAGAGATTGATAGAAGGGACGCTGGTGTTGAAATTGAATCCGGTGGGTTTGCGGTACGTGCAATCGAGGCTGGAGGCGTTAGGGGAGCTGGAGAGCTTGTTGGCCGGAGCTCCGGTTGATTATTTGCGGGCGTATGTGTCGGATTTGGGTGACCACCGCGCGCTCGAGCAGTTGCGGAGAATTCTTCGCCTGCTTCCGTCGTTGAAGGTGGTTTCGCTGCTGCCGCCTCTCCGTAAGGATCCAACGCCGCTGTTTCTGCTTCCATTCGGCAGTTTGAAGGTTCTGGAGCTCCGTGGATGTGATTTGTCGACGTCTGCAGCGAAAGGGCTGCTTGAGTTGAGGTTTACGCTTGAGAAATTGATATGCCATAACTCAACTGTGAGTGCTGATTTTCTTTTAGAGGTTTGCCTAATTTTTTGTTGTGCTTGCGATGTTGATCACCGTGAGTTCTTGTTTGATTACCGAAGCATTTTCTTTTCATGGGGTGTGTGAGATTAACGTAAATGGATTTTATATCGAGAAAACGGTTTTTTTTTTATTCTTTTTGTCATGTTTCTGTGTGGGTTATGAAGCTGAGTTTAGAAATGTTAGATAATAATGCAGTATGTTTTATTATATTGCATTTTAAAATGGGAGGAATTGAATATTGAGTGAAGCAGGCAGAGGAGAATGTCTTGACATTTAATAGTTCTTAAGCCAGCTGCCAATGAAGCCTTGTTTCTACTTCTCAGAACAGTGCACATCAAATAAGCATTGATCAATTCTGCTAGCTACAATGTTGATCTATTATCATGTTGACCTTTCATTTTTTGTTTGTGGAAATTTGCTTAGGATGCATTGCGACACGTATTCGCGAGTAGAATTGCGGACATAAAGAATTCACCCCAGTGGAACCGGTTATCTTTTGTTTCATGCGCGTGTAATGACCTGATTCTCATGGATGAGTCTTTGCAGCTTCTTCCTATGGTTGAAACCCTTGATCTGAGTAGGAACAAATTTGCGAAGGTGGATAATCTCAGGAAGTGCACCAAATTGAAGCATGTGGATTTGGGATTTAATAATCTAAGAAGTATTGCATCATTAAGTGAGGTAATTTTCTGAAATCAGATGCCTATTACTGAGCCAAATAAGATGCTTGTAGCTTTGAGCTGAAGACATAATTTCTTAGTGATGATTACTGTTCCCAAATTGTGGGTACATTCATTATGGTAGAGCTTCTCTAAGGTTATGGCAATCAGCTAACAATATATTCAAAGTACGAACCTATTTTCCAACTGTGCACCTAAGATAATAAAGATGTATACCTTCATATCTAGAAAAAGGGTCTATGTTTTGACTGATGACAGATCCTTTACACTTTATACAGTTTTTTTACCACAAATTTGTGAATATGCTATTATAGACTTCAACTTTTACATTAGTTTTCACTTGAACTAGAAGAAGCAGAAGGAAGGAAAATTGGAAATAATAAAAGGCATTCTATTATCTGATTTATATGTTTTCCCAGTCAGTTTTCAGATGCTCTAAGGTGAACATTATGCTCTATGACTTAAAATATCATCCTCAATAAGTATTAGTATTTTTATCTAGGGAATTGGTAGCAGACTCACTTTAAATGTTAGTTTGTACAGGTCCCCTGTCAGATTGTTAAGCTTGTGCTGAGGAACAATGCTTTAACTTCATTGCACGGCATTGAGAAACTGAAGTCACTCCAAGGGCTTGATCTTTCATACAATATTATTTCTAACTTCTCTGAGATAGAGGTACTTGCTGGTATCCCTTCTCTTCAGAGCTTATGGTTAGAAGGAAATCCTCTTTGCTATGCCCGATGGTTCCGAGCTAAAGTTTTCAGCCTTTTTCCTCATACAGACCTAGTAAGTTGTTAGTTACCATTTTTTAAATTGTTACTACTTAGCAACCTATATATGGAGAAAATTCTCTTCTGATTTCTTGGAACACTTATTTCAATTTGCACTTTCATTGACTTGCATATGTGATATATTGGCATGTGCTTTAGCTTAAGCTGGATGAGAAGAAAATCTCGGCTTGTGAGGCTTGGAAGCGGCAAATAATAATTTCAGGCAGGCAGAAGCAGCCTGCAAGCTATGGATTTTATTCACCAATCCGATATGATGCTGATGTAGATGAAAGTGCAAATACTAAGAAGGTAAGAAACTACTAGATGGTATCATTATCATTCTCATGAGAATGTGATTAGCAACCATTTACTGAGATGTGAAATTTGGTCACAATAAATAATTGTTTTGTCCTGATGATTTTCAGAGGCTTTCCCGTCTTGCATATATTGAGAATGATGAGCGGAGCATATACATTGCTGACCAAGATTCAATGTCTTGTGATAATGAGATTGAGAGCAAAGGCGAAACTGCATATACAGAAGAAGAAGCTGACATCGAAGATTTGATTAAAAGAATTGAAAGTTTGAAGAAGGATCATTCTGTTCTATGGTTGGAGGAATTTCAAGAATGGATGAATCAAACATCAGAAAATGTTGCTAATGGTAATAAATTCAAGAGTACTGTCTCACATAGTAATAAAGAGACGCGTTTGAAGAGTGCGACAGAGGACGTGGACCATGCTGAGCCCTCAAGATACATGTCTGACTCTTTTCAGCTTTCTGGAGATGAGAGTAGCACAATCATTCTAGGATCTGAGACATCCTTTGCAGATACATCGGTTGTCAGTGCTCAACAGTATTTTGATCGGCTTGGTGAAGCAGCTTCAAGGTTATTCATGGGGCATGCTGGAGGGGATAGATCTGTTTTCAAGAATTTTAGTGAGAGTCAGGAAGAGCTGAGATTCATAAATAATGAAGGGAGTATGTCTGTAGATGGCATGTATGTGCGGTTTAATTCCCTTGAAATGCCCAGAGGGGATAGTTTGAGTACAGAAAACACCTATGTTCCTTCAACTGCAATAAATGATATAATAGGGTCCCATTCTTCCTCAGCTTGCCCGGCTTCTCCACCTCATTACCAAGAGGATATTTTACATCGACGCCACAACCTAGAAGAAGAATTTCTGCAGCTATCTGCTGAATCATTCTCAGTGGCATCGTCGGATAGTAATACGAGTTGTAGTGAAGATGATTCTGCACAATCTGGCCCTTCAGTGTTTCGTATTGATGATTCTGTTATCGAGAGTTCATCTGAAAGGAGTCATGACAAGTTCTGTGCAGCTTCATTTGAAGATGATGCAGGTGATGCAAATCATGATAACATTTCATCATCAAAGCAAAATGGAACTGATATGTCAATTGCTGGTACTGAAGGGAATTCTTCTAATACCAATGGTAGAGAGTTGGAAATCTCCCTTCCTGGCAGTAGTAGGTCTTATGATGCCTTACATGATGATGAAAGTTTAGGGGTTATTAAGGGGAAAACTGGTTGGTTGGATAAGAATAGACGAAGAAGGAAACTCAGTAGAAGGATGATCTCCTTACCAGAGGAAGATGATGTACATGGTGACACTGACTCATCGAAGAAGTCTAGTGACCACTTAGAAACCTGTTGAAGTGCATGGACCAAGAAATGTGTTGGTCTGTGAGCTGTGGAAATCCACACTGGCTAGAAATAATGGGGACAGTGCTACCTTCACAGTATTTGGCTAGTATAACAGGGGAAATAGATCTTTGAGTTCAATGCATGAAGTGGATGCAAAGATGGTTTACTTGGATGGTTGGACCTGTTTTAGTTTAGATTTGGCTTCTGATTGGGGGAGGGGGTGAATGAACTTCTGGACAGTATGTGCGATGTAACCGTCTGATCTCTGTTCACTGAAAGATCACGATATATTGAAAGGTTAATAATATCTTATGAGGATTATATTCTGAAACTCTAACCACTACATGATTGAGAGAATTTTCTTGTTTCTTTGTTTCTATGAAGATTGTAATGCCATAGGTAAGTTTCATTATTCTCAAATATGATGAGAATTTTTTCTTGGTACATAGCCTTTAGGAATCTTTAAACTAAATGTATATATGATATGTATATGATCTTATTATACTTCTTCGAGTTGATGCTCTGCATAGTATTTAAGAGCAGCAATTATAATGCATTTATTTTACTTCCTGTTGCATGTTCTATGCACACGGAGGACCCAGTTAACATTGCTGTTGTATGCGATGTTGACTAGAGACGTAATTTATACTTTTGCAGCTTTTTTTAATGTTTTATTCATAGCTTTAATTCTATTAGTTGATAGCTTCATTTGGTGATAACTTACAGGAACTGGCTCAGAAATGGTTACTTGTCACAGGCTTAGAGATGTGGAGAGGTTTCTTTGGAATTAGGACTCTTCTAGTTCTTAATTTGTTACTTGCAGTCTCATCGCTGGATGCCTGCTGCTTTTCTAGTAGTGTGTGTAGTATCTTGGGCTTGTATGGGTGTCCATGCAACATATCTGTCGAAGACCAGGTGTGTGTACTTGGAGATCAAGACAATTGACCTACCAATTGAATTATTGGATTGCTCTGGCTCCTGTGGGTCGAGAATGCTTACTGTCTGACAAGGTAATTTTAACTACTTAAATATATTATTATACTGGTGATGCTTTTTTTTTTATTTGTTGAAATGTCTTGGGGAATATATTTTGCATTGTGGGTCATATCAATTTTGTCTTGACGGGCGGCACACAGGTTCAAAAATTAACATCATCGTGCTTTTTGTTAGAAAACTTATAAAGGAATACTAAGTCAACAATCGAAAATCTCTATCTCATTTTGTTTTTAATTAAAAAAATGTAAGGCAATCCCGCATGAAGTAACTGTATTTGTACAAGTTAGTGAGAGTTAAGTAAGCCAAATAAGAAATTATACTAAATTTTGAATTATTATACCATAGTCCTATATAGCCATTTGGATTGCTTCTAGCCCTTGTCTTAAAGGAGGAGCATTAAGTATTCAGTATTATAGTACTGATCATAAATATATGGGATATTATTTTGGAACTCAATTTGTATATTGTGGCCATAGTTGATATATTTAATGATTTGAAATAACATATCATTTGATGGATTATACTGATGCTTTCATGTTGTTGTGAGAACCATATTACTCAAAGTTATATGCATGAACAGAACAGGTACCAAAACACTTCATTACTGAACAACTCTTGCCAACTTTAACACAATTAGGCCTCATAACCTGTTCGTTCACGTAAGGGACAAAAAATGGCACAGAACTATTCACTTGTGATCACAGCTTACTTATTCTCTTACTTATTCTTCAATCTTGATCCCTACAGGATAAAGCATTCTGTAAAAACTAGAAATCATGAAGTGCTATTCAGTTCAAGTTTAAACTTTGATGTATCCCGTGCTTGAGATGTGAACCATTTGCTAGAGTATTAAATTTTTCTTGATGGTATCTTGCAGCACCAGTAACGTCATACTTCTTCATGAAAATCGGAATGTTGTCAAATAATAAAAAATTAGATGCTGGGATTTGAATACTGACCTGCATTATGTCATACAAGATGCTTGTCAAATTAGTTTGAACTTTATTACTTCCCACCTTGTGCTTTCAAAAGTTTTAACGTGGCTTTATCTTTGTTCATTCACATAATAGTATAATACCTGTCGTCTTCATTCCTTTTATTGGTGGCTGGGGGTTGATGGTTGAATCTTATGCTCACCTACTTTACTTACAAAATCATTAGGTAGTAGGTTTTTTTTTTTTAATTAAAATACATGTAGTACCATGTTTCTTTACAATTCCTTTTTAAGTGATTTCTTGTGATTTTTCTAGTTTTTCCTCTCGTCCGCCTTCTGGCTAAGAGTATGATACCTTCCAAGATTGTTGTTCATACTTGAAGGGCATCCACTTCTGTTCACTGAAGATCTCATGCTATTTTGTTCCTCTGGGATGGCATTTACCCCATACTATTCATCTGAGATGGTAATTATTTTCTATATATCTGAAGGATTTGATGTGAGATGCTTCTTTTATTGCTTGAACTTATCCCTTTTTTTTCTGACCTCGTTATTCCTAGTGAATCCCCTTGAGCAAATGGCATTTTATCCCTTGTGAACTGCTGCCTAAACACGTAATGTGAAGATAAAACATGTTTCTGATCTGAAAGCATGGAGGCACGGGTGGTTATAAAATTTTCTAGCGTTGCTGAATACAATCCACGCCAAGTCTTGTGAGATAAGAATTTAGTTGTTGCTTATCATTCTTTGCCCTGTTTGTGATTCCATATTCATTCCATTTTTTTTTTATTTTTTTTTTGTGTGCGCGCTAGCTTGATCTTGCGTTGCCTGTAAATGAAACAATTTTGTGGTTTGTGTTTGATTGATTCATTCATTAGTGTGAAGCATTGTACAGTATAGGACTGTAGGTTTGGATGGTTAATTGGTGTGGATATAAAACATTCTTGAACTGTACATACGTGATGACGTTACATCGGATAATACTACAGTTTGAAAAAAACAAATCGTACCGAAATGCAAATTATTATATCCCAGCTGCTGTATTTTTTATTTTTTTTTTATTTTTATTTTTTGCATAATATGCCCCGTTCCTTAAAACTCGAGATAAATGATGATCAAACAATGTTTCTAGGAACTTTTTATTCTTTCTAGTTTTTTTTACAGTTGTATACATAAGATTGCATGTAATAATTCAAGATTTAGTTCGTAAAAGCTATGCAAGATCCATCCATCGTATAGCTCATTTTCAACATACCTCGAAACATCATAATTCATAACTGTGTCTTTATATGGGGAAGCGTGCACTAACAGGGAATTAGATATATTGTGAAATATTGGGAAAGTGATTAGAACTTTTTTTTTCTTTCGTGGTAACCTCTAGTTATTTGATGGTGATAAATTTTGTTCATCTGTAATAGTTTGCCCATCATATAAGAAAGGTGAGCTATATTATGAGTATCATATACAAATAGGTTCGGACTAAAGTAGTTGATGAGATTTTAACTTAAAAACACCATTTTACCTTTTTCAATTTGACGATAAGATACTTCCTCCAAAAAAAAATGACGATAAAGATATATCTTCAAAATGCCAAAATTTTGCTATATTTGACTCTGAAAATAAGTAATGTACGAAGTAATAGACAACAATAACGGTTCTTGAGTATATCATCGCAATTCTTTTTAGTTTCATGGTGGGAATAGTTATTGGTTCTTTCTTTGTTTTTTATTTGTTGCTTGGAGATTAATAAAGATGAAAAACCTCCCTCATAATGTAGTGATATGACCACGAAAAGCCTTGAAAAACCGAACCCGGAGCTGCAATTTCGAGATCCAATTACACGACTTCGAGCAATACAATTGCAAGGATATTTCCAAGCATTTGTATGTAAGAAGTTTGAAGATGAAGAAAGAGTTGAGAGCAGCCCCAAGATTGTTGTGTTGTTCAAGATTAAAGATTGAAGATCAAGATTTGAAGAACACAAGTGCATGAAAATATTCAGATATTTTGGGCAGCCCATAAAGGTCAAATATTCAGCCCGAGATTGGTCAACATGCTATCAATTAATGATGAAGAAGGAAGCATGAAGACGTGAGAAGAAGAATGACGCCATTTGGACATGTGTATGAAGAGTTGTACGCGTTTGCATGAGAATCCGACAAGTTGCTGTTTTTCATGCAAATGTGGCAAGATTAATTATAACATGGGCCACAAATTTAATCACTTAATTCAGCCCATTGTTGTGATTAATTAGGTCCAATTAGGCGAGAATATTGAAGCCCAAAATCAGTTTGGGATTTATCCTTATCTAGTTAGATTTAGTTAGATTTTTGTTATCTTAGTTTTGGTATCTTTTGATTTTATCCTAGATTGATTAGGATTAGTATATTTTCGATTTCTTTAGTTATTAGGACTCTAATTTTCGTCCATAGCCTATTAGTATATATAGGACATCTATTTGTTACATTTAAAGTAGACAATTGCAAGAAATAAAGAGTTATTCTCAATCTGTCTCACGATCCTTCGGTTGATCAAATTTTTATCTACAATTCGATTGTTCTAGCAATACAATAGTCTTATTCAAGTTCTTCAGGGTATATTAAGTACTTGGGAGAATTGCTATCCGGAGAATTAGTCGTGCGCGTTCGAGTTGATACAACACGGGTTCGCCGATCCTGATTTATCCTTCTACCTTTCATCGCCGCCGAGATTCCTTTCACCACCGTCGTTCGCCGTGATTCCAGCCATCACCGCCGAGTTCCAACCATCCAAGGGTGTTCATCGTGTCAACAGTCGAGTCCTAGTTCGTGTCTTCGTTTCCTAGTAAGTTTCTTTATTCGTTCGAGTCTTGTTCGTTTCTAGCCGCGTCTTTTCGTTTATTCTCTTATTCGTATTGATCCCTTACGCATCCGACGTTGTTCCGTTCCTTGCTTCCGCATCCTTTCGTCCGTGTCGTGTCCCATAGGTCCCGGGTCACATCATAAATTGGAAATATCCTTGCAATTGTATTGCTCGAAGTCGTGTAATTGGATCTCGAAATTGCAGCTCCGGGTTCGGTTTTTCAAGGCTTTTCGTGGTCATATCATGTAGTCTGTTATTCCTTTTGTGGATGCGTCAAAATTATAATCTAATTTCTATATTTGTAATTGTATCAGAATTTACAAATGTATTTTTATAATTAATAGTTAATGAGAAATGATTATTGTTAGTTATCATATCGTGTATTGTTGATTTCTTTCATTTGATGCACTTTGATGCTAATCGAATTTTCAATTTGTCATATTTTTTTCATTTTATCTTATTTTTCATGTATTTATTTATTTATTTCAATAATAAGAGATGATAATTATTTAATAGAATTATGAAAATATAATTTATACATGTGAAAAAAATTCGTAAACATGTTGGCCCGACATGTTAGCCTAAAAACTGAAGGGTTAAAATTAAGGTCAATGATTCTCAACTCAATTGAATATGTCTGAAACCGAATAGGGCGGGCCCGATTGAATCTCAGTTACAAATGACAAAATAAAAAAAAAATAAAAACACAAATATTATATTTGCAAGTAAACATAGGTAATATCATGTAGTAGGTTTGTTTAAAAATAATTTTAATTATTTAAACATTCACATTAATGGTTGCAATTTTTCTATTCACATTAATAGTTGCGTTTGTGGTCAACTTAGGCTAGTGGATTAAATTATCTCAACATGTACTCACCAAACTGATTCCAAGGCGAAGAACAATTACCAAAGTTGAATAAAATATTGCGGCAAGTTGTGGATTCCCATCTTCAATCTAGAAATGAAGCACACGTTCTATTTCCATTAATATTTCAAACTTGGAAGAATATCAGAAACTAGAGATCGATGGCAGCTTACGCAGCTCTAGTTTCTCTTATCAATGATTTGGATGACATCCAGAATCATCCCCGCCATTCCTTTTCTTTTGACAACAAACAGATGACTTCCCTCTCTCAAACTCTCCATTTCTTGATTGGTTTCATGGAATGCTACGACTCCCATGGATGCAGCACAGAAGCTTTGGAGATCCGAATCACATCTGCGGCTCATGCGGCTCACGATGTGATTCAATCCCATGTAGTTGATCAAATTCATGCTGGATCAACTCTTAATGGAAAAGCAAGATCTTATTTTTTGCTCGATCTACAGAAAGCAATTGACAACGTGGATTTTGTTTGGAGAAAGGCAATGCAGTTTAAAGCGAAAAGTGGATCATTGAAAGCAGAGCGGCCCGCATATTCAGCACCTGCTTCAACCTCCGGGAAGAATATTATGGTGGGATTTGACGCCGTGAGGGATCAACTTTTGCATATTCTCACCGGAGAACCTTCTGGTCACCGCCGTGTGACCCCACTTGTCGGCATGGGCGGAATTGGTAAGACCACACTCGCCAAAAATGCTTATGAACATTTATATATTCAGCAGCAGTTTGATATTCGTCTTTGGGCTACAATTTCTCAGCAATATAGTGTAGAAACAATTCTTACACAACTTATATTTGGAGAAAGCAGATCCACCACCGGTGGAAATGTTATGGGATCAGGAGAGGTGCTGCATAAAAAGTTATGGTGTAGAAGGTATTTAATTGTATTAGATGATATGTGGAGTTTGGAAGCTTGGAATGAGATACAGATATTTTTGCCCGATAATGGCAATGGAAGTTGTGTTATCGTAACAACTAGGCTATCAAATTTGGCAACTGATCTTAGTTCTTCCCCTTTTGAGATGAGCTTCTTAGATAAGGATAAAAGTTGGGAACTATTTTGTGGAGAGGCATTTGGACAAGAAAAATGTCCCCTCCTGAGTTAGAGAAAATTGGGATAAAGATTGTGAAAAGATGCCGAGGACTTCCACTATCAATTATTGTAATTGCTGGGCATCTTAGAAAATCATCTAGGGCAATCGAATACTGGGAGAAGGTTGGTAGTTTTATGAACCCGATTTCAAGTTCAGTGGAGGATGAGCAATGCTTGAAAGTAATAAGTTTGAGTTACCACCACCTCCCTACTTATCTACAACCATGTTTTCTGTATATGGGGATTTATGAGGAAGATAAATGGATTGATGCCTCTGAACTCCTCAAATTTTGGATTGCCGAGGGATTTCTAAAACCAAATAAATCCCTAAGTTTGGAAGAGGTAGCAGAGGATTATCTGGAAGATCTCATTGACAGGAATCTCATTTTAGTCCGTGAAATGAGTTGGAAAAGAAAAGCTAAAATGTGTGGCATTCATGATATTGTGAGAGAGTTGTGTTTGAAGGTAGCTAAGAAAGAGAAATTTCTGTGTTTGGTTGAAGATAGCCCACAAGCCATAGGCTGGAAGCGTCACAATGTAACGCGATTTCCTGAGTGGAAGCATCGTGAGGTGGTTGCCGCTCTGAGATTAGCACCGGCGGTCCGTTCTCGTGTGGGCCGTGGATATTGCCCCTTAGGTGAGTTGTCGCTCGACTTCAGATCACTGAGACTATCGGCTTTTCAGTTGGTTAACCTACGCCATCTTCACCTCGACCTTCAGAGTCGAGTTACTGAGAGATACTACGTTCTTTCATCAATATCCCTATTTTGGAACGTGAAAACACTAATTATAAACAACTGTTGCGAAATTAGCGTGTCATATGAGATTTGGGAGATGCCACAGCTCAGACATCTCGAGTTCTACGGAATTTGTCTTCCTAATCCTCTTCCGAAAAAAGAAGAATGCATTGTTTTGCAAAACCTACACACACTCATAGGAGTAGAGGATTTGAAGTTGACGGAAGAGGTTTGCGAAAGAATGCCAAACATCAAGAATTTGTCTGTTTTATATAATCATTTCCCTGGCGATTTCGATGCAGTCTCATACTACTGTCCTCACAATCTTGGTCGTTTCAACAAATTGGAATCACTCAAGTGTGTGTTCTACGGTGATGATTCCAAGTGTCGTGATTTTGTTCTGAGCTTCACATTCCCGTCTTCACTTCACGAGTTGTCTTTACAGAACTCTCAACTCCGTTGGGAAGATTTGGCAATGGTGATTAAATCATTGCCCCATCTTGAGGAATTAGAATTGGACCCGATCAAAGGACTCGAGTGGAACCTTGTTGAGGAATTCCCTCGCCTGAAAATTTTGAGGATTTTATCATGTGATGATTTGATTTATTGGAATGCAAACAGCTCCCATTTTCCGATCCTTGAGATTCTCCATATACGATCAGCACCCAAATTGAGTGAGATCCCTTTGGATATTGGAGAAATACCCACGCTTCGACGTATAGAATTGGACGGGTGTAGCATGTCTGCAGCTATTTCGGCGATGAGAATAGTGGTGGAGCAAGAGAGTCTTGGGAATGGGGACCTTCAAGTTGATGTTCATTTTTGGAAATTGGAAGAAGTGAAGAGATTCCAGAAAATGGTGCAAGAGGAGGAGCTGAGAAGCAATAGTCTTTGCCTGTACCATGGCAGTCGGTACCATAAGAATTTTAAGGTCTTTGAGTTTGAGGTTTGACAAGTTTAATTTTCTTTTAGTTTTTTGGAATATATGATAATTGTATTCCTCTGATTTGATTTCTAATTAGTTGTATGATTCAACTTATCAGGCTAGGCGTGAATATTTGCAGAGCACTAAAAGTTTCATTTACTTGTACATTTGGAGTCATTTTTTTATGGTTAAAGAATTGTGTGTTATAAATAAACTAGGACTGTACAATTATTTATAAAGTACTGTACTAGCAGAATAAGCGTGCAATGCACGCAATTCAACTAATTTATTTAAATTAATTATTGAAGTTTAAAATTTTAATATACTAGTATATTTGAGTAGTCAATTTAGAAAATATATTTTGTTATATATATATATATATATATCCATTTATAAATTTAATAATATTTGAAAATTCTAGATTAATCAATAATCAGAAAAATAATATAAACATAAAATATAATTAAATTATAAATATTCAAACATGAACTCAGAATTTATAGTCTTTTAATTTGTTTATATTTTTGTTGTTTTAATATATATATATATATACATACATATATATACATAGGGTTAGGTTCTGATGAGAAATGAGAATAAATCTGATCCATTTATTTTTCTTGATCAATGATTGGTACTTCATTATGTGCAGTTAGGCGTGATGAATGTAGATTAATCCATACAAGTGTGTTATATATTGTAAAACTGCTATGAAATCATTATGGAAATAAATTCTTAGCTACATAAAATATGGATATCTTATATCTTAGATTTCCCAAAGATTAAAAACGGCCAGGGGAGTTTGAGAAACTCAATCATGTTTATAATATTTGTATTTAAAAAATTATTGAATAATGGACGATCACAAAAAAATCAATTAATTAATGAACGGCCGTGAGAGTTGATGAAACTATGAAAGAAGGCGACAAGTTGATTTAATTAATTTGTTCATTGTTTATTAATGTATATAAATTTATTACTTAATGTATTTATTGGTTATATATCTTATATATGAATTTATTATATAATTGTTAATATTTTATTGCATAATTACTTTGTACCACTTATGCAATGAAATTATATCAATTATGTGATAAAGTATTTTAAACAATAAAATAATAACAATTAAACAATAAAATGCAGTAAGATAAGAGAGAGATGCATATATCTTTTCTCAAGATTCCTTTTTTTTTTACAAAAATTCTCCACCTTCTTAGATTGTTGACGTATATGTGTATTAAAACAATCTAAATCTTCTATTCAACAATTTTTATGTTGACTTTACCATCTAATAAGTATACAAATTTTTAATTAATATAAGTTCACAAAATCTTATATTTCAGAAAAATTCAGTATAAAGTTAACTAAACTTACTAAAAGTTAATGAGTTCAAAATAGTCTTAATTATATGATTTTTTACTATCATGACAGAACATCTTATCACACATCAATTAACATTGTTTATCTCATAAGTAAATTATATTTTTAACCACTCTATGTTATCAATTAATTTACATATATCACGATATATACACTAAATTGATTGAACTATTTCCATTATTACACATGTCACAAAATATTAACTATTTTTTGTGTGTATTTTATCCGAGCATACATTTAATACTATATTTTTTTATTGTAATATAAATGACTACATTGAACAAATAAAATTACAAATAACTTAACTAAATTAAAATGGTGTTGAATGTATAAATATCATGTGTTTAAAGATTAAAAAAAACTTCATTATTATAGCAATATGTGTTGCTCAATGATAAAAAAAATTTAAAATCTCAAAGTTTGGTTAATAGTTTGTTGTGGTAAAATGCGTTCAAGGTTTCATTTCCAATATATTTTTAAAATGTTATACATTGTTTATAATTTTTTTACGAAAAATATAATTTGTTTTCAGTTGTAATTCTCGATTCAATGATTAACTAATTTAATTAGTAGTATAAATCTAAGGAAAAATTATTCAATTTCTCAATTTCAATTATTTCCTCAACTAATAGAGAATGTTCATTCTCATTCTTATGATTGATATGTTTTAAAATTGGTAATCACCATTTTTGTGGAAATCTATATTCCAAAATATGTGCAATATAAATTCCTTCCACCCGATAAATTTAATTATTTTCATTCAACCAAAACACCTAATATATATATCATTCTATAAAAAAATCATAATGTACAACACTTCTACATATAACTATGAATTATATATTGTTCCATATGTATTATGTTTAACTAAATAGTTTGAAAATTATGTTAAATAATTAGTAGTTCAATCTAAGGTGAAAATATTCGATTCTTCTATTTCAACTATTTTATAAGTAATTGGACTATGTTTATTCTCAGTCATATAATTATAGGTAGTCAACATAATCCATATTCCAAAAAATTATGCAATATTCTTTAAATAGCTATTCTTAATTAACTGAATCATCTGATATAAAATATTGTATATATAATTATAAAACCAACCAATATTATATTCTAAATTTTTTTAAATTATAAATTAATGACTTTATACTTTATATTAAATATATAGATGAATATTGTAGATAAATTAATAAATGAAAATGATGTGTATAAGTGGAACCTTTCTAAATTATTTTTTTGTTAGGCATTATAAGGATGGATTGATGAAAGTTACTTTTTGATAATTGGGTATTTTTCATCTTGCACTGCAACAACTTAAAAATGATGATTTTAACCGCAAGTAAAACAGAAAAGCCTATTAGTTGTATTAAAAGCCGGCCCATTGCTCCAATAGTTTAAAGCCCACTGCTAAATTAGGGCTCCATCTCATATCTGCTTCAGACCGCAACTATATAAAGTATAAACACATCCATTCATGTTTCACTATGCATCTCGAATTTTCTCCTCACCGGCGGTAGAATGAGTTGCAGAAATATTTATTTCTTCGAAAAATATGGAGAAATCTGTATTTTATTCCAAGTCACTCCTTTTTATTCCATCTTTTAGTTTTACAAAATGTTTGCGGTAACTGAATTATGAATAGAAAAGGCAATAGTCTGTGTAATTGATGCGTTTAACTAATTGAATAGCGACATCATCCCCTTTCGTTGCCGAGATATTGAGAGCATCATATGCTTGCGCGTGCCGCTCCTGCTGTTCGTGCACTAATGTGCTCTTATATTTCTCAAATGTTTTTAATTGTTTTTTGATCCGATTTTATTTTCATCTTGCGATGATGATCTGATTGTTTTTTTTTTCAATTTTATTTGTTACTAGGATGACTATTGCTTTATTTCTGACACCTCTTGTACGAGAAGATCCTTAATTGGCCCTTCGTTGAGCACATAGAGCAGCTAACTGAGCGTTTATTTGTTTGAATTTATCATATTATTGCAGTTTCCATTTTAATGTATGCATTGTTTAGATTTATTATTTGAGTAGATATTCAGGCAACATCCTTCCTTCAACAAAGTTGGGAAGAGATGTGTTAATCTGCTCGTAGATTGACCTTTTGCTCTTCAGACTTGCTGATTATTTCCTTGAAGCTGGTCTAGTAAGCTTAAGCACATTTTTTCTTGATTTCTCCAAATCTTGACATTATTTTTGGGAATTGTGGTTTTGCTTCGCTATCTGGTTGTTGGATTTTAACTCTGTATCCTTTCAACTCGTTCCCTAGAAGCAAAAGTAGTTGTGTTGCTCTGTTTTTATTACTCCTATAGTATGTTGATTGTTGTTGGAGAATAAATGGGGCAGCTACATTTTTTTTAATTCAAAAGTTTTGTAAATGTCAATTTATTTGATGGTGATGATGAGTTCTAGCAGACCTGTAATGATTGCGGAAATGATCGCAATTATTTTGAACATCTAAGGGACTGAGCCATTACCTTTTCATTAATTGTACTAATTCAATCTTTTTAATTTATTCTTTAATTTTAAAAATGTTTTAGTGCTTTACTTGAATATTGCATCGTGTTATACTGAAATTATTTGTGTGTGGCATTGCAACATGTGAAGCTATAAGAATATGTTCCTCTCGCTATCCGGTGCTACTCTGATTTAGTTCATTTGGACGTTGAGGAACGATAAATTTTTTCCGATACAGATATTTTTGTATAGTTTTTGTTTGGGTATATGTATGTGTAATGCATAATTGTAATTTTAATCAGATATATTTATGTGTTTTATGCCATGTGGAATTGTTTCAATTTGACCTTCGGTTTTGGCATGTCTTCTAAATATTCGAATATGATAAGCCGTCGAATTGTGTTCATATTATCTATAGAAACTTAGAAGTTGATTGATACTCAATTTAGATGAGGTAAGTTTTATTCGTACGTTTAATTGGACTGCAATGCAAACTAAGCTTATTGACATTGAAGTTCAAATTTTTAAAAAGTACTCTTCCATGTCTAAATATGATTTAAAAATCAGAATTTAATGTGATTTAATTAAGATTAGTGAAATAGCATTTCAAGTTTATAAAAAATACGCTACATGTCTCTTTGCTCTTAAAATTTAGTATTAATCTATACTATATATAAAAACAGAAAAAATTTGATTTTGTTTTCAAAATTGATAGCAATTTTGTAATAATAATTGTCAATTGAGGTTATCAATTCTCTGTTTCTATATAAAAATTTTAAAAATATTGTATCGTTTTTGAGAGTGGGAGAATATGTAATTTTTCTAATTTTCCATGCAATGATATTTTAACCGTATTTTTTTTATGCAATAATATTTTCTAATTTTGCATAAACACATATTTTTCCTGTATTTAAATTTATTAAAATTCCTTCATTTTAAAACGAGTTACGGTTATTCAAAATTATTTATTTTATGATTTAGATTATTTATTTAATTTAAAATAAAATAAAATTTTTAAAAATTGTGGGAATCATGTGAATATATATTAAAATTTATTATTTAAAATGATAGTGGGAGAATTTGTGATTTGGTTGAGCATGAATTAAAAAAAATACAGACATTGAAAAATGAACATGATAACGTCCCACTAAAAAGAATGTAATTTCCACTTCCCAAGTAGGGGTACAATAAATATGAACTCATTTTCAACAATGTATTCAGTTTCTCTTCCCACTTTCTCCATTTACTTTAAAGTTGTCCAATATTTTGTCTCACTATTTATTCATTCAGCATTTTGAAATTCCACATAAATAATGGCATCAATATTCGGTACAATTGACATGTTAAAGCTTGGAAGAAGCACCTTTGGTTTAGAACTTTTGATGCTATGAAAACTCCAATTTGTGTGACATTAAATGTATGGTATTTTCCACGATCGAGAGGTAAAAATAGTTATTGTGTTTATTGAAATATTTTTTATGCTTTTGAAATAAAATATTCTAAAATATTAAAAATACAAATACATTTTTAATGTTTCATAATGTTTTATTTCAAAAGCATAAAAAACATTTCGATAAACACAATAACTGTTTGTACCTCTCGACCGTCAAAAATACTGATGGCAAACGAATTGGAGTTTTCATAGCATCGAATCAGTCAAAGTTCTAGACCAAAGGTGTTTCTTTCAGGCTTTAACATGTCGATTGTTCCAAATACTGGTGCCATTTTTTATGTGGAACTTTCAAAATGTCAATGAATAAATGGTGAGACAAAATGTTGGACGACTTTAGAGTAAATAGAGAGAGTGAGGAGAGAAACTGACTGAAGTACGTTGTTGGAAATGAGTTCATTTTAATATTTATTGTTCACTTTTATGTTAGGTTCAATGTAGTGGGGAAGTGGAAGTTACATTCTTTTTAGTGGGACGTTATCAAGTTCATCTTCAGAATGTTTTATTTCAAAAGCATAAAGAATATTTTGATAAACACAGTAACTGTTTGTACCTCTCGACCGTCCAAAATACATTCGATGGCACATGAATTGGAGTTTTCATAGCATCGAATCAGTCGAAGTTCTAGACCAAAGGTGTTTCTTTCAGGCTTTAACATGTCGATTGTACCAAATACTGGTGTCATTTTTTATGTGGAACTTTCAGAATGCTAAATAAAGAAATGGTGAGACAAAATGTTGGACGATTTTAGAGTAAATGGAGAGAGTGAGGAGAGAAACTGACTGAAGTACGTTGTTGGAAATGAGTTCATTTTAATATTTATTGTTCACTTTTATGTTAGGTTCAATGCAGTGGGGAAGTGGAAGTTACATTCTTTTTAATGGGGCGTTATCAAGTTCATTTTCAGAATGTTTTATTTTAAAAGCATAAAAAATATTTTGATAAACACAGTAACTTTTTGTACCTCTCGGTCGTGGAAAATACATGCGATGGCACACGAATTGGAGTTTTCATAGCATTGAATCAGTCGAAGTTCTAGACCAAAGGTGCTTCTTTCAGGCTTTAACATGTTGATTGTACCAAATACTGGTGCCATTTTTTATGTGGAATTTTTCAGAATACTGAATGAATAAATGGTGAGACAAAATGTTGGACGACTTTAGAGTAAATGGAGAGAGTAAGGAGAGAAACTGACTCAAATACATTATTGGAAATGAGTTCATTTTAATATTTATTGTTCACTTATATGTTAGGTTCAATGTAGTGGGGAAGTGGAAGTTACATTCTTTTTAGTGGCGCGTTATCAAATTCATTTTTCAATGTCTGTATTTTTTTTAATTCGTGCTCATCGAATCACAAGTTCTCCACTATCAATTTAAATTATAAATTTTAATATATATTCACATAATTCCCACAATTTTTAAAACTTTTATTTTATTTTAAATTAAATTAATAATATGAATCATAAAATAAATAATTTTGAATACCCGTAACTCTATTTAAAATGAAGGAATTTTAATATATTTAAATACGGATAAAATATGTTTTTTTTGAAAAATTAGAAAAATATTATTGCATGCAAAATTAGAAAAATTACACATTCTCCCACTCTCAAAACGGATACAATTTTTTAAAATTTTTTATAAAAATTAAATGCATAAAAAATGAAAAATTAATGACCTCAATTAACAACTATTATTACAAAATTGCCATCAATTTTGAAGGCAAAATCAGATTTTTTCTGTTTTTATATATAGTATAGATACTTTGATAATTTATGTATATGTATATATTAATTTTTGTTTGTGGAAGGATTTGGGAAGCGAGATTTTATTCAAATAGTTAAATTTGTATTCTTGTAAATTTATTCGATAAATTCACTTATTTTTGTGCGAAAAATGCTTTGATTTAATTTTGATTCACAATTTTCTGATTCTGATTTTATCTTTTATTGGAAAAAAAAAATGTACGTCTCGTTTCAACTTTTTAAAATTTTTAATTTGAGGAGCTTGTGGATTAGAATCATTGACACGCTCCGATTCTTGTTCTAGAATCGTCGGTTTTTGGATTGGATTTAGTCGCCGGATCGCGGATAGAAAGTGACCGTCGGTTAATTTTTGTGCTTGGTCACATGGTTCTTGTTTGGAATGTCGATCTTACATCTCAACAAGATTCCACACACACACACACACACACACACATATATTTGTTTTTTTCACAAATTATATTTAATTTTTTTAAATTAATTTATTATTTTTATTAGAAGTCTCGTGCAGGGCATTTGTCCTTGTGTAGGTGGACTTGATAAAAAAAAAATTTGAAATAAAAATATACTAGAAAATGAAATTAGTTAATCATAAAAATTGATAGAATTTTTTTTTATCTGGCGAATGTATGCTCTAATGCATTTTGTTCGATAGTTAATTAATTTAAAATAAATATAAATCATAAAATGGAATTAGTAACTTTTAAAATTAAATTGAAATATTTTATTTTTTTTATGTGCGGTCTCGCCCAAATAATTAAATTTTAACATTAAATTGAAATAATTAGATTGAATTAGTTTAATTTTTTAATTGATATCTCACACACTACATTAGTTCAAATGCCAATGCACTTGTTTGTGTACTCAATTCAACAAAAAATAAAAAAATAAAAAAAAAATCAAAAGGAAAACTAACTATTGGGCTGAGCTTGTGGATTTGGGCTAAATTTTGGTGGGTTCTGATCTTAGGACTTATTTGACCCTTCTAATGAAATAGATCTATTAGATGGTCTAATACGATTTTATCTTTAATTTTATTTGGATTGAAACCAACTAGAAGTTTGTTTCTCTATGGAATTAGATTGGAAAGAACAGAAGAATAGATAGTTAATCAATTCTTGATTGCATTTACTTATTTTGTGTGCGTCTTCATTTCCTAAACTTGTTTTACATATTGTGGTTGTGTTAAATAGTAATTGATAGTTCAATTAGATAATCATCACTTCATTTGTCAATCTTCTAGATAATAGTTAGGAGTTGAAATTTAATATTTAGTAATTACCAGTTTAAATCTCTTAGGATATGACTTTGTTCACCATTAAACTATATTATGAATTGTACACTTGCAGTAGGTAAAATAAAAATCGCACAAGTTTTTGGCGCCACTACTGGGGATTTAATTGTTTAATTGCTATTATCATGGTTCAATTTCTTTTGTTGATTTAGACATTTATTTTTATTTTGTTACAATCATATTAAGCGTTTGTTTACTAATCTTTTCTGTTCCGTGTAGGGTGTGTATGTACACATGATCAAGAGGTGTATAGCTTTGATTTGCACCTCCTCCAAGTTACTCATTATGATCTGATTACAACATTATCATATGATTTGAACCTTAATTCTTCAATTTCTTGAAATTGTAATCTCATTTCGTTTCCATCCAAAGCAATGTTGATATTGAACTTTCAGATATCCCAATATGAGTTATGTTCCACTCCCACTAGCAAATTGCAGAGTTTCTCGAAAACCAATCTATAGCGAGACATGTCTATGGGAGTTTTGTAGGTTGTTTGATATGCCCAAAGAGCATCTTTGAGAAAATAACTCCGGTCCTTCCTTCTCAGTCCCATAACTTTTTCCAATATGTTTTTCACCTCCCAATTTGATACTTCCGCTTGGCCATTAGCCTGGGAATGATAAGGTGTGTTGAGTTGGTGCGTCACCGCATACTTCTTCATTAATTTTTTTTATGGTAAGGTTGCAAAAGTGGGTGTCTTGTTCTGATTAACACCTTAGGTACTTCAAACTGGAAAAGAACATGCAATTTTAAAAACTCAGAGACAGTTTGGGAATAATTCTTGGCCGTAACTTTTGCATCCACCTATTTGAACACATAGTCCACTGCAAACACAATGTATGTTGGATTTCTAAAAGTTGGTGTTTCCCAAACATAGAAACGACTTTCTCTCATGATCTTTGTCTTCTGGTATGGTGTCAACTCCTCAAACTCCGGTAGTCAAGTAATTCACCAGATTGACATACCAAGGATCAGTCCCTGATGTGCCCAATGAATACAGATATTCATTCAAAAAAGTTTCAGTGATTGATTTTCCATCTTATTCGTATGTGATGAGTCAGCTCAGATGGTTTGCAAAATGATTCTCAGCCCCAATTTTATGTTTGATTACCAAATTAAATTCTTGGATCAAGGGGATCCATCAAATTAGTCAAGACTTAAATTCATTCTTCGTGAGAAGGTGCTTCAATGCCACGTGGTCAGTGTAGACTGTGATCTTGGCTCTCAACATATATAATCTGAATTTCTAGAATGATAAAACCACACCTAACATTTCGTTTTCAGTAATATTGTAGTTGCATTAAGTCAGATTCAAAGTTCTATACATAATAGGTTACATGACTTTCTGATGAGTCCATTCATTTCGTGTGTTTCAGGGCATTGTAGTTTGTATAAATGTCATTTTTAGTGTCTTTTGTATCGGAAAAGAACCAAAAAAATGATTTGGGCATTGACAAGTCCAATTTTTCTCATGATTTTGCGTCTTTTGTCGTTCTTTTGTCCTTTATTTTTTTTTTAGTCAAAAAGAGCCAGCTTGGGCATAAGGGAGGTAGGAGGTAGTAGAATCACCCCCTGAAGGGCATTCGGATGCCAAATGATACCAAGATGAGCACCGACTTCTTGGCGGAAAGCTCTCTTTTTAAATTCTGATTAAAATTCCTACCATTTCAGCAGTGTTGAAGGGGAAGTTCGTGATCGTGCCCACATTAACCCCAGGGTGATTGCAGAAAAAGGAGAGGGGAGCGGGCACAAGGTCAGCATTACCGGCTAAGGCAGGAGCAGTGCACTCAAGTCGCCGAGGTCAGAAGGGAGCTAAATAAGGTAAGTCTAACTGCATCCCTGAAATCCAGGAGGCAGATCTGCTATCTAAGAAAGGTTAGATCTCGACAATCTGCGAATCAAATATTCTAAATAAGGGAAGAATCTGCCAGATATGGAAAGTCGTGGACACGACAATTTGCAGATCAAACTGAAGATCCCCTGACTTGTGAGGGAAGTTGATTTGTGCTTTGTACTCCTATATAAGCTAGTTCATGGCAAAGGCCAAAGACAACATTCTACACTTAACATTTGATACATTTTCACTTTAATTTTCCGCACTTTACATTTCTGTTCAAACAATCTTGGGCCTTATGCTCGCAGGCTACTAGGTTTTTATTTCATGTTCTTAAATTCAACGTTAGAGTTGGATCGCTTTTGCTATTAATCTAAGTTTTTCATTTCAATTATGTCTTTTTTTATTTATTTTAATTGTTGTTCTTAGTCTAGCATAAGCGACTAGACTCGTTATTCCAGATTGAACACATGATGAGAACTTAATGAACATGTAAGAACTGTCAGCCTTTTGGGCATTAAACTGTGTGAATTTGATTCCGTAATGTAATCATTTTCTTTGTTGTATTAAAGTAGGTTAAGCTAGTTAATCGTGACTGATCACTTATTAATTAAAATTGTGTTCACTAGCTCTATACATGATCAATGAATCGTATCTGAATTAAAATTGTGTTCACTACCTCTATACATGATCAATGAATCATAGCTGAAAGGATCAATGAATCACCAGAAATTTGATTGTGAATTTGTAATGGGTTGCTAAACATCTTGATTCTAGGATTTTCTAGTGTTGTGATCCCAGGAATTTTAGCCATATTTTTGTATTTTTTTGTAATTTTTTTATTATATTTGGATAAATGGACGATAAAGTTTGTAACTTGACTGATTGGTGAAGTAGAAATGGGGGAGAAATTGAGAAGAATCAGAAAGGGAAGGAATGAAGAACGAAGGGGAGGAAATTTGTTAAATTGTTGCTTACATTTCCTAGGGTAGAACATGGTATTTATACCTTACATAATAATCGGGACCACTCTTAAACTATGAAATACCCCTAGCACAATTGGACAAAAGTCCTTCTCGTGAAATACCTAAAGATTGGATTTTTATCCTCATGTCTTTCTCCTTCACTTCTTTCATCTCCTCCGACAAGCTGATGTGCAAATCCTCTAGCAATTCTCTCTTTATTTGCCATTACAACCTCCTTGTTCACAACAGCTAGGTATTTGGACATGGAATTAAATTGATTCAATTATTCCGTTCTTGATTTTATGTGTGCATCTCCATGTTTGATTGTCTTTGGTATTTAATTGGATATTGGATATGATTGTGAAGTTTAAGTTCATCACTTGAAAAAGTTTAAATGATTAGCAGATTGGAGGTGTGTAACATATAGTTTAGTAAATCGAGAGATTATTGAATTCTATGAGGAGTATTCAGTCTTAAGAACGTACGGAGTTAGATAACAATTTAGAATCGAAAGATAAGAAATTGGAGTCTAATCTACATCTAAATTTTATCCGAGAGGGAAAAGCTAAATACTTAAGAGATCATCCTATAAACCCTAGAATTAAATAAGGTTGAATGTGTTATTTTATTCACGAAAGTCCATTAAAGTGCAAACCCTAGAATTCTTTACATTTTGGTTGTGTGTCTTTATTTGTCTCATTTTTTAAAATGTGTTTATTCAATTTTAATCACCAAAACTTCACAATCGGTTCTCTAGATAAAACTTGTTAATTAAGTTAAATATATAGTGAAAATTCCATTATTAATCTATGTGGATATGAGCTTAGTCACCGTAGTTATTATAAATTACCTTGTACACTTACAAGTTAATTTTTAATTAATTAAAATACCGAACAAGAGAAAAAAAAATGCAAGATTGTAGTATATTAAAAAATTATGTTGCCATCATGCTAATTGTGGAAGGTGCATGTAGTGCTAGTGTGTTACCATGCAAGGCGTGAAGGCCACCAATACTTAAATCCTTTTTTGAATAAATGTACGCAATATAATACAATCCATTTAATTGTTTTCATATGGAAGACCCAATTAATGTAATATAATACAATTCATTAATTATCTCATAAGCAAAGTCCTCTTTATTTAATATTAATATGGAAACTAATATAGTATCTTAAAAAAAGTCATTGGCTTTGTTTTTTTTTTTTTTATATATATTCTAGTATTTTCTCAGTGTAATTTCTAATTTAATTTTATTTTAATATTTTTAATTATTTTTTCTTGTCAGAATTTTAAAGTTTATTTTAATTTCTAGGATCTATTTTAATTTTTAGATATTTTTTAATTTTGTGTTACCATGCAAGGCCACAAATACTTCAATCTTTTTTTAGAATTAATGTAATATAATAAAATTCATTAATTGTTTTATCTGGAAGACCCATTGTTCTCTTTGTTTAATATTAATATGAAAAATAATATAGCATATTAAAAAAAAGTCATTGGTTTGGTACTTCTTTTTGGTATTACATGCTTTTCTAAGCTTTCAAATTTAATTTAATTTTAATCTTTTCATTTTTTCTTCTAAGAGTTTTAAGAGTTTATATTTAATTTCAAGGGTCTATTTTAATTATTTTAGACATTTTTCAAAATTTTATTTTTTTTAAATAATATATATTAATATTCTTGCTCGTTATTTTTTATTTTTAATTAATTTATAATTAAATTTTATTTTTATTTTACAAAAATTAAAAGGTTCATGTAAAAACAATCAACTTATTAATTATGTATTTGTATTGTTTATTGTAATATATTTGTAGTTTTGTATGGTTTATTATGATATATTTGTGGTTTTGTATGTAATTCTATTTTTATTAATTATGTATTTTATCTTTTAAAACATAAAATAAAAAATTTAATACAAAATATAAAAAATCAACCAAATATATTACCACAATTATATAATGAAAGAAAGAAAAAAAAAGAAAAAGAAAAAACCATCTGCCATACCATATTAATAATGAAAGAAAATGAAAAAAAAGAGTAAAATTGGCTGCCGAGATGAATAGTGTCTCGGTTAATTAACTGAGACACTATTCACATTTCACCAGACTAGAGAGACGTGAGCTATACTGTTGGAGAAGCCAAATAGTATTTTTGCACTTAATTCTACCATTTGCCAAGACGTGAGCTATGTTGTTGGAGAAGCTCTAAATAGAATACTACGATCATCCCCAACAACAAACACTTCATTACAGTTAACTCTACATTATTATTATTATTATTATTATTATTATTATAGAGATAAAATTACTGATTTTTTATATTCACTCTAATAGCACCTCTCTATGTACATTTCACTACATAATAGAATATTCTTTTTTATACTTACTACTATTCATTGAACTGTTGAATTGAATAAATGGTAAATATATATATATATATATATATATATATATATATATATCTGTGTGTGTGTGTATATTGTAATATTTTTTATTTTTATTTAATAAATAAATAAACATATTTGTTTTACAAAACTAAAAAAATTTAGATAAACGCGATTAATTTATTTAAAATAAAACCAACATTTCATAATAGATAATTTAACAAAAACATAAATTACATGAAATAAAAATTATTTCTCTAAATTTGAAAAATCTTCCCACAAATGATTAACCAAAGCCTTACGAAGTTCCAAGTGAGCACTTTGATTTTTTTTTTTAAATCGGGTAAAAAATGCTTGAATTGATATATTCCTTCATTCATCATTTCAACATCTGGAATTAACACTTCTCTTGCGGCATCAATTGGTACATCAAGGTTTCGTTCATCCTTAACCATCATATTGTGCATGGTAATGCATGCACCCATTATATCTTGAAATCTTCTTTTTTCCAATAGCGTGCTGGATTTGCCACAATTGCAAATCGATTTTGAAGAACTCCAAATGCGCGCTCCACATCTTTCTTACATGATTCTTATTTCATTGCAAAAAAAAAAAAACTTAGTATGAGGATCACGAATGGTTTCCACAAGAGTAGACTATTTTATATATTTCATCAGCTAAATAATATTCCATATTTCCTTGTATAACATAATGTGCAGGTATGGCGATACCTCTAGCAAGATCAACAAATAGATGAGATATTTCCACTGCTTTGTATGTAAAAACTGTAAACTAAATAACAAAACAAAATAAAAGACAAGAAAAATATTAATAGTAAAAGTATTCCGAATTAGAACTCAGATTTCAAACTTAACAAATACTTGACCGATCATGGGCACGCTGATTACTTATGCAAATCTAATTACCTGGTTATAGGCAACGGATCTCCCCCACTTACCCAATCTATCCTTTCAGTTTAGCCTAGAGGTGATCTCTCGTCCCCTAAACCATAACTTGTTACCCAACCCCGATCTCTCATATGATTGTAAGCAACAAAGCAGCATTATGATCTAGATAGACCCAGATTTACCTAGACAAACATCTATCTTATGCCCTCAGTACCCGTGATGTATCCCATCCCTTCATGACCAACACACAGCTACGATTCATTGACCATTTATAGAGGTAGTGAACACAATTCTAATTAACGAGTGATCAACCACAATTAACTAGCTTAGCCCACTGTATAATGCAACAAAGAAAACGATTACACGACAGAACCAAATTCACACAGTTTATACCCATAAGCCTCACGGTTCTTACGTGTTCATTAAGTTCTAATCTTTGTTCAATCCGGAATAACGAGTCTAGCCGCTCATACAACAATAAAAATAATTAAAAGAATTGAAACAAGACATAATATAAACGAAAAGCTTACTTATATTAATTGTAAAAAGAGTCCAACTCCAACGCTGGATTGAAGAACATAAAAAACTGGAAATCCTAATTGCCTGCGGGCATAAGGCCCAAGACAAAATGCGGAAAGATAAAATAAAGCAAAATAAATTTAAAGTGTCATAGTGCGTAGAAAGGTGTAAAAACGGTTTGAGAGGTGTTTGTTTTCTGCCATGAAATCTACTTATATAGGAGTACAAAGATGCAAGGTAAACTCCTCGACAGGCCAGTGGATCTTCAGCCCAGTCCACAGCCGTCGTGCCCAAGACTTACCATATCTGGCAGATTCTTCCCTTATTTAGAAGATTCTAAGTTGCAGATTCTGTACTCGCCGTGCCCTAATATCGCCGACATAGCAACTTTTCTTGTAGAGCCGAGCATCCTTCTGGAAGTGTCAACTTGCCTTCCGCGGCTCCTCTTTTCTTCGGCGGATAGGGTGCACTACTCCTGCTTCAGCTGATTGCGATTACTCTTGTGCCCAGTCTCCTCTCATTCTCTTCTCAATCACTCTGGATTTGTTGTGGGCACGATCACAAACTTCTCCTTCAGCTTTTGCTCGAATAGTGGGTGATTTCTGCCAGGCTCAAGAAAGAGATTTCTGCTGAGAAGTTGTTGCCCATCTTGGTATCATTGGCACCATTGTGCCCTCCAGAAGTGATTCTTCTGCTTCCTGTCTACCCTTGTGCCCATTCTGTCTCTTTCCGACTCAAAAAAACACAAAAAAGGACAAAAGAATGAGAACAAGACAAAAACACGAGAGAATTTGGACTTGTCAGAGTACTGGACCTGCAAGGCTAGATCCAAAGCCTTTACACATGCTGGCTTCTCTGGCATGTCAGGGGATCATTGTAGTGAACATTCGTTGCTTGTATTGGGCAATGTGGTCGTCGGGATCGGATACGCCATCGAATAATTTCATGCTCTAGAATGTGAATTTCGGGAGCATCTCTACGAGGCTGATTTCTTCAGTAAATGGTGAATCGACGAAGCTCGTCGGTGCAGTCTTTCGGATAGGAGTGGGGACCCCGAGGATTCGAGTTGGTATATCCTCCAATCGTTGAATTTTCTTCTCGACCTCGGATCTCGGATTGGGGTCATAGTCCTCGAATCCAGGTGGGGGCCTAGACGGAAGTCATCATTCCCTTTGCCCTTATACGTAGGTTCTCTACTTGTACCTGCAGTAGATTGGTTAACGAACTCATGGGTTGAGTTTAGGAGTACCTGCTCTCGAAGTTTGTTAAACATTTGAGTTCGTGAGAGCGGGGGTGGTTGCGTTCGGGGAGATCCGTTAGGGAAATATTTTGACTGCGAGATAGCCTCTACTTTGGCCTTCAAAGCTGAGTTTTCTGTGCGGATCGTCGTGAGTTCAACCGTCGTGGTATCTAATTTGGTCAAAAATTTCTTTAAAAATATGTTCTAATAGTTTTCTCGGGTTGATAGAAAAAGTTTCAAGGATCGTGCCAAACTTTGAATTTTTCAATTTCGAGTTCAAATGAACTCTTGGCACAACTTTGAATAGAAAAAGGCACATTCGTCATTATCCAATTTCTTTTTCAAAATATTATCCTATTTGTTATTATCCTATTCTTTTTCCATCATCATCCTTTCTTTTATTCGTTATTATCCTATTTATATTTCCTCTATAAATAGGAGCTTAAGGTTTCATTTTTCATTCATTTTCAAAATCGAAACGTCGAGCAGCTTCTTGAGAAGGTACGTCTCTAGTTTCCTATTTCAATTCTGAAATAGTCATTTTAAAGGTGTCAATGCGTAGATCACGATTACGTAATTGAAAATATGATTTGACGGACGATCACGATGAAAAATCGTCGTGACCGCCGCCAAAAGTCACCACCACCGCCAACCACCTCCACCTCACGCCACCACCACCATCATCCATCATAATCATCAAGCCCCTCCCCCAACGTTAATCAATCACGCCAAGCCCCCTGTTAACCATCACCACCCCCCCTCCACCACCGTCTCAAAACGGTGATCTCTTTCGAGTCGTCGGATCAAAATATGCCTTTAGGGTTTTGTATTCTATGTATATTTATATGCATTTTCCATGTTGTCACTTTTTAATTTTGGGTATATTTTAAGTATCTGAATTTTAAATTATAGTCTTTTTCAGATCTATCTTTCGTGGATAGCCCTATCGTATTTTTAATCTCAAAAGTTGTTCCGTCTCAAAATATAGTATTTTTATTTAAAGTTTCATATTTTTTCAGTGGGCGGATCTTGTGGTATGAATTTATTTGTACCGAATAAATTTTAGGATATGGGTTTGACCACCCCGTATGTCAAAACTTTCTAAATGGTTTTTCTTTATAAAAATGACTTGCGTGAAGTTCCCTTAAGAATCAAAATATTTTGATGACCCGGGTGCTGCGTATTAAGGTAGTAGATATTATAATATTTACTTCATAGCTAAGAAAGGTTAGATTTTGACTTAATGATAGTTTTTCATCGAAACTAAGTTGCCGGACAATCTTGTAGGCACAGAAGAAGGAGACTTCTAGTTGAGACCAGAATCAGAATCTAGATCTAGCTATCCCAGATCAGATTACCAGGTGGGTTTTTATGATATAAAAATATATTTCAGGTTATTAAGCCCTGATATTTATAAAATGAATGTGATTGAATATCCAACTCATGATTGTGTTTGATGTGCTCTCCTGACTCATGTAAGTCTTACTACTGTTTTTGGTGACAAAACTACAATGGTTCACGATATCGAGCCCCAAGCAAACAGGGCAGTGTCCAACCTTAATTAGCCGGGTTGTGTACATGAACCGACTCACCGTAAGCGTTCTAGGGGAGAGTGGCGCGCAATGATGGAACTAAAAATGATTTTGTATACATGGAATTCACAAATTTTTATGTTTTGAAAGCTTTCCATGATATGTTTAAAATATGATTGGATATTCTGTTTTATAAAATGATTGTGAAGCTTTTCTCAAAGGTACCTCCTGAGTGCATTAGTACTCACGCCCAAAATCTTTTCAAATATTTTCAGGATGAGCTGCGGGATGGCGGACGGCTGTGCTAAGGCTGAAGGGCTATCTTTTGATGTATATGTTCTTTTTATGTGTGGAGTCTAACTGAGAACATGGTTACCTTTTGAGTCTGAATAAATGCACTGTATGGAGTGTTCGGTTTTCCGAATCCCATCTTTCTTTACTGTTATGGAGTGTTCGGTTTTCTGAATCCCATCTTTCTTTACTATTATGGAGTGTTCGGTTCTCCGAATTCCATTTTCTTTACTGCTACGGAGTGTTTGGTTCTCCGAATCCCGTTTACTTTCCGTTCCTGACAGGCAAAAGCCTGGCATTTATTTACTTTCCTTATTCAGACAGGCACAAGCCTGGATTTACATTAATTTCCATGTCTAGGTGAAAGCCTGGCTTTATATTGCTTTCACGATAGATGAAAGTCTGGCATCTCTTACTTCATGTATTTGGACAGACATCCGTCTGGCCTTTTTCATGCCTAACCTATTAACAGTTAGCATTTGAACTGTTATTATTTACATTGAAGTTTGCTTTCTTGGGTTCATTCTAAGAGTCATGGTATCTCGTTTGAGTCATTTCATACGCTTTAATAACGTGGATTGATCTATTTATAGAGGTTATGCTACCCAAATTTTTGAGGCACTAACCCTATTTCTTTGATTGCTTCTATTCAACAACCCCTTTTCCCTTTCCCCAAGTAGCGCACCGGTCCCCTGCCCTTCTCCCGGGATCGGGACGTTACACCGTCGCCCTGTGGTGAAGGGGTGGATGTCACCGCATCCTTTCGACTGTCATAGATGGCAGTCGTCCCGTCCTTCCGGCTATTATTTGTTATCATGAAGTGGTCGATTGGAGCCCCACGGTGGACGCCAAATTGTAGAGGTCAAAATTCTACAATTAATCATATGTTAGATTCGAGCTTCGGCGACCTACAAGACAAAAGGAAATACGTGAAGCCGAAGAACCGTCGAGAGATTGACAATCGAACGAACTCCGACGCTGAAGTCAGAATCAAGACTAGGAAAAATGGATGAATTAAATAAAGCAGTAAAACTGAATAATCATGTAAAGTTGAGCCCAGCGTTGTAGTATAGTTTCAGTGCGTTATGCGGTTTTTCGTATGTCCTTCTCTTTTCTTCGTCTAATGATAGATATTGAGAGCCCCCAACCCATTTCCGATATTTTGGGGATATTTATTATCTCTTTTAGGGTTTTTGAATGAGTCTTTCCCTTATTTGCAACGGGTTCTGACCTGGTCGCCCGTTTTTGAATTCTGCCTGGCTTTGATTTCTTCTTTAGGCCTTCGACCCCTTGACTTCGGCTATCGAGCCTTCGACCTCTCGACCTCGGATGAATATGGGCTTGAGCTTTGGGTCTTTACGGAAATGAGGCCTCTACATGTGTCGTAATTGAAAATATAACATTTAACGAAAAATTACATCTTTGAATAATCTATGAATGCATAATACATGTATAGAAAGATAATTGAGTTAGCTTTCCAGTGTCACTGACCGTTCATGAATCGGATGTTTCTAGAAAATATTTTGAGCAAAATAGTGGAGGCTACGAGGCCCAGCCCGACGGACCAGCCTGCGGATCAACCGAGCCAGCCCGTTTAACTTGCGAGCCCGACCAGTATGGCCCGTTCAGTCCATTTTCTTCGGACTGAAATTTTTCGGTTCTAACCCTGTTATTTTCTCCTTCTATTCAGGTCAACCCATCGATTTCAGGCTGAATTGACATTTCTATATGTGAGTTCTAGAGAGAGAGAAACTGTGATTAAGGTCTGTTGTGTGTGCAGTTACATCTCTTCTTCGAGTGATTCTTCTTCTTTCTTCTTCTACACCTTCTCCTCTTCTCCATGATAGTATAATCCATGAGAGTATAATCCACTTCTTGAGAGGATTTTATTATTGTTGTGTGTGTTTTGTGTGTCGGAATTAGGTTTGAGATAACTGAATGTCGGCAGGTGTGTTCTGTGGTGGATGTCCTTGTTGCAAGCCCGGTATAAGTGTTGCTGCAGTCAGATTCCTAAGTAAAGACATTGAAGTATTTGAGCCAAGCTAGATATATGTGATGTGATCCTCATCAGCAGATTGATGGCGACTCGATCTATTCCAGGATGTCAGGTCACGAATTGGATAGATTAGATGGAAATCCCTAACCCCAACTTCACAATGCAAACGAACCTAAGATATACGAATTTCGACTCTACTGTGATTGAAAACATGAACTATAGATTGCTGTGAAGGCACAAATAAAGATGATTGATCCGTTCGATAAGTTTAGTTGAACTTCACAAGTGTTTTTGCTAGATTCAAACAGTATAAGCCTATATATAGGTAAGCATGCAAAATAATAGAAAACCCTAACAAAGAATTAAATAACAAAAAAGAAATAAATAAAGTCTAGATTCAAAAATTAGAAAAAAAATCTGATAATCATCCTGGTTCACGACTTTCGTTCGTGAACAAGCTCGTGAATATGGTTCGTGACTCTGCTTGTGAATCAACCAAAGATGAAACCCCTCTCGCTATCCTTTTCGCAAGCTCGTGAATTGTGGCCCTGACTCGCTTCCACCTCGTCCTAAATAATAGAAAGTAATAATATTTGCCTATCTTTAATTTTGTTGACAAATTATTTCAATTTTATTCATATATATTGTTAGCAAATGACATTTTATATCAATTTTTAAATATTTTAATAATAGAATATATACAAGTTCTTTTATTAGCATTTAAATATCCCAAGTTTTACTTTGGGTAAATAGAGTTTAATATCTCATACGATTGACAAAATTATAATTATATCGCATACTATTTGAAATGACATTTTAATACCCGAATTATTGAAAAATTATTCAAAACTATCCGGAGTTATTTTTCGGCACCTAAGAAAAGTGACATGGCAAATTATTTTGTTAGCAAAACATGACATTTAATATCCGAATTGTTGACAAAATACTAAAAAATTTATGCTGTGTCATATTTTAGGTGTCGAAAAAAAGCCTCGATGATAGTTTATAGTAATTTTTCAATAGTTTCAATATTAAAAGAATAATATGAGATATAATTGTAAATTTTGGCAATAGTATGGGATATTACAACCTCTTTACCCTTCTATTTTCTTGAAGTATAGTGAATTAAAAATATAATATTTTATTCTTTTTCTTAGTATAAAAAAAACATTATATTTGTTATTTAACACAATAATAATAATAATAATAATAATAATAATAATAATAATAATTTTACAAATATTATTTTATTTCTCTTCTCCTTTTTGGTTCGTTGATCTGAAGTCTGGTCAACTGGAAAGCCATGTTATATTATTGCTGATAGAATATTTCGATGTGCCAACAATGACATTTAAAACTTAAAAGTATGGAGGGCCATCAAGAAAGAGAAAAAAAGTGAAATTTAGTGAAACGGCCGTCGCCATTCTTTCAGGTACTCTCCCTCCCTCTCTCTCTCTCTCTCTCTCTCTCTCTCTCTGTGAAAGAATAAGAGTGAAATTGGCACTGAGCTAAACAAATGTGGCATTGCCTGCTGTTTCCTCCGTGCCATGAATTTAAATTGCTCGAAACATTACTCAACTAACTTAACTATGTGGGTCTGGCATAATGACATAAAACCGCAGTTTAAATCTTTCACTAATTCAAAATTGTCAGTATAAATTTATTTTCTTGTTTCTCCCCGCTGCTGCTTCTTCTTCTTCCCCACCCCCTGTGTGTGTGTGTTGTGCGGTTAGATGATCTGTAAGCAGAGCGCATTTGAAACACAGTTGCCCTTTGTGTGTTTGTCTCCCAAAAATATTATTTTCCAGCTCAATTCTTTGGCTCATAACAAAATTAAATATCCCTTTCTATTATTATTTTATCAAAAATAATATTTCACCACTAACTTCCAACACAAATAACACAAGTAAGAGCTTAAGTTAGTCGAGCTAGTGGAACTTTCATTCTGTAAAGTCTAGGTCAACGGGATTATATTAGTGTATACAACCTAGTAGACTTTGCTTTAAATAATGCGATTGGCAACTATGAATCTGAGAATGATACACATATGTGACAGCTATTCAGACCTATATTGTTAAATTATACTAATACAAAATGAGAAATATTGGGGAATTAAGGTAAAATACTGATTCCTCTGTTTATTGAAAGTAAGAACTGTTAATAATTCATTTTTGCAGCTGTTGTTATCTATCTCATCGAGTCTTATTACATTTAAATAATCGCTCTTTTTCAGAGGGAGAGATCATTGAGTTGATCTAAAAATGAGGAGCTCCAACAGAATTTCTGGTAAATATATTTCAAATTCTCGAGCTCTTAGTCTTTGACATTGATATGATATTGATTTTCCCTTCACCTTATTTCTTGCAGCTCTACTGTGGGCAGACATATTGGTGGCCTTCGCGTTGTTTGTGATGCAAGATTATTTGACAAATGTTTGGAAACTAAGCTTCACTCATGCTGCTGCAATTTTGAACATATGGAATGGAATTTCCTTGGTATTGCAACCCGTCTTCGTCTTCCTCGTCGACGCTCTTCTAGGAAATCTTATGATGCTCGTCATTTCCAGCACGGCCTACACTTTAGTGAGTTCATCAATGCTTCTAACAATCAATACATAAAATAAGGTCTTCCTGATAAAAAAATGTTGTAACATAAGCTTTTATTTCTAAGGGAATTGGTTTTGTTACCATGTCAACTCCTCCAATCCTTGCAAATTCAACACATACGTGCAAGCAATACGAACCAGAATGCATCGGTCACACGCAGAAAGTCCTCTTCTACACAGGCATGGCTTTGATAGCTGTCGGAGTAGCCGGCAACAATATCTCAGTAAAGCCTTTTCTTCAAGAACAGGAAGATAGAAACGAGAATGACAGGACAACATATTTAAAAATAGCAGGTGCTATTTTTGTTGTCGTTGTGGCATTAACCGGAGCTATTGCACTTCCATACATAAAGCCATGGACACTCCGGTTTGGCATTCCAGCAATCTGCACTGCCGTTGCCACCATACTTTTTCTAACCGGTCTGTGTTGCTTCAAATATGATAGCAGCGGGCCCGAGGGGAGCCAAGTAACGGGCATGTTCAGAGCTTTTGCAACGCGCACGCTCCCAATGTGGATGACCTTCATCACTTGTGGACTTGTGTCTTCATTCGGAAACACTTACTTTGTAGAGCAAGCGAGTCATTTGAATCGCCATATAGGAAAATGGAAGCTTCCTCCGCAGGTATTACTTCTAGCGCAGAAAGGGGCAAGTTTTGTGGTAGGTTATGGTTTCAAAGCAGAGAGCATTGCACCGGTTAAAGGGATTGTAATGGCTATGGTATTTTCAGTTCTATGCTGTATAACTGCTGCAAGAATAGAGTTAAAAAGGCTTAAAATTGTTGGAAGCCATGGTTTGCTTGATAAGCCGGATGATAGTATCCCGATGAGTATATTTTGGCTGCTTTTTCAGTTCGTTTTACTTGCAGGGCTGGATAAGTTCTTGGAGAAGAGTGTTGCTAAGTTCCATGAAGACGAGTTTCCTGATGAATCAGAGAGAAAATACCTCGATAATTTCAGTAAGGGGGTGTCAGGCTTGGGATTCATGTGTAGTGTGCTTTCAGTTTATGTTGTGGGAGAAATAAGTGAAAGAGGAGGTAATATGAACTGGTTTCAAGACACGTTGAACAGGAGTCGTTTGGATCGGTATTATTGGGTGCTCGCAGGTTTAAGTAGTGTGAATCTAGTCGTGTTCGTCGTGGTGGCTTCGTGTTGCAGATGCTGGAGACGGTAACTGAGATGGAAATAGATGGTGTTGTTTGCTGCGGTTGAGGGTTTAGTAAAATTGATTCATTCCCTTGAGTATTGATCGTCTTGGGGGTTCCATTTGAGATTTTCCTGATTAGGCTTCCTTTGTCATTTAATTTTTCCTAAATTGTGCGATGGGTTTGTCTATGCTACCCCCAAAGGTAGTATCCAAATGTCACAATACATTTATTGTGACACTTTTATATGTTACATCAGACCTTTTGTGATCTATTGTGACACTTGGATAGTACCCTTGGGGGTAGCATGCGATATGTTTCTGGCTATTGGAATGCAATCTTTAGTTATGTTTCATTTAATTTAGAAAGCTCAGTAATTTAATTGGTCCGATGTTTGATTTTTATGCATTGATTATCACTTGTATTTCATTGTCCTAACGGAATTACCAAACTCATTAATGGCTAAGCCCATGAAGAGAATTACAATCGAATAGCTAAGTTCGCCAATAGCCAAAATGTTCTAACCTAACCACCTAAGTCCCCCAGCTCTCCGTAGTGAATATACATGACATATCGGCATTCCTTTTGGGTGGTCTATTGGTAAAGTGAGATTTGAGGCTAAAAATTGCAAGTTCAAATTCAACCAACACTTAATATAAATTTTGTAAATCATATCTCATTTCTCCAAGTGTAATTTACTTCTCATATATGCTTTACAAGTTATTTAACAGGAACAAACTTTAACCAATGCGCATCCTTGGATTGCAACTGCAGAGTTACCCAAGTAGAGAGAGAGAGAGAGAGAGAGAGAGAGAGTATGCCACGTCATTTACATATTCATGCAATAAACGCAGCAAACGAACTACGAATCAATTCATCATGACAGTCGAGTTTAGGTGTCAAGAGGCTTGTCTCACGACATAGCAAACAAACTATGATACTCCGAGCATCATTGTTCGTTTGCTACATCATTAGAGAAGCCTCATGGGGAGCATCATAGTTTGTTTGCTAAATAGTGAGACAAGCCTCTAGACACCTAAACCTGGTAGACTAAGCCAAAATACACGGCTGCCTAGATTTTCACAACACTAGAGAAGAGCAAAATCACTGTGTTTGATTGTTTAGAAATACCACCATATCTAGGATTAGTTATATAATCCAAGGGTTTAACAAAAATTATTGCAACTACACCAACTCTGATAGCCAAATCAAAACATACGACACTATACTCTTTTATAAACATATAACTACTGACAATCATTAACCAATCCTCTGTCATCAAAGATATAACACGCAATGCTATCGATATGGTGGAGTGATGAACTCGTGGCCAAACACTTTTTAGGTCAAGTTCATTGCTATTCGTTTGCTACATCGTTAGACAAGCCTCAAGGGACCTAAAACTGGTAGACTAGGCCAAAATACACGGCAACCTAGATCTTCATAACACTAGAGAAGAGCACAATCACTATATGTTTGATTGTTCAGAAAAAGTACCATATCTGATTAGTTATACGCAACAAACCATATCTATATAATCCAAGGGTTTAAAATAAATTATTGCAACTACACCAACTCTGATAGCCAAATCAAAACATACCAAACTACACTCTTTTGTAAACATAATGTTGATTCTAACTTATAAACATAACTAATGACAATCATTAACCAATCCTCATTCATCATAGATATAATACGCAATGCTATCCATATGGAGTAATGAACTCAAGGCCAAACGCTTTTTAGGTAGAGTCCATTGGTACTCCATAAGTGAGGTTTACTTAGAGTGCAGTTGTTTATGCATAAATTACACAATTTTCTTAATGGGTTTTGCTTCTTATGTGTAGTTTGCATGCTACCGTGCAGATAATGCATAAAACGATCTAAAATTTTCCACCTCTACACACATATATGGAGAACTGCAACCAAGTGTTCGACGTAATAGTGATTGGGGCAGGGGTGATGGGAAGTGCCACGGCTTACCAGACTGCAAAACGCGGCCTCAAAACGCTGCTCCTCGAGCAATTCGAGTTCCTCCACCACCGCGGCTCGTCTCACGGTGAATCCAAAGCCATCCGGGCTTCCTACAGCAAGGACTACTACTGCAGCATGGTGCTAGAATCCTCCCGACTTTGGGAAGAAGCCGAGGCCGAAATCGGATACAAGGTCTCAATCATCTCGACATAGGACCTCCAGACTGCAAATTTTTTCATACAGCCATCGATAGCTGCCGCAAGAACTCAATCCCGGTTCGAGTTCTTGATCGGAATGAGGTGGCCGAGGAGTTCTCCGGCAACTTTCAGCTCCCGGAAGGCTGGATTGGCGTGGTGACTCCGTATGGAGGAGTCATTAAGGCGAATACAGCTGTGGCAATGTTCCAAACACTTGGCGTGCAAAACGTTTCCCTGCTTAAAGACAACACTGAAGTTGTATGTATTAAGAAAGATCACGGCGGCGACGGTGATATCGTTGTTTCCACAAGCGGCGGCGATAGGTTCCGATCAAGAAAGTGTGTGATCACGTCGGGGCCGTGGACCAGAAAACTGATCGAAACGGCAAGAGGAAAAGCTCTTCCGATTCAGCCACTGGAAACGGCGGCGTATTACTGGAAGATCAATGAAGGCCACGAGGAGAAATTCGCCATCGAGAACGGGTTCCCGACGTTCGACAGCCACGGCGAGCCGCGCGTGTACGGGACGCCGGCGATGGAATTCCCGGGGTTGATCAAGATTGTGATCGACGGCGGCGGCGCCTGCGAACCGGACGAGAGGACTTGGGCGGCGGCTGAACCGGGTTTGTTGGGTACGATGCGGGAATGGGTTAAGGGTCGGTTCGGCGGTTTGGTGGATGGTGATGAACCGGTGAAAATGCATTCTTGCATATGCTCGATGACGCCGGACGGGGACTATGTGATTGATTATTTGGGTGGGGAGTTCACTGAGGATGTGGTGGTGGCCGGCGGGTTTTCGAGGCATGGGTTTAAGATGGCGCCATTGGTGGGGCAGGTGGCGGCGGAGCTGGTGTCGGGTGGGATGGCGAAGGGGGTGGATTTGTCGCACTTCAGTATTGCGAGATTTGGGTAAGGTTTACACTTGTCTAATCCCGATTAAAACAATAAACCGGTCCAACAACCCCAACTTTTAAGTTGAACCTATTTTTTTCCCCAGTTTGGCTACGGTTCGGAGGACAATGATTGACCAACATCTATATATATATAGGGGTTGGTTATATTGAGGACAAGTGTTGGTGTGAAAATTAGATACAAATCTGATCCCTACAACTGTACAAGATGGATGGATCAGATTAAAAGGATTTTAAATCGTAATTTATAATTTTTTATTTATTATTAAATCATAGAGGGGTATTATTGTCAAATCGCATCTTAATTTCATACGTGATACCCAAATCCCTTATAATCTGGAAGCACGAAATCGATAGAGAATAAACGGTTGCATCTAGAAATCGAATTTTCGTCTCTAAAATCAGAAAACCTAGACAACTGCAAGAACAGACGGCGACATCCTTGAGGACCGGCAACGTTTATGGCGATGGTCGGCAAGTTTATCATGGACTGTGGCTTCAAAAATTAAGAAGACGGTGAAAAATTGTAACCTCCGACAATGGTGCGATCGATCGAGGAGGCCAAAAAAACATGGGTCGAAAGAAATCGGGTAAGTCTTAGTTGTTTGAATCGAATTTAAAGATGAATTTAGGGAAAAAATTTGGAATAGGTGAAAACTGATGAATGCTTGCGGCATTTTGAATAAATCAATTTAATAAATAGATTTGAAAATTGGGTGATTCTGCTATGAATTGATCGGTTGATACTTCTGAGTAATAATGGAGTAATTTTCTAGTGTGGGTAGATAAAATCGAACAAAAAAGGGTAATCGTGAAATGCAGGTTTACTGATTTTTTGTTTTTATAGATTCATGGGTATAAGGCTTCAAATATGCATATATCATTTGTGGCTTCTGATTTTTAATCGAGTAATTATGTTGTGTGTGATTTTTGTTATTTTGGGAAATCATGGGTTTGTGTTGATCGAGTAACATTTATTCATGCTTATTAATCTTTTTTATGTTGATAAAAAATCAATGATAATCTGATTAAGATATGAATTGTGTGCTTTGGAATGTTAACCATACCCATAAAATGCTTTAATTTCGGTACAAAAAATGTCAATGCTAAGTTAACTGAATTAAAGTGCTACACAGGTATATAATTGATACTACGTATGCATATCTGTTCTGCGTTATGTAAATTATAATTGTGAGGCTACGTATGCATATTTGTGATGCTGTTAAAGTATATATTTGAAGCTACTAATGAACATCTGTTGTACTTAGTGTTTAAGTTAGTAATATAACTTGTGTGGGTTGGTGCTTTTAATTCGTATTGTTGATGCTTCGTATGCATATCTTTGAAGGCGAAGTCGGGTTTGATTGAACGCGCATGTATGGCAAGGCTTGACATGAATTGGCGCGATGCAGAGAACAACAATGATTGCGTCATGTACACTATGTGCCACATGGAGACTTACATTGGCCAGTCTAGCAAAGCTTGGAATTGCAACCTAAAGAAAGGAAATGTCTCGCAAATGAATGTGCTGCGTATCAAATATTGTGCCTCTATTTTCTCGTCGGGTTTGAACGAACATGCCTCCTCAATTGAAAGAAAAGCAAAGTCGGTTTTTGCAGCCAACTCTAGGAAAAAAAATCCAAATGTTCTGAGTGGAGATGTGTGACTGTTGGTCACCAATAAACTGTTTCAATATTTTTTTATTGAACGTTGGTAAAGACAATTTTTTTTTGTGACACTAATTAAGCATATTTCTTATGCTACTTATGCATGACATTGATGATACTTATGAATTACTGTGCTACTTATTGTGAAGCTTGTAAACGACCTTGTATGATTTGGAGCTTCGTATTATGATTGTTGATGCTACTAATGCGCACATGTGGTGTTTTGGGCAAAATAAAATTTGTAATGCTAATTATGCACCTCTTTGATGATATTTATGAATATCTGTGCTACTAAGTGTTTAAGTTGGTAAAAATAACGTGTGAGTTATCTTTGAATTAGACTTGTTGATGCTACCTATGCATACCTCTGGCACTTTTACCCAATTAAATTTGATATGCTACTCATGCACATCTTTAATGCTATTTAAGCATACCTGTTATGCTATATATGTATATCATCGATGCTACTTATGAATTTCTTCAATGCTATAAATGATTAATTCATGTTACAGTGAGATAGATGTAAAGACAGTGCTTCGTACACTTCAGACTAATGCTTGGTAAGTAACATAAATATATTCATATTTCATGGTTGGTGCTTCGTAAACATATTCATTTGCATATAATTATGTGAATGCTACAGTTAGTGCTATGTATTCATCGAATAAATGTTTCATAATATCTACCAACCTAAATCAAATAATTGTAATGTACCACAAATAATGTACCCAAACAAAAAAATGGAATACCCTAACTGTACCATAAAAAACATATGATTTCCTCCTTCTTTCAATCTTTCTTCCTCCTTTTGGGAATCCAAACACTAGATGCACGTCTTTAGCATCAACCAGTATCAAATTTCCATTCATTAGACTCATCTCTGAGCTATTAACATCAAAATTGTCTAGAACCTAGTGTGCAAGTTGGGTTGGGACCTTATCCACTTTCATGTTCAGTATGTGCTTGAATCCCATCTCAATAACCGCTTTGCGTTGGTCTGTGGAGAACTTCTCGATTGCTTAAAACAACAACATAGGGCACGCTCGGCTTGTTAGTTTAGGATGATTGGTGACAGCTGATTCGTCCTCCTCGTCCTCCATTATGTCATCTTCGAAGGGGTTCTCTTGGATGGTCTCTGTTTGAACTGCAACAATATAGATAGTGATACAGAAGAACATATGTACAATTGTTGATCACTATTAAGTTGAATTAATTAAATTAAATACCTTTTCTTTTGTCATGTTTTCTTTTCGACCTTAACTCGTTGTTTTTATCTGTTGTGTCTTCACTCTGATCCTGCAAAGGCATCTCAGACTTGAAATCAGAGTCATCTGCAGGGATTTTCGATCTTTCTGCAAAACAACATTTGAAGCATTGTTTCACTTATTAAGTAGCATGCAGGTTAATCATGATTCCGTTACATCCAAATAAACCTTTAATTAGCACTGAAATTCAATATAACTAGCATTGTTGATCATCTGAATAAATGTACACAAGATAAATCTGATTCACGTTTCAAAATGAACAGTCAATTTCAAATTACTCATACTCAAATTTATCCAATGATACATATTTAATATAATCAAATTTCACTCATTCTTTTGGCAAACCGGCATCAGATGCAATAAAAACATCTCAAATATCAACTTAAATATATCAGGAGCATTTCACAAGTATATACATGTGTAGCACTAAAACACATTAACCTTAGCATTGACAGACTTTATACGGAAAATATACCGTTTATGCACAAAATTCAAACATTACACAGAATTTCATTCACACTTTATCAAGAGTACAAGATTAATAAGCATGACAAAATATTACTCAATCAATAGAAACCCATAATTTGCCAAAAAAACCAAAAAGCACACACATCAAAATCACTCGATCAGAAATTAGACGCCGCAACTGAATTTAATTTTCAATGGGTCGCAACAATTAACCATAAGCATTTGTCCAGAAAATTGGGATAATTTCCCAAAAATTTTCCAAGAATAATCCTCAACAACTCTTCACTCATTCGCAAGCATTCAATCTTCTTTTCAATCCTCAAAAACTCTTCTCTCATCCCACAATAATCCTGAAAATCAATTAAAACCATTCAAACTTACCGGATTTATGTCGACCCATTTTTTCTCCCTCTACTACTTGAATCGAGTGTCCGCCGATAATGAAAACCAACGCCGCCTTCTTTATTCGACTCGCCGTCGCTCGGGAGAAAGCCACCGCTCACCTGATTGAATGGTCGCCGGAGTCCTTATAAGTACAAATCAAAAAGCTGTGAATGAGAAAAGAAAAAAGTATACGCTCTAGGAGAAAAAATCGGAAGAATCTTCATAATCACGATACACATTAACTATCCATAATTTATAACCGTTTGATAAGGACGGTTATTATTTTCAAAGATATGGAAATCTACAGATTAATTACAAAAATACAACATTGCCCTTACCACAAAAAAAAAAAAAACAAAAAACGGAACTTAAAAATTAAAAAACCAAATGCTGAAACTTAATCTAACCGTCCATCTCATCAGATCCAAAGGCTGGAAATTGTCCCTACTTTTCACACCAAGGCCCTATCCCCCATTTGATGAGATGGACAGTTAGATTAAGTTTCAGCATTTGGTTTTTTAATTTTTAAGTTCCGTTTTTTGTTTTTTTTTGTGGTAAGGGCAATGCTGTATTTTTGTAATTAATTTGTAGATTTCCATATCTTTGAAAATAATAACCGTCCTTATCAAATGGTTTTTAATTATGGATAGTTAATATGTATCGTGATTATGAAGATTCTTCCGATTTTTTCTCCTAGAGCGTATACTTTTTTCTTTTCTCATTCACAACTTTTTGATTTGTACTGATAAGGACTCCGACGACTATTCGATCAGGCGAGCGGTGCCTTTTTCCTGAGCGACGGTGAATCGAATAAAGAAGGCGGCGTTGGTTTTCGTTACCGGTGGACACTCAATTCAAGTAGCAGAGGGAGAAAAAATGGGTCGACATAAATCCGGTAAGTTTGAATGGTTTTAATTGATTTTCAAGATTATTGTGGGATGAGTGAAGAGTTTTTGAGGATTGAAAAGAAGATCGAATGCTTGCGAATTGAGTGAAGAGTTGTTGAGGATTATTCTTGAAAAAATTTTGTGAAATTATCCCAATTTTCTGGACAAATGCTTATGGTTAATTGTTGCGACCCATTGAAAATTAAATTCAGTTGCGGCATCTGATTTGTGATCGAGTGATTTTGATGTGTGTGCTTTTTGTTTTTTGGCAAATCATGGGTTTCTATTGATTGAGTAATATTTTGTCATGCTTATTAATCTTGTACTCTTGATAAAGTATGAATGAAATTCTGTGTAATGTTTGAATTTTGTGCATAAACGGTATATTTTTATAAAGTCTGTCAATGCTAAGATTAATGTGTTTTAGTGCTACACATGTATATACTTGTGAAATGCTCCTGATATATACACATGTATATACTTGTGAAGTGCTACACATGTTTTAGTGCTATTAGACGCTAATAGCTCAGAGATGCGTCTAATGAATGGAAATTTGATACCGGTTGATGCTGAAGACGTGCATCTAGTGTTTGGATTCCTAAAAGGAGGAAGAAAGATTGAAAGAAGGAGGAAATCAGATGTTTTGTATGGTACAGTTAGGGTATACCATTTTTTTTTGTTTGGGTATAATTATTTGTGGTACATTACAATTCTTTGATTTAGGTTGGTTGATATTACGAAGCATTTATATATCGATGAATACATAGCACTAAGTGTAGCATTCACATAATTCTATTCAAATGAATATGTTTACGAAGCACCAACCATGAAATATGAATATATTTATGTTACTTATGAAGCATTAGTCTGAAGTGTACGAAGCACTGTCTTTACATCTATCTCACTGTAACATGAATTAATCATTTATAGCATTGAAGACATTCATAAGTAGCATCGATGATATACATATATAGCATAACAGATATGCTTAAATAGCATTAAAGATGTGCATGAGTAGCATATCAAATTTAATTGGGTAAAAGTGCCAGAGGTATGCATAGGTAGCATCAACAAGCCTAATTCAAAGATAACTCACACGTTATTTTTACCAACTTAAACATTTAGTAGCACAGATATTCATAAATATCATCAAAGAGGTGCACAATTAGCATTACAAATTTTGTTTTGCCCAAAACACCACAGGTGCGCATTAGTAGCATCAACAATCATAATACGAAGCTCCAAATCATACAAGGTCGTTTATAAGCTTAAGAATAAGTAGCACAGTAATTCATAAGTACCATCAATGTTATGCTTAAGTACCATAAGAAATATGCTTAATTAGTGTCACAAAAAAAATTGTCTTTACCAACGTTCAACAAAAAAATATTGAAACAGTTTATTGGTGACCAACAGTCACACATCTCCACTCAGAACATTTGGATTTTTTTTCCTAGAGTTGGCTGCAAAAACCGACTTTGCTTTTCTTTCAATTGAGGAGGCATGTTCGTTCAAACCCGACGAGAGAATAGAGGCACAATATTTGATACGCAACACATTCATTTGGGAGACATTTTCTTTCTTTAGGTTGCAATTCCAAGCTTTGCTAGATTGGCCAATGTAAGTCTCCATGTGGCGCATAGTGTACACGACGCAGTCATTGTTGTTCTCTGCATCGCGCCAATTCATGTCAAGCCTTGCCATACATGCGCGTTTAATCAAACCCGACTTCGCCTTCAAAGATATGCATACGAAGCATCAACAATACTAATTAAAAGCACCAACCCACACAAGTTATATTACTAACTTAAACACTAAGTACAACAGATATTCATTAGTAGCTTCAAATATATACTTTAGCAGCATCACAAATATGCATACGTAGCCTCACAATTATAATTTACATAACGCAGAACAAATATGCATACGTAGCATCAATTATATACCCGTGTAGCAATTTAATTCAGTTAACTTTGCATTGACATTGTTTGTACCGAAATTAAAGCATTTTATGTGTATGGTTAACATTCCAAAGCACACAATTCATATCTTAATCAGATTATCATTGATTTTTTATCAATAGAAAAAAGATTAATAAGCATGAATAAATGTTACTTGATCAACACAAACCCATGATTTCCCAAAATAACAAAAATCACACACAACATAATTACTCGACTAAAAATCAGAAGCCACAAATGATATATGCATATCAGAAGCCTTGTACCCATGAATCTATAAAAATAAAAAATCAGTAAACCTGCATTTCACGATTATCCTTTTTTGTTCGATTTTTTCTACCCACACTAGAAAATTACTCGATTATTACTCAGAAGCATCAACCGATCAATTCATAGTAGAATCGCCCAATTTTCAAATCTATTTATTAAATTGATTTATTCAAAATGCCGCAAGCATTCATCAGTTTTCACCTATTCCAATTTTTTTGCCCAAATTCATCATTAAATTCGATTCAAACAACTGAGACTTACCCGATTTCTTTCGACCCATGTTTTTTTGGCCTCCTCGATCGATCGCGCCATTGCCAGAGGTTATGATTCCCGCCGTCTTCTTAATTTTTGAAGCCGCAGTCCATGATAAACTCGCCGACCATCGCCGTAAACGTCGCCGATCCTCAAGGATGTCGCCGTCTGTTCTTGCGGTTGTCTAGGTTTTCTGATTTTAGAGACGGAAATTCAATTTCTAGATGCAACCGCTTATTCTCTATCGATTTCGTGCTTCCAGATTATAAGGGATTTGGATATCACGTATGAAATTAAGATGCGATTTGACAATAATACCCCTTTATGATTTAATAATAAATAAAAAATTATAAATTACCATTTAAAATCCTTTTAATCTGATCCATCCATCTTGTACAGTTGTAGGGATCAGATTTGTCCCTAATTTTCACACCAACACTTGTCCTCAATATAACCAACCCATATATATATATATATATATATATATATATAACACTCATGAAACCCACTTTTTCCCTCTCATTTATAAGGGTATTTTAAACAATTAACAATACAATAATTTAATAAGTATTTAATTTAATGTTACATGCAAATTCTATAATTAATATTTTTATAATTGATGCAAATTATGTGCTACTAAAATTAACATGCGTTTATTCATTCATTCCTAATAAATTTCATTATATTATATATAACTAATTAGAATATTATCATAAAATTATGTTAATCACGTCTATACAAAATAAATTACATATTCTACAACTACTTTAGTCAATGTACAATGTAAGCGCTCTTCAATTACGTTAATCAAGCAATGTAAGTTTTAATAATAATAATAATAATAATAATAATAATAATAATAATAATAATAATAATAATAATAATAATAATATATTTACAAAATTTTATTATTTCTATTTCTTTGAAGTATTTTTTAATATAATTACACTTATTTCTAATTTTTTGCTATCTTTTTTATCTGATTTTTATGATATTGCAAATTGAAAGAATGATGTCGTGATTGTTTGAAATAATCATTTTTATCATATTATATATTTTCCTTTATGTAGCGACCCGATTTTTTTTTAAATTTCTACATTTCCTTCCTAAAAATATTTTATTTGTTTTATTTATTTAGGTGTGATATTAATTGCTTAAGTCTAATAGGTCGCGCCTAAGTAATTTATATATTTTTTTAGCCTGAATTCATTTTAATATATAGTAATTTTCATAACATGAGCATGAATTTAATTTTAATTAGAGTGCCTAATTTGTTGCATTTTATTTATTTTGCCCAAAGTTTATTTCTAGCCTTTTTTTTATTTAATTTAGAAGCCCAACTACTTTAAATTCAAGACACAATAGAAAAAAAGCCCAAATCTTTATTTATTTATTTTATTTATTTCTTATCTTCTCCTCCAAGTAGAAGATAATCACGAGAGAATCCTTATTCTACCAAACTCCTCTATGAAATCCTAACAATATTAGTATAAATAAAGGTCTCAACCTTTCACTTTTCTCACCCGAAAAATAAAAGAGTTCGAAAATTATTTTCTTTAAAGAGTTTTTGTCCAGCTAGAGGTATGAATTTCCTTTTTTGTCTGTTTTTCTTCCTTCTCTGCATTAGCATGGCTTGTCTTGAAGTTTTCGTGAATTTGTAGCATAGAGAGAGAGGGGAATGATTCTGTATTAAAATCTTTTGTTGGCTGAGATGTTCTAGTAAAAAAAAGTTGGATGGGCCATGTCATTTATTATCTACCAGAGGCTATCTCCTTTTGTTTATATATATGTATGCATGGTTTGGTTTGTGTGTGTGATTGAATATCATATATATAAATATGTGTGTGTGTGTGAGTCGTACATTTATGTATATATAATATAGGTATGATATGTATCTATAACATATATATGTGCGTATATAATATATATATATATATATATATATATATGATAAGAGTTGTAATGTGTGTGTGTGTGTGTGTGTGTGTATATATATGTCTGACTAACGTGTATATATATATATAATATATGCATGTGGTGTGTGTAGTGTGATAAAGAGTAATATATGATACTTTTGGTATATATATAACACGTGTGTGTATATGTATATTCATATATGTGTATGTTAGTTAAATACATAAATGGAATTAAAAAATTGTGTCACTATGTATGATTATGTATTAAACATGCATCATAGATTAATCTCATTTATAGTTTTATTACATCATGTTACGCACTGTATTAATTTAAGATAAATAATTTATAGGCAAGACGTGCAGTACTTAATCAGTTAATATCGAGGTCAAAGTGAATATGGGGTTTTACGTGATCTTGTCATGATTATTCTCTCTATATTTTATTATCGAGTATGTGATGACACAGGCATGGGCCTTCGGGCTAAACAAGCATGGGCCTTCGGGCTAAAGATGAAAATGGGCCTCCGGGGTAAATGAGAACGGGCCTCCGGGCTAAACAAGACAGGGCCTACGGGCTATATGGTTTGGTCTACGGACTGAACACTTTTACTATTCTCATTTACTCGCTTAATTTTATATAGCTTGGATAATTGGACACTCCCCACTGAGTCAGTAGTACTCACCCCAAATCTACTTATCTTTTCAGGTGTTGTCTCGGGTGATGTGTAGCGGACAAATGTGATGATGGTGGTCAAGTGATCAAGCATGATTAAAGATTTAATTTATTTATTTTTGACTTTATTTTGTGTAATAAATGACGAGTTATGCTTTGAAACTTCCGCTGTATTTCAAGTAAAATATTTTTTATTAATGAAAAGCATGGATACCTTTTTCTATTAAAGTGAAATTGGGGCGTTACAGAGTGGTATTAGAGACAGGTTTACTTTCCTGCATACAAAAAAATGCATTTAAGTAATTAATGACCATCATCGCATCCGCCGCATCGCTCCGAGAAGAGGTAAAAGTTAAAGTTTTGATTTCATGTTAAGTTATGATTATATGGAAATTATGTTTTATGATAAAATGTTTTGATAGTCCTCGAGATTTACTTTAAGATTGTAATTTTTTCAGATGATTAGAGCTTGCAAGGAACACAAAATTGTGATAGAAGGGCACCAACTAGCTTTGTCAGTAGAAAAACGTATTAGAACCTGCAAAGCTAGATTTATTGATGATCTATGGGAATTTCAGTGGGATGAAACTATAGGAGTAGAAAGACAATTGATGAGAATTTACAGGATATGGAGGAAAATTAAGAAAGAGGAGATAGAATTCACGTTTTTGTAATTAAGCTCTTGAGTAATAAAATTTATTATTATTATTATTATTATTATTATTATTATTATTATTATTATTATTATTATTATTATTATTATTATTATTATTAAGTTAGAACTCCATAGATATAAGATTGGTGGAGAATTCCTAAGCTAAAGTAAGGAGATTTACGTATTAGGAAATGCAAGAAGCATAGCGATTATTTTCATAGATAGAGTAAGTATATCGATGATAAGGTAGCGTAGAAGTATATGAGGATAGTGTTAGGTCTAGATACCAGCAAGCTGAAACTAGTGAGGAAACAAGAATTGGTATTATGCATAGATTTTTGCAGTTTGAGGTTTAGGTAAGTAATTTCGAGGACGAATTTTTTTTTTAGTAGGGAGGGATGTAGCGACCCGATTTTTTTTAAAATTTCTACATTTCCTTCCTAAAAATATTTTATTTATTTTATTTATTTATGTGTGATATTAATTGCTTAAGTCTAATAGGTCGCGCCTAAGTAATTTATATATTTTTTTAGCCTGAATTCATTTTAATATATAGTAATTTTCATAGCATGAGCATGCATTTAATTTTAATTAGAGTGCCTAATTTGTTGCATTTTATTTATTTTGCCCAAAGTTTATTTCTAGCCTTTTTTTATTTAATTTAGAAGCCCAACTACTTTAAATTCAAGACACAATAGAAAAAAAGCCCAAATCTTTATTTATTTATTTTATTTATTTCTTATCTTCTCCTCCAAGTAGAAGATAATCACGAGAGAATCCTTATTCTACCAAACTCCTCTATGAAACCCTAACAATATTAGTATAAATAAAGGTCTCAACCTTTCACTTTTCTCACCCGAAAAATAAAAGAGTTCGAAAATTATTTTCTTTAAAGAGTTTTTGTCCAGCTAGAGGTATGAATTTCCTTTTTTGTCTGTTTTTCTTCCTTCTCTGCATTAGCATGGCTTGTCTTGAAGTTTTCGTGAATTTGTAGCATAGAGAGAGAGGGGAATGATTCTGTATTAAAATCTTTTGTTGGCTGAGATGTTCTAGTAAAAAAAAGTTGGATGGGCCATGTCATTTATTATCTACCAGAGGCTATCTCCTTTTGTTTATATATATGTATGCATGGTTTGGTTTGTGTGTGTGATTGAATATCATATATATAAATATGTGTGTGTGTGTGAGTCGTACATTTATGTATATATAATATAGGTATGATATGTATCTATAACATATATATGTGCGTATATAATATATATATATATATATATATATATATGATAAGAGTTGTAATGTGTGTGTGTGTGTGTGTGTGTGTATATATATGTCTGACTAACGTGTATATATATATATAATATATGCATGTGGTGTGTGTAGTGTGATAAAGAGTAATATATGATACTTTTGGTATATATATAACACGTGTGTGTATATGTATATTCATATATGTGTATGTTAGTTAAATACATAAATGGAATTAAAAAATTGTGTCACTATGTATGATTATGTATTAAACATGCATCATAGATTAATCTCATGCATAGTTTTATTACATCATGTTACACACTGTATTAATTTAAGATAAATAATTTATAGGCAAGGCATGCAGGACTTAATCAGTTAATATTGAGGTCAAGGTGAAGGTGGGGTTTTACGTGATCTTGTCCTGATTATTCTCTCTATATTTTATTATCGAGTATGTGATGACACAGGCATGGGCCTTCGGGCTAAACAAGCATGGGCCTTCGGGCTAAAGATGAGAACGGGCCTCCGGGGTAAATGAGAACGGGCCTTCGGGCTAAACAAGACAGGGCCTACGGGCTATATGGTTTGGTCTACGGACTGAACACTTTTACTATTTTCACTTACTCGCTTAATTTTATATAGCTTGGATAATTGGACACTCCCCACTGAGTCAGTAGTACTCACCCCAAATCTACTTATCTTTTCAGGTGTTGTCTCGGGTGATGCGTAGCGGACAAGATGTGATGATGGTGGTCAAGTGATCAAGCATGATTAAATATTTAATTTATTTATTTTTTACTTTATTTTATGTAATAAATGACGAGTTATGCTTTGAAACTTCCGCTGTATTTCAAGTAAAATATTTTTTATTAATGAAAAGTATGGATAACGTGCCTTTTTCTATTAAAGTGAAATTGGGGCGTTACACTTTATCATTGTATTTTTCTTGACTTTATTTCACACACGCAATCACACACACACGCGCAGACAGACATATTAGTCTCTGTGTGTGTATATATATACATACGTATATATATATATATATATATGTTCTTAATCATTAGGATAATGAATTGAAAGATATAAGATGAAATTGGAATAAACTTTGGGAATTCTTAAGTTGTATTTGTTGTTTATATTAGTGCTACAATATTATCACAATAATTATTTAATGTATATTTGGTAATTGAATTTTATATTTTAGGAGAAGGTCAATTTGAGCCATTTGATTCAATTATTTTTTACAAAAGCAGGATCATCCAAAAAGTTTGATCTGGATGATTTGTTTCTTAATTTGCTAACTTTAAATTTTTAACCATTTTTCTTCTAATTTTTTTCATTTTGTAATGGAAGATCTCTCTATGTAGGTTTGAATACTAAAGAATGTATGTCGGGATGATGTGATTTTTTTACTGTATACAGTGTAACTTTTACTCTATTCATTTGATCATCCATATATTTATTTTGACCAAGATATATATTTGTTAGTGCCATCGTCATGCACTAAGTTTTTATGTTGTTGTATTGGCGAGATATGTTCGACAATGTGTGTCTGGGTATATCCCACGAAGATTTGTTTTCCACTGTGCAAGAAAAGAAAGAACAGTTGGTGAACTGTTCCAGAGTATGTCCCAGACAGAACCAGGGACACTCTATTTATGGCAGTTTCCATGCTGGAAAGATCTTGCGCCGAACAAGTTTGGAAGGTCAAGATTAATTCGTTTTACTGCCTTGTGGTGTAGATCCGGTGCTGAATTAACCCCACTACACTTGGAGAGTATCTACACACGTATGGAAGGCCACAAACCACAATCCACTTACCATGTTGGCGCCGGATGGAGATCGACGCCTATATGAAGACCGAATTGAGGAGCAATCGGTACCACTGATATTTTGTTTAGATTCTAGTGTTAGAATCAATTTGTGGTCATTTTTGTAACCAGTAGTTGTTCATTAAAACGTTCAACGTGATAGACTAGTTTTGAGTGTTTACGAGTGAAACACGTGAGGGGATTTTTATTCTAGTTTTATACGCAATCTCAGGAGAGATTGTAAGTTGAAGTCGTGGGTAGCTAGAGGGAGTCTAGTGTCACAGTTGTGAGGGAATCTTATAACTTTCGGCTAGTGAAAGAGTTCGAGGAGAAGAACGAGCGACATAAGGCGGGAGGCTTGTATGTGTAAGATCCTTAATACACTCTTCGAAGGAGTACCAGTCGAATCTTCAAGTTTGGGAGCAATCCCCCCAGAGTAGGTTGGTTGAACCGAACTGGGTTATCATCTCGTGCATTTTTACTGGTTTATTCTTTTATGTTCTTGCATCTGTCCCACACATATCACAGAACAATTTTTAAGCAGTTAACTAAAAACGTATAAGTACGGATTACTGTTTTTCAATTGGCACCAGAGCGGGTTACCTGTTTTCAGGGTTGATCTTGGGGTATTAATCCGTGTTATTGTGTTGTTTTTGCCGAGATGGACTCGATGAAAGAAGGAGCCTCGACGATGCGACCTCCACTCCTTGATGGCAATAACTATGCCTATTGGAAAGCTCGTATGATAGCTTTCATTCGCTCAATTGATGAGCTTGCCTGGAAGATGGTGACTGAAGGGTGGAAGCCTCCTATCAAGAAGGATGAGAAAGGCAAAGCGGTGCTAAAGCCAGAAGAAAAGTTTGACGATACTGATTATCAGATCATGGGACTGAATGCTAAAGCCATGAACACCATTTTCTCTGCAGTGGACATGAATGTATTCAAACTCATCTCCACGTGTGACAAGGAAAAAGAGGCATGGGACATCCTTCAAACTACTTTCGAAGGAACGAGCAGTGTTCGTGCATCTTGTATGCAACTCCTCAGTACCAGATTTGAAAACCTTCGAATAGATGAAGGTGAAAAGCTTGCTGATTTCAACGCCAAGATTTGTGACATAGCTAATGAAAGCTTTGCACTTGGTGATGCCATCTCTGAGGAGAAACTTGTGAGGAAAGTTCTGCGATCTCTTCCCAAGAGATTTGCATATAAAGTCACGGCGATAGAAGAGGCCAAGGATGTGAGCAAGATGAAGTTACAGGAGCTGATGGGGTCCCTGAGGACTTTTGAAATGGGTCTAACAGATGAAGAGATAGTTCAGAAGAAAAGCATAACTTTTCAAGTCGGCTCCAGTTCTGATGTTCTAAGTAATGTCTTTGACAAAAATGATCTGGCTGAGTCAATTTCCCTTCTGACAAAGAATTTCTCAAAATTGGTCAAACGTTATGAGAAGCCTTCACAGAATAATTCTGTCAAGAACAGATTCTTCAAACCTCGGAGATCTAAAGATGATGATTTCATTGAAGATAAATAGAAAGAGGTCAAGTGTAGAGAATGTGGTGGTCTTGGGCACTATCAAGCTGAATGTGCTAACACCTTAAAGAAGAAGAATAAATCCTACAGTTTTACTCTTAGTGAAAGTGATGATCCAGATGATAGTGGGAGTGATGAAGAATGCTTGAGAAACCATATTGCTTTCATGACACATTCTCACAAAGAACCTGTGTCTAATTCTGTTTCTGACAGACATAATGACAATGTTTCGGAATGCAGTGATGATGAAGAATTCACTGAAGAGTCTACCATAGGAGCTTACAAAAAGCTTCATGAGAGCTGGATCATGGTGGTTAAAGTCAATGAAGGGCTGATGAAAGAGAATGGTGATCTCATTAAAGAGAGAGATTGTTTGTCCACGCGCCTCAGTGAATTGCAGAATGATCTTCAATAGTCCGGAAACAATTCTCACTCTCAGAATGGTGAACTACTTCATCTAAAGAAGCTTGTCAAGATGATGAACTCTGGATCATCTCAGCTCGATGACATCCTTTCTAAAGGAAAAAGTCTGCAGGACCATACAGGTCTTGGATACACTGGTGGGAAGTTGTCCGATCGTTTCTATCAAGGACAAACATCTAGAAAGCATGATGAATTTGTTCCAGAACCTGAATTTAAATTAGAAATCAAGCAGCCACAACCTCCAAAGTCACAGCCTCGAAAGAATGGAGTTGTCTGCCACTATTATGGAAAACCTGGTCACATTCGACCATACTGTAGGTACTACATCAGTGATCTCAGAAGAATGAGAAGGAAAGGTTGATCTCAGAATGACCTGAATTTCAGAAGACAATCTGTGCGGAACAGATCCTGGAACAGTCACAAGAACTATGTTGTTCACACTGCCCTCAATATTCGTGCAAAGAGCAGCTGGTACTTTGACAGCGGATGCTCGCGACACATGACTGGAGATGCCAGTATGTTGAAGAATATTCAAAAGGATTGTTCTTATCAATCCGTTACTTTTGGAGACGGTGTTAAGGGAAGAGTTCTTGGCCGTGGTCATCTAAATGTTGAAGGGATGCCCAACTTGGAGGATGTTCTGCTTGTTGAAGGACTGAAAGCTAACTTAATTAGCATAAGTCAACTTTGCGATCAAGGTCTCTTGGTTCATTTTACTAGAGACAAATGTCTCGTGAAGAACAAAGAATGTGTGCTGCTGATGGATGGAGAAAGATCAAGGGACAATTGTTACCTTCTCAACATGAAAGGTAATTGCTTCAGAACTCAACTTGATGAAGCAAACATATGGCATGAAAAGCTTGGCTATGTGAGTTACAGAAACATGCAGCGTCTCTTGAAGACAGAAGCTGTGAATGGAGTCCCGAAGTTTGATATTAATCGTAGCAAAATTTGTGGGCCATGTCAAGTGGGAAAACAGATTCATACATCACATAAATCTGTTAAGAAGATTACCACCACAAAATCTTTGGAGCTGTTGCATATGGATTTGATGGGGCCTGTTCAAACTGAAAGTATTGGACGGAAGAAGTTTATTTTTGTGTGTGTGGATGACTTCACACGATTCACTTGGGTGGAGTTCCTTAGAGATAAGGGAGAAACTTTTAAGACGTTTAAAAATCTTTGTCTCAAGCTGGAAACGGAGATGGCAACAACTGTGATGAGAATTCGAAGTGATCATGGTCGTGAATTTGAAAATGCTTACTTCAAATATTTTTGTGAAGAAAAAGGTATTGCTCAGGAGTTTTCTGCACCAAAAATGCCTCAACAAAATGGTATTGTTGAGAGGAAAAATCAGACTCTTCAAGAAATGAGCCGAGTCATGTTGAAGGCAAAATCTGTCCCTGACAATCTATGGGCTGAAGCTGTGAATACAGCATGTCATGTTATTAATCGGGTGTATTTCAGACCCAAGACAAGAGTTACTCCATACGAGCTGTGGAAAGGAAAGAAACCAAACTTAAAGTACTTTCACATCTTCGGAAGTACTTGTTATATGTTGAGAGACCGAGAGCAGCTTGGCAAGTTTGATGCCAAAGGAGATGAATGCATTTTTCTCGGATATTCAAGAAATAGTCGGGCCTATCGAGTGTTTAACAAGAGGACCAAGATGGTGATGGAGTCCATCAATATTGTTGAAGATGATCTGGAAGAACCTGTTGCCCAGATTGATGAGGAGATTGTTGATGTCACAACGCCTGTGCCAGCTTCTGTTCTAGAAAGTTTGGAACACAATGATCAAGCTGAGTTGAGAAACGAGAACCTGGATAGCCTCAAACCTTCAAAAGGTGTGCAGAAGCACCATTCTGCAGCAGACATCATTGGTGATATGAGTGAAGGAGTTAGAACCAGAGGAGTTCGAAAGAATTATCGTGAGATGATTGCAAATGTCTGCTATACTTCTACAACTGAGCCCAAGAACGTTAAAGAGGCCTTACAAGATGATCGATGGATTCATGCCATGTAAGAGGAGCTTTTGCAGTTTGAAAGAAATGAAGTATGGGATTTGGTTCCATGTCCAAATGGTGTTAATGTGATCGGCATGAAGTGGATCTTCAAAAATAAAACCGATGAAGAAGGAAACATAACCAGAAATAAGGCAAGACTTGTGGCTCAAGGCTATTCCCAAGTTGAAGGTGTGGATTTTGACGAAACGTTCGCTCCTATTACTCGTCTTGAATCTGTCAGCTTGCTCCTTACCATGGCTGCATGGATGAAGTTTAAATTGTACCAAATGGATGTGAAGAGTGCCTTCTTAAATGGGTACTTGTCTAGAGATGTGTTTGTAAGCCAACCCAAAGGCTATGAAGACCCATACCATCCTGAGTATGTGTATAAACTAAAGAAGGCCCTCTACGGTCTCAAACAAGCTCCACGAGCTTGGTACGAACGACTTACCAAATACCTTCTGGAGAAAGGGTACATTCGAGGTGGTGCTGATAGAACTCTCTTCATCAAGAGAGAAAAATCTGACATGATCATCGTCCAGATTTATGTGGATGATATTGTCTTTGGATCTGTCTCGGATAGAATGGTGAAAGACTTTGTGAAGGACATGACTTCCGAATTTGAGATGAGTCTTGTAGGTGAACTAACCTACTTTCTGGGGCTTCAAGTGAAGCAAAAGGATGATGGAATCTTTGTATCTCAGACGAAATATGCAAAGAACTTAATCAGCAAATTTGGATTGGAAAGTTGCAGCCCGAAAAGAACTCCGATGGGGACATCTTCAAAGATGTCAAAAGATGAAGCTAGTGTTGCCATTGAGCAAACCTTGTACCGAAGTATGATTGGGAGTCTGCTCTACCTTACAGCAAGTAGGCCAGACATATGTTACAACGTGGGAGTTTGTGCTCGCTACCAATCTGAACCCAAAGAAAGTCACCTGAAATCTGTCAAGCACATAATCAAGTACATAAAGGGTACTTCTGAGTTGGGACTTTGGTTTTCCTATGATACGAACCCTAGTTTGGTGGGGTTTTGCGATGCAGATTGGGCAGGATGTACTGAAGATAGGAAGAGTACCTCAGGAGGATGTTTCTTCTTTGTAAATAACATGGTGTGGTTTAGCAAGAAACAGAATTCTATCTCGCTTTCTACAGCCGAGGCATAATATATTGCAGCTGGAAGTTGCTGTACTCAACTTTTATGGATGAAACAAATGCTGCATGACTATGGTATCCCACAGTCTGTCCTTACCATATACTGTGATAATATGAGTGCGATAAACATTTCAAAAAATCCAGTTCAGCACTCTCGTACAAAGCACATAGACATTCGTCACCACTTCATCCGGGAGCTTGTTGAAGACGGATCGCTTGTGATCGAATATGTTGGAACAGATGCCCAGCTTGCGGACATCTTTACAAAGGCACTTGATAGTAGAAGGTTTGAAACACTAAGATCCTCCTTGGGTCTTTGTGTTCTCTAAACTTCTCCGTTGTGAGAAGACTCTCTATACAGTCTTGGTCGGTGATGTATGTATAGAGAGTATAAAATGACCATGGTTAATATGGTCTGTAAAGTATTGATATCTGTCTCGGACAGTTTCTGCTTTGGACGAACGGTTACTTTTCAATGGCTAGTAATGCCTTGATTTTCGCACCACGATCGATTCCACTTCTCCACACCTAGCTGCGGGGTGATGTGTGAGGAATAAGTGAGTTGAGGAAATTTCCTGTTTCGAGTTTCCTAATTAAGGTCTTAACCTTATTTTTCAAAAGAGACAGAATCGTTGTAAAATTTCCAAGCGGTTCTCTCTCTGTGGTGTGTGTTTGATTTGTTCAAACTCTAATGGCGGACAAAGTTGTTTCTTCTAAGCCCTCTCAAGTGAAGAAACCCATAATTTCTACTGAAGACTTGCGACGACAGCTTGCGGAGCTTTCTCAACCAATTATGTTTTCGTCTTCAATTGCCTCTGTCTCTGTGAAGCCATCTGTTGCTTCCTCTGAAGCTCTTGCTTCTGTGCCAACTTCTGTGGCACCTTCTGCTGATTTGCCGCCTCGATCTGTGTCTTAGACAAATCTCGATGTTCAACCCTCTCCTAGGGTTTCTGAAGTGCCATCCTCTCCGTCCATAGTGTCTGCGGAAATTTTGGATGCTTTAATTGCGGCTGTTATAGAGAATGCTGGAAGAAATGAAGTCTCCATGGCATCTGTTGTCGATGATGTTGCCACCGTTGTTGGTGAAAAACCCACCTCAATTGAGGAATTTGCTGCATCTCTTGATGCCCTGAAATTTGTTCAAGCTCCGTCTCTTTCTTCTGCTGTCCCGGTGCATAGTGACACACCAGTTGTCACGGTTCAAGTCCCTCTTAGTGAAGTATCACCTGTTGCTGCTGCTGAACACCTTGTTCATGATTAAGGTGAAGATGATATTGATATCTCCTTCCTCGATGAGGATTCTCCTGTTCACGAGGATGATTCTGTCCCTCCTCCAAAGGCTACCTCTTCTAAAACTCGCGGGTCAAAACGCAAGTTGGAGTTGCGTGATGATCCAGTCACTCCTCCGGTGTCTGATGATGAAGATGACACACCCATTGCCAAGTTGAAATCCAAAGTGTTGGCCAAGGTTTCTGCGAAGAAGGGTTCTTCATCAAAAACCCCCAAATCCAAGAAAGTTGTTGCTAAGAAGGGATCTTCATCAAAACCCCCCAAATCGGTGAAGCCTTCTGGGAAAAAGTCTTTGGCTAAGAAGCCTGATGTTGTTCCTGCTCGCCGTGTTACACGGAGTGTGTCTGAGCAGAGGATGGGGTTGATGTCGGGACGTCGTCGCCCGCTGATGAAGCAAGCCAGAGCACCTTCCCCCTCTGATGAAGAAGCAGAGAATGTCCCTGAGTCTGTTCCAGACAGATCAGATTCCGACTCTGAGGTCTTTGATTCAAGTAAGTTTATCTCTGCCCTCCACCAAAATCAATTTAAGATTGTTGCTGGTCGCTCATTGATTTCCGAGCGTTGTTTGGTTAAGTCTGATATAGAGGGAACGAGTGTTGACTTGTTGTTGCATGATCTCCGGTTAGAGAAATCTGCTTATTCTGCTCCTCTTTTCATTGCTGCTATTGTTCATGAATTTTATGCAAACTTGTCCAAACGCATGCGTGATGCTTCATATGAGCATGCTTTTTTTGTGTTTGTGCGGAGTCATTGGATTTCTTTTTCCCCTGCTATGATCAATGATTTTTTGGGTCATGAGAACCTTGTTTCTCCTACACCCGTGTTTGATCTGAATGAGGTTGTGTCGGAATTGACTAGAGGAAGTCGGGTGGTGTGGCCCTCGGGGCGTGCTTTGTTGGCGTCTGATTTGAGTGTGAAGTACTCGATACTTCACAAGGTTGCTGTTCGAAATTGGCTGCCCAGTATACATGATTCTACTGTTGGCAAGTCCATGGCTTTGTTGCTGTTTGAAGTGGGCACTCGTAGTGAGTTTAATCTTGGACTGATCATCTTCGAGAATGTTTTTGCTCATGCTGAATCGACTCGTGCCCAGCAACCTGTTGGCTATCCTGGCCTAATCTTCAGCATCATTATGGCCTAGCATAATGTTGTTTCTGCAAATGATGTGTATACGCCTATTGCGCAGCCTTTGACAATCAGCCACAAGCTGTTTTCATCCTAGCATGCGTCGGATGTTCCTGCCCGCGATGCTGATGACAGCTTGAGACCTGTGCCAACATTTGTCCCAGACAGATCTGCTGCTTCTTTTGCTGTCACATCTGTTTTCTTTGATAGGCATATCAAGTCTCTGGAGCGTGAAGTTGTGTTCCTGAGCAAGTCCATTCGGACTTTCAAATTCAGGAAATAGGAGTTGGAGGCCTTGCTGATTGATCTCCGAGCCCGAGCCCTTGGCCTTGCCTCACCGCTTGACGTGCCGAGTGCTTCCTCTGTTCCAGCTGCTGAGAAGTCAGATGATATTGCTGCCTCCCCGTCCTGAAGTTTGGTGTTTGCCGTTTCTGGCAACAATTAAGGGGGATAAGAGTATTGGTGAACAAAGACCACGATTGGATGAAGGATGGCCTTTTGCTGCTGCTGCTATGTTGAGCGTATGCTCAATTTTTTATGTTTGATGATTTCTGAACAAACAATTTATTGGGGATGCTGTTTTACCCCATTTTATTTTTGTTAGTCTGTACTATATTTTTGATCGACTGACAATGCAATTCTACACTGCGAAAACAATGCTCTGATCGTGTTGAAGGTACTTCCAGTTCAGATTCAGGGGGAGTGTGGTTGTAACTATCTCTGACAGTTTTTAAATATATCACTCTTTTTGATATATTGTTGATCTGCGAAGGTTATTCAAGTGTTGTGCAGATCGTGATGATAATTGCCGACCATAAACGCTAAAGGGGGAGATTGTTAGTGCCATCGTCATGCACTAAGTTTTTGTGTTGTTGTATTGGCGAGATATGTTCGACAATGTGTGCCTGGGTATGTCCCACGAAGATTTGTTTTCCGCTATGCAAGAAAAGAAAGAACAGTTGGTGAACTGTTCCAGAGTATGTCCCAGAACCAGGGACACTCTATTTATGGCAGTTTCCATGTTGGAAAGATCTTGCGCCGAACAAGTTTGGAAGGTCAAGATTAATTCGTTTTACTGCCTTGTGGTGTAGATTCGGTGCTGAATTAACCTCACTACACTTGGAGAGTATCTACACACGTATGGAAGGCCACAAACCACAAATCACTTACCATGTTGGCGCCGGATGGAGATCGACGCCTATATGAAGACCGAATTAAGGAGCAATCGGTACCACTGATATTTTGTTTAGATTCTAGTGTTAGAATCAGTTTATGGTCATTTTTGTAACTAGTAGTTGTTCATTAAAACGTTCAATGTGATAGACTAGTTTTGAGTGGTTACGAGTGAAACACGTGAGGGGATTTTTATTCCAGTTTTATACGCAATCTCAGGAGAGATTGTAAGTTGAAGTCGTGGGTAGCTAGAGGGAGTGTAGTGTCACGGTTGTGAGGGGATCTTACAAATTTCGGCTAGCGAAAGAGTTCGAGGAGAAGAACGGGCGACATAAGGCGGGAGGCTTGTATGTGTAAGATTCTTAATACGCTCTTCGAAGGAGTACCAGTCGAATCTTCAAGTTTGGGAGCAATTCCCCCAGAGTAGGTTGGTTGAACCGAACTGGGTTATCATCTCGTGCGTTTTTATTGCTTTATTCTTTTATATTCTTGCATCTGTCTCACACATATCACAGAACAGTTTTTAAGCAGTTAACTAAAAACGTATAAGCATGGATTACTGTTTTTCAATATTTGTGGGCCACTACGTTGGCGTTTTGAAGATATTTCATTTTATTTTTAGTCATATTTTGCTTTTCTATTCATATTCAAACTAACATAAATTACTATGGTATTCTATTAAAACATTTAAACAAAATTTACATCAATCAGTTGCATAAGCTTACGAATAAAATTTGAAGTTACTTTGAACAATATAATTAGTTTTCCAAGAGCATATGAGCAAGTGTATCAGTTTTGAAATCATTATTTATGCTTTTATGTTCAACTATTCGGAATTTCAATTTTTTAGATTTTCTTCATTGTTAATTATTTGCATGTTACCCTACAAAAATCATTTTCATATTTAAACAATCCTTCCAACTTTTAATAGTATATATATTTATATTTAAAAATTATTTGCATTTTTCAACATGCATTACACCTGTGAAGTCAGCAACAAAAAAAAAAACACCTTTTTAGCGCAAAAAAAAACCAAAAATTTACTTATTAATTGTCCAAAATATATTCTCTTCCTTAGTGTATTAGATAGAGACTCTATAGGATTTTGTTGGACTTTCAAAATCCGAGTATATTCAATTCAAACTTTTAAAAAAAGTCTTTAAAAATGCAGAGGTATTCAACACATATTTTAAAATGTCTATAAAAATCCAACTGTATTCAAAACTCCATGGACTTTAAAAGGTTAGTGATTCTGTTGGATTTCACCTCAAAATTACGTAAAAAATACAAAGGATGAAATCCGACCTTTGCACACGAGATTTTTATGGATTCGTAAAATTCAGCGCGCGGTGTACTCCAGTGGCCGCTGAGGAGTTGAATTCAGACACCCCAGCGCATGGTGTACCCCAGCGGCTGCTGAGGGTATTTGACTGCCTAATTTCCAGCGATTGTTGGCTTTAAGTTAAGCCACGGCTGGGTTCCAGCGGTCGTTGGGTTGCATATCCATCGTTCGTTGTTTTCCAACGAGCGCTAGGAAGAAGGGTTTCAAATCCATTAAAATCGTCACAAATCCATACCCAAGTCAAGGGAGACTCCATGTGGAGTCTATGAATTTTATAAATTCATGGACTTTTTAAAGTCCTTTAAAATATAATAAAATCCCAATCCAATACACCCCCTAAAGAATCATATTTTCTATCTTATTTTTCATCCTAACTTATAACATACAAATTTAAATTGAATAATTTTTCATATCATTTTTTTTTGTTTTTTAGATAATCCACCTCCTTTTCTTCCATAATATAATTTATCATATTTTAGATAATTATGTGTTCTCTTTTAAGTTTTATTTTTTTTTATTATTTGATCAAAGTTTCATTAGTAATTTTTAATAAATTGGTTCGGTTAAACAACAAAGAAGTTAATAACTTTATTAGTTCAATTAAATAAAGACTAACTGAGATCAAATAGCTAAGTAGAGGGAGCTATTAAAACAATAAAAATTTATCTAGGAACCTCTCATAATGTAACTAGAAAATACAGGTGCTTGATAAAATATATTATATAAGTAGAATGATCTACTAAACAAAAAAAATGTTGAAAGATATATTGAAACAAAATGTATATAAAAGTTTAGCGACCTAAGAATGAATTAACCCAAAAAATTATTTTAGAAAAGCGCTTACTACTAAACAATTAAATATCTATTATAGTAATATCTTTTCGGAAAATAAAAAAAAACTTTGTTTTTTATTTTCTTTTTCAATTATTTATCAATTTAATATATGTATAATTCATAATATTGTAATGCATTTTATTTTTTATTTACATGTGTTCATAACATTATTTTGTAGTCTTCAATAAATAAAATTGATGGAAACAAAACATTGTAGATTAATAAATTGGACACAACATATTTCTTCCTTACAAGTCCAATACAAGGACATTTATTTAATTAATGTTGTCTTATATCTAGGGGTGCGCGAATGATTGGTTTGGTGCGAAACCAAAACTAAATAAAAAATTCAAACCAAACCAACAAAAATAATATAGATAACCGAACCGAACCAAACCAAATCATAATTTTTTGGTTAATTTGGTTTGATTTTCAGTTTAACCGAATTTTTAGTGATTATTTTTATTTTTCCGAAACAATTATATCTAAAGAGAATAAGATGCACTCAATAGATGATAAACCATATATTAAATAAGTAAATATTTTAAAAATTCTATAACTAGAAAATTTAACTAAATATTAGAATTACTAATATTATTTAGGTATAAATACTTTTTAAATTTATTAATTTAGATATAATTGATATTAGAATTATAAACCATAAATTATAAATATAGTGTGTGTATATATATATTTTGGTTGGGTCAATTTTAACCAAAATATTTTTTACTTAAATTGAAATCGAACCAAACTATATTTTGATTTTAATATTTAAAATCAAATCAAAATTAAAGAAAAAAATAACCAAACCAACCGAACTAAATAACTCGGTTTGCTTCGAGTTTTTGGTTTTGATTCGATTTTGCACACCCCTACTTATATCCAAAAATCACATATACAATTCTGATATTTTTTATACTTCAATTTTGTAAAAATTATTTATTTGTATTCATAAATAATTTATATTATTCAAACTTAAAATGCATAAAATGATCTTCGTGCATTGTACGGGAGAAATACTAGTTAATACTTTATGATTTACAATTGTAAATTGCTCGACTCATTCTTCTCTGTTACTCACATCTTAAAAAAAATGACGTTGATTAACTACCATCCTCCGAACCGATATCATTTGGAGGAAATGCGATTCAATTTAAAAAATTAGAGTATATGAACCGCTTATTATTTTTATTGGGACTTGACACGTGTGGACAAACTGTGGTGAGCTACAGTGCGTTAAAAGAGCAATACATGTCGAGTTTAAACGTGGAGAATATATTATTATTATTATTATTATTATTATTATTATTATTATTATAAGAAGTAATAATTATTTTAGTGATATGCGTTTATTTCAAATTTGGGCCAACATGGGGTGTGTATGTCACATCATAATGATAATAATAACCGGGTGATTTTATATAACCCATTTTTTTTCATTGTAGTCCTAAATATAAAAATAAATAAAAATATTAATTTATATACTATTTTACCCTTACAATCCCCCAAAAATTAAAACCATAATAAAAAATAAAACCACATTATATAACCTCCATAAAAAAAAAAAAAACACCCCACAACCTCCTAAAAAAACGATAGCTATCGAATTCTCTCCGTCGTCATCGAAGCCGGCAAAGACCAGTGATGGCTAGAAGAAAAGGAAGAGGAGTGTTGCACTAATTTTTATCAAGTAATTAAATAATTAATGTGACGTCTCCCCCCCTCCCCCCTCTCTCTCTCATGCATGCGAATTTCCCCAATTGATGGAATACCAAACATGGAGAACGTCTTAATTTTTCAGAAAAAAAAAAAATTCACCTCATAACCCCCATAAATTTGTAGAAAATTGAATGATCTAATAAAAATTAAAATAAAAACTAAACGGAAACTTATTAATGAATTCATCATTCACCTCAAACATTTGGTCAACTAACTTAATTAAATTTTAGAATTCATTTTGGACGAACAACAATGGAAACAAAATTAGAATTATATTATTAAAGTAATGAACTCAAGAATAGACTTAAAATGTCGTGATGATGTTGTGTTTTTCTTTATTATTCTTTATTATTATTTCTTAGATGGGTTTAGAAGGAAGGAGGCTTTGTTTATTAATTAGGATTTTAGTTTTGATTTAGGGGTTATAAGGGCAAAATAGTATATTAATTAATAATTTTATTTATTTTATAGATTGAGGGCTATAGTGAAATAAAAAGTGGCTATGTATAGAATTCCCTATAATAATATTATACTTAATTCTCTTAGGGGATGTGTTGGTGAGGTTAGGCCATATCATTGTGGCCTATATCTAAGCCCATTCCCACACTCCTGGCAGTCCACCTAGATCTTGGCCCATCTGTTGATTTGTCCTAGATTTCTGTTAGCTGCTCTCGGTCCCTTTTAAAAGACAACCTTAACACCCTAAGATATACTGAAACTAAAGATTCGCTAGTTTTTTGCCTTGACGATAGAGTGTTGAAATCACATGAAATCATACATTTTGCAATGAAAAGGTAGGGTTTTATTGAATAAAATGAGACAGAAATTATGAAGTTTTGTTACAGCAAAAATGTGTTTTCTTTCCTTTTATACAACTGAGATTCAAACTAACTACCAATACTCGATCATACGGCTGTAATTCACGATCTATTTCAGCATTGATCGACGGCAGTCATGAAGCGGTCCTGCATGAAGCAATGCCACGTGGAGCTAGTGTGAAGGATCCTATGCAGACGCCCTCACTATTGCGCTGCATGGAGTTGCATGCATGGATTTGTTCAGCCCCCCTCAGCCACAACCTGATGAATATCCCCAAGGTTGAGGTTGGAGATGAGATACCTAAAGTGCGGTGCAACAAGAGCTTTAGTAAAGAGATCAACTAGCTGATCATGAGAGCGAACATGAATTGGCAAAATCAATCCGTTTTGGAACTGAAAATGCGCAAAATGGCAATCTGTATCTAGATGCTTAGTACGCTCATGAAAAACTTGATGTTGAGTGATTTGTATGGCTACTTTACTATCACAATGGATAGGTATAGGGAGAGAGATTGGAATTGCAAAATCTGTGAGCATGTATGTGAGCCATAGAACCTCGCGAATAGTGAAGCTTAAACATCTGTACTCTGCTTCTGCTGTTGAAAGAGATACTGTATCTTGTTTCTTATAATGCCAGGATATCAAACAAGAACCAAGAGATATACAATAACCTGTAAGAGAACAAGAGAACGTCTTGTATCCTTGCAAGATCCACAATCCGCATAACATTGAACTGTTAAATCAAATGTAGATGATACTGTGTAATGCAGACCCAACTGTTAGTTTTGTATACTGGAAGACTTGTCTTTGTATACTTTTCTGATGATATGATGATATAGATTGAATCTTATTGCAGTCACTGTTTGCATTTACATTATTATATAATTGTTTATACATATTCCATGTACTCACATTGTAGATGATATGGTGTGGGTGAACACACGGTAAGATCATATCATCAAATCCTTGTATTGTATTAAAAGGCTCACGATTTAGATGGTCCTGAATCCACCATCGGTATACCGTAGAATAATCTGATAATTAGTTTATCTTGACTAATTAATTATTCTAATATACATGCTAGTCTATTGAAGAGGATCGCGATAGGATACTATTCTCTACTCTAACCCTATTAGTGAGAGAACAAAGATCCACAGAGTTTGGGTTCTTAACTTATATTTATTGGCGAGCATATATATGCTTTGTTGATTGCTTTAATTTATCAATGGGTGAGATTCTCATATAGAATCAATAAGCTCGATATCTTGCGTAATAGCATTTGCATATATGATGTGTCGTGTAATATATATAAGCACTGTGTCCTGGTGCACCAGGTTGATGATGTTCTCTTGAGGAAACACAAGTTCATGTGAAACCATGCAGGTGGAATTTATTCCGTACATGAATAAAGCTTGTGTGGTACTACTCAAGGTTTTAGATATTAATTAATTATAGCTGTCAAAGGCTTACATAATTAATTAATGAACATTAGATCTTAAACAGGGGGAATGGCTGAACTAAAAGAGAAAGCATATTCACAAATATGTATTAAATTGGTAAGTCAGTATTACTTCTTTAGTGGAATAAAAGTAATATTTAATTTATTTAATAATATCATAAGTTCATTGGATATTGGGTATTAAATAAATTAGCATGCCAAATTAATATTCTTCTAGATCCCTGTTGTAACCCAATATGACTTTAATGGACTAAAGATGGAAAAAGAGATAGAGGCCCAAACCCAGTAGGGTTGGAACACTGTTAATTTCGCTCATCCCCTTATAAATAAGGAGACGTGGGATGAAATTTTCAAGACAAGAAATCAGCTCCTCTGTGTTCTCTTTATCTCCACAGTATCCATACCTATCTAGTAGATTTCAGCCCACTCTGAATCTAGATACAGTCCGGGATATACAATAGAAGATCGATAAGTCGAATAGCATAGTGGGAGACGCCATTTATCATACTAAAAACAACAAGATTAGACCTTTAATCTTGTCCTCTCTACGTTCATTTGTAAGTGTTTTTCGATATTCTATGTTTCCATTTTCAGTAGAATAGAAATATCGGATTACATGTTTAATTGAACTTGATTTATTAAAACATATAAGCTGCATAAATATATGACATACATGACAATAGGATTAGAGAACATCCAATGAGATCCTGCGGTGGTTTAATTCAAAAAAACCCCAACAATTTGTATCGGAGCGGGTTTTGGCACTGTTCTAGATTTAATCCTAGGATGAATTCGAAATACATGTTTAAATTTGATGATAAATTTCTGGTGATAAAATTTTCAGATTTAAATATGTATGTATTTTGATTTTTATATGTTCAAAACTTGGATGAATTTTTGATGTAGTTCGAAAATTCTAATTTTGAGGAACACTGTAATTTTTGATCTATACCATATTAGATTTCTAATGGTTTTTGATGTTATCAAAATTTTCAGATTGAATTAGGTGTAGGTTCGAAAATTGTAGATTCAAATTCGGACGTAATTTTGATTTTTATCGAAAATTTGAATTTGTGACAATCTATGTAATTTTATGTTGGTCCCGGGCGAGTCGATATCAGTTTAGAGGGGAGGTGAATAAACTGATAAAGAGTTTCAAAAACTTTTACTTTAGATGCGGAATAACAGGGCCCTTTGACTCGCTTAGTGAAACTTATCTATGCACAAACTTCTTGATCAGTTAAGACAGTTCGAGTGCAGCTTGTGTGATATTGTGTGCAGTTCAAAGAGATGCAATAATCAAAGTAGTACATCACACAAGCGATTTATAGAGGTTCAAAGTCTCAAACTTCTACGTCCTCTCTTCCTTCCGCAGAAGGGCAACTTCACTATGTAAATTGATTTTCTTTACAAATTACACAATGAAGGACAGTTGGCTGAACCTGGTAACTGCTCGCTACCTCAGCGGGTCGACGACTCACACTTGAAGTCCCTAGCTGCTCGCTAGGAAGGTAGGTGCTATTGTCGTCTTTACAAGGTTTTAGATCTCTTTCGATCTTCAAGAGGTGAGTCTTGAGCAGGGGGTATCAACTGATTTGCTCCTTTAATTGAGCTGAGTAGTTGATCGTTGTATAGCTGGAACTGAGAAGGCTGCCCTGGCAGGATCGTCAACAGCTGGCTGAATATCTTGATTCTGTGAATTCTTCTTCTCAGTTGGACTCTCGCAGTTTCTATTGCTCCAGTTGGCAGTTCTGAGCTTGTCAGTTGAGTTTGGCTGTTGCTCCAGTTGGCAGTTTTGAGCTTGTGTTTCTCCAGTTCGACTGATCTCAAGTTCTTGGCTATCTTGTCAGCTTGACTGATTTTTCTTATGCTTTCTAGTCAGCTTGACTAATCATAAGTTGGCTGACTGCAGTTCTGACCTTCAGCTGATCTGTCTTGTTTACTGCAGTTTGGTCATCAGTTAGATACTTCCAGTCTCTAGTTCAAACTGACGTTTTATCAGTTTCTTCAGTCTTTAGTCAACTCTTTTCTCCCTCAGCTCAGCTGACTTGGTTGTCAGATTGTTTTGACTGGTATGACTCCTTAGTTGAATTGAATTTTGACTGGATGACGTATCCTTCAGCTTGTAGATCATTCTTCAGATTTGTTGACTTTGACTTTTCTTGAGTTCCTTTTTGATGCCCTGGACTGGTCAGCTCCGAACTACAACTTGAATTTCAGTCAGTTTTTCATAACTAATTTTGACATCTCATCAAAACCTAATCTAGGGGTTCCTTGATAGTTTTTCCTAATAATTTCCCCCTTTTTGATGATGTCAAAACTTTGTTGATGATGATGGAAAAACTGTAAGTGTAGCAAATGCGTAAGTAGAATCTTGAAATCAGTACAAATTCAGAGCAAGTTGAGAGAAAAATAGATTCATGATTTTCATTCAAGTATCAGAGTATTTGTCATTCATGCTATCATTCAAGTATCAGAGCATATCAAATTCAAGATCAATTTGGACTTCAAATTTCAGAGCATTCTTTCATTCTTTCACTTTGGGTATGCTTTCATTTCAGTATTAGAGCATTATTAGAGCATTTTTCATTCAAGTGTCAAAGCATTCAAACTGAAGTATCAGAGCATGTCAAAGCATTCATACTTGAAGTATCAGAGCATGAATCCGAGCATGAGCATTATAATCATGACAAACTTGAAGTATAAGCATGATTAAAACTTATATTATATATTCACTTTAAAGCATATTATAATTTCAAGAGTAGTTAAAACTACTAATCTACTTCCTGAAAATTGCTCCAATTGCTTATTTTCTGTCTGCTCGATTCTCCTCTTTCTTGGACTCTTTGTATTCTCCATGCTTCCCCCTGAAGCTGATCTTCCCACTCATGATGAATTTCTCTTTGAATCTGATCCCAAAGAGTCAAGCATCCATCATCATACTATCCATCTTCACCCTTTTTAGCATCATCCAAAAGGTGGAATGGATCGCATGATGGTAGTGACAAGTTTGGCAGGAATGTGAAGGCAGTTGCCAAATTATCATCAGGGATGGATGGAACTAAAAGAATTTGCATGGGTGAGAAGAGCCATGCATAGGCGTCTTCAGTTGTCATGAACTGACCTTGATCAGAGATGTATTGTTCTCTGAAGTTCATTGAGGCCAAGTTGTTGAAGATCTCATCGGTTGAAGGAAGGGGTGGATCACCAATGAAGGGTGTGCATGAGGAGTTAGCCGGTTCATTGTCGGGGAGAGGAGCATCGGCTGGTATCTGAAGCTGGATTCATTTGATCATCGAATCCATGATGTCTGAGAGTGTTGGTGGCGAGGAGAGTGGATGATTCATCCAGATTCTACTCCATGTTCCTTCGTTGATCCAGAAGGTGGAGCCACGGGTGTGGATGAGGTGGAACATTGTTGTCTCATCCAATTGGAAGCGCCATATGTGGTACTGCAGGTACCGCCGCAGTTGTGCGAATAGAGAGGAGTCTGAGTCCTCAATGAGACCAAAGCAGCTTCGGAGCTGATGGTCTAGAACTACTTCAAAATCAACCTCAATAGAGTCACGTTGGACTAAAGGTAGAGGTTGGGAGCTGGCTGATATTGTAGGCTGATCACTCAGCCTTGAAAGAGGTTCGCTCTCAAGCATCAGCTCTCTTTCGTCAGATGAGCTGACGGGTGCCTCCAAGGGTGCCTTTCCACGATCTGAGTTGAAAGGCCCTTGTGGACGTGAACGCTTCGGGATCTGATGGCAGTAGATAGTTGGGAGCATGTCCCTTCTTTCGAGTTGTTCACCAGTTGGGATGACCTCATCAAACTGGCTTTGAATGATATGGCTTATGCGATTCATAAACCCGACCTTCTCGCGAAATGAGCCAGTTGATGGATCATATGCCGCTCGCTCGACGTTGGCTCTCAGTTGAGCAAGGATAAAAGAGGCCCAGTCGGCTTGACATTCGAAATATAGAGCGGTTGTGAGATGGGTTTTGAGCTCAGAGAGTTGGACTGTCTCGAAGTTGCCATGTAGGATATGGCTGGTGATATCCAAGAGTTGGATGATATCACTTGGCATGCTCTCCTTCAGTCTGTGTGCACTGTCATGGTGGCGCACGTGAGGAAGTTTCCAAGCGTCCCACAGTGCGTATTTGGATGGCAGTTTCAGGTCCATTACGTCTGGGCCTTTGCCGGGGAGGTGAAGAGTAGACATCATCGTATCTTTTGTGACCGTGATCACTTGATTTTGAACGGTGGAGATGATGTTATCACCGGTGATGGTTGCGTTGTAGTAGAACTCGGCAACATAAGCAGGTATGTTCTTGACTGGTAGTAGTGTCAAGAAAGGTAGCAAACCTGTGGCCTCCAATGGTCTATAGATATTTTGAAAAGCATCTGGGCCGAGACGTGCATTAAGCATCTCTAGATTTAGAGACTTGTCCTTTCTCATCTTGCGCTCAAGAGATTTTATATCCACCATGTGAAATGGGGGCTTCATTTCTGCAAAAAGATGCCGTTTAGTTTAGATATGCAAGAGTTCTTGATGAGAGAGAGAAGGCTAGCAAATGATCGAAGCAAGAGAGAGAAAGAGTTTTTCAGATGATCGGAGCCTTCATCTCTTTGCACATATTTATTCATCTTTGCATGCAGGAATCGAGTGAATCGAGGGCACTCGATTACTTTTCTTAGCTGATCAGCCATCCGATTTGATAGTTGATTAGCTGAATTAATGATGCTTGCATCTCAGCCGTTCAATGGTTAAGTAACTTTATGATCTTGTGGCTGAGATGTAGCGATTTTGAAAATGGGGTAGTTGCCATAAATAGCGAAATATTTTCTGCAGATCTTTCTATTTATATCTCATTAAAAAAAATTATATTTTCCTTCTCCTTTTTGAAGAGTTGTTTTAATATCAATGCAGAGATATTAATGGCAACTTTGAGAGATGGAACCCTATTTTCAAATTGTAACCGTTGAAATATAATATAAGAAATTTCATAATCACAACGATAACACTGTAATTATGATAAGCTTGACAAATTAAAAAAATTTTAAAAAAAACTTATCCGGATTCAGTTGGGATACAGTCCAACTGATTGATGGCTCGGTGGTTGGATGATCAGTTGAGTCTCGATTCTCAGTTGTTGCTGATGAGCTGGCTGCAGTTGAAGCTGCAACTGAACTGAATTGATCAGTTGGCTTGATCAGTTGCTCGGCTTTTCTGTAGACAGTTTTCGCTTCTTGAAGGGCCTAGCTGGACTAGCAGCACTGCTTCCTTTGGATGTAGCTTTGTGCGTTGACAGTTCATGCCTTGCTGTCCTTTTGGCTTGGCGAAGGTGAAGCTGGATATCAACTGACAAGCTTTTCATCTTTTGACTAAGGGAGTGTGAAGTTCCCTTTGGCGATGACCCAAACTGATCACTTTTCATGGGCAGTTGCATGCCTTTTAAGCTAGAGGCGAGCAGTGGAGTGACATAGCTCTTTGATAAGAGACTTGGTGATGTGGCAGTGTCTTCATCATCACTATCGCTCTCATCAGCATGCCTTGGATTCTTCTGAGAAGCTATGGCTTTAACATGTGAGAGATGAGGGTCTCGCCTTTTGATTACATGTGAGGTTGGTCGTGATGGCTCAGCTGACTGACTTGATAAATTATCAAAGTTCAGTTGTCGACAAAGTGAGCCAGTTGGGCAGTTGACTGGTTGATCTGCAGTCCCAACTACTTGAGGCATGATGTTGGATTTGAACTCTGCTAGTAAGGCGGTTGCTGGAATCTTGTTAACAAGCCGGCGATTCATGATGTGCTGAACTTGCACCATGGTTGGAGGAAATGGATTTGATGAACCTATCCATTTGATGCTCCAAGTTTCTTCTCGTTGCCAGTAGCTCATGCCATGAAAGGCAGTTAGAAGAAAATGAGACTGGATGGACATAGAATGTCTCCAGCTGTACCAGTAGAAGTACCAGTGGAGTTGTTTGAACAACTCTTGGTCACGTTGTGCAACAAAAGCAAAGTGAGTGAGAAGGAGATTGGCCACTTCCTTTTGTGCACCTTTGACTGCATATTCACCACTATAGAAAGTGTGAATATTCTCTTTAGTTAACTGGAGCGGAGGGCATGTGCCTCTGAAGTAGTCTGCTCCATAGTTTGGGTGAGGGATTCCAACGAATGGAATAAGCTCATCTAGATCAGAGCAAACCTCGAAGTCAACTGGTGATCCGTTCTTTGATTTTAGAGAGTGAACGGCATTGGCAGTTGAGTTACTCGAACTTTGGTTGCTCATCTTGGCCTTGCCTCTTCTCTTTTTCTTTAGTGACTGAAGATGGGCAGTTCCTTTCTTGGGGATCCAATCAGAGATAAGGACTGGTAGTGATTCATCACTTGGAAGTTTTAGCAGATCTTCAAGCATCTTGCTCATCCTGAGAACAAGTCCTACCTTGGACTCAAATTTGCTAGATTTCTTTGAGTCTGCAGCCTTGATGCTTGAATTGTTTAAAGACAAATTCTGCCCAGTTTGTTTGTCTCTCTTCATCAAGGTGAATCATGACCTTGTATCTCTCTTGGGTGAGTTGGCTTAGGCTTCCAATGGCCCCGAACATCATCTTGTTCGTTATGTCAAGTAGAACTCCATACTCGGGCTTGAGGTCAGTTTTAGCTGTGGTAAAACTGAATTGCTTGATGTAGGTTGAAGCTTTCCATTCTCTCTAGTGTGACTCTGTAGATTCCTTTAGATCTTGAATGGATGAGCCTTCTTGTGGAAGTTGAAACACTTCAGCAATTGTTCTCTCAGTGATTTGTAGCATCCTTCCTTAAATCACTGATGATATCATCTTTCCATCTGCAGATAATTTTGCTTGAAGCAAAAATTCACTCACCAAACTTAGTCTAAAGAATTTTGGTGGTGTTTTCAGGTAGTGAAGAACTCCTGTCTTGTGAACATTTGACAGAAGGGTTGGATTGGTTGATTCATCTAGAATCAATTAAAATTTCTTCTTATCAAGGAATTTATCTCTCATAAGTTGTTACGTGAAGGAAATTGAAGATCTGGATAATTCGGCCATCTTTGAGGTTGGCTGAAATTTTGGGAGATTTAAGATCTTTAGAGAGAGAGAGAGTTTTTGAGATTGTAGGAGGAGGAGGCTTTTTGAGAGGCTTGAAAGAGAGAGGCTTTTTATGAGTGTTTGGACAGGCTCATAGATATGATGGTTGAAATGGTACTAGCCTCTGATTTCTTTTGGTCCTTGGCAATTAATGAGCTTGACACGTGTCATTGTTTTGCAACGGTCAAAATTTCAAAATAAATGTAAAGCTTGACATTTATTTGAAATCAAAAAGATTAACTTTTATAAATATAGATCAAAAGATAATTACAAACTGATTAACAAGAAGTACACTTAGGGCTTTTCTAATCATGTTTAATTTGATCAGTCACTTAGTAGTTCTTGTGATCAGTTTTTCTCCTTTTGGCCAGCGGTTCTGAGCTGTTATCCTCTTCATCCTCATCGCTGCTTGCTGACTCAGTTTCAGCTAACTAGTGTCTTTGAGGGCTTGCAGCTGCTTGATTTGCTCAGTGTGCAGTTTAACATGTTGCTGCAGGGTATCGATCAGTTCCACATAATATGGAGGGAGCTGGACTGTGGAACTGCTCGGTTGAGCAACGAACTGGACTGCTCTTGAGTCTGCTTCCTCTCCTTCTTCAGTTCCAACAAGTTCCTCGCAAGGAAATGTGTGTGATATCTCGTCTGTCTCCATAATGATGGTCTCATCATAAGTTGACTCTGATGAGATTTCTGGTGTAGCAGTTTGAGCGGTGGCTTGAAGGGCTCTTTGAATAGGATCAATGTACACAATTATTACTAGTGTACCTTGAGATGCAGACTGTTCATCTGCTTGAGCCATCTGACCAGCTGACTGGTCATACTCAGCTTGCTTTGGAGTTGACTCTTGGGGAGGAGCAGTTTGAGCCTCAGTTTGCTCCTCGGGCAGTCGAGTCTCTTCAGTTGGCTCCTGTGGCTCTTCATCACTTGGGAGCTTTGACAGAATGGGAGACTTGAGCATCTTTTCAAATTCCAGATCGCTGGCTGTTCGCTCGTCAACTGCCTACATCTCAGGAGAATCATCTAGGAGATCGATGATTATGTCATCTGGTTATGGAGATGCTTGGAATGTTAACTTCCTAGCCACAGATGTTATGGTAGTTTGCCTTGTGTTGTAAGCTGTAGATGTTTCAGCCTTATGCTGACTGCTCTGGGCTTCTTTATTGAACTGGTCCTGCACCTCCCGAAGCTGTTGCTGCCTGAGTTTCAGCAGTTCATTGAGCAACCAATGCTATTGAACTTGAGGAGATTTCCATTGTTGCTGCTCAGCTTGAGTTTGCAGAGATAGCAGTCTGATGTTGGCCCAGTTGAGTAGACCATTCATCACATCCAACAGGGTTTGCTGATCAGGGTGTGGATGGTTCCTACGAATGGCAAGCATTCTCTTCAAGGTGATGACTAGATTTTGCTCGGGAGTCTCCTGTCCAGCCCACTACATGCTCCACCTTTCTTCCCTTCTCCAAAAGCTCATCCCGTGGAAGGCAGTTAAGATGAAATGGGCTTCGGAGTTGAAGCAGTGTCTCCAAAGGTACCAGTAGACATACCTTGATAGAGCTGCATAGAGGGCGGCCATTCCAATTATGTCTTCAATGAAGTTTTCAGCTATGAACTTCTGAACTTGTTCATCAGCCCAGCACTTGATGATTTCAGCTCTCAATAGAGCTCTTATGTTTTCCTCGGTTTCTCCCATCGGAGGACAAGCAGTTCTGAAAAAGTCAGCTCCTGAGTCTTTTGAGGGAATTCCTCTGTCAGGCACTATGTCATCTCCTTCAATTGGTGCAACATCGAACACCTTGATGTTACGAGGAGGCAGTTTTGGAGGAGGTGGAGGCCCTGACTTTTTCTTCTTTCCTTTTGATTGAACTGTTGTGGGCTTCTTCTTCGACTTGCCAGTTCTTTCCTTGAACTGAACTGGCTGGGTAGAGATCACTTCTTCAGGTGAATCAATGGTTGATCCACAACGAACTTGGTGCAGAGGCTTCGCTTTTATTGTGCTTCCCAACATTTGGCTTATTAGGAGGTTATCTTCTGAGTCGGAGTCTTCTTGCGGTATCTCAACAACAATCTCCTTGCCTTTTTTTTTGTTGACTCCTCAGCTCTCTTTGAGAAAGCAGCAGTTGGCTGACTGCTTTTGATGGATATAGATTTTGCAGCTGGCTGCCTCTTGCCGGTTACTGGTATAAAATCAAGTTTGCCGATCATCAGTGTGTCAGTTTTCTCTGTCATGGAGTCAAAAATATTCTCCAATATGATACTAATTTTGCTTGGATAGCACATCTTCTGATGGAACTCAGTTGGTGGCCAGTGCTTTTCCATAATATCGACGTACTTCCTTATTTGCTCGAAGAAGTATTGAGCCCAGTTTACTTTGATGCCTCTGATGATCGCTGCACAGATTTTGTACTTCTGCTCCGACATCTCCGAATGGCTTCCTGTTGTCCCAGTAATCATTCTAGCAGCAACTGATGCTAGAACTCTGTATTCTTCTTATTGGAGGGACATGAGTGTACGACTCTTATAGAGATCTGCACATTCCTCCCGCTTCCACTGACGGTAGGCTTCCTCTTGATCCACTTCAACGTCTTGCAATCGTGTTCCAGTAGGTGGCAGTTTGAACAGTCTTCCGAGCAGTTCTGGAGTTATGATCAGTTCGACTCCATGAACTTCAGTCACTATTCTGTCATCGTAGCCTTTTGAGTTTAAGTAAAACTCAACCACGGCCTCTGGGTAGATCTTTGATGGGTATTCTTCCGTGAAGCTTTTCAAACCGCTTTGCTCTATCTTCGCGATTAGTGAGTTGCAAAGAGGTGAATCTGAGCACTTTTCTCTATAAGCGCCTATATCCAGGAACTTATCTCTGTAGAGATTTATTTGGAATCCTCGTGAGGATTCGCCAGTTCTCTTAAAGTTGAACTTTTGTTGAACAACTGGTGTGCGTCTGTCAGCCATGGAGTTTTTGAGATGAATGATTTAGAAGGGGTAAAATGGCTTTGACAGAATTTCAGAACTGAATATTTTTACTCTCGTAAGATTTGCCGAACAGTTTCAAGAATTGAAGGAGGAGAGATGCTTTAATTCTTTACTGTGCTTGAAATCGGTAAAAGTAAAAAATGAAAGTTCTGCCATCCCTTTTATAGAATATAATGGGGTTTATCCAATAGTTATGACGCTTCGTATGCCTAAGTTCAACGGTCGGATTAACTTAATCGACCCATCGATTGGCTTTTCATTTCTATCCGTTGGGGATAAATGAGAAGAGAGAAAGAAGTTTCAACGGTAACATTTGATTGACACGTGTTTTTACCGTTTCCACTGTTCAAACTTTTGAACTTATCTTTTCTCTCTAGCAGTTTCTCCTTGGCTTGAAAACTGATTACTTGTCTTCGAGTGTAGCTGATGATCTTTCTATTGATCAGTTCCAACTGAAATGTCTTCTCATCAGTTCCGAACTGGTCTTGACTGCTTGGACCTTTATTCAGCTGCTTCCCAGTTAAGCTGTTCTTCTTCAACTGGTCTTTGAACTGATATCTCCTTTTGATTTGACTTCAGTTCCTATGACTCTTTCATCAGTTTGATCAATTTGCAGCTGGAATGTTCCGCATAGCTGACTGGATCATCAGTTTGAGCAACTGAACTGATGATTTAGTTGAACTGATGGGGGTAAACTGATCATCTCCAGTTTACTTTTCTCTCCGCAACTTCTTGCCTTTACTTCAAACTGATGGCTTATGTGTTCAACTGATCAGTTACTCGCCCTTTTGGTTCAGTTCCTCTCTTCAGCTGGAATGGATTTCTGGCCTTTTTCTTTCGGTTGATCATCTTCATCCTGTGGAGTTAGCTCAAGTAGTCCCAACTGTATGCATAGCTCCATAAACCTTACTTCAGGCAGTGGTTTGGTAAAGATGTCAGCTATCTGCTTCTCAGTGTTGACATATTTGATGCATATGTCTTTCTTCTCGATGTGATCTCTGATGAAGTGATGTCTTATGTCAATGTGCTTAGTTCTTGAATGCAGAACTGGATTTTGAGATATCGCAATTGCACTATTGTTGTCACAGTAGATAGATACTTCTTCAGTTTCAACTTTATAGTCCTTCAACTGTTGCTTCATCCAGAGTATCTGAGCATAGCAGCTTCCAGCAGCTACATATTCTGCTTCAGTTGTTGACGTGGTAACTGAGTACTGCTTCTTGCTAAACCAGGATATCAGTTTGCTTCCAAGAAACTGACATGTTCCACTGGTGCTTTTTCTGTCGATCTTGCACCCTCCAAAGTCTGAATCTGAATAACCAATCAAACTCAAACTGTCATCTCTGGGATACCATAGTCCAAGATTTATGGTTCCTTTGAGATATTTGATAATCCTCTTAGCTGCTTCAAGATGACTTTTCTTTGGATTAGCTTGAAACCGTGCGCATAGACCGACTGAATAAGAGATGTCTGGCCGGCTAGCTGTTAAGTAAAGTAGCGACCCAATGATTCCTCTGTAGTATGTTTGGCTAACTGATTCTCCTTCTTCATCAAGAGTTAGCTGAACTGATGTGTTCATAGGAATCTTGAGAGTTTTTCCTTTGCTCACGCCAAACTTCTTGACTAGCTCCTTGGTGTACTTAGCCTGGCTGATAAAGATCCCATCTTTCAGCTGCTTCACTTGGAGTCCTAGGAAGAATGTCATTTCTCCCATCATGCTCATCTCAAATTCGCTTTGCATCAGTTGAGCGAATTGTGTGCATAGATCTTTGCTTTTTGATCCAAAAATTATGTCATCCACATAAATTTGAACCATTAAGATCTCAGTTGATCATTCTATTCGGAATAGAGTTCGATCAATGACTCCTTTTTGAAATCTATTTTTCAGCAAAAATGTTGTGAGAGTTTCATAGCACGCTCTAGGAGCTTGCTTCAGTCCGTAGAGGGCCTTCTTTAGTTTGAAGACTTGATCACCAATTTCAAAGCCTGGCGGTTGCTCGACATATACGTCCTCCTTGAGTATTCCTTGAAGAAAAGCACTCTTGACATCCATTTGGTAGACTGTGAAGTTGAAGTGAGCTGCATAGGCTAGGAACAGTCTGATGGCTTCCAATCTTGCAACTGCTGCGAATGTCTCGTCAAAGTCGATCCCTTCACTTTGTGAGTAACCTTTGGCTACCAGTCTAGCCTTGTTCCTTGTGATCACTCCTTGTTCATCCAGTTTGTTGCGAAAAACCCATTTTGTACCAATGACCTTCTGGGTTTTTGGCCTATCAACAAGAAACCATACGTCATTTCTTGTGAACTGGTTCAGTTCTTCTTGCATAGCCATGCTCCAGTCTGAATCTTCTAAGACTTCTTTGACGTTTGCTGGTTCAGTTTGAGATATGAAGCATGTGGATAATGCATGCTCAGTTGAACTTCTGGTTTGGACTCGACTTCTTGGATCACCAACTATCTTGTCAATTGGGTGGCTTCAGAGCCATTTGGGCAAGATAGTTTCAGCTGGCTCTTCTGTGGTGACATCATCAGTCACCCTTTCATTAGTTGGTTCGACATTTTCACCAGTTCTTCCCCCTATTTCAGTTGTGGGGTTTATGGTCTCAGCACGATTTGTGTCTTCATTGACCAGATTGTTCTCAACTGGTTTAGTACCAGTTTCATTGCCTTCTTCGAGTAAAACTTCAAACCGCTCTGGAACAATATGATCCACATAGTCCTGTGAGTTCTCAGTTTCACTAGGTAGTACTTGAACTGATGTGTCTATTCTTTCTTTGTTCCTGTACTCATTAGCAAATTCATCAAATACCACATGACATGTTATTTCCACAACAAGAGTTCTTTGATTGAACACTCTGTAAGCTTGAGCATGATGAGAGTTAAATCCAAGAAATATACCCTCATTAGCTTTAGCGCTAAAAGCTTTCAATTGAGTCTTACCATTGTTGTGAATATAACATTTACAGCCAAATATTTTAAAATATGAGATAGAAGGCTTACGACCCTTATACAATTCATAAGGTGTTTTGTCATGTGTGGCTACAATGGCACTTCGATTTTAAGTATGGCATGCTGTGTTGACTGCTTCAGCCCAGTACCCTTAAGCTATGTTGGCATTAGCTATCATTGCTCTAGCTGCTTCTTTGAGTGTCCGGTTACGCCGTTCGGTTACATCATTTTGTTGTGGAGTTCTTGCAGCTGAGTGTTCATGAATGATTCCAAGCTTGTTGAGAAAGTTGATCATGTGTTGGTTCACAAATTCAGTTCCATTGTAGCAGTTGGAGGCAATCAGTTGTTCCTGGTGGATGACTCTTATTTTTGAATGATGATTTCACTTGCTTCCCTTTTTGGCATGGTCCACATACACCTATTTTCTTGTAAATTTCCTTGGGAAGCCCCTCAACTAACTCTTTCTTGGCTAGGTAGTTGATTGTTTTGAAGTTGAGGTAGTTCAGTCGTCGATGCCATAGCCAACTTACTTCAGTTGATCCTTTTGAAAGAAAGCAAACTTCTGAGTAGCCGGTTGACCAGTCAACAATGTACATGTTGCCTCTCATTATGCCAGTTAGCAGAATTATTCCAGTTGACTTGTCTCTTATGTTGCAGGAGTTTTTGGTGAAGTCAACTAAGTAGCTATTGTTGCAGAGCTGGCTGATGCTGAGTAGTTTATGCTTCAGTTCATCCACGTGGGAGACTCCATTTACTACTACTTTTCCCTTGACTACGAACCCTTCTCCAATGGTTCGGCTTTTGGAATTGTCTCCAAATGTGACAAGTGGGCCTTTGATTTCTTCATAACCGTCAAGATCTTCTCTGTCTCCGGTCATGTGCTTGGAGCACCCGCTATCTAGATACCAAATGTCTTTGGTATTTTTCATAGATAGGATGCTTTTGTCCTGCAAAGAAAAGAATTAGCATTTAAGGACCCGTTTCATATCAGGTCCTTTTTTATATATCAAACTTTTTGGGATCCAAACTTGCCAAACTTTTGGCTTTTTATCACTCAGAGAGTCAACTGATTTGGATCGTTTGATCAGTTTTGACTCTCTTTCAACTCTTCTAGAATCAGTTGAATGATACCTGCGTTGCAAGTTAGTGGGATAAAACAATTCAACTAATACGCAATTATCTCGAGATTTTTGAGTTCTTCTATCAGGCCAATGCCTTGTGTGTTTTCAGTTTACTGGATTAAATCCTTTTGGATCAGCTCTTGGTTCATTTCTTGAATCCAGATACTCATTATAATGATGATAGGGTTGAAATGAGTTTCTTTGATCTCTCCTAGAAGTGCTTTGATTGAACTGCTTGGCAGGGTAGGCTTGAGATCTAAACTGGTCCTTCTTTTTTAAATGAACTGACCTATCAGGTTGCCTTATCGACATTTTATATTGAGCTGGTGGCCTTTGTTGAACTGGTGGCTTTGGACGAATGGATTGACTTGAGTGAACTGATGGTCTTGGCTGAAAATTGGGCTTCATTTGACCTGTTGCTTTTGGTTGGTGGAACTGACCAAATTGTCTAGGCCGAGTTTGGGGATTTTTCAATATTTCTTTTCCTTTGGTTGACTCAGCTAGCTGATCATGAGATCTAGTGAACCTTTTTAGGATTCCCTTATCACTGGGTTGAGCAACTGCTTTTCCCTTCTCTAGAGCAATGAATTTGCTATATCCTAGCCCTGAGTTGCTAGATCCAATTCTTTGATGATTAAGTATCTCATCTAAAGTTTGAGATCCCTTTTTAAACTTCAGAGATACTTTTTCTCTCTCATGGAACTCTTGTTTGAGCTTTTGATTTTCAACCTCTAGATTAGCAGTTCTCAGTTTCAATTTCTCAAATTCTATAAACTGAGACTCAAGATACTTCAATCTTTCATGATCTATGCTCAGCTTTCTAACTTTATTTCTCAGTTCATCATTTTCATCTTTCAGTTCAACATGTAAGCAGGAAATTGAAGCTAATTGGTCTTCTAGCATTATAAGTTTCATATCAAGTTCGTTACTAGAGACAGTTGCTTCATTTATATGATAAAAAGAGATTTGAGAATTAGATGTACTAACCTCTTCATCATTGTCAGCCATGAGGCAGAACAGTGCTTCATCATCTCAGCTGTAGCCGTCAGAATCGATTCCAGAAGGATAGTCTGAATCATCCAGCACGGCATTCTCGAGATTTGCAACCATTGCTTTTCTTTTGAAGAAGCTTCTCCTCACCTTGGCTTTCTTGTCTTCAGGGAGTTCTGGACTGATAGGACGTATGCTACTTGTTACTATCACTAATTTTTGGTATCTTTTCTCCTTATTGTTTACCCTATATTTGTGTATTTTGGTGCTTTGATGTATTGTTGAGATGTGTAGAGATGTGGTATGAAAGTGGAGAAAAGAGGCAGGGTTTTGGTGCAAGAAAAGATATAAGTGAAGGAAAGGGAGAAGTTCGAGCAGAGCAAGCTGCAAGAGCATGCAGCTGGATGATTGAAGCAAGTTTCTGGAGGCCCGGTCCAGAATACATTTTGGGCTTGCTGAGCCCAGTTCTCGGCCCACGAGTAGACCTGGACGCGGAAGAACCCTTCTGCACCGCCTTTTGAAGTATTGTGCATGGGAGTTACCATAATTATTTAGACTAGGATCTTATTTCCTATTTTAGAACTTTATCTTTTATGGATTGAAAATATATATTAGGTATCTAGTTTATTTTTCTAACAACACGCACGCTAGGAACAAGGAACGAAGGCAGCGATCGGTTTAATCCAGTTTTTATTTCTCTTCTTCTTTCTCGATATCAACATCGCACAATTACATGATTTATTGTTGTTCGATTCTAGCATGCAACGTAGCTAAATTACTCATATTCCGATGACGATGACGAAGCTCCGCTTATATAACTGTGAGATCTAATTGTTTGTTCATGATTAATTGATGCATGTATTTGTTATTCTTGGATTTCGGGTCGTTAATTATTCTAAGTCTATCGAATAGTTACAAATGTTTGGTAGGTTGTGATTAATTACTAGCCAATGAAATTGGCCATACGTAATCCTGGTTTAGGTTTAATCAGTGGTAAAATGGTTTCTCAAATAACTAGGGGAATAACAGAGTTAATTCTACAGTCCTGCGTCAAAGTCTGTAGTTTAAGAATCGGGTCTTTCTTGTGTTCATTGCTGTCGGCTCATTAAACTCATAGAGCATCTCTTACAGTCAGTCAATTAGGGAAGTAATTAATGAAGCGTCTTCTTAATTATCGAAACAGTATGGAGAGATGAGGTCATGTCAGAAGCGTCTTCGGTGACTATAACCGATTTGCATGTCTTGATTAATTAATTCTTGCATCTGTGATCGGTATTATAAGTGGAGTGGAGTTCGTTGGATCAGGAATACCCTTTTATAATTGGTTTAAATCAGATCGTTTGCATAAATATTTTCTTTAGTTGATTATTTAATTCTTCGATTTATTTTGTTATATAACTCACGCGATTCTAGAAGTTTGGGCACGCAGACTGAAAGTCAAGAGTAATGTTCGCCGGTCCTTTGGGAGATGATCCTGCTCGCCACTGTACTCTGCAGTGTGGGCTTGCCGACGAAAGTCGGAACATTTATTTTTGGTGAAAAATGACGCACCAAATTTTGGCGCCGTTGCCAGGGATCTGTTCTAAAAGCAGTGATTACTCGAAATTTTTAGTTTGTTATTTACTTTGTTTTATTTTTAATTTTTCTGGTACATGACCCGTTCCTCTGCAGATAAAAATTTAGTGTTCGATCCTGAGCCAGAGAGAACGTTACATCGGTTGAGGAAGACTACCAAGGAGCCTACAAAGACTCTCGAAGCTGATCAACACCTCGACATGGCCAGTAATGAAGATCCACCACCGAACCCGCAAGGCCTTGCCGTAGGGAGAGCTCCCATCTAAGCCAACGTGGCTAATCATGGACCCGATCATGAGCCTCTCATCAGGAAAATCGGTCATCTTCGAAGTAACAGACCCATCTGCATCGTGCTGCCCCCAATTGCCAACAATGCGGAGATCCGACCCGCATTCATCCAAGTATTGCCGAAGTTTAGTGATTTACCGGGAGAAAGTGCACACAAACATTTGTCTGAATTTGATCTCGTGTGCTCAACTTTAAGACCTACTGGTTTTACTGCTAATAACCTAAGGTTACTCACTTTCTCTCACACTTTGCAGGGAAAGGCACGAGATTGGTTGTTCGATTTGCCACCGGAGTCCATCACCACCTAGGCGGAATTAGAAGGATAATTCCTGAGGAAATTCTTTCCTGAGACTCGAGCTGCGAATCTAAGGATGGCCATCAGTAGTATCAAGCAGAAACCGAATGAAAGCCTGGCCGAATACTGGGAAAGATTTCAACAACTCTGCCGCAAATGCCAGGACCATGGATTCACTGATTATCAGCTTCTGACCAATTGCTTTTATCGTGGCATGTCTTCTAGTCCGAGGCCTGGCTGTGGCGCACGCAAGGCCAAACCGCTGCGGAGTTTGTTCCGACAACGGACACTTCACTGATGAATGTCCCAATCTGAATGAGCCGCCCATTGAACAAGCTTGTTATGGATCGGGCGATGCGCAGCAAGATGCTCTCAGAGGAATCAATTATGATGCCCCTCGAGGAGACAATTTCAGGAGAAGACGGAACAATGACCCTTATTCCAATTCCTACAATCCCGGTTGGAGAGATCATCCGAATTTTCATTGGAGACAGCTTGGAGATCAACCCACAACAGGAGATTTGCCACCGAGACCCCCAAGGACTGAGCCGTATGCCCACACAGACCGCTCCACACCATCTATGAGTGAAATCATGAAGAGTCTAGAGCAAAGCACCAACCTCGTGAGTAGCCTTGCATAGAGCCAAAAGGCCTTTCAGTAAGAGACGCAAGCAGCCTTGGGCAGCATGGGCACACAGATCACCCATCTTGCCAGCCAATTAAACAAGCTGCAAGGGCATACCGGGAAACTTCCATCTCAAGCTGAGCAGAACCCGAGAGGGAACGTGAGTGTTGTGGCTCTTCGGAGTGGGAAGGAGTTAGTAGAGGATGAGAAACTGAAGCGGTACAACTACACACCGTGTGGGCAAACTGCAGAAGCTGAAGACAGACCCAGTACTAAGGGCACGCAGCCTCCTGCACAGATTGCTCCTAATGAGGTACAGATTTTGTCTAAAACTCCTAACCCTATTAATGCAGCTCCTTTTCCTTCTAGGTTAGCATGACACAAGAAAGAGGAAGATGAGAAAGAGATCTTTGAGCTTTTCAAGAAAGTCGAGATCAACCTACCCCTGATCGATGCCATCAAGCAAGTCCCTCGATACGCAAAGTTCTTGAAGGAACTATGTGCCAAGAGAATACGATATGGCAGGGATGCAAAAATCAAGGTAGGGGAAAATGTCTCCGCCATTATTCAGCGGAAGTTGCCTCAAAAGTGTCGAGACCCAGGTATGTTCACTATCCCTTGCATCATCGGGAGTAAAAAGGTCGAAAAAGTCATGTTAGACTTAGGAGCATCCATTAATGTTATGCCTTTCTCTGTTTACAAGGAATTACAGTTGGGTCCTATGAAAGATACTCGTGTCATCATTCAATTAGCTGATAGGTCCAATGCATACCCTAGAGGTGTCATAGAGGATGTTTTAGTTAAGGTGAATGAGTTGATTTTTCCTGTTGATTTCTATATTGTTGACATGGATGATGCATTGTCTGCCCATAGATCTCTAATTCTGCTAGGCCGCCCATTTATGAAAACTGCACACACAAAGATTGATGTTGATAAGGGCATGATGAGTTTCGAATTTGATGGGGATGTTGTCACATTTAATATATTCGAAGCCATGAAGCATGCGGAAGATCCCGAGGCCCTTTTTATGGTTGATATTATCGATTCCATTACTGATGAGTTGTTGAGTGCCATTTCAGGGATGATAGTTTAGAGCAGGTACTTTATGGAGAGATACCAGACCACATTACAGATTCTGAAGAGGAAAAAGAGATCCGAGAACTCATACAGCAGTTGTACGCAGCCGATGAGTTTCCTGCTAGAAATGCATACCTGGGCGAAGCAGAGACCCTGCCTGTAATCGTGAGTAAAGACCTTACCGCAGCCCAAGAAACTCAATTGGTGGCCGTTTTGAAGAAGCACAGAGGTGCTATTGGCTGGACCCTCGCCGACATCAAGAGGATCAGCCCCGACATCTACATGCACCGCATCTTTCTAGAAGAGAATCATAAACCATCCCGAGACCCTCAGAGGAAGTTGAACCCAGTGATGAAAGAAGTGGTATTGAAGGAAATTCTGAAGTTGCTCCAATTGGGAATCATTTACCCTATTTCTGACAGTGTTTGGGTTAGCCCAGTGCACGTTGTTCTAAAGAAGTCTGGATTCCAGCTCGTGAAGAATGAGAGCAACGAATTGATACTAATGAGATTGCAAACAGGATGGCGAATGTGCATTGATTTCAGGAAGTTGAATGATGCGACACGCAAAGACCACTTCCCATTGCCGTTTATTGATGAGATGCTCGAACAGTTAGCTGGGAAATCCTATTTCTGCTTCCTCGATGGCTACTCTGGATATTTCCAGATTTTTGTGGCTCAAGAAGATCAGGATAAGACCACATTCACTTGTCCATTCGGGACCTTTGCTTGCCGAAAAATGCCATTTGGCTTGTGCAACGCCCCGGGCACCTTCCAACGATGCATGATGAGTATCTTTTCCGACTTGATAGAGAGCTGCATCGAGATTCTTATGGATGATTTTACAGTTCATGGCGATGCCTTTGAGCAGTGTATGGAACATTTAGACAAAGTCCTTCAAAGGTGTGTTGAGACCGATTTGGTTTTGAACTTCGAGAAGTGCCACTTTATGGTACAACAAGGAAATGTGCTCGGGCATGTCATATCTACGAAAGGCATTGAAGGGGATAGAGCAAAAATCGACTTGATCACAAAGCTGCCGTACCCATCTAATGAGAAAGAAATTCGAGCCTTCTTGGGCCATGCTGGCTTCTACCGTTGCTTCATTCAAGAATTTTCCAAAGTAGCTCAACCGATGACTAAACTACTGCAGAAGGACGCCCCCTTCGTCTTTGATGACAAGTGTAAAGAAGCTTTTGATTTGTTGAAAGAGAAGGTGACTTCTGCGCCAATAATTCAGCCACCATAGTGGGGACTCCCGTTTGAGCTCATGTGCGACGCAAGTGACTATGCCGTTGGAGTCGTCCTCGGGCAAAAGATTGAGAAGCACAGTCATGTCATTTACTATGCTTTAAAAACTCTCAACCCGGCTCAATGCAACTACACAACTACAGAAAAAGAGCTTCTGGCCGTGGTGTTCGCGTGTGAGAAATTTCGATCCTATATTGTTGGTTCCAAGGTTGTGGTGTACACGGATCATGCTGCCCTAAAGTATCTCCTGTCCAAAAAAGAGTCTAAACCACGACTTATTTGTTGGATCCTTCTTTTACAAGAGTTTGATTTGGAGATTAAAGACAAAAAGGGGGCCGAGAATAATGTCGCTGACCATTTGAGCAGAATGTTGACAGAATCCGACGGTATGCCCATACCGGACGATTTTCCAGATGAGCTTCTACTTGCAGCTGTGGAAAGGGCACCCTGGTATGCTAATTTGGTGAATTTTCTCACTATTGGAAATTTCCCAAGGGCTTGGAATCTACCAAAAAGAACAAATTGAGGAGCCAAGCCAAATATTTCATATGGGATGAGCCGTATTTGTGGAAAACTTGTGCCGATCAAGTCATTCGACGATGTATTCCTAAAGAAGAAATTCCATCTATCCTAAGCTTCTGTCATGCCCACGCATGTGGCGGTCACTTTGGCCCACGACGGACGGCCCGCAAGGACCTAGACTGTGGATTTTATTGGGAGACCATCTTCAAAGACGCATACTTCTTTTGCAAGAATTGTGATCGTTGCCAACGCCTTGGTAACATTTCTTCAAGAAATGAGATACCTCAAGTTCCTATCTTGATATGCGAGATCTTCGACGTTTGGGGCATGGATTTTATGGGCCCGTTTCCCAGCTCTTTCGGCCACTCCTGCATTCTGTTAGCTGTCGACTACGTTTCCAAGTGGGTCGAAGTCAAGGCTACCCAAACCAATGATTCTAAGGTTGTTGCCAAATTCCTCAAGGCACAAATTTTCTAACGCTTTGGTGTACCTCGAGCCATTATCAGTGACCAAGGCACGCACTTTTGCAACCGTACCTTAGAAGCTCTTTTCAAGAAGTATGGAGTCACCCATCGAATTGCTACGGCATACCACCCGCAATCCAATGGCCAGGCTGAAGTGTCCAATCAAGAGAGCAAAAACATTCTGGAGAAGACCGTATGCCCAAACCGCAAGGATTGGAGCCTGCGACTGGATGATGCTGCATGGGCCTACCGCACGGCTTTCAAAACGCCTATTGGGATGTCCCCTTATCGTCTGATTTTTGGAAAACAGTGCCATCATCCCATCGAGCTGGAACATCGAGCTTTTTGGGCCGTGAAACAATGCAATTTGGATCCTCGGCTGGCCGGCCATGAACGTCGCTATCAGTTACAAGAGCTCGAAGAAATCTGTTTGGAAGCATATGATAGTGCAAGTTACTACAAGGATCGCACCAAGCTGTTGCACGACAAATATATCCGGAGGAAAACTTTTGAGATTGGGCAGAAAGTTTTACTTTTCAATGCTCGCCTCCGTCTCATGCCCGGTAAACTCAAGTCTCGCTGGATGGGGCCCTTTGAAGTCGTCTCTGTCAGTCCGCATGGTGCTGTGGAAATTCACAGTCTTGAGACTCACAGAAAATTAAAGGTGAACGGTCAGTTGCTCAAGCCATATTGTGCCGATACCACCTTTTCCAGTTTTGATGGGGTTGATCTTGCAGCCCCGATGATTCACCACTAGCGGCTCCACACCGTCGAGCCCTCGACGTTAACTAACGGCGCATCTCGGGAGACAACCTGATTTCTTGTTCCCTTTTCTTTTATTTTTCAATTTTCACTTTCGTCTTTTTATTTCTTTACCTTTCTTACATTTTCTGTTCTTTGTTTAATTCCGCTATCTCGTTATGATATAAGTACAAAAAAAAAACAAAAAAAAAACCAAAAAAAAAACCTACATACGAGAGGGGCTGACCCAGGCCGCATGGGCACACAACATACAGAGGAGCGATTTTGGAAATAACCGCCAATTCAAGTGTGGGAGGGGGATTTAGGAAATTCATTTTTTTATCTCCAGGGACTTACTTGCAAATTGCCCAAAGTCAATTTGGGAATTTTCTTTTAAACCAACCCTAATCCCCAATTCAATTTAACCCCATACTTGGTAATTTCTACTCATTCAAAAATTTTACCCCCTTTTGCAGAAATTACACAAACGATTCGCCTTCCCGCCCTTGCCATAACCGCCAGTCATCGGTCACACTCCGATCACTTCCACCGTCGACAACCATGGGGAAGAAGCGCTCCTCGGCCGCCAAAAGAAAAGCCACTACCGCCACCGTCCCGGAGCCACCGCCTCCATCTACCGCGGACACAGCAGCGCCCCAGGCACCCTCGTCGCCGCCGACACCAGTCGCTTCACCGCCGTCGTCTCCAACCGCCATTCCCCCTGAAATCAACCAACCTCCGTCCTTCCTACTCCGTGTGCTGAAGCGACAGGCCGAGACGAGTTTTTCCACCACCGCCAAACGGAGTAGGCCCGCCACCACAGAGTAACCTCTGCCGGTCGACCATCCGTCTTCACCTCCACCTTCCCCGGCGAATTCGACCGCCCAAACGAGCCCTCCGCCCGCTGCATCGCCGCTTCCCACCTCTACCCCTCCACTAGAAACCGCTTCCAACCCATCCCCTGTCTCGGGCTCATCGCCTCCACCTTCTGCCTCGGCCAAGTCTTCGACAAAAGAGAAGAAGGGCAAAGCCCCAACACCTTCTTCAAGTTCTGCACTCCCAGCCATCCTGCCACCGGATGAGGTAAAGCGCCGCACCGACTTGAATACTCACCGTGTTCTCATCGGCGCGCGCCTTTTCGATTAGGCTAATATTGATGTGTTAGGTGTTAATGAGCGTATTCAGAATTTCTTTGTTGGTATAGGATGGGATAAGTTACTAGATGTTTCTGTTGATGTGCATCGTGCATTAGTTGTAGAATTTTTATCATCTTTTGATTTTGATGCCTCGAGGGGGCTCGAGGATAGGCATGCCGTTGTGTTTTGTCTTGGTGGTCGTAAGTTTCATATGTCTATTACCAATTTGAACATCGTGCTTGGTTTTGAGTCTGATTAATCTGTTCTTGAAGAGGAGTATAAGTCGGCTATCTGTGATGTTCCCCCTGTTTTCTCTTAAACGGCTAATGAAACTTGGGCTAAGCTTTCTATAGATGAGTCCTACAGTTCTCGCTCCTCCAAGGGAGCTCATTTGAGGGATGATGCACTTAGACTCTGTCATAGGTTCCTAGCTGCTAATGTGTTTGGTCGGTTGGACATGATGAACTTAGTTACTGTTCAAGAGCTATTTTTACTTGATTGTATGGATTCTGGGACTAAGGTGAACTTTGGGTATTGGCTTGCCAAGCGATGGCATTTCAGTGCTCATCACACTCTCTGCCGAGCCCCCTTAGGTTGTTTTGTGACATTGCTTGCTGAGAGACTCCGCATACCCCTTTTCTGACCCCGACCCCTTGCCTGCCATGTTATTTCGATTGGAAGATTTTGCTGCCATGAAGTTGTTGTTTGTGAATGACCAAGGCTAGTATCAGCTTACTCGGCCGGGCATCGAAGACCCGTGTCGCTCTGTTTCTGCAGGTCCTACTGCTTCCTCGCTCCTCCCAGCGATTGAGGAGTTGATCACCGCTGCCACCACTCGACTTGAGGACAGCTTTGGCCGTCGACTGGATGAGATCGATAATCATCTAGACGTGATGGAGCAAGTGATCCGCCATCTGGCGGATCAGAGTTAGTCCCTTCTTCTCCCCCCTTGCTTATTATTGTTTGGTTTTTTCTGTTGTCCTTTTGGTTTTTGCTCTTGGTGTTGTCATGTCTGTTTACATTTTGTGTTTTAGTATACCTTCTCACAGCGAGGACGCTGTATTTTCCAAGTGTGGGGGGGATATATCGTGTCTCGTATTCATGTTTGTACCTATGTGAAAAAAAAAAAAAATTGGAGTCAGTTATCTTGTTTTTTTTTCCTTTTGTTTGGGGATGTTGCCTAAGTGTTAATAGTTTAAATTGATGAGAATGAGGATGTATGAGCTGTGATGGTTTGACTGGATGAGAGGTTGGATTTGTGATAGAATATGCCATGCTTTGAATGAACTCTGGGATGATGAATTATGCTTGCAATCGAAACTTTTTAAGCCTACAAATTGTGAGTTCTTGAGCCTATGAGTATGCATGAATTAAGAGCTCAATGTTTTTTGTTGATGAGTGTTATCTGACTAAGTTATTCAATGCTTGAATTGCTTTGCTGCCGTTTTATTGTCATCTTTTGGTTTCATTCACAAAAATGATCAAGGCATCAGGGATACCCGAGCCACTAGACCAAAAGAAAATGCCCTGCCCGTTCATTGTCAATTAGTGAGCCCCTTTGAGCCTAACAGATCCATTTTCATTGATTACAGCCACTATAAATTAGCCTCTGCTTTTCTTTTGACCTATTTGTGTCCTTGGAATCAAACAGGTTGTATGAGTAGTTATTTGAGCTGCAAGGTTGAAGGAATTGAGGGCTAGAAATGATAGGAGATTCACAAAATCTTCACTCCCTTCTCCTAGAAAAAAAAAAGAGAGAAAGAAAATGCAAGTAGAAAAAAATGAAAATAGCACAGCTTCAGAAAAAAGAAAAAAGAAAAAAAGAAAAAAAATGGAGAAAAAATTGAGGAGAAGGGTGTGGAGAAGAGCAAAATGTAAATATGCTCACAATTCTTGAATGAGCCCCGTTTTAATTTGGAAGGAAAAAAAAATTTGTTGCATCTACACTCCATAGAGACATTCCTACCTACACTTGCCTGATTTCACTTCTCCTTAGCCACAGTGGCCAGAACAACCCACCTCACGAACCTCAGTCCCATTACAACCAAAGAGGAAAGACCTTGTGATTTGTGATGAACTTGAAGAGTGATAATTTTGATGACAAATGAGCAATTCTATGTTGAAGATAACCAGTCATGATCTTTGAGTGAATGGCCTCCTGATCTGAATTTGTTTTTGAGTGATGAAGAGTGAACCTTGGTGAGGCTGGATTGTGGAGCATAATTCTAACTTGATGGACAAAGTGTTGGCATGTTTCTTGAACAAACGGGTTGGTGATATGTGGATTGATGTATCACAGCTTATGCTCTAAGTTCTCATTGATTTGGGGTGTTGATACTTGGTCATTTATCCAGTGTGGAGTCTGTTTTATGTTCTTAATGTTTCCTTTGTTCTTGTTTTTGTTGCTCGAGGGTGAGCAAGGGTTAAGTGTGGGGGGATTTGATAGGACGTATTCTACTTGTTACTATCACTACTTTTTGGTATCTTTTCTCCTTATTGTTTACCCTATATTTGTGTATTTTGGTGCTTTGATGTATTGTTGAGATGTGTAGGGATGTGGTAAGAAAGTGGAGAAAAGAGGCAGGGTTTTGGTGCAAGAAAAGATATAAGTGAAGGAAAGGGAGAAGTTCGAGCAGAGCACACTGCAAGGGCATGCAGCTGGATGATTGAAGCAAGTTTCTGGAGGCCCGGTCCAGAATACGTTTTGGGCTTGCTGAGCCCAGTTCTCGGCCCACGAGTAGACCTGGACGAGGAAGAACCCTTCTCCACCGCCTTTTGAAGTATTGTGCATGGGAGTTACCATAATTATTTAGACTAGGATCTTATTTCCTATTTTAGAACTTTATCTTTTATGGATTGAAAATATATATTAGGTATCTAGTTTATTTTTCTAACAACACGCACGCTAGGAACAAGGAACGAAGGCAGCGATCGGTTTAATCTAGTTTTTATTTCTCTTCTTCTTTCTCGATATCAACATCGCACAATTACATGATTTATTGTTATTCGATTCTAGCATGCAACATAGCTAAATTACTCGTATTCCGGTGATGACGACGAAGCTCCGCTTATATAACTGTGAGATCTAATTGTTTGTTCATGATTAATTGATGCATGTATCTGTTATTCTTGGATTTCGGGTCGTTAATTATTCTAAGTCTATCGAATAGTTACAAATGTTTGGTAGGTTGTGATTAATTACTAGCCAATGAAATTGGCCATACGTAATCCTGGTTTAGGTTTAATCAGTGGTAAAATGGTTTCTCAAATAACTAGGGGAATAACAGAGTTAATTCTACAGTCCTGCGTCAGAGTCTGTAGTTTAAGAATCGGGTCTTTCTTGTGTTCATTGCTGTCGGCTCATTAAACTCATAGAGCATCTCTTATAGTTGTCAGTCAATTAGGGAAGTAATTAATGAAGCGTCTTCTTAATTATCGAAACAGTATGGAGAGATGAGGTCATGTCAGAAGCGTCTTCGGTGACTATAACCGATTTGCATGTCTTGATTAATTAATTCTTGCATCTGTGATCGGTATTATAAGTGGAGTGGAGTTCGTTGGATCAGGAATACCCTTTTATAATTGGTTTAAATCAGATCGTTTGCATAAATATTTTCTTTAGTTGATTATTTAATTCTTCAATTTATTTTGTTATATAACTCACGCGATTCTGGAAGTTTGGGCACGCAGACTGAAAGTCAAGAGTAATGTTCGCCGGTCCTTTGGGAGATGATCCTGCTCGCCACTGTACTCTGCAGTGTGGGCTTGCCGACGAAAGTCGGAACATTTATTTTTGGTGAAAAACGACGCACCATGGACATTCAAGCCTGTAATGTCCTTGTTTATGGCAATGAAAACATTCTCCAAGATTCCGGTTACCACTCCTGAATGGGTCAGCTGACCGTTCAGCTGGTTGTTAAGTTTTCTCAACTTTTGGGATTTCATCAGTTTGAGGTGAAACTGATTGTTTATCCCGAACTCTCTTCAACTTTTCTAGCAACTTGGTAACTGATTGGATTTGATCATTGATGTCATCAGTTAGATTCTCCTTCTTCTCAGTTGTTTCTCTTTTTCGTTCAGTTGAAGATCCGTCTTGATTATCTTTGCCTTGTGAGCTCCTAGGTTGGAAGTTATTTCTTTCTCGAGTGTCTCTAAACCTGTTCCTTTCACTGTAGAAAGCTGTGTCTTGAGCTGATGATGTTGATGCTTCTTTCTTTCGGTTTAGACTGTAGTCATGAGCTTTGAGAGAACCAAATAGTTCCCTTGGAGTGATGCTATTTAGATTTCTTGATTCCTTTGTAGCTATCACTTTCATATGCCATTCTTCAGTGAGATTATCCAATATCTTGGAATTCATCTCAGAATTGGGATAACTCCTCCTGAGGTTGTTCATCTCACTTATGATGCCTAGAAATCTGGTTTCAAGGCTTGAGATGGACTCTTCTTGTTGCATTCTGAAGGATTCATATCTGTCGACTGCCAGTTGGAGCTTGTTTCCTTTGATAGCTTCGGAGTCTCTACAAAGATCTTCTAGTAGGTCCCATATCTCCTTGGCAGTTGTGCAGTTCTTTATATTCTTCATTCGATCTTCATCTAGAGTTTGAAATAATGCGGCTTGATCAACGAACTCTAGATTCTTTAACTTCTTCTCTTCACTGGTGAGAAGATTAGTTGGCTTTGGGATCCTTGTCGGTTGATTGATATCAACTATGTGAGCGTCATTCTCTATCATGATGATGATTGGACCGTCTTCGTTGACTTCCCACATTTTCTCATGAATTGAGCAGAGATGCGCCTTCATTCTCCTGCTCCAGTTATCATAGTTCTCAACTGAAAACAAAGGTAGCTTATGGCTTCCCATAGCTGGAATGTTAGCACAGATAAGTAGATCTGATTCAGTTGATCTACAGAAACGGCTGATCCTTAGAATCAACCGCTCTGATACCACTTGTTGGTCCTGGGTGAGTCAATATCAGTTTAGAGAGGGGGGTGAATAAACTGATAAAGAGTTTCAAAAACTTTTACTTTAGAAGCGGAATAACAGGGCCCTTTGACTCGCTTAGTGAAACTTATCTATGCACAAACTTCTTGATCAGTTAAGACAGTACGAGTGCAGCTTGTGTGATATTGTGTGCAGTTCAAAGAGATGCAATAATCAAAGTAGTACAACACACAAGCGATTTATAGAGGTTCGAAGTCTCAAACTTCTACGTCCTCTCTTCCTTCCGCAGAAGGGCAACTTCATTATGTAAATTGACTTTCTTTACAAATTACACAATGAATGACAGTTGGCTGAACCTGGTAACTGCTCGCTACCTCAGTGGGTCGACGACTCACACTTGAAGTCCCTAACTTCTCGCTAGGAAGGTAGGTGTTATTGTCGTCTTTACAAGGTTTTAGATCTCTTTCGATCTTCAAGAGGTGAGTCATGAACAGGGGGTATCAACTGATTTGCTCCTTTAATTGAGCTGAGTAGTTGATCATTGTATAGCTAGAATTGAGAAGGCTGCCCTGGCTGGATCGTCAACAACTGGCTAAATATCTTGATTCTGTGAATTCTTCTTCTCAGTTTGACTCTCGCAGTTTCTATCAAAAGCTGAACTTGAGTCTGAGTGGGAGGGAGAAAGAAAAGCTCTTGCTTGTATGTACGAAAGTTGTGTAGGTGAAGAGTTGAGAGTTAGCGAAGAGTTTTCGAAGAAGAGTATTTTAAACTCTGATTCACTCGTTTTTTACAGAGGAGTGATTTTATGACCGTTGAGTTCCATTGTCCATTGATCGGTGGCTCTGTTGGCTCATCAATGGAAGATGGTCTTTAATGATCGCTTGGAGCTTTTGGTTGAAGTAGCCGTTACTCTTTTAATCGATCTTCATTAAATTCTAGGATCTTTGTAGGAGCATTAATTCCAAGATTAGCCGTTTTAAGTAATAAACTCCAGGGTTCTCTGGCTTCAGCTTTCTTGGCAGTTTTGAGTTCCAGTTGGCAGTTCTGGATTTGTCAGCTCAGTTTGATTATCGCTCCCGCTGGCAGTTCCAAGCTTGTCAGCTGAGTTTGGCTATTGCTCCAGTTGGCATTTCCGAGTTTATCAACTGAGTTTGGCTATTACTCCAGTTGGTAGTTCCGAGCTTGTTAGCTGAGTTTGGTTGTTGCTCCAGTTGGCAGTTTTGGGCTTGTCAGCTGAGTTTGGCTATTGCTCTACTTGGTAGTTCTGAGCTTGTCAACTGAGTTTGGTTGTTGCTCCAGTTGGCAGTTCTGGGCTTGTCAGCTGAGTTTGGCTATTGCTCCAGTTGGCAGTTCTGAGCCTGTCAGCTGAGTTTGGCTATTGCTCCAGTTGGCAGTTCTGAGCTTGTCAGCTGAGTTTGGCTGTTGCTCCAGTTGGCAGTTCTGAGCTTGTGTTTCTCCAGTTCGACTGATCTCAAGTTCTTGGCTATCTTGTGAGCTTGACTGATTTCTCTTGTGCTTTCTAGTCAGCTTGACTAATCATAAGCTGGCTGACTGCAGTTCTGACCTTCAGCTGATCTGTCTTGTTTACTGCAGTTTGTTCATCAGTTAGATACTTCCAGTCTCAAGTTCAAACTGACGTTTTATCAGTTTCTTCAGTCTTTAGTCAACTCTTTTCTCCCTCAGCTCAGCTGACTTGGTTGTCAGATTGTTTTGACTGGTATGACTCCTTAGTTGAATTGAATTTTGACTGGATGACGTATCCTTCAGCTTGTAAACCATTCTTCAGATTTGTTGACTTTGACTCTTCTTGAGTTCCTTTTTGATGCCCTGGACTGGTCAGCTCCGAACTACAACTTGAATTTCAGTCAGTTTTTCATAACTAATTTTGACATCTCATCAAAACCTAATCTATGGGTTCCTTGATAGTTTTTCCTAACATTTTCGATCCATGATTTATTAGATTTGGAATAGTTTTTGATGATATCAAAATTTTCAGATTTAATTAGTTACATGTTCGAAAATTTGAGTATCAAATTTTTCAAAAATTTGATGTTTAAATTCCCTAATTTATTCTATGTAATTTTCGATCATATTGAATTGATTTGGAGAGGTTTTTGATTTGAAATCAAATTTTCAGATTTATTTAATGTGAGGTTTTGAAAATTATATGTTTAAAAATTAGATTTGGTATTTTTGATGTATATCATAAAGTTACCTAATTCTAATCTAGATAGATTTGAAAATAGAATATTAAATTTAGAAGAATTTGAAGTGGATCAAATTTTTTGATTTTTTATTCTTGATATTTTCAAAATCTATGTATATTAGAGTTGGATAAGGTAATTTTTTATATATATAAATAGTTACCAAATTCTAATCCAAAAAGATTTGAAAATAGAATTTAAATTTCGAAGGAATTTGAAATGGATCAAATTTCTAGATTTTTATTCTGGTTATTTTTGAAAATCTTGGTAGATAAGAGTTGAAAACGTAATTTTTGGTATATATAATAAATTACTTAATTCTAATCTAGATGTGGTTGAAAATAAGATTTAAATTTGGAAGGAATTTGAAGTGGATCAAATTTCTAGATTTTATCTTTGTAATTTTTGATCCCTGCCTAATATTTAGGATAGATTTTGTATCTATATCAAGATTTCCAAATATTAATTAATTAGGGTTTATCTGAAAATTAAGAAATAAATTTGGTGGATAATTTTAACAAATTTCCAAATTTATTCTTAAGATATTTTCGATATTTACAAGATTAAATTTGGTAGATAATTATTTTAATTTCCAAATTATATCTTGTAGGATATTTTCAAAATATTTAATTTGATTAAATGATAATTTTGAAAATTATGTCATGTATCGATATCATATGTTAATTTATGCTAATCATGTAATTATGATTGTTGGATTTGTAGACTGACATGTTTGCAGGGTTACCGACTATCATGGCTCCTTAATTATGTGATGTATGTTTTAATTATGTTGGATGTATGATGGGTCGTATGCCGGTTTAGCTACGTGATTTTAATCCATGAGAAAATCCATGGATTAGGTCTAAGAATTTTATTTTATTATGTTGTTACAATGTAATAGGAAGAATAAAATTGTTTAGACCAAGTTATTGAGTTGTAATTTTATTCTAGATATATTAGTTTTTTCCTTTAAGGAATAGATATTCTATATATGTTGGATAAAGTTTGAAGATCAACTCAAAGGAGGAGAGTAGTATAGCTCAAGAAAGGAAGTATCACTAATTCACGTCCCGAAACCCTAATTGGAGCTAGGGTTATCGGCGAGGCGCAGTGATGGGGACGACTACACTGTCCAAGTTCTGGAGCTGACTTTCCAGTTTTTATCTCATTCAGCAACAAGAGATATAAGCCATGATAGTTGGTTTTATTATTGCTTATTATGTTGTTTGAAGCATGCAATGGTGCTTTATCTTTTTATGTGATGTTTGCACGTTTTACGATGGGATGAAATGAAACCTCAATCATAAATAACTAAGTGGGAGAGATTCATACCAAAGTATGTAGAAATCTCATACGGTCTCCATTAATCTGGTTTAAGTGAGAAATTATGGGCATGCGCGTTGACAATAGGTCTTCCTCCATATCGGATGTGTCATATCATAGAATTCTCTAGATATTAAATCTCTTTAAAAAGATAGATATAGAACACTGTTAGAACTAACTGACTCCTCCATCTGGAGCAGTTAAATTTGAAACTAAGTTCTTGGGACAAAGATGATGGTGTTCACACTTAGATATAATTTATTAATAAACGTCCACACGATCGTGGCTTATTAATTAGAAGATTACATGGTAGTGTTGTTTTTTGACTATTAATTTGCTTGTTGTAAGGAAACTCAACTGGAGGCAAATAAAGGTTTAATAACCTGTTTAGAAATGAATTTTATAAACATCCACACTATCGTGGCTCATAGAAAATATTTTTAAAATATCGGTGGAAAAGTATATATATTTTATGAGGTTTTCGATTATATTCTGTATATCCTAAAGTTTATGACGGTACTGTATGTTTTTTATTTTAGTTACTCTATATCATCATGGCACTCTCAAATCTGTCCTCTATACTCAAAGAAAATAAGTTAGTCGGTGAAAACTACAATGACTGGATTTGTAACCTTTACCTCGTCCTAACTGCTGAAGGACACAAATTTGTACTTGAAGAGGAATGTCCTCAAAAGTCAGATGAGAATTTTGGCAAAGAGCAAAGGGTGGCCTATGCTAAGTGGGTCTAGTTTGATGAGATTGCACGCTGTTACATTTTGGCTTCTATGTCAAATGTGCTGCAACTGAAACATCAGTCTATGAAGACTACTTATGATGTAATGGCCAACCTTAAGGAGCTCTTCGGTTACAAGAACCGCTCGGCTCGCCATTTCGCCATAAAAAAATTGATGAGCACGAGAATGGCTGACTCCACACCTGTTAGGGATCACGTTCTCAGTATGATGAGTTATCTGGCTGAGATCAAGACCTTGGGTGGAGATCTGAACACCGAGTCTCAAATAGACATCGTGCTTCGCAGTCTGTCCCTGAAGTTTGAGCAGTTTAGATTTAACTTCAGCATGATAAAGAAGGACATTACCTTATCTGAACTACTCATAGATCTTCAGGTGGCTGAGTTACTTCAGAAGTGAAATTCGGAGGCACACCTAGCTGAAAATAGGGCGTCTTCTTCTGGTACTAAAGAGAAGAAGAGGAACGCGCCAAAGAAAGCTACAGAGGGGACGTCTAAGGTGAAGAAGCCCAAGATAAAGATTTCTCCTGAGGAATTTAAGTCACAGATAAAGTGCTTCAAGTGCGGTCAGCCAGGTCACTGGAAGGCGGTGTGTCCGAACAAGAAGAAGAAGGGTATGTCCCACACTCTTTTTGTTGAAACATGTTTAGCAACTTGTTCTACTTAGTCTTGGGTAATAGATACTGAAGCTACTGATCATGTTTGCATGTCTTTACAGGGGTTCCTGGTAAAAAGGCAGCTGAGTGATGGGGAGATCATCTTCAACATGGGCAATGCTACGAAAGTGGCGGCTGTTACAGTGGGAGATGTTACCTTATCTTTTAGTAGTGATAGGAGTTTAGTTTTAAATGATTGTCTTTATGTGCCTGGTTTTAGGCCTAAACCTTGTTACAGTTTCTAAACTTTTTATAGATGGATATCTTTATTTACTTAATCTAATGCAAAACATTACGCAAAATCAATTACTGAATACATCGATCACAATCCCTAATAAAAGGAAAGAACCTTCAGAATTGAATCAAACCTATCTTTGATATCTAAGGCTTGGCAATATCAGCCTTAAGAGGATACAAAGGCTAGTAAACAATGGACCTCTGTCTTCATTGGTCCTAGAATCGTACCCTTTGTATGAATCTTGTTTGGAAGGGAAAATGACCAAGCGTCCTTTTGAATAAAAAAGAAATCGATTCGAAGGGCTATTAGATTTGATTCACTCTAACTTGTGTGGCCCTATGTTAGTTCAAGCTCAAGAGGGTACAAGTATTTCATCATACTCATTGATGATCACTCAAGATATGGATATATCTACTTATTACATCGCAAGTCTGAATGCTTTGATAAATTCAAAGAATTTAGGGCGGAAGCGGAGAAATATACGGGTAGAAGTATCAAGTCACTGTGTTCTGATCACGGGGGTGAGTACCTCTCAAGTGAATTTAGGGACTACTTAGCAGAGAATGAGATTACATCCCAGTTAACTGCGCCGGAAACGCCACATCAGAATGACGTGGCGGAGAGAAGAAACAGAACCTTATTGGAGATGGTTAGTTCAATAATGAGTTATTCAGAGTTGTCTATTTCATTATAGGGATATGCCCTAGAAACAGCAGCCTACATTCTTAACTTGGTTCCATCGAAATCAGTTCCTTCTACGCCCACAAAACTTTGGACTGGACGAAAGCCCAATTTAGGACATGTTCGGATTTGGGGTAGCCTAGCACGTGTGCTAAACAAGAAAGCTGATAAGCTGGCACCTCGTACTGATGTGAGGCTATTTATTGGATATTCTAAAGGGACGAAAGGTGGTCTATTTTATAGTCCTAAGGATCAGAAGATCATTATTAGCACCAATGCTCGATTCGTAGAAGAAGACTATATTATAAACCACAAACCAATGAGTGAAATCATCCTTGAGGAGCTAAGAGGAGAAGGATCGAATCTTATACTAGTAGTATAAAAAGAGGTACTACAAGACATTGTACAACATGTCACATATACACGAGAACTGCCTCATCTTAGTGGGAGAGTTGTACGCCAACCTGACAGATTCATTAGTTTGGATGAATCTTCAGATTTCCCTGAAGGACTTAATGAATTGGATCCCAAGACCTATGACGAAGCGGTCCAAGACAAAGATGCAGATTCTTGGAAATCTGCAATGGAATCTAAGATTGGATCTATGGATCACAATCAAGTCTGGGAGCTTGTAGAACCACAAGATGGGGTAAAACCTATTAGGTGTAAGTGGGTCTACAAACGCAAGAGAGGACTTGATGGGAAGGTTGAAACCTTCAAGGAAAGACTTGTGGTGAAATGGTACACTCAGAAAGAAGGGATCGATTATGAGGAAACCTTTTCGCCAGTAGCCATGCTTAAGTCAATCCGGATTCTCTTATCGATTGCCGCTCATTTGGATTATGAGATTTGGCAGATGGATGTCAAGATAGCTTTCCTGAATGGAAGTCTTGAGGAAAACATCCACATGAAGCAACCAGAGGATTTCATTGCTAAAGGCCAAGAGCACTTAGTGTGCAAGCTTAAAAGATCCATTTATGGACTTAAGCACGCGTCGAGGTCTTGAAACATCTGTTTTGATGAGGTTATCCAGTCATATGGATTAGTGCAAAGTTCGAATGAGAGTTGCTTGTACAAGAAATGTGACGGAAACGTGGTAGTTTTCCTCATACTATATGTTGATGATATCTTGCTTATTGGAAGCAATAAGAAGGTATTATCAAACATAAGGGTGTGGTTGTCCAAGCAGTTCGATATGAAGGATCTGGGAGAAGCCGGACACGTCCTTGACATCAAGATCTTTTGAGATCGCCAGAAAATGATGCTTTGCCTATCTAAGGTGACCTATATAAATACGGTGCTAGCTAGGTTTAGCATGCAAAATTCCAAGAAAGGTTTTATACCTTTTAGGCATGGAATTTATCTATCCAAGGAAATGTGTCCCAAAATACAGTTTGAGATAGATGAGATGAAGAAGGTCCCATATGTCTCAGCTGTGGGAAGTTTGATGTATGTTATGCTATGCACTAGGCCTGATATGTGTTATGCTGTCGGCATGGTAAGGTCACTGCACTGCGGTTAAGAATATTCTCAAGTACCTAAAAAGGACTCAAGATTATATGCTGGTATACCGCTCTGATAGTCTAGTGTCTTTGGGTTACACGGACTTAGATTTTCAATTCGATAAAGATCAAAGTGAGTCTACCTCAGGTTATGTGTTTACATTAGGAGGTGGAGCCATTGCATGGAAAAGCATCAAGCAGAAATGCATTGCTGATTCTACCATGGAAGCTGAATATGTAGCTGCCTCTGAGGCTGCAAAAGAAGCTGTCTGGCTCCGGAGCTTCCTACTGGACTTGAGTGTGGTTCCTGATTCGCCTAAGAGCATCACGATATACTGTGATAACTCTGGTGCAATGGCAAATTTGAAAGAACCCAGAGCCCATAAGACAAGTAAACACATAGAAAGAAAGTACTATCTTATACAAGAAATCATTAAGAGAGGGGACTTGGAGGTGGTCAAGATTGCATCAGAGGACAATCTAGCTGATCCATTCATGAAGAGCCTTCCAGCTAAGACCTTTGATGGTCACGTGGAGAAAATAGGAGTGAGATGCAGACCTGGGAGCGCAGTTTGAGTTTATTGTTTTGATTTGAGAGTTTGCTAGTCTGTTATTCTGCTTGAAAGACATGCTTCAAGTATAAGTGGGAGATTGTTAGTTTTGTATACTGGAAGACTTGTCATTATATACTTTTATGATGATATGATGATATAGATTGAATCTTATTACAGTCACTGTTTGCATTTACATTATTATATAATTGTTTATGCACATTCCATATACTTACATTGTAGATGATATGGTGTGGGTGAACACACAGTAAGATCATATCATCAGATTCTTGTATAGTATTAAAAGGCTCACGGTTTAGATGGTCCTGAATAATCTGATAATTAGTTTATCTTGACTAATTGATTATTCTAATACACATGTTAGTCTATTGAGGAGGATCACGATAGGATATTGTTCTCTACTTTGACCCTATTAGTGAAAGAAAAAAGATCCACAGAGTTCGGGTTCTTAACTTATATTTTTTGGCGAGCATATATATGCTTTGTTGATTGCTTTGGTTTATCAATGGGTGAGATTCTCTTATAGAATCAATAAGCTCGATATCTTGGGTAATAGCATTTACATATATGATGTGTCGTGCAATATATATAAGCATCGTGTCCTGGTGCGCCAGGTTGATGATGTTCTCTTAAGGAAACACAAGTTCATGTGAAACCCTGCAGGTGGAATTTATCATGTACATGAATAAAGCTTGTGTGGTACTACTCAAGATTTTAGATATTAATTAATTATAGCTGTCAGAGGCTTACATAATTAATTAATAAACATTAGATCTTAAACACGGGGAATGACTGAACTAAAGGAGAAAGCATATTCACAAATATGTATTAAATTGGTAAGTCAGTATTACTTCTTTAGTGGAATAAAAGTAATATTTAATTTATTTAATAATATCCTAAGTTCATTGGATATTGGGTATTTTATAAATTAGCAGGTCAATTTAATATTCTTCTAGATCCCTGTTGTAGCCCAATATGACTTTAATGGACTGGAGCTGTAGCATTAGGATGCAGCTCTCCATGTCTTGAGATACCTAAAAGGGTGTCCTTCGTTGGTGTTGGAGTTTTTTCGAATTAAACTACCGCAGGATCTCATTGGATGTTCTTTAATCCTATTGACATGTATGTCATATATTTATGCAGCTCATATGTTTTAATAAACCGAGTTCAATTAAACATGTACCGATTTTTTGATTATACTAAAAACGGAAACATAGAACACTGAAAAAACACTTACAAATTGACCTGCTAACAGGGATCCTCAGTAGGTAGGAGCTTGAACATACTGGCTTAGCTGTTGAACAACATAAGTAATGTCAGGTCTAGTGAACCCCAGATATAAAAGCTTCCCCATAATCCTTCTATAAGACTCTGGATTAGATAATAACTACCCTTCCTATTGCAAAACAACACCAGGTGCTAAAGGAGTGTGAGCAGACCTCCCCCTAAGCATTCCTATTGAATCTAATAAGTCCAATACATATTTTCTTTGACTAAGATATGTACTAGAAGAGGATCTAGCAACTTCCATGCCTACGAAGTATTTGGCTTCCCCTATATCCTTGATGGTAAAGGCATTATGTAGAGAAACCTTAATCTCAGCAACAAGCTCAAGAGAAGAACTCATAATCAAAATGTCATCCACATATATGAGTAAAGCAATGAAGGCAGAGCCAGTGCCTTTGAAGAATAGACAATGATCATGTGCTGATTGCATAAATCCAAGAAAGAGCAAAAACTTACTCAATTCTTGATTCCACTCATGGGAAGCTTGTTTCAACCCATATAAACTCTTCACAAGCTTGTAGACTGAACCAGGAGCCTTCTTCCCATAACCCTGTGCTATAGACATATAAATCTCATCAGATAAATGTCTATGCAAAAAGGCATTATTAATATCAACCTGATATATGTGCTAGCTATACTGAGTGGCCAATGCAAACATCAACCTCACAGTTACCATCTTGGCAACTGGTGAAAAAACCTCTTGGTAATCAATGCCATATTCTTGATTGTATCCCTTGGCCACCAATCTAGTTTTATACCTTTCAATGGTGCCATTAGATTGGAGTGTAATTTTCTAAACCCACTTGCAGCCTATAGTATGCTTACCTGGTGGTAAAGATACAATCTCCCATGTATGATTCTCCTCTAAAGCCTGCAATTCATTATCCATGGTTGTAACCCACTCAGGAAATTTACAAGCTTGTGTGTAAGAGGTAGGCTCCTTCAAGGTCTGCATATTCATTGGAAAGGCAGTATAGTTATGAGATAAGGTAGGAGAAAGTATATAAGGGAATGTAGGAGGTGTGAGGCTAGTGGAGAGATATGTCGGTATAGCAGAATCCACAAGATTACAAACATAATCTTGCAGGTATGTAGGAGGGTGACAAATCCTAGTACTCCTTCGAATGAAGGGGGTAGGATTGGTAGGGGTAACAGATGAATCAGAAACCTCAGAAGGTGTATCATTCAAAGAAACTAAATCCTCTTCAATCATAGAGATATGATCACAAGGAGGTGATGAAGGATTAGGTGCATCAGCAATAGAGTTGGAAGGAGAGGGATGGTTTGCAGAAGGTATAGAATGTTATGCAGAAGGAACAGGAATGAATTGTTCTTCAAAGCTTTGAAAAGGTAAGCTTGGAAGCTGATCCCTTTGCAAAGGAAATAAGGTAGGAAAAAATTTGACATCTCTACCAACACACACCATCAACTGAGTGAGATTATAGAGTAGAAAACCTATGTGCAGAGGTGCATATCCAAGAAAAATGCACTGAAAACTCCTACTATCAAATTTGGATTTGTAAGGTAAAGTGTTTTGTTTATATACCAGACATCCAAAGGGATGAAGAGCATCCGGATTAGGTGATCTCCCTGTCAACACCTCAAAAGGAGAAATCCACCCTAAAATAGCACTAGGAAGCCTCTTAATCAACTAAGTAGCATGTAATATGGAATAGGGCCAGGATGTAGATGGTAACTTACTTTGAAACATTAGAGCTCTTGCAACTTGTAATAGGTGCCTATGCTTCCTCTCAACTACCCCATTTTGTTGAGGGGAATAAGTGCAAGATTTATGATGTAATATACCAAGATCCTGAAATAAAGTGAGAACTCTGTGATTTAGAAACTCACTTCCATTATCTATTCTGACAACTTTACAGTAGCATTATACTGTGTATGCACCATTTTGAGAAAACTGTGAATGATACTCCAAACCTGACTCTTAGCCTTGAATAGATATGTCCAAGTGGCTCTAGTATAGTCGTCAACTACTGTTAGAAAGTAGGGTATATCTGTGATGTTCCCTTCTTTACAAAGGCCCCAAACATCCATGTGAACTAAACCAAACATCACCATATTTCTTGGAAAAAGGGGTACGCTACTATTTAGCTCTATGACATATATCACATGAAGTGATAGATTCTGTATCTTTATCTCTGAGCCTTTTCTTGTATTGAGGTATGTGTTTCATTGTTGTGAGTGAAGGATGTCCCAGCATTTGATGATCTAGAAGCTAATCAGTAGTAGATTGTGCTACTGCATGTAGGCTATGTAGTCTCTCCTAGGAGCATGCATACTACCATCAATCAATGCAAGTTTATTTCGTGACAATAATCCCCTACGGATTGCCCTACACCAATTGTGATAATTTCTACCATCAAACAGATCTGTGGTAAGATTCATACCAGGGTGATCAGTCGGTGCAACATAGAGCTCGTCGTTTTCGAGCATGCGATTGGTGGTCACCTCGCTCCGAGTATGGCCAATTTGGAGTCCATTCGATCTTGTATTGTTATTTTTCTCAGTCAATCGATGACTCAAATCTGAGTCCAATCACGATCTGTGACGTCAAGCTTCCCTAATTTCACTAGTTTCTCCTTTTTTCAATGGAGAAGAGTTCACCATGAACCCTAGCTCTTCATCTTGAGCTCACCTCCACGAAAAAGCTTGGTCCTTCTTTGTCATTTTGATTCAGTGATTCAATCTCTTCAGTTAATATAAAATCGATGAACCTCGCTCTTGATATCATGTTGAAATCACATGAAATCATACATTTTGCAATGAAAATGTATGTTTTTATTGAATAAAATGAGACATAAATTATGACGTTCTGTTACAGCAAAAAAGTGTTTTCTTTCCTTTTATACAACTGAGATTCAAACTAACTATCAATACTCAATCCTATGACTGTAATTCACGATCTATTTTTCAGCGTTGATCGACGGCAGTCATGAAGTGGTCCTGCATGAAGCAATGCCACGTGGAGCTGTGTGAAGGATCCCATACAGACGCCCTCACTATTGCGCTGCATGGAGTTGCATGCATGGATTTGTTTATAGAGCCATGTAATGACATTTTTACCTTGACATGAAAATCAATGAAATGATCAGCTTTCACTTATCTGAATGTGGAATATAAAGATACCTAGGCATTTTGTTATTGGAAAAGAAAAGTAAATGAGATTCAGAGAATCGAACACTTCGTAATATTAAAGAGTAAGCGGACAAATAGTGCATTTATTCATCAAAAGATACCAAAACCTTAGAAGATAACTGTAGAAGCCTTATTTCTGTATAGACCCCAAAGACCGGGCCCATAATCATTAGAGGTCGAGGGGTCGGTAATAGAGGTTAAGGGGTTCGAAGGCCTGAGGAAGAAACCGGGGCTAGGCAGACTTTCAAAATAAGAGACCAGGTCAAAGATCCGTTGAAGATAAAAGAGATTCCGTCAAAACCCTAAAAGGGATAAGAAAGATCCCCCGAAAATTGGGAATAAGTTAATGATCTCTTATATATATATATATCATATGATGAAGAAGAGAGGGAGACACGTAGACTCAAACCACACATACGCACAATCAAGCAATCAAGCAACGCATTACTATCACCTTGCAATTATGGAATTTAGCTCCGAAAGATCATTCTTATTGCTTTATTTGATTCTTTATTTTTCATAGATTCGATTCTGACTTGAGCATCGGAGTCCGTTCAATCGTCAACCCCCCGATAGTCCTTCAACTTTATGTGTTTTTTTATCTTGTAGGTCGCCGGAGCCCGAACTCGAAGTACGATTAACCATAAAGTTTTTGACCTATACAGTTTGGCGCCCACTATGGGGCTCCGATCGATCATTTTAAGATGACGAACAATAGTCGGAAGGATGCAGCAACCGTCCCTCAAGAAACCCAAAAAGACGGGGTGACAGCGACCCCTTTACCGGAAGGCGATGGTGACATTGTACGACTCTTATGTTTAATCCAGTGTCAATTGGATACCACCACAGTTGAACTCACGGCGATCCGCACGGAAAACTCAGCCTTGAAGGCCAGAGTGGAAGCTATCTCACCGCCAAACTATTTCCCTAACGGATCTCCTCGAACTCAATCACCTCTGCTCCCACGAACTTAAATGTCTAACGAACTTCGAGAGCAGGTACTCCTAAAATCAACCTATAAGTTCGCTAACCAATCTACTGCAGGAACAAGCAAGGAACCTATATTCAAAGGTAAGGGGAAGGACGATCTCCCCCTAGGACCCCCACCCAGGTTCGAAGACTATGATCCCAGTCTAAAATCCAAGGTCAAAAAGAAAATCAAGAGGTTGGAGGATATACTAACTCGGATCCTTGGGGTCTCCACTCCCATCCAAAAAACTACACCAACGATGCTTCGCAGATTCTCCATTTACCGATAAGATTAGCCTCGTAGAGATGTCCCCAAAGTTCACCTTCCCGACCATGAAGTTATTGGACGGTGCATCCGACCCCGATGACCATGTCACCCAGTACAAGCAAATGATGTTCACTACCAAAATACCTCGGCATGCCAGGGAAGCCAGTATGTGGAAAGGCTTCAGATCCAGCCTCGTTGGCCCAGTACTTTAATGGTTCACCAACCTTCCCAACTCGACGATCTCTTCATTTGCTCAACTTAACGATCTCTTCGTTGAATAGTTCGCAAGTAGTCGTAAGATTGAAAAACGGGTCAACGGCCTCTACACGGTTATGCAAAGACTAGAAGAGCCCCTACGAAGCTAAGTGGGAATATTCAATAGAGAAAAGTGTCGATTCCCAACTGCAACATCGACACCGCAATTTCAGCCTTCAGGAAAGGTCTTAAAAAATACTCAGACCTCTACAAGGAATTGACCAAATATCCGTGTAAGACAATGGAAGACGTTCTCACCAAAGCCTGGGCCCAAATTAAATGGGAGAAAGATAAAACAAATTCGTCCAGGCCTCATACCAGGAACGAACATCCGAGAAAAGAACATAGGGAAAACAAGACAGAAAGATACAGAATGGACCTTTATCGACGGAACCCCCGATTCGACCCGCGAAACAGACGAGTTCCAGAACCCTAGGTCGATAGAAGACTTTCTGAATATAACCTCTGCATATCACTATCAAAGACAGTTCACACTCTCAAAGGACTTGGACAGAATGTGAAATGGCCTACAAAATTGAAAGCACCGGACAACGAACGTGACAGAAGAAAATTCTGTAAATTCCACAATAACCATGGTCACAAAACCGACGAATGTATCGCTCTCAGACTCAAAGTCGTTGAGCTCTTAAAGCGAGGATATCTCACCGACCTTTTAACCCTCAAAGGGAAAGAGAAGTAGTCATGAAGAGAGAATCATAAAGAAGCACAGCCGCCTAAACCCCCGAGAATTGATCGTACTTTGCACTGTATAACTGAAGGTTCAGAAGTGAGTGGAATCTCGTAATCCTTGACAAAGAGACACTGTCGCTCGATCAAATATAGCGAAAACATCCCCAAAGAAGCAAAGCAAGATGATCTCATCACCCTTAACTTCACCAACAAAGAAGTATTTTGAACTCTCACACCCACACCATGATGAACTCTCACTCCAACTGTTTGATTAAGCGCGTTCTCATTGACAATGTGAGCTCCTCTAACGTGATCTTCCTGAGTACTTTGAAAGAGATGCAGGTAAAAGAAACCGAAATCATCAAAAGATCAACCACCTTGATCCGCTTCAGCGGGGAACACAAAGCCACGATGGGAGAAATCACACTTCCCACCTATATTGAGGGGATGAATATCTTTACCAAATTCCAAATAATTAATGCCCCCTCAGCTTACAACATCATAATGGGAAGACCCCGGATCTATGAACTCCGGACGGTACCATCAACCTATCACCAACTCATTAAGTTTCCTACCCCTAGGGGAGTTCGCGAAGTTCGGGGTGAACAAATCACAGCATGAGAATGCTATGTCTCTAACTTCAAACATAAAGGGGCTATGGAAATCAATCAAATCAAAGCTAGGTCATCCTCAACCAACATCGAAAATTGCAGCTATGAAGAACCCGAGGTAGAAGACCTCAATGAAGTACAAATACATCTTGATTTTCCCGATTACAAAGTGCCGATAGGATCAAGACTGACTGCAGAAATACGAGAACAATTGATAAGATCCCTCATCGAACATCATGACTGCTTCGCATGGTCATTCGAAGACATGACAGGTATCGACCCTTCGGTTATAACACATAAATGCAGGTCGACCCGGAAAAGACCCTAGTGAAGCAAAAGAGATGAAAATTTGCCTCTGAAAGAAACAAGATTGTAGACGAAGAGGTCAATAAACTTCTCAAAAACAGACATATAAGAGAAGTACAATACCCCGAATGGCTAGCTAAAGTTGTGGTAGTAAAGAAAAAGAACGGGAAGAAAAGACTCTACATAGACTTCACTAACCTCAACCAAGCCTGTCCCAAGGGCTCGTTCCCCCTACCTCATATAGACGCATTAGTCGATGCAATGGCAGGACACGAGTTGATGAGTTTCATGGATGTCTTTTCCGGATACAACCAGATACTTATGCATCCAGAAGACCAAGAGAAGACTACGTTCATCACTTATCGAGGTATGTTCTGTTATAAAGTAATGCCCTTTGGACTAAAAAATGAAGGTGCAACGTACCAAAGGCTGGTGAATCGAATGTTCGAAGAGCTAATAGAGGACACCATGGAAGTATACATTGACGACATGCTTGTGAAGTCTCCTAGAGCTTGATATCACGTCGACCACCTCCGTTGAACCTTCGAGGTCCTTCACCGCTACTATATGAAGTTGAATCCCGCAAAATGCACATTGGAAGTGACCTGGGGAAATTTTTAAGATACCTCATTACAAAGAGAGGTATAGAAGCCGACCCCAGTTAGATCAGAGCTGTCAAAAACATACAACAACCTTAGAATATCAATGAGGTACAAAAGCTAACTGGACGACTAGCGACCCTCAGCCGCTTCATCTCAAAATACTCAGAAAAAAGTCACGTCTTTTTCAAGACACTACGCAAGAACAAAAGCTTCGAATAGACTACCGAATACTTAAAGGCCCTAGAGGACTTGAAAGAATATCTAGTGAACCCTCTTTTACTATCGAAGCCCCGCGACGGAGAGGTACTTTTAATATATTTATCTGTTTCCACTAACTCTGTTAGCGCAGTTGTAGTCAGATAAGATGAAGGAAGACAACACCTAGTCTACTACGCCAGTCGATCACTACTAGATGCCGAGACTAGATACCCACAATTGGAGAAACTAACATTAGCTCTCATCATGGTATCAAGAAAAATGAAGCCCTATTTCCAAAGTCATTCGATCAAAGTGGTCACGGAATTCCTGCTCAGAACAGTACTAAGAAAATCGAACCTCACAGAAATACTCTCCAAGTGGGTTGTCAAGCTCGGGGAGTATGACATTCACTATGTCCCTCGAACCTCGATAAAGTCACAAGTACTCTCAAACTTCATCGCTGACTTCTCATATGAAGTCCAAACTGGAACAGAAGGCGAATCGATGAGTGCCAAAGAAAAAGAAAATTCTAAGTTCTGGACCCTTCAAGTCGATGGCTCCAGCACTTTGAAGGGGAGTGGTCTGAGCATGGTTCTAACAAACCCAACAGGTGAAACCACAGAGTGTTCAATCTGGTGCAGATTCAAAGCGACCAACAACGAAGCCTAATACAAAGCTCTTATCACCAGACTAAACTTAGCCAATGACCTCGGAGCCAGAATGGTTCGAGTCCAAAGTGATTCCAAGCTAATAATAAACCAATTCGAAGGAGAATTCCAAGCGAAATATTCAAGAATGATCGCATACCTTTCCGTAGCAAAAGAAACAGCTGTGAAGTTTGAAAAGATTGAAGCCCAGCACATCACGAGAGAGGACAATAGGCACGCCGATGCCCTAGCCAATTTGGGGTCGACAATTGAAAAAACCGAAGCTAAAAACATTCTAGTTCTATACGCAAAATGGCCCGCCGTATGGAAAGAGGACGGCATTAAAATCCTACCAATCGAGAACATCACAAACTGGATGATCTCGCTCAGCAAATATATAACGAAAAATGAACTCCCTGAAGACCCCATCAAGGCAAGATGGATCAAAGCTAAGGCACCAAAGTTCACCATGATCTCTGGATCCCTACACAGAAAATCTTTCTCCGGACCATACTTGAAATGTGTCAGCCCCATACTTGAAAAGCTTCCATACTTGAAATGTGTCAGCCCCATCTTAAGCGAGCTCCACGAAGGCGAATGTAGAAACCACTCAGGATATAGAAGCTTGGCCAACCGAGCTCTAACATTAGGGTTCTATTGGCCAATCATGAGGACAGATGCAAAGAAAAATATATGATCGATGTCAGAGGTTCGCACAAACAAACCACATACCTCCAGAGCCTCTGCACACAGTGGTCATCCCTTGGCCATTCATGAAATGGAGGATGGGCATCGTAGGTCCACTATGAAAATGTATAAATTTTTTATGAAAACATATCTTATGCAGGTTCAGAGTCCCCAAAGAGATCGTGACAGACAACAATTCCCAGTTCATAAGCATAAGATTCCAAGATTTCTGTAAAGAATGGAATATCAAGCTCTCATTCTCCACCCCGAGGTACCCCGCAGCCAATGCTCAAGCAGAAGCCACGAACAAGATAATCCTGAATACCCTAAAGAAAAGGCTATCTGAACATAAAAATCAGTGGGTCATGTAGCTCCTGGGAGTTCTATGATCTTACAGAATGACCTCGAGAACAAGCACGGGGGAAACCCCATTTGCTCTAACATACGGTTCGAAAATAGTACTGCCTGCAGACGCCGAGATCGACACCGTCCTCGACCGGCACCGCCAGGACGGAATGGTCCAATCAGTCAAACAATGAGGAGCTCAAGGTGAACCTCAATTTGATCGACGAGCTCTGGATTGGGCGGCAATGAATATAACCGCATACCAACAGATGATAAGCTGACACTTCGACAAAAATAAGAGGCTACGAACCTTCCAAATCGGAGATTGGGTACTCAGAAAGGTATTCCAAAATACTAAGGGGAGTGGATCCAGAAAATTGGCACCAAATTGGGAAGATCCCTACCAGGTTAAAAAGATCATTGAAAACAGAGCTTACAAACTCCGAACTAAGGAAGGTCGGCCCATAGCCAATAGCTAGAATGCGCTACATTTAAAACAGTATCATTTCTAGAACTCTTGAACTCAATTTTTTAGTTTGATTTATTTTTAAAGTTTTATTAACTGACTTGAGCGTTGGAGTAACTAACATAACCCCAAGCACAGGTGTCCTCACCCTCAAGAAAATAATGGGGTTCTGACCCCAAGGTTATCTTCTCGGCCAAAGAGTAACATACTCGCTCTTTTAATTTTCATATCCTTATTATTTGAAATATTAGTTTATTAACTTGAGCATCGAAGTAACTAATAGAACCCCAAGCACAGGGGTCCCAACCCTCAAGAAGACAATGTGGTTTCGACCTCCAGAACCTCAAGCTTGACTTCGAGAACAAGCTTAATTCCCAAAGTCAAACCGTGAAGATCTCGACACTCAAGATAATAAACTCAAGTACAAGTCAACCTTCGAACCCCGACTATGATTTCGAGAGATACTTCCTAAACTAGCATTATTTGTCTTATCTAATCTTAATTATATTGGTGTACTAATCCATGGAACTCACCTCACATCAAAGCATAAAAAGAAGCAAAACATGCAACACAAGGACTTATAAAACAGTGGAATCAAACCAAAAGGCAAATCGGATAGAAGGGAAATAGTAAAGATGTTTGTCCATACCATATTCACCTTCACGTAAGGCAAATAAAAATATATATATATATACATATATATAATTGTCTGAGAAAAATAAAAGTGTTCAGAAAAAGGTTCTATGGTAAATCAGCAGTGCTCTCATCCGCGGTCTTAACAAAGCCCTCTATAACATCGCCCTCCACTTGGACCTCGGTCTTCTTCCCAACCTCGATGGAAACTCCGGCAGTGCAGTCCTCCTCGTGAGCCTCAACCCCCCTCCTCGGCCTCCAAGAAAGACAGGTCAAGATCCGGCATCTTCGCCTTGATGGCCTCGACCACTGCAGCACCTCCTTCTTATAAGGGCCGAACTCAATAGAGTTGACCAATGCGTCAAAATCTGGAGCCTCATCGGTCGACATCCCAGCCCTGAGCCAAGCCTCGAGCTCCTTCACTTTCGCCTCAAAGATAGCCAGCCTCGACAGCAAATCCCTCTTCTCCTGATCAGTCATCATCTAGAGATCAAGGCTTCTCTCTAGTTGCACTTGAGCACCTGCTGTCGTGGCCCGTGCCGCATCCTTCTCAACCCTCAGAGCGGATTCTCTGGCCGCCATATCCCACCTCTCCTCGGTGATCTTCTCCATCCTCAGATAGTTTAGAGACCCTCTTCTCGAGGCCTTCCTCATGGCTGGAGATACGCTCTCTCAGGAGAAACTGGCTGTAGAGGACCTAAAATAAAAAACTAAGGTGTTCATAAAAAGAATAATAATAAAAGAGAGAAAATGAGAATAGAAGTTTTGTTGAATTTACTCGCGACATCTGGTCGAAGGACAGGTAGGCCTACTGCTCGAGGCTTTCTTTCTCATAATCCTCAGGCGTGCCCTGATCAACAATGGACTTCTAGACGTCCATTATGAAAGGCCTCAGTGAGACCTCTCGAGAGCTTGAGTCGACAGGAGTCTTGCGTGAAGTACGGACAGCCTTTGCATGGACAACTTTATGAGTAGCTGGAGGTTGCGAGACAACAACAAGGGCAGGAGCGTTGCCCTTTAATTTTTTAGACGGCAGTAGAGTTAGTGGTCTATCCTCCGAAGGCCTCTTAACGCCCGAAGGAGAAGATCACTCTCTCCTGGCATCCGCCAGAGCCTTGACCTTCATGTCCAAGGGCTTGATCTTGAGCTTCCCCATCTTGTCAAATAAGACTCGACCGTTGCGGACCTTCTCGAACTCTCAAAGTTCGTAAGGAAGGAGAAAGGCTTTCTCAATGTGAGTGGCTTCAACGCCGGTAGGCTCGCGGCGTGAAGAAAAGCCTGCATAAGATAAGGAAATTCATAAGTTGTGAATAAAAAAAGTAGTATAGAACTTCGGGTTAAAAACCCACGAGCTTCACAGAACTCGGTTGGAACAATCTTATCAGCAGAACTCCGGGCTGGGATAAAGACAAACTTTGGCTTTCAATCACCAGAAGAGGAAGGCAACTTTGTTATCAGGGGGAGTCGATCCCCTACCCACTTCATGAAATAATAGAAACCTGGCTGCTCGGCGTTGGCCACTAGTCTGTATGCCTCGTGCCATTCTCCGACGCTGGGCTTAGAAAAGTCGAGCTCCTCCCATAGATAGTATATGCCCATCATGTGAAACCACCCTAATAGGGTGATTTGGGCAGGAGCTATGTCGTAGAAATGGGCGATCTTTGCGAAGAACGGATGGATGGAGAGCCCGATCCCCTTCTCAATAACCAGTGTATAGAAGGCCGTAAATCCAGGCGGTGGTCGATGTGCTCATTCAGTAGGACGAGGAGATTGAACCTCGACCCCAGCACCCGAAATTGGTGGCAAGGTCAGCTTCTTCAAAAGCTCTTCGTTCACCATAGAAGCAATCTCAGAGGATTTGAACCTCGGGCAAAGTCGGGCCAATTCTCTCATGTTGGGGGATCATGGAGACCACCCCCTTCATTACTTGATTCATATGCTTCTTGCGGAGCAGGAGCACGATGCGGAGGCATCCTAAAGCTTTTAGGCACACTAGCTCGTTAGGTTAATGTCATTCTTAAAGATAATTCGAGGACTACAAAAGCATTTTTCATCATTTCATAATCAAGAAAGCACACAACTTCTAAGATTACATTTCTTTAGAAGGTGTATCGGGAATTTAAAACATCATAGTTGATCGTGAAAACAGATACATTTCATTCATCTATATTCTCCAACTTTGGACCATTCTTTTCTTCTTTATCATGTTATCACGATTATTCAACTTTTTAACTTTTTTCCCGACACACTCTATAATACACCCCCATTTCATATTACTCATACTTGAAAATTTTTAAAATTACATACCTTAGGATCGGAGTCAAGCCAAGTAGCCGTCATGAATAACCACCCACATTTCTCATTCATAAATTAAACACATACAGAAACGAGTCTACAGGAGCATAGACCCGCTCTAATACCACTTTGTAACGCCCCAAACCACTCTGTTTGGCCACGTCACTTAACATACAATTTACTTACTTAAAATGGTGTGTTTATATTTAATTGAGCGGAAGCTGAGGTCAATTAGCATGATAAGGCATAATAAGGTAAGGCATCATAATTCTCAATATAAATTTTGCACAATTAAAGCATGCAATCTATCATATCTATTTTGTCACACAACATAGTATTAAGTAGAAACATCGTGTAAGCCCATCCACAAAACCATACAATCATCTAACCTATCGGGCTCATAGGTCTTACATAACCCGCCCGTCTAATACCCTAATTAACATACATAGCATAGGGGCTCATTGACATAATTCGCACATAGAAGGCTCCAAGGTCAAACGACCCACCTTTAAAATTTTTTGCATAATATCAAGTTAAATACATCATAACTACAAAATAACGCTATTCCCATCCCCAATGATGATTGATCATAAAAACAAAAGAAAAATGATCAATGTAATATTAATAATGTAAGTATGTCAAAAGAAGAGCATGCAAAAATAAACACAAACTTATGGGGGTTCTCTTATGTTCACAACGCTCCTACTCGGACTCCAACTCCTAAACCTGAAATTCATTGAATGAATGGGGTGAGTATTTAACAACATACTCAGTGGGGAATACTGTAAATAGTTATAGACAATTACACAAGTGAAAATATAACATATGGATACTTCTTTACTTTGTGGAGACTAGTCTCAACCCCGTATGGTCCAAACATCATGATGCCCCTGTTAATGAACATCTTTGGCCCTGTAGGGATGCCCGCAGGCTTATTATCCCACAGGGAGGACATTAACAAGTCTATATCGATCCCAGAGGACCTCTTTATTGACCCCGAAGGATCTCTTTGTCGACCCAAAAGGATCTCTTTTATTTCACCGGTCCGAAGACCCTTCATACTTCTACAATCAAAGCACAACAATAACTATAACTTTACACGTGTTCACAGTTTAGAGCTACCCCAACTTATGAGACGCTTTCAAATCCTTTCAACCTTGAAATACTCCTTAACCGTGCACAAGTCATCCACCTCGAGCCCCAATACGTCACCAAGCACCTTTAAATTTACTTTCTTTATTTTAGACGTCGAGTTATACAATTATATCATAATTTGACCAAACTTATGCTATACTTTGCTTTAAGGTCTTCATACATATCCATATACAGAATCATGAATATTCAAACACACAATATGATTTTGGACTCATAATACGAATTAAAACTCTTTGAAGCATTTAACCGAGCACGTTACGTGCACCCATTTAAACCACAAGAACAAGATCCAATTTAAATCCTTTAAACTCAATATTTCAAATAAAAATACCTCCATCCTAGGGCTCTAACATACATGAAAATCAACTCCAAGCAATCATCACAACACCTCCAATCAATTATCAACAAATTAAGGGGAAATTAGGGCAAAAATCCAATCTTTAGCAACAATGAACCCTAGGGATTTGAATTTAACAACATATATAGGTTCAATGGAGTAAATAAACCATATGTTTGAGATATCAAGGCATGAGGATAAATAGAATCGAAAAAACCCTAATTTTGGGATTTAAACCCTAAGTTCAAAATAACAAGAAATGACACATAATCACTAGTAGTGAAATGGTATGAGATTACCTTAGATGATGGATGATGATGATAGAATACACTCCCAAAAGTTGAAGAATGGCTTGAGAGAATTGGGGTAAAAATTGCCCAAGAGTGAAGAAAATGGAAGAAATGTGTGAAGTGTTGCATTTAAAGGATGAAATTTCCGAAACGGGGCGCGGCCTAGGGGGGGTCGCGCTCGGAGGTCGTGCTCGAGACAAAGAAAAACCGCTCTCTAAAGTGGTGCCATGCGACCCAACTGGTCGCGCCTCGAGGTCGTGTTGCAGACCTCTTGGCACACGGCCTGGGGGAGGTCGCACCGCAGGCCCCTCGGCACACGGCCTGACTGAGGTTGCGCCTCTGGCTGCATTAGACTTGTAGATTTTTGAAAGAGCTTTGATTTGAGTACTGATGGGCCTCGTGGTTCCAACCGAGTCAAAAGTTATGACCTCCGGACGAAACCCTATCGAAACTTAGTAAAACTCCCGACCAACTCAGCGTTAGTGTGTTCAAGGTATGGCAAACACAAAATTAAATATAATCACCCTCATTCATTATCATATAACTCGACAAATTTTAATATTAAAATGTTAACATGTATTATACACTCAGTATAATATCACCGTGATTAGGACGTATCGGTTCAAGTGGGACAGCCTGCATTAAAACAACGGTATAAAATACAAACATACTAACATCTTATCAACATAATTAATATTCAAATAATATTAATTCGAAATTATTTACTAAAATTATAATTTATAATTTAGCAAAAAGGATTGGGGTATCACAATCTCCCCAACTTTTAAAAATTTCATCCTCGAAATTTGCCTAACATTTCTGTTACATTTGGATATCAAGCTATAATATCAACTTCTTTCTCCCAAGTGGCCTCTTCAGGTCCATGCCGACTCCATTGCACTTTTATTAAGGGAACCTCACGGGTTCGAAGAGTGTGAACTCTTCTATCTAACACAGCAACTGGGACCTCTTCATACGTTTAGTCTTTGGAAACTTGCACTGTATCATATGAAATGACATGACTAGGGTCAGACACGTATTGTCTAAGTAACGACACATGGAAAACATCATGCACACCAGCCAGATCCGGAGGTAGTGCTAGGCGATAGTCAACATCACCTATTTTCTCTAGAATCTCGAATGGTCCCACATATCGTGGCTGCAACTTACCCTTCTTCCCAAATCTAACCACTCCTCTCATTGGTGCAATCTTCAAGAATACCTTGTCACCAATGTCAAATTTCACGTCCTTTCTCTTCACATCGGCATAGGATTTCTGACGATCTTGAGCTACCTTGATTCTTTTTCTTATCTTCTCAATTACTTCCACTGTCTTCTCAATGATCTCGGGACCTAAGAATCAACGCTCTCCCACTTCATCCCAATGAATAGGAGATTTGCACTTCCTCCCATACAATACCTCGTACGGGGCCATTCCAATTGATGCTTGGAAACTGTTATTATAAGCAAACTCCACAAGTGGCAAGTGGCTCTCCCAACTTCCACCAAAATCAAGAACACACGCACGAAGCATGTCTTCCAACGTCTGGATGGTCCGCTCAGATTGACCATCGGGTTGAGGATGATACGCCGTACTAAACCTCAACTGAGTCCCCATACCTTCTTGTAGACTTCGCCAAAATTTGGACATAAACCTTGTGTCACGATCTGACACTATCGACATAGGAATGCCGTGAAGATGTACTATCTCGTCGATATAAATCTGAGCTAATTGATCCATGCTAAACGTCATTTTCACTGGAAAAAAATGAGCAGACTTGGTTAACCTATCGAGAACAACCCAGATTGCATGATGACCTCTGACTGACGGAGGTAATCCTACCACGAAGTCCATTGCAATGTGCTCCCACTTCCACTCGGGAATCTCGAGTGGGTTCAACAATCTAGAAGGGCGTTGATGCTCAACTTTCACTTGTTGACAAGTGATACACTTTGATATGAATTGGCCAATAGACTTCTTCATATTTCTCCATCAGAAAGCCATCTTCAAGTCTTTGAACATCTTCGTGCCTCCTGGGTGCACAGAATACGGAGTATTATGTGCTTCTTCAAGAATCTCCCTTCTGAGCTCTTCGTTCTTCGGTACACACAAACTTCCCTCGAAGAATAGTGTGCCATCACTTGCAACGGAAAATCCCTGAATAGAACCCTCCAATGCTCTTTTCTTCATTTTGCATAAGAAAGGATCGTTAACTTGCGCTTCACGAACTCGATCACGAATTAGTGGTCGAACCACTAAGGCTGCTAAAATCCCTTGAGTGGTGTTGGAAGGATCCACCACCTCTAAATTCATCTTCTCAAACTCCTTGATCAATTGCTCTTGCTTGGTTGGAAGATAACTCTTTCGGCTTAAGGCATCAGCCACAACATTCGCCTTTCCAGGGGGATATAAGATCGTACAGTCATAATCCTTTACCAACTCTAACCATCTTCTTTGACGCAAATTCAACTCCTTCTGGGTGAAGAAGTACCTCAAGATTTTGTGGTCGGTGTAGATCTCGCACTTGCTTCCATAGAGATAATGCCTCCAGATCTTCAATGCATAAACCACGACCGCTAACTCAAGATCATGCATCGGATAATTATACTCGTGCACCTTCAACTGTCTTGATGCGTACGCTACTTCCTTTCCATGTTGTATCAAAACACAACCAAGTCCTTGCTTCGAGGCTTCGCTGTAGATGACATAGCCTTTAGTCCCATCAGGAATAGTCAACACTGGGGCTAACACGAGACGTCGCTTCAATTCTTGAAAACTCTGCTCACATTTCTCACTCCATTGAAACTTCTCATTCTTCCTTGTTAATCTCATCAAAGGACCCGATATCTTGGAAAATGCCTCGATAAATCTTCTATAGTAACATGTTAGTCTTAGAAAGCTTCGGACTTCATTAACATTCGATGGCCTCTTCGAATTGCTAACAACTTCCACCTTCGACGGGTCTACTTCGATTCCATTTGATGTCACCACGTGGCTAAGGAATGCCACTCGCTCCAACCAGAACTCACATTTTGAAAATTTTGCATGCAACTCTTCTTTCCTTAGCGTCTCCAATACAATTCTGAGATGCTCAGCATGCTGCTCCTTGCTTGTTGAATAAATCAAGATATCATCGATGAAGACTATTACGAACTGGTCGAGGTACGAATGGAACACTCGATTCATCAAGTCCATGAAGACTCCAGGCGTATTGGTCAATCCAAAAGGTACCACCATGAACTCATAGTGACCATATCACGTTCTAAATGCCGTCTTTGGGATGTCACTCTCCTTGATCTTCAATTGATGATAACCGGACTTCAAGTCGATCTTCGAAAACACACCAGCTCCCTTCAGTTGATCAAATAAGTCTTCAATTCTCAGCAGCGGATACTTGTTCTTGATCGTTAAGCGGTTCAATTCTCTATAATCAATGCACATTCGCATTGACTCATCCTTCTTCTTCACGAATAGCACAGGTGCTCCCCATGGTGAAACACTTGGTCGGATTAATTTGTTGTCAAGCAACTCCTGAAGTTGAACTTTGAGCTCTTGTAACTCCTTTGGCGTCATTCTATACGGAGCTTTAGATATTGGTGCCGCACCTGGCACTAGGTCAATGGTGAACTCGATCTGACGGTTAAGAGGAATCCCTGGCAACTCATCTGGAAATATGTCGAGAAATTCATTCACCACTAGCACATCGGACACCTGGACTTTAGTGGACTTTGACTCCACTATGCTAACGAGAAATCCCTGACATCCTCTTTTCTTCAACAACTTCATTGCCTTCATTGCTGTAATGATTCTCTTAGTTGACCTCGTTCTTGCACCATAGAAGATTAACTTAGGCTCACCCGGAAAATCAAATTCAACCTCACGGTCACGACATCAAATTGTGGCATGATTTCCACTCAATCAATCCATACCTAGGATTATGTCGAAATCACGCATCTCCAAGACATGGAGATCTGCTCTTAGCACTCTATCATTGATTTCTAGCTTCAGGCCATACGCCATCTTGCTAGAAGAAACTTTCTTTCCCGAAGGAATACTGATCTCTAACAATTTACCACTATCTTTGCATGAAACACCAAGCTTGGAACAAAAACTTGCCGATATAAAAGAATGTAATGCACCCAAATCGAATAACACTAAAGCTGGAACATCTGATACTCTAAGAATACCTGACATAGTATCATCACCTGCACTCGAATTCTTTTCCTCGTCCTCCAAAGCAAACAGTCGGGGCTTTACCTTTCTTTCTTGCTCCTTCTTCTTCTTCGAACAGTCATAGAACATGTGGCTCGGGTCCCCACACGTAAAGCAAACCCTCTACCCCGTACGACACTCTCCTAGATGGAACTTTTGGCATTTAGGGCAAGGAGCCCTATCATTGCTTGCTCTCTGTAGGCCTGGCCTCTGCTGCCACGGTTTGTTTTGCATAGGAGCTTTCCCTTTTCCCTTGTCCTGTGGCTCCCATTTCATCTTGCCAAAGGCCTCACGCTGTTTTTGGTCCTTCAGGTCCAACTGGAGCCCATGAGAAATGGCTTGGGCTCTCTCAATTACTTCGCCATAGGTTCTCAACCTTTGGCCTAACAGAATTCCCACAATTTCGGGATGCAAACCACGCTCAAAATGTCGAGCCTTCTTTTCATCCGTATCCACGATGTACGGAGCATAGCAAGAGAGACGGTTGAACCGCCTTTCATATTTGATCACCGTCATTCCTTCTTGCCTTAGATTGAGGAATTCGGTCTCCATCTTAGTCTTGAAAAACTCGAGGAAGTATCGGGTGCGGATCAACTCTTTCAAGTCGGTCCACACCATAGCTTGGCGTTGCTCAGGCGTCAGAGTTCGAGAATGGGTTTCCCACCAGAAGCTCGCCTCTTCTAAAAGCTGGAAGATAGCACAGGAGGCTTTCTGCACCTCGGTGCACTGAATGTGCTTGAAGATCCGCTCCATTTCCCGGATCCATTCCTCTGTCGCTTCGGGACCTTCACTTCATTTAAGCCTAGATGGCCCCATTTTTCTAAACTGTTCGACTATATTGAATGCCTCTTTTTGGAGCCTTGCTCCTTCGACCATTCCTCCCCGCTCCATCTGCTGGGCCATGAGACCTTGGAGTGTCTCAAGGAAACCTCGGGCAAAGTCAGGCCCGTTCTCTCCTGGTGAGGGATCATGGAGACCACCCCCTTCATTACTTGATTTATCTGCTTCTTGCAGAGCAAGAGCATGATGCAGAGGCATCCTAAAGCTTTTAGGCACACTAGCTCGTTAGGTTAATGTCATTCTTAAAGCTAATTCGAGGACTACAAAAGCACTTTTCATCATTTCATAATCAAGAAAGCACACAACTTCCAAGATTTCATTTCATTAGAACGTGTACCGGGAATTTAAAACACCATAGTTGATCATGAAAACAGATACATTTCATTCATCTATATTGTCCAACTTCGGACCATTCTTTTCTTCTTTATCATGCTATCACGATTATTCAACTCTTTAACTTCTTTCCCGACACACTCTATAATACACCCTCATTTCATATTACTCATACTTGAAAATTTTTAAAAGTACATACCTTAGGATTGAAGTCAAGCCGAGTAGCCGTCGTGAACAACCACCCACATTTCTCATTCACAAATTAAACACATATAGAAACGAGTCTACAGGAGCGTAGACCCGTTTTGATACCACTTTGTAATGCCCCAAACCACTTCGTTTGGCCACATCACTTAACATACAATTTACTTACTTATAATGGTGTGTTTATATTTAATTGAGCGGAAGCTGAGGTCAATTAGCATGATAGGGCATAATAAGGTAAAGCATCATAATTCTCAATATAAATTTTTCACAATTAAAGCATCTAATCTATCATATCTATTTTGTCACACAACATAGTATTAAGTAGAAGCATCGTGTAAGCTCATACACAAAACCATACAATCATCTAACCTATCGGGCTCATAGGTCTTACACAACCCGTCCGTCTAACACCCTAATTTAACATACATAGCATAGGAGATCATTAACATAATTCGCACATAGAAGGCTCTAAGGTCGAACGACCCGCCTTTAAAATGTTTTGCATAATATCAAGTTAAATACATCATAACTACAAAATAGGGTTATTCTCATCCCCAATGATCATTGATCATAAAAATAAAAGAAGAATGATCAATGTAATATTAATAATGTAAGTATGTCAAAAGAAGAGCATGCAAAAATAAATACAAACTTCTGGGGGTTCTCTTGTGTTCACAACGTTCCTACTCAGACTCCAACTCCTAACCTGAAATTCATTGAATGAATGAGGTGGCTATTTAACAACATACTCAGTGGGGAACACTGCTATAGCCAATTGCACAAGTGAAAATATAACATATGGATACTTTTTTACTTTGTGGAGACTAGTCTCAACCCCGTAGGGTCCAAACATCATGATGCCCCTATTAATGAACATCTTTGGCCCTGTAGGGATGCCCGCATGCTTATTATCCCCTAGGGAGGACATTAACAAGTCTATACCGATCCCAAAGGACCTCTTTATCGACCCTGAAGGATTTATTTGTCGATCCCGAAGGATCTCTTTCATTTCACCGGTCCGAAAACCCTTCATACTTACACGACCAAAGCATAACAATAGCTATAACTTTACACGTGTTCACAGTTTAGAGTTACCCCACCTTATGAGACGCTTTCAAATCCTTTCAACCTTGAAATACTCCTTATCCATGCACAAGTCGTCCACCTCGAGCCCAATATGTCACCAAGCACATTTAAATTTCCTTTCTTTATTTTAGACGTCGAGTTATACAATTATATCATAATTTGACCAAACTTATGCTATACTTTGCTTTAAGCTCTTCATACATATCCATATACATAATCATGGATATACAAACACACAATATTATTTTGGACTCATAATACGAATTAAAACTCTTTGAAGCATTTAATCGAGCACGTTACGTGCACCCATTTAAACCACAAGAACAAGACTCAATTTAAATCCTTTAAACCCAATATTTCAAATACAAATACCTCCATCCTAGGGCTCTAACATACATGAAAATCAACTCCAAACAATCATCACAACACCTCCAATCAATTATCAACAAATTAAGGGGAAATTAGGGCAAAAATCCAATCTTTAGCAACAATGAACCCTGGGGATTTCAATTTAACAACACATATAGCTTCAATGGAGTAAATAAACCATATGTTTGAGATATCAAGGCATGAGGATCAATAGAATCGAAAAAACCTTAATTTTGGGATTTAAACCCTAGGTTCAAAACAACAAGAAATGGCACATAATCACTAGGAGTGAAATGGTATGAGATTACCTTAGATGATGGATGATGATGATAGAATCCACTCCCAAAAGTTGAAGAATGGCTTGAGAGAATTGGGGCAAAAATCGCCCAAGAGTGAAGAAAATGGAAGAAATGGATGAAGTGTTGCATTTAAAGGATGAAATTTCTGAAACGGGGTGCGGCCTAGTGGGGGTCACGCTCGAGACAAAGAAAAACAGCTCTCTAAAGTGGTGCCATACGACCCAACTGGTCGCACCTCGAGGTCGTGTTACAGACCTCTTGGCACACGGCCTGGGGGAGGTCACGCCTCTCGATCGCACAGAAGGACCCTCGGCACACGGCCTGACTGAGGTCGCACCTCATGGCCGCATTAGACTTGTATATTTTTGAAAGAGCTTCGATTTGAGTACTCATGGGCCTCGTGGTTCCAACCGAGTTAAAAGTTATGACCTCTGGACGAAACCCTGCCGAAACTCAGTGAGACCCACGATCAACTCAGCGTTAGGGTGTTCAAGGTATGGCAAATTCAAAATTAAATATAATAACCCTCATTCATTATCATATAACTCGAAAAATTTTAATATTAAAATGTTAACATGTATTATACACTCAATATAATATCACCGTGTTTAGGACGTATCGGCTCAAGTGGGACAGCCTGCATTAAAACAACGGCATAAAATACAAACATACCAACATCTTATCAACATAATTAATATTCAAATCATATTAATTCGAAATCATTTACTAAAATTATAATTTATAATTTAGCAAAAAGGGTTGGGGTATCACAGAAGCCGTGAATCATGTAAATTTCGAGAAGCCGGTAATGATCATAGCAAAACCTTCAAGCAAATCTAGAATGTGAGAAAGTCGGAGACAGTTGATGGAAAACACGGAGCAGAGTCTCTTGTGAGAGATTTATGTAGCAGTTATGATTTTTCGCGAAGAGTTTGAGTTGAAGAAAAAACTTTTGAGATTCTGAAGAAATGAAAGAAGAAGGAACTGTTTCCCTCAATATTTGAATTACAGGGGATAGAGATAATATGATCTGAGCACGTGTGTTTTGATCTAACAGTGGGCATTGACCTAGGGGACGGGTAAAGTAAAATCCGTACTTCAGGTCTGGAGCTCCACGAGGTCTGCTCTCACGATCTCAGAAGCTCCCCCAGGACCTGCCTTCAGGTCTGGAGCTCCACGAGGTCTGATTTCATGACCTCAGAAGCTCTCCCAGGACCTGCTTTCAGGTCTAGAGCTCTACGAGGTCTGTTCTCATGACCTCAGAAGCTCCCCAAGGACCTATCTTTAGGTCTGGAGCTCCACGAGGTCTATTCTCACGACCTCAAAAGCCCTCTCAGGACCTGCTTTCAGGTCTGGAGCTCCACGAGGTCTGCTCTCACAACCTAAGAAGCTCCCTCGGGACTTGCTTTCAGGTCTAGAGTTCCACATGGTCAATTTTTTGCGATATCGATGAAATTCTTCCTAAAAGTTCATTTCCGAGTACGTGTCTGAAGCTAAATAGAAAATCAATATCTAAGCGTAGGGTTGAGTCAAGATAGTGACTAGCGAATGCTGACATTCATTACCCAATCCTTGAAATTCAAGAATCAAGTAATGAGAAGCTAACTGTAGAGGCCTTATTTCTATATAGGCCCCAAAGACCAGGCCCATGATCATTAGAGGTCAAAGAGGTTGAGGGGTCGGTAATAGAGGTTAAGGGGTTGGAAAGCCTAAGGAAGAAATGGAGGCCAGACAGACTTTCAAAATAAGTGAGCAGGTTAAAGATCCGTTGAAGATAAGGGAGACTCCATCAAAACCCTAAAAGGGATAAGAAAGATCCCCCGAAAATCAGGAATAAGTTAAGGATCTCTTATATATATCATATGATAATGAAGAGAGGGAGACACGTAGACTCAAACCACACATACACACAATCAAGCAATCAAGCAATGCATTACTATCACCTTGCAATTACGGAATTCAGCTCGGAAAGATCATTCTTATTGCTTTATTCGATTGTTTATTTTTCTTGGTTTCGATTCTGACTTGAGCGTTGGAGTCCGTTCGATCATCAACCCCCCGACGGTCCTTTGGCTTCACGTGTTTCTTTATCTTGTAAGTCGCTGGAGCCTGAACTCGAAGTACGATTAACCATAGAGTTTTTGACCTCTACAATAACCATGTTCTTAGTTAGACTCAACATGAAAAAGAAAGAGAGAAATCAAGAAAAATAGATAGTCTTTCAGTCTTTGCACAATCGTCTACCATCCCGTGGAACATTTTATAAATCATTTCATAAAACTATTTTATAAGTATGAATACCATATCACATTATGTATAACACTGGAAAGTTTAAAAACACCAAACCATCCATGTATACAAAACTTCTTTTATATCCTTTGCGGCTCTTCTGTTATCACTTAAGATAGAATTAACAAATATTATGTGGCCCCAAAAACTTTAAGGGAGGCACACATGGTCGTGAAAATATTTGGACCAAACTTGAGTCTTGTTAAACACTCAATGTTTATGTAGTATATACAACCTTTAAACAAAAAATCTAAAATATTTTTGATAAAAATATTAATGCCTTTTCATTTCATAAACAGAGTTTAGTAACTCAAATATAAATTTGGTATAGTAAAGCCCACCTCATAATTTGATATGGGATAGCTAGATCTAGATTATGATTTTGATCTTAACTTAGTGTCTCCTTCTTCTATGGCTACAAAATATACGGTAACTTAATTTTGCTAAAAAGACGACCATTAGGTCAATATTTGACATTTCATAGCTGTGAAGTAAGGTTTATAATATCCCTATCATAAAATAAAATGCCCGGCTTTAACTCTTAAGACAACTATACTTGGAGAATTTTGGCAAACCCATATCTTAAAAAGCAACTCGATACAAATAATTTCATATCCGAAGATCTTCCCGTTGGAAAATTATGTCACTTTAAATCAAAATACTATATTTTCACACATAAATTTTTTTTGTGCTAAATATACGATTAGGTTATTCATTAAGGGTATATCTTGAAAAGACTAAAATTTAATATTTGAATACCTGAAACATGTTTGAAATTGATTAATGACAATGGGAGGAAATGTATATGAGTACACATAGCATATAAAACCCTAAAAATATTTTCTGATTTGATAACCTGAAAGAGCCGCCATATGAGGCAACTGAGATGAATGGTGGCGGTGGTTTGGTGATTATTGCCTGAGGTGTTTGGTGGTTGGTGATGTTGGCGTGGATAGTGGTTGGTGATGTTGGCGGCAATGGTTACAATGTTTTTTAGTCATGACCATCCATTTTATTATCATTACTATCAATTAAATATACGTGGTTTATGTGTTAACTCCTTCAAAATGACTAATTTAGAATTAAATTAGAAAATTTGACAAGAAACTGCTAGGTGTTTCAACTGAAAAATGAAGTCCTAGAGCCCTATTTATAGAGAAAATGAAATAGGATAATAATTAATAAAGGAAATAAGATAATTAATGAAATATGATAATGATGAACAAATGAATAAGATAATGATTTGATGTGTCTCGTGATATTAAAATGTGTAAAAAATTCTTTTTAAACCTGATGATTCCATGATAATCATCAAAGAGTCAAATAAAGAGCTACCATTAAAAGATCCCGAGATTGCTATGTTGTTCAAAATTAAAGAGAGAGATCAAAGCTTAAAGAATAATGTATGCCGATCACGTATGCATGAAGATCGAGGTAAAAGGAAGATCAACGTGCATGGTGAGTTTGGGAAGCTCAAGATCGAACCTTGTACTATTTCCAAGCCGTGGTTCGAAGTTAGAAGCTTAATACCCGTCCATGAGCTGTTGGCGAATAAGGCATGACCATGTCTTAGTCGGCAGAGGCCTGAACGAATTTTGAAGGACATACTTTGAAGAATTCGAACCCTTATTTAATATTTGGGTCTCAAATTATATTAGATATTTTATTTAATTATTTTGATCAGATTTTAGTTATTTTCTTATTTATTTTTCGATCTTTTTGAGTCATAGTTGGCTAGGATTTTTTATTTAAGGTATATTCCTACTTTGAATAGGATTCTAGTTTAGGAAGTTTTCCTAGTCCAGTTTTAATTCTTTTTAGACTAGAATTTTTTATCCCAACTATTATAAATAGTGGATCATTGTGACATTTTTACTTAGACTATATTTGATTAATTTGAGCATTTTGCCTTTCAATGTCATCTCACTCAAGATCCTCTTTTATTAATTTTCAGCCGAAAATTATTACTCTTAGAAGCTTGCAACTTTTAGGTTTTATTCTTAAATCATGTTCTAGTTCTTTTGTGAAGTTAGGGTTAGATTGCAACGAAGAGAATTCAAGTAGCGAGACTTTTTGTGTATTATTTTACACAGGGTATGTCACCCCGAGTTCAATTCACATATCGAGGAGATTCTAAGTTAAGTACGTTTCGTGGATCAAGTGTTCACAGGGTTTGTTTTCGTGTTTCAACTCATTCAACTTCAAACATCATCCGAACCTCATCATCGACGTCATCCATTGATCATCCATGTTCGTATCAACAACAACTCACCAAGATCAGTTCGTGTGTCATTCCATCAAGATCCAGCCATTCTCATCAAGTGTTCGTCCATTTAGATCCATCTTCGTCATCCGTAAGTTTTCTAAGTCTTGTTGTCTTAGTTAAATACAGTCAAATTCGAGTCTTTTAGTCCATATTTCAAGTCTTCTACATAATTGAGCCATTTTGTTTGGATTGAATCCTTCTACCGCTGACATGTTTGATTCTAAGACTTCTGCACGTTTCTCTGCCAGTGTTGATCTTCTATCGAGATCACATCATAAATTTGGCATCAGAGCCGCGTCAGCCTAGCTAGTCGTGGTTCAATCCGACGTGTCATATTTTATCCTACATGTCATCTACATGTCTTTATTTTCTGTCTACGTGTCTTTAATTTTCTGTATACGTGTCTATCGAGTTGTAATAGCTAGAGTGCATTGAAAAAAAAGAACAAAAAAAAATCTGAAAAAAAAAATAGTTTGATTTTCGATTTTTATAGTTCTTTCCTACATAGATTAGACTCATTCCATTATTATTAGATATCTTAGGATATTTAGATTGTGTCTACACTAGGTGAAATCTAGCTCATTCTTTCCTTATCTAGCTTTCTTCCATCTCAATCCTTTTAAACCTACCATATATCTTCCCATACTTTTAAAAATCCATCCCTCATCATCAAGGGGACACTTATGCTGCCCTAGTTCAGATACACCACTTGTCTACACCCATACACCATCTGGACCATACACCCGTACACCACACGATCCATACACCATACACCACTCATACTCCACACACCCGTACACCATATACACCAAATTATTGCCATCTCTACAGCAACAACAAATTGATCATCCCCGATTTTGAAGGTCTACATGATCCCGATGCTTACCTTGATTGGGAATGGAAAGTAGACAATATTTTTGAGTGCTATGACTTCTCAGAGCTAAAAAAGGTGCAGCTAGCTTCCTTGGAGTTTAAAGGCTACGCAACAACATGGTGGGGATTCCAGCATAATTGGCACCGCCGAGATCGCCTTCCACCTATTGATTCGTGGCAAGAGCTAAAAGATGAGATGCAGAAACGCTTCATTCCAGACCACTACCAATGGGAGCTGGAGGAAAAGCTACTAAATCTAAGGCAAGGAAAAAACAACATAGAGGAGTACTACATTAAAATGATTGAATCCATGAGACTAGTTGATGTAGAAGAATATCCAGAAGACACAATGGATAGATTCCTAGCTGGTCTACGAAGGGCAATCCGAGAAAAGATAGCAGTATATCACTATGAGGAGTTAAAGAACATGGTGCAATATGCTAAACAAGTTGAGAGACATTTGGGATTTTTTTACCACAGCCCAGTCATAGGCCCGAGCCTGCAACACCCGTACCCTCATGGCCTACCGCAATAATTCGGCCGTCCAGTGCTACACTGACACCACCTACACGGCCAACACCGCCAGTTCAGCCACCTACCACACGCCGATCCGAGCCAGAGACATTCATTGCCTTAAATGTCAAGGTTGGGGTTACTTTGAAGCTCAATGTCCAAATCTACAAGTCATGTTGATTTCTGAGCAAGACGAAGTAATTAAATCAGCAAGTCAAGAAGAGACGTTAAAGGTGATGTCAAAAGAAGTGAGTTAAGAGGAGATCCACATTGAGTTACCATCTGAGATCGTTGCCATCACAGAAGATCCTATTCTCAAGGTAACCGTTTCAGTTGAAGCATCTATTGAAGAATTGATAGATGTTGCCACTTATGAAAACGTTGGAGAAGAAGAGAAGGTCGTTGAAGAACTCAATCTAGAAGAGTTGGATCAACCTTTGAGTGAAGAAGAAAAAGAAATGAAGAGCGAGTTCAATTTAGAAGTGGTTGAAGATAAAAAGGATCTCGTACCATCAAACAAGGCAGATCCATCAGCTTCTAACATTTTTTATCAACTGTTATCTTGTGATATCTTTATTTTATAGGTTGTTGAAGATGTTCCATTGGAAATTGATGTACCACCAAATTTGAACGTGAATACCATGTCGAGGTAATCTATACTAGAGTTTTGGTTGATTAACATAAGTGGAATGTTCACGTTCATGATCGTGAAGTTATGTCTTATGGAGCTTGTGCAAAAAGACTTTGATGATCAGTTCGTGTTCATTTTTTATCCTGGAGATTCGAATTCGGGGATGAATTCTTTTCAAGATGAGGAGAATGATGAGTCCACGATAATCATCAAAGAGTCAAATGAAGAACTACCATTAAAAGATCCCAAGATTGTTATGTTGTTCAAAATTAAAGAGGGAGATCAAAGCTTAAAGAATAGTTCATGCCGATCACGAATGCATGAAGATTGAGGTAAAAGGAAGATCAACGTGCATGGTGAGTTTGGGAAGCTCAAGATCGGACCTTGTACTATTTCCAAGCCATGGTTCGAAGTTAGAAGCTTAATACCCATCTAGGAGCTGTTGGCGAATAAGGCATGACCATGTCTTAGTCGGTAGAGGCCTGAACGAATTTTGAAAGACATACTTTGAAGAATTCGAACCCTTATTTAATATTTGGGTCTCGAATTATATTAGATATTTTATTTAATTATTTAGATCAGATTTTAGTTATTTTCTTATTTATTTTTTGATCTTTTTGAGTCATAGTTGGCTAGGATTTTTTATTTAAGATATATTCCTACTTTGAATAGGATTATAGTTTAGGAAGTTTTCCTAGTTCAGTTTTAATTCTTTTTAGACTAGAATTTTCGATCCCAACTATTATAAATAGTGGATCATTGTGACATTATTACTTAGACTATATTTGATTAATTTGAGCATTTGCCCTTTCAATATCGTCTCACCCAAGATCCTCTTTTATTAATTTTCAGCCGAAAATTACTACTCTTAGAAGCTTGCAACTTTTAGGTTTTATTCTTAAATCATGTTCTAGTTCTTTTGTGGAACTAGGGTGGGATTGCAACAAAGAGAATTCAAGTAGCGTGACTTTTTTGTGTATTATTTTACACAGGGTATGTCGCCCTGAGTTCATTTCACATATCGAGGAGATTCTAAGTGAAGTACGTTTCGTGGATCAAGTTTTCACAGGGCTTGCTTTCGTGTTTTAACTCATTCGACTTCAAACATCATCCGAACTTCATCATCGATGTCATCCATTGATGATCCACGTCCGTATCAACAACAACTCACCAAGATCAGTTCATGTGTCATTCCATCAAGATCTAGCCATTCTCATCAAGTGTTCGTCCATTTAGATCCATCTTCATCATCCGTAAGTTTTCTAAGTCTAGTTGTCTTAGTTAAATACAGTCAAATTCGAGTCTTTTAGTCCATATTTCAAGTCTTCTACATAATTGAGCCATTTTGTTTGGATTGAATCCTTCTACCGCTGACGTGTTCGATTTTGAGACTTCTGCGCGTCTCTCTGCCGGTGTTGATCTTCTGTCGAGATCACATCAAAACCCGATCACTTTTTGAAAATAATATAATGTATTTTTAAAAGCTATTTTACAACTTAAAGTTGTGCCGCGAGTTCATTTGAACTCAGCATGGAAAAATTTGAAGTCCAACACGATCCTTGAAACATATGCTACCAACCTGACAAATCATAACATATTTTCGAAGTGATCTTTTGCCAAAATGAAATTTAACGGATTTCTCGGGTAGTGTTTTCCTTCGCTTGAGTCCTAGAAGGGGCAAACTTTTTTCTTAGCTTACTGGAGGGTAACATAGTTTGAATAAAACATTCTAGAGTATTTCGGAGTATTACAGTGCACAAATGAGATACAATTGTGTAGCAGTACAAATTAACATTGCTACACGAGTGGGGGTGCACGACTTGGTGTATTTGTGCAGCATTACAAATTTACATTGTTACATGAATTGGGAATATACAATTGAGCACAGTTTTACAATAATACATATTTACATTACTGTACGATTCAAACTATATGATTGAGTGCAATTATACAGTAGTATAATTTTACATTATTGCACAACTAGAATGAACAATAAATGATATATTCTCCAAATGATTAGAAATATATACTTTTTAAAATTAGTAACTAAAAATAACTTTTATTAAATCAAAATGACTATTTAAAAATTAACAAGTCAGTTTAAATGAATGAACCAAAACCAACAAAGTTAATGAACTAATAATTTGTGAAATCGATTATAAAAACCACATTTGTAACTGATTGTTTATATTTCTACTAAAAAGAAGATTTTTTTTTTTAAGGCAAACTAAAGTACCGCTAAAAATAACTTTTATCGAAAGGGTGAGACTATTTGCACTACAAAATTTACTCTTTGCACCACAAATAAAAAAAGTCAGAAATTAAATAATTTTAAAATTACTCAAATACCCTTTAAGTAACTTTCATATACATCATAAATTACTTTTCGTAGCACAAACTAAAAAATTAAATAAAATAAATATTAAAAAATAAAAAAATTTCACCAAACATCTTCTTCTTCCCCGGTGTATTCCATTGGACATGAAGCAGAACGCCATGAAGATGAACATAGCAATAGTAAACATCAAAATATACCAAACAAACAAAATAAAGGAACACTATTTTCCTCCTCAATATCTCAACTAACACCAATATTCCAATTAGCTATGAAGAACAAGATGCAGATGAACATGAGAACAAGAATCAGATAACACAAAAATATGTAAAAGGGGAATCAATCATCCGGCCATCTTCTTCTTCGCACCAGCCGCCAATATCTTCTTACTCAACAACAAAAATCTTGAATTGTTGAAAACTTTGTAGAATCGTTGAAAATTCATTCGAAAACTCAATTTTTCGAAACCCTTAGCAGAGATTGAAAATCTATTTTCGTACACCCATAAGAACATTCAAAATTTGATTTTCGAAACCCCTAAAACACTTGAAATTCGAGTTTCCCAAGCATCATTCGAAAATCAGTCTTCGAACCTCCTTAGAAACTATTTTAAATCTGTTTTCGAACTCCATTTACTATGTTCGGAATTTACAGTCCAATTGACATACAAAATGTCTCTTCCTAATTTGGCGACGGAGGATAGAGAAGGTTGGGGGAATAGATTCTTGTGTAACTTTGGAAAACTGGGGGAAGGTTGGGTAAGAAGGGGTGGCGACAGAACGTTGGCCAAACAACAATGGATGGCTGGCAGATAAAGAAGAATGGTGGGAGAAGGTCTCCGATGAAGAGTGATTGGCGGACGTTGAAGAAGAAGGGATTGTTACTTTTTTATTTTTCATTAATTGATTAAATTTTCTTTTTAATTTTTCTGAATTTAAGTTTTCTTTTATGTAAAAAATATATTTTAAATGGGAGGGTGTTATTATCAATATTAATGATAAAAATAATAAAAATAATAGTACATGAAGTAGATGTAGTGCAAAAAATAAATTTAGTGATGCAAACAGAAAACACATATCACAAATTTACCTTGTCCAATGCAAAAGGCATTATATATATATATATATATATATATATATATATATATATAGGGATGGGATCTGGTGAGAACCGGTCGCTAGGTGAGAACCAGGAACCGATCACATTCGTCCATCCTGCAAAATCGACACCCCAGATCCATCCAGATTTTCGGTGGCAATTTTGTAATTATCGCGAAAATCTTCAATTCGCGCGTCTCATTAAGGGTAAAATCAGAACTGAACTTAAAAATTGCCCAGATTCAATTTTAGCATCCGACTTCGCACATTTTAGCCTCATGCATTTCTCATTTTAGCATGTGCTGATAAACAAAAATGGAATGATGATTTCATTGGAATGAAATGCAATACACCCTATTTGGGGACAGTGAACCCTAATGGGAATCTCATAATTACTAGTTGGGATCAGGAACTTAATAAACCCTAATTGGGAATGGGGAAAATGTCACATCAATTTTAGCCTCCTACTTCGATAATTTTAGCATTACGCGATTCTCATTTTAGCCTCATGCGATTCTCATTTTACCCTCAGAACAAAAGAGAAGAATTATTAAATTACTATATTACCCCTCCGTTCAGAAAGTTGCCGAAAATTACAGGAATGCCAACGCCCATCCACTTAAATCTAATTTAATATGGACCGTCCAGATTGAGTCAAATAAAGGTTAGGATTGGTTCCTAGTTCCCACCTGGGGAAACCGTTCTCATTTGATCATTTTCCTATATATATATATATATATATATATATATATGTGTGTGTGTGTGTGTGTGTTTTTCCGCGTGGACCCAGCAATATTCTGTTCTTTCCCTCCAAAGTCGTCGGCACTGCATTATTTACACAGAAACCCCAAATCAAAACACCACACACTCACAGCTAGATAGAGCAAACCTACCAAAAATGGCAGAGCCAGCAGTGACGTTCCTGCTGGAGAATGTGCAGAAGCTGCTAGTCGATCACATAAATCTCATCACCGGAGCGGAGTCGGAGCTCCGGCAGCTGCAGAACGAGCTGGAGCTGATGAAAGCATTCCTGATGGAATCGGCGAACAAGCGGGTGAAGGGAGAAGTGTTCCGGCAACACGAGAGGCAAATCAGAGAAGCTGTTTACAGAGCCGAAGACACCCTCGACGCCTGCCTCACGCAGGCTGCCGCCGAGAAGTCCAAGTCCTTCAGCCTTAGGCGTCTCGACTTGGCCAAGAAGGTCAAAGCCCTCCGCGAGCAGGATGTCCAACCTATATTCGACCGTGCGCGTATGGGCTTCGCCACCCTGCCCATGGCGGATCCCTCCGGCGCTGGATTTGAGAAACCCAAGACTGAAGAGAAAAAGGTTAGATTGGATACCATTTCTCATATTCCTATATTTTTTCATCAAATATTTGTTTAGATGTTTTATACAATTGATACATTCGCTCCCGGGATGAATTAGTATTATAATTTATTTTTTAATGAATTGTGTTCTTCTAGTAGAGACTGTTTTGGGGGAACTTGTTATATACTATTTCATAGTTGTTAATTAACTTGAATTATAAGGATATCCAAAATTTATGACCTGACCTGAATATTTTGGTGCTTGATCCGAAAGGGAAGTTCTATAGAGGTGTGTGATGCAGAGGGATGGAGAGGGTTCAAATCATTGTAGTCTGAGTATAAATACGATAGGTTTTAGATCCTATACTTGTTCATAAAGAAATATACGAATTATGTCTGTTTGTGGATGGACATATGGTGATTTTGGCGAAATGTGTCTTTGTACATGTGTTTTTTTTTTTTTATCAAGTTGGAAATCCTATTCCTACTTGTATCATACAATCATCGATTTAGGATAGAGAACAATAAGGTAGCATAGAATTCTCCAATTTCCCTCTAATACTATGGATGTTTGACAAGTGAAGTATGCGTAGCTTAGAACTTCCTATTTTTCTATAGATACATTATAAATTAAATGTACTTAATATTCTTTTATTGTTTTTAGATAAATGTGCTTAATATTCTTGCATTGACTAATGAGCAAAGTTTTATACACTTTAGTTAATGAATTTGGTGTTTAGTATGCGAAGGACCCATCACACAAGCAGTAGAAAAACCTATATTGAATTTTCTTCTAGCTTAATTAGGACTGCAAAAGTAGGACTTTCATTTCAATCTAATGGAATAAGTAGCACAGAAATTTCTGACATTATGATTCCTGAAATATGCATAGATTCCTTTGTTGAGAGAAGATAACGTGGTGGGCTTCGATGGTGAGGCAGATACTGTAATCAAATATCTCACTGAAGAATCAGGGGAACTTGAAGTTATTTCCATCATTGGCATGCCTGGTCTTGGAAAGACAACTTTGGCATGGAAGATTTATCGCGATCCGAGAATCCAATATGAGTTCCCTACTCTCATCTGGATATATGTTTCTCAAGAATACAACATAAGAGAGGTGTTCCTCAACATTCTGAAAAAGTTCACTCAACAAGACATGTCCCGTCTGGACGAAAATGAGTTGGCCCGAAAAGTGAAATCCTATCTCGAGAAACCAAAATTCTTGTTATTCATGGATGATGTCTGGACTGGTGAAGCCTGGAGTCATATCGAAGCTGCCTTGCCAAAGTCTAACAAGTTTGGAAAAGTCTTGATAACTAGTCGTGATGAGAAAGTGGCATGGAAAGCAAGCAAACGAGAGCCTCACAGGCTGGGTTTCCTTGAACCCAAGGAGAGTTGGGAGCTTCTTCAGCTAGAAGTATTTTCTAAGCTCGATGAGTGTCCTAAAGATTTGGAAGTGCTTGGAAAAGATATAGCCAAGCAATGTGGTGGAGTACCACTGGCAATAGTGGTGATTGGAGGAATTCTAGTCGAGAAATTCTCAAGTAGTGATATGAAAGAGGCATGGGAAAAGGTATCTGTTAGTGTGAGTACGTACTTAAGCAATGACAAGCAGAAGCGTACCGAAAATATTATCTTATTGAGTTACAACAAATTGCCTTATAACTTGAGAGACTGTTTTCTCTATTTGGGGATGTTTCCCGAAGACACTGAGATCTCAGCTTGGAAATTGACTCGCTTGTGGATTGCAGAAGGATTCATACAACAAAAGCTGGAAAAGAGCTTGGAGGAAGTGGCAGAGGAATACTTGGAGGAGCTTATAGCTAGGAACTTAGTCATGGTTGATAAAAATAAGGCTAAAGGTGATGTCAAAACATGTCGTGTTCATGACATGATCCGTGAGTTTTGCAAAACTCAGGCTGCATTTGCAAAACAGAACCTGTTCCAGGAGGTGAAAAAAACAACTGAAGGAACCTTTTTTCCTCCTATTTCTGATATACCAAATTCTCGTAGACTATGCATTCATTCCTATGTTGTGGACTTCCTCCGAAAGAAACCTAAGGGTCCATTTGTTCGTTCCTTTTTATGCTTCTCCAAAGAACCCATTATTTTTCAACCAGATTGCATTCCATTAATCCCTGATGCCTTCAGTTTGCTCAGGGTTTTAGATTGCAACCCGATAAAATTCACCAAATTTCCCTCTAAGATTACCCAACTAATTCATTTGAGGTACATTGCTCTGTCTGGTGACCAATTCAACACCCTCCCTGAAGCTGTCTCTAAGCTCTGGAATCTGCAGACTATTAGAATCGACACATTGTCACGTACATTTGACATCAGAGCAGATATATGGAAGATGATGCAGCTTAGGCATTTGAAGACAAAAGCAGCTATTATTATTAGCAAGGAAGCAAAAGGTAAAGCTGGGGAGAACCTTCAAACACTCAGTAGGTTGTCGGCCCAATGCTGTTGTGAAGAAGTTTTCAACAAGGCACCAAACCTAAAGAATTTGGGGATTCGGGGTGAGCTAAGCACACTCTCTAACGATAAGAGCCTAGCATTATTGGATCGACTACAGAAGTTGAAGCTCGTGTATGATGTATTCCCTGAGGTAACATCTCAACATCCACTACGCATTCTTCCTTCTCCTGAGAAATTTCCGCCAAATTTGAAGATCCTGAAATTGTCATGCACGTTCCTCGATTGGAAGCATATGGCTACGTTGGCATTGCTCCCTTCCCTTGAGGTCCTCAAACTGAAAGAAAATGCTTTCATGGGGAAGTTCTGGAATGTTGCTGGTGGCAGCTTTCCTTCTCTTGAAGTCTTGCACATTGCACGCACCGACTTGGAGTTCTGGACTGCTACAGAGCGTCCGTCCCCTCCATTTCCTAGACTTCGATGTCTTGTGCTCAAGAACTGCGAGAAACTTGAAGAAATTCCATCTATACTGGAGAACAGCCTCCAGCTTTTGGACATTGAACGTGTCACGAAATCCATTGTTCAATTTGCTAGGGAAATGGAGAGGAGAAAACAACATATTTCAGGTCAACAAAGAGGGAGAAGAGGTGGATTTAAGCTCAGAATTGCTCCCGGAGATGGACGTTAACCGGTTGATCAAACCCAAAACTACTCTGTAAGTACCTTACCATGTCAACTTTCTTTTGCATTTGAAGTTTGAACTGCTATACATATATTAGATGGATTGACCAATCAACATTATTTGTATATTTTTCTTAATTTTGGCACACTTGTGATTTCTATAGGCAAATGCGACGAAATGATCAGATAGCAGAAAGAGGAAACAAATTATGCTCTCAGCCATGGTTTATGTTGGCTCAATTTCTTACCTTTGTCAACCTGCTGAACTTCAATGCTTCCATTTTTCATGTATTAAAAAGTCTTGCAAGTGTGTTGAGTTTACAGCTGGTGTAATCTCCACGTTTAATTTAACTTGCCATTTTCTACTAGACATTAATATTTGTAAGTCTAAATCAAAGTATCAAACATCAAGTTGGATATATGTTTTGGGCAGACAAATGTGCATTCTATATAGGGTTAAGGTACAAATATGCGTTGGAAAGATTCAGAGTATTTCTTGACTCAATTAGACACTTAAACATTAGACCGATTACAAAACCCACAATGAGATTGATTAAAATTAGACCAAAACAGTCATACACGTTTAATTAATGTGAAAACTAGCAGAATCGTTAGTGAAATGTTGATTTCATACTTTTTCAATAGGTCAGTGTTCTTTCATAAATACTTGAGGTGTCTATATTTAGATGGGGTTGAACATATAGTTCTATACGTATATCATCAATGAAAATTTACTTCAAAAATAAATTTCATGATAAAAAATTACGAACAAGTGTATGTGGTAGAGTGGTTTGCCATGTCTTTTCTCCAAACGCCTAGGTTCAAATGTCCCTATCCATAAATAATTCCAAAGTATTAGTTTTATTTTTTTGTTTATTTTTTTATTAAAGTATCATATTTTTTGTGTTTAGTATTAGTTTTATTTTTTTTGTTTATTTTATTTATGTTGTTATTAAAGTTTCTTTTTTATCATTTATTTATTTTATTACTAAAGTTTCAATTTTTTTTTTGTTAAATGGATTTAACGAATTGGATTGACTAGAGTAAGTTAATCGTAAGTTGAAATTTTATTTTTCAAGATGAAAATGTTGTGTCAACAAAAATTTTAATCACTTAATTCGTGATTTCGATGAATATTATAAATTTTATTTAATCCCAGAACATGCCCCAACAACAAAACATTTTTAGAAATCAATTGATACATACATATACATATATATATATATTGACAAAAACTTGTATGAGACCGTCTAACAGATCGCTTACGTTGGACGGGTCAAATAAAACCCAAACTCATTCCAAACCCGCCCAAAACCCGCCCCCAAACCCAATTTCGCGCGCAGGCTCGTGTCTTATCCGCGCTCCCATGCGTAGCTACTGGAGTATCACTAGGTATAAGTAAAGTATCACTAGGTATAAAGTAAAGTATCACTATGTGTGAAGTATCACTAACAGTGAAGTCAAGTATTATTAACTATTAAGCGAAGTATCATTAGATATAAATTTGACGAAATACATTAACTATTAAGTGAAGTATCATTAGATATTAGATATAAATTTGGCAAAATATCATTATCTATTAATTGAAGTATCATTAGATATATATCTAGTGAGTATCATTAACTGTCTGTGAAGTATCATTAATTATGGATGAAGTATCATGATGCGATCTTCGCCGGCATACGACAAAGACAGCAGATGTTTTATCCAGGATTGTAACAGATTCCACGGAATGGATGGATGGATCCAAACCCTAGCCTCTCAAAGATGTCAAACCTCGAACACGATGTAGTCAAGACCCTCGATCAATTGGAAACACGAACTTGAATTGGGTGATGACGCCACAAACGGGGATGTGAATCCGTTTGATAAGTCGATTGAATCTCACGTTGTGTTGTGAAACTCGAATAACTCTCTCAGAGAGAAAAGTGAAAACTCACGTAATAAAATTAATGATATCAAAGTTGTTCTCAAAAATAAGAGTTACAAGCCTTATATAATTGGTCCAAAATTAACTAAGCCCTAAATTAATATCCAACTTAAACTAGGAAATTAAAACATAAAAATCGCGCAATTCCGGACACACCCAGATGGGCGCGACACGGGGTCAATCGCGCCTCCACTCGCGTTGTAGGTCGCGCCGGTCTCATTCTGTGTAGCGTCTGTGGCGCGACCGGCTTCACTCGCGTCTCAGGTCGCGCTGTAGAACGCGCCAGTCTCATCGCCCGAAGCATTGGTAACGCGACCGGGTCCACTCGCGTGTTCACCCGCGCTGTAGCTCGCGTCAAGCGGCGCGACCGGGTGCTCGCGTCCTGACTCGTGCTGTAGTCCGTGCTCGTAGCTCGAGATCACCATCTTCCACTTGGGCTCGGGTTCTTCTCCTTCTACGGGTCGTTTAGCCAACTATTGGTTCCAGATCTCTCGCATGAACCCATTGAGGCTTTCCTTGAACCTTTTAGCTCTTGCTCGTGTTACCGGTCCTTCTGGCACTTTGATTGGATCGGACATCTCCTCAGCTCGGGTCTTATTATCCCCCTCCTCTTGAAAAGGATTTGGCCTCAAATCCAGCTCGTCACCTACATCAAAAGGACTTAAGTCAGCAACATTAAATGAAGAACTCACTTTGTACTCACCTGGCAAGTCCAACTTGTATGCATTGTCACTGATGCGCTCCACAACTTGAAATGGTCCATCGCCTCTAGGAAGCAACTTGGAATGCCTCTGAACTGGAAACCGCTCTTTACGCATATGTAACCAAACCCATTCACCAGGTTCAAACACAACCTTCCGTCGCCCCTTGTTGGCTTTGTTGGTATACTGCTCGGTTCGCCTCTCTATGTTTGCTCTAGCCTTCTCATGTATCTGTTTAACAAAATCAGCTCTCTTTTCCCCTTCAAGGTTAGTATGCTCATGAACAGGTAAAGGAATCAAATCCAACGGAGTTAAAGGGTTAAATCCATATGCAACTTCAAATGGAGAAAACTGAGATGCAGAATGCACAGACCTATTATATGCAAATTCAACATGTGGCAAACATTCCTCCCAAGTTTTGATGTTCTTTTTAATTATTGCCCTTAACAATGTAGATAAAGTCCTGTTTACTACTTCCGTCTGACCATCAGTCTGTGGGTGACAAGTAGTAGAAAATAAAAGCTTCGTACCTAACTTACACCACAAGGTCTTCCAGAAATAACTTAAGAACTTAACATCTCTATCAGAAATAATGGTCTTGGGCATGCCATGTAAACGCACAACTTCCTTAAAGAACAAGTCAGCAATGTAGGATGCATCATTTGTTTTAGAACATGCTATGAAATGTGTCATCTTGGAAAATCTATCCACAACCACAAAAATAGAATCATGACCACGTTTACTCCTAGGCAATCCTAACACAAAATCCATAGATATATCTATCCAAGGTGATGTAGGAATAGGCAAAGGCATGTATAAACCATGTGGTTGGACTCGAGATTTGGCTTGTCGACATGTAACACACTTAGCACACACACGTTCCACATCACGTTTCATATGAGGCCAAAAGAAATGCTCCCTCAATGCAGCTAGAGTCTTTGCTACCCCAAAATGCCCCATCAAACCACCACCATGTGACTCCAACAATAAAAGCTCACGCATGGAACAATTAGGTACACACAACCTATTTTCTCTAAACAAATATCCATCATGCCTATAAAATTTCCCATCTCCAGATTCTTCACATGCAACATATATATCCTTAAAATCACCATCCTCACTATACATACTCTTAATATGCTCAAAACCAAGTAACTTAGCATCTAAGGTGGAAAGTAAGGCGTACCTCCTCGATAGTGCGTAAGCTACTACATTTTCTTTCCCTTGCTTATACTTGATGACGTATGGAAACGTCTCTACAAACTCCATCTAGCGGGCATGTCTTTTGTTCAACTTGTGTTGCCCCTTCAAATGCTTCAACGACTCATAATCGATGTGGATCACAAATTCCTTAGGCCACAAATAGTGTTGCCACGTCTGCAATGCCCGAACTAGTGCATACAACTCCTTGTCATATGTCGGGTATCTTGCAGTGGCGCCGCCAAGCTTCTCATTGAAGTAGGCAATGGGCCGTTTCTCTTGCATCAACACTGCACCAATTCCAACACCAGAATCATCACATTCTATCTCAAAAGTTTGGAAGAGATAGTACCGGTGGATGTGTCAATTTCTCCTTGAGCGTTTGAAACGCTTTCTCTTGTGCTTCTCCCCAATGAAACTCCACAGTCTTCTTGATCACCTCGGTCATGGGTGTTGCGATACTACTGAAGTGTGGAACAAACGCCGATAGAAGCTCGCAAGTCCATGGAAACTTCAAACCTCACTCGCATTTGTTGGCGTCGGCCACTCTTGGATGGCTCGAACCTTCTCTTCGTCCACCTGTACTCCATCTGCACTAACAAAAAAACCAAGAAACACAACCTTATATGTGCAAAAGGTGCATTTCTTCAAGTTAGCATATAGTTGTTCTTTTCTCAAAGCAAGCAAAACAAATTTCAAATGCTCAACATGATCCTCTTCATTCTTGCTATAGATTAATATGTCATCAAAATAAACCACCACAAATCTACCTATAAAGGCACGTAAGACATGGTTCATAAGACGCATAAATGTACTAGGAGCATTTGTTAACCCAAACGGCATGACTAACCACTCATACAATCTCAGCTTTGTAATGAATGCCGTTTTCCACTCATCCCCTTCCTTGATACGAATTTGGTGATATCCACTTCTTAAGTTTATCTTAGAGAATATGCATGCACCATGTAATTCGTCTAACATGTCATCTAAACGGGGAATGGGATGTCGATACTTTACCGTAATGTTGTTGACGGCTCTGTAGTCGACACACATCCGTAGTGATGAATCCTTCTTCGGCATGAGCAAAACTGGACTCGCGCATGGACTCAAACTCTCCCTCACTTGGCCTTTCTCCAGTAACTCATGTATTTGACGTTCTAGCTCTTTTGTCTCCTCAGGGTTGCTTCGATATGCCGGTCGGTTATGCAATGTGGCGTCGAGCACGAAATCAATTTGGTGCTCGATTCCCCTAATTGGTGGCAATTCCGGTGGCATCTCTTCGGGAAAGACATCCTTGAAATCCTTCAAAAGAGACACAATAGGACTAGGCAAAGATGGATCAAATGGGTTAGCACTCATTAACACATCTCTGCGGATCATCAAGTACATTGGCTTCTCATGTTGCACAGCCCATTTGACATCACTGGCTGTTGCAAAACAAGCATGTTGGACCACCTCCTTTCCAACGTTGGCCTCTTTTCCTTTCTTCCTCATGGTATCGGCCTCCTCTTGTAGCTTCACTTGGTCCTCATACACTTGAGATGGTGTTAGAGGAGCTAGTATCACCGTCTTCTTGTTAAGTACGAAAGAGTACTTATTTGTGAAACCATCATGCTTCACCCTCCTATCGAATTGCCATGGACGTCCTAACAAAATATGTCCCGCTTGCATAGGCACAACGTCACACAAAACTTCATCTTCATACTTGCCAATCCGAAATGGCACTCGAACTTGCTTGTTCACCTTGGTTTCTCCACTATCATTCAACCACTGCAGCTTGTATGGCTTAGGATGTTTGAGAACCGGTAAACCTAACTTTGTCACCATCACAACACTTGCAACATTAGTACAACTACCGCCATCAATAATCATACTACATACCTTATCTTTGATGTGGCATCGGGTATGGAATATGTTCTCCCTTTGCTCCTCGTCGACGCTCTTGGTGTGCAGGCTAAGAGATTTGTGTGCAACCAAAATGAGAGCGTTGGGCGCTGCGTACTCCTCCTCCCCACTCGACTCGGATAAACCCGGCATCTCCGGATCAACTTCTTCTTCATCCGTCACAATCTCACCATTGTTCTTTAGCATCATCACACGTCGATTTGGGCACTGATTGGCTATGTGTCCTCTACCTTGACATTTAAAGCACTTAATGTCTCGGTTTCGGTTGCCCAACAAATCTTGATTGTCTGATCCCGTCACTGTAGGCGTCTCAACCTTCAGCTTAGTGAACGGTTGCTTCTCGTCTTTCTTCCCTTGATTTGAAGCTTTCCATGAAGCTGTGTTGGGATTTGAGTTCGACTTCCATGTGGAAGAACTCACTCGGTTGGTGTTCCCCCTCCTCTTGAGTTGGTTCTCTACTTTGATAGCCATTTGTACCATGTCCTCCATCTCGACATAGTGCTGCAACTCCACCACTTCTCAGATCTCTCTATGCAAGCCGGCTAGAAATCGAGCCATTGTAGCCTCCCTATCTTCCTCCACATTTGCTCGGATCATTGAAACCTCCATCTCCTTGAAGTAGTCATCTACACTATTCGTACCTTGTCTCAAGTTTTGCAACGTGTTGTATAGTTCTCGATAGTAGTAACTTGGTACGAATCTCTTCCTCATCACCGCCTTCATCTCTCCCCACGTCTCTATTGGGTGTTCTTGATTACGCCGCATGTTGGATGTCAACTGATCCCACCAAACTATGGCATAATATGAAAACTCCACTGCTGCTAACTTCACTTTCTTCAGCTCAGAATAGTTGTGACAATCGAACATCATCTCAATCTTGCACTCCCATTCAAGGTACAAAGCTAGGTCATTTTTACCTTGGAATGAAGGCACATTCATTTTGATGTTTTCGAGATCGTCGTCTTCGCGATTTCTTGCTCTCCCATATCTCCTACCTCCAGCAGTTGAATATCTATCTTCCTCTTCTGAGTCTCCCATCTCGGTGTCATAGTAGTCATTCCGCTGTCTCTCTATATGTGGATAGCGTCTAGCCTCTATCCGAGCTCCACGTCCGCCTCTTCCTCCTCTTCCGCCATAGTTCTCTCGAGGAGCTTGTTGAGATTGCTCCTGTATTGAATGTTCCACTTGGTTTAGTCTCTCATTCAACGACGCCATCTCAGTTTTGAACAGCTTCGTGAGATGTTGCTGAATGGCTTCTACTGTATTCTTAGGATCAAAAGTATTGTTCTCATCACTCGATCTTGCGGCTGCTCCTTTGGTACCTGCACTTTTGTTAGACATGTCGATTCTCTTTTTTTTTTTGATCGACTCTTTTTTTTTGAACGATTTTTTTTTCGTCCTTTTTTTTTTTTACAAAGAACAAAACAAATACTAAACTAGGAAAAGAAAACGAACTACTAATGTGACAATGAAATGAAACAAACCTAACAAATATCTAGCTCTCAACCTCACGTGTATACTCTCGTGTATCACACTATCGGCTCTTTTCATTCTAATAATCTCACACACTCTTGCCTTTTACCACTCGTATTCTCTCCAAATAGAATTAAACTAGAAACACAATCACAATAATGAAACCCCAAAAGACCAATCACAGATTCACGAAAAATGTGCCGGCAAAATTTCGAAAATTCAAAAATTTCTGAAAAAATTTTTAACTTTTCCCCAGGCAATATACGCGTCTCCAACAACCCAAATATCAAAATCAAATGTAACGAAAACACCAAAAATTTTCCCGCTTTTTTACTTAATTTTTTTTTAATAGACGAGAATTTAAATTACAAAAATTAAATGATAAACGGAACCTGATACAACCTGGCTCTGATACCACTTGATGCGATCCTCGCCGGCATACGACAAAGACAGCAGATGTTTTATCCAGGATTGTAACAGATTCCATGGAATGGATGGATGGATCCAAACCCTAGCCTCTCAAAGATGTCAAACCTCGAACACGATGTAGTCGAGACCCTCGATCAATTGGAAACACGAACTTGAATTGGGTGATGACGCCACAAACGGGGATGTGAATCCGTTTGATAAGTCGATTGAATCTCACGTTGTGTTGTGAAACTCGAATAACTCTCTCAGAGAGAAAAGTGAAAACTCACGTAATAAAATTAATGATATCAAAGTTGTTCTCAAAAATAAGAGTTACAAGCCTTATATAGTTGGTCCAAAATTAACTAAGCCCTAAATTAATATCCAACTTAAACTAGGAAATTAAAACATAAAAATCGCGCAATTCCGGACACACCCAGATGGGCGCGACACGGGGTCAATCGCGCCTCCACTCGCGCCGGTCTCATTCTGTGTAGCGTCTGTGGCGCGACTGGCTTCACTCACGTCTCAGGTCGCGCTGTAGAATGCGCCAGTCTCATCGCCCGAAGCATTGGTAGCGCGACCGGGTCCACTCGCGTGCTCACCCGCGCTGTAGCTCGCGTCAAGCGGCGCGACCGGGTGCTTGCGTCCTTACTCGTGCTGTAGTCCGTGCCCGTAGCTCGAGATCACTATCTTCCACTTGGGCTCGGGTTCTTCTCCTTCTATGGGTCGTTTAGCCAACTCTTGGTTCCAGATCTCTCGCATGAACCCATTGAGGCTTTCCTTGAACCTTTTGGCTCTTGCTCGTGTTACCGGTCCTTCTGGCACTTTGATTGGATCGGACATCTCCTCAGGTCGGGTCTTATCATATCATTAACTCGGAATTGGAGTATTATATGATATTATTGATGATTATACATTAATTATCTAATTCATAATAGATAAATGTCATTAACTATGAGTAGAGTATCATTAACTCAAGTATCATTATTTATGGGTGAAGTATCATTAACTTGCATGTGAGTATTATTATTTATGGATGAAGTATCATTAACAAACATGTGAGTATCATTCTTTATGGGTGAAGTATCATCAGAGTCTCATTACTATGGAAAAAAAAGTATCACTAATTACAAAAGAAAGTATCACTAATTATAAAAAAAGTATCTCTAATTAGAAAGAAAAGAGTCAGTTTAAAACATAATCTCAAATTGAGAATCAGGGTCTATGAATACAATAAAAACTCAATCTTGAGTAAAAAAAAATATTTCATTATCATAGAGAAAAATATTATTGATTACAAAATAAAGTATCACTAATTACAAAAGAAAGTAACAGTAATTACAAATAAAAGTATCACTAAAAAATCTTTAACACGGTCTCGATCTTCCACCTGTAACAATAGATCTGCTACAAACTCAAAATCCAAAATAGATAAACACCGATTGCACCTGCCAAAAATTAACAATCATGAGGCAGATAAACACCAAGGGCAATTATTAATGTAATTAGAAAATAAGTGGTTAAAATTTTGCGAAGCAGCCACGAAACTTGCTGTTGTTTCTTCTCTCTCTTGACTCACTTTCTCCTCATTCTCCACGAATACTCTGAAATCTTCGTCATAATCGGCCATCTGTTTTTGAATCTCGACAAATGTTCTCAGATCTTCATTATAATTCAAAACCAAGATTAGAATCCTTGTTGCACGGGATCAAATCAACTAATTGATAGACCTATCAACTAAAAGGACAAAATTCACATTCTCTTAACAAAAACCTCTTCTAACCTAACAAAATCAACAGTTAACAAAGCTAATAGAATAAAAAGAAAATTGAAAATCGAAAAGAAATGTAAAGGAATAATACCGGTATACGCATCTACCGCGATGCCCAAGTGGCGCATTTCGCCGAACACGTTGAGTGCAACCGAGTATTTTTTTTCTTCTTGCCTATGTCGCTCAATAGATTGTTGTATACACGAATAGAAGGCTCCGACGACATCGTTGTCATCTCACGCAACGAGCGAATCGCATCGCTGTCTTCACGAATACAGTTGAAATCTACTCTGTCACGGAAAACTGCCTCTTTTCGCCATTAAAGTCACAAGATGCAGAAGATTTAACCGTAAATCCGCCGGTAAACATCTGAATTGCAGCATCACTGACATTTAGATGCATCATCATTTTTTTAAGAAAACTAGAATATCGATGATTTGATTCTTACACTTCTTTTTTGGTGTAAAAAGTTGAGGTGGAAGGAGTCGTAAAGCGCTCTGGAGATGTCGGCGACGATGCGCTGCACATTAGCGGCTGGTGGAAGGAATAGATTTTTTTTTTCTTTTTATAATTTAATAAATTCGGGTCGGATACAGATCCGTCTAACGTAAGAGACCCGTTAGACGGTCTCACACAAGTGTGCCCCATATATATTCATAAAGTCATTCATGTCTATTCATTACTAAAAATTTATCATTTGTTTAATAATTTACTTAAAAAGCATATTTAGTTTCCGTTTAATACGTTATTTTGTTTATTGCTCATTAAAATGGGTAAAATATTATAATTTCATCTAATGTTAATTATTCACCATCTATCTATATATCTATAAATGTAAAAATGCATATGAAATAGAATACTTAAATTATTAGTATATACATTTCTCAAAATTTATTTGTTTAGAAATATAATATAACACCTTTGGAATAATTACAAATTTTCTTCATCTATCATTGATCAAGTAAATTTATCATAAATTATAAATATGTAAGCTACACATTTAGATAAGCAGTTATGCGAGAGTTATGATACATATCTATACATATAATAAGAGGGTTTTACATACTTCATCCTAAAAATCATGACTAATTATAGTGTGCTTCATCCATTGTAAGTCATAGGAGAGCTAGACTCGGTGGTCGATAGAGAAAATGGTATTCAAGCCCAATATCATTACCGTTTATATAATATAAATTACAATATTATTTTGTAATCATAAAGTTTAAATTACTATAACACAATGTGGAAACCTTCGGTGTAAACTACAAAATATGTAAGCATATTTATCTATGACGCAAAAATATTAAAATTGACTCAGGCCAATTTAAAGCCCAATGAAAAGAAAATTAAATCAATTTTTTTTAACACTAATTATTCATCTAGAGCCTAAGAACATAAATATTATACAAAGACAAAAACTTGTATGAGACGGTCTCATACATGAAACGGATCAATACATGTGAGTTAATGATACTTCACCCATAAATAATGATACATGTGAGTTAATGATACTTCACCCATAAATAATGATACTCACATGCGGGTATAAATAATGATACTCACATGTGAGTTAATGATACTTCACCCATAAATAATGATCTCCGCATGTGAATATTGACCCGTCTCATGTATGAGACGGTCTCACCCAAGTCTGCCCCTTATACAAAAAGTAAAAAGGTAAAATACATTCTTAGGTCCATCTATTTTTATTTTTAGTTTCATTAGGTCCCTATACAATTTTTTTATTTTAATAAGTCCCTGTACTTTTATTTTTTATTTCATTAGGTCCTTATACAATTTTTTCATTTTAATAGGTCTCTATACGTTTTATTTTTTTTAATCTAGTCCTTATTTAATGGTTGGAATCAGTTTTTCATTAAAAAATGACACATCATTCATTCTAACTTATTTAGTTAATCACACCTCATATCCTCGAGTTTGTATAATTAATGTTACCCAAAAAAATGATAACATTTCAATAAGATACTGATAAAACAACGTAAAACAAAAATGCAAAAAAATTAAAAAGATATTAGCAAATTAAATAAAGAGCAATGTGGGATTTTCCCCCATAGATGATTAAATAAATAAATTACAAGTTAGTTCACAATCAACTCAAAATATAGATATTTATAAATAAGAGTAGTGGCTCTCGATCTCTTACTACTATTATACTAAAATTTGCTTTTCGTATGTTTTGTTTTATTTTATTGTTTTGTTAATTCTTTTACATAAAGTAATTTATTGGCATATTTATTAATTAATTGTAAACACTTCCATGCACTTGTTGTAAATAGCACTATATGAGACGGGTCGGGTCAACCCGCACTTTGACCCGGTCAACGCGGTCAAACCCGCCCTTTGACCAAGTTTTTTTAGGGTATTTTTTGTGTTTTTAGAGTTTTGGAGGGGGGGTTTAGGGGTTTATTTTGTATTTTTTTAGGGTTTTTTTGGGTGAAATCGGATAAAAAAAATGCCAGAAAAAAAAAATAGACGGGCACGTGGGCCCCACACGCCGCGCGTGGAGCCACGCGCCGTCTAAAATAGTGTTAAATGAGACCGGGTGCACGGAATACCAACTCTTAATTAATTTTTTTTTTATGTCTAATTAGTTCTTCTTACAAGATTTATGCAATTTAAGAGTCGAAAGTAGTTATGTTAGTAATGATCTTGAAAAAACTCCAATGGAAAAGGCCTAGACACGGCTAGACGATATATGAATTAAAATTAAAATGTATAGGAATCTAATGAAACAAAAAAAATAAAAGTAGGGAAACCTATTAAAATGAAAAAATTGTACATGAATCTAATAAAATAAAATATAAAAATATAGGGATCTCAGAATGTGTTTTGCCAAGTAAAAGAAAAAAAAACCCATAAAAAATAAGGCAGATAAAGAACAGCGTATTTTAATTTGCTTCACTATATCATTCTCCATTTTTCACCTTCTATCATCTTTGCCGCCGAGAGTCATCGTGCCTTCAGCCTTCTCTTTTTTATCTTTTCAAAAATAATGTTGTACGTCTGATTGTGTGAGATTGCCGGATTTGATTCAATCAAGGGTGGTTTAATTTGATTGTGTGTTTAGGGAGAGAGTGCAAATAAAAGAGAGGAACAATGATTTTCTTTATTTTTATTTTCAACATACCCACCTTTTATATACTCCACAGACCCAATGTAAATTGATCGAACTTCCTAAAGTTTGATGAAACTGATTCAAAACTCAATATGACTTTATTTTGTGAATGGTTAATTACTCTATTCATACCGAAGTTTCTGAAATTGTATTAATTAAATATACCCATTAATTAATTTATTGACTTTGAATTATCATAGGTAAACATTGTATAGAAATATAATTATAAAATAATTTATTTAAATATTATATTTTTAATTGACTAATTTACCATGATCAAATGGGCAAGAAAATAGTTGTTGTTTCGCAACTCTCTTATTCCTATATATATATATATAGGGATGGGATCTGGTGAGAACTGGTCGCTAGGTGAGAATCGGAAATCGATCCCATCCGTCCATCCTGCAAAATCGACGCCTCAGATCCATCCAGATTTTCGGTGGCATTTTTGTAATTATCGCGAAAATCTTCAATTCGCGCGTCTCATTAAGGGTAAAATCGAAAAAAAAATTATGTCAACATTAGCCTCTTTTTCGCGAAGAACTGAACTCAGAAACTGCCCAGATTCAATTTTAGCCTCCTACTTCACTCATTTTAGCCTCATGCATTTCTCATTTTAGCATGTGTTGATAAACAAAAATGGAACGATGATTTCATTGGAATGAAACGCAATACACCCTATTTGGGGACAGTGAACCCTAATGTGAATCTCATAATTATTAGTTGGGATCAGATGAGCCCTAATCGGAACGTAATAAACCCTAATTGGGAACGGTGGACCCTAGTAGAAAATGTCACATCAATTTTAGCCTCATATGATTCTCATTTTAGCATGTGTTGATAAACAAAATATGGAACGGTGATTTCATTGCAATGAAACACAATACACCCTTTATGGGGACAGTGAACCCCTACTGGGAATCTCAGAATTACTAGTTGGGATCATATGAGCCATAATTGGAACGTAATAAACCCTAATTGGGAACGGTGAATCATAGTGGAAAATGTCACATCAAATTTAGCCTCCTACTTCAATCATTTTAGCCTTATGCGTTTCTCATTTTAGCATCTTCTGATAAACAAAATATGCAGTAGGAATCTGACATGGTATTTAACCTCATGCTTCCGTTATTTTAGCATCATATTCTAAACAGTAACCGTGGTTAATAAAACTTAATAGTAATATAATTACTGTAAATTAAAGAAAATGTCATAAACACTTTTATTAAAAATCATATATATTCTTAAAAATGAATGTGTTGAAAACAATTTACAAGCATGGTAAAACATGATATTAAACTATGCCCAATCGCTATAATAACATCAAGCTGGACAGTTCCTAGCATCATGATCTAACAACTTGTAGCAATTGCTGCATATTCTGAGTGGTTTGTTCTCCTTTCTCTTCGTTGCCTCCTTCTTAGATATCAAACGACTGTCGCTATCTTTTAATTTAACTGGAATAGGTGGATGAACAACAACTTCAAAAGGGACACATAAACCGTAGAATTGCTCAAACATCATCGTCTTGCTATGTGAAGTAGAACACACCATATCACCGTGTGAGTAATCTTACTATGGTCACTTCAAACAAAAGAAGCTGGCACATTAACATCAAAAAATTATAAACTGAACAAGGTAAAATAATAATACAATCACATTAAGAGATGTTCAGACACACAAATTGATTTTTAGCATTAGGTATGTCCCATTCTAGCATCATGCAACATGCATTTTAGCTCCAAAGTATTCTAATATTTACATGGTGTCTATAATATTGTGTAGCCGAGTCACAAAAAAACACACACACACACAAAAGAAAAAAAAGCAAAGCATGGTTTGTATCGCATGTTTCACAGAGTGCAGTAGAAATAACATTAAACCAGCATGTTATCATGCTAAAACATATGTGACGACAGGCTAAAACGACTACATTAATAGGCTAAAACATATGTGACGATAGGCTAAAACGAATACATTAACATGCTAAAACAAATAAACAGATCAAATTAATACATATTATGTATATTCTCGTACATAATAAACCCTAGAATTCCTAACAATTAGAAAATAACTGATATTTTTCTCAAAAAAAAAACTGATACAACCCATATCTGAACGACAAAGATCAAATCAATCAAAAATATCGAATCTTCGTAACAAAACGATGAAGTCATAAACTAAAATAAGATGAGAAATAAAAATCACGAGAAGAAACGAGAAACAATCGACATACCAAACTGCTAAAATAAATTGAAAAAAACACATACATGGAGTCACCATACAAAAACAGCACCGCCGATGAACTCTACGAATCACAGGGTCGAATCCTCACGATAAAAAGAAAGCAGATGCTGAAAAATAATGAGAAATCAAAAGGGAAGAAGAAGAAGAAGAAGAAGAAGAAGAAGAAGAAGAAGAAGAAGAAGAACGACGTAAATCAGCAAGAGAGGGAGAGAAAAGGGGAAAAAATCTGAAGAAGGGAAGTTGAAGATCTGAATTACTATATTGCCCCCCCCCCCTTCATCAAACTTGCCAAATATTACAATTGTGCCACCGCCCCATTCACTTAATATGGGCCGTCCAGATTGAACCAATGAATAGATAAGATTGGTTCCTAGTTCCCACCTAGGGAAAGGGTTCTCATGTGATCCCTTCATAAACTAAAATAAGATGAGAAATAAAAATCACGAGAAGAAACGAGAAACAATCGACATACCAAACTGCTAAAATAAATTGAAAAAAAACACATACATGGAGTCACCATACAAAAACAGCGCCGCCGATGAACTCTACGAATCACAGGGTCGAATCCTCATGATAAAAAGAAAGCAGATGCTGAAAAATAATGAGAAATCAAAAGGGAAGAAGAAGAAGAAGAAGAAGAAGAAGAAGAAGAAGAAGAAGAAGAAGAAGAAGAAGAACGACGTAAATCAGCAAGAGAGGGAGAGAAAAGGGGAAAAAATCTGAAGAAGGGAAGTTGAAGATCTGAATTACTATATTGCCCCCCCCCCTTCATCAAACTTGTCAAATATTACAATTGTGAACCGGTCACCAAGTGGGAACCGGGAACCGATCCCATCCGTCTATTCCGAAAAATAAACGCATATATATATATATATAGGGATGAGATCTGGTGAGAACCGGTCACCAAGTGGGAACCGGGAACCGATCCCATCCGTCTATTCCGAAAAATAAATGCACCGGATGAAAGCAAATTTTCGGTGGCAATTTTGTAATTAAAATGAAAATCTTCAATTCATGCGTCTCATTAAGGGTAGAATTGGAACAATTGACTTTTAAAAAAAGTGACATCATCATGTTTTGAAAAAATTCTTAAAAACTTTAAATGATCATAATTTATTCATTTTTAATCGGATTTACGCAAATCTTATATCAAATTAAAGCTCTTTTCATACTCTTTCATTTAAGATCCATATTGCATATATTTATTTGAAAAAAAAATAGATGAAAAATACAAAAAATCATTTTAGGCATAATTTTCGCATAGAGCAACCCAGATTTATATTAGCATGTTGTATACAACATTTTAGCATGACCTATATAACATTTTAGCATATTGTGTAATACATTTTAGCGGGTGATATTATGAATATATTTCTAACAGTTTTATATAAACACCTACACCTATATAGATACTACAAAATAAAAAACATGAGTTGATAATAAAAAAGAAAAAAAAATGAGAAAGTGAAGCAATGAAAGAGATGACTGACAACTAAGAAAGAAAATGCGTAAATATTTTTCAAAACGAGATAAAGTTTATGAGAGCAAAATATATGCTGCAATTCTAAGTGCAGAAAGTAACATACAAATTTAGCCTCCTACTTCGCTCATTTTAGCCTCATTAATTTCTCATTTTAGCATGTGTTGATAAACAAAATATGAAACGGTGATTTCATTGGAATGAAACATAATACACCTAATTTGGGGACAGTGAACCCTAATGAAAATCTCATAATTACTAATTGAGATCAGATGAGCCATAATTGGAACGCAATAAATCCTAATTGGGAATGGTGAACCTTAGTGAAAAATGTCATATCAAATTTAGCCTCATACTTCGATCATTTTAGCCTCATTCATTTCTCATTTTAGCATGTTCTGATAAATAAAGTATGGAACAATGATTTCATTGGAATGAAACACAATACACTTATTTGGGGACAGTGAACCCTAATGGGAATCTGATAATTACTAATTGGGATCAGATGAACCCTAATTGGAACGTAATAAACCTTAATTAGGAATGGTGAACCATAGTGGAAAATGTCACATCAATTTTAGCCTCATATTTCGCTCATTTTAGCCTCATGCATTTCTCATTTTAGCATGTGTTGATAAACAAAAATGAAACGATGATTTCATTGGAATGAAATGCAATACACCCTATTTGGGGACAGTGAACCATAATGGGAATCTCATAATTACTAGTTGGGATCCGATGCGCCCTAATCGAAATGTAATAAACCCTAATTGAGAACGGGGAACCCTAGTGAAAAATGTCACATCAATTTTAACCTCCTACTTCGATCATTTTAGCCTCATATGATTCTCATTTTAGCATGTGTTGATAAACAAAATATGAAACGGTGATTTCATTGGAATGAAACATAATACACCCTATTTGGGGACAGTGAACCATAATGGGAATCTCAGAATTACTAGTTGGGATCAGATGAGTCCTAATTGGAACGTAATAAATCCTAATTGAGGACGGTGAACCCTAGTGGAAAATGTCACATCAAATTTAGCCTTCTACTTCAACATTTTAGCTTCATGCGTTTCTCATTTTAACATGTTCTGATAAACAAAATATGCAATGGGAATCTGACAAGGTATTTAACCTCATGCTTCCGTTATTTTAGCATCATATTCTAAACAGTAACTGTGGTTAATAAAACATAATAGTAATATAATTAACGCAAAGGAAATGTTATAGACAGTTTTATTAAAAATCATATATATTCTTCAAAATAAATGTGCTGAAAACAATTCACAAGCATGGTAAAACATGATTTAAACTATGCCCAATCACTATTATAACATCAAAGTTGGACAGTTCCTAGCATCATCATTTGACAACTTGTGGCAATTATCGCACATTCTGAGTGGTTTGTTCTCTTTTCTCTTCCTTGTCCCCTTCTTAGATATCAAACGACTGCCGCTACCTTTTGTTTTAACTGCAATAAGTGGATGAACAACAACTTCAGAAGGGGCACATAAACCGTAGAATTTCTCAAACATCATCGTCTTGCTACGTGAAGCAGAGCACTCCATATCACCACCTTGTCATGCCTGGAGATATCTCTACAATCATATTACTATGGTCATTTGAAACAGATCAGAAGCTGACACATTAAAATAAAAAAAATTATAAACTGAACAAGGTAAAATAATAATACAATCACATCAAGAGATGTTCAGACATAAAATCAATACACAAATTGATTTTTAGCATTAGGTATATCACATTCTAGTATCATGCAACATACATTTTAGCACCAAAGTATTCTAATGTTTGCATGGTGTGTGTAACATTGTGTAGCCGGGTCACAAAAATATACACACACAAAAAATAAAAAAAATAAAAAAAGTAAAGCATGATTTGTATGACATGTTTCAGAGAGTGCGTGCAGCTAAAACATATGTGACGACAGGCTAAAACAAATACATTAACATGCTAAAACGAATACATTAACATGCTAAAATAAATAAACAAATCAAATTAATGCATATTCTATATATTCTCGTACTATACCCTAAGATTCCTAACAATTAGAAAATAACTAATATTTTTCTCAAAAAAAAAAAAAAACTGATGCAACATAGATCTGAACGAAACAGATCAAATCAATAAAAAATATCGAATCTTCGTAACAAAATGATGAAGCCAGAAACTAAAATAAGATGAGAAATAAAAATCACTAGAAGAAACGAGAAATAAATCGACATACCAAACTCCTAAAATAAATTGAAAAGAAAAAATAACATACATGGAGTCACCATACAAAGACAGCGCCGCCGATGAACTCTACGAATCACAGGGTCGAATCTTCACGATAAAAAGATGAAAGCAGATGCTGAAAAATAAGGAGAAATCAAAAGGGGAAGAAGAAGAAGAACGTAAATCAGAGAGAGAGAGAGAGAGAGAAAAGGAAAAAAATCTGAAGAAAAAAAACGGAAGGATGAATATGAAAATAAAAATAGAATAAAATTGAAGAATTATTGATTTACTATATTACCCCCTTCCAACAAAATTGCCGAAAATTACAGTAATGTCACCGCCCCATCCACTTAAATCTGATTTAATCTGGGCCGTTCAAATTGAATGAAGCAAGAGGCTAGGATTGGTTCCTAGTTCCTACCTGAGGGAAGGGTTCTCATTTGATCATTTCCCTATATATATATATAGTAACTGTGCTTATAATTATATTTGAAAAATTATGAATTAACATAATGTTGTATATATATACAAAGTATCATTTGATAAAATTTAAATGATTTTATATTATTGTTATTATTATTATTACATTAAAGATATATATATATATATATAGATTCATAAAATAATTTTAAAAAATCGTATGGAAGAAATATTAGTATTTAAAAAAATCGAGATCCTCTAATATACTATTTATGCTGCAGTTTGAGTCCCATTATTAATTTTATTTTTCAATTACAATTTCTATATTTTAAATTAATTTTACAATTATTTAGTGTTTAATTTTCAAATGTTTAATTAGCAATTGATCATTAGGGTTTATTATTTGATATTTATGATATATAATTTTTTGAATTTTTTTTTTGCTAATCAATATTAATTAGGATCGATTATAGTATACTCACTCCGTCCCATAATTATAGTATGTTATTCATTTTTCATCTGCTCAAAAATTATAGTCCACTTTCTTTATTAGATGTGCATTAAAATTTAATTTTCCTTACCATGCCCTCATTTTATATTATTTGAAATTAACAATCCTTTTATTTTGAATTAAGTAGGGGTATAATAGGAAATTTTTATGAAATTTTATTTTTTTAAAATACATTAAATATATTTTTTTAATCTGTGTGAAAATTGAAGGGGGCTACAATTATGTGAAAGAGGAAGTAATTATTTTTATTTTGGATACGACATCAAAAATGTAATTCTTTTCATCCTCTCTCTCTCTCTCTCTCTCGTTTTGATTGCTTTACTTCTGCAAGTGATTTTATCTCATCACAATTAATGTAAAAATGCAATATAAGATATGAAAATGAGATAGAGACTGTAGTCTATTTCAATTGGAGATGGTTTGAAGATATAATTCATCGGAGAAGAAAGTATTCAACGGAATAGAATTAACCGCAGAATAAGGGATATCGGAGTCACCAGTTGTTCTTTCCGTTTTCTCTTTTTCTTTTTCTTTTTTTCTCTTTTTAAATGAAAGGGTAGATAAGATTTTTATTGTAGTGTGTAGAGAAAAAAAAATGTATTTTTCTAATAAAATTGTGGCGTCTAAAATAAATATGGTGTGTAAAGAAGAATTGGTGGTGTATTTAGAAACACTCAAGGAATAATTGGTTAAAATTATATAAAATAAAATAGAATATATAAAAATTCAAGTTGTGCTCGAATAAAAAAGTTTTTCCTTCTGCAATTTAGTGAAATCCCGTTCCCAAAAAATTAACAAAGAATATAACACTCTGATTTTACTAAATTTAAAATACTATACTATATTTCATAATATTCAGTTTACACAATGCTCTTCCACAATCGAAGAAATGATGAACATTTTAAAAAATTGTTAGAATATAGTCACGTGCTAGAAATTTGCAGCTTCTAAACTCGATCATCATATTAGGGATTTTGTCTTGGTCTTGGTATCTATAGTTTAATATATTTCAACACTGACCAAACAAAATAACTAAAGTGAGCATGTTATGATTACTTTGGTCTTGGTCATCTTCAATCTTTGTCTCTTAAGTAAATATTTTTATTTATTATTTATTATGATTTATGAGACGAGAAATTCACAACCTCAACACGCAAGTACCTGTACCGGGGAAAATGCAAGAGATTTACACAACTCTAAGAAAATGAAGCAGTTTAGAGAAGGTTACATAGCATTATAGCAATGTCCAACGTTCGCTCTTCTTCTTCTTCTTCTTCTTCTTCTTCTTCTTTTTTACCTAAAATTTAAAAAGTAAACCATCAATAATCAATGTTTGTATAATTAATACTTTTAACATAATGTAATTTTTCCGCGAACCAAATAATGACATGGACTATTGGAAATCTTACGTGAATTTTTACCCGATTTAATAAAATTAAGTGAAAAATAAATCCCTCACCTAATAAACAAAATCTATGTCGTTTTCCGCAGTCCACAATATCATTATTTGGTTTGTCGGAAAATTCCGGTAGAGCTAAAATATTTAATCACGCAAATGTTGAGTACTGACGTGTTACTTTAAACTTTGGGACAAAAGTATATGTAGAACGTAGCAAACGTTGTAAGTTTCACATTCCCACAAGAATTAACAAAGATTACTACACAAACTAAATTAGATGATAAAATCTTCACAGTATTATCATATTTTCATTTAGATTTGAGCCGTAATTTATCTTCAAATTTATATATCCAAATGATCTTGATCTAGTACAAATATAATCCAATTAAAACCAAGACCATTTTGATATCCCATCAATGTAGAGATTGAAAGACGCAATCTAAAAAATATTATATATGCCATTTACTAAATGCTAAAGTTATTTGCACAAATAATAACTTAAATATATGTATGACCTTGTTTCTGCCTTTCCGGGGGGTCGTATTTTTCCTAATGGTTAGGTTATATGTGCACAAGAAATCAAACGATTTCATCCCCATCCGGCATCCACATAAAATAAAATACTTCTCTACTAGGATGAGCTTCTGGGAATCTTCGAACGTAAGTCAATGTAAAAGAGAATCTTATCCGATTATCAATGTAATACAGAAACAACCTTAGATTCACCAAAATAAACACTATAAAAAAAGTCGATTCTAGTGACGGGAATTAGTGAGGGGGCCGACACGGATCGCCACTAGCGACGGGAAATTTTGCGACGGGGCTAGCGACGGGATTCCCCGTAACTAATTCTAGCGACGGGGAATCCCGTAGCTAGATTTTAAAATTTTAATATATCATTATTTTTATAATAGCGACGGAAATAGCGACGGGAACCCCCGTAGCTTTTTTTTTTTAAATTTTATTTAATTATTTTTAAAATAATTAAATATGATTTCAATCTATTCTAATACAAATATTCTCCCTATTAAAATCATTTTTATATTTTTATTCATTTATTTTAATTTTTGAAAAATTAATATCGCAATTATACACATTTATTAATATCACATCTTTAAATTTGTATTATCTCCTTATTAAATACAAATTTATACAAATTAACTTTATTAGTATTCTTATAAATAAACTAATTAGTATATTATTATATATTTAAAAAATGTATTCAGTTTAACATAATATTTATTATAATTACTACTACAAGATTAATCAATTATACATTAACAAACTAAAATATACTATGAAAATATATACATAATATAGTATATAATGGATTTTAATTTTTAATTATAAACTAAAGTAATTTTTAATTTTTTTAATTTTTTATTTATTTTTCAAATTTTATTTAATTATTTTTAAAATAATTAAGTATGATTTCAATCTATTCTAATACAAATATTCTCCCTATTAAAATCATTTTTATATTTTTATTCATTTATTTTAATTTTTGAAAAAATAATATCGCAATTATACACATTTATTAATATCACATCTTTAAATTTGTATTATTTCCTTATTAAATACAAATTTATACAAATGAGCTTTATTAGTATTCTTATAAATAAACTAATTAGTATATTATTATATATTTAAAAAATTTATTAAGTTTAACATAATATTTATAGTTACTACTACAAGATTAATCAATTATACATTAACAAACTAAAATATACTATGAAAATATATACATAATACAATATATAATGGATTTTAATTTTTAATTATAAACTAAAGTTATTTATTATGTAAGTAAAAATAATTTATTTCATTATGATATTTAGTATGAAACACAGAGTAAAGACTATTTAACCACATTCTCACCATGATATATATATATATATATATATATATATAATTTTTAAAATGATTTAATTAAAAACTTCTATAATCTTTCTCCATATTAAATTTATATTAGAGATATAATTTTTGTATGCATGGATACTTAATAAGTATCACCTTAAATTATAGTTCTAATATACAAATATATAATATAATATAATATCAATATTATATATAAATATATATATATATATATTTGTGCACAAATAGATATAAATATATTAATAAGGATATAACACTTTTAATTTATAGAGATGAAGAAAAATAAATTATGAAAAAATCGTATAACTATATATATTATTTAAACTATCAATATAACATCAATTGAACTTGCCCCAATGGATAAGTGTTTGGCCCTCTTCTAGGAGGTCACAGGTTCGAATCCTCTTAGGTGCATATTATACACAATTATTCTTGACGAGCCTCCAACAGCACCTCTCTACATTTCACTTTACAATAGAAAGAACCTCTTGGAAGAAGGGACATGCTCCCCACCGTCTTCCACCACAGAAAGAATAGCAGACAAGCTGTTCGCTCTCACCCCCTATAATAGGTTTAAAGAAAAAAACGCTAGCGACGACACTAGATACTACTAAGCTAGAAAACGACAAAAACGGAAGTGCAAGACCGTGCTTACAATTATTTACACTACGAGGAAATAGCTAGCACTCTAGGCAACTATGGAGCTTCAGGCGGGGCGTTTGGCGGAGGTCCGCCCCGATGGTAAGTTGGTGCTAGTGCTGGTGGCCCAGGCAGGTGCGGGTGGCCCGGGGTGCTGGGGCGCCAGTCACGGGAGCCCGAAGGGGCTCGGCGTTGTCTATCCTAAGGATCGGGATAAGGGAATGGACTTGTCCCGGCGTATCCTGGGAGAGGGGATAGGATGGGGGTGGCATAAGCAGCCGCCCACTCAAGTAGATGGCTCTGATCAAGGAAAGAAGCCATTAACTGAAGATGACAGCCCATTCCGAGAGAAGCGAAAGTGAACCACTCACTCACATAAGTGATCAGTCAGCTGCCCTAGCCAGCGCAGAATTCCCTTCCTCAGTCCGCAAGGACTTTCTTGAAGACAACTTCAACCGCACTCTCGACCACCAGCTGAAAAGCTACTTTGGTCTCATTGAGGAATTTGACTCCTTGTTGTTCGAGCAACTGAAGAGATATCTCCGATATCATCTATGGAGATATCAAGTAGATGATCTGACACTGCTGCACCTTATTGAGACAAGATGCGCGTCCTTCTGGATAAATGAAGGACATTGGAGCAGAAATTGGATGAATTATCCATTCAATAAGCCGTCTACACTCTCAGAAATCATGGATTCAATGATCAAAAGAATTCAGTGCGCAGTACCAGCTGAAACTTCTCTACCCAAGAATGAGCCCACCAACTCATCCTCTACGCTAATGCCTGAGGACATGCTATTCTCCTCTGACGATGAACTCTTCTACAACACGACATCAATCAACTTTGGAGATCAAGATCCCTCATTTTTTCCTGATCTTGGTCATCTGATGCCAACTGAAGAGGCATATGCATGGTTGTCGTCGCCGATGCCCAATCTTCCAGCTCTCCCGGTCCCTGACAATACCTTGGTAACCACATTCTCTTTCTTGCCTATTCTGTCAGTTCCATCATGTGATCAGCAACAACTCACCCTTTTGGATGATGCCAAAAAGGGGGAAGATAAGAATGATGATGTGGAAAATGGACTCTTAATGATGATGGAAATTGGACTCTTTGGGAGCAAATCCAAAGAGAAGCTAACTTTCAGGAGGAAGTACAACCTGAGCAGCAAGTTTGGGGCATTCATGGCATCCCCGGCATCAGAGAAAAAGGAGAGTCGAGCAAGAAAAAAAGGAGCTAAAAAGCACTTTCAAGTCAGCTGAAGGAGCTGAATGAAAAGGGAAGTTAATTAAAATATCAAATTTTGATATTTTTTAAGCTCACTCTTTACGATAATTTCCCTTCTTACATGCTCTCAAATCATGCTCTAAGCTCTAATATTATGCTCCAACATCATGATTCCTTTATGCTCTAAGATTTCTGTATGCTCTGATACTATATACATTCCATCATGCTCTGATACTGAAGCTTATGTCTATGCTATGATATTGAAGATTAAGCTACACTCTGACACTTTAGCTTCATGCTTTGATACTATGGCTTTCATGCTCTGATATTATGACTTCATGATAGCTCTAAGTTCAAACGTAAACATGCACAAATTCACAATAGCTAGGTCTGATACCAAGCTCAATCTGATAAGGCTTAAGTAATTCAAGCATCTTGCTTCTATGCCTGCATATCAAGCTTAAACTGAACTTCCAATGTTCATAATGCTAGCTTAGTGACTCTGATACCAAGCATGATTATTCCAGAATGAATATTGCTCTAATGCCAAGCATAGTTGTTCTGAAATCATGATCAATTTGTAGCATAAATGACTCTGGAAAGAAAATGAGTATTGCTCTGATATCAGGTCATCTATGATGCAAAAACTGAACATTCATGATGAACTCTCTAATATTTTCATGCTATGTATTGACATTATGCTATGATATAGGTTCGAGAAGTTTTATGCTCTGATACAAGCTCGAACTGAACTTTCATAACTCTGATCTATAGAACTCCAAGTTATATTGATATTATGTATCAATTACTCAATTTTTCCATCATCACTGACAAGTTTTGACATCATCAAAAGGGATGAAATTGTTAGGAAAAACTATCGAGAAAACCTCTAATTTTGATTTTGATGAAATGTCAAAACATGTAGAAATATCTCCTAAAAAACTACAGGAGTTTCAAGCTGGAAATATAAAAATGACCAAGAAAAGACTCCAAAGACAGCTCAACTGAAGCAAGAGTCAACCACTTTAAAGCACGATCAACCCAGCTGAGAGAATGCATCAACCAGTCAGAAAATAACCCAACTGAGAGTTAAAGCACAAAAGATAAATCAGCTTCAACCAAATCGACAACCAAGTCAGTTAAGCTAGAAGACAAAACAAGCTGATTGAAGAAACTGACAGCAAGTCAGTTAAACTGAAGACTGTAAACTGAAGACTGGAAGCATCCAACTGATGGTCAAGAATCAAATATCAGTCGAACTGAAGCCAAGAGTCAAAACCAATTGCTGATAGTCAGAACTGAAGTCAGCCAGCTTGAAAGCTCAAGTTCAAAACCAACTGTTGACCAAGTTCAAAATAAGACCAGTCAAACTGACAAATTTCTCAACAGTTTGTGAACAGTTGAACTGGCAAATAAGCTCAAATTAAGACCAGCTGAAATGATCTCATTTGATCCATATCTTCTCTCTCTCTATATATATATATAAGAAATTTTTTATTTGATATTAGTACCGAAAGTGTAACAAAGATGGGATCCTGTGAATAATGGGAGATCCCTTTTCTTCTATTTTGTTTGTTTTTATAATTTTTTTGTGGGTCCTATGCTCTATAGCCTCTATTAGGACAAACTACTTGGTAATTTTCCAAACCAATTCTACGCGTCTACTAATATCAAACACTACTAATAATTCTACGCGTCTAGCAACATTTCCAAACTATATAAGATAAGATATCTTACAAAAAGTCCTCAAACCTTAGTGAGGGTGCATTAATCTTATAACATATTTGAAGCGTGTTGGTCACAGAGGAAGAGAGAGAGAGAGGGGAAGGAGATCGATCATCAGTCATTAACAAAAAAAAAGAAAAAGAAAAAAGAAAAATCACAAAAATGGCGGAGGCTGCCTTGACGTTCCTGCTGGATAATGTTCAGAAACTGCTGGTGGAGCAGCTGAATCTGATATCGGGGGCGCAGAAAGAAGTGAAGCAGCTGAAGAACGATCTGGAGTTAATGATAGCTGTGCTGAAGGATTCGGCGAAGAAGGGAGAGAAGGGGCAAGTGTTCTTACAGTTCGAGAAACAGATAAGGGAGGCTGTCTACGACGCTGAAGACACCCTCGACTCCTGCCTTACGCAGAGGTCGGGGAAAGGGACCGGGATCTTGAACCGGAAAAGTATCGACTTGGCCAAGAAGGTGAAGGACCTCCGGGTAAACCAACTCGAGCCGCTGTTCAACCGGGCCACGCAGGCCTTGACCGCACTGCCCAGCCAACCTGCATCTGGTGCAACTCCAGGAGCATCAGGGGATAAACTCAGAAAGGTAAACTAACTCAGAATCAATATCTCTAATCTCATCTCTCTGCATTTTCAATTTTCTTATTTATGCCTACATATATTTTATTGAATAATTTGAGTTGGTTGTTACTTTACTTGGCTGGACCAAGTCCAATGGAATTTCAAATCATATATGCCTGTTATATCTCCCGTACCAATTTTTTTTTAATTTAATATATTATGATTTAGTTTAATTTAAATTTTTATTTGGTTTAACATTTATCTTTTTTTCAATTAGGATATATTACAAAAATTGAAAACAATAAAATAAAAACTAATTTTGACATAAGAGATGCAACACTGGTTGAGATGGAGAATTTGATTAGGTCCAATGGTGGTTAGTTTAATTTATTCAAATGTTTATTTCTCAGTAGTTAGGAGTCTCTTGGTAGTGTTAGAGTTTGTTCCTACTTTTAACTTACTAGCCAAACCTTCATTTAGGGGCGGAGGGAGGTAGGGCCTGCCAAAATTTGAAAAAAGGGGTATTTTTGTAATTTTACAAATTTTAACTATTTTTTATAAAAAAAATAATCATCTTCATTTTTCATCTACCAAAATTCAGGTTTTTTTTTTCTTTTACTTGATAAAAAAAAACTAATATTAAACGTGTGCTAGTTGCTAGACTCACTTTAAATATTATATTTATGCAATTTTAGATATTTTTCATTTGCCTCTAGGTTCAGCCTTGACTGTTGTTTTTATTTGTTGTTTTATATATAGAACGAAAATAAACAAAAAAATATTTTGATTTTATGAATAGTAACTTTTGTATGTAAGGTTTTTTAGTTTCTGTGACAATTTTTTTTAACAATACATACTTTAATTTTTTTCTTATTATTATAACATTATCAACTACTAATTCAGTATGGGAATTGAGGTTTAAAAGATATTGTGTGAAAATTAGAGCCTATTTTTTAATAATTTTGATTACATTTGTGTGTGTGTAATTTATTAGATAAGTACGTCTTGGAGGGGATGGTCTAGTGTTGCAGTTAGAGGTGTCACGGTAAGGTATACTTTACTTTTTTCACCATACCTTTACCTTATCTTACTTGTACGGTATAGAGAAAATCTATACCTTTACCTTACCTTAAGGTTCGGTATACCTTCCAACGGTATACATTAAGTTCGGTATGAAACAAATGACATATCTTTGCCGTATCTTTATTTCGGTATACCTTACCGACATCGGTATACTTTACTAATATCAGTATACCTTATAATATCGGTATAGCTTACCAACATCGGTATACCATATACCTTATCATACCATCCTAGAATATATCATATATCTCACATGTTTACTCAAAATATATGAATCACTTCTAATAACGATCAAAATTTAATAAAATAAAATAAATATGTTCATGTCACGATAATTAAAATCCAATAAAACAAAATAGATATACTTTATTTATTGTATTGTTAATTTCTTAGATATACTTTATTTTTTATATTATTAATAACTGATAAATACAGATTAGCATTAGCATACATATTAGTCCATTGAATAAATGTGCACGCAATATTAATTTTTAAGTAATCGACAATGTTTTTACTTTTTACAAACTTAGAATTGATATATGTATTATATATATTTTTTAATTTTACAATAGATTTAGAATTGGGTACTTAATACACACTAATTTTTATAATTAATATTATAAACTTACTAAATATTACAAATATGAAATTTTTTACTTAGAAATCGTAATAATCATTTACTAAGTATTGACTAAGAACATATTTAATTATCATTACTATACATGAAATATAACATAAGATTAATTATAAGTATTAGATATTGTAAATTTACTAAATATTTATAAAATTATAACATATTTACTAGTATAATTAATATATTTTGTATAAAATATTACAAACTTACTAAACATTACAAATTTGAAATCGTTTACTATATAAGTGTTAATATTGTAAATTTACTAGATATTTTTAAAAGTATAACATATTTACTAATATGATATATCAATCATATTTTTATAATTAATATAATTTGTATAAAATATTTTAAACTTACTAAATATTACAAATTTGAAATCGTTTACTTAGAAATCGTAATAATTATTTACTAAGTATTGACTAAGAATACATTTAACAATTAACTTTACTATGCATTAACTATAACATAAGATTAATTATAAGTGTTAATATTGTAAATTTACTAGATATTTATAAAAGTATAACATATTTACTAGTATGATATATCAATCATATTTTTATAATTAATATATTTTGTATAAAATATTATAAACTTACTAAATATTAAAAATTTGAAATCGTTTACTTAGAAATCGTAAGAATTATTTACTAAGTATTGACTAACAATACATTTAGCAATAAACATTACTATGCATTAAGTATAACATAAGATTAATTATAAGTCTTAATATTGTAAATTTATTGGATATTTATAAAAGTATAACATGTTTACTAGTATGATATATCAATCATATTTTTATAATTAATATATTTTGTATAAAATATTATAAACTTACTAAATATTAAAAATTTGAAATCGTTTACTTAGAAATCGTAATAATTATTTACTAAGTATTAACTAAGAACACACTTGCATTATTATGCATTAAGTATAACATAAGATTAATTATAAGTGTTAATATTGTAAATTTACTATATATTTATAAATGTATAACATATTTACTAAGTTTGATATATCAATCATATTTTTATAATTAATATATTTTGTATAAAATATTATAAAGTTACTAAATATTGCAAAATTTGAAATCGTTTACTTAGAAATCGTAATAATTATTTACTAAGTATTAATTAAGAACACATTTAATTATTTTTACTATGCATTAAGTATAACATAAGTTTAATGATAAGTGTTAAATATTGTAAATTTACTAGATATTTAAGAATGTATAACGTATTTTACTAGTATTATATATCAATTATATTTTTATAATTAATATAAATTGTATTAACTAAGAACACATTTAATTATCATTACTATGCATTAAGTATAACATAAGTTTAATTATAAGTGTTAGATATTTTAAATTTATTAAGTATTATATATCAATCATATTTTTATAATTAATATATTTCGTATAAAATATTACAAACTTACTAAATATTAAAAATTTGAAATTTTTTACTTAGAAATTGTAAGAATTATTTACAAAGTATTAATTAAGAACACATTTAATTATCATATATTTATATAATATCACAAATATACCGGTATATATTGTTAGTTCGGCATATACCGTTACAACGGTATATACCGTTGGTGCGGTATATATCGGTATACCGTTATACTGACGGTATATGCCGAACTAATGGTATATACCGGTACAACGGTATATGTCGAACTAATGGTATATGCCGAATTAACGGTATATACCTTAAAAATTCGGTATATTGTCGGTATCGGTATACGCCGGTATACCTTGGTTTTTAAAATTCTATATCGTTACCTTACCGAAAAATCTCGGTACGGTATCATATCTTACCGAAAATACTGGTATACCTTAAAGTTCTGTATTCTGGTATTTTTTTCGGTACGGTATGACAGTATTTTTCCCCAGCCCTAGGTGCAGTGAGATTGTTTGGAGACTAAAAGTCATAGGTCGTGTGTGTGAGTAAAAAAAATAAAATTATTACATAACTACATTGAGAAAGATAAATTTATTAGTAAAAATGAAATTGTTATGTAACAATTTTGAAATACAAAGAATATAAGTGAATGTGACAAGATAATTGTATTAAACTATTAACTTTTTAATGCTAAAAACACCTTATTTTCTAATTTTGATTTGAATTTATTTTTCAATTTTAATACTAAATATTTGATTTGCTATTAATCTATATTATTTTTCTTTGGTATTTTCTTGTATAGTACATTATCTAGAACTTATGTTTTATATAGTTTGGAGTCTACCCCCTTCAATTTATTTGTGGTTAATTTAACGTTTTATTGTTTAAATTTTATTAAATGTATATTTATGTTTAAAGATTATTAAACCAATTATGTATTAACTCAAAATTATAGTTTAATTGACTTTAATGAAATTATTTCTCACACACACACACACACATATATATAATAGTTTGTAGAAGTTAAATAAATCCATGCATATTAGTTTTTACATTAAAAATTGTCCTCCTGAATTAATCCATTTATTTATTTTAAAGTTTTTATTTGATTTAAATTATCTTTAGTATTTATAGATTAAAAAAAAGAATATTAGTAAAACACACGCAGTATTACTAACACGTGTTTATAAAAAAAAGTAAATTAAATATAATGCTTAGTAGCTGACAAATATTTTCTGGGCATAACCTACACCCATTGCATGCATACACATTCATGTGTCGCCTTCTATATTTATAAAAAGCTCAGTTTGAAGTTAAGCCGATTGTGATATGTTTCTAAGTTGATGTTTCTTGGTTTGTACGTGTAGATACAATTGTTGAGAGAAGACAATGTGGTGGGTTTCGCAGACCAGGAAGCCACTCTAATCAACTATATTAATGCAAAAACAGAGCAACTCGATGTTATCTCTGTCGTAGGCATGCCTGGTCTGGGCAAAACCACTCTTGCTTGGAAGATTTATCGAAATCAACAAATCCAGTTCGACTTCCCGGTGTTGATTTGGGTGTATGTTTCTCAAGATTTCAACATGAGGGAGGTGTTCCTCACCATTCTGAAGAAGTTCACTGATCGAGACATGTCTAACTTGAACGATCAGGATTTGACCCTACAGGTTCGTTCTTGTCTCGAGAAAGGAAGGTTCTTGCTATTCATGGATGATGTGTGGACCATCGAAGACTGGACAGTCATCAACTCCGTCCTTCCCAAGAACAACAAACTCGGAAAAGTTCTAATCACAAGCCGCCATGCGGGCGTAGCTGCCCAAGCCAACTGCAACAGAGAACCCCACCAACTACGTTTCTTGAATTTCGATGAGAGTTGGGAGCTTCTCCAGTTAGAAGTATTTGGCAGGAACAATGGCTGCCCACAGGAGTTGGAGGGGCTCGGGAGAAAAATAGCTGACCAATGTGGTGGAGTGCCACTTGCAGTAGTCGTGATCGGAGGAATCCTCGTCGAAAAATGTGTTGACAGGACGGATTTGTGGAATAAGGTATCGGATAGTGTGAGTACGTATTTGAGGGATGATAACCAAAAACGAACCGAAAATATTATCTCGTTGAGTTACAACAAGTTGCCTTATGAGCTGAGAGATTGCTTTCTCTATATAGGGGTATTTCCTGAAGACACTGAGATCCCTGCGTGGAAGCTGATGCGATTGTGGATTGCTGAAGGATTCATACAAGAGAGTCAGTGGAGGAGTTTGGAGGAAGTGGCTGAGGATAATCTGAATGATCTTGTAGCTAGGAATTTGGTTATGGTGGAGAAAACCAAGGCCAACGGTGACGTGAAAACATGCCGTGTTCATGATATGATTCGAGAGTTCTGCCAGAATGAGGCAGCATTCGCAAATAAGAATCTGTTTCAAGAGGTGAAGAAGACGAGGGTCGGGGTATTTCACCCTGACATCCCTGATATAGAGCAGCGTCGTCGTCTCTGTATTCATTCTAATGTCACAGACTTTCTCCAAAGAAAACCCAAGGGTCCAAAGGTTCGTTCGTTTCTATGTTTCTCAAAGGATACCATCAACTTGCCACCGGAACACACTCCGTTGATCCCGGAATCCTTTAATTTGCTCCGAGTTATAGACGCGAATCCCATTAAATTCACCAGATTTCCCCCAAAACTCACCAAACTAATCCATTTGAGGTACCTCACTCTGTCTGTGAACGATTTCAAGGCTCTGCCTGAGGGGGTCTCCAGTCTGTGGAATCTCCAAACTGTGAAGATTCAAACCACGTCGCGTGAATTTGAAATCAGAGCGGACATAGGAAAGATGAAGCAACTGAGGCATTTGAAGACGAAAGCAGCTATTGTTATCAAGGAAGTGAAAGGTGAAGGCGGTGAGAAACTTCAAACATTGAGCAGATTATCAGCCAAATGCTGCACCAAAGAGGTGCTAAATCGAGCCTCGAACCTAAAGAACTTGGGGATTCGTGGGAACTTAGCTATTATCGAGAATGCAAACTGCTTGGCCAAGTTGGAACGTCTTGAAAAGTTGAAGCTAGTGCACGACACATTTCCTGATCAAGCGGCTGAAATGGCACTGTCTCGCCTTCCTCTCACACACAACTTCCCGCCGAAGCTGAGGATCCTGACGCTGTCGTCTACATACTTAGACTGGGGGGAGATGGCAACACTGGGAACCCTGCGCCACCTTGCGGTGCTGAAACTGAAGGAAATGGCATTCAAGGGGAGCTTGTGGAAGTGTGAAAGCCGCGGCTTCCCTTGTCTTGAATCGCTACACATCACGCGTACTGATCTGAAGATTTGGACGGCTTCGGATGATCCATTTCCCAAACTCAAAAATCTCGTCCTTAAAAACTGCGAGAAGCTTCAGAAAATCCCTGCCCTACTTGGGAAAACGCTTCAGCTTGTGGAAATTGAACGTGTCACGCCTTCACTCGTTCAATCTGCCAGGGAAATCGAGGCTGGAAAACAGCAAATGCAAGGGCAAGTAGGAGGGAGAAGGGGTGGATTTAAGCTTAAAATTTCTCCTGGAGATGCATTGCCAAGCACTTCATCAACCTCAAATTAATCTTCATTATTATCAGTCTCTCACAATGTTCGTATCATAGCCTAAATAATATCTTGTATCGAACTTCGGGTATTCGTGTGTTATTAAACTCTGGCCGCTTGCTATGGCAATCGTTTCTCAAGGCTTTGCTTGAACACATGTAATATTTTGATAATGCTTTGTTTAATTTTCATGTCCTAATAAGGATGAAAGTATTTGTCTTGATCATCTGAGAATTCCTATTACTGTTTTTGTGTTATATTTCGTGTTATATTTTCAAATTATGAGCTTTCTTCTTTAATTATATATTTTTTTGTGATTTAGTTTAATTTTAAGATTATTTTTTAGGGTTCACCCCACCCAATAATTAGGAGTTTATAATTATTTTTTTAGTATTTAATTTTTAATTAATAATTCATTATTTTGGTTGATTAATTCAAAATTATATTTTACAACTTTTTTAATTCATTTTTTTGTTGATAAATGTTGACTATGATTATTAATGTTAGAATTAATTTTTATTTTATATTAAATATTATTAAAATTATAAATTTGATAGTGAAACATGAGGTGAAACATGTGTAGCGCCCCGTCCCGAAGGACCGTGGAAATGGACGCCACAGGGCTTGGAATTAAGAAGCGGGAAAGAAAGGGGTAATTTAAGTAACAAACCTCAACAGAAGACCCAAAATATCCAAATATACTTTTTAATACATATACTGATCCAAAACACCAAGATCAAGATTCTTAGTGTTTTAACAAAAAGAATGTAACAAGTGCGGAAGCTCCATTATTAACAGAATACTTAACAAAAAGGGACAATAGAAAATATGTAAATAGCGTAAGCCCATCTCTCAGCATCGTTACATCCACGCACCAGCCTACTGACCTGAAAAATATTTGAAAATATTTGGGCTGAGTACTAGTGCACTCAGTGGGCAAGTTTTTACAATTCAAGTTATGCAAATCATTTTGTTAAAGTAATCTATCTGTGTTCATGCAGGTAGTGAAGCTTAGGAGGTTTTAAAATTGAAAGCAACCTAAGTTCACCAAAACATTTTATCGTGAAGCGCTTAAGAGTATAACCAGTCACTGCCCGCAACCCAAACTACATCACCAGCGCATAACGTTGAGTATGGTCATAGTATACCCAATGAGTATAACCAATAAGTGTTTCATTTTAGTCTCACCGACAAAGAGTAGGGCATGACAAATAATGCATGCATACTGTAGCTACTCACATTGACACAGCGCTGGTTTATGAGACTCCGACAACATACAGTAGCACGTAAATATTTAACACAGATAGTCACATATGCAATTTTATCAAAGCAGAGCTTAATAACTCGAAAGATACAATTTACAAAGATATAGTATAGCTCACCTGGACAAATCCGTAATACGAAAAAAACTTTCAAATTCTGATTTGGTCCTGCTCAGATTCTGTTATCCCTTAGGATCCTACAACAAGCAGCCTTGGCTTAGTTTTGCCTAAAAGACAATATCAACCTCAACCCCTAAGCTTCTTCATAATTAAAGTTTCTACTAAATTTTTGTATTTATTTATTTATTTTTACACCTTTATTAAGCTATTTATTTGGTTATTATCTCTGAATCATTACCAAACATTAAACAACTATATAGAATATATGTATGTCTTTGTATATGAATGCATTAACACTTAAACTATTCACCACGCACTCACCACTTTTAACATTATTCAAAATCTCAAATATGATTGATCTTTTTATATCAAAGCTTTAAATATATATATATATATATAATAATTTAATATCAATTTAATATTTTAATATTATTTCTAATTTAGAAATATGAACATTCAACTCAGAGTAACATAATTACTTGAGTTATCGAAAATTAATTGATAGCTCACATATTACATTACAAAGTTAATCCACCATTACCCTGTTTTATAGGAAACCATTTGAACTATCTAAATAATATTAAGTAGACAAAAACTTGTATGAGACCGTCTAACGGGTCGCTTACGTTAGACGGGTCAAATAAAACCCAAATCCATCCCAAACCCGCCCCCAAGCCCAATTTCGCGCGCAGACCCGTGTCTTACCCGCGCTCCCACGCGCAGCTATTGGAGTATCACTAGGTATAAGTAAAGTATCACTAGGTATAAAGTAAAGTATCACTAACAGTGAAGTGAAGTATCATTAACTATGAAGCGAAGTATCATTAGATATAAATTTGACGAAATACATTAACTATTAAGTTAAGTATCATTAAATATTATATATAAATTTGGCAAAATATCATTAACTATTAATTGAAGTATCATTAGATATATATCTAGTGAGTATTATTAACTGTCTGTGAAGTATCATTAATTATGGATGAAGTATCATTAACTCGGAAGTGGAGTATAATATGATATTATTGATGATTATACATTTATTATCAAATCCACAATAGATAAATGTTATTAACTATGAGTAAAGTATCATTAGTTAGTATCATTATTTATGGGTGAAGTATCATTCACTTACATGTGAGTATTATTATTTATGGATGAAATATCATTAACTGACACATGTGAGTATCATTATTTATGGGTGAAGTATCATCAGAGTCTTATTACTATGGAAAAAAGTATCACTAATTACAAAAAAAGTATCAATAATTATAAAAAAATATCACTAATTAGAAAGAAAAGAGTCAGTTTAAAACATGAGAATCGAGTCTATGAATACAATAAAAACTCATTCTTGAGTAAAAATTCGCGCCTAAACCTTACCACACTGAATCACACCCCTTCCTTTTTCTCCTTTTCTTGCCTTTAATTTTGTCTCATTTCCCCAACAGCGATGATAACAATTTCCCAAAACCCCTTGGCGCACTATAAAGTATCCTCCACCAATGCATACACTTCCCTCTCCTTCAAATAAAAAAGAAAAAACACACACACCACACACATTGAACTTTTTTTTTCACCATTTTTGTGTTGTGAAATTTTCTCTGAATTGAGTAAAATGCAGACGAACACGGTACTTTCGCTCTCCCCCAGCTTCAGCAGCTATTCCAATAGCAAGATCGCCGAAATTACAGCTCGGACAGTTGACGAAGTCGATTCCGATGAATTTTCCGACGAGAGTGATCTAGAGGAGAGAGAAAATTCAGTCGGTGAAGACGAGGAAGAATTCGAGTTCGCAATCGTAGCAAGGGATTCGGAATTGCTGTCACGGACTTCCGCCGATGAAATTTTGAATGATCTGATGGTCGGCCATTGCGCTCAATTGATGGTGAAGAAGGATTTGATGAAGAGAACTCTGGTTACACTAAATCTGGATTTCCTTGACGTAGATTTCCCTTCGAATTCAGAAGCTGCTAAACTATTAGAAATAGAAATTTCTAATCGCAGCAGAGAGAGGGCAGATCGTAGGAGAAAGACGGCGACAGAAATCGCAGGAGAGAGGGGGCAGATTGTAGGAGAAACACAGCAACAAAAATCGCAGGAGGGAGATTGAGATCGTAGGAGGGCAGATCGCGGGAGGCAGATTGTAGAAATTCACTTCTTTTTTTAATTTATATTTAGTGGAGTGGGTCAATGGGTCGGGTCGAATTGAGATCCGTCTAACATAAGAGATCCGTTAGATGGTCTCACAGGAGTGTGCCCAAGTATATGTATAAATACATTCTTTTCATTTGTCTATTACACCCTACAAAATATTATATATATAAATATGAATCGTTTTCTTTATATCTTAATCACAATAACCCCACATAAACCACCACATAGCATAGTTAAGATTTTTGGAATAATTACTTCACCAAATATTAATATTTTATACTTTCTTAATTTTGATGATTAATAACTATTAAAACCACTAATTCCCTAGTAAAATATAAATTTATATACATGTATTTCAATCAGATCTTAAACTATCAAAGACGAGCAATATATATGAATTGGTTTCTTTTAATTTAAATTTTGAAATGAAAAACTAACCTGTGCTTCTTCGACTTCTTTTTTTTGTTTGAATTATAAATTTTGTTTCTTTCCCTATTCACTTGTGTGTGTATATATAGATATATATATATACACCGCCGCCATAATATATATTAATATCAACCTCAAAATTGTAACATTACGTGGCTCTAGTATTAGTTTATCTCATTAGTTAGCTTTGTCATTCATATTATTATATTTTTATTTTTATTATTAATTAATATATAGTAGTATATAGTAGTGTACATTTCCTTGCATCCATTGCTATTATTGCCACTCAAGCCACGTGCCACTTAGATAGGAATGCAATTAGTGACTATGCTTAGCTATTATCTTATAAAAATAGAATAATTTAATTTAGATAAACATTCAATTAAGTATAATATAATTAGATATGATTTATTTATAATAATATATAATAGGATAATCATTAAATAAAATTATATTTATTTAGATAATTATTAGGGTTTGGATATGGTTATATCCTATACACATCTTTTAATACCCGAAGTGATAATAATAAATACCTTTTTAAGTTAAAAAAAATTAATTAAAAATAGTATCGGGGTTCGTAATAAAAATATAAGAACGTATCAAAATATCTTTAATCTACTCAACAACACACTTACCTAAAAATAAAAATTTAAAGGTCTATTTTCTTCCCTAGCTTACCCTTAAGACAATTATAGACTATTATTTTAATACTAAAAAGTTTTTGGATATTACCCTTGTTCTAACTATTAAATTTATATTTCCAATTAAATTGATGTAATAAAATTTTGGGTTATTACAACGTGTAACGCGAAATTTGAATTGTCTTGATGCAGACAATGATTTGTGAGACATTCAGAAATAATGTAAGTTAGTGCCCATCTTACAATTTTAAGAAAATTCTATATCTAATTGAAAGACAATAAAATCCTAAAGAACCTCGTTTAACAAAATTTTATATAGTTAATATAAAATTTATTTTAACATAATAATACACTATATTATATAATATTATGCTATATTAGTTAATTATATTTCCATATATAAGAGAACCCTACTATAGAATTACATACAAATTCTAAACATGATTTAATTTTTTATTTCACCTTTTTAAACCAAGATATTCTAAAATGATCAGTATAAGGGTTTACAATATATAAATTTTGCATTTGCCTAATGAGTTTGAGTTTTTTTCACATGTTTTCCCTTATTCGAGCAAATTTTTAGTAAACAGTAAAAATTATAAATAACTCTGAAATTTTAAAAAAAAAACTAGAAATTGAAAACAAACACATGATTTAAAATAACTAGAATTAAAAATAAATTCTAAAAAACAATGTAAAGCCTTCAATTAAAAATAAATAAAAAATATCTAAAAATTAAAATAAATCCTAGAAATTAAAAAATAAACTCTTAAAATTCTATGAAGAAAAAATGAAAAGGTTAAAATTAAATTAAATGTAAAACTGAAAAAGCCTAGAATATAAAAACAACTAATGACTATTTTTTTAATATGCTATATTTTTCCATATTAATATTAATAAAGAGAACATCGGATCTATATAATCATATTCAATTAAATAATTCGTTAAAAAAATTAATTCAATAATAAAGAGTATAAAAAGGGAATATTTCATTGTAGAGTGAAATGAAGAGTGATGCTGTTGGAGATGAAAATTGAAAATCTGTAACTTTAACTGTATTGTAGTGTAAGAGTTAACTGTAGTCTAATGAAAACTGTTGGAGATGGCCTTAGGCTACCCACATCAGTGACCTCGTCCAACCAAACCTTTAAATAAAATATTAATTTCTCTCTACAGCACATACACAACCTCCAACTTTATATTATTTATACTCCCATCAGTGACCTCATCCAACCCAACCTTCAAATAAAATATTATTTTTTCATTTTCTTACAACCTACATAAAATATTTATCATTTTATTTTTTTAATAAGAACGTATTATTAAAATAATATTTTTCTCTTGCATTTAAAAAAATATTAATTAATTTATTAGAATTTTTTTAATTCATAATTATCAAAAAATTACCCATACAATTATAAATTCATAATTTACTTCACAACAAAATAAAAATTACAAGGGTGAAAACATAATTAAATAAACTACAATGAGACACGTGAAATTTTAAATTACGAGTGCATAAAACGTAAATATGTGAGGAAAAGATAGTTTTAAGTTGTGTGTAAAAACATATCAATATTAGGCTATATTTATAGATAATTTTTTTTATGAATTTTGATATAATTTTATTTTTTTAATTTTATATAATTATATAAAATATTTATGTTATAAATATATCTCTATACATGGTATCACTTTTTCTCCATGCCCTCAAGGCGGATGACCGCCTCAAGTCACGGTTTATTGTGACTTTTTAATTTTATTTTTTTCGTCTCTTTCGCATGACCTCATCCAAAAGGCACCAACGGGGGTAGCCTTAGCATGTTATATAATTTCCCTATTAAATTTTGTCTTAGCCTGGATGTCTACACTTAAAAAAAATAAAAATTATACAGCCACAAAGAAAAGAATGATGCGAAAACTTCATTACTAACAACTTGCATTACTTTATTGCTGACAACTTGCGGAGACTTGCTCTGGTCTTGGTCTTCGTCTTAGTGTTTTTAATTAAGAAATTATAGTAAACTTTACCTTTGCAGGGTAGGTGCATATGTCATAATTTTCCACACCATCGACACGGCAAGCTAGCCAGTAGCTAGAACCTTTAATTTGGGGGCGTTTGTTTTTAATTTGCTCTGGTCTTGGAAAAAATGGCGGAGGCGGCAGTGACATTCCTACTAGAAAACGTACGGAAGCTGATGGTGGAGCAGATAAGGCTGATATCGGGGGCGGAGAAGGAGCTGAAGCAGCTGCAGCAGGAGCTGGAACTGATGAAAGCATTCCTTGTGGAATCGGCGAACAAGCGGGAGAAGGGAGAATTGTTCATACAGTTGGAGAGATCGATAAGGGAGGCCGTATACGAGGCTGAGGACACCCTCGACACCTGCCTTACGCAGAGGGTCAAGGCTAAAGGTGCGCGGCTCTTGAGCCTCAAGAGTCTGGACTTGGCCAAGGAGGTCAGGGACCTCACGCAACTGCTCCAACCCATGTTCAACCGCGCCATGGCTGGCTTAACTGCCCTGCCATTGGTCGATGGATCTGCTGCCAAGCCTGGAATATCTGATGACAATCCCATAAAGGTCTAATTATTATCCATTTCTTCTACTTCATCTCTATTCATCGCATCATTCATTTACATTAATATTATCCATTTACATTTCTTCTACTTTTTGGACTTTAATTTGTTGACGAATGGAAAGATAACTATATATGAACATGATCAATTGAACTTTTACGAAATCTAGCTTAAGTGGATGTTTCCTATTTTTATTGTACAAAAACTCGTGTCCAATTATGTGATGGATAATTAATTTGTTCGTCTCATATCTTGACCCGTCAGACGTGATATTCGATCTATAATTTCACTTACATCCGAAAGTGATTGAATAGCCTGAAAGCACCTTGTTTTATTTTTGGACTTTGCGTTCTTATCTAGGAATACAAAGATTTTCCACTGTATTAGTATCTAAACTAGCTGATTATTCTTGGTTTGTGCGTAGATACAATTGTTGAGAGAAGACAACGTAGTGGGTTTTAAAGATGAGGAAGCCACTCTAATCAAATATATCAATGAAAAAACAGAGCAACTTGATGTTATCTCTATCGTCGGCATGCCTGGTCTGGGGAAGACGACTCTTGCTTGGAAGATTTATCGCGATCCAAAAATCCAATTCGATTTCCCAACGTTGATTTGGGTGTATGTTTCTCAAGAGTTCAGAGTTAGGGAGGTGTTTCTCACCATTCTTAAAAAGTTCACTCATCAAGACATGTCTAGCAAGAACGGTCAGGAGTTGGCCCAACTCGTTCGATCTCGTCTTCAGACCGGAAGGTTCTTGTTATTCATGGATGATGTGTGGACTGTCGAAGACTGGCAACTAATCGAAGCTGCCCTGCCCAAGACTAACAACTTAGGTAAAGTTTTGATAACAAGTCGCCATGAGAAAGTAGCTATTCGAGCCAACCCCAACAGAAAACCACACAAGCTGCGTTTCTTGAATTTCGAAGAAAGTTGGGAGCTTCTCCAATTAGAAGTATTTGGTAGGAATAATGGTTGTCCAGAGGAATTGGATGGGATCGGAAAGTAAATAGCCACGCAGTGTCGTGGAGTGCCACTTGCAGTAGTTGTGATAGGGGGAATTCTCGTTGAAAAATGTGTTGACAGGAGAGACTTATGGAAGAAGGTATCGGATAGTGTGAGTACGCATCTCCAGCATGATGAACACGCACGCACCAAGAACATCATTTTATTGAGTTACAACAAATTACCTCATGACTTGAGAGATTGCTTTCTCTACCTAGGGATGTTTCCCGAGGACTCGGAGATCCCAGTGTGGAAGCTGACACGATTGTGGATCGCAGAAGGATCATACAGACAAATGGAGGGAAGAGCTTGGAGGAGGTGGCGGAGGAAAACTTGAACGATCTTGTTGCTAGGAACCTAGTCATGGTGGAGAAAACCAAGGCCAATGGGGACGTGAAAACATGCCGTGTTCATGATATGATTCGAGAGTTCTGCCAGAATGAGGCAGCATTTGCAAATAAGAATCTGTTTCAAGAGGTGAAGAAGACGAGGGAAGGGGTGTTTGATCCTGCTATCTCTGAGATAGTGAAGCGCCGTCGTGTTTGTATTCATTCCAATGTGATCGACTTCCTCCGCAAAAGGCCCAAGGGTCCCGGGGTTCGCTCCTTTGTTTGTTTCTCAAAGGAATCCATCAGCTTGCCACCAGAATTCATTCCATCAATCCCTGATGCCTTCAATTTGCTTCGGGTTATAGATGTGAACCCTCTAAAATTCACCAAATTTCCTACAAAACTTACCAAACTAATGCACTTGAGGTACATCACTCTGTCTGGGAATGAATTCAAGACTCTTCCTGAATCTGTCTCCGAGCTCTGGAATCTACAAACTGTCAAGATTGACACCACGTCGCGTGACTTTGACATGAAAGCAGATATATCGAATATGATGCAACTAAGGCATTTGAAGACGAAAGCAGCTATTTCTATCAAGGAACCGAGAGGTGAAGGCGGAGAGAACCTTCAAACACTGAGTAGATTATCGGCCAGCTGTTGCACGGAACAGCTGTTCAATAAGGTCTCAAACCTAAAGAACTTGGGCATTCGTGGGCAACTAGCCAGTCTCGCGAATGCCAAGTGCTTGGAGAAATTGGAGCGTCTTGAAAAGCTGAAGCTAATGCACGACGTGTTTCCTACAGCATCTGAAAAGGCATTGCACCGCCTTCCAGATTCACGCTGTTTCCCGCCAAATCTAAGGATCCTGACGTTGTCATCTACGTACTTGGGCTGGAAGCATATGGCAACACTGGGAAGCTTGCTCAACCTTGAGGTGCTCAAACTGAAGGAGATGGCGTTCAAGGGAAGTCTGTGGGAAGCTAAAGGCGAAGGCGGCGGCTTTCCTTGTCTTGAAACGCTACACATTGCACGTATTGATTTAGAGATATGGACTGCTTCAGGTGATCCATTTCCCAAACTCAAGAATCTTATACTTAAGAACTGCGAGAAACTTCAAGAAATCCCGCCCCTGCTAGGGAAAACCCTTCAGCTTGTGGAAATCGAACGTGTCAAGACAACACTTGTTGAATCTGCCAAGAGAATCGAGGCCGAAAAACGAAGGCAAGTGCAAGTAGGAGGTAAAAGGGATGGATTTAAACTTAAAATATCTCCTGGAGATGCATCAACTCCGAGCTAGCTAATCCACAAGGTATCTCAGTACTTTACTTATCATCTGTCTCAAGATGATAAGTTACATATCATTCTTACTATTGCTCCTCTCTTTTCTATTTGAATTGCTGAATCTGAGAAACTTATGGTATTTTATTTGTGTTGATTATGCAGGGAAGGTTTTTGCTCATTGTCCCTACAGTCAATGAAATGCAATGAAAGATCAGGAGGAATAAGAGGAAACAGATTATCAATTTTCTTGGACTTGCAAGTTAATTAATCTCTCTCCTGCTACATTATGACTAATTAAATTGCTAGATCGGTTCAAAGCTGCTGCATTTTTTACTTTTTTTTTTCTTTTAATTTTCCGAGTATGGAACTTCAATTATTTGTGTTTTCTGAACTCTGGGTTGATATGGCAATCAGTAATTAATGCTTTGTTTTAAAACGTACTGCTGTAATTTGGGATTAGATCCATGTAAGTACAATTAATGATGAAAATATTTATCTTCATGAGTTCACAAAAATTGTGTGAGAGGGTCTAGAAATAATCACTTAAATATGAAAATTATAATATTAATGTCGATGAATTAAATAATAATTTCAAACAAAAAGTATAATTTTTTTATCACAAAAATAAAGTTGTTACTCCCTCCTGTTATTTGTTAGGCCCGTTATTTGAGAGGCCTATAATACCAAAGAACCAAGCTCAGATACTTGAGCAGCTCGGCCTAACTCCATGGTGCATGCCCTAACTCTATTTGGAGCCGTCCTATTTAATGACTCCCCGTGCACACTTCTCATTCTCATTCTAGTGCGTGTTTTATTTGTGAGTTCCAGAGAGAGAGAGAGAGAGAATCTGTGAGTAAGGATGTCAGTCGGGTTAATTCTTTCGATTTTGAGCTAGCCCTATTCAGGTTCGGATCTATTTAATTAAAATTTTATTCTGGCTCAAAATTTTTGGTCCTAATCCTAATCCTTCGATTTTCGGGCTAGTCTATCGGCCCGATATGTTTATAATTTTTTTTTCACGTGTATAAATTATATCTTGATAATTCTCCTAAATAATCATCTCTTATTCTTCAAATAAATAAATATACGAAAATAAGCTAAAATGAAAAGAATATGACAATACAAAATTTGATAAAGATCAAAATGTATTAAAGGAAAGAAATCAACAATAAATGACATGACAAATAATAATAATGTTCAATCATAACTTGTTCTTCAAAAAATAATAATTTCAAACTACACCATAAATCTAATTATAGTTTAATCTTCGATCTAAATTTTCTTCTACTTCAAAAATATTTGAACCTCGTCCAACTTCATGTTTGATTTCCTATTCAAAATCTTTATCATTTATTAAAAGAAATAACAACATTATAATATTATACAATTAAATAATTTAAAACATGATAAATAATAATAATGGCTAGCTAGTCCAAATGGATATGAGAAAATAAAATAAAGGGTAAAAAATAATATAATTAATATCACACGCAAAGAAAACCCAAGTAATAAAGAAAAAAATAAAAAGTACATTTAATGACACAGTAATGTTCAACGGTAGTTTGTTCTTTCAAAAATAATAATTTCAAGCTACATCACAATAACTATCTTCAATCGTCGATCTAAATATTTGAATTACATTATTTTCTATTTTTTTAAAAAAAAATTAATCACATTTGAATATTTTATAATTTCAGTAATATCTAAAATAGAGGATTAACGATATGAAAGATAATTTTCTCAATAAAAAAATAAAATAAAATAATTAAATAAATTAAAGTGAAGGACATCAACATTCAAGTAGCAACACACAAATAAACAACTATTATAATCAAACTCCAATAATAAATAATCAAATATTATAATATATATTTTATACATCATACTAGTTACTTATAGTACTTATAACATTGATAAATTCACAATGTGTGTTGTAGAGGTCAAAATTCTACAATTAATTGTACGTTAGATTCGGGCTCCGGTGACCTACAAGACAAAAAGAAATACATGAAGCCGAATGATCGTCGAGAGGTTGACGATCGAACGGACTCCGACGCTCAAGTCAGAATCGAGACTAGGAAAAATGGACGAATTAAATAAAACAGTAAAATTGAATAACGATGTAGAGTTGAACCCAGCGTTGTAGTATAGTTTCAATGCATTATGCAGTTTTTCATGTCCTTCTCTTTTCTTCGTTTAATGATATATATTGAGAGCCCCCCAACCATTTCCGATATTTTGGGGATATCTATTATCTCTTTTAGGGTTTTTGAATGAGTCTTCCCCTTATCTGCAATGGGCTCTGACCTGGTCGCCTGTTTTTGAATTCTGCCCGGCTTCAATTTCTTCTTTAGGCCTTCGAGCCCTCGACGGGCTATCGAGCCTTCGACCTCTTGACCTCAGATGAATATGGGCCTGAGCTTTGGGCCTTTACGGAAATGAGGCATCTACAGTTAGCTCCTCATTACTTGATTCTTGTGTTTCAAGGATCGGGTAATGAATGTCAGTGTTCGCCGATCATTTTCTTGGTTCAGCCCTAAGCTCAGATACTGATTCTATAATAGCTTTGGAGGCGTACTCGGAAGTGAATTTTAGAGAGATCTTACTGATGTAACCCGGACAAATACGAGAACGCGCGGAAGACTTCTAGGAAAGAACACGTCAACTAAGGAAGGATTCAACACTACTCTAATGACTCAAATAACAAAAAATAATCTGAATTAAATGATAAATAACTCGAAACAATATCACAGATGAACTAGACCTAATTACGACACTTAAACTATGACACAAAAATAACACACAAATCCAAAGAAAGAGAGGCTGCTTTAGGACGTTTATTATGGCTGGAAAAGGGGGTATTTGGGATGTGAAATATGGTGAAAAAAGGCTAGGGAAGATAGGATATGATAACGATTAGAATAACTTACGAAAAACGATGTAGAACACGACGAATGGGACTTGAATTAAACTTGAACACAGTTGGACTTGTTGGGACTGATGTGAGGTGTGCATTGGTGTTGGAAGGATGTTGGTGTAGACGTCTTGGTGTTGGTGTTGATGTAGAATGAATTGCAACCCGATTAATCCCCGGCGTATCTTGTACGACGAAAACGAATCTTAAAGTTGTTCTTCGATTAGCGAGTTCACCCTAATTCTTCGTGTGAATTAGAACATTCTCTTAAAATAAGACTTGAAATTGCTAGGCTTCAATAATGATAATTTTCGAGGAAAACAATCAAAAGCTTTGAATATTTGAGACACAAATTGAATGCAAAGACAAAGTTAATCAATAATGTGTCTAAAATATCAATGTAACATGGTTCCCCTATTTATAGGGCTTAATGAGCATGAAATTATGAAAGAAAAAAAAGGCCTAAAAACTGATCCAAAAAGGTCTCCTAACTATACTAGGAAAATACCTAAACTAGAATTCTATTCAAGGTAGGAAATTATCTTAAATACAATTCTAGTCAAACCTATTCAACTATGAACGAAAATTACATAAAAAAATAAATAAAAATCTGATCCAAAATAATAAATACTATAATCTAATTAATACTATAGTCTAAAATAAAATCAATCCCTTAATTAAATAACTAAGGGGGACAAAAACTTCCATGCAAGCCATGCACGTCCAAAATGCCTCCAACGTACATGCTTGTGACTTCAATTCTCTTGATCATCATGTATTGTTCTTCAAACCTTGATCTTCAATCTTTAATTGTTAACAAAGTAACAATCTTAGAATCATTTAATGGCAGCTTTGGATGGACCGATTTGATGCTTGTCACGGTCGCATCAACAAGTCAAGTCTCTCAGCTGCATTTCTACGCTGCACAAAGTAACCATTGTGATTTTTTACACATTAACAATACGAAGAAATAAACTTCGAGACATTCAAAAATGTCTATGAAACATTTCTTCAAGATAAGTTGAATTTTTAGAAAAATAAGCATTCAAAAGTCATTGAGCAGTTTCTTCTCGATCACGATGGATTGTTCTATGACGTGCGCAATTGTCACATTTTGGTTATTGAGAAATTCTGCTAAGATAAGATTGTTGGTGAAAATTTGTTGAAGTAGTATTTGTTGTTCAATATCATAGTTATGTCTTAAATTTTCAAGGTCATCATAGATGAACTTGGAGTAGAAGGGCTAAAAAAAATGGGATCCATTTTTTTGTGGGATTTGAGAAAAAGAAATGATGAGATTGATACAGTATGAATGACAATAGATGGAAATGATGCAGTATGACGATAAGTGGGGTGTGGTGCGGTGTAAATGATAATACACATTTCTTAAATAATGTGTATATCTTACCTAAAAAATCTGATGATTGAATCACAACCTTTGATTGTGATTTTCTTTAAATCTACATCGTTAATCATTATCTCGTCTAAAATATCTGAAGCTTGAATCACAATCATTGATTACAATTTACTTACATCTACACCATTGAATTATTATCTACTTCCGATTTTCTTAAATAATGTGTATATCTTATATAGAAAATATGATGATTGAATCGAAATGTGATTTTCTTTAAATCTACACCGTTCAATCATTATCTCGTCTAAAATATCTGAAGATTGAATCACAACCATTGATTACAATTTTCTTACCTCTATAAATATATTCTTCATTATACACATACTTAATTATACACATACTTCCACACCACACCTAACCATTTCAATATATTTTATTTGCTCTCTTTGTCTACCTTATTGTTCATTTTTTTCTATTTTCAATTCTGAGATGTCTTTTGCTACAAATCAAAATTATGATGAAGATATACATCTTTGTCATGTGTATGTGGATGTATCTCAAGATCCAATATAGGGTAAAAAATCAAAAGCTCTGGAATCGTGTTACAGAAGTTTACAATGCCACAAAACCATCTCTATCCATGCCAGATAGACCTCAAAGATCCATTTATACACATGCATTTCATCCTTGGTACTTGTTCAAAATTCCAAGGATGCATAGAGCAAGTCAAATTTAATAATCTTAGTGGTGCATTTGAACTTGATATTGTAAGTTGTCATTTTTATGATTATTAATTTTTTTTTGTTTATTATTTATCTTATTAAATTTTAAAATGCTTCATTTGTCATGCAGATAATTCGTGCAAAGGAACTGATGAAACTAGACCTAAAATATAAAAAAGGTTTCAAATTTGATCACTTGTGAGACATATTGAAAGATCTTAAGAATTTTGATTGTATGTCGCAAAAATTACTAGTAGAAAGATACATATCCCAATCAGGTATGTCGTTGTTTGATTCTTCATTGTCACCTGATTGATTGTTTTCATTTAATCTCAATTTAAGTGACGATAGTTGTAGTGGTAGTGGATCAACATCGCAACACCCAGAGAGTGTGAAAAAATCTAAAATGAAAAGGAAAAAAGGTGAAGATATGTCTATTGTTGTAGACATAATTAAAGATGCAAATAAAAAACTCGAACAAATTTTTAAAATCTCATCTGTTAATAGAGAACGCGATATGGAGGTACAAATGAGAACGATTGAAGTTCAAAACAAAGCTGCTGAAGCCAGAAACAGAATGACTGAAGAGTATAAGAAGTACACTGAAGCTAGCGACTCAGTGGGAAGCCAATAACAAAATCTTAATAATGGATACGGACTTGATCTCTAATCCTGCTAAATGTTTGTACTTTGAATAATATCAAGCGAGAATCTTGTCGAAAAGGCAGGAACAACTCAATCAATCAACTCTGCCAACTAATACTTTCGATTAATCAACTCCATTAACTAATAATACTTTCGACTTTGAGAGTTATTATCTAGATATGGGAGGGTCGGGATCTAGAAGTGGTCTTGGAGATTAATAGCTAAAATAAGTGTGATGCATTTTCAATATTTTATTATTATCGTAATGTGTTTCTATCATTATTAATTATGTATTTGTATTGTTGATTATAATGTATTTATGACTTTGTATTGTTATTGCAATGTTTATGTATTTGTATTTTTATTAATTAAGAATTGTGTATTTTGTGTTTAAATTAAAGCAATACTATTTATTTAATTTATATATAAAATAGCTTTAGTGATGAAAATATATTTCATAAAATTTAAACACAAAAATGAGAAAAAAGAAAGAAGATAAATGAAATATTATAAAGAAATCCATATAAAATATATAAAGAATAGAAAAGAAAAACATATAAACAACTGGTAATGAATAGTGCATCAGTTAAATAACAAATACACTATTCATCCAACATAAATTTGCCGAGCAGAGTCGCGGCTGTTGGGGGTCTTTTCTATATTGTTTTGTTGTATTCTCGCTCAAAATAAATGCCTCTTGGAGTTGGCCTATGGGCAACTCCAACCCCACGCTTCCTACGCGGTGGATGCTACATTTTTCTCTACATCCCCTTCCAACCCACCTCCACCTTTACATCCAGTTTTTTAAGTGTATTGAATAGTACCTTTTTTTTTGTTTTTCTTTTTTCACACCTCTAAAATGTAACAGGTAATATTCATCCTCTACTTTCTTTTTTTCTTTTATATTTGTATTCTTTTTTTAAAAAATTTATTGTACTAATTTTTTTCTGTATATTTTATTAATATATTAATGATGTAAATTATGTAATTTTTAGGTTAATATTGTGTTTAAATTCACTTAATATAATAAAAAAATTATAATGTAATCATAAAAAAAATAAAAACTTAAATTACAACAAATAACATAAAATGTATTACATTAAAAAAAATTAAAATTACCACAATAGTACATAAAAATAACATAAAATATATTATTTTATTTATTATTAAATAATATTAAATTTTAAATGTAAATATATTTGAAAAACATATGTGCTACACAATAATGATTAAAAAATCAATATTAAGAAGTATAAAAATAGAATATTTCATTAGAGAAATAAATGTAGAGTTAATGATTGGCTCCCACACTGCATATATAATTTTAAACATATAATATTTGCAATTTCATTTAATAAGATATTTATCAATGTAAAATTAAATTAATATTTTATAATACTATTTTAAAATTTAATTGTATTAATACAAAATAAAATAATAACTAATTTACTAAAATATCAATTTCAATTAAAAATACCTTTTGAAATTTTAAAAAGAAAAATAAAAGAAAAATGTTACAACCGTCATTCCCTTCTTGCCCACCTCACCTTCTCCCTCTACTTCCTCCATTCTATTACCCAAACCTCAATTTCTCAAACTCACAACATCAACGAAATTGAAAAATTAACAAAAAAAAAAAAAAAAGAAACCAGACAAATATCACATGGGAGGGAGGGACGCCATATTTGACGCCCATCTCTCCTCTCCCTCATTTTGTCGTGGCTGCTGCGGGAGAGCAATTTCACGCTAGACTACCATTATCGTCCCTTTTGTTGTTTCCACTGGAGATGGCCTAAGAACATCTTCAAAAGAGATAGTATATAACCCCTACCACAATTTTTGGAGAATAAAAAAAATAAAAAAATCAACCCAACGCTAGACTCTACCTTATTGTAAGGGGACCACTTTATCATCCCTCTTACCTTTTTTTCTTTCTTTCTTTTTCTTTTTACATTTTCTTTTGTTACGTTACACTATTTTACTTTTTTCTTTTTCATTTTTTATTAACATGTTAAAAATAAAAAAAATTGTTATTTTATGTTTAATTTCACTTAATATAATAAAAAAATATCATAATACAACTGTAAAAATTCCAATAACTTTTCAACTTAAAATACATTACATTAAAAATAAAATCACCATATTAATACTTACAAATAGCATAAAATAAATTATATTAAATTAAAAATATGATTTTCAAATAAGATTATGATTGAATTGTGCATATGTAAAACGAATCGTAATAGACGGTGGTGATTCAGTTCTTTTTATTTTCATATAGGATTATGATTAAATGTACATGTATAAGTAAAATTACAATGATAGTTGGTGATTCAATTCTTATTAAATAACATGTGGTTATACAAATTAATTTAAATTAAAACATAGCTCTCTAAAATAATTTATATACAAATTAATTTAAATTATAATTAAATAATATTAAATATTGAACGCAAATGTATTTGAAAATATATATGATATAAAATAATTTGATAAAAAAATCAATATTAGAAAGTATATAAATGGAATATTCAATTATAGAGGAAAAAAATAAAAATAGAAAAAAATATAAAAAAATGTGAGGTAGAGGTGCCTAAATAAAACCGGACCGGCGGTTATAACCGCCGGTTAGACGGTTTGGGATGGTTCCGGAACCGTACGGATGGTTACGGTTTGTAAACCGTAACCGTCAACCATAATAGGGCGGTCCGGTTCTGGTTTGGGGGACGAATTAATACAAACCGCCGGTTTGGGCGGTTAACCGACGGTTTGTATATATATATATATGTCGGAACCGTGTATTGTGATCTAGATATTAGTTTGTTTTGTCTTTCTTTTATTTATTTTGCAGGTAGAATTAATATATGGATGGACATGTGATTTGACCAAGTCTTGGAGATAAAGTCCAAGATATGTTTGTTCCTATATCTATGGAACGGTTGTTTGCTTGCGGCTAAAGTCAATGAATGATGATAGGAGTGCGGTTCGTGCAAGTCATATGAGTAGAGGCCAAGTATATTGTTTTGTATATATAGGAATCAGTTGTATAGTGTTAGATACGAAGTTCAGAGAGAATTATTCAGATTATAGATCGAGTTTTTGTATTCTACAGATTTTCTACTAGATTTGGTTAAGACAACTTTAGTCTCAACTTTCTGTGAAGGAAGAGATAATGTGTCTTAATATTTTAGTTAGTGTTTGTCTAGTAGTGTTTTTGTAATTCACATATTCTATATAGTGAAGATTTCGCCCTGAGGCATTTCGCGAGGTTATAGAAATATAATCTCATGAAAATTCCAATCCATTGTTTCTGTTTTAAATTTCCGCTGCGTATGCAAAGTTGTCTCAACTTTATACACAACTTTGTACACAACTCTTTCAAAACCGAGAATTCGGTTTCTTCAATTGGTATCAGAGCAGACACTTGACACACTAAGTGGTGATCCTGTTTTCGTAAGGCACAATGGATTACACGAACCCGTTGTTCAACAAACCTCCTATTCTGGATGGCATGAACTATTCTTTTTGGAAAGTTCGAATGAGATCATGCATCAAATTGATTAATGCAAGAGCATGGAATGCCGTACAAAAGACATGGACGCATCCTAAGACCGTGGATGCTGATGGAGACTCGTACCGCACCCCTCCGTCAGAATGGACCAGGGAACAAAATGAAGAAGCTACCTTCAATGATAAGGCACTCAACGCAATTCAATCCTCCTTAGATGTTCAAATGTTCAAACTCATAAGAAATTGTGAGTCGGCCAATGAAGCGTGGGATATACTTCAGCAACATTGCGAAGGTGATGTCGGAATTAAAGAATCGAGGCATCGGATTCTTACCATGAAATTCGAAAACATGAAAATGGAGGATGATGAAACCGTTGGAGACTACTGCAACAAGCTGCTTGAGATAGCAAATGAATGCACTGATCTTGGTGATCTAATCACCAATAAGAGGTTAGTCTCAAAAGTCTTGAGGACACTTACACCTCGTTTTGACATGAAGGTTGTTGCAATTGATACGGCTTCAAATACTGGATGCCTGGACTTTACTAAACTGATGAATGATTTGAAGACATTCGAGATGGAATTAAATGAAAAAGGTGGACATAAGAAGAAGGGAATTGCCTTGACTGTCGAGACAACTTCAAAATCAACTTCAGCCTATGACGAAGAAGAGGATGAAGATCTTGAAGTAATCAATGAAAAGAATCCCGATTATACTCTTCTTACCAGAAGACTTAACACTCTCATTCGAGCTAGCAAAGGGAAACAACAAAAGGGGGGTGGTGAACAACGCAAGCCTCGCAATGATTCTTCTGGATCCTTGGTTCTCTATGAAAGATTGAACACACCTAGAAAAGAACCAAAGATCATAAAACGTGCTGCATCAGATCATTTCAGACCAAAGGAAGTGAAAGACTTCTCCACTGTTCAATGTTATGAGTGCAAAGGATATGGACACTTTGCAAATGAGTGTCCGAACACTTTTAGAAAACTTGGGAAACAGGTTAATTTTCTATCTCTTAGTGATAGTGAGCTAGATACTTCAGGGATTTATGTAGAGGAGATACCAGATGATGCACCAAATGAGCACGCAGCCTTAACTGCAGTATGTGTTGAAGAGAATAAGTCAAGTCACACTGAAGTTGAGATAACTTCTGAAAGGTATTATGAGTCTTATTACAAAACTCTTTTTTGTTTCAACACTGTTATAACTACTGCAGATGAAGAGGAAGAAGTCTCTGAAGAAGAAACATTGGAGTTATTGGTAAAGATGCAAGGACTTTACAAAGAGTTGTACTTAAAGTGGAGCAAACAGTGCAAAGTGGTGGAGTCATTTCATGAGGAAAGCACTATCCAGAAAGCGTCACTGGCAAAGCTGGAAGTAATGCTGACAAAGAAAGACGCTGAGATTGACAACATGAGGATCCAGCTCAACCATGCAAATGAGACATTCAAAAGGCTCAACACCGGTACTTCCAAGCTAGATGAGGTTCTTGCTCAAACTAAGGTAACTTCACATGGGATAGGCTATGATAAAAGTGTGAAGCCCGCCTTTACACAAATCATGTCTACCCATGGAAAACCATTTGTAAAAGCAAAGGAAGTTCCCTCCACTTCGTCGGTAAAAAGGAAACGTAGGAGGTACATTTGTCACTATTGTTTCCTCCCTGGACACATTAAACCTTTCTGTCATAGGTTCTTGCAGGAACACCAAAAGGAGATGCATCTGAGGAAACAAGCATCAAATCTTATCCTTACAAGCAAGGGTGACAAGTCCAAGAAATTGGTATGGAGACCCAAAATTACTGCCACAGCTACCTGCCAAGTGGTCTTCACTGCATCAACAGATAATGACTCAACAACTTGGTACTTTGATAGCGGATGCTCAAGTCACATGACTGGTTCTAGATGTTACCTATCAAACTATCAAAGAGTAAATGGTAGCGAAGTAACCTTTGGAGGAGGATCAAATGGCAAAATTGTAGGACGCGGAACCTTGGACAGTCCTGGACTCCCAAAGTTGGCTAATGTATCACATGTTGAAAGGCTGACAGCAAATCTCATTAGCATCAGTCAACTCTGTGATGACAACTTCAGCGTCGTCTTTGATAAAGAAAGTTGTACTGTGATAGACAGCCATGGCAAACAAGTAATTTCTGGGGTAAGATCTTCCAATAATATCTATGAAACTAACAGAAATAGCTATTTAAGTGCGCAAGTACATGAGGTGCAGCTTTGGCATCAAAAATTGGGCCACACAAATTTCCACAATATGAAGAATCTCCAAAGGTTCAATGCTGTTCTTGGAATTCCAAAGTTGAACATATCAAGCCCAAGCCTATGTGGAGATTGTCCAAAGGAGGAGCACCTGAAAACTGTAAAAAGGATCATTCGGTATGTGGCTGGAACTTGTGAATTGGGTCTATGGTTCACAAAGGACATAACAACAGATCTTGTTGGATACAGTGATGCTGATTGGGCTGGAGAAATTGATGATAGACGGAGTACAAGTGGATGATGTTGTTACTTAGGAAACAACCTCATCTCTTGTCACAGCAAAAAGCAAAATTGTATCTCATTGTCCACAGCCGAGTCCGAATATGTGGTTGCCGGGAGCTGTTCAACTCAATTGATATGGCTGAAGTCGATGCTGGATGATTATGGCCTAGAAAACGATTCTTTGATAATACTTTGTGACAATACAAGTGCCATCAACCTTGCTAAGAACCCTGTCCACCACTCCAAATCCAAGCACATTCATTTAAGGTATCATTTTATTAGAGATTTAGTTGAAAAGAAATTATTAAAGTTAGAGTATATTAGTACAGACAATCAACTGGCTGATTTATTTTCAAAAGCTTTAAGCTATGAGAGATTCTTAATTCTGAGAAAATCTCTTGGTTTGTGTTCAATATGAAAATTACAGCTGACCCAACTGTTGTCACAACTTTTGGCATATCATCGTTAACTGTGAAGTTGAACGGATTCGAGGATGAAAAAGCCTATTTTAAGGTGAAACCATGATTGTTCTTATAAAATCATATAACTAGATCAAAGATCTTAGATAAATGATTTTTATGAGATTCTTTTGATTATTCATCTAATCATCATCTGCTTCTCTTCTTAATAAGTTTTCTATGATGTAACAAAAGTTTTCTGATAAATAAAATTTTGGTGACAATAGTTGATAACTTAAGAAAAAAAAACGAAAATTTTGAAAGTCAGTTGAATGTATCTGGAAATGTATCTTACTCTATCTTTAATACTCATTTTGACTATATCTTTAATTTATTGATTCCTATTTATTTGGAGGCGGGTATCTATCTTTATATCCCTCTATTTTCATTCTTGTCATTTTCATTCAGATTCTCGTCACTTTTTGCAAAAACCCTCTGAAACTCTTCATCTTCCCGAAACCCTTCTCTTTCATTTTTTCATTCCTTCTCCATGAATCCCGATAAGTTGAGACAGATTTAGGAGCTGTTCAACGATCCTGAAGCGTCGGCCTATCTCCGACACTTGTCTACCTTTCCCCCACAATCTTCGTTCTCTCCGCCGCAACCTATCATTCCTAACCCTTTTTGATTTCTATCACCAGATTCCACTCCAATCCTCCGACCTAAAGTACTTCTGTCTCCGTCTAGGGAAAATGCACCGATAGAGATTTCTCCAGAAATGGCCAGTTGCTTAGAAGTCCAATCGCAACCGCTTGCATTACCGGCTTCATCTCCGATGATTTTTTCATCTCAAGCCATAATTCTAGCTCCTGACGGTGTAATCATGCCACCCCTTGACACTCCTGTGTTTGCCGAAGAGCCACTCGACACTCTGGTGCTTGCCGATGAACCACTTGACCCTCTTTTCCCTTCCGACGAAGGGAACCCTCATAACGGAGGACCCATTGAAGTGCCGTTCTCAGAAGTAGAACAGGAACAACAAGAAGAAGGGTTAGAAAAGGCAAAGTCTCCTCCGAAGAAAAGCCCCGTTAAAACCAAACGGATTCCTCCACCTCGCCGGTCTCAACGATTGCATTTTACCGGAAGTTCCTCTCGGACCCAGGAAGGCCCTATTGAAATTACCTCCGAACCAGATCAAGAGGATAGCGAAGGGTCATCTGAGAAGAGACAGGTTGAGACACAAGTTGATGTGCCAGAGGGAGATCGAGAGGAAACGGAGATTGAAGCTGAAGCTGAGCCTGAAATCGTCTCCACTGTGTTAAAGAAGGGGAAGAGGAAGGTTTTGACATCTCCCTCTTCAAGAGCCAAATGAAGCAAGGTTCGTTCTTCCAAGCGAGCAAAATTGTGTATCGATCCCGATGAGGAAGCCGCTCTTTCAGAATCTGATTTAGAGGTATCGAAATCTGAATCTCAGTTATTTTATTCTGATGCTGCTAAGAAGAATTGGGAATATTTTAAAAATTGAGAAATTTTAAATGATAGGGTAGTTGATGTTAAGGATTTTGATAAACATAATTTGATTGTATTTCTGAAGAAGATGAGGGTTTAGGGTAGTGTTTCATATGCCAAACCTTATGTAGTTGAAATTGTGCCTTTGTTCTATGCAAATTTGTCTTTTGAGTTTGGGAATCCCTCATCCAAACGATTCGGGAAGGTTTTTGTTAGGGGGAGTGTTTATAGTTTCACCCCAGGAAAGATTAACAAATTTTTGAGCCTTCCAAATGTTTCTATAACTAATGATGAGGTAGATGAAGATCTTGAAGTCAAGATGGCAAATGTGCTAACTGGGGGAAGAGCTGATGTGTGGCATGGTAAGAGGGTGAACAGAATTTCCTCAGTCCTCACATCCCTCTTTTCTACTTTGCACAAAATTTCAGTTAGCAACTGGATTCCTACTTCGAATTCCACCGTTGTTTCTCTGGAACATGTTTCTCTTCTGTACAAGTTTAGGTAGTCTTATGTTCTCTGCTATTGCTGAAGTTGCCATGACTAAGAGCAACAAGAAACTTGTGTTTCCATCTCTTATCTTTAGCATGTTGGTAGAACAAGGTTTCAAGCCCAAGAAGATAGATGTGTTCACTCCTCGACTCACTTTTCAGACTGTGCAGAAACTTTTTCTCACAGATTCAAGAGTTGTGGATCTGCCTTGGGTGAATGAGGAAGAAGTTGCTCCACAATCTCTTGGACTTCGTTGCTCTATCCCTGTATTTGTTTTGCAGGAACAGATTGAGCTCTACACTGCTCCGATAGAGATCTTTGCCAAGCAAAGGAAAGTATTCCAGCGTCTTCTTTCTTCCCAAAAAGGGGGAGAGACTGGTGGTGGAGAAGGCAGTAGCAGAGGCAAAAGAAGGGCAGCAGCAAGTGAAGAGGAGGAAACTGTTAACATTTAGCTGTTTTTGATAGTATCATGTGATTATCCTAGTATGTTTTTGAATATGATATTTTGTTTTGAAAAGTATGCATGTCAGGGGGAGTGAAGTGTGCATGACAGGGGGAGCAATTAAGTAATTGTGTTTAATTGTGCTTGTTCTTTTATGCCAAGTACATGTTTAGGGGGAGTTCAGTTATGTTATGATGATGTGTGAAGTTGTTTTGGAAAGAAAGACAAAAATGGGGAGATTGTTGGAACCGTGTATTGTGATCTAGATATTAGATTGTTTTGTCTTTCTTTTATTTATTTTGCAGGTAGAATTAAGATATGGATGGACATGTGATTTGACCAAGTCTTGGAGATAAAGTCCAAGATATGTTTGTTCCTATATCTATGGAACGGTTGTTTGCTTGCGGCTAAAGTCAAGGAATGATGATAGGAGTGCGGTTCGTGCAAGTCATATGAGTAGAGGCCAAGTATATTGTTTTGTATATATAGGAATCAGTTGTATAGTGTTAGATACGAAGTTCAGAGAGAATTATTCAGATTATAGATCGAGTTTTTGTATTCTGCAAATTTTCTACTAGATTTGGTTAAGACAACTTTAGTCTCAACTTTCTGTGAAGGAAGAGATAATGTGTCTTAATATTTTAGTTAGTGTTTGTCTAGTAGTGTTTTTGTAATTCACATATTCTATATAGTGAAGATTTCGCCCTGAGGTATTTCGCGAGGTTATAGAAATATAATCTCGTGAAAATTCCAATCCATTGTTTCTGTTTTAAATTTCCGCTGCGTATGCAAAGTTGTCTCAACTTTATACACAACTTTGTACACAACTCTTTCAAAACTGAGAATTCGGTTTCTTCAATATATATATATATATATTTTTTTACGGTCGAGATCACGATCCGTGTGATCTTGATCAACGGCTAGGAACGCACGGAGGCGGATCGCTGACGTGGAACCGCCGGTTTTGGATCGTCGTACTCATTCTGGAGTACATATTTCTGATGATGCTGAGACGACGACGCCTCAATTTCAACAACAACAACCTGAAGAATATGTGAATCCCTATGGCGGAGCCGATAGCGGTTTCTACAATGATCCAAGTGGTGGCGGTTTCTACCATGATCCAAGTACCGGTGGCGGTTTTCACAACAATCATACTGCAGCTCAAATGGCAGTTGACGAAGAAGTGGCAAGATGGATCCAGTTTGAAGAATTACAACGATCTCAAGAATCTCGTGCTTTCAGCGGAAATCCATCCATCGATCTCGACACGGAGGAGGCGGAGGAAGAGGCGGAGGCCGTTCCAACAAGAAATACGGCACTAAAATCTGCTCTTTTCACTATTCATTTCCGAAAGGTGGCAAGGAAGAATGAAGCGGGTGTGTTTGATTTGTATTGCAACTATTGTCCGAAGCAATACAAATTTCGCACTGGAGGAGGCTATGGGACGTACTGGTCACACATCACCAACAATCATCAAGTCGAACTTGGACGTGCTCAAGCTCAATAGCAACTCAACTTCCAACCGGTAAGCAGTCAAAATATTGAAAGCCAAGATGAAGGTACGCCGTACTCATCCCAACTCTTTAGGTTTGACCTTCTAGTTGCTAGGGAACAAATGTGTTATTTTATTTGTGAAGAATCTTTAGCACTTCAATTTGCCGATAGCATGAATTTTGAACGTCGTATGAAAGCTGCTTATAATCCTGGTGCTCAAAGAATACCTAGAATGACTATGACTAGGACCCTTGAAAAATTGCATATAAGATATAAGTCCAAATTGAAAAGTGTTATTAGTAAAATTCCTTATATGGTTGCTATTTGTTCTGATATTTGGTCTGATAAATTTATCCGTCGTCATTATATTGCTGTTACATTGCATTGGATTGATTATTCATGGAATTTAAATAAACGTTTAATTTCTTTTCGTAGATTTAACTGTCAACATAGTGCTACTAATATTGCTAAGGCTATTATTAAAATTTGCAATCATTTTAAAATGCTTGATAAAATTTTTTCTATTGGTTTTGATAATGCGAGTGCTAATACGGCTAGTATTAGAGAATTAATTCAAGCATGTAATCCAATCTTGCATGGTAAATATTTTCATACTCGATGTATTGCTCATATTTTGAATTTATGTGTTCAAGATGGACTTAGAATATTAAATAACTCAATTCAACCTATTCGTGATGCTGTAGATTATATTCATGGTAGAGTTAGAGTTAGACGTAGGTGGGAAAAATTCTGTAGGGAAGCTGGTGTGCATCCTAAATTTTTTAACTTAGATGTGCCTAATAGGTGGAACTCTACTTATGAAATGCTTTCTGCAACTTTTGAATATCGTGAATTATTATGTTCTTTTTTTGCTACGCATATTGAATCGTTTATTTTATTATCTTTGTATTGGGATGATTGTATTGAATTAATGGATCTTTTACAAGTTTTCCAATATGCAACAAAAGATTTATCCGGTGTGTATTACCCTACCGTGTGCAAATTTATGTATCATTGTTGTTTAATTGCTGCAAAATTTAATGCCTGTAGTCATAAACCCGATTTGCAAGATATGATTCTAGCCATGGTAAAAAAATCGCTTAAATATTTTGATCATGTGCCTAATATTTTTTTTGGTTGCAAAAATATTAGATCCTACTTTTAAACTTAGTGCTACTAACGATATGATTGACATGTATTACAAGTTTTTGTCTACTATGAGTTTTACAGGTTCCGATCCCGATATACATGTGCCAACTGCTGAAGAAATTAAAACAGAAATTTATGAGTCTATATATTCACTTTAAAGAGAATATGAGTTAAAATATGCTGATAGTATAACTCATCCAACCAGTCGTTCTTCAGGTTCTAGTAGTTCTTTTTCGTTAGGATTAAATACTTCATCTTCACGTGGTAGTGCTTTACAAGAATTCCAAAAAAATTTCCATAGTAGAGGAAATACTAGGCGTAGTCAAAATGAATTAGATATGTATTTGCAAGACCCTGTTGTGCCCCCCGATGATGAAAATACAGGTCCCAACAATTTTGATGTTCTCAAGTGGTGGTCCCGAAATCAAGAGCGGTATCCTTTGCTTGCAATTATGGCAAGGGAGATTTTTGGAGTCCCGGCATCCACGGTTGCGGTCGAGCAAGCTTTCAGTGAATCTGGTTACATGTTGGACGAACGGAGATCAAATTTGACACCGGATCATCTCGAAGCTCAAATGATGTTGAAGGATGAGTCCAAAGCCGACCTAAGAGAGCAAGAGAACCGCTGTGACGACTTGATGGATGGACCGCTCATTGAAGTTGGCTCGGAGAGTGAAGCCGAAGGAGGGAGCCAAACCGGAGATGATTGGGACGACGACTTCGAATTCTAGACTCGCCAAGGAAAAAAGGTAAAATGAACTACGAGGGCTTTGATTCCAAGGTAAGGGATACGTAGGCAGCTTCATATGAAGTGCAAGCCCAAATTTCAATTATTTCTTTCCCCCCCAATTCCTAAATTCTAAATTAGCTCAAATTGTAACTTGTAAATTGTAATTTGTAAATTGTAATTTTATATTTTCATAGTTTGATTAATTTACAATTTGTATTTTGTAACTTGTTACTCGTAAATTGTAATTTGTAAATTTGTAAATTGTAATTTCATATATTCATATTTTCATAGCTTGATTAATTTACAATTTGTATTTTGTAACTTGTAATTTGATAAATTAAATTATATTCTCAATATTCTTGTAAGTTGTAACTTGTAAGTTTTATAACTTGTAAAATGTAAATTGTAAGATATAAATTATAAAATTATATAATAATATCAAAATTCAAATAAACTTGTGCTTTGTCATACTTCTTAGTTTTTAACTTGTAAATTAGTAATTTTATCGATTTAGTACTTAGTAGTTTTTCGTCCAACCGTCAATTCGAGTTCGGAGAGATAGAGGAAAAAAAAAACCCGAAAACCGGCAGTTAACCGGATAACCGCCGGTAACCGGCCAAAACCGACCGAGGTAAAAACCGGCGGTTCCGGTTAACAAACTGGAACCGTCAACCGTCTACGCACGGTGCGGTTCCGGTTCCGCCGTTCCGGAACCGCCTAACCGGCGGTTTCTAACCGGAACCGGCCGGAACTGGAACCGTGGGCATCTCTAATGTGAGGTGCTCAAGGAGGTGCACACATGCCTGGAAGTTGAGCGCGGATTTTAGAGTAGTTTGATCCTTCTAGCAAATTATGACCCGTTAAACCATCTCATATAAATTTGTGTCTTGATTTTATCAGCAACTATGGATTTGTATATTTAATTGTATCCTTAGTCATGTATGAATTACTCACCCTAGAATAACGTGCAAATTACTCATATATTGATCACATTGTGAAATACACACTCAACGTACTACTTCCTCAGTCCCTTTCCTTTTTTTTATACAAATTAAGAAATGCATTTAATATATATTGAAAATACACGATGTATATAAAATTGTTCAATATTACCCTTATTTTCTACTCTATAATTTTTCCTTCATTTCTAGATTTCAAAGAATATTACATATATAGGGTTATATCTGTAAAAAAAGGGTTTAATGCAATTAAAATTATGAAATAGGACAGTAATTTTGGGACATATAAAAAAAATAAGAAACTACAGTCACGAGACATGGGAAGTATTTTTTTTTTCAACACTCACTCCTCTTTAATTTTATGTAGATAGATTTATTTTGTTTTAAAAGATAAAATAATTAATTCTAGTGAATTCCTGCCTAACAAAACGATTTGGGAGAGTATCCACTTTCATTTGGCTTTCCAAATGATTAGTTAGGTGTCAATTATAGTCAGATCGGGATATATATTTATATATTTAATAATAAAATCGTGGCTAAAAATAATAAGTCTTAAATGATCATGCTCAATTTTTTTTGCCAAAAATAGTAAATGTGAATAAATAAATTTTTTATCATGTTAAATCAAAATTAGTGGACAATAAACGTGTATATCTCGGAATACGAAAAAGTGAATTGCAGAGGTTTTGTACTCTTCAAGAAGGTATATTCATCGTCTCCAGAAGCTTCTTCCAAAAACAGTGTGAGTACGATTCTTAAATAATATTGTTAGTTTAATTAGTCATCCTGTTTGATTTATTTTGTATGAAGTTTGTGTGAACAAGTTGACAGTCTCTGAGCAAAACTCTTTAAAAAAAATTGTTGCAGGTATTACTGCTACAAATACAAGTTTTTGGTTCAATTCTTCCACACGTAACAAACCAATACAATCGGTAAGAGCTTTGGTTGGTTGAAGCTTCCTTCTTCAATCTGAAATCATCATAGCACACTTGAGTTATAAAAAAATTGCATCATTGCATCAATAAATATTGTCATAGACTTTAAATACACTTTATTTGCAGATCTTAAATTTTATTCGTTTTCTTGCTAAATTAATTTTCTTTTCAAAACCTTGATTATATGAACTGTTGTCAATGCTAGCAACAAGTTCTGGGGTATGATTTTCTGTATTTTATATTCTGACATCCATTTGTAATTTCTTTTATGAAACTCCAGGTTTTATAATGATGGTCGAGCGATTCGAACTGACCAGAGAAGAATCTGGAGCAAATTGAGTGTGAAGGAAAAATGAGTAAAAGCGTTTAGATCGGAGAGTGCTGTTTCTGAAGATGAAAATGTACGGTGTTGATGCAGACTGCATGGAGTCTGTTTTTGTTGGATACGCCGCGAAGCTAGAAAGTAGTAGTTCTCTTGATGGAGAACATAATTAGAACCCTCCAAAAATTAATATGTAACTTTTTTGGCATATATATTGTGTTTCTTGTTTTATTTTTTCATAATATTTCTTCAATTAATTAAAATTTTGTCCGAACTCAATATTGTCATCGTGAAATTTAATATGAATATTTTTTTTATCTTCAATAAAATTCAACAAATTCTAAAACTTCTAATATATTCTAAATCATCATCTATTTGTGATGTGTAATATGATGATTTTTTTATGTTCTTTCGAGAACACGTAGGAGGTGCATGATTATGGATGATAATTAAAAGAAACAAAAAGTCAAACAAAAAATATTATTAATTAAATACTAATGAGATTTTTTTTTCGGATGAAATTGACACGGCGGAAATGGCTAAAAATGGCGAGGAAGACAAATTTAAATTGTTGTTTAATATATCAGAAAATTAAAAACATTATATATTTTTTATTTCTTATCTACACGTATACTACTATATAATGTGTTTGAAAAAAAAAATATTCACTCCTTACCCTTAGTCTATTCTTTATATTGCGTTTTTTATTTTTTTATTTTTATAGTATATTTGTTATATTTAAAATTTTGTATTCACTTTTTATTCTTAGTCTATTTTTTATATTAATCTTTTATTTTGATAGTTGATTTGTTATATTTAAAATTTTTTATATTCACTTATTTCTCTTATAATCTATAAACTTTTCCTTATATTTTAAATTTATGAAAAACAATTAACATCCGTGCGATGCACGGGAATTACTAGTAAAATTTCAATTAGAATTATCACTGTAATTATTTGTACAATGCTGGTTAATAATTAATTTATATAGTGAAATGTAGATTTTTTTTTATATTTTCATTATGTATAGAGAGGCCAAAATAATAATTTCTTTTCTTTTCTTTTTTATTTTAATTATGTATAGTGGGGCTATACATTTGAAGTTTCATTTTATTTTTTTAGGATTTAAAAAAAAAGGGGATATAAGGATAAAAATGTCTAGTATAATAATTTTTATATTTTCATTAAATTTGGGAGCTATGAATAAAAGAGTGTTGTGTTTAGAACTCTAACGACGAAAATTCGAGAGTCGTGGGCTGACCGTCAACCTGTGGGCTTGGGCGATCACGGATAATGAACGGTGGATGATGGACTGATGGGAAACGTGGTGCAATAATGTTAAAAGAGAATTCAGTTGATAAAAATATAAAAAGACAGAAATATCCTATTAAATTTGGCGCCAAGAGAAAAACGGTGTTTTTGATATATTAATATATTAATAGTATATAGGTATCGATATGTAAATTTGGAGGATTCTAATTCCGAATCCAATCTTGGGTAGTTCGTACTTGGTACATATATAAACCCCGCAACACTCTGATTCTCTCTCTACACCGTTCCCAAGCTAAAATCACCGCGTTAACCCTAAACCTAATCAACTTCGTTCAATTGGAATCACCAACGATCGGCGAAGATGGTGCTCGCACAGTTAGGAGGAAGCATCTCGCGTGCTCTTCAACAGATGAACAATGCGATGATCATTGATGATCATCAACGAGATCACGCGCGCTTCTCCAATCCGATGTCCAGTTCAAGCTCGTTCGGGACATGCAGGCCAATATCAAGAGGATCGTCAGTTTTGATCATCTTGCCGCTAGCCACAATAAGCGCAGAATAATCCAACAGGTGAACTTTTAATTTTGGCTAATCGAGTTCCATTTTTTTATCGAATTTATGTTTTGCGGGAGTGGAGGAAGTTTTAGTTGGAGAGGTTAATTAATTTGGCAGGAATTAGAAGAGAGGGAAAACAAGTGTTACATGTAACTGATGCTGCTGTTGCGGCACATGCCAATTTCTTTAGCCTTAGCAATGGCTTGGTATATCTTTTTCACTCCTCTGCTTCTGTTAAATTTTTTGCTTGTTCCTTTTCTTTTTGCAGGCTGTTTTTAATGAGCTGTGCAAAATACTGGATCCAGGGAAACCTTCTTTTTCTCCAAAGAAAGGAGAACCTAGTGTTGTTATGTTTGTTGGTCTTCAAGGTACGCAGCTACCATGAGATTACAGTATGTTTAGCCAATGATAGTTGTTTATGCTAGATTCTGGGTCAAAAGTCTGATAATCTTACCGGCATTAATAATTTGCAATTACCTGCTTAACTATTCAACTTGTGTTGTGCTTATGCATTAACGTTTGGTGGTATGAACCTGATTACAGGATCTGGGAAAACAACCACCTCTACAAAGTACGCATCCTACCACCGGAACAAAGGCTATAAACCAGCTCTCATTTGTGCAGATACATTTAGAGCTGGTGCTTTTGATCAGTTGAAGCAGAATGCCACAAAAGCTAAAATTCCTTTTTATGGAAGGTATTGTTTTTATCTATTATTTGGTGGATTAGTTTCTCCCTTACCTTTAGAAATTCTGACAGTAAAAAACCCCTCGTAATACCGGCTGAAATGGAGACACAAAAACATTCCTTTGTTTGCTCAATTGCCCTAAAAGATGGATATTACTATATGTTGTTAATGATTCATACAAAAATGATATCAGGATCTCTTTCTTTTTCCCCTGGTTTTTTTAGGGGGTTGGAGGTGGTTGTAGGGGCAGATTATAGGAAGAGAGGATAACACATGAGCATGACCAAGTGACATCTTTAGCAAGCATGTCAAAGTTATTATTGGAAATTTAGAAAGTTGAATTCACCTCAGTCAGTAATGTTTTAGAACTGTTCTTGTGAAGATTATTAGCAATCTCGCATTTTTCTATAGTTTTTCCTTTTTATATTATCCTGTATTTATACAGATGTAGGTTCTTAATTAAAACTGGGGATTGGATCTGTGGCATATTACATGTATCAATAGCATATGTTACCTTATCCAGACCTTCCTCTTTTACAATGTGTGTTGTTTCTGTGTATATTAAAGAAATGTTTGCAGAATTCTTAGTTTTGGGATTCTGTACTTAAGTATTGATTGCTTCTGCTAGATGTTCTTGTCTTATGCAGGTAGGTAGGTACATGTAATCTTATTTCCATTTGGTATAATATTTAATGTGTCATTTAACAGCTATACAGAGTTCGATCCAGTAAGAATTGCAGTTGAAGGAGTTGAGAGATTTAGGAAGGAAAATTGTGATCTCATAATTGTTGATACCAGTGGACGTCACAAGCAGGAGGCAACACTTTTTGAAGAGATGCGTCAAGTTTCTGAAGCAACGGTACTCCTTTGTGGTATTTTATGATCTTTTCTTTCGATATCGAATTTGATAATAATCATTTCTTTTGGATACTACAGAAACCAGATCTTGTTATATTTGGTCAAGCTGCATTTGATCAGGCTCAAGTATTCAAGCAAAGCGTTCCAGTTGGAGCTGTGATTGTCACGAAGATGGATGGGCATGCTAAGGGAGGTGGAGCTCTTAGCGCGTAAGTGTAGTAAACTTATCGCATATTTTAATTATAAGTGATGCAGTTGCAATTAACACTTGATAATAATGCACAAAATATATTGTCATATGCTGGCGCCAGCACGACATGAAAGGGTTAGAGAACTTTCACTTGGTATTGGGCCTATTAGCCCTGACTGTAATATTACCTAGGAGACCAGAATTTGTAACCGGTAAGAATTGTCCAGTCTACCATGATAAAAAGGTTTGTCAACAGATTCGATGATGGTATTACGAGCACCATTTGCTACATCTGAGGGTTAAAAGATTATGAGAGGTATCATGGCGTTGGACAGTTCTATACTTATTTGTCTGTTCACAATAGTAAGAAACCAAGGACAGTGTGCATTATGTTTCTAAGTGCAGTAGATTTGTGAATTCAAAGGTAGTATTTCATTTCAAAGCATGATTGATCAAACAAAAAAACTTCAAGCATATCCAAAATATTCTTCGAATCGAATGTAAATTTATTGTTTATTAGTAAGAATTTTTAGATAAATTTATTACTAGTAAAAAAAATAAAAAATCATTTGTAGCTGATGGTGCAAATAGAAATTAACTTTATTTTGTTTGGGGATTGTGCCGTATGATTTATGGATTGTGCTGTAATCCCTACTACATACAAAATATATAATATAAGAGGAAAAATGTAATCAACTAATTCTAAAGTATACAAAATAAAATAAGAAGAAAAAATTCAATTCACTAATTCTGAGTAGTGTATTAACAGGAGATGTTTTAAAACGAAATGCAAGTCATTGTTTCATTCCCTCACATAAACTCTAACTGCCTGCTCTTGCTTGAACACTTGTCCAAAGTACTGCTTGAAATTCCCCAGACTTCGTCTTTCAAAACGCTGTCGCAAACACTAGAATTCAAGCATTGTTTCAGAAACCAAATGACGAGATACTTCGGGCTCAGAGTTTCTTCAACAAAAACGATTGGATATAATAAATGCATCGATTCGCACAATTGCTTGATGTCATTAACTGTCGAAGAAACTCGAGTCCGAGGTATCTTGGCGTTTGATTTCAAGATCCAAAGTAAAAATCAGAAACCATACAGTCGCCTCGGAGATCTTGCTGGAAGAAACCATCAGATGGGAATGCATACCATCAAGAGTAGCAAACATTAATAACATCACTTGCTCACAAACATTTAGTTTACACGAAATCAAAATCAAATTAAGTGATAAAAATCGAGAAAACTAGAAGAAAACAAAAGGATGATGACATGATAAGTCAGTAGTAGCTGGTAGTGATCACAGATTGAAATCTCATTGGGAATCCGTCTGAATTTTTTCATCATCCAATACCAAGCCATCAATCAATTCAATTTATAAAAGAAAATGTATAATAATAATGAAAAATGGAAAAGAAAAAGAGACAGTGGAGTTATGAAAGAACAACGGCGGCTCAGACATCCAAGGAAGGAAAAAAGCAGCATAAGCTCTCAAGCCCGGCTAAGGCGAAAGCACTTAGGCGGCCACTGCGAATGTTTTGAGAAACAAGCCTTACATTTTAGCATCATTGCCGACCAATCTCAATGAAACACAATAATTCAAACCAATAATACATAAATAAATTAATTAATTGAAAAAAAAAATACACACAGATGAATGACCAAGTGATGAATCCCCATTTGTGATGAGGTTATTTATAGCAAGAAAAAGAGACTGAGAATTTGTATTCTAGGGTTAGTTTTTTTGGAAATTTATGAACGGGCAGAACGGCGGTGCGGCGCTAAAGATATGAAGCCAACAATACCACTAGTTTTGTTAATGGGCTTGAATTACTGGGCCATGTTTTTGAGCCTATATTACTAGATGCTTAATGGGCTAATACACGGATACGCTTATGCAGCTCATTATTTGTTTTTTGGGAAATGAGAAATTCTATAGACAGCCCCGATTTATTCTCCATAGTTCCGATAATTTAAAAGATAAAAATATAATTTCAATGTTTTTTTTGCCTGGTAGTCTTTTTTATTTTTTAAAGTTGTAGCCTCAATTATTTTAACTTATAAAATTCTGGAAAAGAAGAAGAAGAAAAAACACAGCGTCGTAGCAATGATCTTCCTTCCAATTTTTGCAAATTCATGTGTTCGATGGCTATGTTTTCACATCTATTGAATCTTTGAAATTTTTACTAGAATCAAATTCTTAATCAAATTTTTTTCTATATCCATTAAAAAAATATTATTGGGTTTATGTACTTTGTTGTCCACGAGAACCATGACATCTTCTCCACATCATTAGTCTCTATTTTCTCATCTCTTGCTTTGATCTTCATTGTTGCAACACCTTAAATCACTCATTATCGTTGAGATGGTGGAAAGTTCTTGATTTTTCAACAAAAAAATTTCTCCATCTAAACAGTAGTGGTTTACAGTGGCATGTCTATTATCTTCCCTCAAACTATTTCTCACGAAGAAGAATACTACTTTTGCCCTCTTCAACTCATCTCTTCTCCATTTAGTATCCTAAACACTACTTCAAATTAACTTATTACTCCCTCCGTCCCGATTATATATTCAATTTTCTACTCGCACGTAGATTAAAAATATTTATGAAAACAAGAGACAAAAGTTAAACTTCCAACTTTAACCTTATTTAATGAAAATTAATAAAACTTAAATTTTAGCTCAACTATAATGTATTAATTTTTTGAAACAAAGAAAATATACAATTAATGAAGTGCAAATACAATGAATATCAATAGAATTGATCAGATTCAAGTACATACAAATTAATTAAGTTGGTCAATTTTAATTAATGTTTCTCTTTTTTTGAAAAAATAACATTTAAGATTTATAATTTTCACAAACTTAAATGTTTAATTTTTTTAATTTTCAAAACCTAATAAGGATATAATTGTAAATTCCTATTAAAAATAACACTACTTATAGTAATGGAACTATATAATTGGGACACCTTAAAATAGAAATGTGGACTATATAATCAGAATAGAGGGAGTAATTACAATGGTTTTACATTGCCTTTTTTTTTTGTCGAATAGCTAAGCAAAATAATTAATTCATATGAGTAATTGGGATGGGGGGTTGGGGTTGGGGGAGGGAAGTTGGGCGGTTGCAGTTAATGGCTTCGGAAAAAGAAAAAAAAAAAAGAAGGAGAATAATTCAACCAATTTCTTATCAACCGGGAAGAGCCTTCCGCTAATCAACGGTGGCCAAGGGGCTATGATTTGTGAAAGCAAACAAAAAATAAAAAATTATATGGGTAAAATAAAAATTTCAAATATATTTAATATTATAATATATTTTGGGGGTTATAAAGAATAAAATGAGGGCTATGTTTAGAATTACTTTTAAGAAATTTTAAACATAGCAATGTTTTTTTCCGTATTATATCCCCATTTTTAAAATAAAATAAAACTATTGTGCAATTGTATTGTATTACCCTCGTAGTAATAACAAATTTTAAAGACACATTTGTGTGAGACCAACGTATCTTTTACGTTAGATGTTATTTGACCCATTAAGTGGCCCCGCTCTCTTTTTTTATTTTTCTATTTTAGTGGTCTCTATTCCCCTCTCAATCCATTTTCTCTTTTCTTTTTTAGTGTTTTTTAACTTTTTAATTTTTTTCATTTTTTATAAATATATATTTATTTATTTTTTGAATTAATTTAATTTTTTTGAAATAACTATATAATATAAAATAAAATTAGTAAATCTTAAAATTAATTGAATTAATTTAATTTTTGTATACGACGTCTCGCTCAAAGCATTCACCCGATGCTACGCATGGGCTCATGCATTGGGGTCGATATAAAATGAAGACTTAAAAAAAATTGAAAAAGTAAAAAAAATTGAAAAAAAAAGAAAAAAAATGCCAGCTATCAGATACTTTATATATAATGATACTTCAATTCGTTCCAGAGATACTTTAATTCACACATAGTGGTACTTGTTGTCCCGAGTATCAACAAACATATTAAAAAAAAAAAAGATAAATGTATCAACTAAAAAAAGTCCATATTATGATTTATGTAGAAAATAATTCATTTTTTTCTTAGCATGTGAAAATACTTTATAGTTGATTATTATACTTCAATTCATATTAAGTGATACTTCGACACATAATTAGTGATACTTTACTTCATACGTAATGATACGTGATGTCTAGAAAATCAACAAACACATCCCAATAAGAAGATAAATGAATCAACTAAATTAAAACTCACATTATGATTTATGCAAATATTATTACTTTATACATGGTGATACTTTATATCTAGTGATATGCGTGGGTGGGCGCGTGGAGCTCACGCGTCTGGCTGTTTTTGCGGGTTTGGACGGGTTTTTGGATGGATTTGGGTCTTATTTGACCCGTCTAACGCAAGAGACCCGTTAGACGGTCTCATACAAGTTTTTGTCAACTTTAAATCAAGATAAAAGAATAAATCTCAACAGCCCCCAACTAACTTTTCCATAATACCAAGAGTTCGAAACCTTAATTGGAAAAGGAATATTATCTTGTTCGTATAATTCATCGATTAACATGAGATTGTGAAATATTGGTTTACTTGTGTTCAGATGCCCATTACAATTCATGAACCAGTAAAGAAATCAACATGGAATAAATAATTTTTTTAAATCCATGGTGTAATATTATCTAAGAACTTCTTGAATGAGGTCCATAAAAATGAAGTGTAGCCACTCAAACCATCCATAATTTTGTGGAAAAAAATCCACCTAAAATCTTGGATCTTTATCAAGAACTTATCTTGGAGGAGAAATAATTTTTATGATCTAATTTGATATCTATTGAATTTTTATGATCTAATTTGATATCTATTTTGTTTAATTAGATATTGATGGAAGAATTGTCAATTTTTTTCATTCAACAATGATTTCCCCCAACAAAGATTTGGGGGTTACAGATAAAACTTTATTATTTTATTTGGACTATAAATAGAGAGCTATACTATTAGTTCTCGTTTGCTAGACAGTATGGTATAAAATTGGATATGTTTGATTGGAATATTTTTTACCATATGAGATATTAATATTATGTTTATTTTGGTGTATTAATATATATATATAAATATATATATATATATATATATATGTATATATTATTAATATGTTGTTTGGTTAGATGTATTAAAATTCTATATAAAATTTCAATTCCTAAAATATCCTTCAATTAGTTACCATATATCGTGTGGATATTATATAATAAGATTTTAATTAATATTTGTAAGATTATTTTATTCTGAAATCATAATAATTATCTATAGTATTACATATGATATGTAATACCATATAAATATGTGTTATGTAATACCATATAAAAGGTTAACACATATCGGCTTATATAATCATAAACTTTAATTTTACTAACAAAACATAATATTAAGATGTATCGCATATATATATATATATATATATATATATAACTTTTCACCATCTAATATTACCTAACAAACAATCTCTTATAAAGGGTAAAATAGTATAAATGAATTATAATTTTATTTTATTATAAATTTTGGGCTAGAATATGAAAAAGAGGGATTTATTGGAATAGTCAATTTGTTATGTATATTTGCAAAAATAGATAAGTAGTTATATACTTTGTACCTTGTAAACATATTTGGGGTGCAAGACAAATATACCCTCGTTGGCACAAAGCTTGTAAAAAGCTGGTCAAGCATAAGGCCCAGAGAATTGTCTTTGCAGCCTAGGAATTGTTATTTTATTCCCTAGAGAACATGATTTCTTTTTTGAAGGGTGAAGTCACTTTAAAAAATAATTCTAACTCTCTGTTTCTCTCTCATCCACCTAAAATGATGTATTCACATATTTAATTGATGTTGGATTAGAATATTTGGATGAAAGGACATATACATGTCTTTTATTTAATTTGCATGTTAGTTAAAATAATTTTTTCTTATATGACTAATGATATATTATCATTTCATTATTTTTAACTTGAAATTCAACTAACCATTAATGATATTCTTTAACTTTTTACCAATATTTTTTAATCTCATATTATTAAAATTATATAGGTTTCATGCAAATCCAAAAAAGATTGTAATTGGTATTTTGAGAATCAAAATTTAAAATATCAATTATGAGATTCTCTAATTTTATTACTAAATTTATTCACCTTATATTAAAATAAATCATGATCATGAAAATATCAAAAAGTGAGATATAATTTATGAAAATATACCTTGTAAAACAAATTAAGATTTTTTTTAATAAAAAATTGTGAAGTGATAAATAAGGTTGCAAGATTTTCTCTCTTTCTTACGCATGCCTATATTTTAGGGATAAATACATGACATGTGTAAACTCTCTCTCTCTCTCTCTCTCTCTCTAGCATGTCATACTTTAGGCACAAATATAAGACATGCCACATGCATGCAAGATTCATTTTTAATATTCAAAAGAAAATCTCTCTCTCTCTCTCTCTCTCTCTCTCTCGTACATGACATACTTTAGGCACAAATATATGACAAGACACATGCAGGTTTCATTTTTAATATTCAAAAGAAAAGCATGATATTTTTTCAATTTTCTTTTCTTATATCACACTTCATTCATTCACACACTTTCATTTCCACTTCATTCCTTCATTTTCTCTTCTTTGTATTCTCTTTCCTTCTCACTCTTTCCCACCATTTCAATGTTTTTCTTGGCATCAAAACTAAAAAAATGGCGTTCAGAAGGCGTAGTAAGTCTCGCCGCGGTTCCTCTCACCAATGATAAACCCATGATTTTCATGATTTTTGAGGGTCATTTAGATGGTAGTTGATGAGCATTGCATGCATATATTGAGAAGTTGAGCATAGTTTTCCATATTTTGTACAGTGTCATGTGTTTGCTCATTTTGAAGGAATTTGATGCCATTTATTTTATGAGACTCAATTGAGCTTAAAAAGTACCTAAGAAGATAGATGATTGAGTAAGGAGCGCATTGCAACTTGAATCGGGTGAATCGGATGAGAAATGAGCGAGAACGGAGCAAAACGGTGAAGTGTGTTGGGTGGCGAAAAAGAGCATGGTCCGTGCTCCTGTCTTGGCGAAGCAGACGTAGATTTCTCATTCCAGGAGCACAGACCGTGCTCTCTGTTGCACGATCCGTGCTCATATCGACGATCAGCGGTGAGTTTCCTTTTGGATCGGGCGCTCCTTCCTTCTGTGGGCTTCCATCCCTTCTACTATTTAAAGGTTTCCCTTGGACGAAAATTCCATCAACTTTTACCCTATAGTAGAGTAAAGACGAGCAAGAGACGGCGAAGAACGATAGAGATCAACTGAGATTGAAGATTCAACTCGGCATAAGTTGCATTTACAATTTCTAGTTTATGTTTATCATGTTAGCTTTAATCATCTATTTATATTCTTTGAATTGTAATTTGATAATGAGAGGCTAAACACTTAGAGATTCTAGGATTTGAACACAACTATGAATTTTTGTGATTTCAATTAATACTATTGTTCCTTTCCTTTATTTGTTTATGCTTCCTTGAATTAATTATCTTGTGAATTTGTTTGGCCATCAAATGCACATTTGTAGTTAATTGATTATCACTCGAGAGAGGTTAATTAGTTGATGGATTAGGAATGCATAACACGAACTTGCTAGATTGAGAGATTGGTAGGTTATCATGAGGAGAATAAATTCTGAGAACTGTTAGGAGTTAGATGCTAATTTGAGATCGAGAGATGATAATTAGGATCTAATCTACGTCTAGAACTTACTTGAGAGAGAGGGTCTAGATAATTTAGCGATTCTCCTGCAAATTTAGGAATTAAACCTGGTTTAATATGTTAATTGAATTCATAAAATCCATAGGCGTGTAGACCCTAGAATCCATTTTTCTCCATGAGGTTCCCGTTTTATTCTTGTGTTCATGTTATTTATAATTTATTTCTTAGTTTTATTTAGTTTAAAAATCCAACCTTTAATCCAGTCATCTAGATAAAGTAGAATAGTTCAATTGAGTACTTAGTTGAATTACATAGCTAATCTTTGTGGATACGATATCTGTTCTCACCATTATTTTGCTACAATTTACCTCGTACACTTGCGAGTCATTTTTTAGTGAAATAAAAGAGCGAACAACCAACAATCAAAACATGTTAGTATTCATATAAATAATTATATCTCTTTGTAGATTTTGGGTGTTTGTAAATTATAGTTTTTGTAGAAATATGAGAAGACAATGACTCAACCCACTCATATTTTGTTGGAAAAAAAATAGAAAATTTAATTGATGTAGTAGAGTAGAAAATAAAACGTAATGAGAAGAATCTTCTAAGTTCTATTTTATGATTATGTTATTTTTTAAATTATAATTTAGTGATAGTAATTATTTGTTTGAATATTTTTTTCTCTAATAATTTCTTGTTAGGCACGATCTAATTGGAAGAGGATCGAGATGATGGGGAGGTTGCCAACAATTAATTTATATTATAAGAGAACTAAATTGGAGAAGATTCGGGAAGTTTTGACTACAGTTGGTGGCAAACCACTACTCTTACAATTTATGCAAGGGTGTTTTGGACACCTACTTATGAGAGAGGGTCCAAGTTGCAGTAAGGCTTTGTACGAGTTGCCAGCCCATGAAATCAGGGTACTCGGAGCTTCAATATATGAAATATGGTTTCAGATATCTTGGAAAAATATCCAATTTTCTCCATCTGAGTACGCATTAGTGATCGGATTTTTATTTGGTGCATCAGATTTCGACCCTACAGCATATCATGATCCTTCAGATATCGGTGTTTACCAACGAGTTTGTAAAGGGCAGCCAATCTCGCTCCAAACGTTGTACACAAGATTCAGTAATCATGAGATAGAAGATCACGATGATAATGTAAAGGTGGCACAAATTATAGCATTATATTTTTTTACCTTAGCATACAACGAGCGAAGGATGGTCGACAACTTTATATGGGTTTTGGTCGATGATGAAGATGCATGGAACAAATTTCCATGGGGGTCATACATGTACCATGCGCTTATGCACTACATCAATCTGGTACCGAATATGAGAGTTGAATGTGGACCTCGCTATCACTTGTTCGGACTGGTGTGGGCTATACAGGTGCAATGTTTTGTAAATAATTTCATGTTTTTCTTTATATAACTTTTTAATTTGAATTGGAAGAAGTTTTTATCCTTGTACTCTTATTGTATATATAGATTTGGACCTACGAGGCCATAGCCTATTTGGGAACGAAGGTTGCCGAGTGCATTGACCAAACTTCCATCCCCCGATTACTGAGGTGGTCATTCTGTCAAATAAAAATGAGTTTTGAACATTTTTTCAAGCAGACGGTAATATAATTTAAAAAGTGATAAATATTTTTTGCTTGGTGCATTTAAAATTATCTTCGTGCTAGACAGATTTTTTTTTCATCATATGTTAATTTTTAATTTGAGATCACGCAGCTTGTGTGCGATGAGGTTTTGGTTGCAGAACCTAATGAGGAAAATCAAAACTATTGGAAGAGCAGTCAGATGGAGCGACCAATTGGGGTAGGTTTCATTGTCCCCTGAAATCTGACGAGAGGAGTAGGAGGAGAGCCCATCTTACGATGTGTCTCTAATGCGGCACGTCACAAGGTTAATAAAACAATTGCATGCAGCAACAACAGTAATAGTGCTAAAGATGCAAAGACGCGACAATCACGACGATCAAAAAATGGCCTGACATGGATAAGAGGTCGCACTGAAAAAATTCATGGCCCATTCTTGAGAGTCTATTCTTAAGAGGTTGCAAAAAATGTGGAAGAAGGACTTATTCGCCGATTCGGTCACATTTTTTAGAGTCTATTTCGATAAGACCGACACTGGATATCCCAACATACTCCCTCACCTCGACCGTCACCTATGAGCAACCCATATAATTTTGATAGTAGGCCAGTTGCGGAAGTGCATAGCTCAGATAATTTTGATAGCAGGCTGTTTTATGAGGAAGTGCACAACCCGATACACTACCGCTGGGTTTCAATGAGCAGCCATTTGACCCTTATCAATTCCTGTCGCACCACTCAGATTAGCAGCATGAGTAGGTATTTTACATTATTATTTCATATTGCTAAGGAAAATGCCTCATCACTAATGAATAAGGGCCAACGCTAAGGTAAAATTTTCTAACGCGAAGGTAAAATTTCACACTAATGTTTTTTTTTTTGTGTAGTTCAACTAGGGACGTTACTCAACAACATTTGAACCATGTTATTTTAATGAGGTGGCTAGTTACCCAGAGCATGTGTGTAATATTATTTTAATATATATTTTAAAACTTTTAGAATATTTCAATTTTTTATTTTTGATATGGATTTTGGTTGTGATGAGACCGGGATGAGCACTGAGGAACTAAATCCGAAGTTGCAGCTGAGAGGTCCAGTGATGCTCTTACGTCCCAAAAAGCTGCAAGGATATCTACAGTGCTATGTTGGAAAGAAGCTAGAAGATGATGGAGCCAGTTTCAGACAGTACGAGTTGGTGACTGTATTGAGCATCGAAGAGTGAAGAAGCTATGGCCATGTTCAAATTTATTTAATTATTTTATTTTGGCCATGTAGCTTTTATTATTTGTTAAGTTGTTTTATTTAATTATACCCAGTATTTTTAATTTAATTAGAAGCCCAAATTATTGTTAGGAGAATTGGGTATTTAGTTTTATTTAATTTATTTCCAGTACAATTTGAAATTATCAAGCCCATTACTTGATAATTTCTCCCTCTTTAGATTATTATTTAGGGATTTTTCAATGCTATATTTCTCAAACTTGATTGAATGAAAAACAGCTTTACGTTATTATCTTATCTCACACAAACAAATCGGTTCTTCGGTAGAGTTTGAAGTTGGAAACTCCAAGCTTGAAATCAATTGATTCATTCGTGCATCCAGTAGTGTACGGGTTAATCAAGCCACGAAAATTACTCCATAGGCGCGTTTTGGATTCTCGTCGATCCGGAGTTTGTTTCGGGTAAGATTCACATCTATCTTTCATTTTCCATCACTTTCAATCCATTCACCATATCCGCAGCCTTCATCCATATCCCATATCATCCCTAACATCATCACGATCGTCCACATAACTGCTCTAGTCCGAAAATTACCTAGAACAGCCGATCTCATACCCTAAGCCCTAATTTAGCACCGAAAATCACCACCATGCCAAATCACAAAATACTCGTGCGTTTTTGCTAAAATTTGGATATGTTTTTCATGACCTCAGATTGTACCTTGTGCTAAAATTTGAGCTTAATCAGAATTGATTTGTCTAGGTATCTGTTCGAGTCTTTCTAGGTTAAAATCGCTAGTTTTGGGTTTGTTTTTGGGTTGCTTGATTAATTCGATTTATTTGTTTATTTAGGTCAGATTGTTTAGAATATTATTCCTTTAATTTTCGTTGGTATTTTGGATTGAATCAACCATATAATTGTCGTGTGTTCTTCCCTTAGCTTCCGCATATTGATTGATCGTATCATAGTTTTTGGTATCAGAGCCACGTCAACTTCGGTTGGTCATGGTTCAATCTAAATTCGTGTGTGGCACAGTAGGGGCAAGAGTATTCGATCATATTGAAAAAAAAATCGTACAAAAAGGGAGAAAATCGATAAAAAAAATCTGAATTGATCGAGCCCTATTGTGTTACCATTGTTCTTGCTTTGTTTATTGAGTTTATTGATTAATTTTGTTGGATTTTGTGAGTTGGGTAGCTTTGATCTTGTTTCCTTTTATTGTGTCACGGTTTGCCGTTCTTCGTCGTATTACGATTGGGAACGACATCTTGCATCTTGCTTGAGTTGTTGGGAGCTATAAAATTTCAATCCTAGTGATATAATATAGGGGGAGGTCGAATTTTAGTGTTCCTAGTTCTATTATGATTGGTTTTGGGTTGTCTTGTTAGTTTCCTAGTTTAATTCACTTTGTTTCCTTGTTAGATTATTGCTTTTATTTTGGTACAATATTCATCCAAAAATTCATCCACCTTCCATCCCAAATTTCCAGCCACATTATCCACACCTAATCCATCCCTCGCCTATAGTCGATTCCACCACATAATTTCTTCCTAGTTTCGGCTAAAACACCCGGTATTCCGGTATTCATCTTTTCCCTACCAATTTTGTTCCCAAACTCCTATTTTCCTCCATAATACCATTCCGGAAGCGAAATGACGTGCTGCACAAGACACATGGTTTTACTATGACCTATGTGTACTTTTGGCCAAATTCGATCATCTTCAAGGTGAAATCGTCTGCCTACTTTGTGGTGTTTTGTATACCCCGTGGTACTTTGGAAGTCAAGTTCGAGCTCTTGACTAGAGTTGGAGAAGTCATCATCTATTCTACCGGGATATCTAGAGTGTGCCAAGAAATTGAGTGATATACACAAGAGTAAAAAAAGTGAGGTTATTTTCTTTTGTTTTCTTTTGTTTTATTTGTTTTGCAGGTACAAATGGAATCCAGAGATGGTTTTAAGTCGCATGATAAGGCACCCGTATCGTCTAATACTCCTACAGATGTGGCTTCATCGATGCCACATCTGTGGGATGCCCAGTATCACTATCAAGTACTGGAGAACAAGTTAGAGGATTCCTTGGCCAAAATGATAGCACAACTCGAACTTCTTACTGCTCGACCACCAGTTCAAGGCCAACCGGTACATCCAGAAGGAGCAGCTCGACAACCAGCAGCAACTCATCAGCCAGAAATACCTATAGCCAAGCCACCCAGAGTGAATGCTAGAGCACATCAAGCTCAACGTCACCAACCTCAAGTACAGTTTAACGATCCCTATGATCGTGAGGCTGAAGAAGATTATGGCGACTTTGCAGAGGAATCAGAGGTCAAGTTCGAGCCATTTCAGAGACGTGATTGACCACATCGGCCTTACAGGCGTGTAGCCCATGCCTATCCACAGTATCAGCCCCGACGTGCAGATCTTGACAGCTTGTTGAACAACATCAAGACCAGCATACCGGCGTTTGAGGGACTACATGTTCTAGACCTTTACCTCGACTAGGAGAGAAAGGTCAACAAGATTTTTGACTGCTATGATTTTTCGGAAGTCAAGAAGGTGCAGTTGGCTTCCATGGAGTTTACAGGTTATGCAGCTGATTGGTGGGAGAACATTCAGGGCCGCTGGCGCCGCAACAGATACCCGCCTATTGACACTTGGCAGGAAATGAAATATGTGATGAGAGGCCGCTTCATCTCTGTTAATTATGAACGGGAATTGGAGCGCAAGTTGAGCCAGATTCACCAGGGTACTCGATCCATTGAGGAGTACCATAAGAAATTAGAGAAAACAATAAATCGGGTTGGAAAGGAGGAGACGTTGATTGCTACAATCAACATATATATTGAAGGAATGCACCCAGACATTGCCTGTGAAGTTAAGTTGGACTTCACCAGTATAGAGGCTATGATTCACTATGCCTCGATAGTTGAGCGACAGCTCAAAGAGGGTATGAGGCTATGATTCACTGTGGGTTCGAGATGAGTCTTCCACACCTAGGACAGCCCCTACACGTCCTTCAGGCCAGTCTTCACAGCTCGCTCACCATTTTGAGTAGTCTGCACCACAACCCTCCTGCAGACCTGAGTACAATTCACCTGCACCGAATAGAGGCAATCCAAATCGAACAATGCAGCCCAGTCAGCCTTCGAATAGTACTCCAGGGAGAGCACATGATGTCCAATGTCACAAGTACAGAGGATGGAGACACTTCCAAGCCCAGTGTCCGAACCGCTGAGTTCTTTTTCTTACCGAGCAAAATGAGCTAGAGTCAGCAAGCGAGGAGGAACTCAATGAAGCAGAAATGGAAGGGGGCACTAAACAGCCCCTTGACCATCCACCTATGGACAAGATTGAAGATGAGAAGCCGAAGCAAGTCAATGTTAGTCTTGTTTCGATCCGAGCACTGGGCCTGATTCGAGAGGAGGATCAGAATGACCAGCGTGAGAACATCTTCTATGCGCGCTGTGAAATCCAAGATAAGACATGCTTACTCATCATTGACAGTGGCAGTGTCGTGAATGCGATCAGCCAGTACGCAGTGGGAAAGTTGAATCTGATTCCATAAAAACACCCCAAGTCGTACCGTTTGCAGTGGCTGACTGACCGAGGAAAAATCCGTGTCAGATATTAGGTAAGTGTTGCATTCTCTATTGGTCGATTTATTGATACTATACTTTGTGATGTCATCCCTATGGAGGTATCGCATATTCTGCTTGGTCGTCCGTGGTAATTTGACAGGAAAACTATTCATGACGGGTTTGCCAACACGTATACAGTGACCCGAGATGGACAGACCACCTGATTATGGCCACTAACACCCAAGGATGTCATTGAAGATCAAAAGAGAATGCAGGAGAAGTTTAAGGAGGAGAAGAAGAAGGAGAAACGGGCCGAGAACAAGTTTCTAGTTCCAGCTGGCCAATCGATAGTCGACCTCAAGAACTCCAAAGAGATGGCATCAGTCTCTAAGGGGGCCACCAAGGCTACCCATTTAGCCTCCTCGTCACTCTCCAATGCTGACAGTTCTGACCCTGTGCACCGGAATTTATTTATTAGTGCAAAGGGAGTCCAAAAAGCAATCAAAGCTGGTAAGCCTATCGTTCTAATTAATTTTAAGGCTTATGATACTCCTGATATTGTTGTGCCTTCTGTTTTGTAGTCGTTGATGGAGGAGTTCAAGGACGTGTTTTCTGAGGAGATTCCGAGTGGTCTGCCGTAAATTCGAGGAATTGAGCACCAGATCGACTTTCAGCCTGGAGCAGTCCTTCCAAACTGACTAGCTTACCGTACTGGTCCTGAGGAGACTAAGGAGATTGACCACTAGGTCAAGGAGTTGCTGGAGAAGAAGCAGATCAGAGAGAGCTTATCGCCGTGTGCAGTGCCCGTGATACTCATCCCCAAGAAGAATAACGAGTGACGCATGTGCATGGATTGCTGGGCCATCAATAAAATAATGGTAAAGTATCGCTTCCCCATTTCTCGTTTGGATGATATGTTAGATGAGTTGTCTGGAGCGTCTATCTTTTTGAAAATTGATTTGCATTCTGGATATTTCCAAGTGAGAACAAGTGAGAGGATGAATGGAAGACTGCGTTCAAGACAAAGCATGGATTGTACGAATGGCTTCTCATGCCATTTGGGCTTACCAACGCCCCTAGTACATTCATGTGTCTCATGAACCATGTCTTGAGAGACGCGATAGGGAAGTATATAGTCGTTTACTTTGATGACATCCTTATCTACAGTACTTGTGTTTCTGAGCATGTTAGACATCTTAGGCATGTATTTGAGCTATTGCGTGATGCTAAGTTGTATGATAATTTGTCTAAATGTATTTTTTGCATGGATGAGGTTGTCTTTCTGGGGTTTGTCATGAGTAGTCGTGGAATCGAGGTAGATAGGACAAAGGTGAAGGCCATCAAGGAGTGGCCAACGCCTAAGTCTTGTGCTGATATTCGATCTTTTCATGGTTTAGTTGGTTTCTATCACCGCTTTGTGTGGGATTTTTTCAGTATAACCGCTCTATTGACTGAGTTAAGTCGTAAGGATAGAAAGTTTGAGTGGGGCAAGGCCCAAGAGCATACTTTTAATTTGCTGAAGTCGAAATTGTGTAATGCTCCTATGTTGGTTTTGCCCGATTTTAATAAGATGTTCAAGATTGAGTGTGATGCCTCTGGTATAGGCATTAGTGCTGTTTTGATACAGGGTAGGAAGTCGGTCACCTACTTCAGTGAGAAGTTGAATGGCACAGCTCTGAGGTATTCTACATACGACAAGGAGCTGTATGTACTGAAGAGGTCTTTGGAGACTTGGCAGCACTACCTGCACCCGAAAGAGTTCGTAATTTACACTGATCATGAGTCATTAAAATGACAGCAGAGCTTGAACTCACGCCATTCTCGATTAGTGGAGTTCATAGAGTCATTTCCATATGTGATCAAGTACAAGAAGGGAGAAGAGAACGTGGTTACTGGTGCACTCTCCTGCAGGTATGCCTTGATTTCTGTTATGCATGCACAGTGTTTAGGTCTTGAGCATATTAAGAGTTTTTATTTGAGTGATCCATTCTTTGGACCTATATTTGCATCGTGTGATGGAAAATCTAGAGCTGTTGATTCGTACTATGTTTCTGAGGGATTCTTGTTTAAAGATTCAAAATTGTGTGTTCCTGACTGTTCTATGCGATAGTTGTCTATTTTGGAGTCGCATGCAAGGAGTCTTATGGGTCATTTCGGTGTTAATAAGACATTAGGTCTCTTGCATGAGTATTTTTACTGGCCTCGCATGAAACGTGATGTTGAGAGAGACTGTGCTAGATGTATTACTTGTAAGAAGGCCAAATCCACATCTAGTCCATTCGGTTTGTACACGCCTTTACCGGCACCTACTATCCCTTGGGTAGACATCTCGATGGACTTCATTTTGGGTTTGCCTAAGTCTAAGTCCGGCAAAGATTTGGTGTTTGTGGTAGTTGCCAGGTTTTCCAAAATGTCTCATTTTATTGCCTGCAAAAAAACTGATGATGTCGTTAATATTGCAAATCTGTTCTTTCGTGAAGTAGTTCGTCTGCATGGCATCCCTAGAACCATTGTTTCTGATAGGGACTCAAAATTTTTGGGGCATTTCTGGCGTGTGTTGTGGGGGAAACTGGGTACTAAGCTTTTATTTTCTACTGCATGTCATCCACAGATAGATGGTCAGACAAAGGTAGTAAATAGGACGCTAGGTACTTTGTTGCGTGCGTTAGTTAAGAATAATCTGAAGTCGTGGGAAGAATGCTTGTCTTTTGCTGAGTTTGCATATAATAGAGTTGTGCATTCTTCTACACATATGTCACCTTTTGAGGTTGTGTATGGTTTTAATCCGTTGACTCCGACGGATCTTATTCCTTTGCCTATTGATCATCTTTCAAGTTTGCAAGGTATTCGTAGAGCTGAACAGGTTCGAGAGATGCATGAAAAGGTGAAGATGGGGATCAAGCTTTAGGGAGTTCGAAATGCAGCTAAGGCGAACACGTACCGCAAGCAAGTGTTATTCAAACCCGGTGATAAGGTTTGGGTTCACTTCAGCCCAGGACGTTTCCCTAACTTGAGGAAGTCGAAGTTGATGCCTCGTGGAGATAGACCATTCACTGTGGTTGCTCGAGTCAACGACAATGCTTACCAACTTGATCTGCCTGGTGAGTACAAATGTTCTTCCACATTTAATGTCTCTGACTTGTCTCCTTTTCCTGCAGATGATGTCGACGCCGAGGAGGAGCTGAAATCGAGGTCGAATTCTTTTAAGGAGGAGGGGAATGATGAGATCGGGATGAACATTGAGGAACTAAACCCGGAATTGCAGCTAAGAGGTCCAGTGACGCGCTTATGTGCCAAGAAGCTACAAGGATATCTACAGTGCTATGTTGGAAAGAAGTTAGAAGATGATGGAGCCGGTTCCAGACAGTACAAGTTGGTGACTGTATTGAGCATAGAAGAGTGAAGAAGTTGTGGCCATGTTCGAATTTATTTATTTATTTTAGTTTGGCCGTGTAGCTTTTATTATTTTTTAAGTTGTTTTATTTAATTAGACCCGGTATTTTTAATTTAATTAGAAGCCCAAATTATTGTTAGGAGAATTGAGCCTTTAATTTTATTTATTTTATTTCCAGTACAATTTGAAAATTATCAAGCCTATTACTTGATAATTTCGCCCCCTTTAGATTATTATTTAGGGATTTTTCAACACTGTATTTCTCAAACTTGATTGAATGAAAAACAGCTTTACGTTATTCTCTTGTTTCACTCAAACAAATCGGTTCTTTGGTAGAGTTTGAAGTTGGCAACTCCAAGCTTGAAATCAATTGATTCATTCGTGCATCTAGTAGTGTACGGGTTAATCAAGCCACTAAGATTACTCCATAGGCGCGTTTTGGATTCTCGTCAATCCGGGGTTCGTTTTGGGTAAGATTCACCTCTATCTTTCGTTTTCCATCACTTTCGATCCATTCACCACATCCACATCCCATATCATCCCTAACATCATCACCATCATCCACATAACTGCTCTAGTCCGAAAATTACCTAGAACAACCGATCTCATACCCTAAGCCCTAATTTAGCACCGAAAATCACCACCGTGCCAAATCACAAAATACTCGTGCATTTTTGCTAAAATTTGGATATGTTTTTCATTGACCTCAGATTGTACCTTGTACTAAAATTTGAGCTTAATCGGAGTTGATTTGTCTAGGTTTCTGTTCGAGTCTTTCTAGGTTAAAATCGCTAGTTTTGGGTTTTTTTTGGGTTGCTTGATTAATTCGATTTATTTGTTTATTTAGGTCAGATTGTTTAGCATATTATTCCTTTAATTTCAGTTCGTATTTTGAATTGAATCAACCATATAGTTGTCGTGTGTTGTTTCCTTAGCTTCTGCATATTGATTGGCCGCATCAGGTTGTGATTTTTGTTGTAGTTCGATACGGGTCGTTACTCAACCACATGTGTTGCAAGCCATTACTCAGATGCCTATGACTATGAGGTTATATTCGGGCATCGTCTTCATATTTTAGGGCATGATCATGTCAATGAGCAACCACACCATGATGGTATAAATCTTGTCATTCAGAAGCGGCTTCCACGACATAGAAAACCATATGCTTCTCTCAAATCACCATTTTTGCAACACAATCCAAATCGTGTGAGCAAGAAAATTCGCACTGGGTATGTAAAATTCCTTGAGAAAGGCCTGTATGAAGTTCGGACTATATCTTCTAACCAGTTACCCTTAAGTGGCCTTAACTAAACGGTTTTTCCAGGATATAAAAATTGCTACAATTATATTTAAAAATGCTACGATTAGATTTAAAATTGCTACAATTAATTTAAAACATGGCTACGATTAACAATTATGAGCTACGATTAATATAATAAAGACTACAATTAATTAAAACAAGATTACGATTAATTGTGAACAAGCTACGATTAATTAACTAAATCCATGATTAATTAATAAAACATACAAATATTAAAAACGACACTACGATTATTGATGATACGATTATAACTTTTTCGCCCACGATTAATATCACCAATGCTACGATTACTTAACTATGACTACGATTAATTCTTAACCTAATTTTAATTTAATGAAAGCTACGATTTATTATAAACAAGGCTACGATTAATATAGAAAGGGCCGACACGCAAATCTTTCCCTCTCGCATATTTTCCAATCATAACTCAACATAAAATATGCAATATAATATAAACGAGAAATTTTTACGCAACAATTTCATAACAAAAAGGACATTGCAAAACGTACCTTTCAAAAATGGAAATTTTTTGGCACTAATTTCTTCTAGATGAATTCTTGCACAGGCCTTGCTAAAATTTTTCTTCTCGAACTTTTGCTCTAAGTTTTTTGCTCAAATTATTGTAATGTAGTGTGTATAATGTCGGGTGCTCATATCTATTTATTCAAAAAATTTATCTACACTTCTTACACAACAATAAAAACATGCATTAAATTCGGTCAACCAATTTCTACCCCATGTTCCTTTTGTTTCTTTTTATTTATTGAAGCTCAATAACTACCTTACTTACAAAAGAAATAAATGCATTCAACCGTATATATTCAAATAATGTTACAAAATTATTGTAGCATTTTACAAAAATAATCATACCGTACGATTATTTTTAAAATATCATCATAGCATTACAAAAATAATCATAACATACAATGATCTATAAAAATAATCGTTACATTTTATAAAAATAATCATGGCTTTTAAATTATAATCCTAACATTTTACAAATATAATCGTAGCATACGATTATTTTTAAATAATAATCGTAGTATTTCACAAAACTAATCGTAACTTTTAAATTATAATCTTAGTATTTTACAAAATAATCGTTGCATACGATTATTTTTAAATAATAACCGTAGAAATTTATAAAAATAATCGTAGCATGTTAAAAATTCATTGTATATGTATGATTGGATTTTAAAATTAATAGTAGCTTTTTAAATAATCGTAGTTCAAATTTATAATTAATCGTAGACATTACCTTTATTTCATACTTCAAATTTATAAAGAATCGCACCCATTATAAATATAATTGATTTGGATTCACATACAATGTAATATGTGTGTGTGTGTGTGTGTGTGTATTGTTACTGTGTAGTAATAATAAATGTCAAAGTACACTTATCCAATGATTGGGTGCGGGAACCAAGTGTGTCATGTGCATATTTGAGACATTTACACTTCTTCAAATTGTCCACAAAATTCCCTATTTTTAATTTTTTTTTTCTCTCAATCAATATGTACTTTTACCCATTCTTATCTATTTACACATAAATTTATTGCACTTTGAATCAAAGATGTTCTAATTAAAATCCATGCAAAACAAAATTAAAACTGAAATCAATTAGAACATCCATTATTTACACACACACCACACACAGCAAAAATAATATTTGACATACAGAATTGTTAAATCCATTAACACACAACAAAATTTAGGAATGAATTAACATATTGGTCCAATTGGAAGTGATTAACAGAAATGTTCTTGAGTTTGAGATACAGGTCTACAGTTTGCATTTTTCTTGAAACATAAACAAATCCTTTCATTTGAATTTTATTTTCCAATACTCAGCTCCTTTGATGTTGGATATTGAGTTGGTTGATGTTGCACCAAAATCTGCATCCAAAATAACATGATATCAATTAACAACATTTGAACATAATCCATAGACTACAACGAAAATATCAAAGAACATCAAGCTAAAACACATGATAAATTAATAAATTGTAACGACCCGACTTTCAGATCAAACGTTATGGCAGTGTACTTACAAGATGCTCTCGGGGACTTTGATAAGGCGTTCATCTTCCATCACCAGGAGCAACTATAAGCTTAAATCCACCCCTTCTTCCTCTTTGTTGATCTTGATTCTGTCTTTTTTCCCGCTCAATTTTCCTGCCAAATTCAACAATGGATTTGGTGACACGTTCAATATCCAATACCTGAAGACTCTTCTCCAGCACAGATGGGATTTCTTCGAGTCCCTCACAGTTCTTAAGCACAAGACATCTAAGTTTAGGAAATGGATCACCCGAGGCACTCCAAAACTCCAAGTCCGTGCGCGCAATGTGCAAGTGTTCGAGAGAAGCAAAGCAGACGCTGTCAGCTCGCCAAATCTTCCCCATAAATGCATATTCTTTCAGCTTGAGCACCTCAAGGTTTCGAAGCATTCCCAACGTAGCCATATTGTCCCAATCCAGAAACGTAGACGACAATTTCAAAATCTTCAGATTTGGTGGGAATCTCTCTGGTTGAGGGAGACGACGCAGAGGCATTTCAGTTTTCACAAGAGGAAACACGTCGTGCACCAACTTCAGCTTTTGAAGACGAATCAATTTTTCCAAGCACTTAGCTTCCAAGAGAGTGTCCAGTTCCCCACGAATCCCCAAATTTTTGAGGTTGGGGGCTTTGTTGAGGATGTCGCCCGTGCAGCATTCAGCTGCCAATCTACTCAATGTTTGAAGGTCCTGAGCTTTACCTTTCATTTCCTTCACAACAATAGCTGCTTTCGTCTTCAAATGCCTCAACTGCATCATCTTTGATATATCTGCTTTGATTTCAAATTTACGCGACATTGTGTCCACCCTAATAGTCTGCAGATTCCAGAGCTTGAAGACGGCTTCTGGAAGAGCATTAAGATTGTCACCAGACAGAGCAATGTACCTCAAATGAATCAAGTGAGTGATCTTAGACGGAAATTTGGGGAATTTGATGGGGTTCACATCTAAAACTCTCAACAACTCGAATGTTTCAGGGATTGCTGCAACATGTTCCGGCTGCAAAATGATGGCTTCCTTCGAGAAACATATGAAAGAACGTACAAAGGGGCCCCTAGGTTTCTTGCGGAGGAAATCAACAACATAGGAATGAATACAGAGTCGACGAGACTTGAATATTTCAGATGTAGCCGGATAAAACTCCCCTTCCCTGTTCTTCACCTCTTGGAACAAATTCTGCTTAGCAAATGCAGCCTGAGTTATGCAAAATTCACGTATCATATCATGAACACGACATGCTTTGATTTCTCCTCTGGCCCTAACTTTATCAACCATGACTAAGTTCCTGGCTACAAGTTCCTTCAGATTGTCCTCCGCCACTTCCTCCAAGCTTTTCTCCGGCTTTTGCTGCACGAACCCTTCTGCTATCCATAGACGTACCAATTTCCAAGCTGGGATCTCAGTGTCTTCAGGAAACACCCCAAGATAGACAAAGCAGTCTCTCAAGTCATGAGGTAGCTTGTTGTAGCTCAGTAGGATAATATTTTCTGTGCGATTCTGCACATCATAACTGAGTTGGTGCGCGCTTACGCTGTTGGAAACCTTCTCCCATTCTTCTTTGACATTACCACTTTCCGAGAGCTTCTTGAGTAAAATTCCACCAATTACCACAATAGCAAGTGGAACTCCACCACATTGCTTGGCTATAAACTTTCCAAGCACATTCAAATCTGAAGGACAATCATCAATCCTGGCGAATACCTCGAGCTGAAGAAGCTCCCAACTCTCCTGTTGATTAAGGAATCGGAGCTTGTGGGGGTCTCTTTTGGGGTTAGCTAGTCGAGCCACTTGCTCATCACGACTCGTGATCAAGACTTTACCAGATCCATTTTTCTTCGGCAGAGCAGCAGAGATGAGATTCCAGGCTTCACAGGTCCATATATCGTCCAGGAACAACAAGAACTTCGAGCTCTGAAGAGAGTGTCGAACTTTTTCAGCCAACTCGTGTTCGTCTAACTTAGACATGTCTTGATGAGTTAACTTCTTGAGAATGGTGAGGAACACCTCTTTGATGTTGTAGTCTTGAGAAACGTACACCCATATCATGATGGGGAAATCATACTCGATTTTTTGATCGCGATAAATCTTCCATGCCAAGGTTGTCTTCCCAAGGCCAGGCATCCCAACGATGGAGATAACATCAAGTTCCTCGGAGTCTTGATTGATGTACTTGATTAGAGTCTCTGCCTCGTCGTGGAAACCGACTAAATTGTCTTCTCTCAACAGCGGACTCTGTTTACAAGCCAAGAATCACAGTCACATTAGAGTGAAAACAATGAGCTGATTTATAATCATACACATGTTACATACAAGTATGAAGAAGTGTGTGTTATTGTACGTTTGTTTTTGCTTGTGTCCTCTATTCCTCTGCATATATATTTTCAGTTTTGTGTTTTTCTTTAACGAAGCCTATTTAATATTCTTTTTAAATTAAAAATCATATTATTTTATTGAATATAGTAAGAAAAATTTATATAATTTTACTTTTCCTAGTATTTTAAATACATTTTCTAAAGATACATATATGTGTGTGTGAAAAAGGAAAGGAGACAATATTTTTAGGAGGGAAAGAGGTGGTAGTTTTAAATGTGTTTAGCCCATAGATTAAAAATTGGAATGAATTTCCATGAGTTATATCATTCGAAGAATGTCCATCAAATTCATACAATGTCCTCAACTTGAAAAAAATAAAATAAAATGAATAGTAGCAAACTATAGTTGAGGTGAAAGTGTGAAACAAACGTTTCTAACCAAATTGGTGTCTAATTGAGTCACTTTCTTTTACATTCACCCATGTAATTCATTTATCTTTTAAACAAAGAAATTATAAATTTTTTTTCACGGAGAGGACAAATAATTTGACCCTCAAATTCCTATTACACTTTTTGTTTCACACCGTGCTACATTATTAAATCTATAATTTTATAATAATTATTATAAATACAATAAAAATTAATTCTAACATTATTAACCCTGATCAAAAATTATATTTCTAACTATGAAATAATCAACCAAATAATAATGTCAATTATATACTAAAAAATAATTATATACCATAATTGCGCAGAATGATCCTAACTAACAATTACAGTATAAGTTTAAACTACAGTAAAAAAAAATGAATAAAAACTCAAAATTTAATTTTGAAAACTTAGTGAAATATGAAAAAAAGTGTATCTGAAACTCTGAACCTAAATCAAATTTATGCAGACATATAGGGAATAAATATAAATTGAAGGAATTGAGGGATATAATTGACCTTTAGAGTGTCTGGATTTTGGGTGGTTGTTTGAGGTGGATCAGCAATTGGCAAGTTGCTGAACTCCATCCTAGCTCGGAAGAACACAGGCTGTATCTCTTGTTCTCGAATAGTTTTCACCTCCTTGGCGAAGTCGAAGCGCTTCGCCTTCTTGGTGAAGGGGAAGTCGAAGCGCCTCGGCTTCTCCGCCGCCGCCAGCGTGAGGCAGGCGTCGATGGTGTCTTCGGCTTTGTAAACGGCTTCTCTGATTTGTCTCTCGTGCTGTCGAAACAATTCCCCCTTCTCCCGCTTGTCCGCCGACTCCACCAGGAATGCTTTCATCAGCTCCAGCTCGTTCTGCAGCTGCCGGAGCTCCGTCTCCGCTCCGGTGATGAGATTTATGTGATCCACTAGCAGCTTCTGCACATTCTCCAGCAGGAACGTCACTGCCGGCTCTGCCATATCTCTCTCTCTCTCTCTCTCACACACACACACACCAGTGCGTTCTGTGTATGTGTGAATAATGTACTGCCCCGACGACTTAGAAGAGAGAGAAGAACGACCCTCGGGTCTTCTCGATTAAGAATTGAAATTGTTGTAATCGATAATTATTTTGAACTTTGTCATATGGCTGGTCACTCTCTGTTTTTCTGATCTCTGCGCTCTCTCTCTCTCTCTCTCTATCTCTATCTCTATATATAGTGTGAAAGTGCATTACTCAGTCTCCGACTACTTAAAAGAGGGGGAAGACTTCAAAAAAAAAAAAAAAAAGTAGAGAGAGAGAAGACTTAGACACGCCCTTGTCTTCTGGATTAAGGATTGAAATTGTTGTAATAAATAATTATAAACCTAACATACCTATAGTCAGTTGATATTTTTTGGGTAAATGTACAACTAAACATTCCTACTATATTTCAAGTCGCATCTGTACGTATGGATTATTTTTTTGATCAAAATATGCTCTTAAACTATTTATAAAGTAAATGGTCCCTCAATCATATTTTAAAATATATCAAATTCAAATTTTATGTTAAACACCATTGGATTATCCCATAAACTAAAATATGCATAAATTCTTCAGTCTAATTATGAATGATATACAATGATACCATGCAATTTGGATATGGTTGAAATGCACTCGTCATGGATTTTTTAATTACATTCTCAATTTGTCCATCGAACATCGAACGATGTAATGATTAAATGAAGAAATATCAATGGCAATTGTTTGTATGCATGACTTAGATTTTCAATGTTGGATTTCAAAATTAAAAAAGGAGTTTGAAATTCTTTGGAGTTGGCTATTTGGCTGTGGTTTCAAATCGCCCATCGAACATTCATAGGTGATATAATCAAACTTAACACATTTTAATTAAAGAAAATAAGTAATGGCGCTTAGATCAAGTATTAATGTGACTTTTTTTTGAACAATTTATGGGGGGCGATTGTACCTTCTATATAGTTTAGATGTGTATTTGAACCAAAAAAATAATTCGCACGTTTAGATAGGACTTGAGACATGGTTCGGGTAGTTTGGCCTTTACACCTATTTGTTTTTTTAAAAGGACTTATTTTGATTCTAATCATATGACAAAAAAAATATATTTATTTGGCTCGTAATGATCTTGATTCCTTTTTTTCGATTAATCGTACATCTAATCTTGATTATTATATTAGCTCTAATTCAATTTCTTAACTGAGAGGATTTTGCATCGAGAATGGTCATAGCATTAGTGTTTTATTCATTTATCTCATAAGATGTTTATGATAATTACAAAAGTTTGTATGAAATTTTCTTAAAAAATAAATCGAAAGATCATGGAATTGTAAAAAAAAAAAAATTGTATGAAGGCGCGAAATTTGTTGGAAGATGTCAAGAAGCTGCTTATCCCAACATGATTACACTATGTTAGTGTGGATGGAATTTCGTTGTACTTTAATGTTGCAAGAAAGTGAGAAACTTCAATTGTATACAAAGACCAAGACCCAAAAAAGAAGAGGGAGGACCAAGACTAAAGTCTTCCCCAATTAATAAATAAAATAAAAAATCTTATCTTACAAATTTAAATTGTATTTGCTTATATTCCTATGATACATAAAACTTCAGAATAATAGTGCAATATAACTTATTATATTTATGAAAATATAATAATGTGTTAGGGATTACGTTGTTTATTATATTTTCATTAAATAGAATCTTGTATGAGACCGTCTTATGTATAAAAATTCGAATCCAAATACAATCAAACACCAATAAAATTAAATTTGTTCCACTAAGTATGAGTTTGGATACGTATGTTTAACTAGTCTTATAATTTTTTACGCGTAAGATAGTGTTATAGAAATTTTTATCTTCTTATTATATACTCCCTCCGTCCCAATAGCAAGGTCCACCTTTTTATTATTTACTCTCTCTATTTTAATAACAAGTGGACCTTGCAAACGGGACGGATGGAGTATTTAATTTGAGGATAATAGTGTAATTTAATAAAGAAAAAATCTAACTGCATTTCTTTAGACTCTGAGTATGTTGAATGATGATTCCGTGCGACTTCTTGATCTATGAAATAAGCACTCCATCCAATCAAAAGAAATAAATTACTATTTTGAGGTGTCCCAATTATGTAGTTCCATTACTATAAATATTATTAATTTTCATAGTAATGTACAAATAAATCCTTGTTGAATTTTGGAAATTTAAAAAATAACAACTTAAATGTTGAAAGTCATAAATATTCAATAGGGGTGTTATTGGAAGTTTAGCTTTAATATCTTATTTTCATAAATATTTTTAATCTACGTGCGAGAAGAAATAGGACTATATAATTGGGATGGAGGGAGTACAAAAAAAAAATTACTCTACCAAATCAAGGAATTCATATTTTGAATAGGTGCATAACAGACGGTCAACGCGTTGATAAAAAAATCCGTCAAAATTAGTATCATTCATAATATTGAAAAATATCAATTTCAAAACTCAAAAGTATCATTTGTATCATTAAAAAGTATCGACTAGAAAAAAAATAAAGAAAAAAATTGTTAAAATTAGTATCAATCTAAACACTAAAAAATATCATTCAAAATTTAAAAAAAAAGTATCACTTGTGTCCCTAAAAAGTATCACCCATTCTGACGATTTTTTTGATCAACGTTTTAACTGGGTCAACGCGCGATAATTCGATCAACGTGTTGACCGTCTAATATATATCTTATATACAGTAATACAGGAGTATTTGCGTTATGAATAAGTTGCATCACATTAAATCTCCATAGCATTTTTTTTAGAGAAACTAGAGCATCAATTCTTCATAGCAATAAAGCATGAGAAAAATTACACTTTCTGCAACTGATCAAACCAACTCGAATAACTTAGCTAGACTTCAAAATAAAAATTTATGTAAATATATATTGGAAACCAACAAAATAAAACGATACATGATGCAAAAATTGATTCAGTGTCGATAATGTCCCATGTGAGTAGCGAGTTGTAATCGCACGACATAATGAATAAGAGCCATGGACCTACACAACCAAAACAAGAAATGCAAATCTAATCGTTTGAGAGGATGACTTAGTGACCAATAATATTGAAATTGAAGGTTAGAATTCATGATTTGAAAGGTGAAAATTAGGGGGTGGGGTGAAAGGTGGTCAAGCCACTTGCCCCCCAACACAACAATTTTTTTTTAAAAAAAATTGGGTTATTTAGCCAAAATTTCTTTTTGCCCGTACAATTTTTTTGATTTAAAGTTTTATTGTTGAACTTGGCATATTTGCAAAAAAACATTAACATATAAATATATATATATATATATACATATATGTATACATATATGTAGGGAATGAATCAAATGTGGGGGTGAAAGGGGCTCAGGGGCACTTGCCTCCTATCCCACAATTTTTTTTTTTAAATTGTGTTATTTAGCCAAAAATTTCTTTTTGCCCTCATACAAATTTTTTGATTTAAAATTTTTATTGTTGGACTTGGCATATTTGAAAAAAAAAAATTAAAATATATATATATATATATATATATATATATAGGGTAGGGTTCACATGAGAACCATTTCTCATGTGGGAACTAGGAACTAATCTCAACCACACAATGCTTTAATCTCAATGGTCCAGATTTAAATAAAAAAGTGGTGGCATTATGGTAAATATGAGGAAGTCAAACTTACCCCTGGTTAAAGCTGACATCAGCATCCTTACACAAAATTTATTTAAACTTTAAATATTCATAACTTGCTCATTTTTTTATTACATTAACACAAATTATATATCAAATTAAAGCTCTTTTCGTGCTCTTTCATTTAAGATCCATTGTTCATATGTTTATTCGAAAATATATATTTTTATCCATAATAGCGTGATGTTAAACTCAGAATAACATGACAAAATATTCACGATAACATGAAAATATACACATAATAGTATGAAAAAATATTCATAACAACATAAAAAAATATTCATAAAACACATAAATTTTACTCATAATAGCAGTAGTAGTGTTCGTTAATAATAAGACATTAACTGTTCACACTAGCTAGCATGTATATATATTCATATTAGCATGTATATATGTTCATAGTAGCATGATAGTACTCTCATTTTAGCATAGTGAAATTTATAAGAATAGACAACGATTTTAAAGTGTTGTCTATATGATTTCCAAAAATTATGCCCAAATATTACAAATTTACCACCCCGCCTTTGATCAAAAATTGACCGAATCTTAGCCACCTAAATCAAAACAATGGATGAATGAGATGAGTTCCTAGTTCTCACATGGGGGCTGGGTTCTCATTTGATCCGTTCCCTATATATATATATATATATATATATATATATATTTGAAGGGGTTGGATCAAAAATACACATTTTCCTGGTGTAGGAACTAGGAACCCATCTTATACCGTCCGCCTAGATGATCTAATGGCTGAGATTAAATATCAAAGTCAAGGCAAAAAAAAGGAGGTGGGGGGGTATAGTTGTCCAATCCCCATAAAAAAAGCTGATGTTATCACTTTTTAAAAAAAATCCTAAAAACTTTGAACGACCATAACTCACTCGTTTCAAATTGGATTAATGCAAAAAATATATCAAATTAAAGATCTTTGCATGCTCTTTAATTCAAGATTAGTCATGAATATATTTGTTCAAATAAATATAGACGAAAAATATAAAATATACATTTTTACTCGTGTCCAGCGCAAAAATGCTTTCATTAGCTTTTAAATAATGGTTCGTCAACATTATAATAAGTTGATAAGGTATGCTAACGAAGCATTTGTTATATGGTAACATATTGCATTCATTGTGCTAACGAATGATTATCATAATGTTAACACGCATACTTATATTATTATTATTATTATTATTATTATTATTATTATTACATTTCAATTATGACTTATAATTATTTTTTATGATTTAATTTTTGTGTTTTAGTTACTAATTGAATATTATATATATTATTTATTTCATCAAATTAGAATATATTAATTAGAGTTTTCTTCATCCATTTATGGTTTATAACTTATGCTAACAATGAATTATCATATGCTAATATAGTTTATTCGCAATGCTGATGAAATAATATCATTATGTTAATGTTTTATATTTATATTATTATTATGATTTATTCCATCCAATTGGGGTTTATAATTAATTTTTAGAATTTAATTCTATTTTTAGATCATTGAAGTTTATTATATCTGAATTATGGTTTATTTCATCCTATTAGAATTTATAATTACACTTTAGAATTTAATTTTTCGTCAACAATATGAGAAAATTTTCATTAGCATAAAGATAACGTTTTATTAGCATGATGATAATACTTCATTAGCATGACGATATATTATCAAATATCTTCCGCGATTTTTATAAGAATTACCAAATTATGTTAATATCCCTACGTGAATTTTTTTCCAAATATTACAGAATTGCCACCACTCATTTTAATTAAATCTGGACCATAGATCTTTATTGATTGTATGGTGTGAGATGAGTTCCTAGTTCCTACACTAGGTAGGATTTGCATTGTAACCCTCCCCTGTATTTGAATATATATATATGTGTGTGTGTGTGTGTGTGTGTGTGTGAAACAAATGTGTGGGGAGGCGGTGTGAAAGGGGGCACGTTCACCACACCCCACAATTTTTTTTTAAATTGGGTTATTTAGCCAAAATTTCGTTTTGTCCCCGTTACAAATTTTTTGATTTAAAGTTTTTGCTGTTAGACTTGGAATATTTGAAATATATATATATATATATATATAGGGGATGAATCAAATGTAAATCATTACTTAGTGTGTAAACTGTAAACGCATCTCCTATCATTCATCCATTAAAAATCAGTGACCCAGATTAAATCCAATTCAAGGTGGCATTTTTGTAATATTTAATTTATTTTATGGTGGCAAGATTATTTATGTAATTTGGTAATTATAATTAGGGTTTGCTCTCTTCTTCTTCATCTTCATTTCCGTATGTAATTCTATGGAGGCAAATTCTCTCTCTTTCTCCTTCTCTCTCTCCACCGTCATCATTGTTGCCGCAACCACTATCATCGTCTCTTCCATGATTCTCTCTCTTTCTATCGCCACCATCATTGTCGCCGTCGCCACCACTATCGCCGTCTCTTCCATAAAAAAATAGTACTAGTAATTGCTATGTATCATATCTCTCTCTTTCTCTCCACTGTTGATATCTCTACGCCTTCCACTTACATGAGGAAATCCAACAATAGTAGCGGCGATGAAGATCTGAAAAAGACAAAAAAATGCCATGATTGAAGCTCGTTTGGAATTGTCTTTTTTTAGATCCTCTCACACAATCACGACCTTTTTTTTTTTTGATCCATATCTGCGTATACCATCGTTGTTTTAGTGTTTCATTTTTTGTAGATTTGATAGATTCAACATGTATTTTTTATAAGATTTGGAAGTTATTTGAAAATTTTTTTGAGCTTTTTTTTTGTCGTTTCTATGTGTTCTTTATTCAGAGAAGATGTTTTTGTTGATGGTTTACGTTTTCAGATTTAAAGTTAATTAATTGTTGGTTGAAGAATTAACATATCTGTTTTTTATATTTTTATTCGCGTAGTACGATGTTAGCATGAAACAGTTTATCTTTTAGCATGTATCATTATATTTTTCCGTTAGAATTGTGTTTTTGTTGTATATGTTAATATTCGTGCTAATGAATATAACCATGTATGCTAAGTAAGATGTTTTTTAATGTTAACATTGTAATATTTTGGTGATAGGTACCAACTCAAATTCTCATGGTTCGGAGACAAATAGATATACCAAGATGTGAAATCTTCTATGAAGTCTGAAAGATTTATGAGGCATCTCATTTTTTTTCTTCAGATGAAAGAGTCTAAGCTTTAAATCGGCTAAATTGACTTGCATTTTTAGTTTTTGTTATAGTTGTCCTTTTTATTTTAGGTGTTTCTGGTACTTTTGTACTTTTAACGTAGCATGAACTAATATTAATTTTTGTTAGTATATTGTTTGAATTAAGTTAAAAATCTATTGTGTTGTATTCGTTTGACACGGTTATTCAATATTAATATTGTTTTATTATAATGTTAATTAAGTAATAACGTCACTATAAAAAAATGGTCTATAGAGACAAGATTATTAGCGACGATATATATCGTCACTAATACTAGACTTTTAGTAACGACATGTTGTTTCTAATTATCACATGTCATCTCTAATAAAAAAATTAGGGTAAATTGGCTTAAAATACACGAACTTTGGGGTCATTTTGATTTTTCACACGATTTTAAAAACATAGTTTCAATAACACGAACTTAACCTCTTTTTGGTTTTTCACATGATTTTTAAATTCCGGCAAGTTGAATCTGACGTGGCAGCCGGAACTGCCACGTAGCAGTCGGAGATGCCACGTGTACATCTATGTGGATATCAAATTGCCTTAAAATACACAAACTTTCGACTGATTTTGATTTTTCACACAAATTTAAAAATATCAATTTTAGTTTTTTTTTTTTTACTTTTTTTGTGTAATACGGAAAATTCGTCGATTATTACTATAAAGTTGTTGTAGTAGACATTGTGAAATATTTTGATTTTTTTTAGTTGATGCAATATATAAAATTTAGGTTCGAAAAAATTAAATAAAATAACTATCGGACCTTTTTAGTTCTCTATTTGAAGAAAAATTTAAACAATATGACTTAAACTCGTGTAATGGTATACATAATTGAATTCTGAATACAACAACCATCAAATCATAAAAACGTCATTGACCACTTTTTATGACTTGATGATTGTTGTATTCAGAATTCAATTATGTATACCATTACACTAGTTTAAGTCATATTATTTAAATTTTTCTTCAAATTGAAAACTAAAAAGGTCCGATAGTTATTTTATTTATTTTTTCGAATCTAAATTTTATATATTGCATCAACTAAGAAAAATCAAAATATTTCACAATGTCTACTACAACAATTCTATAGTAATAATCGACGAATTTTCCGTATTACACAAAAAAAGCAAAAAAAAAATAAAAAAAATTGATATTTTTTAATTTGTGTGAAAAACCAAAATCAGTCGAAAGTTTGTGTATTTTAAGACAATTTGATATCCACGTAGATGTACGCGTGGCATCTCCGACTGCCACGTGGCAGTTCCGGCTGCCACGTCAGATTCCACTTGCCGGAATTTGAAAATCATGTGAAAAACCAAACAGAGGTTAAGTTCGTGTTATTGAAACTACATTTTTAAAATCATGTGAAAAACCAAAATGACCCCAAAGTTCGTGTATTTTAAGCCAATTTACCCAAAAAATTATGATAACTTTGTTGTCACTTAAAAATATTTTTTGTGCGTCCTAAAAGTTCGTCCCAAATAAATTAAAAATTATTTTAAGTGACAACATTGTCATCACAAAAAATGTCATTAGAAATGATATGTAATTATTAGAGACGACATGTCGTTACTTAAGTCTATTATTAGTGACGACATTTGTTGTTCCTAATAATATTGTCATTAAAGACCATTTTTTTGGTAGTGCATATCACTAACAAAGAACAACATATTGACAGAGAACAATACACAATAATGCACTAAGTCATTTTAGCATTGGTTATCAAATGTTAAATATCTTATTACTATAAATGCTAATAAAATAATAACATATTGGGTAACACCCCAGAATTTCTAGCATGATTAAGGAATTCATAATTATAATTAGGAATTTTTCTGGAGTAATTTGATTAATAATTAAAGGAAACGGGTGTAAGTCATGGCTTTAGGGGCTCTTTTCGTAAAAATCATCTTTTTGAATTTTGTTCCAGACGACGATTTTAGGCTCATCTGAAAGATAACAACCCAAGGAGTCTGTCGGTATCTTCAGAATTTTAATATGAGGTCTATGAGAGTCCTAATTTTGAAAAATGTAAAGTGTTAACTTGTGAATCCCATTGATACTGATTTGACGTTAATTTTTTTTTTTTTTGCGGGTTGACTGGTTCACGTTGACTGTATGTGCACCTAATGCAGATAAGCCCACACCTTTGAGTTTTGATTGAACCTGTGGAATTTGTTAAATTTTTATTATTTTAGATTAGACTAAAAAAAGAGTTATAACTAGCCTAATAATTTAGGCCTAGAAATTTATTTTTCAAATTTATTTTATTCTACGTAATATTTATGTTGCTTCAAAGATTGTGATAGTATTTCGTGCTACTAGAAATATTTTCATATTCTATTCAAACTGTTTGTGCTCCATCCAAGTAAGATGAGGAGGCATGTGCTCTACCATTATCAGTAATTGGACAAATACCACAATCGGACAAACAACCTCAATATTTAATTAATTTCTCTCTCTTTCACATTACCGATGTTTATCCAACCCAACCACATATAATTTGATACTCTTTTTACAATGGTGAAAGACCTTGTCTACATGTGGCATCAGGTTTATGTTGAAAGTATTCATCATTGACAGTAACAGCCTCCACTATATGTAGAAATACTGTTTTTTGCATGCGAAATCTACGTCGGAAGAGCCGAGGAGAATATATCGGCCTTTCCACAAAGTAATTGTTCATCAAGCGTTATTTGCCAATCTCACGTGCTCTGTTATAGTATGTTCTCCTTGATCTAGGAGTGTGATCTTCAACATACATAGTACGGTCTGTTAGAACCACCTCCTCGATGATACGATCAATGAGATGATTTTGTTGAGAAACTCGTTCTTCCCAAGCATCAAGATCGGTAAAGCTGAAAGCTCTATCACTTGAATTTGAATTTGGTGATGAATTTTCATTGTGAGACATTTTTTGAAGTGGATAACAAAATATGTGAAGTAGAGTGGATATTGTGAAATAATTCAAAGTAGTGAATATATAGAAAAGAAGAGACTTTGCACATGCAAGTGGAATTAAAAATAGTGAAATAATGCATGAGTGGAATCCAAAATAGTGAATGCATGTGATGAGTAGAAAAAAAATAGTGAATGCATGTGATGAGTGGAGAAAAAGTAGTGAATAGTACCAACAAAGATCCAAGCATAGATTTCATGTCTCGATCTTTTGGGGACAAACATACATAAATATATACATCATGGCACAAAATCCAATACTTACCTACTCTATAGTCTATTTAAGAGAATAATACCAAAATCATGGTACAAAATCCAATACTTATTTACTCTATAGTCTGCTTAAGAGAATAGTACCAAAAATACTTATCTATTGTATATATAGTCTATTCAAGAGAATAGTACCAAAATACCAACTTGTGCAGAAATTTGAAGAGAATAGTACCAAAAATACTTATCTACTCTATAAATCTTGAAACGATATAAATTCAAAATACCAACTTGTGTTATATAATTTGTCATCTTAATTCAGAAATTCAGAATGCCAACTTGTGCAGAAATTCATAATTTATGATTATTAATTGATGGCACAGAAATTTGTCATCTTATTCATTGATTGAAATTTAAACATACAAATGATAATAATTAAATAACATGTAAATAAACTACAATCAATCTCCAAACACAATTGCCAACAGTCGGTGTTTCAATTCTTCGTCTTCTGGAGTTAAATGTTCTTTGGCCAACAATGTATTCAACATCATTTCTTTTGATTTTAATGACTTTCTTTCTAGTTTTCGATTATCCAAATTGAGTCTCGCAGTTTCCAATTTGTTCATTACTTTAACTTCACTCTCTCTAGTTAGTTTCAATGCACAAATCTCTTCAACAACTTCATTAGTAGATGTAGATTGCGATGCCTTACTTTTTCCTTTTTTCTTCGCCTTATCTCTACCCGTAGGACGGGGAATCTCTGAGCGGCCACTACTTGGAGTTTCTATAGCTTCTGGAATTTATGATCTACTATAATATTCTCCATTCTCGCTAGTTTTTGATCTTTTTGAGCTGCCCCCGCTCTCTTCATTACCTTGGTCATCTTCAGGATGTAAATGTGTTACATCATGATATAGATTTAATGCCCACTTTTCATGTTTAACCATGACTTCATTAAATACAACCATATCTTAAAATTTGCAACCGTCTTCTTCATAAATGGCATGAGCTTCTTTGTCAATATCTGTTTGGCTCATTCCACTTCATTTCTGACGATGTGCTTCTTTGCAAGTGCCAACCCACTTCATCGCGTTCGCATTCAGTCGTTGCCAATGACCTTTTATTGAATCTTTATTTCTATCACCGAGTTATTGTTCTGGATTTTCTTCTCGATATTGATGGAAAATTTTGTGCACATTTCCCCATATAGAGGCACTCTTTTGATTTTTTTCACGAACCTCATCTTCACTAATGAAACACCATGCTTGCATTAGAGCAACATTTTCTTTCACAGACCAAATATTTTTTGGTGTCTTTCGATTTGTGGATGGCTGCACATCTTGAAATAAATTACGGGAGATATTTTGTGATGGTTGCACTTCTTCAGAAATTGAATTTTTGTTGAGATTCAGAGAAAAATGTGAGTTTTGATAATATTGATAATTTTGGGAGTTTGGAATTTGAAAAATAATTTGAATCATTTGGATCCATAATTAAATGAGAGAAAATGAGTGAGAATAGATGGTTTTTTAGTATGATTCAAAATATGTAAAAAAAATGAGCTCATTTTATAGACAAAAAAATATGAATTATGATATAATTTTTATATTTTTTTAATACATTATTATCTAAAGTAATAATAATATAAAATTTTATTCAATAAAAATATGATTGACTAATCAAATTTTGACATGAGGCAATACAATTTCAAAAGGATGGGTTGATCGAAAGGTTGGTTAACCAACCAAATTTGCAATCGATCGGCACTTCTGGAGCAACTTGAGAGTTTTTTCTTAATTTTTTTTGTCTTATTGCATGATCAATCGGAAGGATCGTTGTTGTGGGTAGTCTAACCACAACATTATATTTTATTTTTTCTTTTCTTTTATTAATAAATATAATATAATTAATAATAATAAAAATAAATAATTATTATTATTGAAAATTGTAACAACACAAAATAACAAACGTTTATTAAATAGACAATATGATAAAATACAAAATAAACAAAACAAGAACATAAATAACAATAAACTCAACATGAATTGAAATAAACAAACGACGATTAAAATAAATGAAAAAAAATATAAATTTAGTGTTGATTGCCGAATTTTTGCCATATGTGCTCGATCAAGTCATCACGAAGAATGGCGTAAGCTTCTCGATTGCGAAGTTGTGGCCTAGTTTTCATATAGCTCGACAAGCTTACAATCCTTTCCGTAGAATAAATCAGATCGTTTTCTTCTTCCTGATCTTCACTTCATTGATTATTCTGTCTAACTCGATCTTCTATAAATTCTGTCAGGTCATGATAGTTTAGGTAAGTGCTCATTTCATCCTCCACTATCATATTATGCATGATGATGCAAGCAATCATTATTTTTCCAATAATGTCACGATCCCAAATAAGACATGGACGTTTGATAAAAGCAAAACGAGCTTGTAGAACACCAAATGCTCGCTCAACATCTTTGCGGGCTGCCTCTTGATGTTGAGCAAATAGTTGGTGCTTCCGAATTTGTGGAGCATGAATAGATTTGAAAGTGACATGATCACATGCACATGGATGATAGTGAATTATTTTTTCTCACATGCACGTTATTAAAGTAGTAATTATTATGAAAGTAACATGACAATTGGTACTTGGATGATAGTGAAGCATTTTTCTCACATGCACATTATTAAAGTATTAATTATTATGAAAGTGACATGACAATTGGTGATTGGATGCTAGTGCACTCACATGCACATTATTAATTGGTGCTATTATTATGAAAGTGACACGACAATTGGTGCTTGGATGATAGTGAAGTCACATATACGTTATTAAAGCATTGTGTTTTTTTCACACTTACATCAGTTTCTCACATGCATTCCGGTAAAGTCACATGCATGCTAGGACATTATCATAATTGATACTTCACAAAATAATAAGACATAAGTACATTACATAAATTGAAAATTACATAGACAATATGAAATGAAAATTACATAATTAAATATTACATAGAAGACATAAAATGAAAATTACATAGATGACTCAGGGATAAAATACAGAAGATCACATCCCACATAGTTCAGCCATTAAACGACGTTTCAGATCTTCTTCATCAGGGGATACTTGGCCTTTTCCCCGTCAAAACATTAGCATAGATGTTTTCATTTTTTCCTTCTGCAGATCAATTTCTTTTTCACGTGTGATCCTTAGTTCACGAAGTTCTACAGTGAAATCATTAGGGAGTATGAAAGATTGTGATGCTGCTTCTTTTCCCTTTCTTTTAGCCTTACCCTTAGCTTTGTCTCTGCCAATTAGACGAGAAAATAATGATGCATCGCTACTAGGAGTTTCTAGAGTAGATGCAGGTGGAGGATCCCCATCTTTATCGGTTCTTGATTTTTCGAGCTTCCGTGACTTTCTTCGACACTATTGTCATCATCTGGGCGGGAACGTATGCACCCAGTGCTATTTAAGTTCAGCTCCCACTTGTGATAATGACGCATCACTTTCTCAAACACCTCATGGTGAGTAAACTTAGATTTTCCATATAATGTTTGAGCAACTTTCTCAATATCCTCTCTGGATTGTCCGCTCGATCTTCGTTCATATGCTTTCTTGTATGCAGCAGTCCACAACGTCACATTTTTGTTGAGGTGTTTGTAACGTTGCCTCAATGATTCTGAGGATCAGGGGCCACCAATATCGGGATTTTCAAATCGAGTTTTCTCATACAAGCTTAAAACTTTTGACCAAAATGAGTCACTATTTTTGTTCTTGCCAGTAATAAGATTATTAGTGATGAAACACCAAGAAGACATAAGCCATATATCTTCTTGATCTGTCCAGTTTGAGGGTGCATTTTCAGAGATGTTTTGAGAGGTCTGGTTTTCTGGATTAGGATAATGGGTAGGATTATATGAAAACTAGGAGTTCATATTACTGAACTGTGAGAATTCTTCAGAGTTTGGAAGATTTTTGAGGTTGGAAAAATAATCTTGGGAGTGATTTTGATACTGAAAATCATAAAAAAAATTATTTCCTCGATCTATTGGAAGATAGAGAAAAAAGTTGTTAAACGTTATAGATTGAGATATTGAGAAATTTGTGAGGTGTGTGAAAATTTAGTAAAAATGATCTCTATTTATAGAGAATGAAAAATACGAATCTTGATATTTTTTTTTTAAATTATTAAAAAAATATATGAAGTATATCTACATATCCAAATAAAATTTATATATCCAATAAAATAGAGACAAGTGTCCAAATAAAATTTATATATATCTAATAGAATTTAGATATAATGGATATATTTTATTTTAATAATACATAAAAAAATTATAAAATATAAAAAATAATAAAATAATAAAGAGAGGAGAGAGAGAGCACCATTTCAACCATTTTTTTTTTCTAAAGGCCAGCTTGGCGGTCAAACGGCCCTCAAAATGAGGACCGTTAATAGTAGTCTTAGAGGGGAAAAGAGGGAGACCGTGTCCTTGCTTCGTCAAGGTTTCACTTTAAGTTTGTGACCCGCATATGTTTCGAAGTGCAAACATTGTAACATATTTTTAAGCCTATATATATGTACTTACATTTCGAACTTTTCTTTATTTTGTAAAAATGTTATTTACTTAAAAAATGTCAAAGAATAGCTAAATTTTCTATATTTTTGCAAAAATGTCCTTAAATTTAATTTTCAGCATTGAATTGCTGACAAATTATGCATAAGTCCAGCGTTTAAAATGACTTGAAAACTCATATTCCATGTTAAAATTAAATATAATTTTTCACATCATTTTAGATGTTAGACTACGATGTGCCTTGTCAACAATCCAACATTGAAATTTGAATCTTAGGAAATTTTTACAAAAATGTGAAAAGTTTGAATATTTTTTGACATTTTTTTAAGTTCGGAATATTTTTACAAAACAGATAAAAGTTCATGACATTTTGAAAAATATAATAATGGGTGAGTACTATTCACTCAATTGGATCCTTTCCATTATCCAATTTATAAGAAATAATAAGAAATAAATATTCGCACACCCACATCACCAAGTAAATAATCAATTCGAAAAATATAATAGCTCTGAACGAGTGCTATTAACTCAATCGAATCCTTTCACTCATCCAAATGATAAGAAACAAACATGAATTAACACAGATCATAATATCACTCAACCGAAACCAAAGGGTAAGAACATTTGATACGAGCACGACAAGCATCAAATCGGCTCTTCTAAAGCAACCATTAAAAGATCCCAAGATTGTTATGTTGTTCAAAATTAAAGATTGGAGATCAATGTTTGAAAAATAATACATTAAATATTCGAGCATGATTAGCAACCCATGAAGTGTAATTAAATCAGCCCATGTTCGAGATCAAGAGCCCAAGTTTGAAGGCCCAAAGTTGTTGGATTTATTTTATCCATAGTTAGATTTTTATTATTTGATTTTTGGTATTTATTTTATTATTTTCATTTTTTATTATTAGGGTATTTTCTAGAAGGTCTTTTTAGTTAGGTAATTAGAGTTTTAATTATGGGAACTTCTTTCCTAGTTGAAATTCTAATTAAGGTAGATTTCCTATTCTAATTAAGGTAGGAATCCTAGTTAGATTATGATAGCTTTATTTTCTAACTCCTTTAGGATTTTATCTTTAATTTTTCGTCCATCCCTCTATTATAAATAGGGGATCATTGTTACATTGATATTTAGACCATATTTGATTAAGAAGAATTTACCTTTCAATATTGTCTCACCCAAGATCCTCTTTTTGTTTATTTTCAGCCGAAAATATACACTCTTGAAAGCCTAGCAACTTCCAAGTTTTATTCTTAAATCTCGTTCTATTTCACTTGTGGGAATAGGGTTAAATTGCTATCGAGAAGACAACCAATTGTTGTACGTTTCGTGAGGTTATCTTCACGGGGTTTGCAGCTGTGTTATTGTCTCATTCTACCAATCAACAACGCCGTTCGCCTTCAACAACACTCATCAATCATCCGACGTCCATATCTTTGTTATCCATCAAGATCCAGTCGAGTTCTACAAGTGTTCCAGCCGTTTCCGTTGTTTTCAAGTATACGTGCTGTTCGCGCCGAGTTGAGCAAGTATACCGTAAGTTCTCTATTTTCTTATTATAACCTATCTACACCAGCCATTCTTCAGCCCCTATCATCATACTATACGTCCGTACCCTTTTCCTTTCATATTCGAGTCCTAAATATCGAGTTTCGTCGTTAGTTTAGTTTGTTCATAGAGTCGGATTGAAGCCCTTCATTCGCCTGACGTGTTTCGATCTAAAAGTCTTCCGCTACGTTTTTCTCTCGGTGTTGAGCATCATACCGGGACCATATCATTTGAATGATACGAGCATGACAAGCATCAAATCGGCTCTTCTAAAGCAAACATTAAAAGATCCCAAGATTGTTATGTTGTTCAAAATTAAAGATTGGAGATCAAGGTTTGAAGAATAATACATTAAATATTCGAGCATGATTAGCAACCCATGAAGTGTAATTAAATCAGCCCATGTTCGAGATCAAGAGCCCAAGTTTGAAGGCCCAAAGTTGTTGGATTTATTTTATCCATAGTTAAATTTTTATTATTTGATTTTTGGTATTTATTTTATTATTTTCGTTTTTTATTATTAGGGTATTTTCTAGAAGGTCTTTTCAGTTAGGTAATTAGAGTTTTAATTATGGGAACTTCTTTCCTAGTTGAAATTCTAATTAAGGTAGATTTCCTATTCTAATTAAGGTAGGAATCCTAGTTAGATTATGATAGCTTTATTTTCTAACTCCTTTAGGATTTTATCTTTAATTTTTCGTCCATCCCTCTATTATAAATAGGGGATCATTGTTACATTGATATTTAGACCATATTTGATTAAGAAGAATTTACCTTTCAATATTGTCTCACCCAAGATCCTCTTTTTGTTTATTTTCAGCCGAAAATATACACTCTTGAAAGCCTAGCAACTTCCAAGTTTTATTCTTAAATCTCGTTCTATTTCACTTGTGGGAATAGGGTTAGATTGCTATCGAGAAGACAACCAATTGTTGTACGTTTCGTGAGGTTATCTTCACGGGGTTTGCAGCTGTGTTATTGTCTCATTCTACCAATCAACAACGCCGTTCACCTTCAACAACACTCATCAATCATCCGACGTCCATATCTTTGTTATCCATCAAGATCCAGTCGAGTTCTACAAGTGTTCCAGCCGTTTCCGTTGTTTTCAAGTATACGTGCTGTTCGCGCCGAATTGAGCAAGTATACCGTAAGTTCTCTATTTTCTTATCATAACCTATCTACACCAGCCATTCTTCAGCCCCTATCATCATACTATACGTCCGTACCCTTTTCCTTTCATATTCGAGTCCTAAATATCGAGTTTCGTCGTTAGTTTAGTTTGTTCATAGAGTCGGATTGAAGCCCTTCATTCGCCTGACGTGTTTCGATCTAAAAGTCTTCCGCTACGTTTTTCTCTCGGTGTTGAGCATCATACCGGGACCATATCATTTGGCATCAGAGCCACGTCAGCTCTGCTGGTCGTGGTTCAATCCGACCTGTCGTCTACGTGTCATTTATTTTCGTACGTGTCATTTATTTTCGTATCGTGTCATCGAGTTGTAATCTGATTACTCATTGGAAAAACAAAATCTGTTCTGAAAAAAAAAAAAAAAAAAACGAATTTGATTTTTTATTTTCTCTTTGTTTCCTACTTAGTATAGATTATTTCCTTTCTTATTAGATAGATTAGGTTATTTAGATTGTGTCCACATTTGTGAAAGATATCCAAATCCACCCTTCCTTATCTATATATCTTTTCTTTCCTTATCTAGTTTTCCTTCATCCTAATCTTTCTCCACCATCCTTATCCTTCCCCATAGGATTAATTTTCGTCCACATCACCACTTGTGGATCGAAAATTACCCCATACACCACTGTGTGCACCATACACCACCCGTACACCATCCGGACCATACACCCATACACCCACACGGTCCCTACACGCATACACCAACACCATACACCCAAGGCAGCCGGTTTACCTACACCAAACTAGTCACCTACTCCATCATTGACTATGAATCCATACGATGCGCCCGAGTCATCCAGTCAGTTCCTTGCATGGGACATGAAGTACCATTTTGATGCAATGATCGAGAGCATGGAAGAAAGTGCACAATCAATGAGAGACGAGCTGAGTAATCAACTAGCCAAGTTAACAGAGCAGCTTAAGCGTTTCAACACGCAAAAAGCATCACCTCCACCACCTAGAGCTCAACGCCAAACTACCAGCTTGACCACGAGCTACCAACCTGAATCATTCGAGGAGTTTCTACGTATTTATGTACCACCTATACGGCCCGCACCTCTAGTTCAGTCAGTCATGGATATGCCAAGTCAAGACAGCGACATTCAATGCCACGTATGTCATGCATGTGGTCTCAAATGTCCGAATCAACAAGTTTTGTCCAAATCTGAACAAGGCATCATCAAAGAAGAGTTAGAGCAGCCCCTGACCGACGTCAAATCCAAGGAGATAGTAGCTGAAGTTAAAGAAGAAGAATTGGAGGTCAATGATGCAGTTGAGGAAGTTGAAGTAATTGCAAAGTTGGAGGAAATACAGCCGTATTTTGAAGAAAAGGAGATTGGCATCAATAGAGCATTGATTGACAAAGAACTCGAGCAAACGAGCCCGGAAGAGCTGCCGCATTCTAACATCATTTGTCAACCATTTTCTTGTGCTATCTCTATTTTACAGGTTGTTGAAGTTATTCCATTGAAAGTTGAGTTTGTGGAAAGAAAGATTGATGATCTATTCGCGCTGGTCTTTGATCCCGGAGATTCGAATTCGAGGACGAATTCTTTTCAAGAGGAGGGGAATGATACGAGCACGACAAGCATCAAATCGGCTCTTCTAAAGCAACCATTAAAAGATCCCAAGATTGTTATGTTGTTCAAAATTAAAGATTGGAGATCAAGGTTTGAAGAATAATACATTAAATATTCGAGCATGATTAGCAACCCATGAAGTGTAATTAAATCAGCCCATGTTCGAGATCAAGAGCCCAAGTTTGAAGGCCCAAAGTTGTTGGATTTATTTTATCCATAGTTAGATTTTTATTATTTGATTTTTGGTATTTATTTTATTATTTTCGTTTTTTATTATTAGGGTATTTTCTAGAAGGTCTTTTTAGTTAGGTAATTAGAGTTTTAATTATGGGAACTTCTTTCCTAGTTGAAATTCTAATTAAGGTAGATTTCCTATTCTAATTAAGGTAGAAATCCTAGTTAGATTATGATAGCTTTATTTTCTAACTCCTTTAGGATTTTATCTTTAATTTTTCGTCCATCCCTCTATTATAAATAGGGGATCATTGTTACATTGATATTTAGACCATATTTGATTAAGAAGAATTTACCTTTCAATATTGTCTCACCCAAGATCCTCTTTTTGTTTATTTTCAGCCGAAAATATACACTCTTGAAAGCCTAGCAACTTCCAAGTTTTATTCTTAAATCTCGTTCTATTTCACTTGTGGGAATAGGGTTAGATTGCTATCGAGAAGACAACCAATTGTTGTACGTTTCGTGAGGTTATCTTCACGGGGTTTGCAGCTGTGTTATTGTCTCATTCTACCAATCAACAACGCCGTTCGCCTTCAACAACACTCATCAATCATCCGACGTCCATATCTTTGTTATCCATCAAGATCCAGTCGAGTTCTACAAGTGTTCCAGCCGTTTCCGTTGTTTTCAAGTATACGTGCTGTTCGCGCCGAGTTGAGCAAGTATACCGTAAGTTCTTTATTTTCTTATCATAACCTATCTACACCAGCCATTCTTCAGCCCCTATCATCATACTATACGTCCGTACCCTTTTCCTTTCATATTCGAGTCCTAAATATCGAGTTTCGTCGTTAGTTTAGTTTGTTCATAGAGTCGGATTGAAGCCCTTCATTCGCCTGACGTGTTTCGATCTAAAAGTCTTCCGCTACGTTTTTCTCTCGGTGTTGAGCATCATACCAGGACCATATCAACATTCCATAACAGCTTGAGCAGGCGTTTATCGCCCATCTCCAGGAGCCAATATGAGCTTAAACCCACCCCTTCTTTCTCTTAGTTGATCTTGATTCTGTAATTTCTCCCGCTCCAGTTCCCTGCCGAATTCAACTATTGATTTTGTGACACGCTCAAGGTCTAATACCTGAAGGCTCTTCTTTAGCACAGATGGGATCTCTTCAAGTCTCTCGCAATTCTTAAGCACAAGACACCTGAGTTTAGGAAATGGATGATCGCCTGAGGCACTCCAAAACTCTAAGTCGGTGCGCGCAATCTGCAAGTATTGAAGAGAAGGAAAGCCCTGACCATCAGCTTGCCAAATCTCCCCCATGAACGCGTTTTCTTTGAGTTTGAGCACCTCAAGGTTTGGCAGCTTTCCCAACGTCGTATCCATTTTGCGCCAATCCAAAAACGTCGACGACAGCTTGAGGATCTTCAGATTCGGAGGGAATCTCTCTGGCTGAGGGAGACGACTCAGTGGCTTTTCATTTTTCACGGCAGGAAACACGTCATGCACCAGTTTCAGCTTTTGAAGACGGTTTAATTTCTCCAAGCACTTATCTTCCGAAAGACTGTCCAACTTCCCACGAATCCCCAGGTTCTTGAGGTTGGGGGTTTTGCCGAGAACGTCGCTCAACCGGCATTCAGCTGACAATCTGCTCAGTGTTTGAAGGCTTTCAGCTCTGCCTTTCATTTCCTTCACCACAATAGCTGCTTTCGTCTTCAGATGCCTCAGCTGTGTCATCTTCGATATATCTGCTTTGATTTCGAAGCTACGCGACGTTGTGTCAATCCTAATAGTTTGTAGGTTCCAAAGCTTGAAAGCCGCGTCAGGAAGAGCGTTCAGATTGTCACCGGAGATAGCAATGTATCTCAAATGAATCAAGTGAGTGATCTTGGAGGGAAATTTGGGAAATTTGATGGGGTTCACATCCAAAACTCTCAACAAACTGAAGGCTTCAGGGATTGCTGTGACATATTCGGCCTGCAAATTGATGGCTTCCTTGGAGAAACACATGAAGGAACGAACAAGTGGGCCCTTGGGTTTCTTGCGGAGGAAATCCACAACGTATGAATGAATACAGAGACGACGAGACTTGAGTATTTCAGATGTAGCCGGATAAAACTCCCCTTCCCTGTTCTTCACCTCTTGGTATACGTTTTGCTTCGCAAATGCAGCTTGGTTTATGCAAAACTCACGTATCATATCATGAACCCGACATGCTTTAATTTCACCACTGGCCCTAACTTTATCAACCATCACTAAGTTCCTAGCCACAAGCTCCTTCAGATTGTCCTCCGCCACTTCCTCAAGACATTTCTCCGGCTTCTGCTGCACGAACCCTTCAGCTATCCACAGTCGAATCAATTTCCAAGTCGGGATCTCAGTGTCTTCAGGAAACACCCCGAGATAGACAAAGCAGTCTCTCAAGTCATGAGGCAACTTGTTGTAGCTCAGTAGGATAATGTTTTCTGTGCGATTCTGTGCATCATAACTCAGTTGGTGTGCACTTACGCTGTTGGAAACCTTTTCCCATTCTTCTTTGACATTACCACTTTCCGAGAGCTTCTTGAGTAAAATCCCACCAATTACCACAATAGCAAGCGGAACTCCACCACATTGCTTGGCTATACGCTTTCCAAGCACATTCAGTTCTGAAGGGCAGTCGTCGAACCTGGCAAATACTTCTAGTTGAAGAAGCTCCCAACTCTCCTGTTGATTACGGAATCGGAGCTTGTGCGGGTCTCTTTTAGGGTTAGCCAGTCGAGCCACTTGCTCGTCTCGACTCGTGATCAAGACTTTTCCAGATCCATTTTTCTTTGGCAGAGCAGCAGCGATGAGACTCCAGGCTTCACCACTCCATATATCATCTAAGAACAGAATGAATTTGGAGTTATGAAGATAGTGTCGAACTTTTTCAGCCAACTCTTGTTCCTTCAACTTAGACATATCTTGCTGAGTCAACTTCTTAAGAATGGTGAGGAACACCTCTTTGATGTTGTAGTCTTGAGAAACGTACACCCATATGTTGATCGGGAACTCAAATGCGATTTTTTGGTCTCGATAAATCTTCCACGCCAAAGTAGTCTTGCCGAGGCCAGGCATCCCGACGACAGAGATAACATCAAGTTCGTCGGACTCTTCATTGATGTACTTTACTAGAGTTTCTGCCTCGTCCTCGAAACCCACTAGATTGTCTTCTCTCAACAATGGACTCTGTGTACAAACCAAGAATCATAACTTTTCAAATTTGAACATGTATTATATATATAGTTGCAGTGTTGCACTTGCATTAGAGTCAAAACAATGCATCTACGGATGCCTAATCCTACACAAGTAAGCATATATGCAGTATCGTCTACTTTTGTTTTTGCTCGACTCCTTTGCATATGAAGTATTGTCACAACTTTTAAGAGAGTGTTTGGCCAAATCGTTTAATAAGTTACTCATCACCATCTCTTATTTTCGAGTTGGGGTATTATAAATGTTACAAAATTGGGTGTTTGCTCATTATTTTCCTACTACATACACTTAATTTAAGGGCAATATTATAATATAATATATTATATTTACGAGGCATTCAATAATTCATGTGATTTACATGTATTTTTCTGCTCAATCTCAATTCTCAAGTCTCAGTTGTGGTGCATCCCGTATGTGTATGGGATCTGCTAGCAAATTATTCGATGAATCAAAGGAGCATAGAGAAACCTCATACTCAAATTGTTTTCAAAAGCAGACCATCATTAATTTCTCTCATTCATGTCAACTTTTTTAGACTCAACTTCTTATTTGATGTAAGAAACTTTCATTCTAATATATATTTTTTTATTTTTTATTAGCATATATTTATATTTCATAACTATACATTTTGACACTATTTATAAAAGTAACAATTTTAATATCCCCTCAATGCCAAAAAATGACACCAACTAATACTGCATATATATGTATGCATGTATATATTGATATTGTGACAATTGACAACTACTGATTTAGTGGAAAACAATTTATATATTAATTTATGGAAATGGAGGGATTAATAGTAAGTAGTTGACCTTCAAAGTGTGTGGATTTTGAGTGGTGGTGACAGGTTCTCTATCAATGGGCAAGTTGCCGAAGTCCATTCTAGCCCGGAAGAAGACAGGCTGGATGTCTTCTTCCCGGATGGACTTCACCTTCTTGGCGAGGTCGAGGCGCTTCGACAGATTCTTGATGGCGAAGCCCTTCGACCTCTCGGCGGCGGCAGCCTGCGTGAGGCAGGCGTCGATTGTGTCTTCCGCTTTGTAAACAGCTTCTCTGATTTGTCTCTCGTTCTGCCGGAACAATTCCCCCTTCTCCCGCTTGTTGGCCGACTCCTCCAGGAAAGCTTTCATCAGCAGCAAGTCATTCTGCAGCAGCCTCAGCTCATTCTCCGCGCCGGAGACCAGCTTGATGTGGTCTACCAGAAGCTTCTGCACGTTCTCCAGCAGGAATGTTACTGCCGGCTCTGCCATTTTCCTCTCTCTCTCTCTCTCTCTCTCTCTCTCTCTCTCTATAATAATGTGGAAGAAGAACAACAAGACCTACTAACTTGGTCCAATAAAGAGTCGAAAATAATTATATGTTAAAGATGCCAAGAAGCGGCTCATCCCAACAGACTTACGGGGGTTTTGAGGAAATTTCATTATACTTACTTTATATTTTATAATGAGAATGAGCTGTCACGAGAAACTTTTAACAAGTAACGACTACAAGACCGACACCCGAGTCTTTTTCTAATACATGAGTGAATGAGTGAAATGTGTTTATAGTTTTCCATTAAGGGCCCATATGTGTAAAGTAATTCCAGTTAGTGGTTTAATAATATATAATATAAATTTAATTAGTTATTCAATCAAAATTTACCGTGGAAGGTGTATTTAAAGAGAACGCCAGGATTGGTCCTCTGTCTGTCCTACTTGCGTATTTTCTCCCCATCAAGAAATATGTGAACCCTAAAGGGGCTTAAGAGCGAGAAACTCAATTGAATTCCTCTCAATTATTCAAGATAGACAGTGAAAACTAACAACCCAAGTCACAACCATTTTGGGCTGTTAGTTTTGGTACAAAAAAAATTGAGAATATTATATTATGTGTTGTAACCGTATGATATAATATAAATATGATATGTCGATTTTATTTTTCAACAAAATATCCAATTATATTTTCATTCTAAGCATGCCTTTTCGATTTTAATCTTTAGATCTTTTGTCTTAATTTTTATTTTTTCAACTTTTGTGTACCCAATTTTTTTCGAATTTTTTCTTTCAAAATTAACATTTCCAAACAATTGTAAGGTAAGTTGTTAGTTTGGGAACAAAAAAATCAAAACAATAAAATTAGAGACAAAAAATGTCAAGTAAATAAATATTGGGAACAAAAAAGTCAGAATGCAACTAAAAATATGAATGTGAAATAATCTTATCCACAATTTGAATAGTTTTTTTTTTCCATTGCTTTGGTGTTTCTAATGGAACTCTAGTCTTAATTTTTTCTAATAGAACATGTTTATCTTATTGTAGTATTAGGATTCCCCATGAAATGATTATTTGAATTTCACTTTTAACATTAACTCATAAAAAGAACAAAGACAACCCAAAATAAAAATATCACTTCAAACATTAAATGGTAAGAAAAACCACCATCCAAAATATTTCATGTATAAAGCAACGGTCAAAATATTATTCTGTTTGTATACAGTAATCCACAACAAAGTTCGATGATCAAACCTTACAAAAATAGTTAGATTTCTTAATATGATGCAAATCCATACATTATAAGCGGTAAAAAGAACAATCTATAGAGTACCAACCAAGGTTATCCAGTTTAGTTAGAGGGCTTGGATTGCTTCTTATGATCCTGCTTTTTATCGGAATCTGCTGTCTTTCTCTTGTCCTTCCTTTCCCTCTTTTTCAAGGCAGTCATCCGGGCTTTCAAGATAGTCGCATAACTCGACTGGAATCGTTGGTGATCTTTTGGACCAACCTGTCATTCAAATCAGGTGTCTTTCAGTAAACCCCTTGGTAATCATCAATGTTTAAGCAACATTGCAACAATCGACAATCTCTCTTTCAGGCGTATTGACCTCAAAACAAATGATAATTTAAAACAAAAAATAGTTAAAACTTGCAAAGCCCTGCACAAAGAATGTTTGCATCATACACATATTTCAAAGTACATCCAGTCCTGAACTGATAATTAAGATGAAGAGCCAGTGCATTAAAACTCTCTTTAATATGGGTTTTCAATTGAAAGAAAGTTGTTCTGACTCCTCATATGTAAAAAATTAGATTTGTCTAACTATCCTTCCAAGACATTAAGAAAACAAAATTCAAATTTTAACTCTATACAAGAAGCTCATCTATCTATCTATACTATACCTATCTATGCAACCGCTGCTTTTTCCAGAAATGGTAAGATTGGGAGCTGTGATGGTAGACTTGTACCATAATAAGGAACTAAAATAAGATCATTCAAGGCAGATGTAGTCTCCCTGGGATAGCCACTGGTTGAGATAATCTCAAAGAATAGAAGTCCTAACCACACTTGTCTGTAAATGCACATATATCTCAGCAGAGTAGTAATTCAAAAATAAATGAATGAAATTGGCACATCAGGAGACTACCACATCACCGACGGAATATATTTAACCTGTTGCTGAGCATTCTTTGATATTATCCCAAGGAATGGGTTGCAAATAGAATGAAGTTAAAGATATGAAAGGGAAGGAAAGCAGAAGAGTGTATACCACTGTTGAAATCGTTTTCTTTCCATCTGTAGCTCGAACGAGGCACTTAAATTCAATCTTTTCCCCAGCTGTCTTCATCTTATTCCTTATAACCTTGGACTTGTCAGAAGCTGGAGATAGTCATAAAGAGAATCAGACTACTCTCAATTCCAATAACAGCAAGTAGTATAAAAATTTGTCAATGAAAAGGTAAAAAAATGGACAAGAATATGCAGTCGAGGATTAGCACTCACAATGCTTCAAAGTAACCCACACGGAGCCCTTTTCTGTAGTCCGCTCAAACATGTTGGTGAGTTCATTGAGAAAGGGATCGGCTTGTAAGCGTACCTAGTTAAATAAAATAAAAGATTAACAACACTCTATGTTATTTTAGTCATTAAGCTATTTCTATTTGCACCATATGAGCAACACTTCATTCTGAAAGAAGGAATACACATGGAATAGAGAGTGATCTGTACATTGCACATCCACAGGTGGATGTTTAAATGTATTATACAAGGCTATTATCAGCATCTTCTATTTTTTTTTCTCTATTATATGAAGAAGTGCTCAAAACTATTAACAAAATCAAATAAATCAAACAACCTAAAGATCCTACATCTCTTACTAAAATTAATTCACATGCGTCTATGAATCCGTAAAAATTCAGGCCATTCGCAGATCACCACAAGCAAACATAGAAAATTAACGAGCACAAACATAGAATTTAAACAAATATTAATAGATAAAATAGGTTCCAATCAAGAACCCCAACCAAATTTTTTTAACTCTGAGTCATACAAAAGCAGAGATGTGATGAGAATTACCATCTTGTTTCCGGAAACGGATGGAGGAGGACTGTGACTTAGTATCGAGATACGAGCCGATGCTGCTGAGAGAGGCGAGGGCTAAACTCTGGATTGCTGCCGCCGTGTTGCGTCGTCTGTAGATTGCTGTTGCCCCCTGCCGCTGCGGAGAGAAATTGAACGGAGAGGGAAGATGGAGAGGGAGAACAATAATGGGTCTTTTTTTTGGATCCTATTGATGTTCAATGGTGGAGTTGGGTTTACAATAGGCCCATTTTTCTCTTATATCCCAACAGACTCATTTATTTTTATTTTTGTTGAATTGGGAGATGGAAGAAGCTAAAGTCTCATTTCTATGCAAAAAATTGCACTGTTTTAACGACTATGATGAAACTTTTCTTCCCAAATTAAGAGAACTGGTTTTGCATAAATAATTAGAATATTAAGAAATATGTTTGCAAATTTGTTGAAATTTTTAGTAGTACAATATTTTTCTATTGGTAAACACTTCCATGCAGCGGTCTTAAATAGTGCTATTTAAGACGGGTCGAGTCAACCTGCGCTTTGACGACCCGGGTCAACCCGCAAAAAAATAGAAAAAACGGTAAAATCAGTATCAGCAGTCTCACTAAAAAGTATCATAAAAAATTCGAAAAGTATCATCTGTATCATTAAAAAGTAAGAGGACTGCTAGTTGTTTTATACTAGTTTATTTAGTTCAAATTGTGATTTTTTCCATTCGAATTAATGTTTAGAGCTTAGTAGTTTAGGGTTTTTTAGGTTCATGATTTTATAAAGGATTCATGTTTTTTAGGAGTTTTTTTTAGGGTTCATGGTTTTTCAAGGGGGTTTTTTGAGTTTTTTTAAGGGGTTTTTTTTAGGGTTCATGATTTTTTAGGAGGGTTTTTTAGTTTTTTTTAGGGTTCATGGTTTTTTAGGGTTTTTTTTTTTTTTTAGAATTCATGGTTTTTAGGGGAGTGTTTTTTAATTTTTTTAGGGGTTTATTTTATGTTTTTTAGGTTTTTTTATAAGTTTTATTAATCTCAATTATGGTTATATTTAAGTTGAAAAAATTAATAGTCGAGCATGTAGTGTACTGATATATTTTGTTACTGATTTGTATAATAAAGTTTGAATCTTGTTGAGTAAGAAATGATAGAAGGAGATTAGGAGAAATGAGAGAAGTAAGAGAGAGATAGGGAGGAATTCAGATAATTCATTGCTTAATTCATACGTTCCAAAGGGACACTATTTATAGTCCAGGACTTACAACATAGTACGAAAACCCTAAAGCATATACTTTATACTAATAGTTAATTCATGATATTAAACTAAATGGGCCGCTAACAACTGGGCCACTTTTTGGAAAATAAATAACTAATTGGGCCGAATACTTCCGATCTGCTACTCAACAACCTTGACTGGAATTGACCCGATATCCAAATTCGCTTTGCTCGACCCGATGGCTCCATAAGGTGTATCATTCTTCCCCTCAAAGCTCTGATAAGAAATCCCCAAATCAAGATCCAATTTTTCCAGCTTCTCTCGAGCCCTAGCTGCAAATACTTCCTGCTCCACCTTGTCCATGACAATACCGCCCTCGTTTTGAGATCCTTGTCCGTAAGGATCAAGTTTTGCTCTAAATTGATCCACAAATACAGAATCTTCCCATGATTTCAGTCCGCTCTTATAATCCCAAAGCACCAGACTCTGTAAAATCTCAGTATGACCTCGCATAATAACTCTTTCAGCTAGCAGTTCACATGGTTGGATAGAAAATGTACCCTCTTCGGTGTGAGGCGGTAGAGCTGAAGAAGGTTCCACGGTGGGGCTAAGCACTTTCTTGAGCAAAGACACATGGAAGACATGATGGATTTTGGCTTCCGCAGGTAATTCGAGGCGGTACGCCACTTTTCCAATTCGCTCTAGTACTTGATAGGGACCGTAGTACTTGGCAGCAAGCTTGTTGTTCTTCCACATGACCACTGAGTTCTGGCGGAAAGGCTGCAGCTTCAAGTAGACATAATCCCCGATATTGAACTCTCTTTCAACTCGCTTTAAATCCGCGTAAACTTTCATCCTGTTCTGAGCTGTCTGGAGATTGGTTTTAAGTTCTGCCATGAATTGTTGCCTCTCCTCCATTAGGTTCTTAACTTCTATATTGGGAGTAGGAAAATAGGATTGTAGAGAGTGGTGGGGTGGCGGGTAACCATATAGGGCCTGAAATGGAGTAGATTTAAGACTGGAGTGGTAATTTGTATTATACCAAAACTCTGCTAGGGGCAGCCATCTTGACCACTGCTTAGGGTATTGATGGACCATGCACCGTAGATAAGACTCCAAACACTGGTTTACCCGCTCAGTTTGACCGTCTGATTGAGGGTGGTAAGCTGAAGTCATGTCTAGAGATGTGCCCATGAGTTTAAAAAGTTCCCTCCAAAACTGACTAGTGAATATCTTGTCTCTGCTCGTGACAATACTTAGGGGCTGTCCATGTAATTTATAGACTAAATCCAAGAAGACCTTAGCTATGGACTAGGCAGTATAAGGGTGGGCAAGGGGTAGGAAATGCCCATACTTTGTGAGTCTATCCACCACCACCAAAATTACATTCTTTTTGTAGGATGTTGGCAACCCTTCTATGAAATCCATAGAGATGTGTGTCCATGCTTGACTGAAACCTGTAGGGGCTGCAATAAACCAGGGTAGGGTCCCCCTGTGGGCTTACTAACACTGCAGATGTTGCACTTGTTAACCCACTGCACCACATCCCTTTTCATGTGAGGCCAAAAGAAAAGTCTTTTCAGCCTGATGTAAGTCCCATAGATTCCAGAATGCCCCCCATAGGATGAGTCATGCATTTCTTGCAGGAGTTGTTGCTTGATAGTAGTTCCACTACCAATGACCACTCTTCCTCTGTATTTAAGTAGGTCACCACTGAGCTCATACTCTGGATGAGTGTCTTTGTCCAAAAGTTTTGAGTTGAGAATGTTAGTGATCCAGGTGTCATCCTTATAGCTTCCTACTACCTGCTGAATCCACATGGGTACAGCAGTAGTAACACTACAACAATCTTCTGTGGGGCTTGGTTTCCTAGACAAAGCATATGCAGTCCTATTATGAATACCCTTCTTATAGTGAATCTCATAATTCAGCCCCAATAGTTTAGGAATCCACCTCTGCTGCATAGGGGTCATAATCTTCTGGTCTAGGAGGTGTTTTAGAGCCTGCTGATCTGTCTTAATAATAAATTTGTGACTTTGCAAATAATGTCTCCACTTTTGGACTGCCATAAGCATTGCCAAAAACTCCCTTTCATAAATAGATAGGGCTTGATGCCTGGGACATAGGGCTTTGCTTATATAGGACAGAGGTCTATCACTTTGCATGAGAACTGCTCTCAAGCCTTTCCCACTTGCGTCTGTCTCTAAGACAAAAGGTAGAGTGAAGTCTCACAGAGCCAGCACATGAGTGGTCACCATTGCAGCTTTGAGGGCTTCAAAAGCTTTGGTGGCTTTCTGATTCCATTGAAATGCCCCTTTCCTTAACAAGGCTGTAAGAGGCTTGCTTAAGACTCCATAGGCCTTGACAAATTTTCTATAGTACCCAGTGAGTCCCAAAAATCCTCTCAATTGCTTCAGTGTAGTGGGAATTGGCCAATTGGTCATTGCATCTATCTTGGAGGGGTCAGTGGATACCCCTTTGGTAGTTATAATATGCCCCAGGTACTCAATTTTTTCCTGTCCAAAGTGGCATTTGCTCAGTTTAGCATAGAGTTGCTGTCCCCTTAGGATATTTAACACCTCCCTTAAGTGCTCCAAGTGCGCATCCCAGGTGGTGCTATATACCAGGATATCATCAAAGAAAACTAGCACTGTCTTTCTAAGTTGAGACCTGAATATTTGGTTCATGAGGGATTGGAAAGTGGCGGGTGCGTTATACAAGCCAAATGGCATCACCAAAAATTCATAGTGGCCATTATGTGTAGAAAATTCTATAAGAAATCTGTGTTCAGGTTTCATCAAAATTTGAAAATAACCTGACCTGAGGTCAATCTTAGAAAAGAATTTGGCTCCATGCAGCTCATCCAATAACTCATCAATAATAGGAATAGGGTAATCATGCTTAATGGTTAAACCATTTAGATACCTATAATCCACGCACATTCTCCATGTTTGATACTTCTTTTTCACCAATAGAACGGGTGAGGCAAAGGGACTCTTGCTGTCCTATATCATCCCACTGCTCAATAGTTCCCCTACAATCTTTTCTATCTCAGCTTTTTGGTCATGGGAGACCCTGTAGGGATACCGGTGTTTTGGAATGCTCCCTGGCTTGAGCATGATTTGATGCTCAATACCCCTACTTGGGGGTAATTCCTTAGGCTCTTCAAATACATCCTTGTACTCCCCTAATAATTTCTGCAGCTTCTGGTTGTGATCTTGGTGTTCTCCTTGAGTTTAACCATAAATACTTCCTCAATTGGGCAGGGGTGGGAGTGATGAAGCATTTGATACAGACTGTGCTCATTAATCATGTGGCATTCACCAATCTTGGTCAATGCTTGAATCTTAACCCTTTTTCCCATCCAATTCACGGTGAAAGTCATTTTGTCATAATCCAACTCTGTGGGTGTACAAGCTTTGAGCCAGTCACCTCCCAATATTAAATCACAACCTTCAGTAGCCAGGGTCTGAGGGGAATAGGTGAATTGGTGGTCTTGGATTGACCACTGTAAGCCATTCACCCTGGTAGAACTTACCATTCTGTTACCATTAGCAACTCTAACCAATAATGGCTTAGCAGGTTCAAGAACACACCCCAACTCTCTGGCTGTAGTTTCTCTGATGAAACTAAGGGTACTTCTAGAGTCTATTAATATATGCAGCTTGTGATCACCAACTTGTCCATTTACCCTCATGGTAGTAAAGCCTCCTTCTCATGAGATGAGGGTCAATGCCATTTGGATTTCCTCTACACCTGTAATAGGTGTCTGGTTTGCACATATATCTACATCTTCTGTTGATATAGACTGCAGATACTCCAACTCCTCCTCCTCACTCATAATCATGTAGGAAACTCGGTTTTTGCACCTGTGGCCAAATGTGAATGCCTCATCGCAGTTGTAGCATAGCCATTTTTCCCTCTTAGCAGCCATCTCTGCTGCTGTAAGGAGCTTAAAAGGGGGTTTACCTGTTGTAGGTGAGGTTTTTTGATTATATGAACTGTTAGGTATGTCCCTCCTGCCACCTGCACCCATATTCGGTTTGATGTTCCCCCTAAACTTCTTTGACATAGCCTCTAAGTTAAGTATCTGTTGTTGTACCAATTCAATAGCATGACTTAGGGTGGTGGGTTTGAACATATGTATTAGGGACTGGATTTCCTCCCCCAACCCACTGATAAAGCTAGCTATGAAGTAGTCCTCTGTGAACATCCCTTTGTTCAATAACAACATACAAGCTTTAAGTTCTTCAAATCTGTCTACATACTCAGTGTAAGACCCAGTATGTTTCAGTTTGTTAAATTCTGCAATGACCTTCGCATCTTTCAACTCTTCAAACCGTGCAGAAATGATCTCTAGAAATTGATCCCATGTGAGGTCTGCATCCATAATAGATGAATTTTGGTACCACTGTGATGCCTTACCCTCAAAGTGCATTATAGCTAATTGCACCCTCTGGTCAGCAGGTATATTAGGTAACATGCTGAAATAACTTTGGCACTTCAAAATCCAGGCTCTGGGTTGATCCCCGTCAAAGTTAGGGAAATCTAGCTTGGGAAAATGAGTATAAGCATGAGTACCTGTGGTTCCAATCAATTCTTTACCCCTGATGAATGGTGGGGTGGGCTGATTTGTTCCACTCCTTTCTCCCATGCCAGGGGTACCTAGGATAGAGCCCTCTACACCAGAGTATTTTCCACTGTCCAAGTTAGATAGTTGCAGCTGGATAGAACCCAAACTTTTGGCAAGATTATCCATCTTGCCATGAACCCCTGTCATGTAATCTTTCATGTCTGATGAAATAAAATTAATTTATTCTTGCAATTTTACTTCAACTGCATCTCTCTTAAGAGCTTCTGCAGTAATAGCCTGATCCAGTTGTTTCTGTCCTTTTTGCAGATCACGAAGGCGTGTTCCCTCAGCCATTTTCCAGATCGTGGCTCTGAAATACCAGATGTAGTGTACTGATATATTTTGTTACTAATTTGTATAATAAAGTTTGAATCTTGTTGAGTAAGAAATGATAGAAAGAGATTAGGAGAAATGGGAGAAGTAAGAGAGAGATAGGGAGGAATTCAGATAATTCATTGCTTAATTCATACGTTCCAAAGGGACACTATTTATAGTCCAGGACTTACAACATAGTACGAAAACCCTAAAGCATATACTTTATACTAATAGTTAATTCATGATATTAAACTAAATGGGCCGCTAACAACTGGGCCACTTTTTGGAAAATAAATAACTAATTGGGCCGAATACTTCCGGTCTGCTACTCAACAACCTTGACTGGAATTGACCCGATATCCAAATTCACTTTGCTCGACCCGACTGCTCCATAAGGCGTATCATTCTTCCCCTCAAAGCTCTGATAAGAAATCCCTAAATCAAGATCCAATTTTTCCAGCTTCTCTCGAGCCCTAGCTGCAAATACTTCCTACTCCACCTTGTCCATGACAGAGCACAATGCACGAGCCCACGCATTAGTGTCGGGCGAGTGTATTGTGCGAGTCGTTGAATTTCAAAAGAACTAAATTAATTCAATTTTATTTTAGGGTTCACTAATTCGATTTTAGGATATAAATTTATTTCAAAATTAGATTTTTATTTTTCAATTGTCGTTTTAAACTTGTTTTTAAAAGATTAAATTAATAGTCAAGCATAATGCAAGAGCCCACGTGTTAGCGTCGGGTGAATGCATTGTGCGAGTCGCCGGATTTCAAAACAGAAATCAAAGAAAATTGAAAAAAAAATCAGAAAAAAACTGAAAAGCCGCCAGAAAAAAAAGACGGGCGCATGATGCCCACACGCCCGCCTTAAATAGTCTTATTTAAGATTATTGCATGGAATACCAACTCTTTTCTATTAGAGTGGGGGAGGGGGTTAATTTAACAGTATATTAAAATATTGTAACTTATGTCACGTATTATTAGCATGAATTAAGAAATTTTCGGGCAAGGATAAAGAAAAACATGACGCTTTCGACTTCATTTTGTTTGATTACTTTTTCTTTATCCTAAGTTCTAATTATGGAGTTTACCATTCTAAATTGTAGATGTGGTTTTAGTTATTTTGAGTTTTGAATTAACCCTTTAAAGCTCTTAAATTATTATTTTTCTTTAGCTAGTTTAATAATTAAGGCAATACACGATAGAAATTACGTTTTCAAATTTATTTTAGGGTTATTCTAAATACACCGCTATTTTTTTTCACACCAATTTTTATCATTTTCATATTTTTTCTTTGCACACTGTTAGGAAAAACTATCAAGGAACCTCTAGATTAGGTTTTGATGAGATGTCAAAACTATTTATGAAAAACTGACTAAAATTCAAGTTGTAGATCTGAGCTGATCGATCTAGAGCATCAAAAAGAACTCAAGTTAAGTCAAAGTTAACCAATCTGGAGTATTGTCTACAAGCTGAAGGATACGTCATCTAGCCAGAAGTCAACTCAACTGAGGAGTCAAAAAGTCGAATCAGTCAAAACAAACTGACAACTAAGTCAGCTGAGCTGAGGGAGAAAAGAGTTGACTAAGACTGAAGGAACTGATAAGAGATCAGTTTAAACTAAAGACTGGAAGTATCCAACTGATGGCCAAACTGAAGTAAACAAGACAGATCAGCTAAAGGCCAGAACTGAAGTCAGCCAACTTATGATTAGTCAAACTGACAAGAAAGCTCAAGAGAAATTAGTTAAGCTGACAAGCTAGCCAAGAACTTGAGATCAGTCGAACTGAGCTGACAAGCTCAAAACTGCCAACTGAAGCAATGGCTAAACTAAGCTGACAAGCTCAAAACTGCCAACTGAAGCAATGGCTAAACTGAGCTGACAAGCTCAAAACTGCCAACTGGAGTAATGGCTAAACTGAGCTGACAAGCTCAAAACTGTCAACTGAAGCAATGGCCAAACTGAGCTGACAAGCTCAAAACTGCCAACTGGAACAACGGCCAATCTGAGCTGACAAACTCAATACTACCAACTGGAGCAATGGCCGAAATGAACAGACAAGTTCAGTACTGCTAACTGGAACTCAAAACTGAAGCCAGAGAACCCTGGAGTTATTGCTCAAACCGGCGAATCTTATAATAAATGCTTCAACGAAGATCCTGTAATTAAATATCCAATGAAGATCGATTGGAAAAGTAACGACTATTTCAACCAAAAGCTCCAGCGATCAATAAAGACTATCTGCCATTGATAAACCAACAGAGCCACCGATCAATGGAACTCAACGGTCATAAAATCACTCATCTATAAAAGACGAGTAAATCAGAGTTTTAAACACTCTTCGCCTCCACAACTTTCGCATATACATTCTTTAAATATTCAAGCAAGAGCTTTTCTTTCTCCCCCCCACTCAGCTCAAGTTCAGCATTTGATAAAACTGCGAGAGTCCAACTGAGAAGAAGAATTCAAAGAGTCAAGATATTCAGCCAGCTGTTGACGATTCAGCCAGGACAGCCTTCTCAGTTTCAGCAATATAACGATCAACTACCCAGCTCAATTGAAGGAGCACATCAGTAGATACCCCGTGTTCAGGACTAACCTCTTGAAGATCGAAAGAGATCTAAAACCTTGTAAAGACGACAATAACACCTACCTTCCTAGCGAGCAGTTAGAGACTTCAAATGTGAGTCGTCGACCCGCTGAGGTAGCGAGCAGTTACCAGGTTCAGCCAAATGTCCTTCATTGTGTAATTTGTAAAGAAACTCAAGTTATATAGTGAAGTTACCCTTCTGCGGAAGGAAGAGAGGACGTAGAAGTTTGAGACTTCGAACCTCTATAAATCACTTGTGTGTTGTACTGCTTTGATTATTGCATATCTTTAACAATCTGCACCAAGCAGTCATAACTGATCAACCAGTTTGTGCATAGATAAGTTTCTCTAAGCGAGTTAAAGGGCCCCATTATTCTGCACTTGAAGTAAAAGTTTTTAATCAGTTTATTCACCCCCCTTCTAAACTGATATTGACTCGCCCGGGACTAACACACACCATAATAAATATCAATTTTACCATTCTAATTAAACCTTCAAATCATATTTTTTCAAAAATTAATTTAACCTTAATAATTTCTGAAAAAGTCAAATCGATTAAAAAAACAACAAGACACATACGTTAAAACCTCTTTTACCCTCTTCTTCTCGGGCTTTGGCGTTTACCACCAACCAGTCCATTACCCGCCATCGATGACTACCAAGAAACTCTGAGCCCGACCAGTTGATTTGGTGAAGGTAAAAATAATTTGGAAATCTTGATTTTCTTTTCAAACGAAATCCCTTCCAAATCGAACAAAAAATTTTGAACTTAGGCCTCTTCTTCCGAATGGGATTGGTTGCGGGCTGACAGTAGTAGTAGTGAGCTAGCAGTAGTGGTGATAGTTGCGGTGGCTGGCCAGCGAATGTGGATGAGTGAGGAGAGAGAAACATGAGGGAGATGTACATTGTGGATTAGAAGATGTGAGAGAAATAGATGTGGATGGGTAAGGAGTGATAGGAGGAGAGGGGTGGGTGGCCGGTGGTGGTGCCCGGTGAGTGTTGTAAAATGCGGGCTAGGCGGCTGTTTAGGTACCGTCTAGGCGCTCAGCGGCCCCTAGCCATCGTGAATATGCTGTATTTGGCCATTTTATACGGGCCTCCACCTAGATGGGGTTGGGCGCTCCTAGGCGCCAACTAATCGGGACTAGGCAGAGTTAGGCGGGGCTAGACGATCAGTGATAGATCCAGATCTAGCTCTGCAAACCATTTTTTTTCTGTCGTCCGTGCTGCCTTTGTCGCTGATGATGAAAAATAATATGGGAGGGTGTTGTCGTGTTGGTTCTTGGTGGCTTGTTGGTGCTTTGGTCATGTGACGTTGGGGGTGGGTTGTGCAATGTCAAAGTTGAAAAACTAATTGAAGAATTTGAGATATTTGAAGAAGTAAATCTTTTGTATTTCATTGATAAAATTGATACAATTAGCAAACATATACAGTGTATTTATAAGATAACATAAGACCTAACTAACTTCCTAACTAACTTCTTAATTCATGGAACTTCTACTATGTGGAGTTGAGCTCTAACTGCTACTAACTGCCATGACTCCATGCAGACGTGGAAGCCATCCTCATGCACATAAATATCTTAACACTCCCCCATAGAATCCCAAGTGTTATTGCTTGAGATTTAGCCGATCACACAGAGATTGTAACCTTGTTTCAGACAAAGGCTTAGTGAACAAATCAACAACTTGATCTGCAGATGGAACGTGACCAACTTCTATCACTTTATCTTGCACTTTATCCTTCACAAAATGAACATCTACTTTAATATGCTTTCTTCTTGCATGGAATACCGGATTGGATGCAAGTGATATGGCGCTGCTGTTATCACATCAAATTTTCGCTGGATTATCAATCAAGAAGCGTAGCTCTTTGCACAAATCTTGTAACCAGATCACATCAGCTGTAACATTAGCAAGTGACCTGTATTCTGACTTAGCACTACTCCTTGATACTACTTGTTGCTTTCTTAGAGCTCCATGTGAGTAGATTATTGCCTAAGAACACACAATGCCCCCAAGTTGAGCGTCGATCATCTACACAACTCGCTCAATCCGCATCTGAAAAAGCTTCAATCCTGGTAGATGAAGTGGGACTGAAACATAGAGAAAAATGATTAGTCCCTTTCAAATATCTGAGAAGATATTTAAAGGCTACCCAATAAGTGTCTAATGGCTGTTGAAGAAACTGACTGAGCTTATTAACTGAGAAGGCAATATCCGACCTTGTCAAAGTTAAATACTAAAGAGCTCCCACAGTGCTTCTATAAAAAGTAGGGTAAGCAAAGAGAGAGCCATGCTGTTTAGACAACTTGATAGCAGGAAGCATGGGAATGGAACATGGTTTACTATAATTCAAATTGGTTCTTTCAAGGAGTTCATCAATATATTTATCTTGAGACAGTTCAAATGTACCAAGTTTATGAGTCACCTCTATCCCCAGAAAGTAATAAACATCTCCAAGATCTTTTAAAGCAAACTTACCATGGAGATCTTGTATAACATATTGTATTTCTTCAGAACTATCTCCAGTAACTAGAATATCATCAACGTAGACCGGCATAAGAACAACACTAGTAGAAGAAATTCTGAAGAACAAAGAGGAATCTAACTGAGATCTAACAAAGCATGTTGTGTTGAGATATGACTTTAAAGTATTGTACCAAGCCCTAGGATCTTGTTTAAGCCCATATATGGCTTTAGTTAACTTGCAGACATGCTGAGGAAAGTGTTTGTCTTCAAAACCTTTAGGTTGAGTCATATAAATGGTTTCTTCAAGCTCTCCATTAAGAAATGCATTATTTATGTCGATTTATCTCACAGACCAACCCTTTATAGCAACCATAGCAAACACCAATCTGATTGTAGAGAACTTAACTACAGGGCTGAAAGTTTCAAGGAAATCAACACCAGCAAACTGTTCAAACCCTCTAGTAACCAATCTTGCTTTCAACTTGCCAAGAGTGCTATCAGATTTTGTCTTCACCTTGAACACCCATTTATTTGAAATTAACTTCTGATCAGGTGACGATGGCACTAGAACCCAGGTCTGTTTGTCCTGTAAGGCAGAAAATTCAGCTTCCATGGCAGCAAACCAACCTGGATCATTAAGGGCTTCCTTTACAGAAGAAGGCTCAGTAGGCAACTGAACTTCTGCAACCCAAACTTTAGGTCTGAATATACCATTCTTGGATCTAGTAACCATATGGTGAGGAATTAGATTAGAAGAAGGGATATAAAAAGGTAGAGAAGAAGGTGGAGTAGGAGAATTAGGCTCAGAATCAGAAGATGATGAAGGAGAGGAAGAAGAATCTGTGGTATTAGGAATAGTGGCAGCAGATGATGGCACAGATTGAGGAAAAAGAGGAATAGGGACATGCTCAAATGAGACTAAGGAAGAAGTTGGCTGAGTAGGGAAAGGAAAATGAGAAGTGTAAGGAAAGTCATTCTCATTAAATGCCATTGAATTAGAAATGTATAAAATGCCTGAAGAGCTAAGACATTTATACTCTTTATGAGAAGAGTTGTACCCTAAGAACACACATTTTGATGACCTGAACTGGAGTGAGAAAAGGATAGCAAGCACAACCAAATGTATGTAGAAAAGAATAGTCTGGGGATACCTTATATAAGATGTTAAAGGGTGAAAGATTTTGAGTAGTGGAGAAAGGTAAATGATTAATGAGATACATTGCAGCAGAAAAGGCATCCCACCAAAACTTGAGAGAAAGATGAGCTTGTGCAAGAAAAGTAAGACCAGTGTGAAGTATATATCGATGTTTTCTCTCCACCTTACCATTTTAAGCATGAATGTGAGGACAAGAATGTTGAAACTGAATTCATAAGTTGGTAAGATATGTAGTTAAAGGCCTGAATTCACCACCCCAGTCAGTTTGAAGACATTTAATGGTAGTGGAAAACTGAACCTATATCATAGTAACAAATTTCTTAACAAATTCAACTACTTCTAATTTAGTGGTAAGGGAAAAAATCTAGGCAAATCTGCAGTTATCATCAATGAAATGAATGTAGAATTTGTATCCTACAAAACTAGTGGTTGCAGCAGGACTCTAGAGGTCAGATTGAATTAATTGAAATGGTGTTGTGGTTTTGAGTGGTTGAGATACATGAGGAGATTGATGAAGTTTGCCTAATTTACAAGCTTCACAAAAAAGAAGAGATGAATTTGTATATTTGATATGAAGATCAGTACAAACTTGTTTCAGTACAGAAGAATGTGGATGTCCTAACTTTCTATGCCATTCATTAAGATCAGTGGTACATGAAACAAAACATACAGGTAAACTAACAGACTTATTGACTGAAACAGATGAAGCTACAAGAAGAGGAGATGTCTGATGAGCAGCTGTAAGAGAAGAACTACTGGACTGAGCTTGGATTTGAGGCATGGCTGATAGATCCAGATAGTACAGACCCTTGATGAGAGCCCACTTCATCAGCACCTGATGTGTGTTGAGATCCTTAACACAGCAAAAAGTAGGATGTAATTCAACAAAGACATTATTGTTAAAGGTAAACTTGGAGATGTTGATAAGGTTCTTAGTAATGCCAGACACATATAAGACATTGTGTAGAAAAAAGGCTTATTGGAAACAGAAGTAATGAAACTGGAATCATCAATATTTGCAATAAAAAGAACATTACCATTCCCTACTTGAAGAAGTTCAGAGCCAAAATAAGGTAAGTTCAGCTGCAAATTAGAAAAATCATGTGTGATATATGCAATAGCTCCACTGTCAGCATACCACTGTGAGTCCAACTGCTGAGCATAGAAGGCTTCTTCCTGAGCTAAATCATAGGAATAGTCAGCATAATAAGCCTGTGGAGCATAAACACCAGTGAAACGGACATCAAAACGTTTGAAACACTTTAAAGCAACATGACCATTCCTCCCACAGAGTTGACAAATAACTTTTGTATCTCTAGTAAAACCACGACCCCCTCTACCCCTAAAAGGAGCACCTCTACCTGATGAGAATGAGCCAAGCAAAGAAGAGAATGATCTGGAGCTTCAATTTAGAGGTCCAATGACGCGCTTGCGAGCTAAGAAGTTACAAGCGTATCTACAAGCTTTAATAAGGCGCAAGTTCGAGATGCATGAAGATGAAGTGAAGGGCAGCTCGAGATTGATCACTATGTTGTCCGTTGATGAAGAAGAAGGAAGGCATGAAAACAGTCGGTATGGGCATACTGACCAGATTGCATGACGACAGTCAGTATGGGCATACTGATTGGGTTGACGTTGGAAATAACATCTGGATTCATCCAACAATAGTCCAACACGTTATTGAAGAGCCCAAGTCCAATAAGAGGTGAATTTTGAAGGCCCAAAATCAGTTTGGGATTTATCCTTATCTAGTTAGATTTTTGTTATCTTTTGATTTTATCCTAGTTTGATTAAGATTAGTTTAGGATCGATTTTTATCATCCAAATAGGTCTAAATTTCATGCATAATGTTTAATATAAATAGGACATCTATTTGTTACATTTAAAGTTAGACAATTGCAAGAAATAAAGAGTTATTCTCAATCTGTCTCACGATCCTTTGGTTGATCAAACTGTTACCTACAATTCTATTGTTCTAGCAATACAATAGTCTTATTCAAGTTCTTCAGGGTATATTAAGTACTTGGGAGAATTGCTATCCGGAGAATTAGTCGTGCGCGTTCGAGTTGATACAACACGGGTTCGCCGATCCTGATTTATCCTTCTACCTTTCATCGTCGTCAAAGTCACCTTCACCACATCCTCCGCCGCCGTCCGTACTGTACACCGCCACCCCAGCCACCGTTCAAAGTCATCCAAGAGTCTTAGATCGAGTCTACGAATTCTAGTAAGTTCTACGCCTTTCGTGTCCTTTTCTAGTCGAGTCTTTCTTATTTTTCTCTTTGTTTGTATTGATCCCTTACTTATCCGACGTTGTTCTGTTCCTTAGCTTCAGCGTATTTTGTCTTGGTCGTGTCCCATAGGTCTCGGGTCACATCACTACCAGAATTAAAATCAGGAGAACCATGGCCACGACTAAAATTAGCTTTAGTTGAGCCACGACCACTAGACAACTGAGTAAAATGATCACTAGGAATGAATACAGACATCTAACTTTGAATACGAGTCTCATGATCTTGAAGCTCATACTGTACTTCTGGCAAAGTGAGAGAATCAGCTCGATTTGTAAAGTTGACCACCACAGCATCAAACACGGCGCCAAATCCTCCTAAAATAAACATAATCAGATCTTCATTGTCAACGGGTTTGCCAACGACCGCCAAACTATCGGCAAAACCTTGCATTTTAAGAAAGTACTCATCAATGGAGCGATCTCCTTTTTTGGTGGTTTGCAATTGAAGTTTCAATTGAATGACTCTGGACTTGGATTGCGATTGAAATAAAGCCTGTAAGGTGCGTCAGATATCGCGAGAAGTGACACAATGAGTGATATGTCCAATCATCACCTTAGACATAAAACCAATCAACCAACTGAGCAGAAACTGATCTCTGCGACGCCAAGCTTGAAATTCTGGATTTGGAATACTCTCACGAGAGGAAGAATATAGAAATTGTGATGGAGGAACTGAGTATTCAGAGATTAGATCCTCAAAACCATGAGCACAAATCAATGCTAACACTTGAAACCTCCAAAAAGCATAATTGTTCTGATCGAGTTTGAAATTTGTGACAGGAAAAAAAGAGGATGAAGAATTTGGAGCGGAAGCCATGGAAAAATGATCAAAAAATCAAAAAACCACGATAGAAACGCGAGAGACTCAAGAATAGGACCTGGATCTCGATGATACCATGTCAAACTTGAAAAACTAATTGAAGAATTTGAGATATTTTGAAGAAGTAAAGCTTTTGTATTTCATTGATAAAACTGATACAATCAACAAGCATATACAGTGTATTTATAGGCTAATATAAGACCTAACAAACTTCCTAACTAACTCCTTAATTCATGGAACTTCTGCCACGTGGAGTTGAGCTCCAACTGCTGCTAACTACCATGACTCCATACAGCCGTGGAAGCCATCGCACATAAATATCTTAACATGCGAGAAGAAGGTAGAGTAATGGAGATGAAGATTGAAAGAAGGTGTTTGGACTTTGCAACTTTGGAGAAGATGACGAGGGGAGAGGAGTGCTTTTGGATTTTGGTAGTGGTGGGGCCCTCTATCTTATTGATAAATAAAGAAATAAGTCTCTCAAATTTAAAAATTAGTAAATTAATTCAAGTTAAACACCAAATATGCCGTCTTAATTCTTACTCACATCCTAAAAAATAAATTGAGATTAAAAAAAATGGAAAACGCCTAGACTCCGCCTAAACCGCCTAGGCGCTACCTGACCGCCTGACTAGCACCTAGCGAATTCTACTGAGATGTTGTTGTTGCAGATTTTGCATATTAGTAGGGAAGAAGACGAAGATTTTTATTTACTTTTTTAAATTATTTTTTATTTTATTTTTCAATTATTTTTATTTTTGATTTAATAAGGATATTTAAGTAATTATCTAAATAATTATTTTTGAATTATTTTAATATGTGGTGTATAAAGAAAAAAATTATAGTGTTTTCAAAAACACCCTTTATTTTAATCATACTAATCTTAATGTTGCTTCAAAGATTGTTCTTATAACTGGGAATATATTATTTTTATTAATATTCAATAAGGTATCAAGGGTGTTGTCTCACTCTTGTTAAATATTTGTCTTGGGTGACTTATGTATGTATTGGAATTATTACCTTTTAAGTTGTACATCATATTACTCACATATTCTTATGATATATATTACATTATTATATATCTAATGAACCTCAAAATTCAATGACAATATGGTCACATCCAAAATTTAAAATATTAATTTATAAAAATTTAAATATGCACAACGAACAATATGACTACCTTTTATAAGTAAGTAACTGTTAGAAAAAAAATGAACGTATCATCAAACCTCGTTATTTTCTAACAGGATTTTTCTAGTGTCTTTTCAAATTAAAATTATTATGCTACTAATAAAAATTGAAGTATGTATACAATAATTCATTTAAAATATACCATTTTTTGTTAACCCCCGGTCTCGAGAAATCGGGTGAAGAAAGATAGAGACATTAGTTAGGAAAATGGGTAGGGGTTGGAAGAAAGATTGATGCAATAAAAAGTTCTAGTGGGCAAGAACAGATTACGCCTTCTAGAAAATTTTATAGCATATATAACGTGTGTAAATCGAGAAAATCTCGGTTTATTCACAACTTATAATAAATGAATAAGAGCTAGAATTAAATCAATAAGCTCACATACCAAGAAATAAAATAGATACGGACAAGCAAAACGACCCTTCAGCCATTCCTCATGTTTAAGAATATGTTTTCTTCTTTAATTCGGTTATTCCTCATATTTAAGATATAATGTCCATTAATTAGTTATGTAAGCTTTTGACAATCATAATTAATCAACATCTCCATTCCTGGAGTAGTATTGTACAAGCTTTATCATGTAGAAAATAAATTCAACCTGCAGGATTTCACGTGAACTTTATGCTTCTTCAAGGGAACATCATCAATCTAGCGCACCAGGACATGATTACCATATATAATGCACAACTTATCATATATGTAAATGCCACTACTCAAAATATCGAGATTGATGATCCTATCAAAGAATCTCTCACTCATTGATAAATCAAAGCAGTCAACGGAATATATATATATATATATATATATCCACCAATAATATATGGGTTAAGAACCCGACTTCTATAAATCTTTGTTCTCTCACTTAAGGTCAGAATAGAGAACAGTATCCTATCATGATCCTCCTCAATACATACGTTGGTACACTAGAATAATATGTTAGTCAAGATAAACTAACATTATATTATTCTACGGTGTATCGATGGTTGGTTAGAGACTATCTAAGTTGTTATCATTTTAATACATTGCAATGAAATGATGATATGATCTTTACCGTATGCTAACCCACACCATATCTAATGCAAGTATATGGAAACATGCAAATAAATATAATAATAATTAAATACACATAGAGACTACAATAAATATTCAAACAACATCATCAAAACATTATTAAATATATACAAAGATAAGTCTTCTAATCTACAAAACTAACAATCTCCCATTTATACTCAAATCATTATGTCATTCAAGCCGAAGCCAAATGAATGGAGATAACAACAACACAAACTGCTATAGAGGCAACATTTACAGGTGGCCCACAAGGTGTACACACTAGAAGACAAACGTTGGACTAACTTATCGCATAAGTGCACTTGTCATCTAAACCAATGATAACAAGTTCATCTTCAACATCCCCGATAAAGATTATAAGGAAGAAAAAGAAATCTAAATCATTTAATGTCCAGGTCATGTCTCTATCATCCTCTACTCCATCAAAGAAAAAAAAGATTGTTGCAAAGATAAGTTCTCCTTCTCCTATTCCTGCTAAAAGATTAGCTAAGACCACCTCCAATAAGATCTCCAAGAAGAAAGCATCACCTTCTGTGTCTAAAGAAAAAGTGTCAGACTATGTACCTGACGAACTTGAAGGTGTTCAAGAGTCCTCTAAACACTCTAAACAAGAACACCAAATGGTTCTCATTCATGCCTCTCCAATCAATGTTTTCTTTCGATCCTAGGAGCACGGTATGAATCTGGGACAAGGTTGTGGAGAGAAGTTTTATTCCAGAAGCTCTAACCAACATTGATGCTTTGAAAGAGTCTGGTGTCTACTATTTTTATAAAGATGCCAGGTTAGCAATGATAATGGATCAACCTGAGTCATATGTGTTGGTCCCGGGGTGAGTTAGAATCAGTTTAGAGGGGGGGTGAATAAACTGATTACAAAACTAAACATAGATGGGGAATATTCAGGGCCCGTTTTGACTTGTAAATATTATCCGTGCTATGTAGAGATCAGTTGAGAAGATCTGCTAGCTCGAAGTGATGTGTGTGTACTGAGTGTGCAGTTAAAAGTATAAAATTGAACTGAAATTTAAAGCAGAGCACACAAGCAATTTATAGAGGTTCGAAGCTCAACTTCTACGTCCTCTCTTCCTTTCGCAGAAGGGCAATTCACTATGCAAGTGTAAAGTTCCTTTATTACAGTTACACAGTGAAGACAGTTGCTGTCCCGGAAGCTGCACTCTTAACTTCCTCAGCCGGTAGGTCGACAGCTCACACTTGCGATCCCCAACTGCTCGCTAGAGAGATAAGGTGCTATTACCTGTCTTTTCACGATTTTAGATATCGCTCGATCTTCAAGAGTACAGTCTTGAAACTGGTATCAACTAGGTTGCTCCTTTGTGCGTCAGCGTCTGAGCTGGAGTAGTTGATCACTTAAGCACGGTGACTGAGAGAATAGCTCTGGCTGGAAATCTTCAACAGCTAGCTCGAAGAGCGTTAAAGCTCATTCTCATCAGTTGGAACTTTTAATTTTTGAGTTCTTTGAGCGTGAGGCTTTAGTGCTTCGGTGAACGTCTTCGCGGAAAGACTTAACTACAGTGCTTTCCAAATTTCTCAAAAGTCCCACAGTCTTCTCTGGGGTAGCTCACCTTTTAAAGATAGGTGAGTTGGTGACCATTGGTGATCATTGTTGGATCATAAATGAAAAAACCAGTTGCAAGGCTTTTCATTTAATGGGGCCGTTGGGATGCCATTGCTCTTCTGACGAGTTTTTGCTTCAAGATCTTGGTTGCATTAACTTCAAGATCTTCTTTGGCTTATCTGAATTTCAGTTGTGGCTCCCTTCATGATCTTCAGTTCTGAGCTTTGTTCTGGCAGCTGAAATCTTCAGTTCCTTTGTCTGTCAGTTCTGCGTGTCCCTTGGCTGTTTGAAAAGCTTCAGTTGAGATCATCTTCAGTTAGCGTTTCTGTGCTTGGGCTTAATGCCTTCTGAGCTCTAGTTTGCTTCTGCTTCAGCTGGCAATTTGAACTAGTATTCTTTAGCTGGTATTCTTGGATTTGTGTCCCTTCAGCTTGAACTTTCATGGACTGGTCTTCAGTTCGGTTGCTGGCGCTTTATCAGTTGGACTTCAGAACTGATGCATCTTCAGCAGAGGTTCTTCGAACTGGTGCTTCATAAGTGTGGTTTCTGCACCATTTATTGAGGTTGAAATGATGAGTTTTGGTGAGTTAAAAGTGTGCTTTAACCCAATTTGAGCTCTTAACCTCCCGGTTTGGATGTTTTGTTTCTTGTTTGAGTTTTACAGGAACTTGAGGATCAATTACTTAAAACATGAGCAATTCAAGACCATACATAGATAGATAATCGAATAAGGAGCACACTGCAAGTTGAATCGGGTCAATCGGCCAAGAAACGAGCGAGAACGAAGCAAAACCGTGGAAGCTACCGGAGACTCATGCCGAACGCGACCCTCAAACGTGACTCCCTTGGGTCGAGTTTCGACTGAAGGCTGAAACGTGACCCAAAGCCCGTGTTGTAGAGCCTTCAGAGAGCCGAAATCCTTTGGCCGAAACGCGACCCACTTGGGTTGAGTTTCAACTGAAGGCTGAAACGCGACCCCAAAACGCGACCAAAAGCCCGTGTTGCAGAGCCTTCAGAGACTTGATTTCCTTTGTTCCAAACTCGACCCTCAAACGCGAGTTCCTGGGGTCGAGTTCCGCACAGACGAAAATTAAAATTGACTTTTGGCATCCAATTATTGGTCCACTCCTTTATATATCTATTGGGGTTTTCAAACCACACATCCATCTACCCTATAACACGAAATACACTTAGGGCTCGTTTGGTTGGTAGGAAAGTAAAGTTTTTTGGGAATATGATTTCTGGGAATGTGATTATGAGGAAAATGATTACTAACAGATTCTTTATTCTGTGTTTGGAACACAACAAGAAAATTGCAATGATTCTCTGTTTATTATTGAATTAGATTTAAACAAGAATAGATAACTAAATATTTAAAATATATACTATATCTTATTTCATACTACCAATATTTATAATTTTAAATTACGAACCATATAATGTATAATTCTTCAATTTGCATTAGTACTATAGATATTGAATGCAACATATTATTTCAATTTAAATAAAATGATATGACTAAAAAATAATCAATTAAGGTAAATATTGTATTGGTGATCCAAATATTATTTATTGAATTGAAAATCAAAATTATCTATATAAATATTTTTTTATTGAATTGTAAATCAAAATTATCTATATTGACAATGGTATGGTCATCGTTTAGTTCGCAATGTTATCTCAAAAATGATATTATTGTAATTTTGATAGAAATGCCAAAAAAAATGATAAAATGGTCGAATTTTGGTCGTAATTTCTTCAATAAAAAAAGTATCACATTTTTGAGTTTCTTTTTTTCATTAATGAAATTTTCTATTTTTTCTATTTTATTTATTTTACACATTTTTTATTGAAATTTTTTTAATCCAAACTTAGTATTAATAATAAAAAAAAGATAATAATAAACCTTATTTTTTCAATTTTAAAACATAATAATAATTTATAAAAAAAATAAATAATAATAAATGAAGAAATCGAACAATGAAATTATTTAACACCAGATTCCCAAAAATAAGGAAAAAGAATACCTACTTGGAGTAGGTATTCAGAATCTAGGAAAGTTGCACAATTTTCCTTGTTTTGAGGAATGTGATTACTTTCTATATTACATAAAAAATGAACCAAACACAGTAATGTTAAAATAGGGAATCAGATTACTTTCCCAAGTCAGATTCCGTGTCAACCAAACGGGGCCTTAGAGAAACACCAAGATTGGGGATTTTTGAAGATCAAGAGGAAGGAGGAAGATTCAACCATCCATTTGAGCATCCAAGCCATAGGATTGAAGAAGAGTGTTCTACATTGGGTTTTATCACTTCTTCTCTTTTCTTAAACTTGTATTTAGAATGGGTTGTTGTTCTTTGTCTTGTAATCTTGATTTTATTGTGAATATGGTTGGTTAGAGACTTAGGGCTCTAGGATGTGGTGAAGTAATGTGAATATTGATCTTTGATTTGGGATATATATATATATATGTATTGCTCGGTCAAAATTTTAATCCATGCTAGTTCTTGAATGGTGTTGTTTGAAGTGGCATTCTTACTAGCATCAAATGTATGAATCACTTGCATCTAGTCAATCCCGTGATCATAGGCATGCTTGGATTAAATCTACATAGTTTTCTTCTTAGTCGAATGTCGATTATGTGGAAGGAAATGTGACCCCTTAGAGCCTTTGGTAGGTACGACCTTGGAATGCAATAAAGATAACCATCCTTGTCGCATTCGCAATTAAGGAGATATTCGAGAGATGCTCCTTCTATATTCGTGGTCTTCCTATCTATGAACTTAGCATGATTGTGTGTTTAAATCCTTGTTGTTTGATCAATAGGAGCATTGTGTATCCATATCATAGAGTCTTGCCCTTATTTATCATCTTCAAATATATCTCTCTTGTTGGTATTGTTTATTTCATTTGCTATTTAGTTTGTTTATTGTTGTTGTTTGGTATTCACTTGTTTATTTCTTATATTTTGGTTTTGTTGTGACAATCAACCCTCATCCTAATCCATAGTCTAAATATTTCACTCGTCTATCGTCGTGGTACTTGTATTTTCTAGTTCGAATTCTTTTTCCATGTGGATCGATCTCATTTTATCCTGTCTACAATTATATGCTTGTATACTTGTAAGCGTGACTCGAGTTTATAAATATTGAAACCATTGTGGAGAGTAAATCATCTCGCATCAAGTTTTTGGCGCCGTTGCCGGGGAACTGTGAATTAATTTGATATATGCAATATTGTGATAACGATTGTGTGGATTTGTTTAGACATTTTATTTTGTTTTGTTAAGATTTGCATTGATTTTTTGGTTCTTTGACAGGTAGTATATGCACACTCGATCTAGAGGTGATCCACCTATCAACTTAGATCTAGAAATTGAAGCAACAATGCGCCACAAAAACGCACGTAGACGGAAGAGAATGGTGGATAACCTTCCACCAGTTGAAGATCCTATGATTGCCCAAATGCAAAGGCAATTAGAGGTTATGCAAGGGCAATTGAGAGCCCAAGAAGAAGCACAATGTAGGAACGTAGAGGCCTCAATCCGAAACCTTTTCCAACCAATCGTGAATCAAGGGGTGGCGAATGGACCACCCATTCAAGCCAACAATTTCGAGTTCAAGACGTCTCTTATACTCATGATCCAACAACACCCGTTCCGAGGAACGCCAATGGAGGATCCAAATGAGCACATACGCAAGTTTCTTGAGTATAGTGGGATGATAAAGGCGAATGGAGTCCCGGATGATGCAATCCGAATTCAGCTATTCCCATTTTCTTTGAGCGACAAGGCGGAGACTTGGTGGTTGAGCCAAGCCCAAGGATCGTTCCAAACATGGGATGCATTGGTGACAAAGTTTCTTCACAAGTTTTTCCCACCCGGAAAAACTCTCAAACTTAAAGGCGACATCACCGTGTTCAAGCAATGGGATGAGGAAAGCATGTATGAGGCGTGGGAACGCTTTAGAGAGATGCTAATAAAGTGCCCCGGGTATGGGTTTGGAACCGACCACCAAATGTGTATCTTCTATGGTGGAAGTAAACCTGAGGTGAGAACACTAATGGATGCGGCCGCGGGAGGATCCTTATTAGCAAGAGGCCCGGACGAAGCCATGAGAATCATAGAAGAAATGACCTCTAATTCATTTCAATGGTCGGTTGCAAGAGAAGGTGTTCAAATAATGAAGAAAGTTGTATCTACCTCAAATTCGGATGCACTTGAGCTATTGGTGGCTCAAGTATCAACTCTAAACTCAAGAATCGAAGCCTTCACCAATCCAAAAGCCGAGACTTCTCAAAGTCAATTTGAGGAAGTAAAGTATGTGAACCAAGGAGGCTATTCAAATCAACAAAGGCCATACAATCAAGGGTACACACCACAATATGGAGGCCAATATGGTGGGAATCAAAATTATCAAAATAGGGTACAACATCCAAACATGTCCTATGGTAATCCAAACAACACCATTCAAACACCTCCCGGTTTCTCAGTTATCAATGGTGTGATAGATGAAGAAAAGAAACCTAAAATGGATGATCTCTTGATTGCATTCATGGGAAAGACGGAAAAATACATGGGTGAGACACAATCTCGCTTTGAAAAATTGGAGAATCATGTGGGAGCGATTGGCACCCAAGTGAATATTCTAGAGAAGCAAATGAGCCAACTTGCTACAATCATAGGGAATCAGCACCAACAAGGCAAGTTCCCGAGCAATACAACCATCAACCCAAAAGAGCAATGTAAGGCTATACATGTGTTGAATGTTGGGTCAGTGGAAAAATTGGAGGTTTCTCGTATAAATCTTGAGGAACGAAAAGTTGAAAATGGATTGAAAGCCAAGGATTGTGAAATTGGAATTGAGAAGAAGTCAACGGAGAAAACTTCAAGTAAGTCACTTCCATCAACTTTGCCTCCCTTCCCTGTTGTTATTCCATATCCTGAAAGGTTGCGAAAGAATGAACAAGATGAACAATTCAAGAAATTCTTGGAGGTATTTCGTAAAGTCCACATCAACCTCCCTCATGTGAATTTGTTGCAAAGAATGCCAAACTACGTAAAATTCTTTAAGGAAATGTTTTCAAAAAAGAAAAGGTTGAGAAAGTGTGAAGTATTGAGCCTCGCGGGGGAGTGTAGTACCTTCATTCAACAAAAGTTTCCACCAAAGTTAAAAGATCCGGGGAGTTTTGTTATCCCATGTGATATTGGCGAAAAGTTGATTGTGAATGCACTTTGTGATCTTGGAGCAAGTATGAACCTTATGCCTCTTTCTTTCTTTCATAAGCTAAAAGTTGGAAAGTTGAAGACGATAAATGTTTGCTTGCAATTAGCAGACCATTCTATTACTCATCCAAAGGGGATCATTGAGAATGTTCTTGTGCGAGTAGGCGAATTCATTTTTCATGTTGATTTCTTGGTACTCGATATGTAGGAGAACGAAGCGATACCACTCATCCTAGGAAGACCATTCTTGAGTACCGCAAGGGCCGTAATTGATATGGAAAAAGGTGAACTTACTTTCAGGGTTCATAACTTGTCGATCATGTATCAATTAAAGGAGAGAAGAAAAGTTCCTAAAGAAGATGGGTCTAAGGACATGGAAGAGTGCAAGGTGATTCGAAAAGTCAAATCGGGCAAGATGATTTGTCAAGAAAAGAGTGAAGAAGATATTCCCGAGAAGTATTTTAGAATCTTTGAACCGAATTTGATTGCAATGCCTTGGAGAATTCAAGAAGGTGCTCTTGTGTGGCATAGGAAGCCACCATATCTTCTTGGTTGACTATTGGCCATTAATATCCCGTTGAGCTCACGACGTTAAATTAAGCGCTTGTTGGGAGGCAACCCAATGATTTTTATGCTGTTTTGATTTGTTGTCTTATTTTGTTTATCTTGTTTAGTTTAGATTTATTTATAAGGGTGGTGTTTTGATTGGAAGTTGATGATTAGTGTTTATGTTTGTGAAGTGAAATGAATGCAGGGATTTGTGTTGAATGACGGGAGAGCATAAGTGTTCGAAAAGAAACACGGAGCTCAAAACTCGAGAAATAAAGGTTGCGAGCCGAGCACGACCTCATTCCTGAGATCAAAAAACCAATCCCAGTTCATGTTGTCATCATCTTCTCAGCCATTTCCACACTAGTCTCCACGCCATCCACCTCACTGCGCCGTTAGTGAGCTTTGTCACCATCTTTTTGCCTCCAAACTTATTTCCTCTCTTGGATCAAAATAAGTTTGGGGGAGGAGGAGAGAGTAATGGTGGCAAGAATCTTTTCTGCTCATTTACCGCTTTATTTAAACAATTGTCTAGTTAGTTTATTTATGAATTTGGATATTGGAGCATGTTCGGATGTTTGAGCATGCTTATTTTATTTATGCTTTGGATTATGCTTGAATTTTTTTTAGTTTTTATGTTGGATTGATTGGATAGAGGCATTGATGGATATTTGATTACACGCCGTTTTGTTTCATGAGCATGTGATGTTTTATCTATATGTTTGTTCAATTGCCTTATGATATGTGGTTCGGGGATATTTTGACTTAAATAGGTGTATGTTCTTGTAACATTATAGGAGTTATGAGAGCATGTTTTTGATGAAATTGGAATTATTGATGAGCATGAGCTTATGTTCAGAATTTTTGAAAAATATTGATAAAAGGCAAAATTTTATAGCATGATAATGTAAACAAGGTTCTTTTAGTGTCTCAAAAGGACAATTATTGAAGGAAAAGCTTACCTTGGTAAGATTTTGATCCAAAGATTACAAAAGTGTAATCTCTTCTTTGATGAGTGATTGATGGTCTTCTTGGTGCACTAGTCTTTCTCTAGAACTTGCTTAGTGACTTAATTGAGGTTACAATTGTGTGTTTGATTTCTTGAAAAGGATTTAAGGCCATTTGTTGTTTAACCTCATAATAATCCAAATATTTTTCTTTCCAATACAAATTGAATCCCTTGTAAGCCCTATTTGAGCCTTGAAATGTTTTCTTGATTTTGTTGGGTTGTGAATGAAATAAATGACAAGTTGTGTATATTCTTTCAATTAGAACTTTTGAGAAATCTTGTAATTAGAAAAAGGTAAAATATTGAAATACTCTTGTGATGAAAAGATTAAAAAGAAGTGAATTATCTTTATTTGAATTGAAAATCCTTAATTGAAGAAAAGAACAGAGATGTTCACATTGTGATCACAAACAAAAAGAGTAAGAAATGATGAAAAATTTGGAAAAATCTCAAAGAGATTGGGTTGTGAAATAAAAGGAGTAAAAGAGAACTTGCGTGGTTCTACTTGGTTGATAATGTATTGATTTGGTATTTTGGGACGCCACTTTGTCAAATATTTTTCCTACCCTTCCGAAAAGCTTTCACTACAACCCGAAAAGCCCTTAATGATTCTTATTTGAGAACACACGTGGAGTAGTGGAGATTGTAGTCACTTTGCAAGCATATGGTAGGATTCTAGTGCATACTTTACCTTGAGCGGATAAATGTTTAACCTATACACTCGAGAGTGAGCGTTCATTGATCCTTGTGAGAGCTTGAACTTCGATATTTGTATCATGATGATTTTGATGTACTTGTTTATGTTTGATTGCCAATATTATCAATGCATTGTTTATCTTTTGATTTTTGAAGCAAATTGCCATCTTGATTCAAATTTACTCAAATTGCTTGCTTTTGTACTCTTGTTTTTGTTTGAGGACAAACAAATATTTAAGTTTGGGAAAGTTGATAAGTGTGGTTTTTGCACCATTTATTGAGGTTGAAATGACGAGTTTTGGTGAGTTAAATGTGTGCTTTAACCCAATTTGAGCTCTTAACCTCCCGGTTTGGATGTTTTGTTTCTTGTTTGAGTTTTACAAGAACGTGATGATCAATTACTTAAAACTTAAGCAATTCAAGACCATACATAGATAGATAATCGAATAAGGAGCACACTACAAGTTGAATCGGGTCAATCGGCCAAGAAACGAGTGAGAACGAAGCAAAACCGTGCCTACCGGAGACTCATGCCGAACACGACCCTCAAACGCGACCCCCCTTGGGTCGAGTTTCGACTGAAGGCTGAAACGCGACCCAAAGCCCGTGTTGTAGAGCCTTCAGAGAGCCGAAATCCTTTGGCCGAAACGCGACCCCCTTGGGTCGAGTTTCAACTGAAGGCTGAAACGTGACCCCAAAACGTGACCAAAAGCCCGTGTTGCAGAGCCTTCAGAGATCTGATTTTCTTTGTTCCAAACTCGACCCTCAAATGCGAGTTCCTGGGGTCGATTTTTGCACAGATGAAAATTAAAATTGACTTTTGGCATCCAATTATTGGTCCACTCCTTTATATATCTATTGGGGGTTTCAAACCACACATCCATCTACCCTAGAACACGAAATACACTTAGAGAAACACCAAGATTGCGGATTTTTGAAGAGCAAGAGGAAGGAGGAAGATTCAACCATCTATTTGAGTATCCAAGCCATAGGATTGAAGAAGAGTGTTCTACATTGGGATTTATCACTTCTTCTCTTTTCTTAAACTTGTATTTAGAATGGGTTGTTGTTCTTTGTCTTGTAATCTTGATTTTATTGTGAATATGGTTGGCTAGAGCCTTAGGGCTCTAGGATGTGGTGAAACAATGTGAATATTGATCTTTGATTTGGGATATATATATATATATATATATTGCTTTGTCAAGATTTTAATCCATGCTAGTTCTTGAATGGTGTTGTTTGAAGTGGCATTCTTACTAGCATCAAATGTATGAATCACTTGCATCTAGTCAATCCCGTTATCATAGGCATGCTTGGATTAAATCTACATAGTTGTCTTCTTAGTCGAATGTCGATTATGTGGAAGGAAATGTGACCCCTTAGAGCCTTTGGTAGGTGCGACCTTGGAATGCGTTAGAGATAACCATCCTTGTCGCATTCGCAATTAAGGAGATATTGGATAGATGCTCCTTCTATATTTGTGGTCTTCCTATCTATGAACTTAGCATGATTGTGTGTTTAAATCCTTGTTGTTTGATCAATAGGAGCATTGTGTATCCATATCATAGAGTCTTGCCCTTATTTATCATCTTCAAATATCTCTCTCTTGTTGGTATTGTTTATTTCATTTGCTATTTAGTTTGGTTATTGTTGTTGTTTGGTATTCACTTGTTTATTTCTTATGTTTTGGTTTTGTTGTGACAATCAACCCTCATTCTAATCCATAGTCTAAATATTTCTCTCGTCTATCATTGTGGTACTTGTATTTTCAAGTTCTAATTCATTTTCCCTGTGGATCGATCTCGTTTCATCCTGTCTACAATTATATGCTTGTATACTTGTAAGCATGACTCGAGTTTATAAATATTGAAACCATTGTGTAGAGTAAATCATCTCGCATCAGTGCTTCATCAGCTGGAACTTCATTCTTCAGCTGGTATTTTCATCAGCTTGTACCTTAGTCTTCTCTTCAGTTGGTATGTTCCCTCAACTGGAATGTCCTACGCTGGTATTTCCTTCAGCATAGATCTTTAGACTTGGTACATTTTTTCAGCTGGTATTTCCTTCAGCTGGAATGTCTTGAGCTGCTACTTTCTTTAGCTCACAATTGTCCTCTCTTTGGCTGGCAGTCTTCATCAGTTGATGTCATCGTGGACTGGCATTTTCATCAGTCCAAACTGATGTGCTTCTCAACTGGTATTTCTTCAGTCGGGAATGATCTAGAACTGGTATGTCCCTCAGTTCTTCTCTTCCAGCTGGTATTCTCTTCAGCTAGGATCTTCCTTTGACTGGAACATTTCTTTAGCCGGCATTGAACTAGAACTGGTATGTGCTTCAGTTCTCTTCAGCTGGTGACTGTCTAGAACTGGCATGTGCTTCAGTTCTCTTCGGCTAGAACATCTCTTCAGCTGGTGACTACCTAGAACTGGTATGTGCTTCAGTTCTTTTCAGCTGGTGACTGCCTAGAACTGGTATGTGCTTCAGTTCTCTTCAGCTGGTGACGGCCTAGAACTAGTATGTGCTTCAGTTCTCTTCAGCTGGAATTTCTCTTCAGCTGGCGACGGCCTAGAACTTATATGAGCTTCAGTTCTCTTCAGCTGGTGACGGTCTAGAACTGGTATGTGCTTTAGTTCTCGTTAGCTGGAACTTCTCTTCAGCTGGTGACGACCTAGAACTGATATGTGCTTCAGTTCTCTTCAGCTGGAACTTCTCTTCAGCTGGGGACTGCCTAGAACTGGTATGTGCTTCAGTTCTCTTCAGCTAGAACTTTTCTTCAGCTGGTGATGACCTAGAACTGGTATGTGCTTCAGTTCTCTTCAGCTGGTACTTCTCTTCAACTGGTGTCGGCCTTGAACTGGTATGTCCATCAGTTCATCACTTCAGCTGGAACATCTCTTCAGCAGGTGTCGGCCTTGAACTAGTATGTCCATCAGTTCATCACTTCAGCTGGTGACGCCTTGAACTGGTATGTCCATCAATTCATCACTGTAGGCTGGTGGCAATTGATACCTCTCGAGTACCTGCAACTTTCAGTTTGTCTTGCTAATTATTCTAGCAAGCTACAATCTTCTTTTTCTCTCTTCTTTCACACGAATTGATCATATCTGTTGGCTTTGACAGCTTTGACTCTGTATGATCATCTTTTAGTTTTCTGCTTGATTTCTTTTGTAACACCCCGTCCCAAAATAAACCTATGAATTACTTCAACCGTATAGGAATCATATGTTGATTATATGATGCTTTGAAATGATTTTAGAAAATCTAAATATAGAGAAAATGACTCCCAAAGTTGGCTCAATTCTATTCTTAAAATCATGTTGTACTTTAAATCTTTCTTGATCACATATTTTGTTCCTCGTGACGAGACTTTCATGAGCCTTTTTCATTTGTCATTTGGATGCTTATTAAATCATGGGTGTCTTAATTATTGAAAGACCATATTTTTATTCCTAAAATAAAATTCTATCACTTTATATCTAACTCCGAAAATTGGTTTCGTCTTTGACTAGGAGATACAAATCTTTTCATAATCGCGTGATCATTAATTTCATTAAAAATGAAGTTCGTTTGACCTTCCAACCCAATACCATATATTAAAATACATCACAAATTGATTGCCACCATTCAACCTTGCATTGCTCCAAGTGTCAACCTTACCTTGTTCCAAATGTCACCTAGCATTGCTCCAAATGTCACCATGCATGACAAGAGTGCTCCATGTGTCACCATTTATCTCACATAGTTTGATGCATGTCCTACACATGTTATCCATAGTTATTGGATGAATCAAATAGGGGAAAATGAGCAAGAGTCTATTTTCTCCCACATTCTTTTCTCCATTAGTTTTTCTCTTCCCTCCCAGCAACAACCTTTCTTTCTCTTCTATTTTCGACCCTCAAACCTTAACCAACAATTCTGAAATTTTACAGCGAGCTTCCCACTTTGATGTGGATGATGATAGCGGAAGAAATCATCCAATTTGGTTCTCATATGGTCTAGAACGAAGGCAAATATTGCAGTGGTCGCTGTTTTCCACCAAGCTGCAGCAACGATTGTATTCTGTATATTTTGACCTTCATATCTTGACCAACATAGATGAAATTTTGATATGTTGTTTCTCTCTTCACGAAGTTGATGTTAGCCACTGGAATCGCTTGATTTGGTGTCCAGAAAGTTAGAAACGAAGACATGTAAAATTGGAGTTTCTAGCTGTAAGTTTTATCATTAGTGTAGCAGTCGTATTTTACAATTTTCATCCCTTAAATGTCATTCATAAATTCTAAAATTTTAGTATATTTTTCCTCTAATTATGTAGTTGATTTTAGGCTCAAGAATTTTTCCTAATTCGGATCTCTGAAGCTCCTAAACGAAGCTCGACTATTTTCTTGGTGGTTTAGTTTTCGTAACTCACCAAATCCATTTCCGACATCTTTTTCCCTTAGATCCAGCCATTATATTTCTATGAAATCTATATAATTATAAACTTAACTCTTCAAGGTTTCCAGAATAGGTCTCGAATAGTCGATATGATATCATTTGGTCTATCAAAGATACGTTGCAAATCGATATACCAAATCTACCGCAGAAATTGTTGTGTTGCGAGTGCAACTTCGGAGGCTATTTTTCGTCGATTCCTCCATCCTCTTGACTTGATTTTAGGACTGAACAATCTTTTCATATCAAGCTTTGCAGACATATTTTTCAATCCATGATCCGATGTCATTTGTTCTTCTGAAATCGAGTCGTAAGTTTCCCGAAAACCAACTTATTTATGGCAGATTATGCCTTATGTTAATAATGCTGAATTTCATGCTCATTTACAGTCATTATACATTATAAAATCTAAAACCGTTTGCAGTATTGAAATCTTTGTTTCCTCTAGTATCAAAAATTGTATTCTTAAGCGAAAATCCGTTGAGTATCGAACTCGTTTGAGCCTTAAACTTTTTGATGAAAAATCTATTCCGGGAATAGTAACCAGTATCATTTCCGGCCGATTTCAGGCCAGGATGATCGGAATTTTCTCCAACTCCTTTTGACCGATTTTAGGTCTCATCGTGACGAACGCGTGGCCACTGACCATGCCTCGATCAGATTTGAATTGAATTTTCTATGATTTTTCAAAGTTGCTGCCCTGTTTTAAGTTGCTCCATTTTACGTCGAATTTGTTTTAAGTTAATTGAAGAGTATCGTAAGAACCTATTGTCGATTCGTGTTGGGTTTAAAACCCGAGTAACGCGCATTCCTAGTCGAAGTAAAATTAATAAATCTCCAATTAAATTAAAGCGAATATTAGATTAATTCCGGAAGTAATTATTGATCCTAAAGCAAGATTGATCCTTGTAGGACTTGCTTGACTTACGAGGAAGGTGAATGGTTGAATCTCGAGATGGTTAGAGCAGCTTAGCCTTAGGAGAACTCGGGAAGGAACTCCGGACCTTTGCTCTATCTCTAGTATCGTGATCGAATTTAGATCCTTGTTAGGATGTTTGTATCTATAAGGTGGGCTACTATACTATCTTTACAAATTGTATCTTTCGAGTTATTAAGCTCTACTTTATTAAAATTGCACATGTGACTATCTGTATTAAATATTTTACGTGCTATTGTATGTTGTCGGAGTCTCATATACCAGCGCTGTGTCAATGTGAGTAGCTACAGTACGCATGCATTATTTGTCCTGTCCTACTCTTTGTCGGTGAGACTAAAATGAAACACTTATTGGTTACACTCTTTGGTTACACTTATTGGTTATACTCATTGGTTACACTTATTGGTTATACTCATTGGGTATTCTATGGCCATACTCAACTTTACACGCTGGTGATGCAGTTCGGGTTGCGGATAGCGACGAGTTATACTCTTAAGCGCTTCACGACAAAATATTTTGATGAACTTAGGTTGCTTTCAACTTTTAAACCTCCTAAGTTTCACTACCTGCATGGACACAGATAGATTACTTTTGAAAAATGATTTGCATAACTCGAATTGTGAAAACTTGCCCATGAGTGCATTAGTACTCAGCCCAAATCTTTTCAAACATTTTCAGGTCAGTGGGCTGGAATGTGGAGGTGACGAGGCTGAGAGATGGGCTTTTGTTATTTACCTAATTCTCATTATCTCTTTTTGTTAATTCTTATGTTACGAATTAAGCTTCCGCACTTTATCCTACTCTTTTGTTAAAACACTAAGAATCCCGATCTTGGTATTTTAGATATATATATATATATATATATGTATTAAAAAGCATGTTTGGTTATTATGAGTCTTCTCTTGATATTTCTTTGATTAATTAATTACCCCTTTCTTTCCCACTTTTTAATTCCAACCTCCGTGGCGTCCATTTCCACGGTCTTTCGGGACCGGGGCACTATATCTTTTCAGTTCTTTCAAGGCTCTTTTCATATTTTGACATCTAATCAAAACCCCTTGTAAGAAAAATCTTGATAGTTTTTCCTAACAATATGTTAAGCTATTGATTTGCGAGTTTTATACAAATTTGCTTTGAAGAAGTCTCCAGACTATCATATTGTGTTTCTGCGTGGTGAAACTTTAAAGTTCTTTCAAAGGCTGATCAACGCCTACCTGGGATGCAAAGGCATAGGTAGTTTGGTACTACTGACACAGACTTTGATTCTATTGCAGTAGAGCTTCCTCAAGGGTATGTTTTTGTGTGGCCAGTGAAGATGGAGGATATCCCTGCTTCTAGTTTGAGAAAGAAGTATTCCTCTTTGTTTAAGATAGTTCTTCTTAACTTGATGCCTACAAAGAACAGATCATATGTGCCACGAAGTCTAGAAGCTTTTCTCTTTTGCATAAGCACCAGAAAGAAATTTGACTTTGGACAAAGTGTCTTTAACAAAATTATGATTCATGCAAATTCTACTGCCACCATGCTGTCTATGGGATATCCATCCTCAATATTTGGTATCCTAAAGGGATAAAAAGATGTTCTAAAGAAGCATGATCGCATGGCGCCATTGGAACGCCTCTTGTAGATTCGGACTAACCCTACTATTGATAGTGTTCACAAGTGTGTGCGTCCAAGTGTTCCTATATCTGCCAAGAATGCTTCTGCCTTGCTGTTGACTTCCGATGTTGTTGTTGTGAAGAAAAACTTGCTAAGTTGCTCTGCTTCTTTCGTTTTCTAACTGGAGTCTAAGTTGGAGTTTCACTCCAAGGCTATTCAAGAGCACATAACTCACGAGGAAGTTATGGTTTCCATGCTTGCCGCTTTATCTGCAGAACAAGCCTAGCCTCTCTCCCGGTAGTGTTCATGTTCGAGCTTCGCCAAGGTTGAAGCAGAAAACACTTGCAGATCTTGCTCAAACTGCTGCAGATGATCAAATTAATAAGAAGGAAAAAGAAGACAAGTCTATGAACACTGCATCATCAAATGAGACTTAATCTCTCTGTTTGTATTTTTTCTGACAAATAAGGAGTAGAAAAAACTTACTCTAGATGTTGAAGTTTATGCTAGCTAGTTTTTAGATGTTATTTTTTTATGGTAATGTAAGAGCTACATCATATCCCCACCCTTTAAGTAAAAATTTCATTACCATTCTCCATATACTCTCATATATGTATATATATATATATATATATATATATATATATATCTGAAACACTAACATTAAGGGGAAAAGATATTGGAGAGATCGCTCAAGTGTTCCATGCACACTCGAACAATTTCTTTGTTGATTTCTAAGAATTTTTTTTATCTCGCTAAACAGAATATGAAGAAGTAAAGGTTGTGCAAAAACATTAATGAACAAAACATAAGATTTGTCAGCTATAAAGTTAAAGAGGGAGATTATTAGTGCTGATGTGCATGCCTTATAAATTGTCAATATGTTTATAGTATATGTTTATATGTTTGACTAAGTGTTCGATATGGTGTATCGGTTGGTGTTCGAATCCGTTGTGGAAAAAAAAGTTGAAACTGAAAGACTTAAAAAAGAAGAGAGATTTTGGATGGTGGGTATTCAACCAGGTGTACATCTGTAGCAACAACAATCAGACTATAGATCGATCAAGAAGAAGTTTTGGGATGGATGCTATAGTGCTGCAATTTTCTGAAGACTTGTCTGACGTTGCAGTGTAGAAGATTTCAAGTTCGTTCTTAGAAAGAAGTTGATCGAAGATCAAAAAGGAAGGTTTATGGAAGATGTGCTCATCAAGGAAAGTCTTACCATATTGATCTATGACAGAAAAAGAAACTAACTTTTCTTCTTTAATTAGGAGTCAGTTTGCATCATTTATAAAAGAAGAGGCTGCAGATCAGATTATTGTATCGATAAAAAAGTGCAGAATTCCCAAATATGAAATTGCTTTTAGAGCTCTACGTGTTTTAAACTGTTAGGATTTATCATAACTAGAGTTGTTCACTCAAGTGTTCAACATGAAATCTAGTAACTTAGTGTTTAGATTATTTATCTATAATGTAGGTTTTTTTGTCCTTTTGGGTAGAAATAGGAGGGAGAGTTTACTTGTACAAACTGAAGGGATTCTAGAGTGCGAAGGGATCATATGCCAATTCACGAAAGAGGGTACAAATTAGTGAAATGGTATCGAGTGAAGGGAGGCCAGTCATGTAAAAAACCTTATTACATATTTGTACTCAATTAATGGATTGTTTCTCACTGGACTAGGTACCCACAGTATATGTTTACGAAACTAGGTTAACACATCATGTGTTCTTTACTTGCTTTATATTTTATTCAACACTTAATTGAACACCAGTGAAGAATACCATAATTCTGTGTGGTGTCTACAATTTCAAAGGTTTTGGCAATCAATTTCTAAGATATCTTTCCGACCACCACACTCATGATTTTAGAGATTTAGAGAAATGATGATCGATGCAATTTCATCAAGCAGATTTTGAAAATTGAAATTGCGATTAATTGATGAGTTACCGATATGGTTAGATATGTTTATGTTTGGAAGATTTGATTTTTCCAATTTTATTGTGTGTTTTCTTATGAAATTTAACACCAAAATTACATTAATGTCCTTACTTGATTAATTTAATCACTAATATTATATTTATTCTATCTTCAATCCATTTAATCTCATTCATCCATCAACAAGAACTAGAAATTTGTTTCCTTAGTCCTTATTTTAACCTACCTCATAATCTATATAAATAAATAACCTAGATTTAAAAATTACAATTTTAATTAGTAAAGATCCTAATTTAATTAATATACATTATTCATAAATTATAACCCTATATGAAAAAATAAAAAAATAAAATGTTTCCCTCGCCCCAGCATGCATCCGCCCTATAGTCCAGAATATATGATGCTATTGTGTTACATTTCCTATTCCACTATCATAAACTTCCACAAAGCAGATCTCATGTTGCCATTTGTATTACATTTGGTGATGCATAACGAGTGTCCAACATTCGCAACGCAATGGCAGCGGCGGAATGTCTAATGGACTACCACACGGAAACGCGAGAGAAGAAGCCGCCAGCACCCAATGGTGGTCAACAAAAGGGAAGTGGGGGCAGATCTTTCCACCCCGGTTACAATAAGGGTGGGGGAGAAAGGTCCTCCCACACACAAGAAAGCTCCCAAGGGAGTTCTGACAGAGGCCGTCCTCAGGGAGGCAACAAAGCTACGGGGAGCTCAAGATTTGAGGGATGCTTCTTGTGCAACGACCCCCACATGCTAAGGGATTGTCCGAAGCGACAACTGATTAATGCTCTATGTGGAGACATGGAGTGGGACAAATAAACGGCCAAGAAGAAGGGGAAGGAACCGGTGCCGGTTCCGGAAGAGCCCGAAGAAGACTCCGAGAGCGAGGGCGAGAATCTTGGAGCTTTCTCACATAGGTGCAATGCCCTATCAAGGACAGTGGCATGGAAGGGTAAGACGTTACCCAAAAATACAAAGACCGCTCCTGTAATGGAGAGCGAAGCAACTGAAGAACCGTCGACAAAATCTACCAAGGAGAGAGGGCTAATGTTTGTTGACGTGAAGATCAATGGTAAGCCCATCCGGGCGATGGTGGACACGGGTGCCACGCACAACTACCTCGCTAGCACCGAAGTTGAAAGGTTTGGGCTAGTGTTGGAGAAGGGAGTGGGTCGAGTGAAGGCTATCAATTCTGCTGCCCAACCGATCGCCGGGGTTGCGAAGTCCGTGTTGATCAAGTTGGGGCCATAGGAAGGGAGGACGAACTTGTCCGTAGTGATGATGGATGACTTCAAGCTCATCTTCGGATTAGATTTCCTGCGGGACACGAAGACGGCGGTGATGCTCCATGCGGGAGCCCTCATGATGATGGGCAACAAACCCTGCTTGGCCCAAATGGTGTCACAGAAGATGAGTTCAAAGCCGCTGTCTGCCATGCAGTTTCTGAAAGGGTGCCGAAAGAACGAACCATCCTTCTTATGCACCCTCCGAATAGAGGATATCGAAGAGAAGTCGGGGAAGATCCCCGAGGTCGTGAAAGAAGTCCTTCGAGAATTCGAAGACACCATGCCTGATAAACTGCCGAAGAAGCTACCGCCAAAGAGGACGGTTGACCACGAGATTGAGTTGGTGCCGGGCATGAAGCCTCCTACCCGAGCACCGTATCGAATGTCATACCCCGAGCTTGAGGAGCTCAGGAAACAATTAAAGGAATTACTCGAGAGTGGGTTGATCCGGCCTGCAAAGTCCCCGTATGGTGCCCCTGTGCTGTTCCAGAAGAAGTCAGATGGCACCTTATGGATGTGTTGTGATTATCGCACCCTGAACAAACTGACAGTGAAGAACAAATATCCAATACCATTGGTGGCGGATTGCTTCGATCGCCCTCAGCCGGGCAAAATACTTTTCAAAGATCGATCTTAGATCGGGTTACTGGCAGGTCCGGATCAAGGAAGGAGACGAGTTCAAGACAACCATCATGACAAGGTACGGAGCATACGAGTACTTGGTGATGCCTTTTGGCTTGATGAACGCCCCCGCCACCTTCAGCACCTTAATGAACCAGGTACTCCACGGGTTCCTGGACGAGTTCGTGGTGGTGTACCTTGACGATATTGTCATCTACAGTGAATCCCTTGAGGAACATCTGGCACACTTCCGCAAGGTATTCACTAGACTGAGAGAGCACAAGCTTTATGCCAAGCCGTCAAAGTGCTCATTTGGCCAAGACCGGATCGAGTTTCTGGGCCACATCATCGAGAGAGGGCGAATCCACATGGACCCCAAGAAGATCCAAGCCATTGAAGAGTGGAAGCCGCCGGAAGATGTTCATGGAGTGAGATCGTTCCTGGGGCTGGCTAACTACTACAGAAGATTCGTAAAGGGGTACTCTGAAATTGCCCGCCCCTTAACGGATCTGACGAAGAAAACTGAAGTGTGGGAGTGGACACCCCAAGCACAATCAGCCTTTGAAAAGTTGAAGAAAATGATCATGAGCGACCCCGTGCTCGCACTCCCTGACCTCACCAAACCTTTTGTGGTGGAGACAGATGCCTCTGAGTTTGCCCTTGGCGGAGTGCTAACTCAGGGAGCGCACCCCGTGGCTTTTGAGAGCCGGAAGTTGAAGGACGTCGAAAGACGTTACCCAGTGCACGAGAAAGAGCTGTTGGCTATTGTTCATTGTTTGAGACAATGGCGACACTACTTGCTGGGCTTCCCTTTTGTGGTTAAGACAGACAACACAGCGGTGAGCTACTTCTTGACCAAACCGAAGCTGACTGCGAAGCAAGCAAGATGGCAAGAATTGCTTGCAGAGTTTAATTTCTCACTGGAGTACCAGGCAGGCTCCAGCAATCATGTAGCTGACGCCCTAAGTCGTAGGGATGATTTTGAAGATCAACCGGTGGTGGCGGCCCTTACCTCCAGCAAAGTGACCACCGACCTGAAGAACCGAATCCGTGAGCTCACCAAGGAAGACCCTACTGCACAGGGCCTACTCAACCTAGTCGAGCAAAAGAAGACCTGAAACTTTTGGCTCGAAGAGAGATTTTTGAAGACAAAGGGAAACCGCCTCTATGTCCCGAAAGGTGGGGACCTACGAAGAACTATCATTGCGGAGTGTCATGACACTCTTTGGGCGGGACACCCTGGCGAAGAACGCACCGTGGCCCTCGTACAGAGGGCGTACTTCTGACCACAGATGCGAGATGAGATTAAGACGTTCGTCCGTACTTGCATGGTATGTCAACAGGACAAGGCGGATCGACACAAGAAGTCAAGGTTACTGGAGCCACTCCCCATACCCTCACGACCATGGGAGAGTGTCTCGATGGACTTCATTACCGGTTTACCCAAGGTTGGAGACTTGGATGCGATTGTGGTGGTTGTAGATCGGTTCTCGAAGTACGCAACTTTTGTGCCAACCCCCAAGACAATTACAACAGAAGAGACAGCTCAACTCTTCTTTAAGCACATTGTCAAGTTTTGGGGACTGCCACGGGATATTGTTAGTGATCGGGACTCCCGTTTCACTAGCAACTTCTGGACCGAGCTGTTCAAATTACTCGGGTCCAAGTTGAATATGAGCTCGAGCTTTCATCCATAGTCCGACGGGCAGACGGAGCGCTTCAATTCAATGCTGGAGGAATATCTTCAGCACTTTGTGAGCGCCAATTAGAAGGACTGGGTGAAGCTCTTGGATGCTACTCAGCTATGCTTCAATGCCCAAAAGTGCTCTACCACTAACGATACGCCTTTTGAGATATGTACCGGGCAGCAACCGCTCCTCCCACACTTGATCGACGCCCCGCAAGGTGCCAAAGTTTCGCCGGCGCAGAGTTTCTCTCTGGAATGGAAGCAGAACCTCGACCTCGCTCGAAGCTACCTGGAGAAAGCACAACAGCGCATGAAAAAATATGCAGATCAGAAAGCGACGCTTCGTGGAATATCGAGTGGGAGACCGAATTATGGTTAAGGTCCCGGACCAACGACTCTCCAAAGCATCCCGAGGACGGGACGCCCGGTTGATGCCGAAATATATTGGGCCCTTGACCATTTTGCAGCGCATTGGGAAAGTAGCCTACCGAGTAGAGTTGCCCCCATGGTGGCGGATCCACAATGTCATCCACGTCAGCCAACTGAAGCCGTTCCAGGCAGATAAAGTGGACGCTAAGCGCACCATGCCCGACCGCCCCCAGCTCCATCTGGCCAATGACACAGGGAAGTGGATCGCGGAAGCCATCTTTTACCACCGGGACGCCGCAAAACGTAAGAAGCTCCACAGAGAGTATTTGGTGAAATGGGAGGGCTGTCCAAAGGAGGAAAGCACGTGGGAGAGAGCGACGACCCTCAAGGCGTTCCAGCCGTTGATCGACGCGTACCTGATGACCGTGGCACCGAGGACGTCGCCAACTCCAGAGGGGCATAGCTGTCACGGGATGCCACCCCCATCCTATCCCCTCTCCCAGGATACGCCGGGACAAGTCCATTCCCTTATCCCGATCCTTGGGATAGGCAACGTCGGGCCCCTTGTTGCCGAGGCCCGTCGGGCTCCCGTGACTGGCGCCCCAGCACCCCGGGCCACCCGCACCCGCCTGGGCCGCCAGCACTAGCACCAACCTACCGTCGGGGCGGACCTCCGCCAAACGCCCCGCCCGAAGCTCCTTAGTTGCCTAGAGTGCTAGCTATTTCCTTGTAGTGTACATAATTGTAAGCACGGCCTTGCACGGCCGTTTTTGTCGTTTTCTAGCTTAGTTGTATCTAGTGCCGTCACTAGCGATTTTTTCTTTAAGCCTATTATAGGGGGTGAGAGCGAACTTTTGTCTGACTGTGAGCGTTGCAAGGAGTGACCCCCTCTCCAACCAACGCGTGTTGTAATTGCTTCCAAGCTATAATGTACATTCAAATGAAGATTTCTTTGCAATCAATCGCGATCGTTTGTTGCTTGCTCTGCCGAGACCACTAAAAGTACCGGAGGGTGTGAATTGCGTCGTCATCGTGCATCAAGCTTTGCGAGCAAAGCTTTCGAGAGAGAGGCGGACGTAGTCTAGGACGGACTACTAGCCGCATGGTGCGCCACTAACCTAAGCACTACAAGCGCCCCGTAACAGGTACCCTTTTTTTTAAAGATACCCTAATTGGAGAAGGATGAATCATAAATAGAAAATTTAAATTAAAATAATAAAAAATAAAAAAATTATATTTTTTGAAAAAATATTAAAGAGTTGCAACAAGATTTGTAACATGCATTTGATGACATCATTATCATTATCACACAACATGAGATTTAACACAATTTACAAAAGAGAACCCAAACCGAATTCAAAATGTATAATGTAATTTTTCTTAATGAAATGATTAAAAAATAAAATTTAAATATTTGTATTTATTAAGTTCAATTAAATCCGATGAGCAATTCTCCCGTTACAATAGAACTACATAAATTTTGTGGACAAAAGGTAATGAGAGATCTCTAAAATAATATTGAAACGATAAAACTGAGAATGGCTGCCGAAATTCCAACTTGAGAAATCACGGTGGCTGCATTTTTCTTCGGCGGCGCGCTCGTTTCGGAACCTACACAATTATTTAACGGAGATTTAATTATCGGATATGATCAAATCTTTATTGCATTTTTTTTATATATATTTTCATAGTCTATTATATGCACTGTATTATATACATGCGTGTTTGTTGTATGCCTTTTGTCTAACTTGGGAAAACATGGTAGACCAGCTTGATCAGCAAGTAGGACAATAATACTCAATCCGTTCCATAATTATAATCTCTTATTTCTCTTTTTGTACGTCTCAAAATTAGTAGTCTTCTTAAATATATATATATAAAAAAAATTATTTTTCTTAATATACCTCTATTCAATGTTCTTTGAAATTAACATTTCTTTTCTTTTGAAGCAATAAATATGAATTATAATGCATTTTCTTAATATCTGTAAAAAGGGACGGAGGACTACATTTTTTAATTAGACGGAAGAGTAATTTAAGCATCTATTTTGCCAAAGAGCAAATCACACTGTAATAAAAAATTGTCATATTCAATAATTATTAATTAGCTGTTTTAATATTAATTTTCAACAAATTAAGGAATTAAAATTTTACTTAAATACTTACCATTTGTAGGAGATGCAGCGGGAAGAGATGGTGAAGTAGGAGTAGCCTCTGCAAATGGCAAAAAAAAATATGCTCTAGCTAGTAATTAAACTCAATTTGACAGGATAATCAAACATAATGTTTAACGATGAGCTCAACAAGAATATTGTTGTTCTACAAAAATACACTAATTAGCAATGTCAAGTGTAAAACGTAACGGGGGTAATTGTGTAATTTTAACGCTTAATTTCATATGAAAATATATGTCCATATTGAATTTACTGTTGATATACAAAATTGCAAATCAATTTCACCCATATCAGTAATTAACCTTCTCGACTTCTACTCTAGCATCAAAACACATCGAAAGGCCAGAAGATTTCTCTCTCCAAAAATCGGCAGGCCGACGATCTCTTCTCAAAAAATCGGCGCCTATAACAGTTTTGGGGTGAGAATTAATGTTTGACAGAATATTATTGCAGGAGAATATCCGTTTTTATATATTCCTAAGTTGTTCAACACGATTAATTAATTCCGATTACAGAAATGTATACATATATACAATGTACACGCGATCAATGGATGTAACTTCTATTTGTGAAATGATAATAAGTTATAGGTTCTTCTATATAAACCCCCCAATATTTCTCAATAAACTCAATTTGTTCTAATACATTTTGCTCCTTTTACAAAATTCACAATTAAATTATTACTTGAATTTCTTCATTATATTTGGTGTTTCAAATCACAATTATTAATTCAATATTTGTGTAACTGACCCCATATATCCAAGGGGAAAAAAATATTTAAAAATCCAGAACGAATGAAAAAGTGGAAAAGCGCACCAAAACCAAAAAAGAAAAAGAAAAATAAAAACTCAAAACTTATTTACCGGTGCAGTAGGCTAGAATACAGGGAACGGATATGAATTATAAGGGTTAAAATTTACTATTACATTTTTTCGCGTTACATTTCGTGTTTCATTATTAAATTTATGATTTTAATAATTATTATTATAAAATATTAATTAATTATAAAACAAATAATCATACTCAACAGTTATAAAAAATGAATTAAAAATTATAAAGCATAATTTTGAAAAAATCAACCATAACAATGAATTATTGATTGAAAATAAAAAATAAATATTAAAAAATAATTATAAACCCTAGTTAGATGGTGAACCCTGAAAATAATCATAATATTAAATTAAATCACAAAAAAATAAAATTGAAGAAAAAAATAGAAGAAAAACTTGTAATTTGAAAGTGTAACACGGAATGTAATACAGAGGATGTAACACAGAGGGTGTAACAGAAAATTTCATGTGGAATTATAGATATTATATATATACACACATCATAAAAAGTAACATCAATATATATCTATATATGTATATATTGTAAAACAAATTAAAAGAATGAGGATTAACATTTCTGAAAAAGCTGAAGAAGAAAATGAAGAAAATCAAATGAATAATTACCATACGGAATATATAAATATGGGGGGGGGGGGTGGAAGAAACCTTTATTGCAAACAGATATATCATCATTGGCACCACAATTTCTGACTAGATGAAGAGCATCTTCCTGCGTGACATTGAGATTTTTTAAGATGGCCTGATTGTTGAAGACGGCGCAGAGGCATTGGGTGTCGCCGGAAACCATCTGTTTCAGCGGCACGCAGCACGCCGTCGACGGCGACGGCGATCCTTTCAGATACGCCTCACACGGCATCAGTTTCTGAATGCATGGCACCGAATCTCCGCCGCCGGTTACTTGAGAATACCCCACAAAAGCCGAAGAACATATCACCAGAAAAATGACTAATGATGATTTGGGAATTGTCATGGAAATATATGTTTATGCTTCTAAAGAAGAATTATTGTTGGTGGTTGCTTTTTTTATGATTTGTGAGGGAAAAATGGTGGAGAATTAGGGTTTTGGGGAGTTCCTGGTTTTTGCGAGGGTTTGGGAAATGGAGGTCTAGATATATAGAGGTATGAAGTGTATTGTAAATTCAAGATTAAGGTGTGTTAATTTAGAAGATGAAAAATGTGTATGCAAACATAATATTTTTGTCGCTTGGAAAATCAAAGTGCTTGATAAATGAATGATGACACATTTGAAAATATATATGGTATCTCTCCATCGTGGGTATGTAATAAAAAAAATTAATTATAGAAAATATTATTTCTTCAATACACGTGTATGCATAAGTAAAAAATTTAATTAATGAACATTTTAGAAAATGACAATTTCGGAGAGAATATCAATATATCAATACATTGAACCAAACATAACATATCAAGATCTTATCTCGTCAAGTCTAGCAAACGAGTCTCAGGTGAATTTGCAAACGAGATCTTTTATTTCAAAATGGTATTCAATTTCTTATTCCACATTGATTGTATGTGGTTGACATTTAGAAAGATTAAAAATTTCATTCTAAAAATTGATTAATAAAATTTAAGGAAATATGTAAATACGCACATGATCACAATGTCCAGGGCCGGCCCTGGGGGTAGGCCAGGTGGGCCACCGCCCAGGGCCCCCAAATTTTTAGGGCCCATAATTCTTAAAAAAAATCAGCTATACTACCCCCTTAAAAAAAAAAAAATTATACTAAGGAAAGGGATGAACGTCAAACTGAGAAGGTGAACGGCTGAACGCGGTGCCCTCATCCCTCAAATCCCTAATCCCTCAATTCTGATTTCTCTCTCTCAAATTCGTGAGCCGTTGGCAACGGCTCTAAAATTATCTATTTATTTGCTCTTCACTTCTTCAGTCTGCTACAGTGCTACTCTACTCTTCTCTATTCTCTCTTGTCTCTCCGCTCTAGTTCTCTCTGGCCGTTGCCCGCTCACGCTGCTATCTGCCTATCTCTCCCTCAGTCTCTCTCTGCCTATCTCGCTCTCTCTGTGACTCTGCCTCTCTCAGTCTCTGTCTGGCCGCTCTCTCTGTCTTGTTATTTGGGCATCTTAATTTCAATGTAAGTTCTTGATTTTTTTTTATTTTGGTGTTGATTTCAATTGTTAAATCTCCTAAAATTGTTATGTGAATGTGCTTAATTTCAATAAAACAGTTGACATTTTCTGATTTTCAATAGGAATCAATAATTTATTTTTTGTGATTAAGTTTCAGACGAGTAAAAATTGAAAAATGAAAGGGATTTTAAGTGATTTAATATATGATGGATTGGGACTTAGGACAGTCTCAGTCTCAGACGCGTAAAATTGAAGCTGGATTGATATTCATTATGTTTGGATTTTTAAGGAATTAACTGTAGAGTAGATTAATGTGGTGCTACAGTGTAGTGCTGCTGTATTGAAGCAAAATAAACGGTAGAGTAGAATTTTTTGAAATATATCAGATTTACATATTTGATTTTTTTTTTCAGATTTATAACTTGGTATTTTCCAACGGGCCTTCGTTTGGAGTGTTCCTGTTACATAGGCCCTTTACGTAACAGCGCTTGTGTCCCTTGTGGACCTAAGGTATTTTTTTCTACCCTTACAGCTTTGGTGAGTGCTGGAGTAGACAGGTTAGTTCTCGATTTCACTGAGTTGTGCTATTTTTTGTTAAGTATTTGATTGTGATTGTGCATTGTTGCTAAGTAATTTGTAGTGTAAAATGACATATAAAAAATATCAATCTGGAAGTCAAAAAAGAAATAAGAGAAAAAGAATTGATGAGTTGATTAAAACTCAAACTGGAGCTCTTGATAAGTTTTTTAAAACTGGCTCTTCGGTCGAACAAGATGATGCAATTGAGAGTGAAGAAGTTGATGTAAATGAGCCTGAAGAAGTTAATGTAATTGAGAGTGAAGAAATTGATGTAAATGAGCCTGAAGAAGTTAATGTGATTGAGAGTGAAAAAGTTGATTTAAATGAAGAAGTTAATATAATTGAGGATGAACATGAATTTGAAAAAAAGAGGCATACTTTGAATATATTTGATCCAAGAACTTGGGATAATCTTGATAATAAAACTAGAGATATCTTGGTAGAGAAAGGTCCTTTGAGAGAGAATAATCTGATGTTTGCTGTAGATGAACTTTCTAGACATTTTTCATATTCTCATTACACAAGAAAATTACAAAATGGAGAAAATCAAGATAGAAAATGGTTAGTGTACTCAAAAGATGCGAACAAAGTATATTGCTTTTGTTGTAAATTGTTTAAATCGGTACAAAATCATAGTCTCTTAGCAAATGAAGGATTGGATGATTGGAAACATTTAAGTGGCAGGCTAAAGAAACATGAGAATAGTATTGAGCATATTAACAATATGAGAACTTGGATTGAATTGCAAATTAGATTGAAAAGAAATGAAACAATTGATAAAGAATTACAAATGCAAATTAGAAAAGAGAAAGAACACTGGAAACTAGTTTTAGTGAGGATTATTTCTGTTATAAAATGTCTTGCATCACGTAATTTGGCTTTTCGGGGAGAGAATGAAAAGATTTACCAAAACAATAATGGTAACTTTTTGGGTTTAATTGAATTAATTGCAGAATTTGATTTGGTAATGCAAGAGCATCTTAGACGTGTCCAGAACAAAGAAATCCATTATCATTACCTTAGTCACAAGATTCAAAATGAGTTGATTTCAACACTAGCCTCTAAAGTTAGAAGTTCTATAATTGAAAAAATAAAAGAGGCAAAATATTATTCAGTGATACTTGATTGTACTTCAGATGCAAGTCATAATGAACAAATGACTTTAATAATTCGATGTGTTGATATGTCTGGTTGTCGAATAAAGGTAGATGAATATTTCGTTGAGTTTTTAGAAGTGGGTGATACATCTGGATTAGCTCTTTTTAATGAAATGCATTCTGCTTTACAATTACTTGAGCTTGATATTGATAATGTGAGGGGTCAAGGTTATGATAATGGTTCCAACATGAAAGGAAAACATCAAAGTGTACAAAAGAGATTGCTTGAAATTAATCCAAGAGCATTTTATATGCCATGTGCTTGTCACTCTCTTAATCTAACAATATGTGATATGGCAAATTCTTGTGTTAAAGCTGTCTCATTTTTTGGAGTTGTGCAACGTTTGTATACTTTATTTGTTAGTTCTACAAAAAGGTGGAAAATTTTGCAAGATCATGTTCACCAATTAACTTTAAAATCATTATCAACAACAAGATGGGAAAGTCATGTTAATAGCATTGAGGCTATAATAACTCAACCTAATGAGATAAGAGAAGCTCTATTTGAATTATCGAGAGTTAGTGAAGATGCCAAAACTAGGAGCGAGGCAGAATCTTTAGCAATTCATGAACTTGAGAATTTTGAATTTTTATTGGGCATGACTATATGGCATAATATTTTAAATAAAATAAATTTGATTAGTAAAAAATTACAATCAGAAGACATGCAAATTGATTCTGCAATAATTATTTTGAAAGGTTTAATTTCTTATTTTGAAAAATATAGAGACGACGGTTTTCAATCGGCTATGACATCTGCTAAAGAACTTGCTTCTAAAATGGAAATTGATCCAGTTTTTCCTAAAAAACGCATAATCCATAGGAAGAAACAATTTGATGAAAATAGTTGTGATGAGAATTCATTATCTGCTGAGGAGTCTTTTAGGATCAATTATTTTATTGTTGTGGTGGATATTGCTATTTTATCTTTAAAAAGTAGATTTGAACAATTAGAAGTTTTTCAAGATATTTTTGGCTTTTTATTTAATCATAAGAAATTATCTTCATTGGATGAGAATACATTGCATGAATGTTGTGTTAAGCTTCAAGATGCCCTGAAACATAATGATAAATTTGATTTAGATGCTAATAATTTATTTTCTGAATTGCAAGTGCTACAAATGTGTCTACCAAAAGAAATAAAGTCAATTATTGAACTTCTTGAGTTTGCTAAAATTTCAGAGTGCTTTCCTAATGTTTGTATTGCATATAGAATATTGTTGACCATACCGGTTACTGTAGCATCCGCAGAAAGAAGTTTTTCAAAATTGAAATTGATAAAATCATATTTGCGATCAACAATGTCTCAAGATAGGTTAAATGATCTAGCAATTTTAAGCATTGAAAATGAGATACTAGAAAAACTTGATTTTGATGACCTTATTGATGATTTTGCCTCTCAAAATGCTAGAAGATCTAAATTATTTCAATAGTTATTCAATACTTGTATTTTTCTTGAATGTTTACACGTGTTGATTACATTTTTATAAAGTTTATCATGATTATAACATTAGTTGAAGTACTCGTAAAAAAATATATTAGGGCCCATTTTTTGTATTTTGCCATGGGCCCCGAAAATCTCAAGGCCGGCCCCTGACAATGTCACAATTAGAATAGGAGATGTAATAGTACATTAATATATGGATGGGTGATACAATATAAAATATGTGTAATGTGATTTAGTGCACATGGTATATATGTGCAAATTGAGAATTGAGAAAGAATGATGAGATATTGATTGCACACGTAATTAGAAACCTTGTTTGAGTTAGTTGTTACGAATCTTTATTTGGAAGAAAGTTTTTGCCTGTTCATAGGAAAAATGGTTAAAACTACTTTTCAACAGAATTCTCATAGGTGAAGTTTCCTTCTTTCCTTTTCTTTCCCCTACAAATTTGATGCGGATTTTAAGGGTGTAGATTAAATTTGGCTTTAGCGAATTAAGGCATACATATTGGCTTAACTATCCACTCCGTCTTCTACATTTCATGATGATTTGCTTTAAAGGGTAATCTACTTGGACGGCTCGAGAATTTTTAACTTAGATGATATATTAGATATATTGATAATATATAGAATTAAATATTTGAATAATTACATAACTTAACAAACTAAAAATTAATTAATCCATCAAAATATAAAGTGAAGTAGTCTATTATTTTTATCATTACAAATTATATGTAATTTATTACACTAAGTATAAACATCATGTATTGATGTTACATGAATCATCGATCACTTCCAACCAATATACATAAGGGGCTCATAAAGGGGATAAAATCATATAGTCCACATTTCCGTATTTCACTATTGTGTCTCACTATTAAATTTAATATTTTAAAAATATTTATTACAAAAATAAAATTTATTTTGATATAATTAATCATGATTAACATTTATATTAATAGCAATTATTTGTATTATTCACAAGGAAAATGGTAATAATATTATTCACAAGGATAGAAACAATTACGTGTACAATTTAAACTTTCCCAATTTACATTGTAACTTCAACAATCTTCAATTAACTGACTATTCGATTAGTAGTGTGATTTGAAAATTGCCCATAACATCTTGTACGTTAGTCGATTAAATAATATAAAGTATAAAAAATGAAAAAAATAATATGTATAGTTTTAAAAATAAAATAATAAATTAATAATAATTTTGATAAAGCTGTTATGTTAACTTATTTACGTTTATACATTGGTCCTTATTGGAATTACATTGCAACACTAACTTATATTTTTCATATTTCGAAACTGATATGTATGAGTCTTATTGTTAATACTTATAGCCTTTTATTTCTTGACATAATTATGTAAATAATAAATTATGGAAAAATTATGAAATAAAAATTATTAGAAAATATGCTTTGACTATTTACGTGTTCATATATATTTTGAAACCAGCTGAATTTACATAATTAAACTCAACTACTCAAGCAATCATTGATATTTCAATACGACAGATACATAAATTTATTAAAATAAATGAAATAAATTAAAATAAGTTCTAAATTAAAAAAATAAACAAAGTTTAAAATCGAAATAGTCGTTCACTAAAGTTTTCCAAATATCAAATTTTTTCAATGATATTTAGAAACAACCAAATGCAAAAAATCTTCAACCTTGCCTCTTGGAAATAACCTAATGGTGGAGTGGTATAAATTTAAGACCGCGAAAGTCTCGAGTCTGAATATCATCAATATAATTAGATTGGGTATGAGTCTGTCACATTAATTTAATTTTCTAAGTGTGATTTATTTTTACGGTGTGCTTTGCAGACTATTGCACATGAATGTCGTTTAGAAATATACTAGCATTTCTCCCGTGCAATACACGGTCACATGAACTATTTTATTTTTACTTATTTTTAATTTAAACAACACACACATACACACACGCGTGCGCGCGCACACACACACATAATAACACAAATAATGTCATAACTTATGAGTTGGGTTAAATAATAACAAAAATTAAAATAAAATGTGTGTATAATTTTATCAAGCAAACATAAATATTCATTATAGACATATTTTATTTTATTTTGCTAAAAATATAATTATTTTAATCACTAATTATAATTTTGAATATTTAATTTACGAGTTATGAAATAATATTAATTTTGGGGGAGTTGATATATAGTAATACTGAATATCAACTTTGTAAATTGTATGTCAATTTTTATTAGCATGAATTTATCATTTTATTTCTATATACATAATTAACTTAGTATATATCCGTGTTCATATTTTTTCAAATATTATCAAATACATCAATATGTATAATTATTTTAATCACAAATTATAATTTTGAATGTATTCATTTTTATTTTATTTAGTATTCGATCTAGTTTATTTTTTGTTACTACCATTTTTTCTTGGGTTAATTGCTAAAAAATTTAGGATCTTAATTTGAATAGATTTGCAATTTAAACTTAATTTGAAAACGTTGTAATAATAACTCAATCTTTTAATTTATAGTAAAATAGACATCTTCATAAAATTTCGACGATTGGAAAATTAGCATTGCACAATGAAAATCCCTATTTTCAACTCCCATAAACCAAATTAATCCATTCACATGGAAAAATAATTCACACGTCATAATTATGATCATCGGAAAAAAGTTAGAAGTGTCAAATTTACTACAAATCAACAGATTGTGTTATTATTGCAACATTTTAAAAGTCGTGTCTAAATTACAAATTCATTTAAAGATGGTGAATTTTTTTAGCAATTAACCCTTTTTCTTTAATCATTCATTTGCAATATCAATGATCATTCTTCTAATAATTAGTACAAGTATATTTTTACCACAAAAATGTTATCCTAAAACGAAATTGAGTGCGTATCTATACTTGTGATCATATGTCGGAAGTATCTTAGCATATTGTAATCTATTATAATCAAAGACAGCAAGTAATATATTTGTCTCATTTACTCAACTTATTTTTTATCGATCTCTAATTGTTCAAAGCTTTATATGAGGTCTTTACATAGAGCTTTGCAACCCAGCTATATTGTTGTTCTATAATACATTATCTATGGAAGATAGTCGTTGCGAGTAGGAAAATTTGTTTTATATATAAATTATCATATTGTGAGTTAATCATATAAATACATTTGTAATTTTACATTAATTATAGAGATATAATTATAAGGAAAATTCTGGTGGTTAATATATGAAAATTGACAAGTTCAAGTCATAAAATCTCTCTCTCTCTCTCTCTCTCTCTCTCTCTCTCTCTCTCTCTCTCTCTCTCTCTCTCTCTCTCTCTCTACTATTATAACAAAATAATCAAACAACTATGGAGGTCATTATTGAATAAATTATAACCATTAAATAAATAATCAAATAACTATATTGTTAATTGACTAAAATATTCCTAGCAAATGAGTGGGAAAGTTTTTGTTCCACAACCTTGTTGTTGTTGTTCTTATTCTTATTAATATGACTGTTATAGATTAATTAATATAATAATTAAAATAATAGTCAACCGAATAAAAAATAGTAGTATTATATTGTGACATTTATAAGTTCAGCATAATTATTGGCATCGAAGACAATGACATTAATTATCATCTTATGTTACATTAGAGGTTGTGTAATACCCGGAGTTTTATTATCTAAATTTAGTAGTTAGGAATATAATGTAAATCTAATAGTTAGAATAAGTGTAATATCCATAACTTTTTAGTATAAAAATAAAAATAAAAATATATATATACATATATAGCATATGTTAACCATAAGGATAATCTAGGAAAGAAAACAGACCCTTCATCACATTTTTAAGTGATGCGTGCCCATTAACTGTGTTAGAAATATCCTTAGAACATTCTCGTATTTACTTTAAAACCCTAAATATGAACTTAATTAGATTAATTAGAAATCTATTTATTAATTGCAATTTGATTTAGAACGATTCTTATATAGAAATACGCACATATACATTATATATATATACACACACATATCATTTAGTAATGAATAAAAAAAAAAGAAAAAGAAAAAAAAAGAAACGATATATATACATATATATATACACTTACATATAACTTTAGTTGTTAAATTATTATTTTGTTTGCAATCATAAATTGTGTATGTATATATATATATATTAGATTAATGTACGTGTATAACTAACTAACATATATATAATAAACTAACTAACATGTACGTGTATAACTAACTAACATATATATAAATATATAATAATAAAGAAATACTTAGATATAGATGTGGCAAACATGCACAAATCATTGTTCATATGGTTACACTTGTAAATTATGATGATGATTTGGATACTTATTGTTACTAGGCTAGGAGCATGTTGTATATATAGACAAATTATATAAAATTAGGAAGGTACTGCACTCATATAGTTATAATGACCAAGTTAGCAAGGTAAGCGTTGCTCTTAAATTATTTTCTATTTAATACAGAATTCGATTAATTTGATTACCATAAAATGTTCGGCTATTAACATATATATACTCATTGTGTATATCAATTATTATTATTATTATTTTAGATAATAGAAACATCAAGAAAAAGAGTAGGTTTTAGAATTTATATGTGTATTTCATAATTAAAATTAGATTGTACTCTTGCTGATTAATTAGAAGTAATAACAAATTGATTTATGTTCTATAAATTTTAATTGTTGAAGATAATAGTTATTTATTATGAAAGTAAGAATATTTGATTTAGTAGCACATCATAAGGTTAAGCTAATTTTCAAAAGTTGTTGATTTGTCAATTTAACACTTCTCGTTCGATAAATGATTAACTACTAGGGCTATTCATTTTATAAATTGTAGGGTGGTCATGAGTTTAATTTATAATATTTAGGTTGCATAATTTACTTTAGTAGTTCTCTGAATAATAGGTAGCCAAATAATTAGTTAATAAATAATATATCAAATGAATTAACTAATTAGCGTATCATCTTGAAATAGAGTCAATTATCAGCTAGATGATAGTGTTCCAATTAATTAACTTACAATATTTCTATGATATACTAAAATTGCAAGTACAATTTATATTTCTGAAATGAGGTGAAATAAATAGGAAAATATAGGATTAATTGATAATGAAGTTCAACATAAATTTAAAAGGGAGCTTAGGGATTGAATTTTGAGAGAGTCCTTTAACTAACTAAACCAATACTGGTTCTTATAGGCCTAGAAGAGATAACAAAATCTGAGCAGGACCAACCCTGGGTTCTAAAGCTTATTTATTATCCAGGTGGGCTATACTATCTTTGCAAATTCTATCTTTCGAGCTATTAAGCTCTGTCTTGCTAAAATTGCATATGTGACTATCTGTGTTAAATATTTATATGCTACTGTATGTTGTCGGAGTCTCATAAACCAGCGCTGTGTCAATGTGAGTAGCTACAGTATGCATCCATTATTCGTCATGCCCTACTCCTTGTCGGTGAGACTAAAATGAAACACTTATTGGTTACACTCATTGGGTATACTTTGGCCATACTCAACTTTACGCGTTGGTGATGTAGTACGGGTTGCGGACAGTGACATGTTATACTCTTAAGCGCTTCACGATAAAATATTTTGGTGAACTTAGGTTGCTTTCAATTTTAAAACCTCGTAAGCTTCATTACTTGCATGGACACAGATAGATTACTTTAACAAAATGATTTGCATAACTTGAATTGTAAAAACTTGCCCACTGAGTGCATTAGTACTCAGCCCAACATTTTTCAGGTCTGTAGGCTGGCACGTGGATGTGACGATGCTGAGAGATGGGCTTTTGTTATTTATGTATTTTCTTGTTGTCTCTTTTTGTTAAGTATCCTGTTAATAATGGAGCTTCCGCACTTGTAATATTCTTTTGTTAAACGCTAAGAACTCTAGTCTTAGTGTTATGGATAAGTACATGTTACATTATAAAGCATGTTTGGTTGTTCTGAGTCTTCTGTTGAGTTCTCATTGATCAGGTTACCCCTTTTCTTTCCCGCTTCTTAATTCCAACCCCCGTGGCCTCCATTTCCACGGTCTTTCGGGATCGGGGCGCTACAGGTTGTCATGCTGCAATTATGATAATAAATTAATACTAAATAATCAATAATTAAAATTATTATTAATTAGTAAAATACTGGAAAAAAATGAATTGCACAACTCTGTTATAATATATATATATATATATATATATGATGGAATTCGTTGCCCAAATTACTGAAAATAGAAAATAGTTTATAATGGCAACCTTAATGTTAAAGATAGTAGTTTCACTATATTAACAAAAAATGCAATAAATAATAACAAGAATGCACGAAGTTAAATTTTAAATCACACACAACATGTATATGATTGTCATATGGCGAAATTAGGCTTAAACAAGCATAAACAAAATAATTGAATATGTTTGAACAAATGTTCCCAACACATCAACAAAAGTACATGAACCTAAATCTAGTTTTCAACTAAATTAAATTTAAAACAACAAATTAACCTACCAGTTAATTTGATTACAATGTACCAACGGTTCCTAAGTTTTGATATCTTCTACCTAAACTAACTCAAACAATCTTATCACAAGAATTGATTGAACGAATAAAACACAAAAAGAAGAAGATAGAACCCTAGAAATCTAGTTGCATAAAAGGTGACTCGAGCTCTTGATCTTCTCACTCTCAAGGTGATATCTTCTCTGCTCGAATGATTCTTCAAATGTGAATCATGCACCTTAAATGCATTCTTCACTCGAATCGGCTTGAAGTCCAAGTCATCTTTATGAACGTGTGTTGTAGATAACCGCCACCACTACATCGTGTTGAGGAAAATCGTCTCCTTGGTGTGGCTGCAAATATAAACCACGTTCTTTACCATTTTCCTATAATTCCAGTAATTCATTTTCTGAAAGAGAAAAACAGTTAAATACAAGATAACTAAAGACCTAAAAAATAGGAGATAACGTTTGACTTAATCAAACTCTATTTAAACATTAATATATCAATCATATATATCCATTTATTTGAAATATAAATTTCGTGGATATATATAATTTAAGATATACAGAATAATTATAATTTATTAAAAATAACAAATCCTAAAATCTAGGAAATGATAAGATTACGAACATCGAATGTTACTGTAATACCCCAAAATTTTATTATATAAATTTAATTAAGAATATACATCTAATAGTTAGAATAAGTAAAATATCCGATCCTAATAAATAATTATCTAGATAAATATAATTTTATTTAATGAATATCCTATGATATATATTATTATAACTAAATCTTATCCAATTATATTATATTTAATTGAATGTTATTATATAATTCATCCTATTTATTAGATGATAGCTAACTTAGTCACTAAGTTTATAACCGTGTAAGTGGCATGTTGGTTTTGAGTGGCATTAATTGCAAGGAGATATTTACTACCATAGCTTAATAAAAAAATATATAATAAGATGAATTGAATTAAGATTAGAGTGCCGCGTTGTCATATCTAGATGAAATGTTATATCTATCCTAGTATACTTTGGCAGTGATATATTTCTATATATATACATATAGACGCAAGCTAATTGGGGAAGAACAAACTAAAATTCAAGCGAAAGGAAAACAAAGAAGAACAGGTTAGTAGCACTTTTATTTCGAATAATTTCAAATATTAGAACTAAAGTAATTCTTATGGTTTGCTTGTTATAATTAGGAAATCAAACAAGATATACATATCATATTTATGCAATTTCATTGAAACAATTAGGACCGAAATTGTTAGGGGGAAATATGCAAATCCACTTCACATAATTGATTTAACTAAATCAGGTTAAAAAAAAATTGTAGATTTTTAATTTAGCACCTATCGCATGTGATTGATTAATGTTTCAAGTATTTATATTATTATTTTGTCATAAAAATGATACTACCCTTTTAATTATATACTTCTGATTTAAAGATAAGTGTTATAATTGCTAATATTTGAATCGGGAGATTAAAAGTAATCGCGATTGCGATGTCGATAGCTATCGTGATTTCTAAGAATTATTAGATTTATTAAATGAAATCAATTTCAAACCAATAATATTTAATGAATTAAAATTTATACTTAAGTATTATCTAAAATTGTGCAAAAAAGTTAATAGTAGAGGTAAGGATCATAATGGTAAATTTATATGCCAAGCATTAATTATATTATATCCCTAAGCTAGGATTTTAGAGTAAGCTATAAATTATTAAGGGTAGTCGATCTGTAAGTAATAAAATGCAAAAGTTTAATTAAAACAAAAAGGCATTAGGGGTTGAGTTTTGATAGGGTCCTTTAGCAAATCTAAGCCAATGATGATTGTTGTAGGACTAGAAGAAGTAGCAGACTTTGAGCAGAATCAACCCGGAATTTGAGAATTTATCTTCTATCCAGGTGGGTTATACTACTATATCTTTGCAAATTGTATCTTTCGAGTTATTAAACTCTGCTTTGTTAAAATTGCATATGTGACTATCTGTGTTAAATATTTACGTGCTACTGTATGTTGTCGGAGTCTCATATACCAGCGCTGTGTCAATGTGAGTAGCTACAGTATGCATGCATTGTTTGTCCTGCCCTACTCCTTGTCGGTGAGACAAAAATGAAACACTTATTGGTTATACTCTTTGGGTATACTATGGCCATACTCAACGTTATGCGCTGATGATGTAGTTTGGGTTGCGGGCAGTGACGGGTTATACTCTTAAGCACTTCACGATAAAATATTTTGGTGAACTTAGGTTGCTTCCAACTTTTAAACCTCCTAAGTTTCACTACCTGCATGAACACAGATAGATTACTTTAATAAAATGATTTGCATAACTTGAATTGTAAAACTTGCCCACTGAGTGCATTAGTACTCAGCCCAAATCTTTTCAAACATTTTCAGGTCAGTAGGCTGGAGCGTGGAGGTGACGAGGCTGAGATATGGGCTTTTGTTATTTACTTCTTTTCCCATTGTCTCTTTTTGTTAAGTACTCTGTTGATAATTAAGTCTCCGCGCTTGTAATATCCTTTTGTTAAACACTAAGAACTCTGATCTTGGTGTTGTGAATATGTATATATATTATAATAAAGCATGTTTGGTTATTCTGAGTCTTCTGTTGTGATTTTCATTAACCAGCTTACCCCCTTTCTTTCCCGCTTCTTAATTCCAACCCCCGTAGCGTCCATTTCCACAGTCTTTCGGGACCGGGGCGCTACAGTTACAGACAATGCTATAGGGATTTAGTATGACACCATGTTCATCAACATTGAACTCAATGTCATACACCACATTACAATCTCCCCCCTAATCTTAGCCTTTCTGCACAAAACATACAACTCCATGTATTATGTACACTTAGAGTCGCATCGAAAAAATGAAGACACAAATCTCTCCCTCAAGGGTAACTCCCTCTCAAACTAATCAACATACAATGGGTAATTACCATATATACAAATCAATTTTGAATTAAAGTCTAACATTAAACGATTAAGGCAAGTCGAGAGACTAGTCCATACCAATCATTCAATATGCGAAAACATCGCAATGCTCAACAACACACATCAATTAAGATATATAAGGAATACTAATGAGCATTTAAAAAAATAACCATTTATCAACAAAAGATGCACCGAGCATCTCTTGATTTGTGAATTTTTACATGGTTACAGACATTTAATGATTTTTGCACTCTTCACAGGAAATGACAATCATGGAAAGCTTGTGACCTTTGGTGTTGCTTTAATGTCTGGTGAGGATGTTGAATGTTATTCATGGGTTCTTCGCAAGGCTATGATGATGCTAATAGGCATAGCTGATATTTTTCTAAGGACTTGCAAGAAACCTTTAAGGACCCGCAAAAAGTGTAGGAAGAAATGCTATCATAATTCTAGGAATTGTGGGAAGAAGTAGATATATTTTTTTTGTACTTTTTCATACTGATTTTTTATTAATGATAGTAATATTCTTTCCTGTAATGCTAATAGGCATAGCCGATATTTCTTTTTTCTCTGCATTGCTAATAAATGTTTTGATAATGCTAATTTTATTGTTTGTGGTGCTAATATAGGTCGTTACTCGTTATACTGCTAATAAGACATTTACTTTTAATGAGAATGCATTACATTTAGTTATTAACAATATTATGATGTGATATGTTTACTTTAATGATAATATGTTTCAATTAGTACAAAATATTAATTTTGTTTAATGCTAATATACATACTACTTATATTCCCTTTTTTGTGTGAAAGATAAGTCTAAAATGAGAGATAAATGTGCTAAAATTGTAAAATAATAGTGCTTAAAAATAAGTGAGAGAAAATGACATTTTTTATGCTAATGCTAAAACAATAGGCATGCTAAAGAGGATCCGTGTTAGTGCTAAAATAAGTCATGACAATGCTAAAATAAAAAATCACAATATTTCAACTTGTTAAAGTGTTTGTTCGTGGGATTTTTGAAATGCCGGCGACATTTTTCATGCTAATGCTAACACAAATGCCATGCTAAAATAAGTCATGAGAGTGCTAAAATAAGCCATGACAATACTAAAATAGGAAATGATAATGCTAAATACGAAATTGAAAAATATACACATAAATCACAAATACATTGCCAACACTGGTAGGGTTAACATTTCATACAGGTTTTTCGTCATGCGCAGAATGAAAATGAAACTGATAAATTATCATGCAATAAAATAAACACAGTTTGTTAAAGATTAGATTTTTGTATGTTTTATGCTTACAAAAACACAAAAGAAATTGCTAAATCATCATAATATAATGCTAAATGAATGTTTATAGCAAACGGAAACTACTAAATCAACATAATATAATTGCTAAAAAATCAAACGAAATTTCTGAAAAATAAAAATGAATGACATATTACCTTGAGTTTTCATGCTTTCTGAAGATTTTAATGATGTTTTTGGGAGAGTTTGACGGTTGAATTTGAATTTTTTTCAGTTTCTCTTCAATTTTTTTGGCTCCTGATTTTGCGTAAGTTCATGGTTGCACTATATTGATAATTCAACATGTAACATTGTTTGTTCGTGGTTTTTTTACAATATCGATGACATTTTTTTATACTAATACTAAAAAAGAGTCGTGTTAAAATAAGTCACGATAATGCTAAAAAAGTTCATGATAATGCTAAAATAGAAAATGACGGTGCTAAAATCCTAAATTAAAAAATATACACGTAAATTCTGAGTATTCATATATTTTCAAAATGTCTAATTTCAAATAGGCGAGATCTATGACTCAGATTGATTCTCGGTTCTCACCTAGGGTGTGGTTCCTTCTGGAACCCAACCCTACACACACACACATAGCTCAATTACTAATATCTATCTCTATTTAATATGTTTACATTAAACATTAATTCATTGTTAAATAAATAAATAAATATGGACATATTAAGATGTTTACTTTCTTAATTTTCTTAATTTCTAAATAAAGTGAAACTTATAAGTTGGGTACTTAGTTGCTATTTAAATCTAGTCTTTTTGGATACGTTACTCACCATTATTTGCTATAACTTACTCCGTACACTTGGGGGTTAGTTTTTAGTGAAATAAAATACTGAACAATTATTGAGCGCAATGCACAAGTTAACGCGTTAGCGACGGGCGAGTGTATTGTGTGAGTCATCGAATCAAAAAATTTAAATTAATTCACTTTAATTGTAAGATTCAGTAATTACATTTTAAGATACATATTTATTTTTAAAAAATAAGTAAATAAATTAGGCAAACGAGATACATGAGCCCGCGCCCGCCTTCGATGATTCAATTTTAGGGTTCAATAATTCCATTTTAATCATATTGTAATTATGTAATACACATATTACATTCTATCAATAACACAATTAGGGGAGATGAGATCTTCTACATATTATGTTCTATTTCGATACTCTTATGTCCCACTATCAAATTTACCATTATAATTATATTTTATAATAATAAAAATATTTTAATATAATCAATCCTAATTAATATTTTTTTTATTGATAATTAAAATTTTAATGTGTGTATATATATATATATACATATACATACATATAACCTTTAATTATTAATTAAAAATAAAAATTAAATTCTAAAAATTAATAACAAAGAGTAATTGAATGTAATAAAGCCTAATTAATTATTTTAAAACCAAACTAAACCTCAATAAATTGACATTATTGAAGAAAAAGATACCGGAGAAATAATAAAATTGATAGTGGGACACATAAAGTGAATTAGAGGATCAAATTTACAAGTCTGGTAAATTTATCCATCATCAACATGTTATATTTCATTTTTTTTTCATGTTTAACTAAACAATATAATAATTGTTTAAATAAAAATTATATTGATAATAAATAACTCATGGCACTTTTGAGGAATAATTAAGCATGCTTAAAATTGATATTTTTAATTTTGAGTAACGTATCATACAAAGAAATAGTATTTTGTTTTTGACTTATAATTAATTCTATTATATGTTTGTATTTTGATAAAAAAGAGTAAAATTATGTGAGATGGTCTCTTACAAGTCGAAATTCATGAGTGGGGTCAAAATTCATACTTACGGGCACATTTATTAGTTTATTAGTATTTAATTGTGCTTGAATCGAACATATATTAATCTATCTTACCAATTTTAACCAGTAAAGTGATCTCACACACGAATCTCAACAATCATGTATTTTTAGGTGAAAATGCTATCCAAAATGATATTAATAATTCAGAGAAAGTGTATGGCGCACATGCATAAAAATATATAATAATCTCAACAAAATATCTTCACTAGCGTAGAAATCAGATAAGTGTGTTGCTAGGTTTGGACATATTTCACTCATTTACGGATTATGAACCGTTACATCATTTTATATAAATTTTTGTCTTAAAAGATTAATATAAATTCTAATTAGTGAAAGAACTCTAATTAACAAATATAAAATTAAACTACGTATAAGATATTGAAATTAAATAAAACTTAACAAATTTAATTATGTTACGCCGGGTACAAGATACTGAAATTAAATTAAAATTAATAAATTTGATTATGTTAGACGAAATGTAACACAACATTGAAATGATATTATTTGGAGACCAAAGGTCATATGTTCAAATCTCCTCAATATTATAGATTGGGTGGGTGAGTAAAAAAAAAAAAGATTCGAATTTTTTTCAAAAGGTTGAAAGCAATACGTAGCACTAAATGAACAGTCAACACCAACTTCCTATTTTATTCAATGTCAGTGGGTGAAATGCTATCCAAATCCACACCCATTAATCAGAGAGTTTGTGACACGTGCACATAATAGTCTCCGTCTCCACAAAATTCAGTATCTATTTTTCTTGCATTTACTAGAAAACCATGTCTTCTGCAACAAAAGTAGTAATCAGATAAATTCAAAACTCAGAATCCGTTGATGGCTGCATACGCAGCTTTAGTTTCTCTCACTCACATTCTACACCAAATTCTTCATCCACCCCCTCTCAATCAGATAATCATTCCTAAACAACAAATACAGTCTCTACAGGAAAAAGTTTGTTTCTTGTTAGATTTTCTTGAAACATATTCCAGCCTACGCAGAGAAGAAATCGAAGATTTGGAGAGAAAGATTGCAGAAGCAGCTTATGCAGCAGAGGATATCATTGAATCCCACGTGGTGAGCCAAATTAGAGAGAAGTATCCTATCCATGGAGCAGAGAGTTCTGCTCTTTCACATCAAATTAGCATTGGACTAAAAGGAGTAAAGGGTCTTCATGCAATGGTGAGAAAGCTGGGGAAGATCACATACAAGAATGAGATACCAAGGGTGATAAAGAAGTTTCAATCGATCGAGAAAGAGTTGGCCAAGATCAGAAACAAGAATGGCATTGAAGCTCTGCAACCAAATAACTCCCACGTAGCTACTTCATCCACACGGCCTCCCTTGAGTCAGGAGGATACAATGGTTGGATTCGACGAGCAGTTGCTGCAAGTGATGAGTGCACTGGCCACGTACCAGCCCAATCGTCTAATCATCCCTATTGTTGGAATGGGAGGCATTGGTAAGACCACTCTGGCTACAAATGTTTTCAATAATCCTACTATCAAAGAATATTTTCCTATTCGTGCTTGGGTTACAGTATCCCAAGTTTATACTGTGGGAGAGATTCTTTTAGGCCTTTTGCATCACATTAGTAATATAAGTGCAAATGAACGAAGGAGAAGTGATGATCAACTAGGAGAATTACTGTATAAAGAATTGTTTGGGAGGAAGTATTTGATAGTAATGGATGATGTATGGGATATTGACGCCTGGGACGTGGTGAAGAGGTTCCTTCCACCAAATAATGATGGAAGTCGAATCTTGATAACTACGAGGCTGTCAAACTTGGCTGTAGAGTTTGGAAGTTGTAGCCCTTATGAAATGAAGTTTCTAGATGATGCACAAAGCTGGGATTTACTCCGTGAAAAGGTATTTGCAACATTTGGTTGCTCTGTTGAAATGGAAGAAATTGGAAGAAGTATTGCTAAAAGATGTGGAGGGCTTCCTCTAGCCCTTGTCGTCATTGGTGGGCTTCTTGCAAACTCTAAAATGAGTAGAGAATATTGGGAATCTGTTGAAGTAGATGTGACTTCAGCTATAAACTATGGAAATGATGACCAATGCATGAAGATATTATCATTGAGTTATGGTCACTTGCCTATATATCTAAAGCCATGCTTTCTTTATTTATCTGTGTTTCCAGCTAATTTTTCTGTCAGAGTGTCTAAGCTCATCAAATTATGGGTTGCAGAAGGATTCATTAGACCGAGTAGAGATAAAACCTTGGAAGAGACTGCAAAGGAGTATTTAGAGGAGCTTATAAACAGAAATCTTGTTTTGGTTTGTGAGAGAGGAAGTAGTGGAAAGTTGAAGAGCTGCAGCATTCATCATGTCATATGGGACCTCTGTAGGAGGGAAGCTCACAAAGACAAGTTTCTACACATTGAAAAGTTTGATAACCTGGATATCGCACCGTGTATTGAAAGAGAGCGCCGCATCAGTATTCAGCCCTGCAGAAGGGAAGATAAGTTGAGTAATCCCATGCTACTTGCACCACTTAATAGGTCATTGTTTAGCAACTTGTATTGGGATTCTAGGCGCATTACTCATAAGTTCAGCTTACTACGAGTACTTGATGTGGTTGATTTTTACTCCATTGAGGAACTTCTGCACCTGGCTAACACACGCTATGTTGCTTGCACCATGGATATATCACTGAGGAATTCTTCACTATGGAATTCTATATCTCGGCTTTGGAATCTTGAAACATTAGTTGTTGATAGAGAAGTCTCTCTGCCCCCCCAAATCTGGCAGATGCCACAACTTAGGCATCTAAAGATGGAAAGAATTGTCTTCCGTGATCCTCCAAGTGGCGAAATGGATGAGCAAAGCTTTGTAGTTCTTGAAAACCTACAGACACTTTCAACAGTCCTAAACTTTAAATGCACTAATCAGGTAACTCAAAGAATACCAAATTTGAAGAAATTGAGGATTACTTATGGTTATAGTATCAAGAGTTTTGGAACTCATTATCTAAGCAATCTTGTCCATCTTGATAAACTTGAATCACTTGGAATAAGAGGTGATGAGAGACTGTGTGGGAACATTAACTTCCCAGCTTCGCTCAGAAAGTTGACACTAGAAAACTGCTTTATTCCTTGGGAAGATATGTCCATGGTTGGTTTGTTGCCTAATCTTGAAGTTCTCAAACTGCGGACTAATGCTACTAAGGGCCGAGAGTGGAATCCCATTGAAGGAGAGTTTTGTCGACTGAAGTTCCTACTGATTAACGCGTGTGAGTTGGAGTTATGGGGGGCAGAACATTTCCATTTTCCCTGCCTTGAGCAACTTCATCTTAGACGTTTGATGTTGAAGAAGATTCCAATGGCTTTTGCTGAAATAGTAACCCTTCAAGCTATTGACTTGAAATACTGCAGCAGTTCACTAGAGAGATCAGCTGGAGAAATATCAGAGGAAAGAGAGTGTCTGGGATATGATGGCTTTCAGCTTCGACTGAATCCTTCAAAGGTCAGAAACATGAAAAAAATGAACAATCAAATTGAGCTTTTGCTAATTAATTCCTTTTCATTTTTAGCAATATATTCATTTAGTTTTGTTATTGCTCTTGTACATAGATTTCCTTGAGCCAAGAAAATGTAGTGGGGTTTGAAGATGAGGCAGACACTATCATCAAATATCTCACTGAAGAATCAGAGGGGCTTGAAGTTATCTCCATCACCGGTGCGCCTGGCTTTGGGAAGACTACTCTTGCATGGAAGGTTTATCACGATCCAAGAATTCAATACAAATTCTCTTTTATGATTTGGGTTAATGTTTCTCAAGAGTTTAACATGAAGAGAGTGTTTCTTACCATTCTAAAAAGGTTCACTGACCTAGACATGTCTGTTTTGACTGAACCTGAGTTAGCCCAAAAGGTTCAGTTCTATCTTAACAAGCAAAAATTCTTATTGTTCACGGATGATGTTTGGACTATTGAAACATGGGAATCTATTGAGAAATCCTTGCCAAAGAGTAATAGAATGGGGAAAGTCGTGATGACAAGCCGTGATGAGGTAGTAGCTAGGAAAGCAAATCACTTGAGAGAACCCCACAAGCTGCGAGTTCAAGATTCTAAAGAAAGTTGGGAGCTTCTCCAGTTAAAAGTATTTGGTAAGCTTGATGAATGCCCGCCGGAGGTGGAAGAGATTGGGAGTGTTATAGCCAAGCAATGTGAAGGAGTCCCTCTTGCAATAGTTGTGATAGCAGGAGTCCTTGTTGAGAAATACCCAAGAACTAGTGATATGAAAAGGCAATGGGAGAAGATATCAGCTAGTTTGACTGTGTATGCTGAGTATGACAATGTTGTGGAGAATATCATTGCATTGAGCTATGATCAACTGCCTCATCACTTGAAGGATTGCTTTCTCTATCTAGGTATGTTTCCTGAGAATTCTGAGATCCCAACGTGGAAACTAATACGTTTGTGGGTTGCAGAAGGATTTATACAGAAAAAGGCAGAGAAGAGCTTAGAGGAAGTGGCTGAGGACAATTTGAAAGAACTTATAAAGAGGAACTTAATCATGGTTGATAAAACAAAGGCCAATGGTGATGTCAAAACATGCCGTGTTCATGACATGATACGCCAGTTCTGCAAAAACGAGGCTGCAGTTACGAAGCAGAACATGTTTCAAGAGGTTGAAAAATCAAGGGAAGGAGTTTTCTGTCCCTCTGTTGCTGGAATACGAAACTGCCGTCGTCTATGTATTCATTCCAATGTCGTAGAATTCCTCCGTAGAAAGCCAAAGGGTCCATGGGTTGTTTCCTTCTTGTGTTTCTCTAAAGAAGCTTTCACCTTACCACCAGATTATACTTCATCAATCTCTGATGCCTTCAATTTGCTGAGGGTATTAGATGTGAACCCCATCAAATTCACCAAATTTCCTGCTAAGATTACTCAACTAACTAATCTGAGGTACATTTCTGTATCTGGTGATAACTTCAAGGAACTTCCTAAAGCTGTGTTTGAGCTCTGGAATCTACAAACTATAAGAGTTGATACAAAGTCACCTACATTTGAAATCGAAGCAGACATATGGAATATGATGCAACTGAGGCATTTGAAGACGAAAGCTGCCATTATTATTAGCAAGGAAGTGAGAGGTGAAGCCGGTGAGAATCTTCAAACACTGAGCATGTTGTCGGCCGGCTGCTGCACGGAAGAAGTGTTCAACAGGGCCTTCAACCTAAAGGACTTGGGGATACGTGGGCAGCTTAACATTGTTTTAGACGTGAATCTAAAACAACTGGTTTGTCTCCAAAAGTTGAAGCTAGTACATGATGTGTTTCCTGAGGTGAACTGTTTGAAACCATTGATTCGTCTTCCTCGAGCAGATAGATTCCCTCCCAATCTAAGAATGCTGAAATTGTCATCAACATTTCTGGAGTGGAAGCATATGGCAACATTGGGAATGCTTCGTAATCTTGAGGTGCTCAAATTGAAAGAAAATGCATTCATAGGTAAGTCCTGGGATGCTGTTGGTGGTGGCTTTCCTTCTCTTGAATTCTTGCACATTGAATCTACAGATTTAGAGTTTTGGACAGCGTTAGGTGATCCTTTTCCCAAGCTTAGATGTCTCGTGCTTAAGAACTGCAAGGAACTTGAAGAAATTCCATTTGTGCTGGTGAAAAGCCTCCAGACATTGGACATTGAACGCGTTTCTGAATCTGTGGTTGCGATTGCCAGGAAAATGGAGCTGGAGAAACAACAAATGCAAGGGCAGCAACGAGCCAAAAAGGATCGATTTAAGCTCATAATTGCTCCTGGAGATGAATGAAAAGTTGATAACCAGTTGATCTGAACTCCAACATGCTACTGCAACTGTGGAATGTGGTTCTGGTATTCTGGATTTCCTCCTAAACATGACTTTGTATGTTCAACTTTAAATCACTATGGAGAGCTTTGCTAAGTTTTGTTGGTTCTCTTTCTTCTTCTTTAGTTCAAGAGAATTGAGTGATTTCTTATAGCTGCATGATCTTATAAGAATGACATGTGAAATCTGTTTTTCTTTCCAGAAACATAGTAATTTGTTAACTATTTGTACTCAATTTTCATTTCAACGTTTTGGAAATGGTTCTTTTAAAGAATCAGAGTTTGCTTTATGAATATAAAAACGTATTTGAACTTTTTTTTTGAGCAATAACTTTCACTTTTCAGAATCTCTTTATTTGGGAATTTTGGAAACCAACTCTCCCAATTTCTCGTTACACTTTCCCCACGAGTTAGACAGCGAAAATTCTGCTATGATAGAAGAATTCCAATAAAAGTACTAGTCGCATATTAAAAGCGTTTTTAAAATAATATTTTCTTATGAACTACTTATTATTTAGAATAAAATACGATGTGTGGCCTTGACAAATTTCTAACAAAAATGTCTCCACCATCAATTATTTACAATTTAATATATGACATTTTAAAATTTTAACAATTACGAGATGAAGTTCGATTTCAAAATTAAAATGGAATATCGTATCAAGCTCAAAATATAAAGTTAACATATTTGGAAAGCTTCTGAAGTAAAGAATTTACTGGTGTAAAGAAATGATCAAAAATAATGTTGAGCAAAATTTTTAAATAGCCATTTTTATTTAGAAAATTATGTAAATAGCCACTTTTTTAAAAAATAATGTATCTAGTCATTATGAAAAAAAGTACTATAATACCCTTACTTTCATATTTAATATTAAGAAATATTATATGTATATAATATATATTCATATATCAATAAGATTTGGGAAAAAAAGATCTGATTTTTTCTCTCTTCAATCTATAACGTCGTTCTCTCCCTACTCGATTCTCTCCTTTTCAATCGTTGTTTTATCATTTGGAACAAAACTACAATTAGCGAAGATCAAAAGCTATGATTTTTTAAGATTGTCACGATTTTTCATCTATGTAATCACCGTTTCAGCGATAAATTATCTAATGCAAAGTCAAAAATTAGGGATTCAATGCGAGTTAGGTAATTTTAAGAAGTTTTGTTGATATCGCGTGTGTTGTTTTTTGCGTCAATAAGATATGATTTTTATGTATCTGTACTCTTTTTATTAATCTAGATATTAAGTTTTTGTTTTTCTTTGTTTGGAAGTGGTGGAAAAATTGAATTTTCATTGGTGCACGAATCGATTTCTTTCGGTACACGAGTATTGGAGTAGAATTGTGCACCAATTTATTTATAATGTGTGGAATATCAATTTTTTTACTGTTGCACGATTACACAAATTAGCAGAATAATGAACTCGTGTGTATTTATGAATTTTTGAAATAGTGCACGAATACACGAATAAATATACTAATGCAGTCGTGTTTCAAGTTAATATTCAACTGCTACACGAGTACACGAATGAGCATAATCGTGTTCTCGTGTATTGAATTGTTATATTGAACTATTCGTGTACTCGTATAGTAGTTGAATATTTAACCAGTGCATGATAAAACGACTTGAATTACTCGTGTCGTAACACTCGTGTACTCGTGTTGCATTATAATTTCGATTTAAACACTAGTATATAATTTTTCTACTCGTGTAAAATTCATGCACCACTAGATTAACTAACTATTGTCTTCGTGCATCACATGCAACTCCAAAGGGAGAAAAACAAACTATATACTCGTGCATCATGTTTATGATAAATGTCGAATTGTTACCTCTTCAGGGAATTATTCGTTATGAGGATGATGTTGTTTGAAATCATCGTCTATGATTGTTCAGCGACTGTTGAATCTTGTAGTTTTTTTAATTTGCAGTGTTGATACTCGACTTCAATGGCGGCGACTGGCGAGATATATTTTTAGTTTAAGCGTGAGAAAATATCAATGTGAATCAGCGTACTTTGTTTCCGGGTGTGATAAAAGATTATTATGAATCTGATTTGTTTTTAAATATATTAGATTATTATGAATCTGATTTGTTTTTAAATATATTAGGGTATTTTTATTTTAGGAAATAATAATGTTAAAAATACATTATATTCAAATATTATTTATATGGAAGTAAGGGTATTGATGTATATTTACATCCTAAAAGGCTAAATACATCATTTTTTTCAAAAACTGACTATTTACATTATTTACTAAGTGATAATGACTATTTACCCCATATTAACACAATAATCTAATCGTGCGCTCGCACTAGCGGCGACATTTTTCGACCAATTTTTTAGCCATTTCTTTATAAGATTAGGCCTTGAATTTTACATTTGAAATATGTTTTCAATCTTATATTTTGAGCATGATTCGAACTTGAATTTTACTTTTGAAATTGAATGTCATAACATTTTAGAATGTTAAAAGGTCGGTAATCAAATTGAAAAAAAAAGTTAAGTTGTGACATCTTTGTTAGAAATTTCAAAAGTCAAGACATGTCGTGTAATTTAACCTATTATTTAAAACCTTCTTAAATGAATTGTAAAAATAACGAAAAAAATGTAACAAGCCTAAAAGTCCCAGATATTACAAGTCGATAACTCAGGGGACCGGAGTCTCATCAAAACCCATATGAAAAATCCAGAGTAGAAAAAATCATATGGGAAAAAGAGTACTCCTCTAAGCAAAATGAAAGTAACCAGGAGAACAAAAGTCCTGTAAAACAGCATCGGAAATACAATGAATGACAGAAGTCCAAAAACTAGAGGAAACAGTAGGGGAAGCTAAAATATCGACAACACGATTGCCTTCCCTATACACATGAGAAACACAAAAATGTATATGACCAATGAATTCCAGAACAACTCGCCATCTCGATTTGAGCTTCCAAGGGACCTGCAGACTCCGAGAAAAAAGTAGAGAAACCACGTAAACTGAATCTGCCTCCAGCCAAATAAAGTCCAGAGACAGTCTTCGAGCCCATTCCATCGCAGCAAGAATTGTTAGCAGCTTAGCCAAAAATGCAAAGCCAACACCCTCATTCGTATGAAAACAACCCATCACCGATCCATCATGTCGTCTAAACACCCCTCCTGTAGCCATCATCCCTGGTGCGCCTTGGGCTGATCCATCAGTGTTGATCTTGATCCATCCAACCGGAGGGGGCCTTCAGATGACTGAAATTAGAGACCTCGGTGGTGAAGGCCGAGGAACGACGTTAAGAGCTTTCAATGAAGAGCAAATCATTAACCTCATTCTTCATGTATCCACGCTTACCCTGCATAATAAACATCTCCCGTAACACAACACGAATCATGCCGATCAAAATAAATGATGTCAGCATCAAATGCTCATATATTGCTTTATTACGAAAAGTCCAAATCCTCCAAATAGCCGTAATAACTGCCGCCTTCGGAAGAGAAAAGATCTACGAACTGAATGAACAATTCATAAAAAAGACAAAGGTTTCATGGATCGAGGCTGCACTAATTCTCCCCGTCTGAAAAATATCGAAAATCCAGTTCCAGACCTCAGAAGCTAACTTACAATGCCAGAAGAGATGATCCACAGTTTCCTGTTCCTTTCTACACATAAAACACATTCTTGGACCAACAAATCCATGCAACGTGTCCATAGTAGGGATTCGAGAAAGAAGGAGCCTCCAAACAAAGACGACCGCATAGGGATTAAACTACTCCAAATCCATTTTCCCCAATGAACTAACAGGAATCGAGTACGCTTATGAAGCCGAGCAATACATGCCGAAACGTTACCATGAAGTGACTTGGACCAAACACGCTCATCTTCTCCCGGAGACAAAGGATGATGAAGAATATCCTGCATAATCTCTGGACAAGCACGAACAAAGGACTCCGTGAACTTCTAAACACCATTATTCAAAAAATCACCAACCCTATCCTTCAAGTTTGCATGCAAATCGTAGGAAATACGAAGCATATCCTCAATAACATACCCTAACCAGTTGCTGTGCCAAAAATTAACTGTCGAGCCACTACCAACGATACAAACCGACTCATCCACCATACTCTGAGTCAAATGATGAAGCCCTGGCCAAATAGTCGAGTAAGACACCCGTTTGATCGTGCGAGGCGAAGCAAGAAAATGAGTCCTCAAGAGCTGAAATGCAGAAGTATTAGAAACCAGCAAATTCCGGGATAACTTCATCAACAAGCCTCGATTAATTTCTTTAAAAGAAGAAAGGCCAAGTCCTCCATCCTCCACAACTACGCAAGTAATCGCCCAACTAACAAAGGTATATGATCGAATGGCCGGATCACCTTTCCACAAAAAATTTCTCGCTGCAGCATCTAACTTGAGCACCGAAGTTGTCGGCCATGCATAAACCATCATAGAATGGATTTCTGAGCTAAGGAGTACTAACTTAATAAGACAGAGACGACCAGCTATAGATAGAATTTGACCATTCCAACGATCAAATTTTGCAAGAATTTTATCTGCAAAACGTCTCAAGTGCATAATTTGCGGAATACCCTCAAATAGAGGGACGCCAAGGTAATCCTTCAGAAGAGAGCCGATAGTAAAACCTAACTTTTATTTAAGGTAAGCTTTCACCCTCGGACGATCTCATTTCCCATAAAAAACACGCGATTTCATTCTACTACAAGACTGGCTCGACACATGAGCATACAAATCCATAATTCACTTCAGAACTCAAATGTTAGTCTTGGAAGCCCGAAAAAAAACAAACACATCATCCGCATAAAAAATATGAGTTGGAAAATCAACTCCCCGCCCATATTTCATCGGAGTTAATTTCTTTTTTAAAACTGCATAATGGATCAAATAGCTTAACATATCTTCTACAATACCAAATAAAAGAGGAGAGAGTGGATCCCTTGGCGAACTCCTCTTGTACAAGTGAAATACCCGTTAGGCGATCCGTTAGTTAAAATAGAAAGCCTCGCCGATGCCAAAATAGTATTAATCTACTCACAAAATTTGTCCGGAAACCCAAGTTGACGAAACACTCTTTGAATGAACTCCCAATCCATGGTGTCAAAGGCCTTTGTAATATCCAGCTTCAAGGCCATATTTCTCCCACCATGCATCCTACTCAATGTATTAACCCCCTCAGATGCTAACACAATTGCCTCGTCTATTTGCCTGCCTTGTATAAAGCCATATTGATTTTTGGAAACAATACTGGAGGCCACCAAGTTTAAACGAGTGGCCAAGACTTTTGTAAAAATTTTGAAAAAGAAATTACTTAAAGCATTTGGACGATACTCCTCCACCATAATCGCACTTTCCTTTTTAGCGATCAAAATAATAAAACCTGAATTCAACCCAGAAGGTATGCAACCAAACGAGAAGAATTCCAAAACAACTCTGTAAATATCTGAAGCAATAACATCCCATGCCACCTGAAATTTTTTTCCCGAATAACCATCTGGCCCCTCCGCACTATTTGCATCCAAATAAAAAAAAGCACTTTTAATCTCCTCAAGCGACGACATAACTATGAGCTCATGACATTGACGATCATTAACCAATTTAGGAATAAATTGATCAATTACCCCATAGTTGCAGTTTGACTCCTTCGAGCAAGAAAATAAATTCTCGAAGTAATGAACAACATGATTAGCAATAAAATCTGGATCCGAAATAAGTTCTCCATCAATAGAAAGTACATCAATCGATGCCTTAGCATGTCGTGCGCGTATGCTTTCATGAAAGAACTTAGTATTTCGATCTCTATCATTCATCCAGTCAATTCTACTCTGCTGCTGCATATGTGAAGATTTCACCAAAAGCAGCCCATTAATTTCAGCTTGAAGGGCAATCTCATCATCCAAACGTTTATCAGAATACTCATGCGCCGAAATTTCCACCTGAACATCCCCAAGATTCCTCTCAAGATCACCAATTTTATTGTTAAAATTCCCGAATACCTTGATATTCCATTCTTTGAGCACTACTTTAAGGTATTTGAGCTTAATCATCACAGTTCGGATTCTACTACTAGATTGCACCAGCATTGTCCAAGAATCACGAACCAAAGAGAGAAAATTGTCATGAGTTGTCCACATATTCCAAAATCTAAACGGACGTGGACCAGAGCCAGAAATATCTTTACAAACCACCACAAGGGGAGAATGATCAGAACAAAGACGAGGTAACAGGGTCGTAGAGACAGACAACCAAGCATACTGGAAATCCTTCAAAACCAATGCTCTATCAAGTTTACTCTCAGTAATATCAGGAAAAAAATGTCTACTTGACCAGGAGAAAAATAAAACATTACTAACAAATTCCGAAACTTCTAAATCTCCAATAAAATTATTGAAATCCTAATAAGCTTGTAAAGAAGGCTTCGATCGACCACATCTTTCATGTGAACCTCTTATTGCATTAAAATCACCCAAAATAATAAAACTGCCATGTAGTGCACTATGATCATTCCAGTCTACGTCTCTGCATGTACGTGGAAGCTCCATGTACCACGGCCACAATGCATGATGGATCTGATCCAATTGCTTGGCTCGCTCAAGCCGAGCAGTACTTTTTGGTTCATCAAACGCCATTAACTGACCGTGTGCAACTTGCTCTTATTGCCATGACTGGACGTTCGATGTTCTGGGCGCAATGGGTGTTGTTTCGGCCAACACTCCACCGCATTAACCAAAAAAATCAAATATTGTTTCGATCATTTAGGTTAGCGCTCAATTGAGATAAAAAAACCTCAATAACAGTGGTTCTGCAACAATATAAAATTACATTGTTGCACAAAAAAAGGAACAATGGTTTGTGCAATAATGTTAAGTGTTTTAATTTTATTTTCAGTGCCTGTTAGGTCTTGTTATTTCAACATTAACACAAGTGGGCCACACCTACATTCCTATCAAATAGCCTGAGTCTGTCAGACTTAGAACTCGGCCCAAAGTTGCCAAAAAATAAAAATAAAAATAAAAGGTCAGCGTCAACGTCACGTGACATTATCAATTTTTCCCAAAACATTAAACAATCATATAGCTTGATTAATATTTACGCAAAACATCGATCTTTTTGAAATTGAGGAGTAATTAAGATTAATAAACTCTAATTAAAATGTAATAAATTGAGACTAATAAATCATAATATATTGAGATGTAATAAATTCTAATTATGAAACAATAAAATGAAAAAAATTCATATTAGTATAAGCAGAGTTGATATGTTGGGCACCAGCGTGAGCGACAGTCCAGGTAGGAAATAATTCTTATTTTTTTTATTTTCGTTTCCTTATTTATATCTCAATACAAATTTTTTCTATTTCCACGTAGTTTCCCTCTGAAGCCATATTCCTGCATAAGTTTTCCTCAAAATCTCAATTCTTTCATAGTTTTTCTGATTTGCTCGTTGTTCTTCCCAACTCGATCATCTGCTTCGTTGTGCCGCCGCTGCTCATCTGTGTGGTTTCTTTCATCGTTCCTACTCTAGGTAATTTTTTCAATGTTTCGATTACTCCTCGTCACTCTTTCATGTCCCGTCAAATTTTTTTTTGCCTCAATTTCTTTCATCTCTTGTTTCTTCAAAAAAAAAATTCTCAATATTTAATCTGGAGAAAAATTATTTCAGTGTTTCCACAAATTTCTACTTTCTTTGTGCCGTCGTTCTTACCGTAATGAAGGGAAGAGATGTAGAAAATATAACAGAGTGTTTGTTGAAGTCTTTTTGTGCCTATAGTGTTTTTTTTCTGATGACTAATTCGCACATTTACATATTATGTCTGTCGAAGCCTTCTTCGTCGATGATGCGTTTTGGTATATTTAATTACAATCTGTTAATTATGATTTTTCCATGTTAATTAATTGTGTGTGTGTATGTCATAGCAAGCTTGAGGGATTATCTTATTTATATATTCGTTTACTCACTAAGTTCAACGACAAAATGTTGATGGTTCGAATAATCAACATCACCTCATTAGAATTTCTTGGGTGTGTGTTTGTATTTGAGTTGCAAATCTGTGCCCGCCACTTGTTTGATGAATTTACTGAATGAGAATTTTATTTTTTTATTTGGTTTTGCAAACCTGTTTTCATAATCATCAGGCCATTTCTCAAATTTTTTTTGTGAATTTGAGTTTTAATGTTTATGTATTCATTGATAATTAATACAAATATGTATATATTTACCGATCTAGAAAAGGTTCATGAATATTTGGCAGAGTGCAAAAAGATGGACTCTAATGTGATCAAGGCCATTAAAAAAGGAGCTCTCCTACGGCAAAGCCTCGAACTGCCCAAAATCATTTGAAGAAACTCTATAAAATTATTGTGATGTTGATTTCACATGTCGAAAGCCTCAAACCACAAACAATGCACCTTTATTAGATTTTTTAACACATGAATTAATTATTGTATAACCATTTCATAAATAGGAACGATCTAGCCATCATCCATTTCTTTTTTTACTTTTCGCATCAATTTCCAAGCTATTATAGCTTAGTCATCTGATTTTAAATTAGTGTGTAAATATATGTTTGTGAATAGTGATATGCATTCAAAGAATTAAATAAGATATTAAAATACAATAAAATATAAAATGATCCAATTAAATATTGGAAACCCAAGAAGATAACTTTTCAAAAATAATGATGTAGTTTTTCTCAAATTTGATACTCTGCTGCATTCCATATCACATCCCATTTTGCATAACTAAATTAAAAAAAAAAACAAAAAAAAGTTTCTTATTTCAATATATCATAATTGAGAAGATCCTGCAGCAAGTACTTTTTTCTTGCCCAGTTATATCAGTGAACAAATTTTGACATAAACTTACATCACGTAATAGCATTATTTGTAAATGAACTTAGAACTTTTCCATAATAAAAGTAAACTTAAGGTAACAATAATCTGTATGGAATAACATTCTTTCTAATGAACTTAGTAAAAAGTAAATTTAAAGTAATTGATTAGTATTCATATCACTAAAAAAAACTTGATTAATCAAAAATGTATTTGAGCTGCTTGACTGGCCCATGTTGACAGAACCTGGAGAAAATATGTATTTAACATGCAAGAACAAGAAATAAGATGACCCATAATAATAATTCATTAAAACTAAGTATTCCTAAAATCTTCATCACTTGCATTGTCATCGTTGCTGTGATGATCGTCAACATTTAACCTGGAAATTCATGTAGCATATTGGAAACAGTAAATCAAAATTAATTGATTAATTAGTAAAAAAATAAATAAATTATAAATAATAAAATTCAATCAACTCCCACACACCCATTCTGCAAATTTGGGCAGTTACGTTTGTCATGTGATACTCCACGACGTCCACATCCATGACATATCCTTGCCTTTGAAACTGACTTTTCCTTTAAGGATTGCAATCTCTTCCCGGATCCCTTGGTCCTTATATCTAAAGGATCATTAATATTATGAACTTTGTCTAAGGTTTTCCTCCTTTCAGTTCCTTCGGTAAATGTTGGACTAATGTTCATCTCTTTGATTTTACTACGCATGAAATCAAGTTGTTCTTCTAAATACTTTGCACCCTCATCAGTCAAAGATGCATCGTCAACTAAAATTGAAGCTTTATATGATAATCTAGAGTGTCGTGACATTAAAGACCTTAGTGGATTATCACTGATATTTTGATTATCCATGACATATATTGCATCAATCTTTGGACCCTCATCAGTCAAAGATGCATCGTCAACTAAAACTGAAGCTTTATATGATAATCTAGAGTGTCGTGACATTAAAGACCTTAGTGGATTATCACTGATATTTTGATTATCCATGACATATATTGTATCAATCTTTGCATCACGTGTCCAATGCTTGAGTATATATTTTTCAGGTAGTTGAAATACTTGGTTAATGCGCCAGAAAGCTAACATGTGTCTGCACGGGATACCATCAAACTCAAATTTACTACAACTACAAGATATATGGTCTCTTCTCGTGTCATGAGTGAGTATCTTTGGTTTGGAAGATGAACAACTTTGAGAATAATTCACATTGTAAGTCACAATATCATCTATGGTAGAAATCTCTTGCACTAAGTAACCATGACTTTGACTCACTTCACTTTGAAACTCCATCCAATTTTTTTTTTGTGTACACCTTAACCATTTGAGTTTCCATAGGCCAATTTGTCTTGACTTTGGGATGTTCATTCATGTCGATATGGTCAGCAAGTAACTCATTATGTCTTTGATGTCTTAGCGCCCTATTGAATCGTGTGATAAAATCCATCAATGAGTTTTTTTTGGAGACGTACCTTTTAAAAAATGAGTGTGAACTTTCAGATCTCTGACTGCTTGACATCCTAGCACAAAATATACGACTAAAATATATTGGAGCCCACATATGTCGCAATCCATATATCAATGTTATCCACTTATTTTTCTCCAAATTAGCACATCTGATAACCTCTTTCCAAGAACGCTTGAATTCATCTGGAGATGTAGAATTTTCAATAGCATTCTTTATACTGTGATAATGATCTCGAAAAATGACAGGGCTAATTTTTTCTAAAAATTTATTCAATACGTGCCACAAGCAATACTGATGCACTGTTTGAGGCAAAACTTCTGCAATAGCTTTTGTTATAGCAGGATCGTGATCAGTGATTATTACTTTTGGTGCACCTGTTGGCATGGCTTCAATCCATGTATTAAGCAACCAAGCAAAAGACTCAACCTTCTCATCACTTAATAATCCACAACCAAAAATAATTGTTTGATGATGATGATTAACTCTTACAAACGGTGCAAAAATCATTGCATATTTATTGGTATTATATGTCGAATCAAACACCACTACATCACCAAATATACTATATGCACTCCTCGAAATATGATCAGTCCAAAAACACCTGCTAAATCTGTTTTTAGAATCAGTCTCATATTTTAAAAAAATGCTGAATTTTTTTCCTTTTCAGATGTAAAGAACTCAATCAAAGTGTCAGCATCAATACCTGTTTGTTCATCTCTGTGTTCTTTCTCAAAGTTTCTAATATCTCTTTCTGTGTAACCAACATGTTAAAGTCCACCATACTCCAACTCTAATAATCGCATTTGCTGACAAGTTGGTATATTAGCTTTTGAAAATTGTTGAGTCAATGCTTTCTTAACAGTTGAAACATACGGTGTGAGCGTAATAAATGTACTTTTGTTGGAGTAGAAAGTGGATGATTATGACCTTCCACAACAGTGCTGATGCACCAATCAAGCCCAGTCTGTTGTTTTACAAGAGATATCTTTGCCTTACAACCAGTTCGAACTTCATCGCGAGCTTTTGCAACTTTCAGTTGACCACTTTGAACTCGTTTATTTGAACGAGTTTCATCAGTGTGTCCTTCTTTAAAGCACACAAATTTTTTCCAAACAATTTCATTTGTGACCTTATTCTTCTTGCTATTGCTCATTCTTGCGCTAAATCCCGATTCTCGTGCATATTGGTTATAGAATAAAAATGCGTCATCCAGTGATGTAAATTTCATACCAACACTTGGCTTCCGATCATGTGCGACTTGAGGAATATATGACTCCATATCTATATTTTCTCTCATTGCTGAAGACCATGAAAATTGCAAAATGTTAATATTTATGATATTGCGGAATTAACTCAAATAATAATATCACTAATCTAACATACCAAACAAACTATAAATGCAAAGAAAGTATTAAAATTATATGGTCAAGCTATATAAATTTGATATATGCACATCATGCCAATTTAGATTAGAATGATATATACACAAAGTGAACGAGATTTATTTTAACAGATTGTAATTAAATATATGCACATCAGGTTTGCAAAACCAAGTAAAAAAATAAAATTCTCATTCAGTAAATTCATCAAACAAGTGGCGGGCATGGATTTGCAACTCAAATACAAACACACACCCAAGAAATTCCAACGAGGCGATGTTGATTATTCGAACCATCAACATTGTGTCGCTGAACTTAGTGAGTAAATGAATATATAAACAAGATAATCCCTCAAGCTTGCTATGACATACACACACACAATTAATTAACATGGAAAAATCATAATTAACATAATGTAATTAAATATACTAAAACGCATCGTCGACGAAGAAGGCTTCGACAGACATAATATGTAAATGTGCGAATTAGTCATAAAAAAACAAAGCACTATAGGCACAAAAAGACTTCAACAAACACTCTGTTATATTTTCTACATCTCTTCCTTTCATTACGGTAAGAACGACGGCACAAAGAAAGTAGAAATTTGTGGAAACACTGAAATAATTTTTCTCCAGGTTGAATATTAAGATTTTTTTTTTGAAGAAACAAAAGATGAAAGAAATTGAGGCAGAAAAAAATTTGACGGAACATAAAGAGCAACGAGGAGTTAATCGAAACATTGAAAAAATTACCTAGAGTAGAAACGATGAAAGACACCACGGAGATGAGCAGCGGCGGCACAATAGAGCAGACAATCGAGTTGAGGAAAACTTACGCAGGAATATGGTTTCAGAGGGAAACCGCGTGGACATAGGAAAAATTTGTATTGAGATATAAATAAGAAAAAAAAAAAAAAAAGATAAGAATTATTTCCTACCAGGACTGTCGCTCACGCTGGTGCCCATATTTGGTGCCCAGCATATCAACTCTGTTGGTATAAGATATTATATTGTTTTAGTATTATAGGTGATAAAAATCCATCAACGGTTTGCTAATTATGTGCATTGCACGCGTTTCTTTACTTTTTCGTAGCAATTTTGAAGAGCAAATAATTTCGTACAGAAAAAAATAAATTGTTATTTACGAGACAATGGAGTTCAAAATAAAATATCAAAGCCTCTTTCGAAGCCTAAAACGGTTTTGTTAAACCATCCATCTCACATTCAGAAAATAATAAAGAGAATGCTAGGGTACAACATACAATAGCACTTGGTAGCTAGCTTTAATTTATTATTTCCATGACTTACCTCCAACACCAGTTATCAGATTAAATCCACCACTTATCTGCTTCTCCTCAGCAATTTTCTTTGCAGACTCAACTGCAGATTCGCTAACACGTTCAACATGCAACGTCCGAAGATTTTTTTTCAGCTGAAATGGAATTTGCTCAAGTTTTTTGCAGTCTTTAAGTACAAGGCATTCGAGTTTCGGAAAATAACTCTCCTTGGCAGTCCAAACCACTAGATGATTGTCTGCAATGACTAAGATTTCTAGAGAACGAAAGCAGCCCACCACAGCCGGCAAGTGTTTTCCCACGAATGCATTTTTTTTCAGTTTCAGTACCTCCAGAGCAGGAAGGTTTTCCAGAGTGAGAATTTTATTCCAAGGCAAAAATGTACCTGAAAGTTGAAGAACCCTTAGATTCGGTGGGAACCGGTCGGGAGTCGGGAGGCCACGCAATGGTTTCTCAGATGCTACTCTAGGAGATATATCATACACCAGCTTCAACTTTTCAAGAAGATGCAATTCTCTGAAGCAATTCACTTCCAAAATAGAGGCCAAATCGCCACGAATTCCCAAGTTCTTTAAGTTCTTAGCCTTGTTGAACACACCTTCTGTACAACATTATGCAGATAATCTACTGAGAGATTGAAGTGCCTCTCCGGCTTTACCTTTCAGTTTGTTCTGAAGAATGATAGCTGCTTTCGTCTTCAAATGCCTCAGATGCATCATCTTCCATACATTTGCTTTGATTTCAAAAGTTGGCAACTTCGTCTCAATTATAATACTCTGTAGGTTCCAAAGATTCGAGATCGCTTTTGGAAGCACTTTGAAATCATCACCATCACCAGATAGAGCAATGTACCTCAAATGAATTAGTTCGGGAAGCTTAGATGGAAATTTGGTTAGCTTGATAGGGTTCACATCAAGAACCCTAAGCCTATTGAAATCGGAAGGGATTGCAGAAGTGTTTGCTGCCAGTAAGGAGACTGCATCTTTGGCGAAACATAAGAAAGAATGCACTCGTGGGCCTTTTGGCTGCTTGTTGAGGAAGTCCTCTATGTGGGAATGGATGCAAATACGACGCCGGTTTTGTATATCGGAAACTGGGGGATCGAATGTTCCTTCACTTGTTGACATTTCCATCTCCTGAAACAAATTGTGGTTTTCCAGTGAAGCCTCATTTTTGCAGAATTCGCGGATCAAATCATGAACACGACACGTTTTGATGTAACCATCAGGCTTGATATTATCAACCATGACTAGATTCCTGTCTATGAGATCCTTGAGATTGTTGTATGCCACTTCCTCCAAGCTCAAGTTCATATTTGGCTTTTGCCATATGAATCCTTCTGCAATCCACATACGGAGTAATCTCCGGACAGGGATCTGGCTTTCTTCAGGAAAGATCCCCAAGTAGAGAAAGCAGTATCTCAGGTCAAGAGACAGTTCATTGTAACTAAATCCAATTATGTTTCTGGTGCGGCTCTCTTTATCATTGAAGTACTTACGCACACTGTTGGATACCTTCTCCCAATGATTTCTTCTCTCATTTCCTGTTGTTGTGGAGTATATTTTGAGAAGAATTCCTCCTATCACCACAATTGCAAGTGGCACTCCACCACATCCGTGGGCTATTATTCTCCCCAATGGCTCCAAATCTTTCGGGCAAATGTTAAGATTGTCAAATACTTCTAGCTGAAGAAGCTCCCAACTTTTGGCTGCATCCAAGATTCCCAACTCATGGGGTTCCTTTTCAAATTTGCACTCACAGCCACACTCCTATGGCGACTCGTTATGATGACTTTTCCAAGGTTATTAGTCTTTGGCAGAGCTGCCTCGATGTCTTCCCAGTCTCTTGTATTCCAGACATCATCCAAGAACAACAAGAATTTCTGAGCTTGCAGATAGAGTTTGATTGTTGAGGCCAACTTATCATCATCCACCTTAGAAGTATCTTCATTGGTGATATTCTTCAAAATGCTGAGGAACACCTTCTTCTTTTCCTAGTTCTGAGAAACATCAACCCAAATCATCAGCTTTGGAAACTGACTTTTAATTCTTTTATCCTCATAAATCTTCCGTGCCAACGCTGTCTTCCCCAGGCCAGGCATGCTGATGATGGAGATAACTTCGAGTTGATCAAATTTCTCATCACAGAGAAGTTTGATGATGGTGTCAGCGTCTTTCTCAAAGCCCACTACCAGTCTACCATACCTCGCCTCGGAGAAGTCTACGTGCAAGTAAACAGTTATAATTTCACAAACTTGTCTAATTATACATTCCCAACACATCCATTAAACTGAACTATACGCTAAGGACTAATTTCCTTTAACAAAAACTTGGATTGTTACAGTCTAATCGGCTACACCCTTTTGTACCCAAGTGATTAAGGCAGACACAAATTTATGACACATTTCAATGTTAAAGTCATAAATTTTAGTTTTAAAAGTGATATTTTGTTTAAATTCAAAACAAATCTAATAATAATTAAAGTAAATGTTTCTTTTAAAATTTATTAGTAATTTTCATTAAAATAAACTCAATACTTAGTTTTTTAGTACTATTAGAAATAATATATTTTTGATATTATAAGTGATATTTTATTTTCTTCTTATACAAGGCGTTATTGTACCATCTAAGAAGACCTCTTTCCTTGAAAATCATGAACATTAGACATAATTAATGCAACTTTAACACTAATTTTAAAAGTGGCAATTAAGACATTAATTTTTATTTTGGGTGTTATTCAACATCTCCTAAATAGTTCCCTTGGTCAAAAAAAGAAAAAAAGAAAGATTTCTCCTAATTCCTTAAAAGAAGAAAAATCACCCCCCACTCAACCATCAACTTTTTGAAGTAGTACGTTAGAGTTGCATCCCCATATTTTTCCGTTGACGAGAGTGTAAAATTCAACCACCCTAACATTATTTTTCAAGAGCTTGAAGAAACGAACAAGTTAGTGGTTGGTTTAAGGTGTATTTTTATTTTATTTTTCAAAATATTTTGAGATATTGAATAACACAAATTAAAAATTAAGGTACTATCTTTTTTTTTTCTTTTGAGAAGGCAGATAGTTATCTAAGAACAAACATAATTAAACTGAAGAATATGGTCATTAATTTACTACGTCTTGCTCAATAAAATTTAGAGAATGACTTATGTGCACAAGGTGCATATAATCTATATCACATCGCGTGTGATGCCAAGCACGCCCCAAGCACCCATCTTTTTTTTTTTTGGATAATTTTTCATTTTTTTCTTTTTTCTTTTTCCCCCAAAAGTATATCACTTAAACTCAAACATATTATCTTAATTTTTTTTATCCAGCAACTCACACAGTGCACTGCGCTCAATAATTAAGTTTATTGAAATAAATATATATTTTAAAATAAAATTATTGAATCCTATAATTAAATTGAATTAATCTAATTTTTTCATTTGGCGACTTACACAGTACAGCCATCGGACCCTAACGCGTGGACTAATGTACTATACCTGATAATTAAATTTATTGATACACACACACACACACACACACACACACACACACACACACACACTACTGTAAAATGGAGTTCCCTTCAAAAAAAAAATTCCCCCCTCAAAAATATCAAATTATCTATAATTTTTATAAATAAAAAAAAATATTTATACCTTCCCCCTCTCACACACCTCACACACATGTCATATGTTGAAACCGTAGGTTTTTATAACTGTTGGTTTGTTATTTGTTTTGGATATGTTTTGTCTTTCTTTATTTTCTTGAGCAGGAACATGATCGGTTGAGATATTCTAGGAAGGTTGTTATGCTTGATCCAGAAGTTGATTGAGTCAAAGGTTGTTATGGAAGTTGCAGACTTGCGGCGCAAATATAAGAATGAAGTGATCGAGTTGTTATTTGGAGTAAAGACCAAGTATTGAGTTTTGTATAAATAGGAATCAGGTGTATTGTGATAGATACGGAGTCTTAGAGATATATATTCAGATTATAGATCGAGTTTTTATATTCTGCAGATTTTCTACTAGATTTGGTTAAGACAACTTTAGTCTCAACTTTCTGTGAATGAAGAGATAAAGTATCTTAATATTTTAGTTAGTATTTTTCTAGTAGTGTTTTTGTAATTCACACATTCTATATAGTGAAGTTTTTGCCCTGAGGCATTTCATGAGATTATAGAAATATAATCTTGTGAAAATTTCAATCCGTTGTTCTGTTTTAAATTTCCGCCACGTATGCAAAGTTGTCTCAACTTTATACACAACTTTGTACACAACTCTGTTAAAACCGAGAGTTCGGTTTCTTCAATTGGCATCGAGAGCAGACACTTGATACAATAAGTGGAGATCCTGTTTTCGTAAAGCACAATGGATTGCACGAACCCGTTGTTCAACAAACCCCCAGTTCTAGATGGAATGAACTATTCCTTCTGGAAAGTTCGAATGAGATCATGCATCAAATCGATTGATGCAAGAGCATAGAATGCCGTACAAAAAACATGGACGCATCCTAAAACCGTGGATGCTGATGGAGACTCGTTCCGTACCCCTCCGTCAGAATGGACCAGGGAACAAAATGAAGAAGCTACCTTCAATGATAAAGCACTCAACGCAATTCAATCCTCCTTAGATGTGCAAATGTTCAAACTCATAAGAAATTGTGAGTCGGCCAAGGAAGTGTGGGATATACTTCAGCAACATTGCAAAGGTGATGTCGGAATTAAAGATTCGAGACATCGGATTCTCACCACCAAATTTGAAAACATGAAAATGGAGGATGATGAAACCGTTGGAGACTACTGCAACAAGCTGCTTGAGATAGCAAATAAATGCACTGATCTTGGTGATCCGATCACAAACAAAAGGTTAGTCTCAAAAGTCTTGAGAACGCTAACACCTCGTTTTGACATGAAGGTAGTAGCAATTGATACAGCTTCGAATACTGGATGCCTGGACTTTACTAAACTGATGAATGACTTGAAGACCTTCGAGATGGAATTGAATGAAAAAGGTGGACATAAGAAGAAGGGAATTGCCCTGACTGTCGGGACAACTTCAAAGTCAACTTCAGCTTATGAAGAAGAAGAGGATGAGGATCTTGAAGAAATCAATGAAAAGAATCCTGATTATGCTCTTCTTACCAGAAGACTTAACACTCTCATTCGAGCTAGCAGAGGGAAACAACAAAAGGGAGGTGGTGAACAACGCAAGCCTCGAAATGACTCTTCAGGATCCTTGGTTCTATATGAAAGATTGAACACACCTGGAAAGGAACCTAAGATCATAAAGCGTGCTTCATCAGATCATTTCAGACCAAAGGAAGTGAAAGACTTCTCTACTGTTCAATGTTATGAGTGCAAAGGATATGGGCACTTTGCAAATGAGTGTCCAAACACTTTTAGAAAACTTGGGAAACAGGTTAATTTTCTATCTCTTAGTGATAGTGAGCTAGACACTTCTGGGATTTATGTAGAGGAGATACCAGATGATGCACCAAATGAGCACGCAGCCTTAACTGCAGTATGTGTTGAAGAAAACAAGTCAAGTCACACTGAAGTTAAGATAACTTCTGAAAGGTATGATGAGTCTTATTACAAAACTCTTTTTTGTTTCAACACTGTTATAACCACTGCAGATGAGGAAGAAGAGGTCTCTGAAGAAGAAACATTGGAGTTATTGGTAAAGATGCAAGCACTTTACAAGGAATTGTACTTAAAGTGGAGCAAACAGTGCAAAGTGGTGGAGTCACTTAATGAGGAAAGCACTATCCAGAAAGCGTCACTAGCAAAACTGGAAGTGATGCTAACAAAGAAAGACGCTGAGATTGACAACATGAGAATCCAGCTCAACCATGCAAATGAGACATTCAAAAGGCTCAATACCGGTACTTCCAAGCTAGATGAGGTTCTTGCTCAAACTCAGGTAACTTCACATGGGATAGGCTATGATAATAGTGTAAAGCCCGCCTTTACACAAATCATGTCTACCCATGGAAAACCATTTGTTAAAGCAAAGGTAGTTCCCACCACTTCGTCAGTAAAAAGGAAACGTAGGAAGTACATTTGTCACTACTGTTTTCTCCCTGGACACATTAAACCCTTTTGTCATAGGTTCATACACGAACACCAGAAGGAGATGCGTCTGAGGAAACAAGCTTCAAATCCTATCCTTACAAGAAAGGGTGACAAATCCAAGAAACTGGTATGGAGACCCAAAGTTACTGCTACAGTTACCTGCCAAGTGGTCTTCACTGCATCAACAGAGAATGACTCAACCTCCTGGTACTTTGATAGTGGATGTTCACGTCACATGACAGGTTCCAGATGTTACCTATCAAACTATCAAAGAATCAACGGTAGTGAAGTAACCTTTGGAGGAGGATCAAATGGCAAAATTATTGGACGTGGAACTTTGGACAGTCCTGGACTCCCAAAGTTGTCTAATGTGTTACATGTTGAAGGACTGACGGCCAATCTTATTAGCATCAGTCAACTATGTGATGACAACTTCAGCGTCATCTTTGATAAAGAAAGTTGCACTGTGATGGACAACAACGGTAACCATGTAATCTCAGGGGTAAGATCTTCCAACAATATCTATGAGACTAATAGAAACAGTTGTCTAAGTGCGCAGGTAAATGAGGTGCAGCTTTGGCATCAAAAATTAGGACACACAAATTTTCGTAACATGAAAAATCTCTAAAGATTAAATGTTGTTCTAGGAGTTCCCAAGTTGAATATTGCGAGTCTAGCCTCTGTGGAGACTGTCAAAAGGGAAAACAAGTCAAAGCTTTGCACCCTGTTGTGACAACTTCTGAGAGACCTTTCGCAACTCAAAGCTGCTTCGAACTACTCCATATGGACCTAAGGGGACCAGCTGAAGTCGAAAGCCTTGGAGGTAAATGGTACTCTTTTGTCATTGTAGATGACCTGTCTAGATATACTTGGGTAAAATTCTTGAGAAATAAGGGTGAAACATATGACACCTTCTTAGAGTTATATGCTACGATCAAAAACTTTTATCACGCTTGTGTAAAAAGGTTAAGATCCGATCATGGGAGGGAGTTTGAGAATATTCATTTCCTAAATTTTTGCTTTAAAGAAGGGATTCATCATGAGTACTCAGCCCCAAAGACACCTCAGCAAAATGGTGTGGCCGAACGAAAGAATAGAACTTTACAAGAGATGGCCACTGTAATGCTGCACTCAAAGAAGTTGGCTAAATGGTTTTGGGCTGAAGTGTTAAATACCGCATGTCATGTAAGTAATCGAGTAAACCTAAGAACCGGAACCACTATGACATCATACGAGATTCTGAATGGTAAAAAACCCAACCTGAAATATTTACATGTATTTGGTTGTGTTTGTTATATTTTGAATGATAGGGACTATCTTTACAAGTTTGACCCTAAAAGTGACAAAGGTGTGTTCATTGGTTACTCACTTAACAGTCATGCCTACCGTGTTTATAACCTCAGGACCAAAACTGTAATGGAGAGTGTAAATGTAAGATTTGATGATATGGCTAGTTTGTATACTCCTACTGATGATACTGACGGTGTAATTGAGATTTAGGGAAATACAGGAAACACCGATGCAGCACAAGTTGACCCTGAAGCTGAGCCCACTTCAACGGCAGCTGAGGATACACCAGCAAATGAACCTGAATCTGATCATGAGCAAGAAGGTCCAGATATCCCTGTACAAGGCAGTGCAAGAAGGGACCCACCGAAAAGAATTAGCAAAGATCATCCAATAGACCAAGTCATTGGAGATGTTAACGTAGGGGTCCGAACAAGAGGGAAAACTGTTGCCAACTATAAGGAGATGGTAAGGATGGTATGTTTATCATGTGTCATACATGAAGTTGGCACGATTGTGTTTTTGTCCATGATTGAACCTAAGAATGCTGCTGAAGCCTTGAAGGATGAATTTTGGATTAGTGCAATGCAAGTCGAGTTACTTGAGTTCGCGAGGAACAAAGTCTGGACACTTGTGCCCAGACCTTCTGGAGTAAATGTTATTGGAACTAAGTGGATATTCAAAAATAAAACTGATGAGTTTGAAAATATCATTAGAAATAAGGCTCGCTTAGTTGCCCAAGGATATACTCAGGTAGAAGGTATAGACTATGATGAAAATTTTGCTCCGGTTGCACGAATAGAGTCGATTAGGCTTTTATTTGCTATTGCATGTTATCTCAACATCACTCTTCACCAGATGGATGTTAAGGCAGCTTTTCTCAATGGAGTTTTAGAAGAGGAGGCATATGTGGAACAGCCCAAAGGATTCGAAGATCCAACAAAGCCTGATCATGTGTACAAGCTACACAAGGCCCTTTATGGACTAAAACAAGCTCTTAGAGCTTGGTATAGTCGGTTAACCGAATTTTTGCTTGATTTTGGTTTTTACAGGGGACATGCGGACAGAACACTCTTTCTAAAAAGGGAAAACAACTTTCTAACGATAGCTCAAATCTATGTCGATGACATAGTATTTGGGTCAACTAGTGAGAAAGCCTTGAAAGAATTCGTGGAGGCCATGTCTACTACTTTCGAGATGAGTATGGTTGGGGAACTTAGCAACTTTCTCGGACTTCAAGTCAAACAAAAGGAGAATGGAGTGTTCATCTCTCAGACGAAATATGCAAAGAATCTTGTGAAGAAGTTTGGATTAGAAACTGCAAAGCACATGAGAACCCCCATGAGCACAACTGAGAAACTTTCGAAAGATGCAGTTGGGCCTGAAGTTGACCCAACTTTGTACAGATCGATGATCGGAAGTCTTCTGTACCTGACCGCAAGCCGGCCAGATATCATGTACAGCATATGTGCATGTGCTCGTTTCCAGTCATGTCCAAAGGAGGAGCATCTAAAGGCAGTAAAAAGAATCATTCGATACGTTGCTGGTACTTGTGAACTGGGACTTTGGTTCACAAAAGACACAACCACAGATCTTGTTGGATACAGTGATGCCGACTGGGCTGGTGAAATTGATCGGAGAAGCACAAGTGGAGGATGTTGTTACTTAGGAAACAACCTCATCTCTTGGCACAGCAAAAAGCAAAATTGTATCTCATTATCCACAGCTGAGTCCGAATATGTGGCTACCGAGAGCTGTTCTACTCAATTGATATGGCTAAAGTCGATGCTGGATGATTATGGCTTGGAAAGAAATTCCTTGGTGATGCTCTGTGATAATACAAGTGCCATCAACCTCGCAAAGAACCCTGTTCATCACTCAAAATCCAAGCACATTCATTTAAGGTATCATTTTATTAGAGATTTAGTTGAAAAGAAGTTATTAAAGTTAGAGTATATAAGTACAGACAATCAACTGGCTGATTTATTTACTAAAGCTTTAAGCTATGAGAGATTCTCAATTTTGAGAAAATCTCTTGGCTTATGTTCAATATAAAAATACAGTTTACCCAATTGTTGTCACAACTTTTGGTATATCATCATTAACTGTGAAGTTGAACAGATTCGAGGATGAAAAAGCCTATTTTAAGGTGAAACCATGATTGTTCTTATAAAATCATATAACTAGATCAAAGATCTTAGATAAATGATTTTTATGAGATTCTTTTGGTTATTCATCTATTCATCATCTGCTTCTCTTCTTAATAAGTTTTCTATGATGTATCAAAAGTTTTCTGATAAATAAAATTTTGGTGACAATAGTTGGATAATTATAAAAAAAAATAAAAAAATAAAAAATAAAAAAAAATGAATATTTTGAAAGTCAGTTGAATGCATCTGGAAATGTATCTTACTCTATCTTTAATACTCATTTTGACTATATCTTTAATTTATTGACTCCTATTTATTTGGAGGTGGGTACCTATCGATTCTATATATCCATCCTTATTTGTGTATGAAAGAATCACTTCCTTTCTCTCTCTCCAGTCATTTTCTCCCAGATTTTGTTCGGTTCACTATTCAAAAACCCTTTCAAGCCTTTTCATCTCCCCTCTGTTCGTCTCCATTTTTCCACCATGAATTCTGAGAAATTGAAGCAAATTCAAGAATTGTTAAGCGATCCCGAAGCCTCAGCATACCTTCGCCATCTCTCCACCTTCCCCCCACAGCCAACATTTTTCTCTCCTCCGCAACCCATCATTTCCAACCCTTTTCGACTTCTGTCACCGGAGTCTACTCCAATTCTCCGTCCAAAAGTCCTCCTATCTCCCTCAAGAGGTAATGCTCCTATGGAGATTTCTCCCGAATTAGGGAGTTGTTCAGAAGTTCAGTCGAAACCCCTCTCTCTACCGGCACCCTCTCCAGTTCAATCGTTCTCCGTCTCACCGTCTTCAGAACGGGCCTTAATACTTACTCCCGACGAAGTAGTTATGTCGACCTTTGAAAATCTTGGTTTCGACACTCAAATTCTTGATACGCTAGTCCTTGCGGAAGAGCAATTGGAACCACTTGTTCCTTCTAATGACGGAAATACGTTCAATAAAGGCCCAATAGAAGTTCCTTTTTCTGAAATTGAAGAAGAAACTCCGGTGGAGATATCTCCGAAAGCTACTCCATCACAAACTCCTCTTAAGAAGAAAATGATGAAATCTAAGAAGCTCCTCCAACTAGACGATCTAAGCGTCTTCACATGACCGGTAGCTCCTCGCGGACTCCGGTAGAGCCGATTGAGATCATCAGTGAAGCCGAAGAGGAGGAGTGTAAGGAAGAGATGTCGGAGAATGGTTCAAGCGAACAAACTCTTTCTGTCCATGGGTCTGATTCTAAGGAAGCTGAAGAAGCTGAGGAAATAGTTGTTAAGAAGGGTAAGAGGAAGACTGACGATGAAACAGCTCCTGCAATTTCAAGAAAGGGCAAGCGAAAAATTTCTTTTTCGCCTACTTCCAAAGTTAAAGGCAAAGTTGGGAGCACTTCAAAGCGAGTTAGGCGCAGTGATTATGAAGAGGAAGTTTACTCTGAGTCCGATCTTTAGGTATCGAAAGCTAACTCTGACTTGTTCTATTCTGATAGTGCTAGACGAAATTGGGAATTTTTTAAGAATAGGGAGATTTTGAGTGATAGAGCTGTTGATTTGAAAGATTTCTCTGGATACAACTTAGTTGATTTTTTGAAAAAACGAAGGGTGTTAGACAGTGTGACATATGCTAAACCATACGTTGCTGAAGTTGTGAGGCTATTTTATGCTAACCTTACTCATGAGTTTGGTAATCACTCATCAAAACAGTATGGGAAAGTGTATGTTCGTAAGAAAATCTTCAAAGTTACTCCAGCTAGGATCAACAAGTTTTTAGGCCTTCCTCTGTCTGTTGAATCTGATGATGAAATTGATGAAGTGTTGGAAACCAAAATGGCTGATGTTTTAACTGGAGGTCAGGCAGATCTGTGGATTGTTAACAAGAAACCTATCAGGCTTGCTTCTGTCCTCACTTCACTATTCTCTACACTTCATAAGATTTCTGTGTGCAACTGGATTCCCACTTCTAACACAACTGTGGTCCCGTTTGAGCATGTATGTCTTGTGTACAAGATTTTCGTTGGAGAAAACTTCAATTTGGGACAACATATCTTTAATTCTATTGCTGAGGTAACTATGACCAAATCCAACAAGAAGTTGGTTGTTCCTTCTTTGATTTTTAACATGTTGCTGGACCAAGGTTTTAAGCCTAGTAAGAAGGATATTCTTACAGCCAGACTTCCTCTCCAGACCGTACAGAAAGCATTTCTAGCTGAGTCTAGAACTCGTGATCTTCCATGGAGAGAGGCTACTGAAACTGCTCCTTTTTCATCCGAGCATCTTTGTACCATTCCTGTGTTTGTTTTGCAGGAACAAATCCATTTTCTCACTGCGTAGATTCAAATTTTTGATAAACAAAGGCGCGTATTCCAAAGTCTCCTTTCTTCCCAAAAAGGGGGAGAAGGCACCAGCCGAGGAGAACAACATGGAAGTGAGGATGAGGATGATGAAGAGCAGGAAGAGTAGAGGAATGAAGGCAAAGGAAGATGAAGAAGGCTGCAGTCTGTTGAAGTTTGGGTTGATGTTTTCTAAAACAATTTCTCTTGCAGTTTCTCAAAACAATTTACTATGTTTATTTTATGTTTTTCAACACTATGTTTATTTTATGTTTGGGTTTCTGGTGGAATGATTATTGATCTTTTAATAAAGATCTTCTTTTGCTGATATTTTATGAATAGTGTTGGAAACACTTTGTTTTGGGAAGTTTGCATGACAGGGGGAGCAACTGCACATGTTCTGTTTTAATTATGATCATTGTATTCTGAGTATATGTTTAGGGGGAGTTTAGTTATGTTGCATGCTTGAGGTTGTTTTGGGAAGAAAGACAAAAAGGGGGAAATTGTTGAAACTGTAGGTTTTTATAACTGTTGGTTTGTTATTTGTTTTGGATATGTTTTGTCTTTCTTTATTTTCTTGAGCAGGAACATGATCGGTTGAGATATTCTAGGAAGATTGTTATGCTTGATCCAGAAGTTGATTGAGTCAAAGGTTGTTATGGAAGTTGCAGACTTGCGGCGCAAATATAGGAATGAAGTGATCGAGTTGTTATTTGGAGTAAAGACCAAGTATTGAGTTTTGTATAAATAGGAATCAGGTGTATTGTGATAGATACGGAGTCTTAGAGATATATATTCAGATTATAGATCGAGTTTTTATATTCTGCAGATTTTCTACTAAATTTGGTTAAGACAACTTTAGTCTCAACTTTCTGTGAAGGAAGAGATAAAGTATCTTAATATTTTAGTTAGTATTTTTCTAGTAGTGTTTTTGTAATTCACACATTCTATATAGTGAAGTTTTTGCCCTGAGGCATTTCATGAGATTATAGAAATATAATCTTGTGAAAATTTCAATCCGTTGTTCTATTTTAAATTTCCGCTGCGTATGCAAAGTTGTCTCAACTTTATACACAACTTTGTACACAACTCTGTTAAAACCGAGAGTTCGGTTTCTTCATCATACACATTTTTTATTTTAGAATTCATTTGTCTTATATTCAATAACGTATTTTCTTACATACATGACATTCAAAATCTATTTGCACGGATGATTAAATATGTGAATTTTTGAATATTAAGAAGTGATTGATAACGCTGGATAGATTTTATAATTATGTCAAATAATCATCAACATATGTTAAATACATTAAATAAAATAATTAAGTGAATAATTTTGTAAAACATTATAATCACTAGATTATTTTATGACACATTTAACAATTTAGAATTCTAATTAAATGAATAACTAAATAAAACAGAGAGTCTATTGTATTATTTTTGAGAAAATATAGTCTAATGTTATTGGATATACAATCATAGTTAACATATTTTACAGAGCTTATTACACTTTAGTACCTGAAAATTGGAGTTTTTTACAATTTTGTCCCAAACTTTTAAAAAATTACATATTAACATATAGTGTTTGTACAAATTAACACTTATAGAACTAGAATATTTTTTCAACCTCGCAAATGTTGGTATGTACTGTCAAAATCTTTCAAACTCATTTTTAAGCTTATTCAATTTGTAGAAATATTGGATATTGTTGTTGTTCTTCAGAATTTCTATTGGTACATGTTAACATTTGTCATCCCGTAAAATTGCTTTAGCATTATAGGCTTTAATTTGTGCAAACGTACCTTATCATATGTAAATTTTGAAATTTTAAAACACAAATATAAAAGCGTTCAATATTGGATACTAAAGTATAATCAAGCATATTTTAATGCACATAAAATGAAGATACAAAACCTGCATTATTATAGTTTAATATATTGATTTTTTTATGTTTCAATGTATATTTATTAATCTTATTTTTGGACTACATTTATTTTACATAAAACATAATTATCAATTTTCTTAAGAGTTAAATAAAACACATCTATATAAATATACAAACTTTAAAACATTTAAAATGAAACATAATTAAGTTATTGTTATAATATTTGTTCATATATATATTTTAGAAGTTTTCAGTCGTGGTCAGTTATACATAACTGTTTCATGAGTCACAAATATTCCTGGTTTGAAAGTTTTTATTTGTAAAGATGGTATAGTGTAACAAATGCTACTACAAATGTTGTATATAAATATGTGTTGTATAATTTATAATCTAATATTTTGATTGTAGTAGTTTATTAATTATTTATAAAATTATTTGAAATATATTATATTATAATATAGTATGTATGTATATACATATGTATATGTGTGTAATCAATTAATTATTTCTTTTAACGATTCCCAACTTATTCTTTTTAGGTTCGAAATAATAATAATAATTTTGTCAAATAAAAAAAAAGATAATCTGACAAATAAAAAAATAGTATTAACTTATTAACTAAGATATTAATTATTTATAAAATATAAAAATGTAACACCTATATGATGCAAGGGCGGAAATCTAGTATATACCATAAAATGGAATTATTGAACCTTAAAACTCAATTGAATTAACTTTTTTTTTTATATCCGGCGACTCACGCAGTGCACTCGTCCGATACTAACGCATGGGCTCGTGCTCTGCGCTCGATAATTAAAAAATTCAAATTAAATGTAAATCCTAAATTAGATTAATAAACCTTAAAAAACTTAAACACTAAAAACCCCAAATAAACCTCTAAAAAATTAAAAAAATTCTAAAAATACAAAAAAAAAAGAACTCTAAAAATACCTTGAAACTTATAAAAATATAAACCCCTATACTTTAAACATTAATTGGAATGGAAAATTCACAATTTGAACTAAATAAATTCATATAAGATAACTAACAGATCTGTTAATTTTTATGATACATGTAATATTTTTGGAATTTTGACTGATACTTTTTAGTATTAAGGTTGATATTAATTTTGATATCTTTTTTATGGATTGGCCCATAAATTTTGACCCGTCGTCTAAAATAAACTTATATACAACTAGTGTATGTAAGTGTTTGTGTAAAATTTATGGATTATTAACGCATTCGCTAGAAAATTAAAAAAAAAATAGTGTAAAATTGCAACTTACTTCAAGCTCTAACTCTTCATTGATGGTAAACTTTTTTGGAGTGCCGCGCTCCTCTTCTCCTGGGGCCGTAATCTACATGCAAGCAAAAAACTTGTAAATCAAAAACCTTATATTTGATTATTCCTCCTCATCAGGGCTGCTTTTTCCTTGAGGTGGATGACAAGGTGTTAATTAACTTCCCCGAAAAATTAAGGTCTTATTTGTTTTCATTTCTAAATGGAAATTTCTCACTTTTTACTATTCAAAATACTGAAAACACGTTTGTTTTACTCATTTTCAGTTTTCACATTTTTCAAATCCTATATGATCTATTCAATTATATATATCATTACAGTGGGACTCATCATTTAAATATTCATCATAACCACACAAATATTTATCTTTTCATCACAACCACAAATTGAAAATTAAAAATATAATCAAACAAACATATTTTCATTCCCCAAACCTATATTTCTAAACATTAAATCACTCATCATAACAAAATCATTATATTTTTTCAAAACCATTACATAAGTTATGATTTTTGAGGTAATTAACCCCTTAATTATATAAGAAATTCTAACTTTTTGAGTAGACTAAGACTACCCTGGACCTCCTAAACACATACAGAATACTTAACCAGACCTCCTAAACACATACAGAACACTTAACCATTAGACCAAGCCCTATTTTTAAAATTAATCATCTATAATTAATTATATATATATATAGTTCAGAAAGCTTTTAATATAAAAAGATTAAAAAGGAATAAAAGTACTTCAATAGAATTTGAACCCTTGACCTCTTAAGTATTAATCTAAACACTAACCATTAAACCATATATCATTTTCGAAATTTAAATGATGTTATTAATTATATAAAGTTTAAAATCATCTTAGATAAAAATGAAATAAAACTGAATTAAAGAGAGCTCGAACCCCTCCCCTTTTAATTAACAAATCTAGACATATCCATTAAGCTAAATACAAATTTCAAGATTTACAACATGCTTTTATTTATTTAAAGTTGAAACAGAGGACATTAATTACAATAAAAGGGATTTAAAAATACATGTATGAAGATTTGAACCTTAGACCTTTTGATTAATAAATCTGAACATATCCATTAAACTAGTTATCATTTTTGAAATTTACACATGATTTTAATTAATTTAATTTGAAACAGAGGACATTAATTACAATAAAAGAGAAAATGCATGCAAGAAGATTTGAACCATAGACCATTTTGATATTAATTTAAGCATCTACCATTGGGCTACATAACCTTATGGAAATATTAACTTATACTCTTTATTAAATAATTTCATAGATCTAAAAAAATAAAAATAAAAAAAAATAAAATGAAAATAAAAACACACACAAACACACGCCCAAACACACACACACACACACACACACTCACGGCATAACACGCACACACAAGCACAAATCCTTTTTTTCTTTTTCTTTTCTTTTCCTTTTCATTTTATTAATCAACCATTTAACATCTAAGGTGTTCAAGAATACCAAGAACACCATAAATAAAATTAAAAATATATTTTAAAGTTATTCATCCAAAACAACCCTTAAATCACAATATAGATACTAAAATCGAAAATAAAGTTGAAATATAAAGAAAGAAATGAGGTATTAAAAGGCTAGGGATTAACCCATTTTTAGATCCGAAAATCGGAAGCCTAAACCTCAAAATTTCTTAAAAATAATCAAAGAATAAGAAAGAGGAGAAGATGATTCCAAAAATGTAATTGCATGTAAAAATAAAGGTCGCCGGAAATTTTCCGGCCGGCGGCTCCGGCGACGATAACAGCGGCGCCGGCGGCGGAGAGAAGGGGAGGTGAAGGGAGGTGAGAGGGAGAGAGAAGAGGGGGGGCTGACCTAAAATGGATCCTCCAAAAATGACCTAGCTAAGGAGTGAAATGGGTATTTATATCCCTCCATATCTTAACCTAAATTTTAATTAAATTTCTAATTAAATCATAACTTGGTCAAATGAAGTCCCACTTAGGTGAAATTAGTCTCTATGGATTCGTATCGACGAGCACCATCATCTACCATATTCGATTGTCTCGTTCCGATAACTATAGGTCTCAAAAATAATTAAAAATGTAAATGGACTAAAAAGCCCATGAATTGGGCCTAAATAATAAAATGCCTAAATTTATTTATTTGGGTTATGAAATCATAATTAAAAATAGAGTTGGGCCTATTATTAAATCTTGGGGTGTTACAAATCTACCCCTTTTAAAAGAATTTCATCCCGAAATTCAAGTACCTGGTAAGGTTAGGTTTGGCTATTGCCTCATGATTTCTTCTTCAATTTCCCATGTGGCTTCATCCTTTCCGTGTTTGCTCCACTGCACTTTCACAAGCACTATCTCTTTATTTCGTAAATTTTGAACCTTGCGGTCGAGAATCGCTATTGGAGCCTCTTGGTAGGTAAGATCAAGATCCACCTCCACATCTTCATCGTGTACAATGTGACTTGTGTCAAAAATATATTTGCTTAGCATCGACACGTGGAATACATCATGTACTCCTCCTAGTTTGGGTGGCAAAGCAAGCCTATAAGAAACTTCTCTTACTCGATCGAGAATTTCATAAGGGCCAATGAAACGTGGTCTCAACTTCCCCCTTTTTCCAAAATGAGTTATTCCTTTAACCGGGGATATCTTAAGGAAGACTTTATCTCCTACTTCAAAGTGTAAGTCTCTTCTACGCTTGTTCGCATAGGACTTTTGTCTATCTTGAGCTTCTTTAATTCTGGCTCGTATTTTGTTGGCGGCTTTCTCTGTGGCTTGCACCAATTCGGGGCCCAGAATTTTCTTCTCTCCAACCTCATCCCAATAGAGTGGTGATCTGCACCTTCGACCGTACAAAGCCTCATAAGGTGCCATCCTAATGGTCACCTGATAGCTATTATTGTATGCAAATTCCACTAAAGGCAAGTAGTCTTCCCAACTTCCATCTTGATCTAAAACTACGGTCCTCAACATATATTCAAGAGTTTGTATGGTTCTTTCTGATTGGCCATCAGTTTCAGGATGAAAAGCAGTGCTAAAATTCAGTTTAGTTCCCATAGCATCTTGCAAACTTCTCCAAAATTTTGAGGTGAAATGTGTATCTCGATCTGAAGTAATAGACACGGAATCTCCATGTAAACGAACAATCTCTTTGATATAGATTTGAGCTAGCTCATCTAATCCCAACCTATGTCTTATGGGCAAGAAGTGTGCTAATTTGGTCAATCTATCAACAATAACCCAGATTGTTTGGTTATTGCGTACTGTTTTTGGTAACCCAATGACAAAGTCCATTGTAATGTGTTCCCATTTCCATTCAGGGACTTCAAGTGAGTTTAAAAGTCCAGCGGGTCGTTGATGTTCTGCCTTTACTTGCTGGCAAACCAAACAGTGTCCTACGAAAGTCGCAATATCCCTCTTCATGCCTTTCCACTAAAAAGTTTTCTTTAAATCTCGATACATTTTCGTTCCTCCGGGATGAGCAGTGTATGGAGTGTTATGCGCTTCTACTAGTATCTCATGTTTTAACTCATCATCTTGGGGTACACATAGTTGATTCCCAAAAGTAAGTGCTTGATCATCGGTTACAATAAATCCTTGGTTGTCTTCGGTGCGGCTCTTCCCTCTCATCTTCTCAAGAAAGTCATCTTGGCATTGAGCTTCAACTATACGAGCTCGTAGGTTTGGTTTCACTACTAGAGTTACAATTCGAGCCTCCATGTTCTCCGGTGGTAGGATCATCTCCAAATTCAATTTAGAGAAATCTCTAATCAGTTGCTCTTGTTGGGTGAAGAGACAATTCAGTGCTACCCTATTCTTTCTGCTCAAAGCATCGGCTACGACATTTGCTTTCCCGGGATGATACAAGATGGTACAGTCATAGTCTTTCACAAGTTCCAACCATCTCTTTTGCCTCATGTTGAGTTCCTTTTGCACAAAAAAGTACGTTAGGCACTTGTGATCTGTATAGATCTTGTTGGGGTTTTTTCGAATTGAACCACCACATGATCTAATTGGATGTTCATTAATCCTAATGTCATGTAGATCATAAATTCATGCATCTCATATGTTTTAATTAACCAAGTTCTATTAACATGCAAATCTGATTTAAACGATTCTACTAAAGCGGAAACATAGAAATCGAAAAACGACTTACAAATAAAACGATGGGTTGAGGACAAGATTAAAGATCTAATCTTGTTGTTGTGTATGATGAAATCGGCGCCCACTAATGCAATTCCACTCCTTGATCTTCTGTTGTATTCCCGGACTGAATTTAGTTTCAGGCTGGGCTGAAATCTACTAGATCGGTACGGAATCTGTGGAGATAAAGAGAACACAAGAGGAGCTGATCTATATCTCCAAAATTTCGTCCCCCACCTCCTTATTTATAAGGGGGTGGGTGAAATTTCAGTGTCCCAACCCTACTGGGTTTGGGCCTCTATCCCTTTTTCTATCTCCAGTCCATTAAAGTCATATTAGGCTACAACAGAGATCAAGAAGAATATTAAATTGGCCTGCTAATTTATTTAATTTCCAATATCCAATAAACTTAGGATATTATTAAATAAATTAAGTATTATTTTTATTCCACTAAAGAAATAATACTGGCCTACCAATTTAATACATATTTCTGAATATGCTTTCTCCTTTAGTCCAGCCATTCCCCATGTTTAAGATATAATGCCCATTAATTAATTATATAAGCTTCTGACAACTATAATTAATTAATATCTTATCTTTGAGTAGTACCACACAAGCTTTACTCATGCACGAAATAAATTCCACCTGCAGGGTTTCAGCATGAACTTGCATTTTCTCAAGGGGACACCATCAGCCTGGCGCACCAGGACACGGTGCCCCTACATATTGCACGACCCATCATAAGTGTAAATGTCACAACCCAAGATATCGAGATTATTGATCCGATGAAAGAATCTGACCCTTTGATAAATCAAAGTTGCAAACACTACACGTATATGTCTGCCAACATATAGGGGTTAAGAACCCGAACTTTGTGAATTCTTATTCTCTCATTTAAGGTCAGAATAGAGAATAGAATCCTAAGTAAATCCTCCTCAATACACTTGCCCGTGTATTAGAATAATCAGTTAGTCAAGACAAACTAACTATCAGATTATTCTACGGCGTACCGATAGCAGGTTCAGTGCCATCTAGACCGTGAGCCTTTTAATACATTACAAGGAACCGATGATATGATCTAACTGTGTGTTTACCCATACCATGTCATCTACAATGTAAGTATAGTGAATATGCATGTAAATATAATAATTTAAATGCAAAGAGTGACTACAATTGTATTAATTCTATATCATCATAAAACCATCATCAATAATGTATACAAAAGACAGGTCGTCTAGTATACAAAACTAACAATCTCCCACTTATACTTGAAGCATCTCTTTCAAATATAAAACAAACTGGCAAACTCTCCAACTCTAACTAAAATCTCAAACGGCAACCTCGGGTCTGCATCTCACTCCCATTTTCTCCACATGACCGTAGAAGGTCTTAGCTGGAAGGCTCTTCATGAATGGATCAGCCAAATTGTCCTCCGATGCAATCTTGACCACTGCCACATCTCCTCTCTTAACGATTTCTCGTATAAGATGGTACTTTCTCTCTATGTGTTTACTTGCCTTATGGGCTCTGGGTTCCTTCGAATTTGCCATTGCACCCGAGTTATCATAATATACCGTGATACTTTTAGGCAAATCAGGTACCACGCTCAAGTCCAACAAGAAGCTCTTGAGCCAGACGACATCTTTTGCAGCCTCAGAGGCAGTTACATATTTGGCCTCCATGGTAGAATCTGCAATGCATTTCTGCTTAATGCTCCTCTATGCAATGGCTCCGCCTCCCAAGGTAAACATATAGCCTGAGGTAGATTTACTTTAATCTTTATCGGATTGAAAATATGAGTCTGTGTAACCCAAAGGCACTAGACTATCAGAGTGGTATACCAGCATATAATCTCGAGTCCTTTTCAGGTACTTGAGTATATTCTTAACCGCAGTCCAGTGACCTTGTCAAGGGTTAGACTGATATCTGCTTACCATGCCAACTGCATAGCATATATCAGGTCTAGTGCATAACATAGCATACATAAGGCTTCCCACAACCGAAGCATATGGAACGCCCTTCATTTCTTCTATCTCAGCCTATGTGTAGGGACACATATCCTTGGATAGATAAATTCCATACCTGAAAGGTATAAAACCTTTCTTGGAATCCTGCATGTTAAACCTAGCTAGCATTGTGTCGATATATGTCGCCTGGGATAAGCACAACATTATTTTCTGGCGATCTCGAATTATCTTGATGCCAAGGACGTGTCCGGCTTTTCCAAGATCTTTTACATCGAATTGCTTGGACAACCACACCCTTATGTTAGATAATACTTTCTTACCATTTCCAATAAGTAAGATATCATCAACATATAGCACGAGGAAAGCCACCACGTTTCCGTCACTCTTCTTGTACACACAGCTCTCATCCGGACATTGCACGAATCTATATGACTGGATAACCTCATCAAATCGGATGTTCCAAGACCTTGACGCCTGCTTAAGTCCATAAATGGATCTCTTAAGCTTGCACACTAAGTGCTCTTGGCCTTTAGCAATGAAACCCTCTGGTTGCTTCATGTGGATGTTTCCCTCAAGACTTCCATTAAGGAAAGCTGTCTTGACATCCATCTGCCAAATCTCATAATCCAAATGAGTAGCTGTAGACAAGAGAATCGGGATTGACTTAAGCATGGCTACCGGTGAAAAGGTTTTCTCATAATCGATCCCTTCTTTCTGAGTGTACCCTTTCGCCACCAATCTTACCTTGAAGGTTTCAACCTTCCCGTCAGCTCCTCTCTTGCATTTGTAAACCCACTTACATCCAATGGGTTTTACCCCATCTTGTGGTTCTACAAGCTCCCAGACTTGATTGTGATCCATAGATCCAATCTCAAACTTCATTGTAATTTTCCAAGAATCTGCATCTTTGTCTTGGATCGCTTCATTGTAGGTCCTGGGATCCAATTCATTTAGTCCTTTAGGGAAATCTGAAGACTCACCCAAACCAATGAATCTGTCAGGTTGGCGTACAACCCTCCCACTGCGACGAGGCAATTCCTGTATTTCTGTGACACGTTGTGCAGTAATTTGTGGTTCATCTTCTTGTACTATTGGTGTCAGATTCGAATTTTCCCCTCGAAGTTCCTCGAGTACTATCTCACTTCTTGGCTTGTGATTTATTACATAGTCTTCCTCTAAGAATCGAGCATTGGTACTCACAATGATCTTCTGATCCTTAGGACTATAAAACAAACCACCTTTCGTTCCTTTGGGATATCCAACAAACAGTCTAACATCCGTACGTGGTGCCAGCTTATCAGCTTCCTTATCCAGCACATGTGCTGGACTATCCCAAATCTAAAAATGTCCAAGACTGGGCTTTCGTCCAGTCCAAAGTTCTGTGGGCGTAGATGTGACTAATTTTGATGGAACCACATTAAGAATATAGGTTGCCATTTCGAGGGCATATCCCCAGAACGAAATAGGCAGATCTGAATAGCTCATCATCGATCTAACCATCTCTAACAATGTTCTGTTTTTTCTTTCCGCCACGCTACTCTGCTGTGGCGTTCCCGGCGCAGTCAACTAGGATGTAATCCCATTCTCTGCTAAGTAGTCCCTAAATTCATTCAAGAGGTACTCACCACCACGATCAGACCGTAGTGATTTGATACTTTTACCTGTACATTTTTCCACTTCCGCTCTGAATTCTTTGAAAGTCTCAAAGGATTCTGACTTGCAGCGTAACAGGTATATGTATCCATACCTTGATTAATCATCAATGAACGTGATGAAATACTCGTACCCTCCTTGAGCCTGAACTGACATAGGGCCACATAAGTCAGAGTGAATCAAATCTAGTACCTCTTCAGATCTATTCCATTTATCCTTAAAGGGTCACTTGGTCATTTTACCTTCCAAACATGATTCACATAAAGGGAACGATTCTAGGACCAATGAAGACAAGGGCCCATCGTTTACTAGTCTTTGTATCCGTTTAAGGTTAATATGGCCGAGCCTAAGATGCCAAAGATAGGTTTGATTCATTTCCGAAGGTTCTTTTCGTTTGTTAGGGTTTATGATCGATGTATTCAGTAAATGCATTTGCGTAGTGTTTTTCATGGGATTATGTAAATAAAGATGCCTTTCTAATGTGCCAGAACAGATAAAACGTTTATCACTAAAGATAACAACCTTGTTATCAAAAGAAACAGAATATCCATCCATAAAAAGTATAGAAATTGAAATCAAGTTTTGCCTAAAACCAGGCACATAAAGACAATCCTTTAAAACTAAAATCCTATCACTACTAAAAGATAAGGTTACGTCTCTTACTGCAGCTGCTGCCACTTTCGTAGCATTGCCCATGTAGACTGAAATCTCTCCATCACTCAGCTGTCTTTTTACCAGGAACCCCTGCTAAGACATGCAAACATGATCAGTAGCTCCAGTATCTACTACCTATGACTGAGTAGAACAAGTAGCTAAACATGTTTCAATGACAAGAAATTGAGACGTACCCTTTTTCTTCTTCTTGTTAGGACAATCCGCCTTCCAGTGACCTGGTTGGCCGCACTTGAAACACTTTGTCTTTGACTTAAATTCCTCAAGAGGAATCTTAGTCTTGGACTTCTTCACCTTAGGCGCCCCCTCTGTAGCTTTCTTGGGTGCATTTCTCTTCTTCCTTTTAGTACCGGAAGAAGACGCTCTATTTTCAGCTAGGTGTGCCTCCGGATTTCCTTTTTGAAGTAACTCAACCGCCTGAAGATCCATGAGCAGTTCATTCAGGCCGACATCCCTTTTAATCATGTTAAAGTTCAGCCTGAACTGCTCAAACCTCGGGGACAAGCTATGAAGAACAATGTCGATTTGAGAATCGCCATCCATCTCTCCACCCAAGGTCTCGATCTCAGCCAGATACCTCATCATCGTGAGAACGTGATCCCTAACAGGTGTGGAGTCAGACATTCTCGTATCCATTAGCTTCTTCATTGCTAAATGGCGTACCGAGCGGTTCTGATGACTGAAAAGCTGCCTAAGGTTGTACATGATATCATAAGCGGTTTTCATAGGTTCATGCTGATGTTGCAACACATTCGACATGGATGCCAGAATGTAACAGTGCACTATCTCATTAGACCTAACCCACTTATCATATGCAACCTTTTGGGCTTCGTCAGAACCCTCATCTGGCTTCTGAGGACATACCTCTTCAAGTACGTATTTGTGTCCTTCCGCAGTGAGAACAAGATTAAGGTTTCGAATCCACTCATTATAATTTTCACCGATTAACTTTTTTTCTTTGAGAATAGTGGACAGGTTGGAGAGTGCCATGATGATACAGAATAATTGAAAAAGTAAACATGCAGTACAGTCACAAACTTTAGGATACTCACATATAATCGTATACCTCAAAAAAATTATATGTAATCCACCGACATTTTAAAAATGTTTCTTATAAGCCACGTTAGTGTGGACATTTATAAAATTCATCCTTAAACAGGTAAAACCACCTTTAATTTACCTCCAGTCAATTTTCCTTATGACAAGTAAATTAATAGTCGGAAATGACCACGGTCATGTAACCTTCCAATTAATAAGCCACGTTAGTGTGGACGTTTATTAATAAATTACACCTAAGTGTGAACACCATCATCTTAGCACCAAGTCCACTATTTCGAACTCCCTGCTCCAGTTGGAGGAGTCAGCTTGTTCTAGTAGTGTTCTACAGCTATCTTGATAAAGAAGTTTAATTTCTAGAGATAACAGTGATATGACACATCCGTTATGGAGAAAGATCTATTGTCAACTCGCATGTCTATCACATCTCAATTAAGCCAGATTAATGGAGACCGTTTGAGATTTCTACATACTTTGGTATGAATCTCTCCCACTTAGTTATTTAAGATTGAGGTTTCATTTTATCCCATTGTAAAACATGTAAACATCACATAAAAAGATAAAACACCATTGCATGCTTCAAACAACATAATAAGAAATAATAATAAAAACCAACTATCATGGCTTATATCTCATGTTGCTGAATGAGATAAAACTGGAAAGTCAGCTCCGGAACCTCGGGCATGGCTGCCGCCCCCATCACTGCGCCTCGCCGAAAATCCTAGCTCCAATTAGGATTTCGGGATGTGAATCAGTGATACTTCCTTTCTTGAGCTGTACTACTCTCCTCCCTTTGAGTTGATCTTCAAACTTTATTCAATATAGAATTTCTATTCCTTAGAGGAAAAAACTAATATATCTAGAATAAAATTACAACTCAATAACTTGGTCTAACAATTTTATTTCTATTACATTAAAACATCATAAAATAAAACCTAGACCTAATCCATGAATTTTCTCATGGATTAAAAACACGTAGCCAAACCGGCATACAGCCCATCATACATCTAACATAAATTAAAACATACATCACATAATTAAGGAGCCATGATAGTCGGTAACCCTGCAAACAAGTCAGTCTACAAATCCAACAATCACAATTACATGATTAGCATAAAATAACATATGATATCCACACATGACATGATTTTCAAAAATTACAATTAATTATATTAATTAATTTCGAAAATAGCTTCAAGATTTAATTTGAAAATTAAAATAATTATCCACCAAATTTAATCTTGATAAATCTCGAAAATCCCTTAAGAATAAATCTGGAAATTTGTTATAATTATCCACCAAATTTATTTCTTAATTTTCGGATAACACCCTAATTAATTAATATTTGAAAATCTTGATATAAATAAAAAATCTATCCCAAATATTTGGATAGGCTAAATTACAAAGTTAAAATCTGGAAATTTGATCCACTTCAAATTCCATCCAAATTTAAATCTTATCTTCAATCCTATCTAGATTAGAATTAAGTAATTTATGATGTACATCAAAAATTACTTTTCCAATTCTTATCTACAAGAATTTCGAAAATTTCAAGATAAAAAATTTGGAAATTTGATCCACTTCAAATTCTTCCAAATTTAAAATCTATTTTCAAATCTTTTAGGATTATAATTAGATAACTATTGATATATATCAAAAATTACCTTATCCAATTCAAATCTTTGTAGATTTCGAAAATCAGAAAAAGATTAAATTTGGAAATTTGATCCACTTCAAATTCTATCCAAATCTAATATTCTATTTTCAAATCTATCTAGATTAGAATTAGGTAATTTTAAGATAAACATCAAAAATACCAAATCTAATTTTAATATACATAATTTTCGAAAACCCCCACCAAATAAATCTAGAAATTTGATTTTCATCAAAAACTTATCCAAATTAATTTGATAGAATCGAAAATTACATAGGCAAAATTAGGGAAATTAAACATCAAATTTTTGAAAAATTTGATACTCCAATTTTCAAAACACACATCTAATTAAATCTGGAAATTTTGATAAATCAAAAATCTATTCCAAATCTAATTAAGATATGACCGAAAATTACAATCCATCCAAAACTAGAATTTTCGAAACACCATCAAAAATTCATCCAAGTTTTGAACACAACCAATTCAAAAATATGAACACATAAATCTGAAAATTTAAGCAACTTAAATATTTCATCAAATTTAAACATATTTTTCGAAGTAATCCTAGGATTAAATCTAGAACAGTGCCAAAACCCGCTCTGATACTAGTTGTTGGGGTTTTTTCGAATTGAACCACCACATGATCTAATTGGATGTTCATTAATCCTAATGTCATATAGATCATACATTCATGCATCTCATATGTTTTAATTAACCGAGTTCTATTAACATGCAAATTCGGTTTAAACGATTCTACTAAAGTGGAAACATAGAAATCGAAAAACGACTTACAAATAAAATGACGGGTTGAGGACAAGATTAAAGATCTAATCTTGTTGTTTTGTATGATGAAATCGGCGCCCACTAATGCTATTTCACTCCTTGATCTTCTGTTGTATTCCCGGACTGAATCTAGTTTCAGGGTGGGCTGAAATCTACTAGATCGGTACGGAATCTGTGGAGATAAAGAGAACACAAGAGGAGTTGATCTATATCTCCAAAATTTCATCCCCCACCTCCTTATTTATAAGGGGGTGGGCGAAATTTCAGTGTCCCAACCCTACTGGGTTTGGGCCTCTATCCCTTTTTCTATCTCCAGTCCATTAAAGTCATATTAGGCTACAACAGGGATCTAGAAGAATATTAAATTGGCCTGCTAATTTATTTAATTTCCTATATCCAATAAACTTAGGATATTATTAAATAAATTAAGTATTATTTTTATTCCACTAAAGAAATAATACTGATCTACCAATTTAATACATATTTCTGAATATGCTTTCTTCTTTAGTCCAGTCATTCCCCATGTTTAAGATATAATGCCCATTAATTAATTATGTAAGCTTCTGACAGCTATAATTAATTAATATCTTATCCTTGAGGAGTACCACACAAGCTTTACTCATGCACGGAATAAATTCCACCTGCAGGGTTTCAGCATGAAATTGCATTTTCTCAAGGGGACACCATCAGCCTGGCGCACCAGGACACGGTGCCCCTACATATTGCACGACCCATCATAAGTGTAAATGTCACAACCCAAGATATCGAGATTATTGATCCTATGAAAGAATCTCACCCTTTGATAAATCAAAGCTGCAAACACTACACGTATATGTCCGCCAACATATAGGGGTTAAGAACCCGAACTCTGTGGATTCTTATTCTCTCATTTAAGGTCAGAATAGAGAATAGAATCCTAATTAGATCCTCCTCAATACACTTGCCCGTATATTAGAATAATCAGTTAGTCAAGACAAACTAACTATCAGATTATTCTACGGCGTACCAATAGGAGGTTCAGTGTCATCTAGACCGTGAGCCTTTTAATACATTACAAGGAACCGATGATATAATCTAACCGTGTGTTTACCCACACCATGTCATCTACAATGTAAGTATAGTGAAAATGTATGTAAATATAACAATTTAAATGCAAACAGTGACTGCAGTTGTATTCATTTTATATAATCATAAAACCATCATTAATAATGTATACAAAACAGAGATCTTCTAGTATACAAAACCAACAAATCATGAGTAGGGTAGTTGACTTCATGTGGTTTCAACTGCCTAGATGCACAGGCTATAACCTTCCTGTTTTGCATCAACACACATCCTATTCCTTGCAGAGATGCATCTGTACAAATGACGAAACCTTCTACTCCATCAGGAACAGTTAACAAAGGAGCAGTTACCAATTTCTTCTTAAGTTCTTGAAAACTTCCTTCACAGTCTTCTGTCCAAATGAATTTCACTCCCTTCTTTAGTATTTGGGTCATAGGTTTTGCAATCTTGGAGAATCCTTCAATAAATCGTCTATAGTAACCAGCTAAGCCTAGGAAGCTACGAATTTCACCGACATTAGTAGGGGACTTCCAATCACTCACTGCCTCCACCTTGGAGGGATCTACTTTTGTAACGACCCGAAAAATCATTTTTAAGCTAGTCATTACCCTTTTCTAAAAAAAATGGTATCAGAGACGACCCCGGGTGCCCTCGACAGGGCCCTGGAGCCAGTTCAGGTGTGCTTAAACCGGACCCCGGAGGACGGTCCTACAGAGGAAGGAGCACGACGAGGACGTCGTGTCTCCAAAGGGGGGAGAATGTGACGTCCCACATCGATGGGAGAACGAAAGTATGACAAGTATATAAGTGGGCTCAATGGACTCTCTAGCAACTTGGGTTAACCATTTTGGCAATGCGAGGACAGATGCCAAGTAGTTGCAAGAGGGCCTGTTGTGCCATCGTTTCGTTGCTGGGCCCCACCCCCGTGGGCCTGGGGCGTTACAAAAGGTAAAAGAGATTTAAAATATCTTTCTTATGTAAATGGATTTCTACTCACGTCCTTTGAAATAATGTTTTTAAAAGGTATTTTATTATTTTCAGTTTTTTTTAAAGATAAGTTTTTTTTTAAATTCTAAAAGTGTTATGCCCATTCTTAGGTTTTCGAAAATTAAATTTTGAAAAAAGTTTTTTACCTTTTCCAGATTTTAATGATATGATTTTAAAATTTTGAGAATGAAAGTTTTGCATACTTCGAAGTAATGTTTTAAAAGTGTTTCACCCATTTTAAGTTTGTGAAGATAAGATTTTGAAATTTCGAGGATGAATTTGTTTTTAAGTGGTATAGTCTGTAATGACCTGAAAAATCATTTTTAAGCTAGTCGTTACCCTTTTCTAAAAAAATGGTATCATAGACGACCCCGGGTGCGCTCGACAGGGCCCTGGAGCCAGTTCAGGTGTGCTCAAACCGAACCCCGGAGGACGGTCCTACAGAGGAAGGAGCACGACGATGACGTCGTGTCTCCAACGGGAGGATAATGTGACGTCCCACATCGGTGGGAAAATGAAAGTATGACAAGTATATAAGTGGGCTCAATGGACTATCTAGCAACTTGGGTTAACGATTTTGGCAATGCGAGGACGGATCCCAAGTAGTTGCAAGAGGGCCTATTGTACCGTCGTTTCGTTGCTGGGGCCCACCCCCGTGGGCCTGGGGCGTTACAACTTTGATGCCTTGAGCCGAAACTATGTGGCCTAGAAAGATAACTTCGTCCAACCAGAATTCACATTTGCTGAACTTAGCATACAACTTCTCTTTCCTCAATGTCTCCATTACTACTCTTAGATGTTCCTCGTGTTGTTTCTCATCTTTGGAGTAGATGAGTACATCATCAATAAATACTAGCACAAACTTATCTAAGTATTGGTGGAAAACTCGATTCATTAAATCTATGAATACAGCTGGCGCATTGCTCAGTCCAAATGGCATCACCACAACTCATAATGACCATACCATGTCCGAAAAGTTGTCTTTGGTATGTCATCTTTCTTTACCTTCAATTGATGATAGCCCGATCTTAAATCAATCTTGGAGAAAACTCTAGCACCCTTGAGTTGATCAAACAGTTCATCAATTCGAGGTAGAGGGTACTTCTTCTTGATTGTCAATTTGTTTAACTCCCTGTAATCTATGCACATGCATAGTGATCCATCTTTCTTCTTGACAAATAACACAGGAGCTCCCCAAGGTGAAACACTAGGTCTTCGATATGGTGCTTTTGATACTGGGGTGGCTCCAGGGATAAGGTCGATAGTGAACTCTATTTGACGATCAGGTGCGACTCCAGGTAGTTCCTCAGGAAAAATATCTTGGTAGTTATGAACAACAGGCACATCTTCAATGGTTACTCCTTTGGTCTTGTCCCCTATCAAACTTACAAGGAAAGCCTGACATCCTTGCTTCTTGATCATCTTCTTTGCTTTCATAGCAGATATCATAGGTATCGTCGACCCTACTTTTGATCCATAATAAATGAACTTTGGCTCTCCTGGGGGTTGGAGCGTTATTTTCTTCTCACGACATCGTATTGTTGCACAATTTGCTTTAAGCCAATCCATTCCAAGAATTATATCAAAATCATTCATTTCTAGCACGTGCAGGTCTGCCCTAAGATAGTTATCGTCGAAATATAACTCTAATCCAGCACATATCATACTAGCTAAAGGCATCCTCCCTGATGGTATACTTACTTCTAGGGGTTCACTCAAGTTTTCTCCTAAAATTCCAACTTCTTATATGTTCTCATAGATATGAATGAGTGTGTTGCTCTAGTGTCAAAGAGTGCAAGTATTGGGGTGTTGTGAATATTAATCATACCTGCCATGTTCCTGGGTGCTTGAGCTGTTTGCTGTTGATTCAGGGCAAAGGCACGTGCATTCCTAGGCGGCTGTTGTCCTGGGTTATTTCCCTGATTGATCCTTAGATTGTTTCCTTGGTTGTTCCCCTGATTGTTCCCATAGTTATTCCCCTGATTGTTCCTCGTGTTATTCTCCTGGTTATTTCTCGGGTTATTCCTCTGGTAGTTTCCTTGATTGACCCTCTGATTATTTCCTTAGTGGGTTCCTTGGTTGACTCTCAAATTATTCCCTTGGTTGCTTATTTGATTTCTCCTATTTCTAGGGCAGTTAGGAGCACTATGGCTAGGTTGCTTGCACCAAAAGCAAGCATTCATCCTCAGAAGACAAGTGCCATTGTGTCTCTTATTGCATGTTTGGCATAGTGGCTTCTCCACCTGTCTTCTAGAATTAACAGGTGGCCCAGTTCTTACTTGCTTGTCATGCCTGGATTCATTCTGGTTCACGTTATCCCATTTTCTTTTTCCTTTTGAATCATGGTTCCTTTTTTCTTGCATCATGAGTAGCGATTCAATATCTTGAGCTCTGCTGAGTGTTTCAGCATAAGTGGATGTACCCCATCCAGTAATAGGGATCGCAATCTCGGTTCTTAGGCCTCTTCTAAAATGAAGTGCTTTCTTCACATCAGTATCCACTAGGTGAGGGGCATAGCAAGATACTTGATTGAACTTCTTATCATAATCATCCACTGTGAGGGTTCTTTGCTTCAGATAAGTTAACTCATTTTTCTTGCGTTCTCGATAGCTATCCGGTATGTATTTCTCCATCACAGCTTGTTTGAATTCATCCCAAGTGAGTGCAGCAAGATCTTCAGGTGTCATAGTCCTTGTATGTGATTCCCACCAATAGTCAGCATCTCCAAAGAGTTGATAGACTGTACATGCCACACGATGTGCATCACCACAAGTTATGTGTGTGAAAACTCAATCCAATTTGCGCAACTAAAGTTCCATATCTAATGGCTCCCCTTGACCATCGAATGTTGGTGGTTGGTGACGTCTAAATGGCTCAACAATTTCAGTAGTATCATCAGCCGGGGCATTTTGGTTTTGCGGTTGACGTCCCCTAGGCGGCATCCTATATTCATGTATTAATTGTGAGACATTAATTGCTAACATGATTTGGTAACATAAGTAACGAAAAAATATAGTATCATAAGATTTGAGACAATAAATTCATCAATTTATATCATAGAAGTGTCATAGCTCAAAGCTATAATCACGGTGCTTCAAGAGAGGACTATTTCATACATACGTAACAACCATAAGTTAACAAAATAACATAGGAACTACATACTAGGCCAATACTAACCTACCTCATAGGGTGGTATACAAAAAGAGGATTAAATCCACAAAAAGGCCTTAATATTCCTATGTAAAAAGAGAACATAATCAATATACATAGACAAAAGGTGCTAATCGTCTAGTGCTCAACAGTGCTCAAGCTATCCATGTGCTCCTCGTAGTCCTCCTCAGGATCCTCGTCATCGTTATCCTCTATCAGCCATTGATACGACCTGAGCTGAGGAGATGTCCGATCCAATCAAGGTGACAAAAGGACCGATAACACGAGCAAGAACTAAGAGGTTCAAGAAAAGCCTCACTGGATTCATGCGAGAGATCTGGAACTAAGAGTTGGCTAAGCGACCCGTAGAAGGAGAAGAACCCGATCCCAAATGGAAGATAGTGATCTCGAGTTGCGGGCACGAGCTACAACACGAGCCAGGACGTGAGCACCTAGTCGCGTCACTTGACGCGAGCTACAGCGCAGGTGAGCACATGAGTGGATCCGGTCGCGCCACAGACGCTACATAGAATGAGACCGGCGCGTTCTACAGCGCGACCTAAGCCCGAGTGAGGCCAGTCACGCCACTGACGCTACACAGAATGAGACCGGTGCGACCTACAGCGCGAGTGACCCCGTGTCGCGCCCACCTGGGCGTGTCCGGAATTGCGCGATTTTTATGTTTTATTTTCCTAATTCAAGTGGGATATTAATTAGGTCATAGTTTATTTTGGACCAACTATATAAGGCTTGTAATCTCTTATTTTTGAGAACAACTTTGATATCATTAATTTTATTACGTGAGTTTTCACTTTTTCTCTCTAAGAGAGTTATTCGAGTTTCACAATACAACGTGAGATTCAATCGACTTATCAAACGAATTCACATCCCTGTTTGTGGCATCATCATCCCATCCAAGTTCGTGTTTCCAATTGATCGAGGGTCTTGTCAACATCGTGTTCGAGGTTTGACATCTTTGAGAGGCTAGGGTTTGGATCCATCCATCCATTCCGTGGAATCTGCTACAATCCTAGATAAAACATCTGCTGTCTTTGTCGTATGCCAGTGAAGATTACATCAAGTGGTATCAGAGCCAGGTTGTATCAGGTTCCGTTTATCATTTAATTTCTGTAATTTAAATTCTCGCCTATTTAAAAAAAATGATATCACCATAAAAAAAACGTCACTGATTTAAAAAAAAAAGTAAAAAGACGGGAAAATTTTAGTGTTTGTGTTAAATTTGATTTTGATATTTGGGTTGTTGGAGACGCGTATATTACTTGGGGAGAAGTCGAAAAAATTTTCGAAAATTTTTAAATTTTTGAAATTTTCCGGCACATTTTTCGTGAATCTGTGATTGGTCTTTTGGGATTTCATTGTTGTGATTGTGTTTCTAGTTTAATTTTATTTGGAGAGAATACGAGTGGTAAAAGGCAAGAGTGTGTGAGATTATTAGAGTGAAAAGAGCCAATTGTGTGATACACGAGAGTATAGACGTGAGGTTGAGAGCTAGAAATTTGTTAGGTTTGTTTCATTTCATTGTCACATTTGTAGTTCGTTTCTTTGCTTAGTTTCATAGTTGTTTTGTTCTTTGGTTAAAAAAAAGGACAAAAAAAAATCGTTCAAAAAAAAAGAGTCGATCAAAAAAAAGGAGAATCGACATGTCTAACAAAAGTGCAGGTACCAAAGGAGCAGCCGCGGGATCGAGTGGTGAGCTGAACAATACTTTTGATCCTAAGGATACAATGGAAGCCATTCAGCAACATGTCACGAAGTTGTTCAAAACTGAGATGGCGTCGTTGAATGAGAGGCTAAACCAAGTAGAAATTTCAATACAGGAGCAATCTCAACAAGCTCCTCGAGAGAACCATGGCGGAAGAGGTGGAAGAGGCGGATGCGGAGTTCGGATAGAGGCTAGACGCTATCCATATGTAGAGAGACAGCGGAATGACTACTATGACACCGAGATGGGAGATTCAGAGGAGGAAGACAGATATTCAACTGCTGGAGGTAGGAGACATGGGAGAGCAAGGAATCGAGAAGACGACGATCTCGGAAACATCAAAATGAATGTGCCTTCATTCCAAGGTAAAAATGATCCAGCTTTGTACCTTGAATGGGAGCGCAAGATTGAGATGATGTTCGATTGTCACAACTATTCTGAGCTGAAGAAAGTGAAGTTAGCAGCAGTGGAGTTTTCAGATTATGCCATAGTTTGGTGGGATCAGTTGACATCCAACAGGCGGCGTAGTCAGGAACACCCAATAGAGACATGAGGAGAGATGAAGGCGGTGATGAGGAAGAGATTCGTACCAAGTTACTACTATCGAGAGCTATACAACAAGTTGTAGAACTTGAGGCAAGGTACGAATAGTGTAGACGACTATTTCAAGGAGATGGAGGTTTCAATGATCCGAGCAAATGTGGAGGAAGATAGGGAGGCCACAATGGCTCGATTTCTAGCAGGTCTTCATAGAGAGATCCGAGAAGTAGTAGAGTTGCAGCACTATGTGGAGATGGGAGACATGGTGCAAATGACTATAAAGATAGAGAACCAAATCAAGAGGAGGGATAACAACAATCGAGCTAGTTCTTCTACATGGAAGTTGAACTCCAATTCCAATGCAACCCCATGGAAGGCTTCAAATCAGGGAAAGAAGGATGAGAAGCAACCGTTCACCAAGCCGAAGACTGAAACGCCAACAGTGACGGGATCGAGTAATCAAGACTCGTCGGGTAACCGAAACCGAAAGTGTTTTAAATGTCAAGGTAGAGGTCACATAGCCAATCAATGCCCAAACCGGCGTGTGATGATTTTGAAGGACAATGGTGAGATTGTGACGGATGAAGAAGAAGTTGATCCGGAGATGCCGGGTTTATCCGAGTCGAGTGGGGAGGAGGAGTACGCAGCGCCCAATGCTCTCATTTTGGTTGCACGCAAATCTCTTAGCTTGCACACCAAGAGCGTTGATGAGTTGCAAAGGGAGAACATATTCCATACCCGATGCCACATCAAGGATAAGGTATGTAGTATGATTATTGATAGCGGTAGTTGTACTAATGTTGCAAGTGTTGTAATGGTGACAAAGTTAGGATTGCCGGTTCTTAAACATCCTAATCCATACAAGCTGCAGTGATTCAATGATAGTGGAGAAACCAAGGTGAACAAGCAAGTTCGAGTGCTATTTCGGATTGGCAAGTATGAAGATGAAGTGTTGTGAGACGTTGTGTCTATGCAAGCGGGACATATTTTACTAGGGCCATGGCAATTTGATAGGAGGGTGAAGCATGATGGCTTCACAAACAAGTACTCTTTTGTACTTAATAAGAAGACGGTGACACTAGCTCCTCTAACACCATCTCAAGTGTACGAGGATCAAGTGAAGCTACAAGAGGAGGCCGATACCATGAGGAAGAAAGGAAGATAGGCCAACGTTGGAAAGGAGGTGGTCCAACATGCTTGTTTTGCCACAACCAATGATGTCAAATGGGCTGTGCAAAATGAGAAGCCAATGTACTTGATGATCCGCAGAGATGTGTTAATGAGTACTAACCCATTTGATCCATCTTTGCCTAGTCCTATTATGTCTCTTTTGCATGAATTCAAGGATGTCTTTCCCGAAGAGATGCCACCGGGTTTGCCACCAATTAGGGGAATCGAGCACCAAATTAATTTCGTACCCGGCGCCATATTGCCAAACCGACCGGCATATCGAAGCAACCCTGAGAAGACAAAAGAGCTAGAACGTCAAATACATGAGCTACTGAAGAAAGGCCAAGTGAGGGAGAGTTTAAGTCCATGCGCGAGTCCAGTTTTGCTCGTGTCGAAGAAGGATTCATCACTGCGGATGTGTGTCGATTGCAGAGCTGTCAACAACATTACGGTAAAGTATCGACATCCCATTCCTCATTTAGATGATATGTTAGACGAATTAGATGGTGCGTGCATATTCTCTAAGATAGACTTAAGAAGTGGATATCACCAAATTTGCATTAAAGAAGGAGATGAGTGGAAAACGACATTCATTACAAAACTAGGATTGTATGAGTGGTTAGTTATGCCGTTTGGGTTAACAAATGCTCCTAGTACATTTATGCGTCTTATAAATCATGTCTTGCGTGCCTTTATAGGTAGATTTGTGGTAGTTTATTTTGATGACATATTAATCTATAGCAAGAATGAAGATGACCATGTTGAGCATTTGAAATTTGTTTTGCTTGCTTTGAGAAAAGAACAACTATATGCTAACTTGAAGAAATGCACCTTTTGCGCAGATAAGGTTGTGTTTCTTGGTTTTGTTGTTAGTGCAGATGGAGTACAGGTGCACGAAGAAAAAGTTCGAGCCATCCAAGAGTGGCCGACGCCAACAAATGCGAGTGAGGTTTGAAGTTTCCATGGACTTGCGAGCTTCTATCGGCATTTTGTCACACACTTCAGTAGTATCGCAGCACCCATGACCGAGGTGATCAAGAAGACTGTGGAATTTTATTGAGGAGAAGCACAAGAGAAAGCGTTTCAAACGCTCAAGGAGAAATTGACACATCCACCGGTACTATCTCTTCCAAACTTTTCTAAAACTTTTGAGATAGAATGTGATGCTTCTGGTGTTGGAATTGCTGCAGTGTTGATGCAAGAGAAACGGCCCATTGCCTACTTTAGTGAGAAGATTGGCGGCGCCACCGCAAAATATCCGACCTATGACAAGGAGTTATATGCACTAGTTCGGGCATTGCAGACGTGGCAACACTATTTGTGGCCTAAGGAATTTGTGATCCACACTGATCATGAGTCGTTGAAGCATTTGAAGGGGCAACACAAGTTGAACAAAAGACATGCCCGCTGGATGGAGTTTGTAGAGACGTTTCCGTATGTCATCAAGTATAAGCAAGGGAAAGAGAATGTAGTAGCTGACGCACTATCGAGGTACACTTTACTTTCCACTTTAGATGCTAAGTTACTTGGTTTTGAGCATATTAAGAGTCTGTATAGTGAGGATGGTGATTTTAAGGATATATATGTTGCATGTGAAGAATCTGGAGATGGGAAATTTTATAGGAATGACGGATATTTGTTTAGAGAGAATAGGTTGTGTGTGCCTAATTGTTCCATGCATGAGCTTTTATTGTTGGAGTCACATGGTGGTGGTTTGATGGGGCATTTTAGGGTAGCAAAGACTCTAGCTGCATTGAGGGAGCATTTTTTTTGGCCTCATATGAAATGTGATGCGGAACGTGTGTGTGCTAAGTGTGTTACCTGTAGACAAGGCAAATCTCGAGTCCAACCTCATGGTTTATACATGCCTTTGCCTATTCCTACATCACATTGGATAGATATATCTATGGATTTTGTGTTAGGATTGCCTAGGAGTAAACGTGGTCATGATTCTATTTTTGTGGTTGTGGATAGATTTTCCAAGATGGCACATTTCATAGCATGCTCTAAAACAAATGATGCATCCTACATTGCTGATTTGTTCTTTAAAGAAGTTGTGCGTTTACATGGTATGCCCAAGACCATTATTTCTGATAGAGATGTTAAGTTCTTAAGTTATTTCTGGAAGACTTTGTGGTGTAAGTTAGGTACGAAGCTTTTGTTTTCTACTACTTGTCACCCATAGACTGATGGTCAAACAGAAGTAGTAAATAAGACTTTATCTACAATGTTAAGGGCAATAATTAAAAAGAACATCAAAACTTGGGAGGAATGTTTGCCACATGTTGAATTTGCATATAATAGGTCTGTGCATTCTGTATCTCAATTTTCTTCATTTGAACTTGCATATGGCTTTAATCCTATAACTCCGTTGGATTTGATTCCTTTACCTGTTCATGAACATACTAACATTGAAGGGGAAAAGAGAGCTGATTTTGTTAAACAGATATATGAGAAGGCTAGAGCAAACATAGAGAGACGAACCGAGCAGTATGCCAACAAAGCCAACAAGGGCGACGGAAGGTTGTGTTTGAGCCCGGTGAATGGGTTTGGCTACATATGCGTAAAGAGCGGTTTCCAATTCAGAGGCGTTCTAAGTTGCTTCCTAGAGGCGATGGACCATTCCAAGTTGTAGAGCGCATTAGTGACAATGCATACAAGTTGGACTTGCCAGGTGAGTACAAAGTGAGTTCTTCATTTAATGTTGCTGATTTAAGTCCTTTTGATGCAGCTGACGAGCTGGATTTGAGAACAAATCCTTTTCAAGAGGAGGGAGACGCTGTAGAACGCGCCGGTCTCATTCTGTGTAGTGTTTGTGGCGCGACCTGAGGTGCGAGTGAGGCCGGTCGCGCCACTGACGCTACACGGAATGAGACTGGCGCGACCTACAGTGCGAGTGACCCCGTGTCGCGCTCATCTGGGTGTGTCCGGAATTGCGCGATTTTTGTGTTTTATTTTCCTAATTCAAGTGGAATATTAATTAGGTCTCAGTTTATTTTGGACCAACTATATAAGGCTTGTAATCTCTTATTTTTGAGAACAAATTTGATATCATTAATTTTATTACATGAGTTTTCACTTTTTCTCTCTAAGAGAGTTATTCGAGTTTCACAACACAACGTGAAATTCAATCGACTTATCAAACGGATTCACATTCCCATTTGTGGCGTCATTATCCCATCCAAGTTCGTGTTTCCAATTGATTAAGGGTCTCGTCTACATCATGTTCGAGGTTTGACATCTTTAAGAGGCTAGGGTTTGGATCCATCCATCCATTCCGTGGAATCTGCTACAATCCTGGATAAAACATCTACTGTCTTTGTCGTATGCCGGCGAGGATCGCATCAGCCATCCATTGTTATGCGCCTCCGGATGTGGAATAGGAATAGGCGCTGGGGCCGGTGTAGGCACTGGGTCAGGCACAGGGGCCGGGACTGGTGCAGGTATCGGGGCTGGTACATGCATCGGGGCTGGTACAGGTACCGGGACTGGGGCTGGCTGAATGACCATCCAATCTGCAGGGACATGGGCTGGTATCGGAGCTAGTGCATAGAGAGAGTGCACAAATCTAGGTCCAATGACCAAGGCTGGCGCCGGTAGATATGTTGGGGGTTTACCCCATGTCGTCCATCTCTGGTAAATATGCGATGAGAAGCCCGGATAGTCTTTGATGTAATGCAGAGTTGTAGGGTAGATCTCTGTGTAGTCTCCCAACACTCGATCAGCATAAGAAGCCCAATCCGGTGGTAGAGTGCGTACTAGTCGATTGGAAGCCTCCCATCCTGAGACTCTCGCAAGCGTGTCTCTTACCTCCATCCATATCTCAGTCATAATCACGGTATGTCGGCCTACACTATGTGCTGGATCACGTACATAGGCATGGTACTCTCACTGATGCCGAACTCGTTTAGGGATAACTCCTACCCTCTTCCTAGGTCCCTGAATAAAGTTTGGCATCTGTAGGAAAAACACTTAAGTGAGTCTAGGATCAATATACTATATAGTAAGACATGAATAACTTAAAGGCAGTCTATATCCTAATAATCCACCTAGGATCATCCTTATAGTGGGTGACATAGCATATTTTCAAAGCAATTGTAATCGAAATAAATTTGACCTTAATTCGATGCAAAGCGAAGAACCTTACCAGGGCTTGACATGCCGCAAATCCTCTTGAAAGAGAGAGGTGCCTTTGGGAACGCGGACACAGGTGGTGCATGGCTGTCGTCAGCTCGTGGCGTAAGGTGTTGGGTTAAGTCCTGCAACGAGTGCAACACTCGTGTTTAGTTACCATCGTTGAATTTGGAACCCTGAACAGACTGCCAGTGATAAGCCGGAGGAAGGTGAGGATGACATCAAGTCATCATGCCCCTTATGCCCTGGGCGACACACGTGCTACAATGGCCGGGACAAAGGGTCGCGATCCCGCAAGGGTGAGCTAACCCTAAAAACTCGTCCTTATTTCAATCATATCATACATTAGTCAAAGACATAATTGATCAATCAAAATTTTAGTCACATAATTTTATACCTGGCTGACGAGGCTTGGCGTGGACGTGGGACCAAGGGTAGTAGCATATATACAAAATGCAAAAAATATAATTTTAACATTTAACAGGCTTTCAGAGGATTGAACCGCTCTGATACCATATGTAGCACCCCAAACCCGGAGGGGTCAGGGTGCTAATGGAAACACATGCGAAGGAGAAAATCCCATAGAAAAATTTCCAAATAGAGTAATCAATTTGAGATTTGCTATATCAAAGAAGCTTACGTCTACTAGTCAAACACCAAGAATCAATATATTTGACTAATCAAGAATCAATATAGATCTTAAGAAAACTTGATTGGTCAACTACATTCCAAATAGAGTAATCAAATAGATCTTAAGAAAACTTGATTGGTCAACTACATCAAAATAATAATAGTCAATTCATGAAACATAATGTGACCAAAACACTCATAGGCGTACACGTGGCAAAAGTCAAGGTTCAGCGGAAGCATAGAAATTAAGAATCATACAGTTGACCATCAACAAAGCATACAACGGAAGCATATGAATCATATAATAGTTTGACCATAACTAATAAATTCAAAAGACAGTCAACTAAAAACAAAAGGGTCCTCATTGGTCCACATCCACCACCTGTCATCATCAATTACCTGAAAAACATTTTAAATAATGAGGCTGAGTGCCAGGAAATACTCCATGGACATACTCATACATTCGTCCCATAATTTGCATAAAAGAAATAACAATAATCATAATAATGATTTCACATTTGACGTCACAATTCATATGCTCATTAAACATAGTGGAGACCGACCCTAATGTGATCACATATCATCTATAGCATATTCATAACATATTCGGATATCCTCATATGAGTCGTATCAAATCCACAATGAGCAACATAACATAAATCATAATTCATTTTTCCACATTGGACGAAAGTTTAAATATATTTTCGAAAGAGTATTGGTAAGTAAGTCCACCTTCTAGCTAAATGTAGTTGTCGCTTTAGTCTCAACTTGCACGTGCTAAGCCTGTTGCCTCGGGTGAAGACCTACACATAAAGGCTATGTCTTAGAAGGTTATTAAGGTCATTAACCTATTCTATAATGTAAGTAAGGGTATAAGGTATATCTATAAAATAAAGTCGTGAAAATACGATGTCTAAAGATCAAACGGGTAATCCTAGCTTTAAACTATACCCGAGCCCTTGATCGAGTATATTATATGGATTAAAATCATAATAATTAAAGTAAGGCTTAATAATAATAATAATAATAATAATAATATTTCCATACCAATAAAGTATCACTTATAATACAATATGCTTAATTTGAATTAAATCCAAAACTAAATAAAAATAGAATAAAGTATCACTTATAATACAATATGCTTAATAATAATAATAATATTTCCATACCAATAAAGTATCACTTATAATACAATATGCTTAATTTGAATTAAATCCAAAACTAAACAAAAATAGAAAAAGAAGGATTTGAACCCATGACCTTAAATGTAAAATAATGATACTTTAACCACTATACTGAATGAGAATTAAAACTGCATCAAATGGTTTTGAACCCTGGACCTCCTAAACACATACAAAACACTTAACCATTAGACTAAGCCCTATTTTTGAAATTAATCATCTATAATTATATATATATATATATATAGTCCAGAAAGCTTTTAAAATAAAAAGATTAAAAAGGAATAAATTACTTCAATAAGATTCGAACCCTTGATCTCTTAAGTATTAATCTGAACAATAACCATTAAACCATATATCATTTTTGAAATTTAAATGATGTTATTAATTATATAAGGTTTAAAATCATCTTAGATAAAAATGATTAAAAATGAAATAAAACTGCCATTAAAGAGGGCTCGAACCCCTCCTCTTTTAATTAACAAATCTAGACATATCCTCTTTTAATTAACAAATCTAGACATATCCATTAAGCTAAATACAATTTTCAAGTTAAAGTTGAAACAGAGGACATTAATTACAATAAAAGGGATTTAAAAATGCATGTATGAAGATTTGAACCTTAGACCTTTTGATTAATAAATCTGAACATATCCATTAAACTATTTGTCATTTTCAAAATTAATTTAATCTCAAACAGAGGACATTAATTTTTACATATGATTTTAGTTAATTTAATTTTGAAATTTACACATGATTTTAATTAATTTAATCTGAAACAGAGGACATTAATTACAATAAAAGAGATTTAAAAATGCATGCAAGAAGATTTGAACCTTAGACCATTTTGATATTAATTTAAACATCTACCATTGGGCTACATAACCTTATGGAAATATTAACTTATACTCTTTATTAAATAATTTCATAGATCTAAAGAAATAAAAATAAAAAAAATAAAATGAAAATAAAAAAACACACAAACACACGCCCAAACACACACACATACACACATTCACGGCATAACACGCACACACAAGCACAAATCCTTTTTTTCTTTTTCTTTTCTTTTCTTTTCCTTTTCATTTTATTAATTAACCATTTAACATCTAAGGTGTTCAAGAACACCAAGAACACCATAAATAAAATTAAAAATATATTTTAAAGTTATCCATCCAAAACAGCACTTAAATTACAATATAGACCCTAAAATTGAAAATAAAGTTGAAATATAAAGAAAGAAATGAGGTATTAAAAGGCTAGGGATTAACCCATTTTTAGATCCGAAAATTGAAAGTCTAAACCTCAAAATTTCTTAAAAATAATCGAAGAATAAGAAAGAGGAGAAGAAGAGGATTCCAAAAATGTAATTGCATGTAAAAATAAAGGTCGCCGGAAATTTTCCGGCCAGTGGCGGAGAGGAGGGGAGGCGAAGGGAGGCTAGAGGGAGAGAGAAGAGAGGGGGGCTGACCTAAAATGGATCCTCCAAAAATGACCTAGCTAAGGAGTGAAATGGGTATTTATATCCCTACATATCTTAACCTAAATTTTAATTAAATTCCTAATTAAATCATAACTTGGTCAAATGAAGCCCCACTTAGGTGAAATTAGTCTCTATGGATTCGTATCGACGAGCACTATCATCTACCATATTCGATCGTCTCGTTCTGATAACTATAGGTCTAAAAAATAATTAAAAATGTAAATGGGCTAAAAAGCCCATGAATTGGGCCTAAATAATAAAATGCCTAAATTTATTCATTTGGGCCATGAAATCATAATTAAAAATATATTTTGGCCTATTATTAAATCTTGGGGTGTTACAGATGTACATCAGACGGTCAACGCGTGTTGACCCGGTCAATGCTTTGACCAAAAAATCCGTCAAAATTAGTATCATTCATTACACTGAAAAATATCATTTCAAAGGCCCAAAAGTATCATTTGTATCAATAAAAAGTATTGGTCAGAAAAAAATAAAGAAAAAAACAGTTAAGATTAGTATCAATCGAAATACTAAAAAGTATCATTCAAAATAAAAAAAAATATCATTTGTATCCCTAAAAAGTATTATTCATTTTCACGATTTTTTTGATCAACGCTTTGCCCGAGTCAACGCGCGTTGACCCGATCAATGCGTTGACCGTCTGATGTACAACTTATGTACATGAGTTTTTGCGTGTAAATTATATTTGTATGCATGATATTAAATATCCTATGTTGACTTAAATATGATGTAATTTTCATGCTTATCAATGCAAAATATAGACATAACTAAAAATTACTTACATTTAAGGTTTAATTTCGTTGTTGATGTTGAATGTTCTAACAGGCAACTTCCCTTGCTTGATGTTCGAAACTCACAACTCTAAAAAAACAACTCATTGATCTTCTATTGTATTCCTGAACCGTGTCAAGATGGACTACAAACTACCAAACCAATGGGAACCCTAGGAATTGAGCTAGATAGCATAAGAGGGGTTGTTGTAATTGTGTTATAATTTTTGAACCCCTAGCTCTCCCTAATTTATTAGGGGAGAGGTCGAAAATTTACTGTGTTTGGCTATCCATCTCTTGCTCGATCTATTCATAGTCCATTAATGTTATATTAGGTTACAACAGACATCTTGAAGAATATTAAATTGATCTACTAATTTATTTAATTTCTTATATCCACCTCGAGGATATAATTAAATAAGTTATGTATTAATTTCATTCCACTAAAGAAATAATACCAACTTACCAATTTAATAAATATTATGAGTTTGTTATCTTCAACTCAATCATTCTTCATGTTTAAGATATAATGTCTATAATTAATTATTTAACCTTCTAACATGTATAATTAAGTAAACCTTTATCATGTAGGAATAAAAATTACACATGATGGATTTCATGTTTAAGATATAGTGTCTATAATTAATTATTTAAGCTTCTAACATTTATAATTAAGTAAACCTTTATCATGTAGGAATAAAAATTACACATGATGGTTTCATATGATTTTTATATTTCCTCAAGGGAATACCATCAACTCGATGCATCGAGACATGCTTTTCATATATAGTGCACGACCTATCATACATGAAAACGTCATCGCACCCAAGATATCGAGATTGTTGATCATATCATAAGAATATCACCAATTAATAAACCAAATCAGTAAACGCAACATATATATATATATATATATGTTCCACCATTCATATATAGATTAAGACCCCGAGTTCTCGAGATCTTTAATCTTTCACGTAAGGTCAGAAAAAAGATTAGTATCTCATCGTGATCTAATTCAATACACATGTTAGTGTACTATAATAATTTATTAGTGAAGATAAATTAATCACTACATTATTCTACAGTGTACTGATGGTGTGTCTAATACCATTTAAATCGTGAATCTTTAATACATTGCAAGACAATATTTATATGATCTTCCAGTGTGTAAACCCACACCATATTATTTAGTGATTATTTGTGATGTTTTTCTTATTGTAATTGTATGTCTTTTGTGCGCGTGTTTCCTTATTTTCGTGTTGTTTTAGTGTTTATAACTTCATATTTGATCCATTGGTGTGTGATGCCTGTGTTGCATAGACTTTGAGCTTTTGCTCCAAAAGCAGGCATTTTATAGCATAAAAGGTGGAAAAACAAGAAACCTAGCTGAAGAGGAGGGCAAACTGAAGGCCACAACTGAGGACACAACCAAGCTAAGCTCCAAACTAATGGCCGAACTCAAGTCGCATCCAAAACTGATCAGTTTTGGGGTCAAACTAAAGATTCCAAGCAGGAGCTGAGAACCAAGAGCTGAGCTAGAGGCCCAACTGAAGAAACCCACCTGAAGAGCCAGCTGATGAGCTGCAACTGATGAGCTCAACTGATGAAAGAGTCAAGACTAAACTGAAAATCAAAGCCGGAAGCTGGAACTGAAACGTCCCACGGCGCGGAGGCACCGCGGCCGCGGCATGAGGCCCAGGATATAGCACCCCATGCGCGGCTGCCACCTCCGGCGCGGCGCTCCTCAGCCCGCCGGCGCGGGGTGGCACCACCGGCGTGGCACACTTGTAGAGACCCGAACCCGAAGGCCCAGATGTTAACGAAAACACACGCGCAAGAATAAATTACCAAATAATTTTTTTTTCCAACTAGAGCAATCAATTTAGGATTTGCTATGTCAATAGAAGCTTACATTTAGTAGTCAAATACCAAATATATATATATATATATATATATATATATATATATATATATTTGACTAGTGAATAACCAATAGAAATAGACATTAAGAAATTTGACTGGTCAACCGCATTGAAATAACAATAGTCAATTCACAAAAGCTCTAGTTGGCTAAATGCTCACAAGCGTATATATAACATTAAACAATAATCAACAAACGCATAGAACAACAGTAATTCGATTGACCATCACAGAAAGAAAGTAGCGGAAGCATATGAATTCATACTTATTGACCACAAACTAACCATAATCAATAATTAGAAATCATAAAATGGTCAATAAAATAAGAGGTCCCCACTGGTCCACGTCAGCCGCCAGCCGTGATCATGTGCCTGAAAATATTATGAAAAAGAGATGGGTTGAGTGCCACAAAATACTTAGTGGGATTTTTAATTTCTGAAATATACTTGATCATTCAATAAATAGTTTGCATATTAAACATATTTACTATAATTCCCTTAAAAAGTATCTGCTCATTAACATACGGAAGGTTAACTCAATATGGTTCCCTATTATATAAATTTCACCGAAGTGACATATTTGTATCGTAGTACCATAATTGCACCATTGTGCCATACCGCACCAAAGTGCTATATACCGCATCGAAGTGCTATATCATACCGCACCGTAGTGCTCATACCGCACCGAAGTGCTCATACCAGGAACCATAGAGTTTAATATCTTTCGATGAACCATAAAAATGATATTTTAAACTTTGAAGCATGCTTTTATATAAACATATTTTTTGCATAAACATAACGCGATTTGAAACATAAAACCACGTGTTACTTAGAAATTATTGAGCCATAAAAGTGATCTGAAGCATGCTTAAACATAAACATATGTTATCATAAATAGAATACATTTTTGAAACATAAGTCACGTGTTGGATAGATATCACTCATCTTATAGCTATAATACCTAAAACTTTGATCATATTATGCTCGTTCTAAGCCTACCGTCTCGGGTAAGGATTTATTTATAAGGATCATATCGTAATAACACACTAGAGTGCTGATCATATATCATAGCATAAGAAAGGGTCAAGTGTCCGGGTTCCTAAATTAATAACATAGATGACAATACTAGACAATCGAATAATAATCTTAAGTTATAATTCACTAACATAGGTTATTTGTCGAATTTATAAAAGATGGTATAGAGATTTTGAAGAATAAATATATTGAAGATGGATATATTTTTGAGGTTTTACCCTGATTTTTTGTTTCCCAATTTTTGTTAAATGTATTATTTTCAATTTTTATTTATGGATCTAATACACATAAACATATTTTTTGTGGAAATCAAATCTATGATATTTGGGACTTTTTGTTCATTAGATATAATTCATGTTTAAGTAGTATAATCAAAATCGCTATAAACCCTGTTAGAATTTGTTGCCTGAAACAATGTGAATTACGGATGTAAATTGCAAAGTTAAATGAAATGTTAAAGCTAATGTTACCACATTACCTTTAACATACAGCGGAAACATAAAATGAACTTTGCACAAGATAAGTTTTAAATCACACTCCTTACAGTGTGTGATTGCCTCAAGGCAAAATTCACTATCACAAGTGATAAATAAAAAACAATGCTGATGTTGTCTCGGTTCACTCCCTTGACAACACTGCATAAAACATACAAAGGACTATTCTAACTTCACTCACTCGAATAATCTTTCAAACAAACCTATCTAAACACATAGATATTACAACAAGTCACTCTAAATCCTAGACTCTCAAAGTTGACTATCTAACTGTTTGTTTGAAGTTTTTCGGGTTGCTAAACTGTACGCACGAAATTCTTGTGTTTGTTTTTCATGATTGTGTGCGTGTCATTTCCTAACAATCCCAAGGAAAATGCCTATCCGGATGTATTCTTCATATCATCCATGCATCCGGCCCAATCGCTATCACAATAGCCATGTAGATTCACTTGAGTACCTCTCCAATATTTGATTCCAAAGTTTGTCGTGCTCTTGATGTATCTTAGCACTCTTTTCGCTGCACCAAGATGAACTTGGCTCGGACTACTCATAAATCTCGACAACATACTTGAAGCAAACATGATATCCGGTTTTGTAGAACAAAGATATAACAAACTACCAACCAAACTTCGATATGTGGTAGCATCAATTTTCTGCTCACCATCATCCTTCTTCAATTTTTCATTCACCACCAATGGAATGAATGTGGGGTTGCAATCACTCATGCTAAACTTCTTCAAATATTTTCGGCATATTTTTTTTGAAAAATAAATACTCCATCATTCTCTTGGTAAATTTCCATTCCCGAGAAATGATGTAGCAAACCCATATCACTCATCTCATATTTTTTCATCATTTCATTTTTAAAATCACATATCATCTTCTCATTGTTACCACAAAATAATAAATCATCAACATATAATACAACAATGAGTGTAGATCTACCTTGAGTCTTCACGTACAATGTTGACTCACTTTTGCTCCTCTTGAAACCATGTTCAATGAAGTATGAATCAATTTAGCTATACCAAGCTCTCGAAGCTTGCTTGAGCCCATACAATGCTTTCTTCAATCGATAGACTTTTTCTTCGGCTCCTTCAATCACAAAACCTTGTGGTTGCTCCACATAAATCTCTTTGGTTAATTCACCATTTAAAAAGGATGATTTGATGTCAAGTTGATATAGTAACAACCTTTTTGAGCGGCAAGTGCAATAAGCATCCGAATTGTATCAAGACGTGAAATCGGTGAAAAGGTTTCATCGTAGTCTACTTCGGGTTGTTGTGTGTACCCCTTTGCTACAAGTCTTGCTTTGTTTCTTTGGAATGATCCATCTTCATTGTTCTTAACTTTGTAGACCCATTTCACTCCAACAATTTCTTTATTTTCGGGCCTCTCGACTAACTCCCAAGTTTCATTTTTCTCAATGAATTCAATTTCTTCTTGCATAACTTTTCTCCATGCTTCTTCCTTTATTGCTTCTTCAAAGTTTTCAGGTTCAATCATGCAAAAATTGCATCTTGCATACACATCTTCCAAGCTTTTCATTTTTCGATTTGCATTTGATGCCGATGAAGATAAACTTGCTCTCGAACTAGAACTTGAACTTGAACTACTCGGGTCACTTGAAAAATCTGCACCTTCATCATCATTTCCTTCATTTTAATTTGTTGGAACTTGTTTGTGCTAATAAAAAAATGATGACTTTCTATGTCTTTCTTTGTTGGAATTTGTTGGAACTTGTTTGTGCTCAACTTTCTTTATTTTCCAATTTCAAGTTGCATTTTCATCAAAGATCACATCTCGGCTTGTGATGACTTTCTCTGTCTTCAAGTTGCAGAGCCTATAACCTTTGGACATGTTGCTATAGCCAAGAAATATGCACTTCATACTTGTTTCATCAAGCTTTTGTCTCTTTTCTTTTGGATTTTGGGCATAGCAAACCGATCCAAATATTCTCAAATATTTCACCGATGGCTTTCTACCACTCCAAGCTTCATGAGGAGTTCTATCTATCACGGCCTTTGTTAGACATCGGTTCATCGAGTAAACCGCGGTATACACGGCCTCGGCCCAAAATTCTTTAGGCATTCCTTTAGCGTGCAACATTGACTTGCCCATTTCCATCACCGTTTGATTTTTTCTTTCGGATACACTATTTTATTGTGGTGTGTATCCAACCGTCAATTGTCTTCCAATGCCTTCATCTTCACAAAATTTTGTGAATTTGTTTGAAGTATACTGCTTTCCATTATCACTTTGAAGAACTTTAATAGTTCAGCCGCTTTGATGCTCCACTAGGCACTTGAATTTTTGAAACACTCCAAACACCTCAAATTTTTCTCTTAAGAAATAAACCCAAGTCATGCGAGTATAATCATCAATAAAAAAAATAAAGTACATGTTTTCTCCTTGGGAAATCATCAATATCGGATCACACATGTCGGTGTGTACAAGCTCGAGAGGTTGTTTTGCTCTCCAAGCGACTCCTTTCGGAAATGGTTATCGATGGTGCTTGCCTAGTGCACATCCTTCACAAACTTGCTACACTTCTTCAATTTTTGGAAGACCATGGACCATATTCTTGTTGTGGAGTAGTTTGAGACTTTGGAAATTCAAATGACCAAGCCTCCAATGCCACAATTTGGATTCATCCATCACTTGTTCTTTCATCGCCACATTTTCGGAATATTTGAAAATGAGTGGGAAGTTTCTATTTTTCTCTATTTGAATTTTCACCATGATTTCCTTCAGCTCTTCTCTATCAAGTATCACACATGTTTAGCCTTTAAAATAGACTGCAAAACCATGCTCAATAAGTTTCCCAACACTTAACAAATTTTGCTCCAAATCCAGCACAAGTAGCACATCATGTATGCGTTTGATGCCCTTATTTGTGTTGACTCTTATTGTTCCTTTTCCGTGAGCTTTCACAAGTGCTCCATTGCCCATCTTCACTTGTATTCTACATCGGTGTTAAGGCGCACAAAGATTGATTTATCACCCGTCATGTGGTTACTACAACCACTATCAATGTACCAAACATCACTCTTTGACTCACTTGCATTTTATGAGGTATAGAATGTGCATCCTTCACTTTGTTCTTCTTCGACATAGCTTGCTTGTTGTCGATTTTGTGGTTGCTCTTTTGAGTAGCAATCCTTTTGAATATGACCAAACCGACCACACTTGTGACATTTCGGCTTGTCCTTATACCAACAATCTTTATACTCGTGGTTATTTCGAGCACAATGCTTGCAACTCCTTTCATTTTCAGATTTGTTGTCTTGGTTTCTCTCTTGGAAACCTCTTCCTCTTCCTCTATCACGGCCATTCCTTCCACGGCCTCTTCCACGACCAAAGTTACCACCACCACGTGATTGCTGTCCTCCACTAGACGATGATTCACCAACATTTTTGTTATTCATATTCAACTTTGACTGAAAAGCACTTTCAATCGGCTTCTCCAATTGTCAAGCCAACCTTTCTTCATATGATTTCAAAGAACCCATCAACTCATGAATACTCATTTGAGAAATATCTTTAGTTTTCTCAACAACAGCCACAATAGCATTAAATCTTTTGGGAAGACATATCAAAATTTTTTCAATCATTCTTTGGTCCGAAATCACTTCACCATAAGTTTTCATTTGATTTGTGAGTTCAATAAACCTTGAATGGAACTCACTTAAACTCTCTTTATCCTTCATTCTCATGTTCTCAAAATCTCTTCTAAGAGTTTGAAGTTTTATAGATTTTACATTCTCATCCTCCAAATTCTTTTTGTAGGATTTCCCAAGCTTCCTTTGATTTTTCGGTACCCATTATTCGGGGAAAAATCGAATCTGCTACAGCTTGTTGTATCTTCGACAATGCTGCGGCATCTCTCTGCTTCAACTTCTTCAACTCCTTTAACTGAGTCATGGTGAGATCTTCTTCCTCATCGTCGAAGCCTTCATCTACGAGTTCCCACAAATCTAATGATGCTAGTAAGGTCTTCATCTTCTTGCACCAAAACTCGTAGTTCTCTCCGGCAAAGATTGGTAGAGAAACTTGTTGTGTATTTTCCATCTTTATGTGAAAAACCACTATTGACGATAGACGGCGGAGAAATCTTCTATCTTGTGGAGTGCTCTGCTCTTGCTCTCACCTTCTTGATGGAGAAATTTTTGGTATTTAAAACCAAGCTCTTGATGCCAAATGTAAGTTTTTGAGGATTGAAATACCAAAAATCTCCAATATATTTGTGTGATTGAGAGTGTAAATTTTCAGATTTGGGAGATGATATTGGGAGAGGAGAATTCACGTTCTTGATATTTTGTGGTTGATTCAAAATGATCTTTTCACACTAGCTTCTCCAATACACTAAAGCATATATATACTAGGCTAGGCTAGACTAGACTACTATTCCAATCTTCGGAAGTTTCATTTAACTAATACATATTAATTATATTTAACATATTAATTAAAAAAACTAGCACATTAACTACAGAAAGAGAGTGCCTTGGATATGATGGCTTTCAACTTCGACTGAATCCTTCAAAGGTCAGAAACATGAAAAAATGAACAATCAAGCTTTTGCTAATTCCTTTTCATTTTTAGCAATATTTTCATTTAGTTTTGTTTCTGCTCTTGTATATAGATTTCCTTGAGCCAAGAAAATATAGTGGGGTTTGAAGAAGAGGCAGACACTATCATCAAATATCTCACTGAAGAATCAGAGGAGCTTGAAGTTATCTCCATCACCGGTGCGCCTGGCTTTGGGAAGACTACTCTTGCATGGAAGATTTATCACGATCCATGAATTCGATACAAATTCTCTTCTTGATTTGGGTTAATGTTTCCCAAGAGTTTAACATGAAGAGAGTTTTTCTTACCATTCTAAAGAGGTTCACTGACCTAGACATGTCTGTTTTGTCTAATCCTGAGTTAGCCCAAAAGGTTCAATTCTATCTTAACAAGCAAAAATTCTTATTGTTCACGGATGATGTTTGGACTATTGAAACATGGGAATCTATTGAGAAAGCCTTGCCTAAGAGTAATAGAATGGGGAAAGTCGTGATAACCTTCAAACACTCAGCATGTTGTCGGCCGGCTGCTGCACGGAAGAAGTGTTCAACAGGGCCTTCAACCTAAAGAACTTGGGGATACACGGGCAGCTCAACATTGTTTTAGACGTGAATCTAAAACAACTTGTTTGTCTCCAAAAGTTGAAGCTAGTACATGATGTGTTTCCTGAGGTGAACTGTTTGAAACCATTGATTCGTCTTCCTCGAGCAGATAGATTCCCTCCCAATCTAAGAATGCTGAAATTGTCATCTACATTTCTGGAGTGGAAGCATATGTCAACATTGGGAATGCTTCGTAATCTTGAGGTGCTCAAATTGAAAAAAAAAAAAAATGCATTCATGGGTAAGTCCTGGGATGCTGTTGGTGGTGGATTTCCTTCTCTTGAATTCTTGCACATTGAATCTACAAATTTAGAGTTTTGGACAGCATTAGGTGATTCTTTTCCTAAGCTTAGATGTCTCGTGCATAAGAACTGCAAGGAACTCGAAGAAATTCCATTTGTGTTGGTGAAAAGCCTTCAGACATTGGACATTGAACGCGTTTCTGAATCTGTGGTTGTGATTGCCAGGAAAATGGAGCTGGAGAAACAACAAATGCAAGGACAATAAAGAACTAAAAGGGATCAATTTAAGCTCATAATTGCTCCTGGTTATGAATGATAACCGGTTTATCTGAACTCCAATACGCTACAGCAACTGTGGAATGTGTTTATGGTGTTCTATATTTCCTTGAATTACAAGGTAAATAACTTTGCAAACATGACCTTAATTCATTACATGCAAAATTCAGAAAGTGTGCATACGTTCAACTTTAATTCACTGTGGAGAACTTTGCATGTTGCAGGATAATTAATCTAGTATTTAAGAAGGTATGAGTTATTCATAATCTAATTAAAAATATAATTAATTGAATTAAGAAATGAACTGAGTTGGCCCAACAATAGCAGGGACGTTGAAAAGTTCAACTAGCTAGCTACAGAAAAATCACAAAAAAAAAAAAAGAAAACAAATTATAGGATATCAATAAATTGGACTAATTGTTTTTGCCATAAAAGTGAATTGATAACACAAATCAAAATGAGCAAAAGAAACCCACATTCTTCCTTAATTTTTCCCTCCCTCTAACGGCCGCATAACCATTTCATCTCCTCAAAAATTCAAGAGATTAGGAATAAAAAATGTGCATGGACTAAAGAATGTTCTGCCTTCCATCTGATCAATATCAGAAAAATAATGTGCTTTGTAACTATATGTTCATCATCGTTTACCTTCAGAACCAGTCATCAGCCTAAATCCACCCCCTCCGGCACTTTGTTGACCTTGTGTCTGTAGCTTCTCCTCAGCAATTTTCTTTGCCGACTCAACTACAGATTCGCTAACATTGTCAACGTGCAACATCTCAAGATTTTCTTTCAGCTGATCAAATGGAATCTGTACAAGTTGATTGCAGTCTTTAAGTACAAGACATCTGAGTTCAGGAAAATAACCATCCCTGGCTGTCCAAACCTCTAGATTAGTGCCTGCAATGACCAAGATTTCTAGAGAAGCAAAGCAGCCGTTAAGAGCCCGCCAGTATTTTCCCACGAATGCATTTTTTTTCAGTTTTAGCACCTCCAGAGAAGGAAGGTTTTTCAGCGTACCAATTTGACTCCATGGCAAAAACGTGCCTGAAAGTTCAAGGATCCTTAGATTGGGTGGGAATCGCTCATGAACTGGGAGGCGAGATAATGGTTTTTCAGATGCTACTTTAGGATATACATCATACACCAGCTTTAACTTTTGAAGAAGATGCAATTCTTTGAAGTAGTCCACTTCCAAAATACAGGCCAGATCGCCACGAATTCCCAAGTTCTTTAAATTTTTTGCCCTATTAAACACACCTTGTGTGCAACATTGGGCAGATAATCTACTCAGTGATTGAAGTTGCTCCCCGGCCGTACCTTTCAGCTTATTTTGAAGAATGATAGCTGCTTTCGTCTTCAAATGCCTCAGATGCACCATCTTCCACATATTCCCCTTGATTTCAAAAGTACGTGAATTTGTCTCAATCGTAATACTTTGTAGATTCCAAAGACTGGAGATGGCTTTGGGAAGAACCCTGAAATCATCACCATCACCAGACAGAGCAATGTACCTCAAATGAATTAGTTGGGTAAGCTTAGATGGGAATTTAGTCAGCTTGATAGGGTTCACATCTAGAACTCTAAGCCTGTTGAAGTTGAAAGGAATGGGGGAAGTCCCTGCTGGCAGTGAGGTGACTGTGACTGCATCCTTGGCGAAACACAAGAAAGAATGCACTTGCGGGCCCTTTGGTTGTTTGTTGAGGAAGTCCACTACGTGGGAATGGATGCAAATCCGACGCCGGTTTTGTATTTCGGAAACCGGAGGATAGAATGTTCCTTCACTTGTAGACATTTCCATCTCCTGAAACAAATTGTGGTTTTCAAGGGAAGCCTCATTCTTGCAGAACTCACGGATCAAATCATGAACATGGCATGTTTTGATGTAACCGTCAGGCTTGATATTAATATTATCAACCATGACTAGGTTCCTGTCTCTCAGATCCTTGAGATGGTCGTACGCCACTTCCTCCAAGCTCATGTCTGGCTTTCGCCATATGAAGCCTTCTGCAATCCACATGCGGATTAATCTCCTTACGGGGATCTGGCATTCTTCAGGAAAAATTCCCAAATAGAGAAAGCAGTATCTCAGGTCAAGAGGTAGTTCGTTGTAGCTCAAGGCAATAAGATTTGTGGTGCGACCCTTTTCATCGTGTAAGTACTTACGCACACTTTTGGATACCTTATCCCATTGAATTCTCTTCTCGTTCACTCCTGTTGATGTTGAGTATTTTTTTAGAAGAACTCCTGCTATAACCACTATTGCAAGCGGCACTCCACCGCATGCGCAGGCTATTTTTCTTCCCAATTCATCCAATTCACGCGGGCAAATGTTAAGATTATCAAATACTTGCAGCTGAAGAAGGTCCCAACTTTTGCTTTCATCCAAGAAACCCAGCTTGTAGGGTTCCCTTCTACAATTTGCTTTCACAGCCACACTGTTAATTCGACTCGTTATAAGGACTCTTCCCTCACTATTATCCTTTGGCAGAGCTGCCTCGATGTGTTCCCAATCTTTTTCATTCCATAAATCATCCAGGAACAACAAGAACTTCTGATTCTGCAGATACAATTTTATTGCTGCGGCCAAATCATCATCACTCAAGCTTGGAGTATCTACTTTGGCTAAACTCTCCAAAATGCTGAGAAACACCTTCCTCTTCTGGAAGTTTTGAGAAACATCGACCCAAATCACCTTCGGAAATTGAGTTTTAAGTCTTTTATCGTGATAAATTTTCCGGGCCAACGTAGTCTTCCCCAGGCCAGGCATGCCAATGATGGAGATAACTTCAAGTTCATTATATTCTTCTTCAGTGAGCAATTTGATGATAGTGTCTGCATCTTTCTCGAAACCCACTACCGTACCTCGTTTCGCAAAGCCCTACATGCAAGTAAATAATTATAATCTTATATATTGTACTTGAGATCCTCTAGTCTTAACTTGTGTGTGCCAATTGTGTGCCACATCTCAAAATTATTACGTTTTCTTTTTTTTTTTTCTTCAATTTTAATTTCTTTTGATTTAGTATAATTTTACATTATTATTTAGGGTTTATTCCATCCAATTAGAGTTTATAATTATTTTTTAATATTTAATTTTCATTTTTTAGTTAATATAATTGATTTTTGAGGTTGATTATTCCAAACTTAGGGTATATAATTTTTTAAAATTTTAATTTTTTTACAATAAATATTAATTAATATTAGTTATGATAAAACAAATTTTATTTTTATAAAAAATATTATTAACAATATATAATTTTAATGGTGGCACACGGTTGGTACACACAAGTGGGACTAGAGGATCTCTACTCTATATATTGTACATCGCAAAGACTCCTATACATAAGATGTACATCAGACGGTCAACGTGTTGACCCGATCAACGCGCGTTGATTATGTCAAAGCGTTGACCAAAAAATCGTAAAAACGGGTGATACTTTTTATGGATACAACTAATACTTTTTTTAATATTTTAATTGAATGATACTTTTTAGTGCTTGGATTGATACTAATATTAACAGTTTTTTTCTTTATTTTTTTCTAGCCAATACTTTTTATTAATACAAATGATACTATTAACCATTTAAAATGATACTTTTCAGTATTATGAATGATACTAATTTTGACGGATTTTTTGATCAAAGCATTGACTGAGTCAACAGGGGTTGACGCGATCAACATGTTGACCGTCTGATGTACATCTTATGTACAGAAGACTTGCCCATTGTACAATGTACAACACTTTCATAGTTGCAGGGTTCAATTGATATCCACTAGTCTTATTTTTGTGTTTCACTATTGAATTTGTTATTTTAATAATATTTATATAAAAATAAAAAAAAGTATTTGTAATGTAATAAATATTTATCTTCATCATTGACTTTTTTAGGTATTCTTCACTTTAATAAATATATACTCCTTCTGTTTCGTTTTGATTGTTTTTTTTTTTTGTCAAAATGTTTGTTATTTTATATATTTTCACACTCTCACCTCTAATTTTAACCATATCCTAAATCCTAAAAATATATATGAGAAAATGTTGTCTAATTTTTAAGAAAACATAAATGAATAAGATTTTATGCTATACATAGAGATGATTATATTAGTCCATAAAATTAATTGTTAATTCTAGATAAAAAAAAAATTAAAACAACAATCTAAACGAAATGGAAGAAATATATGCTAATAGTTCAGCATGTATTATCTGACACGTCTTCTTGGCGCAATTAAAATTATCCGAGCCCAACCATAAATAAAGAAATTGAAATTTAGCTTCAATAACTTTAATTGAAACTACTCTTAAGCATATAAATGATAATGAACACATAAATTTCAAGGGATAAATTAAACGTTAGCATGTTGATTGTATATATTATGGAATCAACTTTTTTTTTTTTCATTTTTTCTTTCATACCATATAACATGATTCAGAATACACACACACATACACACATATTGTAGTTGCCACAACTAAAATTATATGTTTTCTATTAAGAATTACTTAAATAACTTATATTAAACGAATCAAATTAGTGATTGAATGTCATTTCTCTTATCTTTTTCACCCCTCATTAATATTTGGTGAAGATGTAATTCTTAATTATTGACAGATAGTTAAGAACAATTTGTTAGTTTATAATCTTTCCATAAATTCAAGTTTTTTTATCTTGCAATCCATTCATTGGTTTGTAATCTGTATAAATTATGTAATAGTATAATTCTATTGAAATAATATTTAAATTATAAAATATAATATATTATATGTAGAGAATTAATTGCATAATATATTATATTACTATGAGATTATTTTTTTTTTCTTGTTTGCTATATGGTTGATATGATAAAAAACAATAATTCGTGGAGAACTAATTGATGTGAATGAAGAATTATAATAGTACAATGCTATTAAAATAAATAGAATATATTACAGCTGAATAATTAATTATATAATGATTGATGGAGAATAAATTTTTTATTTTTTATAGAAAACTTCTTTAGTATAACCAAATTAGTTTATAATCTTTCTATAAATTCAATTTTTTATTTTTCAATCTCTTCATTCGAATGTAATTTATATAGAGGATGTGGAGAATTAATTCATGTGGGTGAATGAAAAATTATAATAGCACAATTCTATTAATTTTTATATTTAAATTATAAAATTAAATATAATATATTATACGTGTCAAATTAATTATCTAATACATTATAATGTTGTGAGATTATATTTTCTAATTTTTTTTCTTATTTGGTATGGTTGATATGATAGAGAAATAATTGGTGAAAAATTAATATGGTGTGGATGAAGAATTGAAATAGTACAATACTATTGAAATAAATATAACACATTATATTAAATAATTAATTATATAATATAGTATATTACTATTTTACCCTTAAATTAAGTGAATATTATGTATATAATAGACAAATCATATTTTGTAAGAAACTAATTAAATATAATCTATTATATTACAAAAAAATGTAATTAAAAAAAAAAGATTAATTTAGGGAAGCTTTGACAATGGACGAAAATTAATCTTATATCTATATACCTTATTAAAGAAATAAGTTTGTTATTATTGTGGGATAATTTTACATAATAAAATTCAATTATAACAAAATTATTGAAATAAATATAATATACTAAAGAAATAATTTTTGTTATTATTTTGGGATAATTTTATATAATAATGTTCAATTATACCAAAGCTATTGAAGTAAATATAATATATTATATTTATAAATAATTATTTATTAATAGTTAGATATATTATATTACTTTTTTACCCTTAAATTAAGTGTAGATTATGGATATAATAGGCAAATCGTATTTTATAAGAAACATCCACACTTTTTATATAGGTATATATGTATAGATATAGATAGAGGTATAGATTTAGTTTTCCACATCAATTCTTGGGTTGTGGGTTGTTATTTTTGTTTCTTCATGTTTTTCTCCTTTATTATTGCTAGATAGCATCTAAGATGATTGGCCGCATTCAATTTTTTTTTTTAATTCATAATCAACCCCAAATTTAATATTTAATAAACACTAGCTTCATTGAAAGTAAATAAAAAGTTACCAACACCATTGTTTTAGAACATCTCCATATTCTACATAAAAATTGAAAAAAAATTAATAACAAATAATGACATTCAATTACAATTAATACAATGTATAAATTAAAAATAAATTAGAATAAACAAACAATATGTATTCATATAAAAACATGTGCATCAGCTTAACACAATTTATATTTCTGTAAAACAAAAAAAAATTGGAGGGCTAGGTTTGACTGTCTCCTAATTTTACTTATAATAACCTTGTATAAAATTTTCCAAATGAAAAAACCATATGTAAAAAAAGCAAAAAAAAAAAAAAAAAGAGTTGGGGCCAGCTGCCTCCTGCCCCTGCCCCCTGTTGTATCCCCCACTGTGAATGGGCACCGATTTTCTAAACGAGTGATATCAGTGATTGCTTTGGAAGCAAATGTGCTTTCTAGCAAAATTGTTAAAAGGGGGAGCTAGTCAATGTGGAGCATAATGATACGGTTCCATATCAGATGTATATAACCAATTATGAATGAGTACTTAAGTTATGGTTACGGTTCGAATAAGGGAACCAATTAGGCCCGAGATCTAGTACTAAAGGCAAGATTTGAGGCAAAGAATGAAAGGCCGGGATCAAGTACTTAAAGGCAAGAGATTTCCAAATTGACTTTGAGTGAGTTATAATATATCATATGAAATTAAAAGTAAAAAAATCAACAATAATTTTTGGTAGCAGCAATGGCTAAAATAAGCAAGAGAGACACATGACATATATATAATTCACTATTCACCTGCACGTTATAATCGTTGGGTCTTGTTGTGGTTGAATGAGGTATTTCACTTGATTGTAGCGTTGAAGAGGTGATTTTGTCTATCCCATACTTATCGAATAAAGGTTTGATGATGTCCCGCCTGAAGGACTTGACCTGATTGGCCAAGCTGATATAGTTTGTGTTGAGAAATCTACTCACAAACGTGGCGGACTTCTCCAACGCAGCTCTGGTGAGGCACTCGTCGAGGATGTCTTCGGCTTGATGAGCGACATCCCTCACCTGTCTTTCGTATTCTCTCGACGATCTTCTCCTCATCGGCTGGGCCTGGGCCCCCAATTCCTGGAGGAAGGCTGTCATTGTTCTCACTTCACTCTTCAGAAGATTCAGCTCATTTTCCGCACCGGAGACCAAGGCACCGTGATCAACTACCATGTTCTGCATATTTTGCAGCAGGACGTTTAGAGCATCCTCGGCCATTCTCGCTCTCTCTCTCTCTCTCTCTCTCTTTGAAAAAATTATCAACAAGTCATGTGATAGATGAATGGAAGGAAATATCGACTAGCGTGGATACCTATCTCACCATTGATTCGGACAAACGAATGGAAAATATTATTTCATTGAGTTACAATAAATTGCCTCATCACTTGAGAGATTGCTTCCTCTATATGGGGGTGTTTCCTGAAGATATTGAGATCCCGGCTTGGAAAATCATCCGCTTGTCGATTGCTGAAGGGTTCATTCAACAAAATGTGGGGAAGAGTTTGGAGGACGTAGCGGAGGACAATTTAATAGATCTTGTAAATAGAAACTTAGTCGAGCTTCATAAAGCCAAGGTTGGAGGTGGTATTAAAGCATGTCGAATTTCCTACATGATACGTGAATTCTGCAAGAGTAAGGCTGCACTTGAGGAACCAAATTCGTTCCAAGAGGTGAAAAGATCAAGAGGAGTTTTTCATCCCCCTGTTTCTGAAATACTCAGTTGCCGTCGACTTTGTATTCATTCTGATGTGATACATTTCCTCCGTGAAAAGCCTAAGGGTCCAATGGTTCGTTCCTTTTTGTGTTTCTCGGAAGGATCCGAGGACATGCCAGCAGAATTCACGCAATCAATCCCTGATGCCTTCAATTTGCTGAGGACTTTAGATGTGAAACCCATCAAATTCCCGAAATTTCCCCGGAAGATTACTCGTCTACTTCATTTACGGTACATTGCTATATCTGGTGACGAATTCAACTCTCTTCCTAAAGCTATCTCCACGCTCCAGAATCTACAAACTATTATAATTGACACCATGTTGCGTACATTTGAAATTAAAGCAAATATATGGAAGATGATGCGCCTGAGGCATTTAAAGACGAAGGCAGCTATTGTTATCAACAATGAAGCTAAGGGTGAAGCTGGGGAGAATCTTCAAACGCTCAGTAGATTGTCAACCCAATGTGTTACGAAAGACTTGTGTGGCAGGATCTTGAACATAAAGAACTTGGGCATTCGTGGGAATTTACACACTCTCTTTTCGAAAAATTGCTTGGCAAGATTGGAACGTCTTGAAAAGTTGAAGCTAGTGCATGATTCTGAAGATCCATTGATGCTTCTTCCTCAGCCAGCAGCATTCCCACCGAACCTCATGATCTTGGAATTGTCATCTACTTTTCTGGAGTGGCAGCATATGGACACATTGGCAGAGCTTCCCACCCTTGAGGTTCTCAAATTGAAAGATAATGCTTTCAAAGGGAAGTTATGGAATATTGATGATGGTGTCCGCTTTCCTTTTCTTGAAGTCTTGCTCATTGCAAGCACCGATTTAGAGGTTTGGACTGTCTCAAGTGGTTCATTTCCTAACCTCAGATCACTTGTGCTTAAGAACTGCAAGAAACTTAGAGAAATTCCGCGCATGCTCGTCAAAAGCCTTCAAGTGGTGGACATTGAACGTGTCTCCAGATCTGTAGTTGACAGTGCCCGGAAAATCGAGGAGGAAAAGCAACATATGCAAGGTCTACCAAGAGCTAAAGGAGCTGGATTTAAGCTTATAATATCCAAAATCAACTCTGGATAGAAGCCGAAGTTCTCTCGTGAGTATCACCTTTTCTTTTACCTTAGTTTTGTGGTGAACTGCTAAAGAATTAGAACCTACGAATCCATGTCTTTTTTCAAGCTTTTTCAAATGAACAGATGTATCAGTATGCTAGTAGGCAACACATGCCTCGCATGCAGGTGATTGATTTTATCAAAACTTATTTCTAATTTCATTATTATTTATGCAATTTAGTAGCTGTTTGGAATCAAATCTGGAATGTGACGGTTTTGGATATAGATAATTTTTTAAAAATACATAAAATGAATAATCGTATTAATTAAGTCATAATATTCGTTCATTTATGACTAGATTGACTTGTTTGTACATGGGTTTACATGTATGATTAGTGTGTGTATATGTGTGTATGATTTCATTTTTTATATAAATATAATTGAATATAAATTTGGTTCTGCTTTGGTGTTTTGTTGCAAAACATTTGTATCGACTCATCAATGAAATTTTGCTTCAAGGGATGACCATCAATTATATTCGTTTTTCTTTTCATTTATAAATTTCCGGTATTAATTTCTTTTATTCGGCATTCAATTTATTTTTATCCTATAATATTTTTGCATTATACACTTGACACTACGTTTCAGTACTTAATAAATTTTATATTAGACTTTTGCGAACGATTTGATCTTAATGGAAAACGTATCAATTATAATACTGAAAATTTTATAACACCAATAATAAAAACTATCCGTCTGATACATTTATATACAACCATTGCACAGAAGAATTTCCAAATATAATATATAGATCATGTGAATTATACTTTGACTTTTATTTTTCCTCCAAATTAAATATAGTTGAAAATGTCATCTATTTGGTGTCAATTGTAAGCATTTACATTCGTTTAGCTGTTTTTTTTTTCAAAGTTTAAAACTGATATAATAATTGGTTTTAAAAGTGACTTTCAAGCAAAAATATTCAATAGATAATTGAATCTAAATGTTGTAAATGATGGAAGAGTAAAAGTGTAAACCCGATGATATAGAATAACTTTATATAAATAAATAAAAAAATGCTTGACCAAAGAAATTAACTTGCTCCCTTGAATAGTGCCTCATATCTTGCTAATATTTAAATATAGTATCTTATACTTAAGTTGCCGCAAAATCATTTATTAGCATTTCAATTTTTATAAAATATTTTCTTTCCTTTAAATTTGTAGTTTCTATAATTAAGTGCTTACCGGAAGTAACAATAATAGTATATGGTATGCATGCAAAAAAGAATCCAAAAACATATTTGAATCACACTCACAAAAATCTATATAAAATAAAAATAAAAATAAAAACTCTATTCGGTATTTGTATGCAGAGTGCAAAATTAAATTTTAATTCTTGTTAGGTCCAAGTCATATTCTTTAATTTGGTTCGACTACTCTTAGCTTGTGACGATTGGATTTATAGCTAGTAAATTAAAGAAGATATGATGTCTGAGATACATATGTTCTTTATTCATGCATCAGCACTCAGCATTGTCAAACCATTCTATGAAATTCCAACCATCTCTTAAAAAATTAACTCAATTTTGTATTTCAGTCTGTGATATCTCACATTTTCTTATAACATTTTAATGTTATACAATTCCACTCTTCTCTGTATGTTTTCGAAGGATATATGTATGTCGTGTTCGTGTATTTGTTTCTTCATTCTGATTCTCTGCTTTCATTTCTTGTCTCAGATGCTAAAATATGTCTATTATGGCAATGCAGATCATCGCAATGGGAATTACAAAATCCTTTTTCTGAAAGTGAAGTCAGATGGTGTGGGAAATTCAGTGTATATTATATGAATGAGAAACTGTGTATTTCGTGTTTTCTAGATAAGGAATATTGTCGGATAATTAAACTAAATTCGAGTGTTCTGGATGTCTTTTGAATTCTATACATGTATATATATACATGAATGTGTGTGTGTCTTGGTTTTATGAAAGAACTTGGATGAAAGAATGTACAGGAATGAAATAACGATTGATGTAAAATTAGACTGGTGTTGGGCATCGCCTATATGTAAGTACCCTACGATTGTGAATTTGTGATCAATCAGATGCAAGTCCGCGTTGAATTATTAATAGATGTTACAACTTTTCTCTTCCATTCTTGCAGACAGAATTTGTAACAGCCCCAAATCACCTCAAATTTTTTTTTTCTTTTTATGTAAATTGTTTTATGCATGTGAGCTTAATTTATGATTTTTTATGACCCTCCTATTAATTAAATCAGTTAAATGAATGGTTTGCGCCCTAGTAGGACTTAGTGTAGAAAATAAGAGAAGGCAATGCGCATAGCAGCAAACATAAAATTGTATTTCTGATTTCTTAATCGTTCAAGTCATCTTCTGAAACTAAGAAGATCTTATTTATACAGAATAACAGCGTAAGCTCCAAGCTATGCTAATCTATGGCTATAATACTACAGATTAGATCTAGTGGCTCTAAACTAATACTCCAGTGGTCCTTGCTCCAAGTGCTCGACGTATTGCCATGTGGACAGTATGGTTGATAATGCTGCTCCTCTCCTCTTTATCTCGCATTGTTCAACCTCCTCTCCCTGCACAATACACATGCATGATTTTGGTCGTGAAGAATATGCATGTAGAGATGAATGCATGCTTATGCATGCAGCTGTAAACCATGCAAAGGTGATATTTCAACACTTATGAGATAAGCGTGTAAAACTTTCTATACACATTTGCATGGAAGCTACCGTCTCTGACACTTTCTCTACACATTTGCTTTTACCTTTCAAGTATTCCATGATTCAGTTTAGCTTTTAATAATTATCAATTGGTTTATTCCACTTCATCGTCGAAGACGAAGACTGAAGTGAAACAATTGATAATTACTAGAGAGAATGAGAAATGGCAAGAATAATTATTACTCTTTAGCGAATGGTTTCTCAACTAAGATTTTTATGCCCAGTCCGGAAATGTATGCTCTAATGAGCCAATTTCTTACATGCAAAATGCATCTCAATAATAATTACAGATGTTGCCTCAAAAAAAATTGTAAAAATAATAATAATTACAGATGAAACATGGATATTACGAAATACGAAATATATGTCAAATAACTGCAGCATCATATTCCTTACAAACCATGTTCAATTAGTCCAGTATCAGTGCAAGCCATGCATACTATTCATCCTTTCTATTCCCTTGTCTGCGGAAGTTACGTTGATTATTACAACATAAACAGGGCGTTTACTATGGATCATAGATTAGATAAATTAGATCGACAATGTATGGGGTTGAGTATTTGAAGCATTGAAGCTTCAGAATGGTTTAATCTACTACTATATAAAAAGAGCCATGTTTTACAAAATTTGATCTACCTATTATATCCCTATTACTTTAATTTAAGGGTAATATTGTAATATATTCTATTATAATATTTAATGAAATATAATATTATAATTTGATTTTTGAAAAGGTAATGATCTTATATACTATGTATTACCAAAAATATATATTATAATATACTACATTAGCTTTCAGATTAAACAAATTAAGGAAAAATTCTATGTCAAAATTTGTTTTTCGCAAAAACTCTTGTACATAAGATATACATCAGACGGTCAACGCGTTGACTGGGTCAACGCACGTTGACTCGGTCAAAGCGTTGACCAAAAAAATCGTGAAAACGGTTAGGGATACAACTGATACTTTTTTTAATTTTGAATGATACTTTTTAATGTTTTGATTAATACTAATCTTAACAATTTTTTTCATTATTATTTTTTTCTGGCCAATACTTTTTATTGATACAAATGATACTTTTGGGCCTTTGAAATGATACTTTTCAGTATTATAAATGATACTAATTTTGACGGATTTTTTTGTTAAAGTATTGACTAGGTCAACACGCGTTGATCCGGTCAATGCGTTGACCGTCTGATGTGCATCTTATGTACAGGAGACTTGCCCTTTGTGTTTTAATCCAACAAAGAAATAAAAAAATTTCATCTCATCAACATAAAAATAAATAAATTTGGATAAATTTTGACTATCACAAAAACTCCTGTCCATAAGATGTATATGAGACGGTCAACGCGTTGACCAAAAAAATTGTGAAAATTGGTGATACTTTTTAGGGATACAATTGATACTTTTTTTAATTTCGAATGATATTTTTTAGTGTGCCAATTGATACTGATCTTAACAGTTTTTTTCTTTATTTTTTTATTCTGCCCAATACTTTTTATTCATACAAATGATACTTTTTAGCCTTTGAAATGATACTTTTCAGTATTATGAATGGTACTAATTTTGACGGATTTTTTGATCAAAGCATTGACCGGGTCAACACGCGTTGACCCGGTCAACGCGTTGACCGTCTCATGTACATCTTATGTACAAAAGACCTGCCCTTTGACTATTGATAATTTCACGTAAAATTTTATTATTTAGTTTTCTCATTTTTTATTCTTTCACAATTTATTTAATGGATGTTATCTTTATCTCAAATTTTCCTTTTCATGTAATCTACATAAATGTATATCTCATTTAGTTTTTAAAGAATATTCAATTTTATTTCACCATTTTAAAAATGCTAAATAAATAAAATAAAATTATAATTATGTTATTATTTAATAACAAAAAAATAATTATTAAATTATAATTATGTTATTATTTAATAACATATTTGAACAATCGTATGATCATATTTTTGTGCTGCTGGAATGCGACTTGCAATAGTTTGATAGCTGAGCCATTATTTGAAAGAAAATTAAGGCATGATTAGTTTGATTACTTATAAAATTTAGGATGACTCCCTTTCCACATCACGATGAGATCTTCTATTCTATATTTGATATTTCAACTCCTGTTACACGATTCAATTTAAAAATTTAATAATAGGTATTACAAAAATAAAAATTAATCATATTTATAAAATAATCAATCATAATCATAATTTTTTTTGAAAATAAACTACTAAAAATAAATATAAATCCTAACAAAATCAATCCTAATTAATAAATGTAAAATTAAATTAAAATACAATGAATTAAAATTGATGAAAAATTGAAAAAATAAATAAATCATAAATTCAATTGTGGAATACGCAATGAAATATCAATTATAGAAGAGAAAATTGCTTGAAGCAAGCTTGTGTTTGCGTGCTAGTTTTGGTTTGTTAATTAAATATGTAGGGCCAGACTGTTTTGACTCAGTCTAACTAGACACTTCAACAGTGTTGTGCTCGAAATGGGACAACGTGTTGCAAATCATGTTACATTCCCTATTGCAACTCTTCAATATTTTTTTTAAAAAATTAATTTTTTTAATTTTTTAATTTATTATGATTTATTTTAATTTAAATTTTTTATTTAGGGTTTATCCATCCCCAATTATAGTATATTAAAAAAAAAAACTTATGCAACACCAAATGTAACACAAAATGCAATAGAGGATCTATTCTGATTTTTCTCTCTCATGACTTAATTCGGTTAGTTTATGTATTATATCAAGAGTTTCTAACTGTGGGGTTCTCAACTTGTGCATAGTTTGTGGTGAGAGAAGACAATGTAGTGGATTTTGATGATGAGGCAGCCACTGTAATCAGATATCTAATGAGTGAAGAATCAGAGGAACTTGACGTTATCTCCATCGTGGGCATGCCAGGTCTGGAGAAGACAAACTCTTGCATGGAAAATTTATCGCGATCCTAGGATCCAATTGGAATTCCCCTATTTGATTTGGGTGTATGTTTATGAAGACTTCAACATGAGGGATGTACTTGTCACCATTTTATGGAAAATCACTCCAAAAGATATGTCTGAACTGCCCGATGCTCTGCTATCTGAGATAGTTCGGAACAACCTCGAGAACAAGAAATTCTTAATGTTCATTGACGGTGTGCATACTACTGAAGAGTGGAGAGTTATCGAAGGTATCCTACCGAAGAGCAACAGATTGGGGAAATTCCTCATAACAACTCGCCACCAGCAAGTAGCAAGGCAAGCAAGTCACAACAGAGAACCCAACGAGCTATGTTTCTTCAGTATTGGTGAAAGTTGGGAGCTTCTCCAGCTACAAGTATTTGGTAAGAATAATAGTTGTCCGCCAGAATTGGAGGGGTCGGAAGGAAAATAGCCACGCAATGTGATGGACTGCCACTTGCAATAGTTTTGATAGAGGGAATTCTTGTTGAAAAATGTGTTGACAGAAAAAATTTGTGGGAAAAGGTATCGAATAGTGTGTGTAATTCTCCAGGATGATAGTAATAAACGCATGGAAAACATTATTTCATTGAGTTACAACAAATTGCCTCATGACTTGAGAGCCTGCTTTCTCTATCTAGGGATGTTTCCTGAGGACTCGGAGATCCCAGTGTGGAAGCTGACACTGTTGTGGATCGCAGAAGGATTCATATAGACAAATGGAAGGAAGAGCTTGGAGGAGGTGACGGAGGAAAACTTGAACGATCTTGTTTCTAGGAACCTAGTCATGATGGAGAAAACCAAGGCCAATGGGGACGTGAAAACATGCCATGTTCATGATATGATTCGATAGTTCTGCCAGAATGAGGCAGCATTTGCAAATAAGAATCTGTTTCAAGAGGTGAAGAAGACGAGGGAAGGGGTGTTTGATCCTGCTATCTCTGAGATAGTGAAGCGTCGTTGTGTTTGTATTCATTCCAATGTGATCTACTTCCTCTGCAAAAAGCCCAAGGGTCCTGGGGTTCGCTCCTTTGTTTGTTTCTCAAAGGAATCCATCAGCTTGCCACCAGAATTCATTCCATCAATCCCTGATGCCTTCAATTTGCTTCGGGTTATAGACGCGACTCCTATCAAATTCACCAGATTTTCCCCAAACTTACCAAACTAATCCATTTGAGGTACCTCATTCTATCTGTGAACGATTTCAAGGCTCTGCTTGAGGGGGTCTCCCGTCTTTGGAATCTCCAAACTGTGAAGATTCAAACCACGTCGCATGAGTTTGAAATCAGAGCAGACATAGAAAAGATGAAGCAACTGAGACATTTGAAGATGAAAGAAGCTATTGTTTTGAACAAAGGAGCAAAAGGTGAAGGTGGGGAGAACCTTCAAACCCTCAGTAGACTGTCAACCAAAAGCTATTGTTTTTGACAGGGCCTTTAACCTAAAGAACTTGGGGATTCGTGGGCAATTAAGCACTCTGATGAACACAACTTGCTTGGCAAGATTGGATCGCCTTGAAAAGTTAAAGCTAGTTCATGATGCATTTCCTAATACACCTCCTGAAAATCCTCTGATTGGCCTTCCTCGCCCAGAAGCATTCCCACCGAACCTAAGGATCCTCGAATTGACATCGACATATCTAGACTCTAGAGTGGAAGCATATGAGCACATTGGGAACGCTTCTTACACTTGAGGTGCTCAAACTGAAAGCTAATGCATTCGTGGGGGAGTTATGGAAGTTGATGATGAAAATAATTTTCCTTCTCTTGAAGTCTTGCAAATCGAACACACTGATTTAAAGGTTTGGACTGCCTCAGGGGATTCATTCCCTAGACTCAGATGTCTTGTGCTTAAGAACTGCGAGAAACTACAAGAAATTCCGCATGTGCTGGTGAGAAGCCTTCAAGTAGTAGACATTTAACGTATCACCAAATCTACAGTTGAGAGTGCCAGGAGAATTGAGATGGAGAAGCGACAGATGCAAGATCAATGAAAAGCTAGAAGGGGTGTGATGAAAATTGATGCACATTCTAGAACATTTTAGAATATGCTAAAGATGAATTTTCTAGAATATGCATAGATGATGTATCTAGAATATTCCATGTATAGAATATTCTAGAATATATTAGATAAAGAATCTATAGAGAAATCTAGAGATTTCTCAAATATTATTATATAAGCATAATATAGAGAATTCTAGAGAATTCTCTAACATTCTCTTTGTAGTATAAATATAACCGTGTATCATTTGTAAAGGAGTGAAGTGATAGAGAAATAACAAGCCATAACATTCCATCTTAATCCTACTCTCTCTCTCTCCATCCCTTTGCTAACCTTGATATATACATCAAGTCCTCCTAACTCTTCATACCTTACCACAACCTTTACCAATCCTCTACCAAATACCTTGCTCCACTTTGCTCTAATATCATCAGTGGTATCAGAGCCTAGTTGGATCATCAACTGGGCATAACCAGCTTTCGCGATATACACTATCTAAACACTCCCACTACACTTTTCAATATCATTCCACAACTTTCACTATGACCAATCTCTTAAATAACCACCAAATCCCAATTCCTACTTTTTCGGGAGAAAATTATAATTATTGGGCAATCAAAATGAGGACTTACTTATGGGATATTGTAGATATCTCAAGGCTTATGGGATATTGTAGATAAGGGATACACTATTCCTGAAGATGTATCCATTTTATCTATAATAGACAAAGAGAAATTTAACAAAGATGTAGAGAAGGATAACTTGGCTCTCTACACATTACAGATAGCCATGACGGAGTCTGTATTTCCAAGAATCAGTGGAGCTCAAACATCAAAGGAGGCTTGGGATACTTTAAAGAAGGAATATCAAGGAAGTGATAAGGTACGTCATCTTATACTACAAACTCTCAGGAGAGATTTGGAGAATATGAAGATGAAAGAGTCTGAGACCGTAAAAGACTACTACATTCGATTAAGAGAAATAGTAAATCAATTAAAGGCATATGGAGAAAATATTAGCGATAAGAGGGTAGTAGAAAAGATACTAATTACTCTTCCAGCTAAATATGATCCTATTGTCACAACAACTGAAGAAACTAAAGACATAGAAAAGTTGTGTGTGACAGAATTAATAGGCTGACTTGAAGCTTATGAGAAAAGACTGAGTATGCGTGAAAATGAATCCATGGAAAATGCATTTCAGTCTAAAATCAATATACGGTCTCAGAATTCTAAAAATGGGGGAGAAGAAATGGAGAAAATAATAAAAATTATAGTGGAAATGGTAGTCAAAGAAAATGAAAATATCCACCATGTGGATTTTGTAAAAGGACCAATCATCTTGAAAAAGATTGTTGGCATCGAGATAAACCACAATGTAAAAATTGTGGAAGATATGGTCATTTGGAGAAAGACTGTCGCTACAACAAGAAGCATCAGGCTAATTTCTCAGACGAAAAGGAAGAAGGAGATAATCTTTCTACGCCTGTGTAACACCCCGAAAATTATAGGTTGAAATCTAGTTTAGAATTTATTTAAATATTTTATTTAAATAATAAATATTGAAATTTAGTCAGTAAAATGGAAGAAGACGTCGAGAGAATTATTTTGACACCAAGAACATTAAAATAAAATATTATTTGAGAACTCGATGTAATTTATTTCATTCAAATATTTTGAACCCAATTTATTTTATGTCAAGTTTAATATTACAACCCAAAATCCAAGTCCATTTTAGCTCAAACCACACTAGCCACCTAGCTCATTTTCATGAGAGACACGTGAGTATATGCGTAAGCAAATTTGTTTACAGCTGTTGGATTAGCAGAAGATCGAGAGAGAGAAGCAAAGTGAAGAAGATTAGAAGAGAGAGAGGAGCAGATTGAAGGAGAGAGGAAAAGAAGAGAAGAGAAAGAAGAAAGGGGAGAGAAGAGAAGAGAGATCGAGAGAAATTGAGGGTGAGAGAGAGATTGCCAAGAGAGGGAGGGAGAGAGGGAACGGGAGGCAGCTGCCTCTGCTATCCGACACCACAGGTGCCGCCCCGCCTTAGCCGTTTAGCTGCCTGCGCCACCGCCGTCGCCAGAGAAACAAGCCGCAGCTACTGCCCATCATCACCTCCGTTCAGCTGCCATCTTCGTCGGCATCGTTCCAGTTCATTTCTAATTCTTTTCTCTTGATTTTCGGATATGTTGAGTATCTATATGTGCTCTTCGTTTCATCTTTTGATGTCGTTGTCATCCGATGGCCGAAAACCGGCCAAATCACCGGAAAACAAAATCATTTGCATTTTCCGGACAGTTTTCTTGCTCCATCTTAATTCGACTTTTTAGCCCTTTTATTGTCGAAATATGGGAATGTGTATTTGAGGAACGTTTTTAGGTGTATGTCTTGGGGTTCTGCATAACATGGAATTTCTTTATTTGGAGTTTTAGTTTGTGGGATATGATTTATTTAGTAAAACTGCTACACAGGGAAATGAAAACGAAAGCGAAAACCATCAAAAGGAGCAGCCCCACCACCTTGTGCCGCAGCCAACTTGCGGTACGATTTCCCGCTGATCCGACCGTCGGATTTGCCCCAACTTTATACCGTTTTGAAGCTCTTCTTATATACTACGCATATCTAGCTTCTGACCGTGAATCAGAAGTCGTTTGCTCCACCGAAATCATGCCAAAAGGTAGCGTAAAACTGCTGTCAACATCAGGTGCACGGCTGCTACTGCTAAGACGATCCTTCTACAACCTTTCCGGCGATCAAAACCCATCATTCGACACATGGTTAAAAACCTCTCCCTACAATCCTTACGTTTATCGTATCATATTCTAATTTCGATGTTGTTTGGTCTATCGTATTTATGTCGAAAGATGACGGAAGAACCTTGTCGGACGTCGATCGATGACTGCAATTGTTGTTGCTGCTGCATTGACAGCAAGTTTCCAATCTTTCTCCCGCTGAGGCTACATATAATTCACGGGTAGAAACCTCTCTTCATAATCTACAATTGCATGTATTCAGTTCTTATTCTTGATAGAGGTTCGACGAATAAAAAGTAGGTCAAAGTTGAGGGCTCTCAATTTCTAAAAAAATCTGAAAATATTGACTTATTTTGCTTCAAAATCCTCATTTAAATATGGTCCTAAGTTATTTATTTAATGATGTTTAAGTATTAGATTTATGGTTGAGAGCTGAAGCTAGCATGGATTATGTTATGTTTTGAATGCGATTAGAAAGAGTTTTAAAATAAGGTGGAGTTGGTCATGAGTTTTGGTTAAGTTAATCTTGTATTGTCCTTAAATTTGAAGGGGATCTTTTGATGTATTTCTAAAGTAATTGGGGAATGTGATATATTTTAAAGGGGTGGAAGGTGATCCTTTAATAGTTTAACAAGGATATAGCTTAAAATATAAATGACAAAATACCAACCTTAGTCCCCAATATTTGGAAAATGTATTATGTTACCCAAAATGTTTTAATCATTGAATGATACTACGATTAAAGTCCACTAACCTTATATGACTAACCTAGATACTCGATTTACATTCTTTTAGGTATTCGAGCTCGATCGATCCTAATGTTTATGGATATATATTTATTATTGTTCTAAATCGACATTAGCTATTAGTTAAATAGTCAAGACGAATTCCCAAAGTAAGAATCTTGTTGATTTGTAGGCCGAAGAGTGTCTGGGGCGATTTAAGATTCTTAGTACAGTTCATCATTTCGTAAGCAAGGAGATCGATCATCAAGGTGGGTTAGACTATACTATTTTTGCAAATTGTATCTTTCGAGCTATTAAGCTCTTCTTTGTTAAAATTGCATATGTGACTATCTGTGTTAAATATTTACGTGCTATTGTATGTTGTCAGAGTCTCATAAACCAGCGCTGTGTCAATGTGAGTGGCTACAGTATGCATGCATTATTTGTCCTACCCTACTCCTTGTCGGTGAGACTAAAATGAAACACTTATTGGTTATACTCTTTGGGTATATTATGGTCATACTCAACTTTATGCGCTGGTGATGTAGTTCGGGCTGCGGGCAGTGACGGGTTATACTCTTAAGCGCGTCACGATAAAAAGTTTTGGTGAACTTAGGTTACTTCCAACTTTTAAACCTCCTAAGCTTCACTACCTGCATGGACACAGATAGATTACTTTTACAAAATGATTTGCATAACTTAAATTGTGAGAACTTGCCCACTGAGTGCATTAGTACTCAGCCCAAATCTTTTCAAACATTTTCAGGTCAGTACGCTGGAGCGTGGAGGTGACGAGGCTGAGATATAAGCTATTATGATTTATATATTTTTCCGTTGACCCTTTTTGTTAGTATTCTATTAAGAATTGAGCTTTCGCACTTATGGTATTCTTTTGCTAAATGCTAAGAACTCTGATCTTCGTATTTTGTTGATATGATTCTGCTTCTCTGATTCTGAACATTTGTTGACTTCCTAGTTAACATGTATCATATGCTTAGCTACATAATTATTCCAAGAGAAGGAAGCCCATCTTTCGTTATGTCTATTTGATCATTCATTTTGGCCTATGGAAGGGCTTCATTTGTTCAGCATATTGGTATCTGTTGCTTTTGTCGACCTATGAATGGGTCTATTGATTGTTGGTATCTGGTTATTTGTTTCCGTTTGGCCTATGAAAGGGCTTATTGAATTGTTACAGCTTCTATTCTTCTCTTATAAGCCGTAATAAACGGGGATTCTCTCTAGTTACAGAGGTTATGCTGTCTAATTTTTCGGAAGGCATAACCTATCTTTGGCATACTTGGTTGTTAAATTTTATTCCAAACATTAATCCTTTTGGATTAACACCCCGTCATTAATTTAATTACCCCATTTCTTTTCCGTTTATTAATTCCCACCCCCGTGGCGTCCATTTCCATGATCTTTCGGGATCGGGGTGCTACAAAGTGGTATCAGAGCAGGTTTGCAACTCTGTAGACCTACCGGGTCTTATTTCGTCTTTCATTGAATTTCCGTGTGGTATTAGATAAGCCCTCAGCTCATCACTCACGCAACAGCTTAAAAGGTACACATGTTTTTATGCGGCTTTTAGTTTTTAAAAGTTCACATTAACTGTTGAAATGTTATGTTTGTCTGAAAAGAAAAGATTAGGATTCACCATGTTGATGGGAATTCCTCGAAAGATTAATTTTTATGTTGATTGCATACTCTGATCAACTACGCTAATTGTGTACTCTGTTGCTATGGTGATAGCATATTAGTTTTGAAATAGTTATGTGACCATACTGGTTGTTGCCGAAAAACTATGTTGGTTACATATATGTACGAACTTGTTTATCTATGCCTTGTGCATACTTGTGATATTGGGAATGTGCAGAATGCATACCGTGAACTGTCATAGCTGAAAAGTGTTTGTTATATATACTCTGAAATGAGTACGAGAACTTGAAAGTGCAAGAGCGTAAGATGAACTTAGCCTATAGTTGTTGAACTTAGGCTGAATTTGTAAACACTAATGAGATTGTTGAGAACATAGTTTGACTGAGGAAACGTTTCATTTTGATGACTGAGCATAAACTTACGGCTCAGAATAACTGCCACATGTATATCACGATGATCGGATTACGAGATTTCATACGTATACCAAGAAAGATATCGATTCAGTGTTTGAGTTCGTTGGGGAAATAACCTACTCTATGGGGGGTCAACATCCGGTTAGAAGAAGTCTTTCAGATTGAGCTGTATTAAAGTTGACCAAGAATTTGCGTTGTTACTAGGAAGATGGACACATTAAGGAATAAAATATTTTGAAAATAAAAACATAAGTCAACGATCTATGTGGAGACTGTGAATTTTTATGGGTAGATATGTTAGACGATGATGGCTACTACAAACAGGGTTCAACATCAGAATTGTCACCTGAGTGAAATATTGAGGTAGACCGATCAGTGCCTTTTATACCTCCAGGTGGAGATGAGGTTATAAAGCTTTAACTTCGAAATAGAAGTAAAGAAACGAGTAATCAATTTATTGGCCAGTTATCAGATTGTAGATCTACTGCAAGTTCAAGGAATCCCTACACATGATTTCAGCTTGAGAGTCGTGTTTAAAGATCCAATTGTTGTTTCAGAGAGTGAATGTAGATTCGTTCTCCCAGATAAAAGTTATTCGATTCAGTAGATAGCCAATTGAGGCCATGACGTGTTTCATATTTAGGATTTGTCGCTTGTTTTAGATCGATTTTTAGAGTAAAGGTAAAGATTGTCGTTACAATTGCAACCAAAATAATTCGAAGACATGTCGGTCAGGTGTTCTACTGAGCTCTCAAAAGACGTTAAATTCAAACTATTGTGAGTCCAGGAGGTATCATAGATCAAGTCGTTTTCTCGTATCCTTCCGATGGGTAGGAAGTGATCCCCAGATATCGCTTTCCCAGCCAGGCGCAGCCGATTAAAGTCTAATCGACTTATGTTATTTTATAGCAACCTCTTAAAGACGAAAGTGCGAGATGCTCTAGAAAGAAAAAGAACCCGAGGAAGATCGTTGAGATGATAGATCTAGTGGTTGGTAGGTTGAGAGCATCAGTATGATAGGAAGGTTTGACAAATCTATTTGTTCATTCCCATCGATCACCCTTCAATAACCTCATTTTATTTAAAACTTCTCGATCAAATCCTCTTGGATAATTTGTAATCTTTTGATGATACTCCTTTGATCATAAAAAAAGGTAATAGCACTTTCTTGTTAGGCTATACTGACACCTTTGTGAAAATTTTTGAGCACGGTTCTCAGTTGCTAAGTACTGATCTTTCTTCCTTTATTCCTATATATCTTTGTACTGTGCGAGAACCTTTTGAGTTTATGAGTCCTCTAAAAAGGCAATATTTTTGAATAAATAATCTAGTGTTATATATCTTTCAGTTTTTGAACTTGTTAAAGATTATTGATCAGATAAAGTCCTCACTCGGAAGCGTCTGTTTTCTTTTAACTTCCAATCATAGAACTCGAGTGTGAGTCCTCAAAAAGGAAAGAGAGTTTATAGAAGTATTACTTTAGGTGTATCGTCGGAGAATGAGGATAGTATTCCATAGTGGGGAATGAAACCGAAGTAGTACCAGTAAGTGCTCTCCAAAGTTGAAAGTACATTTCTAAAGTAATTTCTTAGTTCGTAACGTTTAAGACGATCCAATGGATGATGGCAAGTAAGTTCTGAGCTTACAGATAAAGTCTAGATGTGCGATCTTTATGCAAGCGATAACCAATGAGAACAGGATAGTCGGATTACCACCTTGACGAAACAGGAATTTAAAGATTGAGTTGCATCGAGAATATGTTTCAAAGCACAAGAAAGTCGAACCTTAAGGTTTTAAAGAACAACATGAAGCAAGCTTCAAACCTGATAGAACGTGCAAGGCAACCATTCAAGGACGTGCCTTTTCGAAATGCGAAATCATGGGAAGATTTTAAACAGTGCATCGTGATAGCTTTAATAAAGGATAGAGAGAGGTAACCAACGTTCAGGCTTCCGGGAGGATAAATCTGCTAGTAAAAGCAAAATGAGTATAGACTCTTCAAAGAAGTATGTAATCAGGAAAAAAAAAACAGATAGAGGGCTAGAGGTTGAGAATCAATCTAAAGTATGAAAACCTTAATGATTCCAGGCAGACAAGTGAAGAAAGTAGGGTTTTGAACCCTAAGGATGTACTTGATACTTCTTCTCAGGGATATGGAAATTTTGGGACAAATATCTTTTTAAGGAGGGTGGAATTGTAACACCCCGAAAATTATAGGTTGAAATCTAGTTTAGAATTTATTTAAGTATTTTATTTAAATAATAAATATTGAAATTTAGTCAGTAAAATGGAAGAAGACGTCGAGAGAATTATTTTCACACCAAGAACATTAAAATCAAATATTATTTGAGAACTCGATGTAATTTATTTCATTCAAATATTTTAAACCCAATTTATTTTATGTCAAGTTTAATATTACAACCCAAAATCCAAGTCCATTTTAGCTCAAACCACACTAGCCACCTAGCTCATTTGCATGAGAGACACGTGAGCATATGAGTAAGCAAATTTGTTTACAGCTGTTGGATTAGCAGAAGATCGAGAAGAGAAGCAAAGTGAAGAAGATTAGAAGAGAGAGAGGAGCAGATTGAAGGAGAGAGGAAAAGAAGAGAAGAGAAAGAAGAAAGGGGAGAGAAGAGAAGAGAGATCTAGAGAAATTGAGGGTGAGAGAGAGATTGCCAAGAGAGGGAGGGAGAGAGGGAATGGGAGGCAGCTGCCTCTGCCATCCGACACCACCGGCACCGCCCCGCCTTAGCCATTTAGCTGCCTGCGCCACCGCCGTCGCCGGAGAAAGAGGTCGCAGCTACTGCCCATCATCACCTCCGTTCAGCTGCCATCTTCGTCGACATCGTTCCAGTTCATTTATCATTCTTTTCTCTTGATTTTCAGATATGTCGAGTATCTATATGTGCTCTTCGTTTCATCTTGTGATGTCATTGTCATCCGATAGCTAGAAACCGGCCAAATCGCCGGAAAACAGAATCAGTTGCATTTTCCGGACAGTTTTCTTGCTCCAGCTTAATTCGACTTTTTAGCCCTTTTATTATCGAAATATGGGAATGTGTATTTTAGGAACGTTTTTAGGTGTATGTCTTGGGGTTCTGCATAACTTGGAATTTCTTTATTTGGAGTTTTAGTTTGTGGGATATGATTTATTTAGTAAAACTGCTACACAGGGAAATGAAAACGAAAGCGAAAACCATCAAAAGGAGCAGCCCCACCACCTTGTGCCGCAGCCAACTTGCGGTACGATTTCCCGCTGATCTGACTGTCGGATTTGCCCCAACATTATACCGTTTTGAAGCTCTTCTTATATACTACGCATATCTAGCTTCTGACCGTGAATCAGAAGTCGTTTGCTCCACCAAAATCATGCCAAAAGGTAGCGTAAAACTGCTGTCAACATCAGGTGCACGACTGCTGCTACTAAGACGATCATTCTACAACCTTTTCGGCGATCAAAACCCATCATTCCGCACATGGTTAGAAACCTCTCCCTGCAATCCTTACGTTTATCGTATCGTATTCTAATTTCGATGTTGTTTGGTCTATCGTATTTATGTCGAAAGATGATGGAAGAACCTTGTCGGACGTTGATCGATGACTGCAGTTATTGTTGCTGCTGCGTTGACAGCAAGTTTCCAATCTTTCTCCCGCTGAGGCTGCATATAATTCACGGGTAGAAACCTCTCTTCATAATCTACAATTGCATGTATTCAGTTCTTATTCTCGATAGATGTTCGACGAATAAAAAGTAGGTCAATGTTGAGGGCTCTCAATTTCTAAAAAAATCTGAAAATATTGACTTATTTTGCTTCAAAATCCTCATTTAAATCTGGTCCTAAGTTATTTATTTAATGATGTTTAAGTATTAGATTTATGGTTGAGAGCTGAAGCTAGCATGGATTATGTTATGTTTTGAATGTGATTAGAAAGAGTTTTAAAATAAGGTGGAGTTGGTCGTGAGTTTTGGTTAAGTTAATTTTGTATTGTCCTTAAATTTGAAGGGTATCTTTTGATGTATTTCTAAAGTAATTGGGGAATGTGATATATTTTAACGGGGTGGAAGGTGATCATTTGATAGTTTAACAAGGATATAGTTTAAAATATAAATGACAAAATACCAACCTTAGTCCCTAATATTTGGAAAATGTATTATGTTACCCAAAATGTTTTAATCATTGAATGATACTATGATTAAAGTCCACTAACCTTATACGAGTAACCTAGAAACTCGATTTACTTTCTTTTAGGTATTCGAGCTCGATCGATCCTAATGTTTATGGATATATATTTTTTCTAAATCCATTAGCTATTAGTTAAATAGTCAAGACGAATTCCTAAAGTAAGAATCTTGTTGATTTGTAGGCCGAAGAGTGCCTGGGGCGATTTAAGATTCTTAGTACATTTCATCATTTCGTAAGCAAGGAGATCGATCATCAAAGTGGGTTATACTATACTATTTTTGCAAATTGTATCTTTTGAGCTATTAAGCTCTGCTTTGTTAAAATTACATATGTGACTATCTGTGTTAAATATTTACGTGCTACTGTATGTTGTCGGAGTCTCATAAACCAGCGCTGTGTCAATGTGAGTAGCTACAGTATGCATGCATTATTTGTCCTACCCTACTCCTTGTCGGTGAGACTAAAATGAAACACTTATTGGTTATACTCTTTGGGTATATTATGACCATACTCAACTTTATGCGCTGGTTATGTAGTTCGGGTTGCGGGTAGTGACAGGTTATACTCTTAAGCGCGTCACGATAAAATGTTTTGGTGAACTTAGGTTACTTCCAACTTTTAAACATCCTAAGCTTCACTACATGCATGGACACAGATATATTACTTTTACAAAATGATTTGCATAACTTAAATTGTGAGAACTTGCCCACTGAGTGCATTAGTGCTCAGCCTAAATCTTTTCAAACATTTTCAGGTCCGTAGGCTGGAGCGTGGAGGTGACGAGGCTGATATATGGGCTATTATGATTTACATATTTTTCCGTTGCCCCTTTTTGTTAGTATTCTATTAAGAATTGAGCTTTCGCACTTATGGTATTCTTTTGCTAAATGCTAAGAACTCTGATCTTAGTAATTTGTTGATATGATTCTGCTTCTCTGATTCTGAACATTTGTTGACTTCCTAGTTAACATGTATCATATGCTTAGCTACATAATTATTCTAAGAGAAGGAAGCCCATCTTTTGTTATGTGTATTTGATTATTCATTTTGGCCTATGGAAGGGCTTCATTTGTTCAGTATATTGGTGTCTATTTCTTTTGTCGACCTATGAATGGGTCTATTGATTGTTGGTATCTGGTTATTTGTTTACATTTTGCCTATGAAAGGGCTTATTGAATTGTTACGGCTTCTATTTTTCTCTGATAAGCCGTAATAAACGGGGATTCGCTCTAGTTATAGAGGTTATGATGTCTAATTTTCCGAAAGGCATAACCTATCTTTGGCATACTCGGTTGTTAAATTTTATTCCAAACATTAATCCTTTTGGATTAACACTCCGTCATTAATTTAATTACCCCATTTCTTTCCCACTTCTTAATTCCCACCCCCGTGGCGTCCATTTCCACGATCTTTGGGGATCGGGGCGCTACAGCCTGTCATGCAGCAACAGAAGTAAAGGATGACACCTGGTTCCTAGATAGCGGCTGCAGCAATCACATGACCGGAGACGAGAAAAAATTCACAAATATTGATAAATCAATCAAATCCCAAGTCAGGCTCGGGAATGGAGAACTCGTAGAAGTAGAAGGCAAAGGTACGATTGTCGTCAATACCAAAAAAGGTACGCGCTTCATCCAAGATGTACTGCTAGTCCCCAAATTAGATACTAATCTACTAAACGTGGGTCAAATGATAGAGAAAGGATATTCTCTAGTATTTAAAGAAGACTCATGCACAATATATGATAATAAAAACAAAAATATGGCGATAGCTGTGGTAAAGATGCAGCAACAGAGAAATTTTCATCTGCGCTGGAAGTACATAGAAGCAGCTTTAAAAACCAAAGAAGATCAATCTTGGCTATGGCACCGGAGGTTCGAACACTTCCACTTCAATGGATTGAAGAAACTCCACTAGAAAAACATGATGAAAAATTTTCCTGCCATCAAGGTGGATGACGGCGTGTGCGAGAAATGCATGGAAGGCAAACAACATAGGAAGCCATTCCTTTCAGGCCAAACATGGAGAGCTAAGCAAATCCTGGAGTTAATCCATACAGACGTGTGCGGTCCCATGAGAACACCAAGCAACGAAGGAAACAGGTACTTCATCCTCTTCATTGATGACTATACTAGAATGAGGTGGGTCTATTTTATGAAAGAAAGATCATAAGTCTTCACTATCTTTAAGAAATTTAAGAAGCTAGTGGAGAACCAAAGTGGACGAAGAATTAAAGTCTTGCGAAGTGATAGAGGAACAGAATACACGTCCAAGGAGTTCAATAAATTCTGCGAGGATGAAGGAATCAACCATCAACTAATTGTTGGCTACGCTCCAGAGCAAAATGGCATCTCGGAAAGGAAGAATCGGACGGTGATGGAGATGGCCAGAACGATGCTAGTAGAGAAAGGCATGCCAAAGAAATTTTGGGCAGAAGCAGTATATACTGCAGTCTATTTACTCAATAGATGCCCAACAATGGCAGTACAAAATAAAACACCGATCGAAGCTTGGAGTGGATGAAAGCCATCAACACAACATCTCAAGGTCTTTGGGAGCATCTGCTATGTGCATATCCCAAAGGAAAAAAGACATAAATTGGAAGAAAAAACAGAGAAAGGTATATTCCTTGGCTACAGCTCTCAGTCTAAAGGTTACAGAATCTACAACCTAAAGACTGGAAAACTAATCATCAGTCGTGATGTCGAGTTCGATAAAAGTGCATCATGGAACTGGAACAAAGAAAAAATTGAAAAACAAAATATCATAGTACCACGACTACAAAGTTCCGGTGAACATCATGATGAAGATGATCGAGATGACCCGCAGTCTTCTCCAGTTGTTATACAACCTCCAAGTCCAAGAACATCATCCTCATCATCAAATGAGGAACAATCTTCTCCATATTCAACACTAAGGAAGGTGAAGGCACTTCGAGAAATCTACGAGACTTGCAACTTTGTAGCACTGGAACCGCAGAGCTTCGAAGATGTCATCAAACAAAAATATTGGATAGAAACAATGGAGGAAGAAGTGAAGATGATCGAGAAAAATGAAACATCGGAGATAATTGATCTGCCAAATAATAAGGAGGTCATCCGACACAAGTGGATTTGCAAGATGAAGTTAAATCCAAATGGTTCAATTCAGAAGCACAAGTCAAGGTTGGTAGTCAAAGGATATTCACAATTGCCAGGTATCAGCTATAATGAAAGATTTGCTCCAGTTGCTCATCTAAACACTATAAAGTCACAACAAAGACCCAAGTTTGAGAGATTACGAGAAAAAACTTGGAATTATCAAAATGAGCATCAAGGGGGAGTGATGAAAATTGATGCACATTCTAGAACATTTTAGAATATGCTAAAGATGAATTTTCTAGAATGTTATAGAATATGCATAGATGATGTATCTAGAATATTCCATGTATAGAATATTCTAGAATATATTAGATAAAGAATCTATAGAGAAATCTAGAAATTTCTCAAATATTATTATATAAGCATAATATAGAGAATTCTCTAACATTCTCTTTGTAGTATAAATATAACCTTGTATCATTTGTAAAGGAGTGAAGTGATAGAGAAATAACAAGCCATAACATTCCATCTCAGTCCAACTCTCTCTCTCTCCATCCCTTTGCTAACCTTGATATATACATCAAGTCCTCCTAACTCTTCATACCTTACCACAACCTTTACCAATCCTCTACCAAATACCTTGCTCCACTTTGCTCTAATATCATCAGGGTGGATTTAAGCTCGCAATTTCTCCTGGAGATGGACCATAGTCGTTTCACAGATGTCAAAGTTCCCTAGTAAGTACTCTTTATCATGTCCTTTGGGATTTTTTATTTCGTGTTGTCAAATCTAATGAACTTTTGTACATAGCTTTGTTTGATTAGCTAGGATATATATGTTTTAATGATTTTGAAAGTTCTGCTTAGTTGATCTGTGCCAAACATTTGTATTGATTTTCATCATTAGACACATTTTCCTTCAATGAAATAAAAAAAACAAATAAATATTTAGGCGTCATTTATTTTTAGCGGATAAGGGTATATCAATGCGGCAATCACCTATGCCTAATATTTACTTTTCTTAATTCTAAATAGGTGGGGAACCCAAAACCTTGATTTTTATTTTATTTTTATTTATTTAGTTTCCCTATATTTAATATATATACATATAGCATGTACACAAAAAACAGAATGTTCTCAAAGACATTTGTGAATATCATACTCGCAAGAATTTACAAAAAAGACAAAAAAGAAAGAAACTCCAGAGAATGATCGCTGGTTCTTTTCTAAATGAAATCATTTAGAGCATAAATATTGAAATTAGCATTGTCAAACCATTCCATGAAATTTGTAGCTAATTAATGTAGTCAAAAAAATTCCATTTCATTTCTAAAGAAACTAAGTCAACAGAAACTTATGAGAATGATTCCAGGAAAAGTGTAATAATTGAGGATCGAATTACCAAGATTTCTCCATTATGTTTGTATAATTTGTGTGATAATTTTCAGATTTGGGAGATAATTTTTGGAGCGGAGAATGCCTTCATTCAAAATATTTTTGAAATACAAAAAGTATACGAGAATTTTACATTAGAAGTAGTGTTTGTGTGATTATGTTGTGCAGATCTAATCAAGACAGGTGTTTGTGTTTCTCGAGCCAGTAGGCGGTAGTAGCGACAGAAATACACATAAAAATCGTAAGCACCGAGTTCTGATAGAGAGTTATTGATTATGCAGGTGGAAGAGCGATGTAAATTAGAATATGAGTAGAAGAAACATCTCTCACTCCTATGCTTAGGAACTCACGTACGCATGTCTGCACGTCGATAATGTGGTTTTCATAATAGCAAACAAGTTTATAATATCTGTTAAATGAATCTCAATCATCCTAGAATGTTTTTGCAGGATATATCTGAGTTTTGTCTCTTTAGTTTTATTCCTCTGCTTCAGTTTCTTGTACATTGGAGTTTTTGTCTCAGATGCTAAAATCTATATCTCTTATGGCTTTGCAGATCCAAGCAACGTATAGGGAATCAGAAAATCCTTCTTCGGTCTTAAAATAAGCCAGATGATCTGATGCATGTGGGAAATTCTATTTATATATAGTTTTCTCTATCCTAGTGAATGCTTTCTTTGATTCTATCTTTGTGTTGGAGCTGCTATGCTTCCTTATTTCGTGTTTTCTAAATAAGACCTTCATTTTCATTTATTTGCAATTAGCAACTGGAGAGGTTTCTGAATATTTGAACTCAGTCTAATATTGTTTTTCTGTAGTTAAATTAGCCCTTGTATCACAATCTTAGTTCCCTTTTAGTTTTCTACTAAGACATACAATACATTGATTTAAATTTTCTACGCATGCAGTTGTTGATGTTCTCATAAATCTTTGAAGTTATTAGCTTTTTTCCAATTTTTTCTTCAATTTAATTTCTTGTGGTTTAATTTAATTTTATAATTATTAATTATGATTAATTATATCCAATTATGATTTATATTTATTTTTTAGTATTAAATTTTAAATTTTTAGTTAATAATTGATTATTAGAAATGATTATATATTTCATAATTATAATTCTTGATTATATATTTCATAATTATATAAATTTTAATCTTTTTGTCGATAAATGTAAAGTACAGTGGATTATGTTAATGTTATAATTATTTTTTTATGCTCTTCTATAATAACAAATGATTTACAATCTTAATCAATCCTTTTCTTTTCCCTCAACAAAAAAAAAAGAAAAGAAAAGAAAAAACAACTCCCCAACAAGCCATCTATAGCATTCCACTGCCTTGATGGGCATCTACGATGACTCCTCATCGAACTGAACCAACATGTTGCATCAAGTCTGTCTGGGGGTTGAATTAACTCTCCACCGGACATATTTGGTTACTTTTAATTTTATGATCATGTAAATTATATTTTCATGCGTGATATTAATTATCATATGTTGAAATAAATATGATGTTATTTTTGTGCTTAATTACTAATGCAAAATATAGACATAACTGGAAATTGCTTACATGTAATGTCTAATCTCGTTGTTGATATTGAACACTCGAACGGGCAACTTTCCTTGCTTCATGTTCAAAACTCATAGCTCCAAAAAAACAACTCATTGATATTCTATTGTATTCCTGAACCGTGTCAGGATGGACTACAAACTATCAAATCAATGGGAACCCTAGGAATCGAGCTAGATAGCATAAGATGGGTTGTTGTAATTGTGTTACAATTTTTGAACCTCTAGCTCTCCCTAATTTATTAGGGGAGAGGTCGAAAATTCACCGTGTTTGGTTATTCATCTCTTGTTCTATTCATAGTCCATTAATGTTATATTAGGTTACAAAAGACATCTTGAAGAATATTAAATTTATCCACTAATTTATTAAATTTCTTATATCCACCTCGATGATATAATTAAATAAGTTAAGTATTAATTTCATTCCATTAAAAAAATAATACCAACTTACCAATTTAATAGATATTAAAGAATTTGTTATCTTCAACTCAATCATTCTTCATGTTTAAGATATAGTGTCTATAATTAATTATTTAAGCTTCTAACATTTATAATTAAGTAAACCTTTATCATGTAGGAATAAAAATTGTACATGATGTGTTTCATGTTTAAGATATAGTGTCTATAATTAAATATTTAAGCTTCTAACATTTATAATTAAGTAAACCTTTATCATGTAGGAATAAAAATTACACATGATGGGTTTCATATGATTTTTATGTTTCCTCAAGGGGATACCATCAACTCAATGCATCGAGACATGCTTTTCATATATAGTGCACGACTTATCATACATGAAAACGTCATCACCCAAGATATCGAGATTGTTGATCATATCATAAGAATATCACCAATTGATAAATCAAATCAGTAAATGCAACATATATATGTCCACCATTCTTATATATAAGATTAAGACCCCGAGTTCTCGAGATCTTTAATCTTTCACGTAAGGTCAAAAAAAAAAGAATAGTATCTCATCGTGATCTAATTCAATACACATGTTAGTGTACTATAATAATTTATTAATGAAGATAAATTAATCATTAGATTATTATAATGTGTACCGATGGTGTGTCTAAGACCATTAAGTCGTGAATCTTTAATACATTGCAAGACAATACTGATATGATCTTCCAGTGTGTAAACCCACACCATTATCTGCAATGCAAAGTGTATAGACACTTAATACAGTTATATAACAAATAAATGCATACAGTGACTATAAAATAATCTCATTCTATATATCATAAATATTATTGAATGCAATATCAAGTCCCCATAAGTTTCGATACGAGGTTGTTGAGGGTGATGGATGCTCTTACAATTCATCTCTACGAGTTCTCGGTTGAACTAGTTTCACTAGTTCATCTAAAATACCTTAGACTCACTTGCAACGAAAAGCTCCTAGTCAATATCCAAGCTTTCGAAGCTTCAACACTTGATTGTGAGTTGATATATTAACATCAAATCATCTATGGAGAATTCTTCACACCCGCCGATGGAAATTTGGGATATGAAAGAACTAAAACATCTTCAAATCATGGGAGGACGCTTGCCTAATCCGAAAAATTGGCATAGGTTTAACAAAATGTGAGTGTTCAAAATTGTACAAAGAAGGTTCTGAAAAGGATCCATAATCTAAAAAGGCTAAGCGTTCGGATTGAATTGGTGCCTGATGATAGAGTCAATCCCTTCCAATCCTTGAATTGTATTTCTCATCTTCGTAGACTAGAATCATTCAGATGTGTCATGGTGAATCCTCAACTCAAGTCAGAGGTTGTTGATCTGCCTGCACCAATCTCGATGTTCCCATCAAGGCTTAAAAAATTGAATTTGAGTTGGGTTTGGATAGGGATGGGGAAATATACTGAAATACCAAAATACTGTACCTATCATACCGAAAAATACTGAAAATACCGAATTTTCGGTATATCAAGATTTTTGGTACGGTATGATACCGTTAGGGTGAGCATACAGTCGGCTCGGCCCAAAACCGAGCTGAATCAAAGAACCGACCAACCAAATATTTTAGAATATTCTGGACCAAACCGACTGACTGTATGAGTTTTGACCGAACCAAACCGAACCGTCAAAAGGCTTCGGTTCGGTCGGTTATAGTTCCAACCGAATTACACAATTTTTCTAGCATAATTTTTTAAAATAAGCATTATAATGATAGAGTCATTTCAAAAGTTCCCTAATTATAAACACCACCATATCAGATCAGTATTCAAACAATAAGTCCAATAATTACAATCAAAATCCAAAAATCCAAAAGATGAAATCTAATGCATCAAAAAATAAAATATATAGTCTTCATCAAGTCTTTCTCTCGCTCTCTTGCTTTAATCATGAAGTCTTCATTGTGTTCTCACTCACATCATTTATGGAGAGATCTATCATAGCTACAAAAAATAAAATACAAATGATCACTTATCAATATAAATAAATTGTAATTGAACAATTATCAATAAGTAAATTATAATAATACATAAATACAAAACTTTCAAGCTTTTCAACACCATCCAGATCCTCTTCAATTGAAATTAGTTGATTTAACCTCCTCAACCAATCTTGAGTGCATATGAGAGCTTCTACGATTTTAGGAGTTAAAGAACTCCTAAAAGGATCAAGAACTCTCATTCCAGCACTAAAAGTAGACTCCGATGCTACCGTAGAAATAGGAACTGACAATATACCCCGAGCAAGCTGAGTAAGAACGGGCAACCTTTGTTCATTAAGTTTCCACCAATCCAAAATCTTGAATTCCTTCCCCACAACTTCAACACTTTCTTTCAAGTAAACATCTATATCATTTTTACTAGAAATATCTCCATTTTCGATTTTTTGCTTCTTGAATTTGTTTCCCAAATAATGAGAAGTCTCATTTGTCAAATCTGGAAATTCAGATTCATCCACAGGTCCATCTTGCACTGATGCACCACTTTGAGGTTGGTTCATTGCTTTATAAACTTCATACAACTCATTTAAAGCCCCTTTCACTGAAGTAGCCATATTTAAGCCCACCTCTTGTCCATATATTTCAATGAAGGCATACTCAAGGAATTCATATATATACCTTGGGTCAACAACCACAGCTAAAATATAAGCTTGTTCATTTTATTTGAATCTCCCCAATATTTGTTAAATTTTGCCCTCATTTTTATCCCCATTGAACTTAAATCCTTATTCGCACTCTTAATCCACTCATTCAATAAGCAGCTCATTGTTGAAATCTCATGAAAAAAATCATTAGAGGTAACATACAATGAGCCTGAAATCCTAATAGTTAGATTATAGAAAGAGGATAAAATCACGGTCATCTTTCTAACATATGCCCAATCCAAATCTGATGGGGCCCCATGTTCAAGCTCACGGTGGAAGTAGGGATCCTTCAATTCAAACTGTTCAAAAGCCTTTTCAAACTTGGAAGCAAAATTCAACATTAAATAAGTTGAATTCCACCTAGTAGGCACATCTAGTCATAACAAACTCTTGCAGTCAATGTTTTCTTCTTCACAACACTCCTTAAATCTTACCAATCTGGCATGTGACTGCCTAACATATCTAACTGCATCCTGAATCTTCTTGATTGATTCATTTATTTCTTTCAACCCATCACCCACTATTAAATTGACAATATGAGCAACACACACCTCATATGAAGAAATTTCCCATTCACCAAACTACCAACACGAGAAGTCAATTTATTTTTCAAAAAGGTCATGCAAGTATCATTTGAAGAGGCATTATCTACTGTCACAGAAAATACTTTTGAAATTACCTAATCACGCAAGCAAGCATCAAGTTGTCTAGCAATTTTCTCACCCCTATGACTAGCAACTGTGCAAAAGTTGATAATTCTCTTATTCAAAACCTAATTCTTATCAATAAAAATGAGTAGTAATGCATATATAATTCAACTTTTGCAAAGATGTCCAAGAATCAGTAGTAATGCAAACATGCTGGCCAGAATTCTTGAAAAAGTCATGCAACTTTTCTTTTTCATTGAGGTACAACTGATAGCAATCTCTTGAGATAGTCCAACGTGATTGAATATTAAACTTAGGCTACAATGTAGCAACAAATTCCCTAAACCCTTCCCCCTCTACAATTTTGAAAAGAAGTTCATCTTTAATTATCATTTCATTCAATTTCTTCCTACATAAATCCTGGCCAAATCTCCAATTAGGAAGACCATCCATGACCTCACCTCCCCCTTCACATATTGGTTGCAATGACAATTGTGATTGTTTTAGATCTGAACTACATGGATGTTTTTTACACTATTTTAAATGAGTCATAAGTGATGATGTGCCATTTTTTATTAGCATTTATTTCAGCCATCACGTTGAACCAAACTATCGAAAATTCACACACACTGCCGAACATGAAAAATGCACAAACATCAGACTAAATTAAATAGTAAAATTACATGACTACTGGTTTGCTACTCTGATTTTTGCTCATTTAGAGAAAATCAAAACACATTAATTTCATATAAGCTTAAGAAATCTTACCAAATACATATGCGATGGCGTTGTTAAATGTTAACTGTCGAGTGCTAAGGAATCGACGAGTTGGGTGGTAGGCGATGACTGTCGACTAAAGAGTGGCGATGGCTGCAGTGATGGACTGGTGGGTGAGGGAGGCGTGACCGCATGAACTGGAAAGGAGTTGCGGGCTTGCAGCTGCGTTTAGAGTTTAGACTTTAGGGTTTGTGTTTGTTGTGTGTGGTTGGGACTTGGGGAAATCATAAAGAAATGGGTAGACTGTGGAGTTGTTGCTATTTGATAAATGTGTATTTTTGTAATAATGTATTAATGTATTATAATAATATCTTATCATCAATTATTATTTTATCAAATATGTTTATATATTAGAGTTTCGGTCGGTTCAGTTATAACCGATGCCCACAAAGTTAAAACTGAACCGACCGAAAAAGAAATCGAACCGTAACCAATTGGTCCTGCCAACCGAAGCCAAACCAACCAAAACCTACGGTTCGGTTCAATTTGGTTAATCGACCTCGGTTCGGTTATGCTCACCCCTATATACCGTACCGTGAATTTTCGGTACGGTAACGGTATGAGCTTTTAAAAATTACGGTATACCGAGATTTTGATATACCGTGGAGTTTTGATATACCGAAATATCGGTATATACCGAAACTCCACGGTATACCGATATGCAGACAGTATATTGATATCTCGGTACAGTACGGTATATCGATATACCGATACATACCGTCTTTTAAAAAAAATCACATCTATAATTCAGTGTTGTAATTATTATATTGCATCATATATTTAAAATTTAGATTTATAAATATGACAAAGAAAAAAAAAGAAATACAGTGCAATAAAATAATATTTAGTAAGATTTTTTATAAAAGTTTAGCAAAAATACAATAATTGAAAATTAATAAATATATATGAGATATAAAAAAAACACTTCTCTATCTATATATTGATTTTTGAATATGACTCATATTGAAAAATAATAAACTAATATGAATGAACTACTTAACAAATGTGGATTACATGCAATTATGAGTAAAATAATTAATAAGGAAAATAAAATAAAATTAAATAAAAGAAATAGTTAATCATATAATTATATTTGAATTCATTTGATTCTACATATTGTAACATTTATTTAAAATTTGGATTCATAATTATAACTCAAATCTTTAATAAAATATATCAAAGATTCAAAATGAGAAAGAATAATACAATGCAATAATATAACATTTAATCATTTTATCATACAAAAAAAACTAATATGAGGAATTATACAATTATCTAACAAGATTACAATTATGAGTATAATTAAAAAGAAAATGAATAAATAGAAAATGAATATACGAATATGAAAATTGATGAGACTTTTCGATCTTTACAATTCACAAATTATCAAACAAGTTTTAAAAGAAACCAATCCCACGGTGCAAGTGTACAGTGTTGTAGCACGCGAAATCGGGTCGAACACAAGGAGTTATGGAAAATTCAAGCTAAACAAGCATCATACACATGTTGTTCCATAAGTTAAACTAAACGAATATTTTTTTAGGATTTTCTAAACTAAGCGAAGATAAGAACAATTCACGAAATCAATTAAAACGGGAAAAAATGCAAATAGATTAACTTAGGAATTTAATCAATAAGAAAACAGGATTCTAGGGTGATGCTCATCAACATAGGCACAATCATTATGACATGAATAACATGCTAATTTCCGCTCTCATGATTGAAACAAAATTAATCCTAGAACTCTCTCGTGCCTCTAGAACATAATTGGCCAAATAAGATTGCCCTATCTCTAGGGTTGAATTCAAACTTTACCAATTTAAGCCCAAACAATCACCAAATATCAATTAGATATTAAACTCTCATTATAACATCAAATTGAGATCATAAATCAAATACCCATGCTAAATTACTTTTCTCAAAGACAATTTAACACCAAATCTTGCTCCCAGGTGGCCAACCTAAAGAAAGATGCAATCAAAATATTAATTTATAAAGAAGAGAAAGAGAGAGAGAGAGAGAGAGAGAGAGAGAGAGAGAGAGAGAGAGAGAGAGAGAGAGAGAGAGAGAAGAGAAGTGTCAATTAATGTCAAAATTCAAGTACCCAATATCAACTTATATCACCCTAGAACAAGAAACTTAGCTACCTATACTTAGAATTAAAAAGGAACATGAATCAACAACAAAAATAAAATCCATGAGCAAGGTGTAGAGTAAACCCGAATTGTGTAGATAAAACTTCTCAACTCCAATCTTCTTGTACATGAACTTCTCCAAAACACAAAAATCTCCCAAAATTCTCCAAAACTTTCTAAGTTTCTAATTGAATTAAAATGAGGAGGGCTTGCCCTAGTTTTTGAACATGGGTCACTATTTATACCCCATGAGTTGTCGACTATTAAAATTAAAGAGAAAATGGAAATAAAATAAAAAAGTTCATAACAGGGCTTGGGAGGCGCGAGACGGGATCGATCGCGCCTCCACTCAACCGCGCGGGTCGCACCTTCTAGCGCGATCAAGTTGGTCATGCCTCATCCTCTTCAGTTGGGTCGTGCCACTCAACATGGTTTTTGGGCCTCTCTTTGAACGTTCGGTCACGCCAGCCCCTATGCACGGGCCGCGCCTTGCTTGGTGTTGCTCGAGTCGCGCCAATAGGCGTGACCGAGTTGGTTGCACCACTTCACCCTGGCGTGGGTCACGCCGTGCAACATGCTTTTATGCCCTCTGTTTGCATGCGCACTTGCGCCACACCCTGTGTCCGGGTCACGCCACCTTGTACTCTTCGGAGGCTCGATCCGCTTGTTTTATCCCTGAAACGCGAACAAAATGTGTCAAATGCATTTATTTAACAACTATAGCTAATTCGATAATTAAGGCAATAAATAAAGGCAAAAGTACATCCTAGATAATGAAACTACGCTCGGAAATAGGGTGAAAATCTCATTTGTCAAACATGACTAATGTGTGTATATATGAATGATAAATAATTTATATATATGTTTGTGATGATGATGAAAATACAAAAACTGAAGTATATAATCAAATATATATATATATAAATTAGAAATTGAAATACAATTCAATAATATAAGATGTTCCATTGATCACACATATATAATAACTTATTGCAACGAATAAGCAATTCTCAATATCTCATGCTAAGCATTTATAACATATCTAAACATGCTTAAGAGCTCAATTAACAATAATACTTCAATATAACTTCCTTCCTTCCTTTGTACAGAGATCAATTAGGCAGAGCAAAACATTTAATTGGACATTTTATCTTGCCTTATCATGCTCTAGAGCTTATTACCTCAAATAATATATGAGTATAGAATTACCCACCTCGATCACGGAGTGGAAGACAAAGCAACGAACTGTAAATCCTTTCCCAGGTCTCCACGGGGTTCATCTTTTTCTACAAAATCCGATTATAGATTTAGCAATCTATTCGAAGATCCTAAGTTCTAACGGAAACTTAAATCGAAATTAAACCATTCTACCCTTAACTAAGACTTTACTACAGATTACACGACTTTAGAACTTGATAAAGTACGAGGATGACAGGTTGGAAGAACTCTGTAAAACCTAAAAAAATTTCGAAAACAGACTTCGAAATGAGACACCAGCGTTGGTGGCCCACGAAACAACATTCCCTGCGCCGATGGAGTACCCAGTACTGGCGGGGCACTTCGCGCTCGCGCGGTGTCCTTGGTCGATAGGTTACCCCAGCGCCGGCTGGGTTCCCCGCGGCGGCGGACCTGGACTCTACAATTTTCTGGGTTTCGCTTGAACTGGAACACATTTCCGACGAAGAACGACGATAATTAAACACTTGAAAAACACAAAAATGAGCATGCTTGATTACTTGAAATAGATACTATAACGTCATGCATGTTATCAACTCCTTCGAACACTTAGAAAATATAACGGAATTTTAAATACGAAACTTAAACGGAATTGAACAGATTTAAATGATATCAACACATCATGACAACGGGAATTTAAATACGGCAACAACAAAAGACGAAATGAAATACAGAATTCAAATACGAAAAGGAACTGAAAATCGGGGTCGTCGAAAAAAATGGACGGAGTCGAGTGCGTCGAAAGAAGGTGGCTAGCGTCGACATCTTAACGGGTTGTAGCTGCTGCAGAGCCGCCTACTGCTTCTTGACGGCGCCCTTGCCCTCAGGCCTAAGCCGAAGGTCGGTCCGGCCACTGGACGTCCGACAATACCTTCCTCCACCGCCTACCTTTCCTGCTACTCCACTCATCACCTCGGAGAAACACTCACGAAGAATGCTCCACGCTCGACTCGAAACCTTTACTCAACTTTCTTTCCTCTTCTCTCTCTCTAAAATGAAATGGAGAATGGTGAAATTGTGTGAAATAAAGGAGGGGGAGAATTTCTATTTATAGGGAAAAAGGGTGGCTTCCGGGGGAAGCCATTGTAGTAGAAAAATACTGCTAAAGTAATTTCAAGCTCCGTTAAAAATTGCTTTATTCGATGTCGAGGTCAAAACGACCTCGGATATAAAATCCGAAAATACCGGAAAACTCATTGGATCATGTACTATTGAACCAACCTGACGTGGAATGAAGACAACGTCGTCTGAATAGAAATGAGAAAAGATTCTCTTTTTCATAAGACTGACAGATTTTGCTCCCGAGCGTTCGATTAACCTCGTATTGGCAATCCGTGAATGCGGATGGATTCTTTGGGTCATTTCCCATAAGATAGGCAAACAAGTCTTGGATCAAAGAAGAAGATTTTGTAAATTTCTCAAAATACAAACGCACGTGGAAATTACTATTCATTTGCTTTCTTAATACCATTTTCATCATCAGGACCTCAAATGATCTCGAATTAAAATTCTGAAAATACCGACACACTCCTTAGGTTGAAACCTTTCTAACAAGACCAAAATCAATCATAACAGAGTCAGGATCAAAATTTCCAAAAAGATGATTTTACGCAAAGTGACCCCTAAAGTCGTGACTTGCATCTGACTTCTCTTAAACCTTATTAAAATCTCTTCCTTAACCTCTTAATTATGCTTAAGAATTCTTTAATCCTTATTCGTTCGAAAATCTGGAGTACCTATTGCACTTTCTGCTCGAAGGACAGGAGCAGGTGCAACTTCACCTTGTTGTTCCTCATTCACAGCCTGAGCTCTTCTTGGAGGCATACTGTAAAACATCAAGTGTCTTTATAAGTCTTTATATTCCAGATTTAACAATCAATGATGCATTTATTTGAAGAAGATAAATGCCTCTAAGTGAGGTCTTTTAAGCATTCACTTTAGGTAAGCAAAGAATTAATTTATTTACTACCCTCAAAGTCAGTATTTATAGAAAAATTTTGAGTTTGAAATATTTCAAGTGAAGCGACAAGCTTACTTATTTACGAAAGAAGTCTATTGTGATTCTAAAAAAAAAATGGAACGGGATTTAGTTTGGAGATAGAAATTAATAAAGAGCTGTGAAAGAACTTATATCCGAATAAGGGAAAATTGCCCCACTTTGGAGGACTTGATAATATTAGGCATCAAATATAGTAGCAACTTATACATTCGATTTGGGAACTCAATGAATAGTTTTCCAAAATAGTTAATCAGGATGGCCAATTGGAAAATGTCATTACTGATCTAGAGTAGTTATACTATACTAGAATGCATCAAACATACATACATTAGTCAATGTGTCATAACAGCTGACATCATTGACCTATACTACTAGATCATCAAACTACTACTCTGGATGGCACCACCCAATGTTCGAGCCCAGCTTCTCAAGGTCATCGAGATTTTGAATCCCGAGTGTCCTCAGAAGACTACTGTCCAGGTTGGTGCGATACACTGGGTCAGGTAGCGCAAAAGCAGATGGGGTGTACACTGGAGATCCTAGGTGGTTGGAGTACAAAGACTCAGTCAGGTCCACTATGCAAGCGTTGGAGGGTCCAACCTCCCTAATCTCCTGGAACATGAACACGGGGCGGGGGTGGGCGTGCAGAAGTGGATCCCGCTATCTCAACCTCTATCACAATGGTACGCTCAGCACGAGCAGCAGCTATTTGGTTGGCCAGAGGCGGCATGAATCCTTTGTGATCAATGCAATGAGAAATGAATGCATTTGTAAACATGGACAAACTTCCGGACTCGACAAAGGTTAAAGGGTCGTGTATGATCGTATCTAGCAAGATTCTCCTAGCGAGAGGTTCTCATTTCTCTGGCAGATTCTCGATGATGTGGTGATATGCTTCCAGCTCAGCCATGCCTTGTCTTCTAGCCACGCGTACCCATGCTACTAAGAACCTCCCTACGTAGGCTGACAGTTGTTGTCCCTCTCGCCTCGTCAGCTCTCGAAACCTATCGACTCTGTCGTGAAGTTGCTGATGAACATTCGTACTCTTACGGAGGGTGGTATGCCTACCGGCCATCTAAAAAAGGATAACTTAATCAGTCTAAGTCTGAGTGACTTATGGGAGACTTAAAAGTCATCTTGAGTTTTAGTGCTATAGGCTATGTCCTACTACTTTCAATAACACCATGCTTGCAGTAGACTTATTCTTTCCAAATAGAGAAGTTTCCTCTAAACTTGTGTTCAGGTGTCAAATTCAAACAAACATTTTATTCATGCTTTGGAAGTGAAATTTTCAATCCTGTATTTAAAAGAACCTAGGAAATAATTTGGGAGTTATTTTAACTTTGTCTTTTGACTGGTCCTGTTGATCTAATGTTTTAACCACTATACTTATGCTTACCCGAGTAAATTTCACTTTGAATTTCATGGTATTCCTCATACCAACTCCTCTTGCTTGCCTCAAAAAATTTCCACCTCTTCTTATATTTCAAAAGTTATAGCCACAACCAAAAATTTTCTATTCTATCATACCTCGGGTTTTTGTTGAGGATGCGATGTTGTGATGGGCTGTGCGTTGTTGAGTGAGATCCTTCAGAACCAATCAATTTGAAATATGCATATAAACAAGTATTCAATAAAGAGACAGGTCTACAAAGTTGCAAAGCCTGCTCTGATACCATTCTGTAACGCCTCAGTCCCGAAAGGGCTAATAAATGAAGGACATGGGTGTCACTAAAAAGGAATAAGGTTTTGGATGAAGAATATGTTATACTTTCAAAAATTTGGGCAATATAACCTCTGTAACTAGAGCAAATCCCCATTTAATAACGGCTTATAAGAGTGCATTTTGAGATGACAGGATATTCAATAGTCCGACATGGACAAAATAAAGTGATAAACAGATACCAACAAATAATGATCTATCTATCAGAGTTCACTAGGAATGTCCTACTCATAGGGACGGAGTCAAAAGTATGTAAGACCCATTCGTAAGTCGATAGAAAAGTAAACAGATACCAACATGTGAATTAATGTGACCTCTTCATAGGTCAAAGCGAATAAAAGAACAGTTGGTATTTCAATAAACAGGGCTTCATCCCTTAAGCATTTATTTAGAATAGGCATCATTGTACTGGTAGTTTTTGGACATGCTATAATCAAGTTCTAATTTCAAATACTAAATACGATTATCAGAGTATTCAGCAGAAAACATAGCGGAAGTAATTTATTCGGATAACCAGATAAGCGGCATCTCAGTCAACCCCGCCATCAGCTCACATCACCAGCCTCAATATCTGAACCTGAAAACATTTTGAAAAGAGTTGGGTATGAGTACTAATGCACTCAGTGGGTAAGTTTTGAACTCAATTTACAATATGAAATATCCAACAATAATACACAACATATAGGAAGCAAATCGCAAAAGCGCTTCCGATATCTGCAAACCTTTTCTTCTCCTTTAGGATCCATCTTGCTCAGTCCGTCGTCTACTGCACTATGTAGCATGCTGCTAGTAGGAAAATGGACGGGTTACCTCGCTAATCTGAGGAGAGTATACCAGGGGTTACATAGCATTGACCCTGAGTGTGCTAGGGGTCGTCTAACAGTGACTCCTTATAGTGACATCCAGTCATAGTGTATGTGTGGGGGTTACCTCACAGTGACACCTTTAGTTATAATCATCACAGCTGCAAGAGTGTACAGTCCCGCCTATGTTCCACAATTATTTGCACTATAAAATCCAAGATTCTAGCACAAGCCTATCTCAGCTAAGCTCAACATCATCTAATAGTATCTCATAAAACTTAGCAATTAAATCATAGCTTAATCATGCTTATACAACTATTCCATAAGTATGCTCATATCCTAGTCACAATATCCCAACAATTATTCCAATAATATTCTAACAATATTTCATCAATAACTTAGTAATATCATATTCCATTGCATAAAAATTATTCTATAATTCTTTCTATAACAGTGACATTAAACAGGTAGAGCATAAAATATTTATTTGGCTATTTCTAAGTTATATATCCTGCATCTAAAGAGTTATTACTCTTAAATTGTATTTATTCTTTAAAAATAAACCCACCTTGATACTGAGCAGGCGACAGCACGATAGCTTCTGGATTTGCTTTCTTCCTTCCAACGGGCTCCACCGGTCCTACAATGTTGCTGCATGCCTTAGAACAACTACTATAATTTTTGGAATTTATCTACTATATTTGGAGCATTTATCTATATTTATTTATTATTATTTCATTCAAAAATAGATTGCGCAACTCTAATGACCTCGTATAAACTCGACACACAAGGATGGAAATTCCAAAATAATATTCTTGATTTAATGGAATAAAATGATTTGATAGAGGTCTCTTTCTAAAATTTATCATTTTACTCGATTAACATCAAATTTCCACCACAACACGTTTTAACCGTTTAAAAATTATAAAAATATTCCGAGATGATCCTACATATGCCAAGACTATAGTTTGAAAGTTTTAGAATTTTTTGATAACACATGCTTCCGGAATAAAAATAACTGTCTACTTTTAAAAATCGAGATTCATCAAAACTCGTCCAAAAATTATGAAACGTAGCACATTTATAGAAAAAAAATTTCAAGCAACTTTCTACTTTAAACTTTTTCGATTCGATGAGCGAAAATGGGTGAAAATGCCGAAAAATAGAATCTGGCCGGTAAATGACACTATTCACGTTTTTCGGCATTTTCGCCGGTTTCCGCCCACCGGATGGAAATGTGTTCAACATATGAAACGTAGAGCACACTTAAATACACAACATACTAAAATTTTAGATTAAAAGAACGAGAAATGGACTGAAACGAGCTCTTGGAAGGTGGCAGGCGGTGGGCGACGACCCCAGTGACGGCGGCGCCGGTGACCGACTCTAGTGGCTGCCCCCTGCTGGCAGTCCCTCCTTTCCGACTCAATTCGTACCTCAAAACTCCACTCGAACCTCGACTCCATCTAAAAACGCTCAAGAACACTCTAGAACGCTCGCCTATTCTCGAATACGCTTCGAGTTTTCTAATTTAGTTGTCAACACAACTTTGAGGGGTGAAGAATAATGAATGGGGGTTGCCCCTTTTATAGGAAAATCTTAGGGGGGTCGGGTATTGATTTTTCATATATAAAATACTGAAAAATAGCAATCCGTGCTAAGTGTGATTTAAGTAAACTGCACACAAGTGTTCTACGATATGTTGGGAACAGACGTAAGAACAGTAAATATAAAGCAGTTAAAATACACACGAAATTGGTAACCTAGTTCAGTTAATCAACCTACTCTGGGGGGACTTCGCCCAAACTTGAAGATCTGTTTGCTACTCCTTCATGAAGTATATTTAGGCTATTACATATACAGGACTCCCTCCTTATGCTATCCGTTCTTCTTCACGAACTCTTTCACTAAATGAAAGCTGTGAGATCCCCTCACAACCATGACACTATATTCCCTCAAGCTACCCACGACTTCAACTTACAATCTCTCCCGAGATTGCGTACAAAATGGATTAAACAACCCCTCACATGTTTCACTCAAAACACTAAATTGCTAGACTATCACGTTGAACTTTTGAAGGAACAACTACTAGCTAATACATGTGGATCACAAACGAAATTGACTCTCAAATAATATGCTAAGAGAATCTAATAAAGTCCACCACCGATTGTTGCAATAATCGGTCTTCAAATAGTCTTCACTTCAATGACACTGTTGGACACTTTCCGCCGATGTAGGTAAGTGAATATTGACTTGTGATCCTTCCAAACATGTGTAGATACTTTCCTTGTGAAGTAGGGTTAATTTTAGTACGATATCTACACCACAAGGCAGTCAAACGATTATATCTTGACCTTCCAAACTGATTTGGCGCAAGATCTTTCCGATATGAAAACTGCCATAATTAAACTGTTCATGGGTATGTCAGGAACATCAGAGCGAACAGTTCACCAACTGTTCTTCAAAACTTTGCACAGTGGAACTTTTGTCTTCAGACACATACTCTGGAACACATTGTCTTCTATATCTCACCAATACAAACACGAACCAAACATTAGTGTATAATGATGGCACTAACAATCTCCCCCTTTGGCGTTTATGGAAGACAATAACTCTTAATCTGCACTTCACACGAATAAACTCAGCAGATCAAAACATATAAAAACTTGATATTTATAAAAACTGTCAGGCACAGTTTTTGTTCGTCACGAACTCTCCCTGAATCTGAGCTGGGGAATTTTCACCAATCATCCACGAACTAAAGTTTTCACAGGCAGAGCTTCATTGTCAGGTTGATCAAATAAAATATACAAACCAACAAAAATAAAATGGGCACACAAAGATCCCACACAGAATATTGTTTTGTTTAAAAGCAAAAACAAAGTTTTTAGAGAGCACATGCGCTCTTCCTTCATCATCAACCTCCTCCTTCTTCGTTGTTTCTGCCTGCAGCATCAGATTCTTCTCTCCCTTAATGCCTGCCATAAAAGGCAAAGAGTTCAGAGCAGGGAGGCATCGGCATCATCTGGGATAGTTCCAGGAAAAATGGATGAGGATGGCTGGGCAGAAGCATCATCAGCAGCATCAGAGGGTCCACCGGAAGCAGTTGATCCCGGCACATTAACGGAGAGGGAAAGCCAAGTGCACGGGCTTTCAGATCCATCATCAAGGACTTCAACTCCTGTCTACGAGTTCGGAAGGTCCGGATGGATTTATCCATGAAGGTCACCTCTCGCTCCAATGATTGGATGTGTCTGTCGAAAAACACAGCATTGACAAAAGAATTAGGAGCAAATCTGCGTGGAACATATGCAGGCTCAGCGGCAGGGTCTGGAGCAGTGTCGCCAGCAGGAATATCACAAGCATGTTGAGCTGAGAATAGCTTGTGGCTAATCACTGAAAGAGGTTCCTCCGGCCTATATATATCCTCTATAGTAAGAACGTCATGCTGATTCATGATAATGGAAAAGATCAATCCAGGATATCCCAGGGGCTGCTGGATTCTGGGAGACTCTGCATGGGCAACCACATGATCAAAAATTATCTGGCCTAACTTGAACACCTCCTGTGTTCCAACTTTGAAGAGCAGCATGGCCAAGGTCTTCCCCATGGTTGATCTGTGCTTGCTAGGGAGTCAGTTTTTCACTGCAATTTTGTGAAGAATTGAGTACTTCACACTCAGGTCAGAGGCCATCAACGATCTCCCTTTTGGCCACACCAACTGGCTACCTCCTATCAACTCCACAGCGACAACATCCAAGTCAGGGACAGACTCAGGTGCAACAGAATGTGCATGTCCTAAATAAAAATTGATTATAACAGGGGAAAAATCAATCCAAACGCCATGCACATATGCAGAGAAGACATGATCAGATGTGACGTCCCTAATAGACTTATGCAAATTAGCATAAATTTCATGAACAACAGCAAAAACATATGCAGGAGCAGTATATGCAGACTCATCAAGGCGAGAATCCTGCAACAACTGAACCACTCCAATACCCTCAATATCAGACTCCACCAATTTACGCTCAGTCACACGTAAGCGCCCAACCACCAATTTAAACAAAGATTGATGAAAAGCAGAAAGAAACTTGTTGGAATCAAAAGAACCTGATTCAGGATTTGAACTGTCAGAGACATCCTCTGGAACAGTTTCGGCTTCTTCGACTAAAGGAGAGACGGCTTTAGCATTCTTCATCAGAGGTCTCCGAGACCCTGAGACCAAACCCATCAAACGCTTGAACTCACTCCGAGTTACTCTTCGCACAGAGACGGCGGCGGAAGCAGATTTCTTGGCAGGGATCTTTTTAGAAAAACCCTTTGGAGCAGCAACTTTCTTTGAGGATTTCTTTGTAGCAAGAGCTTTCTTAGCAGCCTTAGAAGATTGAACCTTCTTCTGAGAGAGTTTCTCCAAAACCCGTGACTTGAGATGAGCTATAGGAGTCTTATCATCATCAGAGTTGGCCTCAGCAGCATGGGATTCTTCCTTCTCATCCCTGAACTGTAACTTTCTTTTAACACCGCGAGAGCAGGAAGGTCGAACTACTTAATCATCAACAGAGGGAACAAATTCTGAGATAGAAGGATATGTCTCATCATCATCAACAACTTCGATGTCAACAGCAGCATCATCCATTACATCTTCAGATTGGGCAACAGGGTTCACAACAACAGTAGGAGAAGCTTCTCCTAGCGGAACCTGAATAGTGACGACCGGTGAGTCACGCGGAGTAGCAGGAACGAACGACAACAAAGTTGGAGTAGTAACAAGCCTCATAGCATCGATAGACGCAGCAAATTCATCAATAGACGAAGAATCAGCATGGATAGCAGCATCAATTGAAGCTTCAATAGCTTTATTCATCTCTAATGGTAGAGAGGAAGCTTCGACGAAAACCCTAGAAGAAATTAGGGGTTTTTTGAGCATAGCAGCAGACCCAGCACGAGAGGAGCTGAGAGGAGACAATGGAGTAGGCACAGATAGAGGAACATCTGTGGGAGCAGCAACAACCGTTTCTAGACCAGTCGATGCTGGAATAGATTTGAGAGAAAATTAGGGGTTTAGAGAGTTCCCATAGATCATTCCACAAATCAGCCGTGTTGATCTTCGGCTTCTTGAACAAAGACGGTTTGGAGGAGCTGGACTTGTCTGTCGTTGAATTTAGAAAAGCTTGAGAGAGAAAGGGTTTGAGCAGAGAATTAGCAAGAAAATTTTGAAAAGGTTCTGAATGCTATGAACAGATTCAAAAATTGATCTTGCACCCTTAATTAGAATTTCATAAAGGAAATTCCCAAAAATAACTGTCAAGCACACTTCCAGGAACACACTTGAAAAGACCATGAACACTTGGTCATTTTACTATCTCTGTACATACATCACTGACAAAGACTGTATAGAGATACTTCTCTCAAAGCAGAAGTTCAGAGAACACAAAGACCCAATGAGGATCTAACTATTTCAAACCTTACACTATCACGTGCCTTAGTAAAAATATCCACAAGTTGGGCATCTATTGCATCGTACTCAATTACAAGAGATCCATCTTCAATCAGTTCTCGAATAAAGTGGTGGCGAATATCTATATGCTTTGTCCGAGAGTGCTGGACAGGTGATAATCGGTATTTTTGTGCTTCTTTTGACTGCAACTTGGGGGTATTTCAATATAATTTTATAAACCAATTGTATATTTTTGATGTCCAAACCCATGTTTTAATCCAAGTGCAAATTCTAGGTGTGTTATTGAAGAATCATCGAGTTCAAAGAACCAGGCGCGACCCACAGCACGGATCGGGGCGCGACCGCTCCGCCCGCGCCCAAACATGGCTTTCGATGCGTCTCTGGCGCGAGCTACCGCACGGGTCGAGGCGCGAATGGATCGGGTCGCGCCAAGCCAGGCTTTCCACGTGTCTCTGGCGCGACCCACAACGCGATCACTGACGCGACCTCTCTCCCGCACCCAAACACTCCCTCGTGACCTTCTCTGGCGCGACCCACAGCGCGATCACTGGTGCGACCCTGCTCCCGCGCCCAGGAACTCCCTCGTGACCTTCTCTAGCGCGACCCACAACGCGATCACTGGCGCGACCGCGCTCCCGCGCCCAGACACTCCTTCGTGCCCTTCTCTGACGCGAGCTACAGCGTGACCTGGGCACGACCGAGCCCGTGTCGCGCCCAGACGCTCTGTTTTGCGTGCCTTATCAGCGCCTTTCCCTCTAATTTTGGGGAAAGGAGATTGAAAAAACCGGAGGTAGACGGATTTTTACAGGGAACCAATGATCAAACTCTAAAAATTTCTTCCAATCCCTATACCCCTTTTTCCCCTAGAAAATCAAAGATAGACCATAGAAATGAGAGGAGGAAGAGGGCTTGGGCTTGTAAAGGGGAGTTCTTGAAGTTTGAAGAATTGAAGTGGAAGGATCTTGTGCAATCCTTGTACATTCTATTGGTTTAAACTAATCTCTATTTATGATTCATGTTCAAGTAATTTATTTTGCTTTTAAGATTATGAGTAGCTAATTTAATTAGGGTTGGGGTGAAGGATCTTTGAAATGAGGATGTTTATTATGAATGTGGGATGAATGTATATTTCTTTGATTAAATCTTGTGGATCATTGTTGTGATTGTAAATGTTTATGGGTGGCCTCCATTTATGTTTATCTTTATGCTCAATGGGTGATTAGTTTTGCTCATTTGGTGTTTGTTGGTGATCTATGAGACCTTGTGGTTATACTTTGAAAGATGTATGAGCATTTAGGTTTGTAATTTGTGGAGGGGACTCTTTGTACGTTTGAGTGAAATGCTTGTTAGAGATAGCAAGTTTAACATCATTTTTGCATATTAGGTGTTTGAGAAAATGCTTAAATGAACAAACCCTAATCATAAATAAAGTTTTGATTTATATATGATCTTCATGTTTGTGTAAACCCTTAAATCAAGGATCCAACACCCTAAACCCCTTTTTTAACCCATAAATTTCATCTCTTTAGTGTTGGAAATTATTATAAAATTTTAAATCTTTATGTTGGATTGATGAATGAAGTGAACAACAACTCCTTTGACTTATTTGGTTTAAATAGTGATTGAGATTTAATTAGGCATTATTTGTGCATCTTAGAATATATCTCCTATTCCTTGTGGTTCGACTCGTATCATTGCTTTCTACATCCGTGTACACTTGCACATGACATGACTTATTATTTGAGGTATAAAATATCGCATCAAGTTTTTGGCACCGTTGCCGGGGAATAGATGATTTGGTTTTAAGATTTGTGCAATATTGCTCAACGAATCTCTTTACTAATTTGAAAATTTTTCTTTATTTTTGTTTCACATTGAAGTGGCTCACCTTGTAACCATTTTACAGGTAGTGTATGCACACTCGATCACAAGGACAACCCCCCATTAAGTTTGATCCAGAGATCGAAGCAACGGTTCGCCACAACAACGCACGTAGAAGGAGGAGAATGGCAGACAACCTTCCACCGGTGCAAGACCCGATAATTGCCCAAATGCAAAGGCAATTAGGGAAAATGCAAGAGCCACTTAGGGCCCAAGAAGAGGCTCGAAATAGGAATGTGGAAGCGCCAATCCGGAACCTTTTTCAACCCGTCATTGATCAAGGAGTGATCAATGGACCGCCCATTCAAGCCAACAACTTTGAGTTGAAGACATCACTCATATTGATGATTCAATAAAACAAGTTTCGAGGAACACCGACGGAGGATCCAAATGAGCATATCCGAAAGTTCCTTGAGTACACCGGGACTATCAAAGCAAATGGAGTTCCGGATGATGCAATTCGAATAAGACTCTTTTCATTCTCATTGGCGGACAAAGCAGAGTCATGGTGGTTGAGCCAAGCCCAAGGGTCATTTCAAACTTGGGATCAATTGGTGACGAAGTTCTTGCACAAGTTCTTCCCACCCGGAAAAACTCTAAAACTCAAAGGAGAAATCACCATATTCAAGCAATGAGAAGATGAGAGCATGTATGAGGCATGGGAAAGATTTCGAGAAATGCTAAGGAAATGTCCCGGTCATGGATATGGCACCGATCACCAAGTGTGCTTATTCTACACATGATGCAAGGATGAGGTGAGAACGCTTATGGATGCAGCAGCAGGTGGCTCTCTCTTGGCAAGAGGATCGGAAGAAGCCTTGAGAATCATTGAAGAAATGGCTTCAAATTCATTTCAATGGCCGGCTACAAGAGAAGGAGTTCAAATTCTAAAAAAGGTGGCTTCAACCTCGAGTTCGGATGCACTTGGGCTTTTGGCGGCCCAAATGGCTACCTTGAACTCAAAATTTGAAACATTTACAAATCCAAAAGCCGAGGCCTCTCAAAACCAATTTGAAGAGGCCAACTATGTGAATCAACAAGGAGGTTTTTCCAACCAACAAAGGCCATTCAATCCGGGGTACAAGCCCCAATACGAAGGTCAATATGGAGGAAATCAAGGTTACCAATACAAGGCACAATACCCAAATTTATCTTATGGTAACCCAAACAACACCACCCAACCACCTCCGGGTTTCTCCGTCACAAATGGAGTGATTGATGAAGAGAAGAAGCCTAAGTTGGAAGAATTGATGATGGCATTTATGGGCAAGAGGGACAAGTACATGGTTGAGTCACAAGCTCATGTGGCTAAATTGGAGAATAATGTTGGGGCTATTGGCATTCAAGTTAACCAAATGGAGAAGCAATTGAGCCAACTAGCAACCATTGTGGGGAACCAACATCAACAAGGGAAATTCCCGAGCAACACAACCATTAACCCGAAGGATCAATGCAAGGTTATCACTTTGAGAAGTGGCACCACTTATAAAGGACCACAAATGCCTACCAACGAAAGAGAAAGTGGTGAACCAAGTTCAAGTGATCAAACTAGCAAGAATGAGCAAGATGAACAACAAGAGGAAGTTGAGGATAATGAACTTTCCAAGCAAAATGTGACTTCAACAAAAGGGATGGTGGAAGCACCATCTAAAAAGAGGGAAGAACCAAAGGTGCAAGTGCCTTATCCTCAACGTTTGCAAAAGAAGAAGAACGAGGAACAATTCTCAAGGTTCCTCGACATTTTTCGAAAAGTTCAAGTAAACCTTCCATTAGTGGAAGCTTTGCAACAAATGCCGAATTATGCAAAGTTCCTCAAGGAGGTGATCTCAAAGAAAAGAAGATTAGGAGATCATGAAACGGTGAATCTCACGGAGGAGTGTAGTGCACTTATCCAAAGAAAGCTTCCAACAAAGTTGAAGGACCCCGGGAGTTTCACTATCAAAGTAACAATTGGGGATAGCCACATGGGGAAGGAATTGTGCGACTTGGGAGCAAGCATTAACTTAATGCCACTCTCTTTCTACTTGAAGTTGAATATTGGAGAAATCAAACCAACCACCATTTGTTTACAAATGGCCGATAGATCCATAACTTATCCAAAGGGAGTGGTTGAAGATGTCTTGGTTAAAGTCAAAGACTTCATATTTCCCGTTGACTTTGTGGTGTTAGACATGGAGGAAGATAAGGATGTTTCTCTTATTCTTGGAAGACCATTCTTGAATACGGGGAAGGCTCTTATTGATGTAGAAATGGGAGAGTTAACTTTGAGAGTTAATGATGAGAAGGTGATGTTTTCACTTCGAGAAGCAATGAGGCATAAAGAGGAGGAGATGCAATTTGAAGAAAAGTGCAAAGTGCTCGAGATGGTGAACTCGTGCATGGAATCGGAGCACATATTTGAACAAGTCTCGGGAATGCAAGATCCACTAGAGACATGCATTTCACACTCACTCTTTAATACATCTTCTTATGTTCTTATCCTTTCGATTTTCCTCTCATTGACACTATCTTTCTAATGAATTCTTTGCAGGAAGAATACCTGAGAAAGCCCAAGTTCCTTCCACTGAGAGAAACGGAACTAACATCAAATGAAGAGGAGTAAAAATAAAGCAAGTTGGAGTTGAAACCACTTCCACCTCACCTAAGGTATGTGTACCTTGAAGAAAGAGAACACAAACCGGTAATAGTCTCTTCCTTTTTAACGGATGAACAACTTGATAAATTGCTAAGGGTGGTTAGAAAATATAAAAGCACTATAGGTTGATCTATCTCGGATCTAAAAAGGATTAGTCCCTCGATTTGCATACATAAAATCCTTTTAGAAGAAGATTACAAACCAAAAGTACAACATCAAAGAAGATTAAACCCAATCATGCAAGAAGTAGTTAGAAAGGAAGTGCTAAAATTATTGGATGCCGGTATTATATTTGCAATTTCTGATAGTGAGTGGGTTAGTCCTACTCAAGTGGTAGCGAAAAAAGGGGGTACAACTCTTGTTGAAAATGAAAAGAATGAGATAATAGCAACTAGGTTGGTAACGGGATGGAGAATGTGTATTGATTACAGAGCTTTAAATGTGTATACAAGAAAAGATCATTTTCCTATCCCTTTTATTGACCAAATGCTTGATAGGTTGGCAGGGCATGAATTTTATTATTTTTTGGATGGATTTTCGGGTTACAATCAAATAATGATTGCTCCCGAAGATCAAGAGAAAACGGTTTTTACTTGTCCATATGGCATTTTTGCATATAGGTGGATGTCATTCAGGTTGTGTAATGCACCCGCCACCTTTCAAAGGTGTATGATGTCTATCTTCCATGGATTGATTGAAAATATAATGGAAGTGTTTATGGATGATTTTTCCGTTTTTGGTGATTCGTTTGAAAATTGCCTTAACAATTTGTCTCAAGTGTTGCAGAGGTGTAAAGACACTAATTTGGTGCTAAATTGGAAAAAATGCCACTTCATGGTAAGGGATGGTATCGTGTTGGGACACAGGGTGTCCGGAGGACGCCTTGAAGTGGACCGAGCAAAGATTGTAGCCATTGAGAAGCTACCACCCCCGAAAAATGAAAAAGGAGTTAGAAGTTTCCTAGGGCATGCTGGGTTTTATAGACGTTTCATCAAGGATTTTTCTAAAACTTCAAAACCTTTATGCCGTCTCCTAGAGAAACTGTCAGATTTTAATTTTGATAATGATTGTTTGCAGGCTTTCGAGACTTTGAAGAAGGCCTTGATTTCAGCACCCGTCCTCATTTCACCGGATTGGAGTCAACCATTTGAAGTGATGTGTGATGCAAGTGAGGTTGCAGTTGGAGCCGCTTTGGGTCAAAAACGGGATAAGCTTTTCAGAGTGATCTATTATGGGAGTAAGACCTTAGACACGACCCAGACAAACTACACCACTACGGAGAGGGAGCTACTTGTTGTGGTGTATGCATTCGACAAGTTTAGGCCCTATCTCATTGGGGCCCGAACTATAGTGCATACTGATCACTCCGCTCTAAGACATCTTTTTGCCAAGAAGGATGTGAAGCCAAGACTCATAAGGTGGATCTTATTACTTCGAGAATTTGATGTGGAGATCTGAGATAGGAAGGGGTGCGAGAATGTGGTAGCCGACCACCTTTCTCGGCTTGAACAAGTGGAAGATGATTTGGGGTCGTCACGGCCTATTAACGAGCTTTTTCCCGATGAAAGAATTTTAGAAATCAAGTCTCAACTCCCTTGGTTTGCCGACATTGTGAACATCTTGGTAGCAAAGGTGAAACCAACGGAGTTGGAGCCTTATCAACGAAAGAAATTCTTCCACAACTTGAAGTACTATGTATGGGATGAACCGTATCTATTTCGAAGATGTGCTGATTTGATGTTAAGACGATGTGTGCCAGAAGAAGAGTGGGGAGAGATCCTGAATGCATGCCATACCTCCCCAAGTGGAGGACATTTTGCTTCAAACAGAACCTCAAGGAAAGTGTTACAAAGCGGGTTATATTGGCCATCACTCTTCAAGAATTGTGTTGATTTTGTGAAGCAATGCGAACGGTGTCAAAGGATGGGATCCATCTTGAAAAGAGATGAAATGCCAATGAAAAACATAATTGAAGTGGAACTATTTGATGTTTGGGGAATTGATTTCATGGGTCCCTTTGTGATTTCAAATGGTTTCCAATATATATTGTTGGCTGTGGATTATGTTTCAAGATGGATCGAAGCTGTGCCTACTACTATGAACAATGCAAATGTGGTCTTGAAATTTTTAAAGAAGAATGTCTTGACACGCTATGGAGCCCCGAGAGCTCTTATTAGCGATGGAGGAAGACACTTTTGCAACAAGTGGTTGGCCGCATTACTTGCAAAATATGGAGTTCGTCACAACATCACAACGGCCTATCACCCTCAAGCAAATGGCCAAGCCGAGCTTACCAACCGAGAAGTGAAGCAAATCCTGCAAAAAGTGGTTAAAACAAATGGCAAGGATTGGTCCAACCTCTTGGATGATGCATTATGGGCGTATAGGACGGCATACAAGACCTCGTTGGGGATGTCACCATATCAATTGGTTTTTGGAAAATCTTGTCATCTTCCTATTGAGCTTTCACACAAAGCTTATTGGGCTACAAAAAAGCTCAATATGGATTTCATGATGTCGGGAGGTGAAAGAATTTTCTGGTTGAATGAGTTGGACGAATTTAGACACGAAGCTTTCGAAAATTCATCCATTTCAAAGATGCGATCAAAGATATATCATGACAAGCTTTTGAGAAAAAAAGAACTATCACCGGGTGATGCCGTTCTTTTGTTCAACTCTCGCTTGAAGTTGTTTCCCGGAAAACTGAAAACCAAGTGGAGTCGTCCCTTCGAGATATCAAGAATCTTTAACGGAGGTGCAATTGAGCTAAAAGGGAAGGATGGAAACTTGTTTGTTGTCAATGGACAAAGGGTCAAGAGATTTTATACACCGGAGATGACACTCGATAATGATTCCAACATTCCCACTGTTTGACAGAAAGTAAGACCAAGTCGAGCTACCGACAATAAATGAAGCGCTCGTTGGGAGACAACCCAACCTTGTACTTTTGTACATTCTCTTTTATTTTACGTTTTAAGTCTTTTCGTTTTTGTTTATCTATTTATTTGATTTAATATGCTGCTTTGAGTGTTTGTATAGTTTTTAAATCAAACAACAGGGTACACGGAGAAAACAAGCTCAACATATCAAGACACGGAGGCTCAGGCGCGGTACACAGCACGAGTAGAGGCGCGAGCACTAGTCGCGCCACATAGCGCGACCTACAGCGCGACACAAAGCGCGGTTGATCCCCCTCGCTCCCAAGCACGCGTGGAGACCCCTCTCGAGCGCGACCGACAGCACGAGTGGAGGCGCGACTGAGCCCGCTCGCGCTGAGAACAGAGCAGTTCTGAACGGTTTTTAATCTCCCCCTTTTCATTTTTTCACCCCATTCTCACACACCCACATTCAAAAACACTCGCACACACGAAAATCTACTCCAAGCCAAACCCAAGGTAAGAAATCCTCTCACATCTCCTACATTTTTGTTTTACCCATGATCTTGCCTAGAAATTACATGTAATTTTGGTGATTTTTGGTTAAAATTGCTAGAAATACAAATTAGGGTTCATATTGGGGGAAATTTTCATGAATTGAGAATATGCTTGGATTTGTTGTTTCTATGTCCTTGTTTGAGCTTTGATTTTGTTATATTGTGGATGAAATTGTAGAAATGGCACAATTAGGGCTAAAATTTGGGAAAAATTGCTTGAAGTGAATTGTTGCTTGGTGTTGTTGCTTCTAAATTTCTTCCATGAGCATGATAGACAATTATGTAGAAGGATTGAAGTTAGTTTGGAGATGCTTGTACTTGCATTGTTGTGATTTGAGAACAAGGGTTAGCATTTTTGAGATTGTGAATTTCTAGCCTTGTTCTTTGCTTATTATAAGTTTATGCATCAATTCTGTGAATTTTACAAATGTTGAGGGATTGATATTTGTTGGTGGTGATTGTTCATCACTTCTTGTTGATAGTGAACTAGAGCTTAGTAAAGTTAGGATATTTCTTTCCATTTCTTTGCTTTGTTCCTAAATTATTTGCATACTTTACTTTATTGACTCATGTTAGTGAATTATGCAAGTAATAAGAAGGGTGACAATGTGCATGTGGTTTTGTGTACGAATGAAAATGGGAAATTTAGAAGTTCTCTAACTCTATGAGGCAAAAATGTTGTTGGATTTTGTTGTGAATTGAGGGGTAGTATATGTGAACTCCGACCCTGTTTGTATGATTTTTACAATCCGATTGTAGTGCCTACTTTGGAAATGCTTTTTGCTTTTGTTTAAGATTATGCTAAGGCCTGCAAGTGTGAATAGTTTTTGTTATATTTTGCTATGGATGGGCTCAAATTCTATTTGTTGTTTTGGTATGTTGTTTATAATTTGAACCTCACTCTTTGTCGTTTTTTTTATCCTTTGCAAGGTCTTGTGCATTTTCAAGAAATCATATATTCAGAATGGCAAGACCAAGCAGAGGCCAAGCTTCTAGGAGATACGTGGTTGAAGAATCAGAGGAAGAAGAATCGAGTGTTGATCTCTCCGAAGAGGAAGCAGAAGAAGAAGAGGAGGAACAAGAGGAAGAATACCAAGGGGAAGACGACGAAGAGGAGTTTGTGCAACCCGAGCCATTGCCGGATTTTCCTGACAGTGGCCCAAATGACCCTGCAAGAGCGGGTGTTTTCTTCCGTACCCAAGAGGAACGGGACTGCTGGGAGAAGTTGACGGGATCTTTCAACATACTCCCCACCAAGTATTCATGTGACTCAGCCACTCAAGCAATGGGAATCCACGAGGATGTGTGGAGAATGTTCACTAGGATTGGATGGGAAAATGCCATGCAAGGAAGATGGCTAACCTATCATGTGTTAGTCAAAGAGTTCCTATCCTCTCTTAAGGTCCACAAACTCCCTAGCAGAGGACCGATCGGGTGCACTTTTCGATTGGGGAATCGTGATCATGAGCTCACATTGGTCCAACTTAACCAAATTTTTCAAACCCCAACAGATGGATACTATCACTACCACATGAATTTCAATGCTGAGACATTTTGGAGATTGATCTTGGACCCGGATGAGCGGATGTTCCAGTATGACTCGGGCTTGGCCAAGGCTTCGCAAATCCAAAACCCGATATTTCGATACCTCCACAGGATCCTTTCTTCCACTGTCCTTGCTCGACACGAGAACAGTGGACTTCAAAAGGATGAGCTCTACATCTTGTGGAGTATGCTCCAAGCGATATATGTGGATTTTGGGGCATTGTTTCTGGATCAATTTAAAAGACAAGTGCAGCCGAGCAAGGGCACAATCAGTATCGGAGGCATGATCACTTATATTGCCATGGCCTTGGACGTGAATCTGGCTAACTATCAGCCACTCCCGGGACCTCGAGCTCTCAACCTCACCCATCTTCAGAATGTCCGCATGATTAGCCTGAATGCCGCCCCCATTGAGCTCATAATGAAGGATGGAAGGAAGTTTCCACTCTCGAACCCAGCACTCACATCCGTAACCAATTTTGAGGATCAACGAAATTGGTTGATGAACACTCCGGAGCATAATGCTTTGATGATTGCTCCGGAACCCATGGGAGTGCATCTACAAAGAGAGAATGCGCCACCAAGAGCACCTCGTGGGCAAAGATGAAACAGAGGAGGCGTGGCGGATGAACGACTTGAATCCCTTGAAGGTATGATGACAACTATGAATCAGAATTTTACTAACTTTCAAGGCAATGTCTTTACCCAGTTTACGGACATGCGGGTGGATCTTGATGTACGGCTCACGGATATGAGGGAGAATGTGGACAATCGGTTCACAGATATGCAGACGGACATTGACGAGAGATTCCAAGGCCTGCAGAGTCATATGGATGGCCGGTTTTCCGGCATGAGGACAGAGTTCCAGGGATTACAGAGCAATTACTCAAATCTGCATGGGGATTACTCTCACCTGAGGTCGGACGTCTCAGATATTGCCACCATGATGAGGCAATGGGGTGGCATTGGATCTTCTTCACAAAACCTGTCCCAGACCTTCACGTCCCCATTCCCGTCGTTCCAGCAATACCCCTTTCCGTACTCCGGGCCGTTCCAGTTCCCACAGAACCCCCGTCCACGCCCGCCACCGGATGCTGATGCCTGAGCCTTGTTAGTCGATCGACGATACCACAAGCCTACCCCCCTAAACTTTTTCTTACTTAGGTTTCGAACAAGTTTGGGGGTGGGGGTGAATATGTGTGTATCATTGATCTCTCTATCTTTTTAGAACGCTTTTTATTATTATTTAGAATTGTTAAAACTCTTGTCACATGGATGCTTTTTATTTATTTATGTATTGTTGGGATTTGCTACTTAAAATTTGGATAATTTTTAATTTATTACATGGGTTTTGCGATATTTTATAGTTCTATATTTTTTTGTTAATACGTATGATTGGTTTAATGATAAGGTAATAGCCTTGATGATAAGCAGGTTAGCCTTGATCTCGTGTTTCAACTCCTCTATTACTTATGGACTTAAGTTTGTCATGCTCATTTTTTGGGAAATCTTGATTTGCCTATGATGTTGTTTTTGGTAAAAATAAATACATGCATAAGAATATGACTTGATAGGACACTTGATTGGATTGTGGAAATATTGGCATTAGCTTGTAACCATCTTGTGAGATTTGAGCCTTGATCTCGTTCTTCATGTGTGAATCATCAATAATATTGGTATCTCTAGAACTTGCCTTTTTGAACTCTCTTGATTTTACGAGTTGTGCTTAAAATATGGAGATGACCTAAGGCTTTCTTTGTCAAAATTGTGCCTAAAATTTTTCCTACAAATACAACCCTTGCTAGCCCCTTTGTGCTTGTTATTGATTTTATTTGAAACCAAGGGGTAGAAGAAATTTGGGAATCAAGTAAGCTTGAAAATAAAACTAATGGGAATTAATGATGGATTGAACACAACTCTTATTTTGTTGAAATAGCCTTTTTTTTATCAAACACACATGCAAGCCTTGCAAAGTGAAATAAAAATAAATTGTAAATTGTTGAAGAACACCAATGAAAATCAAAATAAATAAGAGGAGCATTAATGTTTGTTGGCTATAGACTTTAGATCCAATTAAATTTCCCAAAGCAATGTGCGGGGTAGAAGAAAACTCAAAATAGATTTGCTTATCTTGAAATACAAAACAGGTTACGGGGATTGATTTTGAAGTCACTTTTAGCCTATATTTTTCCTACCTCGTCCAAAGAGCCTAACGTTTCAACCCTTAAGACCAATGTGATCCTTATTTTGAGCATACTTGTAGGAAGAGATGAGTTATTTTGCAAGCTTATGGTGGTATACTAGCATTATTTGATGTCTAGTGTATACACGTCCCTTTTCTCCTTGAGAGGTTGAGTTGAGTGTTGATATTACTAAAGCAAGAAAAGACGTATTTTTACATGTTCATTTCTTGTGTATCAGAACTTCATATACTTGTGTATGATAATATGCTTTTTGTACTTTCTTCTGAGGCATTCTTGATCTTGATTTCCTATGTTCTCTTTTTCTTTGAAAACTTGTTTGAGGACAAACAAGAGCTTAAGTTTGGGGTAGTTGATAATCGGTATTTTTGTGCTTCTTTTGACTGCAACTTGGGGCTATTTCAATACCATTTTATAAACCAATTGTATATTTTTGATGTCCAAACCTATATTTTAATCCAAGTGCAAATTCTAGGTGTGTTATTGAAGAATCATCGAGTTCAAAGAACCAGGCGCGACCCACAGCACGGATCGGGGCGCGACCGCTCCGCCCGCACCCAAACATGGCTTTCCACACGTCTCTGGCGCGAGCTACAGCACGGGTGGAGGCGCGACTGGATCGGGTCGCGCCAAGCCAGGCTTTCCACGTGTCTCTGGCGCGATCCACAGCGCGATCATCGGCGCGACCTCTCTCCCGCACCCAGGCACTCCCTCGTGACCTTCTCTAGCGCGACCCACAGCGCGATCACTAGCGCGACCGCCAGGCACTCCCTCGTGACCTTCTCTGGCGCGACCCACAGCGCGATCACTAGCGCGACCGCCAGGCACTCCCTCGTGACCTTCTCTGGCGCGACCCATAGCGCGATCACTAGCGCGACCGCGCTCCCGTGCCCAAACACTCCTTCGCACCCTTCTCTGACGCGAGCTACAGCGCGACCGAGCCCGTGTCGTGCCCAGACGCCCTATTTTGCGTGCCTTATCAGCGCCTTTCCCTCTAATTTTGGGGAAAGGAGATTGAAAAAATCAGAGGCAGACGGATTTTTACAAGGAACCAAGGATCAAACTCTAAAAATTTCTTCCAATCCCTATACCCCTTTTTCCCCTAGAAAATCAAAGATAGACCATAGAAATGAGAGGAGGAAGAGGGCTTGGGCTTGTAAAGGGGAGTTCTTGAAGTTTGAAGAATTGAAGTGGAAGGATCTTGTGCAATCCTTGTACATTCTATTGGTTTAAACTAATCTCTATTTATGATTCATGTTCAAGTAATTTATTTTGCTTTTAAGATTATGAGTAGCTAATTTAATTAGGGTTGGGGTGAAGGATCTTTGAAATGAGGATGTTTATTATGAATGTGGGATGAATGTATATTTCTTTGATTAAATCTTGTGGATCATTGTTGTGATTGTAAATGTTTATGGGTGGCCTCCATTTATGTTTATCTTTATGCTCAATGGGTGATTAGTTTTGCTCATTTGGTGTTTGTTGGTGATCTATGAGACCTTGTGGTTATACTTTGAAAGATGTATGAGCATTTAGGTTTGTAATTTGTGGAGGGGACTCTTTGTACGTTTGAGTGAAATGCTTGTTAGAGATAGCAAGTTTAACATCATTTTTGCATATTAGGTGTTTGAGAAAATGCTTAAATGAACAAACCCTAATCATAAATAAAGTTTTGATTTATATATGATCTTCATGTTTGTGTAATCCCTTAAATCAAGGATCCAACACCCTAAACCCCTTTTTTAACCCATAAATTTCATCTCTTTAGTGTTGGAAATTATTATAAAATTTTAAATCTTTATGTTGGATTGATGAATGAAGTGAACAACAACTCCTTTGACTTATTTGGTTTAAATAGTGATTGAGATTTAATTAGGCATTATTTGTGCATCTTAGAATATATCTCCTATTCCTTGTGGTTCGACTCGTATCATTGCTTTCTACATCCGTGTACACTTGCACATGACACGACTTATTATTTGAGGTATAAAATATCACATCAACAGGATTCTTTGAAATATTTATGGCACTCATGTTCTCACATAATATTGTAAGAACAGACTGTGGCACACCATTATCAAGCAGCATCTGCTTCATCCAAAAGAGTTGTATACAACAACTTTCAGCCGCAATATATTCTGCTTCTACAGTAGATAGAGAGATCGAATTCTATTTCTTGTTAAACTATGAAACCATGTTGTTTCTAAGAAAGAAACATCCTCCCGAAGTGCTCTTTCGATCTTCAGTACAATCAGCACAATCGGCATCACAAAACCCCACCAGACTAGGGTTTGTATCATAGGAAAATCAAAGTCCCAACTCAGTAGTACCTTTTATGTACTTGATTATGTTCATGACAGCTTTCAGATGGCTTTCTTTGGGATCAAATTGGTATTGAGCACACACTCCAACACTGTAGCAGATGTCTGCCCTATTTGTAGTAAGGTAAAGCAGACTACCAATCATAGTTCAGTACAAGATTTGCTCAACAGACACGCCAGCTTCATCTTTTGACATCTTTAGGGGTGTTCCCATAGGTGTTCTCTTGTTGCTGCAACTTTCCAAACCAAACTTGCTTATCAACTTCCTTGCATACTTTGTTTGAGAAACAAAGATCCCATCATCTTTTTGCTTCTCTTGAAGCCCTGAAAAGTAGGTTAGCTCTCCTACTAAACTCATTTCAAACTCAGATGTCATGTACTTGACAAACTTATCCACCATTTTGTTTGACACAGATCCAAAGACAATATCATCGATATAGATCTGAACGATGATCACATCAGATTTTTCTCTTTTAACGAAGAGAGTTCTGTCAACTCTACCACGAACATATCCTTTCTCCAGAAGGAACTTGGTTAGCCATTCATACCAAGCTCGTGGAGCTTGTTTAAGACTGTAAAGAGCCTTTTTCAGCTTGTAAACAAACTCAGAATGGTGAAGGTCTTTAAAGCCTTTGGGTTGGCTAACAAACATATCTCCAGTTAAGTACTCATTCAAGAAGGCACTCTTCACGTCCATTTGATACAACTTGAACTTCATCCATGGCAAGAAGCAATCGGACTAATTCGAGACAAGTAACAGGAGCACATGTCTTTTCAAAATTAATTCCCTCAACTTGGGAATATTCTTGGGCAACCAATCTTGCCTTGTTCCTGGTTATGTTCCCCTCCTCATCGGTCTTATTTTTGAAGATCCACTTTGTGCCTATCACATTGGCATCTTTAGGTCGTGGAACAAGATCCAACACTTCATTTCTTTCAAATTACAAGAGTTCTTCTTGCATGGCTTGAATCCACCTATCATCTTTCAAAGCCTCTTTAACATTCTTAGGCTCAACAGTGGATGTGTATCACACATTAGCAATCAGCTCATGATAGTTCTTATGAGCTCCTCTTGTTCGGACCCCTTCACTCATTTCACCAATGATATCTGAAGCAGAATGATTTTTCTGGACTCCTCTGGACAGTTTGTAGACATCCTGTTTTTCAGACCTTGCTTCAGTCAAGTTACTGTCTTGGGAACTGCCAGGCACAGATACAGGAACAGAAACAGTAACATCAAGGCTCTCATTATCAATCTGGGCAGCAGGTTCTTCCAGATCATCAACCACTATGTTGATTGATTCTATGACAGTATTTGTAATTTTGTTGAAGACACAATAGGCACGGCTATTTCTTGAATATCCAAGAAAAATGCATTCATCTCCTTTGGCATCAAATTTGCCAATATATTCTCTATCCCTTAACATGTAACAAATACTTCTAAAGATGTGAAAGTATTTTACGTTTAGCTTCTTCCCTTTCCATAGCTCATAGGGAGTAATTCTTATCTTGGGTCTAAAGTACACCCGATTAATAACATGACAAGCCGTGTTCACAGCTTCAGCCCAAAGATTGTCAGGAATAGATTTGGCCTTCATCATTATTCGACTCATTTCTTGAAGAGTTCAATTTTTCCTCTCAACAACATCATTTTGTTAAGTTGTTTTAGGGGCAGAAAACTCCTAACCAATTCCTTTTTCTTCACAGAATGTTTTGAAGAAAGCATTTTCAAATTCACGTCCATGGTCACTTCTTATTCTTACCACGTTAGTTCCTTTCTCCACTTCAAGCTTGAGACAAAGTTTTTTAAACGTCTCAAAAGTCTCCGTCTTGTCTCTTAGGAATTCAACCCATGTGAATCTGGTATAGTCATCTACACAAACAAAGATAAATTTCTTCCGCCCAATGCTTTCGGTTTGGACAGGCCCCATCAAGTCCATGTGCAATAAATCCAAGGCATTTGAAGCGGTAATCTTCTTAACAGACTTATGAGAGGTATGGATCTATTTCCCAACTTGGCATGAGCCGCACACCTTTCCTCGATCAATACTTAGACTCGGAACACCAATCACAGCTTCAGTCTTCATAAGTCTTTGGATATTTTAGTAACTGATATGGCCAAGATTTTCATGCCATAGATTTGCTTCACATAGTTAGGTTCTGAAGCAAGTTTCCTTCATGTTTAGAAGGTAACAGTTGTCCCGCGATATGTTCACATCCATCAGGAGAACACTTTCTTTATCCTTGACCAGGCACTTATCTCTTGTAAAATGCACAAAGAGACCTTGGTCGCATAACTGACTAATGCTAATTATATTAGCCTTTAGTCCCTCCACAAGCAGCACATCTTCCAAATTGAGCATTTCATGAACATTCAATTAGCCACGCCCAAACACTCTTCCTTTGACACCATCTCCAAAGGTAACAAATTGATAGGAACAATCTTTTCGAATGTTGTTCAACATCCTAGCATCTCCAGTCATATGACGCGAACATCCGCTATCAAAATACCAACTGCTCTTTGCATAAATGTTGAGAGCAGTATGAACCACATAATTTCTGTGGTTGTTCATTGATCTATTCCTATTGTTATCTCTTCTAGGGAACTGATCAGATTGAGAAAAACTCCTTCTTTTCATCCTTCTGAGGTCATTGATGTAGTTTCTGCAGTGTGGTCGAATATGACCAGATTTCTCACAGTAGTGACACACAACACGTGTCTTTTAAGGAAACTTCCTTCGCTGCTGCTACTTGTTCTTTGGCTCAGCTTTTGGTTCTGGGACAGTTGAATCTTTTATTCCAGACGACTGTCCTTGACAGAATTTGTCATAAGAATGACCACCATTAAATCCGAGCCCATTATGATCCTGAGGATTCTTTCCCTTAGAAAGAATTTCATCAAGCTGTGATGAGCCAGAGTTCATCATTTTGACTTTAACCACCATTATCCAGCTGGAATAAAGTTTTTCAGACTTCATCGACCAAGAAACCTCCGTACTTGCTTAAAATAAACTTTTCAGACTCAAACACTAGTTTAAAACTATGATTGACTAACAGTGAGCCCGAAACTAGATTTTTGCAGATGTTCAGAACATGCAACACATACTTCAGAGTCAGCTTTTGGCTTGAAGTTAGCTTCAAGATCACGTTGCCCACACCAGCCACTTCAGACGAGGCTTGGTTACCCATGTGCAACTTTCTACCTTCAATAGCTTTATAGTTAGCAAATGAACCCTTGTCGGAGCAAACATGACAAGTGGGCCCGGTGTTGATGAACCACTCTCTCAGGTTGTCCACATAGTTGGCTTCAAACACAACCATAGATAAATTATCGTCATCTCAATCGTCTTGATGGCCTTTGTCTTTGTTGTTATGTTCAGCCATGTGCACACCATGATTGGTATGCTTCTTCTTTGGAGCCATGCAATGTTGGGACATGTGTCCTGGCTTGTCACAATTGAAGCAATTGCCGTTGAACTTCGTCATTTGATTCTCTTCCCTTTGTCGACTTAACCTAGGTGCTTCCTCTTATTGCTATTTGATGGTCCACCACGTTCTATCAAGTTAGCCTTGGCCTCGATCGGGACTCGTGGTCTCGGATCCTCCTTTCAGTTATCAGATTCAATTCGAAGGTCTTCAAGAGTCATCTCCTTTTGTTTGTGCTTGAGATAGCTCTTGAAGTCCTTCTAACACATTGGCAACTTCTCAATCACTGCAACAACAGTGAAAGTATCAGGAAGAACCATTCCTTCAGCATGAACATCGTGCATAATGAGTTGAAGCTCAATGAGTTGAAGCTCTTGCACTTGATCCATCACGACTAGGGTGTCCACGATTTTATAGTTGAGGAACTTTGCCACCACGAACTTTTTAGTTCCGGCATCCTCCGTTTTGTACTTCTTTTCTAAAGCTTCCCATAGTTCTTTTGCACTAGTTACATTTACATATACAGAATATACGCTATCAACTAGGCTATTTAGAATATAATTTTTACAAATAAAATCTCTATTGATCCATTGATCATACGTCGTTCGTTTGTTGATGTCGGGCTCGTTCTCAGCAATGATTGGAGTGTCTTCTTTGACGTGAGCTGCAACTCTCAAGGTGGTCAGGTAGAAAAGCATCTTTTGCTACCACCTCTTGAAATCCAAACCTGAAAACTTCTCCACCTTCTCAGCTTGGCCATGAGGAATAGTGCTCGTGGGTGCAACGGCAGTTGATGATGCAGATGCCATTCTAAAGCAAAGGTAATTGTTGATTTAGATATTTGTCTTGCGATTATGGAATACAATTATAGTGCTTTTGGAATACGTACAATCTGAAGTACAAGAAACGAGAAGAAGAGAGTAGAAAGTGATACAATAAATTGGAATGAACTAAATTAAACAAACTGGAACTGCAGATTTCCGGCAAGCCGAGTTGAGAGAACCTTTCTCCGCAAGATAAATACGTCCCGGTTAGTACGCACGGTTTGACGTGTTATCTCTCAAAGATGAAACGGCTTTATCCTTCTGGTAGTAACAACACAATTCTGTTGAACTAGGTAATGTCAGGACTGGGAGCACGGTAGTAACATCACAATTCTGTTGAACTAGGTAATGTCAGGACTAGGAGCAGAGACACGAATGAAACTATGCAATGCAAGATGATGTGCAGAATGTAGTAACTTCAGCATGCTGGAATGTCCTATTTATAGGCACCATTCTACTTAGGAGACAGCGCTAGGGTTTGGGGCATTCAATCTGAGGTGGTATAACCTCTAGGGGTTACAGCTTTGCCATCAATTCCCTTCAAGAGTTACAATCTCCAGCTCCTGCAGATCCCGACAAGTGTCCCGTGTCCTACCGGATTTTGACACTTGTCCAGGAAACTGCAGATACTTAACTCCTTTAAAAGTTACATTCGGTTACACTCCAGCCCACTAACTCCAGGTGGGAGTTACTCATTTCAAACTTATTAACTCCACCAACTCTAGGTCGGAGTTACACAATTCAAGGCTAGACGTGAACCATCAAGTGCACCCATGGACCAAGCATCCGACCCATCATTTTGTTGCCGACCCGCTCCACAACCCGTCCATTTCTGAATCGTAAAACCATAACGGCTAAGCCCCAGAAACCCATGTACGCCCAATGTCCAATTGTTAAGATCCAAGTCTAAGGAGGAGATGAGACTGGCACAGGAATGAGCACGTGCGCGTGTGGGCTCATGAGCCACATCTTTGTGCACTTTAGATGTTACATTAAAGTATTAATTCATTTATATACACCTCTTAACTAAGTTAAGAAATCAATGTGGGATAATTAAATGTGCTTTAAGCACATTTTCCCACACACCATAAATACCCAATCGCGTGATCGATTTCAACAATTTATTTCTCACTCATCGAAAATCAGATTTGAGAAAATAAAAATACTATGATTATCTACTACAAATATAGAACAATTATACGCTATTTAATTCCTCCAAAATTAAATAACCCGATCATAAAAAATCAGATAAAATGAGTCACGGCTCTATTTATTTACATCCATTTTTCCAACATTTTCGACTCTTTGAATCATTCTCTCTCTCTCTCTCTCTCTCTCTCTATCTCTCTCTCTCCACCAAAGGTTAGTTAACTAATATATTCTCACATCAACATAAATTCAAATTAATTTTGAGCAAGAAATAGTTGAGTACAGTTAATTCATCCTGAGAAAATCAAGCCACGGACTGTATATCTTACTTCTTATCTTTATTTTTTAAAAAACTTTTTCTATCGATTTCAAAAAATTGAATGAAATAAAGTTGAGTGATTTCTTGACAGAATTCAGGCGAGTACAAAGTTGAGTGATTCATTGACAGAATTCAAGTCACTTGCTGCATGTTTCTCTCCATATTTTTCTCTCTTTTTTTCTTTACTTCTTGAATATTTCATATTGAGAACTTATTTTTTGCAATTATTCATGGTTGTATTTATTGTTTCCATAATACATTATATTAACTATATTTAGTTTATGGATGAGCTTGTTTATGTGAAATTTGGATTTTGAGAGAGTGTGAAGAAAAAAAATAGTGTCATGACGATGTTTTAGTAACATCATCCATTGGAGGGACAACACAAGAGGCAACTGTAGATGGCTAAATTTTAATGGCTAAATTAAATTATGCCATGTAAATAATTAAATCTCAAATTATATCATTTATTTATATTTTAGCAATTTAATTAAATTAATTTCCTAAATTATATAAATAGATATTGGTATTTAATAAATGGGGATAAAGATTTAAAATATCAAAGTATATTATTTATTTATATTTTAAGAATTTACATGAATTAATTTCTAAATTAAATAAATAAATATTGATATTTAAATATGTGGATATTCTTGACCAATCAGAAATCAACACGTGTCAAATCTCTACAGAAAATCAAGTATTTGATAAAGATAAGTCCAAATATTAAGGAGCCAATCATATCGCGCCACCTCAGCCATAATTCTCCAAATATCCCTCTCCTTATACCTATAAATAAAGGCTATATGGAGAATGAAAACAAACACAACAGAATTCATTTGAAGAGTTCAAGAATGGAAAAAAACACAACATAATTCATTTGACGAGTTCAAGAATTTGAGAAGAAATTCCATAAGTGAAATTCTCTTAGATATTCAAGGTCATCCCGAACACGATGTTTGATCCATAAGCAAGACAGTTTAAAGTGTTATTCATCAAATTCAACCTATGTTTGATCCATAAGCAAGACAGTTTAAAGCGTTCTTCATCAAATTCAACCTAAAATTGGCGTTTGATCCGGAAACAAGATATCAGTCCTCCGAATTAATGTTTTCAAAGACCAAAGATCAAGTCAAAGAAGATCGAGGAAATAAATCTTTCTCGAAAACTTCAAAGATCACTTGAAGATCGTTCTCAGAGTGATTAATCGGACAAGGTGTCGATCCTCCGAATTAACGTTTTCAAAGACTAAAGGCTAAGTCAAAGAAGATTGAGGAAATAAATCTTTCCTGAAAATTTTGAAGATCACTTGAAGATCGTTCTCAGAGTGATTAATCAGAAGAAAATTAGAGATTGGATCCAAGAAATATAATTTGATCCGAAAATATTTTATTTGTACATTATTAAATTAAATACAAAAATTTGTAATTAATCTCAGCAACACGATTCAATTTTAAAAGTCAAGAGGGTTATTTGATCTAAATAGTCATAAAGGGGGTAAAATGCTCTCGACGGGATAGTCAAGGGGGTTATTTGGACATTTTCCTATATAATATATACATAGATTGCAAAATGGAGAGAGACAATAAATGAGAGAAAAAGAGGAGAGAGAAGAGATGAGAGAGACCAGAGAAAAAAAAGAGAGAGGACTGTCAAGTTTCCATTGATCGAGCTAAACCACTGCGTGACATGAGACTAGAGTTCCAACACCTTCTCAAAATTGCCGTACACATGGTTAATGGCTATGTTGGACAACTCACACCAATCTTAGTGCCAAGACGCCAACTCATGTATGCTCTATCCAACGGCCTTTAAATCAACTGGGCTTCATACTTCATGAGGAGACTTTGTGATCATGTCTCAAGTGGCATCATCAACCTGGAGACTTTGCAGTTCCAAAACACCGAAGGATACGTCCTACGCATTAGTTGTCTCCTTGAGACGTTCCTTCAATTGAATGATGAAAAGGGCATGCATCTTTCGGATAAGGACTGGTATCCAGTTCTGTTCTTCAAAGCTCATCAACGATTCTTCCATCTCCCTAGCTACTGGAACATGTGCAAACTCAGTCACAAAATCAAGACAAGATGCCCATGATACTGACTTGTTGTGAATCCGCGAGGAAGAGCTGTGTCTGCTCTCTTGTTTCGAAGAAAAGAAAAGTTGGCAATGATGGGTGAGGGCTAGGTGCGAGATGAAGAAGAAGATAATTAGAGCAAGTGGGCAGCGGCGCTCTTAGATTTGTCAATTAGGCTAGTTGATTTACAGTTCTCCTTTCCTAGAAGTCTCCTTTCCCTAGTCGTATGGTCTTTTTTCCCTTGTTATGGGGTTCTCTGGTTGCTTCTAGCCGTTTCTTACTTCTTGTCAGCTCGTTTTCCGCAACAGTGTTATTCCTTTCAATATTCTCTCTCTCTGTTATCAAATTAATCCTTAGTATCTTGGATCGTTTTGTTTCTGTTTCTCGGATTTTTACTCTATCAGATCTGTTGCATTCGAGCTTTTGTTTTAATCATCTCTTTCTTTTAAAAAAATGGAAGGGGGCTTCCGTTATGAATCCGAGATTCTTGATCAAGACAACATCAATCCTTTACAATCGGAGAATGCTAGTAACGAGTCACTTTCTCCCATTAGCCGATTATGTTGGGAGAAAAATGTGAACTCTTTTGCGTTGTTGGAAGTTATGAAAAAAGCCTGGAAATCAAGAAAATCTTTTGAATCTTGAGAATGGACTCACAATTTATTTCTGTTCAAATTTCAATCTGCAAATGATGTGGAATGGGTCATCCAAAACCAACCCTGGCATTTTGAAGGACACTTGTTTACAATACCTCCTCTGAAGAGCTATGAGCAACCTTCAAAAGTTCTAATTAATGAAGCAGCATTCTGGGTGCAGATTTATGATACTCTCCTTAGTTGTATGAATGAAAGTATGGCTCGAGTTTTGGGTAATCAACTTGGAAGAATGATAGACATTGATTCATCTCAAGGTTTTTTGGGAAAATATCTTCGATTAAAAGTTCATATGGATATAAGCTCTCCTATTTGACGGGGACTATGGGTGCAACAAAAGGGAACCACAATGTGGCTCCCTATCAAGTATGAGAATCTTCCAACCCATTGCTATGGTTGTGGTATTATTGGGCACTCCCTTAAAACCTGTCAAACTTTTGATGAATCAGAAAATCTTGAGCCCAATGATCTTCCCTTTGGTCCATTCTTGAAGGCGTCTCCAATAAGGAGACCTCGTCAGAATTTGAAGCCTCCAGATAAGCTGTTTCTATCTCCTAAAGGCTCTAATTTTGCTCCACCATTTTCGCGTCCTTATGTTACACTTGATAATGAATTTTCAGCACCCACTTCCCAACACCAACATCAGAACCAGAGATCTCTTGCAATAACTACCACAACTCCAATTTCAATGAATCGTTATCCAGAAACACTTAAAATATAGGGAAGGAGTCCCAACTTAATGACCTGCATCCACTTACTTCCTCACTAGTCTCTAAAGAGACCTTGCACATAACCCCTGATATGGTTTATGTTCCTGCACCACAAGTCCACAACTCACTATTTCTCCTCACCCAAAACCTTCACATAAAAGAAATTGGAAAAAATTGACGAAAAATAGTCCATATTCTGATAATGCCACACCACAACTGAGGAAAAGAAATTGTGAAGCAGAAGGTGTATCATCTGATCGTATAGTAATCCCAGAATCAAAACAACTAAAGTGTCTCATGATCAGCTCTAAAGATGACAGTTCAGAAATAACGGCGGAGGTTGCTACTGGGCAACCCCGCCGAGCAAAATGAGTTTCTTAAGCTGGAACTGTCGGGGGCTTGGGAACCAACCGACAGTTCGATTTCTCAAATGAGAAATCAAGAAAAAAGATCCCACAATTTTGTTCATCATAGAATCAAAGTTAACATGCTTGGAATCCCAGACAATTCAAAAATCTCTAGGTTTTGATTATTCTCATTTTGTGGGCTGTAATACTATCCATAGTGGGAGAAGAGGAGGACTCTACTTGTTTTGGAAAGATACACTTTCCATCACCATTATCTCTAATTCCGAACACCACATTGATTCTTTTGTTAAGCCAAGTAACTCTGATCGAGGTTGGAGGCTCATAGGCATTTATGGTTGGCCTGAAGACCATCTCAAATATAAAACTTAGGAGTTAATGCGACAATTAAAGCAAGTTGAACATGATAAATGGTTATGTATTGGAGATTTAAACGAAGTGCTTTACCATCATGAAAAGTTAGGAGGACTTATGTGAGAAGATGAAAAATTGATGACTTTTAGAGATGCTTTGAATGAGTGTGGGTTTGATGATTTGGGTTATAAAGGATTTGGCTACACATGGACGAATGCTCAAGTGGGTGCTTCTAATATCCAAAAACGCTTAGATTGTGCTGTTGCTAATTCCAAATGGATTGAATGTTTCCCAAGCTTTTCTATGGAACATCTTATTCGATATGAGTCTGATCATAATCCAATTTATATCACTTGGGAAAAGTCCACGATACGGACTCGAGACAAGAAGAAACCATACCGATTTGAAGCTATGTGGCTACAAGAGACTTCATGCCATGATGTGGTTGAGGATACTTGGGGAAAGGACAATCAAGACAATCTCTTTCATGAAAAGTTGAAAGTTGTTGGCCAAGCTCTTAAGATTTGGGAAAGATATCAATTTGGCCATATCTCTAGCCAAATTCATGAGAAACAAAAATTATTTGCAGAGCTCCAAGTTAAGCCACTCACCGAGTCAACTTCCAGGGAGATTTGAATTCTTGAAAGGGAACTTAGATCTCTTATTTGTAAAGAGGAGTCAATGTGGCATCAGAGATCACGTGCAAATTGGATCAAAGATGGGGATAAAAATACAAGCTTTTTCCATCGCACAACATTAGGTAGCAAGAGAAGAAATTTTATTAACAAAATAAAGGATGCTAATAATATATGGACCACAAATGAGGAGAATATCAAGAACATATTAGTGGGCTATTTCCAACAATTATTCACCTATGAAGGTATTTCTGATATGGAAAATAATTTTGAAACCATAGATCAGAGAGTTACAGATGACATGAATGAAGAGATGACAAAAGGTTATACCATAGAATAGGTTGTCGAGGCGATTAATCAAATGCACCCTCTCAAAGCCCCTGGCCCTGTCGGTATACCTGTTCTCTTCTACACTAAATTCCGGCATATCATAAAAAATGACGTCTTAAACGTTGTTCTGGATGTTTTGAATAACGAGGCCTCTCCTGAACATCTTAATGATACTTTCATTGTCTTGATTCCCAAGAAAAAACAGACTGAATATCCTAAAGATTTTAGGCCCATTAGTCTGTGCAATGTTGCTCTTAAGATCATCACAAAAACAATTGCAAATAGACTCAAACAATTCCTCCCAAAATTGATAAGTGTTAATCAGTCGGCTTTTGTTCCAGGGCACTTAATCACGGATAATGCTATTCTTGCCTTTGAAATTTTTCATGCTATGAAAAACAATAAGTCTTATCGTAGGCCCACTTTTACTCTTAAACTTGATATGGCTAAGGCCTACGATAGAGTTGAATGGTCTTTTTTGGAGGTTGCTCTTTCTAAATTTGGCTTCGTTAGTCCTGTTGTCAAGTTGATTAAGAGATGCATCTCTACTGTGAAGTATTCTGTGCTTGTTAATGGGAACCCCACTAACTATTTTACCCCTTCAAGGGGTTTAAGACAGGGGATCCACTATCTCCTTACCTTTTTCTCTTTTGTGCAGAATTTCTCTCAATCTTAGTCAGAAGGGTTGTTGAGGAAGGATCCCTACATGGTGTTAGAGTTTGTAGAAAGGCCCCTAGCATCTCACATCTTTTATTTGTTGATGACTGCCTCATTTTTGGCCGTGCAACAGAGGAACAAATTGATAAGGTCAAGCACATAATTTTTCTTATGGCGCGGCTACTGGACAACGTGTGAATTTTGATAAATCAAATATTTCTTTCAGCGGGGGTACCACTCATGAGCTTGCTGCCTTTCTCAGTGATCGATGTGAAGTCACATGGGTTCGTAATCACTCAATCTATCTTGGGATGCCGGCTTTTATGGATAGATCTAGAAGAACTACATTTCGAAGTATTGAGGAAAGAGTCTCAAAGAAAATCAAAGATTGGAAGGCTTGGTTACTCTCATAGGCTGGAAAACTAATCTTAATCAAATCTGTGGTGCAGGGAATCCCAGTTTACATGATGAGTTTCTTTCTTTTACCTACATCCACCATACAAAATGTGATGAGAAATATTACAAGATTTTGGTGGGGGCAAAAACATGATGAGAGACGTATTCACTTGTGTTCTTGGGAAATTTTGTGTAACCCTCTTAGCAAAGGAGGTATAGGATTGAGAGATCTGGAATATTTCAACAAAGCCATCCTTGCTAAACAAGGATGGCGAATTCTCTCTAAACCTGATATTCTCCTTGCTCAAGTCCTCAAAGCGAGGTATTTTCCTCATTCATCTTTTTTGGTAGCCTGTTTGAGATCCAATTCCACTTATATTTGGAAAAGTCTAATTGTTGGGAGAGAAATACTGGAGTATGGATTAAATTGAAACATTAGGAACGGTCGGTCCACTCGAATATGGAAAGACCCCTGGATACCGAAAACCTATCCAAGCACTTACAACGAGAGAGCCTCTGTCTTTCCTAATCTACAACTGGAAAGTCAACTTTTCGAAGCTAATGGAGAGTATTGGAATTCTAAGCTTATTGAAAACATTTTTCATCAAGATATTTCCAAACGTATTCTTGCCATTCCGTTGTGTCAGACCTCAATGGAAGATTGTCCATTTTGGAGGTTCAACAAAAACGGTATCTACTCAGTCAAATCAAGTTATTGGGTGATGAAGGGAATTAAAGATGCTAAGAAATTGATCCCTTCAGTTTTTTCACTGAGCCCGAATCCTTGGCTGTGGATATGGAAGCTCAAGATTCCTCTAAAAATTCACATTGTTTTATGGCGTTGCATGAGAGACATAATCCCTTCAAAAGATAATTTATTGGGACAGGGTGTGGAGGTTGATCTGATCTGTGAGAGATGTGGGCTTGAGATTGAAACGATGGAACATGCATTGCGTGATTGTGGGTGGGCTATTTTCTTTTGGGGTGCAGGTGCTCTCAGGCTTAGTATTCGTCTAGATTTGGAGAGAAATGTTTCGCTCCAGGATTGGATTTTGAAAGTTATCTATAATCGGGATGAAGATTACATAAGCACTTTTGTTTGTCATCTATGGATGATGTGGAGAGCTCGAAACTATTTGGTTTATCAGTGTAAGATACTGGATTTTCCTTCTTGTTTCAAAGTTGCACTGTCGGCCCTTTCGGAATATAAAATGATCAATTCAATTTATGTTGCGGAGTCTGAGAGACCTCTAACCCTTGATCTTGGAATCCCCCTTGTTATGGCACTTTAAAGATGAATGTTGATGCTGCTTTCAAAGGATTGAATGAGGCGGCTGTTGGCGTTATTTTCCGAGATGAGAATGCAGCTTTTACTGGAGGCTTTTCACAGAAATTGGAGGTTTGTCTTGATGTTTTGGTGGCTGAATCTAATGCTTGTCTCAAAGGTCTTCTCATGCCATTGAATCTAAATTACCATAATATTTTGGTCGAAATGGATTGTTTGGAACTTTTCCACTTCCTCTACAGTAGAAAAGTTCTCCCAATCCATGCTGGTAATGTTATTGCTGACATCCTCAACCTCTCTGAAATCTTTGTTTCTCTGGAATTTCGATGGATCCCACGGTCGGCAAACAAAGTCGCATATCATCTAGTCCAATATGGTTATCTTGTGATAAGGTTTTTTCGTCCAAAAATGAGCTGCCTATGCATATCAGTTTGGCTATTGATGATGATCTATTGTCAGTTGCCTCTATGTCATGCTTCTTTGTACTAAAAAAAAAAGTTCTCAGTTTCTACTTTCCCATTTCATTTTATATTTTTTATTCTAAAAAAATAAAAAAGCATATGTATAATATATGGGCGTGTAGCACGTTCCGCTACAGGCTTTACCTGTCAAAGCTCGCTCCGCCGCGGGCTTACCCGTTTGGGCCTGCCAGACAAACGGGTCTCAATATTAAAGCTTTACTTGTCTAAAAAAGTGGCGGGGACAGGCCTAGCCCATTTTGACTTGTCTATTCCCAGCATATGAAAAAATGGGGAGCTCTTGTTTTGTTATTAATTATATTTAACATATTTATATTTATAATTTGTAAATAGGGCTGCATAGAAATTAAATAAACTTAAAAATAAATTGATGGCTTGGATCATTTCACGGATTTACATTTTTATTTGTTTTTTGAACTGATTTTGATCATTTGGTTTTGAGTAAAAGACTTCTAGTCTAAATGTCGAATATCCTAGGATAGAAAGTGCATCTTTTTTACCCATAAAAAAAGAGTACAAAGTACCTTTTCCCTGGAAATTATTTACCCTAGTGCTTGGGGTATTACCCCAACCACTAATACATGATTAAAAAAATAATAAAATTATATTAGAGGGGTAATAAAAAATTATTATCATGTATTAGTGGTTGGTGGTTGGAGTAGTTGGGATAATACCCCAACCACTTGGATATATAGAAATTCCACCCTTTCCGCTTAATTTTAACGTACATACGCCCTTTGAACCATCTTAGAGGACAGTAAATAAAATCAGCCAAACTTGCATTGTTAATCTTAAAATTATTTAATTATTTATATCTCATGTTCTTTTTTAACTTATAAATTAGCATATGATAATAAATTTAAAAAATTAGCATAATATCTATTGAAATAAAAAAAATAAAGGCCGTGAATATGTCAATAATAAAAAAGGAAGCTTTTACACAATCACGAAGTGATGTAGACATAAATAAACTAAAATAAATGGTTGCTGTTGTTGTTAACAAAAAATTAAATAGATTTTTTTTTACATAAATCTATTTGGGAGAGGTGATAGTAGGTGGACTTGTGTAGAGTACACTAATTATATATAAATCTTATACAAGAAGGAAATAAATATCACTTCCAATTAGACCTGTCAAAATGAATCAGCGGGGCGGGGCGGGCCTCTTCGAAAGCCCGCCTTTTGGCGGGACGAGTAAGCCCGCCAAGGTGACGGGCTTGAAAGTAAGGTCTTACCCGCACCCGCCTAGGTACACGGGTTAGCGGGTAGACTTTTTTTTTTTAAATAAAAAGCTTTATCTATTAATTAACAAGTTGTTTTTCTCTGCACTTGATGAGCATATGGATACTTATCAAGTTATCGAACTTTTCATCTAAGATCCAAATATGTAACTCAAGAATCTGCTCTGACTGCTCATAAACTAAAAATCAATATTAATCTTGTCAACATAATTTATTAACAATAACTTTTCATCCTTTAAATCTCGTCCAAAAATGTTTCCAAGCTATCTAGTTTCTGTGAGTCCTCATAACCAACCAAACTCAACTTTTTAAATATTTTAAACCTTACTCATTCACTACATTCTCCAAGGTGTGGCAGATACTTAGTAAACTAAAAACCAAATGTCATATAACCAAAAAAAACTTGAAATCTTGATTCAGTAGTACAAAACCCCACAAGAAAGCCCCATTAATAGTTACATCGGTGAAAAACTAATATTGATCATTTATAGATCAATCAAGGTCTCTGCAACAAACCTTAATCAAATCGGTCAAGACCTCACTCTTCTCTTTGCTCGTTGTACACCGTGGCGGAGAGTATGAGAAGAGGTGTTTCTAGTTGCCGCTGCGTGCTCGCCGCTGCAGGTTGGAGGCTTGGAGCCGACTATGAGAGAGATGAGAGAGAGAATCGAGGCAAAGAGGAGAGGAGATGAGAGAGTGGGAGAAGCTCTGGTAGGCAGTAGCTAGTCTGATGAGGTGAGTGGCGCTAATTCCTTAGTTTATGTAAAGTAAGGGTTAATTTTTTTTATTGAATTATATAAAAAAAAAAAAACCGGGCTTACCCTCTCATGCTCGCCAGAAAAAGGGACCTAAAAATGAACCCTACCCGCCTAAAAAAGAGGCGTGGATAGGCTGACCCAGGGCCGTCTAAGAGGGTGTGAAAGGTGTGCTTTCGCACAGGCCTCGCAATTTTTGGGGCCTAAAAAAAAATCTATTTAATATAACTTATTTATTTTTTTAATAAAATAAATTATCTCTATTCTCTTCTAATACCTAATACAAATATCGGGATTTTCAAGTTTCAACTTCCAACACAAATATTATTCATCTTCAATTTTCCAACTTTTCATCTTCATTCATAATTATTCTCTTTTAATTACCGTTGGATTTTTCTTCATCATCTGCTATTGCACTATTTGTTGAGGAATCATTTAGAGTTAATTATTTTCTTTATATTGTTGATCAAGCAATATCTTCTCTTAAAAGCAGGTTTGAGCAATTTCAACATTATGAAAAAATATTTGATTTTTTGTTTACTTCTAACAAGTTGCAGTCATTGGATGATATGAGTTTGAAGTCTTGTTGTATTCATTTTCATAATACACTTAAACATAATGAGTACTCTGATGTTGATGGAAATGAGTTATTTGTGGAGTTAAAATTATTTAGAGAAAAATTGACCGAAGATAATATAAGACCCCTTGATATTTTGAAGTTTTTGAAATGTTTAGATTGTTTTTCTAATACAATTATCACATATAGAATTTTATTGACTATTTCTGTTACTGTTGCATCTGCAGAAAGAAGCTTTTCAAAATTGAAGTTGTTGAAGTCATATCTACGTTCGACGATGTCACAAGAAAGACTTAATGCATTGTTGATGATAGCTATAGAAAATGATATTTTGGAAAAGATTGAATATGAAGATTTAATTGATGAATTTGCTTCAAAGAGTGTTAGAAGAGTATCACTTTTTATGTAAAATTGTAGAAGACTCATATTTGCTTAAGGTTGTATTGAAAATATTATCAACACTATAAATACAATATTTTGAATTTTTAGTGTTTCTAACAATATTACTATAATTATAAAAATTATAATTTTTTTTTTTATTTTAGGGCCTAATTTTTATTATTTGCACAGGGCCTACAAAATCATTGAGACGGCACTGGGCTGACCCGACGGGCTTATCCCGTTTCGATAGATCTACTTCCAATACTGGAAAATATAATCATTTTAATATGGAAAGGTATAACTTCCAATACTGAAATGTATCACATTTATTTTACTAGAAATTACTGTAAGTTTGTTTTTTTTATAAAAAAAAAAGTCGATGGCATTTTTGTCATTGTTACTACAATAGATTAATTCCGAGCGCGATGCACAAATGAGATATGTATAATTATATTTGTTATAAATTCTAATTATAAAAAATGAAAAAAACTTTATAACATAACATGATTAATTTATAACTATTGTGGATTAACGAAATTTTATATTATTCATTTTTAGATTAATTATCACATAAATTTGTGAATAATGGTCACTAAGATTAAGCTCAATAAAAAAACTATGGAAAAGAGAAATAAAGATTTAAACTTAATTTTGAAATTCAAATTCAGTAATAAGTATGAATAAAATGCATTGATTTCTACATTATGCAATAATTCACATTTGAAACTTTTGACAAAGTGTTCACAATTAATAATAAAATATTACTTAGAGGACTGAAATTAATAATAAAAAATAAGTTTCTAAAATTAGAACTAATTTTAGTCGGGAAAATTATTTTTGGCAGTGATTTTTTGTTATTAAATAGATAAAGATTTTTTTGAATTGAAAAAAAAATATAACTTATAATATTGAAAAAAATATTATTTCTACCATCGAAAAATTATTTGCCTAGTATAAATTTTCTAAACAACCGTTGTACCCAAAATTTTACCCTAGTGGGAAGGGTATGTATATAAGTAATACCAATATTAAAAGTGTATTAAACCTAAAAATACTTTAAAAAGTATAACCTTTTTCATATAATTATAAATTATTTTCTTAAAGGAATAATTACAAAGTAAAGAAAAATCTAAAAAGTGTACCTAGTCATCCGAAACAGAAAAGAAAAATAAAACAAAAATTAATGAACGAAGGCAATAATGAAAAAAATAACACCAAAAAGGGAAAATAACGATTACAGAAGAATTGAATGTAGCCTACCTGCCTACTTTTTTTTTTTTTTTCCCTAATTCACCTCAACAGAGTCCAGCCCCAATCAATAGGGAAAAAAAAAGGATGCAACACCAATTAATAATAATTGAAGTATTTAAAAAAAAATAGAGAGAGTAGCATTTTAAATGCGATAACGAAAATTTGATAATAAAATGGCTAAATCAGTAAATCTAGACAGAATTTGCAAACAAAATTATTTTCAATAGTATTAAGTTTTTCCCCCTTTCTTTTATCACCTTTTCTTAAGAATAATTACCATATATAAATATAATAAAGATAATTTATTAATGTATTGGAAAATAGCTATAAGCCTATTTTATTGGATAAAAGCGAGTAATGTTTAGTACATTACAAACTTAGCAAATTACTCCAAAAATCTGTAATCTTCTAAGATCTTCTGAAATAAATACAGTGAAATACCACTATTTTCTTATACCCAGTACCCCAGAAAAGAAAAGTGATAATAATTTTTCAGTCACACATATATGTATGTATGTATGCATGTATATATATATACATGTATCTATAGCCTATATGTGTAGAGAGAGAAAAAAGTGGCAGTTTGTGCTTTCTCCCATTCAGCTCCCTTGTCTCCTGTCAGTAAATACCGGACTCAACACGCACAACACGCACCAATTTCCATTCCACACACACACATTCTCACTCGATTCTAACCTTCGTAAACCAATACAGCAGTACAAGTGGAGCACCAGCGATTTGATCTAGGGTTTGTTTGGGTTTGAAATGCGGAGGGACCACCATGGCTGAATCACCATCATCAACTTCTGAAAACCCCCAAATCGAGAAGGCAGGGTTAGGGTTTTTGGTCGATGACGATGCTCCGTCCGATCCGATCGAGCCTGCGCCTGAGATAATTGAGATCCAGCACTCCGAAACTCCCGAGAATGCCCCTGGTGAGGAGATTGATCAACCCACCGCGGTGATGGTGGAGGTGGTGGGCGAAACCGCCGCCGCCGACGATGAAGAGAATGAATTTTGCAATGCTATTGAAAGAGACTTGCGTGAGTTCACTATCCAGCAGGCCCAAATTGAGTGGGCCTTTGAGAAACTGGAAACCAATGATGAGCAGAAAGTGATTGATTTGGTAACAGTGGGAAAAGGCGATCAGGATGAAGAAAAGGATGGAAAAGGTTCGGAAAGTTTCGAAGATGAAATTGATATTGATGGGGGTGATGAGGACAAGGAGGGTAATGTAGCCAGTAAGTTGGACGATGGGGTGGCGAAATTAGGGAGATTTAATCAGAATAATAGCCGGAAGAGGACTATCTATCCCATGAGACCTGATGCAGAAGATTGCGCGTATTATATGAAGTTTGGGTCGTGTAAATTTGGGTTGAATTGCAAGTTTAATCACCCTCCAAGGAGAAAGATCCAGGTTTGTTTGCATAGTTGGATAAATCATGATAATGATGTTTTTTTTTTTTGTGTAGTTCATCATATTGTAGTCAGTTGTCACTTGTTTTTAATAATTACAAACTGCTTGATTTTTGCAGGGTGCTAAGGAGAGAACTAATCATAAGGAAGAGAACTCAGAGAGAGGAGGGCAAACTGAATGCAAGGTTATTACATTTGTTTTTGGAATCTAGATATATTTTATTTACAAGCGGATGTGATTTTAATTCTTCATAGCACCCGTGTGGATTTACTTTTTTCAATATGTTTCCTGATAATTTCTTGCTAATTGAACACAAGATATAGTGTGATAATCTGAGTCTTTTGGTCTTGCTACCAAGACTCAGCTTTTGTTCGAACAATATGCATGCGAAGCCATGTGTCTGCTTTTGCATTTCCTTACATTAGTGTTTTATTTATTATGTGAATATTATCTATCTGAGTAGTGTTACTCTCTAACTAATTCCTTTCCTGAAGCATGAAGTGCATCATTTTGCTGATATTTTATTTTCTTTCTCCTTTCATTATGCGTATAGGTTGAGTTTTTCCAAAGATTTTCTTATCTGATACAGTGATTTACTTTTATGTAATGCAGTATTACCTGACATCTGGCGGGTGCAAATATGGAAAGGACTGTAAATACTCTCATGGTTCTGAGCGAAGCTCCACAACCCATATGCCAGAGTTCAACTTCTTAGGGTTGCCGATTCGAATTGTATGGCCTTCCTGCGAACTTTGAAGTTTGTTTCATGTATATATGGATTTTGTTCCTTTGCTCTAGGCCTTGGTTTGATTCAGGTTGAAAATTTTTTACTCCCTGATTAAACAAATTAATTAGGGAGCTGCGAACGCAGCTAATTTAAGCTGTGAATGTTGAGTTTCATGAAATTAGGCACTTAAAAAATTTGAATGCCTATGAAAATTCTTGGTTGTCCTTTCTAACCGTAATACTGTGGATACAAAGAATATCCAATGGAGAACTTTTAAAGAATATACCAAGCAAAGTTTGACTAGTTTTATTTGGCTCAGCTCAATCTGTTAATGACTCCTAAGTTGGTAATCCTAATCTTCTTTCACAGGGAGAAAAAGAGTGTCCCTACTACATGCGCACTGGGTCCTGCAAATATGGATCAAATTGCAGATTTCATCATCCTGAGCCTGTCACTGTTGGTGGTGACTCCCCTTCTGGATATAGAAATGGTGGCTCTTTTCCATCACAATTTGTTTCCTCATCATCTGCCCCTTCATGGTCTTCACCAAGAGCGTTTAATGAGACTTCTCCATTCGTACCAGTTATGTTTCCTCCATCCCAAGGTGCCCCTACTTCAAATCAAGATTGGAATGGGTATCAGGTAATTTTTGCTTATCATGCTATTGTATGGTTCATTAACGTCTGTATTAGTCTTCTATTTTCTTGGAATCTTATGCAGTTACTGTTTTTAGATATCTGCCTAGTACTGCTTTTGTTTCTATCTTTGGTAATATATTTAGATATTAGTCAGAATTGCTTTTCTGGAAACCTTTGTGTCTCTGTGTGTGTTCTTTAAAGTTAGTAATTGATCCTTCTTTTCTGGAAACAATTGTTTCTGGGTGGGAAATGATTTTCTCCAATCTAATTTGTTGATTTCTGAATGAAAGCATTTTGCTTGGATAATTGAATTGACATATGGAATGTTATTGTTGCTTGTTGGTAAATTGCTGGAAACATTTGAGGTAGGTGAGAGTGGGACAAATCCCACCACCTCAGTTTGATCTTGTCTCCGATGCTTCACAATTATATCAACATGGGGTTCAGTACGTAATGTATTCTTCCTTTTCACCTGGGTTAATTTTTATTATTATTATAGGGGAACAGGAAGGTTAGAGTAGGGAATTGGGAATATTATCAGTGTCCAAAATCTTCTGCTGTCTTTTTGTAAGCTATAGTTTATATAAAACTTTGGAATTTAGGAGTTCCCTATTTTACTCATCGAGTATGCACATTCTAGTCAATCTATTTCTGTATGCGGTGTCTTGTGGTAAATGCTCAACTTAGCGAATGGGTAGCTTCCCTTAGTTCCTAAAAGAGTCAACGTGCTGCATTTAGTGAGTTAGAGATTGTAAACAAACAAATTTTCTGATCTATTTTATTTGTAATGTTTTTTCATTAACTTTAATCTCTAGCATGCTGGGCCCGTGGTCGAATCTAGAAATTATACTAGATAATATGGAAACCATAGAGAGTTTCAGTTTGGCTTGATTTGGTGTAATTAGTAAGTTTCATAATGTATCACAATTGGCTTTGTTTGTATTTTGTAAGAATTAATTGTATAAAGGTACCGTGATATGCTCTCAAGTTAAATTATTACAAACCCTTGGTCTCTACTGAAAATAATAGACTTGGCTCACAAATGACCAAATTGCTGTCCATATATTTTTTGATTATTTCTCCTTTGATCTTAAACTGCATGCATTCTTTCCCAATTATCGATAGCAGTACATGATTATGTTAGTATTATCTACAAACTTTGTACTGATGATTTTTCCTAGAGAATCTTTAATGTAGTCAGCAAAAAAGAAAAATAACTGTATTTTACGCACAATGTGGTGGAGCTACAGGTCTCATAGTGGACTAGCTCTCTTAAGTTCTCATCGTGGAAGTCTATATTGTCTAGTTGTCTTTCAGGTTCTGAGTAGAGCTTATGCCTATAGTAAAGATTGATGAATGAGTTTGAAATTTAAACATTGCATCAGGGTCTTTTTATATATATATATGCTACCCCATTTTCAGTGAAAACTGAATAGTTTAGTCCACAATTAGGTAAACGATTAAAGCATTATGTTTGACGTAAAATAGAGGGTCATAATGTTAAGTATTGTTTATTATTAAAGGCTGTGGATGTAAGCGAGCAACATAGTGAATCGTAGATGAAGATCTGATTGTTATTATATATATGTCGTCTCCCCTCATATCTGCTTTGAAGGCAATATGATTATTGACCGACTGATAATTCTCATCTGTCTGTGTCTGTGTCCATGTTTGTGTTTGTGACCGGGTTTCATATTGAAGATGCTTAATGGCTTATGCTTAAGATGCCTATTCAGCTTGTCTTATCTGCTCCATTTTTCATTTTTGACTTGTTTGAGGCTCCAACCTACGCTTCATCTGAGGGGCTACCAACACCGCCGGCATTTGCCATGAACAATCTACCAGCTGATATCAACTTCCACATGCGCCATCAGCCTGATATTGCCCTTGAAGAATATCCAGAACGTCCTGGTGAGCAAGAATGCAGTTTTTTCCTAAAAACTGGCGACTGCAAATTCAAGTCAAATTGCAAATTTCACCATCCGAAGATTCGTATGCCCAAGGGAAAAGTAAACTCACACTCTCTCAGCGACAAAGGCTTGCCTCTTAGACCTGTAAGTTTTTTTTGTTTTCTCACATATATCTATGTATATGTATATATTGCAGTATTAATTAATTTTCTACTGAATTTTTGACAACCATTATCCAACATGAAAAATAAAAGATGGGTTTTGTTGGTAGGGTTTTTCACATAAACTCCAATTGATGGATGAAAAATGCTCATGTGATTGTTTATTTGCCGCCTCCATAATGCAGGATCAACCTATCTGTACGCACTATCACCGCTATGGCATTTGCAAGTACGGACCGGCTTGTAAATACGATCATCCATCAAACTTCGCCATCTTGCCGACCCCTTTTGATCAGCCACCATTCGGGAACTCAAACACGATGGACGGGGGTGTAATGCTGGGGAAAGGAAATGAAAGCTGATTTTGAGCTTAGAAGCTTGAGAGCCTAACGTAGAAAAGCATCGGGTCTTTTTGTCAGGTCTTATTTATTTACTCTTTTAATGTTAAAACTAGAGCTCAAACTTTGAACATGGAAGTTCTGCTCGACTTTGTTAGTGCCTGAATACAGTTTTGCAGAGACGACGACGCTTCTTAATTTATCTTGCTTCTGACTAGTGTGTTAACTGTCAACATAATAACTTTTTGGGTAATTCTATTCACAACCTCCATTTTTCTCTTCGCAACCCCCACAATTAATTAAAATAAAAATATTTTTTAATTTTACTATTTTGTCCTTTTAGTCCTAATTACATAAAAGTCCTAAAAAATTAAAATTTGAGTTTTAGAAATCAACATTGCTCCATAACTCTGAATTGATATTCGTTGAGACACAATTAATTTTCTTTGTTTAATCATCACACCATATCTTAGCAATTTACCATGGATTATAGCTTTTTAGTCGTCATTGTTATAGATAAATCAAACAACGTTCATTGATCTTCACCCCAGTAGAGGAGTTACCAACTAAAATTAGAAAAATACTTTTTTGAGAAGATATATATCAATTAAGTTGAGATTGAATAAAATGAGATATTATCAGAAGCATCCGTGATATTTGATTAGTTCTTTAAATTTTGTTTGTTCTCAATATCGAACAGTTGATGTATGTTGAATTTTGACAAGAATCGAGTCAGATAAAAAGGCAGAGGAAAACATCAATTTTCTGTTTTTGTTCTTCAAATTGTTGTCATGTGGTTTTCTGTAATACTTTTATGCATGCGTTAATTTAATCCAAATATCATTCCTTTGTATATTTTTCAATTAATCTCATGATGTTGCAGTTAGACTCGTGGTAATTGAGGCAAAAACATTGTTCTTTATTATTTGCATATTAAGTCATTGAGTCATTGGAGGCAATCGAGGAAGAGGGTTTGGGGGCTGTAGATGAAACGGTGTGGGTTATTTTTATTTTTCTGGGGTTTTTTTAAGTATTGGGGGTTGTTTAGGGATAAAATAGTCTATCAAAAAATTATTTATATTTCAATTAATTATGGGGGTTGTAAATAGAAACTTGGGGGTTGTGAATAGAATTGCCCTAATTTTTTTAGCTTTAAAATGTCTAGCGTTATGATTATGATTATGAGCCGAGCCCATGTCAATGAAAATAGTGGAATTTTAACTAGCGTCGGCATTTAATGATTTGCAAAATTCAAATAAGAGAAATATTCAGCCTCATTCAGTCGTTGACGCTGAGATAAATGCAATTCTATACGGAATAGGACTATGTTTACAAGAAAGACTTGTTCCCTTTGTTGTTTACTCGGATTCCTTTTTGGCAATAAGATTGATTAAAGGGAAGCATGACGAGGTTCCTTTCCTTGAAGAAGAATTACCGCAACTTGCGGAGCTTATGAAAGATGGTTTTATTTGTGATTTCAAGCATATGTATAGAGAGGCTAATTTAGTTGCACATTCTGTTGCGCATTTTGGTTCAACTTGTGATGATTTAATCAATTGGAACAAAGATTATCCCTGCTGGTTGGGGGAGATGTTTAAATAATAAACCATATTTTCGATCAAAAAAAAAAAAAAAAACACCCTCCAATCACCTTCTAATGCACGTTTCAACAACAACCAAGTGTAAGATTATCAATTTTCATATCTAGAGTTCTATAATTGACGAATAGAACGGAACAAGTTTTCATATCCAGGTCGTGGAGGTGCAATGCTTTCGAATTTTAAGTATTTGTGGCAAAAGGGTGCTACTATCAAAGATAATGTTGAACAACTTAATATATATATATATATATATATATATATATATATATACACACACAATTATTTTTTATTGAAGTTCTATTTGTGATGTTTTCAGTTAGACAAAGACTTGCATTAAAGGGTCAAATATGATCTAAACTCGCCCAAACAACTCATTCAAACCCGCAAAAACAGTCAACGCGTTCTCACACGCGTATCACTAGGTATAAAGTCAGCTATGGAATATTTGCACATACTAAGAAGAAAATAAATAAATATTTTATCATAAATCATAATGTGGGGTTTTAATTTAGTTGATTTATTAATCTTCTTGTTTTTGGAATGTTTGTTGATTCTCTAGACATCATGTATCACTATATATGAAGTAAAGTATCACTTAATATGAATTGAAGCATTAACTATAAAGTGTTTTCACATGCTAAGAAAAAAAATGAATTGTTTTCTACATAAATCATAATGTCGATTTTTAAATTAATTCAAAAAAATAAATGAATTATTTTCTACATAAATCATAATGTGAAATTTTGAATTAATTCAAAAGAACATGTAATGTGATGTTTTAATTTAGTTGTTATCTTCATTCTTTTTGGAATGTTTGTTGATTCTCCAGACATCATGTATCATTATCTATGAAGTAAAGTATCACTAATTATATGTCGAAGTATCACTTAATATAAATTGAAGTATTAGTAACTATGAAATGTTTTCACATGGTAAAACAAAAAAAATAAATGAATAATTTTCTATATAAATCATAATGTTGACTTTTAAAATAATTCAAAAAAATTAAATATATATTTATAAAAAAATTAAAAAAAATAACAAGTTAAAAAAAAAGAAAAAAATAGAAAAGAGTGATGGAGAAGGGGGAGGAACCACTAAAAAAGAAAAAGGAAAAAATAAAAAAAAAATAAAAAAGAGAAAGAACCATCTCATGAGTCAAAGAGAGATCCACTTAAGATAACAGACGGTCACGGGAGACTACCCATTCCGGTTATTGAACTAATAAAATTATTGAAGCTTTTAAGAAGCCCATTTGTCTTCGTACTAGCACGCTGAAGACTCGACGGAGGGAGCAGTCATTGATTACACACGGTTTCTGATGGAAGTTAGGATGAAGATGCAAACGTATATCTATCCTTTTTTTTCTGCAATTCTTGTTTTTCCCCTGTACAGTAATTTCTCCCTTTTATATTAAAATTCAAGAATGAATACATACTTGTGAAGCATCATCAGCATTGACTTTGGTAAAGGTAGCTGAGATGTTTCCGATGAAGGCTAAATAAATGACTTGTGAATCATTGTGATTTTCGCCAACGCTCAACAGGGCCGATCCTGAGATTTTGAAAGGCTCGTGCGAGCATTGAAAATAGTGTTCCTAATTTTTTAAAATTAAAATTTAAAAATACAAAAAAGGGATAAATTACACTTTGATGCTTACATTTTGAGTATTTTTTTAAAAAATGACGCACTTTTTCAAAATAAACAAAATCGTACACACATTTTCATTTTTTTTTTGGCAATTCTAATATTTAATCAATTTTACGACCCGAAAATTGTACGTAATTGATTTTAATTTAATATTTTCCTGATTGGATGAATTTTTTCCACGTGACTGAGAAAATATAAATATTAAAATACAATCAATTACGTGCGATTTTATGACCGTAAAATTGGTTAAATGTTATATTTGAATTGAACTTTTTGTTAATTTTGAAAAAGTGGGACATTTTTTAAAAAGTATCCAAAATGTAGGTATCAAAGTATAATTTACCCAATAAAATGTGCCTAAAATATTAGTTTGATACGTTCAAATCATTAAAAGTTTGCATTCTTGAAATATTTAAAATCATCCGACTTGTGCGCGCCCATTGATATTTGAACAAAACTGAAAAAAAATAATATATTTTAAACAATATCATGTACGGAACGCAAACTAGAAAATAGTATTTAAAGATCCTTCTCCTAACATTTTTTTAAGCAAACTCATTTATAAATTTTTCAAAATCAATATTTTCTAGCAACACTTGTTCAATGGATATCAAAGCAAGTCTATTCAATCTTTCTTATGACATGGTCAATTACAAGTAAGATTTTAATAAATAAATAAAAAACAACTTTGTAGATGCAACCATAGCAGGTATGGTCAATAAAATTCTATGAATAATGTATGCATTGGGACAACTATTCAATTTTTTCAAGTAAGTCAATATATCTAAAGTTCTATATTCTTTTGGTAAAAGACACTACAAAGTTTTTAATTCTTGAAACACCTCTTGACCATCAAAATCACTAAGCTCTCCATACTTTAGAATATTCTCAAGATGTTCATAGATATTGATTGGGATAGGCTTAGTATTATTTATAAAATATTGGGCAAAATATTGAGCTGGTCTTTCTTATATTATTTTTTAAAAGGTCTGAATTAATTTTTATAAACTAAAAGACTAATTTTTTTATAAACTAGAATATCTTAATATACCTATTATTACTAAAAATTTAAAAAAAATGGTGTCCCTAAATTTTTGAGGCTCCTATGTGGCGCACCTCTCGTACGCCCTCAAGACCGCCGCTGGCTCTGAACATTGAGGGTAGACATTGATGCATTATTTTATTTTGTTAGGGTTTTAAGTATTTTATTTTGTTAGGGTTTTAAGTGACGGGGTAAGGGGTTGTAAGGGCAAAATAATCTAACGAAATAATTTAAATATTTTGATTAATTTGAGGGGTTGGGAATAGAATTACGCATAAAGGAAATTATGCTATAACGTGAAGTGAAGATTTTGTAATGTCAACATACATTCTCATGATAATGTCAATTTGTATTCATAGCGTTGGTTTGACGTCATTTTATATTGCAATTCAATTATTGGACGTGTGTTACTATTTGCACTATTAATTTTTCAATATACACTACATTTATTATATACACCATTCTTTTTTTTATTATTATTATTATTTTTCTTTGCACACCACATTTTTTCTTTTTTACCCTTTAGTTTAATAATTAGTTAAATTCAGAACAGTTTCTCACATTTCATCCAAGTTCGAAAAAAAATTTGGATATAGCATCAATCCAAACTCAATTAAAAAGACTTCTGAAATCATTGCAAAAAAGTAGAGCAGTTAACTTACATAATTAATGTCTTCTTCCTCTACGTGTTCCATAATTGATTTGTAGTCAAACATTCATTAATAGTTCAAAGAAGTGTTTTGTGAAAATAGCAGACAAGATTTGAATGGATCAGAATTAATGAATTATGGTGTTATATTTTTTATTTGGATTTTATTTTTATTTCTTAATTTTAGTGGGGATTTGTTATTTTTGAAGTAAAAAGGTATTTAAGTACATTAATAATTATTTATTTTGTAATTAAATTTACTAGTGTTGTGTATTGAAAAATTGATGGTGTACATAAAAGCACCCTTATTGAAAATTGAACAGAAGCAGGTTAATGTAATGACATGAACCTTTTTTTTATTTCAATATATTTTTAACTATTTCTTAAAAATGATTTTATTTATATTTATCTAATTTTAAATGTTTTCGTTGGGTACCTAACTTCCTATAAGTCGTGCTATTAGTTAAATTATACAATTAATGTTGCAAATAAATTTATATGTAGTTACTTCAGTATTATATACATATTAATTATTATAATTATTATTTTGAATTCAATTGCCAAATTATCATTTTTATTTATTGAGCTCAAAAGATTTATATTATGAGCCCAAATGTGATTTATTTTGATCTCAACTATTGGAAAAGTCGATGCTGTCCAAACGGTATGGTGCCCGACTTTTCCATTTTATTTTTTGAAAATATTTTTAAAATATTTTTTGTAAAATATATTTTGGAGATATAAATGATGATATTAGTAGATGTTATTTATGTTTGTCATAATTTTTTTCTGCCTCTTGCTGTATAAACGATAATGTTGTGTTTTTCACATGATATTGTTAAAAAAACAAACTCATATCGTTTACATAGCAGGAGGCGAAAAAAATTGTGACGAAGATAAGTAACATCTACTAATATTATTATTTATATCACCAAAATATAATTTGCAAAAACATTTTCAAAATATTTTGGAAAAATAAAATGCCCAAACGGGGCACCGTGTTTGGGCATCATCGACAATTCCCTCAACTATTTAATTTATTTTTAACCCATATATGGCCTAATTATTTTATCTTCTTCACATAACTATTGTGGAAACACGATGAGAAACATTTTTCTACAAATTATATATAGCATGTGGTTAGGGGTGTAAATCCATTCCAAAATTGATTGACTAGTCCACATAGCCCAAGAAAAGAAGAGGGTTAGAGTGAGGGCCGACCCTCTCATATGTCTACCATGAGCATTGTTCACGAGCCCCCATTTTTTTATAATATAACATCTAAAAATAATAATTTTCTAAAAAAGTCTTGAACAAGTGGAAGTTTTGAATATATTTTTGCCTTTTCATTTTATCACAAGAAGTTGTCTTTATTGAATAAGCATACGTTGCAATGTCGTGTTAAACTTTAAAATGACTTCAAATATAATGATAAATTTCACATTGATTCTAATGATTTTTTGCTGAATTGCAAGAGTTATTATATAAATGTGTTCACCAATAAAAATAAATTCAATCACTGGAATTCTTAAGTTTCTTAAAATTGTAAACTGTTTTCCTAATGTTTCTATTGCATATTGAATATTGTTGACAATTCCAGTTACTATAGTATCAACAGAATGAAGTTTTTCAAAACAAAAATGAACTAAACCATATTTGTGTTCAACTACGTCTCAATAGATGTTAAATTAACTAGAAAATAATGATTTTAATGACCTTATTGATGATATTATTTCTCAAAATACTAGAAGATCTAAATTATTTCGATATACATACATACATAAATACATACATAAGCAGTTGAAGACCCCCGTCCGTGGGGCCAGGGAATTTGAAATTCAAAATGTCTCTATTTATACTGTTCAGTTTTGGAAACATACACACTTTGTACATTACATTTTCTGCACTTTAAGTTATGTACTTCCATTTCTGTTTTAACGCTGCTTTGGCAGAAAGAACAATCTCGGGCCTTATGCTCACAGGGCGTAGAATTGGTGTTGATCGAAGTCTAAATTAATTTAGTAAGTTTTATTATGCATTATGTCTTTAAATTCTGTATTTTCAATTCTATCAAGCATGAGTAGTTAGATCTTTAATTCCGAGATTTGGACGACTGATACGGGTTTAAATACACTCGAATACTTATGAGGCCTTGTAGGCATATTACCGCATGAATAAATTTCTGCCGAGTTTTGTTCTTATTCCAAGTGATTGTTTGTTAGAAAATTTCACTTTTGGCCCCACAGGACATGTTCGAGTCCGATTTTGGTCCTCATACTATCACTTTTGGTCCTATTTCAAAAAATTATATCAAATTTGACCCATAGGACTTGAGCTATCTATTTTGGTCCCATGATTTAAACGGGTCTATTGATGGAGTAAGATGTGAGAAATTTTCACTTTTGGTCTCATAGGATACGCTACTCTACCTTTTGGTCCCATCAATGTCGATTTTACTCCCAAAGGTTTCGAACTATCAGTTTTTGCCACACCGTGACATTTTCCGTTAAATGTAATGTCGATTTTGACAATGGAAAGTTTTTATTTAGTTTAATTTAACAATATTGTTTATTAGGGTTCACCACATCTAATTAGAGTTTATAATTATTTTTAATATTTAATTTTCAATTTTTAATTAATAATTCATTATTATAGTTGATTATTTCATAATTAAATTCTTGTGAAGTAAAAGATCAAAAGAAAATTATACTTTGATACTTACATTTTGAGCTTTCACTGCAAAAAATTCACGTTTTAGTGATGGAAGCGCGCCAAGCCAAGCTCAAAATATTAAAAAAATAATAAAAATACATAAAATAATAAAAAAATTTAAAATTATAAAATAAAATAAATCTGAAAAGTAAAATTAATAAAAATATTAATAAAATTATATTCGTAATTAATTAGTAATTGAAAAATAAAAAATAAAAAATATTAAAAAAATAGTATATAATATTAAAAAATGAAAAAATAAAATAAAATTAAAATGTAAAATAAATAAAAAAATAATAATATTAAAAAGATTAAACCAAAACAAACAAATTGAACCAAATTGAGCTACTTGGTTCAGTTGGTTTGGTCATTTTTTCTTTAATTTTGATTTGGTTTTGAATATTAAAACCAAAACATAATTTGGTTAGGTTTCGATTTAAGTAAAAAATATTTTGGTTAAAACCGAACTAATCAATATATATATAATTTATGATTTATAATTCTAATATTAATTATACCTAAATTTAATATATCGTTTGTTATCTATTGAGTGCATGGACGTCAATTTAAGCCTCAAAACTTTTACATAACTATTATCTAATACCCTATAATTTCTTTTGAAATGATTACTATGCCTCAAATCTTATTTCAAATATGCATTCAAGCCCAATATTTTCAAGAAATGCCAAAATTTAGTGGTCTTGAACGTTGCATGCTAATCTAGAACAATAAAAAAATTACACTTTGACCCTTAAAGTCTTATATAATATGTTTTGATGCCTATACTATATGAAATTTCTTTCATCCCTAAGTCTCTTAAATGGGGGAGTGCAAAAGGTTAGTTTGGTACAAAATCGAGCTAAACTAGTAAAATCAAATAATTTTTTTTAAAAAAATTCAAACTGAACTAACCAAAATAATATATATAACCGAACCACCATAATTCTTTGGTTAGTTTGGTTTGGTTTTGTTTAACCGAATTTTCAATGATTTTTTTTATTTTTCCAAAATAATTATATCTAAATTTCCCTCCAAATCATTTCAATTTTGCCTCTAATTAACTTGTAAATTTTTTTTTGGATTTTTTTTGTTTGAGACCAAAACCGGTACCAAAATGGGACCAAAATCCATAATTTTTTTAACGAAAACCATAACGGTGGGACTAAAAATGATAGTTCAAGTCCTATGGGACCAAAAGTGATAGTATGAGGACCAAAATCAGACTCTCAGACATGTCCTGTGGGACCAAAAGTGAAATTTTCTCGACTTTTTATTTAATATGGCTAATGTGGTTGATCACTCTTTAGTTATAATAAGCACACCAGAGTTAAATAGATTAATGAATGGTGACTGTGTATTAATCCAAAGGTAACTAGGAATTTGGTGGGTTGTTGTGGGCACACGAGGAATTAGTAAACACAACAAATTTGGGTTCGTCTAGGGCACAAGGCTGCCTATTCATTTACATCTCTTAGAAAAATCGGAAGGTGGATGATAGGTTAGGGTTTAATTGAAGAGGAATCACTTTTAAATCTATTCTGATATTTCTCTTATCTATTTCTGCATATTTAAATTCCAATAAAGTAACAGTACAATCCAAACCCCATTTTGTGATTGGTGACCTGAAAGTGAAATCGCATCGGCTCTCTGTGGAATCGACTCTTACTCATAGCTAGCTACGCTCGCTATGGGCACATGAGAATAAATTTATTTTGAATGCGAAACGACCGCATGTCAAAATTGGTGCCGTTTTTGGGGAGCTGATTTTCAGTGATTTTACTTTCCAAGCTTGTGTGCCTAGAAGTTGATGCCCCGATCTTCTTTAGAAGAAAGTCTACTGTACGATCCAAAGATAGAAAAGACTTCGAGGAAGAACATAGTAGCAGTGAGGAAGGCACGACAAGCTGCAGACAGACCTCATAAGCCCACACCATTACTAGAAGATCATGAAGACGTAGGGCATAAGGAGAAAGGACAATTTTAGAACGACCACACTAATAATATGGCTGAAGAAAACAATCGAATTTTGAGGCAGTTAGTCTTTCCGACTAAAATGAATCTACGCCCCATGGGCATTACGGTCCCAGTAGTGACTCAGGACATACTTGCAAACTTTATTCAGATCTTACCAAAATTTCATGGAATGCCAGGAGAAGATCCTCATAGATATTTGCAAGTTTTTAAGATGGTTTGCCAAACTCAACCATCCGATCATAGACAAAGAAGAATATGTGCAGTTGGTTTCATTCCCTTTTATTCTTCAAGACGGGGCACTTGACTGGCTGTGACCACATTGAGACATTTTCAACGGAAGTTTTTGGAGAAATATTTCCCAGCATCTCGATTGCAAGAAATGAGAAAAAGAATTGGAAGTTTGAAGATGGGCACGAATAAGACTTTTTATGATTACTAGGGAAGATTCCAAGCTATGCTTGCAAAATGCCCACAACATCAAATAACTGACCATGATCTAATTCAATATTTTGTTGGAGGGTTGAGATCATATGAGAGAATGATAGTGAATGCCTCATGTGGAGGATCTATACTGAACAAGCAACCGATTGAAGCATTTAGAATTCTTACAGAGATGACTGAAGACAACTGAGATTTTGATGGAGAGGGCATACGGACATTAAACGAGTCTAAGAGAGCAGCTGACCAAGGCTGTTAGTGTTGTGCTTGACACCAATCGAAGAGACTCAGTCAAGATGGATCAATGATGTCATTTTGCACACTATGTTTTTTAATTGTCATTCATCTGTATGACATTGGATAATCACTTAAGTATTTGGTTTTCCCAAGTACATGTCTACTGTTCTGGACAACGTTCATAAAAGATGTGCATGAATGTTATCTGAACTTCCTGAAGACAGTTTAAGTAAGGAGTTTGAATTGAGCTATAGATGAAGACTATTGTGCATTGTGCCACAACAGAGATTGTTCAACATGTTGAGTATTGCCAGCTAATTTCAGTGATAGTGGTCAAATAGGTGGTGCATCGTATGGTCTCCTCCACCTAAAGTTCACATGGTGTCTCCATCTAAGATTGTATGTTTGTGAATGAGGTCATATCTTCTCTGATACCTATTCTGTCCACCCATGACGTTCACTTCTTCTACTTCATCTTGCAACGTTGGGCATTCACAAGGTCTGGGCTTCTTTTCCATGCTCACACCAGACTCTATATATATATATATAGGCGTTACATTTTCTAAACAATTTACAAAATTATTGTCAATTTTCCAATCCATTACATCATCTTAATTATTAGACGATTGATATTAATTAGTTCTTAATTTATCCATTAGGAATAGTTTTCATATTAACCCTCCTACATATTGAGAAGTGACAACATGATTGGTAATCTTTCGTTTAGTTCGTGCCTTACTGGATGTTATTCCGTACGTGTGAGGTTCCGTTTGTTGAATGATGATTATCCTTTTATCAAAAATAAAATATAAAACTTGTACCTAATTATCTTATTAGTGAATTTATGTACATATAAATAATGTAAGAAACGTCGGGTAGCTAATTAATGAATGAAAAACTTGGACCTTGCTGTAGTGCAGACAAATTGAATTAGCCTTGTACCGTCCCAACTATACAACAACTCACTATGAGCATTGTGGGACTTCCATTTAGTGACGACCCTCTCTCACTTAATTTCTCTCTCATCATTTTCTTTGATCAATAATTATACACGTACACAACACCTTTTCTTTACAACAATTTCAAAATATATATTTACTACGTACTTAATTGCTCATTGATATTTGGATATGGTGTATTTAAGAGGATACATTTAAGTTATACCAAACATGTACATATGTCAACGTGCGACACCTAATTCTTTAAGGTAAAGTTAACAAATGAGTGCAGATCTAGATGAGCCAATTTGATTATATAGTTACAATTTCCTGTTTCACTTAATATATGTTATTTATGAAATCATTTAATATAATTGTACAGTATATACATACCGGCGTCCTGCATTAGTAAATAATAATAATAATGAAACACTAGATGTATATCAAGATAATTAATGTAACATATGAAATCTAATATACCTAGCTAGCTAGAACCAAACGGTTAACTAGAATTGTTGGATGATAAATTATGCAATATTTATTTGTTAAATAAAAAAAAAAAACTAGAATTGTTGGATGAATTGGTGAAACATTTGTCTTTAAGTGAAAATGAAGTAATTCAATCATCTCCTAATTATTAGTAATCGCAAGACTAGCTCTTATTACATGCGATAAAATCCTCTAGTCTACATTTCATGTCTTATTTGTGTCCCATTATGAAATTTAATATTTTAAAAGTATTTATTACAAAATAAATTTTATTATAGTATTACAAATCATAATCAACATTTATTGGTAAAACTTAATTTTTTTTTAAAATTATATACCCTATTTTTGGAATAATCAACCCTATTAATCAATTATATTAACTAAAAAATAAGAAATAAATATTAAAAAATAAATATAAACCCTAATTGGGTGGAATGTTTCCTAAATAATAATTATAAAATTAAACTAAGGCATAACAAATTAAAATTAAAGAAAGAAAATGGATGAAAGTTAGATAAAAATCAAAATGGAACACCAAATGAGATAGACAAAAGTGGGATAGAGGATTTCATTTGCTTATTACATCTTTCATTATGAAGGCCTTTAAATATCTAATTTACACCTTTTATATTAAAATATGTTTTTTTTAAAACACTAATCAATATATATATATATATATATATGTATATGAATTTATATTTCAAATTTTAGCATTTATATAGTTGAAACTTTTTTTTCGGTATGACAATAAGAAATTCTCAGCCGTGCGCCATATATAAATGCACTAGATAATCGCACAATAGCCTTAGGGAGTACGAACATACATAGAAGATGCATGGTTTACAATGGGTGAGATTCTGTAGTTCAAACTGTGTATCTCAATCATTCGTGTGCCAACATCATAATTACGCAGTTTTAATATTATTTTTCATAAAATAAAATTTCTTATATTATAACTAAGCTAATTAATATTTATTGCTAAAAAATGAAATCTAAAAATTATATACCCTAGGTTTGGAATAATCAATCCAAAAAATAATTATATTGGCTAAAAATGAAAACTAAATATAAAAAATAATTATAAATTATAATTGAGTGGAATAAACCCTAAATAATAATGTAAAATTATACTAAAGTAAAAGAAATTAAATTGAGGAATGATGAAAGAAAAACTAATAATTTTAATGTTTGGTACACGAGTTACACACACAATTTTAGACTAGAGAATGTAGTGCGGTTTACGACCTTGAAGTCCCAATTTTCTACATCAAACGATTCATGATCATCAATACTTTTATCCGAGTAATCCACAAGGACGAAAATTTCTCACTTTGCTTAACGTATTCTGATTAGTCGAAATCAACTCTTATATTTTTTGTTGAATAATAATTCGAGTTAGTTTTTGATGTGGCCTTTGCAAATTTGATGCAAATTGCAAATACACGAATTTTTAGTTGCAAAATAATATCATGAATTTAAACAATAAGTGCTACTGCCACCATATTGACTATCTGATTAAAATGCCAGTTGGACATAATAAATTCACCTTCTTAATTAGACGACCGAGCAATTTACTAGTATTAATTAATTTGAAACCCACTTTTTTAATCATGAAAAATCTTGAGCTAAATTTCTTATAACGTATATATGATTTTGCCCCATTCAAATTTCCCGGTAGCACATTTCCATATTACAGTCCGTAACTGTTAAATTAATAATTTTAATAATATTTATTATAAAATAAAAATTAACTATAACATAAATAATTATAATCAACATTTATCAACAAAAAAGTGAATTAAAAAACTATAAAATTTAATTTTAAAATAATCAACCATAATAATGAATTATTAATTAACAATTGAAAATTAAATACTAAAAAATAATTATAATAAACCACAATTTGTGGGGTAAATCCTTAAAAATAATCTTAAAATAAAGTTAAATAAAATCATAAAAAACTAAAAATGAAGAAAAAATTTGAGAAAAATTCTTAATGAAAGTGCATGTTAGTAACATTACTAAGATATTGCCGAAAATTGCTCTAAATATAGATATATAAAAATGAGTCTGCCAATTTTTGACGGTATTGTCAAAATTGCTCTAGATAAAATAACCTGACTACATAAATTGTCATTAATTAAAACAAGAAAGATGGTACATGTTTAGGTATATATGTTGTTAATTTTTGTTTCAATTGATCCTGCACAATTTTTTCCATATAAATTCGTGTAATTTTATATGTTATACCAAAGTATAAATTTTATATCCCATCATTGATATATATATGTATCAATGTTGTAAAATTTAGGCTAGGTGGCTACTAGCCGTTACAGAAAGGTGGTAACGGGCAACATTCATTAGTCGCGCTGTTTAAACCGTCGGTGTCTGTCCAATTTTTTTATGGTTAAATTATATTTTAATATTTATATTTTGGGTACTTTTAAAAAAATGGTCCAACTTTTTAAAAATTAATAAAACTGTATCCATTTTTTCAAAAATCTTGCAAATATAACATTTAACTAATTCTATGGTTTGAAAATCATATGTAATTGATTGTATTTTAATATTTATATTTTCCCAACCAAGTAAAAAATATCTCCAATAAAAAAATATTAAAATATAGGTATCAAAGCGTACTTTATCCCTTTTTATTAATCTTATTTTGAAATAAAAGGAAGAAATTAAGAAAGAATGGGTGCAGTGTTGCCGGGTCTTATCGATTGGAGTTAGAATATAGGGCATAGCAAGGAATAAGATTATGGTTGATATGATAGAATGAGAACGAGAATGAAACATGATTCCCACATCCATTGCCAATTCTATAGTTGGTATGATTTTCTAGTTGGAAATGATCATTTTCAAAAGAATCCTCATTACCATGGACACGAGATTAACCATTATTCCTTACCCTCATGCTATTATGCATTTATGATTATCAAAACAAATTTTATTTTTTATTTTGGAAAACTATACTTCATTTTTTGTATTGACAAATGAAATCTCATATCCTTATGAAATATTTTATTAAAAAAATAAAATTATAATAAATTTAATATTTTTTCTAGAATAAAATAAATGAAATTGTAAAAAAAATTGTTAGTGCCATCGATTAGCACTAAGTGTTGTTTAGAATGCCATGATCTTTATGGCAATTTAAATAGCACAAAAGGTTTTGATTTTTTAAGTTTTTGAACATTATGATATGAACATTCCACTGCGAATCTGATTGAAGATCGAAGAATGTACTTCACACAAGCATGATCATGTACATGATTATCCAGAGAGTTTTCAAGAGACGTGTCAAGCTAAATTCAAGGAATTGAAGTTTTCTTTTGAAGATGGATGTTTCAGAATAGAAGATGCCTTGTTCAAAGATGAAGATCAAAACGGAAGAAGGCGGGTTCTATTCAAGGAAGACTTATAAACTATGGTAGTACAAATCAAACTAGGAATGTTTCTTTTTAGAGTTTGATTCAGATTAGGACTCTTCTGACTTTCTTGTTTAGACTATGCTTTGTGCTTATAAATAGTCTGAGAATCAGACTAGTTAGATGTAGAGGTTTTTCGTATACATAAGTTTTAGAGAGTCTATGATGAGGCCATGCATGGCATTGAAGATGAAGATCCCGAGTTGCAGTTGAGAGGACCAGTCACACGTTTGAGAGCTAAGCAACTTCAATGCTATTTTCAAGTGTTGATACGAAGGAAGCTTGAAGTTGGAGAAGATGAAGTCAAAGGCAGGTCAAAGATAGTTAATTTACTAACTATTGAAGATGAAGATCACACCATGGAGTATCAGACTTGAAGAGTTGAAGATGGGCATACCGACGTTGGTCAGTATGGGCATACCGACCTTGGATCGTATGGGCATACTGACTACGTGTTGAAGAAGAATAATCCAAGATGAAAAGTGGTGAGTTTTTCCAGCCCATATTAGAGTCCACACGCCACTTTATGAAGGCCCAATTTACTTAGGATTTATTTTATCTAGTTTAGACTTTTATTTATTTAATTTTTGGTATTTTTGAACTACCTTAATTAGAGTCCTAAATAAGGTAGAACTCCTTGGTTTATTTTCGTCCCTAGCATGTATAAATAGGCATCAACTATTATTTGTGATACTTTAGACATTGCTTGAATATTAGAATTAAATTTCACTTTGTCTCACAAATCAGTGTTGATTTCCAGTTCATGTTCTTAAGGTTTCGCATCTTTAAGTCCTATCAAGGTTTGTTCTAGTTCATCTAAAAACTAGGGTAAATTGCTAATTCGGAGTATTCATCTATCGATTTTCGTTCGTGAAACAACGGGGTTTGATTGTGATTATTCTACATCACAATTCACGTCGCCAACATCCTCCATAATCTGCCGAACGTCCTCCATCAATCCAGACATCGTTGATCGTTCATCATCATCATCAATTCATCGTTGTAATTCATCTCCATAATCCGTAAGAACATCTCGCTTCCTCATCCATAAACCCTAATTTGATTCCATCCATAATTCATCCATATTTATCCTTTAGCCTAGCTGTGTTCTTTATCCTATTTATTTGATTTGTGTTTTTCTTATTTGTGTCATAATTTAGATATCCTAGATGTTTATTTATCGAGTCTAATTTCAGTTTATTAATCGAGTTATATTCATTAATCAGTTTTTGCACTTTGATAATTCATAGTTCTTTGTATTTGTCGGTATTAATCCCTTACGTCGTCGTCATGTGTTACGTTCCTTAAGTCGTAGTCGTGGTGTGGATCTCGAATCCCTTGAGCTCACATCAATCTAAAAAGACTTCAAGTTTGAAGCATTTAGTATACAGTCTAGACTAGATTTCATCCTTGTGATCATTGTGTGTCTAGTCCGTGTTTGAATTTTTTTCTTATACACTTAAAGGAGTCTCAAGAGAGATTTCCTATGAGAACTAGATAGAGTCTAAGTTGTGAGAGGATCTCACAATTCAGTCCGTTGAAAGAGGTTGTAGTGGTAGGAAAGGGATCGAGTGACGAGAGGTCTTCATGTTATAGACTTTGTAAGCTTGCAACGGAGTAGTTAATTATTTCTCTCGGACATGAGAAGTCCCCCTGATGTAGATCAATTGATCAAAAAAGGTTACCAAGCTCGTGCCATTTATAGCTTTAAGTTTTCTCTTTCTGTGTTTGCATGTTAACAATAATGTACATGTACATTTTGTGAACATGAACTACATAGTTTATGTAACTTTAATTGGTACCAGAGTGGGTCACTTTTGGTTAAAAGCAAAAAGAGTCCTGAAAAGTATATAATTGCGTGAAGATTTTGTTGATTTCAAATTATGAGCTCAATTAAGGAAGGAGGATGTTGGGGTTTATTCGAATTGTATCTCCACAAGAACTATTTGAATGCCATTAATTCTATACTCATGTAAATCATAATTTTATGTGTGACATTAATTATTCTATGTTGAATTAACATGCAAGTTCAATTTCGAATCTATTGCAGCGGAAGAAAATAGAAACTATCGAAATCGGTACTTACAAATGTTGTCGGGTTGATCACGGGATTAAAGGTCTAATTCCATTGTTGATGGAGAACACATGGACGGAAACTTCATTCTCTATGGTGTTTGAATTTCCACAGCTCCAATATTCCACTTCTCGATCTTCTGCTGTATTTTTGTACCTTGTCTAGATGTAGGGTGGGCTATAAACTACTAGACTGTGTGGAAATCCTAGGAATCAAGAGAGCATAAGAGGGGCTGTATTATTTTTATCATTAATTTCGTCGCCCTCCTCCCTTATATAGAAGAGAGAAGAGAGAGGGTGAAATTTTCATCTCCAAACCCTAACGGGTTTGGGCCTCTAACTCTTGTTCTATTTCCAGTCCATTATGGTTATATTGGGCTACAACACGGATCTAGAAGAATGTTAAATTGCCCTACTAATTTATTTAATTTCTAATATCTATAACAATGCTATAAATAAATAAAATAAGTGTTATTTTTATTCCATTAAAGAAATGTTAAGATTTTTTCGAATTACGCCCCACAGGATCTAATCGGATAATCTATAATTCTAATATGCACATGCAAATCATGATTTTATGTGTGATGCAAATAAACACGTTGAAAATACTCATGCAAGATCATCAAATTACCGCAACAGAAAAAATTAATTCGAATGAATCTACTTATATGACGTTATATAGTTGACGACGAGATTACAAGTCTAATCTCGTTGTTGTAGAAGACACGGTCGAACTAGGCCTTTTCTCAACTAAGTTCAAACCACACCAAGACTACAAAGATACTCCTTGATCTTCTACTGTATTTTCGATACCCGTTTAGATGTAGAGTGGGCTACAAGCTACTAAACTATATGGATAACCTAGGGAATTAAGTGTGATAGAGAGGCGCTGATCATGTGTTACATAATACACGCCTAATCCCTCTATTAATACTGAGGAAGGCGTGTATTAGGTCTCCATACCCTGTTGGCTTTGGGCCTCTCCATTTATTCCATTCTCATAGTCCATTAAGGTATTATTTGGGCTACAGTAGTGTAACGTCCGATCCCGGGAGAAGGGCAGGGGACCGGTGCGCTACTTGGGGGAAGGGGGAAAGGGTTGTTGAACAGAAGCAATGAAAGAACTTGGATTAGTGCCCCAAAAATTTGGACATCATAACCTCTATAAATGGATCAATCCATGCTATTAAAGCGTATGAAATGACTCAAACCAGATACCATGACTCTTAGGATGAATCCAAGAAAGAATAACAAAGGCAAACTTCAATGTAAATAATAACAGTTCAAAGGTTAACTGTTAATATGTTAGGCATGAAAAAGGCCTGATGTCTGTCCAAATACTTGAACTAAAGAGATGCCAGGCTCCCGCCTGTCGTGAAAGCAATATAAAGCCAGACTTTTGCCTTGACATGGAAAGTAATGTAAAGCCAGGCTTCTGCCTGTCTGAATAAGGAAGTAAATAAATGCAGGCTTTTGCCTGTCAGGAACGGAAAGTAAATGAGATTCGGAGAACCGAACACTCCGTAACAATAAAGAAAATGGGATTCAGAGAACCGAACACTCCATAACAGTAAAGAAAACAGGATTCGGAGAACCGAACACTGCGTAGCAATAATCAGAGTAAGCGGAAAAGAACGTAGTGCATATTCAGACTCAAAAGGAAGCATGTTCTCAGTTAGACTCCATAGTGGAAAAGGAAACATATACATCAAATGATAGCCCTTCAGCCTTAGCACAGCCGTCTACCATCCCGCAGCTCATCCTGAAAAATATTTGAAAAGATTTTTGGGCGTGAGTACTAATGCACTCAGTAGGTACTTTTAAGAAAAACCTTCACAATCATTTTATAAAACAGAATATCCAATCATATTTTAAGCATATCATGGAAAGCTTTCAAAAGAGAAAATTTTTGAATTTCATGTATATTAAATCATTTTAGTTCCATCATTGCGCGCTACTCTCCCCTAGAACGCTTACGGTGAGTCGGTTCGTGTACACAACCCGGCTGCTTAAGGTTGGACACTGCCCTGTTTGCTTGTGGCTCGATATCGTGAACCATTGTAGTTTCATCACCAAAACAGTAGTAAGACTTACATGAGTCAGGAGAGCACATTAAATACAGTCATGAGTTGGATATTCAATCATATCCATTTTATAAATATCAGGGCTTAATAACCCAAAATACATTTTTATATAATAAAAACCCACCTGGAAATGAGATCCGAAAAGCTAGATCTAGATTCTGATCCTGGTCTCAACTAGAAGTCTCCTTCTCCTGAGCTTAGAAGATTATCCGCCAACTTAATTTCGATAAAAGATTATCATTAGGTCAAAATCTAAAATTTCTTAGCTATGAAGTAAATATTATAATATCTACTATCTTAATACGTAGCATCTGGGTCATCAAAATATTTTGACTCTTAAGGGAACTTTACTCAGGGCATTTTTATAACGAAAAACCCTTTTGGAAGTTTTGGCATACGGGATGGTCAAACCCGTATCCTAAAATTAACTCGGTACAAATAAATTCATACCGCAAGATCTGCCCATTGGAAAAATATGAAACTTTAAATAAAAATACTAAATTTTGACACGGAACAACTTTTGAGACTAAAAATACGATAGGGCTATCCATGAAGGATAGATCTGAAAAAGATTACAATTTAACATTCGGATACCCAAAATATACCCAAAATTAAAAAGTGACAACATGAAAAATGTATATAAATATACATAGAATATAAAACCCTAAATACACCTGTGGATGTTGGCCCAATGATTCCTAAATGGGCTCATTTAATTCTTTGATAGCCCATATTCACTAATTAACCCAAATCCCTAATTATGCCCTAATCTCTTTCTTCTTCACCATAAATGGTGAGAGTGCGGCTACTGTATGTTTAAGCTTGAAAATTCATCACTTGAGAGAGGGTTCTGCTATTCCCATTCTCGTCTCTTCGTCGGATTCCTGTGCTTCGGGTCTCCTGATTGTCATTGAGAGTGCAAGCTTCGTGAGAGAGAAAGCATCTATTGTCTTGTCCAATTTCTGCCTTTCATCTCTTAGCCGTACCCAGTTCTTGAGCTGTTCATAGTTGGGCTTGATTGATCGTTGTTGTTGCCGGAAGAGGACGCCGCCACCCATTTGGATCCTGAGCCATTTTCTTTTACTCAATTCTCCTAATTTCTTATATTCTATACATATAGATATATATATATATATCTGTTCTTATTATTCTTCAGTCACACACATATATATATATATAGATATATTTTACTTGATTGTTTTGCAGAGCCATCTCTCTTGCTAGAGAAGACAACCGACAGTCACAGCAAGTCCCTGCTCTTCAATCGACGTCGCTGTTCTGTAGCAGAGGAAAGTCTCTGCTGCGCACTGCTGCTGCTCTGCTCGCCGGAGAAGACAACCTAGCGAAGACGCTGCTGATCGCTGGAGCCTCGAGTTGACTGTAACCAAGCCGACGCTGTTGCTGCTATCATCTGCGGGAGTCCTACAAGCTTTGTGATTGGGATTAAGTGTTGCTGCAGAGATATAATAGCTGCAGAGATATAAGAGCCACGAATTCTTTCATCGAATCTTCATTCTCAACTCTCTAGCTTTTAATATTTAATCACGCGTTATATAGCTACATATATACATCTGATTATATCTCTATTTTCATTTGTAATTAATTGCTATCTCTTTAATCTTGTTGCTGTGTTGCAGAAAAAGAAAAGGAAGAGCTAAGTTGCTGTTGTGTTATTCTTGTTGCTGAAGCAAGATTAATTGAAGGAGAAAAGTCTCAAAGTTGCTGCCACTATATTTGTTGAAGCCAAGGCGTACGTGTGGCTGACTCAGTCGAGTCGAGAATCAAGTTGGTGAACCCCGGCAGGGCACGGATACCCAACAGTGGTATCAGAGCCACGGGGACCCTTGCCGGGGCACCCTCCGACTCGCACCAGCGCACCCCGCCGCCATTGGCTGCGCCGTTTCACTTCTGACGAGTAAGGAACACGGTAGGTCAGATTTCTCCCCTTCCCGGGAGGATCTGCTCTGGTAAAGTGGCGAAACTCTAAGCTCCCTAGAACTTAGGCTTGGTATTGTGGAGTTTGGGAGATTATTGGAGTTTTGGTGGTGTTGTGGGAGAATTTTTTGGAGTTTTGTGTTATTTGTTGGAAAATTTTGAGATATTGTGTTTTTTGAAAATTTATTGTTGATTTATCTCTTCTTTTTGTTCGGTATCTTGCGATCCTATATCTTGCTTCCGCGTTCTTTTATTTTTGCTGTGATATCTCTGTGAGTATTTTGGTTGTGTTTGGTGGTGAAAACCTGGTGAAACTCCAAGTTTTGTGAGTTTCTGAGAAACTGACTCCGGGATTTGAGTCAGTTGCTGGTGAAACAAGTTTTGGGGTTGTCTTGAGTGAATCCTTGCTCCACAGATAAATCTGTGCTGAGAACTGGGCTAGCCTCAGCACTTTATCCCCCGTGTGTACTTGTTTCTGTGTGTTGGAGGTGTTCCCTCCCGGTTTTGTGATCGTTCTGTTGTGTTCTCTGATATTCTGGTGATTATTTGCCTTCCTGTTGCTTTTGTGACTTCTGTGTCTGCATATAATCATGAATAACCTTCATATGGCGCCTTTTGATGGTAGAAATGATTTTCAGGATTGGAAAACTAGAATTGAGTGCAATTTGACAAAAGAAAAGATTCATAAAGCTATTTTCACTAAAATTGATAAATCTGTGGATGATGAGAAGTTGCATGATATGAATGATAGTGCCAGGGCTACCATTTTATTGAATTTGAGTAGTACTGTTCTTAGGAAAGTGTCTCATCATCGATGTGCTAAGGATTTATGGGATGATTTGAATTCTCTATATACTGCTACTTCTGAAGAGTCTGTATATGCTTTACAAGATCAATTTATGAATTATCAAATGGATGCTTCAAAAGATGTTGATGCTAATATGGATGAATTCAATAAACTGCTTCAAGACTTGAAACTTGCGGGTGATGATACGCATGAGAAATATGCTGCACAAATTTTATTGGGTGCCATTCCTGAGTCATTTTCTGAGGTCAAATCTGCTTTGAAATATGGTGGGTCAAAAGTTACTTGCAATATGATTGTAACAGGCTTGAAAGCTAAAGAAAATGAGCTTAAAAAGTTAAAATCCAAACCTTTGCATAATGAGATCATGTATGTGAATAGGAATAATAATAGAAATCCCCCACATGGCTTTGATAAACCTCCTAACCCTGAAAATCCCAGTGTTCTTGCTGCAGAAAGACATAGGAGAGAAATGAACATTGCTCACAATCTTCCCCCTCATACTAGACACCATAACCGTGCTCAAATTTATTCACAAAGCTCTACTCAACATGCTGGCAGAAACCAAGATTTTACCCATCAACCCCAAAACCAAAATTCTGATATGAGACTTAGGAAAACTTGCTGGAATTGTGGTAAACCTGGTCATTTTTCTAACAGATGCAAAATGCCTAAAAAGAATAAAGTTTTTGGGAATTATGATCATCGTGCTAATCATGTTTATGAAGGTGCAAATAATGTGCATGAAGATACTGTGAATTATGACTATTATGAGGGAGATGGCATTTATATGGTCCACACTGCATATGATTTTCAATTTATCAATTACTCCAATGCAGTTTCTAAAGATATGCATGAAAATGAATGGTTAATTGATTCAGGATGCACTTTCCATGTCACTCCTCACAAGCACATGTTTCACAACTTACAATATTTGAATTCTGGTCATGTGGCTTTGGCTGATGGGCAACACTATGAAATAATAGGTAAAGGAGATATATGTTTGAAATTTGAAAATGGGAGCATGCTTATATTAAGTGATGTCAGATATGTGCCTCAATTGAAATTCAATTTGTTATCTGTGTCCAAAATGGCTGATAATATGCTTGATGGTTCTGTGAATTCTTTGAGATTCAAATTTGAGAAAGATTCAGTACTTTATTTCATTGCTCCCCGAAAGGGTGATTTGTATGCTGTCCAAGCTGAGTCTGTGCCTCTGCCTGTTGCTAATGTGATTCAAGAAGATAAGACTGCATTATGGCATGCTAGACTAGGACATATGAGCAATAAAGGTCTTTCAATTTTGCATAAAAATGGTGCATTTGGCAAAGATAAAGTGTCTGCTATACCTTTTTGTGAACCGTGTGTAATGGGCAAGCATCATAAAGTTCCTTTACCTGTCACTATGCCTTATCCTAGGAAGCATGTTAGTTCTGAAATTCTTGAATACTTGCATGCGGATGTTTGGGGCCCAGCAAAAGAGCCCACCCATGGTGGAAACAGTTTTTTCTTGTCTATTATTGATGATTTTTCGAGAAAAACATGGGTGTTTTTAATGAAAAACAAATCTGATGTGTTCATGCATTTTTCTAAATGGGCTACTGAAATTCAAAATCAAACAAAAAGGAAAATTAGATGCATCAGAACTGACAATGGGCTTGAATTTTGTAATAATGCTATGGATAATTGGTGTTTTGATCAAGGTATTAAAAGGCATAAAACTGTGCCTTACACTCCACAGCAAAATGGAGTGGCAGAGAGAATGAATAGAACTTTCCTTGAGAGAGTTAGGAGCTTGCTTGTTGCATCTGGTATGTCTAAACGTTTTTGGGGTGAAGCTCTCATGACTGTGACTTATTTGATTAATAGATCTCCAGCTGTGCCCCTGCTTGGTAAAATGCCTGAATCTGTCTTCTTGAATAAGCCTGTTTGTTTGTCTAATTTGAGAGTATTTGGGTGTGCTGCATATGTTCATCAAAAGTTGAGCAAACTTGATTCTAGAGCAAGGAAGTGTGTGTTTCTAGGATACCCTGAAGGTGTGAAAGGGTATAGATTATGGGATAGAAGTGTGCCTGGATTTAAAACATGTGTTAGTCGTGATGTTACATTCAATGAGCATGATTTTCCCTGTTTACCTGAATCCTTACCTTATGTTGCTCCAAGTGAGGTGGAAAATTTGAAAAAATTAGATAATAATGTGTTTGAGTTTATGTTTGCTCCTCCTGTTGCTCTAAGTGAGGTGGAGGATAAGGTGGAGAATGGGACTCCTATGCCGTCTGAATCTGAAAATGTGTCTAATGATTTACCTGTCACTGGGCATGAGTCTGATAATCATAATGTGGATGAGTCTGAGCATGAGGCTAATGATGAGCCTATTAATAATATGCATGTGTCTGATTCTGAATCTAGTTCTAGCCCCGAAAATGAAACTGAGACTATTCCTGAACCTGAGAATTTGAACAATTATCAACTTGCTAGAGATAGGGTAAGAAGGAATGTGAGATTACCTGCTAAATATGATGATTATAATCTGTCTTTATATGCATTTAATGTATTTAGCAATGTTGATCAATTTGAGCCTAGAACCTATAATGAAGCTGTCAAATCTAATGAATCTGATAAATAGCTTGCTGCAATGAATAGTGAAATGAAATCTTTGTATGACAACAATACTTGGATACTTGTTAAAAAACCTGATGATTGTTCTATTGTTGAATGCAAATGGTTATTTAAAATCAAGCATGAAATTGATAATGTGAGGTATAAAGCAAGATTGGTAGCAAAAGGTTATACCCAAAAGGAAGGTGTTGATTATAATGAGATATTTGCTCCTGTTGTTAAGTTCACTACTGTGTGAATAATGCTTGCTCTTGTTGCTCACTTTAACTGAGAACTTAAGCAAATGGACGTTACTACCGCTTTCTTGCATGGTGAACTTGAGAACAATATTTATATGAAACAGCCCGAGGGCTTTGTTGATAAAAACAAACCTGAGCATGTGTGTCTGCTAAAGAAGTCTCTATATGGCTTGAAACAATCCCCTAGGCAGTGGAATATCAAGTTTGATCAATGCATGAAAAGCATGAACTTCACTCGTTCCAAATTTGATCATTGTTTATATTTTATGGAGACTGATACTCCCATGTTCTTGCTTTTATATGTGGATGATATGTTGCTCATTAGTCCTTGCATTAAAACTGTGCAATATGTTCAAAAATGCCTTTGTGATAATTTCGATATGAAAGACCTAGGTGATGCTAGGAAAATTCTCGGCATGAATATTGATAGGAATAGAGCAAAATCCACTCTCGTGTTGCATCAAACTACTTATGTGGAACAAGTTCTTAAGAAATTTAACATAGAAGATTGTAAGCTTGTTAATGTGCCTCTTGCTTCTCATTTTGACTGACTCTGAAATGCTTGAAATGGAAAATGTGCCTTATGCCAATGCTATTGGTTCTGTGATGTACTTGATGATTAGCACGAGGCCTGATATTGCATATGCTGTGTCTTGTTTGAGTAGATACATGGCCAATCCGGGATTACCTCACTGGGAAGCACTTAAGTGGCTTCTCCGGTATTTAAAATCCACTATGAAGAGTGGTCTGACTTTTGGCAAGTCAGCAAATGGTGTTAAATGTGTTGGTTATGTGGATTCAAACTATGCGAATGATAGAGATAATAGGAAATCCACAACATCTTATGTGTTTACTTTGTGCGATTCATGCATTAGTTGGAAATCTCAGCTTCAATCAATCGTTGCTTTATCTACAACTGAATCAGAATATATTGCTGCAACTGAAGCTATGAAAGAGGCTATATGGTTAAATGGTGTGTTGTCTGAGATTAAATTTATTGAAGATAAGCCTATGCTCTATTCTGATAGTCAATCTGCTATTCAACTGTGCAAAAATCCTGTATTTCATGATCGAACTAAGCATATTGATGTGAGATTCCATTTTATTCGTGATGTTATTGAAAAAGGGGAAGTGTTGCTTGATAAGATCCCCTCTGAATTTAACCCTGCGGATATGGGCACTAAGTGCCTTCCAGTTGCAAAGCTATTATCCTGCAATAGATCTTTGAACTTTGATCTTGGTTAAATTCTTCTATGTGAGCTTTATGTAATGGTATTCTAGTCTTTTAGCTGGATACCTTATTTGTTTTTTGTGTTTTTTCTCTACTTGGTTTTTTGTGTGTTGGTTAGCTTTTCCCGTTGGTACTGTGCTAGGTTGCATCTCAGTCAAGGATAGTCATCAAGTGACTTGAGATGATTTGCAAAAGGGTTGGTCTCAAGTGTTGAGATTGAGTTCAATACGCATAGTATTGTTCTCTCCCTCTCTTGTCTTGTCTTCGTGATAGACGAGAGTAAAAATAGGCGATGATGTTATCCATGTTAAGATGTGTGGTGTTTTCTTCCTTGGCGACTTAATGATCAATGGGCCAAAGATGGAAATGTGGATGTTGGCCCAATGATTCCTAAATGGGCTCATTTAATTCTTTGATAGCCCATATTCACTAATTAACCCAAATCCCTAATTATGCCCTAATCTCTTTCTTCTTCACCATAAATGGTGAGAGTGCGGCTACTGTATGTTTAAGCTTGACAATTCATCACTTGAGAGAGGGCTCTGCTATTCCCATTCTCGTCTCTTCGTCGGATTCCTGTGCTTCGGGTCTCCTGATTATCGTTGAGAGTGCAAGCTTCGTGAGAGAGAAAGCATCTATTGTCTTGTCCAATTTCTACCTTTCATCTCTTAGCCGTGCCCAGTTCTTGAGCTGTTCATAGTTGGGCTTGATTGATCGTTGTTGTTGCCGGAAGAGGACGCCGCCACCCATTTGGATCCTGAGCCATTTTCTTTTACTCAATTCTCCTAATTTCTTATATTCTATACATATAGATATATATATATATATCCGTTCTTATTATTCTTCAGTCACACACATATATATATATATATAGATATGAATAAATTCATACCGCAAGATCTGCCCATTGGAAAAATATGAAACTTTAAATAAAAATACTAAATTTTGACACGGAACAACTTTTGAGACTAAAAATACGATAGGGCTATCCATGAAGGATAGATCTGAAAAAGATTACAATTTAACATTCGGATACCCAAAATATACCCAAAATTAAAAAGTGACAACATGGAAAATGTATATAAATATACATAGAATATAAAACCCTAAATACACCTGTGGATGTTGGCCCAATGATTCCTAAATGGGCTCATTTAATTCTTTGATAGCCCATATTCACTAATTAACCCAAATCCCTAATTATGCCCTAATCTCTTTCTTCTTCACCATAAATGGTGAGAGTGCGGCTACTGTATGTTTAAGCTTGACAATTCATCACTTGAGAGAGGGTTCTGCTATTCCCATTCTCGTCTCTTCGTCGGATTCCTGTGCTTCGGGTCTCCTGATTGTCATTGAGAGTGCAAGCTTCGTGAGAGAGAAAACATCTATTGTCTTGTCCAATTTCTGCCTTTCATCTCTTAGCCGTGCCCAGTTCTTGAGCTGTTCATAGTTGGGCTTGATTGATCGTTGTTGTTGCCGGAAGAGGACGCCGCCACCCATTTGGATCCTGAGCCATTTTCTTTTACTCAATTCTCCTAATTTCTTATATTCTATACATATAGATATATATATATATATATCTGTTCTTATTATTCTTCAGTCACACACATATATATATATAGATATATTTTACTTGATTGTTTTGCAGAGCCATCTCTCTTGCTAGAGAAGACAACCTGCAGTCACAGTAAGTCCCTGCTCTTCAATCGACGTCGCTGTTCTGTAGCAGAGGAAAGTCTCTGCTGCGCACTGCTGCTGCTCTGCTCGCCGGAGAAGACGACCTAGCGAAGACGCTGCTGATCGCTGGAGCCTCGAGTTGACTGTAACCAAGCCGACGCTGTTGCTGCTATCATCTGCCGGAGTCCTACAAGCTTTGTGATTGGGATTAAGTGTTGCTGCAGAGATATAATAGCTGCAGAGATATAAGAGCCACGAATTCTTTCATCGAATCTTCATTCTCAACTCTCTAGCTTTTAATATTTAATCACGCGTTATATAGCTACATATATACATCTGATTATATCTCTGTTTTCATTTGTAATTAATTGCTATCTCTTTAATCTTGTTGCTGTGTTGCAGAAAAAGAAAAGGAAGAGCTAAGTTGCTGTTGTGTTATTCTTGTTGCTGAAGCAAGATTAATTGAAGGAGAAAAGTCTCAAAGTTGCTGCCACTATATTTGTTGAAGCCAAGGCGTACGTGTGGCTGACTCAGTCGAGTCGGGAATCAAGTTGGTGAACCCCGGCAGGGCACGGATACCCAACAACACCTTTTGAACCGGCGACCCGAAAGAGTCACCGATTTGAGGGGTGGTGGCGACTTTTGGCGGCGGTCACGACAGTTTTCCAAAGTGATCATCCGTCGTGTCATCATTTCAATCACGTATTTGTGATCTACGCCTTGACACCTTCAAAATGACTATTTCAGAATTGAAATAGAAAATTAGAGTCGTACCTTCTTTGGAAGCTGCTCGTCGTTTCGATTTTGAGAATGAATGAAAAATGAAACCTTATGGTTCTATTTATAGGGGACAAATAAATAGGATAATAACGAATAAAAGAAAGAGGATAATGATGGAAAATTAATAGGATAGTTACGAATATGATAATCTTTCGAAAAAGAAATTGGATAATGACGGATTTACCTTTTCTATTCAAATCTATTACCTTTAAGCTTAAAATTGAGCCAAGTGTTCATTTGAACTCGAAATTGAAAAATTCAAAGTTTGGCACGATCCTTGAAACTTTTTCTATCAACCCAAGAAAAATATCAAAACATATTTTTAAAGCAATTTTTGACCAAAATAAATTTAACAGATTTTCCTGACTGCGATTTTCCTCTATTTGAGTCCTTTAAGGACCCAACTTCTTTCCTAGATTACCCTTAGGTAACATATGTCGAATATTAAATTGGTCCACTAATTTATTTAATATCCAATGTCCAATACCTAGGATATAATTAAATAAATTAAGTGTTTTTTTATTCCACTAAAGAAATAACACTGACCTGCCAATTTAATACATTTTACTCAATGCATTCTTCTTTAGTCCAGCCATTCCCCATGTTTAAGATATAATGCACATTAATTAATTATATAAGCTCCTACAGCTATAATTAATTAATTATTCCATTCCTAGATCAGTACCACATAAGCTTTACCATGTACGGAATAAATTCCACCTGCAGAATTTCACATGCATTTGTGTTTACTCAAGGGGATATCATCAACCTAGTGCACCAGGACATGGTGACCAAACACAGTGCACGACCCATCATGTGTGAATATGTTACTACTCAAAATATCGAGATTATTGACTCTATCAAAAATCTCACCCATTGATAAATCAAAGCAATAATCATAACACGCATATGTCCGTCACTGTGCAAGGCTTAAGAACCCGAACTCTGTGGATCTTTATTCTCTCCCTTTAGGGTCAGACCTGAGAATAGTATCCTGTCGCGATCTTCTTCAATACACAAGTCAGTGTATCAGAATAATCAGTTAGTCGAGATAAACTAACTATCAGATTATTCTACAGCCTGCAATGGTTGGTTCAGGACCATCTAGACTGCGAGCCTTTTCATACTTTGCAAGGAACCTGATGATATGATCTTCACCGTATGTTTACCCACACCATATCATCTACAATGCAAGTATAAGGAAACATGCATATATAAACGAATAGCAAAGTAATTAGATGCACAAACAGTGACTGAAATAATAATCAATCTATATCGTCAAAACCATTGTTAACAGTATACAAAGATAAGCTTTCAGTATACAATCTTAACAATCTTCCACTTATACTTAAATCATATCTTTTAAGTATAGAACAAAACATGCAAAACTCTCAAACTATTACAAATCTCAAAACACAATCCCGGGTCTGCATCTCACTCCCATTTTCTCCACGTGACCATCAAAAGTCTTAGCCGGCAAGCTCGTCGTGAATGGATCAGTCAGGTTGTCCTCCGCTGCAATCTTGACAACTGAAACATCTCCTATCTTAACGATTTCTCATATAAGATGGTACTTTCTCTCTATGTGTTTACTTGCCTTATGGGCTCTGGGTTCCTTCGAATTTGCCACTGCACCCGAGTTATCACAGTATATCGTGATACTCTTAGGCAAATCAGGAACCACGCTCAAGTCCAATAAGAAGCTTCAGAGCCAGGCGGCTTCTTTTGCAGCCTCAGAGGCAGCTACATATTCAGCTTCCATGGTGGAGTCAGCAATGCATTTCTGTTTGATGCTCCTCCATGCAATGGCTCCGCCTTCCAAGGTAAACATATAGCCCGAGGCAGATTTACTCTGATCTTTATCGGCTTGGAAATCTGAGTCCGTGTAACCCAAAGGAACAAGGTTATCACTGCAGTATACCAGCATATAATCTCTAGTCCTTTTCAGGTACTTGAGAATATTCTTTACTGCAGTCCAATGTACTTTTCTAGGGTTAGACTGATATCTACTTACCATGCCAACCGCATAGCATATATCAGGCCCATTGCATAGCATAGCATACATGAGGCTTCCCACAGCCGAAGCATATGGAACCCCTTTCATCTCATCTATCTTAGCCTGTGTCTTGGGACATATATCATTTGATAGATGTATTCCATGCCTGAAAGGTATAAAACATTTCTTGGAATCTTACATGCTAAACCAAGCTAGCACTGTATCGATATAGGTCACCTGGGATAGACACAACATCCTTTTCTGGCAATCTTGAATGATCTTAATGCCAAGGACATGTTTATCTTCTCCCAAATTCTTCATATCTAATTGCTTGGATAACCATACCCTTATGTTCGAATACCTTCTTATTGTTTCCAATAAGCAAAATATCATCAACATATAGTACTAGGAATGCCACCACATTTCCGTCACTCTTCTTGTACACATAGCTCTCATCCGAGCTTTGGATGAATCCATATGACCGGATAACCTTATCGAACCGGATGTTCCAAGACTGCGATGCTTGCTTAAGTCCGTAAATGGATCTTTTAAGCTTGCAGTCTAGATGCTCTTGGCCCTTAGCAATGAATCCCTCTGGTTACTTCATATGGATGTTTTCTTCAAGACATCCATTTAGGAAAGCTGTCTTGACATCCATTTGCCATATCTCATAATCCAGATGAGCGGCAATAGATAGGAGAATCCGGATTGACTTAAGCATGGAAACCGGTGTGAAGGTTTCCTCATAATCGATCTCTTCTTTCTGAGTATACCCTTTCACCACCAATCTAGCTTTGAAGGTTTTAACCTTCCCGTCAGATCCTCTCTTACGTTTGTAGACCCACCTGCATCCAATGGGTTTTACCCCATTAGGTGGTTCTACAAGCTCCCAGACTTGATTGTGATCCATAGATCCAATCTCAGATTGCATTGCAATTTTTCAAGACTCTGCATCTTTATCTTGTACCGCTTCATCATACGTCTTGGGATCTAATTCATTCAGTCATTTAGGGAAATCCGAAGATTCTCCCAAATCGATGAATCTATCAGGTTGTCGAATAGCCCTCCCACTACGATAAGGTATTTCCCGTACTTTCATGACACGTTGTGCAATTATTGGTGGTTTCTCTGCTTGTACAGGTGGTGTAGGATCTGCGTTCCCATCTCGAAGTTCCTCAAGAACAATCTCGCTTCGAGCTTTGTGATTTATTACACAGTCTTTCTCTAAAAACCGGGCATTAGTGCTGACAATGACCTTCTGATCCTTAGGACTAAAAAATAAACCACTTCTTGTTCCTTTCGGATACCCAACAAACAGCCTGACCTCAGAATGTGGCGCCAACTTGTCAGCTTCCTTGTCTAGCACGTATGCTGGACTGCCTCATACCCGAACGTGACTTAGACTGGGTTTCTAACCAGTCCATAGTTCTATGGGCGTGCGTGAAACTGACTTTGAAGGGACCATGTTCAAAATATAAGCTGCATTTTCTAGGGCATATCCCCAAAAGGAAACAAACAATTCTGAATAGCTTATCATCGATCTAACCATCTCTAATAAGGTTCTATTCCTCCTTTCCGCTAGAGAAAATTGCTCTTTTGGTCTCACAAGACATCATATCATTTGGAAATAGTCCCAATACTCTCACTTTTGACCCCAAATCAAAAAAATTACGGAGAAGTGACCCCATAGGAATATATTTTACAATTTTAGTCCCAATATTTTAACAGCCCGTCAAATATTAACGGGAGTCTTGCACGTGATTAGCACATGACTGCCCAATTCTAAAATTAAACATTCATTTTGTAAAAATCCCTAATTCCATAAGAAGAACCCTACATCGTGCGCTACTTCAAAAAGAAAAAAGAGCATACATTCATCCACGAAAAAGGAAGAACAACCACAAAAAATCTTGAACTCTCCAACAAAAATTGCGTGATGATACGAAGAAAATTTCAACCTTAAGTTTTTAGAATTTCAACCTTTAATTAATTTTTATGAAAATTTCATCTTGTTTTTCGATGTAATCTTGCTTTTCTTTGAGGGGCAAGTATTAAGCTTCTTAATCAGCTTCTTGAACTCATTGTTTCATAATTCTCCACCTTTCATTTCTTTGCTAAAACTCTAATCTGTTTGTGTCAAATCTTTTTTGATTAATTTTACATAATATAGTTGCTGTTAAATTTTTAAATATTATATTATATAATTATGAGTCTGTTGTGTTTGTTGTCAACATGAAATTGTGGAAATAACATAACCAGAAGCGAAGAAAACAACACAGCCTGAAGTTGATGTAATAACACAAACAGACTATCCTACTTTGACACAAGAAGATCAAGATGTTGAGATGATGGACTGTAGCAAGCAATTTGTAAGTTATATGAAAATCTTATTTTTCTTAGTTGCAGCCTTTTTATTTTTGCTATAAATCTTATTTTTCTAAGTTGCTTAGCTACTTTTCTTGCAGTTTGGATTTTTCTTAATTTTTTCTTTGCAAGAATTTTGGTTTTCTCAGAATTATTTGGTGTTGATTATATGCAAATTAATATCTTAAATTTGTTGCTTCCAGAATTGAGTTTGAATCCATCTGTGTAGTGCTGTCGTTTCAATGATAGAAGTTGATAAACCTTAGTTCTCACAAACTTGTGTCAGGATCTAGCTATATTATGTGTGGATCTAAATAAAAGTTTCAATCTTTTTTGGATTTTTTGTATGTTTGTTATATATAGTATAGTAAGAAATGGGGGAATAACAGAAGAAATATAGAGGGAGATAATTGTTGTAATTTTCTGCTTACCCTTTCATTCATTTTCCCAACCCTAAATAAACAAGCTCGGGACCACACATATTCTAGAAGGTACCATAGTTAAAACATTACATAATAAAATAGCATAAGGTAATATAATATCTATTGGGTCCATGCCAAAAGCCCAATTATCTTTAATTGAAGTTTAGCCACTATTGCAGCCCAACCCAATTGAATTCAGATTTGCCTCATGTCCCAAAACTGACCCATATGCATCTTCTTGTCTAAGAATAAAGTCAACTGGTTCATTCATCTTCAATTACCACGATCCCCAATCTTCATCTTCTCCTTCATACCAATTCCTTCAAACACAGCCTTGCTCACGACAATACCGTCCCCCTCCGAAGGTCCTTGTCCCCAAGGATCGAATTGGGGCCTTTTTTTTTGAAAAGCTTGCATCTTCCCAAGAAGTAAAAATTGGGTCTTTGTCTGACCAACGAATCTGGAATTGACGGACATCCCCTAAACCACGATGAACGATGCGCTCTCCCACGATAGAGTGAGGGATGACCAAAGAGTTACCATCTTTATCAAAGATAGGGAGCTTGGCAGCGGGTTCTAAGGAAGGGCTGATTGTTTTCTTCAACAGCGATATTTCGAACACTGGATGGATTCGAGAGCCCTCTGGTAATTTCAATCGGTAAGCCACTGCTCCTATCTTCTCTGTAATTTCATATGGTCCATAGTATTTAGGGGTGAGTTTCAGATTCCTTCGTAGGTAGATAGAATTTTGATGATAAGGTTGAAGTCGTAGATACACCATCTTTCCTACTTCAAAACTTCGATCTACCCTTTTTCTATCTACAAAAATCTTCATCCTATTCTGAGCTTCCATGAGATTTTCCCGGATTGCTTAAGTAATTTTTTGTCGTTGGTGCAAGAAATCCTTGACCTCTACATTTGGAGTTGTAAGGTATGTGTCGAGAGAGAACTGAGGTGGTGGATAGCCATACAGGGCCTGGAAAGGTGTGACCTTGAGACTGGTATTATAATTAGTGTTATACCAGTGCTCAGCTAGAGATAACCACTTAAGCCATTGCCTGGGATTCTGGTATGCCATATAGTGTAGATAATTCTCTAGACATTAGTTTAGACGTTCGGTTTGGCCATCGGACTGGGGGTGATAGGACGAAGTCATGTCGAGATTAGTGCCCAATAACTTGAACAACTCTTTCCAAAAGGAGCTGGTGAAAACTTTGTCGCAATCAGTAATAATGCTGAGAGGTTGCCCGTGAAGTTTATAGATATGATCCAAAAACACCTGTGCAACTGTTGTAGCAGTGAATGGATGTGATAATGGGAGAAAGTGCCCATACTTAGTGAATCGGTCTATAATCACTAAGATGACATCTTTGCCCATAGACTTTGGTAATCCTTCAATAAAATCCATCGAAATGTGTGTCGAGGCACCCTCAAGAATAGAGAGAGGTTTCAGCAATGCTGGGTATCCTCCCCCATCAGATTTATTCCTACTACACAAATCGCAAGACTTCACCCAAGTAATAATGTCACTCTTTAATTTAGGCCAGTAAAATAACCTCTTGACTCTCTCATAAGTGCCTAGGACTCCTGAATGCCCTCCATAAGTTGAGTTATGTAGTGTGGTTAGGATCAATTACCTTAGTGCTGGATCATTGCCAATAACAACTCTGCCCTTATACCTGAGGAAGTCCCCGATCAGTTTAAACTGCGGATATGATGCTGAATCCAGAACCTTTCCTTCCAATACACTAGTGAAAAACTTGTCCTTTTGATAACTTGCAATCACCTGTTGTGTCCACATAGGAGTAGCTGTGGTGATAGCATCACAACTATCTGCTCCAGAATGATTTCTTGAAAGCGCATCTGCCACTTTATTTTCAACCCCTCTTTTGTAATGAATGTCATAGTTCAAACCCAGGAGTTTTGTGATCCATTTTTGTTGAACTAGGGTCATTATCTTTTGATCTAGCAAGTGCTTCAGGGCTTGCTGATCAGTCTTAATAATGAAGTGATGTCCCTGTAGATAGTTTCTCCATTTTTGTATTGCCATCAACACTGCTAAAAATTCTCTCTCATAGATGGAAAGAGATCGGTTCTTTAGGCCAAGCACTTTACTCATGTAAGCGATTGGTCTACCATCTTGCATCAATACGGCTCTAATTCCTGTTCCACTAGCATCAGTCTCTAGTGTAAATGATTTGGTAAAATCTGGCATAGCAAGAACTGGAGCTGTAACCATTGCTATTTTCAATTGGTTAAAATCTTGTTCAGCTTCCCTTGTCCAAATAAATGCCCCCTTTTTTAGTAGTGCTGTCAAAGGCCTACTTATTATCCCATATCCTTGAACAAATTTTCTATAGTAACCTGTGAGGCCTAGGAACCCCGGTAGTTGTTTCAAAGTGGTTGGGATTGGCCATTGAACCATGCTGGAAATCTTATCAGGATCTATCGAGACATCATCATGTGATATGATGTGTCCTAAGTACTCTATCTGTTCTTGTCGAAAGTGACATTTGCTTCTTTTGGCATAGAACTGATTATCCTTCAATATTTGTAAAACCTCCCTTAGATGGATCAAATGATCTTCCCAAGTCTTGCTGTAGACCAATATATCATCAAAAAACACTAATACTGTCTTCCTTAGATGATTCTTGAAAACTTCATTCATCAGTGATTGAAAGGTTGCCGGCGCATTACACAACCCAAAAGGCATTACCAAAAATTCATAGTGCCCATTGTGTGTCCTGAAAGCAGTTAAATATCTATGTTTTTCTGACATAATAATCTAAAAGTAACCCGACCTTAAGTCTATCTTGGAAAAGTACGTAGCACCATGCAACTCATCTAGTAACTCGTTAATAACAGGTATGGGATAGTCGTGTTTAATAGTAAGACTATTCAAATACCTGTAATCCACGCACATCCTCCAAGTACCATATTTCTTCTTCACTAAAAGGACCGGTGAAGCGAAAGGGCTCCTACTAGGCTACATCTGTCCTGATCCCAGCAGTTCATTAATAATTTTTTCAATCTCATTTTTTTGATCATGTGAAACTCTGTAGGGAAATTGGTGTTTAGGTGAACTACCAGATTTGAGGTGAATCTGGTGTTCAATGTTTCTTCCTGGTGGCAAGTCTTTAGGCTCATCAAACACATCCTGGAACTCTCTTAACAGGTTTTCCAGCCTTGGATTGTCCTGAGAGTGTGAATCTTTGATTTTTACCCAATACACTTCTTCCACTTTTATTGGGAACTGGTGCATCATTTTATATAATGAGTTACCAGAGATGAGTTGGCACTGTTCCTCTTCAGTTTTAGCTTGTATCGTGACTCTCTTTCCAAAACAGTTGACAGTAAGAGTCATTTTTGCATAGTCCAATTCTATAGGAGTACACGATTTCAGCCAATCTCCTACTAGAATGAGATCACATCCCTCAGTGGTAAGTACTCTAGGAGAATAGATGAATCGGTGATACTGCATAGTCCAACTTAGTCCACGCACTCTAGTAGAGCTGATCATTCGATTTCCATTAGCAACTCTGACTATGATGGGTCTGATAGGTTCAACCTTACATCCTAGAGATTTAGCAGTTGCTTCCCTTATGAAACTCAGGGTGCTGCCTGAATTAATTAGGATTTGGATAGTCTTATCACCAAGTTTTCCTTCAACTCTCATGGTGGTAACTCCACCATCTCCTGCAATAGAATTTAAGGTCATTTGCACCTCCTCCATAGTAGGATCTTGGTCAAAACCATCAATCTGAAATTCTGAATTAGCTTGTAGATAAGAACACTCTTCTTCTTCAGTCACAATAACATAGGAAATCCTCTGTTTGCATCTGTGCCCCATAGAGAAAGGCTCATCACAGTTGTAACATAATCATTTCTCCCTTCTAACAGCCATCTCTGCAGAGGTAAGTATTTTAAATGGGGATTTGTTGGCTGATGGTGGTGTTCTAGCTGGTGTTGCTGTAGGGGAATCAAACTTCTTGGGGTTGTTAGGGTAAGATGAAATACCCTTGCTAGTGTATTTTATCTTCTTGGTTAGAGCCTCCAAGGTATTGATCTGGTTCCTAGCCAAATCCATAGTCTGACTCAAGGTGGTGGGTTTAAACATGGTAATAAAAGCTTGCATTTCCTCACTCAGCCCACTTATAAAACTAGCAACAAAGTAGTCTTTAGAATATTCGCCCTTTGTTAGCAACATACACGCCCTCAACTCTTCAAATTTCTCAGCATAGTCATCATATGAGCCCGTGTGTCTTAGTTTATTGAATTCAACAATGATTTTGGCTTCTTTCAATTCCTCAAAACGAGCCGAGATAATTTAAACAAACTGGGACCATGTAAAATCAGAATTACGCAGAGAAAAATTCTGATACCATTGGGAAGCTTTCCCTTCAAAATTCATTGAGGTAAGAGTGACCTTTTGATCGTCTGGGATGTTAGGAATGAGTTTAAAATAGCCTTGGCATTTGATAATCCAAGACCGTGGGTTTGTGCCATCAAACCTGGGAAAATCTAGCTTCGGTACAGGGTTAATCATGTTCATATCTGAGTCAATTTGCATGTGATTTTTGTATGAATTGTATGATTTGGAAGGATTTCACTCACTAGACCACCCTTGTGGAGGTTCTCCCAAGATAGATCCCTCTTCCGCAACAGTTTTTGCCTTTGGTTTATCCAATAATTATAGTTGGATAGACCCTAGAAGCCCAGACAAGTGGTCAAACTTTCCCTTGAAAGCTTCTAGTTGAGCATGCAGGTCTTCTGAAATACCTTGTATCTTTTCTTCCAGTTTCAGCTCAGACGCTTCTCTTTTTGATGCCTCAGTGAGTAAAATCTGATCAAACTTCTTTTGTGCTTCTTGCAGGTCTCGTAATCTGGTGCCGTCTGCCATCTTCCAAGGATCGAAGACTGATGATACCAATTGTCAGGATCTAGCTATATTATGTGTGGATCTAAATAAAAGTTTCAATCTTTTTTGGATTTTTTGTATGTTTGTTATATATAGTATAGTAAGAAATGGGGGAATAACAGAAGAAATATAGAGGGAGATAGTTGTTGTAATTTTCTGCTTACCCTTTCATTCATTTTCCCAACCCTAAATAAACAAGCTCGTGACCACAAATATTCTAGAAGGTACCATAGTTAAAACATTACATAATAAAATAGCATAAGGTAATATAATATCTATTGGGTCCATACCAGAAGCCCAATTATCTTTAATTGAAGTTTAGCCACTATTGCAGCCCAACCTAATCGAATTCAGATTTGCCTCATGTCCCGAAATCGACCCATCTGCATCTTCTTGTCTAAGAATAAAGTCAACTGGTTCATTCATCTTCAATTCCTCACGATCCCCAATCTTCATCTTCTCCTTCATACCAATTCCTTCAAACACAACCTTGCTCACGACAACTTGGTGTTGACTATGCTGACATTTTTTGTTTGTAATACAGTAGCAGTAGTAATATAATAAATATTTAAATATAAAATATTAAGTTTCTGGTTGAATTAAACTTGAGGGGATTAGACTTAAATGATTGGCCGATAACAATCATAATATTGTTTATAACTCTTTAGCCGAACTAGCATAATTTCTAGTTTTCCACATTGGAATTTTGGACCAGTGTTAGATATGGCCATCTATCAGTTTTGTAAATATTTAAGCTCTACTGCTACTGCTACTTTTAATTTTTAGCCATTTTATTCCTTTTAATCTCTACTACTACTGTTGTTGCTACTAATTTTTAGGATCTTTTATTCTATATTTAATCTCTGCTACTACTAATTTTGTATTCATGTTTCTTTGGTTCTATAGGTGAGTAATGTACATTCTCGTTCCACCAACAAACCAACAACTGTTCTGGGAAGAAAAATGCTTGTAAGTTAATGTATTATTATGTTAACTGTACATGAGTTTACTATATTACTTATCTATTTTTAGGCAAGGAAAAGAGCTGAGCTTGGTAGCAAAGATCGAAGAGAGTATGTGAGTCAAGAGATGTCAGCACCTTATTCCATTTCCAACTCAATCAAAGCCACACAACCAAAACAGATAGGAGTTCAAATTAGGGCTCCTCCTCCAATGAGTTTCCATCCACAATATTTTATTGGAGCTCCTTCGGATGGTGGTGGTGCAAAGAAGGGTAAATATGGAGAATCCATGAAAGTGTTCACAGAAGGAGGTTAAAGATTTGTAACGTTATCTAGTTTGAGAGCTGCATCACATGCTAGAAGAGGTGAAGGTGCTCATGTTACTGGTCCTAGTCCTACTAGTAATGTTTAATTTCAATGTTTGGGAATATTTTGGTCTTGCTTCAGAGCTACTTTTTGCGTTTTTTTTTGGACAATTAAACTGTGAATTGTCTCATTTTGAAAGCTCTGAAATGAAACCGTAAACTAAAATGGTGCATTTGGAAACAAACTGAAATGATGATGTAATTGGTTTCAAACTGAAATGATGCAATTTGAAACATATTATGGAATATTTGTTGCTTTCTTTGATTGAAGATGAAGCAGACATTTGGTGGATTTTTTTTTTAGTTTGCACAACTTTTTTCTCGTTTCTTTAGTTTGCTTATTGTGTTGATTAAGTAGGTATATATATGTAAGTTTTGTTGTAGTTTTTCTCTGTGGTTTAGTTTTTCCCCTCAAATTGGTTGAACTTTTCTCTCCACATCAATAATTCATTTGGGACCAAAAGTGCAGCATCCTATGGGACTAAAAATGCAGCTCAATTTAACAGAAAAAGTGACAGTGGCACCATTTTTACAATTAAAAATTCATTTCCAAAAGTGACGGTGGGACCATTTAACATAAAAAGTGACGGTGGGGTCAAAAGGGAGAGTATTGGGGCCATTTCCAAATGATATGATGTCCTGTGGGACCAAAAGTGCAATTTCCTCCTTTTTGCTACGCCATTCTGCTGTGGAGTGCCAGGTGCAGTCAACTGGGATGTGATTCCTTGCTCTGCTAAATATCCCTAAATTCAGTTGAGAGATATTCACCACCATTATCAGAACGCAGTGTCTTGATACTTTTTCCTATTTGTTTCTCCGCTTCCACCTTAAACATTTTGAAGAACTCAAAACATTCAGACTTACGACGCAACAGGTAAATGTATCCATATCTTGAGTAATCATCAATGAACGTGATAAAGTACTCAAATTTCTCCAAGCCTAGACTGACATAGGGCCACACAAGTCAGAGTGAATTAAATCTAATATCTCTTTGGATTGATTTTCTTTAGAAGGAAACAGCCGCTTGGTCATCTTACCTTCCAAACAGGATTCACACAAAGGAAAACGCTTCCAAGACCAATGATGACAATGGTCTATCATTTATAAGCCTTTGTATCCTCTTAAGGTTAATATGGCCAAGTCTTACATGCCAAAGATAGGTTTGATTCAGTTCAGAAGGTTCCTTTCTCTTATTAGGGTTTGTGATTGATGTATTTAATAATTGCATTTGTGTAGTATTTTGCATAGGGTTAAGTATATAAAGATGTCCATCCAATGTGCCAGAACAGATAAAATATTTCTCACTTGAGATAATGTGACCTTGCTATCAAAAGTAACAGAATATCCATTTAAAAACAACTTAGAAACAGAAATCAAGTTCCGCCTAAAACCAGATACATAAAGACAATCCTTTAAAACTAAAACTCTATCACTACTGAAAGGTAAAGACACATCTCCCACTGCAACAACCGCCACTTTAGTAGCATTGCCCATGTAGACGGTTATCTCGCCCTCACTCAGCTGTCTTTTCACTAGGAACCCCTGTAAGGACATGAAAACATGATCAGTAGCTCCAGTATCCACTACCCATGACTGGGTAGAACAAGTGGCTAAAATGTTTCAACAACTAAAGAGTGAGAAGTACGCTTCTTCTTCCTTTTGTTAGGACACGCAGATTTCCAATGTCCCTGCTGACCGCACTTGAAACACTTTGACTTCGATTTAGAGTCTTCCGAGTGTACCTTGGCTTTTCCCTTCTTATCTTTAGGATCTTTAGGCGCCTCCTTTGCAGCTTTCTTAGGTGCGTATCTCTTCTTCTTAACACCAGAAGAAGACGCCCTAGCTAGGTGCGCCTCCGAGCTTTCCTTTTGGAGATGCTCGGCTGTCTGAACATCAATGAGCAGTTCTGATAAAGTAACATCCTTCTTTATCATATTGAAGTTCAGCCTGAACTGCTCAAACCTCAGAGACAGACTGTGAAGCATAATGTCAATTTAGGACTCGGTGTCCAATTCACCACCTAGGGTTTTGATCTCCGACAGGAAGACCATCATCTAGAGAACGTGATCCCGTACTGGTGTAGAATCTGACATCTTAGTGCTCATCAGATTTTTTATAGCCAAATGTCGACCCGAGTGATTCTTGTATCTGAAGAGCTCCTTAAGGTTCAGCATTATATCATAAGCGGTTTTCATAGACTGATGTTGATGTTGCAACACACCTGACATAGAGGCAAGCATGTAGCAACGTGCTATCTCATCAGCTCTAACCCATTTACTATAAGCAGTCTTTTGCTCTTCATTAGAATTATCATCTGGCACATTTCTCATCAAGTACAAATTTGAAATTCTCTGCAGTAATGACAATGTTCAGATTTTTTATCCAGTCTTTATAGTTTTCACCAACCAATTTGTTTTCTTTGAGAATCGAGGACAGGTTTGAGAGTGCCATGACGATATAGAATAACTGAAAATAAACACGCAGTACAGTTACAAACTTTAGGATAAAGAACATAGATAATTCGAATACCTCAAAAGAAATTATATGCATATCCACCGACATCTTTAAAACGTTTCTTATAAGCTACATAGGGTGGACGTTTATAAAATTCATTTTTAAGCAGGCTAAAACCTAACCTTTAATCTACCTCCAGTCAAGTTTCCTTATAATAAGTAAATTAATAGTCGGATAAAACCCGGTCATGTAATCACCTAACGCATTATTTCAAATTCATCTCCCTGGTAGCAGGGCCGATTAGTTCTAATAATGTTCTACAGTTATCCGTTAGGAAGTTTAATTTCTAGAGAATCCAGTAATATGACTCCTCCATAGGGAGGCCGCCCATTACTTCTCAATTAAACTAGATTAATGGAGACCATTTTGAGATTTCCACATACTTTGGTATGTATCTCTCCCACTTAGTTATTTAAGTTTGAGGTTTCATTTTTATCCCATTTAAACATGCAATTAAATCACATAAAATGATAAACACCATTGCATGCTAAACAACACAATAAGCAATAATATATGGGACTAACTATCATGGCTTATATCTCATGTTGCTGATGAGATAAACTTGAAAAAACAGCTCTTTCGGAAGACCCGGGACTCACGGCCGCCGCTTCTCAAGCGCCTCGCCGAAACCCTAGCTCCTTCAGGGTTTTGGGACGTATTCGGTATCCCCTTCCTGTTCCAAGCCACTCTATTTTTCATCTTTGAGTTGATCACCTTCCCTTATTCTATATTCTAAACTAGAATAATAAGGAAATAAAATACAACTCAAAATACTCTAAAAATTTATTTCCTGTTACATTAAAACAACGTAATAATAAATCGCCTAGACCTAATCCATGGATTAAAAACCTCGTAGCCAAACCGGCATACGACCAACCATACATTCAACATAAAGTAAATATCACATTCAACATAAAATTAAAAGGCCATGATAGTTGGTTTCACCTGTAAAAAAATACCATCTACAGATACAACTATCATAATTAAATATTATCCATAAAATAGCACATGATATCTATGCATGCCATAATTTTTGAAATTACCACTTTAATTAAATTAAAGATCTTCGAAAATTACTTCTTAATTTATTTGAAAATTAATTAATAATTATCCACCAAATTAAATCAACCAAATTCGAATAAATCCATAAGATCTCATATTTGGAAATTGGCCATAATTATCAACCAAATAAAATCTTAACATATTCGAATTTATCCCTTAAGATTAACTTTGGAAATTAATTAAAATTTTCTAGCAAAGTACATCTTAATAAAATCGAAAATTACTATAAGATAAAATTTGGAAATTGATCACAATTATCCACAAAATTATATCTTAAAAATTTTGAAAAAAAATCTAGGGAATTAAATCTGAAAATTTTTGAAATTAATCAAAAATTAATCCTCAAAATTTTAAACCCTAATTTTCGTCCCCCTAATTAATTAAAATAATTTGAAATTTTGATACAAGTCAAAATACCATCCAAATTATATTATAAGATACCAAAATTACTAGAATTAAAATTAGGGTAGTTTTGATCCACTTCAAACACCTACCATAATTAAAATTCTATTTTGAATCCATCTTTGATTAAAATTATGTAACTTTTGGTAGACACTAAAAATTACCATAAACCAATTTTAATCAGCCAAAATTTTGATCCCCCCCTTAGTATAGGATATGGAAATTTTGATAACATCAAAAATCTATTCCATATCTAATACTAATAGGACCGAAAATTCAAGATCAAATTAAGGGAAAAATAACACAATTTTCGAAAATTATAGAACCAAATTTTCGAAATTAACACATGAAATAAATTTGGAAATTTAATGAAGAACATCAAATATCATCCAATTTCATATTTCATGTTGAGCGAAAAATCCATGCAATTAAAATTAAGAATTTTTGAACTTGACATCAAAATTCATCCAAATTTAAATTGCAACATGCTCGAAAATTAGCAACATTAAATCTGAAAATTTAAGCACATAAATTTATCATCAAGATTAATGTAATTTTCGAGACTCATCACTATGATTAATCCTAGATTAATACCGATACCTGCTCTGATATCAGTTATTGGGGTTTTTTCGAATTACGCCCCACATGATATAAATATAATAATCTATAATTCTAATATGCACATGCAAATCATGATTTTATGTGTGATGAAAATAAATATATTGAACATACTCATGCAAGATCATCGAATTAACGTAGTGGAAAAAATTAATTCGAATGAATCTACTTACATGACGGTGTAGGGTTGACGACGAGATTACAGGTCTAATCTCGTTGTTGTAGAAGACACGGTCAAACAAGGCCTTTTCTCCATTAAGTTCGAACCACACCAAGGCTGTAGAGATACTTCTTGATCTTCTACTGTATTCCTGATACCCGTTTAGATATAGAATGGACCACAAGCTACTAAACTTTATGGATAACCTAGGGAATTAAGTGTGACAGAGAGGGGTTGATCGTGTGTTACGTAATACACGTCTCCTCCTTCTATTAATACTGAGAGATGCGTGTATTAGGTCTCCAAACCCTGTTGGGTTTAGGCCTCTCCACTTATTTCATTCCCATAGTCCATTAACGTATTAGCTACAGTAGGGATCTAGAAGAATATTAAATTGGCCCACTAATTTATTTAATATCCAATATCCAATACCTAGGATATAATTAAATAAATTAAGTGTTATTTTTATTCCATTAAATAAATAACACTGACCTACCACTTTAATACATTTTACTCAATGCATTCTTCTTTAGTCCAGCCATTCCGCATGTTTAAAATATAATGTCCATTAATTAATTATATAAGCTATGACAGCTATAATTAATTAATTCTTCCATTCCTAGAGCAGTACCACATAAGCTTTACCATGTACGGAATAAATTCTACCTGCAGGGTTTCACATGTATTTGTGTTTACTCAAGGGGACATCATCAACCTGGCGCATCAGGACATGGTGACCAAACACAGTGCACGACCCATCATGTGTGAATATGTTACTGTCCAAAATATCGAGATTATTGACTCTATCAAGAATCTCACCCATTGATAAATCAAAGCAATAATCATAACACATATATGTCCGTTAATATGCAAAGCTTAAGAACCCGAACTCTGTATATCTTTATTCTCTCCCTTTAGGGTCAGACTAGAGAATAGTATCCTATCATGATCCTGCTCAATACACAAGTCAGTGTATCAGAATAATCAATTACTCGAGATAAACTAACTGTCAGATTATTCTACAATCTGCAATGGTTAGTTCAAGACCATCTAGACTGTGAGCCTTTTAATACTTTGCAAGGAACCCGATGATACGATCTTTACCATGTGTTTACCCACACCATATTATCTACAATGCAAGTATAAGAAAACATGCATATAGAAATTAACAGCAAAGTAAATAGATGCAGAAATAGTGACTGCAATAACAATCAATCTATATCGTCAAAACCATTGTTAACAGTATACAAAGACAAGTTTTCAGTATACAATCCTAACAAGACATAATAAATTAATATTTTGCCTGCAGGGCTTCCTATTAAAGAATCTCACTCATTGATAAATCAAAGCAGTCGACACAACATATATATATATATATATATATATATATATATATATATTTGCCAACATATATGGGTTAAGAACCCGAACTCTGTGGACTTTATTATCTCACTTAAGTTCAGAATAGAGAACAATATCCTATTGTGACCTTCCTCAATACACAAGCCAGTATACTAGAATAATCAGTTAGTCAAGATAAACTATCAGATTATTCTACGATGTACCAATGGTTAGTTCAGAACCATCTAAGCTACGAGCCTTTTAATACAATGTAAGAAATCCGATGATATGATCTTTACTGTGTGTTGACCTACATCATATCATCTACAATGCAAGTACATGGAACATGCAATTAAATATAAGAATAATTAAATGCATACAATGACTACAATATTTATTTAATCTATATCATCTTAATATTGTTCAATGTATATAAATGTAAGCTTTCCGGTATACAAAACCAACAGAGGATCCATGGTCAGACCAACATTGCTTGAAGGTAACAATTATCCTTATTGGAAAGTAAGGATGAGGGCCTTTCTGAGATCAATAGATGAACTTGCTTGGAAAAGCATCGTTGAAGGATGGGAAAAGCCAACAGTTGCTAAAAAAAGGAAATCATGTAGAGATTGAAGAACGAGAATGGACTATGCCACATAAAAATTGGTACAATGTCAACTCAGAAATTCTTAATTCTATATTCTCTATAGTCAATTTAGAGACATTCAGTCTGATCTCAACATGTGAGACTGCTAAAGCTGCATGAGATATTCTAGAAATGGCCTTTGAAGCGACAACTTCAGTAAGATTATCTCGGCTTCAAAATCTTACTTCTAAGTTTGAAAATCTTAGAATGGAAGAAACTGCGTCTATAGGTGAGTTATATGTTAGACTAAGAAGTATATCTAATGAGAGTTTTGCTCTTGATGAACCCAAGAACAATGAGAGGCTTGTAAGAAAGGTGCTCAGATCTCTTCCAAAGAAGTTTGCCTAAAAAGTTGCTGTCATAGAAGAAGCCAAGGATATTAAGAGTATGAGGCTTGATGAACTGATGCGGTCTTTGAGGACTTTCAAGATGAATCTAGAAGATAAAGACAACGGTTCAATGAAGAGAGGAGTTGATCTTAAAGTTGAAGTTTCAGAAGATGTACGTGAAAAAGTACAGAACAAAACTCCTATACTTGATTCAGATACAATGAACTCAATGGTCTTGATTACTAAGAACTTCAGTCAAATATTGAAAAGATCTAACACGTAATCTTCAAGAAAGTTCTATAGGTGAGTTCAATGCCAGACTAAGAAGCATATCTAAGGAGTATTTTGCTCTCGGTGAACACATGGACAATGAGAGGCTTGTAAGAAAGGTGCTTAGATTTCTTCCAAAGAAGTTTTCCTACAAAGTTGTTACCATAGAAGAACCCAATATATTAAGAGTACACGGCTTGATGAACTGATGGGGTTTTTGAGGACATTCGAGATGAATCTAGAAGATGAAGAAAACAGTTCAAGGAAGAGAAAAATTGCTCCTAAAGCTGAAAATTCTGAAGATGTACATGAAAAAGTACAGAACAAAACTCATGTACTGGATTCAGATACATTGAACTCAATGGTATTCATTACTAAGAACTTTAGTCGAATGTTGAAAAAGTCAACAAATAGTCTTCAAGAAAGTTCAACAACAGAAGGCAACCATCTGGGAACACACTACAAGAAATAAACTCTACCAATGATGAAAAGGTGTTTCAACAGTCAAGTTTAAGTAGAGGAATTCAATGTAGAAAATGTGATGGATTTAGTCACATTCAAGATGAATGTGCCAATACTATGAAGAGAAGCAAGAAAAAGTATAATGCATTTCACAGTGAGGATGATTATGAAGAAAGTAATAATGATTCAGATGAAGAAACTATTGCATTCACAGCCAAAGTATTTGTATTTCAAGATTCCTTCGTTCTTGTAAAAGAAGATGAATCGGATAATGAAGACTTTAGCCAAGAAAAATTTGCAAAAACTTATAAAGAGATGTATACAAAGTGGATGGAAGTTGTGGAGATCAACAATACTCTTCAGTCACAAAATAAAAGTCTTATAGAAGAAAATGAGAAATTGATCGTGTATGATTCAGATCAGAAAGCTATTATTCAGCAGTAAGAAAAGGAGATTGCTGAATTATCTTCTGAGCTCAATCTATCAAGAAGAATGTCACCATGTTGAATAATGAAACAAAGAATCTAGATATGATTCTGACCGGTCCAGGACACTCTGGAAAAAGTCATCTAAGTCTTAGATATAATGAAGGACAATCAAAGACAATATTTGCCGAAGAAAGTACAAGTCAATCGTCACATGTACATATAGATGTTCAGCACAACATGAAGAACATCACAGACAGAAAGGAGTCTGATAAACGATTTAATGGTAACAAACGAGGAATCATCTGCCATTAATGTGAGGAGAAATGTTACATTCGAGTACATTCTGAGAAGTATCTTAGTGATCTTAGAAGGATGAAAAGAAGATTTATGGTTCATAATTTTTACAACAAGCAGAAAAAGCCAACTGCTTAGAAGAAGAACAAACCTAGTTAGAAACACTACAAGAAAATCGCTAATAGACAACAGTATATAGACAACGAGTTTTTTGAAAACCGTTGTCTATAAATAGATAGACAACGGACATACACTCGGCCGTTGTCTATCACCGCTTTTTTTTATTTTTTTATTATTTTTAATCCTGCAACGGGCAAAGAAATCGATGTCTTTATTTTAAAAGACAACGGCTACTTCTTAAACCTTGTCTATCTCCGTGTTTTCATTTAAAAATGCATCGTTTTTTACTCGAAGATGAAAATAAAATCGATCGATCTTCTTCTCCCTAAAACAACACCCACCAAAACCCTACTCTTGCCGCCGCCTCCTCTCTGAGGTTTTTCCCCTGCGGCCTAGTCTACACCCGTCGTTCTTCAATTCTTAAACAAATATATCAAATCCCTAACCGTCGCCGCCTCATCTGTGAAGTCACCATCTCTACCCGCCGTCTTCCGTTTGTCACCTTGTCTATGAACTCAGATCTTATTTCCCCAAAACAATACCCACCAAAACCCTACTTGTCGCCGCTGTATACTAGTTGAAGAAACTTTCTCTCTCTTTCTCCCCTGCCACTTGCCGTCTGGTCTTCACCTATTGTTCTTCAAATCTCAAATCAACAAACACACAACCATTCTATATCTATACAAGTTTCACATATTTTGGGCTAGAGAGAGAAGATACATCGAAAGAAAGATGATCTACAAAAAGTGGAGTCTGCTAACTGGCCATACCTCGCTCATCGTCGGAGTAATCGACACTATAGTGGTTGCTGATCTCCAGTTTGCTGAAAATGTAAGTTTTTTTTAATTATCGTGCGATAATTGAATCATAATGTTATGTGTTTGCAATGTGCGTATTAAAATTACAGTGAATGTCTTTATTGGTGTCGATTCTCTCTGAAAGTTTATTTCTTTTCTGCTGTATATGTTTTTTATTTTTGGATCCGAAGAGCAAAATCGAGTAATTTATTATCGTTTAAGATTATTTGATGGATTTGTTTGATAATAGTTGATCTGATTTTTACTTAACTGGGAGAATAAATGGTGGATCCAAAATATGTAGAATGATTTTGGTTGATTGTTAATGAAATTTTACAAGTGTAATGGTAATATAACATGATTAAGAACCAAGTCTTATTTACAGATAGGACACCAATATTTATGGCAGGTTGCCTGAAATGTTAAATTCGAAACCAATTAGATTTTTCTTTTTTCTTCAACATGTTTAGAAGTTTGTCTGAAACCCTATTCTAGAGCTTTGCATGCCATTACTTTCGTTTCTTCCAAAATGACCATAGAACATATTTTGGAACATATTTTGGAATCTATTAGACCATAGAACATATTTTGGAATTTAGCAATATGTTGAGGACTTTGGAGATGTTAGTTCTGCCTTCTACAGAAACTGGACCAGAGCTAATTGTAAGTTACCCATTTTTTTATATTTACTTTCCTAAACTACTATATTAGAATATTATACTTGATAAAGTGACCATTCTTCTTGGTTCAGAACTATTCACTAATAATATTCTTTCGGTCGTTAAAGATGCAGTACAAACATCAGATGGACAATGATTTTCCTAAGTTGCCCTAATAACTTAAACTTCCCTCCCTACAACTACTGATGTTTATGAGGAAACAACATCTACTCTTGAGTGTTGTAATTGTATACTAAGAAGTGCAATTAGTAGGGGTGCAACTCCCTCTGCTATCTTTTGTTGCTTGATTGCAGTAGTTGTAATCTGTCTGTAGGTGATGACGTAAAGGAAAATAAGCCTCATCCAATTATTTATGTCACAGAAGCCAAGGTAATTAGCTTGGCTCTGCAATATTAATCCCATTCTTTCAATCAACTCCTTAATTGTGTGGTGTTGCATGAAATTGCATGCTTCCACAGAGACTTGGTGTGTCAGAGAAGGATTGCTTGGTGGTAGAAGATAGTGTTATCGGATTGCAGGTTCACACCAACAACTTACGCTGCATATTTTTCCATGCACTTTTGCCTTCAAATTGGTCTATGATGCAGATGTGCTTAACCATTAATATGCAATTTGTCTTAAATGTGTTTTAGCTTTATGACATATTGACATTGATACGCATATGGCAGAGCTCTGGGAAAAATGAGGGAAAAAACATTCTATTTGAGAGATCATCAAGGTATGAAAACTTTTCCCTAAAACGCATATATACAATTGAGTTGTAATTTTTCTAGTATTACTTATTTTTTGTTTCCCTTATAATTTAAATTGTCTTTAATGTTTGTTGTTAGTTGTGTTTCTTGCCATCTTTATTATTAACTGGATATGCTCTCTGTCAAAATCCCAAATCAATTTTGGAACTTGACAACTAAATTCCTCCAAGCATCTAACTATCATGTTTTTTTGTCAAATTCATGTTTTGTATAATACTGAAATTGATTTCAGTACTTAATGATCCAATAACTTCAAACTTGTGGTATTTATTTTCTGTTTCCATATTTATTTTCAGTTAATTGTTTGATTTAATCAATGTCAATATTTAAAAGTAACAAAGTAATCACATCAGATAAAATGTGATATTTTGGTGATGCTCTTCAGCTGTTTTCATCTCTGCTCTTATATTTTTGGATTTGCAGATTTTCCAATTTAGATTGCATGTCAAATTATTAACCATCTAATATTGAGTTTTGTTTGGTACATCCAGTATCAAAGTCATGAGGGTAATACTTGGAGTCTCTGAATTTTGGGGTCTTCTCATTATATGCATGTTTTGGATTTCATAAATTTGGGAACCATCTGATCTGGTGTTGATTGCTGCATCTTTATATGTATGTTGAATTGGTGTTTTATAGCTCTTGCGGCACTATAGTTGAAGTAGGGAGATCTTAATGTGAATAATATGTTACTGCTCGATGCCCTACTCTGATATGAACTGCAGCAACTGTTATATGTGTTCAGTTTGGGTGTATTGACTCCTACTACATTAGAGATGAAGTAGGGAGGGCTTAATATGATTAATATGTTGTTATTTGATGCCCTGCTATCTCTATTTGCATGTTTTGATTGAATGGTAAGAGTTAAGATAACGGTTCCCTTGCTATTTCTACTGTATATATATAGGCTGCGATGTTATTAACTGTCAGTTGCAGCCCTTGCAGGTTCACATGTGTTTGAATGATTGAAATGTTGTTGAATCATGTGGGTTCGTATGCTGCTTAATCCCCTTCTATACTTTTAGATTGTTTGATTTATTTTTATTTTATTTATAATCTTTTTTGTTGTTGCATTTAGTTGATTTCATGCAGTGGTCAAAGCTTAAAACAACGCAAGTGAAGAAGCAAAAGGAAAGAGAATGAAGAATACTTGACTTCTTTTTTAGGTTTTTATGAACTTTTGAATTTTTAGTATTTGGATATTAGTCTTTTAATTAAGTATTTGGATATTATTTTTTAATTTTCTCATTCATGAATGTATAACGTACATTGTATATATGTTATATGAAGTGGATTATTGTTGATTTTTAGTTATTTATTTTGAGAAAATTTGTAAGCAAGTATCAAATTGTAAAAAAAATATAAAATTGCAAATTAATATAATTAAAAAATATAATAAATCAAATTACAACGGGCATACTGACCGTTGTCTATTGTTTAATAGACAAGGGGTAATCCGCGTTGTTAATAGAGGTGTTGTCTATTGGCGCACGCTAATAGACAACGGTTAATACCCGTTGTCTATTTGTTAATAGACAACGGGTATTAACCCGTTGTCTATTAGCGTGCGCTAATAGACAACACCTCTATTAACAACGCCCGATTTTCCTAAAGACAACGCGGATTACCCGTTGTCTATAAGCAATTTTCTTGTAGTGAAAAAGCAATATGTTGTCAAACAAAAATGCATAAATGTTGGATTTCTCATACATCTCTTCGAGTGGAAAACAGTTACAACTGGTACTTTAACAACAGATGTTCAAGGCACATGACTAGAGATTGTTTAGTTATGCAGAACTTAAAACCTTGCTCCTCAAACTTTGTTACATTCGGAGATGGCAAGAAAGGCAAAGTTATGGGAAAATGAGAATTCATTGTGGAAGGGATGCCCAAGATGAAGAAGGGAATGTCGGTCGATGGTCTAAAATTTAATCTTATCGGGATCAATTAATTATGTGATGATGACATGACAGTTGTATTCACCAAAAGAATTGCAGGGTGTTGAAAAAAGAATAATGACTTATTCATGGAAGGCAAGAGATCTACTAGCAAATGTTATCGGCTTTATGTACCTACACAAAATGGAGTAACATGTCAAAGAACATCATTAGAGGAATTAGAGATATGGCATCAGAAACTTGGTCACATTCACTTTAGAAATCTCTAGAAGATCATCAACAAGGAGATGGTTAGAGGAATCCCTTGGATCAAAGTCAAACGTGATAGAATTTGTGGTCCTTATCAAGTTGGGAAGCAGATTACGTCTCAGTATAAAGAAGTTCAGGATAGAACTTCACATAGAGTTTTAGATCTTCTTTATATGGATCTAATAAGACCTATGATGGTTGCAAGCTATGGTGGGAAGAATTATGTCTGTCTGTGTTGATGATTTCTCAAGATTCACTTGGTTAGATTTTCTAAGAGACAAAACTGAGGCATTCATGGCATTTAAGAAGTTAGTCTGCATGATCACTGTTGAAAAGAATCTACAAGTTGTAAGAATTCGAAGTGATTATGGAAAAGAATTTGAGAATCAGTCATTCAATGACTTTTATAATGAGAATGGGATTAGCCATGAGTATTCAGCACCAAAGGCTCTACAACATAATGGAGTGATAGAACAATGATTGTTGCTAAAGATATTGCTTCAATGTTTAAGGAATAAGCTATCAACACAACACGTCATATTAGCAATCGTGTCCATGCCAGACCAAGTACTATTCTATATAAAATCTAGCATGAGAAAAAATCAACTGTGAAGTACTTTTATGGTTTTGGAACTACTTGTTACATCTTGAATAATAGAGAGTATCTCAGCAAGATGAACAATCATGGAGTAGAAGGTATATTTGTAGGATATTTAAAAAGTAGTAAATCATACATGATTTACAATAAGGAAACCAAGGTTGTTGTTGAGTCTGTAAATGTGAGATTTGATGATCCAATTGATCCTGCTAGTTCTACAGAAGACGATGTACATACGGATGTGTTTGGACATTCTGGTATACATTCTGACTCAAAAAGTGAAGGAGAAGATCAGGGTGTAACTCAAAGAAAGCCCTCACGTTACATCATCAAAGATTATCCAACTAATGAAGTTATTGGTGATATCAATGAAGGAAGAATCACTAGAAGCAGACGCATAAAGAGATTACATGAAGAGATATCTAATGTCTGCTTCACATCAAAGATAGAACCAAAGAATGTTCGAGAAACTCTAGAAGATGCTTACTGGGTTGAAGTAATGCATGAGGAATAACTGTAGTTTAAGAACAATGGTGTTTAGGATTTAGTGCAGGAACCTGAATGAGTGAATATTATAGGAACAAAGTGGATATTCACGAATAAAATAAATGAATATGAGAATATTACAAGGAATAAAGTCTTAAAGCAAGACTGGTTGCTCAAGAATATTCACAGATTGAAGGAATAGACTTTGATGAGATATTTGCTCCTATTATAAGAATTGAATTTGTAAGATTACTTCTTACCATGGCCTGTATGATGAAATTCAAGTCTATTAGATGAATGTTAAGAGTGCTTTTCTGAATAGATTCCTAAAGAAGGATGTATATGTTGCACAGCCAAAAAGGATTTGAAGATCCACACTATTCAGATCCTATTTAAAAACTCAAGAAGGCTTTGTATGGTTTGAAACAAGCTCCTCGGGCTTGGTATGACAGACTGACATCATACCTAGTAAGCAAAGAATATAATAGAGAAGGAGAGGATAGAACACTATTCATCAGAAAGGACAAATCACAAGTTATTGTGGTTCAAGTAAACGTTGATGATATAGTGTTTGACTCAGTATCCGACAAGATGATCAAGGAGTTTATCAAGGACATGGAATCAGATGACGGTATTTTCATGTTTCAAGCTGGAGACTTCTAAACATAAAATGATTCCAATTAGCACCGCTACAAAGATTAAAAATGATGATATAGGTAAAGAAGTAGATCAAACCATATACAGAAGCATGATTGGGAGTCTTCTCTATGCAAGCAGACCATATATTTACTACAATGTAGGAGCCTGTGCAAGATATCAAGCATCTCCTAAAGAAGGTAATTTGAAAGTAGTGAAGAACATCATCAAGTATGTCAATAGAGCTACTATACTATGTGTTGAGTATGACGTGTTCCAGATGATGTTATCACTTCATTTCATAACAGCGCAATCAATGTCATATCTAATGATGTTTTGTCATTCTCGTCACATCGAGTATAACACTCGGAACATTGATCTTATCCTTTCCTAGTATTTTGAATTGATGTATTTTAAATTAATCTGAATATATTGTCATATTTATCACATTTTTATTTCCACATAGTTAGGGATTTATTAGATATTTTATTTTGAATTAAAACGTGGATAATGTTTGATTTTGACTTGTTCAAAATTTGTTCCGAATTTGTAGGGGACGTGATGTTCCCACTCTCCATTAAACACTAACCGTTGCAGGTGAATGTGGGTTACTGGAGTAACCGTTATTATTGCACGATGTTGAAGAACGTGTGCCACGCAATGTAGAAGATGGTTATCTCTAGTCCGCTCCAGCAATAGGTAGTGAAAGGCGGTTGATTCATGTCCAAGTCATCTAGGATCCTGAGGCAACTGCCTAGACAAGATGGAGGAAGACCTTAAAATCATTTATACAAGCAGGTTATCACTGTGGTTTGTGAGAAGCTCTGAACCTTGCATCTAGTGTCGTCTCTAAAGTCCAAGACATCTTTCTCGACATCTGTCTAGCATCCCAATCAGCTGGAGACTTTCATTTCAGTTATGTCTGTAGGTTAGATAGTCAACTTAGAGAAGTCTAGGATTTAGAGTTACTTGTTATAATCTATCTATGTGTTTAGATATGTTTGTTTTGAGTGATTATTCTAGTGAGTAGAGCTAGGATAGTCCTCTGTGTGTTTTATGCAGTGTTGTCAAGGGAGTGAACCGAGACAACATCAGCATTGTTTTTGTTTATCACTTGTGCTAGTGAATTTCGCCTTGAAGTAGTAACACACTGTAAGGAATGTGATTTAAAATTTATTTTGTGCAAAATTTTGTTTACGATTCTGCTGCATGTTGAAGGTAACGTGGTAACACTAGCTTCAACATTTCATTTAACTTTGCAATTTACATCCGTAATTCACATTGTTTCAGGTAACAAATTCTAATAAGTGGCATCAAGAGCCGATACTTGACATACAAAGTACTCGATCCGGTGTTGCTTGAAATCTGTGATGGATATTCAGATTAATCAATGTTGTCCTCTTGCTCTAGACAACAATGGTGGAAACTATGTCATGTGGAAATCTCGAATGAAGATTTACATCAAATCTATCGATGAAAGAACATGGATGGCAGTTATTAAAGAATGGAGCTCTCTTAGGATGGAAGGTCCGAATGGACATTTTATGTTATCTCTAGAATCTCAATGGACAAATGATGAGAGAATAATCTCAAATTTTAATGCTCGCGCTCTGAATGCGATTTTTGTTTCAGTCGATGTTCCATGCTTCAAGATGATTTGTAATTGTGTTACTGCATATCAAGCATGAACCATTCTTCAGAAACATTGTGAAGGGTCTGCCAATGTAAGGAAGACCAAACTGAGGCACTCACATCAAAATTTGAAAATTTACATATATTTGAAGATCAAACTATTTCATCTTATGCTGAAAAATTTTGTGAGATCTTAAATTAATCGACCGCTCTTGGGAGTCCAATCTCTAATGAGAACATGGTTAGCAAGTTGCTTCGAACTCTCCCAAAAAAATTCAATATGAAAATTTCTGTAATTGAAGAAGCACATGATGTGGGAACTATGAGTATGAGTGAAGCGGTCAGCATCTTCTAACGTTTGAGATGAAACTGCAAAACCAGAAGGCAAACTCAACTTCAAGGGGAATTACTCTCCAAACAGCAACTGTGTCATCTGATGTTCATCATGATGTTGACAGTCTTCAGAAAATTAACGAGGAAGAGAATCTTAGTGTTGCACTTCTGATAAAGAAGTTCAACTCACTGGTTCGGTCCATGAAGAAAAGCCCCCAAATATCAAACCTCGACGGCTGTTTGACTCTCCATCCTCATCAATATCAAACTCTAGAAGATCAAATGTTAAGAAGGAAATTGCTGAGACTAGGAAAGACATTGATTCAGTTTAATGTAGAGGATGTTTTGGATTTGGTCATTACTCCAATGAATACCCAACAACATGAAGAAGACAGAGAAATAATTTCAATGCTGTTCTCAATGATGAGTCTGATACTGAAAATGATTCAGATCAGAGAGTGTTGTTCATCAATGTCATGGAGGAAGATGACCAGATTATTGATGCCCTGAACGGTATTGATGAACTTGACGAACTCGAGATTGAAGAATGTGAAGTTGAAGATGAGGTTCTTCCAGATGTTAAAGATAAAGCCACTGGGATCTCTCCCAATACTACAAATTGGTATGAAATGACTTTGCTGGATGAGTTTAATCATACTTCTAAGATCAGAGAGGATGATCCACAGGAAGAACGCCCCACTGTCTATCTTGAATAGCTCAATGATGTTGTGAATCAAGTCTGCATTTAATTGACAGCTCAATCAAAAGAACTGAGATTTCTTATTGAAGAAAACCAGCTTCTTAGAGAGAAGGTTGTAAGCCTGGAAATTAGACTCATGAGGAGTGATGCTGAAATTAGCAAACTGAAGAAGGAAGTGGAGAGCACCTCAAGAACCTTTCAGAAATGGAATCAAAAGGAACGAATGTCCTAAATGAAGCCTTAACATTGGGACAAATAGACAGGGCTGGACTGGGATTCTCAAACAAAACTTCCATGTCTTCCTCAAACAACAACTATGTTGATGAGGTCGAGCTAGGCAAAGAAGAGGATGATCCGGAGCTGCAATTGAGAGGTCCTATGACGCGTTTGCGAGCGAAGAAGTTACAAGCTTATTTACAAGCTTCCGTACGTTGCAAATTCGAAATGCATGGAGATGAAGTGAAGAACAGCTCGAGATTGATCACCATGCTATCCATTGATGATGAAGAAGGAAGCATGAAGACGTGAGAAGAAGAATCACGCCATTTGGACGTGTGCATGAAGAGTTCTACGCGTTTGCATGGGAATCCGACAAGTTGCTGTTTTTCATGCAAAGGTGGCAAGATTAATTATAACATGGGCCACGAAATTAATCACATTATTTCAGCCCATTGTTGTGAATAATAAGGTCCAAATAGGTGATAATCATCAAGCCCAAGCCTATTGGGATTTATCCTTATCTAGTTAGATTTAGATAGATTTTTTGTTATCTTATTTTTGGTATCTTTTGATTTTATCCTAGTTTGATTAGAATTAGTATATTTTCGATTTCTTTAGCTTTTAGGACTCTAATTTTCGTCCATATATCACTCCTATAAATAGGAGTACCTTGTGACATTATTATTGAGACAATTGCAAGAAATAAAGAGTTATTCTCAATCTGTTTCACAATCCTTCGGTTGATCAAAATTTTATCTACAATTCTATTGTTCTAGCAAATCAATAGTCTTATTTAGGTTCTTCAGGGTATAATTAAGTACTTGGGAGAATTGCTATCCGGAGAAGCTAGACGTGCGCGTTCAGGTTTTCAACACGGGTTCGCCGAATTTAGCCGATTCCACAACATACATCGTCGCCGCTCATCCAATCAATTCCAATGACCACCACCACCAATTCCAGCCATACCACCGTGATTCTAGCCACCTCAAGTCGTTCCAAGAGTCTACATCGAGTCCTAGTTGTATCTACGTTCCTAGTAAGTTTCTTTATTCGTTCGAGTCTTATTCGTTTCTAGTCAAGCCTATCATTCATTCTCCTTATTCGTATTGATCCCTTACGCATCCGATGTTGTTCCATTCCTTGCTTCCACGTCCTTTTATCCATGTCGTGTCCCATAGGTCCCGGGTCACATCATATGTGAAGTTTGTGAAAGAAAACAACTCAAACACATCGACATGGAACAATGTTGAAAATGATGATCAGAAGTAATGTAAAGGCTCAAAGGTACGGAAATATGTGTGCCATTACTGTCAGGAGCCTGGACATATCAAACCACATTGCTTCAAGTTTCACGATGATGTTGCAACCGGGACAACAACATCAGGGATCACATCAAAGAATAAGAATCCGAAGAAGTACAAAAAGATGAAGATTACATGCAATGTTGTGTACACATCACTAAAGGCTAACATTGTCGGAACATGGTACTTCGACAGTGGATGTTCTCGACACATGACTGGAAATAAGGAGTTTCTTGAAGAATATACCACTACAAACAAAGGCAAGTCAGCTACGGAGGAGGAGCTCAAGGAAACATTGTCGGAAAAGGTACCTTGAATGTCAAACATTTTCTTAAGCTCCAGAATATCCTACATGTTGAGGGATTGACGACCAATTTGATCAGTATTAGTCAGCTATGTGACGATGGTATGCATGTCAAGTTTGGTAAAAATACTTGTGAAGTATTTGACAAACACGACAAATGTATAATGTTTGGTAGTCGTGCATCTAACAATTGCTACCATACTGACAAAGATGAAACCTACAACACGACTGTAAATGATGAAACAAAGTTGATTCATCGAAAACTCGGTCATGTGAGTATGGTAAATTTGAAAAAAATGATTGTGTCTGATGCTGTTTGTGGCCTACCAAAGCTGAATGTTGATCACGATGTTGTATGTAGTGCCTGTTAAAAGGGAAAACAAACCAGAATTTCTCACAAAAGCTTGAGTGGTTGTCAAACCATAAGATGTTTTCAAGTTTTACACATGGACATCATAGGACCAGTCGATACAAAGCTTATGAGTGGTAAGAGTTTCATCCTTGTCATTGTTGATGATTTCTCAAGGTATTCTTGGGTTGAATTTCTGTAGGAAAAATCTAAAACGTTCAAAGTCTTCAAAAGATTCTACTGCACAATGTGTCTGCAATTTGACACCAATATTGCACGCATAAGAACAGATTATGGGAGAGAATTTGAGAATGCTGCATTCAGTAATTTGTGTGAAAGGAAAGGAATACTCCATGAGTATTCAGCTCCCAAAACTTCACAACAAAATGGAGTAGTGGAGAGAAAGAATCGAACTCTGCAGGAAATGTCATGTGCAATATTACAGACCAAAGGGGTTTCAAAGAAGTTGTAGGCTGAAGCTGTTAACACAACTTGTCACATCGGGAATAGAGTCTATCTTCGACTAGGAAGAAAGGAGACTTCGTATGAACTTCTAAGAGAGAGAAAGCCAAATCTCAAATATTTTCATGTGTTTGGATGTGTCTGTTACATCCTGAATGACAGAGATCACCTTGGAAGGTTTGACTTCAAGAGTGATAAAGGATTATTCTTGGGATATGCTTAAAACAGCAGAGCATATCGGGTTCTTAATCTAAGAACTAAAGCCGTACAAGAGTCTGTCAATGTTGTGTTTGATGATCTTACAGGCCTAACAACAAGGACTGAGGAAGATGATGTGTCATTTCTCCTACATAAACCAGATGTGGCCGAAAAGGAGTCCAGTAGCACTGACAAAAGTCCTTTGAAAAGTCCTGATGTCAAATCCAATGTTTCTTCTCCCTCAGTGAAGGAATCAACATCACCTCAGACACCAAACTGAGACTCCTCATCTGAAAGCGACGATGAACAACTTCCACTGGCTCAGTATGAACCAAGACATGATCCTCCAAGGAGAATCAAAAGAGATCACCCAAATTCCCAAATCATCGGGGGATGGATCTCAAGGAGTCAAAACCAGAACAAAAAGCTCAGCCGATGTTGCTGAATTGGTTAAACAGGTTTGCAAGTCAATGGTTATTAACCTTATGTCCATATCATGTTTTCTATCGAATATTGAACCTAAAAATGTCAGGGAAGCACTAAAAGATGAATTCTGGATAGAAGCAATGCATGATGAGCTGATTCAGTTTGTTTGAAATAATGTGTGGGAATTGGTTCCAAGGCCTGAAAATAAAAATGTAATTGGAACCAAATTAATTTTTAAGAACAAGACTGATGAGTCTGGTAATATGGTCAGAAATAAAACCAGACTAGTGGCTCAAGGTTATACACAAGTAGAAGGAATAGACTATGATGAAACATTCATTCCTGTTGCTAGAATAGAGTCTATCTGTCTCCTACTTGCCATTGCTTGCCATATTGGGTTTACATTGCATCAAATGGATGTCAAAAGCACCTTTCTGAATGGCATTTTGAATGAGGAACCCCATGTTGAACAACCAAAAGGCTTTGAATGTCATCAAAAACCAAACCATGTGCTGAAATTACACAAGGCCTTGTATGGGCTTAAACAAGCTCCTAGAGCTTGGTATGCTCGACTTACGGAGTTTTTGATTGACTTTGGTTTTTCAAGAGGCGTGGTTGATAAAACATTGTTTATCAAAAAGATTCACAAGCACTTTACTATTGCACAAATCTACGTTCATGATATTGTGTTTGGATCCACTTGTTCTAATCCCCTTAGTGAGTTTATTGATGCAATGTGCAGCATATTTGAGATGAGCATGGTCGACGAATTGACATACTTTCTTGGTCTCCAAATCAAGCAAGATAAAGATAGGATTTTTTTATCCCAAAGGGAATATGCCAAAAATCTGATCAATCGCTTTGGACTTGAAGCTGCAAAGCCTATGAAGACACCAATGGGATCCTCTGAAAAACTTAGTAAAGTTGATGTTGGAGTCAATGTTGATCCAACAATGTATAGAGGAATGATTGGAAGCTTACTCTACTTGACTGCCAGCAGACCTGATATCATGTTCAGCGTTGGAGTATGTGCTAGATACCAAGCTTAACCCAAGGAGTCTCACTTGAAGGCTATCAAAAGAATAATTCAATATGTTGCTGGTACAGTCGACTTTGGAATCAAGTATTGTAAAGATACCAACACCAGCCGTATTGGATACAGTGATTCAGACTGGGCAGACGATGTTGATGATAGGAAGAGCAAAAGTGGTGGTTTCTTCTTTTTGGGGAGCAATATGGTTTCTTGGTCAAGCAAGAAACAAAATTGCATCTCCTTGTCAACAGCTGAATCCAAATACGTTGCAGCTGCTAGTTGTTGTGCTCAGTTGGTGTGATTGAACCAAATGTTGAAGGACTATGGCATGACAAGCTCATCACTTACCTTGCTGTGTGATAATGCCAGTGCTATTGAAATTTCTAAGAACCCTGTTCAACATTCACGCACTAAGCATATCGACATTCGGCATCATTTCATTAGAGACTTGGTGGAAAAGGAGATCATAAACATCAAGTATATATCCACTGAGAATCAAACAGCGGATATTTTTAACAAGCCTCTTGATTTTGAGAGATTTTCTACCTTGAGAAAGTCTCTTGGAATGTGCTCTGTTTAATTAAATATTTATGTTTACTAATGTTGAACTCGGTGTGAGTTTGTTTTTCTATTAACATCAGTTGTTTATTTCTTTTAAGTATAGTTCAAGGCTTACTTAATAAAATTATGTTTTATCTGCTCTTAATTTAACAAAAATCAGCTAATTGAAATTATGTATCTGTGTTTGTGAATGAAACGCCCATGACCCTAAAAAGGTAAATTGTAGAAAATTGGGTTTATCTCATTCATTATTTGTCAATGTTGTAGCTGATGTTGTGGCCAAGATTGCAGAGAAACCATATTCTTCAGAAAATATATGCCTAGAATTATATTATTTTTGTGTGTGGTTTTCATCTCTTTATTTTATTTATTAATAAAAAAAATAGAAAATATTTTGGGGCCCACAAAGATTCACTTTTTGAATTATTGTGATAAGTACTCGTTTTGATATGGTGTATCCCTATCCACAAACTTCGAATTATTAATTTTTTTTTCAAAAAGTGGGTGATGTGACAATTGGGCAGTTCTGATTTTTGAGGGTGAGAGTTATATCAATTCATTTTTGGAATTATATTGTTTTTTATTTCTCTCACTCTCTCTTTCTCGAAGCTTTTTTGTCTCCCACTATTGGTTTCTCTTTTTCTTCAAGCTTTTTACAGATTATCAATGACGGAACCCAAAGATCTCTCGACCATGTTCGAGATGATGAAGAAAATGTTTGAGAAAACAATGGGCACCCCATCCTCTGTCTCTGCTCCTGCTGGAACATCAACTATCACTCCCTCTGCCACATCCATTCCCGCAGTCACTACAACAGCCGAACTCACTCCGGAAGGACCCAAATCAGAGTTCGAAAAACTCTCCTCTCCTCCAACGGAACATGCAGACACTACCATGGATGACTCTACTCTGGTGCTAAACCCCACTCTGCTCCAGCAAGTCAGTCTAGGAGAAGAAGAAAACCCTATTGATCTAGATTTAGGGTTACACACTAGAGCTTTAGCCGAGAAGAAGAAAAGCTACCCTACCCGCAAGTCTAAATGACTTCACAGCCAACAAGAGTCTGTCAAGGAAGAGGTTGGTGAGGGTTCTAGCAAGAAGGTAAAGAGAACGCTGAAAATGGAGGAGAAACCAGCAAGATCACTGAAGGATGAATCTGATGAAGAAGAGATTCACCCTGAAATCTCTCCAGATAAAGTTGTTGGTTATGTGGAAGCTGATGTTGAACAGCAAGAGAAGCCTATCTCTGCTATGCCAGAAGCTGATGTTCTTGAAAAGCCTGCATCCTCACAAGAGATGGTTTCATCCAACACAGCCAAGGAGATAGTTTCTCCTTCCCCCACTCATTCAGTTGATGTCAAAGATGATGCTGATTCTAGTGATTCTGAACCGGTCTATCCCCCAGGTTCCCCTCATGATGTTTCCTCTGCTTTCAGTAAGACATTCTACTCACAACATGCTAAAACCCTTCATAAAACTGTTATTCTTCACCCCACACATGTCGAAAAAAAAATTGATGTGCTTAGTTTTAAGAAGTATGAGATGAATATTTTCTTGAAAAAGAGGGGTCTCTGGAAATCTGTCACTGCATTGTCCTCTTTTGAGCTTGATGTTATTGCTGAATTTTATGCGAATGTGTCTCCTGAAATGGGTGATAAGTCTAAGAGCAAATTTGGGGAGGTTTATTGCGAGATAAAATCTATTTATTTAACCCCATGCTGATCAAAAAAATTTTGGGTCTGGGTAATGATTCTGATGTTATTAGCCTAGATTTAATTAATGATGTTGTGGGGATTGTTACTGATGGTCTGATGACTAAGTAGACTAACCAAATTTCCACTTCTAAGCTCATATTTTTCTACTCTGTTTTATACAAATTAATTGTGTGTAATTGGTTGCCCACCACCAACAATTCAGTCCTCACTGTTGATCAATCCATCTTGCTCTTTAAACTTGGCACAAAAATCCCCTTCAATCTCGGAGATTACATTTTTGATTGCATGTTGAAGTCGGCTGCAAAGACAAACACTACCAACATATTTCCATTTTCCTGCGTCATCTATGCCATTCGAGTTGAACAAGGTGTCAAGCCAAACAAGAAGAAGATAGTTACTGAAACCTCAACTATCTCTATCATCAAGCCTAAAGGGAATGAAGATCGTGTGATCGATCTCCCCTACACCTTCGGTCGAAGTTCAACGGCTGCATCACGGGATGTTGGGCATGATGTTGCTGCAGATAGTGCTCTCTCTCCTCCTCTTTTAGAAGGCGATATAGTAAGTGCTTCCTCGTACTTGGTAACTGTGTATGTGCAGGTCTTAAACTCTTATATCTTACAGATGGATTCGTTAATTCATCAAAGCACAGTCCTTACAAATGCCATGGTTGAGCTCTACCAAGCTCTTCGAGGAGCCTTTTCTACACAAAAAGGGGGAGTAGCTGCTGCTGGTGATGGTGGTGCTGGAGATGGTGGCAATGCTGAAGGGGAGAGGGCTGGAAAGTCCGTGGCTAAGGCAAAGGGGAAGAAGAAAATTTTAAATTTTCTTTGACAAAAACAATTTCATTTATGTTTATTTGTGCTAGAAACAATTTTATTTTGGATGTGTTTACATCCTTGTTGGTTTGTGATGTGCTGGATACATTATATTTTGTTTGTTGGGTATCCTCGTTGGATATTCTTGGATAGTTTGGTTTCATTCATCAGCATTAGTTGACGATTTTACTTTATATATTATGTTCGTATATTTTAATGTGTGATGTTTTCTGTTGAGAATGCTTTCAACACTAATATTTTGCTTTTCACATAACTTATAGTATGTGATGTTTTATGTTGGGAATGATCTCAACATTGTGATTGTGTTCGCACGTTTTTAAAATGTGTGATGTTTGTTGTGTAGAGAATGTTCTCAACATTGGGCCAGTACAGGGTAAATACCCAACATGTTGTATATTCATGTATAGGGGTTTATACCCACTAACTTTGTATATTATTTTACAGATAATAACTTAAGGGGGAGCAGACCTTAAGGGGGAGTTTTTAAACTTCAATATTTTTATTTTCATATTTCGCTGCGGCTCTAATCATATATATATTAAGCTTTATATTTTGTGCAGAAAGGATAAGCTTAAGGGGGAGATTGTTAAGTATGACGTGTTTCAGATGATGTTATCACTTCGTTTGATAACATCGCAATCAATATCGTATCTAATGTTGTTCCGCCATTCTCGTCACATTGAGTATAAAACTCGGAATATTAATCTTATCCTTACCTAGTATTTTGGATTAATTTATTTTAAATTAATCGAAATATATTGTGATATTTATCACATTTTGATTTCCACGTAGTTAGGGATTTATTAGATATTTTATTTTGAATTAAAACGTGGATAATATTTGATTTTGACTTGTTCAAAATCTGTTCTGAATTTGTATGGGACGTGATGTTCCCACACTCCATTAAACACTAACTGTTGCAGGTGAACGTGGGTCGCTAGAGTAACCGCTACTATTGCACGATGTTGAAGAACATGTGTCATGTAATGCAAAAGACAGTTATCTCTAGTGCACTCCAGCAATGGGTAGTAAAAGGCGGTTGATTCAAGTCCAAGTCATCTAGGATCATGAGGCAACTGCCAAGACAAGATGGATGAAGTATTTAAGATCTCCTTAGACCTTAAAATCATTTATACAAGCAGGTTATCACCGTGGTTTGTGAGAAGCTCTAAACCTTGCATCTAGTGTCATCTCTAAAGTCCAAGACATCTTCCTCGATATCTGCCTAGTATCCCAATCAGCTGGAGACTTTCGTTCCAATTGTGTGTGTAGGTTAGATAGTAAACTTAGAGAAGTTTAGGATTTAGAGTGACTTGTTGTACTCTATCTATGTGTTTAGATAGGTTTGTTTTGAGTGATTATTCGAGTGAGTGAAGCTAGGATAGTCCTTTGTATGTTTTATGCAGTATTGTCAAGGGAGTGAACCAAGAAAACATCAGCATTATTTTTGTTTATCACTTGTGTTAGTGACTTTCGCCTTGAGGCAATCACACACCATAAGGAGTGTGATTTAAAATTTATTTTGTACAAAGTTTTGTTTACGTTTATGCTGTATGTTGAAGGCAATGTGGTAACACTAGCTTCAACATTTCATTTAACTTTGCAATTTACATCCGTAATTCACATTGTTTCAGGCAACAAATTCTAACACTATGGATTGTGGTACACTTCAGACACAAATTCAAGTCTTATTGCCTACTATAATGCTGATTAGGCAGGATCTCCAGATGATAGAAAAAACATATCAGGTGCTTATTTCTTTTTAGGATACAATGTTGTTTCCTGGTTCAACAAGAAATAAAACAGTATATCCTTATCAATTGTTGAAGTCGAGTACATAGCAGCAAGAAGTAGTTCTACTTAGATGATCTGGATGGTGCAGATGATGAAAGACTATGAAGTTGTTCATGATACACCTATTTTGTATTGTGACAATATGAGTGCTATCAATATATCAAAGAATCATGTTCAGCATTCAAGGACAAAACATATTGATATCAGACATCATTACATCAGAGAGCTGGTTGAAGAAGAAGTTATAAGAATAGATCATGTGAAGATAAAATATCAACTTGCTAATCTATTTACCAAGGGATTGGATGCTTCTCGTTTTGAGAAACTGAGAGCATCTATTGGTGTTTTCTTGATTCAGTAAGTTAATAGAAGGAGTATGAGTGTGTTTATTTTACATTCAGTAGGAAGGAATCATTCCTGCAAAAAAGACCTAAACATTCCTATAAATGTTCATCATACGTCTTTGTCAACGGCTAATTCTGACACATAATGTCATCCTTGATTTTTCGAAATTTCTTTGCAATTCCACAGTCTAACAGAACCTAAGATTACTTCTTGAATGGAGTACTCTCTTATATATATGTATATAAGTTTAGAGATGTTCATAAGTTTTTTCTCAAACTTATGAAATCAAGTTCTTTATGTTCTTATTTTCTAGTTATCTTTCTTATTCTTTCTTTCTGCCATTTCACTTTTATCACTAAAGAAATTTATTTATATTTCTTTCAAATAGCACCCAAAAGAAAACATGTTCGTCTCAAGAAAGTTGTTAAACCTAAAATGAGGTATAGGAAGGTCACATATTCAAAACCTCAAGATCAATTTTATAAAGAGTACGAGTTTGACAGACAAGTTTGAAAAGAGTCAACTTATAAGAAACCAGTTTAAAGAGAACTTCGTGAAGAGTTCTCTAGTAAACATACTAAAGAGTTGATTGAGAAATATCATGAAGGAGAAGGATAAGAGAAGAGGAAGAAGAACCAGAAGCATCATCTTCTACGGAGAAGAAAAACACTTAAAACTTGTGTTTCCGAGACTTACTGAAATAAACTGCAAGTTTATACAATGTTAGCGAAAAGGCTGCAGTAAATAAGGCAAGATCAAGGGGTTCAGCAGTCAAGAAATCAAAGAAGACTGATGCTCCTCCAACAAAGAATATCATCATAACACTTGCTGCACAAACTCTTCAGAAAAAGAAGGGTCCTGCTATTGATGATCCCGTTATGCCTAAAGATGTACCTGTACAAGAGGAATTACATATTGTAGAGAAGTCTTCTGTAGAAAAGCCTATATCAAAGTAACCTACAACTGAGAAAAGGATTTCACCTGAATAGGAAGGTGAAGTTTCAGAGGAAGATGATGTTCCACTAAGTAAAATGATGAAATTTCTAGCTACAGATAAAGGGAAAAAGAAGGTCATCAAGAGACCTTTAGTTGCCGCTCTAGGAGAAAAAGAAGAAGGAGCAAGCTCTTCTTTAGAATCTGCTGCGAAGACTCCAATTCTACATCAAAAGAAGCTTATGGCAAGTGCTAGATATGAGATTGATCCATTCACAATTGGATCACCTATTAGAAAGAAGAATCCATGAAAGAAGTCTTCTACTGAAGTTGTCAAGATTATCCCCAGAACACTTATCACAAGAAGCAGAGCATCGGCTACACCAACATCTTATACCCTAAAAAATAGAAGAGAAAGCAAACTGACATCAGTGCTGGCCCATCAAAGAAGGCCAAGAAGTCTGCACGTCCCAAAGATGTACCTAAAGATGTTCACTCAGAATCTAGTGAACATGATAATGATCTACACAAATGGATCATTCATATACCAGGTATCTCTAAACATGCTCTCTTAAGATCAACTAAGCATACTGAATTATGGGATAAGGTGAAAAAGAGGTCACTGATTGCTGAGAAGAAGGTAAATAAGGATACCTTGTTAGCCACTAGTATCTATTCTTTGTTAGAGAACGTGGGGTTATTAGGAATAGTGCAGACGGTGCATGAGTTTGTTCCTTTAGTGGTTTCTGAATTCTATTGTAACCTCACTAAAAATGTGGATGATCTTCATTCAGAGGATTTTCACAAAGTGTTTGTGAGAGGTGAGTTGTTGGATTTTTTACCTGGACTCATCAATGAATTTTTAGATTGGATAGTTGAGAGGAATTTAGAAGGCATAGATGATTGGGGGATGGTTTCTGAAGAACTGACCTAGGGCATCTACACCAAATGGCCTTTTAATCTTCAGACTATACCTTTGTCAAAATTGTCTAAGAATATATGGTGCATTATTTTATAACATGATTCACAACTGAATACATGGCCTTCTAATTATGAAGAGTTTGTCTTTGGAAAGCTAGTAAGCAGTGCAGAGTCTACTATTATCAAGGGAAATTTATCACATCCCTCTCTCATATATGACATCATTGAGAAACTACAAGAAAAATGTTTCAACCAAGATAGACAGAATCAGGACTTCGAAGAAGTCTCTTATCATCAAGGTTGCTCCTAAAATTGGTGATCATCATCTGCGCTTGCAATTCAAGAAGTTCATTACATGAAAGAAGGATGCTGATGCAACTTCTGAGAAGTCTTCACAAAATGAGTTAGTTCTTAAATTTCTAAAGAACAGTTTGGAGTTTTATGCTGGAATGATTTATGAGCATACCTCTGAAAAGATGAAGATTCAAGCTTTAATTATTGAATTGTCATCTAGAGAAGATTTTTCCTCCCATGTAGTTGATGTTCCTGATAATGTTCATAACTTGCATAAACTTGCAAGTACTGCCATAGCTGCAACTTAAGAGAGATCTACAAAGACTGTCTCAAAGGATAAAAAACATGAATAAGACATGCCTGATGATCGTGAAGAGGAAGAGAAAACTGCAGATGAAGAAACTATAGAAGAAGAGGAGCTAGAGATAGGTAATGACGAAGAGAAGGCTGATGAGGAAGAAGATGATACTGAAGATGAGGGAGCTGTATCTAAAGTAGAAGAAGAAAATGAGGAAGTATCTGACAAATCTGAGCAGTTCTCAGATTACTCATTTTCCTTTCTCGGTGGTAAATTGGGGGTGTAATCATTTAGGTTTTTTCGAATTAAACCACCACAGGATCTATTTGGTTGTTCTTTAATCCTAATATCATGTAATCATATTTTATGCAACACATATGTTTTAATTAACTGACTTCAATTAAATATGCAATCTGGTTTATCGATTCTACTAAAAACGGAAACATAGATTATCGAAAACCACTTACAAATGAACGTCGGGTTGTGGACAAGATTAAAGGTCTAATCTTGCTATTGAGATTATGATGATCGATGCCCCCTAGTGTGTAATTCAACTTCTCGATCTTCTGCTGTATTCCCAGACTGTATCTAGATTCCGGGTGGATAGGAAACTACTAGATAATTATGGATTCTGTGGAAATCAAGAGATGACTGAGTGGCTGATTTTCTGTGTATTATTTTCGAAAAACCCACCTCTTTATTAATAAGAAGGTGGCCAAAAATACAGAGTTCTAACCCTACTGGGTTTGGGCCTCAAACTCCTTTTCTATCTCCAGTCCATTAAAGTCAAATTGGGCTACAATAGGGATCTAAAAAAATATTAAATTGGCCCACTAATTTATTTAATTCCCAATATCCAATAAACTTAGGATATTATTAAATAAATTAAATATTATTTTTATTCCACTAAAGAAGTAACTGACCTACAAATTTAATACATATTTGTGAATATGCTTTCTCCTTTACTTCAGCCATTCCCCGTGTTTAAGATATAATGTTCATTAATTAATTATGTAAGCCTCTGATAGCTATAATTAATTAATAACTAAAACATTGAGTAGTACCACACAAGCTTTATCATGTACGGAATAAATTCCACCTTCAGGGTTTCACATGAACTTGTGTTTTCTCAAGGGAACATCATCAATCTGGCGAAACCAGGACACGGTGCTTAAATATATTGCACAACACATCATGTATGCAAATGCCATTACCTAAGATATCGAGTTTATTGATTCTATGAGAGAATCTCACCCATGGATAAATCAAAGCAATAATGAAAGCATACATATGTTCGCCAATAAATATAAGTTAAGAACCCAAACTCTGTGGATCTTTGTTCTCTAACTTATAGTGTCAGAGTAGAGAATAGTATTCTATCGTGATCCTCCTCAAAACACTAACACGTGTGTTAGGATAATCAATTAGTCAAGATAAACTAACTATCAGATTATTCCATGGTGTATCGATGGTCTATTCAGGACCATCTAAACCGTGAGCCTTTTAATACATTACAAGGATCTGATGATATGATCTTACAGTGTGTTTACCCACACCATATCATCTACAGTGTAAGTATATTGAATATGCATAAACTGTTATATAATAATGTAAATGCAAATAGTGACTGCAATGAAATCAATCTATATCATCATATTGTCAGAAAAGTATACAAAGACATATCTTCCAGTATACAAAACTAACAATCTCTCACATATACTTGAAACATGTCTTTCAAGCATAATAACTAACTGGCTAACTCTGAAATCAAAACAATAAAACTCAAACTGTGCCTCCGGGTCTGCATCTCACTCTTATTTTCTCCACGTGACCATCAAAGATCTTAGCTGGAAGGCTCTTTGTGAATGGATCAACTAGATTGTCCTCCGATGCAATCTTGACCACCACTACATCCCCTCTCTTAACGATTTCTCGTATAAGATGGTACTTCCTTTCTATGTGTTTACTTACCTTATGGGCTGTAGGTTCCTTCGAATTTGCCACTGCACCAGAGTTATCACAGTATATCATTGACAAGTCTAAATTCTCTCATATTTTTATATCTTTTTCTCATTCTTTTGTCCTTTATTTTTTTGTATTTTTTAAGTCGGAAAGAGTCAGAATGGGCACAAGGAGCAGCAGGAGACAGAATAATCACTTTTGGAGGGCATTACGATGCCAATGATACCAAAATGAGCAACAACTTCTCAGCGGAAAGCTCTCTCTTGAGCTTAGCGGAAATCACCCACCATTCCAGCAAAAGTTGAATGAGAAGTTCGTGATCGTGCCCACAACAAATCCAGGATGATTGAGAGGAGAAGAAGAGGAGACTAGGCACAAGGGAAACTAATACCAGCTGCAGCAAGAGCAATGCACCCTAGCCGCGGAAAGAAAGAGGAGCCGCAGAAGGCAAGTTGACGCTTCCAGAAGGATGCTCGGCTCTACAAGGAAAGTTGACTGTCGGCGCTACTAGGGCACATCGAGTACATAATCTGTGACTCAGGATCTTCTAAATAAGGGAAGAATCTGTTAGATATGGAAAGTTTCGGGGCATGACGGCTGCGAATTGGGCTGAAGATACCCCAGCCTGTGGGGGAGTTTACCTTGTGTCTTTGTACTCCTACATAAGTAGAACTCATGGCAGAAAACAAACACCTCTTTACCTCTTTTACGAATTTACGCACCATAACACTTATATTTTATTTTGCTTTATTTTACTTTTCTGCATTTTGTCTCGAGCGTTATGCCCGCAGGCACTTAGGATTTCCAGTTTTATGTTATTCAATCCAGCGTTGGAGCTGGATTATTTTTTCAGTGTAATATAAGTTTTTCATTTACATTATGTTTTCTTTTATTCTATTATTTATTATTATTGTTATAAGTCTAGCATGAGCGGCTAGACTCGTTATTCAAGATTAAACAAAGATAAGAACTTAATGAACACGTAAGAACCGTGAGGCTTATGGGCATAAACTGTGTGAATCTAGTTCTGTCGTGTAATCATTTTCTTTGTTACATTATACAGTGGGATAAGCTAGTTAATCGTGGCTGATCACTCGTTAATTAGAATTGTGTTCACTACCTCTATAAATGGTCAATGAATCGTCGCTGTGTGTTGGTCATAAACGGATGGAATACATCACGGGTATTGAGGGCATCTGAGAGATCAGTGTCTAGGTAAATTTGGGTCTGTCTAGGGCATAAAGCTGCCTTGTTGTTTATAATTATATGAGAGATCGGGGTTGGGCAACAGGTTAGGGTTTAGGGGGACGAGAGATCACCTCTAAGCTAAACTGAAATGATAGATTGGGTACGTTGAGAAAGATCCAGTACCTTTACCCAGATAATCAGATTTGCATAAGTAATCAACATGCCCATGATCGGTCAAGTGTTTCTTAAGTTCGAAATTTGAGTTCTAATCTAGAATATTTTTACTATTTATATTTTCCTTTTTTTGTTTTGTTTTGTTATTTAGTTTACAGTCTTTACATATAAAGTACGGAGACCACAACAACCCTCAACCATTTTGGAAAAGTGATATTGAAAGACAGAATTCGCAGCTCCTCATGGGATCGGCCCTTACTTTCGCTGCTACCCCCTTACTCTCGCTGTTATTCAATCCAGCGTTGGAGCTGGATTATTTTTTCAGTTTAATATAAGTAAGTTTTTCATTTACATTATGTTTTCTTTTATTCTATTATTTATTATTATTGTTATAAGTCTAGCATGAGCGGCTAGACTCGTTATTCCGGATTAAACAAAGATAAGAACTTAATGAACACGTAAGAACCGTGAGGCTTATGGGCATAAACTGTGTGAATCTAGTTTCGTCGTGTAATCATTTTCTTTGTTGCATTATACAGTGGGATAAGCTAGTTAATCGTGGTTGATCACTCGTTAATTAGAATTGTGTTCACTATCTCTATAAATGGTCAATGAATCGTCGATGTGTGTTGGTCATAAACGGATGGAATACATCACGGGTATTGAGGGCATCTGAGAGATCAGTGTCTAGGTAAATTTGGGTCTGTCTAGGGCATAAAGCTGCCTTGTTGTTTACAATTATATGAGAGATCGGGGTTGGGCAACAGGTTAGGGTTTAGGGGGACAAGAGATCACCTCTAAGCTAAACTGAAATGATAGATTGGGTACGTTGAGAGAGATCCAGTACCTTTAACCAGATAATTAGATTTGCATAAGTAATCAACATGCCTATGATCGATCAAGTGTTTCTTAAGTTCGAAATCTGAGTTCTAATCTAGAATATTTTTACTATTAATATTTTCCTTTCTTGTTTTGTTTTGTTATTTAGTTTACAGTCTTTACATACAAAGTATGGAGACCACAACAACCCTCAACCATTTTGGAAAAGTGATATTTGAAGATAGAATTCGCAGCTCCTCATGGGATAGGCCCTTACTCTCGCTGCTACCTACGCCTTGCAGTCGGTATAAGGATAACTCTCTCTTGAGAATTATTCTAACTGCGAAAGGACCGCGCGTCAATCGTGATGCTCTTATGCAAATCAGAAACCATGCTCAAGTCCAATAGGAAGCTCCGGAGCTAGACAGCTTCTTTTGCAGCGTCAGAGGTAGCTACATATTCAACTTCCATGGTAGAGTCAGCAATGCATTTCTGCTTGATGCTCCTCCATGCAATGGCTCCACCTTCTAGTGTAAACACATAGCATGAGGCAGACTTACTCTTATCTTTATCGGATTGAAAATCTGAGTTCGTGTAACCTAAAGGCACCAGACTATCAGAGCGGTATACCAGCATATAATCTCGAGTCCTTTTCAAGTACTTGAGAATATTCTTAACCGCAGTCCAGTGACCTTATCCAGGATTAAACTGATATCTTCTTACCATGCCAACAACATAGCATATATTAGGCCTTGTGCATAACATAGCATACATCAAACTTCCCACAGCCGAAACGTATAAGACTTTCTTCATCTCATCTATCTCAAACTGTGTTTGGGGACACATTGCCTAGGATAGATGAATTCCATGCCTGAAAAGTATAAAACCTTTCTTGGAATCTTGCATGCTAAACCTAGCTAGCAGTGTATCGATATAAGTCACCTGGGATAAGCAAAGCATCCTTTTCTGGCGATCTCGAATGATCTTGATGCCAAGGATGTGTTCGGCTTCTCCCAGATCCTTCATATGAAATTGCTTGGACAACCACACCCTTATGTTTGATAATGCCTTCTTATTATTTCCAATAAGCAAGATGTCATCAACATACAGTACCAGGAAAAGCACCAAATTTTCATCACATTTCTTGTATACACAACTCTCATCCGGACTTTGCACGAATCCATATGACTGGATAACCTTGTCAAAATGGATGTTCCAAGACCTCGATGCCTGCTTAAGTCCATAAATGGATCTCTTAAGCTTACACACTAAGTGCTCTTGGCCTTTAGCAATGAAACCCTCTGGTTGCTTCATGTCGATGTTTTCCTCAAAACTTCCATTCAGTAAAGTTGTCTTGACATCCGTTTGCCAAATCTCATAATCCAAATGAGTGGCAATTGATAAGAGAATCTGGATTGACTTAAGCATGGCTACTTGTAAAAAGGTTTTCTCATAATCGATCCCTTCTTTCTGAGTATACCCCTTCACCACAAGTATTGCCTTGAAGGTTTCAACCTTCCAGTCAGGTCCTCTCTTTCGTTTGTAGACCCACTTGCACCCAATGAGTTTTACCCCATCTTGTGGTTCTATAAGCCTCCAGACTTGATTGTGATCCATAGATCTAATCTCAGATTCAATTGCAGATTTCCAAGAATCTGCATCCTTGTCTTAGACTGCTTCATCATAGGTCCTGGGATCCAATTTATTGAGTCATTCAGGGAAGTCTGAAGCTTCACCCAAACCAATGAATCTATCAAGTTGGTGTACAACCTTCCCACTATGACGAGACAGTTCTCGTGTATCTGTGACACGTTGTATAGTGTCTTGTGGTATCTCTTCTTGTACTACTAGTGTAGGATTCGATCTTTTCTCTCTCAGCTCCTCAAGGATTACTTGACTCCTTGAGTTATGGTTTATAACATAGTCTTCTTCTAAAAATCGAGCATTGGTGCTAAAAATGTCTTATGATCCTTAGGACTATAAAATAGACCACCTTTCGTTCCTCTAGGATATCCAACAAACAGCCTCACATCAGTACGAGGTGCCAGCTTATCAGCTTCCTTGTCCAACACGTGTGCTTGGCTGCCCCAAATCTGAACATGTCCTAAACTAGGCTTTCGTCCAGTCCAAAGTTCTGTGGGCGTAAAAGGAACTGATTTCGATGGAACTAAGTTAAGAATGTAGGCTGCTATTTCTAGGGCATATCCCCATAATGAAATAGGCAACTATGAATAACTCATCATCGATCTAACCATCTCTAACAAGGTTTTATTCCTTCTTTCCGCCATGCCATTCTGCTGTGGCGTTCGCGGCGCTGTCAGCTTGGATGTAATCCCATTCTCTGCTAGGTAGTCCCTAAATTTGCTTGAGAGGTACTTGTCCCCATGATTAGAACACAGTGACTTGATACTTCTGCCAGTATGTTTCTCTGCTTCCATCCTAAATTCTTTGAATTTATCAAAGCATTCAGACTTGCGACGTAATAGGTAGATATATCCATATCTTGAGTAATCATCAATAAGTGTGATGAAATACTCATACCTTCCTCGAGCTTGAACTGACATATTTCCACATAAGTCAGAGTGAATCAAATCTAATACCTCTTTGGATCGATTTCCTTTAGATTCAAAAGGACATGTGGTCATTTTACTTTCTAAACAGAATTCACACAAAGGAAATGATTCTAGGATCAATGAAGACAGAGGTCCATCGTTTACCAGCCTTTGTATCATCTGAAGGTTAATATGGCCTAGCCTTAGATGCCAAAGATAGGTTTGATTCAGTTCTGAAGGTTCTTTCCTTTTATTAGGGTTTGTGATCGATGTATTCAGTAATTAATTTTGCGTAGTATTTGCATAGGATTAAGTAAGTAAAGATGTCCATCTAATGTGCCAGAATAGATAAAACATTTACCACTAAAGATAACAACCTTGTTATCGAAAGAAACTGAATATCCATCCATAAAAAGTTTAGAAACAGAAATAAGGTTTTGCCTAAAATCAGGCACATAAAGACAGTCTTTCAAAACTAAACTCTTATCACTACTAAATGAAATGGTAATATCTCCCATTGCAACAACCACCATTTTCGTAGCATTGCCCATGTAGACCATGATCTCCCCATCACTTAGCTATCTTTTTACCAAGAACCCTTGTAAAAACATGCAAACATGATCAGTAGCTCCAGTATCTACAACCCAAGATTGAGTAGAACAAGTTGCTAAACATGTTTCAACAAAAAGAGTGTGAGATATACCTTTCTTTCTCTTGTTAGGACACGCCGCCTTACAGTGGCCTGGTTGGCCGCACTTGAAGCACTTTGTCTTCGACTTGAATTCCTCGGGAGATATCTTTGCCTTGGGTTTCTTTACCATAGGCGTCCCAGTTGCAGCTTTCTTAGCTGCATATGTCTTCTTCTTTTTAGTACCAGAAGAAGACGCCCTATTTTCAGCTAGATGTGCCTCCGGATTTTCCTTCTGAAGTAACTCAGCCTTCTTAAGATCTATGACCAATTCAGATAAGGTAACATCCTTCTTTATCATATTGAAGTTCAATCTAAACTGCTCGAACTTCCGGGACAGGCTGTGAAGCATGATGTCTATCGAAGACTCGGCGTCCAAATCTCCACCCAAGGTCTCGATCTCAGCAAGATAACTTATCATGCTGAGAACGTGATCCCTAATAGGTGTGGAGTCAGTCATTCTCGCGCTTATTAAGTTCTTCATCCCCAAATAGTGTGCCAAGCGGTTCTGGTAACCAAAGAGCTCCTTTAAGGTTGAGCATGACATCATAAGCAGTCTTCATAGACTAATGTTGGTGTTGCAACACATTTGACATAGAAGCCAAAATGTAGCAGCGTGCAATCTTATCAGACTTGACCCACTTAGCATAGGCCAACCTTTGCCCTTCACCAGTATTCTCATCTTGCTTCTGAGGACATTCCTCTTCAAGTACGAATTTGTGTCCTTCAACAGTTAGGATGAGGTTAAGGTTACGAATCCAGTCATTGTAGTTTTCACCGATTAACTTGTTTTCTTTAAGTATAGAGGACAGATTTGAGAGTGCTATTGATGATATAGAGTAACTGAAAAATAAACATGCAGTATAGTCACAAACTTTAAGATAAACATCATATAATCGAAAACCTCATAAAAAATTATATACTTTTCCACTAATATTTTAAAAACGTTTTCTATAAGCCACGATAGTGTGGACGTTTATAAAAGTCATTTTTAAACAGGTTATCAAATCTTTAATTTGCCTCCAGTTGAATTTCCTTACAACAAGCAAATTAATAGCCGGAAATCAACACGATCATGCAATTTTCTAATTAATAAGCCACGATCATGTGGACGTTTATTAATAAATTACATCTAAGTGTGAACACCATTATCTTCGTCCCAAGTACACATGTTTCGAATTTAACTGCTCCAGATGGAGGAGTCAGTTAGTTCTAATAGTGTTCTATAGCTATCCTTTTAAAGAGGTTTAATATCTAGAGAATTCTATGATATGACACATCCGATATGGAGGAAGACCTATTGTCAACGCGCATGCCCATCATTTCTCACTTAAACCAGATTAATGGAGACCGTATGAGATTTCTACATACTTTGGTATGAATCTCTCCCACTTAATTATTTATGATTGATGTTTCATTTTATCCTATTATAAAACATGTAAACATCACATAAAATGATAAACATATATTGCATGATTCAAACAACTTAATAAGAAACAATAATAAATCAACTATTATTGCTTATATCTCATGTTGATCAATGAGATAAAATTGGAAAGTCAGCTCCGGATTTTGGACAGGGTGGCCGTCCACCCCACTGCGCCTCGCCGAAAACCCTAGCTCCAATTAGGGTTTCGAGACGTGAATCAATGATGCTTCTTTTTCTTGAGCTGCACTACTTTCCTTCTTTGAGTTGATCTTCAAACTTTATTCAATATAGAATATATATAAAAGGAAAAATCTAATATATCTGGAATAAAATTACAACTCAATAACTTGGTCTAACAGTTTTATTTCTATTACATTAAAACAACATAAAATGAAACCTAGACCTAATCCATAGATTTTCTCATGGATTAAAATCACGTAGCCAAACCGGCATATGGCCCATCATACATTCAACATAAAATTAAAACATACATCACGTAATTAAAGGAGCCATGATAGTTGGTAAACTTGCAAACATGTTAGTCTACAAAACCAACAATCATGATTAGCATAAAATAACATATGATTACCATACATGATATTAATTTTCAAAAATTATAATTAATTAAATTAATAATTTCAAAAATTACTACAAGATATAATTTGGAAATTAAAATAATTATCTACCAAAATTAATCTTGTATATCTCAAAAATTTCATAAAAATAAATCTAGAAATTTATTAAAATTATCTACCAAATTTATTTTTAATTTTCATACAAACCCTAATTAATTAATATTTGAAAATCTTGATATAGATCAAAAATCTATCCCAAATATTTAGACTAGGATCGAAAATTGTACAAATTAAAATCTGGAAATTTGATCCACTTTAAATTCGTTCCAAATTTAAATTCTATTTTCAAATCTTATTGTATTTAGAATTTCATAATTATTGATATATATCAAAATTACCTTCTCCAATTCTATTAACCATAAATTCGAAAATTACCAAATAAAAAATCTGAAAATTTGATCCATTTCAAACTTTCCAAACTTAATATTTTATTTTCAACTTTTATGTATACTAGAATTAGGTAACTTTGTGATATACATCAAAAATACCATATCTAATTCTTAAATACATAATTTTCGAAACACCTAATTAAATAAATCTGAAAATTTGATTTTTATCAAAAACTTCTCCAAATTAATTTAATAAAGACTGAAAATTACAACACAAAAATTAGGGAATTCAATACATTAAATTTTCCTAAAAACAACACTATAATTTTCGACTACCACATGTTACATAAATCTGGAAATTTAATTTTAATTAAACTCTTCTCCAAATTAAAGTAACATGATCGAAAATACATAGAAAAAATTAGGAAAAATTAAAACACCAAAGTTTCGAAAACTTTGGTACTATAATTTTCGAAACCTTATCAAATTAAATCTGGAAATTTTGACATCATCAAAAATCTATTCCAAATCTAATTTTAATAAAATCAAAAATTACATAGAACTTCAAAACTAGAATTTTCGAACAAGAGCAAAAATTCATCCAAGTTTTAAACACAACAAAATCGATACCCATACATATTTAAATCTAAAAATTTAAACACCATAAATTTAACATCAAATTTAAATATATATGTTGAACTATTCCAAGGATTAATTCTAGAACAGTGCCAAAACCCGCTCTGATACCAATTGTTGGGATTTTTTCGAATTAAACCACCACATGATCTATTTGGTTGTTCTTTAATCCTAATATCATGTAATCATATTTTATGCAACACATATATTTTAATTAACCGAGTTCAATGAAACATGCAATCCTATTTATCGATTCTACTAAAAACGAAAACATAGATAATCGAAAATCACTTATAAATGAATATCGGGTTGAGGACAAGATTAAAGGTCTAATCTTGCTGTTGATATGATGATGATGATCGACGCCCCCTAGTGTGCAATTCAACTTCTCGATCTTCTGCAGTATCCCAGACTGTATCTAGATTCTAGGTGGACAGGAAACTACTAAATAATTATGGATTTTGTGGAAATCAAGAGATAACCTAAGGGCTGATTTTCTGTGTATTATTTTCGAAAACCCCACCTTCTTATTGAAAATACAGGGTTCCAACCCTACTGAGTTTGGGCCTCAAACTCCTTTTCTATCTCCAGTCCATTAAAGTCATATTGGGCTACAACAATGATCTAGAAGAATAATAAATTGACCCACTAATTTATTTAATTCCGAATATCCAATAAACTTAGGATATTATTAAATAATTTAAATATTACTTTTATTCCACTAAAGAAGTAATACTGACCTACCAATTTAATACATATTTGTGAATATGCTTTCTCCTTTAGTTCAGCCATTCCCCATGTTTAAGATCTATTGTTCATTAATTAATTATGTAAGCCTCTAACAGCTATAATTAATTAATAACTAAAACCTCGAGCAGTACCAGACAAGTTTTATCATGTACGGAATAAATTTCATTTGCAAGATTTCATATGAACTTGTGTTTCCTCAAGGGAACATCATCAACCTGGCGCACCAGGACACTGTGCTTATATATATTGCATGACACATCATGTATGCAAATGTCATTACCCAAGATATCAAGTTTATTAATTCTATGAGAGAATCTCACCCATGGATAAATCAAAGCAATAAACAAAGCATACATATGTTCACCAATAAATATAAGTTAAGAACTCGAACTCTGTGGATCTTTGTTCTCTAACTTATAGTGTTAGAGTAGAGAACAATATTCTATTGTGATCCTCCTCAATACACTAACACGTGTGTTAGAATAATTAATTATTCAAGATAAATTAACTATCAGATTATTCTACGGTGTACCGATGGTCTATTCAGGACCATCTAAACGCCTTTTAATACATTACAAGGGTCTGATGATATCATCTTACCGTGTGTTTACCCACACCATATCTTCTAGAGTATAAGTATATTGAATATACATAAACAGTTATATAATAATGTAAATGCAAATATGACTGCAATGAAATCAATCTATATCATCATATTGTCAGAAAAGTATACAAAGACATATCTTCCAATATACAAAACTAACAGTAATGCTAGATAATTTTTATTTTGAAAAGTTTTTTTATCTTGCACCATGTTTTTGCTATATTATTTTGATTATGATTTGTAGTATCAAAACTTTGATATTATCATCTTCTGAAACTATGTTTTTATCTGCTTTTTGATGGTTCTTAAAATCTACTAAAAAATGACACTACTGATGAAAAGAATATGATAAAATTGAATACAACAGAGCAAATCATTAGCTAATAAGAAACTGAAAAACAACATAATCATGTGATGTTCACAAGAACATTCAAGAATGTTTTGAAGTACACGATTCTTCAGTTGAAGATTGTGTTCTTTAAAAATATGGAGCTGATTTGCTAACAGATAAAGACAAATAGGGAGATTTTTAGTGCCATCGATTAGCACTAAGTGTTGTTTAGATTTTCATGATCTTTATGGCAATTTAAAGAACACAAAATGTTTTGTTTTTTTTTTAATTTTTGAACATCATGTACTGGAATTATGATATGAACATTCCGCTGCCAATCTGATTGAAGATTGAAGAATGTACTTGATCATGTTTATGAACATAATCATGTACATGATTGTTTAGAGAGTTTCCAAGAGACGTCTCAAGCTGAATTCAAGGAGTTGAAGTTTCCTTTTAAAGATAGGTATTTCAGAATAGAAGATGCCTTAGTCAAAGATGAAGATCAAGATGGAAGAATACAAGTTCTATTGAAGGAAGACTTTTAAACTAGGGTCGTCTAAATCAAACTAGGAATGTTTCCTTTTAGAGTTTGATTCAGATTAGGACTCTTCTGACTTCCTTGTTTAGGCTATGCTTTGTGTTTATAAATAGTCTTTGAATCAGACTAGTTAGATGTAGAGGTTTTTTCGTATACACAAGTTTTAGAGTCTAAAAAGACTTCAAGTTTGAAGCATTTACTATACGGTTCAGACTAGGTTTGATCGTTGTGATCATTATGTGTCTAGTTTGTGTTTGAAATTCTTTGTTACACACTTAAAGGAGTTTTGGGAGAGATTTCTTATAGGAACTAGAGGGAGTCTAGGTTGTGAATTGTTTCTCACGGATTTGAGAAGTCCCATGACGTAGATCAGTTGATCGAACAAGGTTACCAACCTCGTGCCATTTATTGTTTTAAGTTTTATCTTTCTATCCAGGCATGTTAAAAATAATGTACATGAGCTTATCTGTACAGTTTATATAACTTCACAAACTAAAGAAAATTGTATAAAACCCAAAAGTTGTCAACCATTTTTAAAAATTAATACAAATTTTTTTTGAAAAACTTTAAAATTATTTGACGATAAATAATATAAAACATTTCAGTTTGAGAAATTTATGAATTTTTTTAAAAACACACTAATAATTTATTAATGATTCATATTTTTTTAATATTTCACAAAATTGCTAATAATATTATAGGAAAAAACATTACATAAAATATACAAACTCACTAATCGTTAGTGAAACACTTACTAGAATGATACTCAATTTTTCACAAATGTTAATAAAGTAAAAAAATCATATAATATTCAATAATATGTTTCTAAACTATAATAGTATCTCTTGAAGGAAGAGTAATTTGGTTTTTTTAAAATAAATAAATCAATTCGTGTATTTTATTTACTAATCACAAATTGTTATAGTAAAATCATTTCATAAATATAAGTTTCATTCATATCTTATTACTTGTTACACCGGCCAAAGAAATGACAATAGTCAATCCATTCCATTCCATTATCATTCTATTAGTAATCATTCGATTCCGGCATACCAGTTATCTCCTTATAACAACGAGTATAAAATAAGAGACTTTTTAGAATTCCACTTTTACTATTTAGTTTTTTTTTTATATAGTTTCCAAATAACTCTCAATTATTATTTTAAAATAATAATAACTCTCAATTATCATTTTAAGGTTATAAATTTTTAATAGTTTATTTGAAACTAATTATATAAATTAAACATATATTTTATTAATTTGCTATTATATAAATTATATGAGGATGATTTTGAGCTAAGAAATTAATGATAATGAAGGTGAATATGAATCTGATGAATGTATCATGGAAGATTTAAATGTTAGAACTTTGAATGTTTCTTTGTTTCGAATTTTGGATGATTTAAACTTAAACTATTTTGTGTTATAATGTTATAATTTATGAACTTATAAATGAAGATTTTCAAATTTTCTTAGTTAAAAATAAGAAGTAAATTTTATAAAAAAAATGTTTAGACTTCGCCTGGACAGCCTAGGCGCTAGGCACCTCTGGTTGCCCAACTAAAGTCTAGCGAGTTTTGCAATCTTTATACACACACACACACATAACCTCACCCCTCCATAAAGCCATAAGCAGTATGTTTTCATTTTAGACCATATAGAAATCTAATAGTAAAATAAAGAACCTTTTCCCTACATATTGTGGGCACGAGTAACCATGTCCACCACTGATACGGTGATGCCATTTATATGTGGAGGTCATCTAACCAATCCATTTTATTTGATATAGTATTCAATCCTTATTTTACTACACTTCTTTATATAAAGCTTCTTCAAAATCATTTTATTATTACATGAATTTTAAATTAGGGTACAAATTTACGGCTTCTCACATATCTATAACTAGGTTACAAATATGTCTAGTTGAATTTTATATTGACAAATAATTAATAAAAAAAGTTTTTTCATATCAATGTGTTTAGTTGATTTTTATATAAATTAACAATTTTTAATATTTAATAGTAATGATAACCTCCTGAATTCAATAATTTAAAATATTATTCTTTCTATTTTTTAAAGTGGATAATTATTAACAATAATAATAGTCCGATTTTTTTTTCCAACTAATCATGCTAGAAATCCTAAGTCGGAAAATAGAGCACAATATATATTTTTAAAAATATACATAATTAGAACGAAATACTTTTATTTGTTAAACTCCATTAAAATCCAAGTTCATTTCAAAAAGAAATTCATAAGTTCTAAATTATAAAATTCTTACTCTTTCTAATATTAGGAGCGCACTCCCAAATCGTTAGGCTCTTCGATTTTTATCCCTTTTTTGAATTTATTTATTTCCAAATTGAGATTTTGTTTCCTTAACTGAAATTACATGCACATGTGCGAAGTGTCTGTTCAGCAAATGTTCAAAGCAATGTACTTGAACGTTCTAGATAATGTTCACAATGAAGTATGAGAGCGTTATGATGAACTTGAATGTAAATGCATAATGTACAGCACAAAAGGAATTGGCAACCCTGTTCAATCAATTAATCTACGTCATGGGGACTTGTCAAGTCCGTAGGAAATAATTCACTACTTCGATGTAATGTTTACTTGGGATATTATACGTAGCTGACCTCCCGTCACTCGATATCCTTTCTGTCCATATACCATCTTTCGTTGAATTGAATTATGAGATCCCCTCACAACCTAGACTCTTTCTATCTAGTTCCCACATAAAATCTCTCCTAAAACTCCTTTAACAGTGTATGAAAAGTGTTACAATACATGAAGACTAGAACACTAAAACCTAGTCTAAACAGACGATCGAAACTAATGTAAGTCAAAACAATTAGAGCTCTTGAAATAACTTGTTCAATCTCTCTCCTTTTTAGTTCGTTTAGTGTAGCTAACAAGTCTGATACAAGGCTTATTTATAGAACAAAATATATCCTTAACATGGTAATTAGAAGTCCTAATCCAACCAGACATCTTATAAGGAAGTTTTCTTATGTACACTAAAACTGTGGACTTGTCTTGTTAGAATTATTCTATTTTTAGATCTCTGTCTTATCTTCAATCATGTGCTTTTCAAGTCGATTAAGGCATCTTCTAGAACAATCTTGAATCTCTTCTTGGTTGATAAACTTTGAACAATTCCAATGATCTTGGAAGAACAATCTAGACAGAAGATGTTCAATCAAATGTTCCACGAACTTTGCCACGATCATTGTTGATCTTGAACATTCTCTTCAGGTAGTACAGTGGAATGGCATTATATGTTCACAAACTGACTTTTGGCTATCACCCAAGCTAGCTGGCAACTCAGTGTGTTAAACAATCTTAGTTGTGTCTTGATGCACAATTGTCTTCATCTTCAGCTGACTTCTGTCTTCGTGCTTGAGGTGTCTTCATTGAAGTTGAAATCACGTTCTGTACATCCTTGTGAACGTTGCCCAGTACAACATGATTAGTACTTGGAAAAAACAAATACTTAGTGATGATTTATGCCACAAAGATCATGACAATCAAACACTACTGTAAGTACAAAGTACAACACTTAACAAACTTCTTAGTGCAAAGCTTAGCACTAACAATAACAATAAAAGCCATGAGATTGATGAAAATTAGGGTAAAAATTCACACACAAATTCTTCCACAAACTTAGAGACCTGCAAAGAAGAGTACGAAGAGCAAGACCTAGAGAGTCAAGCCAAGGAAGAATGGAGACAAAATACATCCTCTAGGTTCATTTATTCTTTATTTTCTACTAGACATGAATACTCTTTGTTGTTTTTAGTTATTTATTTGATTATGGATAGCTAAACACTAGTTTTCTAGGGTTGGATGATGAATTATTTATGAATTTTATTTAATTGATTTTATCATATTTCTTATGAATTCATCTTATTCTTTGATTTTTTTATTTTTATCTGTATTATTTAATTGGTCACTAAATAATGCAATTTGATGTATTAATTCATATATTAAGAGGGGAGTTTTAACACGCGATCTAGATTAATTAACTCATTAACCCTATGAGCCATTAAGAGTTGCATGCTAGGTATTGAACGAAGACATTAATACTAGTTGTGTCATCCACACTTTAGGTTCTTTGAGAGGAGGTTTGAGTATTATTATGGTTATTCTAAATAGATTAAGTCCCTATATAGGAATATGATGAAATAATTAAATAAATAGATTAGATAAAGATTCTCCGACTTTAGAATTGGTCATTTTCCGCTGTTTCTTCCCTACACTTTCTTCTCTGTGTTTTCACTTATTTTATGTAATTAAAGAATTTTAATTAAATCAAACACTTTATTCAATCATCTGGATATCATTTAGGAGGTGATGTTTTCATACGTAGATAATTAAATATTAAATCCCTGTGGATACAACCTTGTTCACCGCTACATTATACAACTCACTGTGCACGTGTAGTTTGGTAAAATAAATACCAAACAAGTATTTGATGCCATTGCCAATGATTTAATTTTTAATGTCAGAATAAGATTTCTTGTGCTAATTTTGACATTTATTTTTTATTTTTATTTTTTTTATTTTCCTTTGTTTTTTTCGCTTCTTATCTTTTGGTCCTTTGCAGAAGTGTGAGACATGGTTACCAGCATCTATCTGTGGTATGAACACTATAAATTCTAGAATCTAAGAAATGCTATAGATGTTTACGAGCCAAACCCTATCTCTAAATTGATGACTCAACTGTCTATCCTGAGTTTAACATTCAAGAGATTTGAGGTAGTCATCCAATCAAGATCTTTGGCATACAGGGTTCAACCTTGGGAAAGTGTTAACCATGGAACTCCAAGAAACTTTGGGAATAATTACCAAGGTGGTGCTCTGTACACTAAGGTAATACACCAAATATAGATGAGTTGTTGATGACATTTATGGAAAGAATTAAGAAGTACATGGGAGAGATGAATGCTCGATGTAAGAAACTGGAGAGCATAGTTAGATCTATGGGAACACAATTCAAGATAATGGAAACCCAAATGCAACAACTAAATAACATAATTGAACACCAACAACAACATATCCAACTTCTGAGAACTACAAATGAAATCCCTCATTTGCTCTTAGAGGACGAAGAAACTATAGAGATTTAGTTTGGGGGAGTTGGAGAAAGCAAATATGTCTACAATGGATACAACTTTCCTAAACATGCAATCCGCACCAACCCCTATAGTCCTTCAAGCAACTTCTATTTTATCTTCTCAAAGACAGATGACAGGGGAGTATGATGTGATGCAAATGCTGGAGATCTACAATGCATAATCTTAAGGAAATTACAGGCCCGTCAGAAGATGGGGGAGTCTCGGTTGCTACCATATTCCTTTTCTACTCCTAATCTAAATTATTTTTATGTAAACTTTTCTAATTTGGAATGTACTAATTCTCTTGATGGAAGTTTAGTACTATAGGATATTTCAAAGAAGAAAGATACATTTTATCCATGGTGAGATGAGAAAGGAAAAGAGGTAATGACGGTTAGCCAGGAAAAAGTACATTCTAGCTCTAAGTACTAGAAAAAAATGGTCGTCATCTAATTGGTAGATTGACAGCTATGTATTTAACACAACATTTCGATATGAATTGATGATGTTTAAGCTGATAAGTTGAGTGATTTTTATAGAGTTTTTGCTCATTATGTTATCATTTGGGGTTTTGATGTATTTGAGAGTCTTGCATTAATAGTGGTGAATTTAATGATTATTTGATGCAAAATGATCAAATAAGTGCTTGAAGAGCTGAATAAGTGGTTAATTAGGTTCTTGGATCGTATTAAAAGAGCAAAGCCCATGAGAATTGATGAAAATAATTTAAAATGATCTAAATGGGTGTTTGAGAGCATAAGAAGATAGATAATTGAGTTAAGAGCGTTGTCCAAGTTGAATTAGTTCAATATGGTAAGAAATGAGTAAGAACGAGCCATTTTAGTGATGTCTGCGAGTACAGGGTCGCCCCGTAGGTTAACCTGGCTCTTCAGTTGACCAAAAATTGAGAAAAATTCACTTTTAGTTCCATAGGACACGCCTTGGCCCCAGCACTGTCTATTTTGCTCCCAAAATTTTTGGACTGTCAATTTTAACCTCTCCGTGACAGAAACTTTTAAATTTACTATCGATTTTGATCTCATTGCACTATTAATTTTAGTCCCAAAGTAACACTTAACCAAATAAGTGTAACATTATTTAGAGGCAAGTTTGACAGATTTTTATCATATTTTCGAGGGACATTCCACATATTTTTTTGAGGGATAATTGCCACCAAAATACATCAATATTCCCACAAAACCAACAAAACCAAATCAATTTACTCATTGTTGTGAACATAACCAACAAAAGAAAATGTGATAAACTGTCTTCCTAAATCATTCCCTCATTCTGAAATAAATCAACAAGACCAAATCCAAACTGAAATAAGAATCAAATACCAAAGCCAAACTGAAATATACAAATAAAAGTTTACTTAAGCTATAAAAGTTTTAGAACTACTTCAGCTTCATGTGTGGTGCTTCCTTCAGCTCCCACACTCTCCATTGCAGCTCCCGTGCTCTCCTATTCAGCTCCCTAGGTAACATATAACAAATTTGTTAGGAATGAGATCACAAATATCAAATAGTTACTTAAGTATAGACTGAGGTCACAACATATAGCAACTATGTTAGGAATGGCAAAGTGTAACCTTTGTCACAGGGAATCCAAGCTTGTTGTGACCACCTTCTCCATAGACTGCACAGGTCACTTTGAAACTTTGTTTTCCAAGCTTCTGCACCCCACTAACCTTCTGCTTCTTCTTTGGGCTTTCAGTGGCCCCTGGTCTTCTCACATTTACAGGCCTTCCCTTTTTCTTTTGATTGAATGTGGGTGGCAGTGGTGGTATATAACCAGTCTTAGCCCACAACTCTTCTCCATTCATTGGGGTAATTGCAAAGCTGTAGACTGATGTACATATCTCCACTGAGTAGCATTGATTAATATAATCCTCTGGATCCCCTCCTTCTGAACAGATTGCACTCACAACATGTTTACAAGGTATCCCACTCAACTCCCATCTTCTGCAATCACAAGTCTGGTGCTGCAAGTTGACTGCAAACCTTGATCCATCAACTCACTTACCTTCACAGGAATACAGTCTCCAGAAGCCTCAATCAGCTTCCCAACTAATGTCCTAATCCTCCCATAGATTTTTCTGCCCTCTCACTTCCTTTCAGCCCTCTGTCCATACCTTTGGAGTCTTCCCATCATGTACTCCCTTATCCACTCAAGTATTGTTAGGATAGGCTTTTCCCTAGCATCCAACAAATAGGAATTGAACTGCTCAAACACATTATTCACCAGAGTATCACACTTCCTAAAGATAGAGAAGTGTGATTTGGACCACTCAGAAGGTGATTTAGCTTGCAGCCACTCCAAGCACTTCATATCCACCTGCTTTATCTCTTGCATCACCTTGTTAAAAGCAGGAATAGTGCTAGCATTTTCTGCTATCCACAGTAGCTTCTTGAATTGTTGAACTCTAAACCCAGCCCTCTTTAAATTCCCATGTAAGTGCCTCACACAAAACCTGTTTTCAACCCCAGGTAGAACCCTCTCAAATGTTCCAATTAACCCTTTTTGTCCATCTGACATAAAGGTATATACATCCTCTCTCTCAGTTATCAAATCTTCCTTTAACAACTGCAAAAACCACTCTCACTCTTCCTTACTCTCAACGGACACTACTGCATAGCACAATGGATATGGATCATTATTAGGATCCATGGCTACTGCAGTCAACAAAACTCTATTGTTCATTCCAGTTAGGTGGCCACCATCCACCCCTATCCATGGTCTGCACCCAGACTTGAATCTATTCTTCACAGCCCCAAGACAAATATAAAATCTTCTAAACATGTTTAATCATCTGTATTCTCACATTGCAATATAACAATGGACCCTGGATTCTTCTTGAGCAGTGCATCTGCATAATCCAAGAGATTTGAATATTGGTCGGTGGTGGAGCCTTGCAATCTTTGAGGCTCTTCTGCCTTGCTCTGATAGCCTTTTGTGGAGATATATAAACTCCCAGCTCAGCAATTGCAGCCTTCCTAAAACTCCTCACACTTAGCTTGGGATCACACATGAAGTTTCTTTCAAACTTCTTTACCAACCACCCTGACTTGGCATTAGTTCCATGGAACTGCCTTGCACATGTGTGTGTCAAGAGTATATCCCTGATTTGAAAGGAGGCTTCATCTTTGACCTTCAAGGCATTGATATACCAGTGACACCCCTCCTCAATCTTCTTACACCTTGCATACACTCTTCTGGTGTCATTCTTTATAAATTTGGTAGCTCTACCTTCTGCAACTGTCTGGCTAGTAACAACATCCTTAAATTCAACCTTGGTGCTAAATACTTGACCCAATTGAAGTGCATGCACTCTAGTTTTTTATCCCCCTTCAGCCCTCACAGTAGTTTCTTCCTCTTCATCAGCAGACTCTGCACTATCAAAATCACTGACATTCACTGCCTCTTCATCAGCAGAATCTGAAGTATCACACTCTTCATCATCATCCAATGGGCCTACCCACTCAATTTCTCTATCAATGTTCTCACTATAGATGATATCATCTAATAGTTCATTACAACTATCATCATCATCTTTGAAGTCAGCATCTTCATCAGAAGAGTATGAAGCATACTCCTCTTCCAATATTCCCTTCCCCTTCCCTTTATCACTCTCTTCCTCAATCCCCTTCTCTGCATCCCTATCTCAGCCTCAGCCTCAATCTCAATCCCAGTCTCCTTCCTCTTATCACTCTCTCTCTCTCTCTCAATCCCCTTCTCTGCATCCTCTATCTCAGCCTCAGTCTCAATCTCAATCCTAGTCCCCTTAGCCTTATCCCTAACTCCCACAATTCCCTTCTCAACAACATTATCCAAGCCTATCTCATCTGCCTCAATTCAATTGCCCTTTATCTCTGCCTCAATTCTCCCACCCTTCACCTCTGGCTCAATTTTCCCTCCCTTCATCTTTGTCTCAATTCTCCCTCCTTTCACCTCTGCCTCAATTGCCCCTCCCTTCACCTCTGCCTCAATTTCCCATCCCTTCATCTCTGCATCATTCCTCTTCTCAACATTATCTAGATTAATAATGTTCTCTAGCTCAACCATTGACTCATAGGTTTTTAAATATCTTTCCTTCAACCTCTTGGCAGTTTCATCAACTCAATTGTCAATGTTATCAGTTTTTTCATCCATATACTCAATTTTCCTTTCAACACCTTCTCCAATCTCACCCACATTATCTTTCTTACCCTCTAAGTATATCACAAACTCCCTACTCTCCTTAGCCATCTGTATAAAGAACCAAGTATCAGCCTCTAATAAGAGAGGCTTCAATTCCCCCTTTTCATCATACCCATAAAATTTCATCGCACCCGTGTAACCCAACTGTTTACACAGCCCCTCTAAGTACTTCATAGACCATTTGAGTGTATCAATAAAATCAAAGATACTAACTGTACCCTCTAAAGAGATGTACTCACCATAATAATTGATTGACATCCCTTCATGCGTGAGCTTTAGAGTATACCAAAAATGACACCCGGCTGTCAAAAAAATGAGAAAACAAGTTGTGTGAGAAATGAAGTAAAATGCAAGATAACTTAAGAAATGCTAACTGTCATCATAAAAAATGAGAGAGGAAGAAGCTTACCGTAATTTGGGTGCGGCATTGCAAGAAAATCTTTATTTAAATCATGATGGGTTCTGCTTTAGAAGCGATTTCAAAGTGCTATTAAATTTGGCTGGTAAATTAGGGCAAAATTAGGGTTTTGATTCGGGTGCAATTTGGGATTTTCTTGAGGTAAGGGTTCAAAATTGGGAAATTAGGGTTGTAGATCGATTTTTGTTTGAATCATGTTCAAATAGGTCGCACATGCTGCACGTGCGACGTTTCTGTTTCTCAGCTCTTAACAGTTGTTTAAATCTTAGGGACTAAAATTGAAAGTTTAAAACCTATGGGACTAAAAGTGATTGATTTTTTTTTTGAAAAAAGGACCAAAATAGACAGTGTTGGGACCAAACGGGGAGCAAGGCGTGTCTTATGTGACTAAAAATGAAATTTTCTCACCCAAAATGCTTGATTTTCACATGGTAGGATCAACCCAGACACTTAACCCTCCAGTCGACCCAAATAGATCATACATGAGATTTTTAAGGTTTTTCTCAACTTTGAGCTGTTGATATCTTCTGGAGCTGAAACAAGATCTCAAACATCATTCTTCTTGAACTGTAAAAGTTCATCATGCATAGCTTCAATCCAGTAATGATCAAGCAGAGCTTCTATCATATTCTTTGGTTCAATCTCTGATGTGAAGCAAACATTGGATATGAACTCTTGAACTCTTGTTTTGCTTCTGGTCTTTAGTGAATCATTAACATTTTTGGGGTTTTTTCGAATTGAACCACCACAGGATCTATTTGGACATTTGTTAATTCTAGCTCATGTACATAATAATTTTATGTATGTGATGTCAATTATTAAGCCTAGTTGAATTAGCATGCAAGTTGTAATTTTTGAATCTACAAAATGTGAAAACATAGAAACTATCAAAAATTAACTTATAGTTCACATCGGGTTGATCACGAGATTAAAGATCTAATCTTGTTGTTGAAGCAGTATAAACGGTGCCCCCTAGCAGTGCAATTCCACTTCTTGATCTTCTACTATATTCCCGGACCGCGTCTAGATACAGGGTGCACTGTATACTACTAAACATATATGGATACTATGGGGATCAAGTGAGCACAAAAGAGGGGCTAATTTTTGTTCATCCTAATTTCGATCCCCACCTCTCTATTTGATAGAGGGGTGGGCGAAATTAACTTATCCTAACCCTAATAGGTTTGAGCCTCTCACTCTTGTTCCATCTCTAGTCCATTAAGGTCATATTGGGCTACAACAGGGATCTACGAGAATATTAAATTGTCACACTAATTTATTTAATTTCTAATATCCACAACTTAGGATATAATGAAATAGATTAAATATTATTTTTATTCCACTAAAGAAATAATACTGACCTACCAATTTACTACATATTTATGAATATGCTTTCTCCTTTAGTCCATCCATTCCCCATGTTTAAGATATAATATCTATTAATTAATTATGTAATCTTCTGACAGCTATAATTAATTAACATCTCATTTCTAGAGTAGTACCACACAAGCTTTATCATGTACATAAATAAATTCCACTTGTAGGGTTTTACATGAACTTTGTGCTTCCTTAAGGGGACATTATCAACCTAGCGCACTAGGATAAAGTGACAATATATAATGCATGACCAATCATATATGTAAATGTCACTGCCCAAAATATCAAGGTTGTCAATCCTATCAAAGAATCTCACTCATTGATAAATCAAAGTTATCGACACAACATATATATGCTCGCCAATATATATATATATATATATATATATATAGGTTAAGAACCCGAACTATGTGGATCTTTATTCTCTCACTTAAGGTCAGAATAGAGAATAGTATCCTATCATGATCCTTCTCAATACACAAACCAGTGTACTATAATAATCAACTAGTCAAGATAAACTAACTATCAGATTCTTCTATTGTGTACCAATGGTGGGTTCAGGACCATCTAAGCCATGAGCCTTTTAATACTATGCCAAAAATCCGATGATATGATCTTTACCATATGTTCACCTGCACCATATCATCTACAATGCAAGTATATGGAGCATGTAGTTAAATATAACAATAATTAAATGCACACGGTGATTGCAATAAATATTCAATCTATATTATCAAATAAAACATTATAGAATGTATACAAAGACAAGTCTTCTAATATATAAGACTATTCTAATATTCAAGACTAACATACATCTCCAATAATTGTAGTTGTTGGATGATCTTTGACAAGTTTCTTGAAAGGTCTTCTAGGATTCATAATCAGTTGTTCTTCATTACTGATTGAGTTCTCAGAGTGTTCTTCAGGATGTTAAAAAACATTTGTATATACATTTTCTTCTTTATCTTTTCTTCTATTCAAAGCATCATCAAATTTTAGCATACACTCTGTAGGACTTACTGTTCCTTGAATATCCAAAGAATATATGTTCAACTCCATGATTCTCCATCTTCCTCAGATATTCTCTATCGTTGAGAATATAACATATACATCCGAATATGTGGAAATAATTCATAATGGGCTTCCTGTTATTCGACAGTTCATAGGGAGTCATGGATGTACTTGGTTTCCCATGAATACAATTTCTTATATGATAAGATCGTATTGATGGCTTCTGCCAAAAAGTGTGTAACAACTTTGTTTCCAGCAATCATAGCTATAGTCATCTCTTGAAGTGTTCTGTTCTTCCTCTCAATAACTTCATTATGTTGTGGAGTTTTAGGTACAGAAAACTCATGGTGATACCAAACTCTTCACAGTAGTCATTGAACTGTATGTTTTCAAATTCATTTCCATGATCACTTTTGATTCTCATAACAGGAACATCTTTTTTCAACTATGAGTTTACAAGCCAACTTCTCGAAGGCCATAAACATTTCTATCTTGTCTGTTAGAGACTCAACCCAAGTGAACTTAGAGAAATCATCAATACAGACAAACACATATCTCTTGTCAGCATAGCTTTAATAGACATTGGTCCCATTAGATCCATGTGGAATAGATCCAGGATTTTGTTGGAGGTGATGTTAGAACATTCTTGTGTTTTGATCTGATTTGTTTTCTTAGTTGACATGGACCATATATCTTATCACAGTTAATCTTGATATTTGGAATCCCATTAATCATGTATTAGTTGATCAGCTTCTGGAGACTCCTAAAGTGAGTATGGCCTAGCTTCTGATGCCATATCTCAGTCTCATCCTAGGATGTTCTTTGACAAGTCAGCAAACTTTTTGAATGAATGTTGAAATGATAGCAGTTGTTAGTTGATATCTTTCCTTACATGAAGACTTCATTTTTCTTCTTGTAGACCTTGTAGTCATATTTGGTGAAGATAATTATCATATCATCATCGCACAGCTAACTAATACTGATCAAGTTGGCTTTTAGATCATCAACTAGAATAGCCTTTTTTAGGTTTGGCATGCCTTCAACATCTAGAACTCATTTTCCCATGACCTTACCCTTTTTTCCATCTCTGAAGATTACAAAATCAGATGAACAAGTCTTCAAGTTCTTGTCCACAACTTTGTCTCCAATCATGTGCATTGAACAACCACTATCAAAGTACCAACTGCTTGAACTCTCTGCTCTAATGGATATATGAGAAATCAAGCTGACATGTTGATTTTTTAGAACCCATTGTTTCTTAGGTGAGACAACCTTCTTTTTCAAGCCTTGTCTTAAGTAAGCAGTGTTAGTTTCTTTGGGCATAATCTCCTCCTCATTCTCCTTGGATCACTGAGATATTTTTTGCAGTGAGGTTTGATATGTCTAACAACCTCACAATAATGTCGGATAATCCTCCTTCTGTTGGATGTGTTGTGAAAAGTAACATTCTTATTGTGAGCATAAGATATCTTTTTGTGAGGTAAATGTTTGGGAGGAACGTTCTTGGTAATGTTCTGGACTTTCTCAAGAACATCCTTCTTCTGGTCTTGTTCCTTTTTCTCTTTAACGAACTCTATTTTCCAGAGCTTTGTCCATAATATCCAAGACCATTATGTCCATTGGCAGTTGATCCCGAATAGAGAATCTCGTCCAAATTCTTTATTCCATTGTTGAGCATTCAAATATTTATCATAAACATCTTTAACTGTTCATTTAATTGCTCAAACTCTTTCTTTTGATCACAAATGATCTTTTTTAGTGCAATCTCATTATCCATCGATTAAATCTTTTTTTAGCTGATCTTATAATTCTATAGAACAAGATCTTTCTTGATTTCAACAACTTCCAGCCCCTTGTTGACCATCTCTTGATATGTGTTTTCAAGTTCACATTCATTAATCTCTTCCTCATTAGATTCATGTTTGATGAAAAACTAATCAAAATATGATTCTTCTTTATTCTTAGCTGTTAAGGCCACAGGTTCATCTTCTGTGTCTGATCTACTCGATCTTGTCTCCTCTTCACTTATTGAGGCATTGTAGCTCTTCTTCTTATTTTTCTTCTTTCTTATTATTCTTCTTCTTCTTCTTTAGAGTGTTGGTGCATACTCTTTAAATGTGTCCAAAGCTTTCACATTCTCTGCAGTTTATTCATTTACTTTGATCTTCATCTTGGCCGTTGTTGTTCCTGTGAGAAGAATTTCAACAGAATCACTTCTTATTATTGAATTTGGAGAATGGTTGATTACCAGTTCTTTTTAGCATTTTTCTGAAATTCTTGGTGATAAGAATCATATAATTCAGCATGCCATCATCATGAACTTTTTCTATGAACTTTTCAGGAACTTTCTCTGAAGTTTTCGCTTTCAAGGAAATTCATTTTTCCTTGTCCATGTTCTTGTCTTCTTCAAGATTCATCTCAAAAGTTCTGCGAGAACCTATCAACTCATCTAGTCTCGTACTCCTGATGTCATTCACTTCTTCAACAACAACAACATTGTAAGAAAATCTCTTTAGCAGAGATCTCAAAACTTTCCTAACCAGCTTCTCATCTGTCATTACTTCTGCTAATAAAAAACTCTCATTAGATATATTCCTCAAACAAGCATTGAATTCTCCAATTGTTTCATAATTAGCCATCTTCAAGTTCTCAAATTTGGAGGTAATATTCTAAATTCTTGAGAGTCTGATAGTGCTAGTTACTTTAAAGGTTATCTCAAGTATGCCCCTTGCAGTATTGATAGTTTCACATGTATACATCAGACTAAATGACTCTATGTCCATAGCGGAAAATATAGCATTGAGAGCTTTGAAGTTTGCGTTGAACCACCTTTTTTTGAGGTTCAGTCGAATCCTTCTCTAGAATAGGGGTATACTTGTCATCTTTAGCAACTGTAGGTTAAGTTCATCCTTCAGTGACGCTCTTCCATGCTTGATCATCAATTGATTTGTGAAAGGCATGCATCTGTGTCTTCAAATATGGATAGTAAGCGGTGTCCTGGATGTAAATCATTTTTCCTTAATAAAACTCATGGATAAAAACCAAATACTTCATACAAAGATGTACTTCCACTAATCTCTTTTCATTTTTGAACTCAAAATGACCTGTTATAGTGCCAATTGAAATTACGTACACCTGTGTAGAGTATTAATTCTGTTAACATTCACAACAATGTACTTGCACATTGTAGATAATGTTCACAATAAAGTACTTGAATGTTATGGTGAACTTAATTATAAATGCAGAATGTAAAGAACTCAATGAAATTGGGAACTCTATTCGATCAACAGATATACGTCATCGGAACTTATCAGATCTATAGAAAATAATTCACTCAACATCTTACATGCAACTGACATCACTGTCACTCTGATGCAATGTTACTCTTTAACCCTTTTTCGTTGAACTGAATTGTGAGACCCCCCCCCCACAACCTAGATTTTCTATATCTAGTTCCCACATGTTTTCTCTTTCGAGAAACCTTTTGATAGTGTGTGAAATGTATTTTAATACACGAAGGCTAAAGGGCTATAACCTAGCCTAAACAACAATCAAAACTATATATAGCTCAAAACAATTAGAGCTCTTGAAAGAATAATCAGTACAATCTATTTTTAGTTCTCAGTCTCGGTCCCTCTCTAACAATTCTAATTCCATTCTATTTATAGATCAAAGAATAGCCTTAACAGGGTAATCAGAAAGTCCTAATCCTACTAGAAATCTAATAAGGAAGTTCCCTTATTTAAACCTTAAATCACGGACTTGTCTTGTTATATCTCTTTCATATTTAAACTTCTGCCCTATCTTCAATCACGTGCTCTATAGGCTGAATAAGGTATCTTCTAGAAAGATCTTGAATCATTTCTGTTTGACAAATTTTTAACAGTTTCAGTTATCTTGGAAGAATAAACTGAACAAAAGATGTTCATGCAAATGTTTCTTGAACTTTTTCACGAACATTGTTGATCTTGAAGCTTCACTTCAGGTAGCATAGCAGAATAACATTGTATGTTCACAAACTGACTTTTAGATATCACTCAAGCTAGCTGGCAATACTCAGCATGTTGAACAATCTCAGTTGTGTCTCGATGCACAACTATCTTCATCTTTAGCTCAATATTGTCTTCGTACTAGAGCTATCTTCATTGAAGTTCAGATTACGTTTTGCACATCCTTGTGAGCGTTGTTCAGTATAGAAAAATGGTACTTAAAAAATCAAATACTTAGTATTGATTTATATCATAAAGATGATGACAATCAAACACTTCTATAAGTGTTAGTGCAAAGCGTAACACTAATTTTTTTTTCTTTAAATTCATGATTCTTATATAACTTTTAAATTTATGTTTTAAAATATGAAAGGACGTATTTATAAGTGTCACATAATGTATTTTAGTTTTTTTTAAATATAATTTTTATTTGTAAAGTTCTATATGAGAATAACCTTCTTATAGTAAATTTTTCTCTGGTCACGATAATATTACTATATAGAAGTTTTACTACAATAGAATATTAACCACAAAGCCCATGATATAACACAACTTATCAATCAAAACATCATCAATTCATATTAAAAAGTTTTGTAAAATACACAATTTTCACTCATGAATCCTCTTTTATTTTTTTGAAATGGGTGATTGACATTCAAGAAATTTCAATGGTTATCGAACTATGATCGCTTACCACTACATAATAGGGTAAAAACATCTGTAAAGCCCATATACTGTGGACATGTTAGTCTTTTAGATATACTCCACCCGGACAACATTGAATACTTAGGAAAATCATTAATTGTCCAAATTAGTGCGGCTCACATCTAGAAATTCTATTTAAATGAGACATCATAAGTAGGCACTATTACTTCCCACAAGTTAATCGATTTTTTATATTAGTGGGTGTAATCAAACTTATCTTTCGGATTGCATGAACCTATCACTAGTATCGTTAGAAACATGAACTATTCCTTTATGCATATCCATGGAGGAAGATTATAAGGGGTGGTTATGACAAACTATGAAGAATATTGTTGTACTGCTTGGCCGAAGGGTTGAAAACCATGAGTAGAGAAAGACTCAATCTGACATTACAAATTTCTAAAGTGAAATTAGGGAAAGAAGTCTTCAAATGCTTTGATGTAAGAGAGTCGGCTAGATGTCGCATCACCCATCATCAACTGATGATGCATGCCAATATATGTCCATGGATATAGCATTAGATGCACACAACCTCTGTAATCGATGAGTCATAGGAAAGTAATAAATCTTTTTTCACGCTAGTTTTATATTTTGTCTTTTGTTCCTAGGCTAACTTACTTGCTTGAACTGAGGATGACCACAAATTGTACATTCTAGCAATTCACTATATATCACCAGCCCAATAAATCATGCAGTTGTTGATGCGACAATTAATCTTCTCTACAGGTAAAACCATACCATGCTGTAATTTATTCGTGTTATAGAAATTAGAGGTCGCCAAATAGTTTTTTTGGAACAATCTCTTTCATTAATTGTGGTATCTGATCAAAATACTTCTCTGATAAATTGTTCTCAAATTTTAAGGTCATCAAACGAGCCGTGGGTGTGAATGGTTTTGGCAACCTGGCCACAACCCGTTATTTGTAACCTTCAACATATCATAAAAACATTGAACTTTAGGATTCTGTAACTCTTCAATGTCATTTGTGGCGTTCATGTTGTATTATGGACCAGTGACATCTATCACCATGGAATGATATTAAGTATTTAATCATTCATCTCCCGCCCAAAGCCCGTTCATTAGGTTCGTGATTTTTAGTTTCCTCTCGATACATGATAATTTCAAACAAATCCATATTTTGCAATGTAGAATCGAATGGTATGTGGTTCTTAGATGTACATTTTTATACTTACGACATGGACACTTAATTTATCACTGTCCATAAATGCAAGTTGACTACAGGCAAACTTGATAAACAATTCAAGTCCATTAAGGAAATCTAGACTTCAACAGTTGTCAGTATCAAGATATCGTTGGTACATCCATTGATGATCTAGACTCATCACAGACACTGCAAATATATACTAGTTTATCATTAGAAATAATTAAATTTGGAAAGAATTAAAACACCTTGCAATCATAAAAAAATTTGGCAACATCTCAATGAAAATCGTAATCTCAAGTTCTCGACTCCACAATAATGATAAAAAATTTCGACAGCATCTTAGTGAAAATCATAGTCCCAAATTCTCGACTAAACACTAATTGATTACTACCAACAAAACTAATAACTAACAATTAATCCGTAAATGTATTGATTAAGATTTAGGATTGATGGAGGGAAATTAAAATTGCATATGTTTAGAGAATTGAACAATAGTCTTAAAACAAAAATCGTCCGTTGTAATTCAAAAATATTTTTTTATTAATTTTGAATTTCTAACGACAAAATTAATATCCCGTCGTTACTCGTTATGACTACATTAACGATGGGGATTCCCTTATTAAGTAAAAGATTCATATTAAATTATTTTAATTAAATTTTAATGTCGGATTGCGTCCCACATTAAGTAAATCATTAATATTTAATTATTTATATCGATTATTAATGATGGAATATTTTCGTCGTTAAGTAAACAATTAATATTACTAATTTAAATTGGATTATATCGACGAATTGATACCATCATTAAAGCTAACGACCATTGTAATGACGGAGTATCCATCATTAAATATTTATATTAAATAAAAAAAACATTTCCTATTATCTAACGACGGAATATTTCGCCTTGTTACTTACTTTTAACGACTAGCGGTATGTTATTGGGTTTTGGCAGTAATATCTCGCACCAAAATATGTCGTTAATCCATCATTAAATTGATCGTTAATTATTTATTGTGGGTCTGTCGTTAGAGTGGTCGTCAGTTCATCGTTATTAGCGACGAAATAACGTTCTGTCACCACATCCATCATTAAATATCTATTTTTTTGTAGTGTTTATCTATCAAACTTCGGGTGCTTTAAAGTGGTATCAGAATCGAACATCTAGCAATACTTTGCGGCTCGATGATGAATCAGGCGAAAGTTGTTGGGCATGTGATGCCAATTTGAAACTAGGGTGGGGTGTGAACGATTGTCGTTGCATGCAATAAATAATGAAACGGACACTAATGGGCTCCTGTCAAACTTCTAGGCAGGGAGAGACAAGCATGAATGAATCAAACCTACATTGGGAAGAGAAAGATTATGTGGCTGTACATGAATTAATGAGATTTTATAGTTGATGAGAGTTTATTAAATTTGATATTCATACCATAGAGTTGAAACTTTTTTCCAAACACGCTAAAAAAAATCACGTTCATTTGTATGGATAACCGCCAGTCTTGCACCACCGGGTAATTACAATAAGTATTATCTTTAATACTTTCTTGTGAGGTCTATCATCAATATAATTGATCACGGCCCCTCTATAGATGTTTGTTTTCTTGTGAGATCTACATCTAGGTAGCTGTGAGCTATTGCACTAAAAAGATTTCAGTAGCTATCATTTAACGTCATAATATAAAGTCACGTAAATTAAACAACTCGGGAAAATAAAATATAAGCTTATTAAATCTTGCAAGCCGGCTATCATTTATTTCTGCTGTTGTCAACCTCAGTAAAAATTATTAAAAAGCTACAAATAGACGAAAAATAATAAAAAGAATTGTACTTCTCCGTTTAATCGATACTGATATGCTACGAATGAAGCTGTTAAATTCTATGTATATTATCTTATTCAATATTCTATCTTCAACTTACTAATATCAAATGACTTTGTTTTATAACATATTATAAATTCAATGAGAATTATGTAAACGAACACATATATAGATTAAGAACCATACTCAATATTGCACGATATTATCGCCTGAATCATTCGGAATTAACGTTATAAAAGTTTTGCATATTTAATTAACTTTAATTACTAGCAGAAAATTAATATTTTTGACGAAAGTGTTTATTTGCGCCATTTAAAATAATTTAAGTGGCCAAATGAACCGAATCATACTTTATGTGTTTAATCTGGACTGGGCTAATACTTTAAGTCTGTTTTTGTGTATTTTCCCGAAAATCAATAATAATAGCTACAACCAACAACATTATATATATACACACACGTAAAATCATATACATAAAATTAGATAATAAATGATGAGATGCAGATATATGATATTGATATGATCATGGTGGGCAGTGGTTGATGATCTAGTGGGGCATCGAGTAATTAACGAGATTAATTCTTTTTTTATTATTGTATCCATATTTTATTCACACAATCAAATTATTATCATATCTTACTGCGTATTAAAACCACCCAACTTTCATGTGTCATGTCGCCCTGTCAATTAATTGTGCATTATAGTTGTTATCTTTATATGCTGGCCGGGAATTACACATACTTCGATCTATATACATTTATTATAGTTTGATTAAAAATATCCATTGGTTATCGTCTATGTTAATTAAGGTGTGAACTATGCAATTATATTTTTATCTGAATTAAGCACTGCGCAATATAGAATGTTTAAGTTAGATAAATGGATCGGACTAATAACTGTAATTCTTTCATTTAATTTTAATGTTATATATGAGTATGTTTACAATTTAATTTTGATTTAGTTTTCACTCACTACAATTACTTTTCCTTATTTTGTCTTCCCTTAATAAATACCTATTTGGAATTGAATATTGTTGCCCCTTAAGCAAAAATATTTTGGCTCTGCTGCTAAATGTATGATCTATACTCAAACACAAGTCTCATATTAAGGGTTTTTTTTTTTTTTTTTGCTTTGTTTTTTTCCATGGTAAGCAGCATGGAGAAAGATAAAAACTTGTATGAGACCGTCTAACGGATCTTTTACATTAGACAGGTCAAACAAGATCCAAATCCACCCAAAAACAGTCAGGCGCGTGAGCTCCACGTGCCCGTCCACGCGTGGCCACAAGCGTCTATGACTAGTTATAAAGTAAAGTATCACTATATATGTATGAAGTAAAGTATCACTAATTATATGTTGAAATGTCACTTAATATAAATTGGAGTATCATTAACTATGAAGTATTTTCACATGGTAGAAAGAAAATAAATGAATTATTATTTATATAAATCATAATGTGGGGTTTTAATTTAGTTGATTCATTTATCTCTTTTTTTTTTTGGATATGTTTGTTGATTCTCCAAACATCACGTATCATTATGTATGAAGTAAAGTATCACTAATTATGTGTCGAAGTATCACTTAATATGAATTGAAGTATAATCAACTATAAAGTGTTTTCACATACTAAGAAAAAATATGAATTATTTTCTACATAAATCATAATGTGGACTTTTAATTTAGTTGATTCTTTTTTTTTTTTTTTACTATGTTTTATTGATGTTCAAAACAACAAGTACCACTTTGTATGAAATAAAGTATCACTAGCAATGAAGCGAAGTATCATTACCTATAAAGCATTTAACAGCTGCCATTTAACTTTTTTGGATTTATTTTATTTTTTTTAATTTTTTCTTTTTTTTTATTTTTCAATTTTTTTTAATCTTCATTTTATATTGAGCTCACACGTTAGTGTCGGGCGAATACATTGAGCGAGACGCCTGATACAAAAATTAAATTAATTTAATTCAATTTTATGGTCCACTAATTACATTTTAGACTAAATATTTATTTCAAAAATATTAAATTAATTAAAAAAAAGATATATATTTATAAAAAAATCAAAAAAATTAAAAAGTGAAAAAAATTAAAAAGAAAAGAAAAGGGGGATGGAGAGGGGAAGGGGACCACTATAAAAGGAAAAAAAGAAAAAAAGAAAAGGGGACCACCTAATGGATCAAATAGTGATGTCTAACGTAAAAAATCGGTCAAACGGTCTCACACAAGTGTACAGAGAAATTAAATGTGTTCTGCATAAACTCTATTTATTTATAAAAACCTTGAGGTGGCGAGCTGCACTAGAAAAAATTATATACGATAAGTTACACTTAAATATTATTAATTAGTGATATTTGAATTTGAGACATTTGATCCCAAGTTATACACTCCTTTTTAGGTCATAATATCGGAACATAAGAGTTAAGACACATCTAATTAAGATACATGACCACCATGGCCATGGTGATTGTTGAAGCTTCAATATTGGCATCAACTACATGTATACTTACAGGTTAGAACCGGAAAATAGACCCTCGCGCTTTTTCAGTGTTAGTTACGGAAACTTAATTACACTAAAATGATTAGACAATGATAAATTAAATAATTAAGAACCTATTTAATTACGAGATGTAGGGAATGGACGAGTTCCGCCCGTGATAACATGGTAATTGGCAAAGAGAAATAAAATATAGATTCATATCAACCATCACCTATAAAGGTGCATTTGCATGCAGTAGCTGTTATTTTCGGCTATTTTTGATGGGCGCGTGGCTCAGTGCGGGCGTGCCACGTGCTATCCACGCGCGGTGCGTGAGGCCCACGCACCCGTCTTTTTTATTTTTTCGATTTTTTAATTTTTTTTAGTACCTGTTTTTATCATATTTCATACTTTTTTTCTTACCACATGGTACCTTTTATTGTAGTTGGAATGATGATAGTATTAATCTCAGGTTGATACCTGTCTTTATCGTACTTGATACTTTTCTTCTTACCACATGGTACCTTTTATTTTACCGAACTCGTGTTTTGCTTTCATTTGCAAATTCTTGGAATGATGATTGTTTTAGATTAATATCAACCCATACAATATAAAAACTGAAAAAAAAAATCAGAATTTGAACTAAATAAATTAGTATAAAATAACTAGTAGACCCCTTACTTTTGAATGATACAGATGATACTTTTCGAATGTTTTGTGATACTTTTTAATAGGAAGGTTGGTACTCACTTTGGACAGTTTTTTTTATGGGTTGACCGAGTGAAAGCAGGTTGACCCACGTTGACCGGGTCAAAGCGCGGGTTGACCGGGTCAAAAGCGGGTTTGACTGACCCGTCTCATATAGTGTTATTTACATCATGATGCATGCAAGTTTTTGCCTCACCTATAACTAATAATTAAAGCTCATGCCTGATGTGACCTGGTGTAGGACACAACAATACTTGATTTGCGGATAACCAAGATCGAACGCATGTCGACACGTAAAGGTTCTAACGTACTCTATATGACTCGAGATACTCAACAAAATATGAGGAAACAATAAGATAAATAAAACGTACGAATTGGACTCGATAGTTGGAACTAGACCTGAATAAAATACCTAGACTACGACACACGAATTAAAACACGAATCCAAACCAAAAGGGGATGTTTAAGGCTTGAATTGGCTAGGTATGAAGATGAGGGTTTGTGGACGTGATATGTGGTAAACAATGGTAGGAGTAGATAGGTTATGAAAGAGTTTGGACGAACTTCCGATATATGTGCTATTTGCGAGCTAAATAGCACGTATAGGCGAAACTGATCCAAACGGCTTCGAACTTGTGTGAAACTCGACCGGTATTCTTGTAGAGGATATTTGAGGTGTACGAAGGTGATAAGATGGAGGACGTCATTGATGAACACAAACGGTGGCTGACTTGAGGTGAATCCCAATCCGATAGTTGCCTTGCGATCTCGAACATACCACGAGGCCAAAACCTTTAAGTTGATCTTCATTAGCGAGTCCCCAATAATCTCTCGAGTGAATTAAGAGGTTCCCTTGAAATAAGACTTAGAGATGCTAATTCTAAGAATGTTGATTTTCGAAATAAACCAACAAAAATATAACTGGGGTGAGGCGATATTGAATGCACAAAGCTTAATAATCAAATATAGTCTAAAGTATGAATGTCACATGGTTCCTCTATTTATAATAGAGTTATGGACGAAAATTGAAAGGCTTAAGGCCGAAACTAGAAAACTTCCTAAAGTAAAGTTTTATTCAAGGTAGGAAATTACCTCAAACAAAACCTAGTCAACTATGACTCAAAGCATGACCGAAAATTACATCAAATTAAATAATAAAATATATTTTGTACTATAGTCTAAATAAAATAAAATATATACTATAGTCTAGATAAAATCAACCCTTAATTAATTAATTAAAGGCCGAACAAAAATAGCTCCATGCATGGTGCATAACTCGACGTGAATAGCACTTGTACATATGCACACGTACACGGTCTCTTCTCTTCATCATGCAATGCACTCCATGTCTTGATCTCCATCTTCAAACATCAACAAGTTCACCAACCTCGAGCTGCCTTGCACGACTTCTTCTTCCTCGAGCTTCTTGCGAATTGTTGCTTGAAAATACTCTTGCAATTTCTTAGCACAAAGTCAAGTAACTGGACCTCTGAATTGTAACTCTGGATTTACATCCTTATTGCTATGGATGGCCTCATCATTCCCTGATACGACCAACACAACGCGGAAGCAAAGATCGAAACACATGTCAACTTGTAACAAAGATTCAAACCGAAATACCTACTATAATAACACCTAAATATGATCAAATAAACTGTCCTAAACCCACAAATTATTTAGAAAATGAATTGAACAAGAACTAACACAAAAAACAACACAAATTATCCCGAAACCCCTAATATTGACGCAACTGAAAACCTAAGCAAACAAAGTCGGATTAAGCTAAAATTTTAACACAAGGTACAATCTGAAGTCATGAAAAACATACCCAAAATTCAGAAAAAACGCACGAGTGGTTTTCAATTTGGCTCGGAGGTGAAATTTCTGACTTCTAGGGCTTATTTAGGGCTCGAACGACTTATATAAATTATTTCTGGACTTGGACGACTCTATGGATGAAATTGGTGATTCTAGGATGGTTATGGATGAGTATGGAATATGTGTGGAGGCGTGGTGGTGGCTGGAACGAAGTGGAACGATGAAAACGAAAGGTAGAAGTGAATCTTACCCGAAACGAACGCCGGATTGACGAGAATCCAAAACGTGCCTATGGAGTAATCTTTGTGGCTGCCTAACCTGTACACTACTGGATGCACAAACGAGACGGTTGATTTCAAGTTTGAATTCATGAAAATCAAACTCTACCAAAGTATCGATTTGTTTGTGAGACAAGAGAATAGCGTAAAGCTGTTTTTCATTCAATCAAGTTTGAGAAAATATAATGAACGATAATCCCTAAATAATAAGTCTAGGGGAATGAAAATCACAAGTGTTTTGGGCTTAAATTCGAACTGGGCTACTTAAAACAACTACTGGGTCCAATATCACTTAAACAGATTGTGATAATTGAGCTTGCTAAATAAATAAAAACTACGACTGAAAATAATAGTCCAAAATAAATAAAATAACTAATTAAAAACATAAAACACACAGACAACTAAGATAATCAAATTCAAACAAGGCCGCGGCTCTTCACTCCTCAATGCTCGTCAAATTCACCAACTTATGCTGTCGGGATTCAGCTCCATCTTCCAACTTCTTTTGAACATAACACTAGAAGTAACCTTGCAGCTTTTTGGCTCTTAACCTCTTTACTAGACCTCTCAGCTGGAGCATAAGCTGGATATTTCATTGGCCAAAGTGATGGCATAGCTCGAGCTTATTGCTGCTCGAATTTCTGCACCAGTTCAAGGCCAACCTGTCCAGCCAGAACGAGCAACTCGACAGCCAGCAGCAGCTTGTCAGCCAGAAGTTGTTGTAGTTGAGCCAACAAAGTGAATGCTAGAGCACCACAAGCTCATCATCACCAACCTCAAGTACAGTTTCATTGGCCAAAGTGATGGCATAGCTCGAGCTTATTGCTGCTCGAATTCCTGCACCAGTTCAAGGCCAACCTGTCCAGCCAGAAAGAGCAGCTCGATAGCCAGCAGCAGCTCGTCAGCCAGAAGTTGTTGTAGTTGAGCCAGCCAGAGTGAATGCTAGAGCACCCCAAGCTCAACGTCACCAACCTCAAGTGCAGTTTAACGATCCCTATGATCGTGATGCTGAAGAAGCTTTTGGTGATTTTGTAGAGGAATTTGAGGTTAAGTACGATCCATTTCAGAGGCATGACCGACCACGTCAGCCTTACAGACATGCAGCCCGATGTGCGGAACCTAACAGCTTGTTGAATAATATCAAGACAAGCATCCCGGAGTTTGAGGGACTACATGATCCAGACCTCTATCTCGACTGGGAGAGAAAGATTGACAAGATTTTCGACTGTTATGATTTTCCTAAGCAGAAGAAGGTCCAGTTAGCCTCGTTAGAGTTCAGAGGATATGCAGCCACCTGGTGGGAATTTTAGCAGAACCGGCAACGCTGAGAGCACCACCCGCCTATTGATTCATGGTTTGAGATAAAGGACGTCATGAGAGGATGTTTCATTCTGGTTCATTATAAGTGTGACCTCGAGAAGAGACTGAACCGAATAAAGCAGGGTACACGTTCTACAGAGGAGTACCAAAAGGAAATCGAGATAGCCCTCAATCGAGTTGGGAAAGAAGAGACGTTGGTTACCGCAATCAATCAATACATTGAGGGAAGGAACCCAGACATCACCTATGAAGTCGAGTCGAGGGACTTCACCAGTATTGAGGCCATGGTCCACTATGCCTCAATTGTAGAGTGGCAACTCAGAGATGGCCGAAGGAGACCATCACAGTCGATGCCAGTCCGGACACAGTGGGGTCAAGATGAGTCTTCCACACCTAGGACAGCCCCTACATGTCCTCAAGACCAGCAGTCACAGCCCGTTCACCGCTTTGAGCAGTTTGCACCACAATCGAGCTGCAGACCCGATTAAAATTCACCTATACCGAACATAGGCAATCTAAATCGAACAGTGCAGCCTAGTCAGTCTTTGAATAGTACTCCAGGGAGAGCACATGATGTTCAATGTCACAAGTGCAGAGGATGGGGACATTTCCAAGCCCAGTGTCTGAACCGCCGAGTTTTTTTCCTTACCGAGCAGAATGAGCTGGAGTTAGCAAGTGAGGAGGAGCTCGATGAAGTAGAAGTGGAAGGAGGCACCGAACAGCCCCTTGACTGTCCACCTATGGATGAGGTTGAAGATGAGAAGCCGAAGCAAGCATATGTCAGTCTTGTTTCGATCCGAGCACTGAGCCTGATTCGAGAGGAGGATCAGAATGACCAGCATGAGAACATCTTCTATGCGCACTGTGGAATCAAAGATAAGACGTGCTCACTCATCATTGATAGTGGTAGCATCGTGAATGCGATCAACGAGTACATAGTGGGGAAGTTGAATCTGATTCCACAAAAGCACCCCAAGTCGTACCGTTTGCAGTGGCTGACTGACCGAGGAGAAATCCGCATTGGATATTAGATAAGTGTCACATTCTCTATTATTTGATTTGTTGATACTGTACTGTGTGATTTCATCCCTATGGAGGCTTTGCATATTCTTCTTGGTCATCCATGGCAGTTTGACAGGAAAGCTATTCATGACGGGTTTGCTAACACGTATACGATGACCCGAGATAGACGGACCACCCGATTATGGCCACTCACACCCAAGGATGTCAATGAAGATCAAATGAGAATGTATAAGATGTTTAAGGAGGAGAAGGAGAAGGAGAAATGGACCGAGAGTAAGTTCCCGGTTCCAGCTGACCAATCGATGGCTGACCCCAAGACCTCCAAGGGGACAGCATTAGCTTCCAAGAAGGCCACCAAGGCTACCCATTTGGCCACCTTGTTGCCCTCCGGTACCGATAATTCTGATCATATACACCAAAATTTGTTTATTAGTGCAAAGGGGGTTCAAAAAGCAATCAAAGCTGGTAAGCCTATCGTTCTAGTTAATTTTAAGGCTTCTGATACTCCTGATGTTGTTGTTCCTTCTATTTTGTAGTCTTTGATGGAGGAGTTCAAGGACGTATTTTCTGAGGAGATTCCGAGTGGTCTGCCGCCAATTCCAGGAATTGAGCACCAGATTGACTTCCATCCTGGAGCAGTCCTTCCAAACCGACCAGCTTACCGTACTAGTGCCATGGAGACTAAAGAGATTGACCACCTGGTCAAGAAGTTGCTGGAGAAGAAGTAGATCAGGGAGAGCTTGTCACCGTGTGCAGTGCCCGTCATTCTCGTGCTAAAAAAGAACAACGAGTGGTGTATGTGCATGGACTGCAGAGCTATCAATAAGATAACGGTAAAGTATCACTTCCCTATTCCCTAATTAGATGACATGTTAGATGAGTTGTCTGAAGTGTCTATCTTCTCGAAAATTGATTTGCGTTCTAGATATTTCCAAGTGAGGATGAGTGAAGGGGATGAATGGAAAACTGCGTTCAAAACGAAGCATGAGTTGTATGAATGGCTTGTCATGCCCTTTAGGCTTACCAACGCCCCCAGTACATTCATACATCTAATGAACCATGTCTTGAGAGATGTGATTGGGAAGTTTGTTGTGGTTTACTTTGATAACATCCTCATTTACAGTACCTGCGTTTCTGAGCATGTTAGACATCTTAGGCGTGTTTTTAAGTTGCTGCGTGATGTGAAATTATATGCTAATTTGTCCAAGTGTACCTTTTGTATGGATGAGGTTGTTTTTCTTAATTTTGTGGTGAGTAGTCATGGAGTTGAGGTTGATAGGACGAAGGTGAAGGCCATAGAGAAGTGGCCAACGCCTAAGTCATGTGCTGAAGTTCGGTCATTCCATGGTTTAGCTGGATTCTATCACCGTTTTGTACCGGATTTTTCCACTATAGCTGCCCCCTTGACCGAACTCAGTAGAAAAGATAGGAAGTTTGAGTGGGGCAAGGCCCAAGAGCATGCTTTTAATTTTCTGAAGTCGAAATTGTGTAATGCTCCTGTGTTGGTTTTACCTAATTTTAATAAGATGTTCGAGATTGAGTATGATGTCTTTAGTATAGGTATTGGTGCTATTTTGATGCAAGATAAAAGCCGGTCGCCTACTTCAGCGAGAAGTTGAATGGCACAGCTCTAAGGTATTCTACATACGACAAGGAGCTATATGCACTGAAGAGGTCTTTGGAGACTTGGCAGCACTACCTGCGCCCAAAAGATTTTGTGATTTACACTAATCACGAGTCACTGAATCACCTGAAGGGACAACAAAGCTTGAACTCGCACCATGCTCGTTGGGTAGAGTTCATAGAGTCATTTCCTTATGTGATCAAGTACAAGAAGGGAGAAGAGAATGTTGTTGCTGATGCATTGTCCCGCAGGTATGCTTTGATTTCCGTTATGCATGCACAGTGTCTAGGTTTTGAGCATGTTAAGAGTTTTTATGCTTCTGATACATTCTTTGGACCAATTTGTGCATCTTGTGTTGGTAAATATCGTGCTGTGGATTCATGTTACATTGTTGATGGATTTCTATTTAAGGATGCAAAATTGTGTGTGTCTGATTGTTCTATGCGAGAGTTGTTTATTTTGGAGTCACATGCAGGGGGTCTTATGGGTCATTTTGGTGTCAATCAGACGTTAGATCTTTTGCATGAGCATTTTTATTGACCTCGCATGAAAAGGGATGTTGAAAGAGTCTGTGCTAGATGTATTACATGTAGGAAGGCTAAATCCACTTCGAGTCTGTTTGGTCTTTATACGCCTTTGTCAGCGCCATCTGCTCCTTGGGTTGAATCTTTGTTACAAGTTGACATGTGTTTCGATCTTTGCTTTCGCGTTGTGTTGGTCGTATCATTCCCCCCTGCTGAAGAGAATTCACCTCGAATTTGGATCCTCATCATGGTCGAATTCATCTGCAATAAAGAGAGACAAATCAACAACATTGAAAGTAGATGAACACTTGTACTCACCCGGGAGATCAATGTAGTAGGCATTGTCATTGACTCGGCTTAGGATGGTGAATGGACCATCTTCTCTAGGGGACAACTTGGACTTCCTCATATTGGAAAATCGGCCAGGACTCAGATGAATCCAAATGCGATCACCGGGCTGGAAGATAACTCGTTTGCTCCTCATGTTGCGTGCAGCGGCAACCCATGAGCCATTGTGCTTGATCTGGGCACGTACTTTCTCATACCTCTTTTTGATGAAATCAACTCTCTTCAATCCTTTAACACTCATTAGATGCTCAACGGGTGAAAGAATCAAATCATTAGGCGTTAGTGGATTAAATCCATAAACTACCTCAAATGGAGACATGTTAGTAGAAGAATGAATAACGCGATTATAAGCAAACTCAACATATGGTAAACATTCTTTCTATGACATTAAATTATTTCAAATTAAGGACCTAAGTAATATTCCTTGAGTACGATTCACAACCTCAGTTTGACCATCGGTTTGTGAATGACATGCTGTAGAAAACAATAACTTAGTCCTCAATTTTCCCCACAAAACATGCCAAAAATGTCCTAAAAATTTAGACTCCCTATCACTAATAATAGTATGAGAAATTCCATGCAATCTTACTGTATGGATGAAAAAGAGATTGGCTATGTAGACTGTGTCGTAGGTTTTCCTACATGTGATGAAATGAGCCATTTTTGAGAACCGATCGACTACAACAAAGATAAAATCTTTACCCGACCTAGACCTAGGCAAACCTAATATGAAATCCATCGAAATATCAATCCAAGAGGCTGTAGGGGTGGGTAATGGCATGTACAAGCTGAATGGGTGTGACGTAGACTTAGCTTTATGACAAGTAATGCAACGACTACACACATTCTCAATATCCCTACGCATATGCGACCAAAAGAAGTGTTCATGCAGCAAGTTCAATGTCTTATGCACACCAAAGTGTCCCAACCCCTCGCCTGTGATTGTAATATCAAAAGCTCACACATAGAACAATCAAGGATGCACAACTTTGACTCTTTGAACAGAAAATCATCATGCACATAAAAACCATCAATAGACCGATGCTTAGCACTACACGAAGCATAAATGGGGCTGAAATACTCATCATGCATGTACAATGCTTTAATAGGCTTGAAACCTAGTATCTTGGCATGCATTAAGTTCAAAAGAGCATACCTTCTAGACAGGGCGTCGGCAACCACATTGTCTTCACCTTTCTTGTAGTTGATAACATACGGGAAGGACTCGATGAACTCAACCCATCTCGCATGCCTCTTATTCAGATTGTTTTGTCCTTTCAAGTGATTTAAGCTCTCATGATCCATGTGAATGACGAACTCCTTGGGCCAGAGATAATGCTGCCACGTGTCCAATGCACGCTTCAAAGTGTATAGCTCTTTGTCGTACGTGGAGTACCTAAGGGCGGCACCATTGAGCTTCTCGCTGAAGTAAGCCACTGGTCGGCATTTCTGTATCAAATCAGCACCAATACCTATGTCCGAAGCATCACACTCGATCTTAAAAGTCTTAGTAAAATCCGGTAAACACAAAACAGGAGCAGAACAAAGTAAAGACTTCAAAGTATTAAAAGCATGCTCTTGTTGTTTATCACACTCAAATTTCGGACCATTCTTACTTAGCTCAGTAAGAGGGGCGGCTATACTGGAGAAGTCACGTACACTACAAGAATTTCGGTCATGGACAACAGATGAAAGACAACGGCTCGAATGTGAGCCGTTGTCTTTTTACGCACAAACAACGGTTATTGACTACTGCGTTGTCTATGACCGCATTTTTTATATAGACAATGGTTTAAAGTCGTTGTCTATATTATTAGAGACAACGACTACAGACAACCATTGTCCTATAGTTTTTATTTATATATTTTTAATTATTTTCATAGACAACAGTTAAAAACCGTTGTCAATATTCAATTAGACAATGGTTATGTGCAACGGTTATTTATAGTTGTTGTCTTCATAAATATTAACAATGGTTCTTTAACTACGTTGTTATTTCCCACCAATTGTGCTTTAATTGAGAAGAGTCGAAATTTAGCCGTTGTCTATTGCATTTTTCATTTTTTTTAATTAATCACGCGGGTAATTTTAATTGGGGAAAATCCAAAATCCCTAAACCACTAGACTGCCGCTCAATCTCAAGCTCTCTCAATCTCACAGCTTCTCCCATCTCCCGCGTCGCCGCTCTCCCTTCTTCTTCTTCTTCTTCTTCTTCTTCTAGATTAAACCACCTGAAAATATCACGACATGAGGCTACTATGGTGACTCTCTGACTCACAGCTTCTCCTTTCTTTGTCAATTTGGCGGTTATCAACGGCGGTTTCGTGACAGAGCTCGAACGACATGGCGTCGATCTCAACAGCCCTCTATGGAGCGCCAAATGCCTTCTGACCTCCCCTGACCTCATCCGCAGAGTATACCTTTATTCTCTTCTTAATTTTTTTTTCGAGTATTATGTTTTGATGGTTCCTTTTTACATCACTGGTTTCTGATAGTATATGTTTCCGACAATTTTTCTTGCTTATAGATTGTTTCCATGGTTTTTATGAAAAATATTGGTTCTTTCGTGGGCTTGATATGTGTTATAAGCTGTGTGAGATTGTAGTTTTCAAATGTAATCCCAAAACAATTATAGAGTAACCGGGGTCTCTCTATCTCTAGTAAAAGAAAGAAATAAATAAATAAATAAAGAAAAAAGTAAAGAGCAATCATTTGTCTATTTTATCAATTTTAAAGATAGACGTCTTTATGGAGTTATCTTCTGAGTTGGCCAAGTAAGAATTTTGCAGTGAGTGGATGTGATGCTTTAAGTATTAGTAGGGAAAAGAACAAATATTACCTGGAACTGTAGCTGGAGATGATTATAATATGATAAATGTCAATTGGAGAAAATCTTGAAAGTAAGAATTTTTGTTGACTGGTCCCCTACAAACTTATTGTTGTACCATCTCTTAACATTTTTTTATGGAAGTCTCTGCATAAAGATTTGTATTTTAGTTAATTGACTTGTCATAATCTGTTGTTGTGGGCTTGTCCTTATTACCTTGTGACGAAGAAGAGTCATTTGCATAAAGAGACGAGAAGAGGCATTTCTCCTGAGGTTTGTATAAGAACACCCTTTCCTGCTTTTCTGTTATGGTCATGTGTTTTTTGTTTCTAATAGAGATTGTTTAACCAGGAATCTAGTAAAGAAGCTTCAAATTGAACAGTGACGACCTGGAGAAAATCAACTACAATTAATTAAGGTTACGACGTGTTTTGAACATTGCAAATGGATGTATGAATGGAGTATTGAATTTGGTGAAAACTTTAATTTTTCACTATTTTGAATTTGGTTTTTTTCAACTTGTGGGTTTTAGGAGAAGAGTTTAGAGGAGAGAAATACGCAGCTACAGGCTTCAAGCACTGCTGCTGAGATGGTATATATGCTTAATTCTGTTAATTTTATCATCTTTTTATTTTTTTTATCTCATTTATTTCCAGATGCATGATTTCTATATAATTGAGATTGAACTTTTCAATTTTGAGGTGATCTGGTGACTTTTGTTGGGATCTAATATGAGACTTCATTCTCTCCCAAAGTAGATGTAGATCAGAGAACGGGTAAAGTAGGTAACAGGTTGATTGGTACATCAACCAATCAACTTGTATTGGTACCATACAATGTAGGGTACGTGATCTAATACATTCGTACATTAATTGTTATATCTTTTCATTGATTTATATGTATTTATATGTAGTTTTCATTGGATTATGACGGTGATTGATGCACATAGAGAGACGGTTTATTTGTTGGATCTACTTAGTCACCAAAATCATGATGAGCAGTGGAAGCATGCGGTGAACATGTAAGCTCTCATTTAAGTTTGTTTAAACTAAATAACATACTATCTTAATCTATTATTTACAATGTATTCAGGGCTATAAGAATATTCAATGCGAGCATTTCAAAAAAAGGGAGAAAGAATCCTTTATGGGAGATAATCAAGGTATGTAATTATATATTTCCTAACCAGTTATCATTGATATATAAAATAATATGCACATCTCAATTAGAAGATTTTATTTTGATAGAGTCCGAGGCAACCTGATTCTAAGCAGTGCGGGTTCTACATAATGCGTTATATGAAAGACATTGTGGAGGCTTGTAGATCTTCAGAGATGATTTTACTACATTCATTGGTAATCTATGAAGTATTTAATAAATTACAGTTTAGTGGTATGGTTAATATTCAAATTGGTATTTAATTTAGTTTGGTTAATTTATTAGTTTGCTGGAGGAAATTACTCAAGAAATGAACTTGATGAAGTTCGTGCTGAATGGGCGGAATGTCTTCAAGATTATGTGGTTTGAGAAAATGATGTATGTTTAATAGCTTAAATTTATCTCATTTGAATATTGTTTTAGTTAGCGGAAAAAATAGTGGTTGAGACTTATATTTTTTCCACAGTTAGATTGCTGAAGTCGACATGTTAAAATGGGTGATGTTTGTTATCATCATTAAAGGCTCATATTTTGATGACAATTTTATGGACCAAGACATGTAATTACACAAAATTATGACTTTTGGATTGTATTTTGGATGTAAACCAACTTGTAAACAAAGTTTTATTTATATTAATGTTTGGTATCTATTTATTTGATGATCAATAAATTTCTAACTATATTTTAATATTTATTAGCAGGTTAAAAAAATATATTATAATTCGCAAAAAAAAAAGTAATTTTAAAATAGATGACAACGGTTACATAACCGTTGTCTATGAATAAATAGACAACGGCAGAAACCGCACTATTGTCTATCTAGTGAAAGACAATGGCTAAATAATTGTTATCTACAAACATAACGACAACGATTAAATCTGAAAACCATTGTCTATAACATTATAGACAACGGATACTTACATAACCGTTGTTGGTTAACAACGGTTGTAGTTAGAAACCGTTGTCTATAAGCATATAGACAACGGCTAGATGCTAAATAACCGTTGTCTATCAGTATAAGTGGAGTCCTAATGTAACAACGGTTTGACCGAGCCGTTGTCTATAAATAAATAGACACCGGTTATTACGCGTTGTCTTTCAGCGCATCCCTATAGACAACACCTCTATTAACAACAGCCAATTTCTATATTAACAATACAGAACAGCCGTTGTCTATAGCTAAATTTCTTATAGTGGCACAAAATAGAGGTAAAACCCAGCTAAACCATGAAAGAAACGGACCTCAGATGCAGTTTTAGGTGTTGGCCATTCCTCAATCAACTTGATTTTGGAACGGTCAACCTCAATACCTCGAATACTCACGACAAAGCTTAGAAAATGACTTAATCTAAACAAAAGGAACACTTAGACAGATTACCATAAAGCTTCGCATCACGCAACAACTGAAATACACGCCTAATGTGATCTAAGTGCGCCTGTGTAGTGTGACTGTATATCAGAATATCATCAAAGTAAACCACTACAAATTTACCTATCACATCTCGCAAAACATGGTTCATCAAAAGCATAAAATTGATCGGTGCATTAGTGAGACCAAAAGGCATAACTAACCATTCATAAAGTCCATGTTTTGTCTTAAGAGCAGTTTTCCATTCATCCCCTTCATGCATTCGGACTTGAAAATAACCAGACCTTAAATCTATCTTGGAAAAAATTTCAATCCACTTAGCTCATCTAGCATATCATCAAGTCTAAGGATAGGAAATATATACTTAACCATTATCTTGTTGATGGCGTGGCAGTCCATGCACATTATCCACTCGTTGTTCTTCTTTAGCACTTGGATGACTGGAACTGCATAGGGGCGCATCGACTCTCAGATCTGTTTCTTCTCCAATAGTTCCTTCACTTGATGGTCTATCTCTTTTGTTTCTTCAGGTGATGTGTGGTATGTAGGTCGAGTCGGTAAGATAGCGCTAGGCACGAATTCAATCTGGTGTTCGATCCCTCGAACTGGAGGTAATCCACTTGGAATCTCTTCAGAGAACACGTCCTTGAACTCCTTCATAAGTGGCTACACAACACTAGGCAAAGAAATATCATTAGTAGCACTGTTCTTATAAGATAAAAGAGCAAAAGGTAAACATGCTTTTAGTGTTTTTTCTACGCCTTTAACAGAGATAAACAGTGACCGATTTTTCTCTTTGTTGGGGGCTGATCCAGATGCTTTCCCATGAACTAAGGAGTCGTTGGAAGGCTATTTAGGGGCTGTATTGGCCATGGGAAGGACAGCACTGGGTGGTGAAGTCTCGGCCGAAACTGGACCGTTCACGGCGGCGGACCAGGCGGTGGCTGCGGCTGCTTTTGCCCACTCCTCTTTGAACTTCTCTTGTATCCTCTCTTGGTCCTCTGCAATAACTTTTGGGGACAGTGGTTTTAGCACTATAGTTCGACCATCTCGGGTGATCGAATAGGTGTTCGCAAATCCGTCATGAACATCTTGTCTGTCAAACTGCCACGGCCTCCCTAGAAGTACATGCGCTGCATTCATAGGAATAACATCATACAATACAGTGTCAAAAAAGTGACCAACAGAGAAGGAGACGTGTACCTGACCAGTCACGCGAATCGTGCCTCTGTCTGTAGAATGGGGCACTAAAATCTCTAAATCTAATTCACACAGATGTATGTGACTTAAAGTTTGTGCAAACTAGAGGTGGTAAACAATATTTTATTACAATTATTAACGATTCTATTGAAGCCTTTCAGAACTTTAAAAATGAAGTCGAGAATCAACTAAGCAGTCGAATTAAGGTAATTCCAAGTGATAGAGGTGAGAAATATGTAGCCAGTTTGAAAAGTTATGCGCAAAGATATATAAAATTCATGAAACAATGATGCCATATTCACCACAGTCTAATGGTGTTGCTGAACGCAAAAACCTAATATTAAAACAGATGATAAACACTTTTTTGATAAGTTCAGGATCGCTACAGAATTTGTGAGGGAAAACTATTTTGACAGCTAACTACATTCTGAACAAAATTCCACTTAAAGGTAAGGATACAATGTCTTACGGTTTGTGGAAGGCACGTAAGACTTCTTATAAATAACTCAAAGTCTGGGGGTGTTTGGATAAATTGAAGTGCCTCTTTCCAAACAAGATAAAATTAGCCTTAAACCGGTAGATTGTATTTTTGTTGGGTATGCACTTAACAGTAGCGCTTATCGACTTCTTATTCATAAATTGAAAATACCCGAGAAGACTGAAGGAACGATGATGGAATCAAGAAATGCCATATACTTTGAGAATATCTATCTTTGTAGAAATAAGAATACGATAGAAGAGAGTTCTAAGAAATTAACTTCTGAAGCTACACCTAGTTTTAATCATGTGGATAAAGAACTGAGATATAGCAAGAGAGCTAGAATGGCTAAGACATTTGGTTTTTATTTCATTATCTATACATTGGATGATGAACCAAATTCTTTTTGAAGAAAGCTCTTTTCTAGTCCAGATGCTTCGTTCTGGAAATCAAATAGGCTATCAATAGTCAGATTGATTTCATCATGCAAAATCATACTTGGGAGTTGACAGATCTCCCGAGCGATTGTAAACCCTTAGAATGCAAGTGGATCCTAAAAAGAAAGTATAATGTAGATGGCATTGTTGATAATATAAAACTCGTTTGGTCGCCAAAGGCTTTAGACAAAAAGATGGATATGATTTTTTGATACACACTCATCAATAATGAGGATTACATCTATTCGGGTGATTTTGCCGATTACTGCATTGCACAATCTTGAAATTCACCCAATGGATGTGAAGACTGCGTTTCAAAATAGTTAGCTGGAAGATAAAATATACATGGAACAACCTGAAGGGTTTGTAGTACCAGGTCATGAAGAGTGAAAGGTGAGTAAACTTTCGATCATTGTATGGTTTTAAACAATCACTGATACAGTGGCACTTGAAATTTGATGACACAATGTTATCAAATGGTTTCAAAATCAATGAGTGTGATAAGTGTGTGCATAAAGAGCAATATTAATGGCTATGTGATAAGTTTGCCTTTACGTAGATGACATGTTGATCATGAGCAGTAGTAATCAAGTTATCGTTTATACTAAACAAATGTTAAAAATGGAATTTTAACATGAAAGATATGGATGGACTTAGCTGATGTGATTCTCGGAATCAAGATCATTTGGACATCTGAAAAAATTGTCTTAAAACAACCTCATTATATAGAAAAGGTGCTTTAGAAATTCAATGCGTTTGATAGTCCCCCGACTAAGACACCGTTGGAGCTCAACATGCACTTGAGTAAAAATCCGGGAGAACCAGTGGCTCAAGAAGACTATGAAAGGGTCATTAGGAGTTTGATGTATATCACTAACTGCACTTGACCAGATCTTGCATGTTCTGTAAATAAATTGAGACAGTACACGAGTAAAAAGAGCATTATAAAGCTCTAGTACGAGTTCTGAGGTACATAAAGTATACTCTTAACTTCAGGTTACACTATATAAGGTTTTCTCTTGTTCTTGATGGGTACAATGATGTAAATTGGATATCAGATACAAAAGACGCACTCTCGACTAGTGAATTTATATTTACTGTTGGTCGTGGAGCAGTGTCGTGAAAATCAGTTAAACAGACCCGTATAACCTGATCCACTATGGAATCTGAGTTTATGGCCTTGGATAAGGCTTTGTGAAGAGGCTGAATGGCTTCACAACTTTTTTAAGAATATTCCATGCTGGAAAAAGTCGATGTCGTCAGTGATGAATCACTGTGATAGTCAAGCGGCTGTTAGAAGGGCACATGAAGATATGTATAATAGTAGGTCTCAACACATATGTCAAAGACACAATACTGTGAGACATATGATCTCAAGTGGGGTTGCTTCAATTTACTATGTGTTAAGTTGGTAGACAATTTAGTGGATCCGCTAACCAAATGGTTGAACTGAGATCAAATCAATAAATTGCTAAAGGGAATATGCTTAAAATCCACAATCTAAGAATGATTGTATTGGGAACCCAAGTTACTTATCCTAGAGCAGTTGCATCTCTTGAGGATTAGTTGTGTGTCTGCATTCATGTATATGCACTAATTTCCACTCATGTGGGGGATTGTTGGAAAATTGGATGTAATAATTTGAGTCGTGACTCATTTTATCTGATTTTTAATTTGTTGATCAAGGTATTTAATTTTGGAGAAATAAAATAATGTATGATTGATCTACGTTTGTAGTAGATAATCGTAGTAATTTTATTTTCTCAAATCCGGTTTTGAGTGAGTGAGAAATTAATTGTTAAAGTTGGTCACACGATTGACATTTATGAATATGGGAAAATGTGCTTAAAGTACATTTAATAATCTCATATTGAATTTTTAACTTAGTTAAGAAGTGTATTTAAGTGTTTTATACACTCAAATGTAATATCTAATGTGCACAAGGTTGTGGCCCATGACCCCACATGCGCGCGCTCAGTCGTGCCTGTGCCAGTGCTCTTGGTCTTATCCTCGTCCTTGGATCTTGGCCATTGAACTGTGGGTGTATGTGGATTATCGGGGCTTGTTCGTTACAGTTTTAGAGCACAAAAGCGAACAGGTGGGCGACGAAACGGACGGGTACAAACGACATTTAGGTAAATGAAATAAGAATAACAAAATCAATTAAGTGTGTCAATTAACCAATTAGAATTCAATGTTACGCCTTTTGTGTTTCACATTGTCTTATACTATAATTTTTTTTATGTTATAAAACATAATTAATTCTAATCAAATGGCTAAAAAAACCTTAATCAACATATTTATAAACAGAAAGTTGGATGAAAAATAAAATTTTAATTATAAAATAAATCAAAATAATGAACTATTAATTATAAATTTGACAATTAAAATTAAAAAAAATTATATATCGTAATATGAATTGAAGGAAAAAAGAAAGAAAAATTCGAAAATTAATTGTGAAACACGGTGTACAACACAATAAAATATAACTAATAATCTACTACGCAACTTGGTTTCACTAACATGCCGATAAAAAGGAAATTAAATACAGAAGAATTAACATCCATCTCTCCTTCACTATTTTCCTCGAGCAAACAACCAACCAACCAGCCTTCCTTTCACTATCAAATTAAGAAACACAATTAAAACTTGATTTTGCCCTTGCTCAGAGCACAGCTTAATATAGATTTGCACATATTCCATATATGTATACGTGGCCACAATCAAAGCAGTAGTATAATATATTTAATTTTTAACACGATTATATATGTGTTAAATATGGAGCGTGGAAAGGATGAAGTCTATCCTTCAATAATTACAACTGACACCCTAGCAAGTTACTAGATGTCTAGTTTTGGTGAGACAAACACCAAGCAACTTGTAACATTTAATCCCATCTCCTGTCTTCTATATAAGCAGCAAACAAATTATAAACCCTAATACACCACCCAATTTCATCCACTAAATAAAAAAATAAAAATAAAAATGCCCACTCCAAACATCTTCTCCACAATTTTCACTTCTCAAATGAGCCTCATAACCTTTATTTTCATCCTCCTCTCCTCCTCCCATGCATCTTGCTCCGCCCCTTCCCCTTTCAAGAAAATCTACGCCTTCGGCGACTCCTACACCGACACCGGCAACACCAAAACCTCAACCGGCCCGACGGCCTTCAACTACGTCTCAAACCCCCCTTACGGCGTCACTTTCTTCCACCACCCCACCAACAGATACTCCGACGGCCGCATCGTCGTAGACTTTGTGGCAGAAGCCCTATCCTTGCCCTTTGGCCCGCCCTATCGCAACCCTAAGGCAGACCGTTCACACGGCGTCAACTTCGCCGTGGGCGGCGCCACCGCGATTAGGCATGGCTTCTTTGTGAAGAACAATATCTCATTCAACCTCGTGCCTCAGTCCCTTCAAACTCAGCTTGTTTGGTTCAACAAGATCTTGGCAAATGAAGGGTGCAAGGATTCCCATAGCACGCCTAGAGAGTGTAAAGCTGCTCTTGGTGATGCCTTGATTTGGGTTGGTGAAATTGGAGCCAATGATTATACCAGCACCCTTGGATCTTCTATTTCTAGCAAAACTATTCAATTTCATGCGTTAACTAGCGTCGTTGGCTTCTTACAGGTGAAAACGAGCAGAATTGGCTTACTATAATTTAATTCCTAGCTAGCTATATAGTGTTTAATTTAATTTAATCCCAAGCATAGTTTATATGATTATAATCTTTTTGATTCATCACAAAACATCATAATATATTTCCTCAGCCCAATTTCCATATGAAGTCCCATATTACATCCCACATAAACTTTTATTTGTGATTATATGATTTCAACAAAATTAAAATATAAATATTTTTTACAAATATACCATTCCCTATAAAATCCCATTAAGATAAATTTTCTTAAAATATAAAGACTTTTCTATCCCTATATTAAATATAAGAGATTTGATAGGGAATTTATAAAGTTAAAATTGTACGGAAGTGTGTGAAAATATGTAAAATTACAAATAATTGGTTACATAAAAGTATATAAAATCTAAAATCATAAATAAAATTAAGTTTACACAGAAGGGACTAGTATATGTGTGTATATATATATACGTATATGTATATATGGACTTTTCAATCCCTCAAGAATTACTCCCAAGTCCCTAGGTAGGATATGATTACTCTTGTGGTCCAAAATATTCATTCTAACTTTTTATAAGGTATGAATATATCAAAATATACTCTTAAACATGAAGAATGTTTGGGGCCATTAAAAGAAAATCAAATGTTCTTAGTAGCAGAATCTACTCTTAATTTCAAAACGCTACACATGATCTTATTGAATCGTTTCTCTTCCTTCACAGGCACTAATCAACAAAGGAGCAAAATACATAGTTGTGCAAGGCCTCCCACCAATCGGCTGCATAACATATTCCTTCTATCTCTCTTCCCCCGACGATAGAGACGAGATGGGCTGCGTCGCCACCGTGAACCGCCGCACGATGAGCCACAACGCCGCCCTCCAAGCCAGACTCAACACCCTCAGAAAACAAAACCCTCAATCAGTCATCCTCTACGCAGACTACTACAACACGCACCTCACACTTCTGAAAAACGCAGCAAAATATGGCTTCAAAGAGCAATACAAGGCTTGCTGTGGCTACGGGGGCGGGGCCTACAATTTCGACGTTTTCAACACGTGCGGATCGTCTTCCTCCACCTCCTGCGCCAACCCTTCTGAATATATCAACTGGGATGGAGCTCATTTCACTGAAGCAGTGTATAAAGTGATGACAAATGCTTTTCTCAATGGCAGCTACTGCAGCCCTCCGTTTCACTATTTGCTCAGAAAGAAAGTTCAGTCTGGTTGAATTCATTAATGTCTGCAGCGTAAGCTTGAATTTAATTTGTCTGCTTTTTTTCTGTGTTTGATTGTAAGGTTTTTTTTTTTTTTTTTTTTTTTTTGTGTTTGATTGTAAGGTTCCTTTCCAGAAACTGTGTTATTAGGGTTTTTCCTTTGCTAGAAAAATGCACGTGCATTGTGCATGGGTTACTTATTTCAGCGTTTGGCTTTTGACTTTTTTGTGCGAGTTTGCTGGTTTATGGTGATCTAGATTTTTTTTTTCTTTTTAGATTAAGAGCTCTGAAATTCTGGTCCAATAATAATGTGAATTTAGTTATTATATCTTTATTTTTTCTTAGCTCAAAATTTTGAAATAAGATTAAAACGTCATTTTTTTTTTGTTTTGTTTGAAGTGTTGTTATTTCCTCTTTTTACAATATAGCCCTACCATAAAATGTGTTCATTTGTCCCCTTGGATGTCTAGTGGTGGAGTGGTATTTTTTGAGGCCAAATGTCTCAAATTTGATCCACCACCAACACTACTAGGTGTGAGCCTGTCACACCTGACTTGCCAAGTATGGTTTACCTCTCATGTGTAGGTTTGCAGATTATTACACAGGGACAGAGTTTACCCACACTGGCTTGCCAAGTATGGTTTACCTCTCATGTGTAGGTTTGCAGGCTATTACACAGGAACAGAGTTTACCCAGTGCGCTGCAGATTATCCTCGACATCAAAAAAAAAAAAAGTGTTCATCTTGCATATACCAGTTGTAGATAATTTTTGTATCAGTCGAAAAAAATATAAATTATAATGCTGAAAAGTATAGCTTTAACACTTAAAATGTATCGTATTAATTTATTTTAGGTGTTGCTATTTGCACCACTATTTTTTCAATATACGTCACATTACTATATATACCACCAATATTATAAATATTTTTTACTCTATACACCACATTTTTTTTATTTTTACCCTTTAATATAATAATCAATTTAAATCAATATCTCGACCATTGCATAATCACCTCTTTCTACCTCTTAAAAATACTCTGTCACTAACCATATATACACAAGAAGTATTGTCAATCCTGAATTAATTCTAACTAACTTCAACCCCATTGGACACGACACTCTCCTCCGGCTTCGCCATCTCTAGAATTGAGAAATGAAGAAATTGGGAAATTTAAATCTAGCGCATTGAATTGAAATTTTCAAATTGGTTCTCTAATTCGAAAAATGATTTCCCAAGAAATCACAAGAGTTCTAAAAAATAAATTTCAAATCTCTCTCCTGTTTTTCGAAAGTTAATTTTTAACCAAACCTTCAAAACACGAAATTCAAACCAGAGTCTCATATTTCGAAAATATTCAAACTTCATTTTTATTTTCGATTATTATTTTCCGAATTAGTTGCAGATAGAACTGGTTTTCTAAAATTAAAATAAAAGGAAATGAAAAACTTTGGCTACTTAAAACCCCACTTCAGCTCATTGTTTTTGTTATTGGCTTATTTTCAATTTTAAGTTTCATTTTTCTATTTTTGTTTAAAAAGCAAAATGAACTAGTATTTAACTGAACTCTCATTTTTTCTGTTTTTGTTTCAGACATGGAGAGTGTGCAAGAGAGAAAGAGAGACGAAAATATTCAAACTTTTGTCTGAGAGAGGGAGAAATAGCGTGCGTGTGTGCATCAAATTTTTCTTTATTTTTTAATTGCATTTTTTTAAGTAAAAAGGATATTCAAGTAATTAATAATTATTTAATTTTAAATTAATTTTAATAGTTGTGTATATTGAAAAAATGTCGCATATAGAAACACCCTTTATTTTAATAGAAAGTACTTATAAAAATAAGAGGTGGCATTTTTATAATTATTACTATTTTTTTGAATTGACAAAAATATCAATTCTAATACTTAAAAATATAATTCTAACATTAAAAAATATATATGTAAAAGTAAATTTTCCATAAAATAATGTAAATGTGCTTATGTCCTTAAAAATACACAAATTTTGGGGTGTTTTTAGTTTGTCACCAATTAAAAAAAAAACATAATTTTAATAACATAAACATAGTCCTTGTTTGGTTTGTTACGTGATTTTTAAATTATAGTTGTGACAACCGATTAATTCCGGCCTAAATTAAAAAAAAAAAAAAAAAAAGGAGGATCCCCAAATAAAGTGTATAGATAAAAAAAAAAGACCAAATCCTAATAATTCCGGAAATCACATAATCATCACTTTGAAGATGATCCTTTATCCCAACATTTTTAGTTGGATGAAATCACATGATTTATTTCTCTGTTATACTATAATTTTAATTGTGTTAGTTTTTTCGTCATTTTTTCTTCAATTTCAATTTCTAGTACTTTAGTTTTTCAATTGCTTTATTTGTGTTCATCCAATCAAATAAATATTTGTTATATTTTTTTAGCATTTAATATTATTTTTTAATTATTAATTGATGATTTGTGAAATTAAGTTAGCCACTCTACTAAAATTCCTCTCAATTTTTATTTTTAAATATTTTATTTTGTATATTTTGAAAAAATTAATTGCTTATTTGAATAATAATAATAAAAAGTTATAATGAATCCTAATTGGGCAAGATGATTACTAAATAATATGTCTAAATTAATATAATCACAAGAAATTGAAATTGAATAAAAGATGAAGAATAAATTAAAAAAAATTGATATGTTTTGACATTTTTAGTCCCAAAATGTAACGGTCGTTAAGTGCCTGGTTAGTGTTGGGACTAAAAATATCGAAACATGTCATTTGGGACCAAAAATATCCAGAAATATTATCTTGTAACAAAAAAAAGACAATTGAGATTAAAAGTGTGTCCCTATAATAATGGGATCAAAAGTGAAATTTACCTCATTATATACGGAATATATGATACAAAAGCAAACATAAAATTGCACCTTTTTAAATTTTATGTTATATTTTAGTGTTTATTTTTTTAATCCGTGTCAATTACACTATTAAATTTTATAATATATTTTAATTTCCGTCGTGATATTTTTAATGTACAGATGGAATGATTAAGAAAAATTAAAGAGCTCACACCCCTAATTTAACGAAAAAGAACATTTTTCATAATTATTAAAAATAATATTACCTTCAAGTCATGAAAGTAGACCTACAAAATACAAGAAAATATTTGGGAGCCAGGACAACAATCTATTGGTACCTCGTCACGGCTAGCTTTAATTTGTATTTTACAACTGCATTCATCCTTATACTAGTAAATGTTATCACCTGTTTCATTCAATTGTTTTCCTCTTATTATGTTTAGGTTATATCCTTTATTATTATTTTTTACTCACACACACCCGATCTATGGTATTGATGAAATTTAAACCCGTAACCTTTGATCTCCAAACAACCTCACTCCACCATTAAACGATCCCCACCAGGACGGTTATATGCTTTATTGCTTATCTTTGATTAATTAATTTTTTACAATTTGAAGATACATATCCTAGACAGATCTATGTATTTAGTTCTCTTTTGTCTTTATGTAAATATTATATAAAGTAGTCGAGCTATATATATATATATATATATATATATATATATATATATATATATATATAATTTTTCATATATGTTTCGTAGCATTTTTAAAATATAAATTTATATGTTATATAATCTCCGATAATTTTATAATTGAACATTTTCATTTATATTAATTGTTAGACAAATTCTTAATTTGTCTATTTTGTTAGTCTTTAAACCTATTAATAATATAAATATGTAACGACTCAAATTTTTCCAAACGTCAGTGATAATGTACATATTAAATTAATTACATAAGATCAACACGATCACAAGTGTCAAATGATGTAAATTAAAATTTATATCTTGCTCAATAATTAATTTTGGAAAATATAAAGTGAGTATTTATAGCACATTTGCCACATTACAAGAAAAAGTCCAAAAACCAAACTAACATTGGCCTTCAATTTTTAATTTCCGTGAAAAACAAAATCAGTCCAAAGTTCGTGTTATTTAATGCAATTTGGTGTCTATGTAGATGCACACTTGACAATCTTCTGCCGCCACATCAGATTTAGCTGGCCAAAATTTGAAAATCATGTGAAAAATCAAACAAGAGCAAAGTTTATGTTATTAAATAATATGTTGCATTCAATATATATAGTACTCTTGCAAATTGAAGAATTATACATTATATTGTTCATAATTTAAAATTATAAACTATTGGTAGTATGAAATTAAATAAGATATATATATATATATATATATATTTAATATTCAATTATCTATACTTGTTTAAATTTAATCCAATAATAAAATAAGAATTTTGACAATTTCCTTGTCATGTTCCAAACACAGAATAAAGATTCTGTTAGTAATTATTTTCCTCATAATCACATTCTCAAAAATCATATTTGAATTTTTTTTTACTTTCCTACCAACCAAAAGAGCCCTAAGGTTTTAAATTGTCCTCTCTTTGATTATTTGATAAATTTAGCCTCATTTACTTTCTAAAATGACTCACATTGTCTATTTTGTGGATGAGAAAATTAATACCATTAACAAACATCAATACATATTTTTCTCATACATTATGATCTTTTCACATACTCTTTATACATAATGTTACACACACTGTACAATTAACCAAAATTGCAACAATATAATAAATTAAAATTAATAATTAATAAAATAATAAATACCCATAAATTTATCGATAAAATAATATATTTAGAATAATAATATAATATGAAAATCCAATATTTATAATATATACATATATATTTATTTGGATAATTTAGAGAATTATATTAAATTTTCCAATTAGATGATTTGATGATGGACTCTATAGATAGAGTTCGAACCTTCATTTATGCAGATGATAATGTTTAGATTAAAATAATTTTATAAATTATCTCTTTCTTTATATATATATATATATATACACACACTGACTTTTCCATATTATATCATTATTATGTATTTACTCTTTTATTAATAAATTTATGGATATTTATAATTTTATTAATTATTAACCATAATTTATTAATTTTGTTGCAATTTTGCTTAATTCTAAAAATGTATGTAAGATTTTGTGCAAAGTTATATGAAAAGATCCTAGTGTTTGAAAAACATTTATGTTCATGTCTGTTTGCTAATGGTATTAAGCCATTTTATAAATTCGAGGAACTAAATGGGTAAAATAATAAAAGAAGGTGACAATGTGAACTTTGTATTTGACCTTTCACCCCTACTACATTGTGTGCAAAGAGCAAGTAGTTTTCATGAGTTCTTGTTAAAAAAAATGGGGAAAAGGTATAAAAACACATTTAATGTATTGACCCAGTATTGATTAAACACTATTTAAAATATGACTCGACTCATTCGGTTCCTTAAACTATTTTAAATGACCCAATTGGCACCTTAAACCATTTTAAATGATACATTCGGTCCATTATATTAAAAAAATATTATTTTTTCTTAGTAATTAAGGTTAATTAATATGCAAATTTTGGCGGAGCAATTCGAGGCTAAATTTTATAATATAATCTATAGTTGTCTATTGAACAAATTGAAACTATGACAAATTATATAGCCCATACTTTGAGTTTCAAATCCCTCATTCAGCTTTAATATTTGACGTTATTAATGTAGAAATTTTCAATCTACGTATTGAATACAAATACTCACCTCTGAAAATTATACATCTAATTACTCCTTTATCCGACATCCAATTTAGGCATTGAGAGAGAGCATATGGTGAGATATGGTGAGAGCTTTCCAACCATAATATTGCATGATTTTATTACATGAATAATTCGGAATTATAGGTTGTAAAAGTTTTTGCACATTTAGTTAACATTTATAACAAATATAAAATTAGTATTTTTAATGGAAGTATTTATTTGTAAATACTTTAAGGGCCGACTGTACTAAATCATACTTTAAGTGCCTAATGGGGTCAATATTTTAAATGTCTTTTTTATCTTTTCCTTTTAAAAAAATAAGAACATAAATATATCACAATGTTTAATACAATTCAAAAGTGTTGGGAAGAAAACGGTTGTCATTTTGCGATCAATTTTAACTCACAACAATAATTGTTTTGGGGTAATAGCTAATTGATTTAAAAACTGAAAAGGATCAGTCCATTATATCATTAAATAATTTTTCCTACTATATAGTATCAGCAACTGTTCTTGTTGATGGGGACCTAACTTCTATTACCAAATTGAACTTCAAAATAATTCAGTGACTGGTTGAATAATAATACTGCTCTGTGCGACTGGCTGGAAATAAAATGCTTCCATTAATGGGAATAAATATAAAGGCTCCAGAGTCAAAGTCATATCTTTTTTTTCTTTAGTCAAGAAAATATTAATTTTACCTGTTGCAAATTGTTTAAATAAAAATAATATTAATTCTATTTGGTCTGTTATTTTTGTATTGTATATTTTCCTTCTCTATTTTTTTCTTTTTTGGTCTTCTCCCAGATTTCATTTCAACCTTCTCCTCTTTCTTAACTTTATGGCTTTTTCTATTTTAATAATTTTAGGATCTCATTTTCACTTATTTTACATTGACAAATTTGTTTTGCTATTTTTTTCGAATCTTTTTATTTAAAGAAGCTATTGTGATATTATAATTCAAATATTATATTTTCTATACCATTATATGTCGGAAATCTCCATCCTACACCGTGTGATGATATCCACATGAAGAATCATAATCCTGTTAAATTTACATTCTACATGGCACAATCTTACCCTATATATGTGATTATTACTCACGACGTAAGAAGAATTTCCCAATTAATCATATACATTAAGCTCCTAAATTCTAATGAAGTAATGCTCACCTAGCTAGTTTTTTTTTTTCTTTTTTTCCTTTTTAACACCAGAAGACCTAGCTAGTTAGTGTATAGGGTACACATGAGGCATTATTTGAACCTTAATATCAGTTGCTTATGGAGATGTTCACAGCAAATCTGCAAAATAATTGTGCATGCATTTGTATTCGTGTGTATAGTAATATTTGATAATATATTCTAAAAAACCCATAATGATAGGTCTGTATGCAATTATTGTGATGAACTTTGAAATGAGGACTAAGAGTTGCACTTGTGTGCATCAGATCTTATGTGCGGCTAAATGCCACAAGTGCGTGCAGCGTATGGACGTCACGGGCCTATAATTTTTTTTTCTTGCTGAATTTTTATTGTTTTTAATGTTTTTCCTATTTTCGTTTTCTTTTGTTTTTTTTTAAATTTTATATCTAAAAATAAAGTTAGGGAACTCTAAAATTGAAGTGAATTGATTTAATTTGCTTGAAATAAATATAATTTTATACCATGAAATGAAATTAATAAACCCTAAACTAAAAGTGAATTAATATTTTTTTTAAATCTGGCAACTCACGCGATAGCTTGTCCAATGCTAACATTTGGACTCGTGCATTGTGTTAGATAATTAATTAATTTATTTATTTCAAAATCAATATAAGCGGTAATTGAAATGTAAAAAATCAAATTTTGAAATAAATATATACTCTACAATGGAATTAGTAGACCTTAAAATAAAAGTGATTTTTTTTTTAATTTCAACAACTCATATAATGCAATCGCCCAACGGTAACGCGTGGGCTCGTGCATTTCGCTCGCTTTTACAACTTAAATATTACTCCTAATTGAGATTAATAAAGCTTAAAAAACATAAATTCAAAAAACACAAAATAAATCCCTAAAAAAAATCTAAAACCCCCCTAAAAGAATTATGAACCCAAAAAAAAGCCCTAAATTTCTAAAGTCTAAACATTAATTGGAATGGAAAAAATTACAATTTGAACTAAATAAACTAGTATAACATAACTAGCAGATCCCTTACTTTTTAAGAATATAGATGATACTTTTTGAATTTTCAGTAAAGCTTGTTAGTGTTGCAGTTGAGACTGATTTTGATAGATATTTTTTCTCTGGGTTTGATCCACGAATTTGGTTGACCCATCTAAAATAACATTTATATACACATTGTGCGTGCAAGTGTTTGTGAATGACTAAATATTATTTTATAATAATTGGCGATCCGCGTCGACCCGAGTCAAAGTGAATTGAGCCATGAATTTAATTGGATTGTCTAAAATAATGCTTATAAACGTACACCTTATGCATGCAAGTGTTTGTGGATTAGTAAATCTTATTTTATAATAATTGGTGCTCGATCACTGAAATAGACACGGTACGCGGTTGTTGAACAGGTAATGTGTGTATATCTTGTTATTAATGGTTGTCACCAACTTCCTACATCATATGGGACATGAGTGTGGAAATGTCAAACATCTCATAATTTAGTTCTCCTTTAAAACATTTAAGATAGAGACTGTTTCAATCTCCTATGGGCCCATATATAGCTACTGATTTTACACGCGACCCAACCGTTTTTTTTTAATCAGAATTCTGCCTTAATTCCTTGGAAAATTTTTACGATTGAAAACTGACTTATATATTTATAAAATTTAAAAAATCAAGTTTCTAATTTTGACCACCTCTGATAACACAACTCTTTCTATTCTTATTTATAAAATTTAAAAATCAAGTTTCAATCACCGCAAAATTTAACGCGATATGGTAGAATTATCATAAAAATAAAGTAATTGGGATCACATTACTTTTATGTATAAATTAACATATTAGTATAATTTACTCTGTGTGTGTGTAGATATGCATTAATATGGGAACATAACCCTTGTGTCTAAATTGTGGATGAATCCTAACCATAATTTGTTAAAATTTATGGTTATTATTAGTTTTGGAGAGAATTAAGAAAGGGGTAAAGTTTATTTAGGCAATTTAAATTTCAAATTTGGGTAGTTGAGCAAGTTTTAATAGATAGGAGAAATTTGGGCTATTTGTACTTTATCATGTACCCTTATTTGTAGTGAGTGCCAAAAAATCAATTTAAAAAAAAAATCTGAAAATCTTTTAAAAAGTTACCACTATTTGTACTTTCAACCCTAAACTCATTAAAGGAATATTGAATATTTTAAAATTTGGATAAAAACAGACTTTCATTCCCTCTCTCTATTGTTAACGTTACAAGCAACGATAGCAAAAAAAAAAATTATCTTCACGCCATAGCCATTCCCATCACCCTCTCACTTCATCATCTCTCAACACAAGTAGGTCGGCATTCAGATGTGAACTGGAAGAGAACAGTTAATATTGGTCCCGGGGCAAGTCAGAATCAGTTTAGAGAGAGGGTGAATAAACTTATTTCAAAACTGAATTATAAATGCGGAATATTCAGGGTCCATTTTGACTCGCGGAGTTATCCGTGCTTTGTGGAGATCAGTTGAGATGATTTGCTAGCTCAGAGTGTTGTGTGTGCTTGAGGTGTGCAGTTTTAAACTTGCAACTGAAACTGAAAATTAAAGCAGAGCACACAAGCAATTTATAGAGGTTCGAAGCTTAACTTCTACGTCCTCTCTTCCTTCCGCAGAAGGGCAATTCACTATGCAAGTGTAAAGTTTTTTTATTACAGCTACACAGTGAAGACAAACTATTGAACCTGGCGAACGACAACTTTACGAGTCACGGCCTCCTTTTCAGCTGGTGCTGTCCCGGAAACAGCGATCCAACGAATGTAGCCTCCTCAGTCGGTAGGTCGACAGCTCACACTTGCGATCCCCAACTGCTCATTGGAGAGATAAGGTGCTATTTCCTGTCTTTACACGATTTTAGATCTCACTCGATCTTCAAGAATACAGTCCTGAAACTGGTATTAACTGATATGCTCCTTTGCGCGTCTGCGGCTGAGCTGGGTAGTTGATCTCTGTAGCACTTGAACTAAGAGAGTTGTTCTGACTGGAAATCTTCAACAACTAGCTTGATGAGCGATCTGGCTCCTTCTCTTCAGTTGGACTTTTGATTCTTCTGAGTTTTGAGCGTGAAGTTTTAGTGCTTTGGCGAACGTCTTCGCGGAAAGTTTTAGTTAAAGTTATCTCCAAAATTGTCAAAAGTCAACAATCACCTTCTGGGTAGCTCACCTTTTATAGATGAGTGGCTGATGACCATTGATGATCACTGTGTGATCATAAATGATAAAGCCGTTGAGGGACTTTCATTTAAAGAGAGTCGTTGAGTTGTCTTTGCTCTTCTGACGAGCTTTTGTTTCAAGATCTCGGTTGCATTAACTTCAAGATCTTCTTTGGCTTATCTGAAATTTGAATTTCAGTAACAACTTCTATCTTGATCTTCAGTTCTGAACTTTGTCTGGCAGTTGGAATCTTCAGTTCTGTGTCTGTCAGTTTTGCGCGTCTCTTGGCAGTTTGGAAAGCTTTAGTTAAGATCATCTTCAGCTGGCAGTTCTGGGCTTGGGCTTGATGCCTTCTGAGCTCCAGTTTGATTTGCTTCAGCTAGCAATTTGAACCAGTGTTCTTTAGCTCGCATTCTGGACTTGTGTCCCTTCAGTTTGAACTTCCTTGGACTGGTCTTCAGTTCGGTTACTGGAGCTTCATCAGTTGAACTTCAAAACTGATGCGTCTTTAGCTGGTATCCTTTGAACTGGTACTCCATCAGCTGGAACTTCATTCTTCAGCTAGAACCTTCGAGCTGGTATTTCCTTCAGCTTGTACCTTGGTCTCTTTTTCAGCTGGTATGTTTCCTTCAGCTAGAACTTCCTGAGCTGGTATTTCCTTCAGCTCGGACCTTGGATTGATACACTTCTTCAGTTGGTATTATCCTTCAGCTGGTATCTCTTGAGCTGGTATTCTCATCACAGCTCGAACCGATGTGGTCTTCAGCTTGTATTCTCTTCAGCTGGTATTTTCCTTCAGCTGGAATATTCTTCAGCTGAAATTCTTCTTCAGCTGGTATTGGGCACTTCTGAGCTGGTGCCTTGAACTGGTATTCCTCTTCAGTTCATCACTGTAGACTGGTGGCATTTGGCACTTCTCTTGATGGTACCTGCAACTTCCAGTGCTAACTGATCTAGCAAGCTACAGTTTCTTTTACATAGCCCTTTGTGGCTAGATATTTTCTTCTTCTCTCTGTTCTTTTCTCTCTCTTTTCTTTACTAAGCTCTTGGCTAGTTTCTTTCTTTTCTCCTTTCTTTTCTCTCGTTTTCTTTTCTCTCTTTTCTTTTATTTTTCTCACATGGATTGATTTATTTTAGCTTTGATAGCTCGATTTTTTATATAATCATCCTTAGTTTTCTGTTTAATTTCTTTTCAGTTCTTCAAAGCTCTTTGCGTATTTTGACATATCATCAAAACCCCTTGTCAGAAAAACCTTGATAGTTTCTCTTAACAATTTTCCCCTTTTTGAGGATGTCCAAAACATGGCAAAATTGAGCTGATGGAAAAACTGATTGAGAAATTTTTGAGTTGTCCATAAGGACATAATCAAGCAAGAAAAATTGTTAGCTAAGAAATTGATTATATAAACTGATTAGATATCTCTCAATCTACAACAGTTTGTTCTTCCTCTTCTTCTTCTTCTTCTTCTTCTTCTTCTTCTTCTTCTTCTTCTTCTTCTTCTTCTTCTTCAGTTTCTAGCTCTTCAGCTGATGCGCTTCTTCAGCTGGTATCTCATCTCCTATTTCACCTATTCCACCAGTTGCTAGGCTCTCCTATTTCTCTAGCACTAGCATTCCTCCAGATTTCTCCCCAGACTTTCCCTGAGACAATTGTCTCTCATCCCTGGCAGCTCTTCTGTAACGCCCTGATCTCGGGAGAAGAACAGGGGACCGGTGCGCTACCTGGGGGAAGGAGGAAGGGGTTGTTGAACAGAAGCAATCATATAAATAGGGTTAGTGCCCCAAAAATTTGGGCAGCATAACCTCTATAACTGGATCAAACCACGCTTTAAAAGCGTCTATAATGACTCAAACCAGATACCAAGACTTATGACATAAAATCATCAAATAATAACCAAGGCAAGTTTAACTTAGATAACAACAGTTTAAAGGTTAACTGTTAATAGGTAAGGCATGAAAAAGGCCATATATATGTCTGTCCAATACATGAAGTAAAGAGATGCCCGACTTTTGTCTGTCTTGAAAGTAATATAAAGCCAGGCTTTTGCCTTGACATGGAAAGTAATGTAAAGCCAGGCTTGTGCGTCTCTGAATAAGGAAAGTAAATAAATGCCAGACTTTTTCCTGTTAGATACGGAAAATAAACGGGATTCGGAGAACCGAACACTTCGTAACAATAAAGGCAATGGGATTCGGAGAACCGAACACTCCATAACAGTAAAGAAAATGGGATTCGGAGAACCAAACACTACATAACAGTAAAAATAATGGGATTTGGAGAGCCGAACACTCCATAATAGTAAAGAAAATGAGATTCGGAGAACCGAACACTCCATAATAGTAAAGAAAATGGGATTCGGAGAACCGAACACTCCATAACAATAATCAGAGTAAGCGGACAAGAACGCAGTGCATTTATTAAGACTCAAAAGGTAACCATGTTCTCAATTAAACTCCACACATAAAAGAAATATACACATCAAAAGATAGCCCTTCAGGCTTAGCACCGCCGTCTATCATCCCGCAGCTCATCCTGAAAATATTTGAAAAGATTTGGGTGTGAGTACTAATGCACTCACTGGGTAGTTTTGAGAAAAACCTTCACAATCATTTTATAAAACAAAATACCCAATCATATTTTAAACATATCATCGAAAGCTTTTAAATCAGAAAATTTGTGAATTCCATGTATACTAAACCATTTTAGTTCCATCATTGCTCGCCACTCTCCCCTAGAACGCTTACGGTGAATCGGTTGGTGTCCACAACCCGGCTGCTTAAGATTGGACACTGCCCTGTTTGCTTGGGGCTCGATATCCTGAACAATTGTAATTTCTTCACCAAAAACAGTAGTAAGACTTAGATGAGTCAGGAGAGCACATCAAATACAGTCATGAGTTGGATATTCAATCACATTCATTTTATAAATATCAGGGCTTAATAACCCGAAATATATTTTTATATAATAAAAACCCACCTAGTAATCTTATCTGGATATCTAGATCTAGATTCCAATTCTAATCTCAACTAGAAATCTCCTTCTTCTGTGCCTACAAGATTATCTGATAACTTAAGTTCGATGAAAGACTACCATTAGGTCAAAATCTAACCTTTCTTAGCTACAAAGTAAATATTATAATATCTACTATCTGAATACGCAGCATTCGGTTCATCAAAATATTTTGATTCTTAAGGGAACTTTACTCAGGACATTTTTATAAAGAAAAACCCTTTATGATGTTTTGGCATACAGAGTGGTCAAACTCGTATCCTAAAATTAATTCGGTACAAATAAATTCATACCGTAAGATCCGCCCATTGGAAAAATATGAAACTTTAGATAAAAATACTATATTTTGAGACGGAACAACTTTTGAGACTAAAAATACGATAGGGCTATCCATGAAGGATAGATGTGAAAAAGACTACAATTTAAAATTTAAATATCGAAAATATACCCGAAATTAAAAAATGACAACATGGAAAATGTATACAAAAATATATAGAATATAAAACTCTAAAGGCACTTTTTCATTTGGCGACCCAAAAGGATCGCCGATTTGAGGCAGTTGGTGTGGCGGTAATGGAGAATTGGTGGCGGTAGTGTTGATTGTTGGTGTCTTGGTTGGCGTGAGGTGGTTGTAATTGTTGTGATGGTTGGCGGTGGTGGGATGATTAGTTTGATGGTGGCTGGTGGTGATTATGATGGATGATGGTGGTGGTGGCATGAGGTGGTGGTGGTTGGCGGTGGTGGTGATCTTTGGTACGGTCACGATGATTTTTCATCGTGATCGTCCGTCAATTCATCTTTTCAATTACGTATTCGTAATCTACACAATGACACCTTCAAAATGATTATTTTAGAATTAAAATAGGGAACTAGGGACGTACCTTTTCTAGAAGCTGCTCGGCGTTTCGATTTTGAAAAAGAATGAAAAATGAAACCTTAACCTCCTATTTATAGAGGAAAAATAAATAGGATAATAATGAATAAAAGAAGGAGAATAATGATGAAAAAAGAATAGGATAATTACGAATAGGATAATATTTGAAAAAGAAATTGGATAATGACGGGTGTGCCTTTTTCTATTAAAAGTTGTGCCAAGAATTCATTTGAACTCGAAATTGAAAAATTCAAAGTTTGGCACGATCCTTGAAACTTTTTTTCTATGAACCCGAGAAAAATATCAGAACATATTTTTAAAGCAATTTTTGACCAAATTAAATTTTAACAGATTTCCCTGACTGCGATTTTCCTTTATTTGAATCCTTTAAGGACCGAATTTATTTTCTAACTTACCAGAGGGTAACATAAGTTGAATTAAACCTTCTAAAATATTTCGGGATATTACATTCTACCCTCCTTAATAAAAATTTCATCCTGAAAATTGCGTACCTCTATTGGGTAAATCAGGGTACAACTCCTTGATTCTGCTTTCAAGCTCCGAAGTAGCTTCCTCTCTCCCGTGGTTATTCCATAGGACTTTTACTAGTGATATTTGTTTATTCCGTAATTGCTGAACCTTTTGGTCAAGAATAGCCTCTGGTCTTTCTTTATATGATCAATCCTGGTTCAAGACTATCTCTTCATTCTTTATAACGCGTTTAAGATCAAACACGTACTTTCTCAATATTAAGACATGAAAAAATTATGAACCTCAGCTAGACTTGGCGGTAAGGCTAGTCTATAAGCTACCTCTCCAACTCGTTCCAGAATTTCAAAGGGTCCAATATATCGTGGTCTCAATTTTCCTCTTTTGCCAAAATGTATAATTCCTTTAGTAGGAGATATTTTAAGAAAAACCTCATCTCCAACATTAAAATAAAAATCCTTTCGACGTTCTCAGGGCCCAATATCTTTCTTTCACCTACTTCATCCCAATAAAGTGGTGGTCTACATCTTCAGCCATACAATGCCTCATATGGCGCTATTCTAATGGTTGCCTGATAAGTGTTGTTATAGGCGAACTCTACTAAGGGTAAAACATTTTCCCAACTTCCACCTCTATCAGTTACAACTTCTCTGAGCATGTCTTCTAGTATTTGTATTGTCCTTTCTAGAAGTAAATCTGGTATCTCGGTCAGAGGTGATCGAGACAGGTACTCCGTGTAATCGTACAATCTCTTTCACATAGAGTTGAGCCAACTTATCTAGTCCAAGTGTCATCTTTATTTGCAAAAAGTGCGCGGATTTGGTCAATCGATCAACAAAGACCCATATCACAGTGTTTCCTCGCACTGACTTTGGTAATCCTGCTATAAAATCCATGTTGATATGTTTCCATTTCCATTCTGGGATTTCAAGTGGTTGTAATAATCTTGATGGTCGTTGATGTACTGCATTTACTTGCTGACAAGTTAAGCATCGTTCAACAAATGAAGCCACTTCTCTCTTCATATTTCATCACCAGAAGTTTCTCTTCAAATCTCTATACATCTTTGTACTTTCAGTGTGAGCCGTATATGGAGTATCATGAGATTCCATCATGATTTCATTCTTTACCTCTTCATTGTGGGGCACACATATTCTTCTCTCATACATGAGAGCATTGTCATTTGCTTCAGCAAATCCCTCTGAATCCTCAGATCTTACTTTCAGTCGCATCTTCTCCAGAAATTGATCCCCTCTTTATGTTTCCATAATTCATTTTCTTAAATCGGGTTTAGCTATTAAAGCATCTATAAGTCCTTTGGTAGAGTTTGGTGGTTGAAACAACTGTAGCTTTAGTTTTTGAAATTCTTCAATTAACCTTTCTTCTTGCGTTAGGAAACAACCTAACTCTGCTTTTTTTTTCGGCTAGGGGCATCTGCCACAACATTTGCTTTACCGGGGTGGTAGAGAATAGAACAATCATAATCCTTAACTAATTCCAACCATCTTCTCTGTCTCATGTTTAAGTCCTTCTGTTCAAAGAAATATTTAAGACTCTTATGATCAGTGTAGATTTAACATCTGACACAGTATAGATAATGCCTCCAAAATTTCAAGGCATGTACCACAGCTACGAGCTCTAGGTCATGAGTGGGATAATTCAACTCATGTGGCATAAGCTGGCAAGATGCATAAGCAACGGCTCTCCTGTCTTGCATTAGCACACACCCTAACCTTAGCTTAGACGCATCTATAAAGATAACAAATCCTTCATTCCCTTCCGGTATAACCAATATTGGAGCTGTGGTTAGTATTTTCTTAGGTTCTTGGAAATTTTTCTCACATTCCTCAGTCCAGATAAACTTAGCCTTCTTTTTCAACAATTGTGTCATTGACCTTGCCAATTTAGGAAATCCCTCAATAAATCGTCTGTAGTAGTCTACCAACCCTAGGAAACTTCTTATCTCATTTGCACTGGAAGGTGACTTCCAGTTACTTACTGCTTCAATCTTAGCAGGATCCACTTTGATTCCTTCTGATGACACAATATGGCCAAGGAACATTACCTCATTGAGCCAAAATTCACGCTTGCTAAATTTGGCATATAATTTCTCCCTCCTCAGTGTTTCCAGAATTATATGTAGATGTTCTTAGTGTTGTTCCTCACTTTTTGAATAGATAAGAATATCATCTATAAACACAAAAACAAAGCTATCCAGATATGGATGAAAGACTCTGTTCAGCATATCCATGAACACAACAGGTGCATTAGTCAACCCAAATGGCATCACTAAGAATTCATAGTGGCCGTAACGTGTTCGAAATATTGTCTTAGGCACATCTTCTTTTCTTATCTTCAATTGGTGATAACCTGAACGTAAATCAATCTTTGAAAATACGTTAGCTCCTCTTAGTTGGTCAAACAAGTCATCTATCCTTGGCAAGGGATACTTATTCTTAAATGTCACCTTATTCAACTCCCTATAGTCAATACACATTCGCAATGTACCATCCTTCTTTTTAACAAAGAGAATAGGCGCTCCCCATGGTGAGACACTAGGTTGTATGAAACCTAAGTCCAACAGCTCTTGTATTTGTACTTTCAATTCTTACAACTCGCTAGAGGCCATTCTATATGGTGCCTTAGATATCGGAGCTGCTCCTGGTTCCAAGTCAATGGTGAATTTAGTTTGCCTATCGAGCGGTAGCCCTGGTAGGTCTTGTGGGAAAACATCCTTGTATTCTCGAATGATAGGGACTTGATCTATCATTACTCCCTCTTTCTCTTTTCCTACTAGGTTAACCAGAAAAGCATGGCAACCTTCTTTTCTCATTAGCTTTATAGCTTTGAGGGCTGAAATAACTGATATCTTTAAACCCATCTTGCTCCAAAGAAAATTACCTTTAGTTCTCCTGGCTTCTGGAATATGACTTCTCTCTCATGACAACGTATAGTCGCATACGTTGCAGTTAGCCAATCCATTCCCAAGATTATATCAAAATCCTTCATGTCGATTACGTATAAATTCGTGATGAAAATCTTTTTGTTAATCTCGAGTTCCAAATTCAGGCACATTCTTTTAGCTAAAACAGTTTTTCCAGAAGAAATGCTAACTTTTAAGGCATTAGTAGCATCTACTTGTCTAAGGTTTAATCTTTCACTAGCTTTTTCTGAAATGAAAGAGTGTGTAGCTCCAGTATTAAATAAAGCGAGCACATATATATTAAACATGTTAATCATACCTGTCAAATTTTCTGGAGCTTGCTCTGCATGCTGTTGCTGAAATGCATATGTCTTAGTTGGCTGTGGGGCGCGCTGTCCTTGGTTTGACTTAAAGTTTCCTTGCTGATTTGTCCTTAAGTTTCCACCCTGATTAGGCCTAGGAGTTTTCCCTTGGTTAGGCCTCTGATTTATATTTCCACCTTGTGCTAGTCTAGGAGGAATACCTATATTTCCTTTACTCCTAGGACAATCTCGAGCAAAATGTCCAGGTTGATGAAAGAAGAAACATCCATCTGTATTCCTCATACACTTTCCTGAATGAAACTTCTGGCAGATGGGGAAGGAAGTCCTATTTCCTTGTTGATTTTGTTGCCCATAATTGGTATTTCCCTTGACCCACTGTTGCTTATTTTCCACTGCGTTTCTATCCTCCCATTTCCGCTTTCTCTTCAGATCTTGGGAAGATTGTTATGGCTGGGTTTTCTCAACTGGCATAACAGATTCTATGTTCAAAGCGCGATGCAGTGTTTGCGCATACGACATCTTATCATGCCCCAAAAGAGTCATGCTGATTTCTGGCTTAAGGCCCTTCCTAAACTTCTTAGACTTCTTGCAGTCCGAGTCCACGAGATGTGGAGCATAACGTGAGAGTTGATTAAAAGCACGATCATACTCAGTAACCGTAGAGCTTCCCTATTGAAGGTTTCAGAATTTCGACTCTTTCTTTTCTCGATAGCAATCAGGAATGTATTTCTGATAAACTTCTTCCTTAAAGTCTTTCCAAGTAAATTCCTGCCATTGCTCATAAGTCATAGTTCTTTTTACCGACTCCCACCAATATTCTGCATCATCAGTCAGTTGAAATTGAGCACATGTAAGCTTTTCCTCATTTGTGCAAGACATGTAATCAAATATTCGATCCAAAGATCGAATCCATTTTTCTGCATCTATTGGGTCATCTAGCCCGTTAAAAGTAGGCGGATGATGTTGTTGAAAAGCTTCTTCTGCTCTTGATGCCGGTGTGGGGATTGGAATTGGTGTAGGTTGTCCATGGTTTTCCTGATTTTGTGTTCTTTTCTTAGGCGGCATTCTGGAAAATTTTTGGCTTCATAATTGACTAACATAAAATCCACTTTGTGCTAATTTAATACAAAGGTGAGATATCTTCTAAACTAAATGCTCAACAACATTTCTCACGCAACTCTAATCGGTCTACTTATTTGCAAAGGAAAGAACTTAGTCAGTCCACATTTTACATGAATCTTAAGAGAGGCACTTAAAATCTAATCTATGTGTATAAGTCATAATTGGCTATGTTCATCTACATTCTCAATCAAAACACTAGTTTCACATTCCATCTACACAAGCATTCTGGGTTTCCCATCAATTTATCATCATCACATTCTTTCAAATCATATCATGGACATATAGTCCCATTTAAAACATCATATTTCATTTCAACGTAATGCACATATATTCTCATTCAAAATAATAATACAATACCATCTGGGCACAAAGTCCCACAATTTTTACCATCATGGACAATAAGTCCATTTCATTCATAATCATCATCATATGGACACATAGTCCCAAAATGATACCATTATCCTTTTGAAACCATCATTGGCGTGACTTTCTCATAAATACCATCAATGTGGAGAATGATCCTTATCCGCATTTCCTTTTTGAAATAAGTAAACATAATTGAATCTCAAAAACATTTTAACTTGCGTACCTTTCTTTTTGAAGCAAGATGAGAGCGATGTAGGTGACGTGCTAGGGCTATCAGACAATCAATTAAGAGATAACACTGAGAAGTAGACTCAATCAACAATATGACAGGCCTGCAGAGTTGCAGCTTGCTCTGATACCACTCTGTAACGCCCCAATCTCGGAAGAAGGGCAGGGGAGCGGTGCGCTACTTGGGAGAAAAAGGAAGGGGTTGTTGAACAGAAGAAATCATAGAAATAGGGTTAGTGCCCCAAAAATTTGGGCAGCATAACCTCTATAATTGGAGCAAACCACGCTTTTAAAGCTTCTATAATGACTCAAACTAGATACCAAGACTTATGACATAAAATCATCAAATAATAACCAAGACAAGTTTAACTTAGATAACAACAGTTTAAAGGTTAACTGTTAATAGGTTAGGCATGAAAAAGGCTAAACATATGTCTGTTCAATACATGAAATAAAGAGATGCCAGACTTTCGTCTATCGTGGAAGTAATATAAAGCTAGGCTTTTACCTTGACATGGAAAGTAATGTAAAGCCAGGCTTTTGCCTGTCAAGAACGGAAAGTAAACAGGATTCGGAGAACCGACCACTCCGTAACAATAAAGGAAATGGGATTCGGAGAACCTAACACTCCATAACAGTAAAGAAAATGGGATTCGGAGAACCGAACACTCCATAACGGTAAAGAAAATGGGATTCGGAGAACCGAACACTCCATAACAGTAAAGAAAATGGGATTCGGAGAACCGAACACTCCTTAACAGTAAAGAAAATAGGATTTGGAGAACGGAACACTCCATAACAGTAAACAAAATGGGATTCAGAGAACCGAACACTCCATAACAATAATTAGAGTAAGCGGACAAGAACGCAGTGCATTTATTCAGACTCAAAAGGTAACCATGTTCTCAGTTAAACTCCACACATAAAAGAAATATACACATCAAAAGATAGCCCTTCAGTCTTAGCACCGTCGTCTATCATCCTGCAGCTCATCCTGAAAATATTTGAAAAGATTTGGGCGTGAATACTAATGCACTCAGTGGGTACTTTTGTGAAAAACCTTCACAATCATTTTATAAAACAGAATATTCAATCATATTTTAAGCATATCATGGAAAGCTTTTAAATCAGAAAATTTGTGAATTCCATGTATACTAAATCATTTTAGTTCCATCATTGCGCGCCACTCTCCCCTAGAACGCTTACGGTAAGTCGGTTCGTGTACACAACCCGACTGCTTAAGGTTGGACACTGCCCTGTTTGCTTGGGGCTCGATATCATGAACCATTGTAGTTTCGTCACCAAAAATAGTAGTAAGACTTAGATGAGTCAGGAGAGCACATCAAACATGAGTTGGATATTCAATCATATTCATAAATATCAGGGCTTAATAACCTGAAATATATTTTTGAATATCGAAAATATATCCAAAATTAAAAAGTGACAACATGGAAAATGTATACAAAAATATATAGAACATAAAACCCTAATGGCACTTTTTTATTTGGCGACCGGAAAGGATCGCCAATTTGATACGGTTGGTGTGGCGGTAATGGAGAATTGGTGGCGGTGGTGTTGATTGTTGGTGTCTTTGTTGGCGTGAGGTGGTTGTAATTGTTGTGATGGTTTGCGGTGGTGGGATGATTAATTTGATGGTGGATGGTGGTGATTATGATGGATGATGGTGGTGGTGGCATGAGGTGGTGGTGGTTGGCGGTGGTGGTGATCTTTGAAGGCGGTCACGGCGATTTTTCATCCTGATCGTCCGTCAAATCATCTTTTCAATCACGTATTCGTGATCTACACAATGACACCTTCAAAATGACTATTTTAGAATTGAAATATGAAACTAGGGACGTACCTTCTCTAGAAGCTGCTCAGCGTTTCGATTTTGAAAAAGAATGAAAAATGAAACCTTAAGCTCCTATTTATAGAGGAAAAATAAATAGGATAATAACGAATAAAAGAAGGAGGATAATGATGGAAAAAGAATAGGATAATTATGAATAGGATAATATTTGAAAAAGAAATTGGATAATGACGGGTGTGCCTTTTTCTATTAAAAGTTGTGCCAAGAGTTCATTTGAACTTGAAACTGAAAAATGCAATGTTTAGCACGATTCTTGAAACGTTTTTTCTATCAACCTGAGAAAAATATCAGAACATATTTTTAAAGAAATTTTTAACTAAATTAAATTTTAACAGATTTTCCTAGCTGGGATTTTCCTTTATTTGAATCCTTTAAGGACCCAATTTATTTTCCAACTTACTAGAGGGTAACATAAGTTGAATAAAACCTTCTAAAATATTTCGGGATATTACATCTTCGCCAGTCAGCTCCCCAGACTTCTCCCTGAGGGTGATGCTTCTCTTCTTGAGGAGTTCCTACAGTCCTCAATACTCCCCCCTGAGGTTGTACTTCCCCCTGAAACTGTGAGGGTTCCCCCTGAATCTCATCCCAGAGACTCAAAAACTTTCTTCCATCATCCTTCTCAATTTCTTCATTTTCTTCCCCCTTTTAGCATCATCCAAGAAGGTGTGCATGTGTAGATCAAATGATAGAATGAGAACATGTGGTAACAAGCTAAATGTGGTAGATAAGTTATCTTCAAACGGGGAGGGGTATGGTTGTTCTCTTGGTGGTGAGGGTAGCCAATTGGATGCTTCTGTGGTTGGCATGAACTTACTTTGATCTGGCAGTGGAGACTGAACATGGGGTTCAGTTGTCATCATGGCCAAACTTGGGCGGAGTTCTTCAGTTGGAGGTGGGTGGTTGAACTCTATCGGTGTGGAGGATAAGTTGGATGGCTTTGCAAATAGCAGTGGAGCTGTGGCTGGTCCTCCATTTCGGATTTTGTGGATCATTGAATCCATAATCTCTGAAAGAGTGGGAGTAGCCGTCGATGGATGATTCATCCAATTTCTGCTCCAGATTCATTCTGGACTTCAGAAGAATCATCCCTTCCTATCAAGCAGTTCAAACATAACTGCTTCATCAACGTGATATCCCCAGAGTGACCATCTGAGATATCTCCTCAGTTGAATAAAGAGATCGGAGTTGTGACTCTCAATGATGTGAAATCTGCTAAGCAGATTGTTGAGAGTTTCGTTGAAGCTTTCTTCAACACCATCCATGTAGTTGTTTTTCAGCTGGTTCATACTTAGCTGGCGCAGTTGATTCTGTTGTCATGTTATTATTTGATATGATTTGTTTTCCTTGACTGTTGGAAGTCAGTTTAGTCGGAGTGGAGGGGCCTTTTTTGTAGTGCGCTGCCTCCTTGATCGCTTGCCAAAAGGCTTCAGGTTCTTTCTTCTTTTGACAAAAATTATGGGGAGATAGTCTTTCCTGTCCAACAACTCGCCTCTCTGATGGAGAATTTGGATCTGATCACTTATGATCATGCTGATCCGGTTGAGAAACCCTAGTTTCTCCGTGAATGTTCCAGTTTGATGGTCAAAAGTGACCTTGCGAAAATTGTGGCACAGTTGTGATAGGATATACGATACCTAGTTAACTCTGCATCGGTTGTAGATGAGTGCCATTAGATGAGCATGTTCGGCACTAAAGCAAGTATAGTCCAGATTGCCTCTCAGACAGTGGATGACTATATCTTGGAGTTGGATGAACTCCAGCCGAAGACTATCTTTTAGAATGTGTGAGTAATCATTGTGCTCAACTCCTAGTTTCATCCATTGACTCCACAATTATGCTTAGTTAGGCATGACTATTGAGCCTGCCTGTTCACCTACTCCTGGAAGATGGAGAGTTTCTATCAATGTTTTCTTTGAGATCACGATCAGATATCCACTGACTATTGAGATTATGTTGTCGTTTCCTGTGATGTCGGAGTAGATATAAAACTCGACAACTAACTCAGGAAAGCATCATCCAAATCTTGGACCTCTTGTGAGAAACTGAAATAGTTCAGTTTCCTCCGCTGCTAAGATTAAGCGATGGAACTCATCAGGCTTAAGTCTCTTCATCTTGAAGTCCAGATCTATGAACTTGTCTCTTTTGAGATTGAGAACAAGCCTAGCTGGATCAATGTATTGAGCAGGCAATTCCATTCTATAAGAAAGAAAGTATTTCAGAGAGATTGAATGGATTATAGAGAGAGATGCAAAGCAATGCAAGGAGAGTTTTAGACAGATATGTGATATTTGATCAATATCTCCTTAGCATTTAAAAAAGCTCTACATGCATTTACTTCGAGTTGTGCCCGAGTCTCATCAACTGATCAGTTTAATAGATTTGACTGATGCTCAGCTGGCTTAAAGTTGATGATCATCTCAGCCGTCAATAATTTTAGCTTTATTTTTAGATCAGCGATTCAGATTTCATCCATTTGAAAATGGAATAGTTGCCATAAAGAACAAATATTTTATGCAGGATTTTGCTATTCATATCTCTCAAGCTATCAACTCACTTTCCAATTTAGTGGTTGATGTTGCTCAGTAGCATTAAAAGCTTGCTATCTTTGAGAGATCTCCCATTTGAAAATAATCTCTATTAAATTATAAAAACAAATGAATCACAACGACATTAATTTTATAAATAATACGCTTAAAGAATAAATCAATTTAAAATTTATCCTTGGTCAGTTGGGATACAGTCCAACTGATGACTTTTGGTGAACTGACGATGTGGCAACTGATCGATCAGTTCTTGTCATATCTTCTTCTTGGCCCCTGAAACTGATTCATCACTGAAAGAGTTACACCCGGCGCGCCAATTAGAATGAGCGTTTGTACTCCTTTTATTTAGTAAAAAAACAATCTTATTGGAAATTATATTAATGAAAGGCAATTGATTTATCTATTATGTTTGTTATTTAAATATTGTAATACATTTAGATAAATTCCCTAAACCAGTATTTAAAGGCAGTTATGCTCGTTGCAAAGAAGAAAAGGAAGCTCGAGACCCATAAAAATATGGGATTACATTTGATGTAATAGATAGGTCATTTTATTTAAAACCCTTAGATTGACCTTAACCTGTTTTTGGCTCAAAACGGGTTGCATAGGTTTGGACGTGATCATCCCACCGCTTTATGCATGTGATGCATGTTTTTATTTAATGTTTTATGTGTGGTATCATGTGATGAAATATGCATTAAATAAACCAACCTAGTTAATAAGTTTATGATGAGGTCTTGGAATTAATACCCCTAAGTTTATGAAACTTATTAAAGAATTTTGAAAAATTCAATTTCAAGTTAAATTGGACAAGTTGAGTAAGACTCATCGTTCCAAGCCTACCATCAAAAGTAAAGACATGACGATGCGACCACATTTTATCATTGGCCATGAGTCGTGGAGTGATTCAATGATTGGAAAGTTGTGATCTTTATCAAGTATAACGATACACATTAAATAGATTTATCACTACATTGACCATGAGTCGTGGGATGTTTTGATGCTCTATTTAAATGAATGTTTGATGAGTATAATTTGACACTTAGTACTATATGGGCTCATAAAATTGGGACATATAGGAAATAGTGAGGCAAAACAAATTTGAGGGTTATATAGAGATATAATCGTTAAAGAGTTGACCACTGATAAAAATATTTAATGGGCTCATAAAATTGAGGTGTGAAATATTATTATTGGACCTCAAACCTACTAAGAAATAATATTTCTCGGATTTCATTTGGGGTTATGAAATTTGAATGAAATAGTAGGAAACAATTAATTATTAAAGACCTTATATTAATTAAATATTTTTCCATAGTCTACTAATTTTCTGCATCTTAATTTGTAGATTATCTGCAAAATGTCAAAAAATCCATTATCACTGATTCTTGAACAAAACAAACTTACTGGCCCAAACTATGTTGATTGGCTTCGAAATTTAAAAATTGTTTTGAATTCCGAAAAGAGGGCTTATGTATTGGATACACCACTGTCTGATGAGCCTGACGAGGGCACTGCAGCTGAAGTACTTGAGAAGTACCAATGTCATTATGATGACGATCTGCAACTCGATGCTACATGTTAGCATCCATGTCGAATGAGCTTCAGAGACAAAATGCTGAAGTGGATTCGGCTCATGTGATCCTTATCCATCTACAAAAGTTGTACGGAGAAAGTGTTAGACACCAACGATATATGATATCTAAGGAGCTTTTCCAATGCCATATAACTGAGGGCTCTTCAGTTCAAATTCATGGGCTGAAGATGATAGCTCTTGTGGAGATGCTAGGATCACTTGGAGTCGAAATGGAAACTGAGTTGTATACTGATCTGATGTTGCAATCTCTTCCACCATCATTCGACACTTTTGTCGTCAATTTCACTATGCATAGTATGACAACTAGTCTCCCTGAGCTGGTTAATATGCTAGTGACGGCTGAGTCCACTATGAAGAATGACAAGTCGGTTTTTCATGTTGGTTCCTTATCCGCATCAAGAGCTCCAAAAGCTAAGACTAACAAGGGAAATGAAATGATGAAATATTCATCTAAACCAAACAAAATGAAAATAAAAATGAAGGTGAAGGCAGATGTGGAAAAGAAAAATAAAGCTATTCAATCCAATGACAATTGTCATTACTGTAACAAACCGGGGCATTGGAAGAGGAATTGTAAGGATTATCTTGCAAGTCTGAAGCGTTCAAGTATATACTTTTTTGAAGTTAACTTATCAGTTAACGATGCTTCCTGGGTATTGGATATCGGGAGTAGCTCACATCTTTGTAATGATTTACAGGTGATGGTAGGAGCTAAGAAGCTGAGCAAAGGAGATACAGTCCTGCGTATGGGCAATGGAGCAAGAGTTGCTACTTTAGCCGTAGGAACTGTGTACTTAGCTCTAAATAATAGTTTTAAAGTTGTTTTGAACAGTTTCTATTATGTGCCTAGTTTAATTAAGAACCTTATCTCTTTTCCAGTTATGGATAGAGAAAACTACGAGTTTTTTTATCAAAGATGGAAGGTGTTCCATCTTGAAGAATAATTCTATTATTTATTCTAGTGCATTGGTTAATGGTTTATATACTGCTATGCCTCAAAACCCTATTTTTCATTTTCAACAAAGTAAAAGAAAATATGATGATCATAGTTCCATTGAAATTTGGCACGTAAGATTAGGTCATATTTCTGAGAAAAGAATGAACAAGTTATCACATTTGCTTGGTCTTAGGAACAAGCAAAAGTTGACAACTTGTGAATCTTGCCTCAAAGGAAAAATAACCAAATCACCATTTGTGGGACAAGTGGAGCGAGCTAAACATTCACTGGATTTGATCTATATAGATGTATGTGGACCACTACGTGTTAGTGCCCGTGGGAACTACCGCTTCTTTGTAACCTTTACCGATAATTATTCTAGGTATGGTTATGTGTACCTGATAAGGTACAAATCTGAAGTTTTTGAAAAGTTCAAAGAATTTAGGTTTGAAGTGGAGAAACAAAGAGGTTCAAGTATTAAAGTTCTTCGATCTGACCGAGGAGGTGAATACTTAACTGGAGCGTTTCTTGATTATCTAAAAGAGAATGGGATTCTCTCACAGTGGACACCTCCTAGTACTCCTCAACTCAATGGAGTTTCAGAACGCAGAAATCAAACTTTGTTAGACATGGTTCGATCCATGATGAGCTTCACTGTGTTACCTCTTTCATTCTGAGGTTTTGCCTTAGAAACAGCGACACATCTAATAAATAGAGTACTGTAACACCCGGGTCTCTCACTACTCATTGGTCATTTTAGTACTTGCATTTTATGATTTTATGTAATTTTTAGAGAAATAGTTAATCATACGTGATATGTGATTATACCTATATGTCTAGTCATGATTTATCTTATTTTATATAATAGTTTGATAGTAGAATATATATATATATATATATATATATATTCTGCACCAAGTGTTAATTATATAATAATTAATGGTTGGAAAGTATTTTGATTATATAAATAATGTATAAAGGATAATTTAAAAAAAAAAAGGGGATTTGAGGTGGCAACTTTTGGTAGTGCCACCAATTCAATTAGAAGATAGGTGTAAGCTTATTGTTTTATGTTTATAAATTAATAAACTATATGATCTATATGTATGTACGTATTCATATTAATAGACCTATTATATATATATATATATATATATCTAAATAATTTTACAAGAAAAAGGGGATCTTGGTTGAAAAACAAAGGAGAGAATATTAGCCAAGCTTGATCATGTTAAGGTATCAAATTCAATTTATAATAAGCAATCTTTGTTTTTTTTTAACGTATTTATTTATAGTATACACATGGATTAACTATCTAAATTAAGTTAATAATTTTAATTAAAAATGGATCATGAGATTGATTTTCTTTAGATTATGGATATTTTATAATGGTTAATTGTATTTCAATTTAGTTATAAGTGAGACATGGTAATAATGATGTGAAAAGTGGCTATAAATGCATTGCCAAATTCAATTGAAATAAGCTGAATTAGGTTTAACTGATGTTGGGAATGATTAATTACTTAAATACTTGATTCCAACTTTATTAATTTATTATGTTGAATTAATGTTTGGATAATTTGATCTAGTAGTTAAGTATCGTATAAGTTATTTATGAACTGAAATATATACAAACAAAAATTAATTAGACCATTTAAATCATGTATTTAGATAATTTTTATTAATTTAAATGTAGTCGCAAGATCCATTCTCTAAATTGGACACAAATTAACTATACAAATAGAATTTCATTTATTAATTAGTAATAGTTAAAAATATTATTATTACTAAAACAATGAAAATATATGTTAAAGGTGAATAAATATTCAGATTTATTTTATTTTATTTTATTTTATTTTATTTTTGCTTATGAGTTGTGATCAATTATACAATTAAGAGTTGTAGGTAATATCATTAAATTAAATGTACACAATATTATTTATGGATTGACTTAAATAAAGAATTCAGATAAAGAATTTTGAGGGATAGCTAATTTGGAAATTTAACATGCAAAGAAGCTTATTAAGTTAGAAATTATTATCAATTAGTGATTTATGGTTCTAATTTTGTTTTGGTTAGATTTTGGAAAGAAAGCATCTAAGTTAGGATTGCAGATACTATAAGTCTTGGACTTGAGGTAAGTAGAAATCCATTTGCAACTACAATGCATGAATATATTATTATTTGATTATATGTGATTATTATTTGCTATTGTGTTTTATAATTTATTACCTCATAAATGTGTGGTGTAATATGCTTGTGGCGTTCTATCTATTTGCATAGAATATCTTGTACATGATCATGAGCATATGCATGCATGTCATGTAGATATTATCGAGTTGCATGCATGAAATGGTTTTGAGCGAAAGAAAATGTTTTGTTTGGGATTGGTCACCACCAGCCCGTGTTGTGCTGTATTGAAATTTGTGCCTCGAGTGGGATGACTTCCATGTGGGATCAAAGGGAACAGGCAGGGGGCGTGTCCCTTGGGGTCCAGGGAGGATGGTCCACTTCGACTGCACCTTTGAGGTGATGAGTGGCTGATGTGGGATGACTTTCATGTGGGATCAAAGGGAACAGGCAGGGGGCGTGTCCCTTGGGGTCCAGGAAGGATGAGCCACATGAGTGCACTAATCACATTCTGGCCAAGTGATATTGAATATATTATGAGCTCATGACTCATGTTGGTGTCTGGTGAAGGGAGCCAAGTTCCTAAACAATGAAAATGTTTATGAGATGAAAATATTTTATATCACGAGCATTAGCCATGGTGTGGTGTCTTCTTTATGCATCGTGTATGAGGTCGCATGCATGATTTCTGCTTACTGAGCTTTAGCTCATGTAATTCATGCATTGTAGGTGACTCAGATGAAGCATGAGAATGCATGGTGCGGGACGTGGAGTTTCTACAAGTTCCAGTGGGTCTATGTATATGGATTACGACCTGATGGGCTTTTGTTTATAAGCTTTTCGCACCACCTTTTGACTCTATTTTTGTTCAAGCGTGAAACTTCTTTGAAGTTCACTGTTTTGATTGTATATAACTTTTATTTTTCCTGGTGTACTCTTTTGACTTCAGAGTACTCTTTCTTCCCTTAATATAATTATGTAAATTATGTGTGAAAGTGAACCTTATCCTTTCTCGAGTGATCCAATACTTTTCTATTCTATTTCAAAAAAAAAATACTAGGCACACTCACATTATTAGTCTTTTCTTCTACATCCGTTTGAGGGTGCCACAGAGTGGTATCAGAGCCCAGGTCATACTTCTGTAGACTGTCCATGTACAAGATCTCTGGACTTGGGAACAACACGTACCTGTAAGTTTTATTTAATTGATTATTTATATGTATATCATAAGATTATGTCTATTGTGTTTGTATCAGACTACATATATAAGTTCTTTCATCATGGTGAGAGGTCGAGGTATGGGTGGTAGTGGTGAGAGAGCATCTGGTGAGGGAACTTCTAATCCAGGGATGGATAGAGATGCTATTATTAATAGACTTACCGAGCTTGTGGAAAGGCAGTCTGGACAAATTCAGGAGCTTATCCAACAGAGAGAGGCCAATCGACAAGACGTGAACGATGAAAATCGGGCATGCCATCAGGCTGAGCATGTGGAAATGGTTGGGGAAAGATTTAGGAAACTAAATCCACCAACTTTTGAGGATGCTTTGGATCCTACTTATGCAGAAGATTGGCTGAGAACATTAGAGAACATGTTCAAATATAGTAGAGTTCCTGAAGATGAAAAGGTTATATGTGCCACATTTATGCTACGTGGGAGTGCAGGACACTGGTGGGATACTATAACAAGCATTGAAGATGTTGCTGCCATGAGTTGTGAAAGATTCAAGGAGTTATTCAGAAACAAATATTTCACAGCCCCTATTCGCGCGCTGAAGATGAATGAGTTTATACAACTTAGACAGGGAAACATGACAGTTGGAGACTATATTCGGAAATTTGAACAATTGTCTAGGTTTGCGACGCATATGATTAACACTGAGGCACTTAAAGCTGAGAGATTTCTCGAAGGGCTGAAGCCAGAACTGTATAGAGATGTGAGTATGACAGGAGTTCAAGGAGCAACATACTCACAAATTGCCGAATGAGCTTTAGTTGCTGAACAAGCATAACTCAGGATCTTTCGTGCTCAAGAAACGCGACGTTAGCTTAGGCAAGGACAAGGGCAAGATCAAAGGTGGGCTAGAGGTGAAAGGACACAACCTTTTCTTCAGGGCCAGAGACCGGAGTTTTAACTAAGACAGGGGCAACGGTCATGGGATCAAAACAAACACCAACGAACAGATCAGGGTAAGGCACCTGCGGTGCAACCTACATGCCCGGCATGCGGTGAACAACATTCAGGAAGATGTTATGCTAAATCTCGTAATTGTTTCAAGTGTGGAAAACCGAGTCATGTTGTCAAAGCTTGCCCTGAGTCCTATCCTACTGCACAGAAGAAGGTGCCAGTTAGAGCATTTACTATCACTAAAGATGATGCAGAGATGAATCCATCTATTGTCACAGGTAAAATTTCTATCTTTGGAATTCCAACATTTGTATTGTTTGATTCGGGAGCTACACATTTATTTGCATCCACTGAGTATGTGAAGAGGTGGGGGTTGGATACCTGATATTGCTGCGACTAGTTATGACATAATGATACCTTCTGGCGAGTCAAAGCAAACTAGTCAAATTTTGAGGGCTTGCTCTATTCCCATAGGAAATAGAGAGTTATATGCAGATTTGATAGTTTTTGCGATGAATGACTATGATGTCATCTTGGGAATGGATTGGTTATCAAAATATTACGCGAGTATAAACTGTAAGAAGAAAGAAGTAATATTCCAACCACCTGGAGAAGAGCCATTTTCTTTTGTTGGGATTCTAAAGAAACTCAAATTTCCTCTGATCTCAGCGGTGAAAGCGCAAAAGCTTTTAAATAAAGGATGTGAAGGGTATTTGGTGAGTTTTATGAATGTTAAGGATCAAGGTCATTCCGTACCTAGTGAGGTACCGATTGTTCAAGAATATCTTGAAGTGTTTCCTGATGATCTTCAAGGATTACCACCTGATCGGGAAATAGAGTTCGTTATTGACCTTCATCCAGGAACCGCTTCAATATCTAGAACTCCCTATAGAATGGCACCGACTGAGTTAAAGGAATTGAAAATACAACTTCAAGATCTACTTGAAAAAGTTTTCATAAGGCCTAGCTTTTCACCATAGGGTTCTTGGGTTCTATTTGTTCGAAAGAAAGATGGTACTTTAAGAATGTGTATAGATTATCGAGAACTAAATAAAGTTACGATAAAGAATAAATATCCTTTGCCCAGGATTGATGATTTGTTTGATCAGCTTCAAGGAGCATCTGTGTTCTCAAAGATTGACTTACGTTCAGGGTACCATCAATTAAAGGTAAAGGAGGAAGACATTCCCAAAACAGCATTCAGCAAAAGGTATGGCCATTACGAGTTTCTGGTTATGCCTTTTGGATTAACCAACGCTCCTGCAGCATTCATGGATTTGATGAATAGAGTATTCAAAGACTATTTAGATAAATTCGTTATAGTCTTTATCGATGACATCCTAATATACTCTAAAAAAAAAGAGGAGTATGCAGTGCATTTAAGGTCAGTGTTGGAGGTGCTGAAAGCAAAACAATTGTACGCAAAATTCAAGAAGTGTGAATTTTGGTTAGACCAAGTGATATTCTTGGGACATGTCATATCAGGTATGGGAATATCAGTAGATCCAAGCAAGGTCGAAGCCATAAATAATTGGCCCCAACCAACAAATCCTTCAGAAGTACGCAGTTTTCTCGGTCTTGCAGGATATTATCGTAGATTTGTAAAAGGATTCTCAAAGATTGCCTCTCCTATGACACAGCTAACTGGAAAGAGTGTGGCATTTAAATGGACAGAAGGCTGTGAGAAAAGTTTTCAGGAGTTGAAGAAAAGGTTGACAACGACACAAATTTTATCAATTTGAATTGGCACTGGAGATTTTGTGGTCTATAGTGATGCCTCAAAGAATGGTCTAGGTTGTGTATTGATGCAAAATGGCAAAGTAATAGCATACGCATCTAGACAATTGAAAGAATATGAGAAGAATTATCCAACGCATGATTTAGAGCTGGCCGCGGTGGTTTTTGCACTTAAGATTTGGAGGCATTATTTGTATGGAGAGCAGTGTGAAATCTATACTGATCAAAAGAGTTTAAAATATTTTTTCACCCAAAAAGAGTTGAACATGAGGCAAAGGAGATGGTTAGAATTGGTGAAAGATTATGATTGTGTGATCAATTATCATCCTGGTAAAGCTAATGTTGTAGCTGATGCTTTGAGTAGAAAATCCATTCAAGGTGGGCCAACTACGACCATAAGTTCTATGAAAAAGAAAGAGCTAGTCAACTTGCAGAAGATGGGTGTAGAAATTTTAGACCATGAATCAATTGAGGCTAGGTTGACAGCCTTATCAATTCGACCTACCTTATTTAATAAGATACGAGAAGGTCAACCAAATGATGAGTACTTAGATAAAGAAATAAAGAAGGTCATATCAGGGGTACGTTCTGACTTTACATTGTCTAAAGATGGCATGTTACGCTTTAAAGGTCGAATTTGTGTACCTGATAAGAAGGAAATTCAAGAAGAAATTTTGAAGGAAGCACATTCAACGCCTTACTCAGTCCATCATGGAGCTACTAATATGTATAGAGATTTGAGAATGCACTATTGGTGGCCAGGTCTAAAGAGAAATATCGTTCAGCATGTTGAACAATGTTTATCATGTCAACAGATAAAAGCAGAACATCAAAGACCAGCAGGAACTTTGCAGCCATTGTTAGTTCCAGAATGGAAGTGGGAGAGAATCACAATGGATTTTGTGGTCGGGCTACCAGGAACAGTAAAAGGTCATGATGCTATTTGGGTTATAATTGATCGATTAACCAAATCAGCCCATTTTCTTCCTATCTCATCAACCTACCCCATGGATCGCTTGGCTCAGACATATATACAAGAAATTGTAAGACTTCATGGATTACCACTATCAATTATTTCAGATAGAGATTTAAGATTCTTATCTACTTTTTGGAAAAGTTTGCAGAGAGCATTGAGAACACAATTATCTTTCAGCACTGCATATCACCCACAGACTGATGGGCAATCTGAACGAACGATACAAACCTTGGAAGATATGCTTAGAGCACGTGTTCTAGATTTTCATGGTCAGTGGAGCAAGTTCTTACCTTTAATTGAATTTTCATATAACAATAGCTATCAATCTACCATTGGGATGGCGCCCTATGAAGCATTGTATGGAAGGAAGTGTAGATCGCCAATCCATTGGGATGAACTTGGAGAAAGAAAACTTTTAGGTCCAGATATGGTCCAAGAGATGGTTGAAGCTGTGTCACAAATCAGAAAGAGAATGAAAGCTGCCCAAAGTCGACAGAAGAGTTATGCGGATCGGAGAAGAAGATTGCTAGAATTCAACAAAGGGGACCAAGTATTTCTGAAAGTCGCTCCAATGAAGAGAATCATGCGATTTGGAAAGAAAGGAAAGCTTAGCCCAAGATACATTGGTCCATTTACTATTATTGAAAGAGTTGAAGAGGTTGCGTACAAACTTCAGCTACCCACACACATGTCACAGATACACAACGTATTCCATGTGTCAATGCTAAGGAAATATGTAGCAAACCCATCTCACGTTCTCAGAGATGAACCGGTAGAGCTAAAAGAAGATTTGAGTTATAAAGAGATACCCGTTAAGATTCTTCTTCGAGAGGTAAAGAAACTTAGAAATAAAAGCATCCCATTAGTTAAAGTATTGTGGAGGAATCAATTGGTGGAAGAGGCTACATGGGAAAGAGAAGAAGAAATGAGAGCTAAGTACCCAGATTTATTCATGTAAGTAAAATTTTGAGGACGAAATTTTTATAAGGGGGGAAGGATGTAATACCCGGGTCTCTCACTACTCATTGGTCATTTTAGTACTTTCATTTTATGATTTTATGTAATTTTTAGAGAAATAGTTAATCATACGTGATATGTGATTATACCTATATGTCTAGTCATGATTTATCTTATTTTATATATATATATATATATATATATACATATTCTGCACCAAGTGTTAATTATATAATAATTAATGGTTGGAAAGTATTTTGATTATATAAATAATGTATAAAGGATAATTTAAAAAAAAAAAGGGGGATTTGAGGTGGCAACTTTTGGTAGTGCCACCAATTCAATTAGAAGATAGGTGTAAGCTTATTGTTTTATGTTTATAAATTAATAAACTATATGATCTATATGTATATACGTATTCATATTAATAGACCTAGTATATATATATATATATATATATCTAAATAATTTTACAAGAAAAAGGGGATCTTGGTTGAAAAACAAAGGAGAGAATATTAGCCAAGCTTGATCATGTTAAGGTATCAAATTCAATTTATAATAAGCAATCTTTGTTTTTTTTAACGTATTTATTTATAGTATACACATGGATTAGCTATCTAAATTAAGTTAATAATTTTAATTAAAAATGGATCATGAGATTGATTTTCGTTAGATTATGGATATTTTATAATGGTTAATTGTATTTCAATTTAGTTATAACTGAGACATGGTAATAATGATGTGAAAAGTGGCTATAAATGCATTGCCAAATTCAATTGAAATAAGCTTAATTAGGCTTAACTGATGTTGGGAATGATTAATTACTTAAATACTTGATTCCAACTTTATTAATTTATTATGTTGAATTAATGTTTGGATAATTTGATCTAGTAGTTAAGTATCGTATAAGTTATTTATGAACTGAAATATATACAAACAAAAATTAATTAGACCATTTAAATCATGTATTTAGATAATTTTTATTAATTTAAATGTAGTCGCAAGATCCATTCTCTAAATTGGACACAAATTAACTATACAAATAGAATTTCATTTATTAATTAGTAATAGTTAAAAATATTATTATTACTAAAACAATGAAAATATATGTTAAAGGTGAATAAATATTCAGATTTATTTTATTTTATTTTATTTTATTTTATTTTTGCTTATGAGTTGTGATCAATTATACAATTAAGAGTTGTAGGTAATATCATTAAATTAAATGTACACAATATTATTTATGGATTGACTTAAATAAAGAATTCAGATAAAGAATTTTGAGGGATAGCTAATTTGGAAATTTAACATGCAAAGAAGCTTATTAAGTTAGAAATTATTATCAATTAATAATTGATAACTATGAAATCAATCCTTAAGTACTTAAGAAGAACTGAGGATATGTTTCCGGTCTATGGAAATGGAGAACTTAAATTAGAGGGCTTTATAAACTCTGGTTTTCAATCTGATAAAGATGACTCCAAGTCTATGTCAGGATTTATATTCATCTTAAATGGTGGAGCGATTAGTTGGAAAAGTTTCAAACAAGAAACGGTCACAGTCTCCACTGCTGAAGCTGAATATATTGCTGCATCAGATGGTGCGAAAGAAGCTGTTTGGATAAGGAATTTCATCCAAGAGTTGGGTGTAATTCCGTCAGTTATTGATCCAGTATCTATATACTGTAATAATAATGGGGCAATTGTACAAGCCAAAGAACCAAGATCTCATCAGAAGTCCAAACACATTATGAGAAGATTTCACATGATTCGAGAAATCATTGGAAGAGGTGACGTCATTATGGATCGAGTTGCTTCAGCAGAAAATATAGCAGACCCACTAACTAAGCCTTTATCACAAAAGGTATTTGAAGGACATCTTGAGAAGATGGGTCTAAAATACATGGGTAATTGGTGCTAGGGTGAGTGGGAGATTGAAAAAGTTACACCCAGCACGCCAATTAGATTGAGCGTTTGTACTCATTTTATTTAGTAAAAAAACAATCTTATTGGAAATTATATTAATGAAAGGCAGTTTATTTATCTATTATGTTTGTTATTTAAATACTATAATACATTTAGATAAATTCCCTAAACCATTATAAGTTATAAGACATGGTCACGCATAGTGATGGTGATTATGGAATATGTCTTTTGGACTTTGGTTTTAAATAAGTTCCGAGTTAAAAGGCTTTATAAGATGGGATATTATATTATCGTAAATAACCCGCACATATGATACATGCTCATAAGATGAGAATGTTATGTTCCATTGACATTAATGTAGAGACGTAAATGTATATATATGGGTGTTTGTTGGAGAACAAGCACACTGAACAGACCCGATAGAAATTCTTAAATGGAATTTATCGAGATAAGAATTTCTATATTACGATAGTACACGTTTAGTCCCTGGACTTGAGACACCATGGTAATCTTGTATGAGTTCTATTACATTTTGATATATACTCTGATTACTTGACAATCATAAAGGGTTTATGTTGGATGTTATATGAATTAATATGGAGATTAATGAGTGGTCAACAAAGAATTTATTACTCGTTAAAGACGAGAGAATCTCCTACAGTTTTCATTGTTCATAACTCAAAGACCTTGGCCAAGGCATTATGAATATTTTATTCATTGACGAGTTATAGAATTTGAGATGAAAATGTATTATTAGATCAATTGAGTTTTCGATATAATTCCATACGCAAGATCGAATAAGGAGATTAGATAATAGAAGGATCGTACGTGTATAACGATTCGTAATCAAAATAGGTTTACTCGCTATTTCACCTAATGCTAGATAACCATGCTACTTGCTAGATGTTCCCATGGTTTGTAGGTTCTTGAAATTAAAGAGTTAATTTCAAACGTATTAATTTATCGGATAAATTAATTGAATAAAATGTTATTCAATTAAGTTTTAATTGTTACAAGCCTACTGCTAGTATTAGTTGTGAACCTCAGAGGGACACACACTTAATTAGAATATGCCATAACTTGAATTGATTCAAAAAGGTTGGATCCAATTAATTGATAGAGATTAATTAATTGAGATTTCGCTTAATTAAACTAAGTGTTCAATTAAATTATTTAATTGGAACTAATTGGATTGGTAAATCTAATTCAAGAAATATTAAATTAATTAGTTTAATTTAATTAGATATAAAATTAATTTGATTAATTTTAGTCCATTGAGATCCAACATATATAATATTATTATATGTGTGTGTGCATATATAAATATTGTATTAATACACACTTGGAGACAAAGAAAAAAGAGATATATGTATATATATAAATATTGTATTAATACACACTTGGAGATAAAGAAAAAAAGAGATATATGTATATATATAAATATTGCATTTATATAAAATACATACACAAACTTGGAGGCTAAGTTTGGAGATAGAGATATAAATACAGTAGAAGGAGTTCTACTAGGTTAAGTTTTTTTCTTTTTGGAGAATGGGCGATTATTTTCTCTCTCTATCTCTCTCACTCTTTTCTTCTTCTTTCTCTTTTCTTGATCTTAATACACAAAATACATTTGTGTATTAATCACTAGCGAGATTAACTCACAAGGCTTGTTCTAATCGTGTTGACCTGAAATAGGGAAGACATTTGGATTCCTTGCGAGTAGACGAAGAAAACAATCGATTGCTTCATTCCCTACTTCAATCGGAGAGCAAAAAGATACATAACGAATCTGGATTAATAGTTAATAATCTAGTTAATGCGAAAACATTGATACACCTTCGATGAAACAATTGTTTTTTCATGTGTTATTGAAAAATTTTAATTTCCGCTGCGCTTCTTCGATCGATCTTAACAATCACTTGCTGAACTGCTGGATTAAATCTTAGTCAGTTTTCTCTTCTTGATGGGCCGAACTGCATTTTCTTCACTGCTCTCATCAGGGCAGTTTGATCTCTTTCTCTTTGAAGCTGATCCAGTTCCTTCAGTAGGCTTCTTTGGCCTTGCTTTCTTCACGAATTGACTCCAGTGCTTAGCTTCAGCTGATGTGACCCTTCACCTACTGTGCAAGTTCTTTCTCGAGGATGACTTGAACTGAACTTCCTGCTGGTTCAGTTGGGCGGCTGTCTTGGAGCTTGAAGCGATCAGTGGGGTGATATATCTCTTTGACAATAGACTAGGTGATGTGGCAGTGTCTTCATCATTACTCAGTCGACTCACTGCAACTGGGGTGAGAGGTGGCTCTCGATGCATCCGTGCCGTTGTAGGTTCTGTTGGTCGAGTTGGCTCAGCTAACTGATTTGATAGAGTATCAAAATTCAGTTTTCTGCAGACAGGGCTTGTTGTGCAGATCACTTCCTGCTTTGCTCCTGCTTCTTCTTGAGCCTTGCTATCACTTCCCAATTCGGCAAGTATGGCAGTTGGAGGAATGTTGTTGGTCAATCTATGACTTATAATCCTCTGCACTTGCACAATAGTTGGAGGAAATTGAATTGAAGATCCTATCCATTTTAAACTCCAAACTTCTTCTCTTTGCTAAAAACTCATGCCATGAAAAACAATGATCAAGAAATGAGACTGGATGGACATTGAGTGTCTCCAGTTGTACCAGTAGAAGTACCGGTGTAGAAGCTTGAAAAGCTCTTAATCTTGCTTAGCCACAGATGTGAATTGAGTAAGAAGTAAAGTGATTATCTCTTTTTGTGCATTCTTGGCTGCATATCCACCACTGTAGAAAGTGTAAATATCTTTTTCCGTCAGTTAGAGAAAAGGGCAAGTTCTCTTAAAGTAGTTAGCTCCATAGTCTGAATGAGGAATTTTGATGAATGGAATAAGCTCATCTACATCAGAACAGTCTTGGAAGTCAGTTGTTGATCCATTCTTGGGGACTAGTGATGGGACGGCATTGGTAGTTGAGGTATTTGAGGCTATGGCACTTGTATTGCCTTTTCCAGGCATTTTCTTCTTGAGTGAGTGAAGATGGATGCTTTCTTTCTTAGGAATCCAGTAGGAGATGAGGACTGGCAATGCATCATCATTTGGCAGCTTCAAGATGTCTTCAATCATCTTGCTCATCCTGAGAACAAGTCCTACCATGGACTCAAACTTCCTTGTTCTCTTTGAGTTGGAGGCCTTGAGAACTTGACGCTTGAATTGTGAGAATACAAACTCTGCCCAGTTTTTCTCGCATCCTTCAGCTAGGTATATCATCACCTTGCACCTCTCCTGGGTAAGCTGGCTTAGGCTCCCAATTGCTCTAAACATCATCTTATTGGTGACGTCGAGCAGAACTCCATACTCTGGTCTTAGATCAGTTTTAGATGTGGTAAAACTGAATGTCTTTTTACAGGTGGGGGTCTTTCCATCTTCTCCAGTATGGTTCAGCTACTTCACACAAATCTTGAATGGTTGTTTCTTACCTTAGAAGTTGAAAAACTTTAGCAACGGTTCCTTCAGTTATCTTAATAGTTTTTCCTGTATCAGTTCCAAACTTCTTGACGAGCTCCTATATATACTTGGCTTGACTAATGAATAACCCATCTTGGAGCTGCTTCACTTGGAGTCCTAGAAAGAAGGTCATTTCTCCCATCATGCTCATCTCAAATTCGTTCTGCATCAGTTGCGTGAATCGAGTGCAGAGATCTTTACTCTTCGATCCAAATATTATGTCATCAACATAAATTTGAACTATTAAAATCTCAGATGATCAATCTATTCTGAATAGAGTGCGATCAATGACTCATTTTTGAAACTCATTCTTGAGCAAGAATGTTGTGAAGGTTTCATAACTGGCTCTGCACGCTTGCTTCAGCCCATAGAGTGTTTTTTTCAGTTTGAAGACTTGGTCTCTAATCTCGAATCCAGGCGGTTGCTCGATGTACACGTCCTCCTTGAGCATCCCTTGTAGAAAAGCACTTTTCACATCCATTTGATAGACCGTGAAATTGTTGTGACCCGCATAGACGAGGAACAATTTGATAGCTTTCAATCTTGTAACTGGTGCAAATGTCTCATCAAAGTCGATCCCTTCACTTTGAGAGTATCCTTTGGCTACCAGTCTTACTTTGTTCCTTGTGATAACGCCTTGTTCATCTAGTGTGTTGCAAAAAACCCACTTGCTTCCGATGACTTTCTGGATTTTGGGCCTATCAACAAGAAACCACACATCATTTCTTGTGAACTAATTCCGCTCTTCTTGCATGGTGATTATCCAATCTGCATCTTCAAGAGCTTCAGTGATGTTTGCCGGTTTAGTTTGAGATAGAAAGTATGTGAAGAGAGCATGCTCTGTTGAACTTTTGGTCTGAACTCTATTTCTTGGATCTTCAACAATCTTGTCAGCTGGGTGGCTCCTGAGCCATTTGGGTACGCTTTCCTCAGCTAGATTTTCGGTTGGATCCTCTGCATCAACATCTTCTCATGTCTTATCTTCAGTTTGCCCTTCGTCCTCATTAGTTCTTTCCCCTGCTTCAGTTGTAGGGTTAAAGGTCTCAGCATGATCATTTTCTCCATTAGCTTGATCATCCTCAGCTGTGCTCTCAGTTGGTCTGGTGCTGGATACATTTCCTTAATCTTCTAGTCCAACCTCAAACTCTTCTGGAACTATATGGTCCACATAGTCCTGCGAGTTATCAGTTTTGCTAGGTAGTAATTGAACTGATGGATTGAGTACCTCCTTACTCTTGTACTCATTAGCAAACTCGTCAAAAATAACTAGTATTCGTTTGTTGAACACTCTATAAGCTTGAGCGTGTGGGGAATTGTAACCAAGAAATATTTTCTCATCAGCTTTGGCACTAAAAGTCTTTAGTTGACTTTTGCCATTGTTGTGAATATAACATTTGCAGCCAAATACTTTGAACTATGAGATAGATGGCTTACGACCTTTGTAGAGCTCATAGGGTGTCTTGTCATATGCGCTGATGATGGCGCTTCTGTTTTAAGTGTGGTATGCCGTATTGACTACCTCGGCCCAATATCCTTCTACTATGTTGGCATCAGCTATCATTGTTCGAGCTACTTCTTTGAGTGTGCGATTTTTCCTTTCCACAACACCATTTTGCTGTGGAGTTATAGCAGCTGAGTGCTTGTGAGCTATTCCTAATTCACTGAGAAAACTGATGATCTGATGGTTGATTAATTCAGTTCCATTATCTAAACGAATTCATTGAACTGATTTCTCTCTTTCAGTTTGCAGCCTCCTGATCATCGCTGATAGCTTGGTGTAGGTTTCATCCTTGCTTTCTGATAAACTCTAGCTATGTATATCTTGAGAAATCATCGACAACTACTATAGTGAATCTTTTTTCTTTGGGCGTTGGTCGTCTGACTGGCCCAAATAGATCCATGTGTAGTAGTTGAAGGGGAGCAGTTGTCCCTGGAGGATGACTTCTATTTTTGAATGACGATATCACCTACTTCCATTTCTGGCATGGTTCGCAGACGTCAGTTTTCTTAAAAATCTCCTTTGAAAGCCCATCTACTAGCTCCTTCTTGGCTAGATGATTGATGGTTCTGAAGTTGAGATGATTGAGTAGTCGATGCCATAGTCAGCTTGCTTCTGTTGAGCCCTTTGAGAGAAAACAAACTTCTCCATATCCAGTTGACCAGTCAACAACATACATGTTGCCTCTCTTTACGCCAGTTAGGAGGATTGCTCCAGTTGACTTATCTATGATGTCACATGAGCTTTGACTGAAATCAATAGTATATCTATTATCATATAATTGACTGATGATGAGCAGTTTCTGCTTTAGTCCTTCCACATGGGAGACTCCATAGACTACCACCTTCCCTTTGACCACGAACCCTACTCTAATGGTTCGGCTTTTGGAGTTGTCTCTGAATGTGACTAGTGATGTTTCCTTCTAGATCCTCTCTATCTCCCGTCATGTGTTTTGAGCACCCGCTATCTAGGTACCAAACCTCCTTGGTCCTCTTCTTTGATAGGATGCCTTTTTCCTACAAGAGAGACGATTAGTTTTTAGGAACCCACATGATATCGGGTCCATTTTTGCTAATCAGGTGTTTAGGGATCCAGATTTGCCAAACTTTTGACTTTATAGCAGGTAGAGAGTTTTCACACATTGATCGTGTGATCATTTTCACTCTCTTTTCAGCTCTCCTCCTCTGAGCTGAGTCATTTGACTTGTACCTGTGTCGAGAGTTAGTAGGATAGATCACTTCGATCATAACTCTCTGATTTCGAGCTTGTCTAGCTCTTCTCTGTGGCCAATTCTTTTTAACACCATGAACTCCATCGCACTTGTGATATGGCCAGTTGGCAAACTAGTTATAGTGAGTTAATTCTTGATTCATCCCTTGAATCTAAGTACTCACTATAGGGATCTGAATATATTGACGTGCTTGATACAACTTTGTATGCACGTTTCTTCTTGAGTTAACTTCTCTTCTAGGTTGAGTTGCTGGATGTCTTCGAGAATAGGCTGGCTGAGCAGTTCCCTCCTGAACTAATACCCCACCTTGATGAGACTGTGGTCTGAACTGAGTATTTCTCCTTACTTCAGTTGGTCGATCAGTTCTGTTCACCATAGGTCTGTTTTGAGCATTGGGCCTTCGAAAATCTAGTAACCTCTATTAAACTAACTGTCTCTGATGAGCAGGAGTTCTTGGCTGAACTGACGACCTCTGTTGATAGGCTGGATGCCTTTGCTGAGCTGGTGGTCTGTGCTGATAGGCAGACTCCTTATTATGAACTTGTGGCCTTTTTTTATATGGCTTCCTCTGCTGAACTGATGGTTGAACTGAGCCTTTCAATTGGGAGGATTAGCTGGACCACTTCGGCTGATCTGTAGGAATGTTCTCAATTCCCTCATCTTCGGTCTCTTCAACTGGTTGGGTTGGTGTAGGTCTGACAAAAACAGGAAGGGTTCATTCTTGACTGGTTTGAATAACTACATTTCCTTTCTCAGCGGCAATGTGTCTGTTGTATCCTAACCCTGGACTACCAGTTTCAACTCTTTGATGGCTTAAAATCTCATTAAGAGTTTGAGATCCCTTTCTGAATTTGAGAGATATCTCATTTCTCTCCTGGATCTCCTGTCTGAGCCTCTCATTCTTAGCTCTTAGCTTCATCAACCTTGAGCTGCAACTTCTCACATTCAACTGACAGAGCTTCAAATGATTCAGTTCTGTCATGATCACTTCTTAGTCTTTTAACCTCATCTCTTAGGTCATCATTTTCTTCCTTCAGTTGTAGATACATGCTTTATATAGTAGCTAACTCATATTCTAGCATTCTTAATTGTTCATCTATTTCATTGCTAGAAATGGAAGTCTCATGAATGTGATAAAAATAGGTTAAGGAATCACATGTGCTAACCTCTTCTTCGTTGTCAGCCATGAGGCAGAACAATGCCTCATCTTCAGAGCTGTAGCCGTTGGATTCTTAATAGATAATCTAAGTCATCCAATACGGCGTTCTTTGTGTTGGCCATCATAGGTTTTCTTTCGAAAAAGCTTCTCTTCACCTTGGCCTTCTTGTCTTCAGGGAGCTCTGGACACTCATATCTGTAGTGTCCTTGTTTGTGGCAATTGAAGCATTCTTCTATGCTTCTGTTGGCTGCCCTAGGTTGTCCAACAGACGGTTGGTTTCTCTCGCCTTTGGGCTCCTAATCAGTTTGAAGCACAAATGACGGTTGATCTCTGATCCTTTTGAGCTTTTCTAGTAGCTTAGCAACTGACTGGATTTAATCATTGATATCCTCAGTTAGGCTCTCCTTCTTCTCCGCTGCTTCTCTTCTGCGATCAGTTGAGCCTCTTGGTTGTTCTCTGTCTTCAGAACTTCTTGGCTCGAAGATATTTCTTCCTCAAGTTTTTTTAAATTGATTTCTTTCGCCGTAGAAGGCTGCATCCTGGGCTGATGATGTGGAAGCTTCTCTTTTTCGGTTTAGGCTATACTCGTGAGCCTTAAGACAACTAAAGGGTTCTCTTGGGGTGATGCTGGTCAAGTCTCTTGACTCTTTTGTAGCAATCACCTTCATATCCCATTCCTCAGTGAGGTTGTCCAAGATTTTGGAGTTCATCTCACTATTGGGATATGTTCTTCCCAGATTGTTCATCTCACTGATGAAGCCCAGAAATCTTATTTCAGGGCTAGAGATGGTTTCATCTGAGTGCATCTTGAAGGACTCATATTTGTCCACTTTCAGTTGGAGCTTGTTTCCTTTGATGGCTTCGGACTCTTTGCACAGATATGAAAGTAAGTCCCATATCTCCTTAGCAGTTCTACAACTCTTTGTGTCCTTCATGCGATCTTCATCTAGAGTTTGGAACAACACGGCTTAAGCCACGAACTCTAGGTTCTTCAACTTCTTTTCTTCACCCGTGAGAAGATGAGTTGGCTTCGGCATCTTTGCTGGTTGATTGACATCAGCAATGTGGGCTTCATTGTCCATCATAATTATGATTGGACCTTCCTATATAACTTCCCACATATTGTCATGGATTGAGCAGAGATGCGCCTTCATTCTCTCACTCCGATTATCATAGTTCTCAACTGAAAAGATAGGTAGCTTATAGTTTTCCATAGCTGACAGATTAACATAGATAACAAGATCTTATTCAGTTGATCTGCAGAAATGGCTGACCTTTAGAATCAATCGCTTTAATACTACTTGTTGGTCCCGGAGCAAGTCAGAATTAGTTTAGGGGGGGGGGTGAATAAACTGATTTCAAAGCTGAACTAAAAATGTGGAATATTCAGGGCCCGTTTTGACTCGTGAAGTTTTCCATGCTTTGTGGAGATCAACTGAGACGATCTGCTAGCTCGGATTGTTGTGTGTGCTTGAGGTGTGCAGTTAAAAACTTGTAACTGAAAATGAAAATTAAAACAGAGCACACAAGCAATTTATAGAGGTTCGGAGCGCAACTTCTACGTCCTATCTTCCTTCCGCAGAAGGGCAATTCACTATGCAAGTGTAAAGTTCTTTTATTACAGTTACACAGTGAACACAAACTGCTGAACCTAGCGAACGGTAACTTTACGAGTCACGGCCTCCTTTTCAGTTGGTGCTATCCCGAAAACGGTGATCCAACGAACGCAGCCTCCTCAGCCGGTAGGTCAACAACTCACACTTACGATCCCTAACTGCTCACTGGAGTGATAAGGTGCTATTACTCATATTTACATGATTTTAGATCTCGCTGGATCTTCATGAATATAGTCTTGAAATTGGTATTAACTGATATGCTTCTTTGCGCGTCCGTGGCTGAGCTGGGTAGTTTATGTAACACCCCAATCTCGAGGATTAGGAGAGGGACACTACAGAAAAAATACAAGGAAAAAGGTAGCATAATTCAACATCCAAAGGGTCATCTGTAATGTCCCGGTCCCAAAAGAAATAATAAATGAGGGTCGGGGTGTTACTAAAAAAGGAAGTACTAATTAGAATAGTCAAATGAAATGACTTTAGAACAAGAATAGGTTATATTCCCTAGAATTTGGGCAGCATAACCTCTGTAACTAGAAGAAATCCACATCTTTCAACGTATCAACGAAGTCAAATGATTTGATCAAGTCAAACAAATGCCTATTCATAGGCCAATCAAATTCAAACAGAATCCAACAATTAATTGATAGGATTCTGACTCTTCAAATAAACAAGACCTCTCCATAGGTCACAACAACTAAGACCCATCAATAGGTCAGAGGTAAATAAACTATTTTATGTCTCATTCATAGGACATAAGCAATTAATCAAGATAAGACCTACTCATAGGTCAACTGGAAAATAAACAAAATCCAATGTCGAAAACTATAAAGAGACATGCTTGGATCTATGGAAGAGAAATGGGACTTTATTTATCATGATTCGAATAAAGAATACAATTCCGATGAGCCCAAAAATAAAACATAGCATGCAATCATACTACGGGGCAACTGTATCAGAGTTTAAGCAGAAAACAATGGAGTAATATTGTATCACATAACATCATACTCATGAGCAATAATTTAGTCTATATGAGACAGCAAGGCATGATCAACCCATAACAGTACATCGAGCCATCACCTCCCGCATCTCAACCTGTGAAAAACATTTTGAAAATATTTTGGGCGTGAGTACTAAAGCACTCAGTGGATTAAACTTTTAACTCAATCTTTAATAAAAACTGTAACAGAATATCCAAAATATGAATACAGATAATGGAAAGCAAAACGCGAAAGCCCTTCCCATTTCTGCAAACCTTTTACTTCTCTTTGGTACCCTATACCTCCTTCTATCGTCTACTGCACTCTATGACATGTCGATGATAGGAAAATGGAGGGGTTACCTCGCTAATCCGAGAACAGTGTACCAGGGATCGCATAGCATTGACCTTGAGTATACCAGGGGTTACCTAGCATTGACTCCTTATAGTGATGCCCAGATCACGTGTATGTGCAGGGATTACCTCATAGTGACACCTTTAGTGATTAACATCACAACTGCAAGAATCGTTGTTCCTGTCTATCTTTTGATCTATGTTCTCTATAAAGCGCGTAATATGACATAAGCATAAAAACCATGTCATCCTCGAAATATAGCAACTACGCTAACCTTTAATTCCTCTAGCAACTTAGTTCAATTATGCTTCTTATTCCTTAAACGGAAATCATTCTATAACTGGAGTTTAATGCTGAAAGCACAAGCTAAAGAGTACAACTTTTATACACAAGTATAATCAATACACAATAAACATTTAATATAATATAACTTTAAACTATGACTTTTAGACTTTAAACATAAACTCTAACCTTAATCTATAAACTATGAACTTTTACTTATAACCTTAACTTTTAACCCATAGACTTTAGTTATGACAAGACATAATCTATTCTATTTAATTATGTCAAAGCATAATCTATATTCGCTTATTGTGAAAAATCATAATCTATATTCTCAATAATTATGATAAAGTATAATCTATGTTCTCAATAATTATGGCAAAGCATAATCTATGTTCTCAATAATTATGGCAAAGTATAATCTATGTTCTCGATAATTATACAGCAGTATAATACTATGCTCTCATTAATTATACAACAGTATAATACTATTACTCTAGCAGAGACTTGAGCAGATAATTTCTCAAATATTTTATTTGGATATTATAACTATGACTATCACATTTATGAGTTAATAACTTAAATATAGATAGGTTTTGCAAAGAAACTCACCTCGATTATATCAACTCGGGTGATGGAACTTCTCGATACTCATCCATCAGCTCCTCTGACTGTCTCAACAAGTCCTACAAGGTCAAACCTTATTTTAGAACTGTCATTTTAATTTTCAGAACTTGACTTTAATTTAATTGGAGCTTTTATTTACTTTAATTATATGTCAACTAAGAATGTGCGACTCTAGAGACCTCGTACAACTTTCACATAGGAGGAAATAAATTCCAAAATATAATTTTGAATTTAATGGGACCGAAAGATTTGACAGAGGTCAATTTCTGTAACTTGCCATTTTAATCATTTTTTCACAGCAAACCTCGATTGCACTTTTTACTTATCCAAAAATTATGAAAATAATCAAGCATGACCCCACATATATATTTATTAAACTATGCAATTTTTGTAATTTTCTGAAATCACATGCTCTAGTTATAAAAATAATCGCATGATTAAAATAATCAACTTTAATCAAAACTTATCAGAAAATTACGAAACTTGGAACTCCTGTAGGAAATAATTTTACGAACAACTTTACAGAAGAAACTTTTTCGATTTGACAACCCAAAATGGGTGAAAATGTGTAAAAACATGATCAGATCGGCGCCCTTTATTTTTTCATCTTTTCCGGCGTTTTCGCCGGTTTTCGATCACCGGACGACGACGCACTCAATATACGAAACACTATTTAAAATACATAACATATTAAAATTTCAACTATAAAGGATAAGAAATGGACCGAAATGAGACATCCGAAACGGCGGCGCGACGGCGGCATGGCGACGACAATTTTCGGCCATCCACAGCAACGGCCGCGGTGGCTCTCTGGCAGCCTTCCGGCACTCAATAGCTGCTCCCGCAGCAGCACCCCCCAATAAAACTTATACTGGACCCGCATGCGCGATTTACTCGGCGCAGGTGCGGGTTTCCCTCGTTCGTCAATCCGAACGAGAGAGAAAGAGAGAGAAGAGAGAGAATGAGCAAGGAGCAAATGAGCTCCCCCTTCCCTATTTATAGGATAAGTAGCATTGGGGCGGGTATAACTTTTACGGATATAAAATACTGATAAAGTGGTTTTCAGATTCAATTAACGTTGCTTTATTCAATGTCGAGGTCCAAACGACCTCAGACACAAAATCCAAAAATACCGGATGACTCATTGGCTCGATTATTATTGAACCAACCCGACTCGGGATGACGAGAAAGTTATCTGAAGAAAAATGAAGAAAGATTCCCTTTCAAAAATTACTTTTACTATTCCTTTCGACTGACAAATTTTGCTCCCGAGCGTTCGATTGACCTCAGATTGAGAATCCGTGAACGCGAACGGATTCATTGGGTCATTTCCCATAAGATAGACTTGATAAAATAAGTCTCGGATCAATGAAGAGGATTTCATAAATTTTTCGAATCACGAACGCTCGCATAAATTACCATTCACATGTTTTCCCTTTACGATTTTCAATTATGGGACTTATGTAGAGGTCAAAATAAATTTCTGAAAGTACCAATGGCTTCCTTTAGGTTATTACATTCTAAAAAAGACCAATATTGACTATCTTGCGGCGGCAAACGCAAAATCTCATAATCGATTTTCACATAAAATACACGAAAAGGTCGCGACTTACATCTGTTTTACTTTATTTTAGCTCCAATTATTTTCTTTAGTCTTCTAAATAAATTTAGAAAACTCACTAAGGTAGTCTGAAATTCTGGGGCGTTACAGACTACACCCCATAAAAAAAAATTTGTCCCGAAATTTACTTCCCCTCAAACGGAGGTCTGGATACTTTTTCAAGAATCCACAACGTTACTAGAACCAAAATGGTTCAAAACCTTTATTAGGTTTACAACTCTAGACCTTACGGCCAAGAATAGCTTGAGGCCTTTCTTTATGGATTAGTTCTCACTCAGAACTATCTCTTTTCCTCTGGTAACATGTATTTATCTCAAACACATATTTCCATAGCATTAGGACGTGAGATACGTCATGCACAACAATAAGGTCAGGTGTCAAAGCCGACCTATGGTCTATGTTTTTATCCTCTTCAAGGACTTCCAATAGGTTCATCAAACCTCCAGCTTTAATCTCTTAGTGAAATGAACTCTTCCATTGGTTGGAGATACTTTGAGAAGACCATGTCTTCCATCTAGAACTGCTAATCATTCATTCGATTCTTTCAAGCTTTTTCTAGGTAGTCGAGCTATCTTGATGAAGTTTGGTCGATCCTTTATCTTGGCTCAACTCTCTTTACTTGCAATCATACATATAACCATCTTTTATCCGCATACTATACGTTCCGAGTCTTTATCCGCCTTGATCGAACTTTGCCTATGCCTTGATTGATCGGTAGCTCTCACCTTTTCTCGTACTAGCTTTATCTCGTACTTCTTCACTTTAACTGTCGCATGAGACTCCTTATCACGTCCTTTGAAACTAGTGCTTCATCGCTGCTCAAACGACTCGCAACTTTAAGAAAGGGGATAACTTATTCAGTCTAAGTTCAAAGTGATTCTTATGAAAGAATAACTTAAAATTCACCATATGTTAAAGCTTCTATTATCTATGTTCTTTCTAAGTTCAAAACCTAGACAGACATTTAACTTCTATAAAGCTTCCTCAAGTGATCTGGGATTTTTGTCGGGTATTCACCGACTGGTTGTGATGTCTTGACTTCTATAATGCTTCTTTGATGATTTACGATTAAGATGAGTATCCCTCCCTGCTTGGAACTTCTTTAGCTCTAGGTGCTTGTCTGTAGTGAAACTCTTTCTTTTCTTTCGGGTCGCACAGGACTCGCCTTGTGTCAACAGGCCCAGATGATCTGAGATTGCAATGATGCAGCTTCAATGGTTAGTTTCTTCATTGTACTGGCTTGCCTAAGATAACTATACTCTTCTAGTCTGATGGGCTGACCTCTTGCGATCAATCTTTACAATTTGCAGGGCTTTCTTCAAACGACAAAGCTTCTTTTCTCTAGTATGATTCCCACGCAGTGTGAAGGGCTCGCCCCACCACACACCTATTGAGCTCTTTAGCTATGGAACTTAATTCACAAAGCCTTTTTAATCTACATGGAAAACTTAGAATTCTTCTAAGTTCAAGCATCTATAGTCTATGTTCTCGACTAAGCTCTATCTTTAAATTATCTATCATTGATCCTTTACCTTAGTCATTCTCTATCCTCAGAGTCATAATACTTTCTAGTAGTAGATAGTCCTTTTTCCCCAAAGAGAAGACTTTTAAATCAAAATTCAGGTTTCAATAATGACCAGAAGATTTCGATATCAAAAAGATTATATCTTTAAAATTCTTTTTAAAAAGAATAACTATAAATTAACTTTTTTTTCTTTTAAAACAACTTTAGGCTACATTTTGGATTAAACTAAAATTATTTTCACTCTTTAAACTTTTAGATCTATGACTTATCAGAAAACACATCATTTAAGTTACCTTGCCTTACTCAAAGCTCACTTATGAATTACTTACCATTCACCTGTACTCTAAAAATTTATAACACAAGATAACCAAAGCTTTTAAAACATCCATACCTTTAAACTCTGTTGAGGATGCGAGGTGATGACGTACTGTGGGTTGATGTGTAGGAATTCTTTAAGAATATAACTCGAATTCACATAATCACTTTAAGCAAACAACTTAAGAGACAGGTCGCAGAGTTGCAACCTCGCTCTGATACCATTCTGTAACGTCCCGGTCCCGATTGTTAGCAACTAGGCTAACCTTTAATTCCTCTATCAACTTAGTTCAATTGTGCTTCTTATTCCTTAAACGGAAATCATTCTATAACTGGAGTTTAATGCTGAAAGCACAAGCTAAAGAGTACAACTTATTCTATACAAGTATAATCAATACACAATAAACATTTAAAATACTGTAACTTTAAACTATGACTTTTAGACTTCAAACATAAACTCTAACCATAATCTATAAATTATGCACTTTAACATATAACCTTAACTTTTAACCCATAGACTTTAGTTATGACAAGGCATAATCTATTCTATTTAATTATGTCCAACCATAATCTATATTCACTTATTGTGATAAATCATAATCTATATCCTCAATAATTACGATAAAGCATAATCTATGTTCTCAGTAATTATGGCAAAGCATAATCCATGTTCTCAATAATTATGGCAAAGTCTAATCTATGTTTGAAAAAGGAGGAAATAAATTCTAAAATATAATTCCGAATTTAATGGGACCAAAAGATTTGACAGAGGTCACTTTCTGTAACTTGCCATTTTACTCATTTTTTTCACAGCAAACCTCAATTGCACTTTTTACTTATCCAAAAAATATAAAAATAATCAGGCATGACCCCATATATATCTTTATTAAAATATGCAATTTTTGTAATTTTCTGAAATCACATGCTCTAGTTATATAAAAAAAACCGCGTGATTAAAATAATTGACTTTAATCAAAATTTATCGGAAAATTGCGAAACTTGGCAGTCCTATAGCAAATAATTTTTTGAGCAACTTTACAGAAGAAACTTTTTTAATTTGACAACCCGAAATGAGTGAAAAAGGGCAAAAACGTGATCTGATCGGCGCCCTTTATTTTTTCACATTTGCCGGCATTTTCGGCGGTTTCCGACCACCGGACGATAACGCATTCAACATACGAAATGAAACACTATTTAAAATACACAATATATTAAAATTTCAACTATAAAGGATAAGAAATGGATCGAAACGAGACATTCGAAGCGGCGGCGTGACGGCGGCAATTTCTGGCCATCCACTCAGTAGGTACCTTTGAGAAAAGCTTCACAATCATTTTATAAAATATAATATCCAATCATATTTTAAGTATATCATGGAAAACTTTCAAAATAGAAAATTAGTGAATTCCATGTATACAAAAATCATTTTAGCTCTATCATTACGGTGAGTCGGTTCGTGTACACCACCCGGCTGCTTAAGGTTGGACAATGCCCTATTTACTTGGGGCTCCATATCGTGAACCATTGTAGTTTCGTTACCAAAAACAGTAGTAAGACTGACATGAGTCAGGAGAGCACATCAAATACAGTTATGAGTTGGATATTCAATCAAATTCATTTTATAAATATCAAGGCTTAAAAACCTAAAATATATTTTTATATAATAAAAACCCACCTAGCAATCAGATCTGAATATCTAGATCAAGATTCTGAATCTCGTCTAAACTAGAAATCTCCTTCTTCTGTGCCTACAAGATTATCCGACAACTTAATTTCTATGAAAGACTATCATTAGGTCAAAATCTAACATTTCTTAGCTATGAAGTAAGTCTAATAATATCTAATATCTAAATACACAACACCCGGGTCATCAAAATATTTTGACTCTTAAGGGAACTTTACTCAGGGCATATTTATAAAGAAAAACCCTTTTGTAAGTTTTCGCATACGGGATGGTCAAACCCGTATCCTAAAATTAATACGGTAAAAATAAATTCATACCGCAAGATCCGTCCACTGGAAAAATATGAAACTTTAAATAAAAATACTATATTTTGAGACAGAACAACTTTTGAGACTAAAAATACGATAGAGCTATCTATGAAGGATAGATCTGAAAAAGACTACAAGTTAAATATTCAGATACCCAAAATATACCTGAAATTAAAAAGTGACAACATGGAAAATGTATATAAATATACATAGAATATAAAACCCTAAAGACACCTTTTGATTCGGCGACCTAAAAGAGTCACCGATTTGAGGGGTGGTGGCGACTTTTGGCGACGGTCACGACGGTTTTCTATCGTGATCATCCGTCGTGTCATCATTTCAATCACGTATTCGTGGTCTACGCGTTGACACCTTGAAAATGGCTATTTTATAATTGAAATAGAAAACTACAGTCGTACCTTCTCTGGAAGCTGCTCGGTGTTTCGATTTTGAAAATGAATGAAAAATGAAACCTTAAGTTCTTATTTATAGAAGAAAAATAAATAGGATAATAACGAATAAAAGAAAGAGGATAATGATAGATTAGGATAATGATGGAAAACGAATATGATAATTACGAATAGGATAATCTTTCGAAAAAGAAATTAGATAATGACGGATGTGCCTTATGCTATTAAAATATATTAATTTACAATTTGAAATTGTACCAAGATGTCATTTGGACTCCAAGTTGGAGAATTCAAAGTTTGGCACAATTCTTGAAACTTTTTTTTATCAACCTGAGAAAAATATCACAACATATTTTTAAAGCAATTTTTGACCAAAATATATTTAACATATTTCCCTGGCTGCGATTTTCCTTTATTTGAATCCTTTAAGGATCTAACTTCTTTCCTAAATTACCCTCAGGTAACATATATGGAATAAAACCTTCTAAAATATTTCGGAGTATTACATTCTACCCTCCTTAATAAAAATTTCGTCCTGAAATTTGCGTACCTCTATAGGGTAAATCAGGGTATAACTCTCTGATTCTGCTTTCAAGCTCTCAGGAAGCTTCCTCTTTCCAATGGTTATTCTATAGGAATTTCACTAGTGATATTTGTTTGTTCCATAATTCTTGGACCCTTCGGTCAAGAATAGGCTCTGGTCTTTCTTCATTAGAAAAAATCTTGATTCAGGACTATCTCGTCATTCTTTATAATGTGTTTAGGATCAAACACGTATTTTCTCAACATTGAGACATCAATCACGTTATGAAACTTAGCTAGAATCAGCAATATAACTAGTTTCTAAGCTACCTCATCATTCTTAGCTAAATCAATATTTATATCGACTCGAAAATCTTACTAAGATGTATACTCTTCCTTGGTCCACATTAACTTGATGCGCATAACTCTTCATACGTTCTTCTCTGCATCTTTCTTCAAATATTCTTTAGCATCATCCTTTGAGTAGAGAAGAGAGAGAGAGAGAGAGAGAGAGAATAGATATTGATCCACCTGAATCAAAGCATATTATCTCGATCATCATATACGTCACTCTAAACTTGAGACATCCACTCTTGAACTTGTCCTTACTCCTCGATCAGAAACGTATAGAAGTGGGTGAAGCGAGAACGGATCCATCATTCGTAATTCTTCATAGACATTTGAAATTCTCCCAACATGCTCCTCAAATACATATACACGCGAACTGCATTTCCAAGAAATCCATATAACTCAAGCCATCTAAAAGAATATACTTAGTCACTACATAATTGTTCTCACTGTCTTAGTCAATTTGTTCTTTATAATCATTCATCAGATTCTCGGTTGAACTGGAATCCAGATGTCCCAGACATCCCATTAAAACCATAGGCGAACCACGACCTTATCGTGAACCCTCTTTCATGTAGGATTCAATCCAAACATGACAGAACACATTCTTTTGAAATTTCACATCATAACAAATTGACACATTTCAGTGGAACAAATCCATGTGGGCTCATAATCTTGAACGTGGAAAAACACTTAATCAACCTATGTTCCACAAGAATCTTAATAATCATCAACTTAAAATCTAATCTATATGAATAAGTCACATCTAGCTATATTCATCTACATTCTCAATCAAATCATTCTATGTTCACATTCCATCTGAATAAGCATTCTGGGTTTCCTAACACTTTAACATCATCACATTTCCAATCACTTCCACATTATAACATTTCTAATCATTAGGCATTGATTGCTATCATCACACTTTCTTTTAGAACATGTCATAGACATTTCTCATCTTCTTCTTCACTTATTCCACCAATTACTAGGCTCTCCTCTTTCTCTGGCTCTAGCATTTCTCCAGACTTCTCCCCAGACTTTCCTCTGAGACAAATATCTCTAGATAGCTCCCCAATCTTCCCCCATGAGACTGATGTCTCTCTTCTTGAACAGTTCCTACAGTCCTCACTTCTTCCCCTGAGGCTATACACTCTCTTAAAACTGCGAGGGTTCCCTTTGAATCTCATCCCAGAGATTCAAAAACTATCTTCCGTCACTTTTCTCCTCAATTTCTTCAATCTCTTCCCCCTTTTCGGCATCATCCAAAAGGGTGTGCATGTGTAGATCGAAGGATGGAATGGGAATATTTGGTAACAAGCTAAAGGTTGTAGCTAGGTTACCTTCAAATAGGGAAGTGAATGGTTGTTCCCATGGTGGTAAGGGTAGCCAGTTTGAGGCTTCTTCAGTTGGCATGAACTAACAAAGATCTGGCAGTGGAGGCTAAACTTGGTGTTCAGTTGTCGGCATGGCCAACCTTGGGAATAGTTCTTTAGTTGGAGGTGGGTGGTTGAACATCATAAGTGTGGAGGATGAGTTGGATGGATCTGCAAATGGCAGTGGAGCTGCGGCAGGTACTCCATTTCAGATTCTGTTGATCATTAAATCCATGATCTCTGAGAGAGGGAGTGGCCGTCGATGGATGATTCATCCAGTTCCTGCTCCAAAGTCCTTCTTAACTCTAGAAAAATCATCCCTTCCTGTCAAGCAGTGTAAACATAACTGCTTCATCAACATGATATCTCCAGAGTGACCATCTGAGATATCTCCTCAGTTGATTGAAGAGATCGGAGTCGTATCTCTCGAGAAGCTGAAAGCTGCTGAGCAGATCAGTGAGAGAGTTGTTGAAGCATTCTTCAACACCATCCGTGTAGTGGATTTTAGTTGGTCTAGACTCTGCTGGCGCAATTGATTCTGTGGTCATGTCTTCATCTGATATGAGCTGCTTTCCTCAACTATTTGAAGTCGGTTCAGTCGGAGTGGAGGGGCCTTCTTCTGCAGTGCGCTGCCTCTTTGATCACGGGCTAAAAAGTTTGAGATTCTTTCTCCTTTTAACAAAGATTGTAGGGAGATAATCTCTCATGTCCAGCAACTCGCCTCTCTGATTGAGAAGTTTGATCTGATCGGTGATGATCATGCTGATCCTGTTGAGAAACCCTAGTTTCTTTGTGAATGTTCTAGTTTGATGGTCAAAGTTGACCCTGCGAACATTTTTGCGTAGTTGGGATAGCATATACGATGCCCAGTCAACTCTGCATCGGTTGTAAATGAGTGGCATCGGGTGAGCATTGTCGGCACTGAAATGAGTATAGTCCAGATTGCCTCTCAGACAATGGATGACTATATCTTGGAGTTAAATGAACTTCGGCCAAAGACTGTCCTTCAGTCTGTAAGAGTGGTCATTATGCTCGACTCCTGGATTCGTCCATTGACACCATAAATCTGTATGGTTTGGCATGACTATGGTGTCTGCCTGTTCACCTATTCCAGGAAGATGGAGTGACTCCATCACAATTTTCTTGGTGATCACGATTGAATTTCCTCTGACTGTTGAGATTATGTTGCCATCTTCTGCGATGTCTGAGAAGATATAAAATTCGGTAACTGTCTCTGGAAAGCATCGTCTGAATCTTGGACCGCGTGTGAGAAACTGAAAGAGTCCAGTTTCCTTCGCTGCTGAGATTAAGTGATGAAACAAACCAGGCTTAAGTCTCTCCATCATGTAGTCTAGTTCTACAAACTTGTGTCTTTTGAGGTTGAGAGCAAGCCTAGCTGGGTCGATGTATTGAGCGGGCAGTTCTATTCTTTGATGGAATGTTTGAGAGAGAATGAATGTATTAGAGAGAAAGGATGCAAAGCAAATGCCAGAGGGGTTTAAGTTGATCTGAAGCTTGGATCAATATCCCCTTGGCATTTAAAGAAGCTTTGCATGCATGTACTTCAAGATCACTCGAGTACGCATCAGCTGATCAGTTTAAATAGATTTAACTGATTTGCAGCTGGCATAAATGAGATGATCATCTCAGCCGTCAACAAGGTTAGCTTCAACTTGTAGATCAACGGTTGAGATTTCATCCATTTAGAAATTGGGTAGTTGCCAGAAATAGCAAATATTTTGTGTAGGATTTTTCTATTTATATCCCTCAGGCTATCAACTCACTTTCCACTTTAGTGATTGATTTTGCTTAGTAGCATTAAAGACTTGTTATCTTGAGAGATCTCCCATTTGAAAATAATTCATGTTAGATCACGATGGCATTAATGATGAGGAATAAGTTTAAAGAGTATAATCAATTTAAACTTTTCCTTGGTGGTTGGGCTACCCCGTCCAACTGATAATTTTTTCAGTGAATTGATGATGTGGCAACTGATCGATCAGTTCTAGTCATATCTTCTTCTTGGCCTCTGGAACTGATTCATCACTGAACTGATGAGATCATTTGTTGAACAGCTAGATTATATATCAGTCAGTTTTCTCATCTTGAGGGGCCGAACTGGATACTCTTCACTGCTCTCATCAGGGCAGTTTGACCTCTTTTTCTTGGAGGCAGATCCAGTTTCTTTAGCAGGCTTCTCTGGCCCTACTTTCTTCACGGATTGACTCCAATGCTTAGCTTCAGCGGATGTGACCCTTCACCTTCTATTCAAGTTCCTTCTTGAGGATGACTTGTGCTGAACTTTCTGCTGGTTCAATTGGGCGGCTGTCTTGTGGCTTGATACAATCAGTGGGGTAACATATCTCTTTGATAATATTGGGTGATGTGGCAGTGTATTCATCATCACACAATCAACTCACTACAACTGGGATGAGAGGTGGCTCTCGCTACTCCTATGCAGTTGCAGGTTCAGTTGGTCGATGAGGCTCAGCTAACTGATTTGGCAGACATCCAAAATTCAGTTTTCCGTAGGCAGGGCTCATTGTGCAGGTCTCTTGCTGCTTAGCTCCTACTTCTTCATGAGCCTTGATGTCACTTCCCAATTCGTCAAGTAGGGCAGTTAGAGGAATTTTCTTGGTCAATCTATGACTCATAATCCTCTGTACTTGCATGATAGTTGGAGGGAATGGATTTGCAGACCCTATCCATTTCAAACTCCATACTTCTTCTCTTTACCAAAAACTCATGCCGTGATAAGCAGTGATCAATAAATGAGACTGGATGGACATTGAGTGTCTCCAGTTGTACCAGTAAAAGTACCGGTTGAGCAGCTTAAAAAGCTCTTGATCTTGCTTGACCACAAATGCAAATTGAGTAAGAAGTAAATTTGTTACCTCCTTTAGTGCATTCTTGGTTGCATATTCACCACTATAGAAAGTGTGAATATCTTCTTCTGTCAATTGGAGAGGGGGACAAGTTTGAATATCTTCTTCTGTCAATTAGAAAGTGTGAATATCTTCTTCTCCAAAAGTAGTTAGCTCCATAGTTTGAATGAGGAATTTCGATGAATGGAATAAGCTCATCTGGATCGGAATAGTCTTGGAAGTCCGCTATTGATCCATTCTTGGAGACTGATGACAGGATGGCATTGGCAGTCGAGGTATTTGAGGCTGTGGCATTTGTGTTTCCATTTCCTAGCCTTTTCTTCTTGAGTGAGTGCAGATGAATGCTTCATCTCTTGAGAATTCAGTCTGAGATGCGGACTGGTAATGCATCATCATTTGGCAGCTTCAAGATGTCTTCAATCATCTTACTCATTTTGAGAATAAGTCATACCATGGACTCAAACTTCCTTGCTCTCTTTGAGTTGAAGGCTTTGATAGCTTGACGCTTGAATTGTCAGAATACAAACTCTGCCTAGTTTGTCTCGCATCCTTCAGCTAGGTGTATCATCACCTTATACCTCTCCTGGGTAAGCTGACCTAGGCTTCCAATTGCTCCAAACATCATCTTGTTTGTGATGTTGAGTAGAACTCCATACTCTGGTCTTAGATCAGTTTTAGCTGTGGAAAAACTTAATGCGTTTGTGCAGGTGGAGGTCTTCCACCTTCTCCAGTATGGTTCAGCTGCTTCACTTAACTCTTGAATGGTTGCGTCTTGCCTTGGAACTTGAAAAACTTCAGCAATTGTTCTTTTAGTTATCTTGATTGGTGGTCAGCCTTGGATAACTGATGTAATTTCCTTACCATCAGCACTGATTTGTGCTAAGAGAATAAATTCACACACCCGACTTTGTCTGAAGAATCTGGGTGGTGTTTCCATGTAGTGAAGAATCCCTGTCTTGTGAAGTGAAACAAGCAGGTTATGGCCGTTTGAATTTTTAAGAATATCCTGGAATTTCTTCCTTTTAAGGAATTTGTCTCTCATCATTTGTTTCTTGAAAGAGCTAGGGGAACTAAGTAATTCTGCCATTGAAGAAAGTTTGGCTAGAATTCTTGAGATAGATGAGAGAGAGAAAGAGACTCTTTGAATTAGATTGAGAAATGAGTATGTCTCTTCTCTTTTTGCAAGGGAGGGGGACTAGATCTGAATTGATTTATGAATAATGAATGAATACTCATATATCTTTGAAAAAATTTGGTCCCTTGCTTTTGTTTGTTTGCCTTTAAATGTGCTTGTCAGGCTTTGCAACGAGGGGGAGGGTACGAAGTAAATGGTTGACAAGACTTTTGAAATTTCAAGGTAAATTGGCTTTATTCGGAAAGATATGAAACTGGAATTTACAAGAAGTCTTACTTCTAGGGCTTCTTATCAGTTTGATTGGCCTCTAGTCCTTCTTGTCATTAGTTTTCCTTTTCTTTATCTTTCTGGAACTGTCTGATATATCCTCACTGCTAGAGGAGTCTTCTTCTGAACCTTCTGTTCCAGGAAATATCTTCAGTTGCAGTATTGACTTAGAGAGCCATTTTACCTGATCTTTCATGTTTTCGATCAGTTTTCTGTACAGCTTTGATGCCTTGCCATGTCGCTGCTTCTTCTTTTGTTGATCGGCTCATCGAGTCTTCATTCCACTTAGCGGATGCTCTCCTCCAATCTCTTTTTTAGCATCCAACTGATGTTCTGCAGTCTAGTGCTTAGCAGCTGGTTTCTCAACCTTCTCAGAGTGAGTCGGTGATGCTGCTCTCCATTCAATTGGACTCTTTTTGAGTCCCTTCTTCCCTCATCCTATTCTTAAAGGAGTTGATATCTATCAATGGCACGATAGAAATCATCTGAGCCGGTGTTGGATTGGACTTCTGATTCCACCATTTTGTCTTTTCATTTCCATCCTGCTAGGGGAAGGGTTGGAATCAGCTTTTGCTTCAATCGTGGTTGTGGCTCTCTGATCATAACCGGAGGTAGTGTTGTTCTTTCTATTATTGATATGAAATCATTAGGATCAACTGGCTGATGAATGATTTCCTCCTCCATTAAGTCAGGAATCAGTTTTTCTATAATGAAGCTGATTCGATTAATATAGTACATCTTCTGTGGAAAACACAATTCACTATTTGTTTCTCTTTCCACGATGTCTACAAACTTCTTCAGCTGCTTGAAAAGGAATAAGGACCATTTTATTCCTCTATATTCCCAGATGGCATTGCAAATCTTGTACTTTATCTCTGATATTTCATTATGATCTTCACATGATCCTACCATTATTTGTGTAGCTACGGTGGCTAACAATTGAAATTCCTTCTGAAATTTGGATATGTGATGGTTGACATGAAAGTGTTCTGAAGCAGAGAATGTTGCCTATCTATTGTAGCAGTGTCTGATGTTCACTTCAGTTTCTTCTAGATTATCTCATTCATCTGACAACCCAAAGATCTTTTGCAATACGGAGGGAGTAATCAGGATTTGAATACCCCTTACTTCACTTCTGATGATCCTGGAACTTTCCTCGCTGAAGGAGTTAAGGAAGAATTCTGCAACAGCCTCTGGATATACCTTAGAGGGAGTGCTTTCAGTGAAGTTTTTCAAGCCTGCAATTTCAATTAAGGTGAGAATCGATTCACCCAATGATGAGAAATTGGTGTATTGATTGCTGTTGGCTGGACTAAGTATTTTGTCGTGACTTAGGTCTCTGCGGAATGCTCCTGAATCTTCACCAGATAATCTGAAGTTATGAAGTCTTCGGTGAATATTGCCAGATAATTGAGCTATTTGAGAATTTGAGGAGAGTTTTCTGAGGCTTTTGAGGGGAATGAAAACTCTGTATGTTAGGCTCTTTGAGTAAATTCTTGAAGGCTTGTTGGCTTTTGAGTGGGCTGAAAAGAGGTTCGGCCAATCTATTTATAGCTTTCAAAATTCATGGTAAATCCAACGGTAACAAGAATTTGAGAGGATCTTGTTTTGAAGGACTCCGATTAATCCATTAATTAATTCTCAAATTTATCGTAACAATGGTATAACACGTCATTTTACCGTTCCACTAAAAAAGTAAATTCAAACTTATCTGTTTGAAGTTCTCTCTTCTGGTGCTTCCGCGTGGCTTTGAGCTGCTGACGTCATCAGATGATTTGACTACATCTGGGAATCTCCAGTTGGCATGACCAGCTTCAACTAAGATTTTTCAGTTCAGCTCTTCCTTTTGCTGAGTTGACTTTCAGCTCTCCTTCCAGTGCAGCTGCTTGCTCCAGCTGATCACGAGCTGTTTTTCGCCATTGCGAACTGATTGAGCATTTTATCAGTTCTGACCCTTTTGAGTTCTCAGCTTCTATGCTTTTCATCAGCTTGCAAACTTTTCAGCTTGCCTTTTATTTTAACTGATGATATGAGCAGTCATCTTTTACTGGACTGACGCACCTTTAGTTTCAGTTTCTGCTCTTTTTTTCTCACTGGTTGGGATTGCTCTTTGCATTCTCCCATTTTGATCATCTTCATCTTCTGATGCTAGTTCCAATAGCCCCAATTGGATACATAGCTCTATAAATCTTGCCTCTGGTAAAGGCTTTGTAAAGATGTCAGTAATTTGCTTCTCTGTGTTGACATATTGGATGTATATGTCTTTCTTTTCAATGTGATCTCTGATGAAGTGGTGCCTGATCTCAATGTGCTTTGTTCTCGAATACAAAACTGGATTCTGAGAAATAGCAATAGCACTGTTGTTGTCGTAGAAGATAGGCACTTCGTCTGTTTCGACCTTGTAATCCTTCAACTGCTGCTTTATCCAGAGTATCTGTGCACAGCAGCTACCAACAGCTACGTATTCTACTGCAGTTGTCGATGTTGTAACTGAGTGCTGCTTTTTGCTGAACCAGGATATCAGTTTGTGACCAAGAAACTTACATGTTCGACTGGTACTATTCTGATCAATCTTGCATCCACCGAAGGCTGACTCTGAATAACCAGTTAGACTCAAGTTATCATCCCTGGGATACCATAATTCAAGATTTATGGTTCCTCTAAGGCATTTGATAATCCTCTTTGCTGCTTCAAGATGACTTTTCTTCGGATTGGCTTGGAAGCGTTCACATAAGCCGACTGAATATGAGATGTTTGGCTGACTACAGTAAGGTACAAAAGTGAACTGATGATGCCTCTATGTATTGAGTTTGGCTAACTGATTCTCCTTCTTCATTGAAAGTCAGTTGAACTGATGTGTTTATGCGAATCTTGATAGTTTTTCCCTTATCGGTTCCAAACTTCTTAACTAGATCCTTTGTGTACTGGGCTTGACTGATGAATATCCCATATTCGAGCTGCTTCACTTGGAGTCCTAGAAAGAAGGTCATTTCTCCCATCATGCTCATCTCGAATTCACTTTGCATCAGTTGTGCGAATCGAGTGCAGAGATCCTTACTCTTCGATCCAAATATTATGTCATCCACATAAATTTGAACCATTAAGATCTCCGATGATCTCTCTATTCTGAATATAGTGCGATCAATGACTCCTTTTTCAAACCCATTCTTGAGCAAAAATGTAGTGAGGGTTTCATACCAGGCTCTGGGCGCTTATTTCAGCCCATAGAGTGCTTTCTTCAGTTTGAAGACTTGGTCTCCAATCTCGAATCCTGGTGGTTGCTCGACGTATAGGTCCTCCTTGAGCATCCCTTGAAGAAAGGCACTTTTCACGTTCATTTGATAGACCGTGAAATTATTATGAGCCGCATGGGAGAGGAACAGTCTGATAGCCTCTAATCTTGCAACTGGTGAAAATGTCTCATCAAAGTCGATTCTTTCGCTTTGAGAGTATTCCTTGGCTACCAATCTTGCCTTGTTCTTTGTGATGACACCTTGTTCATCCAGTTTGTTGCGAAAAATCCACTTGGTTCCGATGACTTGCTAGGTTTTTGGCCTATCAACAAGAAACCACACATCATTTCTTGTAAACTGGTTAAGCTCTTCTTACATAGCAATTATCTAGTCTGCGTCTTCAAGAGCTTTATTAATGCTTGTCGGTTCAGTTTGCAATATAAAGCATGTGAAAAGAGCATGCTCAGTTGAACTTCTGGTCTGAACCCGACTTCTTGGATCTCTAACTATTTTGTCAACTAAGTGATTTATGAGCCATTTGGGTAGGCTCTCCTCAGCTAGATGTTCAGTTGGGTCCTCTGTATTGACATCCTCTGATGTCTTGTCTTCAGTTTGCCCTTTCTCCTCATCAGTTCTCCCCCCTGCTTTTATTGTGGGGTTGAAGGTCTCAGCACGATCATTCTCTTCATTGATTTGATCACCCTCAGCTGTGCTCTCAGTTGGTCTGATGCTGGATTTATTTCATTCATCTTCAAGCCCAACTTCAAACTCCTTTGGTACTGTGCGATTTACATAGTCTTGTGAGCTATCGATTTTGCTTATTTGAACTGATGCATTGTGTACCTCCCTACTCCTGTACTTATTGGCAAACTCATCAAAAACAAGATGACAAGTTATTTCCACAACTAGTGTTCGTTTGTTGAACACTCTATAAGCTTGACCGTGTGGGGAATTGTAACCAAGAAATATTCCCTCATCAGCTTTGGCACTGAAAGTCTTCAGTTGACTTTTTCCATTGTTGTGAATATAACATTTACAGCCAAATACTTGAAGTATAAGATAGATGGCTTACAACCCTTATAGAGCTCATAGGGTGTTTTGTCATGTGCGCTAATGATGGCGCTTCTGTTTTGAGTGTGGCATGCAGTATTGACTGCCTCGGCCTAATATCCTCCAGCTATGTTGGCATCAGCTATCATTGATCGAGCTGCTTCTTTGAGTGTGTAGTAGCTAGAGGGGACCAGTTGTCCCTGGAGGATGACTTCTGTTCTTGAATGACGATCTCACCTGCTTCCCTTTCTAGCATGGTTCGCAGACTCCGGTTTTCTTGAAAATTTCCATAGGAAGCCCATCTACTAGCTCTTTCTTCGCTAGATGATTGATGGTTCTGAAATTAAGATGGTTGAGCCGTCGATGCCATAGCCAGCTTGCTTCTGTTTAGCTCTTTGATAGAAAGCAAGCTTCTCCGTATCCAGTTAACCAGTCAACAACATATATGTTGCTTCTCCTTACTCCAGTTAGGAGGATTGCTCCAGTGGACTTATCCTTGATGTTACACGAGCTCTGACTGAAATTAACGATATATCCATTGTCACATAGTTGACTGATGCTAAGCAATTTGTGCTTCAGTCCTTCCACATGGGAGACTCCATTGACTATCACTTTTCCTTTAACCACGAACCCTTCTCCAATGGTTCAGCTTCTGGAGTTGTCTCTGAATGTGACTAATGGGCCTTTCTTCTACTTGTATCCTTCTAGATCCTCCTTGTCTCCCGTCATATGTTTTGAGCACCCGCTATCTAGGTACAAAACTTCTTTGATAGGATGTCATTTTCCTGCAAGAGAGATGATTAGTTTTTTAGGAGCCCGCTTAACATCTGGTCCTTCTTTACTAATCAGATGTTTTGGGATCCAGATTTGCCAAACTTTTCGCTTTATTGCAGGTAGAGAAAATCAGACTTTGATCGTCTGATTAGTTTCACTCTCTTTTCAGCTCTTCTCTTCTGAGCTGAGTCATTTGACTTGTACCTGCATCGAGAGTTATTAGGATAGATCACTTCGATCATAACTCTCTGATTTCAAGCTTGTCTAGCTTTTCTTTGTGGCCAATTTCTTTTCGCACATTAAGCTCTGTTGCTCTTATAGTATGGCCAGTTGGCAAACCAGTTATAGTGAGGGTTGATTCTCAGTTCATCTCTTGAGTCCAGATACTCACTATACTGTGTTGCGATCCGTTGGAGTGAACTTCTCCAAAGGGATCTGAGAATATTGACGCGCTTGATATGGCATTATTAGCACATTTCTCCTTGGATCAACTTCTCTTCCAGGTTGACTTCCTGGGTGTCCTCGAGGATGGGCTGGCTGACCAGTTCTCTCCTGAACTAATGCCCTATCCTGATGAGACTACGGTCCAAACTGAGTATTTCTCCTTGCTTCAGTTGGCCGGCCAGTTCTGTTCACCATAGGCCAGTTTTGAGGTTTGGGCCTTTGAAAATTTGGTGATCCTTGTTGAACTGACTGTCTCTGATGAGCTGGAGGTCTTGGCTGAACTGTCGACCTCTATTGAAAGGCTGGATGTCTTTGCTGAGCTGGTGGTCTTTGCTGATAGGTGAACTGCCTATTTTTAGCTTGTGGCCTTCTTTGTGATGGCTTCCTCTACCGAACTGATGGCTGGACTACATCTTTCAATTGGGAGGATTGGATGGACTTTTTAGGCGGATCTGTAGGGATATCTTCAGTTCCCTCGCCTTCGGTCTCTTCAACTGGTTGGGTTGGTGCAGGTCTGACAAAACCAGGAAGTGTTTCTTCTTGACTGGTTTGAATAACTTCATTTCCTTTCTTCGTGGCAGTGTACATGTTGTATCCTAACCCTGTACTATCAGTTTTAACTCTTTGATAGCTTAGAATCTCATCAAGAGTTTGAGATCCCTTTTTGAATTTGAGAGAAATCTTCTCTCTTTCATAGACCTCTTGCCATAGCCTATCATTCTCAGCTCTTAGCTCATCAAAACTAAGCTGCAACTTGTCACATTCAGGAGACTAAGACTCAGGCCATTCAATTCTATCACGATCACTTATCAGTCTTTTGACCTCATCTTTTATGTCATCATTTTCTTCCCTCAGTTGTAAATGCATGCTTGAAATAGCAGCTAACTGGTCCTCTAGCATTCTTAATTATTCATTTATTTCATTGCTAGTAATGGAAGATTCATGAATGTGATAAAAAGAGGTTAAGGAGTCGTTGGTGCTAACATCTTCTTTGTTGTCAGCCATGAGGCAGAACAAGCTTCTTCTTCAGAGCTATAGCCGTCAGAGTCGATTCCTGATGGATAATCTGAGTCATCTAGGAGGCGTTCTCTGAGTTGGCCATCATAGCTTTTCTTTTGAAAAAGCTTCTTTTCACCTTGGCCTTCTTATCTTCAGGGAGCTCTGGACACTCATACCTGTAGTGTCCTTGCTTATGGCAATAGAAGCATTCTCCTATACTTCTGTTGGCTGCCCTAGGTTGTTCAGCAGGCGGTTGATTTATCTCGCCTCTAGGCTCATCATCAGTTTGAAGCATAACTGATGGTTGATCTCTGAACCGCTTGAGCTTTTCTAGCAGCTTAGCAACTAACTGGATTTGATCATTGATATATTCAATCAGGCTCTCCTTCTTCTCCACTACTTCTCTTCTACGATCAGTTAAGCCGCTTGTTTGTTCTTTGGCTTGAGAATTTCTAGGCCGAAAGACATTTCTTTCTCGAGTTTCTCTAAACCGATTTCTTTCACCGTAGAAGGCTGCATCCTGGGCGGATGATGTGGATGCTTCTTTTTTTCAGTTTAGGCTATACTCGTGACTCTTTTGTAGCAATCACCTTCATATCCCATTACTCTATGAGATTGTCTAAAATTTTGGAGTTCATCTCACTGTTAGGATATGTTCTTCCCAGATTATTCATCTCACTGATGATGCCAGGAAATCTTGTTTCAAGGCTGAAGATGGTCTCATCTGAGTGCATCTTGAAGGACTCATATTTGTCAACTGCTAGCTGGAGCTTGTTTCCTTTGATAGCTTCAGACTCTTTGCACAGATCTGCAAGTAAGTCCCATATGTCCTTGGCAGTTCTACAATTATTTATGTCCTTCATGCGATCTTTGTCTAGAGTTTGGAAAACGCAGCTTGGGCCACAAACTCTAGGTTCTTCAACTTCTTCTCTTCCCGTGAGAAGATGAGTTGGCTTCGGGATCCTTGCTGGTTGGTTGACATCAGCGACGTGGGCTTCATTGTCCATCATAATTATGATTGGACCATCCTCGATAACTTCCCACATATTCTCATGGATTGAGCAGAGATGCGCCCTCATTCTCCTGCTCCAGTTATCGTAGTTTTCAACTGAAAAGATGGGTAGCTTATGGTTTCTCATAGCTTACAGATTAGTACAGATGACTAGATCTGATTCAGTTGATCTGCAGAAACAGCTGATCTTTAGAATCAACTGCTCTGATACCACTTGTTGGTCCCGAGGCGACTCAGAATCAGTTTAGAGTGGGGGTGAATAAACTGATTACAAAAGTTAACTAGATGCGGAATATTAAGGGCCCGTTTTGACTCGCAAATATCATTCGTGCTATGTGGAGATTACTTGAGAAGATCTGCTAGCTCGGAGTGTTGTGTGTGCTTATGGTGTGCAGTCAAAACATGCAACTGAACTGAAAAGTAAATCAGAGCACACAAGCACTTTATAGAGGTTCGAAGCTCAACTTCAACGTCCTCTCTTCCTTCCGCAGAAGGGTAATTCACTATGAAAGTGTAAAGTTCCTTTATTACAGTTACACAGTGAAGACAGTTGCTGTCCCAGAAGTTGCACTCTCAACTTCCATAGCCGGTAGGTTAACAGCTCACACTTGCGATCTCCAACTGCTCACTAGAGAGATAAGGTGCTATTGCCCATCTTTTCACAATTTTAGATCTCGCACGATCTTCAAGAGTATAGTCTTGAAATTGGTATCAACTGGGTTGCTCCTTGCACGCTTGCATCTGAGCTGGGGTAGTTGATCACTTAAGCATGGTGACTGAGAGAACAGCTCTACCTGGAAATCTTCAATAGCTAGCTCAAAAAGCGTTAAGGTTCATTCTCATCAGTTGGAACTTTTGATTTTCTAAGTTCTTTGACCATGAGGCTTTAGTGCTTCGGTGAACATCTTCGCGGAAAGACTTAACTAAAGTGCTCTCCAAATTCTCAAACGTCCCACGGTCTTCTCTGCGGTAGCTCACCTTTTAAAGATAGGTGAGTTGGTGACTGGTGGTGATCACTGTTGGATCATAAATGAAAATGCTAGTTGCAAAGCTTTTCATTTAATGGGGCTGGTTGATTGCCATTGCTCTTCTGATGAGCTTTTGCTTCAAGATCTCGGTTGCATTAACTTCAAGATCTTCTTTGGCTTATCTGAACTTCAGTTGCGGCACCCTTCATGATCTTCAATTCTGAGCTTCGTCTAGCAGCTGGAATCTTCAGTTTCTTTGTCTGTCAGTTCTGCGTGCCCCTTGGCAGTTTGGAAAGCTTCAGTTGAGATCATCTTCAGTTGGCGATTCTGGACTTGGGTCTGATGCCTTCTAAGCTTCAGTTTGTTTCTGTTTTTGAACCAGTGTTCTTTAGCTGGCATTTTGGACTTGTGTCCCTTCAGCTAGAACTTTTATAGACTAGTATTCAGTTCGGTTGCTGGCACTTCATTAGTTGGACTTTAGAATTAATGCATCTTCAGCTTGTGTTCTTCGAACTGGTGTTTCATCAGCTGGAACTTCATTCTTCAGCGGTATTTTTGAGCTGGTATTTTCCATCAGCTTTTACCTTGGTCTTCTCTTCAGTTGGTATGGTCCTTCAACTAGAATATCCTAAGCTGGGATTTCCTTCAACATGCATCTTTAGAATTGGTACATTTTTTCAGCTGGTACATTTCTTCAGTTGGAATATTTTGAGCTGGTATTTTCTTCAGCTTGTGATTGTCCTCTCTTCGGCTATCAGTTTTCATCAGTTGATGTTATCGTGGACTGGCATGTTCATCAGTTCAAACTAATGTACTCTTCAACTGGTATTTCTTCAGTCGGGAATGATCTAGAACTGGCATGTCTCTCAGTTCTCCTCCTTCAACTGGTATTTTCTTCAGCTGGGATCTTCCTTTCACTGGAATATTTCTTCAGCCGGTATTGGACTAGAACTTGTATGTGCTTCAGTTTTCTTCAGCTGGGACTTTCCTTCAGCTGGTGGTGGCCTGAAACTGGTATGTGCTTCAGTTCTCTTTAGCTGGAACATCTCTTCAGCTGGTAGCGGCCTTGAATTTATATGTCCATCAGTTCATCACTTCAACTGGAACTTCTCTTCAGCTGGTGGTGGCCTTGAACTAGTATTGGTTATCAATTTATTACTGTAGACTGGTGGCAGTTGATACCTTCTATCTCTGCTGCCTGCAACTTCCAGTTTGCCTTGCTGATTATTCTAGCAAGCTACAATCTTCTTTTTCTCTAATCTTCTTTCCCCTTTCACACAAATTGAACATATCTGTTGGCTTGATAGCTTTAACTCTATATGATCATCTTTAGTTTTCTGCTTGATTTCTTTTAAGTTCTTTCAAGGCTCTTTTCATATTTTGACATATTTTGACATCTCATCAAAACCCCTTGTAAGAAAAACCTTAATAGTTTTTCGTAACATGGCTCCTTCTCTTCAGTTGGACTTTTGATTATTCTGAGTTATGTACTTGAGGCTTTAGTGCTTTGGTGAACATCTTCGCGGAAAGTTTTATCTAAAGTTCTCTCCAAAATTGTCAAAAGTCAACAGTCACCTTTTGGGTAGCTCATCTTTTATAGATGAGTGGTTGATGAATGTACGGTGATTATAAAGGATAAAGCCTTTGAGGGGCTTTCATTTAAAGAAAGTTGTTGAGTTGCCTTTTCTCTTCTGACGAGCTTTTATTCTAAGATCTCGGTTCTATTAACTTCAAGATCTTCTTTGGCTTATCTGAAATTTGAATTTCAGTTACGGCTTCTAGCTTGAACTTTAGTTCTAAGCTTTGTCTGGCAGTTGGAATCTTCACTGGATCTGCCAGTTCTGCGCGTCTCTTGGTAGTTTGGAAAGCTTCAGTTAAGATCATCTTCAGCCAGCAGTTCTAGGCTTCGGCTTGAAGCCTTCTGAGCTCCAGTTTGATTTGCTTTAGCTGGTAATTTGAACCAGTGTTCTTTAGCTGGCATTCTGGACTTGTGTCCCTTCAGGTTGAACTTCCTTGGACTAGTCTTCAGTTCGGTTGCTGGAGCTTCATCAGTTGAACTTCAAAACTGATGTGTCTTTAACTGGTATCCTTCGAACTGGTACTCCATCAGCTGGAACTTCATTCTTCAGCTGCAACCTTTGAGCTGGTATTTCCTTCAGCTTGTACCTTGGTCTCTTCTTCAGTTGGTATGCTTCCTTCAGCTGGAACTTTCTGAGCTGGTATTTCCTTCAGTTTGGACCTTGGACTGGTACACTTCTTCAGCTGGTATTCTCCTTTAGCTGGTATCTCTTGAGCTGGTATCTCTTGAGCTGGTATTCTCATCAGCTCGAACCGATGTGGTCTTCAGCTGGAATCATTTTCTCTTTGGCTAGTAGTCTTCTTCAGTTGGTATCATCTTGAACTGGTATGTTCATCAATTCAAACTGATGTGTTCTTCAACTAGTATTTCTTCAGTCGGGAATGGTCTCGAACTGGCATATCATTCAGTTCTTCTCTTCAGCTGGAACATTCTTCAGTTGGAATTCTTCTTTAGCTAGTATTGGGCACTTCTGAGCTGGTGCCTTGAACTGGTATTCTTCTTCAGTTCATCACTGTAGACTGGTGGTATTTGGCACTTCTCTTGATAGTACCTGCAACCTCCAGTTTACGTTGCTAACTGATCTAACAAGCTACAATTTCTTTTACATAGCCCTTTTTGGTTGGATATTTTCTTTTTCTCTCTGTTTTTTTCTCTCTCTTTTCTTTACTCAGCTCGTGGCTGGTTTCTTTCTTTTTTCCTTTCTTTTCTCTCTTTTTCTTTTCTCTCTTTTCTTTTATTTTTCTCACATGGATTGATCATTTCTTTCGGCTTTGATAGCTCGAATTTTATATTATCACTATTAGTTTTATGCTTGATTTCTTTTCAGTTCTTCAAAGATCTTTGCGTATTTTGACATATTTTGACATCTAATCAAAACTCCTTGTTAGAAAAACCTTGATAGTTTTTCCTAACAGTTAAGGTCTGTCTCTCATCTCTCGTCCTATCATTATGAATCTAACTACCCTTTTTTAATTGTTAGAATCAATTCATCGAACGATAGAAGATGCAAATAGGAATATGTCTGGACCGGGATAGGTTAGCATGCTTTCGTTATGCTTAACGATAATATATTATTTGTTAATGTTAGATTACAACATTAGGGATGTTTAAAATCATGTTTTTTGTGAAATTTTCATTATTTATTTTGAGATATGGAATAACGATAGTTGTAAAAATTCATAATGATAGTATTTAAATGCATAACGATAGTTGTATAAATGCATAATGATAGTTGTTTATTTGCATAAAGATAGGTATTTATTATATTTTAAGAGATGGAAAATATCATATTTCAAAATCAATTTCTTCCATTATCGTTTTGCTCAGAGATGACTATCGTTATCAGTTTCGTTATGCCTTTATTATGTAAACATTATGCTAATTTTTTAAGTAATCATTATGCTATTTTTAAGTAAGCGTTATGACCTTTTAATGTTACTGATATGCTATTTTTTTAATATTCATTTTGCTATTTTTTTAATAATCATTATGCCCTATTTAATAAATTGTATATAATAAAAGAAAGAAAAGTGACAGAACCTAAAAATCCCGGATATCACAAGATTATAACTCTGGGGACCGGGGCCTCATTAAAACCTATATGGAAAATCCAAAACAAGAAAAACCATATATCCTTGCTTAAAGTTAAGGAGTGACAGACAATCTTCTCAAAATCAACAAGTCCGAAACATTATTAGCCATGTATCCTTGCTTAAAGTTGAGGCGAGAGGCCTTCTAAATAGCAAGCTTTAGAGATGAGATCAATGTCAGCGATGTAGGATAAAAGTCCTCATAAGTTGCTTTATTTCTAAACGTCCAAAGAGCCCAAATAGTCGATATGACTGCTACCTTCTAGAAGTACAACACTTGAGAACTAAATTTGAAATTCATAAATGAGACAAACACCTCATGTATAGAGGCTACATCGATGGAAGGTACATCAAAAACATGAAAAATCCATCACCAAACCAGTTGAGCTAGTGGACAGAACCAAAATAAATGGTCTAAAGATTCAGAGTTCTTCCTACACATCAAACACACAAACCGACCATGATAATCAAATTTAAAAATAATATCCAATGTGGGCAGTGATCAAGAATCATATGCTAAACTACAATTGAGCGCTGAATCGGAATATGTCTACACGAAATCCAAGACCCCTATTTGACCAAAGGGAACTTATTCCTAGAATTCAATATAGTAAGCTTAGTCGTGAGATCCCCAGCACCGACCTAGACCAAACCCACTCATTCTCTCAGATCGAGATAGGAATTTGCAAAATATCATGCACAATCTCTAGAAACAACGGACAAAGGTAACCGTAAATCTCCAAGACCCATGCATAAAGAAATTAGAGACCTTATCTGAAAAAGACTCACGTAGCACATGTGGAATTTCAGTTTTTCAAACAATCTATACCCAATCCAATTATCATGCCAAAAATCAGTCTACCTGCCATTGTCGACAATACAATAAGAATCCTTCAAAAAAGAATGAATATACGGGTGAACTGCTGGCTATGAAGATGAAGAAGCCACACATTTAGAAGTAAAAAGCTTCGGCACATATCGAGCATGATAAAGATCCATCACCCGTGAACTAAAGTTAATTATCTTCCAAGCAAGTTTCATTATGAAGCTGTTGTTAATTCCTTGAAAGATACAATTCCCAAGCCACCTTCTTCAGCAACTAGACACGTTCTACTCCAGTTGACCTACATGTAAGAGCAACAATTTATATCCCTCGTCCATAAAAAATTACAAGCGGCCTTGTCTAAAGTTTTAATTAAAGAAGAAGGTCATTTGTAGAACATCATAGAATGAATAGTCGAGCTTGCTATAATCGATTTAATGAGACACAAATGGCCAGCCATTAGGAGTTGTCAACCATTCCAATGATCATATTTAGCAAGAATTCCATCCTTAATCTGTCGGAGATGTGAGAGCCTAGGGATACCTTCAAACAATGGCACTCAAAGATAATGAGTAGACAGAGACCCAATTGTATAACTAAGACAAGAGTCCATCAACTTGATAACACAACGCTTGACCCCGTTACCAATGAACACTCGGGATTTGACCCGATTACTTTGCTGACCCGAGGCATGAGCATAGATATCTATAATATGTGCCAAAACTTTCACATTATCCTCAGTGGCACGACAAAACTGTTGGGATTTTTTTGAATTGCACCCCACATAATCTATTTGGATGCCATTAATTCTAAGCTCATGTAAATCATAATTTTATGTGTGATATTAATTATCCTATGTTGAATTAACATGCAAGTCCAGTTTCGATTCTATCGCAGCGGAAAGAAAATAGAGTCTATCGAAATCGGTACTTACAAATGTTGTCGGGTTGCTCACGAGATTAAAGGTCTTATCCCTTGTTGATGGAGAACACATGCACGAAAACTTCATTCTCCATGGTGTTCGAATACCACAGCTTCAATATTCTACTTCTTGATCTTCTACTATATTTTCAGACCTTGTTTAGATGCAGGTTGGGCTGCAGACTACTAAACGGTTGTGGAAACCCTAGAAATCAAGAGAGCACATAGAGGGGATATTTTTCCATATAGAATTTCATGGCCTCCCTCCCTTATGGAGCATGACTAATTTATGCAAAAGATGGAAAGTGATTTCAAGAAGTTTAGGAAAGAAGTGTAGAATGCATAAATATCGTGCAGAGTCAGAATGAACAAATAGAGTTAGAGCAGAAGCTAAAAAAGAGATTGATGATTCCCATGCCTCCTCATCATATGTATGTTCATCCTACATATATCCCTTCAATTTCATCATCCAAGAGGGTAAAATTCCAATAAAGGCTGCAGAGATTCCATCAGAGATAATAGAAAAGCTATCAGAGATTCCATTAAACTAACGGATTCCGTTAAACTAAATTTGGTGGACCACTTTTGCGAAGAAAAAAAGATAGTGGACCAAAAGTGAAACGTGATGGACCATTTTCGCACAGAGGTGTATCTTACTGGACCAAAATTGCAATTTTCTCTAGTAAACACACATGAGTACTATGCTTTCTTCTCCATTTCCCTATAAAATCTCTTCATGCTTTTACTAAATACTAAGTATACAAATATCACAATTTTGTTTTTTCAAGTGATAGTGTATTTAGTACACATCCGGTCTTGCAGTAGATATTTGGTAAGAAGAAGCACCCGAGTTTGATGCAATTGTAGCTAGCTTGACGTTTTCATATAGAATGGTGAAGAGAATAAAGAGTTCAACAACTAAGACTCATTTTTCGTATGAACATTATATTAAGATAAACCAATAACAATCTTACATTCTTCTTTTTATTATATTCATTTAGCTATGTTTTTTTAATCTATGTCTAACACGAATATTGATAATGTTGTAATGAAAATTGAAAAAATATTGTGGTGTTTTTAAGCAAATTTGGAACAAGATGGAGGCAGTTGGGTGTGATGATCCTCAATTTTGATCTTTATTCCTTTTATTTGGGTTAGGAATGTTGTGACAGCTAATATGTGGCTCCATGCTGATTGTGCCAACATTTCAGCTTTCAGCTGAACTTTTAAAGGTTTGCTCACGAATCTTATATATTTAAATAGAGTTTGCTGCTATAATTTGTTCATTTTGAAACCAAATTATGATGATTATCATTTTATGCATGCTACATTTTTAGGATCTATAAATTGTGGAGTTGATAGTGAGCCACCTAGCTATAAAGGTTTACTCTAGACGTGTTAACAACAATGTTATTTGAATCAAATGGAACTAATTTCCTTTATTAAACACTTCAGTTATGTAATCATGCATTCAAGGGACAAATAGTAATTATATATCCATGGCCCCTAGTTATAAGATATGTCTAAATTTTTTCAGTAAAATTAATATTTCTAGTATCATAGAAAGAGGGCGTGAGTTTTCCTGTTGTACTCTATATATATTACATTATGTATTGCACTTTTAAATTATAATATTTTCTTGTATTTTTTTTTCTTCAATTTTATATGTTTTGTGATTTAGTTTCATTTTACGACAGGTTTTATGGTTCATCCCATCCAAATAAGATTTATAATTATTTTTTAGTATTTAAGTTTTAGTTTTCAATTAATAATTCATTATTATGATTGATTATTTTAAAATTAAATTTTTAATTTTTAATTCATTTTTTTGTTGATAAATGTTGACTACTATTATTTATGTTATAATTATTTTTATTTTATAATAAATATTATTAAAATCATAGATTTGATAATGATACACGAAGTGAAACATGGAAACGTGCAACATGAAATTTGAACCACAAAAAGAGGGTGTTGCACCTTGCAAATATGAACACAAATAATTGTACCACTCTAATTTTGTTTATATTTAAAATAAATTACTGAAATATTTCAATTATTGAGATCATTTACGAAACAATTCTCTGGACTAATGTTTAGTTTTGTATATAAAAAATATAATTAATTAAAAAATTTACTAAGCAATACATAAATTAATTATGTAGAAATAAGCAAAGAAGGTTCAGCGCGCGATTTACTACCTACATACTTAGTTTAACCTTGATTACCAATAAAATAAAATAAAATAAAATAAAACACTTGTTTTATTTGGTTTTGTACTTGTTTATATATACCACAATTTACAAATAGAAACATGCCTTTCGGCTCAAGGAAAAATAAGAGTACTTTTCTGAGACATGTCTTTCGGCACAAGATAAAATGAGATGCTATAATAAGCAAGGCACTTATCGCGTGTCGTTAATTTCTCTTTTTATCAACTAACTGATAAGGCGCAAAACATAAAAAAGAAGGAAAAAAACAAAGAGAGAGAGAGAAGAGAGAGAGACATAATGCCGACGGCGACGGTTACCGGAGCCCTGCTGGGGCTAGCGTACGCAGTGCATGCTGACTCACTCCGCAAACACCCAGCAGGTATAACACATTTATGATCTTCGTTTGTTTTCGAGCGATGATTGTTTGATAGAATTAAATGAATTACGCAAAAATAAATTATGTTTTGATTAATTGCAGGTGTGGTCAGCGTCGGTGCTGATTGGAGCGTGGGTTGCGAATAAGATTGTCGAGTGGGACCACAACGTCGAGCGGCAGAAGCGATGGATGGAAGATGGCGATGGCGCAAGGAAACAACAAATCAAAGCTCCTCCAAATTGTTGAAAAGCCCTAAAAAATTTGTCTACTGTGTATATTTAGATGGTAACAATTTCCTTTTTGGATATTTATTTTATGTTATTAGGGCATACTAGAACACCAACCCAGGCGCTGCACGGAAAGAAATTTACATAATGTATATTATTATATTTATTAAGTTTAATATTATATTATCTTTTAATATAATTATTATTAATATTCCTATTTAAATTGGAAAAAAGTTACATAATATATATATTATAATATTTATTAAGTTTAATATTATATCACCTTTTAATAAAAGTATTATTAATATTCCTATTAAAATTGGGCTAAAATTTGTAAGATATTATCATAATTATCAAATTTATACACCTAATTATTAATAAATTATATATATGACATGTAGAATATTTAATTTTTAATTTGTTACCATTTATGTTGATCTTAATTGACATACATCATTAATTTATATTATACGCTTAGGAGGAGTATCCGATCAGATGAGAAAAAAGAGATGGTTGTTATGTAATGCGATTTCAATTTTGTTCATTTGATAGTTGCATGTGATGGATGTTATCAATATATTAGATGATGCTAATCAGATGATGGGTTAATTACTGAACATGTACTTCCTCATTTCAAGCATATCTAACGGTGTGGCCTTCAAGTTTCGATTTTAACCGTTCCAAGCCAAGAAAGAACCTACAATTGGTAATTGATACCAAAAGAAAAAATCTTAGGAGACTAAAACTGTTGGAAATTCCGTATACAATAATTAAAAACAAACTCTCACACTCCTCCACATGCTCCATAATTATTTACTTACATATACACTACTTCCAACACAGATTCCATTACTACTCAATCAAATGAACAACTCATAACGACATAAACCATCACACATTTCACTCTTCTCTCCATTCAATAATCCCTTAAGACAACATCAAGAAAAAAATGTTCAATCATCTAATGAGAAAAGCAATGTTGAACGATCCCAAATGACATTGGCTACCTTGAAATGTGCATGGTTGGAAAATTTTGGTCAAAAACCGAACACTTGTGAGGTTGTAAAGGATACTGCTCGAGTACAGAAAATGCAAGTGATTTTTTTACTTCATTTATTGGAATACCGATTGAACGACGTCGTTTAATCCTTTTGGGCCAATGTATCGGGTTGATAAAAAATGACCACTACATCGTTCATCCCCGATTATCATATTGTCCATTATGATGCACGCAGTCATAATATTGCACAAATTGCTTTTGCTCCACGAACGTGATGGATTTGCCACAATTGCAAATCAACTTTGGAGAACGCCAAATGCACATTCGACATCCTTTTTACATTCTTATTGTTTCTTCGTAAAATATGATTTTTAGGGACCACTTGGTCATTGAATAGATTGCACAAAAGTTGCCCGTTAGGCGGTAGCTCATATTATATTCTTTTTCATTGATGACATAATGTGCAAGAGGAACAACTCCACTAGCAAGTTCGAAGAACAGAACAAATGTATCCAACACATTAATATCATTGTTAGATCCTTGAATCCCAAAATAGGCATGCAAAATCCAAAGATCATAACCATCTACGTCTTCAAGAATAATTATATTAAATTTTTATCTAATTTAATTTTATGTTTCACAATTTGTATTTAATTAAATTTATCATATATAATAAATTTTAATATTAATTACAACATATTATTTAAAAGAAAAAATAAATAACATATACCAACAAATTTAAGCAATTGGTTAAAGTCATCACTCCCTCAAATTTCCCACAAAATTGTCACACAGAGGTGACAAATCAAAACAAAAAAATTATAGGCATCTTTATAAGAGTTATATAATTTAATGCATTAATGGAATCATCACAAACCAATTGATTATAGGGATCAACTACTTTCTCTCTCTGCATTTTGTATTCCTTGGAAAGACTCACACTCCATGCCTAAATCTAAAACATTAATTAATTTCGCAAACCCAAGTAGAAGAAATTAATAATTCACGTTCAAGATAATAAAACTAACCTGCATTATCTGCACTATTAATTGAAATTAATGTCACCTAATCAAAGCCTCAAATCAAGATTATTTTAATTTAATTAACAAATATATTAGGTAATATACACCAATCCATCACAACATATCGTCATAAAAAGAGAAGAAGAAAAAATCAAGAATGCAAAGATATACTTGTTAGAATTTGTTCCCTGAAACAGTGTGAATTTCGGTTGTAAATTGGAAAGTTAAGTAAAATGTTGAAGCTAGTGTTACCACATTGCCTTCAACATGCAGCGGAAACGGAAATGAAACTTTGCACAAAATAAATTTTAAATCACACTCCTTACGATGTGTGATTGCCTCAAGGCGAAATTCACTATCACAAGTGAAATACAAAAACAATGTTGATGTTGTCCCGGTTCACTCCCTTGACAACACTGCATAAAACATACAGATGACTATTCTAGCTTCACTCACTCGAATAATCACTCAAAAATAAACCTATCTAAACACATAGATAGATTACAACAAGTCACTCTAGCTGATTGGGACGCTAGGCAGATGTCGAGGAAGATGTCTTGGACTTCAGAGATGACACTAGATGCAAGATTCAGACCTTCTCATAAACCACGGTGATAACCTGCTTGCATAAATGATTTTAAGGTCTAATGAGAACTTAAATACTTCCCCCATCTTGTATTGGCAGTTGCTTCACGATCCTAGATGACTTGGACTTGAATCAACCGTCTTCCACTACCCATTGCTGAATGTTGACTTGAGATAACCGTCTTCTGCATTGTATGGCACACGTTCTTCAACATCGTGCAATAATAGCGGTTATTCCATTGACCCACGATCTCCTGCAACATTTAGTGTCCAAGAGGGAGTGGGAACTTCACGTCCCCATGAAATTCAGAACAGATTTTGAACAAGTCAAAATCAAACTTTATCCACGTTTTAAATGAAAATAAAATATCTAATAAATCCCTAATAACGTGGAAAATCAAATGTGATAAATATTACAATATATTCAGATTAATTTAAACTAAATTAATCCAAAATACTAGGAAATGATAAGATTAATGTTCCGAGTGTTATACTTAATGTGACGAGAATGACGGAATAACATTAGATATGACATTGATTGCGATGTTATCAAACAAAGTGATAACATCATCTGGAATACGTCATACTCAACATCTCCCCCTTAAGCTTATCCTTTCTGCACAAAACATAAAGCTCAATATATAGATAATTAGAGCCGCAGCGGAATACGATCAAAATTATTGAAGTTCAAAAACTCCCCCTTAAGGTATGCTCCCCCTTAAGTTATTATCTGTAACATAATATACAAAGTTAGTGGGTATAATCCCCTATACATGATATACAAGGTAGTGGGTATAATCCCCTGTACAGAAATATAATGTTGAGAACATTCTCAACATAGCAAACAACACATATTTTAAAAACATGCGAAAACAATCACAATTTTGAGATCGTTCCTAATATAAAACATCACATACTATAAGTAAAACAATAGAATATCAATGTTGAAAGCATTCTCAATATAAAACATCACACATCAAAATATGCGAACAAAATATATATAGCAAAATCATCAACTCATGCTGATGATTAAAACATAAATATCCAAGGATATCCAACCATGGATACCCAACAACAAAAAAATATGAGTGTCTAGCACATAAAAAATAAACAAGAATGTAAACACATCCAAAATAACATTGTGTCCAGTACAATACAGAACGATGAAATTAAATTGTTTTTTATAAAGAAAATTTAAATTTTCTTTTTGCCCTTCCCCTTGGCCACGGACTTCCCAGTCTTCTCCAGTTCAACACTGCCAACATCACCAGTAGCTACTCCCCCTTTTTGTGTAGAAAGATTTCCTCGAAGAGAGCTTGACGAAGCTCAGCCATGGCATTGGTGAGAACTGTGCTTTGATGAAGCAATGAATCCATCTGTAAAATATAAGAATTTAAGACCTGTATAGAAACAGTCACCAAGTGTGAGGAATCACTTACTATATCACTTTCTAAAAGAGGAGGGGAAATAGCGGTCTCTGCAGCAACATCCTGAACAGCATCCATTGAAGCAGCAATTGAGCTTAGAACAGAGGTGTAAGGAAGATCAATCACACGATCTTGCCTTTTGGCTTGATGATGGAGATAGTCGAGGTTTCAGTGACTATCTTCTTTTTGCTGGGCTTAACTCCTTGTTCAATGAGAATAGCATAGATGAGGTAGGGAAATGGCAGGATGCTGGTAGTGTTTGACTTGGCAGCGGCTTTGAGCATACAGTCAAAAATGCATTCTCTGAGATTAAAGGGGACACTACCAAAAAAACTCTCATACATAACACTTCATACATAACGGAAACTTTAAAAATCTGTTATCTATGAGCGCATTTTTGGTATAGATAACGGATATTTCAAAAATCCGTTACGAGAGAAGTGTTATCTTCGATCATATATAACGTTTTCGAGTCTTGCGTTATCTGTGAGTGTTACATATTGTTCACAATTATAACGCTTATTTGGTACCGTTATGTGTTGTGTTATGTTTAAACACATTATATAACGGTAAAATTAACTGTTATGAATATCCGTTATGTATATGTGTTATTTATTATTTTTTAATTCAAAATTAAATTATATACATCAAAAAATTTCGAAATATATATCTTTCCCACTGCCCTCTTCACGAGCCTCTTCCCTTTTTTTCACAATTCCCTCTGTTTTTTCGAATTCCTATAATTTCCCTCAATTTCACTATTTCGCCGTATAATTCATACACAACCCCAAAAATTAAGCCTCTATTTTAGGGTTTCGATTTTGTTCCTCTTTTTTTCCTCGTTCTCCCAAATCTCCAGCCCTAATTTTATGAGCAGTCGAACAGTTAAGAAGGAGATGATTAACAGCAACAGTCGGATTGCTCAAAGTATTACGCAGAACGTCGGATTAACGGCAGCATCCAAGGCGCCGCTATCGGCGCCTTCATGGGGACTCTCACCGGTGACGGGTCTGGTCTTATTATGCCGCCGCCCAACGATGCTAACCTTAATCCCGACGCTATGGTGTCGCTTAAGCATGCGCATATTTACCTTCAATTTTTTTCAACGATTGTTTATTAGTTATTAATAGGTTTTATTTTGACTGTTTATATAATTGATTGCCTATACAATATTATATATTATACTTTACATGGTTGGATAGTAAGTTCTTGTGAGTCTGTAGACGTGTTTATTTTTCTTCTTTTTTCAGCAGCTGAATTTGTGTTATATTTATTACTTTAGGGTGATTTTTTTCTGTTTAGGAAGATGGGGTGTTTAAGGAGGGGGTCAGGGTCGGCCGGGTGGCTGTGAATTTGGATGAATTAAGTTGTTACTGATGTGTATATTTTATTGAAAGGTTTGATGTTGAGCAGTTTGCTGAATAAAACTAGTTTGAGACAAATATTTGATGGTTGTTATAATTACTTTAGCAGGTTTTTGTAACTAGACTCGTAGTAGTTGAGATGTTAAGCTCTTAGTATATTTGCAGAAAAGTCTAATTGATGTTTATACCTCATTTTCACATTTAGGCTCTTGCTGGAGGTCCGTTGTTACAAGCACGCTATCATGATGGGTGCAAATGTTGGTATTGCTTGTGTCATGAAAAGATTGAAAGGCAAGGATGATGTTCAATCCAGGTACGGCGTTGCTGGAACTATGCCAACTCTATATCTCCATTCTATAGGAGCTGCAATACATGAACAAAATAAAGTTTGTTTTCCATCCCAGTCATTATTGCTTGCATTTCAAGCCATTAGTTCTTTGCCTGGTAATCAACAAAAAGTAGAATGTTTGTGCATATAAGTGTGTCCTTTTCCCATCTTGTATCTATTGTTAAGCCTCTTATCAGTTATCAAGTTGAACTCTTTATCCCTAAAAATGATGTTGCAGTGGTAATATTTCCTTTAGCTTTTTATTTATTTATTAATGATATTTAGTTTCATTTTGAAGGAAAAGAATGCTTATCAGCTTTAAATCTACTTCAAAATATTGTGTGCACTAGAGTTGAGAATGGGTTTTATGTAAAAAAAGCCTAAGTCATTTTTTAACTTCTTCGCAAATATAAATATGGATTTCGGGCATACACTGATACACATAAGTTCCTGCCTACATCGGTGATGAATCAACAAGTTAAGGTAAATTATTGAGCCTGGCAAGTTAAGGCTTGAAATTAATGTACGGAGCTCAAGCTCAAATTCAGAAGATAATTGAATTTCAAGCTGATAATGTTGAGCTAATCACTTAGTTGTCTAGCTGGATGCATCTGATTAATCTTTTCAGGGTATAGGCTACTTTATATATATATATATATATATATATATATATATATATATATGTTATCCTTCTTGAACCCTGATGTTTGTCTTGCTCTCTTCTAATGTGAATGTGCTAATTATCTGGTATTGGTTATTGTAGTATGGTTGCAACTTTTGATTCTGGTGCCTTGTTTTCATTAATAAGTGGTATGGGCGGCCCCGAATCCGGCTACAAATGCTCTTACATCTGGTCTTTTCTTTACAATTGTTCAAGGTAGAATTTTCAAGGTAATTTACTGGACTCTATGGAACTTGTGCTTATAGCATCAATTATTTCTACTATAACTAGCATTTCTAGTGGTATTAATCCAGTATTATAAGATGTAAACAAATGAATTGAACATTTGTCTCTGCGCCTAGCTCTCAACGGTTCACCATCAATTAAAATTTTCTTTTATCCTGAGACCCTTTTTATTGGTTGATACTTGATGTAGGTGGGAGAGAAGTTTTCAAAACCACCAGCTGAAGATGTGTATTATTCAAAGACGAGATCAATGCTGAGCAACCTTGGCTTGCAGAACTATGAAAAGAATTTTAAGAATGGATTGTTGAATGATAGCACACTGCCCTTGCTAACGGATAGGTAAGTTCTGATGTGTAACCAAAATAGTCAAGAAAATGAAGTCGGGGTCTTTGCTTAACGGCCGTCTCCTTTTTCCTTCTTAAAATTTCAGTGCTCTCAGAGATGTGAAAATTCCTCACATATGCATATATACATATATGGATGCAGAGTGAGTACTTGCTTTTTTACTTTTTACTTGAGAACAACCACCACCATATATATTGTATGAAACTCGATTGATCAGCTATTGGATTATTATGATTTTGTAAGTGACTGCTCGAAGGATATGACTGTAGTGAGTCAATCTTTCTTGCTGCGAAGACATTTAACATATATTTTATAATTTAGAAAGCTGATTTGCAGATTTTATGTATATTGTTCTTTTCTTTCTTTAAGCTTGAGTCATGCTCAACTTTATCTTATATTTTTCGTTGTTTGACAGATAGTTGTTCAAAACATAAAAATTAGTGAAGAGTTACAAGCTCTAACCGCTCCAGGAATACTACCGCGGTCATTTTCGAGTTTGCAGGTAAACTGTAGAACATACGTAACTTTGAGGATGGAGTTATATCATATGCTTTCATGGTTGGACTCCTTGTGGCATCTCCAATATTTGCATCTTCAGCCAATAGATAATAAACCTTCACGTTTGTGACTACATTCAGTTGTCTTAGGCTGTTTAAGTTCTTAAATGGTGGGGAATACTGAAATGGTGCTTGTGTTATCTGAAGTGAAAGTGTGATGGCTCCGAAGGGATTCTTTATACTGAAATGTTCATAGTTTTGTCTTGCGAAAGCATACAAAAGAAATTTGCAAGGTCAAGATATATTTTAAAATTTTCTTTGCTGGTTTGTGGCTCTATTTAAACTACGATAAGTAAAAATTTCATCAAAGAGTGAGCATTAAATTATAATGGGTGTGAGTTGGATGTGTAGATGCATCTATTTTTTATGCCCTCGATGCCCGTGCCTTTTTTAACATGTATTACTTATGTCATAATTTATTTTATGCTATGATCAACATCTATCTGGGAAAATCTACCCATAAAAGTGAGGGCATAAATTGCTGATAAGTGTTGTCCCTTAGTTGTATTTAGTTTCTTTGTCCATGACTCCATGCCTTCATTATCAGAATTGAATGTATAAAATGTGAAGGTAAAAGATATTGAACTCCTGATGATTTTCCAATGTTTTATGCTTTCTTTGAACTGTGAATCTGATTTTCCTAATTCTATCTTCTTGTTTTTGTGTTTATGTGAATATGTGGTACTTTGACAAAATATTTCCTTTGTGCTTTATTTTTTCATGAATTTTTGTATAATTTTAATAGTACTCTATATACTATCAATTTAAATAAAACATATCAGTTTATGAAAAAAAAACCAATCGATAATTCATTTTATAAGTCCTAAATTAATATCAACATGAGAAAAATTTAATGTTTTTTATTATATATTATTATCCTTTTTATTTGTTACTCATGGAATATTTTTTATATCATCTGAGTTGAGATTGGGTTGTTGTTGAGTATTGTGTTGATTAATTGTTACCACTTCTCCAACCATGGCAGGTTTATAGTTGAGCAGTTGAGTTGAATGGGCACCTCTCAATCATGGAAAAAGTTGTTCCGATCGAAATGGCTAGCTAGCTAGTTGCAATATATATGTAATCTTTGTTTTGACATTAGTTCGATATAAATATGTGTAGAATGTTGATTATATTCGGATGAATGTATGAATATTTTTTGAATTAGATATACGATGATTTATGGGAATTTTAGTTATTTTTATTGTTTTAGAATTATTTTAATTCCTGAAAATCTATAAAAAAAATTTGTAGCATGCATACATAACGGTACTAAAAATATTTAATAACGGTAAAAATCTGCTATGTATTAAAACATACATAACGTAAAAAAGTGTTATCTAAACTACAAACAACGTTATGTATTAATTCATGTGGTATATTTCATAACGGAGAAAAATGAATTTTCATAACGGTACAAACCGTTATATATAACAGTAATAGATCACGCAATGAAGAGTGTTATGTATGAAAAAAAATTGTTATGTAAAAGTTCATAGATAACGGAGAAAAATGAATTTTCATAACGGAAGCAACCGTTATATATGAGAGTTATAGATAACGTAATATCCGACGTCATGTTTGTTGCTACAACCGTTATGTATAACAACATAGATAACGTATATTATTCCGTTACATATGAGCGCAGCATACATAACACTAGTATACGTAACATAGCTTTTTTTACATACATAACGGATAAAATCCGTTATCTATAAGCGTTTTTTTGGTAGTGGGATTTTGGTTCCAAGCTTAAAGAGCAACATAGCTTGATCAACAGTGAGGACTGAAGAATTAGTGGTAGGCAATCAATTATACATAATTAATTTGTGTAAAACGGTGTAAAAGAAGGTGAGTTTTGAAGTGGAAATTTTGTTTGTCCACTTCGACACCAAACCACCAGTCACAGTCGTCACAGCATCGTCAATAATATCCAGGCTAACAACATCAGAATCATAGTCCAGACCTAAAAACTTGTTGATCAGCATGGGGTTAAAACTGTAAACCTTATCTCTTACATAGATTTCCCCATATTTGCTCTTAGATATATCACCCATCTCAGGAGAAACATTTGAATAAAACTCAGCAACAACATCAGGTTCAAATGAAGACAAAGCAGTTACAGATTTCCAGAAACCCCTCTCTTTCAAGAAAACATCCATCCCATATTTTTTAAAGCTAAGAACATCTATTTGCTTTTCAACTCTCATAGGTCGAAAGACAATAGACTGATGTAGGGACTTAGCATTCTTAGAGTAAAAAATTTTACTAAAAGCAGAAGTAACATTATAAGGGGAACCTGGAGGGTAGACCGGATCTGAGTCACCTGAGTTGGCTTCATCTTTGACATCACCAGACTGTGAAGGTGAGGGGGTGACAATCTGTCTAGCTGTACTGGAGGAGACCATTTCTTGAGAAGAATCTGGAGATATGGCCTTCTTTTTGGAATCAGAGGGGGCTCTTTTTTTTCCTTTGCTTTTTGATGTTGTTCCTAACGGCGCAGGCTTGGCATAAGCATTAACTTCAACATCAGCAGTCTGAAGCTCTTCATGATGTGCAACATCAGCGATAACATCATCTCTGGCTTCCTCCGAGTGTTTTTCTGTTGGATTCTCTTCTTCTTCGGACTCATCTCTCGCTTCGACTTGCGAGTAGATAACTCTTCTTATTCTCAGCGAGAATTCGAGTGTGTTACCCTAGATCTGGATCACTAGGGTTACATTCTTCACCAAGATTTACTTGCTGAAGAGGAGTGGGGTTTAGCACCAAGGTAGATTCCGGTGCGTCTCCTTCTTCCAGGGCAGGGGCTGCATGTACTGTTGTCGGAGAAGAGGGTTTTACTGATTCTGATTCTGATTTTAGACATGTTAAATGTCACAGATAATGTCATAGGAATTCCGTATGACATTACATTCAACATTGAACTTAATGGCATACACCACTTTGCAAAGACGAAGAGCGTACCATGAGGCCGCCACCTGAGAGGTCCGGGCTGCTGAGAGAAAGACTTGAAGACAATCTGATCGAGTGGCCATAGTATGCCGCGTAGTGCAAACAAGTTCTTCCATTGACAGAATCAAAAATCAAAATCTGAATTCAAAGCTCAAGATTAGCCTTATATTATACTAACATTAATTTAGTTCATAACAAAAATCTAAAACCCTTATTACTCCAAACACCTGAATCAGATCCATGTTTATATAAGTTTGTAAATGGGGATTATAACTCAAAATCTCAAACTGATTAAGAAAAGAGAGAATCTCATGAATTATGCATACATTGGCACCAGCTTCAATCAGCTTTGTCACGTAGGAGATGTTTCCATGCATTGCGGCCAACATCAATAGAGTCTATATACATCACAATCATCAAAAGATAAAGACAATTCATAAAGAATTACTAATTAAGATCAATTATTTATAATAAGTAACTTCAAAATCCAAACTTTCGGCGGAAAACACCCAATTTTTGCGAACACAAAAATAGAAGATGATTAACCTGTTTATGCCGATTCAACAAATTCGGCTGCATCGATTGCTCCAGAAGGAACGAAAGAACCTAAGAAAGAGAAACCAAACGCAACTTCAAAATCGAAAATTTGGGAGAGAATGGTTTTTGGGTATTTTTGCAATTGAGTGGGAATTAGGGTTTTTTTCTTTTGATTTGGGAATTTTGGTTCAATTTGGGGATAAATTGAGCACCTGACTCACATGTAATCACCCCTCCGTTAATCAGTCAAAGTGCCATTTAAATCGAGCGACCAAAAATGATAGTTCATATCTTATGGGACCACATTTGATATAATTTTTTGAAATATGATTAAAAGTGATAGTATGGGGACCAAAATCGGACTCGGACATATTCTGTGGGATCAAAAGTGAAATTTTCTCATGTTTTGACACATCATGAGTTTGAGGGAGTTTTCCGGATTCTTATCTGATTTAACCGGTAGAACGTGAGTTTGAGGGTTTTTTCAGATTAATCGGAAGAAAAACTGCTTCAGATAAATGGGCACGGTAGATTTACAAAATTACCCTCAAAATCAATAAAATTACAAAATTATCAAAAAATGGCTGTAGAATTAGAATTATTTTGCTTTTATATATTATATAGATATAGATTTGGATTGTACAATAGTTAGAGCTTGCATAATTGTTATGTTAAAGCAGACCGTTTTTTATTATTTAGTATTGAACGCGTTGTTCTTTTTTGTTACTCACACATCCGATTTGTGGTATCGAACTTGTGATCTTTGGTCTCTAAACAATCCCACTCCACCACTAGGTCATCCCCACCAGGACATTAAGTATTGAACGCATTTATAAGAGAATATATCCTTATAGCAAAGGTGTAACTAAGAGTCATTTTGGAATATATGTAACTAAATTTTTTTAATATTGGTTTTATATTAATTAATTGGGTTATCCGAAAAACAATAAAAAAAAATTCTGACTTAGTCACTGGACTCAACTATGCTATTTTCCTTACACTACCCACATCAGTGACATTCATCCAATCCAACCATCAAATAAAATATTAATTTATCTCTCCTTCACATCCACAACCCCCAACATTTTAAAATTTGCACTCCATCAGTGACACTCATCCAACCTGATATTCAATTAAAATATTAATTTCTCTTTCTTCCAATCTACATAAAATATTTATCATTTTATTATTTTAATAAAATATTAATAATAATAATTTTTACTATATTTAAAAAATCAAAATTAATTTATTAGATACATTTTTTAAATTCTTGATTAAAAAAATACTCATATATAAAATTATAAATTCATAATTTACTTGACAACAAAATGAAAATTACAAAAGTTAAAATAAAATAAAACATGATTAAATAAACTGCAATTAGAAAACTTGAAAAAAAAATTATGAATATTGATTTTTTTTAATTATATAAATTATTTAAATTTTAAATTAATATATATATAAAAATTAAGTGGAACCTAATCAGAGAGTGCCACGTGTACAAGGGCAGACAGCCAACCTCAAAGGCGGACAGCCGACTGAGTCGCCATTTTCCGTGACTTTTCCAAATTTTTTTAAAAAAAATTCTTTTGGCGTTTTGTGGTGACACCCGGGTGGGTGTCACCGATGGCGGTAGCCTTATCTATATTTCAGAGTTCAAAAAATGGAATATGAATCAAAATCTGATTCATAATGTCGCTTGCATACATCCAAATACTACTTGTGTCTGATGATATGGAGTGATACATCTCGATATAGCTGTGCTTCATGTGCTTTGTGTAGGTGTACGTAGTTGAAAGAGAAAAAGTAATCAAATCTTGTATAGCTTATGATTCAAATTTTAATATATTATCTATTTTTTCATTGTGATACGTAAGTGAATAAATTTATTGACAATAATACATGCGATGGTGAATATGCTGTAACATATATATTTTCGAAAATTATAATCAATGGACTACTCAAATTTGTAGAGTAAATATATTTTATAATTAAAGAGAGTGCAATTTTGAATTTTTAATGGAATAATATTGAAATTAATAAGTCAAATAAATTAATTAAAGAGTTTAATTATTTATTTGATTTATTAAAACTCTTGATTATAGGTCCATGGTCCCACATTCCTCTTCTTATATTATTGACGGGTTAATAATGATATTTAAGCTTCTATAGTGTTATGAAAAATAAGTTTTCATAAGGTTTGAGCTTATCTGTAAATATTAATTAATTATGGGAATATATGATATTCCACGGTTTCACTGTATTAGGAATTGATAAATATAAGATATTTATATTATTTACATATTAGTAATAATTAATCATTATTTGAGATAATTATTAATTTATTTCTTTATACTATGTGATTCTGAATCTGCTTAACATTGAAAATTTATTTATATTGGAATTTGAACTATAAGTCTAATTATAAATATAAGATAAGATAGATCAAAAGGCCACGCCGGTTTTTGGAGACTCAAGTGATACGTGATTTGTGTTGATATCACAAATCAATTGAAGAATTGTTGGCTTTATTAATTCAATACGCCTAGAACACGTTAAACGTGAATTTGATTCGGTGAAATTAAAAGGTATTTGATTTTAATTTCTCTTCTTCTTATGTTTATATTGTAATTCAGTTTAAATATTACTACAATTCAATTATACGATTTCATGTGTCAAATTATTGTAGGAAAATTAAGTTAGGAACTTAATAGATTTATTGGGTACTACGAGCTTCAATATTTAAAGGTGAAATTAGAAAACGAGGAAGGTTTAAGAAAAATGTATTTTATTTATCTCTTATTTAATATTAAATAAATTTAATTTGACATGTATATTAAATTATTATATCGAGATCTATTTTCTAATATATACCGCTTCCGCTCCTGTTCGATTTGATCGAAAAGACGAATTTTATTGGACTCGAAATTATTTTGGACCAGTTAATTTCCAACCATAATTTAGAAATTGAAACATGTCTTTCGGCTCAAGGAAAAAAAAAAAGAGTTTGTTGAAACATGTCCTCTTTCTGCTCAAGATAAAATGAGATGCTATAATAAGCAAGGCACCAATCGCGTGGCCCGATTCATGTGGTTATGCATAGTAATTAACTAACATGGTAGCATTTAGCATATAATTTATCTTTCTATCAACTACAGATAAGGGGCAAAAAAGAGAAAAGAAAAGAACAAAACAGAGAGAGAGAGAGAGAGGGAGAAAGAAGAGACAGAGATAATGCCGACGGCGACGATTACCGGAGCCCTGCTGGGACTGGCGTACGCAATGCATGCCGACTCACTCCTCAAATACCGGCCAAAAGGTACAAGTATACCACATGATTTACGATCTGCATTCGTTTTCGAGCGATGGTTTCATTGATTTAAATGAATTACGCAAAAATAAATTATGTTTTGATTAACTGCAGGTAAGGTGGGTTGTGCGGCGTCGGTGCTGGTCGGAGCGTGGTTTGCGAATAGGATTGTCGAGTGGGACCACGACGCCCAGCGGCGGAAGCCATGGATAAACGATGGCGCAAGTCAACAAAATAGGATTGCCGAGTGGGACCACGAGGCCCAGCGGCGGCAGCGATGGATAAGTCAACAAATGGAAGCTGCTCAAAATGTTTAATAGCCCTAAATAAATTCGTCTATTGTGTATATTTAGATGGTACAATTTTCTTTTTGGATATTTGTTTTATATTATTAGGGCATATTTGGATTGCAGAATATTTAGAGCTTGCACAATTCTTAGTTTAAAGTAGACCTTGTTTTATTATTTAGTTTTGAACGCGTTTATAAGAGAATATATCCCTGTTGCAAAGGCGTAACTAAGGGTAATGTTGGAATGTGACTATATTTTTTTGGCACGCACCCCCGTTAGACTTCGGAGCTTAAAATCGTTAAAATCAGATACACGGGTGTCATGCGGGTCGGATCAGCCCATCCCGCTCTTGAAAATAAAATCGGCATAAAAATATCATTCATAACACTAAAACGTATCACCCGCAACATTAAAGCTACATGCTACATTTTTGCTCATTATTACATTTCAATTAGAGTTACTAAATCTAAATTATGATTCATCATTCTCAATTAGGTTTTATTAATCACAAAGAGAGTTTATATTTCATTCTAAAAAATTTAACTGTCTAGTGTTGCAGTGTATGAGCCTACGCGTGTGCGTCGGGCAAGTGCATGCATTCAATTTAAAATATATATATATATATATATATATATATGTATATATAATTTTTGGGAAAAAAAAAAAGAAACAGAAAATCAGAAAAAAAAAGGAGGGGCGGCATTTTTTTTCTTTTGAATTGGGCCGTCTGATGGGCCTGGATGGGATTGTTACTCAATAATTTTAGTATTGGTTTCATATTAATTAATAAGGACCTTGAAAAAAATAATTATGGCTCAGTCGCTGGATTTACAACTCTGCTATTTTCCTAATGTTTGTGACTTTTTCTGTTTGGTTGTGTCAAGATGGTAATGAATTATTCATATATTTCGGAGTTCAAAAATGGAATGTGAATCAAAATCTGATTCATAATGTCGCTTGCATACGTCCAAATACTACTTATGTCTGATGATATGGAGTGATACATTTCGATATAGCTGTGCTTCATGTGCTGTGTGTAGTAGGTATAGTTGAAAGAGAAAAAGTAATCAATCTTGTATAGCTTATGATTCAAAATTAAATGTGCTTTGTATAGGTATAGTTGAAAGAGAAAAAGTAATCAATCTTGTATAGCTTATGATTCAAAATTAAATATAGTATCTATTTTTGCATTGTGATGGAAGTGACTAAATTTATTGAAAAATAATAAATGCGATGGTGAATACGCTATAACATACATACATATATGCATACATATATAGGAAATTGATCAAATGTAAATAAATTCATAGTGTTTAAATTGTAAACCAATCTTCCACCATCCATCTAAAAAATATACGGTCAAGATTTGGAGAAAAATTCTGTGGCAATTTTATAATTTTCACAACTTTTTTTAGTCTATGGGGTATTTTCATCCGTTTGTTGAAAAAACGCTAATGTTATGCTGACTCAACATCTAAAACAATTCTTAAAAAATTCAAACGATCATAACTTACTCGTTTTTCATCAGATTAAAGCAAATAATATATCAAATTAAAGGTTTTTTAATCCTCTTTCATTTAAGATCAGTGAAGCATATGTTTATCTAGAAAAATATGGACAAAAAATACATAAGTCTTATTTTTCACGCATATTCAAGCTCAGAATACTTCGTTAGCATACGACATATGTTTCGCTAGTATATGACAAATGTTTCGTCAGCATCAGTTATATTGCGATAAATATTCAATCATGCTTCGTTAGTATATAAAAACTATTTCATTAGCATATATCAAATATTTCATTAGCTTCGATTATATTACGTTAAATATTTATTACATATCAATTAAAATATGCTTCACTAGCATCAATTATATTGCTATAAATATTTATTTAATCCCAATTAGGATGTGTTTCATTACCATATAACAAACATTTCATTAGTATCAATTATATTGACAATGAACAATACATTAATGTATTAAGATATTTTTTATATGAGAATGCTAATGCACTGCTAATGTTATCATTAACATATGCTAACTAAAATATTGTATTAATGCTAATGTAGTATAATGATATCTGGTAATAGATCATATGTGTTTTATATTGCATGTGTATTATCAATGTATAACATCCACCTCAATTAAGCGTGATTCATTAGCATATGAAAGATAATTCGCTAGCATCATGATTAGTTATATTGCTATCACATCAATTTTAGAGTTCAACAATTTACTTTTATTAAATTTCATCATTTGTTGTTGTTAGCACACTGTCGTACGCTAACATAAGTATTATGTAATGCGAAAGAAAAGTAATACACAATGCTAACAAAAGTAATAATGTTGTGGATTGAAGTCAAATAATGCAACTAATAACATTCAATCAAACAACTATAACTTTGTACACGATTCATATTTTTTTTAAATTATTTTTTGTTGTAAATTAGGCTTCAGTAGCTTTCCAACCATATAAAACTCGGCATTTAATAATTTCCTAATTAAATCAGTTTTGTGTTTAAAGTTAGGTGTCGTGAATGAAGTGATATTGATGATTATGTGTTTGTCAGATATGAATATGTCTTCGTTAGTGCGCGTCCTAGAAGTTCGCTATTTTTGTTTATTTTTAAAATTAAATTTTGACCTAGATGCGGAAATTACCAAAATGTCACCGTGTTTTTTGAAGTTCCTCTTATTTACAATAATGCCACCGCCCTTTGACCAAATCTAGATCATTGGATTTCGAAAGTTATGTGGTGGGAGATTGGTTTACAGTTTACACATTAGGATAGTTTACACCAGAATTATATATATATATATATATTCTGCAGCCACCACATTTTCACTTGGTATTATTTTTTCCTGTTATCACGTGGTTTGACTACTATCCATTCGAAGTTCACATGTAGGTGATTCTACTGTTAACGTATAGACTTGGAAATTCTCTCTGTGGCATGTCATAAATGATTACTGGAGAATTATGTATACACGTTTTACTAACATTGTAGATGACTGAGACTATAGTGAGAGTTCCTTAGAGCTGTGATAACTTTGTTTTTGGTTATCCTTTTATTTTCTTGCAATGTGAACAATAACAATGCGTTCTGGTTTGTATTTTAAAGAACGGCCGTCATTAATCAGTGGTGTGTGATTTAATAATATTAGTCTGATTTCTGGTGTTCTTTTCTTTATTTTTGTTAAAGATTGTCGCCGAGACAAAATCATTTCCAACTACAAATTGTCGTGCATCTAATTCAAGCTCAACTGTGATTGATGACCCTTTCTTAGTATTTCAATCATCTTTACCTCAAACCAAGACAGAGGTTAAGGTTCGCATCATTCATCAATTGATGACTTTGATGATTTTGTCAAGGGTGGGACCAAATCGAAAGTTGATGGTATAAGGATAATGTTAGAATAAATGTTGGATTAAACTTTGAAGTAATTTGGGCAGAGTAACGGGTAGTATAATTAAAGTCGAGCCAAGAGTTATACTCTTTCTCCGTAAGACGAAATTGCACCGTATATTAAATGCAAACGGACTATAGCAATCGTCTCTAAGATAAAACGACTTTCAACAAAGTTTTGTTGCACTTTTACAAAACTATGTTACAACGAACAAAACAATAATCGAGATTCTCAATCGATTACTAGGGTAGAAGAGAAGATTTCGGATTGTGAATTAGTTAATGAAAATGAAGGACTTGTGGTCTTATTTATAGTAAGTGAAGAGTTGTGGTGAAGTGGTGCACCAATTGGCTCCAAACAGTGCAACGGTTCGCTTCCAAGGCTGAATGGTTGTGTCTATTCGAGCCAAGAGTTGCAACTGGTGAATCAAAGAGTTAAAACTAGTGAATCATTGCGTCCGTTCGGCCTAGAGCTTTCGCACCAATTCGATTTGAGCGGTTACGTCCGAACGGTTGCAACCATTCGCCCAATCCTCACTCATCCTTTCACTCTTCCATTTAATTAACTAACATAATTAATATCTCTTTTAATTAGATATTTAATTAATTAATTAACTATACTAACAATCCCCCACAAAAGAGATATTTGAAAATGCAGAGTATAAGAATCTCAATAAATTATTATTGCTTAGGGATAGGTAGCTTTCGGCTTTGAACCTTCCTTTAGTATAGTATTATCGGATTTACTCGTTGCTCAGTGAACGCGATGTCTTGAACTGGTCAACTTTAAATGTAAAACCAAACAATAATACTAACACAATAACAATTTTATTAACGTTTTGTTCTCACATTTTGTCCATTTTGGCCTTGGACCGTATCTTGTTTCATAAGTGATTCGTTTTGAAGCGGCCCCACTTCTCACTAATATAGGTGATCTCCTATTTAAGAGTAAACTGCCATTACCCCACCTTTTACTTGGTATATGAATCATTAAAAACCTTTAAGGTTTATCCTGACCACATCCTAGCAGTCATACTTGGTGTAGTGCCTAGAATGAGTTTCTTAGTGTAAATATTCCAAGTATCGTAGTGTAAACTTTCATTACTTAGTTGTCTCATCAAACCATCTTCTTGGGATCTCCAATTGGTATGGTTGAATTACCGCTATGAACGTTTTTGTTTATGTGGCTTTTCAAGCCCATTCCCTTTACGGCACTATATAGTAGATCTCTATTAATACCTTTAGTAAATGGATCTGCTATATTTTCTTTTGACTTTACATAGCCAATACAAACGATTCCATTTGAAATCATTTGTCTAATGGTATTATGTCGTCTTCGTATATGAAGAGATTTACCATTATACATGTTGCTTTGTGCTCTTCCAATTGCAGACATACTGTCGCAATGTATCATTATAGGAGGCACTGGTTTTTCCCAACAAGAAATATCTTCTAAGAATGTTCTAAGCCATTCGGCTTCTTCACAAGCTTTGTCTAATGCAATGAATTCTGATTCCATTGTAGATCTAGCTATGCACGTTTGTTTAGAAGATTTCCATGCTACTGCTCCACCTCCAATGGTGAAGACAAAACCACTGGTAGATTTTGAGTCTTGCATATCAGATATCCAATTTGCATCACTGTATCCTTCAATAACAGCTGGATATCTTGTATATGTTAAACCGTGGTGTGTGGTATGTTTTAAATACTTTAACACTCTTGTTAATGCAGTCCAATGGTCTTTACCTGGATTGCTCGTAAATCTACTTAGCTTACTCACTGAATATGCAATATCAGGACGAGTACAATTTGTAAGATACATTAGACTTCCAATGATCCTTGCATATTTGAGTTGTGAAATGGGTTCTCCTCTATTTTTAGCTAAATGCAAACTCATATCAACAGGAGTTGCAGCTGGAGGCAGATTAAAAGCTTCAAATTTCTTAAGCACATTTTCTACATAATGAGATTGTGATAAGATAATTCCTTCATTTGTTCTAGAGATTTTTATCCCTAGGATAACGTCAGCTAGACCCATATCTTTCATGTCAAATTTTTTTTTTAACATATTTTGTATTCGTGATCACGTTCTTATTATTTCCTATGATCAACATGTCGTCTACATAAAGACAGACAATTACATATTCATTAGGGGTATTTTTAATGTAGACACATTTATCACCCTCATTTATTTTGAATCCATTTAATAACATTATTTTATCAAATTTCTCATGCCATTGTAATGGAGCTTGTTTAAGTCCATACAAAGATTTTACAAGCCTGTAGACCTTGTTTTCTTGACCTTTAGAGATGAAATCTTCTGATTGATCTATATAAATTTCATCTTCTAATTCACCATTTAGAAATACAGTTTTTACATCCATTTGATGTATCTCAAGGTTATGCAATGCAGCAATAGCAATGAGTACTCTAATGGAAGTAATCCTCGTGACTGGAGAATAAGTATCAAAATAATCATAGCCCTCTTGTTGTTTGTACCCTTTGACAACCAAACGAGCTTTATATTTATCAATTGAACCATCAACTTTATATTTTCTTTTTAAAATCCACTTGCATCCTAAAGGCTTACAGCCTTTTGGAAGATCAACGACTCCCCAAGTGTGGTTTTGCATGATCGATTCAATTTTTGCATTGATAGCTTCTTTCCATAATGGAGCTTCAGGACTAGATAATGCTTCTTTGATAGTCCTTAGTTCATCATCTTCTAATGCATAGATTAGAAAATCTGGACCAAAAGATTTTGTTATCTTAGCCATTTTATTGCATCTTAGTTCTTCCTCAACTAAGGGAGAATCATTCATAGATTCATGGTTTCTTTTGGTTGAATTTGTTTCAATTCTAACCTTCTTAGGAAAGATAGATTCAAAGAAAATTGCATTTCTTTATTCTATAATCATTCCTTCATTTATATCAGAAATTTCTGATTTGTGCACAAGAAAACGAAATGCACTACTATTGTTTGCATATCCTATGAAAATGTAGTCTATAGTTTTTGGACCTAGCTTTATTTGCTTAAGTTTAGGTACTTCTACCTTTGCTAGACACCCCCACACTTTAGTGTATTTATAAGAAGGTTTTCTACCTTTCCATAATTCATATGGGGTCTTATCCAGTTTCTTATAAGACAATTTATTTGAGATATGATTAGCTGATAAGGTGGCTTCCTGATGAGTGGTATTTTGGCACAATATTTTAAGGTTTAAATGAAGTTAATTGAAGAGTTTTGCATGTGTTTTAACCCAAATTGCGCTCTTAACCTTCCTACTTGAGAGTTTTGTTTCTTATTTGAGTTTTACAGAACATTGTGGATGAATAAATGAATTTTTGAGTGATTCAATGCCATGGAAAGATAGAGGATCGAATTGGGAGCATGGTACAATTTGAATCACCTCAATCGGACAAGAAACAAGATAGAACGAAGCAAAACCGTGAAAGGTATCGGAGCAGGGCTGTAGGCGCGACACGAGCCAGCACCGCGACCGCCACTCCGTGTCCGCGGCTGATTTTCCACCACCTTCAACGCGACCCGAGCCAGCATCCTCCGTGCAGGTCGCGCCATCCTAGCCTGACGCGAGCTGAAGGGGCGCGACCGGTCCCGTGTCGCGCCCATGTGTCACGTTTTCCGATTTTTCATCTTTTTTCCCCCATTTTTGATTTTCTTTTAATTCTTTTATTCCTCCACTATGTAAACTCACCCCAATACAAAATTAGGTCATTCCATTACACTCTTAGCCACTTTTAGAGAGAGAAATACTTAGAGAAGAAGAGAGAAGAAAGGGAATTGAAGATTGGGCAAGAAGAACAAAGTTGAAGCAAGATTTGAAGGCCAAAACATCCATCCGGGTTCTTTTGTTCTTTAATTTTGTTAAAATCATGTTCCTTCTTGTAGAGATTTTAGTTACGCATGTAATTATGAGAAGCTAAATCTTTGATACTCTTAGGTGTTGGTTTTGTTTGGATTATGAGACATAAATGATGTTTATTTTGGATGTTTAATGGTTCTTGATTATGCTTTGGATTCTTGTTATGTATGGGTGTTATGTATTGTTGATTGGTGAAAACTAGTTGATAATTAATTATCATGATTATGTATGTTGATTCAAAATTCGAGAGATGAGCTTCAACATAGGATCCTAGAATTCAAAGAGCAATTATCAACAAAATCGAGAGGTTTGAGATAGTTGTTGAGGCATAGATCCTTGGTGCTCTTGGTAAGCACACTTAGGTATTAATTGGAGATAATAATCCTATGCATGTGCCCCATATTCTATATGCTTCGAGAGGAGATATAGAATAAATTTGAGATCGCCTTGATAATCTTGAATTGGAAATTAAACATCCATTATAATTAGATTTTGTGTTAATTAATCCAATAAAATCAACCCCAAGAGTGTTCATTTCCTTAATTGCTCAATTTATTTGTTAATTGCAATTATTTACTTTACTTTATTGTTTAGTTAGTTTTAAATCAAATAATTATCCATTTCATCATCTAGATAACAAATAGGAGCCGATGTCATAATACGTGCTTATTTAATTTTCTTTTTCCCTGTCGATTCGACCTCGTTTCACCATGTGCTACATTTACTTGATTCGAGTTTTAAAACTAAAATTTCACACATCAAGTTTTTGGCGCCATTGCCGGGGAATTAGTGTTTTAAATTTGTGCTATTGTGATAAGGTTGTTATTGTTAATTTATACACTTTTTGTTTATTTTTGTTTTTAACTTTTTGTTATTGGTGCTTTGAAGGTGCTGCATGATCATACGGTATAGGAGAGCACTCCTTGAACGTGAGGTTATTATTTCTCGTGGATAAAAGGAGATTGAAAAAAGAGAAATAGTCATGGGAGATAAAAATGAAAGTCTTGTTCATCGTTTACAAAGATAATTTGAGGAGATGCAACAAAGATTGAATGAGCAACGAGATGTCCGGATTCAAGTAGAGCAACCGCTCATTATAAACATGTTCCAACCCATTGTAAATGAAAGAGTGATGAATGGGCCAAGAATAGAAGCCGATAACTTTGAATTGAAGCCTGAATTAATCTCAATGATACAACAAAACCAATTTGGTGGAGGAGTCGATGAAGATCCAAATGAGCACATTGATCAATTTCTACAAGTGTGTGGGACCGTGAAGCTTAATGGAGTCCCGGATGACGCAATACGCCTCCAAATTTTTCGATTTTCTCTTAAAGAAAAAGCACGAAGATGGTATCAAAGTTTGAGAGTTGGATCTATTGAAACATGGGCTGATTTGGTTTCAAAATTTATATATAAATTTTTCCCTCCGAGTATGATGTTGAAGTTGAAAGGTAAGATCACACAATTTCACCAATGGGATGATGAGAGTTTTAATGATGCATGGGAACGATTTCATGAAATGTTGAGAAAGTGCCCTACTCATGGGTTTGGTATTGACCACCAAGTGTGCATATTTTACAATGGAACCAATCAAGATATGAAGAGACTATTAGATGCCGCATCAGGTGGCTCATTGTTAGGAAAAGGGCCCGATGATGCCATGAAAATTATCGAGGACATGGCCACGAATTCTTATCAATGGCCCGGGGAGAGACAACAAGTGCAACACTTGAAGAATGTGACTCCTACATCCGAAGCCGAAACTTTGTCAATCTTGGCGGCCCAAATGACAATTCTCAATAAAAAGATTGAAGCCATCACTCATTCTTCATTGAGCTCAAGGAATGAGCAAATCCAAGGAGTTGAAGTGATTAAATATGTCGGGCAATGGAGCAACAATGGCTGCCCAAACCAAAGTTTTCAAGGAGAAAATCACTACAATCAAGGAGTCCGACAACATTATTCAAATGTTCCTTATGGTAATCCTAATGGTGCTTGCCAATCTCCACCTAACTTTACCATAACAAATGACATGGTTGATGATGAAAATAATCCCAAGATGGATGATCTTTTGATAGCATTCATGGGTAAAATGGAGACATATATGGGAGAGTCCCAAGTTCGCTTTGAGAACCTTGAAAGTAAGATAGACATGATTGGAGCACGGGTGGATACCATTGGAACAGGAATGGATGTGATTGAGAAGAGGATGGATAGATTAGAGATTGTAGTGGGAAAACGACCACAACAAAGTCCGAAGCAATGCAAAGCTATATCCGTGATGAGTTTGAAAACTTTTGATGGGGTAAAAATGTCATGTGAGGAATTTTTGGAAGTTGAATGTGAAAATTCCCAAAGTGAAAAAGATGATTAAAAAGGAGAAGCAAAGAAATTAGTTGAGGATGCTTCAAATAAGCCACCATCGGCACTCCTAGCTCCCATTCCTATTGTCATACCTTACCCTCAAAGATTGAAGAAGGATACCATGATGGAGCAATTTACCAAATTTTTGGAGATATTTCGAAAAATTCACATCAATACCCCACTTGTGGAAGTCTTGGAAAGGATGCCAAATTATGCCAAGTTTTTCAAAAAAAAATGCTAGCAAATAAGAAGAAGTTAAAGGATCATGAAATTGTGAGCCTCGCGGAGGAATGTAGTGCAATTATTCAAAGGAAGTTGCCACCAAAGCTCAAGGATCCGGGGAGTTTCATCATTCCTTGTGGTTTTGAGGAGAAATTCTTTGGGAATGCTTTGTGTGACTTGGGAGCAAGCATAAATATCATGCCCCTTTCTTTCTTCAAGAAACTCAACATTGGGAAGCTCAAGCCAACGAGTATTTGCTTACAAATGGGGGATCACACTTTTACCTATCCAAAAGGAATCTTAGAAGATGCGCTAGTAAAGGTGGATAAATTCATCTTCCCAATTGATTTCTTGGTGCTTGATATGGAAGAGGACACAAATGTGCCTCTTATCTTGGGGAGGCCATTTTTGAGCACCGGGAGAGCATTGATAGATATGGAGAAATATGAGCTTATCCTTCGAGTGCATGAGTCAAGAGCCATGTTCCCTATTTCCATGAGGAGGGAAGCTATAAAAGATGATGAGCTTAAGAGCATTGAAGAATCCAAGGTGGTCCAAGAGATAAAGCCACGAATTGAGAACATGAAAGCGAGGAAAGAAGAGGAGATGCCCAAGGAGTATTACAGAATCTTTGATCCGGATTTGACTTCTAAGCCTCAAAGAAAGAAAAAAAGAGTTCTAAGGTGGTGTCAAGTGCCACCAAACCCGCCTTGACGGTTGTAAGTTTGTCCAAAATAAACCACTTCTTCTTTTTCAAACTTATTGGTACTTTGTTCCGAATAAGTTTGGGGCAGGGAGAAGTGTGGTTATTTTGGACTTCTTTTTGTTTGTTTGTTTTTATTTTGCATTGCATGTAGTTTGTATTAAAATTTTGATAAAAATTTAAAATTTTTAGTTTATTTGCACGTTTACTTGCTTTCAATAATCGGTGGTTTTTAATTTGGTTATTGATCTTGTGGAGACTTGTGGTTGAAACTGGTTGAAGTGTGGATTGGGTTGTTATGTTGCTTATGATGAGATGGTTTTATTTGGAAAAATGACATGAAAGCATGTTATGATTTGTTGATATTTGCCTTGATAAATTATTAAATGTATTACCTTTTGATCTTGGTTGAGCCCACGTGAGATGTTGAGCCAAAGATTGCTTTATTTTTACAATCTTTTCCTTGCTTGTGTGGTAATCATGCATACTTGAATTTTCTCTAGAACTTGCATTATGTCTAACTCGAGATTGCAATAGTGTGCTTGATGACTCGAAAAGGATTTAAGGCCATCTTTTGTCTAGCCTTCTCTACCCAAATTTTACCATTCCAACACTAAATCCCTTGTTAGCCCATTTGAGCTACGAGACCATATTTCATTATTTTGCCTTGGGTTGGGAATAATTAGTAATGAGGAATTAATGATTATGAGAAATTTGGAGTGCTTGAAATAAAAATTGTATTTTAGAGTATTTGAGACGAAAATACCAAATAACCCTTCTTAGCTCTTACGAAAAAAAAAGAGAGAAAAGTTGAAAAAAAAAAGAAAAAAAAATGATGTGTTCACATTTTTTCTATTATCATTGAAATGAAAGAGCAAGCAAGGGAAGTAATATTGTTTATCATGATAAAATTTTTAGATTTTTAGATTTTGTGAAAGCTTGGAAGGTGGAAGAGTGCTTGTGTAGTTCTACTTGGTTAGTATGGAGATTTGGATTATTGAGGATTAATTCTTAATTGAGTCACTTAGCCAAACAATCCCTACCTTACCAAAAAGCCTTCATTACAACCTTGAAAAAGCCCTTAATGATTCTTGTTTGAAAGCACACATAGGTGGTGGAGAGAATAGACACATTACAAGCCTATGGTAGACTTCTCGTATGACTTGATTTTGAGTATATACACTTATAGCCTAAACACTTGAGTGATGAGTGATCTTATATCATAGAAAGGTTATAAGTTCTTTTGGCCATGCATTGTATAATTTGTCAAGGCTTGTTGATCTTTGAATATCATGCTTGAATGTACAAAGTGTGTTTTGAATCTCAGAAGAAAATTTCATCCTTTTATCTGCATTTAATCATTTAAACCTTATTTCTCTTTTCTTCATTATTTGGGGACAAACAATCTTTTAAGTTTGGGGGAGTTGATGAGTGGTATTTTGGCACAATATTTTGAGGTTTAAATGAAGTTAATTGAAGAGTTTTGCATGTGTTTTAACCCAAATTGCGCTCTTAACCTTCCTACTTGAGAGTTTTGTTTCTTATTTGCGTTTTGTAGAAAATTGTGGATGAATAAATGAATTTTTGAGTGATTCAATGCCATGGGAAGATAGAGGATCGAATTGGAAGCACGGTGCAATTTGAATCACCTCAATCAGGAGAAGAAACAAGAGAGAACGAAGCAAAACCGTGAAAGGTATCGGAGCAGGGCTGTAGGCGCGACCCGAGCCAGCACCGCGACCGCCGCTCCGTGTTCGCGGCTGATTTTCCACCACCTGCAATGCGGCCTGAGCCAGCATCTTCCGCGCAGGTCACGCCATCCTGGTGCGACCGGCCCCGTGTCGCGCCCCTGTGTCACGTTTTCAGATTTTTCATCTTTTTTCCCCCATTTTTGATTTTCTTTTAATTCTTTTATCCCTCCACTATATAAACTCACCCCAATACAAAATTAGGTCATTCCATTCCACTCTTAGCAACTTTTAGAGAGAGAAATACTTGGAGAAGAAGAGAGAAGAAAGGTAATTGAAGATTGGGCAAGAAGAACAAAGTTGAAGCAAGATTTGAAGGCCAAAACATCCATCCGGGTTCTTTTGTTCTTTAATTTTGTTAAAATCATGTTTCTTCTTGTAGAGATTTTGGTTACCCATGTAATTATGAAAAGCTAAATCTTTGATACTCTTGGGTGTTGGTTTTGTTCGGATTATGAGACATAAATGATGTTTATTTTGGATGTTTAATGGTTCTTGATTATGCTTTGGATTCTTGTTATGTATGGGTGTTATGTATTGTTGATTGGTGAAAACTAGTTGATAATTAATTATCATGATTATGTATGTTGATTTAAAATTCGAGAGATGAGCTTCAACATAGGATCCTAGAATTCAAAGAGCAATTATCAACAAAATCGAGAGGTTTGAGATAGTTGTTGAGGCCTAGATCCTTGGTTCTCTTGGTAAGCACACTTAGGTATTAATTGGAGACAATAATCCTATGCATGTGCCCCATATTCTATATGCTTCGAGAGGAGATATAGAATAAATTTGAGATCTCCTTGATAATCTTGAATTGGAAATTAAGCATCCATTATAATTAGATTTTGTGTTAATTAATCCAATAAAATCAACCCCAAGAGTGTTCATTTCCTTAATTGCCCAATTTATTTGTTAATTGCAATTATTTCGTCGTCTAGATAACAAATAGGAGCCGATGTCATAATACGTGCTTATTTAATTTTCTTTTTCCCTGTGGATTCGACCTCGTTTCACCCTGTGCTACATTTACTTGTTCACTTGCAAGTTGATTCGAGTTTTAAAATTAAAATTTCACACATTACTTCCCCCCATAAATTCTGAGGTAAGCCAGAACTTATCAACATGGCGTTCATCATCTCTTTAAGAGTTCGGTTCTTTCGTTCCGCAATTCCATTTGATTGAGGTGAATAAGGAGCAGTAGTTTGATGAATTATGCCATTTTCTAAGCACATTTCTTCAAATGGTGCTACATATTCTCCTTCTCGATCACTTCGTATTGTTTTTATTTTTACATTAAGTTGATTTTCAACTTTTATTTTATATCTTTTAAAAGCTTCTATTGCCTCATCTTTGCTTTTCAACAGATATACATAACAATACCTTGTACAATCATCTATAAATGTGATGAAGTAATTTTTACCACCTCTAGTTTGCACAAACTTAAGATCACATAGATCGGTATGTATAAGTTCTAGAGGTGTTGAACTTTCTTTCCACCGAATGAAAAGGAGCTTTTATCATTTTTGTTTCAACACAAATTTCACATTTTTCTTGTGAATTAAATTCCATTTGAGGAAGTAAATTTAAATTAACCAATCTTCGTAAAGAATTTAAATTTACATGTCCTGATCTAGCATGCCATAAATTAGAACACCCAACCAAGTAAGAAGAAACAACTTTATTGATTGGTTTGATGTCCCGGTGAACAGTCATTACATTTAGCTTGAAGAGTCCCTCATTTAGGTAACTCTTCCCAATAAATAGACCACATTTGGTCAATACAAATTTGTCTGCTTCAAAAACTAGTCTAAATCCAACTTTACTTAGTAGAGAGCCGGAAATCAGGTTTTTGCGGATGTCTGGGACATACAACACATCTACAAGGGTTAGCTCTTTTCCAGGTGTCATTTTCAATACAATCTTTCTGAATCCAATGATATCAGAGGTAGCAGAATTACCCATGAATAGTTTTTGACCATTCAAAGGTGTATAAGATGAGAACATCTCTTTGTCGGAGCATATGTGGTGGGTGGCCCCTATGTCAATCCACCATTCCTTTCGATTGTCAACTAGATTTGCTTCAAACACAACAACAGATAGACTCAACTCTGACATGTCTATTGGAACAAATTGGTTCTCGGTCAAGTTTGCCTCGGATTTCTTGGCTTTCTTTGGAGCTTTGCATTCTTTTGCCATGTGACCTGGTTTGTCGCAATTGAAGCAGTTTTTTTTAAACTTTTTGGCTTTCTTTGCAATTCTAGCATCCGCCTTTTTGCTCACAAACTTTCTCTTTTTGTTAGGACGAGCCTCGGCTAGATTTGCTTTTGCCATAAACGTTGGCTTATCATTTTTCCCCTCGGATTTCCGATTGTCTTCCTCGATGCGAAGTCTCACAATGAGATCTTCAAGTCCCATCTCTTTGCGTTTATGCTTGAGATATTTTTGAAATCTCTCCACTGTGGTGGCAATTTCTCAATAATAGCTGCCACTTGGAATGATTCACTGACAGACATTCCTTCGACATGAATATCATGCAGAATCAACTGAATTTCTCGAACTTGATCGAGGACAGTTCGAGAATCCTCCATCTTGAAATCTAAGAACCGACCAACTATGAACTTTTTCATACCGGCATCTTCGGTCTTGTATTTTTTATCAAGAGATTCCCACAGCACCTTAGCACTTGTACATTCAGAATAGACGGAAGTAGAGAGAGTCTTCCAAAGCATTAAGAATATAATTACTATACAAAAACTCACTGTGGTGCCAAGCATCAAGAGCAGTTCGTCATTGAGTGTCGTTATCGGTTTCTTCAACAATAGGAGCATCTTCTTTGAGGAAGCAGATGAGACCAAGGGTGGTCAAGTAGAATAGCATCTTTTGCTGCCATCTTTTGAAATTTTCACCGGTGAATTTTGCCGGCCTTTCGCCTTGAATAGGAGCAACAATGGTAGCCATTCTTCAAAGAGTAATCACAAAAATTTCATCTTGCGATTGTTAGAGTATAACTCTTGACTCGACTTTAATTATCCTACCCGTTACTCTGCCCAAATTACTTCAAAGTTTAATCCATCATTTATTCTAACAATCGCAAGACGAAATTGCACCGTATATTAAATGCAAACGGAGTATAGCAATCGTCTCCAAGATAAAATGACTTTCAACAAAGTTTTGTTGCACTTTTACAAAACTATGTTACAACGAACAAAACAATAATCGAGATTCTCAATCGATTACTAGGGTAGAAGAGAAGATTTCGGATTGTGAATTAGTTAATGAAAATGAAGGACTTGTGGTCTTATTTATAGTAGGTGAAGAGTTGTGGTGAAGTGGTGCACCAATTGGCTCCAAACAGTGCAACGGTTCGCTTCCAAGGCTAAATGGTTGTGTCTATTCGAGTCAAGAGTTGCAACTGTTGAATCAAAAAGTTGCAACTAGTGAATCATTGCGTCCGTTCGGCCTAGAGCTTTCGCACCAATTCGATTTGAGCGGTTACGTCCGAACGGTTGCAACCATTTGCCCAATCCTCACTCACCCTTTCACTCTTCCATTTAATTAACTAACATAATTAATATCTCTTTTAATTAGATATTTAATTAATTAATTAATTAATTAACTATACTAACAGATAACACCGGACCAGCCAAGTTCAGGCACAATTCTGAAGGGGTTCGGCAATGCCACTATGCTGCAAAAGAATGCACCAAGATCAAGTTCTATGTCTCAGGTAGAATCTAGATTTATCCCGTCTGCGAATATTCAAATGATGCTTGGGTAAGTTCTTATTGATTTTGCATTTTCCGTCTAGAATTCCCTATTTGGTGACTTCTTCCATGAAGAGAAGAAGCCTGAAGTGAAGCGAACACATTCACAGCCCAAAGCCAACACTAAAAAGGCCTTTAATTTACTACTTGAAATACTGGCAATGATTTTTCTTCACTTTTTGGAGGTACTCTTCCAGTCAATGCAACCTTTAGAATGGATCTAATTATAATTGAGGTGCTATGTGTGCAAAGTAGTCCATGCCTAGCTACTAGGACTTGATATGTAGGACATTAAAAAATCATGCTAATCATGGCCCTCATTTTATTTTTGTTTGCATCATTTACGGCTGCTGTGGAATTTTTAGGAATTATGGTTCAACATAAACCAAGCTCGCTTTATTTGTCACATAGTCACTGAAATATACTATGAAATAAAGGTATATGTTGTGTGTATTAAGATGATACGGAAGGTCATTGTCTTCCATAAAAAGCTATGATAACCAGCTTTTTGGCTAGAGATATTTTGGATACTCAATTATTAATGCTACTATTAGGAATAGCTTTCTTTCTTTCCTGCTTTGACCATTTCATAATGTCTATCCTTTCTAAGATGATGTAGTGTGGATAACGCTTGTATTTTTACTTGTACTTCTATTAATCACTTGTTACATCCCTGCTCGACTACTCACAGATATTCCGACTTCATCTGGGGAGTTTCTTGAAATTGAGGAGGAACCTGAAGAAAGACGAAGAGCTAGGCTGAGTCGCCATATGAGGACAAATGCACGCATGGTATGTTTATTGAATACTATACTTTTAATACATTGTGCATTTCTCTTGATTGTTTTATATTCTTGAGGAGAGTCATCATACAATCGAAATTCATAACATGGACTCTTGTGAATCAGAGAAAATAAGAAATACATCATTTGTTGTGCTTGAACAAAAGTTTCCTTGGATAACTGAGACTCTGAGACTCCATGACAATGTGTTAAACAAGTCTTTCATTTTAGTTTCATCTGTTACATCATGAGAGTCACCTGTCTCATATATATGAGTATCAATGGAAATTATGGATTATAGCTGCCCTTGTACAACTTGTTCACTTTCTTCTGCCAAGGGGTTCTTTGAGCTGGCTAATTTTTGCAGTTACAATTTGCAAATTTGCAATTACTTCTAGGATTTATGAATTTGTTGCCTTCATAGTTTAGACCTCTCATACTGTAATTGATGAGATGTCCGTAAGAAACACAATTAGGAGCTACACAAACACAATGTTCCTCAGTACTAGTGTGATTCTTATGTATTTTCTTGGCCTCTTAGGTGTGCATATAATTTGTACACATCAGATTTATAATTTTGTTTCTGTTTGCAGGCTGAATCACTTTCTGAAAAGAATCAACGTGATCTTGAGAGTCAATTTGAGCAGGAAGAGAAACTTGTAAGACATTTTGATTTTGTTCATGATGCTTTCTGATGGTAGTTCACTAGACACCCTACCTGTAATGCTAAAGTGTGAAGAAAACGAAACACATAAGAAACAAATGACCAAATGTGTCTTCATTTTAATGAGTGATTATGCCATTGAGGAATGATATTAAGACCTCACAATACTAAAGTACCTGATATATATCTAAAGATTACACATTTCCTTGCATGAATATTTGAGTTGGAACCTGAAGGAGAAATTGGGGTTGATTGAATAAGTAATTCTGTAATAATGAAATGGATCAGGGTTCCTCCTCACACCCCCAAACAGAAATTACATGCATGTATTCGTAACGTGGCTCATTTTAATCTGAAACTCTTTATTTCAGAGGGTTGCAGAAGCATTGGAGAATGACGTAAAGCGTTGGGCTGCAGAAAAACAAGGCAATATACGTGCATTGTTATCATCAATGCAGCAGGTTGATTTCTTTGGTAGTATAAGGCTTTCTGTCCCTTCATATCTATAATTGCTAAATCTGGCATATGTAAACCAATCTGGTAAGCTTTTGAAAGATTTGTTATCATACTATGAATGCCTGAATTTTCATTGACTGCTGCTTCAAAATAATTTCAATTAATTCCCTGACACGAGCCCTTGAGGTTTGGCTTGAGTAGTTACCGATGATGTACATCTATCTGCAACATTGGTCCTCACGGTTATATTGATTCTTAATTTCTTATTATTTGATTTACAAGTAAACCCGCACAAGTCTATGATAGAGAGGATCTTCAGCCAATCGTGTATCGTCATCGTCAGAAGCAGCACGGGCAGTAGCCGTGCGGTTCTATCTTTTTATTTAGTGATAATTAATAGTTAATATTTAATTATTGGTAGTTGGAATTTATTTATTGAGTCAGTCAGGCCCGTGGGCCTCTGCATGGGTTTTTGTTAGAATTTATTCAGGGTTTATCAGATTAGGGTTCAGCTTTTGAGTATTTTGTGTTAAGGCAGACAAGTTATTGTCTGAGGCCTCTTCGGAGGAGATTGGTTATCGTTCTTTCTGCACTTCAGTTTATAATATCAAGTTATTTTCCCTTCACTCTATCAAATTGGTCCGACCTGCTTGGTTTATGCCCAAGATACGCATGGAGACACCCTGCTTGGTTTATTTTCCCTTCACTCTATCAAATTGGTCCGACCTTAGTGGCTGCAGGGTGATGCTATGTATTGGATTCAATGGGTCATGCGCCGTTTTTTGAGTCTCACCTGGCCACAATTTTTGAATGAGCTTTTCCTCTGTTTTGGTGATGACGACACGGTCAATTCTTGCGAGGCTATGGTTTGCACTCGTCAAACAGGCTCGATGGAAGATTACACGCGAGCGTTCATTGCTCGCATTTTCCAGGTCACTGATCTTACCGACGACCACTACTTGGGTCAGTTTCTTGGGGGTCTGAGGGCGGATATCCGTTCCAGAATTAGGGCCGAACCGTCCATGGACGTGTTCCAGGCCATCGCTGGGCACGCCAAGCTGAACGGGAGCTTGGTTGGTTACCCTGGCACCGCACTAAGAGACAGAATTTTCGACCTCCTACTGCGGCTGTTTCTGCGGCATCGTTGCCATACCCTGCGCGCACCTCACCCACCACTCATGCACCAGTGGTCTCTCCTCCTCCGCTGGCTAGTCCACCAGGATCCCAGGACTTCTCAGGAATGTCTGGTTTGACAGCTCCTCGCAGCCGCTCTCGCAGCGTCAAATATTTATCACCATCGGAATATCAGGAACACCGGAAGCGTGGTCTCTGTTTTCGTTGTAGCCATCCCTATGGGCCGCTGCATGTGTGTCCGACAAAAGGACTTGCTATAATGATTGGCGGTGACGATGAGGACAACGAAGTTGCTACCGACTTACCTCCATCTTTTACCTCTTCACCGGTGGATTGTCCAAACACCGAGGCAGCTGACTCCCAACTGCATACCTTACAATTATCTCAATTGTCTTCCCAAGGATTTGACGGTCCTCATACGATGAAATTAATCGGACGGGTAGGACATTATCGTGTTCTGACAATGATTGATAGTGGGGCCACCCATTGTTTCATCTCCGCACGTGTTGTCAAGCAACTGGGTCTGAATATTGACACATCTCGTAGTTTTTCAGTACGGTTGGGCAACGGCCAGAGAATTGCAGCAACCAGCATTTGTCGAGCCGTTCCGCTATATCTACAATCCGGAACCTTTCAGATTGATTGTTACGTGTTCCCCATTGGAGGAGTTGATACTATTCTAGAGGTGTCATTGTTGGCTACTTTGGGTGATGTCAAAGCCAATTAGAGTCAAATGACGATGGAGTTTATCTCTTCGGGTCGCACTATCACCTTACGCGGTGATCCGTCGTTCATACGGCGTTCGACTTCACTAGCACATCTTCATCAACTGGCTGATGTCGATCAAGGTTGGCTCCTATGGTCTATGGATATGACTGTCTCCCACCAGCCCACTCTACCACTCGTTCCTGGCACCAGCTAAGATGTAGCCGAGGTGTTAGCTGAATTTCCAACGACCCTATCCCCTTTAGGCTCATTGCCTCCGTCGAGAAAACAAGATCACCGCATTGTGTTGCAGTCCGGTGCAACCCCAGTGTCCGTTCGTCCCTACCGCTACAATCATTTGTAAAAGGATGAGATGGAGCGGCTAGTCACTGAAATGTTAGAGGCCGGACTAATTCATCCGAGTTGCAGCCCATATTCTAGCCCGGTATTGTTGGTTAAGAAAAAAAATGGCAACTGGCGTTTCTGTGTTGATTATCAAGAGCTGAATAAACTCACAGTTCCCGACAAGTACCCGATTCCTATCATACAGGAGTTGTTAGATGAATTGCATGGCGCCAATTGGTTCAGCAAGATTGACTTGCGGGCTGGGTATCACCAAATCCGCATGGCTGACCCTGACATTCTAAAGACGGCATTCCGCACTCATTCTGGGCACTATGAATTCTTGGTTATGCCCTTTGGACTCACTAATGCCCCTTCTACTTTTCAGGGCGTCATGAATGCCATTTTTCGGCCCCATCTACGGCGTTTTGTTCTGGTATTCTTCGATGACATTCTGGTATACAGCCCCACTTGGGAATCTCATGTGCAACATCTTCATCAAGTTTTCACCCTACTTCGCAATCATTCCCTTGTGGTGAACCCTTCTAAATGTGTGTTTGGTCGTCAGAGCATTGAATATTTGGGACACATCGTGTCGGCTCAAGGGGTAGAGATGGACCAGTCGAAAGTTGCAGCGGTGCTGCAATGGCCAACACCAACTTCTCTTTGGGGATTGAGAGGGTTTCTTGGACTCACGGCTACTATCATCATTTTATTCGGGGATATGGCAAGATTTCACGGCCTCTCACCCAATTGTTACACAAAACTCCGACACAAAAATGGCATTGGCCCCCGGAAGCTGCAGAGGCATTTCGTGCACTCCAACAGGCTCTTACCACAGCTCCTATCTTGGCCATGCCTGACTTTAGTGTTCCATTCACCGTTGAATGTGGCGCGTTTAGCCGGGGCCTCGGTGCGGTTTTGATGCAATGAGCACAACCAATAGCTTATTTTAGCAAAGGCCTTGGGGGTCGCTCATTGGCTAAATCGGCATATGAACGAGAGCTCATGGCATTGGTGCTTGCGGTGCAGCACTGGAGGCCGTATCTCATGGGGCGTCGGTTCACAGTATTTACTGATCAATGAAGTCTTAAACATCTGCTGCAGCAACCTTTAACTACTCCAGCTCAACAAAATTGGGTCGCTAAGCTTATGGGTTTTGAATTTGATATTGTGTATAAAGCTGGAACTGAGAATAAAGCCGCGGAAGCTCTTTCCCGTCGTGATGAAGTGGTGGCGCTGCAGGCCGTGAATCTTCCGATTTGGGTTGAATATGAGCGAGTTCAGGCTGCAATCCGACAAGACCCAAGTCTCTCGAAAATAATCCAGACTTTGGAAGCCGGACAAGCTGGTCCACCGCACTACACCCTTGTACATGGCCATTTATTTTACAAAGGGTGATTGGTAGTGCCAGGGGGTTCGGAGTGGTCATGACAGTTACTTATTGAGTTTCATTCAGCTCGTTCTGTGGCTGCGTCTTTCGTTCGTGATGTAGTTCGCCTACATGGCATCCCTACTTCCATTGTGTCGGATCGTGACCCCCTTTTCCTGAGCTCTTTCTGGCGAGAATTATTTAAGTTAGTTGGCACTAAGTTGAAAATGAGTTCGGTTTATCATTCGGAGACTGATGGTCAAACCGAGGTCTTGAATCGTTGTCTCGAGACGTATCTCCGCTGTTTTGCTTGTGACAGGCCACGAGATTGGGGTAATTGGATATGTTGGGCTGAGTATTGTTATAATACGGGTTTTCATTCAGGTGCTGGCACCACTCCTTTTGAGGTTGTTTATGGGCGCCCTCCCCCTGTGTTGCGTGGTTTTTTGCCGGGAGAAGTTCGTGTACAGACACTAGCTGAGGATCTTCGGGATCGGGATGAAGTGTTGTGCCATCTAAGGTTTCATCTGGAGCGTGCCCAACAACGCATGGTTCGGGAGGTAAATAAGCATCGTCGTCCTCTTACTTTTCAGGTTGGCGACATGGTTTATTTGAAATTTTGACCCTATCGCCAGAAGGCATTATTTCGGCAGCTGAATGCAAAGTTAGCTCTCCGGTTTTTTGGTCCGTTTGAGGTGCTGCAATGCATCGGGGAGGTGGCGTATCGTCTCCGACTTCCTGATACGACTCGGATTCACCCAATTTTTCATGTTTCCTTATTGAAACCCGCTGTGGGTACTCCATTGGTTACAGCTACTTTACCGAGTGAGTTGCTGTGTGATGATCCAGAGTTCGTTCTTGAAGTTATCTTACGTCGTCGGCAGTACAGTCGTGAGGGCTGTTTGGGTGAACATGTCTTAGTTAAATGGATTGGGTTAGGAGTTGAAGAGGCGACTTGGGTGGATGTGGTTGAGTTTCGTAGACAGTTTCCTGATTCCAGCCTTGTGGACAAGGCTGTTTTGGGGAGGGAGGCTATTGATAGAGAGGATCTTCAGCCAATCATGTATCGTCGTCGTCAGAAGCAGCACGGGCAGTAACCGTGCGGTTCTATCTTTTTATTTAGTGATAATTAATCGTTAGTATTTAATTATTGATAGTTGGAATTTATTTATTGAGTCAGCTCGTGGGCCTCTGCATGGGTTTTTGTTAGTATTTATTCAGGGTTTTTCAGATTAGGGTTCAGCTTTTGAGTATTTTGTGTTAAGGCAGACAAGTTATTGTCTGAGGCCTCTTCGGAGGAGATTGGTTATCATTCTTTCTGCACTTCAATTTATATTATCAAGTTATTTTCCCTTCACTCTATCAGTCTAGCTACTGGAACTTGGACTTTGTTGCCTAGAAGATTTGTGCTCCATAATTTGTGATAACATTATGCAGTTTGAAATAATATATATTATTTTGTATGCTACTAAAGCCATCCGTTTTACCCTACCCTATGGAATTTTCATCCTAACCTTTTGTGACTAACAATCTTTTATGGATTAATATTTTGCAGATTTTGTCGCCTGAATGTGGCTGGCATCCAGTTTCTTTGACAGATATGATTATTCCAATTCAGTGAAGAAGGTCTACAAGAAGGCAACCCTGTATGTCCATCCAGACAAAAGTTCAACAAAAAGGAGCTACTCTCCAACAAAAATACATTGCTGAGAAGGTTTTCGATCTTCTAAAGGTATTCCTGATGTGATTGAGTTTCGTGCAATGCTTAGAAATTTACCCTTCATGAACAAACTAAATCTGTTAGGCAGATAATTGAGGCTATATGTTTTGCTGATATTATAAATTCTTATAGAGCACACCTAATGAGTAGCGGTTACAGGTAGTTTTTTAAAAAAATAGTAACTCATGGAATTTAATGTTTTATAGGAAGCTTGGAACAAATTTAGTGCAGAGGAACTGCGAGAAGTTCCCGGGACGAACATTTCCAGAATTTCTCATTTTCAAAGCTGCTTCTGTTGAGCCGGGAGATCAGAAAGCGCTATGTTTTATCTAAAAATTAAAAAATGTAGAGATGCTTGGTGATACTAATAATCCATAATTGAAGAGGATGCAAAGTTGTATCATTTTCCACCTGTGATGGTATTGTACTCGTGTTGGAATGAAATGCTGCGACTGGAATTTGCTTCATTGTTTGATTCTTTGTAGAAAGTTATTATCATGCAAAATCTGAAATTAATTATGCCACAATAATTGAACATTTTGTAACTTACAGTCTGGACTTTTTATTCCATGCTTTGCGTAATTAGATTTCATACTTTGTTCTTTTTCCCTTCTTAGTTATCAGATTAAATATTATTATCCACTTGATGTGTCGTGTGTTTATGAATTAAAATACAAGATTGAAAAATGACGTGGCATCGAAAATTGGTTCATGGAATTAGATCAGCTGATTTTTAGATTGATTGATCGACCAGTTTTAGACCAATTAATTACTTACAAAAACTATTGCCTTCTTTATAGACCATTTAATATAGGTATATGAGCTGTAAATATTTTCTTGATTTGTCTAAACAGTTAAAAAAGACTTCCAACTCTCGAATCAAAGCCTCAAAGGAAGAGCTTTCGTATTCATCCTCTCTCTCTCTCTCTCTCTCTCTCTCTCTCTCTCTCTCTCTCTCTCAAGTATGGCTGCCTTGGGAACTTTTCAACTTTTCATTCATAATTTGAGTAGCAGCAACATCGATTCTCAACTCAAGAAAGTGAAGTGAATGTGTAATAAAAAATTCCAGAGAAACGTTGCACTCAAACGCTTAACATCTAAAAAATTGCAAAATAGATCGATATGATGTAGATTTAAGTTTAGAATGAGTACTCTATTAGAAATTCAAAGTTGAATTTTTACAAGGATCAATGAACTCACCTCAGACGCTGGGTTTAATTAATGAGGACATTGACATGAGTTTTAATATCTAATTGCAAGTTTGGATACTAAAATTCCTCTAACGATCAATTACCAGTCTCGAAAGGCTTGTAATCCTTTTGAGACTAGGAAAAAACTCCAGCAAATGAACCAACAATAGCAGCAATAGATACGATCAAACATGCAGCACTCAAAATCTGAAGGCCAATCCATTTTGAACTCCATTTAGGAATCTTGTTTTGACTGATGTAAATCTCCACGGGTAAGTAAATCGTTAAAGGCCAAAATTTGATCGCTCCGAGGATCCCGATGACATTGTTGAAGAACGGCATGAGGATGGAGATGATGGTTGTGATGATCACAAAAACAGTCCTCCAAACAAGCCTAAACATGTTGAGTTTGTAAGGCCTGAAGCCCGGGATTTGGACCGCGACCTCCATGATGATGAACTTGTTGTCGGGGAACCATTCTTGTGCGGTTTCCTCGATGGAGACGAACATGGGCTGGCAGAACACTTGGTATGCACCCACAAGATGGATGACAACGGCTGCATTGGCTATGTTGACAAGCCAGTACGGGTTGTAAAACCCGAATCCAGTTAAGAGGTTTCCCGGGGAAGTATCGCCGAATGCTGCATAGCCGAAGAAGCCACAGAGCATTTTGAAAACAGATGTTGCTGCTATACTTATAAAGGCTGATTTCTTCACTTCCTTGTATTCTGATGGTGGAGATTTGATGCGATCCTGTCATCCAGCAACCATTTATATATAGTTAATGTGCATAAAAAAATATTTAACCAACTTTCATGTCAAGTGTCACCTATCAAGAAGCCATTTGTGAGTTAACAACAAATCAAATCAAGGAATTCATTCAAACTCAATAGGAAGAGCCTAGCTGCAGTTTCCTCTCTAGAAGTTCCCCTGTTTCATCTCAACATTTACCTCACATTGCTGAAAATTGACAACCCAAAATCTAAACCAGAATAATCGAAATCACCACACCATAAATGGAACAATATCTTATTCGAAAATCATGATAAGAGATTGATGATCATTTTCAAGAACCGTACCTGAATTTCAATGAGATTGAGTGTGTAAGAAAAGGCAAAAGCTATAGCCCCAATAGCCTGGAAACTTGTCCAAATCTTTTGCGTTTCAGTGACTATGCCAACTCTTACCCCAGTGAGACTTCCCCTAAATTTTTCATTTTCTGCAGTGATAAAATAAAAAAAGGGTAAATTGTACTTTAATTTTATACCTATATTTTGGGTTCTATTCCAAAAATAATCTACTTTTTTAATATTAACGAAATAGTACCTACTTTTTCAAAAAAATTACAAATCTAACATTTGATCAATGATATGACTCGAAAATCATACGTAAATTGATTGTGTTTAGATTTCTTAATTAAAAAATTATTTTTGCGACTGGGAAAATAGTTATATTAAAATACAATCAATTACATAGGGTTTTAAGGTTGGATAATTGATCAAATGTTAGATTTATAATTTTTTTGAAAAAATGGGTATGCTTTGTTAATTTTGAAAAAAAGACCAAAATATAAGTATCAAAATGCAACTTTTCCAATAAAAAAAAATTCAAAATTCTCATTCAAACACTGCACGTTACAAAATCAAGAATGTCGTGTGATTCAAAACAAAGTGAAGTATCTATACCTGCAAATTTTGCAATTTCAAGGCCTAAACCAATGGTGGGGTAAGTGAAAGACATGAGTGCAGCAACAAATGAAAGCCACCATATCCGATCAAAATTTGGGATTTGCGAAAGAAAAACTTGTACAACTCCAAATCCAATCATAAAAGGATTGCTCGAGACTTTGCAAGAGCTGTCGTGCCCTTTTGAGTGGAAGCAATAAGACCTCTCAAGAGCCCTGTTCCACATATTTAAGACAATACCAACACCACAAACAAACAATATTCAAAATTGAAACAAGAGCGACAACAATGTTGTCTATATAAGGCAGCTTTCTGCTGATAGCTGACTTGTAAATTAAGGTAGCAAATTAATTCAGAAAGAAAAACATGTTGCCAACTCTAGTAAACAATGTGTTGATGATCTACTCTTGATTCGACATGAAGTATCTATACTCAACAAGAGGAAGTTATCAATGAGGTTTACTGAATATATAGCTAGGGTTAAGCTCAAGAAGAAAACTATTTCCGACTTTATTTAATTTGGAAGCCTATATATAAGACCTCTATCTCTCGTTCTTTGTGACAGGCCGGTGACTCACGTATATTGTTTTCTCACGCGAATATTGTGCTGTGAGGTTTTGCTTACTTCAAAATTGAGAGAACATATATGATTTCAAGTGAGGATGAACGTACGTAGTATTGGAATAGGCACAACTCGGTCGTACGTGAAGGGTAAAACGACAACATGAGGAATAACGTAACATACATTAAGCAATATATTATGACTCACTTAATCACGGATTAACAACTTCAAACACAACATGTAATAATCCCTAATTACACACACACACACACAACTCACATCATGCTTATAGATGATCCGATGGTGTAACCAATAGCAGTTCCAAAAAGATTCAAGTAATGAACTGCCACACACAGTTTAACCTGAAATCCACCTGAAGTTTAAGGGAAAAAGAAAATATTGGTTCCAAACTCATATATTAATATCCTTAAATTTTGCAAACATGAATTCAAGAAAACCAACCTAGATGGGTCCCTAACAACATCCATGTAGGTACAGTTCCTCTTGCCGGTGTCGGAGCACGATGCTAGAAGGGTACAAGTGTAATATGCGGCTAATGAAAGCACAACCATCACAGACGGACCAACAATCCACCCCAATTGAGCTACCGCCCAAGCTAATGATAAAACTCCAGGGCCAATCATGGTAGTTGTGATATAAGCACTTGGAATCAACACAGTCCCTATATAATATATATCAAGAAAAGGTACCAAAAAATTCATTATTTTATAATTTTTGTGAGAAAATGTAAAATTTACCAGTAGTTCTTCTGAGGTGGCCATCACCATAACATTTGGAGGGGGGCACACCACCAGACACTTGATTATTATGGTTCATTTTGAAATTCTCTTCAACTTCAAGCAGAGTTTCCGTTTTTGTTCGTCTAGTAGTATCAAGAGGTCATTTCCATTGTTCTAGTATCTTAGTCTTAGCCCTTTGGCAGTCTCACTTCTATTCTATCTATGCTCTATCTCGTAGTCGTAATAATAATAATAATGCATGTTGCGTGTTTCTTAAGCTTTATTGCAAATATCACAACATAATATAGAAAAATCGAACCACCTGATTAGTACAATTTCTTTTATTATAAATAAAGGTCAAAAAAGTACTATATAATGTAATAAGAGAGTTTTAAATTTGATTGGTTAAGAACCAGTTATTAAATTTATTTTATGAATACAAAAACTGAATATATTTCCATGTTTGATAACGACTTCGAGTGCAACTTGAGTTTAAAAAAAGTACAAAGACGAAAAATAAATAAATAATACAGCTGATCGAATTCGAATTATACACGCGTCAACACTAAATAAGTTGGTCGGAGCATAGGAAACTTCGGAATAATCATTATTTAACAGAGACTGCATAGGCAGCTTGCCGCATACATCCGACTTTTGGCGCTTGTGAGTTGTGAATTAAAGACTCGAAATGGTATCTTGAATCATAAAAATGGTATAATATATAGTCAAATTGCTGACTATGTTTTTAGTTGGATAAAAATAATTTAAAATAGTTTTTAAGGAACGTTGGCGTCTACATTTCTTTCATTCCACCTATTCGTTGTCGTTGTACTTTTGTTATTTGCTGTTCGAATGATCCCTCTCTTCCTTTTTTTTCTGACTCTCAAATTTCAATTGTTTGATCAAACCATTAATATACGATAATAATATTTTATTTGTCTTCTAATATAATTTTAATATTTTTTAAATCATGCATTAGTGATTGGGATCACTAGAGTAGAATTTTCCTTTTATTCATTCAGAAACTACAAGTCCTCTAGTTGTTCTTGGCACATACTAGGGTGTAGGAGGAGAGGTGGACGAGGTCGATGCAAAATCTAAGTATGCAGAAAGCAATGACGAAATGTTGATGCCTGCAGCCTATTCTCGGAAAGGGTGAGAGGGACGACTGCCTTTGTCTAGGAATTTCTTCTAAAATATTGTATTTTCTCTCTCTTTGTATCTCTCCCTCACCAATCGACATCTTTTTTGGCGCCAATCAACATTAAAAATAATTATGTACCAATCATTCCAGATTTTAGTCCGCAGGCCACAATAATTGCATCAAAGTTATTAGTACAATTCCTTGTCCAAATTACTCTAAAAATCACTAATGCAAATGTTAAATACAATATCGAAGCTACTGTAAAACTACAAACTTAAAAGAATTTTGCACAAAAGGTAATTTTAAATCACACATCTTAGAAGGTCATTAATTATGCATCTTCTTTTAGGTACATAATTATGTCACCTCACTGCCACATCAAAAATTATGTACCAATCTATATAATATATAATAATAAGTCCGTGACCGCAAATAGAAAAATTACCTTTTCCCGCTCAAATACCATTTCCGAATATAGAAGTCTATTATATAATATATGAATAAAGGGTTGGTCTCCTGTGCAGGAGACTGATGGGCCGGCCCATCAGACGGGTCAGCCCATTAACCCGGATCCAGCCCAGAATTCAGCCCAAAGTAAAAAAAGAAAAAGAAAAAGCGGATATCAGAAACGCGAGAGAAAGAGAGAGAGAGGCGGCGAACCACATCTGAGGCGAAAGCGAGAGAGCGAGAGAGACAAACTCGCCAACGCCGCCACCATCACCACCGCACCGAAGCTCACGACCACCGATCAACGACGAAACCGCGGCGACATTACTCATCGTTCGCAATATCTCTTCGCATCACTCATCGTTTAAAATATTGCCATAAATTTTTTTCTGGATTTTTTATTATTGAAAGTTAAGTCTAGGCATCGTATTGTGGTCCCTTGATATCTCGATCTCGAAGATTTTACCTCCGGTAGCTGATAGTTGATAATTTTGGTGAGTTTCTTATAGTTGAATTTTTTCTCTACTTAATTTCTTGAAATCCCCTTGCGCAATTTGGAATGAAAGTTTGCGTTTAATTCTTCTACTCTTAGTATTGCAATTAAATATCTTGTGGGATCGATATGTATAAGTTTTTTAATTCGATTATAGACATTTTGTGAAAGATCATAGCCCTTTTCCCTTTCTATCTCTCTCATGGTTCTAAATTATTTTCAAACCTTCTAAATGGGATCAAGGGGTTCTATTCTCAGTAATCAAGTATGAATTATGTTTCATTCATCATTGGTTAGACATGATTAGAGGTTTAAGTTAAAATTGAGTTCTTTGTTTTGTTATTTCCTTCATATGTCTCTGCACGATTCTGAATTTGATATCTTGAATATATTTTCCATCTCCAAACATTGTTGAATATTGCTGGCTAGTTGAATTGTGCTCTTGCTCTGCAATATTAATTTGGTAGTAATTTTATGCTATTCGGATTATCTTTGACATCTTTTTTATTTTTGTGTCTCGTTGTGTTCATTTTGATTCCTTGTCTTCAAATTTGTTTCAAGTTGCATTGATGTAACGCCCCGGTCCCGGGAGAAGGACAGGGGACCGGTGCGCTACTTGGGGGAAGGGGGAAGGGGTTGTTGAACAGAAGCGATCAAAGAACTTGGATTAGTGCCCCAAAAATTCGGGCAGCATAACCTCTATAAATGGATCAATCCACGCTTTTAAAGCGTTTGAAATGACTCAAACCAGATACCATGACTCTTAGGATGAACCCAAGAAAGAATAACAAAGGCAAACTTCAATGTAAATAATAACAGTTCAAAGGTTAACTGTTAATAGGTTAGGCATGAAAAAGGCCAGACTGATGTCTGTCCAAATACTTGAAGTAAAGAGATGCCAGACTTTCGTCTGTCGAGAAAGCAATATAAAGCCAGGCTTTTGCCTTGACATAGAAAGTAATGTAAAGCCAGGCTTCTGCCTATCTGAATAAAGAAGTAAATAAATGCCAGGCTTTTGCCTGTCAGGAACGGAAAGTAAACGGGATTCGGAGAACCGAACACTCCGTAACAATAAAGAAAATGGGATTCGAAGAACCGAACACTCCATAACAGTAAAGAAAATGGGATTCGGAGAACCGAACACTCCGTAGCAATAATCAGAGTAAGCGGAAAAGAATGTAGTGCATTTATTCAGACTCAAAAGGAAGCATGTTCTCATAGACTCCATAGCGGAAAAAGAAACATATACATCAAACGATAGCCCTTCAGCCTTAGCACAACCGTCCACCATCCCGCAGCTCATCCTGAAAATATTTGAAATGATTTTGGGCGTGAGTACTAATGCACTCAGTGGGTACATTTGAGAAAAACCTTCACAATCATTTTATAAAACAGAATATCCAATCATATTTTAAACATATCATGGAAAGCTTTCAAAACAGAAAATTTGGGAATTCCATGTATACTAAATCATTTTAGTTCCATCATTGCGTGCCACTCTCCCCTAGAACGCTTACGGTGAGTCGGTTTGTGTACACAACCCGGCTGCTTAAGGTTGGACACTGCCCTATTTGCTTGGGGCTCGATATCGTGAACCATTGTAGTTTCGTCACCAAAAACAGTAGTAAGACTTACATGAGTCAGGAGAGCACATCAAATACAGTCATGAGTTGGATATTCAATCACATTCATTTTATAAATATCAGGGCTCAATAACCCGAAATATATTTTTATATAATAAAAACCCACCTGGAAATCAGATTTGGAACAGCTAGATCTAGATTCTGGTTCTGGTCTCAACTAGAAGTCTCCTTCTTCTGTGCCTACAAGATTATCCGGCAACTTAGTTTCGATAAAAGACTATCATTGGGTCAAAATCTAACATTTCTTAGCCATGAAGTAAATCTTATAATATCTACTATCTTAATACACAGCACCCGGGTCATCAAAATATTTTGACTCTTAAGGGAACTTTACTCAGGGCATTTTTATAAAGAAAAACTCTTTTGAAAGTTTTGACATACGGGGTGGTCAAACCCGTATCCTAAAATTAACTCGGTACAAATAAATTCATACCGCAAGATCCGCCCTTTGGAAAAATATGAAACTTTAAATAAAAATAATATATTTTAACACGGAACAACTTTTGAGCTTAAAAATACGATATGGCTATCCACGAAGGATAGATCTGAAAAAGACTACCATTTAATATTCGGATACCCAAAATATACCCGAAATTAAAAAGTGACAACACGGAAAATGTATATAAATATACATAGAACATAAAACCCTAAAGACACTTTTTGATTCGGCGACCTGAAAGAGTCACCTATTTGATGGGTGGTGGCGACTTTTGGCGGCGGTCACGACGATTTTCCATCGTGATCGTCCGTCGTGTCATCATTTCAATCACGTATTCGTGATCTACGCGTTGACACCTTCAAAATGACTATTTCGGAAATGAAATAGGAAACTAGAGTCGTACCTTCTCTAGAAGCTGCTCGGCGTTTCGATTTGGAAAATGAATGAAAAATGAAACCTTAACCTCCTATTTATAGAAGAAAAATAAATAGGATAATAACGAATAAAAGAAAGAGGATAATGATGGAATAGGATAATGATGGAAAAAGAATAGGATAATTATGAATAAGATAATATTTCAAAAAAGAAATTGGATAATGACGGATGTGCCTTAGTTATCCAAATCTGTTACGTTTCACCCTAAAATTGTGCCAAGAGTTCATTTGAACTCGAAATTGAAAAATTCAAAATTTGGCACGATCCTTGGAACGTTTTCTATCAACCCAAGAAAAATATCAGAACATATTTTTAAAGCAATTTTTGACCAAAATAAATTTTAACAGATTTCCCTGGCTGCGATTTTCCTTTATTTGAATCCTTTAACGACCCAATTTTTTTCCTAGATTATCCTCAGGTAACATAAGTTAAATAAAAACCTTCTAAAATATTTCGGGGTATTACATTCTACCCTCCTTAATAAAAATTTCGTCCCGAAATTTGCGCACCTCTATAGGGTAAATCAGAGTATAACTCCCTGATTCTGCTTTCAAGCTTCCAGATAGCTTCATCTTTCCTATGGTTATTCCATAGGACTTTCACCAATGATATATGTTTGTTCCGTAATTCTTGGACCCCTCGGTCAAGAACAGTCTCTAGTCTTTCTTCATAAAAAAAATCCTGGTTCAGGACTATCTCTTCATTATTTATAACGTGTTTAGGATCAAACATGTACTTTCTCAACATTGAGACATCAATCACGGTATGAACCTTAGCTAGAATCACCAATATGACTAGTTTATAAGCTACCTCATCATTCCTAGCCAAAACACTATTTATGCTGAGTCGAAAATCTTACTAAGATGTATACTCTTCCTTGGTCCACTTTAACTTGATGCGCATAACTCTTAATACGTTCTTCTTTGCATCTTTCTTCGAATATTCTTCAACATCATCCTTTGAGTCGAGAAGAGAGAGAGAGAGATAGAATAGATATCGATCCATCTGAATTAAAGCATATTATCTAGCTCGATCATCGTATACGTCACCTCGAACTTGAGACATCGAGTCTTGAACTGATCTTTGCTCTTCGATTAGAAACGTATAGAGGTAGGTGCAGCGAGAACGGATCTATCATTCGCGATTCTTCATAGACATTTGAAATTCTCCCAACATGCTCCTCAAATACATATACACACGAACTGCATTTCCTAGAAATCCATATAACTCAAGCCATCTAAAGGAATATACTTTTATCCATTCTAAGTTCTTTCTACATTCAAGTCTACAAGATACTACATAATTGTTCCCACCGTCTTAGTCAATCTGTTCTTTATAATCATTCATCAGATTCTCGGTTGAACCGGAATCTAGATGTCCCAAACATCCTATTAAAACTATAGGTGAACCACGGCCTTGCCGTGAACCCTCTTTCATGTAGGATTTAATCCAAACATGACATAACACATTCTTTTGAAATTTCACATCATAACAAATTAACACATTTCAGTAGAACCAATTCATGTAGGCTCATAATCTTAAACGTGGAAAAACACTTAATCAATCTATGTTCCACAAGAATCTTAACAATCATCAACTTAAAATCCAATCTATGTGCATAAGCCACAGCTAGCTATGTTCATCTACATTCTCAATCAAATCATTCTATGTTCACATTCCATCTGCATAAGCATTCTGGGTTCCCATCACTTTAACATTCTCACATTCCAATCACTTACACATTATCACATTTCTAGTCATAGGGCATTGATTACTATCACCACACATTCTTTCAAATCATATCATGGACATATAGTCCCATTTAAAATAATCATTCAATACCATCTGGGCACAAAGTCCCATAATTTTACCATCATGGACAAGAGTCCCTTTCATTCATAACCATCATCATATGGACATATTGTCCCAAAATGATACCATTATCCTTTTGAAACCATCATTGGCGCGACTTTTCATAAATACCACCAATGTGGAGAATGGTCCTTATCCCCATTTCCTTTTTTTGAAATTAGTAAACATAATTAGATCTCAAAAACATTTTAACTCACATACCTTTCCTTTTTGAAGCAGATGAGTGCAGTGCAGGCGACGTGCTAGGGCTATCAGACAATCAATTTAGAGGAAGAACTGAGAACTACACTCAATCAACAATATGACAGGCCTACAGAGTTGCAGCCTGCTCTGATACCACTCTGTAACGCCCCGGTCCCGGGAGAAGGACAGGGGACCGGTGCGCTACTTGGGGGAAGGGGGAAGGGGTTGTTGAATAGAAGCGATCAAAGAACTTGGAATAGTGCCCCAAAAATTCGGGCAGCATAACCTCTATAAATGGATCAATCCACGCTTTTAAAGCGTTTGAAATGACTTAAACCAGATACCATGACTCTTACGATGAACCCAAGAAAGAATAACAAAGGCAAACTTCAAGGTAAATAATAACAGTTCAAAGGTTAACTGTTAATAGGTTAGGCATGAAAAAGGCCAGACTGATGTCTGTCCAAATACTTGAAGTAAAGAGATGCCAGACTTTCGTCCGTCGTGAAAGCAATATAAAGCCAGGCTTTTGCCTTGACATAGAAAGTAATGTAAAGCCAGGCTTCTGCCTGTCTGAATAAAGAAGTAAATAAATGCCAGGCTTTTGCCTGTCAGGAACGGAAAGTAAACGGGATTCGGAGAACCGAACACTCCGTAACAATAAAGAAAATGGGATTCGAAGAACCGAACACTCCATAACAGTAAAGAAAACGGGATTCGGAGAACCGAACACTCCGTAGCAGTAAAGAAAATGGGATTCGGAGAACCGAACACTCCGTAGCAATAATTAGAGTAAGCGGAAAAGAACGTAGTGCATTTATTCAGACTCAAAAGGAAGCATGTTCTCAGTTAGACTCCATAGCGGAAAAAGAAACATATACATCAAACGATAGCCCTTCAGCCTTAGCACAGCCGTCCACCATCCCGCAGCTCATCCTGAAAATATTTGAAATGATTTTGGGCGTGAGTACTAATGCACTCAGTGGGTACATTTGAGAAAAACCTTCACAATCATTTTATAAAACAGAATATCCAATCATATTTTAAACATATCATGGAAAGCTTTCAAAACAGAAAATTTGGGAATTCCATGTATACTAAATCATTTTAGTTCCATCATTGCGTGCCACTCTCCCCTAGAACGCTTACGGTGAGTCGGTTTGTGTACACAACCCGGCTGCTTAAGGTTGGACACTGCCCTATTTGCTTGGGGCTCGATATCGTGAACCATTGTAGTTTCGTCACCAAAAACAGTAGTAAGACTTACATGAGTCAGGAGAGCACATCAAATACAGTCATGAGTTGGATATTTAATCACATTCATTTTATAAATATCAGGGCTCAATAACCCGAAATATATTTTTATATAATAAAAACCCACCTGGAAATCAGATTTGGAACAACTAGATCTAGATTCTGGTTCTGGTCTCAACTAGAAGTCTCCTTTTTCTGTGCCTACAAGATTATCCGGCAACTTAGTTTCGATAAAAGACTATCATTGGGTCAAAATCTAACCTTTCTTAGCCATGAAGTAAATCTTATAATATCTACTATCTTAATACACAGCACCCGGGTCATCAAAATATTTTGACTCTTAAGGGAACTTTACTCAGGGCATTTTTATAAAGAAAAACTCTTTTGAAAGTTTTGACATACGGGGTGGTCAAACCCGTATCCTAAAATTAACTCGGTACAAATAAATTCATACCGCAAGATCCGCCCTTTGGAAAAATATGAAACTTTAAATAAAAATACTATATTTTAACACAGAACAACTTTTGAGCTTAAAAATACGATAGGGCTATCCACGAAGGATAGATCTGAAAAAGACTACCATTTAATATTCGGATACTCAAAATATACCCGAAATTAAAAAGTGACAACACGGAAAATGTATATAAATATACATAGAACATAAAACCCTAAAGACACTTTTTGATTCGGCGACCTGAAAGAGTCACCTATTTGATGGGTGGTGGCGACTTTTGGTGGCGGTCACGACGATTTTCCATCGTGATCGTCCGTCGTGTCATCATTTCAATCACGTATTCGTGATCTACGCGTTAACACCTTCAAAATGACTATTTCGAAAATGAAATAGGAAACTAGAGTCGTACCTTCTCTAGAAGCTGCTCGGCGTTTCGATTTTGAAAATGAATGAAAAATGAAACCATAACCTCCTATTTATAGAAGAAAAATAAATAGGATAATAACGAATAAAAGAAAGAGGATAATGATGGAATAGGATAATGATGGAAAAAGAATAGAATAATTATGAATAAGATAATATTTCAAAAAAGAAATTGGATAATGACGGATGTGCCTTAGTTATCCAAATCTATTACCTTTCACCCTAAAATTGTGCCAAGAGTTCATTTGAACTCGAAATTGAAAAATTCAAAATTTGGCACGATCCTTGGAACGTTTTCTATCAACCCAAGAAAAATATCGGAACATATTTTTAAAGCAATTTTTGACCAAAATAAATTTTAACAGATTTCCCTGGCTGCGATTTTCCTTTATTTGAATCCTTTAACGACCCAATTTTTTTCCTAGATTACCCTCAGGTAACATAAGTTAAATAAAAACTTTCTAAAATATTTCGGGGTATTACAATTGATCATACGACAAATTTCTAAGGTTCCTAGATTACTTGTTGTCTGTTGTAAATTTTCAACCTTTGTTGATTAGTTCGTTTGAAAGGTGTGTTCATAAGGGCTTATTTTTGCAGTTGCTGCAATATTTTACTTAATGAGAATTCACTACCCATCTAGACGGTAAAATTCATGATTTTTTTGTTATTGTTCTATTTAATATGGTATAAAATATGTGGTTTGGTGTGGTTCCATATTCTGCATCAATCTCATAATCTTCTTTAACCTGAATTGGAAGGAAATGAGGGATGTACTCTTGGTTGGGAAGATCTTTGTCCTTGTGTTTGTGCCATTTCAGTCGATATGCCTGTATGAGCTGGATGATGATGGAAGTGTAGGAGGTGAGGATATGATGCACGCCTTTGGACTAGAGATCTTGAGAAGCACTCCCACGATGAGTTTTCTATTGCAATGGTTCAGGCAAATGAAGTCCTTGAGGATCAGAGATCGGTCGAGACAGGTCGACATGCCACCTTTATTGGGGTCTATGACGGCCATGGTGGGTGTGAGGTTGCAACATACATCTGTGATCAAGTTATGACAGTTGCAAACTTTTTATGGTATTCTGATCGATGATGTACTAACTCAAATTGGTTAGCATGAAGATAGTATGAGCGAGTTATAACATAAGTATTGATCTGCGTTTATATACAAACTTATTGAAAAATTACAAGGTGGCAATGAATAAAGAATCCTACATTAGTAAATGATTTCATAATCATAAAGAAACTCCAGTAATGAGCTTTGTCAAGCATCTCTATACGTTTGTGTATTGTGCGTTAACTGTTTACAAACTAAGCTCTCAAACGCAGTAATGGCGACTCAATTATCCCAATTTGTTATTATCGGTCTTAGTTTTAGTTATTCGTTTCGTGACTGACAGATTGTTTCATATTCTTTTTAAAATTGAATCTTAAACTGAAATTATATTTGTTTATTAAATGATACGTTTTTGTATCTCAATTGATACATTTAGGGTGAATAAATGATACTTTTCCACCATTCCATTACTTTCAATTCAATAATCCCAAAGACAAACAAGTTCATGTTTAAAAAACTAACCAAATCCCAACATATAACAAATTCACAGTGATCAAATGAAAACATACAAACAGCTTTTCAAGTGTATCAAACATCAAAACATCAAGTCACAACATCTCAACTATTCAAATATAAATACACAATTCTCAATCAATTCTTCTTTCTATTCATGAATCCAATGGCTATACATACGCAATTCTCAATCAATTCTTCTTTCTATTCATGAATCCAATGACCGACTTATGGACTTATGGACTTATGGTCATCAATCTAGAAGAATTAAACCTCAAAGAGTTTGTGAATAACAATTTAATTTCATTTTCTCTCGCAAAAGATCTAATTCAATATATAAATATCTAATTTTATTTTCTCTCGCAACAGATATAATATAAAATATATATATATATAGGTACTTTTAGTTATCTTAATTCGTTATCGATCAATTAGACCCCAAAAAATCCATTAATTTTAGTTAAGCAAATCATGTGAATATTTGCCATAATGATCAAATATATATATATATATATATATATATATATATATATATATATTAGCAATCGCATTGCTAATAAGTTTTCTAATCGCTTGAATACTTACCTTAATTAAAAAATTGAATAATAGCTAAGTCGATTAGTAATATTTCAATTTAAATTGTGAATCTTATTAACCCAAAAATTATGTTAATATTATAACATTAATTATGGTAATGATATCATTCTATATTATAGTTTATAATCTATAAATTGTTTGTGGAGTTGGTCATTCTCACACCAATTAATTCAGAAAATTTGGTTGCGATGTAATTTATCCAAATTCTATTTCATTTTACAATGTATTGTAATTTAAATTTGTCATTTGAAGTGAGTTTTAAGAAACAGAATGTTGGTTAATTTCTATTTTTTGCCGAATTGGTGGGAGAAAAATAAAGCTCACGTCGAATACTTGCATCTTGAATCAATATTTTTCATTGCATTCATGAATTGCTAAGAATCAACCATATATGCTCAATTGTACCTATTTTCCAGTGATAAATGCGCAACTGACTAACGTATCCGCCATCAATGAATAAAGAATCCTACATTAGTAAATGATTCCATAATCATAAAGAAACTCCAGTAATGAGCTTTGTCAAGCATCTCTATATGTTTGTATATTGTGCTTTAACTGTTTACAAACTAAGCTCCCAAATGCAGTGATGGCGACTCAATTATCCCAATTTGTTATTATCGGTCTTAGTTTTAGTTATTCGTTTCGTGACTGACAGATTGTTTCATATTCGTGGCTATTTATTTTTAAAATTGAATCTTAAACTAAAATTATATTTATTTCTTCAATGATACGTTTTTGTATCTCAATTGATACATTTAGGGAGAATAATGATACTTTTCCACCATTCCATTAATTTCAATTCAATAATTCCAAAGACAAAACAAGTTCATGTTTAAAAAACTAACCAAATCCCAACATATAACAAATTCACAGCGATCAAATGAAAACATACAAACAGCTTTTCAAGTGTATCAAACATCAAAACATCAAATCACAACATCTCAACTATTCAAATATAAATACACAATTCTCAATCAATTCTTCTTTCTATTCATGAATCCAATGGCTATAAATACGCAATTCTCAATCAATTCTTCTTTCTATTCATGAATCCAATGACCGACTTATGGACTTATGGTCATCAATCTTGTTGCGACATCCTCATTCTTTGATGCAGCACAACAAGTGGCCTCATCAAACATCTTTAGTATGACATTGACACCCTTGGACTCTTTCTACTTCTTGGTCACCTTCTTCTTCATTGAGAAAACCTGATATATAAGTCAATGAAACACCACATTAAAACCTACAAACTATGAAAAAAATATATATTACATACATACTGTATGCAATATTTTGATACTATTATGCATATCAAATGGTACTAGTAAGCATACTAAGTGATACTACACTACAAAAAAATAAAATATAGACATATAAACCAATAATAGTAACTAAACCACTGGATTTTTACACTAAAAAAAAATATCAAACTAGTACTAATCAGCATGCTAATTAATACTGAACTCACACATGCACGCATAAAAAGCGACATACTATACACCATAATATTTCAAAGTTGATACATACAATCAAATCAAATAGTACCATTCAGTTTCCTATGTGATACCCAATAAGCACAAGTGAAATTGCACATACATACAAACATAAAATAAAATATGACCTAACTCTGATACTTATAAGCATCTCATTTGCTACTAATCAGCATGAAAATTGATACTCCATACAAAAAAATATGAAAATGCACACACATAAAACATAAAATAAAATCTAACTAACTCTAATACTTAGAAGCATCTCATTTGGTACTAATCAATATGAAAATTGATACTCCATACAAAAAAATGAAAATGCACACACATAAAAACATAAAATAAAATCTGACCTAACTCTGATACTTATAAGCATCTCATTTGGTACTAATCAGCATGAAAATTGATACTCCATACACAAATGCACACACATTCAAACAATGAAAGTGGCAAAACAGGCTATACTGAATTTTGAAGACATAAGCATAACATCTAACAAAACATAAAACAGACAAATTGTGAAAAATTTGATACTTGTTTCTGATTCAATTGGTACTAATAAGCATTGTAAATGATACTTAACATTATAATTCATAATAATTAATAAAATTTCAAATTAAGAAGTTAAATCAACACATCATATGGTACCACTTAGTTTTCAATATGATAATCAATACACACAAGTCAAAATGCACAGAAAAACACAAAGCTAAATCTGTCCTAAAATTTGGATACTCACAAGTATCTCATCTAGTACTAATCATCAGTAGCATTGATAGTCATATATAAATGTGCACAATTCAAACCAAGACAGAAACAAAACAATCTAGACTGAACCCTAAACACATAAACATATAATATGAACCAGCACATAATATCCTAATCCAAATGGAACATCCTCAACAAAAATGGGGGAAAAGGGGAGAGAAATTGCACCGGAAGATCACAATTCTGGCAAGTATAAAGCAGAATCTTCTACTATGTCTTCCTTCATATACAATATGTTATTGTTGTTCAAAAAATAACAAAAATACCAGATTAATCACAGAAAACAACATCATAAAAAATGACGAAACATAAAAGTGAAAATATTTTACAGAGAAGCTAGGGAAAGGAGGTTACGACATCTCAAACATAATCAACTTCTCAATCGGAGAAAATGCTCGATGACGTACCTGTAAAATCAACCATAAGCCAAAGAAAACATCTAACACCGATAACGAAGTGCTAATCGATGATGGGGTGCGAAAAGGAATGGCGTAGTCGGAGCCAGAGAATGAGTTGAATACAATCGACGGGGTGCGAAAAGGAGTGGCCCTTGTAAGACTGTAATTTCTTAAAGCACAATAACCTTTCGATACGTTCTCTCTTGACTTCAAAAATAGCCCATATCCTTAGCGACGGTGTTGATTTGATCAAAAATTCAGAAAAATCGTGAGAAAGAAGGGAGGAGAGAAGAGACGGCTAGGGTTCAGCAAGGGAGAGGAAGGGCTAGGATTCAGAAATCACAAATGGGGGAAATGAATGTGAAATGGGTCAGCCAAGTTATTTATATGTCGGGTCACGGGGATGGGTCGGGTCGGAGCGGGTCGGGTTATCTGATGGGTCGACCCATGCATCTGGTGTATAGGAGTTTTTGCATTGAATACATTATTTTATTCAACTTTTAATTGTTTAAATATAGATGGCCACAATTTTCCTTATTTATATACAATAAAATCTTCATTCAATCAATTAATTGATTGGTTATTCATATGTAATACCGTGTGTATGTATTATATAGCATTAAATCCGGTACATATACAAATGCATGAAATTAAATTCATGATGAAATTCTTGAACTATAATTATATTCTATACTTATATAATATAAATTACATAATGTTTCCATGCATGTGAACCCGTGGACATTATTTATGGCAAGTATGATATTCGGGCTAATTTTTATAAGCCAACAGATTATAGCAATTGATTTAGTTATGTTAACATATATATCATAGCAATTGATTTTAATGTTTCAAATCAACGAAAATACTTTTTCATAATTGATAAGATAAATTATAAGATGTATATTAAAATATATATTATGATATATACATATATATATATATTAAAATATATATTATGATATATACATATATATATATATGTGGATATAAAAATATAAAGATATACAATGTATATAAAGATATAAGATGCACGTACGTATTAAACATCAATAATTAAGATATATATAATTAGTCAAATATACCTTATTAAAAGAAAATGTAAACCTGCATAGATGTATATTAGATACCAAAAAAAAAATCCCCATGCTATCCCATTCACAAAATATTAAAAGAATTAGCAATTATTAATTTATTTCATTTAAATTAAATACTCGTTCACGGGATGGAGTCCCTAATTTAGTCAAATCTACCATATATTAACTTATAGCGTAAATATAGAGTATAGATTGGTAAAATTATGTATATATGAATCATTTTATTTCCTCTGTAAATAGGAATATGGTTGTCATTTTGAAATGCATTCTTCTTTTACATCAATTTTTGTGATATATAAGAGTTTGTCTTTGTTTTCGCAATACGCATATATAACATGTATTGATGTTGCTCATATCATTCTTTATTTTTTCCCCATTTTTCTTATGATACAAGATATCGTCCAAGGTGAAGACTATTCCTATAATGAACATCCAAGTGGAGAAACAAGATGAAGTATAGATTCAAAATTTCAATTTAGGTTGGAGGTGATCTCAAAAAATGGGCTAAGATGTGACTCCAAAAATGGAGAAACATAATTACTTTGTACATCAAATTCAATATGTTTGATGTTTGAAACATTACCTATCTCTCAATCTCGTTTTGAATACACGCATTAATGAATTACTCCAAATGAATTTGGAATAATCTATACCTATATAAAAAGTGTGGATGTTTCTTACAAAATATGATTTGCCTATTATGTCCATAACTTACACTTAATTTAAGGGTAAAAAAGTAATATAATATATTACAATTTTTTTGTAAATATAATATATTATATTTATTCCAATAGTTTTGTTATAATTGAACTCTACTACATAAAATTATCCCTAATATAAAATACAATAAATAATATTTTTTTGTAATATAACATATTATATTTATTGCAATAGTTTTGTTATACTTGAACTCTACTATACAAAATTATCCCTAATATAAAATATTAAAAATAATTAGCTGTAAATATAATATATTTTATTTATTTATTTCTTACAAAATATGATCTATCTATTATATCCATAATATGCACTTAATTTAAGGGTAAAATAGTAATATACTATAATATTATATAATTAATTATTTAATGTAATATATTATATTTATTCAATAGTATTGTACTCTTTCAATTCTTTATATATCCACATTATATTAATTTTCCAACAATTATTTCTTTATCATATCAACCACAACAAACAAGAAAGAAAATAAAACGTATAATCCTACAACAATATAATATATTAGATAATTAATTCAATAGAATTGTAGTCTTATAATTTTTCATTCACACAGATGAATTAATTATCCAACAATTACATCGTCTATATAAATTACATCCGAATGAAGAGATTGAAAAATAAAAGCTTGGATTTATAGAAAGATTAATATAAACTAAGTCGATAATACTTGAAAAGTTATCTATCAAAAATCAAGAATTTCTTCTCTATCAATCATTGAATATTTAATTATTCACCTCTAATATATTATATTTATTTTAATAGTATTGTACTATTACAATTCTTCATCCACATCAATTAATTCTCCACGAATTATTTCTGCATAATATTAGTCATATCAAACAAAAAAAAAAAACAAAAAAAAACATAATATATATAATTAATTCTCCACATATAATATATTATATTTTATAATTTAAATATTATTTTAATAGAATTGTACTATTGCATAGTTTATACATATTACATCTCAATGAAGAGATTGAAAAATAAAAATTAAATTTATGGGAAAGATTATAAACTAACCTCATTGTTCTTAAGAAGTTATCTGTCAATATTCAAGAATTACATCTTCATTAATTATTAATGTGGGGAAAAAAATAAGAAGATCAATTGGAATGACATTCAATCAGTGATTTGATTCATTTAATATAAGCTATTTAAGTCATTTTTAATAGAAAACATGTAATTTTAGTTGTGACTATAGTGCGTGTGTGTGTGTTTTGAATCATGTTATATGGTATGAAAGAAAATTGAAAAAAATAATAGTTCCATAATGTATACAACCAAAATGCTAAGTTTTAATTTATTCCTTGAAATTTATGTATTCATTCTCATTCATATGATTAAAAGTAGTTTCAATTAAATTTATTGAAACTAAATTTTAACTTCTTTATTTATTGTCGGTCTCGGATAATATTAACTGCACCAACAAGACATGTAGATGATATATGCTGAACTGTATATCTATTAATGTGAAGAACATCTAAAAAAAAGTCAATGATGAAGATAGATGTAAGAATTGATTAATGTAGAAAAAATTGGGATCTCTATTTTGAAAGTTGCTAGACAAAGTTTTAAAAATATATCACCAACTTTAATAATTGTAAAAAAAATATATCACCAACTTTAAATGAATTTAAAATTTATACATTGCTTTTAAAATATTACAAATAAATTTTAAATTTTGGTTCAAATGTTATGTTTTTCTAGCTTATTAATTTATAATTTGAGAAATTTAGAATATTGGTTGGTTTGATAATTATATATAACATATTTTATATTAGATTATTTAGTTAATTAAGAATAGTTAATTGGGAGGAATAAATATTGCACAATTTTTTGGAATATGGATTATGTTGACTACCCATAATCATGTGATTGAGAATGAACATAGTCCAATTACTGATAAAAGAGTTGAAATAGAAGAATTGAATATTTCCCACCTAGATTGAACTACTAATTATTTAACATAAATTCCCAAACTATTTAGCTAAACATAATATAAAGCAATAATATAATATGTAGTTATATGTACAAGTGTTATACATTAGGATTTTTTATAGAATGATATATATTATGTGTTGTGGTTGAATGAGATGATTAAACTAGCTCCTCGAGTGGAAGAAGTGATATATATTGTACTACTAATTAAATTAGTTAGTCATTGAATAAAGAATTACAACTGCCAATCAAATTATATTTTTCTTAAAAAAATTATAAACAATGTATAACATTTTGAAAAATATATTGAACATGAAACCTTGAACACAAATATATTACAACAAACTATTAATCAAACTTTGAAATTTTATCATTTCTTTATCATTGAGCAACACTTATTGCTATAATAATAAAAAAAAATTATATATATATCTTTAAACACATGATATTTATACATTTAAAACCATTTTAATTTAGTTAATTAAGTTATTTTTAGTTTTATTTGTTCAATGTAGTCATTTATATTTCAATAAAAAAATATAGTATTAAATGTATGTTTGGATAAAATACACACAAAAAAAGTTAATATTTTGTGACATGTGTAATAATTAAAATAGTTCAATTGATTCAGTTATCGTGATATCATACGTAAATTAATTGATAACATAGAGGGATTAAAAATATATTTTACTTTTGAGATAAACTATATTAATTGATGTGCGATAAGGTGTTTTGTCATGATAGTAAAAAAAATCATATAATTGATAATATTTTGAACTCATTAACTATTTAAATTATTTTAGTAAGTTTAATTAACTTTATACGGAAGCTTTCTGAAATGGATGATGCAAGATTTTGTGAATTTATGTTAATTAAAAATTTGTATTCTTATTAGGCAGTAAAATAAAAATAAAAATTGTTGAATAGAAGATTTGAATTATATTAATACATATATACGTCAACAATCAAATGTTGAGAATTGTTGCAAAAAAAGATGTTGAAAAAGGATACATGCATCCCTCTCTCCCTGTGTGTGTGTGTGTGTGTGTATTTAAACAACAAAAATATAAATAAATTAAAAGACTATAAATTCCAATCGTATTTGAATAGTTACAATTTAATTATACTTTTATGTCTCTTATGTTTATATCATTTTTCTGATTATTGCTTAATCTAGAATTTTCAGATATTATTATATTTATAAAATGATATACATACATACACACACACACACACATATATATATATATATATATATATTGAAATGTATTTTTTTTAATTGACTACTCAAATTTAATATAGTAAAATTGCTCAAACTTTAATAATTAATTTAAGTAAACCAATTGAATTGCGTGCAATGCACGCTTTCTCTACTAGTTTATGTATAAAATGGTCCACAACCAATGCACGAAAGTAATACTAAGATTTGAACAGGGCCAACTCGTCAAAATAAATATTGGTGAATAAAGTCGCGCACTAAAGTATAATGGAAACACAAATTTGTGGGGACATATGTCAATCGGGAAGCCGAGTCGTTACATGTATTTATTAAATTCATAATAGGATATAAGTTTATTATTGTATACAAATGCATTGGTTGAGTCTGACTTTTTTGGTAGATCATACTTCAGACTTGCGGATAATTCATATTGATGTGTTTGTTAGATTGTTGTTCTTTATTCACCCACATTTGTTGGGATTTTGGCTAGTAAAAAATATTTTTGTTTTCTTTTGGTTGCTTTAATAATATTCACTACATTTGATTGTATACAAATTTTTTTAATAATATTTTCTGTGCATCGCACATATGGTATGCTAGTTGTTTTAAATACTCAATCCCTTTAAAATACTCAAAGTACATACATCTTTTTTGAGGGCCTATCATGATATCATCTGTTTTTTAATAAATCATATTTTATTTACATTTTAATTTTATACTTAACAACTTTTATATTTAATCACAATTGTAATTTTATATTAAATATATACAATATTAATTAGAGAAATGCTGGCTTTATTAATTCAATACGCCTAGAACACGTTAAGCGTGAATTTGATTCGGTGAAATTAAAAGGTATTTGATTTTGATTTCTCTTCTTCTTATGTTTATATTTAATTCAGTTTAAATATTATGCCAATAATACAACTCAATTCTACGATTTCATGTGTTGAAATAATCGTGGGAAAATTAAATTAGGAACTTAATAGATTTATTGGGTACTACGAGCTTCAATATTTAAAGGTGAATTTAGAAGACGAGGAAGATTTAAGAAAAATGTATTTTATTTATCTCTTCTTTAGTATTAAATAAATTTAATTTGGTATGTATATTAAATTCTTATATCAAAATCTATTTTCTAATATATACCCCTTTTGCTCCGATTCAATTTGATCGAAAAAATGAATTTTATTAGACTCCAAATTATTTCGGACTGTTTAATTTCCAACCACAGTTTAGAAATTGAAACATGTCTTTCGGCTCAAGAAAAAAAACAGAGTTTGTTGAAACATGTCCTCTTTCTGCTCATGATAAAATGAGATGATATAACAAGCAAGGCACCAATCGCGTGACCCGATTCATGTGGTTATGAATAGTAATTAATTAACATGGGTTGCATTTAGCATATAATTTATCTTTCTATCAACTACAGATAAGGGGGAAAAGAGAAAAAAAAGAAAAGAACAAAACAAAGAGAGAGAGAGAGAGAAAGAAGAGACAGAGATAATGCCGACGGCGACGATTACCGGAGCCCTGCTGGGGCTGGCGTTCGATTTACATGCCGACACTCTCCGCAAGCGCCCCTCGAGTATACAAATTTACGATCTGCATTCGTAGAAGAATGATTATTGTTTCATAGAATTAAATGAATTACGAAAAAATCATATTTTTTTTCAGGTCCGATGGTTTGTGGGTTGTCGATGGTGATCGGAGCTTGGGCTGCAAATAAGATTGTGAAGTGGGACAACGAAGCCCAGCGGCGCAAGTCAAAAAAGAAAGGCAAAGGTAAATGAGTGGTAACAATTTCATTTTCCAATATTGGCTTTATGTTTTGATTCAGCAAAATTATCATGCTAATATTTCCATTCTTTGTAGATAATGTTAGTATCTTGTTCTATTTTCCTAATGTTTCTGACTGGTTGAGTGATGTGGAACCATACCCATGTGATTATGCAGCATGATTTTGATTTTAGCGAAACTTCATATATTTTAGTGATAATTTCTATATAGTTTGCATGTTATTCCACAATCAGTACACATTTTGGCATTCACCGAAATTTCAGCTTCAAGCCATATTATAAAAAGGGATGAAATTGGTTTAACTCTTTTTGCTCAAACTCGAGGCATAATAATTTCCAGACGACGTATCTATAACTTGTTAGTTGGGGCAGATCTCTTAAAGATAAAAAGTTTGATGTTATGCTATTTACTTTGATTAAGGAAAAATGTCGCGCTGATATAATTGTCAGCTTACTCTGTACTGATATTTCCATTCTGGATAAATAATGTTAGTATCTTGTTCTATTCTGCTATATTCGTAATGTTGGTGCCTTTTTCTATCTGGATATACCATTGTGATTATTCAGCCATGATTCAGCTAATATTCGTATATTTAATTTCAAAATCCAAAATGGAATGTGAATCAAAATATGATTCATACTGTTTCTAGCATATCCTATATGTGACTTCCATATGTGAAGAAAATTATTGAAAATAATCCATGCATTGCTGATATGCAGTAACATATCTAGCAGTTATATATTCTTTTTGCAGATCATAAAAGCTTCAAATGTAATTCCGTTATATAGATGAGAGTTGTCCAAGTGTAAACAGAGATGAAAATGGTAGCAATTCAGAAATTTAAGGTTGTTTCTGCTTTATTATTATTCATCTAGTTTGAAGTTGAAATAACCTGGTTGTACCTGCAGCAACATTTTATTTTGTCCTTGAATTTCAGATTTCTAACCTTTCTGTGTTGTACACTTCTTCATCTAGTTTACACCATTGATGTTTTTTCTTTTCTAGCTATTATATGCTTTTTCTACTTCTATAAATTTGAAGTTAACATGTATCATGTATGATATTCTCTGTATAGTAACATTAGGTGAGATGCAGTAATACAGACTTGGAAAGCTCAAAATTCACCTTCAGTGTTTTCCATATAGTTCCATGGCAGGCGTTCCTTTTTACTTTCAGGACCTAAAGATTAGGCAATGATCCAATAAGTCTCATGTCTTCCCATGGAAGCCTGCAGCCAAAAGCAAGGTTCTCGGACACACAACTCTCTGACCATAAGTAGGGGAATAAATATATGTTCAACTTTTCAAGCTTATGCAGATGAATGAAATTGTTTAAGCCATACTGTGACCATCCTTTTTTTTTTCTTTTTTTCTTTTAATCTCAAGAGTGCAAATAAGAAATGCCCAAACTTCTTTAGGTTTTGTAGCATGTCCAATATCATTTCTGAGCAGGTAAAGTTTTTGATACGTGAAAGTGTGTGCAGTTTCCCTAGAGGTAAAGTTCTTGACAATTTTCTGTAGAAGGATGAGGCCAGTAAGCAAAGATAATATGCCCTAATTCGGCCATTCTCCAAATTGCAACTTGCAGATATGCCCTCAACCACCGAAGATTCTGAAGTTTGGACAAGGATTCAGGAACTTCAAGCCTAAGTCTATTACCATCGGTATGAAATGCAACAACAAGGTACATACCTCAAGTGAATTAACGAATGACCTGATCGAATGCTACAGTCATTGCATCCAGCACCCTAGCAAGTCTAAAATTCTACCAATAATCGTACCCCTCCTCTTCCATATCTTCTCCTACCCACAAATATTGATGAGGCAAATGCATATAACATCCAGCATTGAGCTTCAGACACCAACTATATCTTGTGAGATTTGGTCGAAGAGTCAACATAAGAGGCTACATCTAAACTCCGGGTGGTAATTATATTCCGGCCGGCTCCAGTTACAGTTATCTGGAAATGCCCTTCTTACGTCATCCCACGCATTTGTATCCCACATATCATCCATCACTATTAGGTACCTCCTCTTCTTTAACTATCTATGCCCATGTTGTACCAATGACTCCTCGTCCAATGTATAGCATACTACATGGTAAATTCCATAGTAAGTTGCCTTCACTTATCCCTACCTCCAATGGCTGACAATTGTTCTGGCCTCACTAAATTTGGGTAATTTATACTCTACTTTTTTACTTTGTCTGGAACAAAAGTTTTGGATAAAAGTTTCGGCATCAATTAAAAATTTCGGCATAATTTTATACTTAATATTACACATCTCATAAATGTTGAAAGTTTTAAATATTGATTTTTTTTTATCTATTGTTCGATAAAAACTGTAAATAGCAAAAAAGTTGTATTTAGAAACGGGGATATAGTGCAGATACCTTACTATGGAATTTACTAGTATACGTTACATATATTAGGGAAAAAACAATAGGTCGACTACAAAAATGGATAAATAAACAAGCAATCAACAAGCTATAACAAGTGCTAGTCAAACTAACTTGAAAATGGACGCCATAGAACCTGATTTAAAAAAGAAAAAATTATAAGATATGACACGGAATAGACGGGCATTTTTGTCGGTTTTATTTCTTTTTTCAAATTTTCATTGAATTAGAATTTTCATGTAACACATTGAAAGGGAAAAAAAAAAAAGAAAGGAATTGGAGGAGGAGATGGTGACGGTTACGTTTTAATTTTGTTTTGATGAAAGGTATTTTAGTCAATTGATACATAAAGTAGCTATAAAAAATCATATTTTTTAAGTTTGTAACTAAAAAAAGTTCTCCACTATCTAAGCAGCTACTATTCTCAATTGCCACGTAAAAACAAACCCCTTTTTATCATATCCGAAATTAATTGAAAATCGTATTATATATAACCAATAGTTCAATTTCAAATTTTCAGCCAAATAAAATGAAATTAAAGTTTACTACCCAATTTAGACAGAAGTGGTATAATTTATTGTCATTTTGTGCAATTTTCCCTCCAATAATCTCGACTTTTTTTAGAAATACCCACAGAAGCTACTTAATTATTGACGCGCTCTGAATAGTTCGACCTAAGATACCAATAGAGTGATATGATTCGAACTCATTAGTCATGACCTTATAGACATTGGATCGTCTACTCCAATAATCAGACACAAATCTATTAATTTAATACCTTGAATTCCATATGTATGTAATTTGTTGGGCTATCGAATGAGAATATGGTAATGTGATTTATGTAATATCCCACATCGGTGGGATAATAAAAATATGTTCAGTATCTATATATGTTGGCTCAATGAATAGTTGTTGGAGGAGTTCGTTATTCGTATCATTACACGGGTCCATCCCGTGGGCATGAGACGTTACAATTTATTGATACGATTTTCTTGGATTAATTTCCAACATATATACTTCTTAGAAATGGCTTGATCTTTGCAGCTCGTCTCGTTTGCAGAGTTACAAGAAGAGCCACCTTTTGTACCATTGCATCCTTATCGAGGTTAGATATATATCAATTCTTCTCTCTAAAATATTTTCAAACATCATCTAAAATTAGTGCTTATTAGATGTTGCATATCGATATTGTTGTACGTAACATATCAATTTTATTAAAGTATCATGAATGAATAATCCAAAGATTCTAAATTATTGGAAAATTTTGATATTTAAATGAATAATTGATCGTCTACTCCAATAATCAGGCTTAAATCTATGAATTTACAATAAACATAAATCTAAATTTTCTATTGTTACAATAAACAATAAATCTAAATTATTGCACATTCGATCTTTTTTTAATTTTTTTATCATTTTTTTCTTCAAGTTCAACTTTAGTTTAATTTTACATTAGACCCATCATAACCAATTAAGGTTAATTTATTATATTTTTTTGGTATTTAATTTTTTAAATAATAATAAATAACTAAAAATTGAAAATTAAATAATAAAAATTATAATACATTTTAACAAGGTAGAATGAACCCTAAATAAAAAATATAAAATTAAACAAAATCACAAGAAATTAAAATATTCAAAAAACAAAATGAAAAAAAAAACCTAAAAAATCGATTGTGCACTAAGAAATGGAATATTTAGAGGATCTCATCGTAAAGATAGGCCAATTGCTTTTATTTTGGCGCAACTATCTATAATTCACGTAATAAACGTCAAGTGATAATTGATAAATACATTTAAGAAAAAAAAAATTAAAACCGTCTTATAAGTTAAAATTTATAAGATGATTCAATAACTAGATCACAAACACAATCAAATACCACTAAAATTACAAATATTAAAATACATCACCGAATATGAGTTTAGATTTGATTCTTAATTAGTCTTACCGATTTTGACTCGTAAGGAGGACTCACACAAATTGTTGTGCGTGAAATGACCAAAATGCCCCTGAGAGGGCACCAAGTTACAATGACTTGTGTTACACTGGAAACTCATGTTTAAATTAAACTAGTATTATATGTATATATTTCTCATAGTTTTCAAGCTTCTTCTGAGTTATTATATGTTGATTATTACAGAAAATGAGGAAAAAGAAGTAATATGTGTGGAGCCCCATGCATTGCCTCAAGAAAAAGTTGAACGAGTTGCAAATTGTCTTCGATCACTAGAATATGATGAACATGAACCTAAGATCACTCCACAACTTTGTTTCCAATGTTGGACGATTCTTGATTATGCCACTGCATACAACTCTAGACAGACCACTCCTACAATGGTACATATATACATACATTCAATATATATATATATATGTGTGTGTGTGTTTATATATGATCTTAATGCATTAGTCCACCTTAATTGCATGCTAGCAATCCAATATATATGAGGATTCATTCTGTGCATGTTTCTGCAAAAGGTGGCAGAGAGATTAATAGCTTATGTTCGAGACTCATCAAGTGAGGAGCAGCAGATGTCCTTCTTCATCAACTACAACGTCGAAGATATTCTAAAGCAGGCTTCGGAATCAACCCTTCGTTATGAACGAGGTGCAGATCAGTAAAAACAGCTTCAATTTGCATATATCTATATATATATATATGTATGTATATCATTCTGTTTTTGCATGTAATGAAATGCATCACTTTTATATGGAATGCATTTGGTTTGATCTGCAGGAGAGCCTATATCAGTGCTGGATGGAGTTCCAATAGCTATCAAAGATGAAATTGATTGTATGCCTTATCCAGCCATAGGTTAATTAGCCCTATCTATAGCTGCAGTCATTTTTCTTCGATCTTTTTAGTAATGCGTTGTGATGTGAGTGTGGATTTGGTGTGATTAGGCGGCACAAAGTGAGAAAATGCACGAGTGATGCATGCTGTGTTAGTTGTCTTCAGTTATGTGGTGCCATCATAGTTGGGAAAACAAATATGCATGAGCTTGGAGCAGGAATTAGTGGGATCAATCCTCATTATGGATACTTTCTTGTTATTCCAAAAATTTCTTTCTTTTATAGTATTTTTTTTTTATTAGTTTGTTCGTGTTTGGTTATGTGCAAAAAAGGGCTGCAAGAAATCCGTATAATAGGAGCAAGATCACTGGTGGATCTTCGAGTGGATCAGCTGCAGTCGTGGCTGCTGGATTGTGCCCCGTTGCACTAGGTGTTGATGGAGGAGGTACTAATTTCAGTAAACTAATTGTTCATTTCAAGAATTTTTAATCAAAATAACATAAGTTTTCTTGTTGTTTTGCATGACTTGGTTAGGATCTGTGAGGCTTCCTGCAGCACTTTGTGGTGTAGTCGGCTTCAAACCAACTTTTGCACACGTTCCACATGAGGGGTGCGCTACAAGTTCTCTCTCTCTCTTGTCTATGAACTAGAACATTATATTAAGTTTTGGTCATAATCAATGTCCTAGTCTTATGCATAAGTTATGGTTGATATGCAGAGTTCTTCCCATAAACTATACAGTTGGGATGATTGGGATTCTTGCAGCAACAGTCGAAGATGCACTCATCGCGTATGTTTTCTCTGTTTCACTCTATAATACTCGATTTCCTTTGATAGCGCCACTATAAAAAAGTTTACAGTTATACAACCATTGCTGGAGGCCATCCATCTGATAAATCTAGCAATCTAGTGGTTAGTTAGTCCTACTCGAATATATCTAATTCAAGAAATCGCGTGTTCAAATCCACTAACACTGGAGAAAATCAATCACCAGCCTAAATTAGGCCTTCCCCTGCTGAAATCCGCGAACTACATGTCGGCTGAGATCAAGATAGCAAGATATAGAAAGGTCTGTGATATAAAAGCTCCAATAAAAGAGTTTCTTCGTGTTTAGACATCAAAACCTTTGAATTTTTCTGATTCTTGCATCTCCACCGTGCTTGATCAGTGGTTCGACGACTGCACTGATGATATCAAGGTATGCTGCTCCAATGCTGTTGCTAAACTATTTGATAAATACGGTTGGAAGGTAAGAAAATCTACCTCAAACTATATATATTATCCGAAGCTGCCTGTCCTAACTGCAAATTATCCTTGTTAAAGACTGTAGAGGTGACTATTCCGGAAATAGAGGCCATGCGCTTGTCACATTATCTTACAATCGGATCAGAATGCAGCAACTCAATCGCGAGCTACCTAGAAAAGCTGTGATCATGCATGAATGTGTGATCATGAATGATTTTTGAGTTAGATAGAGACATTGATCATACAGGACTATTGAATGGAACAAGAATAGGGAAGAAATCGGGTGGGATGTTCGAGTAGGCCTTGCTGTATACGGCTCATTCCATAGTCACGAGTATTTGAATGCACAGAAGATAAGGCATGTACACATCTAAACTTCATAATATTTGAACTCTCTTCATATATGATCTTTATATGAAGCTAATATTTTTTTTATTGTTTTTTCACAGGCAAAGACAGTTGAAATTCCATGAAAAAGTGTTTTCTTTAGCAGATGTGATTGTTACTCCAACTGTTGGGTAAAAAACCTCCCTTCTCTTTCTAAGTTTCTCACTCTTCTACACAATCCAATTAGTACTAGCTTAGATCATCATCATCAAATTAGTTAACATAGCAAAAAAATGTTAAATTCTTTTCTTTGTATTTGCACACTTGTCTCCACATAAGGAATTTGAAGCTAAATCTTGCCTAATTCTTCTTAACAGTGTCACTGCATACACGATACAAGACGATGCCTTGAAAACTGGTGAACTAGACTACATAAATGGAGGTACTCTCTTGTGCATATACTAGCAAATTAAACCAACTGTTGTGTGAATTGAAGTAAATTCATCACTCTTTCTGCATTTTTAAACCAACTATTGTGCGAATTGAAGTAAATTCATCACTCTTTCGATCTGCATTTTTAAACGAAGGTGAATAATCGAGTACTTAACATACGCAGCTGCGTTAATACGATACTAGATAGCTGGAAACTTTATGGGATTTCCTCCTCATTACAAAAAAAGTCCATTCTAGCGACGGGGCCGGCACAGATCGCCACTAGCGACGGGAATAGCGGTGAGAAATCTTGCGATGGGGCTAGCGACAGGGTTCCCCGTAGCTAGTTCCAGCAATGGGGAATCTCGTAGCTAGATTTTAAAATTTTAATATATAATTATTTTTATAAATCTAGCGACGAGGGTTCTTGTCGCTACAACTTAGTGACGGGGCTAGCGACGGGAACTCCATAGCTTTTTTTTTTTTAATTTTTAATTTTTTTAAATTTTTTTATTTTTTTAAAATTTTATTTAATTATTTTTAAAATAATTAAACATGATTTCAATCTATTCTAATACAAATATTCTCCCTATTAAAATCATTTTTATATTTTTATTCATTTATTTTAATTTTTGAAAAAATAATATCGTAACTATACACATTTATTAATATCACATCTTTAAATTTGTATTATTTCCTTATTAAATACAAATCTATACAAATTAGCTTTATTACTATTCTCATAAATAAACTAATTAGTATATTATTATATATTTAAAAAAATGTATTAAGTTTAACATAATATTTATTATAGTTACTACTACAAGACTAATCAATTATACATTAACAAACTAAAATATACTATGAAAATATATACATAATATAGTATATAATAGATTTTAATTTTTAATTATAAACTATCGTTATTTATTATGTAAGTAAAAATAATTTAATTCATCATGATATTTAGTATGAAACACAAAGTAAGACTATTTATCCACATTTTCACCATGATATATATATATATATATATATATATATATAATTTTTAAAATAATTTAATTAAAAACTTCTATAATCTTTCTACATATTAAATTTATATTAGAGATATAATTTTTGTATGCAGGAATACTTAATAAGTTTCACCTTAAATTATAGTTCTTATATACAGATATATAATACAATATAATATCAATATTATATATATATATATATATATATATATATATATATATTTGTGCACAAATACATATAAATATATTAATAATAATATCACACTTTTAATTTATAGAGATATAATATCAATTGAACTTACCCCAATGGATAAGTGTTTAGCCCTCCTTCTAGGAGGTCTTAGGTTCGAATCCTCTTAGGTGCATATTATACACAATTATTCTCGGAGGGTTTGGGCGCGGGCCTTTCATCAGGTCGGGTCAAGGGCTCATTCACGGGCCTGGTCCCCGGGTCGGGCCAATCAATAATTTCAAAATTTTAAATTATAATTTTAGCGACGGATCTAGCCCCGTCGCTAGATAGCGACGTTGCTATCCGCCAAACTTGTCGCCCAGGCTACGGACTTAGCGACGGGATTTCTCGTCGCTAGATTCGTTGCTAAACCTTGGCGACGGGCGAGCCACCGTCGCGCGTGATTAGCGACGGGGTTTTTCCCGTCGCTAGAGCATTTAGCGACGGGGTCGTACCATTATAGCGACGGAAAACCCCGTTGCTAGATCAGAATTTTTTTATAGTGCCTGCAGTGACTGTAATGCTGTTAAATTTTCTTAGTTTTTTGTATTGAAAAAGTTGCAATTGATCATAAATGAAAATTTATTTTGCATGGCAGGTTGGATATGATGAATTTGGCTTGCCAATAGGCCTGCAATTTATTGGAAAGCCATGGTCTGAATCTCTGTTGATTTACATTGCATCAGTCATGCAAGTAAGTTTGCAATATTTCATTTCAAATTTTGTAAAATATAATCTTCATTGATCAAGAATGATGTGTGTGTGTGTGTTACTCCTTTAAGCAAAATCATGATATTAAATACTAATCTAAACTTGTATATATTCAACTTGGATTAGTATCTTCTTCTGTAGGAAATGAGTGTGGAAGATGAATTAATAAACACATAAAATGCAGTCACACCTCATTGCTAGGAGTGAGCAAAAACTGAAAATACCGAAAATCAAACGAACCGAATAAATTTCGGTCCATTAGGTTCGGTTCTTTCGGTTTTGCGCTTCGATTTGGTTCTTTTTTAAAACAAATTCGGTCTTCGGTCCTTGGTCCGGTCCAGCAGAAAACAGACCGAACAGACCTAATAGACCGAGCCTTTTTAGTTATTATTACTTTATTATTTTTTTAATTATTATTTATTGGATATTTGGGATGTTTGTATTGTTATTTTTTGGTTTAGTTTTTTATGTTAGTTGTAGAGGTTTATTTATGATGTTAGTTATAGATTTGTTAAATTTATTTATTATTTCCACAGTTAAAAAAAATAGGAAAATTTGACTGGACCTAACCAAACAAATTCAGTTCGGTCCCCACCCTTAATTTGGTCCGGTTCGGTCCTAAATATTTTTTAATTCAGTCTATTCAGTGTTAGGATTTTTAGACCGAATGCTCACCTCTACCCATAGCACTTAATTTATAAAATGGATATTCTTGATTTTTTTAGCATTTAATTTGAGAGTCTTCTAACATTTAATGCTCTTGATTTATGACTATAACATGATGTTATTTATTTATTTATTTTCTCTTAGGCACTATGCATTTCAGGATACAAGAAGCCAGAGAGGTGTTTTATGACATGCTTGCTAAGGAGTAAATCTTGAAAAAAAAAAACTTGAAAATATATCCATTTTTTGCTTTTGTTTTTGCTTTTGTTAAGTGACATGATGCAGTAACTTTGGACATGATACCACGAGCATTGTAATTTAGTGGTATTACTGAGTGTAATCCTTGTATCGGGTCTTATATATAAAATTATTATTATGTTGAATTTATTATTACTATCTTGTATTTATCTAAAACCCCTCATCTATTATGGTAAATACATCACACTCTCCCCATAGTCAAATACTATGATCATTTAATGACATCGTCAAATCTGGTGGTAGGTATTTGATGCGTATTATTGTACTTCAAATTATAATCATGTCATGTACAAGTGTACATGGATGTAGCAAGCAATGAAACGAGTCGAACCACAAATAATTAATTAAAGCTATATTTTGAGTTTTCAATATCATTAATCCAATATTTCCCACTATTTAAACAATCGAGCATTTACGGTTGATTAATACTCTACTTCATAGAATAATAAAGCCAACTGTTAGTGCCACAGTTATGCACTAAGTGTTCGTGTTGTTTTGTTGGCGAGATATGTTCGACAATGTGTGCTTGGGTAAGTCCCTAAAGCTATTCATTCCACTATACGAGAAAAGAAGAACAGTTGGCAAACTGTTCCCTCTGATGTCCCTGGTGCGTCGTTTTTCACCAAAAATAAATGTTCCGACTTTCGTCGGCAAGCCCACACTGCAGAGTACAGTGGCGAGCAGGATCGTCTCCCAAAGGACCGGCGAGAATTACTCTTGACTTTCAGTCTGCGTACCCAAACTCCCAGAAACGTGTTTTGTGTGAATTATACAGCAAAATAAATTAGAGAATTAAATAGACAACTACCGAAAATATGTGTGCAAACGAACTGATTTAAATCAATAACGAAAGGGTATTCCGGATCCAACAAACTCCACTCCACTTATAACACCGATTACAGATGCAAGAATTAATTAATCAAACCATGCAAATCAGTTATAGTCACCGAAGACGCTTCTGACATGACCTTATCTCTCCATACTGTTTCGATAATTAAGAAGACGCTTCATTAATTACTTCCCTAATCGACTGACAACTGTAAGAGATGCTCTATGAGTTTAATGAGCCGACAGCAATGAGCACAAGAAAGACCCGATTCTTAAATTACAGACTCTGACGCAGGACTGTAAAATTAACTTTGTTATTCCCCTAGTTATTTGAACAACCGTTTTACCACTTATTAAACCTAAACCACGATTACGTATGGCCGATTTAAATTGGCTAGTAATTAATCACAACCTACCAAATATTTACAACTACTCGATAGACTTAGAATAATTAAGGAGCCGAAATCCAAGAATAACAGATACATGCATCAATTAATTATGAACAAACAATTAGATCTCACAGTTATATAAGCGGAGCTTCGTCGTCGTCACCGGAATACGAATAACTTAGCTACTTTGCATGCTGGAATCGAGCAACATAAATTAATGAAGAAGATGAAATATAAAATCTGCTCCAAGCGTTTCTCTGCTGCTGCGTTCTAGCGTCCAGCGTGAATAATCGAATGAATTATGATAAGTCCTAATCTATATATAATATCCTTAATTAAGATAGTATCCACATGGAAATTAACATCCTAATCTAATCCCAACTAGGTAATTGGCAAAATAGGGACTCTTAGGCGGTGGAATCTGTTGCAGCCACGTTTGGGTCTGGAATTGGGCCGAGAGTTGGAGTTAGCAAGCCCAAGTCGCGTATCTAAGCCCAGCTTCTAGAAACTCGCTCCAGCTTTCCAGCTGCATGCCCTTACGGCCGGATCTACTCAGACTCGAATTTTGCTCTTTCTTCACTTAGATTCTTTTTGCACCAAAAGCATGACCTTTTCTCCAACTTTGTACTACATCCCTACACAACTCAACAAACACATCATTCTTCCAAAATACACAAGTATAGGGTAATTAATTAGGAGAAATGGCACAAAAAAATAGTAATAAAAGCAAGTAGAATACGTCCTATCAAATCCCCCCACACTTAAACTTTGCTCGTCCTCGAGCAACCTTAAAACAAAGAACAGACTCAACAAGGATGAATGACCAAGCATCAACAACCCAGATCAACGATAACTCAGAGCATAAGCTGTGATATATCGATCCACAAACCACTAACCAATTTTGTTCAAGAAACATGCCAACATGTGTCAATCAAGTTAGAATCATATTTATCAATCCAGCCTCACCAAGATTCACTCATTAACTCTCAAAGAAATCAGGTCAGGAAGTTGTTCACTCAAAATCATGATTAGCTCTTTTCAACATAAAATTGCTCATTTGTCACCCAAAAATGCCACACTTCAATTTCGTTCACAAATCATAAGGTCTTTCTTCTTTGGTTGTAATGGGGCTAAGGTTCACGAGGTAGGATACATTTGGCCAAAGTAGCTGAGTACAAAGAAAACGATGCAAGTACAAGAATGTATATTTCTTTTAAGAACAGCTCTGCAAAATCCTCAAATCAACATAGGGCTTATTTCAAAAATTGAGCACACAGATTCTTTTGCTCTCTTCATATCCTACTCCTCAATTTTTTTCTTTTGATTCTCTCTCTTTTTTTTTTATATAGAAGCTTTGCTTCTTATTCAAAATGTTTTTTTTTCGGAGGAGCAGGATACGAGTATTCATGCATTTTTTTTCTTCTCAAGCCCTCATATTCCTCACTTGTGCAGCTTAAACACCATTCATGAAAGTACTTGCATGTTTTCAGGGACAAAAAGCAGGCCAAAAGAAAGGCTATGGCTCATGTGTAGTGGCTGTAAACAACAAAAATTGGATTTTTTAGGCTCAAATTGGCTCACTATTTGGCAATGTACGGGTAGGGTGTTTTCTTGGGCCAATAGCTCGGGTATCCCTAATGCCTTAATCATATTTCAGAATGACATCAAAGGTGGTGACAATGGGGGCAGCAAAGCAATTCAAATATCCCAGAAACATAATCAGACAACACTCATTATGCAAAAATTGAGCTCTTAATTCCTGCATGCTCATAGGCTCAAAAACTCATAATTTGTAGGCTTAGAAAATAGTGATTGGAAGCATGATTCATCATTCAAGATTTCATCTAAAACTTGGCACATTTCTATCACAAAACAACAACCATTCATCCAGTCAAACTAGTCATAGCCCATTCTCCTCAATTCATCAATTCGTGGCAATCAATACTTAGTCATCTTCCAACATAAAAAATGAAAAAAAGACTCTTTTTTTATTTTATTTTTTTTATAACTTCAATAATTAATAAACTGACAAGGTAATCCTCCCCACACTTGAAGATCACAGTGTCCTCACTGTGAGAGGAATACAAAAGTAAACTCAAGACATAACAGAAATAAAAATGCAAACACCAAAAAAAAGAAAAAACAAGCAAATCAATGACAAACAATTATTAAAAGGGAGGGGAAAAGAAAGGGCTAACTCTCTCCCGTCAGGTGGTGGATAACTTGCTCCATGACATCAAGTCGGTGTCCTAGACTGTCCTCGAGCCGGGTAGCAGCAGTATTGATCAAAGCTTCGATTTCTGGTAAGAGAGAAACGACTGTGGTACCTGCATGAGAACAAAAAAAAAAACAAAAACAAAAACAAAACAAATAATGAAGAGACAAAAATAAAAGAAAAAGGGAAAAGGATTCGGGTTGCCTCCCGAGAAGCGCCCTTAGTTAACGTCGGAGGCTCGACGTGGGGAGACACGATTAAGAGACAATTTCAGGGGTAGCAGATCTACCCCTGTCGAAAGGAATTGTTTCCATCCCTGCACCTTTATGTTTCTTCAAAAAATCGACCAACCTTGCTTCTTGCCCTTTCAGCCCCAACACAGGGGCCTTCACATGAGATGGTAAAATCGGTTCTGAATTGTTTGGTAAGGGCAAACGGCCTATCTGCTGGACTATCTCGCGGATTGCCCTTTCTTCCTCTGAATCTGGATCGCGGCATTTTTGAGGTAATTTTTGTTGAATAACGGCTAAAACAGTCTCACCAACCGTGATCTTTGCATCTTTCCCATATCGTATCTTCTTAGAGCATAGTTCTTTCAAGGACTTCGTGTATCTAGGGACTTGCTTGATAGCATCGATCAGAGGTAGGTTGATCTCGACTTTCTTGAAAAGCTCGAATATCTCTTTCTCATCTTCCTCTTTCTTGTGCCTTGTTAACCTGGAAGGAAAAGGAGCTGCATTAATAGGGTTAGAATATTTAGTCGGCACTTGTACCTCAGTAAGGGCAAACGGGGCAGCAGATTGTTTGCCCTCTGTGCTTGGTTTGTCTTCAGCTTCTGCAATTTGCCCACACCGCGTGTTGTCTTTCTTCTTCTTTATTTCCACCTCAACCAATTCTTTGCCGCTTCGAAGGGTCACAACACTGACGTTCCCTCGTGGATTCAGCTCGGTTTGAAAGAGAAAAGACATAGCTGGTTGTTCATTCCTTCCGCCAGATTATTTTTTCGACCCTTCAGTATGCCCTTCCGGCTTCTTTTCTTCTTTCTTGGCCTCCAACTCGGTTAACTCCTCCGTACTTCTCAAAGTGACAGTGCAAACATGCGCTCTTGGATTCGTTTCAGTTTGAGATGGGAGTTTGCCTTGATTCACCTGCATCTTGTTCATTTGCGTGGCAAGCTGTGTGATCTGCATGCCCATACTGCCCAGGGCAGCTTGTGTCTCCTGCTGAAAGGTCTTTTAGCTCTGCGCTAGACTGTTCACTAGACTTGTGCTTTGCTCGAGACTCTTCATGATCTCACTCATAGATGGCTCAGATCGGTCCGTGTGGGCATACTGACTGCCCTGCGGCTGCCTCTAGCCGAGGTTCGGATGGTCCTTCCAACCTGAGTTGTATGTGTTTGAGTACGGATCATAATTTCTCCATCTTTGGGCATCATATTGTGCATCACCGGACCCATAGTAGGCTTGCTCGGTGGAGTGCTCATGCAAATTGGGACACTCGTCAGTAAGTGTCCGTTCTCAGAATAGACTCCGCAGCGGTTTGGCCTTGTCTGCGCCACAGCCAGGCCTCAGACCAGGGAAGTAAGAGCATCTATCTTTTCATTCACTTCTGACTCTTCAGCTCGGCCGAGTGCCCTTACTGGCCGGTGTCTATCTTCATCTTCCTCTTCATACTGCTGTCCTCCAGAAGCCATGTCAATGATGAGTTGTTTGGCTTCGGCCAGGGTCTTCTTGGTGAGAGATCCTCCACTAGCAGCATCAACGATTTTCCTGTCAAAAGTAGACATGCCACGGTAAAAGTAATTTGTTAGCAATTGGTAATCTGTGAATCCATGGTCCGGGCATTTGCGGCAGAGTTGTTGAAATCTTTCCCAGTATTCAGCTAAGCTTTCATTGGGTTTTTATTTGATGCTGCTGATAGCCATTCTCAGATTGGCAGCTCGAGTCTCAGGAAAGAACTTTCGCAGGAATTGTCCTTCTAATTCCGCCCAGGTAGTGATAGACTCCGGTGGCAAATCAAATAACCAATCTCGTGCCTTTTCCTGTAAAGTGTGAGAAAAAGTGAGTAACCTTAAGTTATTAGCAGTAAAACCAGCAGGTCTTAAAGTTGAGCACACGAGATCAAATTCAGACAAATGCTTGTGTGCACTTTCTCCCGATAGATCACCAAACTTCGGTAACACTTGGATGAATGCAGGTCAGATCTCCGCATTGTTGGCAATCGGGGGCAGCACGATGCAGATGGGTATGTTGCTCCGAAGGCGGCCGAGTTCCCTGATGAGAGGCTCAGGATCAGCCACGTTGGCATTGAGAAGGGCTCGTCCTGCGGCAAGGTCTTGCGGATTCGGTGGATTTGCGTCCTCTGTCATATCGATCAATTTGAGCTTCTTAGACTCCTTAGCAGCCCTCCTTAACTTATGTAACGTTCTCTCCGGCTCCGGATCAAACAATAACTCTTCTTTTTGTGAGGAACGGGTCATGCAATGAAAACACAAGCAAAACAAAACAAAGAAAAATAGCAAACTGAAAATATAAGAGTAATTACTGCTTAAAACTGATCCCCGACAACGGCGCCAAAATTTGGTGCGTCATTTTTAACCAAAAATAAATGTTCCGACTTTCGTCGGCAAGCCCACACTGCAGAGTACAGTGGCGAGCAGGATCGTCTCCCAAAGGACCGGTGAGAATTACTCTTGACTTTCAGTCTGCGTGCCCAAACTCTCAAAAACGTGTTTTGTGTGAATTATACAGCAAAATAAATTAGAGAATTAAATAGACAACTACCGAAAATATGTGTGCAAACGAACTGATTTAAATCAATAACGAAAGGGTATTCCGGATCCAACAAACTCCACTCCACTTATAACACCGATCACAGATGCAAGAATTAATTAATCAAACCATGCAAATCAGTTATAGTCACCGAAGACGCTTCTGACATGACCTCATCTCTCCATACTGTTTCGATAATTAAGAAGACGCTTCATTAATTACTTCCCTAATCGACTGAAAACTGTAAGAGATGCTCTATGAGTTTAATGAGCCGACAACAATGAGCACAAGAAAGACCCGATTCTTAAATTACAGACTCTGACGCAGGACTGTAAAATTAACTCTGTTATTACCCTAGTTATTTGAGCAACCGTTTTACCACTTATTAAACCTAAACCACGATTACGTATGGCCGATTTAAATTGGCTAGTAATTAATCACAACCTACCAAATATTTGCAACTACTCGATAGACTTAGAATAATTAACGACCCGAAATCCAAGAATAACAGATACATGCATCAATTAATTATGAACAAACAATTAGATCTCACAGTTATATAAGCGGAGCTTCATCGTCATCACCGGAATATGAATAACTTAGCTACTTTGCATGCTAGAATCGAGCAACATAAATTAACGAAGAAGATGAAATATAAAATCTGTTCCAAGCGTTTCTCTGCTGCTGCGTTCTAGCGTCCAGCGTGAATAATCGAATGAATTATGATAAGTCCTAATCTATATATAATATCCTTAATTAAGATAGTATCCACATGGAAATTAACATCCTAATCTAATCCCAACTAGGTAATTGGCAAAATAGGGACTCTTAGGCGGTGGAATCTGTTGCAGCCGCGTCCAGGTCTGGAATTGGGCCGAGAGTTGGAGTTAGCAAGCCCAAGTCGCGTATCTAAGCCCAGCTTCTAGAAACTCGCTCCAGCTTTCCAGCTGCATGCCCTTACGGCCGGATCTACTCAAACTCGAATTTTGCTCTTTCTTCACTTAGATTCTTTTTGCACCAAAAGCATGACCTTTTCTCCAACTTTGTACTACATCCCTACACAACTCAACAAACACATCATTCTTCCAAAATACACAAGTATAGGGTAATTAATTAGGAGAAATGGCACAAAAAAATAGTAATAAAAGCAAGTAGATTACGTCCTATTAGTCCCAGATAGAACCAGGGACACATTTATATGGCAGTTTTCATAATTAAAAGATCTTGCGCGGATCCGTTCGTGGAAGGCAAGATATGTTCGATTGACTGTGGTGTGTCGTTTTGCACCAAAAATAAATGTTCCGACAGTAGTCAGTTTGCCCACACTGCACAGTACAGCGATGAGCGAGATCGTCTCCCAAAGGACCGGCGAGAAATATTATATACTTCCAATCTGCAGAAACCAACTTTAAAAGGGGGGAAATTTATGGGTATAAACTGTAGTGCACGAAAATAATTAAATAACAAGGAATTAAAATACACACACGAGCAACAGGTTTAAACAATTAATTAGAAATATTCCGAATATCAACTACTCCACTCTGGCACAATTATACTGATCCTCGATTCAAGAATACAATTAATTATCACATGTAAATCAGTTGCGGATGCCGAAGACATTTACTGACACATCACTATTTCTCCGTATTTTCTCGAATGGCAGGAAGACACTTCACCACACATTTTCTCTAATCAACTAACAACCCAAAATAGACACTCTTATAGATTTAATTAGCCGATTGCTTTATACTCGAGAGAAACCCGATTCTAATCTAGCGAACTCTGACACAGGATCACCGAACCAGATTATTATCCCCACGGTATTAGCTACTAATTTTACCACTAATTAATCCTAAACCACGATTACGTATGGCCGAATTAATTGCTAGTGATTAATTCCTATACTCCGAATATTCGCGACTACTCGGTTTAATCGAAACAATCACGACTCGACTTATGGAGGATAATAAATACACATGCATGAATTAATCGAGAAAAAAAACGTTTAGATCTCACAGATTTAATTAGCCAGAGCTTCGTGAGTTAATCCCGAAATGGAGAAAGTCTAGCTAGAATTCATAATTAAATTCGAACACCAAAATATCGTGTAGCAGAATACCATAGAAAAGTGAAGAAGATGAATAAAATATGCAGCAGCGTCTTTCGCTGCTGTTGCTGCGTTTCTGAGATGGAATATCTATTCTAGTCAAAATAAATCATAATATATCAAAAGCTATCCCTAAAATTAAGCATCCAACAAGGAAATAAATCTTATATATCTAGACTAGGAAGTTTCCAAGGATAGGACTCCTTTTAGGCTATGAAGATCATAAATCCGCGTCTAGAACTTGGGCTGGATCAGATTTTCGCACAAAACAGGCCCAAGTCACGCACAACTTCAGTTCTGGAATTTTCTCGGCCCATGCCTCTAGCAGTTTGCCCATACCGACTGTATTTCGAGCTGCTTGCTTGCATTCTTCAAAAGATGGAGCATTTCTTCACTTCATTCCTTCCACCTGCACATCTCCTAAAAACACATCAAATCTTTCCAAAACATGCAGTGAACGAGTGGTTAAGGCATGAAATAGCATGAATGAGAACAAGTAGAATAAGCCCGATCAAACCCCCCACACTTAGACTATGCTCGTCCTCGAGCATATGTAAACAAAGAACATACTCTAAAATAAAAACAAAAAATGACACGTCAAGTACCGGCTGTCTTAAACTGAACACACTCAAAGTTAGGATTACAACACAACCATCCACAATCCACTAACCCTTCTCTTATTTCATGAAACTGTACACATGCTCTTCATTCAAGTAAAAAAAATATGCAAACTCAATCCTGTCTCACCAAGGTTCGCTCAATTTCTCTCAAAAGAAAGTAAGGACAGAATTTAATTCACACAAGTCACGACTTGATACCTTCAAACATAGATTTTCCCATATGTCAAAACCATTACCAACAAGTGAGAGCTATGCACAAATCAAAAGGTCTTTGAAACAGGTTGTAATGGGGCTAGGGTGTACATAGGTAGGATAATTTGGGTAAAGTGGCTCAAATATGTGAAAACATGTAAGCACATCAAAATACAATCTTCAAAGTCGGCTATAACTTATCAAATAGCTCAATGAATTCCAAGTTGAGTGCTGGTCTTCAAAAACAGTATAGGGCAACAAAAATTAACATCAATTGGGTACAACCCTATTTCCTCCACGTCCAGTATGGGCATACTGCCCATTTTTTTCTTTTTTTTTCTTTCTTTCTCATTGAGTACTCTTTTTTTTTATGGAATAGAACATGACTTTACATTTTTTTTTCAATCTTCCAGCACTAACTGTCTTCAAGTAAATTTCGAACTCATCTCAACACAATCCAATATAACTTACATGCTTTCAAGGGACAAGATCAGGCCAAAACAAGCTAAGGCTGAAATATTTAGTGGCTATCAAGAAAGAGAGGATTCAGGCATAAACGAGCTCTCTAAGGGTTAGTGTCGGGTACGGATAATTTATTCAGGCCAAAGCAAGGGGTAATCCTACATGCCTTTATCATTTTCATGCAAAAGGAAACTCACAAGCAGTATGACCATGGCAACAAGGCAAATCAGAAATTCAGCATTCAAATCCGACATACTCATCAAAAGAATGAAATTGAGCTTTCAATATATATAACATGCTCAAAAGGCTCAAATCTCACGTTTATAAGCTCATCAAAACTTGATCAAGTTGTACATTTCATCGTTCAAGAATACATATGAGCATTAGCACAGTTCAATCACAAGAGAATCAATTAAACAAACCAAAGCAATCCATGCTATAACCCGTCCTCCTTGTATAATTCAATCTCAGGCAGCCAATACTCAACAAAAACAAGCAAAACAATTTTTATTTTTTTTCAAAAAGAACCAGACACAAAATAGCAACTTCCTCCCCCCCACACTTAGACAACACAATGTCCTCACTGTGCAGGGAAGAGAGTCAACAAAACGAACACAACATGAATGAAAGAAAATAAAAATAAAGGGAGAGAGAGAGAGGGCAAACTCGCAAGTAAGGGGAGAGACAACCAGTAAGGGCATACGGATGACGCTCAAGTGTAGTAGCCCAGCTTGATGTGTAATGGTTAAACAACTTCATGAGCTCGGCAAGGGTAAAGGCAACGCTAGAAAAGGTACCTGCACTAGAAGGCTGGACTAGAATGTTTTTTTTTTGGAACAATAAACATAAAATAACAATAGAAAGAAAATAAATGCTCGGGTTGCCTCCCGAGAAGCGCCTTTATTTAACGTCTGAGGCTCGACATATGAAAGGCACGATCAATAGACAATTTCAGGGGTAGCAGATCTACCCCTGTCAAAAGTAGTCGTATCCATTCTCACACCTTTATGCTTCCTCAAAAGCTCAACCATCCTTGCTTCTTGCCCTTTCAGCTCCAACACTGGGGTCTTCACATGAGCTGGTAAAATTGGTTCCGAGTTGGTCGGTAAGGGCATACGGCACGTCAGACTTCGAGTTGGAAATTCATTGGTGGGGTACAGCCGCATGATAACATCTCGAATCTCCTCGTCTTCATCTGTTATTGCAGCGGTTTCAGTCAGCCCACGAAAGAGTACCTTCTTGAACAGCTCGATGATCTCTTTCTCATCATCCTCTTTCTTGTTTCGAATCAACCTGGATGGAAAAGGTACTGCAACCAGAGAATTAGAAATGTTGGATGCAGATTTCACCTCAGTAAGGGCAGACTCGGCAGCTGATGTTCTTCTTCTGTACTGGATTTGTTTTTAGTCTATGCAGTATGCCCATACTGCGGGTTCTTCTTAGCTTCCACGTCATCCAACTCCTCTACACTTCTCAAAGTGATAGCGCAAACATGCGCTCTTGGATTCATTTCAGTTTGGAAGGGGAGTTTGCCTTGATTTGCTTGCATCTTGTTCAATTGAGTAGCAAGCTGAGTGATCTGTGTGCCCATACTGCCTAGGGCGGCTTGTGTTTCTTGCTGGAAAGCCTTCTGATTTTGTACCAAATTGTTCACCAGGGCATTACTTTTCTCCAGACACTTCATGATATCTGTCATGCTCGGTGCAGATCGGTCAGTTTGGGCATACTGACTGCCCTGCGGCTGCCTCCAGCCGATGTTCGAATGGTCCCTCTCACCTGGATCATATGTGTTATGTGTCTGCACCATAGCTAGACCTCGGACAAGAGAAGTCAGAGCATCAATCTTCTCATTAACTCCGGAATTTTCTGCTCTCTCAACTCCCTTCACAGACCAGTATCTGTCATCATCATCATCCTCATATTGCTGGCCACCGGAGACCATGTCGATGATGAGCTGTTTCGCCTCTGCTAGAGTCTTATTAGTGAGAGACCCTCCGGTAGCAGCATCCACGATCTTCCTATCAAAAGTTGACATACCACGGTAAAAATAGTTAGTGAATAACTGATAATCAGAGAACCCGTGGTCTGGGCATCTTCGGCACAACTGCTGAAATCCCGCCCAATAATTAGCTAGACTTTCATTAGATTTTTGCTTGATGTTGCTGATGGCCATTCTAAGATTCGCAGCTCGTGACTCTGGGAAAAATTTGCATAGGAACTGCTCCTCCATATCATCCCATGTAGTAATCGAAGCTGGTGGGAGATCAAAAAGCCATTCTCTTGCTCGACCTTGCAATGTGTGTGAGAAATTTAACAAGCGCAGGTTGTCGTCCGTAAAGCCTTGAGGACGCAGGGTAGAGCAAATCCAGTCGAACTCTGCTAAATGCGTGTGCGCACTCTCTCCAGGTGCGTCACTGAATTTGGGTAGCACTTGTATGAACCCCGGCCGAATCTCTGCATTGTGGGCGATGGTAGGTAGAACGATGCAAATAAGCCTATTGTTTCGATGACGGCCCAACTCTCAGATCAAGGGAGCAGGTTCAGCCATGTTTCCTGCGAATAAAGAAAAACCAAGAAAAGAAAAAATTGCAAACTGAAAATATTAGAATAATAACTGCTTAAAACCGGTCCCCGGCAACGGCGCCAAAATTTGGTATGTCGTTTTGCACCAAAAATAAATATTCTGACAGCAGTCAGTTTGCCCACACTGCACAGTACAGCGATGAGCGAGATCGTCTCCCAAAGGACCGGCGAGAAATATTCTATACTTCCAATCTGCAGAAACCAACTTTAAAAGGGGGGAAATTTATGGGTATAAACTGTAGTGCACGAAAATAATTAAATAACAAGGAATTAAAATACACACACGAGCAACGGGTTTAAACAATTAATTAGAAATATTTCGGATATCAACTACTCCACTCTGGCAAAATTATACTGATCCTCGATTCAAGATTACAATTAATTATCACATGTAAATCAGTTGCGGATGCCGAAGACACTTACTGACACATCCCTATTTATCCGTATTTTCTCGAATGGTAGGAAGACACTTCACCACACATTTTCTCTAATCAACTAACAACCCAAAAGAGACACTCTTATAGATTTAATTAGCCGATTGCTTTATACTCGAGAGAAACCCGATTCTAATCTAGGGAACTCTGACACAGGATCATCGAACCAGATTATTATCCCCACGGTATTAGCTACTAATTTTACCACTAATTAATCCTAAACCACGATTACGTATGAACTAATTAATTGGCTAGTGTTTAATTCCTATACTCCGAATATTTGCGACTACTCGGTTTAATCAAAACAATCACGACTCGACTTACGGAGGATAATAAATACACATGCATGAATTAATCGAGAAAAAAAACGTTTAGATCTCACAGATTTAATTAGCCAGAGCTTCGTGAGTTGATCCCGGAATGGAGAAAGTCTAGCTCGAATTCATAATTAAATTCGAACACCAAAATATCGTGTAGCAGAATACCATAGAAAAGTGAAGAAGATGAATAAAATCTGCAGCAGCGTCTCTCGCTGCTGTTGCTGCGTTTCTGAGATGGAATATCTATTCTAGTCAAAATAAATTCTAATATATCAAAAGCTATCCCTAAAATTAAGCATCCAACAAGGAAATAAATCTTCTATATCTACACTAGAAAGTTTCCAAGGATAGGACTCCTTTTAGGCTATGAAGATCATAAATCCGCGTCTAGAACTTGGGCTGGATCAGATTTTCACACAAAGCAGGCCCAAGTCGCGCACAGCTTCAGTTCTGGAATTTTCTCGGCCCATGCCTCTGGCGGTTTGCCCATACCGACTGTATTGCGAGCTGCTTGCTTGCATTCTTCAAAAGATGGAGCATTTCTTCACTTCATTCCTTCGACCTGCACATCTCCTAAAAACACATCAAATCTTTCCAAAACATGCAGTGAACGAGTGGTTAAGGCATGAAATAGCATGAATGAGAACAAGTAGAATAAGCCCGATCAGACTGCCTTGTGGAGTAGATACCGAGCTACAAATAAATCTCCTGTCTAAGGAAAGTATCTACACACTTTTTGGGAAGATCACAAACCATCAATTCACCTTCCATATTGGTGACAAAGAAGATCGGCGGCAAGTGAGAAGTGAAGGCTATATGAAGACTGATTCATTGTGCAATCGGTGAACTTTTTTTTTTGGACGTTTTTTTTAGATTCTCTTAGAATTTTATTTGAGAGTCATTGTGGTTTGTGTCCCAAGTATTTACTAGTAGTTGTTCCTTAAAACAATTCAACGTGATAGACTAGTTTTGGGTGTTTTCGAGTGAAACACGTGAGGGGTTTTTTACACCTTTTTTGTACACAATCTCGGTAGAGATTGTAAGTTGAAGTCGTGGGTAGTTAGAGGGAGTCTAGTGTCACAGTTGTAAGGGGATCTTACAGCTTTCGGCTAGCGAAAGAGTTTGTGGAGAAGAACGGGCGACATTAGGAGAGAGTCCTGTATATGTAAGATCCCAAATACACTTCATGAAGGAGTAACAACTGAATCTTCAAGTTTAGGAGCAATCCCCCCAAAGTAGGTTGATTAACCGAACTGGGTTACCAATCTCGTTCGTACTTTACTTCTTTTTAAATTTATGTTCTTACATCTGTCTCAAACATATCGTAGAACAACTTTAGCAGTATTGATTAAACACTTGTGAGCATGGATTATCATTTTTCAATTGGCACCAGAACAGGTCACCTTTCTTAAGGTATGATCGTGGGTTTTTAATCTGTGTATTTTGTGTTATTTTGCCGAGATGGACACAATGAAAGAAGGAGCCTTGACGGTGCGACCTCCGCTCCTAGATGGCAACAATTATGCCTATTGGAAAGCTAGAATGACAGCTTTCATACATTCGATTGATGAACGATCTTAGAAGATGGTAACTGAAGGTTGGAAGCCTCCCACCAAGAAGGATGAAAAAGGCAAAGTGGTGCTGAAGCCGGAAAAAGAATGGGAGGATGCCGATTACCATGTAATGGGGCTGAATGCTAAAGCCATGAACGCTATTTTCTCTATTGTTGACATGAATGTCTTCAAGCTTATATCCACCTACGATAAAGCCAAGGATGCGTGGGATATCTTGCAGACCACATTTGAAGAAACAAGCAGTGTTCGTGCCTCTCGAATGCAACTACTTACCACCAGATTTGAGAACCTTCGGATGGATGAAGGTGAAAAACTTGCTGATTTCAACGCCAAGATCTGTGACATTGCTAATGAAAGCTTTGCCCTTGGTGATGCGATCTTTGAAGAGAAACTTGTGCGAAAACTTTTGCTATCTCTGCCTAGAAGATTCGCATACAAAGTCACGGCCATTGAAGAGGCCAAAGACGTAAGCAAGATGAATTTACAGGAGCTGATGGGGTCTCTGCAAATATTTGAAATAGGGCTGACAGATGATGAGATAGTGCAGAAGAAAAGCATAGCTTTTCAGGCAGGTTCCAGTACTGATGTGCCAAACAATGTCCCTGACAAAAATGATCTTGTCGAGACTATTGCTATGTTGTCTAAGAATTTCTCAAGATTTGCCAAACAGTATGAGAAGTCTTCTCAAAACAATTCTGGCAAAAATAAGGGTTTTAAACCTCGGAGATCAAAAGATGAAGACTTAAATGAAGACAAACATAAAGATGTCAAGTGTAGAGAGTGTGGTGGTTTTGGTCACTACCAAGCCGAGTGTGCCAATACTCTTAAAAGAAAGAACAAATCATACAGTTATACTCTCAGTGAAAGTGATGATCCCGATGATAGCGGAAGTGATGAAGAATGTGTGAGCAATCATATTGCTTTCATGACACAGTCTGTCAAAGAAACTGTCTGAATCTGTTCCTGACAGTCAGGATGACAAGGTGTCTGAATGCAGTGATGGAGAAAAGTTCACTGAAGAATCTGCCATAGAAGCATATAAAAAACTTCATTCGAGTTGGATCATGGTGGTTCAAGCCAATGAAAGGCTGATAAAAGAAAATGTCGATCTCTTGAAAGAAAGAGATAATCTTGCCACTTATCTCAAGAAAGCTCAAAGTGACCTGCTGCAGTTCAGAAACAACAGTCACTCTTAGACTGGTGAGCTTCAATATCTGAAGAAGCTTGTGAAGATGATGAACTCTGGATCATCTCAGCTGGATGAGATTCTTTCCAAGGAAAAGAGCCCTCAGGATCATTTGGGGCTCGGATTCAATGGTGGTTGTACTCATGGCGGATTCTGTCAAGGACAGACCTCTGGAACAAAAGATTCGACAGTTCCAGAATCGAGAGCTGAGCCAAAGAACAAGCAGCAGTGAAGGAAGTCTCCTCAAAAGACACGTGTTGTGTGTCATTACTGTGAGAAACCTGGTCACATTCGACCACACTGCAAAAACTTGATCAATGACCTCCGAAGGATGAAAAGAAGGGATTTTGCAGAATCTGATCAGTTTCCCAGAAGAAATGTCCGAAACAGATCCAGGAACAATCACAAAAATTTTATGGTTCACACTGCCCTCAATATTCATGCAAAAAGTAGTTGGTACTTTGACATTGGATGCTCTCGGCATATGACTGGAGATGCTAGCATGTTGAGCAATATACTAAAAGATTGCTCATATCAATATGTTACCTTTGGAGATGGCGTTAAAGGTAGAATGCTTGGCCATAGATGCCTAAATGTGCATGGGATGCCCAACCTGGAGGATGTGCTGTTTGTGGAAGGACTAAAAGGTAATCTAATTAGCATTAGTCAGTTATGTGACCAAGATCTCTTGGTGCATTTCACTCGAGACAAATGTCTTGTCAAGAATAAAGAAAGTGTTCTTCTGATGGACGGGGACAGATCAAGGGATAACTGTTATCTCCTTAATATGCAGCTTCATGCTTGGAAAGGTGAATTTAGGGGGCATCTCTACGAGGCTGATCTCGTCGGTGAAGGGGGAATCTACAAAGCTTGTTGGTGCAGACTTCCTAATAGGAGTAAGAACTCCTGGGATTCGGGTTAAGATATCTTCCAATCGCTGGATCTTCTTCTCGACCTCGGATTTCGATCCTGGTTCATAATCTTCGAATCCAGGAGGGGGTCCTAGGGGGAAGTCTTCTTTTCCCTTACCCTTAATCACGGGTTCTTTGCTTGTGCCTGCATTGAAATGGTTAGTTAACTCACGTGTCAAGTTCAGAAGTACTTGCTCTCAGAGTTCATTTAACGTGCGAGTTTGTGAGAGTGGGGACAATTAAGTTCTTGTGGATTCGTTCAGGAAAAAGTTTGGTTGTGAAATAGCTTCGACTCTAGCCTATAGGGCTGAGTTCTCGGTTCGGATTGCTGCAAGTTCCACCGTGGTAGTATCTAATTGACACTGGATCGAACGCAGAAGCTGTGAGACATCGTCATCGCCTTCAGGTGAAGGGGTTGTTGTTGCTCTGTCCTTTCGGGCTTCCTGAGGAATGATCGTTGCATCCTTTCAGTTGTTGTTCGTCATCTTGAAGTGATCGATCGGAGCCCCACGGTGGGCGCCAAATTATAGAGGTCAAAAATCTCTATAATTAATCGTTCTTCGAGTTCGGACTCTGGCGATCTATAAGACAAAGAAAACACGTGAAGCTAAAAGACCGTCGGGGGATCGATGATCGAACGGACTCCGACGCTCAAGTCAGAATCGAATAAATCAAGGAAAAAACAAGTAAATTACGGAATAATAAAGTTATTATAATAATCTGAAAGGGGGTCGAGCTTTGCTGCTATGGAGCCTTGTGTATGGCCTGCTTGCGGAGCTATGTGATGAGTGTATATAATCTGACTGAAGTTGTATGTGTCTCTCATTTCATGTGTGAACAGTGTATATATATATTGGTTAGATACCTAACTAAATCCTGTTAATTTAGGGATCCTCTCTTATCCCTTTTAGGATTTTTGACGGGTTCAAGACTTATCATCAATGGATACTTTGACCGAGTCTTCACCTTGAGTTTGCTCTATCGTGGACTCTTATTTTCAGACCTCTGGCCTTCGAGGCTTAATACTTCGACCTCGAGGCTTGGATCTCGAGGGGTGGACTTTAAGGTATGGGCCTCGAGGGGTTCGGTCGTAAGACGCTGATCTTATTTGGTTCTTTAGACCTTTAAATAGGCGTGGGCCTAATTTCTGGGCCTATGCAGAAATATGACCTCTACAGATATTATTTTATCAGCATTGCGAATAAACTATGTTAGCATATGACAATTTATCGTTAGCATAAGTTATAAATCATAAATGGATGAAGAAAACTCTAACTAATATATTCTAATTTGATGAAATAAATAATATATAGTATTCAATTAGTAACTAAAATATAAAAATTAAATTATAAAAAATAATTATAAGTCATAATTGAAATGTAATAAATCATAATAATAATAATATAAGTATGCGTACTCGTTAACATTATGATAATCATTCATTAGCACAATGAATGCAATATGTTAGCATATAACATATGCTTCGTTAGCATACGTTATCAACTTATCATAATGTTGACGAACCATTATTTAAAAGCTAACGAAAGTATTTTTGCGCTGGACACGAGTAAAAATGTATATTTTATATTTTTCGTCTATATTTATTTGAACAAATGTATCCATGACTGATATTGAATTAAAGAGCATGAAAAGATCTTTAATTTGATATATTATTTGCGTTAATCCGATTTGAAATGAGTGAGTTATGGTCGTTTAAAGTTTTTAGGATTTTTTTTTTAAAAAGTGATGACATCAGCTTTTTTATGGGGATTGGATAACTATACCCCCACCTCCTTTTTTTGTCTTGACTTTGATATTTCATCTTAGCCATTAAATCATCTAGGTGGACGGTATAAGATGGGTTCTAGCTCCTACACTAGGAAAAGGTGTATTTTTGATCTAACCCCTCTATATATATGGAGAGAGAGATTTGACATGCTGTCTAAGTAGTGTGAGCACCCTTGTGGGCACCTATTTCCACGTAAGCAGATATTTATTTTAATTATTTTTTCTCGTGTACTTCTCTCTCTGGCTCTCTCTTCCTCTAAGTTTTTATCTTTTCTTTCTCGCCAACCCCTCTCTCTCTATGCGAGTTCAAATGGGACTGGTCTTGTGAGTGCCAATTAAGGATTTTTTTTTCTTGATCTTTACATTTCTTGATTTGCTGCTCTCCCTCTAAGCAAACTATCTGTTCATTATTCCTTGTTGAAAATGGAAAGCAATTGCTTTGTTATTCTCTTGTCCCATATCGGTTTTGAATTGTTTTTTGGAGGCCCTTTTAATATCCTTTCGATCACTTGGGTTCAAATAGCTTGTGGGCTTTTATGGAGAGGCAGTGATGGCGAAGCCCCCGCGTGCGCCGTCCGTCCGTTCTGGCGCGGTCTAGTTCGGTTGTCGTCGCGCGTGTGAGGGGATGTGGCTCGTGGGTTGGGCTCTTCTTTTGTTGCTTATTTTTATTTTTGCCCTATTTCTTCCCTATTTTTCCTTTTTTTCTGCTTCTGTTTTGAACAAGTCAGACAGACGTTCATGCGCACGACTTGGTCGTGGCTTTGAGAGTGGGAGAAACGGCCTTTTTCATCTTCTATTTATTGTTGCTCTCTCTGGAATAAGATACAGAAAATTCTATTGCTTTCTTTCTTCTTTTCTCTGAGTGATAGTTCGAGTACCTCCAGTTCCGCCGCCGTGAGTGTTCGCGTTGGTCGGAGCATCGTGTGAACTTTGGGAATGATCCGGCGTTGGGCTAAACACCTCGGGCCGCCGTCAATCATTTTTAAGGCTGTGGAATTCAGCACCACGGCACAGCAATATTCTTCTAGTTTCGACAACAATTTAGAAACGATTGAAGACATGACATCCTCCTCACGAGCCCTGCCCAATTTATCGAAATTGGAACCTCTTGATGGATCTAACTATCGGAGATGGTCACAGAAGCTTCTTATCATTTTTGAACAACTTGAAGTCGATTACGTTCTCTTCTCCAATCCCCCGAAGATGTTGCGTCCCTCGTTATCACCTTGGACAACGGTGAACCTGCATCTCTGAAAGAGAAATCTGTTGTTGATGCGGACAAGGTTGATGGCGCTGCTCCCGCTGCCTCCAAAGACAAGGGCGTCGTGTCCATTTCCATGGATGTGTCTCTCGATTCATCTGCGCTATCCAGAAAATACGAAAAGGACAACAAGACTGTTCGGGGTCATATGCTCAATCATATGACGAACAGTTTGTTTGATCTCCTCATCAATATCAAATATGCGAGAGGAATTTGGGACACTCTTGAGAAGAAATATGGTGGAGATGATACTGGAAAAAGGAAATATGTTGTGGGAAAATGGCTGCAATTTCGAATGACGGACGACAAACCTGTTATGGAACAGCTCCACGAGTATGAAAATCTGACTGCCGCCATTCTGAATGAAGGGATGAAGATGTGCAAGATTCTGCAGGCAAATGTGCTGCTCGAGAAATTTCCTCCTTCCTGGACAGATTATCGAAATTAGCTGAAACACAAGAAACGTGATCTTGCCTTGCAAGAACTTATCAGTCACATGCGCACGGAGGAGGCAAATCGAATGAAGGATAAATCCATGGCTTTATCTTCTAACGCGGTTAATGCTAATCTTGGTGAATCTGATGCAGGAAAAGGCAAGGGTTGTTTTCTTCCAAAAAGGGACAAACATGACTGGAAAAACAAGACTTTCAGCTGACAAGAAAATAACTAAGAAACCTCCTTCAAAGATGACGTGTTGGGTGTACGGAAATCCAGGCCACAAAGCTTATCAATGCCCCAAACGCCAAGGCCAATCGCAAAGGCCTAATTTACCTCCTAATCATGCTCATTTAACCGAGACTGATGACATTGTTACTACTGTTGTAGTTGAGGTGAACCTGGTAGAGAACAAAAAAGACTGGGTGCTGGATACCGGAGCCTCGAGACACTTTTGCAGCAATAAGGAACTCTTCAATGACTTTGAAGACACGGGAGAAGGCGAATGCGTCTACATGGGCAACTCCAGTGTCGCTGGAGTTCTCGGTAAAGGAAAAATTTTGCTTAAATTGACATCTGGGAAAACTTTGAGCTTGAGCAATGTTCTGTATATTCCTTCCATGCGTAGGAATCTAGTGTCTGGTGCTCTGTTGAATAAGACGGGTCTTAAAATTGTTCTAGAGGCTAATAGAGCTGTGTTGACTAAAAATGGAGAATTTGTAGGAAAATGGTATCTGAATGAGGGTCTGTTTGTACTCAATGTTGATTATGTTGTTGTTAATGAGAATGCTTCTACTTCTGTTTATTTGGTTGGGTCGTATGATGTATGGCATGCAAGACTTGGACACGTTAATGCTGCTTCTATTAAAAGACTAAGAAAACTGGATTTAATCCCGGCTTTGAACATGCATAATTTGTCTAAATGTCAAATATGTGTAGAGGCTAAATATGCTAAGAAACCGTTTAAATCAGTCGAACATAGACAGTCTGAACTCCTAGAACTGATTCACACAGATTTAGCAGACTTTAGAAACACTGTGAGTAAAGGAGGAAAAATGTACTACATTTCATTTGTTGATGATTATTCTAGATATACTAGAATTTACCTCCTTAGAACCAAAGATGAAGCTGCCGACATGTTTATGAAATATAAGTTGGAAGTAGAGAATCAACTTAACAAGAGAATAAAAAGGTTAAGTTCTGATAGAGACGGTGAATATAGCACATTATTCCTTAAGGATTTATGTGAACAAAATGGCATAATTCATGAATTCACTGCTCCTTACTCCCCCAACAAAACGGAATAGCTAAAAGGAAAAATAAAACCCTAAAGGACATGATGAATGCTATGATGATTAGTTCTGGGTTGCCTAATGATATGTGGGGGGATGCTGTACTTTCTGCATGCTATATTTTGAACTGAGTGCCTCATAAGAAGCTAGATAAGACTCCTTATGAATTGTGGAAAGGATTTGCTCCTAACTTGAAATATCTGAAAGTGTGGGGGTGTCTAGCTAAAGTCCGTCTGCCTGATCCTAAGATGTTAAACATTGGATGCAGGACATATGATTGCGTATTTATTGGTTATGCAATTAATTCTGCTGCTTACATATTCATGTCTTTGAATGATTATTCTATCTCTGAATCACGTGATGTGGAATTTTTTGAGCATGTTTTTCCTCTTAAATCTCGTGATGATATGAATGCCTCTATTTCTTCTGCTAATGATCATGACAATATGTCTAGCTCTTCTGTGAACGTGTCTAATGATCATGTTGAAATTAGAAGAAGTAAGAGACAAAGAATTGAAACCTCTTTTGGTCATGATTTTGTTACTGCTTTTCTGGTATAATCCTGATATGATTGATGATTATGTTGTGTCTGCATTTTTTATAAATGAAGATCCTTTATCGTATTCTGAAGCTATGACTAGTATAGATGCCACATTTTGGAAAGAAGCTATTCATAGTGAGCTGGAATCCATAATTGATAATCATACATGGGAGTTGGTTGATTTGCCTGAAAAGTGTAAACCTATTAGAACTAAGTGGATTTTTAGGAAGAAACTAAAACTAGATGGTTCAATTGATAGGTTTAAGGCTAGATTGGTGGTAGTGGGATATTCTCAAAAGAAAGATGTTGACTTCTTTGACACATATTCTCCTGTTGCTAGAATTTCCACTATTCGTGCACTAGTTGTTCTAGCTGCCATTCATAACTTGGTAATTCATCAGATGGATGTTAAAACAGCTTTCTTAAATGGTGATCTTAATGAAGAAATTTATATTGAACAACCTGAAGACTGTGTGGTAGCTGGTCTAGAAGGCAAAGTATGTAAGTTGAGAAAATCTTTGTATGGACTTAAGCAAGCTCCAATTCAGTGGTATGACAAGTTTCACAATACTATTATTGCAAATGGTTTTAAGGTTAATAATTCTGATTCTTGCTTATATTCTAAGATATTCAATTCTGGTTGTGTGATTGTGTGCCTATATGTTGATGATATGCTTATTTTTGGGACCAGTCTTGATGTGATTTTGGAAACCAAGTCATTTCTATCTTCTGCATTTGATATGAAAGATTTGGGTGAGGCTGATCTTATACTTGGTATCAAACTGGAAAAAATTGAGCATGGTTTTATGATGAGTCAATCACATTATGTGGAAAAGGTGTTAACACGCTTTAGTTATGATTCTTTATCTGCTGTTAAAACACCTTATGATAGTGGCATGCACCTAAAGAAAAATGTGAATGAACCCGTGTCTCAAACTGAATATGCTAAGATCATAGGTAGTGTGATGTACCTTATGAACTGCACTAGACCTGATATTGCATATGCTGTGAGTCGTTTGAGTCGGTATACACATAATCCTAGTAATGAGCACTGGACTGCTCTTTATCGCTTATTAAAATATTTGAAAGGCACTTCTGATTGGTGTTTGCATTTTGAAAAATTTTCTGCTGTTCTGGAAGGTTATTGTGATGCAAACTGGGTGTTTGGTAATGATGAAGTGAGTTCCACTAGTAGTTTTGTGTTTTCTCTGGGTGATGGTGCTGTTTCATGGAAATCGGCTAAACAAACATGTATTGCTAACTCCACTATGGAATCTGAATTTATTGCTCTTAAGTTAGCAGGTTGTGAAGCTGATTGGTTGAGGAGTTTGATGGCTGACATACCTCTTGTGAGGAATTAGGCTGCTCCTATTTCTTTGCATTGTGATTCGCAGGTTGCCATTGGAGTTGCCAAGAACAGCGTCTACAATGGAAAGAGGAGACACATCCAGGTGAGGCATGCTGGTGTGAAGTAGCTGCTGAAAAGTGGAGTGATTTCTTTGGATTTCATAAGGTCCGAAAGAAATCTAGCCGATCATCTCACACCAAAGGTCTCAATGGCAATCAAGTGTTGGATTCTTCCAAGGGAACGGGCGTAAGGCCTCGTCAGTGAGGTAACTTTTAGTGGATACCTTTCTAAGGTCAAACAAAGCTGTAAAGTTTATCTTATTTAACTTGTTGATTACTTGTGAGACATCGTTGGGTGTTTATGAAATGTTTCATTCCATAGCCCAGTTGTGGGTGGTCCTATTGAGACGGACTTGATGGATTTACATTTAATATTGTACCATAGCCCCTCTGTGGGTGGTCCTAAGTAGTGAACTTGATGGTATTGTACTGATGTACGTGATATTTGACTGTTTGAGGTTGAGCTGTTGGCTCTTAATGATTTAATACATTTGTGCTAATGAGACGCACTGCTGTTGTATTTTTTGTGCTTGTGAGACGCACAATCTGGAATCACCTAAGTGAGTGTGGAGAACTGGTCATCTCCTATGCAAGACTTTATCTTGCTACTGCACTCATGAGAATTCGAGGTTGTGATGGCCATTGTTGATATCGCGGAGTTTACTCGTTTTAAGGATTTGTGCAATGATCTAAGGGATTTCACTTGAATCTTTTAAAGTTCAAGTGTCTAACACATTTTTTGGATTCACGCGTTGTCCTTTATTTCAAATAAGTTTCAATTCAAAATCGAAAGATTATTGTCACTTATGCATTTTTCCTTCTTTTGCTCAGAGTTATTCTTTTATCCCGCTCCTTTCCATTTGTGGGGGATTGTTGAAAATGGAAAGCAATTGCTTTGTTATTCTCTTGTCCCACATCGGTTTTGAATTGTTTTTTGGAGGCCCTTTTAATATCCTTTCCATCACTTGGGTTCAAATAGCTTGTGGGCTTTTATGGAAAGGCAGTGATGGTGAAGCCCCCGCGCGTGCCGTCCGTCCCGGCCCGGTCAGGTCTGGTCGTCGTCGTCGCGCGTGTGGGGATGTGGCTCGTGGGTTGGGCTCTTCTTTTGTTGCTTATTTTTATTTTTGCCCTATTTCTTCCCTATTTTTCCTTCTTTTCTGCTTCTGTTTTGAACAAGTCAGAGAGACGTTCATGCGCACGACTTGGTCGTGGGTTTGAGAATGGGAGAAACGGCCTCTTTCATCTTCTTTTTATTGTTGCTCTCTCTGGAAAAAGATACAGAAAATTACATTGCTTTCTTTCTTCTTTTCTCTGAGCAATAGTTCGAGTACCTCCAGTTCCGCCGCCGTGAGTGTTCGCGTTGGCCGGAGCGTCGTGTGAACCTTGGGAACGATCCAGCGTTGGGCTAAACACCTCAGGCCGCCGTCAATCGTTTTTAAGGCTGTGGAATTCAGCACCATGGCACGGCAATATTCTTCTAGTTTCGACAACATTCCTCTCTCTACAAATTATCAACTTCTGCTCTTTCTCTCTCTCCATGCAATTCTTAATTTTTTTTTCCCGGAGTCGTTTCTCCCTCTCGACCTTTTTGCTCATATCTTTATCATATTCCATATGAAAGAAGTATTTATGGGAAAAAATTAAATTGAAATTCGAAGCTTGATTAATTCTCGTGCGCATTTCAGAAGGAAAAAGGCAAGAAATGTAGAGTTCCAAACTCTTAGTTTGGATTGGTACTAGCGTAAGAAAATCTCTCTAGGTTAAAAATTGAAAATTGGAAATCGAATTTCTTGAACAATTATGTCTGCAAGTTTCGAAATTTCAACTAAATTTTTAAAATCAAATTTGTTACAATTATTGAAAACTGTAAATTCAAGATTCAAGAATAGCCCATTGTCGTGAAGGGCAATCTCAACTGAATATTTAGACTTTCAAGACATTCAATCATCCAATTACTTTCACCGACATCGATCCCAATTATAAATTGAAACCCAGATGAAAAATTTCTTGGCCTAAAGCCTGAAACTCCCAACATATTGCCCCATTCTAAATTTCGAACAAGCTAATTTCACATAACAATATGGATGTGGTAAAGTAATGAATTGATCTTGCTCGGAGGAGATAGCAACGCAACGAAAGAGAAGAAAAACAAATTTACAAAAATAGGATTTGGTAAAGAAATGAATTGATCATGCTCGGAGGAGACAGCAACGCAACGAAAGAGAAAAAAATCAAATTTGCCAAAATAGAGAAAAGAACGGCTAATGGACGAAAAAAAAAAAAGAAAAAAAAAAGAAGCTAGAATTAGCAGAGAAAGGAGTAAAGAGAAGAGAGCAGGAAAATGAATAGTGAGCGGTGGCTTGAAATAAAAGATGAGAATGTGCAGAGGAAGAGTTGGAGAGGCTGAAGTAGCGGTATGAGAGAATAATTTAAAAAAAAAAATCTGTTTTTGTACACTAGTTGCGCAGCATATCAATTCTCTCTATATATATATATGTATATTGACTTGGAGATGGAGTTTTGTACCCTATCTCAGTTTAAGGTTTCAAGCACATCAACATATAATATAGATAGACAAGCAGCAAATAGGCCAGCATCTCAGCAGTACAATATTTTTTCATAAAAAGTAGTGTATGCGCTACAGAATTTGATATTTACTGCAAGTCTTGCACCTAGTAAGATGACATTCTGTTATATTATATACTATATAGTTGCCAGTAAAAAAAAACATTTGATGAATGAATCATGGAATGGAATATATATTATAAATGAAACATAACTAGCTTCAAAATTCATGTAGAAATAAGAGAACTGAAATACAAACACAAGGATCATAAAGTTAAGTCAATCAAACACGACCTAGTACCAACTAGCAAATAACAAGCTAGGACAGTTGAGAAGAATGGAATTCATTTCACCTTGAAGTTTTAATCGGCCAGCTACGTGACTTGAGGAAACGAATCTGCAGTAGCTCATTGCCACAGCTTCGTTGTTCTTCTTCAACACATTTTGCAGATTCCAGAACTGATAAGTTCCGGATATCCACCTCAATCAACTCAAGTGTTGGTATATCTCCAATACCATACGGAATCTCTCTCAAACTATTGCATTCATAGAGAGTTAGGTGCTCGAGCTTGGGGAAATGGGAACTCTCTGTTTCCCAATTATGCAGATCAGTGCTGTCAATTAGAAGCACTTTCAGTTGGCAAAACTCCCCTTCAGTCGTTTCCCATTGAGTTCCAAGACAGGCGCGTCTCTTCAGTTTGAGCACTTGAAGATTAGGCAATGATCCGATCATTCCCATATCTTCCCATCGAAATCTGCAGCCACTTAAGCATAACTTTTTCAGAGTCACTGGGAAACAAATGTTTTGGGACAACAGATCATTCTTCAAGTTTGGATAGGGCTCTGCATACAAACTCAACTTTTCGAGCCTCTGTAGATGAACCAGATTGTTCAACCCATACTCTGACCATCCTGTTTCGTACGTGCTCTTGTATGAGTAAATAATGCCCAACTTCCTTAGGTTTGGTATCATTTCTGAAATTCTTTCCGAGCATTTAAAATCTTTTATACACCAAAGTGTTTGCAGGTTCTCTAGAGATGAGATTACACGAGAGGTCTCTGCAGAAAGATCTGGTAAGAAGCCATCCAACAATATAAGGTGCCTCAGTTGTTGCATTCTCGCAATTTCAAATACCATATACGGCTGATATTTATTTTCAATAACCTCTATGTGTATGTACCCTAAAGTCCCTGAAAGTTCTTGTGGCATTACATCGTCTTCAAACTTCAAAATCCTAACAATTAAGGTTTGAAGATTGTGAAGTTGGTACAAAGACTCGGAAACAAGTGTGAGTATCTTTGCCGAAGATTCACATGTCAAAGCAAAGTATCTCAAGTGAATTAGCTCACCAATATATCTAACAGAATCGGATGATCTGAATGTTACACTAGATACATCCAGTATCTTGACATGTCTAAAATTTTTCCAAAAATCAAAGGCCCAATGCTGGAACACAAGGATGGTACGGATATGTGAACTCTCACTCTCCATGTTTGGAATGCTACCGTAGCCATCACACAATATACTTAGGCGTTTTGAATTCTCAATACCTTGAGGAAATTCGCCCCAGAAATCATTTACGGTCGAAAGAAAATCCTTATCCCGACATTTTCTCAGACAGAGGTCTCTCAAGACATCATGAATCTTCACCGTTTTGATCTTCCCATCAGATCTCTTCTTGCAGATCAAAACAAGACTTCTGTTAGCTAAATCTTCCAAATACTCATCTCCCAACTCTTCCATATCTTTTGATTCTTTCGGTATCAAAAAGCCCTCCGCAGCCCATAATCTGATGAGATATGAGGCATTAATCTCATAATCTTCAGGGAAAACCCCCATATAAAGAAAACAAGGTTTTAAATGACGGGGCAAATTCATATAACTCAAAGATAATATATCATAAAACTGTTCATCACTACTTGTGTTAACCGCTTTAGATACATTTCTAGCAATCATTTCCCAATAATGTTTCGTCTGGTTGAACTTATAAGAGAGAACTCCAGCTATCATGACAATTGCAAGGGGAAGCCCTCTGCACTTTTCTGCAATGAATTCTCCTATTTTCTGTAATTCTTGAGGGCAATCTTCCCGTCCAAACACCTTGGCTTTGAGTAAACTCCAGCTTTGATCAACAGCCATCAGACGCATCTCGTGAGGTCGTCTTCTCAAAGAGTCAACGTAAGAAGCTACAGATAACTCCCTCGTAGTTATTATAATCCGACTCCCATTAACGTCATCTGGCAACATCATTTGTAAATTATCCCACACATCAGTATCCCACATATCATCCATCACTATAAGATATCTCCTCCCTTTTAAGTATCTATGTACATTTTCTTTCAATTTCTCATTTCCCACATGCTTATATACTTCCTCCAATAGATTCTTGATGGAACGCACAAAGCTAAGAAGAATTACCCTTAACTGATAAGGGCGAGATATTGTCACCCAAACACGAACATCAAAGTGATGAACATTTGAAGGGTCATCGTAAGCATACCTAGCAAGAGTTGTCTTCCCAATGCCTCCCATCCCGACAATGGGGATGACTTGAAGTTTAGATGACTCTCCACATATCCGACTCTTCATCTCCAATAAGTCATCTTCTATTCCAACGACAGTGTTGTTGCTAATGCTATCGGCCGCCAGTCTTGATGACATAGGACTTATCCTGCAGCTACTTTTAATCTGCATCGCTTCATCCCGAATTAAACCAGTTTCTACTATTAACTCTTCTAACTCTTGGCATAACCTTTTGAAGTTTGGATGCTTAACACTTGTTGTGAACCACTTCAAAAAATATTTTAAAACACCACAAGATCGGGTTTTATATTGCAAACTACTTACGTCAGGGGGTTGGAGGTTGTGAACGAGGACTTTTCCTTGATTTGCTGCATCGGTGATTCGTGCTTCTAATTTCCCCGCCGCTCTGGGAAAGTCCCCAAGAAAAGTTAACAAGAAAACAATATTTTCATGTACCCTCTGAATGCGTTGCTTCTTATCAAGCACAAAGCAATTTTCAATATCAGAATTGCCGATGCTAATCAAGTGACAAAAATCACAGTTTTGATGATCTAGGATCCGATCGACATCTTTAGTGAGTGAATCAAGAGCAGCATAAGCCATCTTTCAATGCACAAGAAAATTAAGCACTTTGAAAGTTTCTTTTTTATATCAAGTAAAGGATGACAGTAAAAGCACGAATAGAATCTAGCCTAGAATTAAGAACGGAAATCTAGAGAGAGAATATGTAGAAGGAAGGAACAATACTAAGTACTTTCTCCATCGAGAGTCACGGGAAGACGATAAAATTTGGGGAAAAAAATAAAATTCAAAAGTCACGTGTGTGACTTGAGGCGGATGGCGACTTAGAGGCATCACTTAATTGACTTGCCACGTGGCACCTCTGGATGTCATATGTATATATATAGTTTAATTTAAATTATAAATATTTTATATACTTATAAAAAAGTAAAAAAATAAAATTATATCCAAATTCATAATAAAAAAAATTATCTATAAATAGAGGTTAATATTGATATATTTTTACACACAACCTAAAATTATCTTTTCCTCACACATCTTCTTTCTATAAATTCTAAATTTCATATTTCTTCTTCATTTTAAATTATGGATCCAAATCACCCAAATTTATTACGATGACTTTCAAAATTTGCCAAATTTTGGATCGTACTTTCACCCACAAAATCGAGCACATATGGGAAAAATTCGACACTAATTGAATATGTAATTTACGCTTTATGTACTCGTAATTTAAAATTTCATGTGTCTCATTGTAGTTTATTTTATGTTTTCACTCTTGTAATTTTTATTTTGATATTAAGTAAATTATGAATTTATAATTGTATGGGTAATTTTTTTTATAATTATGAATTAAGAAAATTCTAATAAATTAATTAAGATTTTTTTAAATGTAAGAGAAAAATATTATTTTAATAACATGTTCTTATTAAAAAAATAAAATGATAAATATTTTATGTAGGTTGGAAGAAAAGGAGAAATTAATATTTTATTTGAAGGTTGGGTTGAATGAATGTTAGTGATGGAATATAAATTATATAAAGTTGGAGGTTGTGGATATGGAGGGGAGAAAAATTAATGTTTTATTTAAAGGTTGAGTTGGATAAAAGTCATTAATGTGGATAGTCTAAGGGGGGAAAAGTCTATGCTACAACCCCTTCAATACAACCCCAATCCCCGATTGATGCCACGTGTAAAATCCACAATTTAATTAATTCGAAAATAAAAAAAAGGTTTAACCACAGTTGAGTTAAGGGTTTTTTGGATTATTTTAATTATTCCCCTCCACAAACAATAAGCGAATTAAATGCAGAAGCCCCAAAAGTCAAATTTACAACCCTCCTTTGCAGTATTTCACACTTTTCGAAACTATATTCCTGTCATGCACATAATTACGTATCGGCGAAAGAGTATCGTTTTGGTGATATAGAGCTAGATATATCATAAAACAACATCGGCAAAAGCATGAGATAACATATGATTATTTATAAATCGATTTTATAGATCGGCTCATTATTATCTGTAACGTTCCATATCATTATTTACACCTAAGTTTTATTTTTTGGAATCGGCAATGTTTGAATATTTATCTTGCTTCGATGTTTGAATATAAAGCCCCTTGCAGTTGCTTCAACTTCAAAGTCTTCGAGAGAGAGAGAGCGAGAGTGCGAGAGTGCGAGACTTGGGTTCGAAATTTGAGATTGAACGGGTTGAAGCGGCGCGATTCCGGTGAAGGGTTCGACGAAGGTTGAATCGACGTCGGCTGATCTGAAGGACGGTGGGTTTTGTGTTATTTCGCCGGTGAGTTTGCAGGTGACGCAGGCGTGTAGACGGCTGGTCGTCAACAACGGGTTGACCGGAGTTCACGCCGGTTTGAAGCTTTACGGCGGTTACACTCTGTGGCGGTTACACAGAGACGTCGTGAGGGTTCCGGCAAAGTCCCCCGTTGAAGCGACGCATCCGCCGCTGTTTTCAAGGCTTTAGTTGGTGTATTTATAAGTGAGGTGAAGGTATTAAGTGATTCTTCAATTGGAAGTGTAAAATATTTTCGTTTATAGGATCCCCTTTCCTGATTTAGGTTGTAAATCGTTTTTCCTACAGTCTTATTTTATCCTTGTGGAATTTGCGAAGCTCTGAGGCGGCGAAATATGTCCGAGAGGTCGATACGCAGCAACTCCGGACAAGGTATGCTCCTCGACCATTTTTCTACTAGTTTGTTGTTGAAAATGCGTTGGATGAATGTAGATAGATGCTGTGGATGAAGATAAAACCGTTTACCGGTAAAATTGTGCTCTACGGTTTCTGATTTCTGATTTCTAAATTGCTATTTTTTTTTCGAAGATAAGGAGAGGAGTTTGTTGCTGTCACTGCATAATTGCACGATTTTGTTGTTGTTTTTCTATTTTTTTTAAATAATGTTCGCAGCTGACGTGCATATTGTATTCTTTTTATGTGGAGAGCGAAAATGAGATTTAGACTATCCTGTTTTCTGATTTGGTGTTGAGTTTGGTGCAATCGTTTGTCTCAGTACGTTGTTGCCGACTCTATGGCTATTCGAATTAAGTATTTTTCTTTTTTCTTTTTTGTACTATATAATTGTGTTTGATTCATCAAATCAAAAAATTCGGGCTTATAGTTGTGTGGCGGTCTGAATTAGGTATTGCGAGCCAAGATAGTCCAATGTAGGCCTGGTTGAAAGTTTTTTGAAGTGTTTGAATGTGGTGTATGAGTTTGTTTCTTTTGTTCCATATGAAAGATGTATGAAAGATGATCCCGGGATTCTCCTTCGTTATTGTGAAGACAATGTTGAAACAAATGAGTTGATGACCTGACCTGGATTGATAAAGACTTCTTAACTGCTTCATTATTTTGTATAAGTCTTACTTTCTAGGGTGTTAAGCTAGTGTATTTCTTTCCTTTCCTTTTTTTTTCCTCGTAGTTATCTTTTACTCTTTTATACTTTCAGAAAGAGATTGATTTAAATATTTTCAAAAGCTAAATTTATTTATCTTCTTTATTTTTGTTTGTCATATAAATCGAATAGGCATTCTGTTTCAAAAGCTCATTTTCTGGTTGGAAATGTCTTAATTTTCTTCTAATTTACAACCCTCCTTTGCACATAAGATAGATTAAGATAGATAGTTAAATCGATCGGGTGAGGGTATATCCAGTCTTGAAATAGAAATAACATAATTGTTTTCTTCGAATCCTAAGGTGCGCTAGTGTCCGTCAGATACCACTTGTGGTGGCTGGAAGAAATGATCAGCCTCCTAGATGAGGAAAACATGCAGAGATTGCAGAATTCATGTTTCGGTCATCTATTTGATGTCGAGGATATACAATTTCAAGGCCAACTGTATCACATTCTAGTGAAGAATTGTCAGAATAAAGAATCGGAGGGTGACAGGCGTCTGTCTTTCACCATTCATGGAAAAGTGTTGGAGTTTGGGCCGGTGGAATACACTGCCGTTTGCGGTTTGAAATATGATGGCTGGTATGAGCCTCCTGCTACGTCGAAAATCCACCGAGAGGTCTTCCAAAACAAGGAGACTCTGAAGTTTTGTGATATCAGCAAGGCTTTCGTAGCTGAGGTGAAAGCCACTTTGGGCCGATCTGAATTGTGCTTGAAGTTGGCGCTGTTGTATGTTCTGTACTCTGTCGTCATGATTCGTGACAAGAATACTAAGAACATTCAAATGAAATATCTCCATCTTGCCAATGACGTGGAGACTTTCAACAATTACGCGTGGGGCAAAGTTTCCTATGAATTTATGGTGATGGCTACACATTCGAGGCGAGGAATCATTGATAATTTGATTGCGCAGAAGAAGAGGATGGCGTATGATGCATACGGCTTTGTGTTATCCCTCCAATGCTGGGCATATGAAATTATGCCTACAATGGCAAGGTATTGCGCTGCACCAGCTGTGACGAACAATGGGAGGTTTCCCAGGATGCTGAGGTGGAGGGTGACGCGAAGCTTCCACTATGATGACTTGATGAGGTTTTTTAATGATGTTGTTCAAGATGGTGATGTGGTAAATATTATCTATGCATTGTTAATTATTAATTAAATAAATTCATCTATTAATTAGTTTGAGAATTGAGGCTTGTTGATGTATGTTGCTATCCTGGAACGCTAAATCGATGATGTTATTACAGGTACAGATAGTTCCTACTGATGAGGAGTGGGCATTTCCGCGAAATCTAGGGTTGGATCATGGTGATCAGGTCCCAACCAAGGCGAGTGTGCTAAAGGCGAAGAGAGTACCGAAGAGAAAGGTGAGTGCCGCAGAATTGGAGGAGTTGGATGCACCTCCTAAAAGGAAGAGATATGAGACTGTCCAAGTAGAAGTGCGCAAATCTCAAAGATTTGCTAGGCCGGCAGTTCCTGATGTAACGGCGGAGTCCGAGAGCCCCGGTGGTAGACCTCCATTCATTAGCAGTGCATCGAGTGAAGCCAGCGGATTGAACGTGAGTAATGTTGCTTTTATATATGTGATAATCCTTATTCAATATTTTTGGGAATTGAAGTTAGTGTTGATGGAGTTTTGTGTTGCAAATAACGTTGCATGATCTAGATTTGCAATTGAAAGTGATCATTGTGAAGATTCAGTTGTTTGAGAAGATGAGTGGGTGGCAACTTTGTTGTGGGTGTGGACGTCGTGAGATGCCAAAATCTGTGGAGGATAATGAGGGGGTTCATAGTGAGGATGGAGTGTAGGCCAAAGAGCCTGAATCGGGAATGAAGTTGGGGACAGAAGCAGGCTTGAAGGGAGTGGATCAGGTTGATGATGTTGTCCCTAGTGGCATCCATGGCCTCACCCCTTTCACTCAGAGTCCAGAAGCAGCTGCTAGCATTGAGGGTAAGTCTGTTGCCCGACGTAAATTACTTGCAACAGCGGCTCCGCAAATGCATGACCCGAATTGGAAAGGCTTCCAGAATGCGGACGCTAAGCCGTTCAGTGACTGGCACAGCGCGGCGCTCAAGTTGACCGAGTGAGCCTCCAATCCAGTTGACTTGGTGCATGTTTTCTTTTCTTTTTTTGGGTGTAAGGGTTGTGGAGACATAGAGTCTGCATGCATGTTTTCTTTTCTTTTTTTTTGTGAAGACTAGAGAGTCTGCATTATTGTGTTTTCTTTTCTATTTTTTGGTGTAGAGATGTGATCACACCCCTGCCCACCCAGTGTAAGATGATTGCGACGGCGAGGTAGTTTATCCCCGTATTGGATCGGGAAGGTTGGCTCATGGATGAGGTACGTATTTTAAACTCACTGGTAGGGGATGGTTTGGCCTCTAGAATTGGTAAATAATGATAATAAAGAAATTTGTTGTTGAGGCAGAATGTGGACGTGTTAATCAACCTTCTTATATTCAAGTCCAACCGTGAGATGGAGCGCTTCGTTGGTGGGTGGACGGCCATAGAATTGCTGCCGACGGTATCCCATTTTTTGTTACGGTGCCTGTGAATGACCCTTTTTCTCAAATGAGCATTTGTCTCACCTTTGATTCCTATTAAACAGGGTATCTTGCAGCGGCCCAACTTCGAGAATGTTATCCAGCCCGTGATGGGATACGTGCGAGAAAGCTATCCGCGACAGGGCGGCATGTCATGGGTTCGAGCGCAGCGGATTCTCGGGATTGCAAATCTCAAAGGCAACCATTGGGTCTGCTATGAAATTTCTTTCGCCGACCAGAAGATAACGGTGTATGACTCCATGGGCAAGAAGCGAGGTCGGATGAAGAAACCGGATGAGACGATGTTGAATATGGCGAAGGCAATCCCGTGGATCTGCAAACATGCGAACATATGGGCAGAGAAGAAGATGACATCCCCATTGCGTGATGTGTGGGATGTCGAGATGAGCGATCGGGCGGCACAGCAGTCGAACGAGAGCGACTGCGGCATCATGTCCTTAAAGTTCTTCGAATGTTTGATTTCCGAAAATGACGTATCCATGGTGAAGCCCGAGCGATGCGGAATTTTTCGGAAGTCCTATTGCCAAGCCTTGTATCAGCTGGGGCTCGAATTTCCGGCGGAAGTCTAGGTGTTGCGCTGCATGTGTCGATCTTCGTCGTTAATGGAAGGTTTTGGGGTTTTGATGTTATTGGGCCATGCATGCATTTTGAAAACAAACAATCTATTTTATAAACTATGTTATTAGTATGTATGTATTATTATTAGTAACCGAACTGCTTATATTATCTGCCTGCTGGAATGTATGACTATATTACTAAATTCAAACAATGGATGTATTTGTATTAGGTAATCGACCGGTTTTTATTATATAATCGTGTATAATTTAAAGTTTATGTTAACAAAAAACTAAATTAGAATTTGTAATACCCCGAAATATTTTAGAAGATTTTATTCAACTTATGTTACCCTCTGGTAAGTTAGAAAATAAGTTGGGTCCTTAAATGACTCAAATAAAGGAAAATCGCAGCCAGAGAAATCTGTTAAACCTAATTTGGTCAAAAATTGCCTTAAAAATATGTTATGATATTTTTCCCGGATTGATAGAAAATATTTCAAGAATCGTGCCAACCTTTGAAATTTCAAATTTCGAGTTCAAATGAACTCTTGGCACAACTTTAAGTTGAAAAATAATAAATTTAATAGAAAAAGGTACATCCGTCATTATCCAATTTCTTTTTCAAAAGATTATCTTATTCGTAATTATCCTTTTCTTTTTCCATCATTATCCTCTTTCTTTTATTCGTTATTATCCTATTTATTTTTCCTCTATAAATAGGAGCTTAAGGTTTCATTTTTCATTCATTTTTAAAATCAAAATGTCGAGCAGGTTCCAGAGAATGTACGACTCTAGTTTCCTATTTCAATTATGAAATAGTCATTTTGAAGGTGTCAACGCGTAGATCACGAATACATGATTGAAATGATGACACGAAGGATGATCACGATGGAAAATCATCGTGATCGCCGCCAATTCCTCGGAGAAGGTACTTTCTCCGATTCTGGTCATTCAGACCGATAAATTTAGAAATTTCAAGTTCTAAATATACTTATATTTCGATTATCTTTAATTCTATCGATTCTGATTTTTCATGTTGTGAGTTTTCGGTATTTTTCCCCATTTTCATTTTATGTAAATCTCAGATCTACTCTTCCTGGATAGTCGTATTAGAAATCTTCTTTTTATAAATAGTCTTTGATCATTTGGATCTTATAGTTAATCGAAATAGATTTTTGATTTCTCGTCGTTTGAAATCCGGATCCGAATATTATATTATAAATCTGTCCAGTTCGAATTTATGTTCTAGCCGTCCGATCTTTGATCTGATTACACCATTAAATTCCTTATTTGTTGCGCTATGAAAAATTGTACTTTTGAGTGAAAATCCAACGAGTATCGAGCTCGATCGAGACCGATACATTTTCAGCTAAAATCTGTGAATATTTTTACTGAAACTCCCGTTTCACCCATTTTGAGTCGTCAAATCGAAAATATTTCTTCTCGAAAGTTGCTCCAAACATTATTTCCTATAATTCTGCCAAGTTTTGCGATCTCATTGCGAGTTTTGAATAATTTAGATTATTTAAAGTAGACAGTTATTTTTATACCAGGAGCATGTATTATCGAAAAAATCTAAAATTCTCATTCTTTAGTCTTAGCATGTATAGTATCATCCCTGAATATTTTCGTAATTTTCGAGTGGTTAAAAAGTGTTGTGGCATAGATCTAGTAAACTTTGGATAAATGACAAGTTTTGGAAAGAGACCTCTGTCAAATCAGTTGATCCCAGTAAGCAAGAATAACGTTTTGGAATTTATTTCCTTCTTCGTCGAAATTATTTGAGGTCTCTAGAGTCGCGTAATCTATTTTAGAATAGAATAGAATTAATAATAGTTCCGTTTATAGTAGATTAATTCCCGAAAATATAGCGATTATCCTGAGTTGAAGTTTACCTTCTGTAATACCAGCTGAGCTAGAGAAAGAGTATCAGAGTTGATTCTTCAGGAGTTAGCTTTTCAGAATCCCGAGAAAGGTGGGCTTTACTATATCTTTGCAAATTGTATCTTTCGAGTTATTAAGCTCTGCTTTGTTAAAATTGCATATGTGACTATCTGTGTTAAATATTTATGTGCTACTGTATGTTGTCGGAGTCTCATATACCAGCGCTGTGTCAATGTGAGTAGCTACAGTATGCATGCATTATTTGTCCTGCTCTACTCCTTGTCGGTGAGACTAAAATGAAACACTTATTGGTTATACTCTTTGGGTATACTATGGTCATACTCAACGTTATGCGCTGGTGATGTAGTTTGGGTTGCGGGCAGTGACGGGTTATACTCTTAAGCGCTTCACGATAAAATGTTTTGGTGAACTTAGGTTGCTTCCAACTTTTAAACCTCCTAAGCTTCACTACCTGCATGAACACAGATAGATTACTTTTACAAAATGATTTGCATAACTTAAATTGTGAGAACTTGCCCACTGAGTGCATTAGTACTCAGCCCAAATCTTTTCAAACATTTTCAGGTCAGTAGGCTGGAGCGTGGAGGTGACGAGGCTGAGATATGGGCTATTATGATTTATATATTTTTCCGTTGTCTCTTTTTGTTAGTATTCTGTTAAGAATTGAGCTTCCGCATTTATGGTATTCTTTTGCTAAATGCTAAGAACTCTGATCTTGGTATTTTGTTGATATGATTCTGCTTCTCTGATTCTGAACATTTGTTGACTTCCTAGTTAACATGTATCATATGCTTAGCTATATAATTATTCCAATGGGAGGAAGCCCATCTTTCGTTATGTCTATTTGATCATTCATTTTGGCCTATGGAAGGGCTTCATTTGTTCAGCATATTGGTGTCTGTTTCTTTTGTCGACCTATGAATGGGTCTATTAATTGTTGGTATCTGGTTATTTGATTATGTTTGGCCTATGAAAGGGCTTATTGAATTGTTACAGCTTCCATTCTTCTCTTATAAACCGTTATAAACGGGGATTCGCTCTAGTTACAGAGGTTATGATGTCTAATTTTCCGGAAGGCATAACCTATCTTTGGCATACTCGGTTGTTAAATTTTATTCCAAACATTAATCATTTTGGATTAACATTCCGTCATTAGTTTAATTACCCCATTTCTTTCCCGCTTCTTAATTCCCACCCCCGTGGCGTCCATTTTCACGATCTTTCGGGATCGGGGCGCTACAGAATTAATATTTGGGTGAGCCAATTTACATAAAATTAAACACATTCAGTATTGGTTGGGCCTAACCCAGTGGCAAATTTGAGCCCAGTGTTGATTTATTTGTGAGCCCAATTTATTTGGCTATTGGGCTGGAAGTTGGATATAGGGTCCAATATTATTTGAAATATTCCATAATATTGATTAGCCCATTACTTATGTGGAGGTTCGACCCATCCATTATTATTATTATTATTATTATTATTATTATTATTATTATTATTATTATTATTATTATTATTATCATTATTGATTCGAATAAACTCGTGAGTTATAGTTTAGCATAAGTAACTGTAATGTGATTATAAACTATAGTGATTCTACTATGGATTTTAGCAAATGAAATCCTCTATCCCATTTTTTCCTATCTCATTTGGTGTTCCATTTTGATTTTTATTCAATTTTCATCAAGTTTTTTCTTCAATTTCAATTTGTTATGGCTTAGTTTAATTTTATAATTATCATTTAGGGTTCATTCTACCCAATTAGGGTTGATATTTATTTTTTAATATTTATTTCTTATTTTTTAGTTAATAGAATTGATTAATATGGTTGATTATTCTAAAAGTAGGCTATATAATTTATAAAAATTTAAATTTTTAGCAATAAATGTTGATTATGATTTGTAATATTATAATAAAATTTATTTTTGTAATAAATATTTTTTAAATATTAAATTTCATAGTGGGACACAATAATAGGATATAAAAAGTGGACTAGAGGATTTTATCCCGGAGTTTATGGGGTTCATGAATTTAGGGGGTTTAGTGGATTATGGGGTGTAAAATAAAAGTTATTTTTGTTAAAATTTCCAATTAATAATAAAATCGAATCAATGGTAATAACATTACTGGTATTAAATTTAAAACTTCTCGATTAATTAAATAAAAACTATGAAATGAAATAATATTTCAATTCATTGACAATTTGACATGTGTGCATCGATCAAGGTGGATTAAATAATAAATTTAAAATAAAATATAAGTTTTATTTAATACTATATTATCAAAATAAATATTAATATTAACCAAATATTATGAAAAATAATACTTTACATGAAATGTTAATTGAAATTAATAATTTTAAATTGATATTAACAAAATGAATTAGTTGATCAAAGTCAATATAAGTTAATAACAACTAACAATATAAGTTAGTAACAACTAACAATAATTGTTATTTCTTAACTAATATTTCAAAGTCAAAATTTTAAATTAATTAGCAATAATAACACATTTTACAAACAAAAGACAAAATTATTGAATATATCGTATATCAATATTATATATACATAGTAATTAGTAATATTATTATATCCTATATTCGAAATAATATTTACTCTAACACTAATACACTACATATATAATCCATCTTAACTATATTTCAAATTATATCTTAAATAATAATGAAAAAAAAAAGAAATAACAAAATCAAGACTAATATTGACAAATTAGTATTCCTCAATCAATCAAGTTAGAAATGTAAATAAACAAAAATGATAATTTTGTCTAATATAATCAAAATAATGACTAATACTAACAAAAAAAATATATGACGTATGTTGAACTTTGTTTGAAATAAACCAAAATTATAATTTGGTCTAATATAATCATATTCGACTTTGTCACGTATGTTGAACTTTGTTTGAAATATTTTAGGAATTTTGTTAATATGCGGGGTTATTATTGTCGTTCTTTTTTAGTTCCAGATAAACGAGTCGAGCTTAATTTCGAGTCGGACTCGAATATAGCATAAACAAGTCGAGCACGAGTTGGACTCGAATATATCATTAATTTACATGATTTATATTTATATTAATTAATCTTATACTTGAATTTATTTCTTCCTTAAAAACATTAACATAAAAAATTGTATATCAAAACAAAATGACATCAAAATAAAATGGCATTTAATAAGATTACATAATAAAACTACTAGATATAAAAAGAAAAAAATAGAAAGCATTAAAAATACAAATAAAGCATTGAAAAATACACTAGAAAAATACTAATCATACAACACTTTGAAATGCCTTAATAGACCATTTATGGGACAATTATTCTAATTCAGAGTTTTAGAAAAAATAGTATGTAATTTGTGTGTTTTATTTTGTGCCTTATATTGTCATGTTTTTGTGCCTTAGGAGTTTAAGGGGTTAGGGGGTTTAGGGGTTGGAGGAGGTTTAGGGTTTAGGGGTTGGAGGAGGTTTAGGGTTTAGTGGGTCTATGGGTTTAATTCAATTATTATTATTATTATTATTATTATTATTATTATTATCACTAATCTTGTGACCTTATTTGCAAATTATAGTTTATTTCACAATAGTCATTACCCTCGAGTTTCTCGACTACTGTTGCGACTGAATTTCACCATGTGAAATGACCCCTGTATAGTAATTGGCATTTTCCCCTGTAACATATAATGAACGTCATACGATCCTTATACTATAACACAAATTACTTTTAATTAACCATAACATAAACTAGTTATAATTCACAAAACTCCTACCTACCATTGAGTTTGATCGATTTCCAAATGATGTTCCACAAACAAAATTAATTCGGCACAATTAGCTAACTAAAACCCCGAAATTAGAGTATGCGTAACTGTAACGTGATTATAAAATATAGTGATTTGACTCTGGAGTTTTAACTTCACATTATCAACTGTAATTTGATTATTAAACTATAGCAATTATAAACTCGAGAGTTATAGTTTAGCAAAGTAATTGTAATGTGATTATAAACTATAGTGATTCTACTATGGAGTTTTAAGTTCGCATTATTAATTCTTATTGTTGATTAGTCCATATACGTAAGTATGCTCATGTTTCAACAATTCTACCTTCACTTTCTTATTTCTTTATCTCTATCCGCCAGTATAAATATATTTTGGAGTATTGGAGAAGCTAAGTGAAAGAGTTTATGGATTTATGGATTTAGGGGGTTTAGGGGATTTAGGGGTTTATTACTATTATTACTATAATAATAATTATTATAATTATCGTTATTATTATATGGGGGTTTAGGGGTTACTGTTCAGGAAAATGACCAATAACCAACCAAATATATATCATAAAATTTGGGGCTTTGGGAATTAAGTAAATAATTTCGCCAACTTGCCGCTGAGAATGAAAATTGGGCGGAACAAAAATGGGGGAGGCTGCCATTCAAAGATTTTGGAAGAGTAACGCATCGAGGAAGCTAGGATCTACAGTGATATCATTTGTTTTAAAATGGAGCAGATCCCCAATTTTGAAACCCTACGTCATTGCTCCCACAGTTGGTGAAGGGTTCAGATTCATCTACTCTAATTCTTCTCCCCTAAAACCAGTGTGCAGTGTTGGCTAACATAATTGTTAATTGTGATTTCAGGAATTTGAGAATGGAGGGATCATCCGCTGGGTCTGGAGATGCCGGTTCTACGCGAAATTCATCAGCGGGTTCGGTTGAATTTTTGTTGAAGGATTGCTACCATGGAGTTCGAGCACGACTTTACACTTCCAATACAGAGAGAAACCCTTTTTGAAGGTTTCAGAAATGTCATGTGACGAAGGTATTGTGCTTTTTGTGTTGGCGTATTTTCAAAATTTTGGGCGTTTCGGTTTTGCATTATTGGCGATTTATTTGGGTTTTCTGTGTGTAGAACGATTGTGGATTCTATGAGTGGATTGACGACGAGCTCTCCCCATTTTAGAAAGATTGTGTGCGAAACATGATGAGAATGAATCGAAGCTTGGAAGAGCAGTTGAATTGCAAGACAATGCTTGTTAATTTGTTGTCTGAGAACGTGTGCCTGAAGTCTGATGACTCTGGGAATTCAGATGGACCTAGGGATGACAATGCTAGGGGTGTTGCCGATAGAGAAGTGATGATAGAAATGCGAAACACGGTATGGAGATTGCGGATGTTATTGTTTTCTTTTCTGGGGATTGTTTTAGTTTTCATGGTTTATGTTGCCTATTTGTGAAATTACTATGTTAACGAAGACTTAAGCGGTTGTTCATATGAATTTTGTTATTTATGTTAGTACAAAGTAGGTGCTAACACATTCACAACTCAATCACTAGACTCAGAATCTGAATGAACATTAACCAGAATTTCATGGAAGTCCGCTTCGTCGGCAGGATTAAGATCGAACAGCTTCTTTAGGGAGATGTAGTGTGGCTCACCTTTGGTCTTGTATGCCGAAGCTAAAGGCATCATTTGAGAGTGAAGAGTCTGAAATTATTTACCAAGCTTCATAGATTGATGAGTAATAGAGGATTCATGATTAATAGAGGAATAGGTAGTAACTTACTTCAAGAAACCAGTTGTAAACACATTCGCACATCGTGATAGTATTCGATTGTCTTTCCCAGGTTACATCATTATGGCTGATGATAAACGTGAAGTTATTGAACCTTGTAAACAGGTACGACAGCCTGTTGTCGTAGTATTCAGTCGACAATTCATGTGAAAACTACCGGTTGAGTATTGTTGCAACGTGCTGGCTGAATTGCCTGACTATGTCGCCAACGAAGAGCTTCCTCATCCATCTTCCGGAAGCCTGTTCTTGGAGGGCTTCTGCAATAAACCTCACCTCCATTTGCGGTGTCCAGACTTCATCATAGAGGATTGAAGCCTGTGATATGAAAGTCAATTTTTTTTGTTCTTTTCCAAAGATAGGGGTCTTTAAGGAGAATCGATTCCATTTACAAGCAGACAACGACAAAATGAAAAAAAAATATGACACACGAAAGGAAAGATTATTATTCATGACCGAATTATTACATAGTGGGCTTTAAGGCAGCCTTAGGTCTAGTACAGGCCCAACACACCAATTGCCCACAAATGGGAAAGGTCAGCCCAACACAATTGCCATAGACAAATATTTAGAAACACTAATTATACAGTCAGATAAAGCAAACAAGCTTCTTAAAATGAGTCGGAACCGGTAGACGGATTAGAAAACCCATGGGTGGTCGGGCTACCAAGGCTGTAACTAGATTGATCAACAACTGCACTCTCACATCGGCTGTCACTGCTTTGATGATTTCCGTTGCTGGTTGAGTCCGAACTCACATAGAGTGCACGAGGGAACTGCACTTCATCAGATGTGGAGTTTGAAATTTGAATCACTTCACGACGTAGCTTATTACGTCGTCCAGTTGACGTATTCGAGCGGGAGCCAGAGGCAGACCTCGCTTCCACGCCGTGAGCTTCAGACTTGGCAGTTGTCTCGGAGATTTCAATGAATTCCACAAATAATTATTTTAGGTAATGCCAGCAGGCTTCACCGTGTTGCATGTACACCAGCAGGTCTGGGTTAGTCTGTAACATTTTAAAAAAATCAGAGTGCACGACAAGATTATTACAAAAACAGCCACAAATTCCGAAATTGTTACCTCCTCAATTTCCCACCACGTCTCGGCAGAAGCTTGAACGGTGTTGTATAATTCGGAGTATATAACATCGTCTCTCGCAATTAGCTTGGAGAAATTTTTGAACCTTTCCTCTAACTGGGCTAGCTTAGCGAGCGAGATAAGCGCCGATGGGGATGTCTATACCCAATTCTTCCTTCACGTCAAGTCAGACAATCCCCATCACTCGCTTGTTGTTTTCGTTATTCCCGCGGATCCAAGTGCCCTCCTAGAACTCGGAAGCCATCTTTCGTATAACATTTTCTTCAAGCTGCCGAGTCCATGGATCAACAAAAAACACCGTCTCTTGCGGAATTGCATTTGGGAGAGGCATGTCTTCTGAGTGAGCTGCATGGACTTCACAAAAACTCCCCTCTTTTTATAAGGGTTAATTAGTGCAGGCTGGAGAAAAAACTACAATGCTAATGGGGTAAAAAACGATAGATCACATCAAATTATTGATAAATAAAGCAATGAGAAATAGTCCAGTACTGTTTCTGCAGATCAAGTTACAAGTTATGTAAAAATACTTTATAAAAATTCACACTGACATATCACATCAATTATTTTGTTGTATTACAACCATGAATATGGAAGTGCTTCGCCTAATCCATCTGCCGTGTTATCCTATACAGAGAAAAGAAATTTCAAATTAATTCAGTGCAAAAACAGAGCAATGTAGCAAACTAGTATATCAAATTTACCAATCCAACTCCAGCGTGGATAGCTTCCAGCACCGACTCGGCAACTTCATGGATTGAGCGTTGGGTTCCAATCCCCTACAATATTCACTGTCAGATTCAGCTAATGAGAAGTTATAATATGCAGATAATGATAATTACCGAACAACCAGCATAACCGAATGATGACTCCATCCTCACTGAATGAACCGCTGTAGATGAATTCTGATTCCCATGACAGTGCCAAGAACTCTGTTGCTTGTCATTCATTACAGTGCCTGCAAGTAGCTAATAGGTACTCTTAAATTAACTGTGAAAGTTGTAATGAGGTCTTTTACAATGACTCATTACCTGGTGATAGTCTCTGCCCTAGCTTTGACGTCCTCTTCTTGCCCTTTCTATTTGTATTATTCTATTTTTGCCTTTTGGACTCGCCCCCATTCCCCCGGGTCCTCACAAGATTTGGGTTCATTAAACGACTAATTGTCTCTTGGCCTCCACTTCCATAGTCATTTTTCCCCGTGGCCGTAGAACCATCCTTCCTTTTCAACAATTCACTTCGCATTTTGAATATGTAATCATGAATTGTAGCCCGACTATCAGCACTGCCCGTGTTATCATGCGCCATATCATATATGAGTCTCATAATCTAATTCACAAAGACGTGGTCTGGAACATTAACATTTCCACAAGCATGCCCGGATGCGGCATCTGCACATCTCTGTTTCGCATCTCTCCTCCACCTTCTCAGTAAGTATTGCTCCGGAACTGATGCAACATTAAGCAAATAATATACTTTGAAGATGTGACGACATAAGACTCCCCTAGTCTCCCACATTTAGCACGTGCATGATGTTTTGTGACTGGACCTGTCATAATAGACTCGTCTGCTCCTTGATGTTGACGAGGCAGAAGGTGATGCCACATAAAAGATCAGTTCATTTGCAACAAAGTCAGCAGGCGGGTGAATTACATTAATGTTCATTGATTGTGTTGCCTCAAAGTCAAACAACTTAAACACATTGCGAGTGAGAATCGCCGCAGCATGAGTTAACAACTGATTCCCCGGCAGGAATTGCCGGGCATTCCACAACAAAGCGCATCCTCAGCGCTCTCGCGAGCTCGCCAATCAGCCTGTACTTCCAAATAATTGAGCACAAACTCATACACAGAATTGCCCCTCTTCCCTAACTCTTTAAGGACTTTGTTTGTGACTTCACTCCTGGAAGTGGCATGCAGCCCGGCAGTGAATCGATCATTTGTAAAGACAGAGGACCATCATTTTCTCAGATTATACATATTACTAAACCATCTGTTATGAACAAGGTCATACGTCACAATCATTTCCTGCCACAGATCCTCAAACTCCTCTTCCGTCTCACAACCATTCATGCATCGATGCCACATAGACTTAAATTCACGATTTCCGTTCAACGACCCGAAATGAGAAGGTGCATTCTGATTTATGTGCCATTGACAAAGACGATGAGCTGCAGACTCAAAAGTATAATCAACACCATTCATGAGGGCTTGACATTGATCGGAGAAAATAACCTCAGGCTCCTTGCCATTCATGGACTCCAAAAAAGCACCAAACAACCATTCAAATGATTTCATCGTCTCATCCGAGAGGAAGCCTAGGCCAAACATCACATTCTGTAGATGATGATTGATGCCAACAAACGGCGCATAGACCAAATTATACTTATTGGTTTTGTATGTGGTGTCAACAGAGAGTATATCCCCAAACGACTCATAATCAATCGCACAACGGGAGTCCCTGAAGAAAAAATTCATCAACCTCCCCTCGTCGTCCACTTGAACTTTCCAATAGAAGAATGACTCTTTATTAGACTTATCAATGAAGAACTGGTACAAAGCATTAGCATCTCCGTTAGCAACCTTTGTCTCCAACTTCGTCCTATTCATGTGTGCGTATGCATCCTTCCGAATAAACCCAACGTTTTGCCTTCCACCACTTTCCTTCACCATGAATTTGTAAGCAGAACTTATAGGTATTCCGACAGACGCTAGCGATTCCCATATAGATTTTTTGGCATGCGATAGTTGCCTTGCCGACCACAAGAGGTAGCTTTCGCCTGGATTTACTAATTCATGGTTATATTGCTTCTAAAAAATGGACACTATCCATGGACCATCGCGTTCGCGCAAAACACGTAGCCTAGCCTTACAATTGCTTCGCATTACCTGCTTTCTGTATACAGGAATCCTCCCAGTAGATCTTTTATTATCGTGCATTCCTTCGCATGAACAATTGAATACTTTCATCCAAACATCCAATGAGTTGTCGAAATATTTTTGACACCCTTTCCTAACACCGAATCCCGAATACCGCGCATATTCACAGTACAACATGTACACTTGATCAATGCCTTCCACAACTGACCCAACTTCCAACCTTCTTTCAATTTCAAGCGCATGCTTCGCAGCATCACAGGAACCCCCACATTCTTCCAATGAATTTACAGAATTTTTCCCCTCTTCGGAGGAACTATCAAATTTTACAGAATGGTTGCGGTCTTGAGACTTCTCAATATCATCCTCATTGCAACCCGCAGATCGATTCAAATCAAAAACCATTATAAACAATTTAATTCACTACCAAGGCCACCCACTACACTGCCAATTTGAATTAAACATATATAGCTACAAAATTTACAGAGATAGTGTTACCTCTTTCATGCATTCCTCAATTCACTACAAAATTTACAGAGATAGTGTTACCTCTTTCATGCATTCCTCAATTCACTACAAAATTTACAGAGATAGTGTTACCTCTTTCATGCTTTCCTCAATTCAATCTATGCAAGACAATCCGATCGCCCTTCAACTGCCAAAAAAACACGGGGGAAACAAAACACAATTAGGTAATAAATAACTATATCAAAATCAAAATTCAATTTAATGCGCGATTCCCATTCTCCCGGAAAATTTTAGAATTACCCATGACCGGTAGACGGGTTCATCACCTTACTTGCTAGCGGCGGTGTACCACTATACGAAATCAAAGTTGCCTAGACTGGATTCTCACGCTCTGAAAATTGCTAAAGTGTGGCGACGAAGCTAGGGCTAATTGTTTATGTTCAAAAATTAAATTTTATTAGACAAATAAAATTCTACCGACATCGTCGATTGCACTTCCATAAGACCCAATTAAGCTGGCCGATGAGGGGATCAGGTCTAACATGGTCGGAAACATACACCTTACTGGCGCCGATAACATTTCCATTATCGTCGGTGAACATACCGGAGTGAACGATACACTTCGCCGATTGACTTTTTCGTCAACAAAAAATTAGAAGCTTCCAAGAAGAAAAAAGGTATTGGAACCAGAGTTAACTATTTTTTACAAAAAAATAAATCAAAATAATTTCCACTTGGCAAAAATCTAACGATGATATGCAATGCAGGGGTTCTAGCATGGACTTTTCCGTCTAAGGGGCGCCATTTAGGTCCAAGGCGGGAGAAGTGGTCAAAAAGAGTTGGGGTCACATGTTCTCTTTTGGGGTCTTGTTCCCGATGAGATGAGAGGGCTTTTTCTATCTTGTGGCATCTCACGGATGAGATCCTCTATTCCAAATTTAGTGTTTTAACCCATATTCCATGATCAAATAAATTTATGAAGTTTTCTTTCTATTTTTTCGTCAATTTTAATTTATTATGTTTTAGTTTAATTTTATGATTGTTATTAGGTTCACCCCACCCAATTAGCGTTTATAATTATTTTTTAGTATTTAATTTTTAAGGAAATGAATATTACGGTTGATTGTTTTAAAAATATGATTTATAATTTTTAAAATTTCAATTTGTTCTTTAAGTGTGACTAGATCGATTATGTTATAGTTTATTTTTATTTTTGTAATATCTATTATTAAACTTGTGAATTCAGTCGTGGAATGCGAGTTTAAACACCAACTCTAAAATATAGGATCATCCGGGCATCTGAGGACCTAGTCATGGTACTACCCATCAACAATCTTACAGAATCTAATTTTTCAATAAAATAATCATCTTTCTCTCCCCATCTACACAATCAATTCAGCAATTCAAAATCCCAATACTTCAACTTTATCAGCAATTCTCTCCAATACAAAAAAAAAAAAATTTTATTTGATTCTTTATTAATATCTATTAATAATAATTATTATTTTATTATATTTTAAAGTTACTAAATTATTTTATATTTTAAATAATAATAATAATAATAATAATAATAATAATAATAATAATAATAATATACTTTCTCATACACGTAAATTTGGATCATTTTGATCCATAGTTTCAAATGAGAGAAAATGAGTGAGAAATAATGATTTTTTTAGTTTATTTAAAATATGTCAAAAATAGGCTCATTTTATATAGATTGAAAAAATACGAATTATGATATACTTTTTATATTCTTGTAATACATTATTAGTCAAAAATAGGCTCATTTTATATACATTAAAATTTTATCAAAATAAAAATATGTTTGACCAATCAAATAATGTGATATGGCAAGAGAAAGAAGATTGTGGGTTGGTTTGGTCAACCAACCAATTCGTGGATGGATTGCTCAAGCTTGTAGATTTTAACATTAATTTTTATTTTTATTTTTTAGTCATATAGTGATGATCTATTGTTGGGTGGTCATCAACGGGCTAGTCTAAGAGTATCCACTATGGGAGGTGTTTATATGTATGTGGCAAAATAAGAATCGGGTTCCACCATAGTGGAACACAAGTCAAAATAGTAAAATAAGAAATGAGTTACTTGTGCAAGAACGTGGTTCTTGAATTAATTAGTGGCCCAAATATTTTCTCTCTCCTCCCCTTTTGCATTTTTGGTGCTTTCCTTCATTATAAAAATACATAAATTACATATAGTAATAATGATAGTGGAGTCCGTGAATAGTTAAAAGTGAGATAGCACCATAGTGGAAAAAATATTAAGTAATTGAAAAAGAAAATGATTGATGATGTGACATATATGTGGCACCACTATGGGTAAGAGCGCACCTCCGATGGAGGGTTTTGGGATTGTAAAAGCTGATGTGGAGGGAGCTAGGTCGAACCCATTTCCCTTCTATTTTATTTCTTTTTTTCTCTCCATTTTCTTTTTCTCATTCTTCTTTATTTTCTTCTTTTTTCACCTATTTTAGCCATTTCTTCAAAAAAATAAAAGTAAAAATAAATAAATAAATAAATAAATAAATAACTGTTCGAAACTTTAAAATATAGGAAAGAGTTGTGTACCAATTTATCAAATTTTTTTTTGGAACTTAGCCTTTATTTTGTTTTTCAATTCATTTGTTCCTATATTAATTACTTATGTAGTTTGCCAGTTAATTAATATTTCAAATTCAATGAATTGATGATCTAATTTTTATAAAATTTGTTATTAAACTAATAATATTTCAAATTAATGAATAAAATAAATTTATTAAAATATTATCATATTAAATTAAATAAATTTATTGATGTATTAATTTTATTATATTATGAAAATCATAAGTAAAATTTTTAATAAATTAAAATGATGTAAATGAGTGATATAATAATAAGAATCCCAAAAAATAATATTAATTGTACCTTAATACATTGGAGAGGTTTGGGTACTAAAAAAATTATCCTTGTGCCAATGAAATGTAATTTTTGTGCTCTAGCCTGCGAAGTTAAGTTTTCCCTTCAAGCTTCAAACTCAATAATCCATCAATTTCGAGCTGAATTCTCAACTTGTCTATTTGTTAGCTGATGATTTCCATCACAACCTCATCGAAAAGTCATTCCTCCAATGCTTTGTTCAGGATCTTTTAGTCACAAGTGTCTTTGACCGCTGCTCCGGACTGAAATAATTAATTGCATAATTTTGGATCTACATCAATTAATATAATTAATTCAAACTTTTAATTAAATATATTTAATTTAAATTTTGTGATGTGGATCTTGATTTTTAAATATATCTAGTTAACTTAAAAAATAAAAATATTTTAATTTAATATATTTAAAAAATTTATTAGTAAGTTATAATTGATTTAACTAAAATTTTTAATTTTAAAATATTAAATTCTGTAAATTTAAAATATATTTAATATTAAACTGAGAAGATTAAATATCAAAATTTTGCACTTGATCTCAATTGAAAGGGCGAGAAAGGTGGAAGATTATTGTTGGGCCTCACAATTTATAATTTGTTCATTCACAACAATATTTGTTAGTTATTCGATGTGGGATAAATTTTATTTCAAAAATTAAAAGTCTTAACTATTTAAAATATACTTACTTAATTAATTGGTGGATAGCACTTTTTGGGTATCAACCTAAAATATGTATATACGTACTGAGTAATAGTATATTTATATATGGTTTATTGGAATGATATACAATATTACAATATATTATATCCTTGTATTAATTAGTGTGCTTAATTAAGGTAAAATATAAATTAATTTAAGAACATAATATGTATTTCATATATGTAGATTATTTATAAATTTAATTCTAGATATAGAAATGTCATTTAGGCGGAAAAATTAATAATTTATATTTATGGATGCGTTGTTGTTACGATATATTATAGAGATATAGATTTTAAGTGGTATGGCTATGGGGTTACAAGGATAAATCTGCCTAAATTTTAATTAATTTTATGAATAGAATCTAAAGAGAGATTCCTAATTATTTCAAATCGCTAAGGCCCAAAAACCCTTAATAGTGTCGGCTGTTGATCCGACCGCACTCGATTGACCGTCGAAATATAAGCCCAGATTCAAATTTTCGCGTTCACGGAATCGATTTTCAAACCTTCTTTTTTTTTCTTATTCTCTTTTTTTTTTCCGGATTTTGGAGCGGCGGATATGCAGACGTTGGGTGAATTCAAGCTGCCCAATTTCTTTAATTACCCTCCTTATTTCACGTAATATTTCTTGCTTTCCGGTTTCACCGTTTTCTTGATTTTTTTTGTTATGAGATTGAATTTTGCAAAATGCGGCGTGATAGTATATGGTTTGATTGTGTTGAATTTCTTTTTATCAAAGCAGATATATTCTTCTTGTTCGATGTTGTTTGAATTGCTAGTGTCGCAGTCCTTTTTTCTTGGTTGTGTTGTTTTATGATTTTCAAGAATGAACTAGGATTGTCTCAACTTCGACCGAGCTGCAAACAATTGATCACGGTGAAGAAAAAGGGGAAAAAGAGTTGTTCACTTGTTGAATTATATAAGAAAAGTGTGCTGCTAGATAATCTCGATTTAGCTAGTTTGGCATCCATTATCTTGAGCTTAGATTATCCCGCTTATCGTAATGTTGAATCGAATGCAGTTGTGCAAGCTTGGGGTTCGAGAATATGCGTTGAACTGGCTATGTTCATTTTGATTGCTGGATTGTTTACTTGTTTTTATTTCTTTTATATGTATTGTTTTGTCCTCGTATGGTATGGCTTAATAGTTTAATAGTCTTGGTGGAAGGTTTCTGAATGCCATGGAAAGTGTATAACAAGTTTCCACAAGGAAAATCTGTCATGGTGTGCGGTGCTGGACTCTTCTGAGTAGCATCATGATTGTCATTAAGCTATTTTCCATTATCTGCATTTTCTCTACTTATTGGAACCTAAATACAGCAGCAACATCTCACCACTCTCCTTATTGGTATCTTCAATCCACTTGAGAAAATGAAGAAATAATGGACATTTCATTTTGTAACAACTGTTGACTGTATGGAGGGTAGTGGGAAATTTCTTTAATCATGATTGCCAGAAAATCATAAAAATTTCAAGGAGCAATCACAGGATCCCTTATATGGAAGCAAATCTCGATCGACCAGTATTTTCTGTAATATTTTTTCTCCCCTGTGGTGACTGGTGCCAGCAATGATACTTGAGCATGTTGTACTTCCTAGTGTATGGTTTCTTGTGATATTTTTTGGGGAGGAACCTAGTGTGTTGGCATTTAAAGTTTTCAATTGCTATAGTTTGCAGCCAGTAAAAGACACCAGAGAGAAGCAGATACAACTCTGGAAGGAGCTGATACTCGAATATTGTCGGACACACAAAATCTTTGTAGTTGGACTTGATGAAGACTTTCCGTTGTTTAGCAATCCAGTGATTGAAAGTGAGTATTCTTGTTTGAGTTTCTGTTTCTTAAACAAATTCATTTTCTGTATCAGAATTTTGTTGCCTTCTCTAAAAGTAAACTCAGAAACAATTGACTGAAAGTAGTACAGACAGTTTCTTGTTACTTGAACTACTATTGATGTCATTCAGATAAAACTTAATAAATGTGATTGCTTATGCCTTAATCAGAAGCCATTGTATTTCACAGGAGTATCTTACTATATGTAGAAATACTATCTACCAAGTTCAAGCTGATTGAATATTGCTGAATTCATAGTTTTTTCCAACATTGTATCAAAGAGAATATGCCTATTAACTCATTGAACTATCCATATCATTTGTTTAATTAATACAAGAGAACACTACAAAAACTGATATTTTCACAATTGTCTCTTTTCCCCCATTTTATCTTTATCACGCAAATGGAGATTTTTCAAGTATAATAATTCTATTTGTGATTCATGTAGGATCCCTCAGTCATGAAGCTAGGGAGGCATATCTCTCGGCCTTAGTTTCAGAAGGTATGTTTTCATCATGCTAGTTTGGTATCACCTTATTTGATGGAACCTTTGTTTTTTTTTTCACTAGCATAATTTCCACTTGATAGGACGTGCTGAATGGTTGGATAAAAGTCATAGAAAATGTCTGCTCCTTTGGCATCGCATACAAGATTGGGCTGACCTTATAATAAGTTTTGTAAGTACTGCTTAACATTTTTCCTATAAATTTGTCTCCTGTGTTTGCTTTATGCATGAAGTCTATTGTTGTTACCTTTTATTAGGTCAAGGATAATGGACTTGAAGACAGTGTAATGACTGTTGAGGAAATACGCTCAGGAGTCGAGTCTCGAGGGACAGGTAAGCTTTGGGCTTTGGGGTTGCTTACAATATATCTTTTGAACATATCTTTTGTGGGAGCTCCACGGAATTTTCTATGTATTTTCTGGACATGGCATGAGGTTAGGTGCTAATGTTATACTCTCCAGGAACCTTGGTTATGTTTGTCACACACATACAGATATTTAATCGCATATTTTTTTTTATTTTCACACAATGCACAGAGATTGTGAGGAATTTTAATCTCACAGATAATGAAGCACGATCCTTATAACATAACCAGCCAGCTTCTATTTAATCTGCATTCATTTTCCGTGGAATTAATGAATCAATCTGCTAAATGGCATTTTAGTTTCTTATCCCGATTGTCAACATTAAAAGACGTCTTCCAAGGCATATGCCTTTCCCCTTTATTCTCAAACAGTCTGGTCTTTTGATAACATTTTATGTAAAATTAGCATCTCTTGTTAGAGGGATATGTATGAGATGAATATCCGACGTTTGGGGAGTGATGAGAAGCGGAATAAGTCTGATCCACAGATTAGTAAATACTATCACGATATTAGTCTTCTACATGTGTTTTCTCTGTCTGCCAATCTCTTTGATATTCTTGTGCTGCATGCAGAGCTTCATGGAATGGACCGAACTATTCTAATGCGCGCGTTGAAACATCTAGAACACAGGGGGAAACTTGCAATCTTCAAAGGGACTTCTGCTGATGATGAAGGCATTAAATTTTCCATCTAGTCTGTATTTTCATGAAAGACTGGGCTTGTTATTGTACAAACTTCTTTCTATCTTGTAAACACAGATTTTTATGAATATAGCTCATGCGAAGTGTGTTTTATATGTTTTTAAATTAATGTATGTGGCTTCGGCTTAGGAAATGTTTTTTGGGACGAGCTCATCGTATACACAGCTCATAATTTTACTTAATACAGCCCCCAATATTTAAATTTAATGAAATAATTTATTCAATACCTATTTTATCCTTACAAGTTAATGATATATTGCATAACCCCTCCCTTTCGTCTTCAGCTTCTCTTCTTCCTTCTTGCCGCAGCCGGTAGCCCCCCTCCTTTTAAGAATCTTCAGCGTATCTTCATCATTCTCACATTCTCACGGCAATGATGTCGTTGTGCTGACATCGCCACGAGTCTCGTGTAGTAGTTGTATACAACACACAGCCCCTTTGCATTTCTTCTTTTCCTAAAAATCTGAACCTTTCCCCCTTAAATCAAATTCTCGTCTAATTCACTCATCAATGAAACCAACGAAACCCACTCCAATGTCTCGTATCTAAAATTTTTGTTAAAGCCCTGACGAAGAAATCTTTGAAGATTACAAAAAATACTCTCGTAGTATAGATTTTGATAGGTGTTGGATGATAATTTTTTGAATTAATGGTGATGATAGATCTAGTTTTGATGTGAAAATACCTTGAGTAAATTGATAGGATCCGATATTGATACCAAATTTATTGTTAATTTTTCGGATTTATGAAAATTTTGAATTCATTACTTTTTCTTTAGATCTTCAATTTATTTATTTATTTTTTTGCTCAGATTTATTTTCTGATATATACTAGTTAGAAGATGTTTTAAAGAAAATAATACTGATTTGATTTTTAATTTTTCAGAAATGATTTAATATTATATGATGAGTGGGATGATTGTTGATTCTAGCTTGAAGGGGGTCTTCTTCTTCTTCTTCTTCTTCTTCTTCTTCTTTAATCTATCTTTTTTTTAACAATTTTGTTAATTACGTTAAATTAAGGAGCTGTGAATTTTATTGAAGAAAATAAGAAATTACCTGCATTTAGAGGCCGTGAAGAACAAAAGAAATGTAGGGAAAGGGGCTACGCACATGTTGCAATATGTTACTTAATTATTCATAAGGATCAATATGTAACTTCAAATAGTATTTATTTTATATTTTAATATGGAGGCTAAAGTGAGTAAAAATGTGGCTTTATATAGAATTTCCCTTATTTTTTCAGTGTGATTTGTCTTTTGTGTGAAGGATCCAAAATACTATGTATAGCAAATTGTTATGATTTAACCAAATGAAATTGTGAAGGACAAATTATGAGAGAGATGAAAGCAGATGATTTACATATATATTTATTGAGTTGGGAGAGAAACCTTGATCAAGGATGAGGAATATCTTAATGGGCTGAGTCCATTGGGCCATGCTGCCGAACGAATGGGTGGGTTGGCTCATATAGAAACTAGTTGATTGCTCCAACAATTTTGTTTTTCTTAAATAAAAAAATGAAATTGTTTTATAAATTCAAAAATTATAGAAAATATTTTCCATATTTTAATTGTAGAAAATTGAAATTATTGTCATTGTTGTTAAAATTTGAAAATAAGATTGTATCTTGTAAGTACAAAATTATCTAAAATTCACTAATTTTAAAACAATTAATAACCCTTAAAAATCTATAACTGAAATAATTTTTGTTACATTTAAATATCTCAGCAATGGCTTGCATTCCAAGTATCCAATATCTAAAAAAGGCATAAATCCTAATTTGACATTGCATCGTCGGGCAGTTATGTAATTAATTTGATTTCATATATATTCCATTTTGATTTTGTATCCATATATAATGTAATTGAAAGAGATTAGATAAATCAAAACCTTGTACGCCTAGTAAGCCGCACGCATTGCTAGCCATTTTTGTGTTCACACAGAGAGAGAGAGAGAGAGAGAGAGAAGAGAGAATCTGTATATGGCGGCGGCGAAGGAAAGAAAATATTCCAACGGTGACACTAGCACCGCCACCATCAAGCTTGTCGTCACATCAGTCGACTGCGACCCAAAGGCGGAGTTACCTTTCCCCGACCACCCCATGCGATGGGACGCCATCGTGGACGCCTTAAACCTCGCCAACTACTGTTTGGCCGCGAGCCGCCACGCCGTTCCGCCGCCCCAAAGCAGAGTCGCTTTCTTGGGGCTCCACGCTTCGAAGAAAGCCGCTTTCCTCCACAGCGACGATGAGGAGAGAGAAAACCGCGAACTGCATTACTACGAAATCACATACGATGAGAAGTTGATGAACGAATTGCCCTCTTTCTGCAGCCTAAAAGGGCTGCCGCGTTTCCACCGGTTCACGGAGCTGCCGGAGGATTTGCAGGTGAGCATCATCTGCCGCCTCGATGGCGTTGGGTTCGCGAGAATGCGGTGCGTCAGCCACCAGTTCAGCCGCCTTAGGTGGAGCTGCGACTTCAATATTTACATGTATTTGAATCCAGATATGAAGGCTGCGAAAGTGGCGCGTCATTATTTTGTTGATACAGAAATACTCATCCGTTTTGCTAGCGGCGTTTGTATTGCCGCCGCGGCGGTGGTGGGCGGCATTATTATTCTTTTCGTGGGAGAAAGGAAGGAGGAAATTTTTTAAATATATAGTCATTATTAATTACTTAGTAGATCAAAATTGTCACTTTTTTAGAAAACAATGTTTATATCTATTATCATAAAAAAGTACCACAATGCTCTTAGTTCTATATTTAATGTTAAAAATTTTATTTATATATCAATAATGTTAAGAAAAATATCTGATTTTATAGCCTCTCTTCTCCGTCAGCATTATCTATCTAGATATTTAATTCCTTTTGAATATTTCTTCGGAATTGATGAAAAATGAATGTTCTTTGGTGTATGAAGTGATTTCGTTCGGTACACGAGTGTTGGAGTTGATTCATGCAACAATTCTTTTGTTAACGGCTACATAAGTATTGGAGTTGATTCGATCAGTACACGAAAATTATTGTCCATTCATGTAATAGTTTAAAATGAGCTACTATACCATTACGCCTACTCATGTATCAATTTATTTTTCAACGACTACACGAGTTCATGATTGAACGTCTACTTGTGAAACCGTATAGTTGTTCATTTTTAAAAAATCGGTGCACGAGTGAACAAGTGGAATCATTCGTGTATTTGTACATGTGTTCAATTTTGAACAGATGCATGAATACACAAATGCGTTCACTAGTGCATCAATCAAAAACAGTACAAATATGCAAATACACGAGGATTTCTACTCGCGCACCAGTGCAAAATCATGTAAATACATGAATACATGAGGGTTCCCATTAGACAAAAATATAAATAGGAAATAAGAATTATATTTATTTAATTCAATAATTGGGTCTCATATCATCTATATATTGCAAATATGAAATTTACAAAACTTTAAAAACAAGTGTGGACCACGCAAAATTCACATGTATCTTTTACCTGCACATATATACATATCTAGTAATTAGCGTAGTTAATTGTTTATTTTTAATTGTCTATTAAAAAAACATTTATTTTAAAATGCCACGTAAGAATAAAAAAATTAAAAGAGATCATGAATGCCAAAAGTTTACATGTTTCTATTACCCACACATTTACATAACTAACAATTATGTGGTTAATTATAATTTATTTTAAAATTTTATGAAAAATATATTTATTTTAAAAACCCACATAAGAATAAATAAATAAAAGAGATCACGAATGCCAAAAATTTACATGCTTCTTTACCCATACATTTACATAACAAACAATTATGTGTGGTTAATAATTTATTTTAATTTTTTTATCAAAAAATATTAATTTAAAATGCTACATAGAAATAAAAAAAATAAAAGACATCACGAACAATGATGCCACAAAAATTAAATGTTTCTATTACTCACATACTTACGTAACTAACAATTATATGTGATTAATTTAAAAATAATTTTATGAAAATATTATTTATTTTAAAATGCCACATAGATATATATTTTTTTAAAAGAAATCTATAATTAATTCCATCAAAATGCAAATGTGATTAAAATATTTTAACACACATATTAAATTTTAGAAGATAAATAAAAATATCAAATTCATTCAACCACACATTTTATAATTATGTGTGACAAAATACCTATACATTATTATGTGTGGTAAATTTATATGTAGTTAAAACTTCAATTTCTTGTGGTGATAGGGTTACAATAATTATTATTGACTGGCGAGCGGCATATCTCCTGATATATTAGCCGCAGGTTACTCATATTATAATTGTATAACTTGGATAAATTCGGTCACTACTGAGTCATTAACACTCACTCCAAAGCTATTATATTTTTCAGGTTGATGATTTACTCGGGCGATGTGCGTGGTGACGTGTGATGACAGATTTTAAAGAGTTTTTATTATTTAGCTTTCGAGGTATTACTGTTAAATATTTTATATTTTAATAAAAAGGGGCGTCCTTTATTATTATTATTATTATTATTATTATTATTATTATTATTATTATTATTATTATTATTATATGAAAATTGGGGTGTGACAGAAAGGTTGCTATGATCACTCTTGCAGAGAAGTTGGCTGGAGATTCCTCTACGAGGAAAAAAAAAGTGAAGAGGGCACACCAAGGCTAGAGGCAAAGAAGGGAAAAATAATCATAAGCCATACCACTGGAAACAGGTTGTCCTGGCCCATTCCTACCTGAGGAATCATCAGGAGTAAAGCCATCCATTTTGAGTCTCTTAATGCCCTCAGCATAGAACAAGAGGTACACGGTTTATTTTATGCAATATGATGACTTTTCTTTATTGAATGGAACTGTATCATCTTTCCAATTTTGGTGCAAGAGTTTTTTTTCACTCTTTGAAGGTTAAGTCTGTGAATAAGTGTTTGGTGTTTATTTATGGTGTTTGGTTGCATGATTTTGTATGTTTCAATGGTATTTCCTAGTATTTTGATCTAGTTTATCTCTAGGTTTCGTGTGATTTTCTTCACCTATTGCTCTTATGGTGGAATAAGCCAAGTTTTGGAAAACTTGAGCTTTTGTAAGTAAAATCTTGATTTTTAGGTACTAAGGTGGCGTGGAGCGATGATAGGCCGGAAGAGATAAACCCGGAAGGAGAAGCAAGAACCCCGCGACGGCGCAACAGGTGACGCCGACAGACCCCGCGGCCGCGCGAGGGTGCTCTCGGCGGAGGCACCCCGCGGGCGCGCTCACTCCAGGACCTCCGCGGGTGCGCGGCACCCTGCGAGCGCGCGGGTCACCCTGTTCCTCCCGATCGACGCCAACAGTGCACTCGTTGCTCACCTCTTCTTGTGGCATCTTGACCAAATAGCACTTTCCTTATCTTCCCTCCTCATTTTGCATGTGGGTGTGAGACTCTTGAGCCACCCTAATCTAAGCAATAGGGAATAGGGATTAATTCACCCTAAACCTAGCTTTGGATTTTCCTTCCACAAAATCTTCCCCAAATCCCTCTCATTTAATGCTCCATCACCATCATCTTACCACCACCTTTCCTCTCTCCTACCACCATACCTCTCACCATATCTATCTATCACTTCTCTCTCTCTCTCTCTCTCTCTCTCTCTCTCTCTCTCTCTCTCTCTCTCTCTCTCTCCTACGTATCTCTCTCCCTCTTCCATGTGATCTCATATAGATATTTGAGGGATTTACTAGATAGAGGGGAGGATCATTCATCTCTCTCCCTACACACTACACATCATATCATCTTCTCCACCACTCTACCTCCATTCTCTCTTTACACACACTACACACACTAAATTTCTACACCACTTTCTCACTACTTTCACCATCTTCACTTTCACAAGAGGGAAGAGGAGATAAGGAAGAAGAAGGGGGCCAAGCCAAGCAAGAAGAAGAGAAGACGAGAAGGATCCTACGTCGAGCCATCCGCGAAAGCTACGCTCGAAAGAGGTGTCTCTTTGTAATTTCTTTATATTTCTTGGATGCTTGTGGAGGTTGTTCGAAACTCTTGAAAGACACGTAATATTGTAGAAGTTGTTGTTATTTGTATTTGATTTATGAGATGACTTTCTTCTATGATATTTGTGTTGTTTTGAGCATGTTTAGTGGCTAATCTCTCTATTAGGGGGTAGAGGATCGATGTGGTTTTGATCTATACTTGTTCTTGTTGATTTTTGTTGTTGGAATCGTGCTTTTTCATGTTTAGGTACTTGATCACTACTTGAACATTGATAGGATTTAGAGGAGTCTTGATTGTGAATCTAAACCCGGAAATTGGTTCCTTCGACATTAGGGGGACGGGGTTCCTAAGCCTAACATGTTAATCTTGCTTGTATGATATAGCTAAGAAAGGTTTAATGGATAGACGGTGACAGTAATTGAAGTTAAACTAATCGGAAGGGTCTATTGTATTTGTGAGAGTAACATTATCAACTTGAATAAAGCATAGTGATAAAACCATTGAGAGAATCTACACCCTAATACCTCAATCCAACTTATTTCCTCTAATCTTGATTTAATTTGTGTATTTGCATTTAATTATCTTGCTTAATTGTCTATTTTGAATTCCTAGCATAATCATCATCACACTCCCCCCTTGTTAGAATGTTTAGATTTTATTTTAGTTGTTTTGTTGAAAGCATGTGTAGCCTTTAGATAATTCCTTCCTATAAAGTCTTCCTTGAGAGATCGACTCGGGTTAAGCTTATTGCTTCTACAACTGACCCCGTCCAATTGCGGGTGTGGTCCTAAGTAGTCGTCTAGTGAGCATAAACCGGAAATATAAGTGTAAATTTGGACATAATAATTTTGGCGCCGTTGCCAGGGAAAGCTTTAGGTGAATTATCTTTTTGTGTTTGTTTTCGTATTTGTGCTTTTGTGTTTGTTTAGTGTTTGTGCTATTGTGTTGTTTTATTCTATTTGAAGTATTTGTGTTTTTGTGTGTTTTGTGTTGTCTCGTTGTTGTTTTGTTCTTGGTGTTTATTTTCTTTTGTTTTTCTTTAAGTCTTTAACTCTTTTTCCCTAGTTGCGTGTGATCCTTTTTCTTGTTTAAGTCTGTGTATGTAAGGTCAAAGATGTCTAAACATGAAGCTAGCCCTGTGTTCAAAAACATTCACAGACCAAGGAGGAGAGGAGCACCCAACTAGGAAGAGGAAAGTTCAAGTGAAGTTTACTCTTTGAGTAACGAAGCTTGAAATCAAGGCCAACTATGGGAGCACGGCTTTGAGCCGACCGTGCTCCATGATCCTCCATGATAATCTATTGAGGCTCTATCTAGCTCGGGACATTAAAATGAGCGCTACATGGGAGACAACCCATGATTTTACTGCTTTATTGTTTTGATTTTAGTTTTACCTATTTAGTATGTTTAAGTTTGTATTTTTGTTGTTGTCTCGTAGGACCAAGGAGTTGAGAGTGCCCAGCAGGGATTGAACTGATTGAAAAATGGCTAAGTTCAAGACTGCGGCGCGGCACCTGCGCATCTGCGGGAGGAGGCTCTCGGCCTGAAGACTCCGCAAGCGCGTCTGCACCTGCTGGCGCGGCCCCAAGGTTGAGCACAACGCGCCGCGAGCGCGGCACAGGTCGCGGACGTGTGCCTTGCTGCCACACCTGTACCGTGCACGCATGCGGCGCCCCTGACGCCATCCCCTACCACGAGCCAGTATCGCCACAAGCGCGCACCTTCTCTTGCCTACAAGTACTGGACTTCCCACGTCCGCGGCACCTCACCTTCTATAAATAAAGAGTCCAGTTCATCCCTACTCCTCACAAGTTCCGCGGCCGCCTCCACTACATTTTCAATCACCAGAGCAGTGAAGTTGTTTTATTTATTATTTTCCTATTTCTGTATTATTTTATTTGCTTGTTCGTCATTTGTTGTTCGTGTTGTTTTGTAGGAACTTGCGCCTGTTGCCGGTCTTCTACATTCTGTAATGTTTTCTCTTCCCTTTATTTCTTGCATTGAGGACAATGCATGATTTAAGTGTGGGGGGGGGGTGAACTTGTGTTTTTATGTCTTTATGATTACATTTTTGATTTTATGTTGAATTTTTAAAATAAAAAAATAAAATAAAAAATATTTTAAAATTATTATGTGTCATTTTTGTTTTGCTTTGTTTATGTTATGTTTTATTGGTGGATACCCGCACTTAGCATGATTTGTCTTATCTAATTGTCAAACTTGATTATTTGGAATATGAATCTTCAAGGGATTATTGCTAAGATGTTCATGTTGCATGAAATCATTCCCATTATTTCATTTTAGAATGCGAGTTGTCTTGAGAATGATTATATTTACATGATTTGTGTTGTGGGGTCTCATCCTCTAAGAATTTGAAGACTTGATTCATTCTCTTGTCAAATGTGTCAATTATGCTTGAAAAAAAAAATCATTCTCTCCTCTAACTTCCTATCATGTATTTTATATATAAAAAAAAGATATGAATGAAAAAAAAATGAATAAAATGTTATGTATGTTTTAATAAAGTGAGGATAATAAGGATTTCTGCTCCTCTAGTCGTCTAATTGACTATGAGCATGGGAAACCACACAAGGACACTAGGGATTTTATCCTTAAGGACTAAACCTTGTGAATTTTGATCCATATCCTCTTGTTTAATTGTTGTATTAAACGGGATTACACTTTGGATTCTACTCCTATCATGTGTGTCATTCCTTTGAATCTATCCATGATGAGTATGGGAAACCACGTTAGAAAGCTCGGTTTATCCCGATGATTTCACCTAACGAATTATATCCTTTGGGTGCATTCCTGTATTATTTTTGAATAAAGTGTGGGGGATTTAGTGAGAAGAATGTTCTATAGGAAAATTGTTGCATTTTGCTTTGAGAACAACTTGTCTACTTATTTTCATTGGACGAGCCACATGTCTTGTTTAATAAATGTTGTCATTCTCTCGATGATAAACTTTCAAGTTTGAAATAGTGTGGAATGTCCTATTGTGTATGATCTTCTTGGGGACAATTCCTTCTTGCTTCATATCTTAAATGATTTTGTTTGCTTGAGGACAAGCAAAGAGTTAAGTGTGGGGGAGTTGTTTAGTGTATATTTGTCCTATTTTATCATAGGCATTTTGTATCTTTAGTAGGTGTTTCTCCTTTATTTTTGTGTGATTTTTATGTTATTTCCTTCACTTTTGCTCTTTTGGTGAGTCGTGTAGATTTGCATAATATCTTGAGAAAATGGAGGATAAATGACTGCAAAATTTGAGGAATTCAAGATAATGGGAAGATAGAGAATCGAATAAGGAGTGCGTGGCAAGTTGAATCGGGTCAATCGGCCAACAAACGAGGGAGAACGAGCCAAAACCGTGGAAGTTGCCGAAGACAGATTTGTCAGGGTGCGTGACCGCGCGGGACGCGCGACCGCGCGACTTTCCTCTCGGCCAAGAGACCCCGCGAACGCGCGGACTCCCGCGGGCGCGCGGCCTTTAAGCCCCGCGGGCGTGCGGAGTGCGTTCCAGCCCAGTTTTTCACGCAGATTTTGTCCGATCTTTCCCTAACCACTACACCTTTTTGACTACCACCTCCCATCTCACCCACTCTCGATTCTTTCTCTCTCTCTCTCTCTCTCTCTTCAAATAAGAGGACTTCTCCCTAATTATAAAAGGAGGAGGCTTCTCCAACACATCATCCAACACACACACACACACCCATCTCTCATCTTTTCTTTCTCTCATTTCACCACTTCTTCTTTTTCACTTCTCTTCACCTTCATCACCACCACCGAGCCAAAGAAGGAAAAAGGAAGAGGAGAAGAGGCAAGAGGGCTAGAGCTCAAGGAGGAAGGCCCGAGAAGAGGAGCCCGACATCAAGCCATCCGCGGAAGCTAAGCTTGGTGGAGGGGCTCCGCTTTGATGATGGCCCAAGAAGAGGAATCCGACTTCAAGCCATCCGCGGAAGCTAAGCTTGGACGAGGAGGCTCCGATTTGGTATTTTCTTTCCTTTTTAGCTTTAGCCCATTTGTGGGGATTTGTCCCAAGACTCTCGAGACAACAAACAATATTGTATAAGTTGTATGGATTTTATCTTTTGGTTGTTGAATAAATGACTTTTATGATGTTTATGTTGTTTTGAGCATGGTGTTGGGTGAATTTCTACATTAGGGGATGGATAATTGATTTGGTTTTGATCTATGCTTGTTATAGTTGGTTGTGGTTGATGGAATTTGGGCTTGTTTATGTTGGGTGCTTGATCACCACTTTAACATTGCTAGGATTTAGAGGAAACTTGAATGTGACTCCAAATCCTGAAATTGGTTCCTTCAACGTCTTGCTCGTATGATATAGCTAAAAGAGGTTTAATGGATAGACGGTGACAGTAATTGAAGTTAAGCCTTTTGAGAGGGTCTATTGTACGTGTGAGATAATATGTTAATCTTGCTCATTTGATATAGCTAAAAGGGGCTTAATTGATAGACGGTGACAGTAATTGACATTAAGCCTTTTGAGAGGGTCTATTGAATGTGTAATTTTAGCATTACCAACTTGAACTAAGCATTAAGATAAGCCATTGAGAGAATTACACCCTAATGCTCTTCTCATAATCTTATCCTCTATCTTTGTGTTTGGTGGTGCAATTAGTTAATTTTACTTGCTTTAATTAGGTAGATTAGTGTAACTTTCCTTCCCCTTGTTTAGAATGTTTAGGATGTATTCATTTTATTGTGCTTGACAACAATTATGACATAGAAAGATAATCGCCCACATGAAGCTTTCCTCGAGAGACACGACCCGAGTTAGCTCACCGCCCTACAATCGACCCCGTCCTACTGTGGGTGTCCGGATCAAAGTAGTCTTGCGTGTGGAGTCAAATTCGGACACAACAATAAGCCTGTTATGTCTACTTAGATTATGTCTTTTAAATATTGAGAAAGTCTCTTTTTTTCTGTTGATGAACTTAATATGAGTTTGGGAATTGTGTCTTATTTGGACCTACAAGAGGATGAGTATGAGTCTACTGTGAGTGTTGTGCCTGTTGTGCCCGACTCCGTGGAGGAAGTAGATGTTAAATGGGTTGAGATAGGGGATGACACCATTTTCCAAAGTGGAGCCACAAAGGAGATTGAACAACGATACCACAAAGTGAACTCCATTTTCTTTATTGAGTAGATGTTTGAACAACGATGCCATGAGATTCTGCCATAAGGTGATTGCATATAGTTTCTATGGCAGAAATGATAGCTCTAATTTGATCACAAATCAAGAGTTATTCATTCTTTGGTGTATGGCTAACAAGATAAAAATTAATTTTGGCGATGTGGCCATTGAACATTTCAGAGACACCAAAAGTTACCCTAGGCATTGTATCTCTTGTGCCCAGTTGGTCACCTAGTTAGCTGTTAAATCTAAGTTGTTGGATTTGAGTACCATTGAGATGTTTTCCTTGCTTGTTGAATACTTTGATATCAATTGTTTCAAAAGAATGCAATATGTGGTTGGAGATGAGGAGGAGAAACTAGTTTTCTTTGTGCCGAGGACAGGCCCCTTGAGCATTTTGTTTCTATCTTTTGCAGGAACAAGTAGGAAGCTACCAAGTGGAATGGCACAACAAGGAGATAATGTTTTTGGAATGATCATGACAAGGTTGGAGAACATTGAGAATACCCTGCATCAGTCTGTAGTCCATAGATGCACGTCTGAGCAAGATTGAGAAAGCCCTCGCTGCCTACTTCAAACATGATGGGTTCACCTACCCAGCATTTGCCCCGAACTAACCTAGTTCAATTCATTTTCCTTAGATTAGTTTTTTTATTTGATGTGCTTTAGGTATCGCCCCCATTTTCCTACTTTGACTTAAGTAAAGTGTGTTGGTGGGGGTATTAGGAAAATTTATTTTCTTTTATGTTAATTCGGTTTCAACCACTTTACCTTAAGAAAAGTGTGTTGTTGGGTTGTTTTGTTCGTGTCAACATGCTTTTTTGTCATAACTTGGAAGCATGAAGCTTTTGTGGTATGGTCATTTAGTGGTGAAAATTTTCTGATCGAATCAGCATGCCCATACTAAAAACAAGTATGATGAATGAATTGAGCATGACCTGGTGAGGTTTGAGCCTAATGCTGATATTTCTATTATAGCTTGTTCTTTTCACTTGTGTTTTGCATTCTGTGTTTAGGATTTCTAGAACTTGCTTTTGTTTCGCTCTAGAATTAGAAAGTCTAAAATGTATTTGTAAATGATTTGGGAAGTTTCTTTCTTGATCCCACTTAGCCAAATGTGTTAACCACCCTGTAGCACTGCCTTCAACCCCTTTTAAGCCTTTAGAATGCCCTAGAAATTTATTGATAAACCTCATTATTTAAATCTAAGGCATCACATAAAAGAAAAGTAAATGGTCATTACTGGATGGTTTACAAAAATGAATGTGAAAGAAAGATATAAACAAGTGAGAATTATAAAAAAGAGAGGAAAAAAAAGTATGAAAAGTTCAGTGTAACTATAATAGAAAATCTTTTGATTTGAACAAACAAAATATGGGCGTGAGAAGTCTGAAAAGAAAGAGGGAATCCAGTGAATATATTAACTCAGTTCCTGGATGGTTTGCAAAAATGAATGTGAAAGAAAGAGATAAACAAGGAGGAACTATTAATAAAGAAGAAAAACGATAGAGATCTCTTTTTGTCTGAAAAGTTCATTGTACCCATAACAGAAAATAGTTTGATTTGAACAAACAAAATGGGGCGAAGGGGGAGTCCATTGAATGATCTTGTGATATTAACTCAATTCCCAAAGAAACCCTACCTAACCTAAAGCCTCATTACAACCTCTAAAGTCATATTGATTCTCATGCATTTTTGACACTTAAATGATGTAGAAGAAAGAGCAATTGCAAGCATATATAATGATCATTTTGAGCATAAACACTTCACCTAATACTATGTGAAGAGCGCATGGGAGGCATCTTGTTTGATCGATTCAATTTCTTGTTGAGATGTGTTGACTACGCAAATTTGTGGAAAGTTTGGTTGTTAAAACTTTGTGCCCACCAGGGTTGATGAATTACATGATGTGTGTGTCTTGTGAGTCTGTTTCTTTCATGTCCTTTTTTTTTCTTTTCTTTCTTTTTGGGCACTTCACACCCCATGCTTGAGGACAATCATACTTAAAGTGTGTGGATGTGATAAGTCCATTTATTTCATATTTTTCGGGTCTTTTAGTCTGTATAAATGTTCTTTTTATTTTCTTTTTAAATAAAAAAAGAACCAGGAATTGAATGACATATTGAGACTCGAATCTAGCAAAAGAGGCATTCTGGCCTATGAATAAAATGAAATATGAAATTGTACACCTCGTATGTGAAGTATCTGTTATGCAAATGTTCACAGTAAATTGCTAGAATGTTGTAGGATAATGTTCACAATAATGTACAAGAACGTTATTATGAACTTAATATAAAATGCAGAAAATAAAACAAATAAAGAGTTGGTAACCCTGTTCGATCAACTAATCTAGATCAGGGGGACTTGTCAAGTCTGTGAGAAATAATTCACTACTCCGATGCAATGTTTATTTAGGATATTACACGTAGCTGACCTCCCGTCACTCGACACCCGTTCTACCCGTACACCCTCTTTGGATAAATTGAATTGTGAGATCCCCTCACAACCTAGACTTTTTCTATCTAGTTCCCATATGTATTATTTCTCGAGAAATCTTTTGACAATGTATGAGAAATGTTTCAATACACAATGACTAGAACACTATTCTCTAGTCTAAACTGACAACCAAAACCTTATGTGGCTCAAATAGAGCTCTTGCGAAAACTATCTAGTTATGTTCTCTTAGTGTATTCAGTGTGTTTCGGTATATCTAACAAGTTCTCAGGCTATTTATAAGATAAAGATATAGCCTTAACATGGGAATTAGAAGTCCTAATCCTATTAGATATCAAATAAGGAAATTTCCTTAAATAGACAAACTCTTGATCCGTGGACAGCCTTGTTAGAACTCTTACATCTTTAGATTTCTGTCTTATCTTCAATCACGTGCTCTCTAACTGATTAGGACATCTTCTAGAACGATATTGAATCTCTTCTTGGTTGGTAAACTTCAAATAACTTCACCGATCTTGGAAAAAAATATCTGGACAAAAGATGTTCATACAAACGTTTACGAACGTTGTAATGAATATTGTTGATCTTGAATCTTCACATCAAGTAGCACAATGGAATGTCTTCTATGTTCACAAACTGACTTCTGGCTATCACTCAAGCTAGCTGGCAGTACTCAATGTGTTGAACAATCTCTGTTGTACCTCGATGCATAACAGTCTTCATCTTCATCTCAATCCTATCTTCATGCTTGAGTTGTCTTCATGAAGTTCAGATCACGTTCTTGTATATCCTTACAAATGTTATCCAGAACAGCAAGTGTACTTGGAAAAACCAAATACTTAGTGATGATTCTATGCCATAAAGATAAATGACAATCAATCATTATAGCAAGTGCAGAGTATAACACTTGATAAACATGCTTAATGCAAATAGCACTAACAAAACAGATAAAATTGGAACTTGGAAACTTCATCAGCAAGATCTGAACAAAGAAAAATGGTGTGACCATATCAGACAGGGATCAAGCTGAGCAGAAGATGTCGTGCTCATAATACTGACACAGATTCAGAATGAAAGGCTGTTATGATGGATAAGGTGAGCTGAAGATATGATTAAGGTAGAAGATTATCCACTTGAAATAGAGCGAGATCCCTGGAAATTCAGGATTTACTTCAACAACCTGGAGATAAGGCCTATCCATCTAAATTGATACGGGCATAGGAGATACGGCAGACTATTGAAAACTCCCACCTTTGGGGGGGGAGGATTTGATTCAAAATGTTGCTCTATTTAAACAAGTTTTTAATTTGAAAAACAGACACACAACTACTATATATTGTACTTTAATTTATGTAAGTTATTTTTTGCATTTAGCTAATTCGGTAGCAAGAACAATCTTGGGCCTTATGCCCACAGGAAGTAGGTTTTACATTTGAATGTTTTTAATGTTCAATGTTGGTGTTAAGCACCTTTCATTTTAATTCCAGTAAGTCATCTATCTTTATCATGTCTTTAAGTTATTCATTTTCAATTCTTTACAGTAGGAGTAGCTAGATCTCTACTATGTGGTTTGAACGAGAGATGAAAGTTTAGCATGCACTTAAGTATTCATGAGCCCGTATGGGAATAATACTGTATGAATAAGTTTTTGCCGAGTTTTGTACTTGTTCCAAGTGATAGTGTATTTAATATGGCTAATGTGGATGATCACACTTTAGTTATAATATGCACGATAAGGTTAAATGGATTGATGAATCATGACCATGTGTTAATCCAATAGTAACTGAGAACTCCGTGGGTTATTGTGGGCACACGAGGAATCAGTAAACATAACAAACTTGAGTTCGTCTAGGGTACAAGGCTTTCTATCATTTACATCTCTTAGGGAAACCGGGAGGGGTGGTAGGTTAGAGATTTAATCGACGAGGAATCACTTTTAAATCTAATTTGAAAGGATGAATAATGAGACATAACGAGGAATCTGGTCTCCATAATCGGTTGACTTAATCATGTAGGAAAATCAATGTGCCCATGATCGAGTGAGTGTGATTCAAACTAGATTTTAGTTTAAATTTCAGAACCTTTTGTTATTTGGTATTTCTCTTATTTACTTTTGCAGATTCAAATTCCAGATGTTGTGACCATGATACTAAAAACCCTTTTGTGATTGGTGACTGAAAATAAGATGGCATCAGCTCTCTGTGGGATTGACCTTTACTCACAGCTAGCTACGCTCTCTGTGGGCACAGAAGAATATAAATTTATTTTGATCGTGAAACAATCGCGTATCAACGCCTAAAAGATAATGGTTTTAAAGAGTTGTCTATTTCATTTCAAGAATTGCGCCCAAAATCCAAAAAACATAACATAATTTCTAAATTATAAAAATAACCTCGTCTTCATTAAGTTCTCAATATTACAAACTATTCCACCTTACTTTGACTAACACATTAACTAAATTGTAGCCATTAAATCTAATCAAATCTAGAGATTGGATTAGTTCCTAAGTTCCCAGATGGGGATTGTGTGCCTATTATTTTTATTTTTATTTTATAGAATATTGTTAATATAGTTTTTTGGTATAATAGTAGCTACCTACACATTTTTACCTTATTTAGTATGTTCAATGAGATATTGTGTGTTAGACTTAGAAAAGGGGACACTAACTTATACCTTATGATCACTAATCTTAATTAACCTATTGTTCTTGTGTAACATTATCAATTATTATGTAAATTTGCCTAATGTTCTTGGTTTTAGCTGGAATTTTTAATTAAGATTTAAAAGAATACCATTAAGCCAAGAGGCCTTAATTAAATACATTGATATGATCCCCTACTCAACTATAGGTGAATTTCAAAGTTAATTTGAGGCAATGACTACAAGAAAATGTCAAACAACTCGAGGCTTGATTCCTGTCGTCAATTTAATGGACGACGAAATGATGGTGGAAAACGTTCATCTCCCGATTCCGGCAGCTAAAAAGAAGGTGATAGAAAATTTCCTTTGCAACATTTGTCGACGGAAATTTTTGTTGTCGTATTCTGTCATGTGATATGATAGCCAAGGGTTGGCAACCGAAAAAAATCGGAAAAAATGGCAACAGAATATGGCGTCACCTTTCCCATAAAACTATATATATATAATAAAAGATCATAAAACTATATATATATATATAATAGTACATCATAACATAAAATTAATATAAACATATACTACCTCCGTCCCAATAGTAAGGTGTCTTATTTGGCTGTTCCAATAGCAAGGTCCACTTCCAAATATGGAAATAATTAATGTTAACATCAAAGTGGACCCCACTTACTTTATATTACTTTTTATTATAATACTCCTTAAAAAAATGGACCCCACCTACTTTATCCACTACTTAACCAACTAATCCATTTCTCCTTAATCTCCGTGCCCAATAGCAAGTGGACCTTGTTATTGGGACGGAGGTAGTAATATGTAAGTAAAAGTGTTTCATAACATAAAAAGTGTAGCATAATAGTAGTAATAATGTATCAAACCATACAAATATAAATAGTGAATCCGACCCGCCATCAGGCCCTCTGGATCCGTCACTAGTACTACCCGACTGCTAACTGAGAAGCCTCTCTAGAAGAGACTTCATACTGCTCTGCTTCTCCAACATTTGTTGCACAATAGTTTGCTGCGCACTGAGCTTCCAATCCATCTGTGCCTGCATCTCAGCCAGTCTCGCATCGAGCTCTCATTCGGTGTACAATGAACCTGATCCTTGGCTCGATAATGAGGATCTTTTCAGCTCCAAAAGTATAACGAAAATGGTCCATCGCCTAATTTTCAGAAAATAAAATTAATTTTGAAAAAAAATATAAGGCGACGGAAACGGTGCGTCGCTTTCTTATTTGGAAAAAAAATTATAAAAAAAGGCGACAGAACTTGTCTGGCGCCATATTTTTCAGAAAAATAAAATTAATTACAAAATAAAAAAATTATAAGGCGGTGGAAAATTTCTGTCGCCATATTTTTAGGAAAAAAATTAATTATAAAAAATAAGGCAACGGAAACGGTCCGTCGCCCGATATGGTGACGGAGTTTCCATCGCCAATTCCGTCGCCCGTATTGACAAAATGGATTATGTGACCAATTCCGTCACCTGTTTTGTGTTTTCTTGTAGTGAATAATAAAATGTTGATTAAAATTATTTATTCGCCAAATATTTTCTCTTTCTAAGAGTTATAAATAGGGTGATCATTTCTAATAGGCATGTGTGAGGATATAGGAACTAACAAGTTCCACACATTTTGATTTTGATGATAAAAAGACGGTGACATATTTATAAATGAGTTGGACTTTCATATACAAGTCTGAAATAAGACCTATGTCAAATTGGCTAGCCCATAGACATTTGGATCGGCTTAGCTTTAATCCACAAAAAAGGGCATCTCTGTTACAACCCATAAAACAAATGCGAAGCTCGTCATCGCCTCTCAACTAAGGGGCTCGTCGACTATGATCCATCATGAAGGCAAGGTCATCGTGGTTGCCTTCGCTCAACCACCGCACCGTAAAGAGCAGGTCATCTTCGCCGATGAGCAACTGTAAGTACAAAGGTCACGTACACTCAAGTTCAACAAAAAATCTCAGCAACTACCTTCGCTCACGTTAGGTAAACTCAACTTAATTAATTTCACAACATTATTGAAGATAATTTCATACAATTTATGTGGAAATTTTGATTTTCTATTTTTATATTTACTAGAAACAACACTTAATAAAATGGACGAGCAAGCTTGATACGATCCGGACAAATGACCTAGGATGATAATAACAACGTAGCGGAAGACTTAGGATGCAAAACACGTCAACAAAATGAAGGGCTTCAATTCAACTCGATAAACATATGAAATTAGACAATCTAGACAATTAAAATACCTAGATAATGACAATAACTATGTAACACAAAACTAACGAAAGGAAGACTGAAAAGGGGGTGAATAAAGGCTGGAAATTGGTAAGGTTTCATGTGTGGAGGCTTAGTAAAGAAGGGTTCGGAGTAGGTAGGATATGTTAGGGTTGTAATGGACTTACGGTTTGAATGGAACGATGATGATCTCGAACTTGGGCTGAATTGATGACAAACGTTGATGAAGAGGTTGATGTCGTCTATGGCGTGGATGGATGGTGATGTTGTGGTGAATCACAACCTGATAGCCTCCTTGAATCTCGAACGTATCCAAGGTTGAAATCTCTAAGTTGATCTTCGATTAGCGAATACCGGTTAATCCCTGAAGTGGATTAAGTAATACCCTTGAATAAGACTTAAAGTTGTTAGGCTCTAAGAATATTGTTTTGTATCTAAAACAACAAACGAATAAAAGATAGGTTAAGACACAATTGTATGCAAAAGCAAAATTCTTCAATAATGTCTAAACTAACAATGAAACAAAGATCCCCTATTTATAAGTCTCATAGGGCATGAAAATACTAGTCTAAAGGCCCTAAAAATCTGATCCAAATTGATCTCTAACTATATTAGGAAGTTTCCTAAGTTAGAATTCTATTCAAGGTAGGAAATTGCCTTAAATACAATTCTAGTCAACTTGGACTCAATTAAATTCGAAAATTACAATAATTAAATAACAAAAACTAGACTCAAATAATTAATTACTATGGTCTAAAATAATTAATTAAAATAACTAAGATAATTCGAAACCCCACAAAGTGTCAAAAGGGTTCGAATTCTCGGATGCCTCTGGCAGATAAGACATGGTCACGCCTTATCGCCATAACCTCCTGGGTTGGCATCAAATTTGAATCTTCAAGTTTTCACCCAAAATTGCTTCAATTCACCAAAGTTTGATCCTTATCTTCAATTGAAATCATAGTGATGATCTTGGGGCTGCTTTGGACATTCACTTCTTCCTCGAGCTTCTTTCGTACATAACCTTGCAAATAACCTTGAAGTTGCTTAGCTCGTACCCTTGTAACTGGGCCTCTAATTTGCAACTTCGGGTTTAAATCTTCATTGCTATGCACAATCTCATCATTCCCCTCTGCTGAAAAGAATTCGTCCTCGAATTTGGCTCATCATCTTGGTCGAATTCATCTGCATCAAAGGGAGATAAATCAGCAACGTTAAAAGTGGAGGAACACTTATACTCACCAGGTAAGTCAATGTGATATGCATTGTTATTGACTCGGCTCAAAATGGTGAATGGACCATCTCCTCTTGGTGATAATTTTGACTTCCTCAAATTGAGAAATCGGTCGGGACTCAGATGAATCCAAACTCGATCACCGGGCTGGAAAACAACTCGCTTGCGCCGTGTGTTGCGATCGGCGGTAATCTTGGCACCTTTGTGCTCGATCCGGGCTCGGACCTTCTCATGCATCTCCTTGATGAAATCAGCTCTCTTCAATCCTTTAACACTCGTTAGATGCTCAACGAGTAAAGGAATCAAATCATTAGGCGTTAGTAGATTAAAACCATAAACAACCTCAAATGGAGACATGTTAGTAGAAGAATGAATAACACGATTATAAGCAAACTCAGCATAAGGTAAACATTATTCCCATGACTTCACATTATTCTTAATTAAAGACCTAAGCAAAGTACCTAATGTACAATTCACAACCTCAATTTGACCATCGGTTTGTGGATGACATGCAGTAGAAAACAACAGCTTAGTCCCTAATTTTCCCCATAAAACGCGTCAAAAATGTCCTAAGAATTTAGAATCCCTATCACTAACAGTAGTTCTAGGAATGCCATGCAATCTAACAACATGAATAAAGAACAAATTGTCTATGTGAACTGCATCATCGGTTTTCCTACATGCAATGAAATGCGCCATCTTAGAAAACCTATCAACTACAACAAACTCAGAATCTTTACCCGATCTAGACCTAGGCAATCCTAAAATGAAATCCATAGATAAATCAATCCAAGGGCTAGATGGAGCAGGTAAAGGCGTGTATAAACCAAAAGGATGCGAAGTAGACTTAGACTTATGACAAGTAACACATCTACTACACATGCGTTTAACATCACGTTTCATATGCGGCCAAAAGAAATGCTCATGCAACAAGGATAATGTCTTATGCACACAAAAATGTCCCATTAATCATCCCGCATGCGATTCTAAAACAAGTAGCTCCGCATAGAATAAGTAGGAATGTACAACTTAGACTCTTTAAACAAGAACCCATCATACACATAAAAACCATCAAAAGACTTTATATTTTTCGAACACTTCTCATAAATGGACGAGAAAAATGGGTCTGACTCATACAAAGACTTAAGGGACTCAAAACCAAGCATCTTAGCATGCATTAGATTAAGCAACGTGTACCTTCGAGAGAGGGTATCGGCGACGACGTTGTCTTCTCATTTCTTGTACTTGATAACGTATGGAAATGACTCGATGAACTCGACCCATCTCGCATGCCGTTTGTTCAAGTAGCTTTGACCCTTCAAATGCTTCAAGCTCTCATGATCCGTATGAATGACAAACTCCTTGGGCTACAAATAGTGATGCCATGTGTGGCATGCTTCAAAGTGTATAGCTCTTTATCGTACGTCGAATACCTAAGTGTGGCGCCGTTGAGCTTTTCACTGAAGTAAGCTACGGGCCATTTTTTCTGCATCAAAACAGCACCAATACCTATCCCAGAGGCATCACACTCGATCTCAAAAGTTTTGAAAAAATCCGGTAAACATAAAACAGGAGCACAACACAATAAAGACTTCAAAGTATTAAATGCATGCTCTTGTTGTTTACCCCATTCAAACTTACGATCCTTCTTACTTATCTCAGTAAGAGGCGCGGCAATGCTAGAGAAATCACGCACAAAGTGACGATAAAATCCGACAAGGCCGTGAAAGGATCGAACTTCAGACATGGTTTTGGGCATTAGCCATTCCTCAATCACTATGATTTTGGAATGATCAACCTCAATACCTCTAGAACTCACAACAAAGCCTAAGAATACTACTTCATTCAAGCAAAAAGAACACTTAGACATGTTGCCATACAAACGAGCATCTCTCAAAAGCATAAATACGCGCATAAGATGATCTAGGTGCGCCTGTGCACTGTGACTGTATATCAGGATATCATCAAAATAAACAACAACATATTTCTCAATAACATCATGTAAAACATGGTTCATCAATCTCATAAATGTGCTCGGTGCATTTGTGAGACCAAAAGGCATTACCAACCATTCATACAATCCATGCTTAGTCTTAAAAGCAGTTTTCCATTCATCACCCTCATGCATACGAACTTGAAAGTAACCAGATCGCAAATCAATCTTAGAGAAAATTTTCGATCCACTTAGTTCATCTAGCATATCATCAAGTCTAGAAATGGGAAAATGATACTTAACTGTGACCTAGGATGATAATAACAACGTAGCGGAAGACCTAGGATGCGAAACACATCAACTAAATGAAGGGCTTCAATCCGACTCGATAAACAAACGAAATTAGACAATCTAGACAATTAAAATACCTAGATAATGACAATAACTATGTAACACAAAACTAACGAAAGGAATACTGAAAAGGGGGTGAATAAAGGCTGGAAATTGGTAAGGTTTCGTGTGTGGAGGCTTAGTGAAGAAGGGTTCGGAGTAGGTAGGATATGTTAGGGTTGTAATGGACTTACGGTTTGAATGGAACGATGATGATCTCGAACTTGGGCTGAATTGATGACGAACGTTGATGAAGAGGTTGACGTCGTGTATGGCGTGGATGGATGGTGACATTGTGGTGAATCACAACCCGATAGCCTCCTTGAATCTCGAACGTATCCAAGGTTGAAATCTCTAAGTTGATCTTCGATTAGCGAATACTGGTTAATCCCTCAAGTGGATTAAGCAATACCCTTGAATAAGACTTAAAGTTGCTAGGCTCTAAGAATATTATTTTGTATCTAAAACAACAAACGAATAAAAGATAGGTTGAGACACAATTGTATGCAAAAGCAAAATTCTTCAATAATGACTAAATTAACAATGAAACAAAGATCCCCTATTTATAAGTCTCATAGGGCACGAAAATACTAGTCTAAAGGCCCTAAAAATCTGATCCAAATTGATCTCCAACTATACTAGGAAGTTTCCTGAGCTAGAATTCTATTCAAGGTAGGAAACTGCCTTAAATACAATTCTAGTCAACTTGGACTCAATTAAATTCGAAAATTACAATAATTAAATAACAAAAACTGGACTCAAATAATTAATTACTATGGTCTAAAATAATTAATTAAAATAACTAAGATAATTCGAAACCCCACAAAGTGTCAAAAGGGTTCGAATTCTCGGATGCCTCTGGCAGATAAGACATGGTCACGCCTTATTCGCCATAACCTCCTGGATTGGCATCAAATTTGAATCTTCAAGTTTTCGTCCAAAATTGCTTCAATTCACCAAAGTTTGATCCTTATCTTCAATTGAAAGCATAGTGATGATCTTGGGGCTGCTTTGGACATTCACTTCTTCCTCGAGCTTCTTTCGTACATAACCTTACAAATAACATTGAAGTTGCTTAGCTCGTAACCTTGTAACTGGACCTCTAATTTGCAACTCCAGATTTAAACCTTCATTGCTATGCACGATCTCATCAAAGCTATAGTCATACTTGATAAATCTAGGGATGAGTATGATGACTATTGCTGAAAATGAGCAGAGTAAAAAGAATCTTAATTTATATTTTAAAACTTCAACATCTGCGATACTTTATTTTGTACTCTATGTTATTTTTTATGCAATATAAATGATAGTGTTGCGGAAAATTAACTAGGTATGTCGTACTTGATAAATTTTGGATGCGCATCATGAACCTAATGTGGAAAACGCTGTGTTACAATTGATTTAAAGAGGTAAAAAAAATCTTAATTTATATTTTAAGACTTCAACATCTATAATTGTAACACCCCGAAAAAAAAATAGTATTATTTTATAGTTAGAAATTTTATGAAATTAGAACCCAAATCATTATGGCTAGTTAATTATGGGCTTAGAGGCACCATAAGACTAAAAAAAAAAGTCTCGACCTTAGTTGAGTTTTCTAATTAATATTAGATTCCATAAAAAAAAATAGATGCTAATGGGATCATTTTGATACCAAGATCATTCAAATCGGACTTTATTTGGCATTCCACCGGAATTTATTTTATTTAACAATTTGAACCCAAAATTTTTATTCTAGCACAATAAATCTAATTTTTTTTTTTCGAACCAATTCACTATCTCCAGCCAATTAATTACAATATATCTATCTTATAAACTCATGCAGGTGTGTGGGACCATTTAGATTATATAAAAGAAAGCATTTAACTATAATTAATCATTTTAGGAGATGATTAGTCATAACTAATTAAATTCCTCCGTCTATATGTATTGGCTATGTGGATTTGGTTTGTGGGTGTCCAAGTGTCAATAACATTATGTGTGTTTATTAATAGATCATATAGGTTAGCTTAGTCATATATAGGTTAGCTTAGTCATATATAGGTATACGTGTAATAGGGGTGTATGTATACTATATGTTAAGGATAAGCTATAGTGGAAGGTTAGAAAAATAGAAATAAAAATAAAAATAAAAGAAAAAAAAACGGAAAAGCGAGGCAAGGGCAGAGGTGAGTTCCTCATCACGAAAGTTTTTCTTTCGATTTAATTATAATCATTCTGACAGTTCAAATTTTATTATATCTATATGTTATCCTAAATTTCTTGTTCAAATGTTATCTTCGTCGGTTCCACACTTATTTATTCTCTCTTAATGTTAGTTTAACTTCATGAAAAAAAAATTAAGATTGTTATAAAATGCAATTAAGTTATATAATTTCCAAATGTTACATTTTGCAAAGAAATTCTAAATATTATAATTCACCCCTAAGTGTTAAATAGAGCTTCTTAGTTATTGAATTGAGTTCAATTCATCTTTATCCATTCAATTTGGTTCTGTAAGTTCGATAAATTCTCAAATAGAATCACTAATTTGATTCAATCCGTCAAATGCGTATTATTCGTCCATTTGACTCTATTTCAATTCCAAGCGATCCCAAAGCATAGGAAAACCCTAATTAAGTTATTTAGGACTTAAGTTATTATCTTTATGACCTATTTGGGGATTCTAAGTTAGAATTCCAATTTTGTAGGTCGAGACGATCGGAGAGCATAGTTCGAACCAATTCACTATCTCCAGCCAATTAATTATAATATATCTATCTTATAAACTCATGCAGGTGTGTGGGACCATTTAGATTATATAAAAGAAAGCATTTAACTATAATTAATCATTTTAGGAGATGATTAGTCATAACTAATTAAATTCCTCCGTCTATATGTATTGGCTATGTGGATTTGGTTTGTGGGTGTCCAAGTGTCAATAACATTACGTGTGTTTATTAATAGATCATATAGGTTAGCTTAGTCATATATAGGTTAGCTTAGTCATATATAGGTATACGTGTAATAGGGGTGTATGTATACTATATGTTAAGGATAAGCTATAGTGGAAGGTTAGAAAAATAGAAATAAAAATAAAAATAAAAGAAAAAAAAACGGAAAAGCGAGGCAAGGGCAGAGGTGAGTTCCTCATCACGAAAGTTTTTCTTTCGATTTAATTATAATCATTCTGACAGTTCAAATTTTATTATATCTATATGTTATCCTAAATTTCTTGTTCAAATGTTATCTTCGTCGGTTCCACACTTATTTATTCTCTCTTAATGTTAGTTTAACTTCATGAAAAAAAAAATTAAGATTGTTATAAAATGCAATTAAGTTATATAATTTCCAAATGTTACATTTTGCAAAGAAATTCTAAATATTATAATTCACCCCTAAGTGTTAAATAGAGCTTCTTAGTTATTGAATTGAGTTCAATTCATCTTTATCCATTCAATTTGGTTCTGTAAGTTCGATAAATTCTCAAATAGAATCACTAATTTGATTCAATCCGTCAAATGCGTATTATTCGTCCATTTGACTCTATTTCAATTCCAAGCGATCCCAAAGCATAGGAAAACCCTAATTAAGTTATTTAGGACTTAAGTTATTATCTTTATGACCTATTTGGGGATTCTAAGTTAGAATTCCAATTTTGTAGGTCGAGACGATCGGAGAGCATAGTAGCATTTTACGCATAAACTACACTGCATATTGAGATCATCAAGGTGGGTTTTTCTATAACTCACAACTATATTTTAAATTCGTCCATGAAAAGCATGTTAAATGTTTTAATAGCATTGTTTACGCAATGATTGGATGTTATGAGACTTCATGCATAGAGGAATTCTGACTTACAAGCAAGACGGTTTACTTTGTGACTAAATGTCTAGATAAGTAACCGTAAAGTATCATGTGATCACATTGGGTCTCTCATCCAATGAAGAAGAGTAAACTTTGTTATAAAGAATGGTTATTATTGATTTTAAAGCATGAAAGTATGACTTGGACGAATATTAATGTCCACTGAGTGTTTTCTGGCACTCAACCCAAATATTTTTCAAATGTTTTCAGGTCCTGGAGATCGAGCTGGTTGACGATGAGCTGATGGGATGGGTTTGATGGTTGACCTTATGTGGTTTTTGCTTAAAACCATCTTTAAACTTATGTTTGTATATTAAATATTAAATGCTTTCGTTGATACTCTGCAAAATCTTTAAGTTAGAAAGTTGTTGACCCCCGTAGTCAATTTTGACTGTATATACAAATATATTGAATATATATATGGGTTGACGGTGGTGCTTTTAAATGTGTGTCCTGTTTGGCTATATATATTTCTTGTTAACAGGTCATTTGGTTATGTGTGAGTTTGTGATTTCGAAAAACCTTGTTGAAAGTTGACTTTGAAAGCACCTGAGTGTGTAGTTCGTACATTTTTAAGTTGAGGTGCTACCCATTTACAAATTATTTATAAAATATTATTATTATTTTTGAAAATTATTTATCACGTAAGCATGTACGTATGTTTTTGGTGACGTCTTGGTCTTAGTGGGACTGGGGCGTTACAGGTGGTATCAGAGTAGGTCTACGTGATTGTAGGCCTGTGATGTTTTCAAAATTAAAATGTTTTGAGTAATGTGTTATTGAAATGGTTACCCATAACCCAGCAGCTATCGTCTTAACCGAGCTTACTCCGGGAAGGTACTAAAGTTCATGTTTTGAATTTCTTTAGTGCTCTTATGAAAAGTATATGTATGTAATTGTATGCATGATATACAAATACAAGTGATCTCAGTGTACATGTGATTTAAAGCATGGTGAAAAGTATGATTTATAAAGCCTTGTGAAAGTTATGTTTTACAAAGCATGGTTATCAGTGTTTTCATGTCAAATCCATTTGATGCATAAACATCATCTGAGCTAGTTTTAGATCAGAACTTAGCTGGGATTTGAACATAGATGCACTGAACATAAGTACCTAGTTTGACTTTAGAGCTTCTTTAGCTCACTGGAATCTATGATCTACGAATCTAAGTGTGCTCTATCATTGCCTTAGAATCTTGTAAGAGTTTTGATGATCAAAAGAATCTGATGTATGAAATACGTGTATAGGATACCGCCAAGACGTCAAAATAATCAGGCTCAAAATCCTCCACAAGAAGATACAGCACGTGTTATCGCACAGTTCCGAACATACCAACCTCCGACCTTTAACGGTCAAGGTGAACCGACTGAGGCTGAAGAATGGCTACGAATGATGGAACGCACATTCGCGTACATGGTGTGTACCGACTCTCAGCGCATTGCATGTACAATCTTCCAGCTCACTGGTGATGCGGATCATTGGTGGGAAACGCATAGGAGGTCGATGACGCCTGAACAATTTGCGAATATGACTTGGGAGGATTTCAAGCAAGCTGTTATGCGGAAGTTTGTTCCCATGTGTTATCGAGATCAGAAAGAAACTGAGTTCTTACAATTAACTCAGGGAAATATGACCGTGAATGATTATGAACGGAAATTCAATCAGCTGTCTAGATATGCTCCACACCTGACAGACACTGATGAGAAAAAAGCACATAGATTTAAAAGAGGCTTACGAACTGAGATTAGTAGTATCATAGCGGGGCGCGGCATGGCCACATATGCTGAAACTCTTGAACGAGCTCAAGATGTGGAATCCTCACTTCGCAAGAATGAGAACAAGGTTGATGAGCCGAATGGGAAAAGAAAATGGAATGATAACAAGAATAAGGGTCGCAGTTTCGACAAAAAGGCTAGGATGGGAGGAGGATCAAATTCCAAAGCACAACAAGAAAAACCATTATGTCGAACTTGTGGAAAGAAACATAATGGTGAATGTATGAAGGGAAGGAATATGTGCTATAGGTGCTGGCAACCAGGACATATGGCATATAATTACCCAATCAATAAGGAGAAAGAAGTGGCTAGGCCAGGTCAACCTCCGGCAAGAAATGCTCAAGCCTTTGCTCTCAATCGACAAGATGCTGCATGTGAGCCTGGAAATATGGCAGGTATGATTAGTATATCAAATGTGCCTGTACTTGCATTATTTGACACTGGAGCTTCGCATTCATTTATATCTGCCGCACTATGCTCTAAGTTAAAATTAATGAAGGAAAAACTTAGTGAGGCCTTAGAAGTAAGTATACCTTCGGGGAGGATCTTAATTGCTGATCAAATATGCAAAAATATAGATTTAAACTTTGGGTATAAATCACTAAGTGCAGATCTACATATCTTAGACTTGAGAGACTTTGATATTATCCTTGGAATGGATTGGCTAGAAGCTAACCATGCCACAATTAAGTGTCTTGAAAAAGAGCTAATCTTCTAAAGACCGGAAGAACCGGAATTCACTTTTCATGGATCAAAGTTGGGAACTAGGGTAAGAGTTATTTCCGCAATGAAAGCAATGAAGATGCTTAGAAGAGAGAAATGTGAATCGTTCTTAGTGAGTTTGATAATGAACAAGTCAGAAAAGGTGATAATTGATGATGTACCTATGGTGCGGGATTATAAAGACGTGTTTCCAGAGGACTTGCCAGGTCTGCCTCCAGACAGACAGGTTGAGTTTACAATAGACTTGCTACCGGGAGCTACTCCAGTATCAAGAGCGCCGTATCGCATGGCACCAAAGGAGTTAGAGGAATTAAAGGTTCAACTACAGGAACTCTTAGATAAGGGTTATATTCAACCCAGCGTCTCACCGTGGGGAGCACCTCTGTTGTTTGTTAAGAAGAAAGATGGAACACTCCGAATGTGCATAGACTACAGAGAGTTGAATAAGTTAACTATCAAGAATAAATATCCACTTCCCAGAATTGATGACTTATTCGACCAATTGAGGGGAGCAGGAGTATTTTCCAAGATTGATTTAAGGTCTGGATATCATCAGCTTAAAATTCAGAAGGAAGATATACCCAAGACTGCATTTCGTACACGCTATGGTCACTATGAGTTTATAGTGATGCCTTTTGGTCTTAGCAATGCACCTGCAGTTTTTATGGGTTTAATGAATCGAGTTTTCCACCCATATCTGGATAGATTTGTAATCGTCTTCATCGACGATATACTGATATATTCCAAAAATGAAGGACAACACATTGAGCATTTGAAAATTGTGCTAGACACACTACGAAGGGAAAGACTTTATGCCAAATTCAGCAAATGTGAATTTTGGCTAAAAGAAGTGGTGTTTTTGGGACACATTGTCTCAGATCAGGGCATTAAAGTGGATCCTGCCAAGGTGAATGCAGTTAGTGAATGGAAAACCCCGACAAGCGTACATGAGATACGTAGTTTCTTGGGTCTAGCTGGGTACTATAGAAGATTCATTGAAGGATTTTCGAAGATAGCAAGGCCTATGACCCAACTATTGAAAAAGGAGAATAAATTCAAATGGACTGATGATTGTGAGAAAAGCTTCCAAGAATTGAAAAAGAGGCTAGTCACTGCACCAGTACTAGCTATACCAGAAGAATCTGAAGGGTTCGTGGTTTTCACGGACGCATCAAAGCAGGGTTTAGGTTGTGTTCTGATGCAAAATGGAAAGGTGATTGCTTATGCGTCACGTCAGTTGAAGCCACATGAGAATAACTACCCGACACATGATTTGGAATTGGCCGCCGTGGTGCATGCATTGAAAATTTGGAGACACTATTTATATGGTGGAAAAAGTGTGATTTACTCAGATCACAAAAGCTTAAAATATCTGTTTGAGCAGAAAGAGCTTAACATGAGGCAAAGAAGATGGTTAGAGCTGGTCAAAGATTATGACTGTTCCATCCAATACCATCCAGGGAAGGCAAATGTTGTTGCTGATGCCCTAAGCAGGAAGAATCGAGTAGAATTGAGTTACCTGATAACTCAACAAGAACACATCGTCAGGGACTTTGCTAAACTTAGCATTGAAATTATAACTCCTCCAGATAGCATAAGTGTGCATATAACAACGATGGTAATGAAGCCTAGCCTGCGAGGCCGAATCGTTGAAGCTCAACAAAAGGATGTCTATCTCGAGAAGATAAAAGGAAGAATAGGTCAAGGAGCCCCAAAAGAATTCATAGTCGCAGATGACAAAGCATTGATGTACGAAAATAGAATTTGTGTGCCACGGAATGAAGAATTGATAAGGGAAATTTTAGATGAAGCTCATTGCACACCTTACACTGCTCGTCCAGGGAGTACTAAAATGTATAGAGATTTGAGAATAACGTTCTGGTGGCAAAACATGAAAAGAGACATTGCAGTGTACGTGGAAAGATGCATGACTTGTCAACAAGTCAAAGCGGAACACCAGAGGCCATCTGGACTACTCAAACCGTTAGAAATTCCCGAGTGGAAGTGGGAACATGTTACTATGGATTTTGTGGTTGGTCTACCAAAGTCATTACGTGGAAATCATGCCATATGGGTTATCGTTGACCGTCTGACCAAGTCAGCACACTTCTTACCGGTCAAGATGACTCTAGGACTGGATAAACTGGCACAAATTTATGTAAGAGAAATTGTAAGACTTCATGGTGCACCTGTGTCAGTGACATCAGATCGCGATACGCGGTTCACGTCTAAATTCTGGCGAAGCTTACAAAATGCAATGGGCACAAAATTGAATTTCAGTACAGCTTTTCATCCACAGACTGATGGACAGTCTGAAAGAACAATTCAAACCCTAGAAGATATGCTCAGGGCTGTAGTCATGGATCAAGGAGGAAGCTGGGAGGAATATTTGCCTTTAGTTGAATTTGCTTACAACAACAGTTTTCAAGCGACCATTGGAATGGTGCCTTATGAGGCTTTATATGGTCGAAAGTGCAGATCACCACTTTACTGGGATGAAGTTGGTGAAAGAAAAATTTTGGGCCCGGAAATTATACAGAAAACTGTTGAGGTTATTGATAAAGTAAGACAAAGAATGAAAGAGGCCCAAGATCGACAGAAAATGTATGCAGATAAAAGAAAAAAAGATTTACAATTTCAAGTAGGAGATAAGGTGTTCCTAAAAATATCTCCTACAAGAGGCATTGTGCGATTCGGAAAGAAAGGAAAGTTGCGGCCTAGATATATTGGACCGTACGAAATTCTCGAACGAATCGGAGAAGTTGCCTACAAGTTGGCGTTACCGCCAAAGTTAGGAGAAATTTATGACGTGTTTCATGTTTCAATGCTTCGAAAATATATTTTCGATCCAAGCCACGTCGTAAATCAGGAAGAAATAGAAGTAAATCTAGATCTGACATACGACGAGTTTCCTATAGCTATTCTCGATAGAAAAGTCCAAAAGTTGCGGAATAAAGAGCTAATGATTGTGAAAGTTCAATGGAGCAGACATGGACAAGAGGAAGCTACATGGGAACTTGAAGATCAGATCCTGGCAAAGTATCCAACCCTCGTCATAGCAGGTATATTCAATTTCGGGGACGAAATTTTTTTTAAGGAGGGGAGGATGTAACACCCCGAAAAAAAAAATAGTATTATTTTATAGTTAGAAATTTTATGAAATTAGAACCCAAATCATTATGGCTAATTAATTATGGGCTTAGAGGCACCATAAGACTAAAAAAAAAAAGCCTCGACCTTAGTTGAGTTTTCTAATTAATATTAGATTCCATAAAAAAAAAATAGATGCTAATGGGATCATTTTGATACCAAGATCATTCAAATCGGACTTTATTTGGCATTCCACCGGAATTTATTTTATTTAACAATTTGAACCCAAAATTTTTATTCTAGCACAATAAATCTATTTTTTTTTTTTCGAACCAATTCACTATCTCCAGCCAATTAATTATAATATATCTATCTTATAAACTCATGCAGGTATGTGGGACCATTTAGATTATATAAAAGAAAGCATTTAACTATAATTAATCATTTTAGGAGATGATTAGTCATAACTAATTAAATTCCTCCGTCTATATATATTGGCTATGTGGATTTGGTTTGTGGGTGTCCAAGTGTCAATAACATTACGTGTGTTTATTAATAGATCATATAGGTTAGCTTAGTCATATATAGGTTAGCTTAGTCATATATAGGTATACGTGTAATAGGGGTGTATGTATACTATATGTTAAGGATCAGCTACAGTGGAAGGTTAGAAAAATAGAAATAAAAATAAAAATAAAAGAAAAAAAAACGGAAAAGCGAGGCAAGGGCAGAGGTGAGTTCCTCATCACGAAAGTTTTACTTTCGATTTAATTATAATCATTCTGACAGTTCAAATTTTATTATATCTATATGTTATCCTAAATTTCTTGTTCAAATGTTATCTTCGTCGGTTCCACACTTATTTATTCTCTCTTAATGTTAGTTTAACTTCATGAAAAAAAAAAATTAAGATTGTTATAAAATGCAATTAAGTTATATAATTTCCAAATGTTACATTTTGCAAAGAAATTCTAAATATTATAATTCACCCCTAAGTGTTAAATAGAGCTTCTTAGTTATTGAATTGAGTTCAATTCATCTTTATCCATTCAATTTGGTTCTATAAGTTCGATAAATTCTCAAATAGAATCACTAATTTGATTCAATCCGTCAAATGCGTATTATTCGTCCATTTGACTCTATTTCAATTCCAAGCGATCCCAAAGCATAGGAAAACCCTAATTAAGTTATTTAGGACTTAAGTTATTATCTTTATGACCTATTTGGGAATTCTAAGTTAGAATTCCAATTTTGTAGGTCGAGACGATCGGAGAGCATAGTAGCATTTTACGCATAAACTACACTGCATATTGAGATCATCAAGGTGGGTTTTTCTATAACTCACAACTATATTTTAAATTCGTCCATGAAAAGCATGTTAAATGTTTTAATAGCATTGTTTACGCAATGATTGGATGTTATGAGACTTCATGCATAGAGGAATTCCGACTTACAAGCAAGACGGTTTACTTTGTGACTAAATGTCTAGATAAGTAACCGTAAAGTATCATGTGATCACATTGGGTCTCTCATCCAATGAAGAAGAGTAAACTTTGTTATAAAGAATGGTTATTATTGATTTTAAAGCATGAAAGTATGACTTGGACGAATATTAATGCCCACTGAGTGTTTTCTGGCACTCAACCCAAATATTTTTCAAAATGTTTTCAGGTCCTGGAGATCGAGCTGGTTGACGATGAGCTGATGGGGTGGGTTTGATGGTTGACCTTATGTGGTTTTTGCTTAAAACCATCTTTAAACTTATGTTTGTATATTAAATATTAAACGCTTTCGTTGATACTCTGCAAAACCTTTAAGTTAGAAAGTTGTTGACCCCCGTAGTCAATTTTGACTGTATATACAAATATATTGAATATATATATGGGTTGACGGTGGTGCTTTTAAATGTGTGGCCTGTTTGGCTATATATATTTCTTGTTAACAGGTCATTTGGTTATGTGTGAGTTTGTGATTTCGAAAAACCTTGTTGAAAGTTGACTTTGAAAGCACTTGAGTGTGTAGTTCGTACATTTTTAAGTTGAGGTGCTACCCATTTACAAATTATTTATAAAATATTATTATTATTTTTGAAAATTATTTATCACGTAAGCATGTACGTATGTTTTTGGTGACGTCTTGGTCTTAGTTGGACTTGGGCGTTACAATAATACTTTGTTGTGTACTCATTGTTACTTTTATGCAACGTAGATGATATTGTTGCAGAGAATGAATTATGTATATTTTTTGTTCGAACAAACATATGCAATATGAATCTTAAATATTAATTAATGAAAGAGTATGGAAAAATATTTAGTTTGATATATTTTTTTGTGTAAAATAAATAAAAAAATGAGCAAATATTTAAAGTTTAAAAAAATTGAAAATGACATGAGATGACATCATCTATTTAAAAAAAATTCTGGAAATACTTTTAATTTTTGAATTTCTCTTATTTATTTATAAGTATGTCACAACATTTTAATCCTCGTACCATCTCAAGATGAGTAAATTTGATTGATTTCTAGGTTCCTGAATTAAATATAGACTTTTTTTTTATTTGTGGAAAAGTAGAAAAATAGTATTTATGCACAAACACAGAAGCATAATTTAAAGATGTATAAAAGAACTAGTATGAAAATATTAATATTGTAGGTGAACTCTCATCTTTAAGCAATTTGCAATAAAAGAAAATAAAATTCTTCCAAACTATTGCGTAAATGTAATCATCAATCTATAAACCGGTTATGTGATTGCATTCCGATCAATGTACAATAATATAATAACGAAAAAAAATAACTATACAAAATTTTAAGAAATAAAAAATTAAGATTGAGTAACATTGTATATTTACACACATTCCAAACCCATTTTGTCAGTGTAGACTTGCTTTGTAATAGAATTTCACTTGGTATATTACTTTCTGAATTCTGGATTTGACTTATCTCCATTTCAGGAAATATCTTAAAAAAATTCAAACTGCAAAGGAAAGGGAGAGAGAAAATCTGGGTGCAAACAAAAATACGTAAAACCAAAACCTGTAATATATCCGAAGAGACCACATTGACATAGATACTAGCTAGAGAGAGAAAGCAGGCATGACGGAGGAGAGAGAGTCCTCCCTCAGCGCCGCAAAGCTCCTCATCACGTCACCCGAAGGCGGAGCTACCGTTATCGGAGCACGCAGTGGTGAGATGGGACGCCGTCGTCGACGCCTTGTCGGAGGCCAACTACTGTTTCGCCATGCGCCGCCTCACGCCGCTATCTCACCATCTCACCGCCACCGGTTTTCCGAGGAATGTTTCTATCTTGAGCCTCCATGCTTCAAAGAAGGCAGCTTTTTTCTACAGCAACGTGGACGACTTAATGGAATCTTACTACGAAATCAGCCATGAAGAATGCTTGATGGATCATTTGCCGTCTCACCTCAATCTCAAAGGACTGCCGCGTTTCCACCGGTTCACATCGCTGCCGGAGGAATTGCAGCTCAGCATTGTGCGGTTGCTCGACGGCGCCGGTTTCGCCACGATGCGGTGTGTGTGCCGCCGCTTCAGCCTGCTCCGGTGGGATCGCGACTTCGACATTCTCCGGTATTCTCGTCGCAGTGGGAATGGCGCGGAGGTGGAAGATTTGGATTACGGAGTTTCACTCTTGGAGTTGGGGTTTGCCTCCGCCGTCTGTGTGGCGGCGGTGGCGTGCGCCGCTGTTAATGATGTCGGTGTGCATGACGGCGGCGACGACATGAGAAATAAATATCGTCCCTCTGAATTTGTCTTCATATGTGATCTATAGCTCATAAATCACATGATATAATTAGTCTAGCTAGTCTTTGTACTTATGGGATCGAACTAGAATGTGTTGGTGGTATACTGGTATCAAACTCACACGAGGTTGTTTATGTTTAGTGAAACTCATCAAGATTAAACCAACTATTGAATACACGTGTTACATATCCAATAAAGTGAAATGCAAAACTCTTTTAACTACTGGTAACAATTCAAATAAAACATTGATCAAGGGACAATGATTCACTTGCATCGTTAATTTACCCTATTATAATTAAATATGGAACATTATAAAAATAACTTCTCGATCGAAGCCTCCATGAGTTAAATAGTTTCTATGAAGGGTAGTTTCTATGAAGGGATCAACTAGGGAATTCTCATTGCAAAATGAAAATGAACCCAAAAATAAACCCTTTGGGTTCAACGTATATACATAAATATTTAGGTCACAGCTACTGTCAAATAACCTATATATTGTAAAATAGACTTAAGGTAAAACATAAGACAGAGCAAATCATCATCTTACGAGAAAAAGAAATTAAAAAAGTGTCAGAAGTTTAATTGTCAGAAATCCAATTCAAGGCTGCGAAAGATAGATAGTACACAACAAAACAAAGATCTAAAATAGCACATAGTTATCAGTGAAGATAGTAGCAATGTAGCATCCACCACTCACACTGATGTGCCATATTCCAACCATTTCATCTTAGTGCCCGAACGAGAAGATTACATATAAGGGCTGGGTTTCGCGACCTGTAGTTGCTTCCTCTTAGTCGCCTTCAGCTGTTGCATCTTCTTATTCAACTGCACACAAAAAATTATTCATATTAACCAAAGAAATATTAGCAGCACCTTCAAGGAAAAAATATCGCAACTGATGGCTAAATACTAACAAGAAGAGGATGCACAAAATCAAAACAACAAGATGGGCACATGGTTTCAAAAAGAGATCAGGAAAAGCTTGATAATTTTTCGTAAACTATGTACACATCCCACTATATATGACCTCATTAAGCCCTAAATTTTGAAGAATGATGGTTTTCCATCTGAGACTTTTATCGTGAAAGAACTATCAACCTTTGCTCTGTGACCCTGCCCCATTTGTTTAGCCCGAGCCCGTACTGCTTCGGGATCAATCTTCGATTGGGGGCGCACCACAAAGTCCATGGACATTGCTTCGGGCCTAGAGGCATGTTTCTTCGAAGACGATGGTCCATATTTTCGCCCCCTACACATTCCCGTATAGATGAAAAAGATTAGATGCAAACACAAGAAGGATGAAAAGTATATATGCGAAAAGTTCAATCTAATGAAGGACATTCAGGAAACAAATTATTACTGTGAGAGTTCTTCATCCAGGACATCATCCTGCGATGCCCCTGCAGCTGCATTACTCGCTGTTCTGTAGAAGATTAACAAGGAAAATGCATAAGTGACTTATCCAAACATAGAGTAACTTTCTAGCCAAAGAGAAGATAATAAATACTTTTTAACAGGTGGCCTCCTGTAGGTTCTTTTCTCCTCGTAGTTTTTCATGTCCTCATGGTTCGTGCTTATACGGAAAATGGATCGGCTCTGTATCAAATATCAATAACATTCACAAAGTGGAACGATAACTATTAATAACAAATAAAAACAGAATTCCACTGTAAGTCTGTAATAGAGGAAAGCAGCTAGGGAGCACCAAATTCGTCACAATAAGTCAGGGAAAGAAAATGAACAATTACAATACCCAATTATCCAACAATTCTTTGGCAAGTTTCCGGTTGGCAATGGTTTCCTCGCCGTACTTGGAATAAAACATTACAGCCTGCCAAAATATGATGAAGCATCAAGCTTAATCCTCAAACTAAAAGCTGAGAACACTGAAACCAGCAGTGACCAGAAAGAATATATATGAATGATAATCAACAAAATCAAGAGACAAAACTGATAGCAAGGTTTTTATTAAAAGAAACAATAAAAATAAAATATCATAGCAGTAATGGGTCAGGATTTGACCAATTGAGTGAATAAAAATAAAATAAAAATCTTCCGGACGGAAGACAACTATAATGAAAGGAACATAGGAGTTTGTCACTAGGTATAGAGTGGCAAGAGTAGAACGGAGGTAAGGAATATCAAATGAATAAGAAAATATAGACGAGGGAAAAAAGACAAGAAATTTAAGACCTTGCCATCCCAAATCTTCTAGCCAGACCACATCATTAACCCTCTTTAGAATTATAAAAAGTGCACGGCCACATAAATAATAAAAAGTTTAAATACAAAACCCTAATTTGAGCTAATTCTAACCTTGCCAATGCCACTCGCCTTCATTTGTTCAATGCGCTCAGACTGCTCGAAGTCAATTGTGAGCTGCAGGTAGCACACACTATTATCTACCAGTTGTTTAAGTACTCAAAATAAACCAAAATAAAACTGTTTCCGCACATCATTTAGGCACTTAAAAACAGTAGCGCGAACATCAATACTGGGAATGCTTCCATCTGGTAAGGGCTCGAGCCATTCCCTTAACGCGACCAGAACTCCACGATCGAGAAAATCTTTCTGAAGGTGTTTTCTGCATGATAAGCAACCCTCATTACTAGAAATTCAAAGCAGATATTGTACAAGCACTTAGACAGGCCTTATACATATAAGGAAAATAAATCAAAAACATGGATCAGGCCCGAAAAATTGAAGGAAAAATAACTAACCTTGGGATGATATCTGTCAACAGTGACAGATTCCTCAACTTAGTGATTGCGGGTTTCTCCTGTCTATTGAGCTCTGCATCTTCTTCGACAGCCACATGAAGCTCAGCCAAGACTCTCTCAACCAGCAATGCAATTTCAATAGGACTACTTTCTTTCTTTTTCTTCTTTTTTCCAATCTTGAAGAGTTCCTAGATTTCATTGTCCTCTTCTCCCTCTTCCGCCTACAAAATAAAACCACAAGAGAGAAAATAATTATTTCCATAGAATTTCCTTAATACACCCAATAACTGACCCTAGATAGAATAACCTTGTGAGCCACAAAACAGAAGTCAAAACACAATGAATTGTGATAATCTGTAGCCAATAAATTAGCAAAATACCTTTCTTTTTAAGGGTTAATTGCATATAAAATCACAACCTTTCACCATTTTTTGTTTTAAACACGACTTTTAAATCTTGGCAATAATGCCACAACTTTACATATTTTTGCAATCAAAACATAAGTGACTTTTCAGATAAAGCTTTCATCAACGGCAAGAACACGTGAACTTCATGAGAATCCAAAGGTGGTGTAGAATCACCATTTTTGGCCATTTTCAAGAAAAAAATAAAATCAAGAAATCTTCTGCTCATTCGCACGTTAGTGTATGCAATACACTTAATCTATGCAAGTGTTGGGAAGATAATTAAAACAAGAAACAAACATAAAAGAAAAACGTGATGTGGAATGTGGAAGAAAGGAAAAAAAATATCGGCCAATATATATAAGTGAATATATATATAGGTGAAAATATGTATATATTACACTAAAAGTCTTTTCTTTATTAATTTTTTTTCTCGTACGTATTTGTCGTATTAATAACTAATAAGTCGCATATGATTTTTTATTCAGATCTACATAAAACCAAATTACGTGGAATATCCACAGAACATTTGAGAACGACGTCGTTTTAATAATTTACATGAAATGTCTACGTTATATTTACATGTGTAATATTACATGACACGTCAGTTTTACTTTATCTGAAAAGTCACTAATGTTTTAATTACAAAAATATGTAAAGTTGTGGTATTATTGCCAAGATTCAAAAGTCATGTTTAAAACCAAAAATTAGTGAAGTTTGTGATTTTATACACAATTAACCCTCCTTTTAAATTGGTTTATTTCCAGTTAAGAACTCACTAAATCAGATTTTTAGTATCAGATTAATGACCATTAAGTGAAAGAGCAAGGAAGTGTAAGTTTCTGTAGCATGTTTATTACGTCCATGGGTGTGTCTTGGAGCACCACTGGGAGTGGGGGGTAGGATAAAAGGGGTTGCAGGTATCATGGAGGTTGGTTGCAGAAAAGAACTGTTCAACTTTAGTGACTTAGGTACTTGCAATAAAATAGAGGATTTAATTATAGATAGACTGCATGTCTGCACCCATTCCTCTTAATGACTTCTATCCATGAAATTAAATTGAGGAATAGGAAAATGTCGAACAAGCACAATGTCCATATAAGGACAAGGGACACCATTAAGCACTGTCTATGCGCATTTTAATGACCAACTCATTTAAAAGCCTAAGCTGACATCGAGGAGTATCATTTTAATATTTAATTTAAAATCTTCACATGCTCCCTAATTTATAGGTTAGTTAAGAAAAAAATAAAAAAATTGGAACCTTGAATATGGAATCTTTATATAAATGGTTCTGATACCATGTTAAATTTGACATTCTTAATTTTTTTATTATCGATCTTAGGAGAATTAGTAATATAGAGAAGAATGCATGTTCAAAATGCTATGGAAAACAATAAATGTGTAATCTAAGCAATATATAATTACAACCTGAGGAGCTTGGCTTGGAGAATGTTTATTGTCACTTCCATAACAGTCGGAAAGATTTACACCACTATCATCAATGAAATTATCATCATTGACAGTCCCAACAGCTTCTTGCTCATCCTAAAAAAAATGGGTAAAAAACCAATCAATAATAGCCACTCCAAATTAGAAAATATTTTACTTAAAAACAAACACAATATACATAATTTCACTACATTATTATCATAACAAACAAAACAAAAGTTGAGAACCAACATCATAAGTAAATATTGGGTCATAGGTAATAACAATATAGATTTTTCATTCATAGCAATAATAACTTCCATTTTGGGTGTTCACCAAAGAAGGGAAAAAGGATCAACCAAAAGGGTTGATTGATTTGTTCATTTATTTAGAGTTAAGGTTTGATTGGCTTATTTTAAAGATCTATTGAATTCTTGTTTTGTTATAGAGAAAGTACATTAAAGAGGTAAGGGTCAATTTAAAATTAGCAAGTAACTCAACTTTACACTGGACAGGATCTCATGAGACTACTTTTGGGTGCATGGGCGATATCCCGAGGTGATTTTATTTCTTTGTTCTCTTTAGTTCATCAATAAGATTTCAGACAATTCTATAAATAAATAAAAAATCATTTCCATTTCCCTTGACCTATCAATAGAGAAAATAAGAACTTAAATATTGTAGCATAATATACTGTGTGATCTGTTGACACTCATACGAAGCCAAATGTGTTTAGCATGGTCCTTCTGAAAAATGCAAATCTTGTGATATAGGCAATGAAAATTTGAGAATACCATAAGTCCACATATTGAACTAATATTGAAACTCAAGCTGAAACTGATACTACTCGCCAAGATGAAATATAATTAGTTATAATTAGTTTATTCATTGCCATTTTGGCATATGAAGTTTCTAGTTTTATTTAACTAAGGGTCCTTTTGGACCAGTCTTTTACCGAACTGATTCTGGGCTTGTAGGGTTTTTTAGTATTTAAATATGATGATTGTCATTAATTAGGGTTAGGATTCCTCATTCCAGTTATTAAATTTGACGGCAGATTTGCTGGGCAGGATGGAATTAGAAATCAGATCAGGCTGGGAAGGCAATAGTCTGTTCTGTAGTTTGGCTTCTTGTTCTCTGTTTATTTCCGAATATTAATGCAAGTGTTTGTTTTCCATTCTCATGTGGGTGTTTGATGCCCTTCAGTTAACCAATTGGTCCGACCTGCGACTCTTCCTGCCAAATGGCAACAAAATGACACACAATAGTCATAGAGAAGGGTGTCAACTCAACTTCAGCAGCCCCGGCTGAATTTAAGTGTCGATTAGCGCAACTTGATCGCATCGAGGAGATGCTAAATATTGCTAATGCAGCTGCTTTGCAGTGAAGGATTGGTGTCTCACGAAGACGTCAGTGCATAGATCTCTCTCATTCTAGGAGCCAGCCAGCTGCTCCTCTTTCCACAGTGGTGCCTGCTTCTATTCCGCTACACTCCTTTAGCCGTGTGTTCAACTTTGGTGGTCCATCCAAAGTGGAACATTTCTTTGTCCCTATCCAAGATCAACTTTTTAACTTTCTTGTTCTGGACTTCTGGTTGACACCTTACAATTGGCTCGCAAAAATGAGCGCAAACTTCAACTGTCGTGGGAATATCAAATAATTGTGGTCCTTCCTATTCTTCGCATTCAGGTTATGGTGTTGAACTGCAAGATCATGGTTGACTTCAAAGGGTAATTTAATATTCACAGCCTTGAGGATAAGGATGTTTCCCAGGAGTTGGTAATTGATATGTCTAAGCCGAGAAGAAATAGAATTAGCTATAGTTATTTTATTAATTGCTATTTTATCACATTAGGCTCCTAGGTTAATTTATTTATGATGATTGTCATTTATTAGGGTTAGGATTTAAGTTATTAAGTTTAGCGGCAGATTTGCAAGGCATTCCTAAGAAATTATCTTAGGGTGGGCAGGCATTCTGAAATTTTGCTTCTTCTTCTCGATTTATTTTCCGAATTCTAATACAAGTGTTTGTTTTCTGTTCTTTTCGCAGTGTTTGGTACCCTTTACTCTATCAGCAACTCCATAAGGACATGATGGACAACTAAAAAACACCCCATAACCAATGTGACATTGCAATTATTTGAGATGAGAAGTGCAGAAATTTAGGATACCTAGGACCAACAATTAATTCCAATCGATTTACGTTTTCCCTCATCAAGTTAGCTAAATATGACTAATTGACCCTAAACAGAACATGAGAACGTAATTTTATTTTATATTATGGGGACTTCAAAGCTATATTCAAAGACTACTAACTCAAATAAACCAACAAAAACATTGCTATGTCTACCAACACAACATGATCTCAGATAATTCAAGTTCCTTCCACAAGCGAATCAGACCATACAACTTACCAACTTCACATATAAAAAGCAAAACAAACAAAAATTAAAGCATATATGCTCAAAAATAGAAGCCAAAGCAAACAGCTTCACCAAATTTTCATAAATTCATGAGCTTTTAAAATACAGACAACAAGTCACATAATCGAAATTCATTGAATATGAAATAAATCCAAAATTTGGCTACATGAATCATCAAACACTTATTAAATTTTTGTAAGTTAATGACCTTTTCCTATAAAGGTAGAAAATTAGATCATAAAATGCAACGAATATGATATAGTTCACAAATTTGGCTGAATAAATCACCAAACACACTGTTTGAATTTCTGTAAACAGTAAACTTAAGAACTTTTTCAATATAGGTAGCATATTAGATCATCAAATTCATTGAATAAGATATTATTCATTGGCCGTACAAAATACCAAACAACCATAAACTTATGCACCTTATCTCTTAACACAACAAACCAGATGATCAAATTCACCGAATATGTATAATTCAAAATTTTGGCTACACAACTCACCAAAGGATCATTAAATACATTTAAATAGGTAAATAATAGACGTGGATTGTCTTACATTGCAAATGCCACATAAAAGAAGCAAATGCAGAAGTGAAACAATTGAAAAAAAATGGATCCAATGATCAATACAGCACATATGAACACAAACTGAAAGCCAAACCACACACCACCACCAAATTTTTCCGTAAAGTCATTACCTTTTCCCAATATGGTATAATTCCTAAATGAGGTAATACGTACCACAAAACACTCATTAAATCCATTTCAACAAGAAGTTCTAAATGCAAGCACCAAATTGGTAACAAAAGAAATAAATGCAGAGCTGAAACAATTGAATAAGGGAATTCAACCTTGGAATTGCCACCCGCAATAGTGTCCCACATCTCGTTAATCTCAGAATCCTCGTCATGGTCCCTCACTTTCTGTTTTCCGCTCTTCTTAACCCTGGGCTCCTTCTCCCCTTTCTCCACATTCTTCTTTTTCCCCAGACTCTTCCTATTCTCCCCTTTCTCCATCTTCTTATTTTTGCCACCTGAGTAGTCATCTCTCACCAACCCGGGAACACCATTTCCACCCAATTTAAAATCCACGGGACCTGATTCATTACCAGGTTTTATTTTTACCACTAGCTTCCGACACTTCAAACCCACTGGAGTTGGGGACCTCTCACTAGCAACATCCAGGACATGTTTCTGAGGCTCATTCGGTTTAGATCCGACATCCCCGCCCAAGTCCACCAGTGACTTGCCAGCTTCATCACGATAACTGAATTCACAAACCCAAAAACCCTAAATGAGCTTTTCACACCCAAATTCAACATACATTAACCCTAATTCTCACACAGATATATAAACATCCAAAAAGAAAGATAGCAATTAACCCACGGAAACCCCCAATTTATAATCAAAACCCTAATGTTCTACAATCATAAAACCCTGATTCACCAAAAATGACATAAAGCAATAAACCTATGAAAAACCCCCAATTCACAATCAAAACCCTAATTTCACACATACAGAAAAATTAAACAAATAAAAAACCCAATTCAACAATCCAAAATCTGGGAAAGAGGGACTTACCAGTCGCTCTCGTATCCCATGATTGTATGTTCAAAGTGTCCGTTTGATAGAGCAGAAGTGAGTAAATTGGCTGGGTGTATATGCGTTTCACCAATTTTCTCATCGCAGTACAAATGTCATGCAGCATCTTTACACGTTGCAGTGCAACTTTAGCACCCTTAATTTGCCCGTTGTTGCGTGAATCATGTGTGGCCAAGGTGAAATAAAGAGCTAACTGGTCGAAATGACAGACGGGAATCGATTCATAGTCCATGAAATTAAATGAAAGATTAATAAATAGGCAGTTTGAAATGTGGGGATGAGTATAGTAGGCAAGAAAGTTGGTGAGTGAAGGTGTAACTGTGTAAGCTTCTTCTGGGTAAGGGAGTTTCTCATTCGGATTTTAAATCGCAGCGGAAGCCGAAAGCTTTCTTTCTCCTCTGAAATTAAATTGTGTGCCTTTTATATGTCGAATAATAATAATATATATTTAATTTAAATATGCATTCATTCAGTATTTCAATTTTCAGCATTATAATTTATAAATATAGATTTTGGACTCAAATTTAAATCTAAGCAAATCAGCCCACCACTATTTTACTATTCACAATCACACCACACTTAAAATTAATTAATTAAAAAATTACTCAAATTACCTTCCTCACTGAATAAAATATAAAAAAAAAAAAACAAAATTTCAAAAAACAGACAAACATGTTTGAATTTTTTTTCCAGAACTTTGTCAGCCTCCTCGAAAACAAAATTTCGAGCGCCATGAAGTTGCTCAGAAATTTATTTTTCACGCAAACACTCTATTCACTGGTTGTAGCCTTATTTTAGACGGGTCAATTGGGGATAAAAATTTATGAAAATCAGTATCAATATAACAATAAAAAATATTACTCAAAATTTAAAGAGTATCACATGTATTCTTAAAAAGTAAGGTCTGCTAGTTATCTTATATGCTAGTTTATTTAGTTCAATTATGATTTTTTTCATTCCAATTAATGTTTTTTTTTTAAGTTTTATCAAGGGTGTTGCTATTTGCACCATTAAATTTTGAATATACACCACATTTGCTAAATACACAACTATCTTAAAATATATATATTTTTTACTTTATACACCACAGTATAACTCAATTTCATCTTTTAATTTAAAAAACTAAGTTAAACTATTTTTTTAAGGAGAGAGGAAGATTATGGCTTCTCCCTCAAAATAATTATCTAACGTTCTTCTCCATCGGCCATCGCCAAAGCTCGCCAGTGGCATCGCCAAAAAAAATTGTAACTCTTAATATTTTATTGACCTTAAATTCAATGTAATTGATTGTATTTTAACATTTATATTTCCCTAACTACATAAAAAAAATTATCCAATCAAAAAGAAACAAAATACAATAAATCACGTACAATTTTTGGGTCGTAAATTTGATTAGAAATTATATTTGTATTTTTTTTTTAAAAAAGGGTATTGTTTCGTTAATTTTGAAAAAAGAACACAAAATGTAGGTATTAAAGTGCAATTTACCTTTTTGACAAAAAAGAAAATAAAATCAAACTACTTTATTTATTTTGTTGACATCCCAATACAATCTCCCTTATTGTGAAAGAGAGAGATATGGATGAGATATTTAATATTTTTATTTATTAAAAAATACATTATTTCTTTTTTGGGCCCTCTAAATTTATGGGCCCTGTGCGGCTATGCCATAGCACACTTGGCACACCCACGTAGCCGGCCATGCATCCACCCACAATGCCGATGAGTGTTGACAGCCCCTACTCAACTTAGTCTCCATCGAGCACAAACTTTGCCCCTTTTTAACACTTGCCATGAATCGATTGAATTTTTTCCTAATTCTGTTTTTTTGTTCAAACGTTATGAATATAGGGGAGTTTGTTTTAAAAAACTTATTTTGTTTCTGAACAGTTCATGACCTATGAGACTTTGGCTGACCATCTCTATAAACTTGCCCGGGAAGGCAATGTTGTGAATCCTCTCTCTTGGAGCGCTAGATTATCTTCACACGGGCCATGGGATCATACATCGAGATGTGAAGTCTTCAAAAATTCCGCTCGATGATAATCTTGTGGCTAAAGTTTCAGATTGTGGTGTGTAATGAAAATTTAATGGTGTATTTAGAAACACCCTTTATTAATCTCAATCATAGGTTATAAATTGTCGAACGCAATGCACAAGCTAACGCGTTAGCTTCAAGTCGCCGGATTTAAAAAAAAAATCAAATTATTTGACTTTTATTTCAAAGTTCACTAATTCCATCTTAAGGTATACATTTCAAAATTAGATTTTTATTTTTCAATTAGCGTTTATATTTGTTTCAAAAAAATTAAATTAATTGTCAAGCGCAATGCAACGAGCCACGCGTTAGAGTCGGGCAAATACATTACGCGCCGGATTTTTAAAAAAATCGCTTTTATTTTAGTGTATAAATTTATATTTATTTCAATTAAATTAAATCAATTCACTTTAAATTTAGGATCACTAATTTTATTTTGGAGGTATAAATTTTTTGTGAAAACAAACAGAAAAAAAAAATGACGGACGCGTGATGCCCACACGCAATCGGGTATTGCCGCATATTTAGGCTCCTGCACGCAAGGGCTTTTCTATTTGTGCACTACATAGTCTACATTCTATTACCTATTTCCCCTTCATTTAAAAAAGTTGTTTTTATCCATAAAAAAAATCCAAATTGGAACAAAACTTAATATTATATATGTGTGTATATATATGTGTGTGTGTGTGAAAGACCGGCAATGCGCTTCTTCCTCACGTTTCTCCAGCCGCACCTTCTTCTCCGGCGCCGCCCGATGCCGAGACAGCTAGGATTAAGGATGTTCGAGACTTTTTTTTTTTTCGAGCTCATGTTCGAAAAATGTTTATTGAACAACTTGATAAGTTTCGAAAATCCTTAATATAGATCGAAAATAAATCGTCGAACAACTCTAATTATTTCGGAAAATTGAGTTCGTCGAGCTACTTTCAGAAAATTTATTTTCAAACTTCAATTTCTTTACATAAAATTTGTTTTCGATTTGGATTTTTTACGGTAGTGATGGCAGAGGTGGCGGTCATTGGGCAGCCACTGTGGGAAGCGATGGTGGAGAGAGCCGACGAGAGAAGAGATGTCTGTTCTGTTTTTCTTTTTTTTCTTTTCTGCTTTTTCTTAATTTATGTTTTCATTTTTTAAAAAATATTTAATTTGTGGTGCAATGAGAAATTTTTTAGTGTGAAAAAGGTAACTTAAGGGACATTTAAGTAAGTTTAAAATTATTTCATTTTTTAGCAGATATGGATGTTATTTGATGTTGGCAGATAGGATGGGTAATGATTCGTATATGAATATTGAACTGTCGATTCTAGCAGAGGTTGTTAGTAATGGTAGTAATGGCTATATTAAATATTTTTGCCATATGTTTAGAGAGACAAGTATAGTAGCTCATACACTTGCTCGATATGGAGCAGGTTGTGATGGGATGGTTATCTGAAACTCAGAATTTCCTCACTGATTGAGGATGATGGTGGAATAAAATTTTGGATGTTTTTTGCTCAAAAAAATTATTTCATTTTTACTTTTTCTCATTTATGGTGCAAGGAGTAAATGATAAAATTTGAATCATTAGGAAATGCTTTTCGATAAACAAGAAATCTGTTGATGGTTAACTTCCTGTCATTATGGGCAGCAAAATGAAGTATAAACCAAAGAAATTAAAAATGATTCATCACCAAAGAAAACCAACAGCAATTCATCTTTTAAAACAAGGGAAATTGTAACATCATCAAAAGATGAATTGTCAGAAATCGAATTAAAAGCTGCGAAAGATAGTACACAGCACAACAAAGACCTAAAACAAGAAAAAGAAAGACCCAAAACAACACATGATCTGTGAAGATAGTAGCATCTACCACTCAGACTGATGTGGATTATTCCTACCATTTCAACCCAGGCAAGTAACTAGGATACGGCTAGTAATGCATCATAGTGGCTCCGTCGTCCTAGTTAATGCCTGAACGAGAAGATTACAGATATTTCACCATGCCACGACCATCCGCGCTGGGTTTCACGGCCTGTAGTTGCTTCCGCTTGGGTGCTCTCATCTCTTCCAACTTCTTGCTCAACTGCACATGACAAAAAATATATATATATGATAACTTTTAAAAGAGCGTTTGAAGTACAAGTCATGAGAAAACCATAATGTTACAGCTGATGGAAACTAATAAGCATTTATTGAACATTTACATAAATATATCTATCTAACAAGCTGATCCTAGAATAGATAGCCAAAGAAATCATAACAGGGTGCTCATTGAAGCTATGTGCAGGGCTTCTTCCACCTTTTAGAAACAGAAGTTTAAGCTAATTCAATCATAAAAGGAAATTTCATGCTAATTACTCATTATGATTGTTTCCTTGAAGTTCACTCTCAGTCTAATCACATTAGGATCTGTATAACTAGAATGTCCAAGAGAATCAGAACATAACCAAAGAAATGTTTACAACGAGAATGTGCATGACATTTTCTTCAGGGGCGAACAAAATCACATGAGCACAATGCGCACATAATTTTTAAAAGAGATCAGGAAAAGTTTGTTATTTATTCCTTAACTATGTACACTTCTATATACTTACTTTATATGACCACATTAAGCCCTAAATTTTGAAGAATGTTGATTTATCAATCTGAGTTTTTTTAGTGAAAGACCTATCAACCTTTGCTCTGGGCTGATCCTGCACCATTTGTTTAGCCCTTGCCCGTACTGCTTCTGGATCAACCTTGGATTGGGGACGCACCACAAAATCCATCAACATTGCTTCAGGCCTAGAGGCACGTTGACTCGAAGATGAAGGTCCAGGATTTCGCCCCCTACACATTGCCGTGTAGATGAAAAAGATCAGATGCAAATACCAAAAAGATGAAAAGTATATCAGCAATGGAACTTGCAATCTAAATAAGGATAAGTACTTTTTAACAGGTGGCCTTATGTAGGTTCTTTCATTTTGGTTCTTTATGCCCTCAAATGCCGTGTCCCTTCTAATAATGACTCGGCACTGCATAAAATACCAATAACGTACACAAAGTGGAAATGATTTGTTAAATGATTGATAACAAATAAAAAACAAAGCATTCCACTCTACTCATCAAATTTCTAGAATAGTATATGTAAAAACAGCAATAGAGGACAACAGCTAAGGAAGCACCAAATTTGTCAAGGAAAGAAAATGAACATTTAAAATACCCATTTCTCCACCAACGCTTTTGCAAGTTTCCGGTTGGCAGTAGTTTCCTCTTCATACTTATAATAAAACATAACAGCCTGCCAAAATATGACTCAGCATCAATCTTAATCCTCAAACTATTGGTTGAGCACACTGAACCCAGTGCAGCGACCAGAAAGAATATATTAGAATGACAATCAACAAAATTAGAAGAGAAAATTGATAACATGGTCTATACAAGAAAACAATAAGAATAAAATATCATAGAAGTAATGAGTCAGGAATCAGGATTTAACCAATTAAGTGAATTAAAATTAAAAAAACTTCAAACAGAAAGAAAACTATAATGAAAAAGGAACACAGGAATTTGCCGCTAGGTATAGAGTGACTGGGTGGAACGGGGGGAAGGAATATCAACCGGATAAGAAAATATAGGGCGACGGCAAAAAAGACAACAAATTTACTACCTTCCCATCCCAAATCTTCTAGCCAAACCAAATCATTCACCCTCTTAAGAGTTACTATAAGTAATATGTGACCACATAAATACGAAAAAAATTAAGTGTCAATATGGAAAACTAGCCACAAATAATTTTAAAAACTTTTTTACCCACCAACTTTTAAAACTATTTATTTTAGCCACCCTTATCAAAATATCCATCAATAATTATTTTTAATATTAATTTTAATTAATTCATTATTAAAAAATATCACCTCTCTCCTCCCCCATTCCCGTAGTCTTCAACACCCCAAATCCCCCAAAACTCACCTCTAAATTCACCGCCAAAATTGTGGTCGCCCTCAACCTCTAAACTTCAAAAATTGAAGAAAATTTCAACATTCAAGTACAAAACAATTAAAACAAAAAAACAAAAAAAACAAGGATAGGAGAAGAAAGTTGGGCTCTCAAAGAAGGTAAGGAATCTGAGTAATTTTGTACTACAGCCTGAATTAACTAACATACTTTCTAAACCATCTAAATGAATGAATTTGGGTTTAATTTTGTCCAAAATTATGTTTGACAAAAATATGGAATTTAGGCCGAGGGTGAAAATCTGGGAAAAATTAACAAAGGTTCATCCCAGGCCTGTCGCGAGTGTTCCTACTGAACGAGCAAGAGAGTTGAGAACACCATGAATATCAAATTTCATTTTGATCAAAATGAACACAAACGACAACCTATTTGCTCAAGTTATATTAACTTATATATAAAATTCAAACACAAAAAATAGAATTCAACACAACAAATATTACTTTAATTCACCCCAACCCGGAAAGACAACAAGGAAAGATAAGGGCGTCAGCACCACTCCAACGCCAATATTTTTGCAGCGGGGGGGAGGGGGGGAGGAGAGAGAAAGGGCATTTTGTCCAAAGTGGTTAAAATAAATAGTTTTAAAAGTTAGTGGCCAAAGTAAGTTTTTAGAATCTTTAGTGGCTAAAAAAAAGTTGGCCAAAAAAATAAATATAAAGCCGCAAGAAAACCCTAATTTGACCAAATCCTAACCTTGCCAATGCCACTCGACTTCATTTGATCTCTGCGCACAGAGTGCTCCAAGTCAATTGTGAGCTGCAGGTAGCACACAATATTATCTTCCAGTTATTTAAGTACTCAAAATAAACTAAAATAATAGAACTATGTCCGTACATCATTTAGGCACTTCAAAACAGTAGCGCGAACGTCAATACTGGGAATGCTTCCATCTGGTAAGGGCTCGAGCCATTCCCTTAACGCATCCAGAACTCCACGATCAAGAAATTCTTGCTGGAGGTGTTTTCTGCATGATGAGCAACCCTCATTACTAGAAATTCAAAGCAGATATCATACAAGCACTGGGACAGGCCTTATACATAAAAAGGAAAATAAATCATAAACATGGCCCAAAAAATTAAAGGAACAATAACTGACCTTGGGATGATATCTGTCAACAGTGACAGATTCCTCAACTTCGTGATTGCGGGTTTCTCCTGTCTATTGAGCTCCGAATCTTCTTCGACAGCCATGTGAAGTTCAGCCAAGACACTCTCGACCAGCAATGCAATTCCAGTAGGACAACTTTCTTTCTTTTTCTTATTTTTTCCAATCTTGAGGAGTTCCTCGATTTCAACATCAAAATAAAGCCACAACAGAGAAAATAATTAATTACATAGAATTTCCTTAATAACCCCAATAACTGACCCTTAATACAATAACCTTATATGAAAAACAGAACTGAAGCCAAAACACAATGAATCGTGATAATCTATAGCCAATAAATTAGCAAAATACCTTTCTGTCAAATTGGTTTCCTTTCGGTTGAGAACTCATTGAAGCAATTTTTTTAGTATCTTAATCAGTGACCGTGAAGTGAGTTGGAGCAGGGATGTGTATGTTTCTGTGGTGCATCTAATATATAGGCGTGGGTGTCTTGGAGCTTACACACGGGGTGGGGGTGGGGGTGGGGGAGATAAAGGGGTTGCTGGTTTAGCGGAATTAGGTAGATAAAGACAGAAAGAGAGATAAAAAGTAAGGAGATGAGAAGAGCTGGGGATTGCTATGAATAAAGGGGTTGCAGGTATAGCGGAATTTGGTAGCAGAAAAGAACAGTTTCAACTTTAATGACTTTGGTGGTTCATGCAATAAAATTGAGAATTCAATTACAGATAGACAGAACAAGTTCCTCTTAATGACTTATTTCCCTGAAATAAAAATGTCATGGGAAAATATCGAAAAACAACAATGTCCGTATGAGGACTGGGGAAACCATTAACCAGTGTTAAATGGTCAACTCGTCTAAAAGCTTAAGCAGATAGAGTGGAGTATCATTCTAATATTTAATTTAATGTCCGCAACACACCCCCTAAGGTGCAAGCTTTTTTTTTCCCCGCGCCCTGCACATTTAAATAATTTATAAAGTGGTAGATGTGAGGTTGAAGCACATGACTTTCCATTTAGTATGGATGTTTGGCCAGGCAATTAGTGTTATCGTGTCATGTCTCACGTCGACACGATAAGGCAACACTCGAACACGATAGTGCCCGACACGAACACGGTATTTTGTCTTGCTTACATGACATGATAATGACACGATATCGACACGACATGACAATAAATAAAAAACTAGAATAATAAATATAATTCATTAAAAATATATAAACAAAGAAAAATTGGAATAGTAAATGTATGTTTTTTTTTTCGTGTAATGGGTTAGCATGTTAGGTTCATATCGTGCTAGCATTAACAGATTCTTAAAAGGTTGGCAGGTTGTTATCAGGTTATCGTGTAGCCTGTTAATTTTTATCGTGTTTGGTTGTTTGACACGAACCACGACACAATAATTTCAGGTCCTTATTGTATCGACACACAACAATGACACAAACATGATAAGGTCAAACACTTACCCGTTTCGTATCATGTTCATGTCATGTCAAAAATTGCTAGCCTGAATTGTACCATATTAAATAACTACCTCATCTGAAAGTATAAGCAGTAAGAGTATCAATTTTATATTCAATTTAACATCTTCATTAGAGCCTCAGGATAGCCCCTTTATATTTGTCATGTTTTGGAAAACCTAGACTTGTACAACCAGAATAAGTAAAGTTGAGCCGAATAAAAGTGGATCTATAGTAGATTCCACCATTCCCTAAGAGCTAAGAAGTCATAACTATGCTCCACAAAAATTAAATTGTATGCATTACAGGAAATTAAGTTAATACAATAATGTGTAATTCAAACAAGATATAATTCCAACCTGGAGAGCTTGAATTGGAGGATGTTCATTATCACTTCCATAAGGGTAAGAAAGGTCTACACCACTAACATCAATGAAATTATCTCATATCCGCAGTCCTAACACCATCTTGGTCATCCTAAAGAGTTTTGGGGTAAAACCAATCATTAATTGCCACTCAAAATTTGAAAAAATTGAACTTAATTACAAACACAAGATACACTTTCATTAAATTAGTAACATAACAAATAAAACAAAAGTAAAGCACCAACATCATGGCTAGATATTGGGTCAAGGTGATAGCAAGAAGAATCATTCATTCATAGCAATAAGAAATTAAGAATATTTATTTTGGAAGTATACCAAGAAGGAAAAGAAGATCAATCAAATCAGTTGATTAAATGACTTATAGAATGACTAGATTAGCTTATTTTAGAGTTATCTAATTCTCTTGTTTTATCATATATATGATAGATTGAAGAGGTAGGGATCATTGAAAAAATTAGCGAGTGCTTTAGCTTTACATTGGGTAGGCTGTTCGGTCTGATCGGAGAATTCCTAGGGGCACGAGAGAGATCTGTAATTTTAAGATTATTCTCTGTAAATAAGAATTAAGATTATTCTCCAAATACAGTCATTCCATTGCCCTTGACTCTATCAACAGGGAAACATAAGAACTTAAAAACTGTTGTAACGTTTACTATGTGATCTATTGACACTCATACAAAGCCAAATTTAATTAGCCTGATCATTTTTAAAAATGTGATTCTTGTGATTTAACCAGTGAAATTTGAGAATATCATAACTCCTCATAAGCAATTTGAACCCTAGAACTCTAGAAGGATGCATTTTTTAGTTAACCAGTGTGATGCTTGCAATCATTTGCAATGAGAAGAAGTAAAGAAATTTAGGATATCTAGGACCAAGAATATTAATTCCAATTGATTTACATTTTATCTAATCAAAGTCAGCTTAATATGACTAATTGACATCAAACAGAACACGAGAACAAAATTCATTTTATATTTCTGGGACTCCAAAGCTACATCCAAGAATACTGAACACAAATAACCAAAATCCGAAAATTGCCAAGTTTAAAAACACAGCATGATCTCAAACAATTCAAGTTCCTACCACAAGTTATCAATTTCACATAGAAAACACAGCACATTCGAACAAAAATAAAAACCGAAGCTGACAGCTTCACCAAATTTCCATAAATTCATCATCTTTTCCTATAACGACATTTGATTATTCTACATTGCAAGCACCAAATTGTAACAATGCAGAACTGAAACAATTGACTAAAGGATATCAACCTAGGAATTTCCATCCGTAATAATGTCCCCACGCCATTTTAATCTCAGGGTCCATGTCATGATCCCTCATTCTTCCATTTCCACTCTTCTTTTATATAGCCCTACACTTCCGTTCCCCTTTCTCCTTCTTCCTCTGTCAGCCATCTGAATAGTGATCTCTCACCAACCCGGAACACCATTGCCAATTCAGTGGCGGATGCAGAGGAGCTGGAGGGGGATCCAGCCCCCCTAACCGCAAAAATTTACCAGAAAATTACAGGGAGGTGAAGGGTTCCAAGAAAGATTAGCATTGCTTTGAGATGAGTGCAATGATGAATAATAAGTTACTGACCTCTCATGGCCAACTATATTCTTAAAATTTCCGATCACTACAGTCCAAGACAAAACATCTCGTTCAGGCATTTCATCGAACAACTTCAGTGCCACCCCAAAGCCTCAATCCCTCATAGACCCATTGATCATGGCATTCCAAGAGGCAGTGTTGGATTCGAGATGATCGAAACTCAAATCTTTCCAGTTCCATTTCCCCAAACTTCGAATACATATCGATCAGAGCCGTCTCGACCTTCACATCCAATCCGTTTGTTAGTGCATAAATGCACATCATGAACGAAGTTCATGAGGCAATGTTGGATTCGAGATGACTGTTGCGATTGTTGTTTTGGGAACTTCTAAATGCATCGCAGCGGTGGTGGTGGCCTGAAAAATCGGCGTTCGTCGGCGAAGCCTGCCTTTGAATGGCATTGAAGGCGGGGACTCAGGCGAGACTTGGTCCGGCCGTTCGGGTGTTCGAACGCCTTGGGATGCGCTGGGGACGAGAGAGGAGTACGGAGGGGGTTACGCCATTTAGGAAATACAGTTTCAATTTGGGAAACAAATTAGGGCTCAAATCATACATGTAATTTTGTATTATTATTATTATTATTATTATTATTATTATTTAAATTAAACGGACACGTACATGTCACTTGACGCCTGACAGTTTCCGTTAATATTTGACGGGTTTTTTTTTTGGGGGGTGAAAAATTATATATAAAACTAAGATAAACTGTACAAAAAAATAAATAAAATCCCTTTGACAGATTCAAAGGGGGAAGCAATTACATAGAGTAAATCTCGAGTAGCGGGGGTGGGGAAGTTGTACAAAGACCTTAATCTTAAACAAGAACACCAAAAAAACTCAATACGACGAACTATAGTAGTAAGTGGAGTAAGATAGATTTTCTTAAATCTGGGACTTGTGCTTAGAGTTGTCAAAAATTTACACCTTATAATTTTAAATAAAATAGTACGTACGTGCCCTTTTTATTTAAAGCATCCATCCTAATTAAGGATTTAGGGTAAAGTCATTTTTTATTATCCATTTTTTAAACAGGAATTTATAAATTATAATAATTAAAAAGTTATAAAAAAAAATATATGTTTACGGACATGGCGGGCTACCCGTCCCGCTGCGGGCTTTACCCGCCAAAGTTTGCCCCGCCGCGGGCTTATCCATCTGGGTCCACCAAAAAAAGGCCTCAAAACTAAAGTCCTACCCGCTTAAAAAATTGACGAGAATGGGCTAGCCCGGCAGGCCCAACCCGTTTTGACAACTCGATGTATTTGTGCTTGAATATATTTCTACAAGATTATTTGTGCTTTGTTTTTTTAAGGGGCTAAAAATAAAATTATAACCCATAATAACAAAATAGTAACTAAAAATGAAGATTAAATCATAAAAAATCATTGCAAATCATAATTAAATGGAATAAATCCTAACTGAAATGAAATAAACCATAATAACAATATAAGTACGTGTACTCTGCTAATATTACAATAATGTTTCGTCAGTACAGTGAATACACTATGTCAGCATATAACAAATGCTTCGTTAGCATATGTTATAACAATGCTGAAGAAACATTATTAAAAGCTAACAAATGCATTTCACACTGGATACGAGTAAAAACGTACATTTTGTATTTTTTGTCCATATTTATTTGCACAAACATATTAATAATGGTCTTGAATAAAAAAGTACGAAAAAATCTTTCATTTTGGTATATTATTTGTGTTAATCCGATTAGCAATGATCGAGTCATGATCGTTTAAATTTTTTTAAAAAAAGGTGATGATATCATCATTTTTACAAGGGTTGAACGACTATACACCGCCTCCCTCTTTTTTGTCTTTGACTTTAACATTAAATCTCAGTTATTAGATCATTTAATTGGATGATACAAGATCTTAGTTCTCACTTCTCACAATAAAAAATGTGTATTTTTTATCCACTCTCTATATATAGAGAGAGGATAATTATCAAATGTAATCATTCCTCCGTGTGTAATTTGAGGATTGATCTTATCCCTCAAATCTTATTACATCCACAGTCTAATTAATTTATATTTTATGGAAAATGTCATTTTTCTCATTCAAAATTAATCAATATAAAATAAAATCACTTTTCCCCTGATTCACGTCCATTAACTAGAGGTGGCACGGTAAGGTATACCTTACTTTTTTCACCATATCTTTACCTTACCTTACTTGTACGGTATGGAGAAAATCCCGTTACCTTACCTTAAGGTTCGGTATACCTTCCAACGGTATACCTTAAGTTCGGTATGAACAAATGACATACCTTTACCGTACCTTTATTTCGGTATACCTTACCGACATCGGTATACCTTACCAATATCGGTATACCTTATAGGTCGGTATACCTTACCGACATCGGTATACCTTATCCTATTATCTCATATATTTACTAAATATATAAAATACCTCCAATAACGATCAAAATTCAATAAAATAAAATAAATATTTTCATACCACGATAATTAAACTCCAATAAAACAAAACATATATAATAATTCAAATTTAACACTCCAACAAAACAATTAAAATAAAAACAACCATATGATATCCCAACAAATACTAGAAATAGAAATAAATGGAGTCTATAATATTTCTCAAAAACTAATACAATCTTCAAATTTGAATCTTAAGAAACCTGCAAAATTAAAAATTATATTAGTACTTTGGTTACAAATTACAACATATAAAATGAAAAAGTAAAGTATATAAGAACATGATCTTACTTTTCAAGTGACACCAAAGACTAAGTGGAAACGGTAGAGAAAGTTTGGGTGCCATCTTGATTACCATTTGCATCTGTAAAAGAATCATTAAAAATTAGTAAACCACTTTATTTTAGATTAATATATAAATTTAAACTTTAATAAATAAATTGTATAAAATATTAAAAAACTTACTATATATTACAAATTTCAAATCATTTACTTAGAAATTGAAAGAATTATTTACTAATTATTAATTAAGAACATATTAAGAATTACTATACATTACGTATAACATAAGATTAATTATAAATGTTTGATATTGTAAATTTACTATATATTTATAAATGTAGAACATATTTACTAAGTATTATATATCAATCATGTTTTTATAATTAATATAAATTGTATAAAATATTAAAAACTTACTATATATTACAAATTTCAAATCATTTACTTAGAAATCGAAAGAATTATTTACTAATTATTAATTAAGAACATATTAAGAATTACTATACATTACGTATAACATAAGATTAATTATAAGTGTTTGATATTGTAAATTTACTATATATTTGTAAATGTAGAACATATTTACTAAGTATTATATATCAATCATGTTTTTATAATTAATATAAATTGTATAAAATATTAAAAACTTACTAAAGGTATACCGGTATATACCGTTGGTGCGGTATACCGTTGCAAAGGTATATACCGTTGATGAGGTATATACCGTAGCAAAAGTATATATCGTTGATGCGGTATATACCGTTATACCGTTATAACGGTATATACCGTTCAACGGTATATGCTGAACCAACGGTATATACCTTAAAAATTCGGTATACCGTCGGTATCGGTATACGCCGGTATACCTCGGTTTTTAAAATTCTATATCGTTACCTTACCGAAAAATCTCGGTACGGTATCATACCTTACCGAAAATGCCGGTATACCTTAAAGTCCGGTATTCCGGTATTTTTTTCAGTACGATAAGTACGGTATAACGGTATGTTTCCCCAGCCCTACCATTAACCGTGCGACTGTTTGTTTTTAATATTTTCATTCAAGTATAATGATTATTTTAATTTAATTTTTCATTAAAGCATAATATTTTCGTCGTGATTATCTTAATTTCATTTTTCATTTATTTTTTATTTCGTTTATCATTTATAATATCGTAATTTTTTTTTCAATGATTTTATATTTTTATTTTTCAAAAAATTTAATTATGGTAATGATTTTTCATTTAGCTTTTATTTAATTTATATTTTAATGATTATTTTAAATATAAAATCAATTTAGTAAAGCATAACTAAAATAGAATTATAAATTATCAATTAAAGCATCATGATGATACCAAAATAATATTACCATCAATTAACATTAGAAATAATATTATCAACTATCAGTTAAAATAACTCGTAGTATCGGATTATTGCTTCAATCAACTTAAATAAAAATCATAGCTTGAAAAAAAAAACTGTTACATTGATTCTCTTGCTCATTGCATTTCTTGACTGCAATACCCAATTCAAACGTACTTATTTAGCGATTCCATTTAAATTTTCTTGAATCAGTTTGACGATATGGTGGTTACAATGTGTTTAAGCATTCTTAAAATCAAAATCGAACATATTACAACATGGGTTGGTCTCCTGTGCATAAGATGCATGGGCTGGCCCATGAGACGGGTCGGTCCATCAACCCGGATCCAGTCCATTACCAAATTAAACCAATATCTAAAAAAAAGGAAAAGAAACGCAGCCGAGCCGCGAGAGAGAGGGAAACCGCGACATAGACGACGGCGAGAGGCGGAACGCCGACCTCACCGACCGCCGCCACCATCAGCGCCGCCTCCGGAAGGCCAGGTCGCCGGGGCCAGAACCTACAACGGAGAGATTACATTATATATTGAAGAATTTCAATTTTCATTCAGTTTTTTCTCAAGCTCGAAAATTTCAAGGTAAGAGTTTAGAATTCAATCAACCCTATTCAATTGTCTCCATTGCACTTGGCTGCAGATTCTTATAATTTATTAGTTGAGATTTTCGAAATTTTTGTTTGAAATTTGAAAAATATACTTTGATTTGCATATTGCTTAGGATGGATGAAATTAACATGAATGTGGGAGATAATTTAGAAGCTCTTGTGATAATTGATGATTCTGATAGTGAGGCTATTCCCATACGAGCACAATACGGAGGTAAATTGTTTGAATAATCTGATCAGGTTTTACACAGACAAGATTGATACTTTACAACATTTTAATTGATACTTTCATGAACATTAGGCGGTACTGTGAGCTTGTCTGGATGTCTGATTGGTATTCAAAGAGAAACCTTCGATGAGATGTACGAACTCTACTGTAAGCATGCTAGGGAGGTTGGATTTGGGGTTAGGAAAAGTACTCAAAGGACAAATACTATTGGTGACGTCATTGAGAAATACTATGTGTGCTCGAATCAAGGAGTTAAGAAAAAGGGAAAAATTGGTGAATCTAGCAATGAAGATGAGATTAGCTTTAGGCAAAATAACATCATGCGTTGTGTGCGTGTTTCTTTTTTTGTTCTTCCTGGAGTTGAGGATTGGGAATCAAACCTTACCCCCATACAGTGATGGCATAATAGCATTGCTCATTTGAGTACCTTGTTCTTTGGAAGTTGTGTTTATGCCCTTACTAAATAATTATAGTTTTTTTCTTCTTCTTTTTTTTTTTTGCGCAAAACTGTTGTGGCATAGTTATTAGATGGAATAAGCTTTTAACTGAATATATTCTTGTTAATGTCACTGCGAATTATATGAACTTGAATGCTTTCTTTTGTGTATCCATACAATCTTTGATTAATTATTCCCATGAATAATAGAAAGTGATGGTTTCAGATTTTTGATCTTAAAGTTAATGGAGTGGCTTTAAGATTGTTTCCCGAGGCTTCTCAGATAAAGAATGCATTGCAAGTGAGTCTTGGCAGTACTGTTATATTTTTCCTTCTTTAGAGGATGTCGAACTACTCATCTTTTTTCATTACAACCTTATATACTAAGCTATTAATTATTTATGATCATGTTAATGGACATAATGATTCAAAAGAAACTCGATAATTCTGTTATTCTCAGGCTTATCCGGTTGAGATCCACCCTATTAGCTGATTTCTTGCATGTGCTCTGCCATATCATTGTCAAATTTCTTGCTATTGCCTTCTGAATCGAGTGGACTTTAGGTTCGCTGTTTTGGGCTGCTGCTTCAAGCTCGGTTACGAACTAAATGTTGAAAGAAGAAGAGCAATGTTGGAGGAAGCTCAAATTAGTTGAGTGAGTTTGGCTCCAAGACTCCCAACCCTCGTTTGTTTTTAGATCGATATCAGGTTGGTACCTGTCTTCAGCACAATTGATACTTTCATGCTTATTAAATGGTAACTGTTCTATCTGACTGACTCACTTGTTAAATTTATTTTGCAGATTATTGGATTGAAGATTGCTCATTTTTTTAAATTTATCTTGGGATGCTTTAAGAGTTCAATTTGAATCAAAAATGTTGATTACTCTTGTGAAGTTTAAGAAGAAAAGGCACTTCTCCACATGTAGTAGAAACTAAAGTTACAATGGATGCATTAGCTAGTAGCAGTTGCATTTATTTGTGTTTTGTCCTTTTTTGCACTCTTGTGTAATTAGGTTGCAATGGTGTTAGGTGATTGATTCTAGCATGCTTTGTTTTGCACATTCTATATGTATGAGCTGAAAAGGGAGTCCTTTAAACTTGATATATTGTGAAGTGGGAAAGATACAATACGCTCTTTCTCTGTCTGTGATTTTAAGATCCTCCTTAAACTGATATTACATTTGTTTCTAAAAATGATACGTTTTTGTTTTACAATTGATACCTTTACGCTAAATAAATTATACTCTTCATGATGTATTGTTACTTTTTTTAAAAATGTAATGCTTTATAAATACACGAATGATACTAATATCATTTCTGAAAATAAATTTGACTTTTCTTAAAATCAATATACGTATATCAAAATTACACCTTAACATGGAATCAACAGTTACTTTTTTATTGAAGATTTGATACTATATAGATTAACAATTGGTACTGCGATTGTATGTGTGAATAAATATAGGTCTTGTTAAATACAGGTTATGCTAGTTATTCAAATGACAAAATTCAACATCAACCTGTAAACTACATACAAAACCACCATTCCATTCAATCAAAATAAATAATACAAAAACATCCATTCACTAACATACATCTTACAAAAATAAAACAAGAACAATATTTCAACCCATCTCCAACATTATAACCAACTTCATGTAAACAAACTCAAACCACCAAATCCAAACAACCAAATCCAACACATCTAACAAATCCAAAGCACCACATCAAAATATTCCTAAGTTTTGATCTAATATCTAGCGTAACACCACAAATATCCAACAAATACATACAAACTTCTCACTCACTTCTTCTTCTTGTTCATGAATGCAAGCACCATCTTATACACTTCGAATCTTAAATCATTTGTTCCAGTAAGGGCAATACAAGCACAGTACACGGCCTTCCTTCGACCAACAGACTTCACGATAAAAAAAAAACAAAACATAAAACATCAAACACTTCGTGGTGACATTCACACCCTTGGAAGCTTCTTGCTTCTTGGACACCTTTTTCTTCATTGAGCAAACCTGATATAAGTCAATGAAACCAAATATTAAAACACACAAACTATGAAAAATATAGATTACATAATTACTGTATGAAATAGTTTGATACTACTATGCATATAAAATGGTACTAATAAGCATACAGAGTGATACTACACCACACGATGATAAAAATATAGACATATAAACCAATAACACTAACTAAACCAAAATGCATATAAAAATTGAACCCATACATGCACATAAAAAAAACACAACATACTATACAACATAATACTTCAAATTTTGATACATACAGTCAACTCAAATAGTACAATTCTGTTTCAAGATTTTGGGAAAAAAATATAAATTGCACACACATACAAAACATAAAATATAGAACAGAATTGATACTTGTAAACATTTCATTTGGTACTAAACATCATGCAAATTGATACTCTGTACACAAATGCACGCACATTCAAATAATAAAAGTGTCAAAACAGGCTATATAAACTTTTACAAAGATAAACATCATATTTAACAAAACATATAATAGACAAACATAAATTGAAAATTTTGATACATGTTTCTGATTCAATTGGTACTAATAAGCATTGTAAATGATACTTATAGGCATCTCATTTGGTACTAATCATCATGAAAATTTTGAGAAAAAAAAAATAGAAATTGCACACACATACAAAATATAAAACATAGAACACAATTGATACTTTTATACATCTCATTTGGTACTAAGCAGCATGCAAATTGATACTCTATACACCACTTCTGTTATTGTCAATTCATTTTTTCAGATACAGGAACATATTCAATAAAAATGCCCAATCTATACAAGAATTGCAGATTGTAACATGAAATTGTAATTAAATAAAAGAATTCCAAGCATTTTCACAATAATGCCAAGGATCATATATTTTAGATACCATTGCCAGTAACAAGTTGGATTCTTTTGACAATCCCTTCGGCTACCAAAAATGTGATATACGAAAGGCGTAAAGTGAGAAAAAAGAGTACCTCATTAAACTAATTACAAATAGAATTCACAACAAAAGCACAAATAAATTTCAAAGAGAAAAGGGAAAAAACTTCTAAAAAAAGGGGGAAAAATTCTAAAAACACGAGCATCAATAATAAAGGGGAAAAAATCTGAAAAAATAAAAAAATAAAAAAATAATCTAAAGACTGTAATTAAAAAGAGATTTGAAATTAAACCCCAAATTAGGGATGATATTCCCATTCCATTCAATTGATGAAGAACGATTATAAAAAATGGAGGATAAATCCAGACAAAGACAGAGAGATATAGAGAGAGAGAGACAAACCCGAGAAGCGCAGTCGTGCGGCGAACCACTGAAGGCCGGAGCAAGTATGGATGCCGGAGAGGGTTAGGGAGGCGGCTAGGGTTTGGAATCGTGGAGCAGATGTCGCGGCGGAGATGAGGCGGCTAGGGTTTGGAATCGCGGTGGAGATGTGGCGGTGGAGATGAGGCAGCTACGGGTTGCACAAAATGGTGAAGAATCGCGGTGGAGATGAGGCGGCTACGGGTTGCAGAAACTGGTGAAGAATCGGGATGAAGAAGACGGATGGGTACGAGGGCTAGGGTTTCAAGCGAGAAGAAATAATGCAAATGAGTGAACAGTGCCAGAAAATCCTTTTATATGGCGGGTCGGAGCGCGGGTCGGGTCGGTGTGAGTCGGGTCCGTCTCACGGGCCGACCCATGCACCTGATGCACAAAAGATTTTGCGTTACAACATTATTGATCATATAACGGACATCTATACAAAAAAAGGTCAATGAAGCATTACCAACAACAAAATAAGCACCTTACTCTCGAATAAATTATTAATATTCAACAAATAACTACAATAATCGAACCTAATGTGTTAAAACATTAGTTAAAGCATCAACACCAACAAATTAAGCATATGCATTCACAAAATAATAATAATAAAAAAAATCAATATTATGCGCTAACATTATATTTGCAATAACATAGCATTATAAATGAGTAATATTAGCATTTAATTTTAATTTCTTCATAATAACACTAAAATAGCATGTTCTGAACTATCCATTAAAATCATGAAAATGAATAAAAACATTACAAAATTTGAAAAAAAAAAACATCAACAAATATTATTAAAGCAAGAGAATAGTATGGAATCAAATAAAACTATAAACAATATTACAAAATTTGAAAAAAAAATTGCAAACAAATTCTAAAAACACGTCAATATTTGGGAATTAAATAAAAACATAAACATCATTACAGAACTTGAAAAAAAAAACATTTGCAAATGTAATTAAAGCACAACAATACGTACGTACATACATACATACATACATATAGGAGTTGGATCAAATAAAAACTTATCTTGGTGTGTAAACTGCGGACTGTGCTTGTTTAGTGTATTTTTAGTGCTTTTCTTTATGTGTTTTGGTGCTAATTTTTTTAATACTTTTCTTATTGTATTTTGGTGCTGGATGTTTTTGAAAAGCACTAAAAATACACTAAACAAGCAAAATCCACACGTTTGCACACCAAGATATGTTTTTATTATAACCAACCCCCATACATACATACATATATATATATATATAGGGAATGGATCAAATGAGAACCCTTCCTCCAAGTGGGAACTAGGAACCAATCATAACTCTTGTTTGACTCAATCTGGACGGTGGAGATTTAAGGCATGAGGCGATGGCATTTTTGTGATTTTTGACAAGTTTAAGTGAAGGTAGTGTAATATAATAATTTGATAATTCGAGTTTCTTTCTTCAATTTTTTTTTCATATTCATCTTTCCCCCCCTTTCTCTCTCTCTCTCTCTCTCTCTCTCTCTCTCTCTCTCGCTGATTTACGTTCTTCTTCTCCCCTTTTTGATTTCTCATTATCTTCTAGCATCTGCTTTCATCTTTTTATCGTGAAGATTCGACCTTGTGATTTGTAGAGTTCATCGGCAGCGCTGTCTTTGTATGGTAACTCCATGTATGTTTTTTTTTCTTTTCAATTTATTTTTGCAGTTTGGTGTGTCGATTTATTTCTCGTTTCTTCTCGCGATTTTTATTTATCATCTTATTTTAGTTTCTGGCTTCATCATTTTGTTACGAAGATTCGATGTTTTTGATTGATTTGATCTGTTTCGTTCAGATCTGTGTTGTATCAGTTATTTTCTAATTGTTAGCTATGATAGGGTTTAGTACGAGAATATACAGAATATGCATTAATTTGATCTATTTATTTGAGTACGTCATGTAAGATATTTTTGCATGTTAATGTATTCATTTTAGCATGTCGTGACATATGTTTTAGCATGATAACATGCTGGTTTTATGTTATTTCTACTGCACGCACTCTCTGAAACATGTCATACAAACCATGCTTTATTTTTTTCTTTATTTTCTTTGTGTGTCTGTGTGTTTTTGTGACTCGGCTACACAATGTTACACACAACATGCAAATATTAGAATATTGTGGTGCTAAAATGTATGTTGCATGATGCTAGAATGGTACTTATCTAATGCTAAAAATCAATTTGTGTTGATTTTATGTCTGAACATCTCTTGATGTAATCATATTATTATCTTACCTTGTTCAGTTTATAATTTTTTGATTTTAATGTGTCAGCTTCTTCTGTTTCAAGTGACCGTATTAAGATTACTCACACGTTGATATGGAGGGTTCTACTTCACATAGTAAGACGATGATGTTTGAGCAATTCTACGGTTTACGTGCCTCTTCTGAAGTTGTTGTTCATCAACTATTCCAGTTAAAAAAATAAAAGGTAGCGACAATCGTTTGATATCTAAGAAGGAGGCAAGGAAGAGAAATGAGAACAAACCACTCAGAATATGCAGCAATTGCCACAAGTTGTCATATCATGATGTTAGGACTGTCCAGCTTGATGTTATTATAGCAATTGATCATAATTTAATATCATGTTTTACTATGCTTGTGAATTGTTTTCAACACATTCATTTTTAAGAATATATATGATTTTTAATAAAAGTGTTTATGATATTTCTTTTGCGGTAATTATATTTGATAAGTCCATTTATTTCGTGTTTTTAGGGGCGTTTTATCGTGTATAAATGTCCTTTTTAGTGTGTTTTGAGTCGAAAAGAACCAGGTTGAGGTCAAAGGGCATTCCAAGAGTTGAGTCTGGCGGAAGGGGCATTTTGTGCCCAAATATTCACGATTATCTCGCACATATGTTCATCAGTGGCACATGGGATGTCCTCAGTATCCATCCCACATTCAGTCAGTGAAGTGGGCATATCAGATACGGATGGAGCTGACAGATGATGCCGTACCCACAGTACTCGCACAGACTCGACCACAGGGCAGAATGGGCATTCCAGTGGAATTCAGGATTTAGTTGAAGAACAGCTGGTGGGAAGATAGCTACATTATCCGCGGGAGAGTTGGAGCTAAGCTGGACTCCTGGAAGGTGCTGCAACAGAAGGATAAGCTCAGACGAGGAGATAAAGCTAAATCTGAGGAGATAAGAGCAATCCCTAAAAAATAGGGATTTGTTGAAGCTGAAGCTTATCCAGTCAAGTCAGCGAGGGCACGCTGTTCCGGATTTTCAGCAGAAGACCCCCGCCTGTGGGGGAAACTCACTCGGAAATGTAACTATTTAAACAAGTTTAATTTCTGAAAAAAAAAGCTTTAGACACTCTGAAACACTTTACACTTCTGCCATTTATTTTCCGTACGCTGCTTAGGCAGCAAAACAATCCGAAAGGTCTTAAACCTTCGGGACTTAGGTTATGTTTATGTTTATCGACGTTGGAGTCGAGTTTTTGATTAATTAAATCAGTAAGTTTTTGTTTATTTTTATGTATTTAAATTCTGCAAGTTTAATCATGTCTAGCCTTCTCGACTAGATCTTTAATTCTGGTGTTTGAATGATGAAATTGGATTAAGCATAAATCTGGACTCGTGAGGCCAAAATGGGCATAGTAATGCATGATTAGTTTCCGTTAATTCTTGTGCCTTGTTCCACGTGAGTGTGTGTCTGAAGTGCCCAATGTGGCTGATCACTCGTTAGGTAAAGAGGGCACACCACGATTAATTGAATTGGCGAATCGTGACTGTGTGTTGGTTCATATAGTAATAAGGGAATTAATGGGGTGTTGTGGGCACAAGAGGAATCAGTTGAACACAACAGATCTGGGTCCGTCTAGGGCACACTGCTGCTTGCTTGCTTACATCTCTTAGAGGAATCGGGAGGTGGGTAACTGGTTAGGGGTTTAATCGAAAAGGAATCACTTTTAAACCTAAAATGAAAGGATGGATGAGGAGACGCATGAGAGGAATCCGATCACCATAACTAGATGACCTATCATGTATGAAAATCGGTGTGCCCATGATCGAGTTGTTTTATGTTTAACCAAGATCTAATTCAAATGCCAGAAGCTTTTGTTATTTGATAGTTTTCTTTAGTTTCTTTTGCAGAATTACATTCAGTTTAGTGACAACACCAAAACCCCCTTTGTGATTGGTTACTTGAAGATAGAATCGCAACAGCTCTCTGTGGGATCGACCCGTACTCATTGGCTAGCTACGCTCGCTGTGGGCACAGGAGTTTATAAATATATTTTTGAGCGCGAAACGACAGCGCGTCAATATTACTATTAAGTTTTATTAACCATAATTATCGTTTAGAATATAATGCTAAAATAATGAAAGCATGAGGTTATATACATTGTCAGATTCCCATTGCATATTTTGTTTATCAGAACATGCTAAAATGAGAAATGAATGACGCTAAAATGAGCAAAGTAGGAGGCTAAATTTGATGTGAGATTTTCCACTAGGGTTCACCGTTCCCAATTAGGGTTTATTATATCCTAATTAGTAATTATCAGATTCCCATTGGGGTTCACTGTCCCCAAGTAGCTAGGGTGTATTGTGTTTCATTCAAATGAAATCACCGTTAAATATTTGTTTACCAGAACATGCTAAAATGAGAAATGAATGAGGCTAAAATAAGCGAAGTAGGAAGCTAAATTTGATGTGACATTTTCCACTATGGTTCACCGTTCCTAATTAGGGTTTATTATGTTTCAATTAGGGCTCATATGATCCCAATTAGTAATTATCAGATTTTCATTAGGGTTCACTGTCCCCAAATAGGGTGCGTTTCATTCCAATGAAATCACCGTTCTATATTTTGTTTATCAGAACATGCTAAAATGAGAAATGAATGAGGCTAAAATGAGCGAAGTAGGAAGTTAAATTTGATATGACATTTTCCACTAGGGTTCACCGTTCCCAATTAGGGTTTATTACGTTTCAATTATGGCTCATCTGATCCTAATTAGTAATTATGAGATTTCCATTAGGGTTCACTATCCCCAAATTGGGTGTATTGTGTTTCATTCCAACGAAATCACCGTTCCATATTTTGTTTATCAACACATGCTAAAATGAGAAATTAATGAGGCTAAAATGAGCGAAGTAGGAGGCAAAATTTGTATGTTACTTTCTGCACTTAGAATTGCAGCATATATTTTGTTCTTATAAACTTTATCTCGTTTCAGAAATATTACGCATTTTCTTTCTTAGTTGTCAGTCATCTCATTCGTTGCTTCACTTTCTCATTCTTTTTTTCTTTTTTTATTATCAGCTCGTGTTTTTCATTTTGTAGTATCTATATTAAAAAACAGTAATCCGTGCTTATACGTTTTTAGTTAACTGCTTAAAAACTGTTTTGTGATATGTGTGGGACAGATGCAAGAACATAAAATAACAAAGCAGTAAAAACGCACGAGATGATAACCCAGTTCGGTTCAACCAACCTACTCTGGGGGGATTGCTCCCAAACTTGAAGATTCGACTGGTACTCCTTCGAAGAGTATATTAAGGATCTTACACATACAAGGCCTCCCGCCTTATGTCGCCCGTTCTTCTCCTCGAACTCTTTCGCTAGCCGAAAGTTGTAAGATCCCCTCACAACCGTAACACTAGACTCCCTCTAGCTACCCACGACTTCAACTTACAATCTCTCCCGAGATTGCGTATAAAACTGGAATAAAAAATCCCCTCACGTGTTTCACTCGTAAACACTCAAGACTAGTTTATCACGTTGAACGTTTTAATGAACAACTACTAGTTACAACAAAACGACCACAAACTGATTCTAACACTAGAATCTAAACAAAATATCAGTGGTACCGATTGCTCCTCAATTCGGTCTTCATATAGGCGTCGATCTCCATCCGCCGCCAATATGGTATGTGGATTGTGGTTTGTGGCCTTCCATACGTGTGTAGATACTCTCCATGTGTAGAGGGGTTAATTCAGCACCGGATCTACACCACAAGGCAGTAAAATGAATTAATCTTAACCTTCCAAACTCGTTCGGCACAAGATCTTTCCAACAAGGAAACTGCCATAAATAGAGTGTCCCTGGTTCTGTCTGGGACATACTCTGAAACAGTTCACCAACTGTTCTTTCTTTTCTTGCACAGCGGAAAACAAATCTTCATGGGACATACCCAGGCACACATTGTCGAACATATCTCGCCAATACAACAACACAAATACTTAGTGCATGACGATGGCACTAACATATATAGATGTAGGTGTTTATATAAAACTGTTAGAAATATATTCATAATATCACCCGCTAAAATGTATTACACAATATGCTAAAATGTTATATAGGTCATGCTAAAATGTTGTATACAACATGCTAATATAAATCTGGGGTTGCTCTATGCGAAAACTATGCCTAAAAATGACTTTTTTTTTTGTAGTTTTCATCTATTTTTTTCAAATAAACATATGCAATATGGATTTTAAATGAAAGAGTATGAAAAAAGCTTTAATTTGATATAAGATTTGCGTAAATCCAATTAAAAATGAATAAATTATGATCATTTTTAAAGTTTTTAAGAATTTTTTCAAAACATGATGATGCCACTTTTTTTCTTCCAATTTTACCCTTAATGAAACGTGTGAATTTAAAGTTGTCATTTTAATTACGAGATTACCACCCTCTCCACTTTATCTGTTTAATCTAGGCCGTCCAGATTTTCAAATGGATGGATATGATTGGTTCCCAGTTCCCACCTGGGAACTAGTTCTCACCAGATCCCATCCCTATATATATATATATATAGGATATGGTTCAAATAGGGACAACCACTTGGTGTGAAAAGTAGGGACTATTTTCATCCATTGGATCTGATCAAATGGACGAATAAGATTATTTATTTTAAGTAGTTTTTTTTTCAATTTTTTTATTTAAATTAAGTGATAAGGTTAATAATGTAAATTAATAAAAATCCTGTAGAGTCCTATATCTGTGCAAATCTTAACTTCCCTAATTAAACGGTTTTAATTGTGGCAAGTTAATATCTCCATTGATTTGTACGGTTTTTTTTTATGAATCTGGAAAAATTATTTAGTTTACGGTTTCTTCTTCTTCTTCTTCCAATTTGACAATTGCAACAACAATGTCTTCCTCCGATTATACTACACAAACCCAACCAATTTCCGAACCTACACCAACTTCGGACTCATAAAAAACTCTGACGGCTCCTTCACATGCATTCCCGAATTCATTCCCTCCACCGCCTCCTGCTCCGATCAATCTAATCTCGTCTTCACCAAGGATGTCCCCATCAACCCCCAAAACAACACATGGGCTCGTATCTATACCCCCCGCCCCCAATCCTCCGCCGTCACCAAACTTCCCCTCATAGTTTTCTACCATGGCTCCTGGCCAGCGCCGCCACAATCCTATTCCAGAACTTCTGCTGCAACATCGTCCAACAACTCCCAACGGTGATGGTGTCGGTGGAGTACCGCCTCGTGCTGGAGCACCGCCTCCCCGCCGCCTATGACGACAGCATGGAGGCGCTGCATTGGATGAAGACCTCCTCCGATGAGTAGCTGATTGAGCATGTCGATTTCTCGAAGTGCTTCCTCATGGGGAACAACGCGGGAGGGAATCTAGCGTTTCACGTGGTGTTCCGCGCGACAGCGTGTGCGGATGAGCTGTTGCCGGTGAGGATCCAAGGAGTGGTATTGCACCAGCCGTTCTTCGGTGGGGCTCAGCCATTTTGTATGGTATAGTTAGGGTATTCCATTTTTTTGTTTGGGTAGATTATTTGTAGTACATTACAATTCTTTGATTTATGTTGGTTGATATTACGAAGCATTTATTCGATGAATACATAGCATTAACTGTAACATTCACATAATACTATGCAGATGATCATATGTTTACAAAGTACCAACCACGAAATATGAATATAAAATGTTACTTGGGAAGCATTATTCTGAAGTGTATGAAGCACTGTCTTTACATCTCTCTCAATGTAACATGAACTAATCATTTACAACATTGCAAACATTTATAAGCAGCATCGATGATATACATATATAGCATAACAGATATGCTTAAATAGAATTAAACACTTAGTAGAACAGATATAAGGTGTATAACATATATGCTTAAGTAGCATTGAAGTTGTGCTTCACTAGCATCTAACCTATTTCATCCAAAGCAGCAAACTAATGGATACGCAGCATCAACAAGCATGATTCGCAGCATCAACGCACACTCCATTTTAAGATGTTGGTACATATTTAGTAATATATTCTAAAGTATCATCAAATAGAGTCATAAATAGCATTACAAATTTTGTTTAGCGCAGAACACCACCACTATGACTGTCATTAACCAAATGCAGGAAACTTCACAAACATATTGGATGATCACGCCAAAATAAACATACCACACATTAATCCCCAATAACAACACATCTAAAACATAATTTTAACATCATTATTGGAATTTATAGACAAACCCACGAATCTATAGAAACAAAACTTCACTAAATATGCCTTCACGATTACACTTTAGTACTGTTCAAATTTGTAAACCGAAAATAGAAAAATAATAGATTATTAATCATCAGCATCAATCGATCCCTTCAAAGCACAATCCCCAAATTCATTAAATTGATTTACTCCAAATGGCGAAACCATTCACAAGTTCTCTCATTTTTCAAATTTTTTCACCAAATTCATCCTAAAATTCAATTCAACCCAATAATACGTACCCGATTTCTTGTGCCCCATTTTTCTTCCGCCTCATCGGACGTCCGTGCCGTATCTAGAGCCTACAATTACCGCCGACTTCTTAAAATTTCAACCCGCAGATATCCACCGTCGCCGGAATCGTCGCCTCTATTGAGGATTTCGCAGTCGATAATCTAGGGTTCCAGATTTTGGGATTTACTCAGGGCAGCGGTTTTAAACCGCTTTGTACACAAATCGATTTCGTGGGCTAAATTCTATAGCAGTTTACTTGTTCCCGATTTTATGGGATTCTGAGATCACGTAGATATCATATTGGAAATTATAGTTTGATTTTACATAAATAGCCTTCATGTTTAATTAATAATTAAAAAAATCAGTATTATCAATTAAAATCTCTCAAATCTCAACCGTTAATCTAATAAAATTGTAGGAACAAGATTTGTTCCTAATTTTCACACCACCACTTATCCTTAGAATAACCAACCCCTATATATATGTATATTTAGAATAGGTTTAGAAGATTTATTATAATACGCGCTATCTATTAGCGATTTTGAGAAGCAAGAAACATTGGCATATTGGATTCACCAATTTTAAAATATATGGCATCAGTAATAGTTCTTAGGGAAGGATTTACTTTTCCTAATTAATTTGCTTGAATCACGGTTTTATCAATAATCTATATACAAGTTTACATGATTATCCTTTAGTGCACCCATAAATTAAAAAAGAACATTAATATTACTGACCTCAATTAATAAGAACCCTTCAATCTCACAAATTAATGGATCAAATTAATCCCTAAATTATATATTTAGTGCACCCCACAAATTAAAAAAGAACATTATTATTACTGACCTCTCAATTAATAAGAACCCTTCAATCTCACAAATTAATGGATCAAATTAATCCCTAAATTATACATTAAGGATCTATATGCATGCTAACCTTCCTATATACATATACTCCATCAGTTTCATAATCATTCTTGTTTTAAGAATTTTATTTTGTTTTAAAATATTTATTATTTATATATTTTTACACCCTCTCCCAAATTTAACCTTACAAATATATGGAGAGAATTTTTTTTTTAACTTTTTAAGAAAATATAAGTGAATTGAATTTTGTGTAATATAAAAAGGAGGATTATATTAGTCCAAAAAATTAATTATTAATTAATAGATTAAAATTCTAAAATAACAAACATTATGAAACGGGAGTATATATATATATATATATATATATATATATATATATATATGTGAGAGAGAGATTAAAATAGCAAAGGATCACTTGTCCAAAATCCAATTTAAGGATGCGAAAGATACATCGTAGTATACAGCACACAGTTACCATATGGGAGATCGATCCATACAACAGACAACTTAAATAACACATAATTTGTCAATACAACTCAAACTGATGTGGCTTATTCCAACCATTTCATCCCACCAAAGTAACGGGGATAAGGCCAGTGATGCTTCATGTTACGTAATGCCCAAACAATGAGATTACAGATATTTCACCATGCCACGCCCCTCCACACTGAGTTTTGTCGCCTGCAGTTGCTTCCGCTTTGGTGCTTTCAGCTGTTGCAACTTCTTGTTCATCTACAGAAATAAGATGATAAGAAAACTTGTAAGCTTGGATTTTGAAAAAAAGGAGTTCAAATCATGAGAACCATACTAATAAGGACTTTCATAGACCATTTGTAAGGATCTATTTGTGCTCTTTAAAGACGTGGAGCTTATCAGAAAGTAGAATTTTTAACAACTGAAGGACACACCACACTTAGGCCTGTTTATCGAACAGACTCTATATCAAACTAATAAGCTAATATAGAATATATAAGCAACATGTTTTCCAAAAGAAAACTTTACGGGGTGCTCAAACATGGTGAAGATCACTATGTGCAGCTTTTCTATCTTTCAGGAACACAAGTTTATGCTAATTCAATCATATACAAGAAGCTCATGCTAATTAATCATATACGATTGCTCCCTTGAAGTTCACTCACTGTGTGGTCACACTAGGAGCTTTAAATTTAGAAAATGACCAAAATTCAAAATAATGGACTTTTCAGGATAATAAAATCTAAGACACCAGAAAATATGTCCGGCACAGCCACCATTCAGAATTTGCAGTGATGAACTAAAGCAAATAAGATATCTCCTCCTGAACATATCCAAAGAAATGTTAGCAGCAGGCAGAGGGAAAAATAAAATCTGTAATGAAAATGTGCACATTCTCTTCACCAGGGATGGAATCACATAAGATCAGGAAAGATCTGATATTTTCTTAACTATGTAAAACTTCTATCCACATTAAGCCCTAAATTTTGTAGAACATTAGTTCTCCATATGAGACCATCTTTTTAATGAAAGAACTACCAACCTTGGCCCTACGTTGATCTTGTACCATTTGTTTGGCCCGGGCTCGTACAGCTTCTGGATCAACCTTGGATTGAGGACGGACCACAAAGTCCATGGACATTGCTTCAGGCCTAGAAGCATGTTGCCTTGAAGATGATGGTCCAGATTTTCTCCCCCTACACATTGCCACATAAATTACCAAAATTAGACGCAAACACCATGATAATGAAAAATATAACACAGATAGAACTTGCAATCTAAATAAGGAATCAACAGGCACACTGCAACTGATTCTTACTGCGAAAGTTCAGGTAAATCCAGGTCATCATCCCGTGATGCCCTTCCTGCTGCATTACTCATTACTCTGTAGAAGATCAACAAGGGAAATTCGTCAGTAGTGCTGATTGACTTGTACGGATCTAGAGTAGCTCATCAGTCACAGGGTAGATGTGAATACTTTTTAGCAGGTGGCCTCCTGTAAGCTCTTTCATCCTCAAAGTTTTTCATGTCTTCAAATCTTGTACTCTTATTGAAAATTGGTCGGCTCTGTACCAATTACATCCAGAAAGTCAATGTGATTTGTTAAACAATTAATAACAAATAACTAATGGAGGATGCCAGATGACCCATCAATTATCTGGAATAGTACAAGCAAACTTGCATTGAAATTATCTAGATACATGTTAACTACTTAACTTAGCATCTATAGGCTACAGCCCCAAAAATAACTAACTAAAAAAAGTTTTGGATCAAAAGAAAAACAACATATCACTTTTGAAGCACGACAGCTTGTTCGCAAACAGTCAAGATATTCCCCCACAACACCTAGGGAGTGCCAAATTCTTTAATGAATCAAGGCAAAAAACAACTATTACCCATTTATCCACCAACTCTTTAGCAAGTTTCCGGTTGGCAGTAGTTTCCTCATCAGACTTGGACAAAAACATAATGACCTGCCAAAATATGATGCAGCATCAAGCTATAACCACAAGCTAGTAGGCAAGCGCACTAATATAAATGCAGCAGAAAAGGAAAATCAGAAAGAACATATTTGAATGACAATCAACAGAATAGAGAGAGAAAATTTGATAACAAGGTTAAATATAAAACACAGGGAAAAAAATATATCATAGGAAAGATATGTAGGACTCAAACAATTAAATAAATCAAAAGAAAAGTTATTCCGAAATGAAGATAACTATTAGAGTGAGGAAATGAAGAGAGGGGAAAGTATATCTAAATGAAAAGGATGAGACGCATGAGCGCAAAAAGACATAGTTGACTACCTTGCCATAGCAAATCTTCTTGCCAGACCAATCATTCACCCTTCTTAATGGTTATTAATAGTAATTATAACCACATAAAAGGAGGTGAAATTCAAAGACATAACCTATATGAAAATTTAAAATTGAAGCTAACCCTGACCTTTCCAAGGCCACTCTTCTTTAGTTGTTCTCTGCGGTCAAACTGCTCTAAATCAATTGGGAACTGCAAGTTGCACAAACTATTAGGCTCCTAGTTGTTTAAGTTCATAGGATGCACAAATGCAGTAAAGTAATTAAAAAATAAATAATTTCGTACATCATTTAGGATCTTCAAAACAGCAGCACGAACGTTAATATTTGGCAAGCTTCCATCTGGCAAAGGCTCAAGCCAGTTCTTTAACAGAGTTAACACTCCATGATCAAGAAACTCTTGCTGGAGTTGCTTTCTGCATGACAATGAATCCTCATTAAAAGCAATTAAAACTAATATCTCATAGTTTGTTAACAGGCCCAAAAAAATAAAGGGAAAAGGAACTTGAAAGCACAGGAAGGGGCCCAGAAACTTGAAGGGATAATAACTAACTTTGAGAGAACATCTGTCAGAAGGGACAGCTTCTTCAACTTATTGATGGCAGGTTTCCCCTGTCTATTGAGCTCCGCATCTTCTTCTGCTACTACCTCGAGTTCAGCCATCACATTCTCGACTAGTAATGCCATTTCGGCAGGACTTTTTTCATTTTTCTTCTTTTTTTTCCCAATCTTGAAGAGTTCCTTGATTTCATCATCCTCTTCTCCCTCTTCTGCCTACAAAATAAAGCGGCAAGAGAAATTATTTTTAGTTTATAGAATTTCCTCAATCCACAAATAACTGTCTCTGAATAGAAAAACCTCACAGATATAACAAATTAAACCAAAACAAGTGTCTGGTGATGACCTATAGCCAATTGCCAATAAATTAGCAAAACATCTTTTTTCAATTGGTTTCTTGTTCTTTAATTGCAAAGCAAGAGAGGGGAGGAACAAGTTTATGTTAGGTGGCCTGTCTGTACGTATGTGCATCTGCGCATGCATGTGTGGTTTCCTGGTGTGGAGACCCACGTGCGGTCGCACGTGCCCACAGAGGGAGAGAGGGGTAAAAAATGGATTACAGATATAGCAGATTTTGGTTACAGAAAAGAATAGTTTGAGTTTAGTGACTTCAGTTCATGTAATAAAATTGAGAATCGATCACAGATGGACAGAATCTCCTCCTTTTTTATGACCTTTGTCCAGGAAATAAAATTGTGGAATAGGAAAATGTTGACTAACGGGACGTCTGTGTACGGATTTTGGAACAACTCAGCTTGGAACAAGAGAATTAATAGAGTTGAAAACAAATAGTATGGTGTATGGATATATAATAGATTTCACCTATCAATTGGTGTTAAAACTTTTTCCCACAAAACTTGTATAGCATCATACCGAAATGGAACCAATACAATTATGCTCTATAGATTATAATTTTAGACATGAAGTAATGAACCCAATTTTTTGGTTGCATTTAAATGCACTCTAAAATCCTCCTTATACATGAACAAGAGAGTGTTTAATAGCTTAAAAATTGGGGCATGTAAAGAGGATTTTGGGGTGCATATAAAAGTGCCTCTTTTTTTTCTTCTCTTCAGAAATAATTGGAAAAGAGTGAAGGGGTTTCAATTAGCCACATCATTTGAGTCAGTGAAATAAAAGGGGGAGCACAATAAGCATCATGAGAATAAATAAAGATATTCTTATCATGAATCAAATATTAAATGAAAAGGTATGGGCTAATTAATTATTAAAAGGCCTGAACATCAGGACTGTGAGACATTATAAGCAAAAACACAAAAATTCAATAAAAGGGCAAAACATGGCTCAACAAAGAATGAAAAGGTTTATAGCCTATATTGCAGCTTCAGTTTCCATGTCAAACATGACAGTTGATTTTCACAGAAGTTGTGAAACAAAAACTAATATGCTATCAACCCTCTTCATCTGGGTTTAAATGCATAAAGCATATAACAAAAGTAATTTGACTTTCTTAAATTTTATATTGTAGATCTTAGAAAATTAGTAATATAGAAAATGAGCTGCACATCTCAAAGCCATAGAACAAGTGCATACTCTAAACAAGATATGCATCCAACCTGCGGTGCTCGACTTGGAGAATGTTCATTGCCACTTCCATAACGATCAGAAGGATCTACACCAGTATCATCGATGAAATTATCATCATCCAGAGTCCTCACACCTTCTTGGTCGTCCTAAAGAATTTTGGGCAAATAATCAGGATTGGCCACTCAAATTTGAAATATTACACTGAACAACATATTGAGTATGCATATATTATCATTAGACAATTAACATAACTAACAAAATAAAAGTAACACATCAACATCAAGATTTAATATTGGGTCATACAGAATCATACCATATGAACTAAAGTACTGTCACATCATTTACTATGCGACCTGTCCCACATCACATTCACACACAAATCAGTTTTAAGAATAATTCATATGCATTGATAAACCATTTCTATCAAGGACCAAAAACCTTAAAAAAAATACTGTTAATCAATCAAAATCACTAAAATCAGTAAATCCAACACAGTTATCTCAAACAATTCAAGTACCTTCCAAAGGCTAATTAGACAAAGCAAGTTATCAGTTTGAAATATAAAAACAAAATGGAAACAATTATCAGTAGAGCAAAGCAAAAATAAAATCCAACCCACACGGCTTCACCAAATTCTTGTAAATCTATGACGGCAGATCCTCAATATTCACCAGATATGATACAGTACAAATTTGGCTTTATGTATCACCAATAAAAATCAAACTACCCGGCTTCACCAAATTTCCATAAATCATAACCATTGCCTGATATAATCCAAATTTGGCTATATATATCGCAAAAACAAAAACCAAACCACGGCTTCACCAAATTTCAGTAAATTCATCTTATCCAATCAAAGTTTCAAATCAAATCATCAAATGCACCAAATGTGATATAATTCCATAATTTGGAAAAAAGTGCCACCAAACGCTCGTTAAATGCATTTCATTTCAACAAATAGATGAAACACGTGTCGATATCCTACATTGCAAGCACCAAAGTTGTAAGAAGAGAAACAAATGCGAGAAGTGAAACAATTGACAGAAACACGATTTAACCTCGGAATTGTCGCCCGCAATAGTGTCCCACATCTCTTTCATCTCTGGATCTGCCTCATGATCCTTCATTCTCCCTCCTCCACTCTTCCTAACCTTAAACTTCTTTTCCCCTTTCTCAGCCTTCCTCTTTTTCTCTAGACTTCTCGCTTTCTCTCCATTATCCCTCTTCCTCTTTCCATCATCGGAGTAGTCATCTCTAACCAACCCAGCCACATCATCATCTCGGTCATAATCCCCACCAACATCACCTACATCATCATCATCTAATCCAAAATCTAAGGGCCCTGATTCTTTTACGGATGATTTTTTTATCAATCTCTTCCGAGGCTTTGAACTTGAGTCATCATACACTGGAGTTGGAGATCTCTCACCGTGATCATAGACATCATCATCCAAGAGATGTTGGTGGGGCTGATCCCCCTCAGATTGGACATCCTCATCGAAGTCCACCAACGGCTCGCCTTCGTCATCACGGTAACTAAATTCACCACCCAAAATTTGCCAATCAGATACTGTCAAACCCTAATTCACAAACACGCACACACACATCACATCACATCACATCCATAAACGATATATAGAAATAAAACTACAGAAACCCCCAATTCCCAATCAAAACCCTAGCTCTACGCATACACAAAAATTCAATCGATTAAAAACTCAACTCAACAATCTTAAATTGGGGAAAGGGGGATGACTTACGGGTCGTTCTCGTATCCCATGATTGTATCTTCGAAATTAGCCTCTGATACAATTGAAGTGAAGGAATTGGATTGGCCGTGTATTAATGCGTTGAGAAAATATGTTTATTGCAGTATAAATATAATAATATATGTGTATATATACAAATTGCGGTGGCGATTTGAAACTCTCTCAATTTGGCGAGCTTATTGTGTGAATCTTGAATTAACAGTGTGTAAAAAAATCCTATGTTGCCGAGATGAAGACGGCAATCGGTGCAGATGCTGTTATATTCATATATATATATATATAATCAGAACTTTTTTTATAAAAACGAAATTGATGAATTGGAGAGTAGAAAGAAATTCACAAGACTCTTGTCTGGTTTATGAAATTACTCCTTCAGATTTTATTTATTTCTTTATTTTTATTTCTTTTTTAGATTATTTATTTATTTATTTAAGAAAGATCCTACTAAGAAATTTTGATTCTAGATGGAATCCTACTACTACTACTACTAATATTACTACTAAAGAAAATAATAATTTCTTATGTGATAACAAGGAAAATTGGAAGGCGCTAGAATGGATCCGAACTGGAAATCCCGAAAAGCACCCCCCCACTTCACTAGTAGGCAGCAAACTTGTCCCACGAGGTATGTTCCATGGAATATTTATTTTAGGGTGAAATTGCATGCATATCCATATAAAGTTCGAAACTATCTTATATGTGGAGTTAATTTTGATTCTTGAATTTCTTTTTCTGAGTTGGGGGAAGGAGAATTGTGAATTGAACCTTGGTCACTTAATAAATGAAGAAATTAGGTTTTTGATAATATTTGATGACTGAATCTGTCTCAACTTGTCGGGATTCATGGTGAAGGAGACGAAGACGATGGGTTTGAGAAGATGAAAGGGTTTTCTATGAAAAGTTAATTGAGTGAAGAGAATCTAAGTGAGAGTGACAAGTGAGGAATGAGAGGGACCTTATAAAAGTGTATATGGAAGGATATAAATATATCTGATAGATACCCGTCTCCATATAAATAGGAATAAATATATTAAAGATATAGTCAAAATAGGTATTAAAGATACAGTAAGATACATTTCCAGATACATTCAACTGACTTTCAATTTTTTTTTAAATATTACTATTAACCAACTGTCGTCAAGAAATTTATATGACCAACTTACTTTTGATACATCATAGGAAACTTCTTAAGAAGAAAACAGATGATGAATAGACGAATAACCAAAAGAATCTTATAAATACCATTTATCTAAGATCTTTGATCTAGTTATATGGTTTTATAAGAATGATCATGGTTTCACCTTAATACAAGCTTTTTCATCCTCGAATCTGTCCAATCTTCACAGTTAACTATGATATACCAAAAGTGTGACAACAGTTGTGCCAACTTTACTTTTCATATAGAACATAAGCCAAGAGATTTCCTCAAAATTGAGAATCTCTCATAGCTTAAAGCTTTTGTAAACATATTAGCCAGTTGATTATCTGTACTAATATACTCTAACTTTAATAGCTTCTTTTCAACTAAATCCCTAATAAAGTGATACCTTAAGTGAATGTGTTTGGATTTGGAATGATGAACTAGGTTCTTTGCAAGGTTGATGGCACTTGTATTGTCACAGAGCATCACCAAGGGGTTGCTTTCCAATCCATAATCATCCAACATTGACTTCAGCCATATCAACTGTGTTGAACAGCTCCCAGCGGCCACATATTCGAACTCAGCTGTGGACAATGAGATACAGTTTTGCTTTTTGTTGTGCCAAGAGATGAGGTTGTTTTCTAGATAGCAACATCCTCCACATCATCTATCTCTCCAGCCCAATTAGCATCACTGTATCCAACAAGATCTGTAGTAGTGTCCTTTGTGAACATAGACCTAATTCACAAGTGCCGGCAATGTACCAAATGATCCTCTTTATAGCTTTAAGGTGCTCCTCCTTAGGACAAGACTGAAACCGAGCACATGCACACACACTGTACATGATATCTGGCCGACTATCAGTCAGATAGAGAAGACTTCCGATCATTGATCTGTATAAGGTTGGATCAACTTCAGGTCCAATTGCATCCTTGGACAACTTTTCAGTCGTACTCATGGGAGTTCTCATGTGCTTTGCATTCTCCAAGCCGAACTTCTTTACTAGATTCTTGGCATACTTTGTCTGAGAAACAAAGACACCATTTTCCTTTTGCTTGACTTGAAGTCCAAGAAAATTGCTAAGTTCACCGACCATACTCATTTCAAAAGACGTGGACATTGCTTCCACAAACTCCTTCAAAGCTTTCTCACTTGTCGATCCAAACACTATATCATCGACATAGATTTGAGCGATTGTGAGTAAATCTTTTTCTTTCTTGAGGAATAGTGTTCTATCGGCATGACCCCTGTAAAATCCAAACTCAAGCAAAAATTCAGTTAACCGACTATACCAAGCTCTAGGAGCTTGTTTAAGTCCGTACAACGCTTTATGTAATTTATACACATGAGTTGGATTGGTTGAGTCTTCAAAGTCTTTGGGTTGTTCCACGTAAGCTTCCTCTTCTAGTACTCCATTTAAAAACGCTGCCTTAACATCCATTTGATGAAGAGTAATGTTAAGATAACATGCAATGGCAAAGAGTAACCTGATGGACCCTATTCGAGCAACGAGAGCAAAAGTCTCATCATAGTCAATCCCCTCTACTTGTGTGTAACCTTGGGTAACTAAGCGGGCTTTATTTCTAATGACATTTTCAAATTCATCAGTTTTATTCTTAAATATCCACTTAGTTCCTATCACGTTTATCCTAGAAGGTCTAGGTACAAGTGTCCAGACTTTGTTTCTAACAAACTCAAGTAGCTCGGCTTGCATGGCACTTATCCAGAACTCATCTTTTAATGCCTTATTTACGTTTTTGGGTTCAATCATGGATAAAAAGATAACTGTACCAACTTTATTGATTACACATGACATGCACACCATCCTTACCATTTCCTTGTAGTTGACAGGAGTTTTACATCTAGTTTTGACCCCTTCGTGTACATCTTCAATGACTTGATCAATTGGGTGATCTTTGCGAATCTTGCTCGGTGGGTCTCTTCTAGTGCTTCCCTGAACTACTTCTGGAATCTCTGAATTGTTTAAGTGGGGGTTCGATCCAGATCCTTCTGTAAGTGTATCCTCACCTGTCTCTGAAGTGGGCTCAACTTCAGGGTTGACTCTTCCTTCTATCTCAATGGTCTTTCATGTCCTTCCCTGTATCTCAATCAAATCGTTAGTATCTTCTTCAGGAGTGTATAGGCTGGCAAAATCATCAAATCTCACATTTACACTTTCCATAACAGTTTTTGTTATGAGGTTATAGACACGGTAAGCATGACTATTGTAACGCCCCAAACTACTCCGTTTGGCCACGTCACTTAACATACAATTTACTTACATATTTTTGTGTGCTTATATTCAATATGAGCGGAAGCTAAGGTCAAAAACATGATAATAGCATGATGAGGTAAGGCATCATAATTTTCAATATAAATTTATCGCAATTAAGCATGCAATCTATCATATCTATTTTGTCACGCAACTTGGATTGAAGTAAAAGCATCTAACCTATCGGGCTCATAGGTCTTACTCAACCCGCCCGTCTACCATCCTAAATTTTAACATACATAATACAGGGTTCAACAACATACTTCATACATAATAGGCTCCAAGGTCGAACGACTCGCCTTTAAATTGTTTTGCATAATATCAAGTTATATATATCATAACCTACAAAAGATCGGGCTATTCTCATCCCCAATAATCATTGATCATAAAACAAAAAGAGTGATCAATGTAATAATAATAATGTGAGTATTTTCAAAAGAAGAGCATGCAAAAGATAAACACAAGCTTGTGGGGTTCTCTTGTGTTCACAACGCTTCTACCCAGGCCTCGACTCCTCAACCTGAAATTCATTGAATGAATGGGGTGAGTATTTAACAACATACTCAGTGGGGAGCACTGTAAACAGTTATAGCTAATTGCACAAGTGAAAATATAACATATGGACTTTTCTTTACTTTGTGGAGACTAGTCTCAACCCCGTAGGGTCCAAACATCATGATGCCCCCGTTAATGAACATCTTTGGCCCTGTAGGGATGCCCACAGACATACTACCCTCCAGGGAGGACATTAGCAGGTCTATATTCGATCCCAAAGGATCTCTGCCCCGAAGGGTCTCTTTGTCGACCCCGAAGGATCTCTGTTATGCCCCGAAGGGTCTCTTTTATCTCTGGTCCGAAGACCCTTCATACTTATACAATCAAAGCACAACAATAACTATAACCTTACACGTGTTCATAGTTTAGAGTTACCCCACCTTATGAGACGCTTTCACAATTTCTCAACCTTTGAAATACTCCTTAGCCGTGCACAAGTTGTCCACCTCGAGCCCCAACACGTCACCTAGCACCTTTCAATTCTCTTTTCATTTTAGACGTCGAGTCATATAATTAAATCATAATTTAGACCAAACTCATGTTATACTTTTCTTTAAAGATTTCATACATATCCATACACATAACCTTGGATATACCAACTCACAATATGATTTTGGACTCAAAATACACATTAAAACTCTTTGAAACATTTAATCGAACACTATACGCGGACTCATTTAAACCACATGCTCATGACTCAATTTAAATCCTTTAAACCCAACATTTCAAATTTAAAAACCTTCATCCTAGGGCTCTAACATACATGAAAATCAACCCCAAACAACCATTACATCACCTCCAAACAATTATTAACAAAACAAGGGGAAATTAGGGCAAAAATCCAAACCCTAACAACAATAAACTATAGGAATTCGATATAACTTCACATATAGCTTCAAGGAGGTAAGTAAACCATATGTTCAAGATATCAAAGCAAGAAGATCAACAAAATTGAAGAACCCTAATTTTTGGATAACAAACCCTAGGTTTGATCCAACAAGAAATGAGTGTTTAATCCCAAGAAGAAGAGGTATAGAGGTTACCTTGATTGATGGATGATGATGGTGGAATACACTCCAAAAGTTGAAGAATTTGTAGAGAGAAATGGAGAGGAAAAATCGCCCAAATGGAAAGAAAATGAGGAGGAAATGAATAAGTGTTGTATTTATAGGTAGAAAAATCCCCGGACTCGCGCGACCATGCTCTCGGCCCATGCTCCCCGCGCCCGCGCAGCCCCTCGCCGGCGCGCACCTCTCGCCCGCCCCGCGGGCATGCGACCTCCCCGCGGGCGCGCACCTTGCTCAAAACAACCCCCGAGCTTAAAATCGACTCCGGGCATTTTCAACTCCATTTAACACGACTTAGATTTTCAAAACACTTTTAATATCTACCGAAAAAGCAGGGGGCGTTGCCCCCAGCCCTCATCGGGGCGCTTCGCTCCCTGAACCCCCGACTCGCCCGATCAACTCAGCGTTAGGGTGTTCAAGGTATGGCAAAACACAATTAAATATAAACACACTCATTCATTATCATATAACTCGACACTTTAGCATAAAAAATTCAACTCTGTTATACATTCAGTATAACATCAATGTGCTATAACGTATCGGCTCGAGTGGAACAACCTGCAATAAAATAACGGCATAATACATACAAACCATCATAATTAATATTCAAACAATATTAATTCGAAATCATTTACTAAAATTATAATTTATAATTTAGCAAAAAGGATCGGGGTACCACAACTATTAAGCGAATAACCAATAAACACACCTTTATCACTCTTGGGATCAAATTTGAACAAATAATCCCTATCATTCAAAATGTAGCAAACACAACCGAAAACATGTAGGTATTTTAGGTTGGGTTTTCTGCCATTTAGAATTTCATATGACGTCATGGTGGTTCCGGTTCTTAAGTTTACACTATTACTTACATAGCATGTAGTGTTTAAAGCTTCAACCCAAAAACGTTTGGACAACTTCTTAGAATGTAACATGACAGTGGCTATCTCTTGCAGAGTTCTATTCTTCCTTTCAGCCACACCATTTTGCTAGGGTGTTTTAGGAGCAGAATATTCATGATGAATGCCTTCTTTTATGCAAAAATTTAGAAGCTGAAGATTTTCAAACTCCCTTCCATGGTCAGATCTAATTCTTTTAACACAAGAATGGTAGAAATTTCCAATCTTAGCATATAATTCTAAGAAAGCATCATAGGTTTCACCTTTGTCACTTAGAAATTTTACCCAAGAATACCTGGAGAGGTCATCAACAATCACGAATGAATACCGTTTACCTCCAAGGCTTTCTACCTCTGCTGGCCCCATAAGATCATGTGAAGCAATTCAAAGCAGCTTTAAGTGGCAAAAGGTCTCTCGGAAGTTGTAACAACAAGATGTGAGGCTTTAACTTGCTTTCATTTTTAACAATCTCCACACAGGTTTGGATTTGATACGTTCAACTTTGGCACTCCAAGAAAGCATTGAGTCTCTGAAGGTTCTCCATGTTGCGAAAATTTATATGACCCAATTTTTGATGCCAAAGTTGTACATCATTTACCTGTGCACTCAAACAACCTTTTCTTTTAGTTTCATAAATATTATTAGAAGATCTTACCCCAGAGATCACATGTTTGCCGTCGTTGTCAACCACAGTAGAGCTTTGCTTATCAAAGATGACAGTGAAGTTGTCATCATAGAGTTGGCTGATACTGATGAGGTTTGCTGTAAGGCCTTGAACGTGTGATACATTTCCAGCTTTGGAAGACCAGGACTGTTCAAGATTCAATGTCCTACAATCTTGCCGTTTGTTCCTCCCCCGAAGGTAACTTCACTGCCATTGATCTTTTGGTAGTTGGACAGATAACATTGAGATCTAGTCATATGACGAGAGCACCCGCTATCAAAGTACCAAGTTGTCGAATCATCAACTACTGATGCAGTGAAGACAACTTTGCAGGTGTCTTTGGAGACAGTTTTGGGTTTCCAAACCAAATTACTGGTTCTATCACCTTTGACTGAAAGGCCTGAGTTTGAGGCTTGTGTCCTCAAATGAATCTCCTTTTTATGTTCTTACAAAAACCTATGGCTGAAAGGTTTTATGTGCCCAGGAAGGAAAGAATAGTGACAAACAAATCTCCTACGTTTCTTACTCACTGATGAAGTGGGATGTGCTTCTTGAGCTTTCACAAAAGGTTTTCCATGAGTGGACATGATTTGAGTAAAGACAGTTTTTACAATTTTGTCATAACCTATGCCATGAGAAGTTACATGGGTTTGTGCAAGAACTTCATCAAGTTTGGAAGTACCCGTGTTGAACTTTTTGAATGTATCCTTTACAAGATTGAGTTGAATCCTCATATTATCAATCTCTGCATCTTTCTTTGTCAACATTACTTCCAACTTTGCGAGAGACGCCTTCTGGCTGGTGGATTCCTTATTAAGTGACTTAATTTCCTTACACTGTTTGATCCACTTAGCATACAGCTCCTTGTAAAGTTCCTGCAACTTTATTAGCAACTCTAGAGTTTCTTCCTCAGTAACTTCTTCTTCCTCATCTGCAGTAGTTATCACAGTGTTAAAACAAAAGAGGGTTTCATAATATGACTCATCATACCTGTCAGAAGTTATCTCAACTTCTGTGAGTTTTGAATTGTCCAGTTCGGCACATACTGCAGTTAAGGCTGCGTGTTCGTTTGTTGCATCATCTGAGATTTCTTCCACAAATATCCCTGAGGTGTCCAGCTCACTGTCACTGAGAGAAAGAAATGTGACGGGCTTTCCAAGTTTTCTAAAGGTGTTTGCACATTCATTTGCAAAGTGCCCATAGCCTTTGCACTCATAGCATTGAACAGTGGAGAAATCTTTTACTTCCTTTGGTCTAAAGTGATCTGATGCAGCACGCTTCATGATATTAGGTTCTTTTCCAGGTGAGTTCATTTTTTCATAAATAACCAAAGGTCCGGACGAGTCATAACTAGGCTTGTGTTGTTCAGCACCTCCCTTCTATTGTTTTCCTCTATTAGCTCGAATGAGAGTGTTTAGTCTTCTAGTGAGAGGAGCATAATCCGGATTCTTTTCACAGATCTCTTCAAGATCATCATCCTCTTCTTCATCATAAGCTGAAGTTGACCTTGAAGTTAACCCTGCTGTCAAGGCAATTCCCTTTTTCTTTGATCCACCTTTCTCATTTATTTCCATTTCATAGGTCTTCAGATCATTCATCAGCTTTGTGAAGTCCAAACTTCTAGTAGTCGATGCCGTGTCAATAGCAACAACCTTCATATCAAAACGTGGTGTTAGAGTTCTCAAGGATTTGGAAACTAACCTCTTGTTAGTGATCGGATCACCAAGATCAGTGCACTCGTTTGCAATTTCAAGCAATTTGTTACAATATTCTCCAACAGTTTCATCTTCCCCCATCTTCAAGTTCTCAAATTTTGTGGTGAGAATACGATGTCTTGATTCTTTAATCCCAACATCTCCTTCGCAATGTTGCTGAAGAATATTCCACGCTTCTTTGGCCGAATCACAATTTCTTATGAGTTCGAACATCTGAATATCCAAGGAAGACTGAATTGCGTTGAGTGCCTTGTCATTGAAGGCAACATCTTCGTTTTGTGACCTAGTCCATTCTTCTGGAGGAGTACGAATTTTATCTCCTTCGGCATCTACGGTCTTAGGATGTGTCCATGCCTTTTGAACAGCATTCCATGCTCTTGCATCAATGGATTTGATGCACGCTCTCATTCGAACTTTCAAAAAGAAATAGTTTATGCCATCGAGAACAGGAGGTTTGTTGAACAACGGGTTTGTGCAATCCATTGAACTTACGAAAACAGGATCACCACTTAGTGTGTCAAGTGTAAGCTCTTGATGCCAATTGAAGAAACCGAACTCTCGGTTCTGACAGAGTTGTGATCAAAGTTGTATCTAAAGTTGAGACAACTTTGAACATGCAGTGGAATATAGAAATAAACAATGGATTGAAATTTCACGAGATTATATTTCTATAATCTCGCGAAGTGCCTCAGGGCAAAATATTCACTATATGAATTTGTAAATTACAAAAACACTACAAGTAAACTCTTACTAAACTTAAGACACTTTATCTCTTCCTTTGAAGAAGGTCGTGACTAAAGTTGTCTTAACTAACACTTGTAGAAAACTAATATCGCTAATACAGATCTGGTATATCTCTATGAATTCGTGTGTCTAACTCTATACAACTGATTCATATTTATACAAAACTAAATACTTGGCCTCTACTCATGTATCTTGCACGAAATCCACTCCTTCCATCACTCCTCGACTTTAGCCGCAAGTAACAAACTTCCCTTAGATATAGGAACAACCATATCTTGGACTTTATCCTTCAAGACTTGGTCAAATCACACACGCACCCATCTATTAATTTTTCCTGCATAGTAAATCAAAGAAAGACAAAACTATATATATATACAAAACCAACGGTTTCAACATATTCAGAAACTTTATAGTTGTTTGAGAACAATAGATTTTTTTTTCTAACAAACTAAAATCCTTAAAAAGGACAAACTAAATTAAATAATAATATAGTATTTTTTTATGTCGAGGTTAAACTGCAACCATTACTTAATTGCGTAGTGGGTAAACTCCGCTTATTTGTTAGCCTACAAATCACAGAGGAGAGTTAAAACACACTTGAAAAACAATTGCGATAGACACATATTTAGTAGTGTTATTCGAATTTGAGACTTTTGAGCTTAAGATTACACCACTCCACCACTAGACCATCTCTAAAGGGGCATAATAATAATCAAATTATTGTCAATGTAGTTATGGTGTAAATAAGGTGCAATTATTTATAGGCCATATTATATTTTACTTTGTTTATATTTAATTTACACCCTGCCAACATTTTGATTTTTTCCCCTTTTTCGAATCCTAAAAACACGTCTACAATGAATGTGTGTAGTGTGTGCCCACGCATGGAGTCAAATTTATCCAATTTGATATGCAAAAATTCTTGACTAGTCCATCTCCAACCATCAAATTCAAACCAAACTCAACTCAATTTTGTAGTAAATATCCATAAAACAGTAATTCACTTCCAACAAACAAACTCATTCTCAAGCCCAAAAGAATATTCTCTTAATATTCATTTGCAAACCACTCTTTTTTTTCAATAACATCTAAATATTTATAAAATTTACAAACTAGACGTATTAATAATTTTTTTTGTAGATTCACGAAGCAACTAATATAAATAAATATTAATGAATAATTTCTTACAAAATAAAATATTATTAGACATCTTAATTTTGAACTGTTGTAAACAAATTATAAACATAAATTGTAACCATAATAAAACATCATATATCGAATATTAAATACATAAAATAAAAATATATATAACAAAAAATTATTTTTAAAATTCTAAATAATACACTAGTGTAAATTTTAATAAACAAATGACTAAATTGTAATGAAGGAAAAAATATGCAGATGAATTTATGAACAGTAAGAACGCATATTTAAGTTTTCTTGAGAGAGAAAATGAGATAAAACTCATTTTGAGTTTGAGTTTGCAGTTCGGTTGGAGAGCTTTCCTTAACTGCAAAATCCCATTTTGCACTCGATTGGAGTTGCTCTAAGCTAAACGGATACTAACATTAATTTGAGAAAGCTTGAGAAAATTGAAAATAAATAAATAATATTATAACATTTTTCATTGACTATTGGGAAAAGATAGTCAAAATGCCACAATAGTATTAAGTTATTCAGAAATGTTTTTTTTAAAGTATTAACAAATTTGTGTTAACACATATTTGTGCAATTATGGTGCAAATAATTCATGCATATGTGCAATTATGGTGCAAATAATTCATGCATATGTGCATGTATGGTGCAAATAATTCGTGCTAAAATAAGCAATGTTCTTATTTCTCATACCAATAAATATTTTTCACTGAACCAAAAACATATAAATTTATCAAATTTACAAACTGGATGTTTTAATAATTTTTTGTGTATATTTAGAAACATTATAGTTATTTGGGAACGATACATTTTTTTCTTTATTTCTAACAAACTAAATAACCCTTAAAAAAAGATAAACTAAATAAAATAATAATAATAATAATAATATACTATTTTTTTATGTTGAAGGTAAACCGCAACCGCTACTGAGGTGCCTACCGGGTAAACCCTTTGTAATAGTCTGCAAACTACACAGAAGAGTTCAAGTGTTCAACCACACTTGCAAAACTAGGTGTGCAGACTCATACCTAGCTAGTAGGTTTAGTGATGGAATTCAAACTTAAAACCTTTGACTTTAAGCTTACATCACTCCACCACTAAACCAAACCCACCGCCTACGTAGAGGGACCAATTTGTCTAATATAACAGACAAAATTTCCTGACTAAACTAAATATATGGATGCTAATATTAATTTGAGGAGGCTTTGAGCAAACTAAAATTAAATAAAAGAATATCATAATATTTTATTTGACTGTGGGATGCTAGTGTAGTCAAAATGCTACATAAGTATTAAATTATTAACAAATATCTCCTCTCTTGTTAAATGAATTTTAAAAATGATTAACAAGTGTATGTTAACACTTATTAGTGCAATTGTGGTGCAAATATTTTGTGCATTTATCGTGTATATGTTGATCAAATACATGTGTTTCAAATATGTTATTAGATGTTGACTCGATTTATTTTTCTCCAAATACTCACCATTCTATGTGTGAAATTTAACTTATGCTCTTGTTTTTTAACTATCCTTTTAAATTGGTTTCTAGTTAATTATAATTAGTCTAATATATGTTTTTTAAATGAGATTCTTGAAATTAATTTTTGCAATGAATATTTTGAGAGCTATCATAATCAATATGAACTAGTAAAAACGAACAATACATATAAAGATAAAATAGAACCCAAACCACACATATAGGGATGACAATGGGTAGGTACTACGGTACCCGTTCCCATATCCGCGTTTAAAAAGGTACTCGTACTCGTCCCCATATCCGCTGAATATTAACTTTATGCCGGTCCCCATACCTTTTGGATACTTAATTGCCTATACCCGTACCCGTTATCCGCATTTTCTCTTATGTGGTAGATGAGAAATATTTCATAGTATTTAATAAATTTTAAAATATTTTTATAAGTTAAAATAAAAAATTGTGGTTATATATATATATATTACATGTATGTTTTTAATATATGAAAAATATACTGAATTCGAAATGTAATTTATATAGGTGATGGAGTAAAATAACTATTTATTTTTTAAAAGAGATAAAAAATGATAAATTACGTTTATAAAAAATGATAAATTACGTTTATAAAATCTCACTTTTTTATCATAGATAATTTCTATAAAATATATTTGTGCATATATAATAAATAATTTTTTTAATGTACATATATTTATGAAAATCTTCTTAAGCGTGGTGAACGTAAAATTAATAATATATTTTTTAATAAATTTAATGATATTTTTATAATTATCCAAACAGACTTATATTCATATTTTCTTGTCGTATACGTTCTTAAAAATATATATAGTTATATTTTATGTAAGATATAATTTTTATGATAATTTATTTATCAAGTTTACAATACATACATACATACATACATACATACATACACATATATATATATATAACATAAGTTACAAATCAATATTTCAAGTAGTCCAAATTTTATTCGTGTCTAATTCTAATTTTATTTCTAACAAAAGTCATATTTTTAAAAATAAAATATATAAACATACGAATTTCTTCATCAAGGACTATTTATTGAATATATAATTTAGTAATTATTATTTGTAGTAAATAATTCAAAATTATGATTAAATAATTTATAATTTTAAAAATATTTATTAAAACTAAATCATAATTCAATTAAAATATATTTTTTTGAGTCAATAATTCAATTAAAATATAATACAAAGACTATTCATGAAAATGCGACATTACAAAAAAAACTACTACATAAATAACAATGTTATGAAATCTTCAAAAAATAATATCATATAACAATACAACTCAATAATAATAATAATAATAATAATAATAATAATAATAATAATAATAATAATAATAATAATAATAATAATAATAATAATATAATTATATATATGGGTATGGGGCGAGTTGGGTACTAAGGTACCCATACTCGCATTCATCCCCATCAAAATTTACGGGTAATTACTCGTGCCCGTACTCATTAAGTGGGTAATTACCCTACCCACCATGGATAATTTTTACGGGTATCCACAGGGTCCGTTGCCATCCCTACACACATAGCTCTTTCCAAATTTTCATAAATTCATTTACAAAGAAATAATGCATTTATCATGCATATATTGAGGAATTATATACTTAGAATCTATTGACTTATTTGATTTTTATCTAAAATATCTGGACAAATCATTCTACTCTACTCATCAAATTTCTAGAATAGTATATATAAAAACAACAATAGAGGACAACATATAGGAAACATCCAATTCACCGAGGGAATAAAATGAACATTTATAATACCCAATTCTCCATCAATACTTTTGCACGTTTCTGGTTGGCAGTAGTTTTCTCATCATACTTGTAATAAAACATAACGACTTGTCAAAATATGATTAATCATCAAGCTTAAAAAGAAAAGGACAAACTAAATATAATAATAACATAGTATATTTATTTATTTGACTCTTGGGAAGAGGGAGTCAAAATGCCACATTAATATTACGTTATTAACACATATCTTTTTTTTTTTAAAAGGTATCAACAAATGCCTGTTAACACTTATTAGTGCAATTATGATGTAAATAATTTGTGCATTTATCGTGCAAATGTCGATCAACTATATGCGTTTCAAATGTTATATTAGAATATGTTGGCGTAAAATTTATTTTTCTCCAAAAAATAAACTCATTCTTAAACATAAAAGAATTTTCTCCCAATATTCCTTCTCATATAACTTTTTATCATTTTTCAACAATACTTACATATTTATCAAATTTACAAACTGGATATCTTAAAACTTTTTTTTTTGTCGATTCACGAAACATCTAATATAAATAATTAAAAAATCAATAATTCCCTACAAAATAAAATATTCTTAGATATTTTAAAGAATATTTTATTTTGAAGGGTTGTAAAAAATTATGTACGAAAAGGACTAAATTTCAACCATAATAAAACATCATATACATAATATTAAATACATAATAGAAAAATATATATAATAAAAAATCATTATTAAAATTCTAAATAATACACTAGCGTAAATTTTAATATACAGAATTGAAATGAAATAAAAAAATATGTAGATGTGTTTATGAACAGTAAGAATGTATATTTGTGTTTTCTGGAGAGCGAAAATAAGATAAAAGTCATTTTCAGTTTGAGTTTACAGTATGGTTAGAGAATTTTGATTTTGCAATCTGGAATTGCTCTAAACTAAATGGATGCTAATTAACAATAATTTGAGAAGGTTTTTGAGCAAATTGAATATAAATAAAATAATATTATAACATATTTCATTAACAATTGGGAAGATTAGACAAAATGCCACATTAGTATTATGTTTTTTTTACAAACAAATTAGTATTAAGTTATTCTTAAATGTTTTTTTAAAGTGTTAACAAATTTGTGTTCACTTATTTGTGCAATTATGGTGCAAATAATTCGTGAATATGTGCAAGTATAGTGCAAATAATTCGTGCATAAAATAAGCAATGTTCTTATTTCTTGTACTAATAAATATTTTTTACCTGTGCAAAAACATAAAATTTACAAATTGGATGTCTTAATATTTTTTTTGTATATTTAGAAACATTATAGTTATTTGGGATCAATACATTTTTTATTTCTAACAAACTATATAAACTCTAAAAAAGTGACAAACTAAATAGAATAATAATATAATATTTTTTATGTCAAAAGTAATCCGTAGTCAATATCGAGGTGTGCATTGAGTAAATCACACTCCTAAGTAGGAGCCAGCAGACTACAAAGAAGTGGTAAACCATACCTGAAAAATCGGGTGTGAAATCTCACACTTAGTGATGTGGTGGTGGGATTCGAATTTAAGACTTTTAACCTTAAGTTTACACCACTCCACCACTAAATCAAACCAAAATGATCTAAAAACAAGAAAAAGAAAGACCCAAAACAACACATGATCTGTGAAGATAGTAGCATCTAACACTCAGACTGATGTGGATTATTCCTACCATTTCAACCCAGGCAAGTAACTAGGATACGGCTAATAATGCATCATAGTTGCTCCGTCGTCCTAGTTAATGCCTGAACGAGAAGATTATAGATATTTCACCATGCCACGACCATCCACGTTGGGTTTCGTGGCCTGTAGTTACTTCCGCTTGGGTGATCTCATCTCTTCCAACTTCTTGCTCAACTGCACATAACCAAAAATATGTATATATGATAACTTTTAAAAAAGCGTTTGAAGCTGTACAAGTCATGAGAAAACCATAGTGTTACAGCTGATGGAAACTAATACACGTTTATTGAACATATAGATAAATATATCAATCTAACAAGCTGCTCCTAGAATAGATAGCCAAAGAAATCATAACAGGGTGCTCATTGAAGCTATGAGCACTATGTGCAATGCTTCTTCCACCTTTTAAAAACATAAGTTTAAGCTAATTCAATCATGCAAGGAAATCTCATCCTGATTACTCATATATGACATATATGATTGATTTCTTGAAGTTCATTCCCAGTCTAATCACATTAGGATCTGTATAATTAGAATGTCCAAAATAATCAGAATTCAGAGCATAACCAAAGAAATGTTCACAACGAGAATGTGCATGACATTTGCTTCAGGGGCGAACAAAATCACATAAGCAAGATGCGCACATAGTTTTTAAAAGAGATTAGGAAAAGTTTGTTATTTATTCCTTAACTATGTACACTTCTATATACATCCTATATATGACCACATTAAGCCCTAAATTTTGAAGAATGTCGATTATCAATCTGAGTTTTTTTAGTGAAAGAGCTATCAACCTTTGCTCTGGGCTGATCCTGCACCACTCATTTAGCCCTTGTCCGTACTGTTTCTGGATCAACCTTGGATTGGGGACGCACTACAAAGTCCATCAACATTGCTTCAGACCTAGAGGCACGTTGACTCGAAGATGACGGTCCAGATTTTCGCCCCCTACACATTGCAGTGTAGATGAAAAAGATCAGATGCAAATACCAAAAAGATGAAAAGTATATCAGCAATGGAACTTGCAATCTAAATAAGGATAAACAGGCAGGAAGAAACAAATTCTTACTACGATAGGTTGGGTAAATCCATGTCATTATCCTGTGATGCCCCTGCTGCTGCATTACTCATTGCTCTGTAGAAGATTAACAAGGCAAATGCTTCAGTGACTGATCCAAATATAGAGTAGCTTTCTAGCCAAAAAGGAGATAAGTACTTTTTAACTGGTGGCCTTATGTACGTTCTTTCATTCTGGTTCTTTATCCCCTCAAATGTCGTGTCCCTTCTAAAAATTACTCAGCACTGTATAAAATACCAATAACATACACAAAGTGGAAATGATTTGTTAAATGAATGATAACAAATAAAAAATAAAGCATTCCACTCTACTCATCAAACTTCTAGAATAGTACATGTAAAAACAGCAATAGAAGACAATAGCTAGGAAACATCAAATTTATCAAGGAAAGAAAATGAACATTTAAAATACCCATTTCTCCATTAAATCTTATGCAAGTTTCCGGTAGGTAGTAGTTTCTTCATCATACTTATAATAAAACATAACAGCCTGCCAAAATATGATTCATCATCAATCTTAATCCCCAAACTAGTGGTTGAGCACATTGAACCGAGTGCAGCGACCAGAAAGAATATATTAGAATGATAAACAATAAAATTAGAAGAGAAAATTGATAACATGGTCTATACAAGGAAACAATAAGAATATAATATCATAGAAGTAATTAGTCAGGAATCAGGATTTAAACATACACAAAGTGGAAATGATTTGTTAAATGATTGATAGCAAATAAAAAACAAATCACTCCACTCTACTCATCAAATTTCTAGAACAGTATATGTAAAAACAGCAATAGAGGACAACATATAGGAAACATCCAATTCATCGAGGAAATAAAATTAACATTTATAATACCCAATTCTCCACCAACTCTTTTGCATGTTTCTGATTGGCAGTAGCTTCCTATCATACTTGTAATAAAACATAACAGCCTGCCAAAATATGATTCAACATCAAGCTTAAAAAATGGACAAAATAAATATAATATTAATAAAGTATTTTTATTTATTTGTCTGTTGGGAAGAGCGAGTCAAAATGTCACATTAGTATTGTGTTATTAACAAATATCTTCTTCTGATTTATTTTTTTAAGTATTCACAAATGCGTGTTAATACTTATTAGTGCAATTATGGTGCAAATAATTCGTGCATTTATCGTGAAAATATCGATCAACTATATGCATTTCAAATGTTATATTCTTTATTTTTCTCAGCTCCAAATTCTTCACCATTTTAGATGCGTAATTCAACTAATGCTCTTGTTTCCTTACTATCATTTTAAAATGGTTTCTGATTAATTATAATCAGTGCAATCTTTTTTATAAATATTTTTTTTGCAAGTTAGATTTGTCTGATTTAACATGTAAATTCCTTTACTAAACTAAATTTTTAGAAGGGACACGACATTTGAGGACATAAAGAACCAGAATGAAAGAACCTACATAAGGCCACCTGTTAAAAAGTACTTATCTCATCTTTGGCTAGAAAGCTACTCTATATTTAGATCAGTCACAAAAGCATTTTCCTTGTTAATCTTCTACAGAGCAATGATTAATGCAGCAGTAGGGGCATCACAGGATAATGACATGGATTTACCCAAATTGTCGTAGTAAGAATTTGTTTCTTCCTGCCTGTTTATCCTTATTTAGATTGCAAGTTCCATTGCTGATATACTTTTCATTTTTTTGGTATTTGCATTTGATCTTTTTAATCATTTCCACTTTGTGAATGTTATTTTATGTAGAGGCTACGGTTTACCTTCGACATAAAAAAATACTATATTATTATTATTTTATTTAGTTTGTCTTTTTTAAGGGTTATTTAGTTTGTTAGAAATAAAGAAAAAATGTATTGTTCCAAACAACTATAATGTTTCTAAATATACACAAAAAATTTATTAAAACATCTAATTTGTAAATTTGATAAATTTATATGTTTTGGTTCAGGTGAAAAATATTTATTGGTATGAGAAATAAGAACATTGCTCATTTTATGCACGAATTATTTGCAACATACATGCACATATGCACGAATTATTTGCACCATAATTGCACATATGCATGAATTATTTGCACCATAATTGCACAAATGTGTGTTAACACAAATTTGTTAATACTTACAAAAAACATTTGCGAATAACTTAATACTATTGTGGCATTTTAACTATATTTTCCCAATAGTCAATGAAAAATGAATATTATTTATTTATTTTCAATTTTCTCAAGCTTTCTCAAATTAATGTTAGTATCCATTTAGTTTGGAGCAACTCCAACCGATTGCAGTGAAGGAAAGCTATCCAACCGAACTGCAAACTCAAACTCAAAATGAGTTTTATCTCATTTTCTCTTTCAAGAACACTCAAATATGCGTTCTTACTGTTGATAAATGCATCTGCATATTTTTTTTCCTTTCATTACAATTCAGTCATTTGTTTATTAAAATTTACACTAGTGTATTATTTAGAATTTCAATAATGACTTTTAATTATATATATTTTTCTTTTATGTATTTAATATTTTGTATATGATGTTTTATTATGGTTACAATTTAGTCCTTTTTGTATATAATTTGTTTACAACCATTCAAAAATAAGATATCTGATAATATTTTATTTTGTAAGAAATTATTGATTAATATTTATTTATATTAGTTGTTTCGTGAATCTACAAAAAAAATTATTAATACGTCTAGTTTGTAAATTTTTTAAATATTTAGGTGTTATTGAAAAAAAATAAAAAGTGCTCTGCAAAGAAATATTAAGAGAATATTCTTTTGGGTTTAAGAATGAGTTTATTTGTTGGAAGTGAATTACTGTGTGATAGACATATACTGCGAAATGGAACCCAAAACACATATACCTTGAAGTTATATAAACCGTGCATATATAAACATGTTCATGATCATGTGCATGTACATTATGATGAATATGTAAGGTCAGAAAGATAAATTGAAAGCAAGTAAATGGCACGAGGTTGGTAACCCTCTTCAATCAACTGATCTACGCCAGGGGGACTTCACAAGTCCGTGAGAAATATTTCACTACTCCATTGCAAGGTTACAAAGGCTATTACATGATGACCTCCCGTCACTAGACCCCTTTTCTACACACTACAACCTCTTTCGATGGACTGAATTGTAAGATCTCCTCACAACCTAGACTCCCTCTAGTTCCTACAGGAAATCTCTCCCGAGACTCCTTTAAATGTGTATGAAAGAATTTCAAATACAGACTATACACACAATGATCACAATGATCAACCTAGTCTACCCGAATACTATATGCTCCAAACTTGAAGTCTTTTAGACTTTCTAACTTTAGTGTATTCGTAAACCTCTTACTTACTAACTAATATGATTCCCAGGCTATTTATAAATACAAAATATAACCTAAACAAGGTAATCAGATTGTCCTAATTTGAATCAAACTCTAATAAGGAGACTTTCCTAGTTTGATTCGGATTATCCTAGTTAGAATCCTTCCTTGGATAGAACTCGCTTTGTTTCATTTTGATCTTCATCTTTGAATAAGGCATCTTTTATTCTGAAACATCCATCTTGAAAAGGTAACCTCAGCTCCTTAAAATTAGCTTGGCACGTCTCTTGGAAACTCTCTAGACAACCATATACATGATCATGTTCATAAACATGCTCAAGTACATTCTTCGATCTTCAATCAGATTGACAGCGGAATGTTCATATCATAATGTCCAGAACATGGTCTTCAAACTTGAAAAATCAAAACCTTTGTATTGTTTGAATTGCCATAAAGATCATGACAATCTAAAAACACTTAGTGCTATAAGTTAGCACTAACAATCTCTCCCTTGTCTTTATCTGTTGGCAAATCAGCTCCATGTTTTTAAAGAACACAATTTTCATATGAAGGATCATGTACCTTAAAACATTCTTGAATGTCCCTGTGAACGTCATATGATTCTGCTGTTTTTCACTCTTTTATCAGCTTGTATATCTTCCTTCTGCATCATCATCTTCTTCTTTAGTCTCTTCAGCCTCTTTAGCATCTTCAGTCTCTTGCTCATTTTCTGCAACTTTCTCTTCGGCAACTTCTTCTTGATCATCATGTCCTTCATCCTTGGATATAGTCTGTGAAGATCGCGTCTGAGTAATAGCTATAGTAGTACTTGCAATCTTGTGCAAGTTGTGAACATGTTCAGGTACATCAGCTGTTGGGGAGGTAAACTCTTCTCCAAATGAGAGTTCAGCTATCAAAGCTTGAATCTTCATCTTCTCAGATGTATGTTGAGATATCAATCGAGCATGGAACTCCAAGATGTTCTCTAGAAACTTCAGCACAAGACCTTTTAGTGAAGACTTTTCTGCAGATGCATCAATACCTTTCTTTGATGCGATGAACTTCTTGAATTGTATGCACAAATGACGATCACCAATCTTAGGAGTAACTTTGATGATCAGAGGCTTATTGGGAGGTATAACTCTATCTTTTTTTGTAGAGACATTCTTCTTTTGCTTCTTGATGATGCCATAGATAAGTAAAGGGTAGCACAGATGATGTTTCATAACAGTGGACTCATCACTGATCACTAACATCTTGATCACAAACTCCCCATAATTGAACTTCTTTCCTATTCCCAGGTCAAATAGAAATCTCTCTTGAACTTGTGTGACTGCAGCTCTATGCTTGGTAGGCATTCAGTTATGTATCATGATGTGAAATAGTGCATCATACTTCTGAGACAGCTTTGAAGATGGAATTGTCTGAGGATTAGAGGGCCATTTGTTATAGATGCCCTACATCAGTTCTTCAGAAACCATCCCCCAATCATCTATCTCTTCTGATTCCCCCTCAACCGAACAATTCAGAAACTCATTAATGAATTCTGGTGAGAAATCAAGCACGTCTCCTCTGATAAAGACTTTGTGGAAGTCTTCTGATTCGGGATCATATATATCCTTAGTTAGTTTGCAATATAATTCAGACACAACCAAAGGAATAAATTCATGCACCCTTTGCACAGTTCTTAACAACCCAACATCCTCTAATAATGAATAAATCCCAATAACTAGGAGAGTATCCTTATCCACCTTCTTTTCAGAGATCAAATACCTCTTCTTCACCTTATCCCATAACTCAGCATGCTTCGTTGAACAAAAGAGAGCATATTTAGAGATATCTGGCAGATGAATAATCTATTTGTGATGATCAACATCATGTTCACTTGACTCAGAGTGAGCATCTTCAGGTATATGCTTGGGTTGAATAGACTTCTTAGCCTTCTTGGATGATCCAGCACTTGTGGTGGCTTTTCTCTTTTTTTGAGTTGGTGCTGTGGATGGTAGTATGGTTGAGGCTCTGCTTCTTGTCACTGGGGTTCTTGGAATGATTTTGACAATTTCAGTTGAAGAATTCTTCCTAAGTCTTCTTCTTTATAGGTGATCCGACAGAAAATAGATCAACATTATATTGAGCAGATGCCAACAGTTTTTCTTGTAGAGGCACAATAGTTTTTTCAGCAGACTCTGAGGATGAACTTTGAGCTTCTTTTTCCTCTTTTGGCTCATCAGCTAAAGGTCTTTTGATGACCTTCTTCTTCCATTTGGTAGCTGCTAAGATCTTCATCCTAATGCTCAGAGGAATATCATCCTTCTCTGAAATATCACCACCCTCAGTTGTAACAGATTGTTCAGGTGTCTGCTTCTCAGGAACAGACTCTTCTGGTATAGTCTTCTCAGGTGCAGGCTCTTCTGGTGTAGTCTTCTCAGCAGTACTCTGTTCTGCAACATGTTCCTCTTTATGTACAGGAACATCTTTAGACAGTAACTCTCTCATCAACAGCAGATCCCTTCTCTTTCTGAAGGGCTTGAGCAGCAGGTTTTGTGATGATCTTCTTCACCAAAGGAGTTACAGTCTTCTTTGGTTTCTTGATTGCAGATCCCTTTGTTCTTACCTTCTTTGCTGCAGCTTTCTTGTTGACGTTGAATGAGCTTGCTGCTTGCTTCAACAAATCATGGAGAGAAAGATTTTGATTCTTTATTTTCTTTACAAAAGATGTGTCTTCCGGTTCTTTTTTTTCCATGTCTTCTTCTTCTTCATGGAACTCTTCTATCATTCTCTTCAGTATCCTTTCTAGAGGACTCATCTCGTAGTGCTCTCTGAATAGGTTTCTTGTAAGAAGATTCTCCATGAACTTGTCTATCGAAAGCATCCTCTTTATAAAACTGATCCTGAGGTTTGGAATAAGTAACTTTTCCATACCTCATTATGGGCTTCACCACCTTTTTGGGACAGACAAGTTTTCTTTTAGGAGCCATTGAATAGAAAAAAATGAATTTCTTGAGTGATCAAAGCATGTCAATGGCAGAAAGAAGAAAAATAAAGAGATATTTGAATGTTTAGAGAGAAAACTCGAATTCAGGAGAATTTGGAGCGTATGAATGATATCTCAAAATGGTTATATATATATAATAGAATACTTCATTCAAGATGTATTCTCAGGTATCCGTTAGACAAAAGAATTGGAGGGAAATCCTAAAAAATCAGAAGTGACATTTGTGAGTCAGAACTAGCTGTTGACAAAGATGTACATGAAAATTTGAAAATTGTTCATGTACATGAAGATGAACATGTATGGAAATGTTCATACCCTTTCTGCAGGAATGGTTCTTTCCTGCTGAGTGTGAAATAAACACACTCATACCCCTCCTCTTAGTTTACTGAACCAAGAAAACACCAAGAGATGCTCTTAATTTCTCAAATCGAGCAACATCCAATCCCTTGGTGAATAGATCAGCAAGTTGATCTTCTATCTTCACATGTTTAATCTTTAGAACTTCTTCCTCAACTAGCTCTCTGATGAAGTGATGTCCGATATCAATATGTTTTGTCCTTGAATGTTGAACATGATTCTTTGATATATTGATAGCACTCATGTTATTTATTTAACCGAGCAAACACCAAGAGATGCTCTTAATTTCTCAAATTGAGCAACATCAAATCCCTTGGTGAATAGATCAGCAAGTTGATCTTCTATCTTCACATGTTCAATCTTCAGAACTTCTTCCTCAACTAGTTCTCTGATGAAGTGATGTCTGATATTAATATGTTTTGTCCTTGAATGTTGAACATGATTCTTTAATATATTGATAGCATTCATGTTGTCACAATACATAATAGGTGTATCATGAGTAACTTCATAATCCTTCATCATCTGCATCATCCAGATTATATGTGTTGAGCTACTTCCAGCTGCTATGTATTCAACTTCTGCGGTTGATAATGATATGTTATTCTGCTTCTTGCTGAACCAGGAAACAACATTGTTTCCTAAAAAGAAACAAGTATCTGATGTGCCTTTTCTATCATCTGGAGATCCTGCCCAATCAGCATCATAATAGGCAGTAAGGCTTGAATTTGTATCAGATGTGTACCATAATCCATAGTCTGCAGTTTCACTGATATACTTGATGATGTTCTTGATTGCCTTCAGGTGACTTTCTTTAGGATATGACTAATATCTGCACAGACACCCACACTGTAGGATATATCAGGTCTGCTTGTAGTAAGGTAGAAAAGACTTCCAATCATACTTCTGTATAGAGTTTGATCTACTTCAATTCATGTATAATCATTTTCAATCTTGACAGTGGTACTGATATGAATTCTTTTGTACTTAGAATTCTCTAGCTCAAAATTCTTAACTAAGTTCCTTGCATACTTAGTCTAAGAGATGAAGATACCTTCTTCTGATTGCTTTATCTGAAGTCCTAGAAAATACTTTAGGTTTCTAACCAAGCTCATCTCAAACTTAGTTTCCATGTCCCTGATAAAGTCCTTGATCATCTTTTCAGACACTGAGCCAAACACTATGTCATCTATACATACTTGAACCAAAATTACTTGTGATTTATCCTTTTTGATGAATAGTGTCATATCCTCTCCTTCTCTGTAGTATCCTTTGCTAACCAGGTATGAAGTTAGTCTCTCATACCATGCTCGAGAAGCCTGTTTCAAACCATATAAAGCCTTCTTAAGTTTGAAAACATGATCTGGATAATGTGGATCTTCAAATCCTTTAGTCTATACAACATACACATCCTTCTTCAGAAATCCATTCAAAAAGGCACTATTGACATCCATCTGATAGATCTTGAATTTCATCATGCAGGCCATGGCAAGAAGAAGTCTGATAGATTCTATCCTTATAACTGGGGCAAAGATTTCATGAAAATCTATTCATTCAATCTGCGAATATCCTTCAGTAACTAGTCTGGCCTTATTCCTTATAATATTCCCAGACTCATCAGTCTTATTCTTGAATATCCACTTTGTTCCTACAATATTCATCCCTTCAGGTTTCTGCACTAAACCCCAAACATCATTCTTCTTGAACTCCAGAAGCTCTTCTTACATTGCTTCAATCCAGTAGACATCATTAAGATCTTCTTGAATATTCTTGGGATTTATCTTATAGGTGAAGTAGACATTCGATATTTCTTCATGTAGTCTTTTTTTGAGTCTGCTTCTGATCATTCTTCTTTAATGGATATCTCCCATAACTTCAGTAGATGATCTTTAATAATCTACCGTGAAGGGTTCCTTTGCCTAACTCCCTAATCTTCTAATTTACTTTCTGTACCATTATGTACATCAGCATGTCCAAATACAACTAAATATACATCATCTTCTGTGGAGTTGATAACATCATCCTAATCATCAAATTTGACATTGACTGATTATACTACTGCCTTGGTCTCTTTGTTGTAAATCCTATATGCTCTACTATTTCTGGAGTATCCTATAAACATCCCTTCTACTCCTTTGTTGTTCATCTTGCTGAGATATTTTCTGTCATTAAGAATATAACAAGTAGTACCAAACACATGGAAGTACTTCACAGTAGGTTTTTTTCATACCAAATTTCATATGGTGTAGTGAAGGTTTGTAGTCTGAGATGAAGTCGGTTGCTGATGTGGCATGAAGTATTAATTACTTCTACCCAAAATATAGAAGCAACTCCTTTTACAGCAATCATAGTTCTAGCCATCTCCTAGAGAGTTCTGTTCTTCCTTTCAACTACTCTATTCTGCTGAGGAGTCTTAGGAGCTGAGTACTTATGACAGATCCTATTCTCATGGCAGAAATTATCAAAGTACTGATTTTCAAACTCTTTGCCATAATCACTTTGAATTTTAATAATTTGCTGATCTTTTTCAACTATGATCTTGTAGGCCAGTTTCTTGAATGCCATAAATGTCTCAGTCTTATCTCTGAGAAAGTCTACCTAGTTGAATCTTGAGAAGTCATCTATAAGAATATATTTCTTTCCTCCATAGCTTTCTACAGCCATTGGTCCCATTAGATCCATATGTAGGAGATCTAAAATTCCTTTAGAAGTTCTATCCTGAACTTTTTTATGCTGGAATTTTGTCTGCTTTCCAATCTTGCAATGACCACATACCTTGTCTCTTTTAACTTTGATCTAGGGAATTCCTCTGACTATCTCCTTTTTGATGATCTTCTGGAGATTTCTGAAGTGAATGTGTCCAAGCTTTTGATCTCAGATCTCTGATTTCTTCTACAGATGTTCTTTGACATATTATTGAACATGGTGTAGGTACATATTGCTGATAACAGTTGTCAGTTGATCTTTTTCCTTCCATGAATAAGTCATTATTCTTATTCATCACCCTACAACTCTCTTTGGTGAATACCACCACCATGTCATCATCACATAGCTGACTGATGCTGATAAGATTGGCTTTGAGTCCATTAACTAGCATTACTTTTTTCAGCTTAGGCATTCCTTCAACAACCAATTCTCTTTTTCCCATAACTTTTCCCTTTTTGCCATCTCCAAAGATGACAAAGTCAGATAAGCAAGCCTTTAAGTTCTGCACAACGGAGCAATCCCCAGTCATGTGTCTTGAACAATCACTGTCAAAATATTAGTTGCTCTTGTCTTTTACTTGCAGAGATGTGTGAGCAATCAAACTGGTCTGCTTGACAATCCACTTCTTTTCTTTAGCAGACTTCTTCTTCTCTTGCATAGCTAGCCTTTTGTTCCTGTTGCTGGAATACTGAACCACAAATCTTCTTCTCATCTTTTTAAGGTCATTGAGATATTTCTCACAATGTGGTTGAATGTGGCCTCTCTCTCTCTCTCTCTCTCTGTCTTCACAATAATGGCAGATAATTCCTTTCCTGTAGCATTATAAACAGTCATCTTCTTATCAATAATGTTCTTCTAGATGTTCTAAACATTCTTATGTATATGTACTGGCTGACTTGTACTTTCTTGGACAAACACTATCTTGGATTGTCCTACATTGTAACCAAGACCTGGATGACTCTTCCCTGAATGTCCTGGAGTAGTAAGAATCTTGTCAAGATTCTTTATTCCACTGTTCAACATAGTGACATTCCTCTTGATGAATTTGAGCTTTGAAGACAACTCAACAATCTTCTTCTCTTGTTGCTGAATTGTATCTTTCTGATCTGAATTAGACTTGATCAACTTCTCCTTCTCTTCTAACAGACTCTTGTTTTGAGATTGAAGGGTTTTGTTGATCTCCACAACTTCCAGTCACTTTGTTTACATCAATGAAGGTATGCGTAGGTATTGTTCCTACGCATTGAGTCAAATTGGTCCAATTTGACATGCAAAATTTCTTAGCTAAGACCATCTCCAACCATCAAACTCAAACCAAATACAAACCCATTTTGCAGGAAATGTCCATCAAATAGTAATTCATCTCCAACAAATAAAATTCATTCTCAAACTCCAAGAATATTCTCTCAATATTCATTTTCATATCACTTTTTTATCATTTTTCAACAACACCTACATATATCAAATTTACGACAAACAAAATTCATTCTCAAACTCAAAGAATATTAATTCTCTCAATATTCCTTTTCATATCACTTTTTATCATTTTTCAACAACACATACATATTTATCAAATTTACAAATTGGATGTCTTACTATTTTTTTTTGTATATTCACTAAACATCTAATATAAATAATTATTAATCAATAATTTCTTACAAAATAAAATATTACTAGTTATCTTAATTTTAAAGAATTGTAAAAAGAGTATATATGAATTGAACCAAGTTGCAATAGTGATAAAACATCATATACGGAACAGTAAATTTATAAAAGAAAATTATAATAAAAATATCATTATTTACATTATAAATAATATATAGTGTATATTTTAATAAACAATGGACTGAACAGTAATGAAAGAAAAAAAATGCAGATTCATTTATGAATAGTAAGAACGCATATTTGCATTTTCTGGAGAGCAAAAATGAGATAAAACTCATTTTGAGTTTCAGTTTGCAGTTTGGTTGGAGATCTTTCCTTCACTGCAAATCCCATTTTGCAACCGATTGGAGTTTCTCTAAACTAAACGGATGCTAACATTAATTTGAGAAGGCTTTCAAGCAAATTGAAAATAAACAAAATAATACTATAACACTTTTCATTGACTATTGGGAAAAGATAGTCAAAAGGCCACATTAGTATTATGGGTATTTTTTTTTGTGACAAACACATTAGTATTGAGTTATTCATAAATTTTTTTTCTTAAGTGAACAAATTTGTGTTATCACTTATTTGTATAATTATGGTGCAAGTAATTCATGCATATGTGCAATTATGGTGCAAATAATTTGTGAATATGTGCAAGTATAGTGCAAATCATTCGTGGATAAAATAAGCAATGTTCTTATTTTTTATATCAACAAATATTTTAACTTGAACCAAAAACATATAAATTTATCAAATTTACACACTGGATGTCTTTATAATTGTATATTTAGAAACATTATATTTATTTGTTAACAATACATTTTTTCTTTATTTCTAACAAACTAAATAAAGTCTGAAAAAAAGACAAACTAAATAAAATAATTATATAGTATTTTATATATATCAAAGGTACACAACCATTACCGATATATGCATTGGGTAAACCTCGCTCCTAAGTAAAAGCTTGCAGACTATATAAAAATGGCAAATCACACTTGAAAAATCAGATGTGGAAGCTCACATCTAGTGGTGTTGGTGGTGGGATTTGAACTTGAGACATTTGACCTTAAACTTACACCACTTCATCACTAAACCAAACCTTAAAGGACATAAAATGCTTCAGTGACTGATCCAAACATAGAGTAGCTTTCTAGCCAAAGAGGAGATGATATGTACTTTTTAACAAGTGGCCTCATGTAGGTTCTTTTGTTCTCATAGTTCTTCATGCCCTCAAATTTTATGTCTCTTTTGAAAATTACCCGACACTGTATAAAATACCAATAACATTTAAAAAGTGGAAATGATTTATTAAATGATTGATAATAAATAAAACATAAATCACTCCACTCTACTCATCAAATTTCTAGAATAGTATATGTAAAAACAACAATAGAGGACAACATATAGGAAACATCCAATTCACCGAGGAACTAAAATGAACATTTATAATACCCAATTCTCCACCAGCTCTTTTGCATGTTTCTGGTTGGCAGTAGTTTCCTCATCATACTTGTAATAAAACATAACAGCCTTCCAAAATATGATTCAACATCAAGCTTAAAAAAAGGACAAATTAAATATAATAATAATGTAGTATTTTTATTTATTTGACTGTTGGGAAGAGCGAGTCAAAATGTCACAATAGTATTGTGTTATCGACAAATATCTTTTTTTTTAAAGTATTCACAAATGTGTGTTAACACTTATTAATTAGTGCAATTATGGTGCAAATAATTCATGCATTTATCGTGCAAATGCCAATCAACTACATGTGTTTCAAATGTTTTATTAGAATGTGTTGACGTAAAATTTATTTTTCTTAGCTCCAAATGCTTCACCATTTTACATGCATAATTCAACTTATGCTCTTGTTTCCATACTATCATTTTAAGGTGGTTTCCGGTTAATTATAATTACTACAATGTTTTATAAATGATTTTTTTGGAAGTCGGATTTGTTCGATTTAATAAACTAATTTTTTTTAATAAACTAAATTTATGGATGCTAATATTAATTTGAGATTTTGAGCAAATTGAAATTAAATAAAAGAATATTATAATATTTTACTCTCTGCATCTATCCTATCTACATCATGCATAAATTGACTTACAACTTACAACTCTAAGCTTTGACAGCTATTTCTATGGTTCTAACTCTCTTTTCAGGTGTGACAAACCATCAAACTTACAACTTCTCACTCAATGGTCAGGTGTTATTGCAACAAGGCAGTTCACACTTACAATACTCAATTTCTATTGCTATTGTTGGAGACACTCGACAACTCATGGTGTCTCACTTGGAGCTTAGGTGCTATTCTACTATGGGTTTTGTATTTTAAATATCTAAAAATTCAAGCTGAGTTTTGGATAACTAAAGGCTTGAAGAGTTTTATGTGTTCATATAAACAACATGAGCTTCTGCATTATCAACATTCCCCACCGTCTATCTCATTAACCTCTCTCTCTCTCTCTCTCTCTCACACACACACACACACACACACACACACACACAAATGCGAGGTCAGCGTCTTTCATAGTTCTTTATCTTAGAAGTCGTCATTATAACTTGAATTTGAATATTCATGCCATGGCCTAATCTCAACCCTTGATCAAAATGATCATTACGATTGTTTGCAAGTTGCAGTGAGTCGGTTACAGTGATTGGTCGACTACTTTATCATTTTTGGTAACTTTTCAATTTGACCCTGAAAAGTACCCTTGCATGTCTAGCCATTTTCATGCAAGTCACGACAGCTTCAAAGAACGGCTCTTAGTCAGCTCAGTTGACTTTCTTTTCTCAACTAATTCGTTGATTTCTACCTTCAGTCCTCATCAGTTGATCAGTATTAGTTGGCTTCATCTTCTCTTCAGCTTTGTTGGGTTTCTTCTTTATCTTCAAGTCTTCGACTAAGTTTCTTCTACACTCTAGTTGGTTGGGATTATAACTTGTTCATGTTTTTCATGACTCAGTTTTATAGAGGATAGTTATATTGACTTGATCAATTGCTTTCTATACTTGGCAAATTAATCCACCTGACATGGCTAAAAACTTAATGGAATATTTTCCAACAAATAACTCTATGAAACAATCGATGAAACTTGAGATCTAAGAATGATAGATCTAATCAATGTATACAATTTCAACTCATCATCATTCTAATTCACTTTTAATGAGAGTATGATATTATTGTTGGGGATTGTGCCCATAAAGCAATTGTGAATTATTTTTATCTTATTTATAAAAGTGGCATTTATTTTCGAACTAATATGCTTCTTGTCTGTATTTATTTTACATCATAGAAAATTTCTAGTTTATTTAATGTTACCATAATCTTAGTATATAAGTGTTATATACAAGAGGATTAAGATTATGGAAAATAAACTAAAAATGAGGTCCGTGATGAATTTAATTAAAGTATGGGATCTTTAATTAAAATGTCAGTAATGCAGCCCGATGACATTATGAATGTGACCATTTTATTCAAACCGTTGATGTGGAGACATCCATTTGGTTGCATTTATATATGATATGATCATATAGGACTTGGACTGATTTAACTTAATTATTCCTTCAAAATCCGTTAAAGAAAATGAATATTAAATTAAATCACAAGATGATCATATATGAATAATCTTAATTCTGAGTGATTACAGACTCCTGTTTATTTCAATGTGATTCTTGATTTGCTCATTAAAGTTTATTTGCCAACATTTTCTAAACTTGCATTTTAGATTCACGTTTGAATTAAATAGCTGGGAATGTAATTTATAGATATAGAATCCATTCCTTCTTTTGAGAAGTAGAAAGATAATTCTCTCATTTGCTAATTCTGGAACTGAGTGATTTAAGATCTCTAATTTATAAATCGTTTATAAATTAATCGCTCACTGGTGAATTAATGGGAAATGAGAAAAAAGAAATAATTGAAGAGGTTAACGGATATTACCTGTCTTCAATTATGAATTATCTATGGATGATTAATTCATATGAAATGATTAAATCAATGGACTGCTCAAATTCATAGAGTAAATATATTCTATAATTAAAGAGTGCAATTTCGAATTTTTCGCGGAATAATATCGGAATTAATAAGGTGAATAAATTAATTAAAGAGTTTAATTATTTATTCAATTTATTGGAGCTCTTGATTACAGGTCCATGGTCCTCGATTCATCTTCCTATATTATAGATAGGTTAATAATAATATTTAAGTTCCTAAAGTGTTATGAAAAATAAGTTTTCATAAAGTTTGGGCTTATATGTAAATATTAGTTAATTTCGAGAATATATGATATTCCACAGTATGATTGTACTGTAAATTAAATAAATATAAGATATATATTATTTACATATTAGTAATAATTAATAATTATTTGAGATAATTATTAATTTATTTCCTTATCTACATGATTCTGAATCTGTTTAAGATAGAAAACTGATATGCATTGGGATTTGACCAAAATCTGATTTTATATATATCACATAAGAGAGAAGAGTTAATATATATATATATATATATATGATATAGATCAAATAGGGACTATCACTTGGTGTGAAAAGTAGGGACGGTCTTCATCCATTGGATCCAATGAGATGGACGGTTAGGTATATTTTTATTTTTTTTCTCGTTTTTTTTAATTTAAAATTAGTGGTAAGGCTAATGATGTAATTATCAAATAACCTGTAGAGCCCTATATCTTTGAAAATCATAACCGTTCTTAGAAAAGGGTTTTTAAATATGGACAGTTAATATATCTTTTGATTTCGAAGATTCAGATGATTTTTTTTTCATAGAGGCATAGATTAAGTTTTGTTTTAACAGTTTCTTGGTTGGGGAGATAAAAAAGACGCTCATTCTACCTGTGAACATGTAATACCCCGTAAATTAATTACTGCTTAATTGCAGTAAATTGTTGTAATTACTATTTAGTATAGTAATTTCCAGTCAGATTAGGGTCGAAAGTATCCGTTAAGTTTCATGGAATTCAAGGTCAATTAATCTCCGTAGGTGGGTTAATTATTTATGTTAGGGTGTAATCCCCTTTTTAGTTATGAAAAGCCGGAATTGTAATTTCAGATAAATTCAATTCCTATTCTTTTAAATTTGCGGTGTGTGTTTATCGTGAATTAGATATTCCGATAAATATTTTTAGGATTACGAGAATCAGATATTCTCCAGTCATTAGTGTTTAAATTCAGATAATTTAACCAGGTTGATTTAAAATCCGAGAGAATTAGATAATCTCTAGTTCGGATGTTTTAATGGTCGAGAAATTAAAACCAGTATTTTAAAGTGGTATTTTAAAAATCAATAATTTCAAATAAACTATTGTTTTAAAATAAGTGAATTATTTCATCAAGCTTGGGTAAGTTCGGGATTTTTTCGGAGGTGAAAAATATCATGATAAACGAACAACCGGATATTTTGTTAGTCAACCTAAGGCAGGGAGGTCATACCTCCCTTCACCTCTCCCATGCCCCCACGTCACCCATGTTTCCCAAATAGCAAAGTAGATATGTATTGTATTGTGTTGAGTATGACATGTTCCAGATGATGTTATCACTTCGTCGATAACATTGCAATCAATGTCGTACCTAATGTTGTCCGTCATTCTCGGCACACCGAGTATAACACTCGGATCTCTAACCTTATCCTTTCCTAGTATTTTGGATTAATTTATTCTAAATTAATCTGAATAAATTATGATTTTTGTCACATATCATTTTCCACGATTTAAGGGATTTATTAGATATTTTATTTTAATTTAAAACGTGGATTGTGCTGGATTTTGACTAGGTCAGAATCTGTTCCGAGTTTCAAGGGACGTGATGTTCCCCACTTCGTCTTAGACACTAACCGTTGCAGAGAACGTGGGTCGCTGGAGTAACCGCCATTGTTACACGATGTTGAAGAACGTGTGCCACGCAGTGCAGAGGACGGTTATCTCGAGTCCAGTTCAGCAAGGGTAGTGAAAGGCGGTAGTTTTGCATCCAACTCATCAAGGATCGTGTGGAAACTACTCAGCCGAGATGGAGGAAGTATTTAAGGTCTCCTTAGACCTTAGAATCATTTATGCAAGCAGGTTATCACCGTGGTTTGTGAGAAGCTCTGAATCTTGCATCTAGTGTCATCTCTGAAATCCAAGACATCTTCCTCGACATCTGCCTAGCGTCCCAATCAGCTGGAGACTTTCATTCCAGTTGTGTGTGTAGGTTAGATAGTCAACTTTGAGAAGTCTAGGATTTAGAGTGACTGATTGTAATCTATCTATGTGTTTAGATAAGTTTGTTTTTGAGTGATTATTCAAGTGAATGAAGCTAGGATAGTCCTCTGTATGTTTTTTGTCAAGGGAGTGAACCGAGACAACATCAGCATTGTTTTTGTATTTCACTTGTGATAGTGAATTTCGCCTTGAGGCAATCACACACCGTAAGGAGTGTGATTTAAAACTTATTTTATGCAAAGTACTATTTATGTTTCCGCTGCATGTTGAAGGCAATGTGGTAACACTAGCTTCAACATTACATTTAACTTTACCATTTACATTCGTAATTCACATTGTTTCAGGCAACAAATTCTAACATATTGTATACATATGGGGAGAGAGAGATAGATAGTCCCATTTCTTCACCATCCTTCACCATCCTTCATCATCCTCCAAGAATCCTGTTCAACATTCACGCACCAAGCATATCGACATTCGACATCACTTCATCAGAGACTTGGTGGAAAATGAAATCATTAACATCAAATACATATCCACTGAGAATCAAACAGCATATATTTTTACCAAGCCTCTTGATTTTGAGAGATTTTCTGCCTTGAGAAAGTCTCTTGGAATGTGTTCCATTTAATTAGTTCATTTTGTTTACTGATGTTGAACTCGATGTGAGTTCTTTTTATTAAACATCAGTTGTTTATATTTTTATTTATTTATGTTCGTCATTTCATTTAAATATAATTCAAGGGTGTCTTAATGAAATTATTGTAATTATGCTTTTATTTAACAAAGTCAGCTACTTGACATTCTATGAATGTGTTTGTGAATGAAATACCCGTAATTCTATAAGGTGAATTATAGTTGGGATTGTTCACTGTTTGCTGTGTTGTAGCTGATGTTGTGACCAAAATTGTAGAAAAATGATAATCTTCAGAAAATATATGCATGGAATTGTATTTGTATTGTAAGTGTATCCCCTGTCTATTTTTCTATTTAAAAAAATAAAAAATATATATAAAAATGGATTTGTGATGATTTATGTTGGGAATGGTCTCATCATTGTAATTGTGTTCGCACGTTTTTAAAATGTGTGATGTTTGTTTAGAATGTTCTCAACATTATTTCTGTATAGGGGATCATTACCCACTAATTTTTCTGTACATGGGTAAATACCCACTAACCATGTTGTATACTATTGTATAAGGGATTGTACCCACTAACGTTGTATATTATGTTACAGATAATAACTTAAGGGGGAGCAGACCTTAAGGGAGAGTTTTTGAATTCCAACATTTTTTTTCATATTCCGCTGCGGCTCTAATCATGTTTATATTGAGCATAATGTTTTGTGCAGAAAGGATAAGCTTAAGGGGGAGATTGTTGAGTATGACGTGTTCCAGATGATGTTATCACTTCGTCGATAACATTGCAATCAATGTCGTACCTAATGTTGTCCGTCATTCTCGGCACACCGAGTATAACACTCGGATCTCTAACCTTATCCTTTTCTAGTATTTTGGATTAATTTATTTTAAATTAATCTGAATAAATTGTGATTTTTGTCACATATCATTTTCCACGATGTAAGGGATTTATTAGATATTTTATTTTAATTTAAAACGTGGATTATGCTGGATTTTGACTAGGTCAGAATCTGTTCCGAGTTTCAAGGGACGTGATATTTCCCACTTCGTCTTAGACACTAACCGTTGCAGAGAACATGGGTCGCTGGAGTAACCGCCATTGTTACACGATGTTCAAGAACGTGTGCCACGCAGTGCAGAGGACGGTTATCTCGAGTCCAGTTCAGCAAGGGTAGTGGAAGGCGGTAGTTTTGCATCCAACTCATCAAGGATCGTGTGGAAACTACTCAGCCGAGATGGATGAAGTATTTAAGGTCTCCTTAGACCTTAGAATCATTTATGCAAGCAGGTTATCACCGTGGTTTGTGAGAAGCTCTGAATCTTGCATCTAGTGTCATCTCTGAAATCCAAGACATCTTCCTCGACATCTGCCTAGCGTCCCAATCAGCTGGAGACTTTTATTCCAGTTGTGTGTGTAGGTTAGATAGTCAACTTTGAGAATTCTAGGATTTAGAGTGACTGATTGTAATCTATCTATGTGTATAGATAGGTTTGTTTTTGAGTGATTATTCAAGTGAGTGAAGCTAGGATAGTCCTCTGTATGTTTTATACAGTGTTGTCAAGAGAGTGAACCGAGACAACATCAGCATTGTTTTTGTATTTCACTTGTGATAGTGAATTTCGCCTTGAGGCAATCACACACCGTAAGGAGTGTGATTTAAAACTTATTTTATGCAAAGTACTATTTATGTTTCCGCTGCATGTTGAAGGCAATGTGGTAACACTAGCTTCAACATTACATTTAACTTTACCATTTACATTCGTAATTCACATTGTTTCAGGCAACAAATTCTAACATATTGTATACATATGGGGAGAGAGAGATAGATAGTCCCATTTCTTCACCATCCTTCATCATCTTTCATTCATTTTTTTTTCAAAACTATCAAGAAAGAGAGGGAGGAAAACGCAGCAACTTCTTCTTCTTCTTCTTCTTCTTCTTCTTCTTCTTCTTCTTCTTCTTCTTCTTCTTCTTCTTCTTCTTCTTCTTCTTCTTCTTCTTCTTCTTCTTCTTCTTCTTCTCCTTCTTCTTCTTCTCCTTCTTCTTCTTCTCCTTCTTCTTCTTCTTCTTCTTCTTCTTCTTCTTCTTCTTCTTCTTCTCCTTCTTCTTCTTCTCCTTCTTCTCCTTCTTCTTCTTCTTCTTCTTCTTCTTCTTCTTCTTCTTCTTCTTCTTCTTCTTCTTCTTCTTCTTCTTCTTCTTCTTCTTCTTCTTCTTCTTCTTCTTCTTCTTTCCCATTCACTTCTTCATTTCATCTCCTTGCTCAAAATTATCGAAAGAGAGAGAGAAAGAGAGAGAGCATCAACCACCATCTTCTTTGAGAGAAAGAGAGAGAGTGAGAGAAGCAAGAAGTTGCAGCCATTGTTGAGAAGAGCTCAAGCTACATTTTAGCCATTCTTCATCGTCTTGTTTCTGGCGTCGTCGTTGGAAGCTTCATTTCCATCGTTCCATCTCCTTCAAGCTTCTTCCAACTTTTCTCCTTTGTTATTATGAGAGATATTTTGAAAACCATGAGTTATATATATATATATATATATATATAGGTTTGGTGTTGTATTGGAAATCATGTTTTGAGTTTTTGAAGCATGTTAGATGGTAGAAATGAGTTGGTTCATGTTGCAACACTTGTTGAAATGTTTATATAGCATGTTGTTGTGTCTTTGGTGTTCAAAGCATGTTAGATGATTATGAGTTGATTAATGCATAAAGACATGTTTGGGATGAGGTTTGATGTGTTAAAATGCATGATTTCGAACATATAGAAAGGCTTGTGAAGTTTGGCTTGAGTTCGCGTATTTCACGCGCGCGGGTCGGCAGATTTGCCACCCTTCAGTAAAATGAGTATAACTCCCTCGTCAGACGTCGTATTGAGTCACCGTAAATTTTTCCGTAAACTAGACTTAAGTGGCTTTCCAATGGCATAGGTCTCAGTCTCTACTTTATCCTGATTCGATTGTGAAAAATCGGCAAAGTCAGGTTATGTGTTATGTTTCGGAAATTCGTGGTAGTTCTGCGACCTTCCAATGAATCAAGTATAACTTTTTCATTAGTTTTCATCTGGAGTCACCATATATTTTTCTGGAAACTAGACTTCCATGGCTTTCCAACGGTGTATGGCTTATCCCCTACACCCTAGCGAGTCAAAACAGAAAATTCTGCAAAGTTGATTGTTGTGCAGAATATTGTTTAATCTAAGTTTAATGTTGATCTTGTTTTTAGAATCGACTTGCGATGGATGTTAAGGTATTTTTTAATACCTTAAATGATGTCGATGTATGTCTTTAGATGGTTAAGAACTAGGGTCGAGATTAACCCTTAAGTAAGAGAAAATTTAGAACGGATACTAGACCCTAATAGGCCTTCAATTTCATGTTGAGTCTAAACAACGTTCTTTGGTTCAACATACCCAGTTTTATGTTAACTCTATGAAGGTGAGCTGTCCATTGCAAGATAAAGTACGAGGATGAACTTTTGCTGCAGTTCAAGTGTTAAAACCTCAGTGAAAGGTGGGCTTTTTCTTTTCAACAGACTCTTAGTCTAAATAATGATTTGAGTTTTTACTCACCAACAATTATCTATTTCTGATGCAAATAAGCTATTGTCATGCATAAAATGTTTTATTTTGTATGATATCCTTATATGTATTTAGTTAGCTCGCAAGGGGCTTTCTAACTCTTAAATCGATCGGGCCTCGTGCTAACTTAGCTTGTTAACCGAGGTTAGTGTACACTTAAGTAGGTGATATTAGGAAGACGGAAAGGCTGAGCGGAGCTATTCCTGACTAAGACATCGACGATACTAAACGTTCGTGAAAAAGGCTGAACGGAGCTATTCCTCGGCGTTTAGTTCAGATAAGTATTCGTGGAAAAGGCTTTAGTGGAGCTATTCCTCGACGTCCTTGGAAAAGGCTGAACGGAGCTATTCCTCGGCATTCAGTTCGGATAAGGATGATCATACAATAGAAAAACGCGCGTATAGACAGAAAATGATTTAGTAAAACATAGGGCCTTTTCAGATAAAACCCCTGTGTGTTTACTCAGATGCATGATAATAAAACCAGTTTTAATAAACATTCATAATATCAGATATATTATGATATTTTTGGCAATGTGTTCACTGAGTATACTTGTATTCAGCTCTGCATGTTTATTTTTAAATGTGCAGGTTGAGTGTTGATGGTGCAGGGTGAAGTGCTGAGAAAGAAAGTTATTTTGTATAGAAATCATAATTTTTCTTGTATTTTGTTATGTTATATTGCTTCGGCTAATTAAGTCTAACCGAGTCAAGTCTTCAGTATGTCTTGAACTCACTGATACCTTTTTGTTATTCTGAGGTATAAATATTTATTCAGTTATATTTTGAGAAATGAAAGTCAGTCCAAAATTTAAGTTCACAGCAAATATCGTTCCTGGAATACAATAGTTCATTCCTTTATTTAATAAATTCTGGCTTGATCCATCCTTTATTGGGATCGAGTCATGCCAGTCACACTTCATATTAATCAGATATTAATTTGGGGTCGTGACAGAACAGGCCTTTGACGAGTTTTTTTCTTAGTTTTAGTTGGTGTAGAGACAATGGAAGATTCTGGTTTATGCTCGTTTTTCTTTTTTTGTTCGATTTTGTCTGCAATCTGGATGAATTGTTTATTTTATGTGCTGCAAATTGATGGATAGAATGTTCATTATTATTTTCTTTTACGTATAGAGTGTATGTAGTTGTTATTGTTGTTATTTAGTATATATATATATATTCTTTATGAAGCATCAGAATTTTTGTCTTTACAATATTGTATATTGAAGGTTTCTATGTTATTGTTAGTGTAGCATGTATTTTTGTTATAGGATGTATTGAAATTATGAGTTCATAGCATTGAATAAGTGGCAGCTTTTTTTCGTTCAGGTCTAATTCACTCCAGATAAAGTGTTCTTGAAGTGTCACCTGGTGGAATGACAGAGGTATATATTCCCCAGTGCGATCCTTTCATGAAGCCATTTGTCAAGCAGAAATTCTGTACTCTTGATGATGTAGTAGAGTTTTACAAAAAGTATGCTCTTGCATGTGGTTTTGACATACGTCACGGTACAAAAAGGAAATTGTATGACAGGTCGTGTATAACGTTGAAATATATATTTTGCAATAAGGAAGGTGTCAAGCATGCAGCAGATATGGACGTTCCTGGGGATGCCAAAAAATGACGTATTGTGTCATCTCGTGTGGATTGCAAGGCTCGGATCATTTTCAAGTTTGTTGGATTAGATGGTTATATGGTTACGAAATTTGTAGAGGCATATTCGCACACTTTAGTGCCGGAAGCTTATAGGTATTTTATGAAGATGAACTCTAAGTTAGATGTAGGTCACCAGAAGTTTGTTATGGATTGTGCAAAGGCTAATATTGGTGTAATGAGGTCATATAAGATGATGAAGACATTTGCTGGTTCATACTCTAGCATTGGTTGCTCGGGTGTTCAAGTTAAAAACTTTTCGCATTACCTTAAAGCTCATGTTATTGGTGCTGATGCACAAATGATCATTTACAAGTTGTATAGAAAATGGGAGTTGTGTTCTGCTTTCTATTTTGAGTTTGAATTTGATGAGAGTGATAATTTGAAATCACTGTTTTGGGCCGACCTAATAGCTAGGAGAAATTTTTGCGCGTTTGGTGATGTGGTTTCTTTTGATGCCACATACAGTACGAATAAGTTAGTATACTTTAATACTTTGTACTTTAATGTTTAATTCATTTCATGTTATTTTTTTTTGTTTAATAGTTTGGTCCATGTGAGATCGATGCTTTATTACTTGTCAATGTATGCTTTATAGAGATTTTTTTTGAACGACTAATTTTTTTTTTGGCAAACATGGTAGGTACAACATGATTTTTGCACCATTCATGGCTAAAGACAATCATGAAAAATTTGTTACATTAGATGCTGCTTTGATGACTGGGGAGTCTATAGAATCGTATGCATGAGTATTTGAGTAATTTAAAAAGTGCATGATTCATGAACCTGCTGTACTAACTACTGATCAAGACCCAGCTATCAAGGTTGCATTTAAATGGGTTTTTCAGCATATGAGGCATCATTTATGTATGTGGCACATCATGTCCAAAATTACAGAGAAGGTACTTGTTATATTGAAGAAAGATCCCGACTTTATGAAATAATTCTGTAGTCTCATTTGGTCAGTTAATGTTAAGCCAGATGTGTTTGAGGTAAAGCGAAGTGATATAATGAATACATTTGATTTGGTAGATGAGTCATGGTTCATATCTATGTATAATATTTGTGAAATGTGGATTCCAGCATATTTTAGAGATTTAAAGATGGGAGGGTTGTTTAGGACAACATCACCATCTGAGAGTGAGAATAGTTTTTTTCGTATGCACATGTCTCAACACTCAAATATTTTCCAGTTTTTTTATGTATTTTGAGAGTGCATTAGACTCACAGAGACACAATCAAGCAAAGATGAATAATTAGGACTCGTCATGTTGTAGTGATTGTTAGAACTTTGCTTCAGTTTGAGAAGCATGCAACAATGGTGTATACAAAGAGCATTTTCAATCAGTTGCAAGATGATATCGAGCGTGCTTGCTATAGTTGTCGTCTTACTCATATCACTAAAGATGAATTGAGTTGCTTGTACCAGGTTGATGATTATACCAATGGGATTGTCAATGTTAAGTATGACAAGGTGACTAAGTATATTGTTTGTAGCTGCAAAAGATTTGTGATGATTGGTCTACTGTGTTGCAATGTGTTTTTTGTATTCAAAGATCTCAAATTCGAGTCCATACCCCAGAAATACATAGTTATCCATTGGACAAAACAAGCATTGTTCAGTACGGGGCATGTTGTTGCTGACGATGTCTTGCTATCTTGTGCTGCTATTGATGAGAATCGGTTTACTTTGTATGATATTGTTTTTGAGTTTTACAGTTGCTTGAGCATGGTTGATGGGGACTTGGATAGATCTAATTCATTGTTGCAAGCTATAAGAGATGTTAAAGACTCATTCAAATCTGGTGGAGACAGTGATTATAATGGGCATGGTAATACAACTAAGATTACTTCAAAATTCGTCGTCATCTTCATCTTGTTCATAGAATTGTGTAGAATCATTGTCTCCACCCCGTTTTCTTCTTTCTTCATCACCAGTCAATGGTGCAAGTTCTTCATCAGTTTTTTTGTATTGAGGACACATCCGTCCACCTCCAAAACCCCCAACCATCATCTCTTGTTTTTCTCACTTTCGGATTAAATGGAATGTCCAATCTTTGATAGTTGGAAAGGACCTGTCAACAAGCCGTTTCCCATGCGAGATAACTTGATTGACATACATTGCCTGCACCAAATGTAAGCATAATAAGCATAAAAAAATCAAACTTATCATAAAAAATCCTTAATTTCAGTTCAATGTTACATACATCCAGACACCAAAATAAATGATACATAGCACTATTACAATGAATATTATGCACCCAATATAATTGTTATGATACACCAAGTCTAATGAATATTATCAAAGCTCAGATCACATAATTAGACAACTCATTCATTTAATTTGATTATAATTATTAATTTATAGCATCAACATTAACTATATTAAGCCCTGACATTAACAATCATGTGGTCCAAACGTTGTCAAAATGAACATGGGTCACAACCTGAGATCTTAATGTACATGTGTACAAATTCCACACAAATAAATAACACTATTAAAGCATTCTTGTTAATATCATCACGTTGCATGTTACAAAATAGAAGATTAGTTACTTACAGTCAAAAATAGGATTGGGCCGCCAAAACTATTAGCCTTGTTAGCCTCCCACATCCTTTTGTGCTATAGTATACTTGCAACCACGTATTCGCACCAATCAAGCTCATGGATGGATTTTAGGCTTTCAGCATCCATGTACCATAACATTGGTGCTGCTGCGTAGCCGTTTATATTGCTCTCAATCAAGCATGTAGTAAGCAATACCAAGAAATCCATCCTAAACACTTCACCCCCTATAACGTCTTCCATTATTTTGTCATAAAGCTTCAGCTTTATCCTGTCCCTTTTCATCTCTCCAAATTGATTGTAAAATTTTGTTTCAGAGTCGAGGACATCAGATTTCTTCCTTCTTTGTATTTTTCTCCCTCCTTTTGGGAATCCAAAGACTAGATGTACATCATCTGCATCAACCGGTATCGAGCGTCCATTTCTCAAATGCAGCTCTGAGCTATTAGAATCAAAATTATCGAGCACCCAATATGCTAGTTGTGTTGGGACCTTATTCACTTTCATATGGAGTATATGCTTGAATCCCATCTCTATCACCGCTTCTCGTTATCTCGATGAGAAGTTTTCGATTACTTGAAATAGCAATGTAGGACACGCTCAGCTTCTTAGTTTCGGATAATCGGTAACGCCTGATTCCTTATCATCCTTGGCTATTATGTCATCTTCATCAGGATTTGATTGAACGGTTTCTTTTGACACTGTAACAATATAAACAGTAATATCAAAGAATGAAAAGCATTAGAACTTAGTCTAAGAAGCATTAGTTGCACAGGAAGGGATGATATAAGACATAACAATCACAGAAAAAACAAACCTTTTTTACTCTTCTTAGATGGAACCGTGGTCTCATCTTCCAAATATGGTTCAGCTGCATTAAATTACAACAAACATTACATATTTAGAATTGTTGCTCATTATATAGGCAAATTCTATATATAAGTAGTTCTCATATGCGAGATAACCTAAATACATCTTCTTTTGTCGTGTTTACTTTTAGACCTTAATTCGTTGTCTTTGTCAGTTCTGTCATCACTCTTATCGTGCAAAGTCTTTTCAGCCTCAAAATCAGAGTCGTCTGCAGGAACCTTAGAACCACCTGAAATGCAACATAGAAAGTATGGAATTAGTTCTTATTTAGCATTCAAATTTCAGATGATCCTACTACAAACAAAACCACTTTTAATTAGTATTTAAATTCACTATCATTAGCATTGGTGCTCGATGCAATAATTGTACACAATATAAATCACATACGAAATTCAACATACACGGTCAAATTTCAATTCATGTAAAGATAAGCGTAACAGATCCATTTAAACTCATGTCAATCATGTATTTTAATTATTCATAGCATTAACATTTAACCAATGTGGAAGATTTCACAAATATATAATTATATATCACTCTAACACATTTAACTTAGCACTAATGTAATCTGTACGGAAATTAAAGCATCAAACCCAATGCTTTAACACTTCAACGTAAACAAATCACACATTAATCATAATATAGTCGAAAATTCAAAAATAACAAAATTCGTAAACCCACAATTCTCCATTTCCGGAATTGACAAAATAACAAAATTTGTAAACCCATAATTCTCGATTACCAAATTTTGTTCAATTTTGTAAACCCACACTACACACTTACTCGATTAATAATCAGATGCCACAACTGATATATTCTTATGCGATTTGCCCAAAAAAAACCAAGTTTGTAAATATATTTTTTTAATCAATCGCAAGCATTCATTAGATTTTAATTAGGACAATTTTTTTTCCAAAATCATCGTTAAATTCAACTCAAAGCACTGAAACTTACCCGATTTCTTCCGATCATATTTATTTTTGGCTTCTCGTTCGAACGCGCTGTTGTCGGAGGGGTAAAATCCACCGTCTTCTTTATTGTTCAAGCCGCCGCGCACGACAAAGCCACCGATCTATGTTGGAATCCTCGTCGGTCCTCAAGGATGTCGCCGTCGGTTCTTGCGGTGGTCTAGATTTTCTGATTTTTGAGGTTGAAATTTTGATTTCTAGACGCAACCGTTCCTTCTCTGTGGAATTCGTGTTTGCAGATTTTCAAGGATTTAGTTTTCACGTAGATAGCATATATCATGTTCCGATTATAGTGCCAAGTTTAATGCATGATACCATATGAAATTAAGATGCGATTTGACATTAATACCCCTCCATGTTTTAATATTAATTGAAAAATCATAAATTACCATTTAAAATCCTTTTAATCTGATCCCTCCATCTTATATACCTGTAGCGATTAGATTTGTCCCTAATTTTCACACTAACACTTATCCTCATTATAATCGCACCATATATATATATATATATGATTCACATTTGATGTGAATTTGGGAAGAAGAAAATTAATTCACTCCAATTCAATATTCACGTAAGAGACGTGATTTTTTTTAAATCAATAGCCAAATTAATTGATAGCTATTAATCATTTTATGGCAAAGATCTAAATTAAAATCAAAGAGTTTGATTTTGATTTCTCTTTTCTCTTGTGTTTATATTTTAATTCAGATTAAATATCATCCCAATACAACAATCCAGTTCTACGATTTCATGTATTGAAATAATCGTAGGAAAATTAAGTTAGGAACTTAATAGATTTATTTCGGTGCCCACACACTACCGTTCAAAAAGGAGGATCGAATTGGAAGATTGTGGTGTTTACGAGCTTCAAGATTCAATGGTTGAACGAAGAAAACGAAGGAGATTTAAGAAAAAATGTATTTTCGATCTTTATCTCTTCTTTAGTATTAAATAAATTTAATTTGCATGAATATTATATTCTTATATCACGATCTATATTCTGATATATATATATGGCTTCCGCTCCTGTTCAATTTGATTGAAAAGACGAATTTTATTCGACCCGAAATTATTTTGGATCGGTTTAATTTCCAACAAATGGTATGAGAGTCAGGTTATTTTGATATAAGAATATAATTCCATGGATTTAAATTTATTTAGGAGTGGGCTATAGGATTTGATGTTATTGTTTTTGATGAATGGATGAATGGATACATGAATATTTTTGGATTGATGCCTTTAATTGGTTTTTGATAGGATCATGATGTACACCCTAAATTTAAAGGGTATAGAAGTTTTAATTTTTATATAGATAGGTTTTTGTCTATCCCTCCCCAATTAACCCGCTTTCTAATTTACAATTTTCTGTTTAGATTTAGGGATGTAATTTAAGACATCGATCCAATTCATCGTTTATAATTTCTTGCAAATTATTTTATGTATATGTGATATATATGTCATGCATTATTATGTCATTCATGAAACCCACTCCGAGCATGTTCATAACTTTTAAGAGTTTAATATTATGATTGATCTATAAGATAGATATAATCTATGAGATAGATTATTATTTCATTTGTTTTGTGATGGGTGATTTAAATCTGATTTTTATGAAAAATTAGATTTTAACAAAAAAAAATGAAAATAAAATAAAAATATAGGTACGGTCCATCGGGGGCAGCAATCGAATTGTTCGAATTTTAAGATGGATTAATTCTATATTTTTCTTGTGTTTGCTTTTGTTCTTAATTATTTTGATAATTTAAGGATTTGATTAAAAAATTAATTTTTGTTATCTAAAAGTTAGATTGTTGAAAATTAATTTTAATCAAATAATCAATACGAATGGTTTTTGTTAAAACATGTGATGTTTTATAACTTAAAATTTTATGAAACTTTTATCATAAAATTTTGATTAGATAATTTATTCTAATCTAATTGTTAGATTGGAATATAATTATTTTTTAATCAAGCAAACCAATAAGATTATATTTTGGTAAAACATTTGATGTTTTATAACTTAAAAGTTTATGAAACTTTTATTATATAATAATGAGTGGGAGAAGGTTTTATGACGATAATACCTACAGTCTCCACTATTGATAAAAGCGAGGTGATATTTTAGTGACGACTCGCGATGACTAGCTTTCGCCCTCCAATGGAAGGCTTTCGTTAAAAATCAATAATGAAGGCTTTGTCTCCGAAAGGATAAGTTTTTGATATTTAATTCTTAATCTTCCTACCCTATGGCGGTGATTATGAATTAATTTTAAAAGATCGAAATAATGGGTCACACTCATAAAAATATTAATAAATTGTTAGTTAATATTTTTGACTAAAATAAAAGGTTTAATAAAATAAATGAAGATATGAGATATCTTGATAATTTATTTTATTAATGGAGATTGTTTCTATTTAATTATCTTTTGATTTGACCTACCCTACGACGGCATATCAATTGTCAGATTAAATTACCTTGGAATTGGTAGGATAAATTATTATTGCATCATGCATCACATTTATGATTCCTAAAGTACATGTTATGTGATGTTTGTTCGTATATTTATGTCTCTTTGTTTATTTTTTAACAACATGTCTAGTCCAATGCTTGCACTGCTTCATGAAAAATTATCTGGTGACAACTTTGTCAAGTGAAAACGTAACATTAATATTGCACTCGCATGTGAGAACCTGAAATTTGTTTTGACTGATAATGTTCCGCCTGAACCCTCTGCGAACGCCGCTAGTAATATACGAGATAATTATGAAAGATGGGTTATGGCAAATAATAAGGCTCGTGCCTATATACTTGCTGGTATGAATGACATGCTTAGACTAAAACATGAGAATACAGAGACTGTCCGTGGTATGATGGAGTCTCTAAATGAGATGTTTGGTCAACCTTCTGCTCAATCAAAGCATGAGGCTATTAAGATGGCCATGAATGCTAAGATGAAGAAGGGACAGTCAGTGGGAGAACATGTTTTGAACAGGATCAACTACTTCATTGAAGTCGAAACCCATGGTGCAACTATTGATGATGGCACCCAAGTGAGTATGATTTTGGAATCACTCTCACCTGCTTTTCTACAATTCATAAGCAACTATGTGATGAATAAGTTGAATTATACATTAACCAGTTGCTGAATGAATTGTAAACTTTTGAGGCCATTTCAATTGGAAAGGTCAAAGAATGGGAGGCAAATATTGTCGAGAATACGCAATATTCTTCTAAGAAGAGAAATGACAAAGGGCAAGGGGGGCAATAAAAAAAAAAGTTTCTTATGAAAACAAGAATAGTTCTTCAAAGAAACTAAAGAGAAAATGTTTCCATTGCAGTGAGGATGGACATTGGAAAAAAATTGTCCCAAGCAACTTGCTCAGTTAAAGTAGAAAAAGATAGGTAAATTTGATTTACTGGTTCTTGAGTCTTGTTTAGTGGCTAAAGATTCTTCTACTTGGGTAGTTGACTCGGGCGCTACCAATCACGTTTGTTCTTCTTTGCAGATGCTTAGCTCTTATGAAGAGCTAGCAGATAGTTCTTCCACTATGCGAGTAGGCAATGGTGCAGTCATTTTGGCAAGAGCAGTGGGATTTGTTAAACTTAATTTCATATATAGGAATCTGGTTTTGAGCAATGTTTATTACATTCCTAATTTTCGTAGAAATTTGATTTCTATTTCAAAGTTGCATGAACAATTATTTTCCCTTTCTTTCAGTAATAATGAGATTATTATTTCCAAGAATGGGCGTAATATTTGTAGTGCAAAAGTTGAACATGGAATCTATTTTATTAAGTCAAACGAACAACCACTGCTAAAGCTAAAATGTTTAGAGTAGAACATCTTAAAAGGCAAAAGATTTTTCATGATAATGATACATATCTTTAGCATCTAAGATTAGGTCATATTTCACTAGATATGATAAATAGGCTAGTAAAGGATGGTCCTTTAAGAGAGCTAAATGTTAGCACTCTCCCTATTTGTGAATCCTGTCTAGAAGGACAAATGACTAAAAGGGCTTTCACGGTAAAGGGATCTAGAGACAAATAACCACTTGAGGTTATACATAGTGATGTTTGTGGTCCTTTATCCACACAAGCTAGAGGTGGTTTTGAGTACTTCATCACTTTTATTGATGATAACTTTAGATATGGATATCTTTATCTTATGCATATGAAATCCGAGACTTTTGACATGTTTAAGGAATTTTATGCAGAAGCTGAAAAGAAGCTAGGTAAATCTTTGAAGTTTCTTCGATCTGATCAAGGAGGCGAGTATATTGATACCGAGTTCAAAGACTATTTGATAGAGTGTGGTATTTTACACCAACTTATAGCACCTGGCACCCCTCAGCAAAATGGTGTTGCTAAAAGGAGAAATCGAACTTTGATTGCTATGGTTAGATCCATGATGAGCTACTCTACACTGCCCGATATGTTCTGGGGATATGCATTGCAAACGACGGTATACATTTTGAATGTAGTTCCTTCTAAGTCAATAAAAAAGACACATCTAGAGTTGTGGAAAGGAAGTAAACCTAGTTTACGCCATTTCTGCATGTGGGGGGTGTCCAATACACGTGCTTAAATGAAAGACTGGAAAATTACATCCACGATCAGAAGTGTGTCTATTCATAGGATATCCCAGAGGAACAAGATGAGATTTGTTTTATGATCCACAAGAAAAGAAAGTAATAGTTTCGACTAATGCTATCTTTCTTGAAATTGATTATATGCAAAACTTTTCACCTCACAGTAAAGTTGTACTCGAGGAGTTACTTAATGATAAGATCATACCACAACCCACAAAAGTTGTTGGAGAAACCACTAATGATACCACTGAACCAAATCAAAATATCATGGTATCTAGATGCAGCGGGAGGGTGATTGTTCCACCAATCCACTATCGTCAAGATAAAGAGACAAATGTTTCTATTTCTGATGGAGTCGAGGATGATCCATTGATATTTAAATATGCGATGGAAGATTCTGATAAAGAAAGATGGCTTGAGGCTATGAACCAAGAAATGGAGTCTATGTATTCCAATTCTGTCTGGGTTCTTGTAGATCTATCTGAAGGTGTTAGACCAATATGGTGCAAATGGATCTATAAGAGAAAGAGAGGTGTGGATGGGAAAGTAGAGACTTTCAAAGCAAGGCTTGTGGTTAAGGGTTATACCTAAAAGGAAGGAGTCAACTATGAGGAGACTTTCTCTCTTGTAGCCATGCTTAAATCCATTCATATACTTCTTTCAATCATTGTATGTCTTGACTATGAAATATGACAGATGGATGTCAAGATAACCTTTTTGAATGGCTATCTAGACGAAGATATCTACATGCAGCAACCAGAGGGTTTTGTAGTTGAAGGGCAAAAGCAAAAAGTCTGCAAATTGCTTAGATCCATTTATGGACTAAAGCAAGCCTCTTGGTCTTGGAATCATAGATTTTATGAGACCGTTAAATCATATGGTTTTGACCAAAACATTGATGAACCTTGTGTCTACAAAAGAATCAAGGATGGTAAAGTGGCATTTTTAGTGCTTTATGTGGATGACATTTTACTCATTGTGAATGATGTGGAAACGTTATCTACAATTAAAGATTGGTTGGCCAAGAAATTCCAAATGAAAGATTTGGGAGAAGCGAATTATATTCTTTGAATTTGAATTTTTTAAGATCGTAAGAATAAATTATTAGCACTGTCTCAAGCATCTTATATTGATAAGATGATGTTGCATTATAGAATGCAAGATTCTAAAAATGGTTACCTACCAACTCGACATGGAGTCATTCTCTCCAAAGAACAGTGTCCTAAGACACCTAAAGAAGAAGCGAACATGAGACATATACCCTATTCATCTGCAGTAGGCAGCCTAATGTATGCCATGTTGTGTACTAGGCCCGACATTTATTATGCAGTGGGTATAGTCAGTCATTTTCAATCAAATCTAGGGATTGATCATTGGGTAGTAGTGAAGAATATTCTCAAGTATCTTCATAGAACAAGAAACTATATGCTCATCTATTTTGGTGATAACCTTCAAATAGATGGATACACTGATTCTAATTTTCAATCAGACAAGGATAATCGAAAGTCGATATCTGGGTCAGTGTTTACTCTTGGTGGCGGTGCCATATTCTAGAGAAGTATCAAACAATCCAATACTACAGACTCCACTATGGAGGCTGAATATATAGCAGCTTCTGAAGCAGCTAAAGAAGCAGTATGGCTAAAGAAGTTCCTTACTAATTTGGAAATTGTTCCAAATTTAGATAGACCAATCACCTTATATTGTGACAATAGTGGTGCAGTGGCCAATTCAAAGGAACCTGAAAGTCATAAGAGGTTAAAGCGTATAGAAATGAAGTATCATCTAATCCGAGAGATAGTACAAAGAGGAGATGTGGCAATTCTCAAGATTGCGTCTGCTGATAACTTTACTGATCCTTTCACCAAGACTCTGTCTGCAAAAGTGTTTGAGAGGCATATTCAAAATTTTGGACTAAGAGACATTTCTCATGTGCTTTAGGGCAAGTGGGAGATTGTTGGGGATTGTGCCCTTAAAGCAATTGTGAATTATTTTATTTTATTTATAAAAGTGAAATTTATGTTTGAACTAATATTCTTCTTGTATGCATTTATTTTACATCACAGAAAATCCCTAGTTTATTTAATGTTACCATAATCTTAGTATATAAGTGTTATATATAACATGATTAAGATTATGGAAAATAAACTAAAAATGAAGTCCGTGACGAATTTAATTAAAGTATGGGATCTTTAATTAAAATGTCTGTAATGTAGCCCGATTACATTATGAATGTGATCATTTTATCCAAACCGTTGATGTGGAGACATCCAGTTGGGTGCATTTATATATGATATGATCATATCGGACTTGGACCTATTTAACTTAACTATTCCTTCAAAATCCGTTAAAGAAAAGGAATATTAATTAAATCACAAGATGATCATATATGAATAATCTTAATCCTGAGTGATTATAGACTCCTATTTATTTCAATGTGATTCTTGATTTGCTCGTTAAAATTTGTTTGCCAATATTCTCTAAACTTGCATTTTAGAGTCACGTTTGAATTAAATAGCCGTGAATGTAATTTAAACATATGGAATCCATTCCTTCTTTTGAGAAGCAGAAAGATAATTCTCTTATTTGCTAATTTGAGATCTCTAATTTATAAATCGTTTATAAACTAATCGCTCACTGGTGAATTAATGGTAAATGGAAAATAAGAAATAATTGAAGAGGTTAACGGATATTACCTGTCTTCAATTATAAATTATCTATGGAGGATTAATTCATATGAAATGATTAAATCAATGGACTGCTCAAATTGGTAGAGAAAATACGTTCTATAATTAAAGAGAGTGCAATTCTGAATTTTTAGTGGAATAATATCAGAATTAATAAGCTGAATAAATTAATTAAGGACTTGAATTATTTATTCGACTTATTGGAGCTCTTGATTTTAGGTCCATGGTCCCCGATTCACCTTCTTATATTATAGACGGGTTAATAATAATATTTAAGTTCCTGAAGTGTTATGAAAAATAAATTTTCATAAAGTTTGAGCTTATATGTGAATATTAGTTAATTTCAGGAATATATGATATTCCACAGTTTGATTGTACTATGAGTTAAATAAATATAAGATATTTATTTTATTTACATATTAGTTATAATTAATAATTAATTAAGATGATTATTAATTTATTTCCTTATCTACATGATTCTGAATCTGTTTAAGATAGGAAACTGATGCGTATTAGGATTTGACCTAAATCGGATTTTATATATATCACATAAAAGAGAAGAGTTAAAAGATATATATATATATATATATATATATATAGGGATGGGATCTGGTGAGAACCGGGAACCGATCCCATCCGTCCATCCTACAAAATTGACGCCCCAAATCCATCCAGATTTTCGGTGGCATTTTTGTAATTATCGCGAAAATCTTCAATTCGCGCGTCTCATTAAGGGCAAAATCGGAACTGAACTCATAAATTGTCTAGATTCAATTTTAGCATCCGACTTCGCTCATTTTAGCCTCATGCATTTCCCATTTTAGCATGTGTTGATAAACAAAAATGGAACGATGATTTCATTGAAATGAAATGCAATACACCCTATTTGGGGACAGTGAACCCTAATGGGAATCTCATAATTACTAGTTCGGATCAGAGCCTTAATCAGAACCTAATAAACTCTAATTGGGAACGGTGAACCCTAGTGGAAAATGTCACATCAATTTTAGCATCCTACTTCGATCATTTTAGCATCATGCGATTCTCATTTTAGCCTCAGAACAAAAGGGAAGAATTATTAAATTACTATATTACCCCTCCGTCCATAAAGTTGTCGAAAATTACAGGAATGCCACCGCCCATCCACTTAAATCTGATTTAATCTGGACCGTCCAGATTGAGTCAAACAAGGGCTAGGATTGGTTCCTAGTTCCCACCTAGGGGAAGGGTTCTCATTTGATCCTTTCCCTATATATATATATATATATATGGTAGAGTTCACATGGGAACTAGTCCCCATGTGGGAACTAGAAACCCATCCCCACCACTAAAATAATTAAAATCAAGGGTCTAGATTTAATAATTAACATGGTGGCAAAACTGTAACTAAGCAGAACTTTTTAATCCCGCCAAACGTATAAGGGCATAATTGGAACTTCAACAATTCAGTCTTTTCGAAATTAAACTCTTCACCAGCTTCTTCACGCAAAAATTGACGCAAACTCCATTGAAGAACACCTCAAAAAATCCGATCGAAATCTCTTCATCATCGACGATCACTCCATTGTTGGCAAAAGCTTCAAATCCACAACAAAATCAACCAGAAACCTAATGGAAGACAAGAAATCTTGACTGACGTTGAAGAAAAAAGAATGTAACATTCATTTTGTTGATGAATTTTTTTAGAAGTCGATCGATATTTTCAACCTTCAACTGGAAAAGATGATTTAGCATTGCATTCATAAAACATTTTTACTTTTGTGCGAAGAATCTATAGCATTTGAATATTATGAAATATAGGCGTTTAAAAAAAACTAGGTTTACATAAATTCAAGCGTGATTAGGAAATCCACAACAACATGATGAAATATCTACTATTAGCAATGATTTTGTTAGATTTGAAGTATAACATATGCAATATTTCATTATTGCATCGACCTTACATTCTATTATTATACAGTAAGATACATGCATTGGCTACATATGCTAGCAAGAATGCTGAAATTATTGAGCTAGTTTGATAGTTAGATGGTGGTTGTGCTTACTGTTTTTGGTATTGTTTCTAATACCAAATATTTCATGATTTTAGCATTATTTTGTACTCATACCAGCATACGACATATAGATGTGTTGGCTTTTAGTATTCAATATGCTTGAAAAACATATAAGCATGATTTTGGCTTCATTATGAACTACAGTTTGTATTGATATTGGTCTGAAGTTTCAATCACATATATGTTAGATTTTAGCATTATTTTGCATTAATACTAGCATGTTCAAATGCACATTTAAGCCTGATTTTAAATTTCTTCTAAAACTAATAATGGATTGGAATATATAATATATCAGCATGATATACGTTTCTTGTGGGGGTATCACCATGAAACATATCAATATGCTTGAAAGAACATATAAGCATGTGAATAGAATGACCTTCTATATTCATATTGTGACAGGTGTGTTGGATTTTAGCATGTGGATAGTATAATTGTAATGTGTTGATTATTCTACTACAGATGTGTTAGATTTTAGCATTCAATATGCTTGAAAAACATATAAGCATGATTTTGGCTTCATTATGAACTAAAGTTTGTATTGATATTGGTCAGAAAATACAATCACATATGTGTTAGATTTTAGCATTATTTTGCACTAATACTAGCATGTTCGAATGTGCATTTAAGCCTGATTTTAAATTTCTTCTAAAACTAATACTGGATTGGAATATATAATATATCAGCATGATATACGTTTCTTGTGGGGTATCACCATGAAACATATCAGTATGCTTGAAAGAACATATAAGCATGTGAATAGAATGACCTTCTGTATTCATATTGTGACAGATGTGTTGGATTTTAGCATGTGGATAATATAATTGTAATGTGTTGATTATTCTACTATAGATGTGTTAGATTTTAGCATTCAATATGCTTGAAAAATATATAAGCATGATTTTGGCTTCATTCTGAACTACAGTTTGTATTGATATTTGTCTGAAAATACAATCACATATGTGTTAGATTTTAGTATTATTTTGCACTAATGCTAGCATGTTTGAATGCGCATTTAAGCCTGATTTTAAATTTCTTCTAAAACTAATATTGGATTGGAACATATAAGATATCAGCATGATATACGTTTCTTTTGGGGGTATCAGTATGAAACATATCAGTATGCTTGAAAGAACATACAAGCATGTGACATTTAGAAAAATAAAATGACCTTTTGTATTCATATTGGCATATTTTAGCATTATTTTGCACTAATACTAGAATATGACAGATGTGTAAGATTTTAGCATTCAATATGCTTGAAAGAACATATAAGCATGATTTTGGCTTTATTCTAAAACTACAGTTTGTATTAATAATTGTCTGAAAATACAATGCCAGATGTGTTAGATTTTAGCATTATTTTGCACTAATAGTAGCATACTACATATCAAAAAAAATATATTGTTCTAACCTTTTGTTTTAAAATAATATACAGACATTCCCAAGCGTAACATGGTATAAGATAATGAAAATGATGACAGTGAAACTGATAGTAGAAGAATGGAAAGGAGAACAAAAGCCAGACATGATCATCATGAGATCAAACCAGTTATCACGACACCTACATAATTTCTTTTTCGATTGTATGAAGGATCAGATTGGACATCATCACAAGACAACATTGTTAGGGATGAGTCATCATTAGAGATTGAGGTAGTGATAGAGATAAGCAAGAATTAGATTGAAAATTATCCAGAGCTTGTATATTGTGGCACCACATCCGCGTTGACTAAAGTTATTGGAGATTTGAATTCTATACAGAGAGAAAAAGTTATCAGGATGGGTTTTGGAGCAATCCTACAACTCACAATAAAAGAAATACCTTACAAACTTGCCTACTGGGTGCTAGACAAATTTGACCCCAAAACTTGTGAGATTAAACTTCAAGGAGGTAGAATTGTGCATATTAAGGAGGAGGATGTACAATTGGTAATGAGATTCCCGAGGGGTCCAAATTTAATTCAAAAGAAGGTGAAAAATCATCCATGTCTGATGACAGAGTTATGGAGGGCTAGGTTTGATAAAAACAAGTACAGAATATTGCCGGTTCATATTTCTACAAACATGCTGACAAGACGCAGAAGGAGGGGAATGGTTCCAAAGGCAGTTTGTGTTGCTGCTCACATGTAGCCTTATCGAAAATGGAGGAAATGGCTATGTTTCCCCACAGATAATGAATAATTTATATGATATGAACAACGTAGCACAACTCAATTGGTGTGAGTATGTTATGTGGTGCCTAGTCGAACACACATTGAAATGGCAAAAGCACAAATAGAGGGAATTCACAGGCCTAATCCTCTTCTTAATTGTAAGAATACCTTCTACACTTTAGATTTTGGTTATCTTTTTTTTTCAAAAAGTTTCAGATTAATATATTACTGCATATTAGCATCTTAAATGAAATATAGTATATATCATAATCATTTTTGTTACAAAAGTTATCATAAACATTATATAAAACTTAGATTGATGATATTTGCCACAGCTACTTTATGTTGACAGGGTAAATCTTTTCAACCTAAATGTAACAAGGATTGTTCCAGTAATTCACAATTGGGGGTACAGAAAATTGTTTGATAGACAAGCTATTGAAATTAAAACATGAGGTTTTGGGTTTGGATTTTCGGAAGATAGGTTAATAAATGATGTACAACAAGGAGCAAAAATCGGTGAAGGTGGCATTGGAAGCTATGCGAACAACATGCCTATCAACTAATAACACCAAAGAATGCTGACGCAAATACTCAGCCAGGCCAAACCAACTCAGAAAATGCTCAGCCAGGACCTCAACCAGGATCAAGTAATCCACAAAATGCTCAGCCAGGACCAAGTAACCCAGAAAATTCTAAGGCTGAAACAAGGAATGAACAACCTCCGGGCAACAGTGCAGATGGAGAACAACCTAATCAACGGCAAAATCAGATGCGCATGATAGCAAATAAACTTATTCAGAAAGCACAACTCATATCTGACACTGTAGATGAAGTCATTGACTTGGAAAATGATGTTCTAGACCTCATGTTTGGTTATGTTGTGTTTAAGAGAATGCTCAATGCTGCTCTTTTAGTGAGCAAAATAGATCAATCATCTATCGCTACACCCACTGATACGACCCGGACAATTAATCTAGGACGATAGTAACAACGTAGCGGAAGACTTAGGATACGAAACATGTCAACTTAATGAAGGGCTTCAATCCGACTTGATAAACAATGGAAATTACGACAATCTAGACAACTAGAACACATAGAAAATGACACGAACACAAAACCAAAAGAATAAGGGCTAGAAAGGGACGACTTTATGGCTGAAATTGGCGTAGGAATTCATGTGTGAAGGTTTGGTGAAGAAGGGTTTAGAGAAGGAAGGTTATGTTAGAGACTGAATGAACTTACGGATGGAACGGATGGAAAACTCTCGAACTTGTGGCTACCGTGAGGATGGGCGTCGATGGAAGGATGGATGACGTTGATTGGGTGTTGGGCGAGTGGTGTTGTTGTGGTGAATCACACCCCGATAGCCTCCTTGAATCTCGAACGTATCCAAGGTTGAAATCTCCAAGTTGATCTTCCATTTAGCGAATACCGGTTAATCCCTCAAATGGATTAAGAAATACCCTTGAATAAGACTTAAATTTGCTAGGCTCTAAGAATATTGTTTTGTATCTAAAATAACAAATGAGTAAAGGATAGGTTGAGACACAATTGTATACAAAAGCAAAATTCTTCAATAATGTCAAAAGTAACAATGTGACATGGTTCCCCTATTTATAGGACTAAGGGGAGCGAAATTTTAAGCTAAAAAGTCCTAAAAATCTGATCCAAAAGGGATCTCTAACTATAATAGGAAGTTCCCTAAACTAGAATTCTATTCAAGGTAGGAAATTGTCTTAAATACAATTCAAGTCAAACCTATGTAATAATGGACAAAAATTAACATACTGTAGCGCCCCGGTCCCGAAAGACCGTGGAAATGGACGCCACAGGGGTGGGAATTAAGAAGCGGGAAAGAAATGGGGTAATTTAATTAACGACGGGGTGATAATCCAAAAGGATTAATGTTTGGAATAAAATTTAACAACCGAGTATGCCAAAGATAGGTTATGCCTTCCGGAAAATTAGACATCATAACCCCTGTAACTAGAACGAATCCCCGTTTATAACGGCTTATAAGAGAAGAATGGAAGCTATAACAATTCAATAAGCCCTTTTATAGGCCAAACGGAACCAAATAACCAGATACCAACAATCAATAGACCTATTCATAGGTCGACATAAGAAATAGACACCAATATGCTGAATAAATGAAGCCCTTCCATAGGCCAAAATGAATGATCAAATAGACATAACCAAAGATGAGCTTCCTCCCCTTCGAATAAGTATGTAGCTAAGCATATGATACATGTTAACTAGGAAGTCAACAAATGTTCAGAATCAGAGAAGCAGAATCATATCGATAAAATACTAAGATCAGGGTTCTTAGCATTTAGCAAAAGAATATCATAAGTGGGAAAGCTCAATTCTTAACAGAATACTAACAAAAAGAGACAACGGAAAAATATGAAAATCATAATAGCCCATATCTCAGTCTCGTCACCTCCACGCTCCAGCCTACTGACCTGAAAATATTTGAAAAGATTTGGGTTGAGTACTAATGCACTCAGTGGGCAAGTTTTGACAATTCAAGTTATGCAAATCATTTTGTTAAAGTAATCTATCTGTGTTCATGCAGGTAGTGAAGCTTAGGAGGTTTAAAAGTTGGAAGCAACCTAAGTTCACCAAAACATTTTATCATGAAGTGCTTAAGAGTATAACCCGTCACTGCCCGCAACCCAAACTACATCACCAGCGCATAACGTTGAGTATGACCATAGTATACCCAAAGAGTATAACCAATAAGTGTTTCATTTTAGTCTCACCGACAAGGAGTAGGGCAGGACAAATAATTCATGCATACTGTAGCTACTCACATTGACACAGCGCTGGTATATGAGACTCCGACAACATACAGTAGCACGTAAATATTTAACACAGCTAGTCACATATGCAATTTTAGCGAAGCAGAGCTTAATAACTCGAAAGATACAATTTGCAAAGATATAGTAGCCCACCTTTCTCGGGATTCTGAAAAGCTAACTTCTGAAGAATCAACCCTGATATTCTTTCTCTAGCTCAGCTGGTACTGCAAAAGGTAAACTTCAACTCAGGATAATCGCTATATTTTCGGAAATTAATCTACTATAAACGGAACTATTATTAATTCTATTCTATTCTAAAATAGATTGCGCGACTCTAGAGACCTTGAATAATTTCGACGAAGAAGGAAATAAATTCCAAAACGTTATTCTTGCTTTACTGGGATCAACTGATTTGACAGAGGTCTCTTTCCAAAACTTGTCATTTATCCAAATTTTACCAGATCTACACCACAACAAGTTTTAACCGCTCGGAAATTCTGAAAATATTCAGGAATGATACTATATATGCCAAGACTAAAGAATGACAATTTTTAGAATTTTTCGATAATACATGCTCCCGGTATAAAAATAACTGTCTACTTTAAATAATCAAAATTATTCAAAACTCGCAACGATATTGCGAAACTTGGCAGGCTTATAGGAAATAATATTTGGAGCAACTTTCGAGAAGAATTATTTTCGATTTGACGATCCAAAATGGGTGGAACGGGAGTTTCGGTAATAATATTCACAGATTTTAGCTGAAAATGTATCGGTCTCGATCGAGCTCGATACTCGTTGGAGTTTTGCTCAAAAGTACAATTTTTGATAGTGCAGAAAATAAGGAATTTAATGGTGTAATCAGATCAAAGATCGGACGGCTAGAACATAAATTCGAACTGGAAAGATTTATAATATAATATTCGGATCCGGATTTCAAACGACGAGAAATCAAAAATCTATTCCGATTAACTACAAGATCCAAATGATCAAAGACTATTTATAAAAAGAAGATTTCTAATACGACTATCCAGGAAGAGTAGATCTGAGATTTACATAAAATGAAAATGGGGGAAAATACTGAAAACTCACAACATTAAAAATCGGAATCGCTAGAATTAAAGATAATCGAAATATAAGTATATTTAGAACTTGAAATTTCTAAATTCATCGGTCCGAATGACCAGAATCGGAGAAAGTACCTTCTCCGAAGAATTGGCGGCGGTCACGATAATTTTCCGTCGTGATCATCCTTCGTGTCATCATTTCAATCATACATTTGTGATCTACGCGTTGACACCTTTAAAATGACTATTTCAGAATTGAAATAGGAAACTAGAGTCGTACATTCTCTGAAAGCTGCTCGACGTTTCGATTTTGAAAATGAATGAAAAATGAAACCTTAAGCTCCTATTTATTGAGGAAAAATAAATAGGATAATAACGAATAAAAAAAAGAGGATAATGATGGAAAAAGAATAGGATAATTACGAATAAGATAATCTTTTAAAAAGAAATTGGATAATGACGGATGTGCCTTTTTCTATTAAATTTATTATTTTCCAACTTAAAGTTGTGCCGAGAGTTCATTTGAACTCGAAATTTGAAATTTCAAAGGTTGGCACGATTCTTGAAATATTTCCTATCAACCCGAGAAAAATATCATAACATATTTTTAAGGTAATTTTTGACCAAATTAGATTTAACAAATTTCCCTGGCTGCGATTTTTCTTTATTTGAGTCATTTAAGGACCCAACTTATTTTCTAACTTACCAGAGGGTAACATAAGTTGAATAAAATCTTCTAAAATATTTCGGGGTATTACATTCTACCCCCCTTACATAAATTTCGTCCCGAAATTTCCATATCTTGAGAAGAAGTATCAAAGTACATCCTCAGGGTTCAAAACCTCAATTTTTGTACTTGCAGCCTAGAACCGATATGGGTCTCCTATTCTTTAGGTTGATTCTCAACCTTTATCCCTCTTTCCGCTTTCTTCTTGGTCAAATACTTCTTTGAAGAGTCTATACTCGCTCTTCTTTTCCACGCAAATTTATCTTTCCGAAAGCCTAAACGTTCGCCATCTCTCTATATCCTTTATGAGAGCTATCACGATGCACTGACTTCATATAATCTCCCCATGATTCGAATGAGCACGCCCTTGGACAGTTGGATTATAAATTCTATCAGGTCCGAACTGTGTTTTATCTCTTTCCTTAAAATGTTGAGATTCGACGTTCACGTCTTCTTGAAGCGTGCTTGAATCGTATTTCCGATGCAAGTTAGTCTTATTTTCCTTGTTATACTCTTCTCTTTTCTTTAAAGTGGTAATCCGACTGTCTTGCTCCCGCTAGTGATCACCTTCACTTGCATGCATAATAAGAATCGCATGTCTAGACTTTAATTGTAAGCTTGAAACTTGCTTGTTGACATCCATTAATCAGCTTAAACGTTATGAACTGAGAAATTACTTTAGAAATGTACTTTCGACTTTGGAGAACACTAACTGATACTGTTTCGGTTCCATTCGTCATTATGGAATACTATCATTCGCTCTTCTGACAATATACTTAAATGAATACTTCTATAAGCTCTCTCTTCTATTTGAAGACTCACACTTAAGTTCTATGAGTGAGATTAAAATAAATCAAACACCTCTGAGTGAGAACTTTATCTGATCAACAACAGCTGGAAGAGAGGTAACACTAGGTTATTTATACCAAAAATATTACATTTTTAGAGGATTTATAACTCGAAGGGTTCTCTCATTTTACAAAGATATATGAGAATAACAAAAGAAAATCAACGCTTAAGAGTTGAGAACCGTCCTGAAATATTTTTATAAAGGCGTCAGCATAGCCTAACAAGTAAATGCCATTGCTGATTCTTGATGATCAAAAAAGTATCATCCAAAAGATTTCAAATTATCCAAGAGGATAAAATCAACGAATCCCAAATGGTATAAATGGAGAATTTCAAATGATATGAAGCTGTTGAAGGGAAATTGATTCAATTAATAAGAGAATAAATCGATTTCAAAAGAGAATGAATAAATCGATTCAATCAACACGAGAATGAATAAATAGACTCATCAAAACTTCCTATCATAATGAAACTCTCAATCTATCGAACACTAGGTCTATCTTCTTAACGATCTTCTTCGGGTTCTCCTTCTTTCTTTCTTGAGCTTCACGCACCTTTTTTTTTACGAGGTTGCTACGATAAAGCACGAGTCAACTAGACTTTGCACCGGTTGGAAAAGTGACGTCTCGGGAATCATTTTCTACCCATCAGAAGGATATGAGAGAACGACTTGATCTATAATACCTCCTAGACTCAAAATAGTTTGACTTAACTTCTCCTGGAAGCTGAGTAGAACACCGGCAAACATATCTTTAAATTAATTTGGTAGCAATCATGACGGCCATCTTTACCCTCATTCTAAAAATTGATCTAAAACAAGCTACAAATCTTTGGAATGAAACACGCCAGGGCCTCGATTAGCCATCCATTGAGGTGAAGAGCTTTCTCTTGGAGGAACGAATCTTTATTCCCTGTAATCGCAACAGGATCGTTAAACATGACTCCTAAGTTGAAAGCTTGCGTAGGGATTTCTTGAACGTGTAATAGATCTACAATCTGATAACTGGCCTATAAATCGATTACTCGTTTCTTTGCTTCTAGTTCAAAGTTAAAGCTTTATAATCTCATCTCCACATGGAGGTATAAAAGACGGTGATCGGTCTACCTCAATATTTCACTCAGGTGACAATTCTGATGTTGAACCTTGTTTGTAGTAGCCATCATCGTCTAACATATCTACCCACAAAAATTCACAGTCTCCACATAGATCATTGACTTATGTTTTTATTTTCAAAATATTTGATTGCTTAACGTGTCCATCTTCCTAGCAACAATGCAAATTCTTGGTTAACTTTAACACAGTTCAATCTGAAAGACTTCTTCTAACCGAATGTTGACCCCCATAGAGTAGATTATTTCCCCAACGAACTCAAACACCGAATCGATCTCTTTCTTGGTATATGTACAAAATCTCATAATCCGCTCATCGTGATATACATGTGGCAGTTATTCTGAGCCGTAAGTTTATGTTCAGTCATCAAAATGAAACGTTTCCTCAGTCAAACTATGTTCTCAACAATCTCATTAGTGTTTACAATTTCAGCCTAAGTTCAGCAACTATAGGCTAAGTTAATCTTACATTCTCCCACTTTTAAGTTCTTGTACTCATCCAAGAGTATGAACAATAAACACATTTCGGCTATCAAGGTTTACAGTATGCATTCCGCACGTTCCCAACATCACAAGTATGCACAAGGCATATATAAACAAGTTCATACATATATGTAATCAACATAGTTTTTCAACAGAAACCAATATGCTCACAGACATAATTCAAAACCAGTATGCTATCACCATAGCAACAGAGTACGCAATCAGCGCAGTTAATCAGAGTATGCTATCCGCATAGTAATCAATCTTTCGAGGAATTCCCATCAACGTGGCGAATCCTAATCTTTCATTTTTCAGATAAACATAACATTTCAATAGTTAATGTAAACTTTTAAAAACTAAAATTTGCATAAAAACATGGGTACCTTTTAAGCTGTTGCGTGAGTAACGAGCTGAGGGCTTATATAATATCACACGGAATTTCAATGATAGACGAAATAAGACCCAACAGGTCTGCAGAGTTGCAAACCTGCTCTGATACCACTATGTAGCGCCCCGGTCCCGAAAGACCGCAGAAATGGACGCCACGGGGGTGGGAATTAAGAAGCGGGAAAGAAATGGGGTAATTTAATTAACAACGGGGTGATAATCCAAAAGGATTAATGTTTGGAATAAAATTTAACAACCAAGTATGCCAAAGATAGGTTATGCCTTCCGGAAAATTAGACATCATAACCCCTGTAACTAGAACGAATCCCCGTTTATAACGGCTTATAAGAGAAGAATGGAAGCTATAACAATTCAATAAGCCCTTTTATAGGCCAAACGGAACCAAATAACCAGATACCAACAATCAATAGACCTATTCATAGGTCGACATAAGAAATAGACACCAATATGCTGAATAAATGAAGCCCTTCCATAGGCCAAAATGAATGATCAAATAGACATAACCAAAGATGAGCTTCCTCCCCTTCGAATAAGTATGTAGCTAAGCATATGATACATGTTAACTAGGAAGTCAACAAATGTTCAGAATCAGAGAAGCAGAATCATATCGATAAAATACTAAGATCAGGGTTCTTAGCATTTAGCAAAAGAATATCATAAGTGGGAAAGCTCAATTCTTAACAGAATACTAACAAAAAGAGACAACGGAAAAATATGAAAATCATAATAGCCCATATCTCAGTCTCGTCACCTCCACGCTCCAGCCTACTGACCTGAAAATATTTGAAAAGATTTGGGTTGAGTACTAATGCACTCAGTGGGCAAGTTTTGACAATTCAAGTTATGCAAATCATTTTGTTAAAGTAATCTATCTGTGTTCATGCAGGTAGTGAAGCTTAGGAGGTTTAAAAGTTGGAAGCAACCTAAGTTCACCAAAACATTTTATCATGAAGCGCTTAAGAGTATAACCCGTCACTGCCCGCAACCCAAACTACATCACCAGCGCATAACGTTGAGTATGACCATAGTATACCCAAAGAGTATAACCAATAAGTGTTTCATTTTAGTCTCACCGACAAGGAGTAGGGCAGGACAAATAATGCATGCATACTGTAGCTACTCACATTGACACAGCGCTGGTATATGAGACTCCGACAACATACAGTAGCACGTAAATATTTAACACATCTAGTCACATATGCAATTTTAGCGAAGCAGAGCTTAATAACTCGAAAGATACAATTTGCAAAGATATAGTAGCCCACCTTTCTCGGGATTCTGAAAAGCTAACTTCTGAAGAATCAACCCTGATATTCTTTCTCTAGCTCAGCTGGTACTGCAAAAGGTAAACTTCAACTCAGGATAATCGCTATATTTTCGGAAATTAATCTACTATAAACGGAACTATTATTAATTCTATTCTATTCTAAAATAGATTGCGCGACTCTAGAGACCTTGAATAATTTCGACGAAGAAGGAAATAAATTCCAAAACGTTATTCTTGCTTTACTGGGATCAACTGATTTGACAGAGGTCTCTTTCCAAAACTTGTCATTTATCCAAATTTTACCAGATCTACACCACAACAAGTTTTAACCGCTCGGAAATTCTGAAAATATTCAGGAATGATACTATATATGCCAAGACTAAAGAATGACAATTTTTAGAATTTTTCGATAATACATGCTCCCGGTATAAAATATAACTGTCTACTTTAAATAATCAAAATTATTCAAAACTCGCAACGATATTGCGAAACTTGGCAGGCTTATAGGAAATAATATTTGGAGCAACTTTCGAGAAGAAACATTTTCGATTTGACGACCCAAAATGGGTGGAACGGGAGTTTCGGTAACAATATTCACAGATTTTAGCTGAAAATATATCGGTCTCGATCGAGCTCGATACTCGTTGGAGTTTTGCTCAAAAGTACAATTTTTGATAGTGCAGAAAATAAGGAATTTAATGGTGTAATCAGATCAAAGATCGGACGGCTAGAACATAAATTCGAACTGGAAAAATTTATAATATAATATTCGGATCCGGATTTCAAACGACGAGAAATCAAAAACCTATTCCGATTAACTACAAGATCCAAATGATCAAAGACTATTTATAAAAAGAAAATTTCTAATACGACTATCCAGGAAGAGTAGATCTGAGATTTACATAAAATGAAAATGGGGGAAAATACTAAAAACTCACAACATTAAAAATCGGAATCGCTAGAATTAAAGATAATCGAAATATAAGTATATTTAGAACTTGAAATTTCTAAATTCATCGGTCCAAATGACCAGAATCGGAGAAAGTACCTTCTCCGAAGAATTGACGGCGGTCACGATAATTTTTCGTCGTGATCATCCTTCGTGTCATCATTTCAATCATATATTCGTGATCTACGCGTTGACACCTTCAAAATGACTATTTCATAATTGAAATAGGAAACTAGAGTCGTACATTCTCTGAAAGCTGCTCGACGTTTCGATTTTGAAAATGAATGAAAAATGAAACCTTAAGCTCCTATTTATTGAGGAAAAATAAATAGGATAATAACGAATAAAAGAAAGAGGATAATGATGGAAAAAGAATAGGATAATTACGAATAAGATAATCTTTTAAAAAGAAATTGGATAATGACGGATGTGCTTTTTTCTATTAAATTTATTATTTTCCAACTTAAAGTTGTGCCGAGAGTTCATTTGAACTCGAAATTTGAAATTTCAAAGGTTGGCACGATTCTTGAAATATTTCCTATCAACCCGAGAAAAATATCATAACATATTTTTAAGGTAATTTTTGACCAAATTAGATTTAACAGATTTCCCTAGCTGCGATTTTTCTTTATTTGAGTCATTTAAGGACCCAACTTATTTTCTAACTTACCAGAGGGTAACATAAGTTGAATAAAATCTTCTAAAATATTTCGGGGTATTACACATACAAATTAAATAAAATCTGATCTAAACTATAGTCTAAATTAATTAAATAAATACTATAGTCTAAATAAAATTCAACCCCTAAATAAATACATTAAGGGCCGAAAAACTACAAGCAATGCTCGATTAATTGACGTCGATCTTTGTATGCGACGTGCATGCTTGTCTTCAAGCTTCCATCTTTAACTCTTCAAATGTGATACTCCTTGGTGTGATCTTGATCTTCATCTTCAATTGATAATGCCAAAATCCATGGGGATGCGTCCAATTTCTTCTTCTCCAACTTCAATCTTTCTTTGCATTAATATTTGAAAATAACCTTGAGGTTGTTTTGCTCTCATACGCGCAATTGGACCTTTGAATGGCAGCTCCGGATTTGGTTCTTCAAGGCCTTACACGGCTTCATCATCCCCCCTGCTGAAAAGAATTCGTCTTCGAATTCAAGACTTCATCTTGGGCGAACTCAACTGCAGAAAAAGGGAAGAAATTAGTGACATTAAAAAGGAAGAACTCTTATACTTAACAAATAAATCCATGTGAATTAAATCAGGTCCTCGTCCACGCCATGCAACATACATCCCTTGCAGACAAAACTGGACTGGTCGATCATTCTCTTTCGTCTCTCCAGGACTCGTGTAGTAGATTGGGCGTTTTAGTAGAGTGACTCCGGGATGGAATCCGATCACAACCTTGAACTTGTCCCTCATTAGCTACACAACACTAGGCAAAGAAAACACATAGTAGCACTGTTCTTATATGTTATTGGCACAATAGTAATACATGTGTTAATTGCCTTGTCGACTCCTTTGACAGAAAAGAATAGACTGTGAAATTTATCTTTGTTTGCAGCTGATCTGGATGTTTTACCATATGCCATTGAGTCGCTAGGGGGCTGTTTTGAAGTGGACTTGACAATGGAAAAGGTGTGGGCCGTTGGTGAAAGTGCAACCGTGGGTGAAAACTCGACCGTAGGTGGATCAACAGCGGCGGTGAGCTTGACCGCTGCTGCTACCTTTGCTCTCTCTTCCTTGAACTTCTCTTGCATCCTTTGTTGATCATCAACAACATCTTTAGGGGACAGCGGCTTGAGTATTGATGTTCGGCAGTTTCACGAAACAGTGTAAGTGTTCACGAACCCGTCATGAACAACTTGTCGATCAAATTGCCACGGTCTCCCTAACGAAGTTGTCGTTCGATGATTGATGCGTAGTGCACCATCTCTTCTACACTATTGAAGTCCTTGAGCTCAACTTCACACGCAATGTCAGGATCCATGCCTTCAATGTACCTAATGATGGTAGCATTTAAGGACTCTCTCTTGCCGACTCGGTTCAAGGCGGTCTCCAACTCCTTGTGGTATTCTTCAATAGAACGGGTTCCTTGCTTGATCATGTTGAGCTTCTTCTCAAGCTCTCTCTCATAATGCACATGAATAAATCGACCTTGCAAAAAGCCTTTCATCTCTTCCCATGTATCAACAGGCGGATATCTCTCTCTGTGTCGCCTCTCTTGCTACATTTCCCACCATGAGGCTACATAGCCTCTAAAATCCAGTGCTGCTAACTGGACCTTCTTGATCTCCGAAAAGTCTAGCAGGTGAATATCTTGTCTACTTTGTGCTCCTAATCTAAGTAAAGATCAGGATCATGTAGACCTTCAAATTCCGGAATGCTCATTTTGATGTTATTAAGCAAACCGTCTTCATCTCCATATATGGGCCTCTCATATTGAACTGCTTACCTAGCAGATGGCCTGGGATGATCACGGTAATCATCCTGTCTAGGTGGTATGAAGTCGGCTTCATAACCATCTACTGCATCAAACTCGGGTTCGAATGCATCATGTCTTCGATCTTCTTGAAAAACGGGCTGCCTCGGTGCGCCTCTCTGCTGTGGTTGCTGGACTGCTTGAGTCGTAGCCGATTAAGTTGTGAGTTTCTTGATTTTCTCAGCTAACTCGGCTACTTGATTCCCGAACTCATCCTTCATCTGTTGATTTTGACACAAGAAATACTGCGTTATGGCGTCAAATTGGTACTTTGGATCCCAATCGGCTCTGGAAGTATAGGATGGTTCATCTGGTGGAATGGGTGAGAAGGAATCATCCATAGGGAGTATCGAAGTTGTGGCTTCATTCTTGTCTTTCTCCATGGTACCTACAAAACGAACAAACGTAAAGGAAAACAAGGAAGGATCCTCACAGTCTCACGTTCACTCTTTTGTTTTCACTCTTGATTTTACCTCTTGTGTTTGCAGTCAAAGTGTATGGTGTAGTGTGTGTGTCATGTATTTAGAAGGGTGGGAGGTAGCACTTTTGTCAAATATCGAGGGTACGGATTAATTGCATGAAGGTTAGATGAGTATTGCTAACTAGGATCAACAGATGATATGGAGTATGGGTGTGTAGGTGACGTGTGGCTGATGTGGAAAAAGGGGTGTGACCGTGTGGTCTAGGTGGCGTGTGGGGTAGGGTGTCGATTAGGGTTGTGTGGATTAGGGTTAGATGGATCCTGATAAGTCCATTTATTTCATATTTTTATAGGCATTTTATCCTGTATAAATGTCGTTTTTAGTGTGTCTTGAGTTGAAAAGAACCAGGTTGCGGTCAAAGGGCATTCCAAGAGTCGAGTTTGGCGGAAGGGGCATTTTATGCCCAATTATTCATGATTATGTCGCACATATGTTCATCAGAGGCACCGGGGACTTCTCCAGTATTCATCCCACATTTGGTCGGCGAAGTGGGCATATCAGATATGGATGGAACTGACAGATGATGCCGTGCCCACAGTACTCGCACAGACTCGACCACAGGTCAGAATGGGCATCCTAGTGAAACTCGGGATTCAGTTGAAAGAAAGCTGGTGGAACATCCCTACATATCCGAAGGAGAGTTGGAGCTAAGCTGGACTCCTAGAAGGCACTGCAACAAAAGGATAAGCTCAGCCGAAGAGATAAGCTCAATCAAAGGAGATAAGAACAATCCCTAAAAAATAGGGATTTGTTAAAACTGAAGCTTATCCAGTCAAGGTCAGAGAGGGAATGCCGTTCCGGAATTTCAGCAGAAGACCCCCGCCTGTGGGGGAAACTCCACTCGGAAATTTAGTTATTTAAACAAGTTTAGTCTCTGGAAAAACAAGTTTAGACAATCAGAAACATTTTCACATTTTACATTCTACAATTTCATTTTCAGTACGCTGCTTAGGCAGCCAAAACAATCCGAAAGGTCTTAAACCTTCGGGACTTAGGTTATGTTCATGTTCCTCGACGTTGGAGTTGAGATTTTGCTTAATTAATTCAGTGAGTTCTTGCTTATTTTTATGTCTTTAAATTCTGCAGTTTTAATTATGTCTAGCCTTCTCGGCTAGATCTTTAATTCTGGCATTTGAATAATGAAATTGGTTTGAGCATAAATCTGGACTCGTTAGGCCAAAATGGGCATAGTAATGCATGGTTAGTTTCCGTTAATTCTTGTGCCTTGTTCCACGTGAGTGTGTGTCTGAAGTGCCCAATGTGGCTGATCACTCGTTAGGTAAAGAGGACACACCACTATTAATTGAATTGGCGAATCGTGACTGTGTGTCGGTTCATATAGTAATAAGGGAATTAATGGGGTGTTGTGGGCACAAGAGAAATCAGTTGAACACAATAGATCTGGGTCCGTCTAGGGCACACTGCTGCTTGTTTACTTACATCTCTTAGAGGAATCAGGAGGTGGGTAACTGGTTAGGGGTTTAATTGAAGAGGAATCACTTTTAAACCTAAAATGAAAGGATGGATGAGGAGACGCAGGGAGTAATCCGGTCACCATAACTAGATGACCTATCATGTATGAAAATCGGTGTGCCTATGATCGAGTTGTTTTATGTTTAAATCAAATTCTAATTCAAATGCCAGAACCTTTTGTTATTTGATCTTTTCTTTAGTTTCTTTTGCAGATTTAAATTCAGTGTAGTGACAACACCAAAACTCCCTTTGTGATTGGTTACTTGAAGATAGAATCGCAACAGCCCTCTGTGGGATCGACCCGTACTCATTGGCTAGCTACGCTCGTTGTGGAAGGAAAAGGAAGGAAGGATTAGGTAATTTGGAAAGTGTTACACAATTGTGACACAATCTAAATATCCTAATTGAACTAGACTCTAAAAGGAAATAACCAAAAAGAAATTACAACTCAAATAGAAATTACCAACTATGAAATAAACTTGGAAAGAAAGTTCCAAAAATAAAATAAAACTCTAATGGAAGGTACCAACTATAGAAAAGTACTAAAAGGAAAGTACCAAAATTAAAACAGGACTCAAAAGGAAACACTATGAATATGCTTCGATTTTTTTTTGAATTTCGGATTTGCTGTTTTTTTTATCCGAGCTCTTTTTTTATTTCGGTTTCTTTTTTTTTAAACCGATTTCTTTTCTTTTTTTTCAATGTATTCTAACTATTACAATCTCGCTGACACGTAATGAAAAAAGTCATGTACGATGACACATAGGATAAAATTGACACGTCGGATTGAACCACGACCAGCAGAGCTGACGTGGCTCTGATGCCAAAATATGATACGACCCGGACAATTAATCTAGGATGATAGTAACAAAGTAGCGGAAGACTTAGGATACGAAACACGTGAACTTAATGAAGGACTTCAATCCGACTCGATAAACAATGGAAATTACAACAATCTAGATAACTAGAACATGTAGAAAATGACACAAACTATGTAACACAAAACCAAAAGAATAAGGACTGGAAAGGGACGACTTTATGGCTAGAATTAGCGTAGGAATTCGTGTGTGAAGGTTTGGTGAAGAAGGGTTTTGAGAAGGTAGGATATGTTAGAGACTGAATGAACTTACGGATGGAACGGACGGAAAACTCTCGAACTTGTGGCTGCCGTGAGGATGGGCGTCGATGGAAGGATGGATGACGTTGATTGGGTGTTGGGCGAGTGGTGTTGTTGTGGTGAATCACAACCCGATAGTCTCCTTGAATCTCGAACATATCCAAGATTGAAATCTCCAAGTTGATCTTCGATTTAGCAAATACCGGTTAATCCCTCAAGTGGATTAAGCAATACCCTTGAATAAGACTTAAAGTTGCTAGGCTCTAAGAATATTGTTTTGTATCTAAAACAACAAATGAATAAAGGATAGGTTGAGACACAATTGTATGCAAAAGCAAAATTCTTCAATAATGTCTAAAGTAACAATTTGACATGGTTCCCCTATTTATAGGACTAAGGGGAACGAAATTTTAAGCTAAAAAGTCCTAAAAATCTGATCTAAAAGGGATCTCTAACTATCCTAGGAAGTTCCCTAAATTAGAATTCTATTCAAGGTGGGAAATTTCCTTAAATACAATTCTAGTCAAACCTATGTAATAATGGACAAAAATTAACATACAAATTAAATAAAATCTGATCTAAACTATAGTTTAAATTAATTAAATAAATACTATAGTCTAAATAAAATTCAACCCCTAAATAAATACATTAAGGGCCGAAAAACTACAAGCAAAGCTCAGTGCTTGTGCTCTCAACGCTCTCTCCATCGTTATGGTTTAAAAATTTTCTATCTCTACATTTCAATTCCATCTGTTCTTTCAGGAAACTGTGAAAATGGTGAAGAACTATCCAGTTGTGAGTGAGGAGTACTTGAAGGCTGTTGAGAAATGCAAGAGGAAGCTGAGGGGTCTCATCGCTGAGAAGAACTGCGCTCCTATCATGCTCCGACTTGCTTGGCACTCTGCTGGTACATTTGACCAGTGCTCAAAAAGTGCTCGATATTGCTCTAAGGATTTTGGAGCCTATCAGGAAGGAGTTTCCAACCATTTATTTTGCTGACTTCTATCAGTTGGCTGGAGTTGTTGCTGTTGAAGTTACTGGAGGACCAGAAGTTCCATTCCACCTAGGAAGGCCAGACAAGGCGGAACCACCTGTTGAAGGTCGTCTGCCCGATGCTACCAAGGGATCTGGCCACCTGATGGACGTGTTTACCAAACAAATGGGTCTGTCCGATCAGGATATTGTTGCACTTTCTGGTGGCCACACCCTGGGAAGATGCCACAAGGAGTGATCTGGATTTGAGGGACCATGGACTACAAACCCTCTCATCTTCGACAACTCTTACTTTAAGGAGCTTCTGAGTGGAGAGAAAGAGGGACTTTTGCAATTGCCATCAGACAAGGCTCTTCTTTCTGACCGTTGCTTCCGCCCACTTGTTGAGAAATATGCTGCGGATGAGGATGTCTTCTTCGCAAATTATGTTGAGGCTCACTTGAAGCTCTCTGAGCTAGGATTCGCTGAGGCCTAAGCTAGATGGTACTGCTTAACGAGGAGTGGTGGCCTATTTTTCTCAGATTTATGTTCTAATATTGGGGAAAACTTATTGGATCTGTTGATCACTTTTGTGCTTGTTTCAGTGGAAGTATTAGATTTGACGTTGTTGCTCAATAAATGATATATGGTCATCACCCTCCTTCAGAATATTATGATGTGTCAATTCTCTTAAAAAAAAAACTACAAGCAATGCTCGATCAATTGACGTCGATCTTTGTATGCAACGTGCATGCTTGTCTTCAAGATTCCATCTTTAACTCTTCAAATGTGATACTCCTTGGTGTGATCTTGATCTTCATCTTCAATTGATAATGCCAAAATCCATGGGGATGCGTCCAATTTCTTCTCTCCAACTTCAATCTTTCTTTGCATTAATATTTGAAAATAACCTTGAGGTTGTTTGGCTCTCACACGCGCAATTGGACTTTTGAATGGCAGCTCCGGATTTAGTTCTTCAAGGCCTTGCTCGGCTTCATCACCCACACCAGAGATAATAGAAAAAACACCATCACAGCTTGAGGATGATTTCTGGGCATGTCCTGAACACATTGCTGCAATAGAGGAGATAGAGAAAGCAACTATCAAGAGAGATGCTTTCAGGAAGATGTTAGATGCTGATATAGCACCTAGTTTCAGTCTAGATTTGTCATTATCACCAAAGAATGACAATGATTGGCGGGATGTGATGGCAGTTGTGCATAACTATGACAAAAATACAATGGTTGAAGAGTACATTGAAGAACAATGTTTCAGTGAGGTAATACTCAAATTACATAGATCTTTCTAAAAATTCTATATTTCATATATTAATAAATGTACTTTTTTATAACTATGACAGGGTCTTTCTGCTGATGAAGATGTTAGAAATAACAGAGCAAATGAGGAATTGAATATTCGGACCGATGAGATACATGTAATAAACACATAAAAAATAATTAGCTCGTAAAATTTTTGATATAAAAATTCAAAAATAATCCACAGGGCCAGGGTGAGGTTAATGATGATGTTGAGAAAATTAACAAGGGCAAGAGAAGGTGATAGACATTTCAAACAACAAAGAAGCTGATAAGGTATTTCTATTCTCATTTCAGCATACAACATCAATCATATGAGCATGAAATAACATTAAAAATAGCATGAAATATATTATAACTCATGATAGCATTGTTTAGAAATAAACTTAGTATCATATACATACCAGTCAAAGCATAACTTAAATGGTCATACTAGTGTTATATTAACTAAACTATCATTTTTAGAACTAATTTTAATATAAAAATAAAAAAACAATCTACAGTGCTGTAAGATCAGTAAAGATGTTGGGAAAACTGATAAGGGCATTTTAGAGACCAAAGAAGATGTTCAAGAAGCTAATAAAGTATTTGTATTGTCATGACAACATATAATATACACCATACAAGTATTGACTGCATATTCAGAATAGCATCATTTTTTTTCTTTTTGATCTTAATATTTTTCCAAGATTTGATATATTTGACATATAAAAATTTCATAAAAGTTGAACGAATGATTACAAGAAATAAGAGTGCATTGAGAAAGACTAGCAAATTGACATCTCCTTTCCAAATAAGGACAGTGAATGCAAATGAGAAGTTAAACAGGGCTGAGAGGGATTTGTACTTTTGGTTGATGAGTAATGATGAAGCAAACCCGTGAGCTCACTTATCTCATATTCAAATTTCATTATATTATTTACTCAGCAAATATTATAGCATATAAAAATAATTTTGCAGCCAAGATTTTGTGTACTCTAATAAGCAAGTCCAACTCACAAGGGAAGATCTGAAGTCACTCTCTCCAGTAGTACTTTACTGAACTATAACGAAAAGCTCAGAGGACCCTACTCACCAAGGAGATTTTTTGCTACAACTAACTCGACTGTAAGTTAAAAAAAAATCATTCATCACATTTATTACAGTTTATATGAGACTTTAACAATCTAACACTTTATCTGATTAGTGTTACACAATTTCACAACCGCCAAAAGTTTGGGATGCAAAAAAAGAATGTTTGAATTCTCAACAAACCTACTGTTGGAGATTCAAAGCTTTCTAGATTTGAAGCCAAAAGACATTGAGTTGATAATCTCACATTCATATATAACATATTTCTATGCAAAAAAAAAAAACCAAAATTTGACATTAAAAATCTTCTTGTCCAGTATTTATTCCTAGTATACATTCAAAATCACTTCTACCTAATGACCTTTGATCTGTGAAAGTACAAAGTAGAGATCATTGACAACTCCTCGATGATGGATGATAAAGAACCGCACGTGAAGTATGGTGAAATCCCAAGTTTGAAGGTAAGTCAATTTAAAATTTGTGTCTGTGTTACATATATTTTAGAAAAATACTAAAATTTACAAAAAAACAAAGGCTAGTTTTTTCACAGGTTTCCTTAGAACCACAGGCTAGAGGGAAAAAGCAACAAAAATGTCAAATGAATTCAAAGTTGTTGAAAGGGTGAAGATGCCATGGCAAAATGAAACAAACATGATTAACTGCGGAGCATTCGTCATGAGGCATATGGAGACCTATAAGGGTGACTGCTTGAAGAAGTGGGATTGTGGCCTCAAGATCGATAATACAAGATAGATAAAATATCTGAGGGCAAAGTATGTTGCTGCGATTCTAAATGCAGAGACGAATGTCTTAAGGGAACGAATCAATGTTGAGGCCAACCTACATTACAGGCTGTCATGTGAGAACGGGCTAATCAATGTTGATTCAATGATTCTGAAAATCAAAAACTAATTACTGATGTTCTGTTATGACCTTTTGTATGACTGATACAATGACAGATGTCTTTTTTGTTGTTGATGATGAACACATGATTACTATGCATGTTCATGTACTAAGGTTTTTGTAATGATGCAATCGTATATATGGGTTCCTTTTGCTAAATATTGTGTTTGTATGATGAAATTTTGTATCTATTTGGTATATTATTGTGAATAACATATTAGATAAGTATAGATACAATCTGCTATTACGTGACATTGTATGCTATTATCATTACAATACAATGCTATTATCGTAACAACACAATGCTATTATTATGTAAACACAAATCATAGATACAAATTTCTATTACCATAACAACACAACGCTATTATCATGATAACATAAATCAGACATATAAATTGCTAATATATAATATTGCAAGACATCACTTGCTACAACAATCAAATTATTATGCTAACATCCACCCAACGATTATGCTAACACTAATATAACAGTAATGCTAAAATAAAAACAAAACATCTTAACAATATTTAATTCTCATACGGTATGAACACGTTTCTATTTATGGTAATATCCAATAGTATGTTAAAAAAAGGAAAAAAAAATTAAACTATGCTGATATGACTGCTTTGCAATTCTTTGCATCATGGTCAGATTTTTGATGGCACCTACTACACATTCTCAGGGGTTTTTCTTCTTTTCAGCTGCGGCCTCTTGCCTTGGTTTCAAACGACTGTAGCTACCTTTAGTTTTAACTGGAATAGAAGGATGCACATCGACTTCAGCAGGAGTAGATGAACCATAAAACTGCTCAAACAACCTTTTCTTGCTTGCCAAACTTGCATATTCATCATCACCAAGCTGAAGCACTGATCTGAACTCTTGTAAACTACCCAGCAACAACTTCATCTTTTCATCATTACCCTCAACCAAGCCCAAAGTTGAATATAACTCTGTAACCAACTGATTTGTCAAATTTTTCCCCTCTCCAATACTATCACAATTATCAAACAAGGCACCACCCTCACTATGTAGAGGCTTCAGTAATGAAGTTTTCATCCATCAGGAAATAATATATTTCTGAGGTATTTCAACTGCCTTCATGTTCTTTAACAAAAGAAAAACATGACAACACAACATTTCCTCCATAATGTATTTCTTACAGCTGCAAACAAGAGTATCCTCAACTTTGTTGTAAGTAACTGTGTGAGTAAATTTACTGCCATCATCAACTTCATATACCATCATAGGATCCGAACAATTCACCTCCACAACACTACACTTAAAAAAAGAATGCATGATTTTTTCTTGCACCTTAAGAAAGATATGTGAAGTGTAGACACTAGCAGCATGTTTCTCTAACAGTAATAGAATTTTCAATTGAGGAACAGATAATTTATCTATACTGTATAGCAAATCAAATGCATGCCTCTGTGCATCCATAGCACTCCCAAAGTGCATGAAAAAATCAAGTATATTTGACCTAGAATGTAAGTACCTGTTGAAGAAGTTATTCATACTTTCTGATATTGAAGTCGTCCTAGATAAACCACTCATTGGAAAGTCCCTGAAGTATGCTGGAATCCAAAATTCTCGAATCTGAAACATGTGAGTAAACCAGTTGTTATTAATTAATACATACTCAGCCATGATATCATTCCATTCTGCTTCAAAAATAGAAGGTTCAATCGAATTAGACCAAACAATATCATTAAATATTTTTATAAATGAATCGTCTTTTCTCATATGGAGAGGAACCTTCTCTGGCAATTTTAACATTATATGCCACATACACAGCTGATGCCTACTACCAGGGAAGACTTGTGCAATTGCAGTTTTCATTCCAAGATCTTGATCAGTAATTATCAAACTTGGAGAATGACTCATGCACTTTAAAAACATCTCAAACAACCAAGCATATGATTCTCCATTTTCTCCAGACAATAAACCAGCCCCAAATGTAACATATTTCCCGTGGTTATCATTCCCCGTGAAAGGAGTAAAATCATGGAATACCTGAAATTTCAAAAAATAGTTGTGAAATGTATTAGCTAATACATTATGCTAATATGTGATACAATCTATGTTGTTATTCAGTACAAAACCATGCTATGATAATTTCAAAACATGTCTGTCATCAAATATTAATAGCTTATCATGCTAAGATTAGAAACAAATCAAGCCAATATGTATACACATAAATCTAATACATGTTCGTGTTGTATGTGGCATTGAACGACACAACATCATCAAAAAGGGCATAATTTCTCCTTGACAAAGCATCTGTCCAGAAAATACGAGTGAGGTTATCATCCTTACCAACACAATACTAAAAAAAATCCAGAACATGATTCCCGCTTTGATAACAAATTATCCACCAACATTTGAGCATCCGCCCCAACAATGTACGCCTTCAGGTCACAAGATAGATTTTTAAACTCAACAGCTGTGCATCCTATATTAGAATAACTTCCAACAACTTTCTTACGAAGTCTAAATGCCCTCACTGGACCTATATTTGCTCTTGCACAGTTCAACACAAAATTCTTATGTGCATAATCTAAATTCTTATTTGCCTTAAGATATTTGTGAAAATGAACCGGCATTAATGGATGGGAATGGCGTTGTTCAAACAGTTTCACAACATACCCGTTTATAAAATCTAATCTAAAAACAACACGAGCCTTACAACCAAATCTCCTAGAAACTCTACATCTCTTTTTTTTACCTCCAATGCACAAACCATCATCTTCACTAGTTACATTCTTATCTCCTTCTCGATTGCAATATATATACTTCCAAATGATGGTACCATCATTCCACTTTTTTCTGAACCAAGACGAATATCAAATCCTGAAGACTTTGCATAAATTTTATAAAAATCTATACCATCATCAAGAACTTTAAAATTTTGTCCGACAAATGGCCTCAATGACAGTTCACACTTTGGTACATAATATTCAGTCATTCCAGGAGATATCTCAATCATCATGTCACTACGATCAAACAATGAACTAGAACCTGCCATATCAATTTAGAAATACATAAAAATCACATATACCATAACGCAGACATGCTATAATATATCTTCAAACATGCTACGATCAAACATGCTAGCATGCTAAAATTAATATTCATACATGTTATGATGAAACATGTAATCATGCTACAATGATAAAATTCAGAAATCTTATGCTGAAGAAAAAAAAATCAAACACATGATAAAATCAAAGTGTATTGTTTAAAAAATCAATCTCAAACACAAAAAAAAATTGAATCACATAAAAAACAAATCAAACTCAATGAAATCAGATTTATCACGCGTAGATAAAATCAAACACATGATAAAATAAAACACATGATAAAATCAAACACATGATAAAATCAAAGTGTATTGTTTAAAAAATCAATCTCAAACACAAAAAAAAATTGAATCACATAAAAAACAAATCAAACTCAATGAAATCAGATTTATCACGCGTAGAAAATAGAGCAAAAAATTAAATTGACTAAACATCTCTGGAAATACCTGCAGTCTCCATAGAATATTGAATCCAACTATGAATCTCCACCGTTATTCTGAAAATAATGAATTGAAAAGTAATAGGATAATCTGAGCTCCATCGATAAAATTGATCTTCACCGGTGTTCCAAAATAATGAATTGAGAAACTAAACCTCGATGATAATCTGAGCACCATCGATATTCAGAAACAATAAATTGAAAAAAAAAACCTAGCTGATTACGAGAAAAACGATCTCGTAGCCATGAGAGGAAGAAATTATGATCGATATCTAATGCAAATCTAATAAGGAAACATGATGATTACTAAATTACACTTAACCCCCAGACAACTTAAACTTACCATAAATAATAAAATTACCAATGCAAATCAAAACTGATCCTCGCCTTCGAAATCAAGGGAATTGATGGACAAGATTTGTTCCTAGTTCCCACACATGGGGACTAGGTTCTCATTTGATCCACCTTCTATATTTATATATAGGGGTTGGTTATAATAAAAATTTATCTTGGTGTGAAAACGTGCGGACTGTGCTTGTTTAGTATACTTTTAGTGCTTTTCTTACTGTATTTTGGTGCTAAATATAAAAACTTATCCTGGTGTGAAAACTGCGGACTGTGCTTCTTTAGTGTATTTTTAGTGTTTTTCTTTATGTATTTTGATGCTTTTTTTTATGCTTTTCTTATTGTGTTTTGGTGATAGATGTTTTTAGCACCAAAATACAGTAAGAAAAACACTAAAAGTACACTAAACAAGCACAGTCCGCACGTTTTCACACCAAGATAAGTTTTTATTATAACCAACCCATATATATATATATATGATTCACGTTTGACGTAAATTTGGGAAGAAGAAAATTAATTCACTCTAATTCAATATTCACGTAAGAGGCGTGATTTTTTTAAATCAATAGCCAAATTAATTGATTGCTAATAATCAATTTACGGCAAAGATTTAAATTAAAATCAAAGAGTTTGATTTTGATTTCTCTTTTCTCTTGTGTTTATACTTTAATTTAGATTAAATATCCTCCTAATACAACAGCCCAATTCTCTATATGATTTCATGTGTTGAAATGATCATAGAAAAATTAAGTTAGGAACTTAATAGATTTATTTCGGTGCCCACTCACTACCATTGAAAAAAGGAGGATCGAATCGGAAGATCGTGGTGTTTACGAGCTTCAAGATTCAAAGGTTGAATGAAGAAGACGAAGGAGATTTAAGAAAACATGTATTTTCGATCTTTATCTCTTCTTTAGTATTAAATAAATTTAATTTGCATGAATATTATATTCTTATATCACGATCTATATTCTGATTTATACGGCTTCCGCTCCCATTCGATTTGATCAAAAAGACGGATTTTATTCGACCCGAAATTATTTCGGATCGTTTTAATTTCCAACAATTATCACTAAAAGCATTTCACAATTAATGAGGGGAGAACCAGTTAATTACTCTCATTATTTACTTTTAACTAGAGAGGCAATAATGAAAAACGATGAGGGAAAATTTCCCATCACTTAAAGGCTTTAATGGGGGTTTTTCAACATTTAATGATGAAATTTCCTCTCATTAAATCTCAATTTTCTTGTAGTGTGAGCATAAATATTATAGAGTTCCCTGTCATACACAAATCTATATTATTTCCAACTCAATAGTTTGCTTGTAGCGCCCCGGTCCCGAAAGACCTTGGAAATAGACACCACGGGGGTTGGAATTAAGAAGCGGGAAAGAAAGGAGGTAACCTGATTAATAAAATATCAACAGAAGACTCAGAATAATCAAACATGCTGTATAATAATATATACTTATTCATAACACCAAGATCAGAGCTCTTAGTGTTTAACAAAAGGATATTACAAGCGCGGAGACTTCATTATCAACAGAATACTTATCAAAAAGAGACAATGGGAAAATACGTAAACAACAAAAGCCCATTTCTCAGCACGTCACATCCACGCGCCAGCCTACTAACCTGAAATTTTTTTGAAAATATTTGGGTTGAGTACTAGTGCACTCAGTGGGTAAGTTTTTACAATTCAAGTTATGCAAATCATTTTGTTAAAGTAATCTATCTGTGTTCATGCAGGTAGTGAAGCTTAGGAGGTTTTAAAATTGAAAGCAACCTAAGTTCACCAAAACATTTTATCGTGAAGCGTATAAGAGTATAACACGTCACTACCCGCAACCCAAACTACATCACCAGCGCATAACGTTGAGTATGGCCATAGCATACCCAAAGAGTATAACCAATAAGTGTTTTATTTTAGTCTCACTGACAAGGAGTAGGGCAGGACAAATAATGCATGCATACTGTAGCTACTCACATTGACACAGCGCTGGTTTATGAGACTCCAACAACAAACAGTAGCACGTAAATATTTAACATAGATAGTCACATATGCAATTTTAGCAAAGCTGAGCTTAATAACTCGAAAGATACAATTTGCAAAGATATAGTATAGCCCACCTCTGTGTTACAGATAAGCTTTCAGATTCAGGGTTGGTCTAGCTCAGGTTCTTTTACTTCTTCCGAGCCTATAATAACCAATCTTCGCTTAGTTTAACTGAATGGATCCTATATCTAAAACTTAACGCTTAAATTCCTTTATAATTTTCTGTTAAATTTTGTTATCAATTAATCCTATATTTTCCAATTATTTTTATATAATTTCCAAATTATAAAATAGAACAAATTGTATACATTAAACTTGAAATTTTAGTATACCATACAAGTAGTGCGACTTAATTAAGTGGAACAATATCATCTAATTGATAATTGATTATATCATTTATTCACTAATTATTTAGCTTCCAGTTATTTGGAGACTTACTAGAGAAAATCATGCAACCTAAATATTATAAAGTAACTCATAACCACCCTATAATCTATAAAATAAATAGTACTGATAGTCAATCATCTATCAGAGAAGTGTTAAATTTTAATTCAATAACTTTTGAAATTAGCTTAAGCTTATGATTTTTTGCCAAATCAATTCTCGTTTTCATAACAAAAAAATAACTATTATCTACAACAATTGAAATTTTTAGAACATAATCAATTTGTTATTATTTCTAATTACTCGATAAGAATACAATCATATTTTAATTATGAAATATAAATATAAATTTTAAAGCCTAATCTTTCTTGATGCGTCTATCATCTAAAACTAGTAATTAAAATCTGAAATGACTAAATATTTTAATACCCAAATATTTTATGTTAATTGAATGAATCAAATTAATACGGAATTAATTAGAGAGAGAAGAAATCATACCTTCCTAATTTTATCAATTAAGTTATATAAGTGTAGAACCCTAGCTTCCAATTTCGTGTAATTTGTTTTTATATATATGCAAGCTTCTTACCTTGTAATAATAGGCATCCCAAATCATCTTTAATATTCACACGTGTAACTATATGGATAGGTATTGCGCATGTTTGCCATGTTATATATTTGACTATTATCCCTAATTAATTCTTTATTATTATATTCATTACTAATCATTACTATAATGTAGATTATATTAGTATATATATAAATTACCATTATACATATACTTATATATATATATACGTAATAATATATATATATATATATATTCATTTTTTTATATGTGTGTGTGTGTGTGTGTGTGTGTGTGTGTGTATCACAATAAATCTATTACACTTAGTAAATAAATTCTATTTAATCAAATTAAGTGCATATCTAGGGTTCTAAATGAAATACGAAAATGTTCTAAGGGTATTTCTAACACATTCAATGGGCAGACATCACCTAAAAATGGACCTAGAAGGGTCTGTTTTCTTCCCTAAATTATCCTTATAGTTAGCATATGCTATATATATATATATATATATATATGTTTTTTAAATACCAAAAAGTTTTGGATATTTCACGTATTCTAACTATTAGATGTATATTCCTAATTAACTTTAGATAATAAAATTTCAGGGTATTACATTGTTGCACTCAATTCATCACATGTTTATATATGACAATATATATGCATTCCTGTGTGATATGTTTCGTCAGATCTTGTGTTAGTCTGGTCACATTTCAAAATTTAATTCTCTCTCTCTCTCTCTCTCATGTATGTATGCAAGTTATTTTAACAATGTATTTGTGCAAAGGCAAAATATATTACTAGGTCTCTGTACTTTAATATTTCATTTTAATGAGTCCCTATATAATTTTTTATTTTAATAGGTCCTTCTACTTCTATATTCAATTTTATTAGATTCTTTTATAACGGAACTAACGGATTTATTAATTTCTCCGTTAGTTTAATACCACATCAGCCCATTCTTATTTAATTAAATTCCATGTCATATCCTATTTGGAAATTTATACAAAATTCACATTTTTTAGGCAATTCAATAAAAGAAGCTCTCTCTCATTCTTTTATTTTCATTTCTCACTTTCTTAGAAGAGTAATAATTTTGTCCGGTTTGTCTTTACCTTTCTCGGTTGACGAGAAGCTAGAGAAATTCTAAACAATTTTAGGATCCTGTGGTTAGTGAATTTATGCTCCATCGATGTGGTCTGGGTTTAAACTCATGTTCATGTTCCAGACTCCTGAGATCCATTAGTTGATCAGAAACTTCATCATATATAAATTTTGGGAATTAGCATGAGTTTTATGTTCTTGTGGTGCATGAGTTTGTGCTGCTGATTTGGTTAATGAATTTGTGCTATTAATGAATGTGATCGAGCTTGACCGGGACAAGGGAATTTAGTCGTATCCCGGCCAACTAAAAGGCACTCCAACTGTTCGATGAAATTCCTAGCCTGAAGTAATGATTGCGTTCGCAATTAATATTGTGGATAGTTACTTTTCTAATTACAGACATGAGCTTATTTAATTGTGATAGTCTTCTATATAGTTTGCTTCATATATATTGTTATTCTTAATTTGCGTATTTGATTTTCATCAATGTTGATGGAAATGAAAATTCTCCCATATTTGACTTTTTTTAGTATATTAGGAACTTCCTTAGTCCTTACTCTACTACTTATGTATACAAAATGGAGCTTCAGTTATGGTTGGAAAATGAGATGGTTTGTTGTCAATGAACGTCTAAACTAGGAATTGGTGTTGTAATAATCAAGTTTCAAGTAGTAATCATTTTATTCATATTGATTCTTTGATCTAATTTTTCTCTTCCCATTCCACAATCCAAATAGGCAAACTTATGTTTCCCAATTCAAATGGATCAGCTATCGCCCATTATTTGTTCGACAAAATGCACCAATTAGATATCTTTATAAATGAGTACACAATTACACCACAACTAAGATACAACATATAAGAAATTGACCATTACAAATTAGCACAATTTTAACATTATAAAAATCCATCTAATAAGATACTTGGAGCATAAATAGAAAATACCCTTTTTATTGATTGTACCAGCAACAAACTCATAAAAAGCAAGACAAAACATTCATTTGCTATCTGTGCAAAATAAATTAAATCTTCCATAACTAATTCATGGTCTAACTAAAACAAAATAAAATCACAAAATAACCTTATTTTAATTTATACAGAGAGAGAGTGCAAGGTCAAGATCCACATTCTTTTCTTCCTTTAGCTTGAGTTGTAACTGAAGTTACTTTTCATTGTGCCTCAGCCTGAAGTTGTCCAGTCGTTACTGCAGACTTTCCTTTCCATTTCAAACCTGAAGTTCCATGGTTCTCTCTTCGAGGAACATTTTTATTTGCATCTTGAGAATGTTCTTCCATGATCCTTGGTTCTCTGTACAGTGATTTCACAAACCTTGTTCCAGGCTAAAACAAATCAGCCATAAAATTGTTATGAAATATTTAATATGACTGAATTAAAACAAGATCAAATAGAATAGTTCTTACATTTAGAATTGTTTGACCAGTGTTCTCATTCACATAACACCCATAACTAGTTGGAAGCTTCGATTGCCTTACTTTAGTAGTTGTTCTGCTCTCTTTGCCTTGTTGGTGGGGATGAATATATTCTTTAGATGAATAGTTCTCCCTTGTTTTACTTATATGTTGTTGACTCTGAGAGGATGATCGGTCGGGTACTTGATGCACTTGACTTGATGCTTTATTTGAAGTGGATCCCTTCTTTACTTGTTTTTTTTCTTTCACAAATTCCTTAATAAGGTTTGCAGAAGGATTCATCATAGTGGATTCATTTATCTCTGCATTCTTTCTTTTCATATTTCTATTATTACCTTGTGTAACCTGCATCAAAATTAACAAAAAATGTATTCTCAATAAATTATTGGATGACAAAAGATGGGGTAAGGTTTAGTACCGTGTTCATCCTCTGAGGACATTTTCTTATATTATGCCCATCCTGTTTGCATATTTTACAAGTCATAATTCTTCATTTCCTTGATAGTTTGCCTATCTTTTGAATCTCATGTTTGTCTTTTTGTCTATTCACTTTAGGCCCCCAGGTAACTTCCTATGAGGTGGTGGAGCGATCTCTTCTTTGCCAGATTCAACCCATAAGATCTTTCCCCTCACTGGTTGTATCATAAATTGGTAAGCCTTCTGATACGACCAACAATAAGGCGGAAGCTTAGAATCGAACGACGCCAACTATGTGTGTGATTCAACCCAACAATAAACTAAACAATACTGAATTAATAACCTCAATATACTGTACTAAATCAAGGAATTCAAATTCAACAAGAATTAAACACAAAACAACCCAAATAACCCGTAAGTATATGTTTATCTAGAAAAATATCGATGAAAAATACTAAAGTTTCATTTTTCACACCTATTTAAGCTCAGAATACTTCGTTAGCATACGACATATGTTTCGTTAGCATATGACAAATGTTTTGTCAGCATCAGTTATATTGCGATGAAGATTTATTCAATCGTAATTAGGTATGCTTCGTTAGCATATAAAAAATATTTCATTAGCATATGACAAATGCTTCGTTAGCATATGCCAAATATTTCATTAGCATTTATTACATCTCAATTAATATATGCTTCACTAACATCAATTATATTGCTATAAATGATTATTTAATCCCAACTAGGATGTGTTTCATTAGCATATAACAAATATTACATTAGTATCAATTATATTCACAATGAACAATACATTAATGCATTAAGATATTTTTTATATGAGAATGTCAATACACTACTAACGTTAGCATTGACATATGCTAACTCAAATATTATAATGATGCTAATGTAGTAAATTATATATGGTAATAGAATCATATATGTTTAATATTGCATGCGTATTATCAATGTATAACATCCGTCTCAATTAAGCATGATTTTTAGCATAATAGCATATGACAGATGATTTGCTAGCATCATGATTGGTTATATTGTTATCACATTAATTTTAGAGTTCAACAATTTAATTTTATTAAATTTTATCATTTGCTGTTGTTAGCACTGTCGCACACTAACATGAGTATTATGTAATGCTAAAGAAAAGAAATACACAATGCTAACAAAAGCAATAATATTGTGGACTGAAGTCAAATAATGCAACTAACAACCATTAATCCAACAACTATAACTTCGTCCACGATTCATATTGTTTTTTAAATTATTTTTTGCAGAAAATTAGGCTTGACTAGCTTTCCAATCATAAAAAACTCATCATTTAATAATTTCCTAACAAAATCAGCTTTGTGTTTAAAGTTAGGTGTTGTGAATGAAGTGATATTGCTTCGTTAGCATATGATTATGTGTTCCTCAGCATATGAATGCATCTTCGTTAGCCCGCGTCCTGGAAGTCCACTATTTTTCTTTATTTTTAAATTTTAACATAGACGCGGAAATTACTAAAATGTCACCGCGTTTTTTAAAGTTTCTCTTATTTACAATAATGCCACCGCCCTTTGACCATATCTAGACCATTGGATTTTGAAGGATGTGTGGTGGGAGATTGGTTTACAGTTTACACACTATGGGTGGTTTACACCAGAACCACCCTACATACACACACAGAGAGAGAGAGAGAGAGAAAACTGTGACAATCCCTCGAATATTCTGTGGAAAATATCATTCATTGTCGAAAACACTGAAAAAATTAATTTCTTATCGTAAATACTAAAAATAAATGTACTCAAGATTAATAAGATTCAATGAATTTATCTTTTCAATGGAAGGTCTCATTTACATAAGTTTAGATTAATTTTAGATTAATAAGTTTTGATTCAACTTTTCAACGGAACATCTCATTTTATTGCATTGTATTTCAATTTCTAATTTTTAAATATATTTGATTAAATACTTTTTTTTTTGTATTTTCATCATCATATATATGTATATAAATATAAATTCAGGTTTCTCCTAAATAAGATTATTTCGAATATTCGTATTTGTATATTCATTTTCTTGTTATTTATTTCATTTTTATTTTATTTATTAATTATTATACTCATAACTGTAATCTTGTTAGTTAATTATATCATTCCTCATAATAGTTCATTAGTTTTCAAGGTTGAAGAAGAATAGAAGATTATTATTTCTAACATGTAATATCAAATTGTTCATTTTTAAGTTATAATTTTGGTATTGAATTAGAATAAATAAAAATTTTTGCTAGATTTGTATGATAAATTTGCTAAATATTATATTATTGCATTGTATTACTCTTTCTCATTTTGAATCTTTGGTATATTGAATTAAATATTGGAGTTATAATTATAAATTCAAATTTTAAATATATATTACAATATTTTAGAATCAAATGAACTCAAATATAACTATTTGATTAAGTATTTCTTCTTTCCTTTTTATTTATTTTTCTTTTATTTTCTTTATTAATTACTTTTACTCATAATTGTAATCACATTAGTTAATTCGTTCGTTGCTTATATTAGTTTATTATTTTTTACTAGTCATATTCAAAAATTCAATATATAAAATGCAAAAATATTTTTGTCATATCTCATAATTTACCTATATCTCATATTCTTTTATTTTTTTCAATTATTCATTTCCAAGAATCAAGATCAAAGAAGAATAGACCATTATTATTTATTATTTTTCAAATGTCATATTTTTGCTAAACTTTTATGACAAATTTACTATATATTATATTATTGCATTGTATTTATTTTTTGTACTTTCTAATTTTGATATATTTGATTAAATAGTTGAATTATAATTATAAAATCCAAATTTCAAAAATATGTTGCAATATTGTAATTATAACATTATATTTATGGATGTGAATTTTTTAAAAAAAATCAGTATGTACCAATATACCAACATATCGTACCATACCGAGATATCGATATACTATCATATATCAGTATACTGCGGTATTTCGGTATATATCGACATATTGATATATTCCGACATATCGGCATATACCGACATACCGATATTTTGGTATATACTGAAATCTCAATATATATACCGCAGTATGCCAAAATTTTTAACATTTAATACTGTTATCGTACTGAAAATTCTCGATATCATAATCATATCTTACCGTACCGAAAATTCCAATATTTCGGCCTCTAGATTTGAGCGCGTCGATTGATAAAGATGGGATTTTCATGTCAATCTAGAATGGCTTTCCATAAATTAAAGAAATAGCACTCCAAGTTTTATTTAAAAATAAAATTATAATTTAAGGTTTAAAGCTCAATGTAAAAATATTAAAGCAAAAGTTTGCTTGCTCAGTTAAAACCCGCATGTGGTCCAAATCTGCTCCTTCAAAACTAATAGAAACAGGAGAAGAATATGTTAAACAGTTATATGATTATCATCTAAACCAGCAACATATATCAAAATTTAAATCTGGATGTTTACGGGGAAAAAAATGTAAACAAAAAAAAATCCAAAATTTTTCACAAACTAAAATCTAAGAAATACCCAGAGGAGCAGGAGAAAAGCAATGCAACTCGAGTTTAGCTCAAGAAACCTCATACAGGAACGATCTTTCTCAAGATCACAAGTCCTACTTATCCAGAAACAAACTTACATACGTTACAAATTAATTCAAAAAAAAAAACACTAGGGCAAAAATAAATAAATAAACCAAATCTACCTATAATCTGTGGACCAAATAATACAAGTAGGAATAAGTTATTTTTACATCCAAGAAACAAGTCAATACAGTTACATTCTCTCCCAGATCCTCACATTAGCATATTAGGAACATCTTATGCTTGTCGATGTGTTTCTCCACCGTACCTGTGTAAGAAGTCGTTCCAGTGCTCTCGTTGGGCTTTACCGCGCTACCAACAGACGAACCCTGCACAAGATTATCTTTTTTTACCCCTTTCAAATCTATGAAACTGTGTAAGAGAATGAATATAACTTCAAACTAAAGCTGCTCAAGCATATTAAGATTCAGCAATGGATGTAGTTCAGCTGCCACTAGTTTGCAAATAAAAAAATTGCAGTATAGGATAAGCAGAAGGAACCAACTACAGATCATGCATGGAGACAGTGAACACTGAACACCAATGTAGTGTACATTATATTATGTTGAACGGTCATATTTTTCAAAATCGAGCCCAGATGAATAAAAGGGGATGCGTAATGGTAGTTTACACGAGTCGTGAACAATTTCTGCAGAGAGTTCTATTCTGTGCAATTTTGTTTAGATAAAGACTGTTTCAGACTTATGCTTTACTTTCAAAGTTCCAACTACGCACGACAAAATAACTAACCCTATAAGGCAATCATCAGCTACAAAATTTTCTTACAAATGCAAATGTGATCCACCAAGTGTAAAGGACCACACAAAATCAATATGTTGAGTGCCTAATAAAAATCTTTTCGATGCATAAGTTTACAGAGGAATTAAGAAACCAAAAACTTTCAAGTTTCCTCATTTCAGAATCAACCTAACAGCAGATTACAGATATAATCTTTCTTTCACTGACTCTATTTTGCACATATTCTTATAATTCGTATATCATTCATCATTTCTATATAGTTTCAGACATTTTCATCAGCAATTGAAGTAAATCAAGTAAATCTTGTCATCTACAGAGGAATTAAGAAACCAAACTTACATGAAGGTTATATTTTACCAAGAGACAGGCGAAGGAACCCCACGTCAGAGCAAGCACACCAGCTCCATGCAGCAGCTTTATATGGATATCAACTACGACACAGTAAGCAACTGAGGAGGAAGTGAAGCTGGGTCGAGCTCCCAACAATCCTTAGGAAGGCCAGAGGATTCTTCACCAGACAGTTTCTTTGCAGGAATCTGGTGTGACAATATTTTGATGTCATTTGCTTTAAGGCATGCGACAGCATTAGCCCCGATTTTCCTTCTCTTGAACACGGCCCTGAACCCTGATACCTTCTCAAGGTACGCTACACTCAATCCGTACAAATCACTATAACTACTTAAAGATACAACAACGTCGTAGCATCTCTCAATCTCATCCTCAATACTTTGATCACTTTCTCCAGCTTCTCGACTACTACATCCATATACTGCCCAAACTGAGCCTTTCTTCGGGTAAATTCTATACAGATACCTCGATGCTCTTTCACAGTCCACAAGGTGAGAAAACAAATTCAAATATCTAACTGTTTTTTTAGCAGTAACCTGGAAGATCCCACATGAAACATTAAATCTCTTTCGCAGCCAACTTTCCTCATCTCCATTACTTTGACGTTGTAACAAGATCAATTTCGCCTCAAAAGGATTCACAGAGACGATTTCATCAATCAGAGCATACTGCCTCGGCATTGCCTCAAGATCATCATATACTGCCCACACTTGTCCTTTCCTAAAGCTCCTCTCCCTTCTATCCTTGTCAAAATCATGAAAATCTGAATCCTCCACGGGCTTTATCTCCAAATCACCCTTCTCGTTAGCAATGAGCCTCTCAATATCCGAATCCACGTGGTTCTTTGAAGATTTTGTATTCAGTATGTCTGAATTCCCATACTTTGAAACTCTACGTTTTTCTCTCTTCCCCCTTGTGACGCCTGTTTCCTTTTCCTTCTCCTTCTCCTTCTCCACCAGCAGAACCTCCAAGTTGCCTTGTTCTGATGATCTATCCTTCTCAATCTCCGAATGAAGATAATTCTTTGATGTTGCGTTCACAACATCCAGATTCCTAACCTTTGGCACTCTCCTCCGATTTGACTTCCCCCTCAAATTCACCCCCTTCTCCCTTTCTCTCCCCTTCTCTATCTCCTCCACACTCTCCTCTTCTCCCACATTCTCTTTCTCTTGCTCCCTCTCCTTATCCTTCTTGCTTGCTGCCTCCATTTCACTAACCTTTAAGATCTCAGCCTCAACTTCCTTTTCTTTTGTAGTCATCTTTCCCTCAACTACCTTCTTCTTCTTTTTCTTCTTCTTCTTCATCATCTTCTGCATTTGGGACAATGTCATACTCTCATCTTCCCTAGCCTCTCCTCTCTTGCTTCTCTCATTCTCCACTATCTCGACATCACCACTCCCCATTGCCTCCTCAACTCCATCCACATTTACCAACTTTTCCATCTTTTTAAACCTACAATTCTCAACACCATCACTATCACCATTACTTTCCCCCAGCTTCTCAACTATCTCCACTCTCTTCAACTTAACACCATCCCCGTCCGTTCTTGCCACTTTCGCCCCCAGCCTCTCTGAAACCTCTCCCCCGCTACTATTTCTCTTTTTCGCCCCCAATCCAAATTTCTCCACGCTCCCCACATATCCACCTTTTGCAACCCTCTCCTGAATCCTAGCACTTACCCTCGTCTGCTCATTCTTCTCCACGCCGCCTCCATTCCCTTCACCGTTCCTCCCCTCCTCGACTTCCATGGCCTTAAACGTCTTTTTACACCCAGGACATATCAAATTACTCCCCAAATACTTCCTCTCAAACTGATGCAACAACCGACAAGCTGAGCATGCCGTCCAAAACGTCTCTCCAGCCATCTCCGCCCCCTGCTCAACCACCACCGCGGACATCGCCTCCGACTGCATAGCAATCCTCAGCCGCATATCATACTCCTTCCGCCTGATCTTATCCGACAGCACCCGCGCCGCCTCCCCTACCAGCTTGAACGCCTCCTCAGACGCGTCGAACGGATTCTTGTCAGGGTGCAGGGTCAAAGCCAGCTTCTTGTAATGCTTCTTAATTGAATTGAAGTGCGAAAACCTCTGCACCTGCAGAATCCTGTAGTAATCCGGAATCGGTTTCTGCTTCTCAGTGGTGTTGTCGAGAACGGGAGACGCGGCGGCGCGGAGGATTTCGAAGGCGGTAAGCATTTCCGGCAGGCCGGAGATTGACGGATGGAGGTCGCGGGCGCGGTTGGCGTAAGCCACGGCGGAGTCGAGGTCGCCGGAACTGTACTTCTCCTCCGCTAGGATTTTGAGGCGGAGGGCTTCTTCTTTGGGCCGGGCTAGGTCAATTGAGCCCGATTTCTCATCTTCGTCGGCCATTTTTGCGGAGCTGAATAGGAATTTGGGACCGAGAGAAATGGTGGAAGGGTTTTTCCCGGTTGAAGTAAGGTTCTACTAGCACCCATATTTTTTATTATTTATAAATTGGCCCCAGACAGATTAGGTTCGATGCTATTTTGTATTTTCCTTTTTTTTTTTTAAGGGGAGATGCTATTTTCCTATTATTACAATTATGCCCAATAATTTGTGTATATACGATATATTTAGGGTGTTAACCGTTAACATCACCATTTTTTTTTCATGCACCACAAAATTAAAATAATTAAAAATTAGAAATTTTTGATATTATTGAATTACATTTTTTTTATTTCATACACCACTATTATTTTTTTATACACCACTAACTAAAATAACATAATAAATATTTTTAAAAATAGTACATATAATTCAGATATCAAAGCTTTAGCGTGATAATAGATAGAAGCTTGAAGCAAGAAACTAGAAATCTTATTTCTCAAACTTTGGATAGCATATTATGTGTCTAAATCACCATGGAGTTCAAAAATGAAGAAGCCACGAGTAATGTAAATATATTTTTTACTGTTTGCACCGTAATTTTTTCAATTATCATGAGGCATGTCGAGCTAAGAATTACAAATCATCGCAATTGGTTCGAAAAAATACAATCTGCACAATAAGTTGGATGTTTGAAAAATTAATTTTCTATCCGGTATGCTTTGGTTCGGAAATTATGTTATCAAATGACGCTCATAAGACTCGGTAATTAGTTTTTCGAATAAATATCGAGTGATTCAGAAATTTAATTTTTAGAATGAATCAATATTGTTTCGAAAATGTTTGATTTCAACATGAACTTATGTGTTTGGAAATCAATTTCTCGAACAGTGTTGATTCTGCTATTTTCCATAATTTTGTAGGAATTTACGGAGAGCGGTGTAGCTGGCCCATTGAATCGTGAATTACTTCCTGATTATCAAGATGTATTCACCACAATGTAATTATTTGATTCTTCACTTGGAATTGTTGTAGTCGTTCATTGTTTCCTCATTTGGTATTAGCTTGTGAACGAAGTAGACATTACCGTTATATTAAAAAGAAAATCATGCTGCAAATTTATGAAGCTATAGAAAAAATTTAGAGGAAGCGGATAAAAAAACAATTAAAAAATGTGCTTAGAAGAGGCAAACTGGGACAAAAAAAATGTGGATGTCCTTTTCCCTTAGAAGGTCACTATTTTCCAAATATTTTCCAAAGATCATGCATATGTTGGTCGGTTGTCATATAAGGAGGAAAGCTTGGTGGCTAGTATGTCGGGCTCCTATTCACAACCAAAGAAAATATTAGCGGTGCTGTATAAAAACTTTTCACAGAACAAATCAATGATTAAGACAATCTACAATATTTGTCATAGGCAAAGATATGCATAGCATGTTGGTCAATCACAAATCAATATCTTTTGGAAAAATTGGAGGAGCATGGTTACTATAAATATACAAGGAGATGTTAACAAATTGACACCGTAAAGGATATGTGCTATGCTCACCTAAAGAGCGTGCACTTGCTTCGGGTTTTTCCTGATATTTTATTGATGGATTGCATTTATAAAACAAATCGGCATAAACTACCGTTGTTTGAAATAATTAGTGTTACCTCGATAAACATGATATTCTCCATTGCATGTGTTTATTTAGAGTTAGAGAAAGAGGATAATTACACATGGGTGCTCACCGTGTTAAAAGGGTTGATGGACCAAAGAAACCTGCCTACTGTGATTGTGACCGATCGTGAACTTGCATTGATGAATGGAATTGAGACAGTTTTCCCTACTTCTAGTCATTTTTGTGCCAGTGGCATATCAATAAGAACATTGTCACCAATTGTAAGAAGAAATTTCGTACCAAAGATCAATGAGATTCATTTCTTAGTGCGTAGAATATGATATTGTTAGCTAATACAGAAGATCAGTAAATGAGCTGGTCAGGAGATTTGAGAATGACTGCTCCACTCATCTCGATATTGTGAAATATGACATGACCCATTGGACCCATTCATACAAAGAAAGATTTGTCAACTGTTAGACAAACAAAGTAATGCATTTTGACAATACTACAACTTGCAGATACTTTTTACATAAAAACTTGCAAATATTTTTATCACATTATCTTTTTAATTGGTGTATTTGTTGAGCTTTATTGATAAATATAAGGCTGAGGGTGCACATGTCAAATTGAAAATGTTTCTTGGATCAAATACGGGCAACCTAGAGACATGTTGGGAGAAGATGCACAATTTTCTAGAAACATTCATCAATGCAATAAAAGATTCATTTAAGAAGAGTGTTAATGTTGTTCAACATCGATATAAATATCATGTATTCCAATTCCTTCGAGGTATGGTTTCTATTGCAGCGTTAGATAAGGTGCTAGAAGAAATGTGGTTGTACATGAAATTGATGAACATGTTCGTACATCAAATCCTATCTCTATAGATAAGTGGATAAGTTTTGGATGAAGTTGGATATGGAGCCATTGGAAGGGGTTGAAGTCGATATAGGATCTGATATTGGAAACCGTTGGTTAGAGACTTGGTCAGAAGTGAATGATAAATTTACAAATGCTAATGAATCAGTGAGGTTGTTGATGTTAAAGAGATTTAGAGAAATTGTGAATCCATCAACCACCTCGTTGATTGAACCAGAGGTGCAAATTAAAGGTCGTGGTCGGCCTAAAAATATAAAATCAAAACAGTTCACCTCAATCAAACATGATAAGAGTGCATTTGAATATGTGGACTTGATCAATGATATTTATTTGCCAAACGAAAATAGTGCATTCGTATTTGATATACAGCAGAGCTCAAATGTCATGTTCAACACGACACGACCACAAAAACAAAAGATATGTATAATGTGTAATTCTTTTATTTATTCTTCATGCATATATGTTATTTTTAATTATTTTCTTAATTTATAGGTGATTCGTCGCAACACAGATAGTGATATAAATCCTTCACCACTACATAGACAAAATTAATAATAAAGACATTTAAGACATTAAAGTACAGAGACATGTATAAATTACCTCCAACAATGTCAAGTATCTAGAAATCTACCTAACGCCAACTCGAGATGATAAACCAGCTGTTTATAAAGAAATGCTAATGTCGCAGAACCCCAAGCATACTCCCCAAACTCATTGGGGTTCTCAAACAATCTCAAGTATTAAGTGTTTACTCAGCCACCATTTTTGTGAAAAGTGTACATGCTAAAATATATACCAAGTATGCTCTCAATGCATATAGAGCAAAGGTAGGATCGTCACTTTTTGTATGACTACCAAAAGTGTTCCAATAACCATTTAAGCTTAATTGAGAATCCAGACTTCTCACTCACTGCACCATTAGCCTTAGCAGCAGACATAACTAACAAATGACGAATAACTGGTTGTCCGCCTAGTACATCCTCATCCACAAACTAGATTGGTCTTCATGTGACCTTTAGCCCAGTAATGCAATGAACATCATATAATGTAATGGTCATCTCATCAAAAGAAAAATGGAATGAGTTTGTCTCTGGTTGTCACCGCTCTACAAAGGTCGTGATGATATTTCTATTTGGCCATTTGTATGATATCTTTCGAAGAGAAAGCAACCCAGATTGTCTAATCAATGCCTACCATACTTCACTACTTGAATCACATTTCCATTTTAAAAGTCTGGTTGTGAGACAGTGGCATTTAAGAACGTCTCTTTCATTACCAACTCAAATTGCTGCAGAAACATGTGTTTGAAAATTGAATACTACTGAATCATCATTCGGTCTCCCCAGAAATGGTACTCGCAGTATCTCATCGTCATCAATATTATCATCAACACTTTCGTTCTCTTGATTGATGTTGTCATCTACATTTATATTCTTCTCTACTCTTTCCTCATAGGCCATTTTTTTTTCCAATCCTTCTTGTTCAGCTCTTTGAATGCATGATGCTTCATAACGTTCTACTGCACACTGTCTCCTTACAGACTCAGTGGGTCTCCTCTAATAAGTTGATGCTTAAATATTTTAAAAGAGATATTAGTACAATTTTATCATCTCTGAATGAGTTCGAAAAACTGTTTGCCAAATTCTACAAAGTTGCTTCGAAAAATATGTTTCCAAATAGTCTGTTTACGGATCGAAAAATCAAAAATTGATTTTTCGATCCACTCTGAGTCTATTCAAAAAATAGATTGTTGAACTTATCACAATACATTTGACAAATATGTTTTCCAAACTGCACACATTTAGTTCACTATTCTATTTTTCGATTGTCTGGGCAATCAATCAATAATATACTGTCCGAACAAATTCACAGTGGTTTTTTCCCAAATTCCATTGTTCAGATTCAGTAGATGATTACAAACAAACAAATTCAGCAAATTCATCAATTCTAGGTTTAAGTTCAAAGCAAGTTAAACCAATTCCCCAAATTTCCCAAGATCGAAACAAACAAAACTTAAATCGAAATTAAGAAGTTCAATAGGTAATATTAAAACCTAAAAAAAATACCAAAAAGTTCAATGGGGTTCGAATTTTCGATAAAATCAATGAGGTTTGAAGATTCCATGACGATGCTACTGTTCCAAAGTTTCGAAAAATAATCTTTCGAACGATTAAGTGTCTTCACCTTTTTTTTCTTCGTCGTTCTCAGTTTCTTCGTTCTTCGTTTGCCTAGGTCGAACGACTGGTTTGGAAATTGGGCATGATATTATTTCTTTTCATTTAATTTAAGTTAATATGTTTAATGTTTTAATAAAATAATATAATGTTTTTGAGAGAAAGAGTAAAAATAACATTGTATGTGGTGTGTTGAGAAAAGGTGAAAAAAAATGATAATGTATAAAGCAATTGTGGTAAATTGAGAAAAAATGATAGTGTTAATAGGAACGCCCTCTTGTTTATCAATGTCACGGAGAAATATTTACGATAAACAACCTTTGCTTTTTACGCATTTAACATGTTGTATGAGCTAGAAGATCAGACAATTGATAAAACAGTATTTATAAAAAAGAGAGTTTTAGATTTTATTCCTTTAATTTGGCTTTCTAGAAAAGCAACGTTCATGACATAAGATTTAGTACAATTTATGCACCAAAAAATCCACAAAGTTCCTGGCCAAAAAATCCACCCACACATAATCATGTATTACTTAAATCTTTTTTTAGTTTTGTACTTTTTTTATTTGATCATAGTACACCTATATAGTATATAGTGAAGAAACGAATGAGAAGAAACATATATTTATTGGTATAGTGAGGATATAATAGAAGATAAAATCAGAAATATTTCAATCTTGAGAAACATAGAAATCATAAATGTCATTTGATTGATGGGATTGCTTGATTAGAAAATTGGTAATTTGCCCCCATCCATGCTTCAAATAATTATGAATTATTTGTATGGAGTAAAATGATTTATTTTGTAGCTTTAGTCTCTAACAGAGCTGTTTATTTGTAAATAGCCAGGGTTATTAAGGAGATTAGTAATGTCATATTCCTACCAACATAACTAATGAAAATAATTAAATATTTAAGAGAGAGAGAGAGATGATAGGTTAAGAATGTAGTAAGAAATAAGGAAATTTTGTAAGTTGTAACAGTAACATATTTATTTTTCGTTAGTACAGAAAACATGCATCACTATTATTTGAATGAAATCGTAAATACGGGCATCATTCCTTGTAATATGATTTCCATTAAACATTGGCGGCTAGTGGGGATAGCAAGTGAAATAAATCCTGGCACGTTATAATTCACAGGTAAATATAGCAACCAAAACACAGTAATTTACCATCAGACTTAATTGTAGCATTGAACAAAATAACGAGATAATCATGGTTTCAACTCAAGCATGAAGAATTAGCTAGCATCAAAGAAAAAAGAAGTAGCCAGTTGGGAAATGAATCCCTTAATACAAGATGATGGTCGCTATCATCAAACCACAGGTTTTTTGTAATCCTCATCTCGATAGCTAAGAAAGTGATCAAATGCATTGTAGAACAGATATTAATAGTACCCTCACTTCACACAATTCGCTCCAACTCCCTCGCATAACTGAGTGTCTGGTTGATCAGCTGCAACGAGGGAATCTCCTTGCAAGGTACAGATTCCTTAGCTCTTTGGAAAAACACGAACCCATTCTTCATCTCCCACTCCGGATGCTCCTGCATTTTCAAGATGCCACCAAGGTAATAAATTGATACTTGGACAGGATGCAGGGGTTAAGCTTATTGAGCATAGTGCAGTAGGAAAAAATAGGGTGTAACGAAATGTTACCTCCTTGATATATTCAGCCAATTCTTTGTCAGATGAATACAGCAGCATTTGACGTGCATCATTTATTGAAAGAGAATCATAGGCCTTCTCACTGCATCCAGCTATCTCGTCTCTACAGATAATAATCAAACATCAAGATGAGACCCAAGTATGATTAGGATTTAGCACTATGGCAAGACCCAGAAAAAGCTGGGATTATGATGTACATATATGCAATGGTAGTAGATGTATGGGGGGGGGAGGTTATACAACCAAAAAAAAGAAGTAGAAGAACATGTGTGGCGACAAAGCCTACATAGATGTCAGACACAAAGCACAAAAGTGTAAGCAGTAACGCAACTGCAGAGTAATCAAACAATGCATTATATAGATGCACGCTTCCAATATCCACATTACTTTATTTTCACTTTCTTCCACTTTTAGAAAGTTCCATGATCCCTACTCTGCTAGCATAGTGTGAAAAAAAGCCACATCGAGCCAGAAAACTAACACAAAAGGCCACCTCTGTGAAGTACTTGAATGAGTCTTAACACATCGCCCATATTCCAATAAAAATTATCACTATGACACAGAAGTATCTGGTGGGAGGCCCAAAACACCACTTTACTCTTCTTTCAAATGGAGAAATCAGAAAGGTGCAGACATTTTCAATTCAACAAGCAAAGCAATGAACATGGTCTCACAATAGCAAATATATGTATGATGGTGATGATACAGTAATCTGTACAAGTACAAAACCTTTACCTGACTGTCTTCGCAAGTAAGTCCATGAAATAGACATATGTTTCATGAGGTACAGTCTGTCTAGCAGTCAGCACCCTGTTATAAGCTCCTTCCATGAAGGATTGTTCCAGTTCAACAGCATGCTTGATACAAGGATTCTCCAAAGCTTTAGGAGAAAGTAACTCCAACTCAGTGTGAAATTCAGCTATTCTGTTTTGCACAAGGAGTCTTAGAAGGTTGAGACCTAAAATGGGATACTCCTGAGGAGAAGGTGGGATACGACCACTGCTCGATCACATGAAATAAGAGTTATAAACATTGTTGTCAAACCAAAATGTGCAGTTGTAGAGCAGATACAGTTCAAGGGTCTCATAAAAGAAACCAGCACAACAAATTCCAATAATTGATCAAACAAATAGGAATTCATTAAACCATGATTAGGTCGCTTATCCTGGCCAAAAGAAGTGCATATTGCCATGTTTACAGGATCACTTAGATCTCGTAAGTCTTTGATATCATCAATGTTAAACATCATACATAAGATAGTACTTTTTTGTTTCAGAACAACTATTACTACTAATCTAATTTTATTTTCAAAAAACACTCATTAAAAAGAGATGCTTCAGAACAACTACAGTATCATAGAATTCTCCGCATGGTTTAACAAAAATGAAGCACTAGAGAAAACAAATGCAGAATCTAGACATACTCAAAGTCATAGTCACCATTATCAATTGTTATAAGAGATATATGCACACCCCCTTTCTATGGCAACACAAGTCATATCTATTTCCTACAGTATATTTGTCACAGAAACAGTCGACCGTGGACACGTACCAAGCATCTGTATAGTAAGGCTTCAGTTGGAAAAAGTCTCTCTCAAAAGCCTCCTGATCCTCAACCTTCACGCTCAGGACAACTGCATGCTCATAAATGTCCCCTGAAGAAAGAAGGCCAAATGAGAATAATTCAGAATCTAGGATAGAACCCCAGAATTTAAACTATATAAAAGATATCAATAGAGAGATACAGAGTAATATTACTTGCTAGTGTCAATTCATGGACAGCATTTGGCGTGTCTTCAAATAATGGAGGCAGACTCTTGAATCCTGTCAATGATACCTGGGAGATTGAATTTGCAATTACTATCAACATATATAACAGACATAATCTTGAGTAATGTCCTGAGGTTTCAAATTTACACAAAAACTAAGCAAACTTAGGTATTAACTAGGTAGAGACGAGCATAATCTTCTAGCTAAAATTTGATTTAACTAAATAAAAAACTGGACCTACATTAAATATAAAGATCCCACATTCCCACCCCCTCATACAAAAGGTTATCTTTGAACCTGAATTAGAAAACAGCAATAGTGCAATACTTCCTTAGAACAAATGGCTTCTTTCTTTCTTCTAAACATTTATAATGGAATCAAAGAGTAAACATCTTTCCCCTTTCCCATATAAATTGGATTTTCTTGTTCTTGCAAGTGTGCCCACAAACAAGAGTAATGAAACCCCCCCTTTTTTTTTCTGAAGTCCCACATGCTTCTGCCATTACACTCCAATTTACATCATCACCCCCACATTTCAATATGACAATAAAAAACGAAAAGAAGCAGAGCAGAAACCCAAAAAACCTCAAGCGGAATCGATGGATCTATCTTCATCCACTTCACCAACAATTCCAAAACAGTTAGACATGAGCAATATTTAAGTCATGAACGACAAAAAAGAAAAACGATCCCCCCCCCCCCAATCATGCGAACCTATAAACAACCTAAACACAGAGAAATCAACAAATGTACTAGGGTTTACTATCCAATCAAGTTAATCTCAACCGCAATTCATCAAAAGGAAGACAAACAAACATAACGCCTTAAAAAATAAAGAGCCACATCTAATCTCAATGGTCGAAAAATTACATGAACTCCGACGAATGGAGGTGTACCTTGAGCTGAGACAGAAGTTTGATACAAGTATCAAAATCCTTGCGAACGAACGCCGCTTTAAATCGCTCGAACACTTGCGAAACCTCTGTGAATTTCGGATCCATTTCTCTCTCTAGATTTATCTTTTGGCCGAATTCTTTTTTGTAGGTTTTTCGAAGACGCTATTCTTTCCGCACAAGAAAGCAAGCTGAACGATAGATACCAGCTTTAAATCGGGTTGGTAGTCCGGATCGTCCATGACCCGTATTTGATCCAGAGGCCCGGTCCAATTTAATCAGCCGAAGATTTTGGGCCCATTAATTTTTGTTTGGGTGTCTTCATAGTAAACAAACGGCCTAATCTTAAATCTTAATCTTAATCTTATATCTTTATATTTATATAGTCCTTAAAATAGAAATTTTAAAATTTTCCCGTCTAAATACACATTGCTAGATATAGTAACTTCAATTTAGTTCTTTTTTTTTTCATTTTAATTTTAATTTCTTGAAATCCTAAATATTTAAAATTCAATTTAAATTGCATGGCTGCAAATAGGGGTGTAAGTGAGTCGAGCCTACTCGTGAGTTATTTGGGATCGACTCGGTGAAAACTCGAAATTGACTCGAGATTTGTCGAGTCGAGCTCGAGTTCGATCTACTCGAATAGTTACCGAGCTCGAGCTCGAGCTCCATAATAGTGAGCTCGACAAGCTCGCGAGCGTTATCGAGCTTTGAAGTAATTACAAATTTACCCTTAATAATTAAATATATTTTATATATATATCATTAATAATTAAATCATTTTTATTTAAAATTAATTTTTTTATTTAATATTTATACTTAATCAAGTCAAGTCGAGTCGAGCTCGAGATTGCCGAGTTTGATATCGAGTCGAGCTCGAGCTCGAAAAGTCAAAGCTCGATCGAGCTCGAGTCCAGTCGAGCTTCGAGTCTTCCTTATTGAGTTTGAACTCGATAAGCCTAATACTCGACTCGACTCGACTCGATTACACTCCTAGCTGCAAATCCTAAATATCCGTTTATTTTATTTTATGAAACTTCATTTTATGTCTTTATCTACGTCTAACCGACAAACTTCCAATTTATTCATTCATTTTATGCAATCTAATTTTTTCCTACAAATCCAAAACATTTTGCGTTTTTCAATTAATTAATTATTATATTATATGTTTAGCACTCAAATATTATATATTGTAAAAATATGTATTCATCCTAGATCACACATATATACATATATATATGATAAATAATACAGTAAATAAATTATACCGTATGTGTTACATATATAAATATGAAAAGATTGTATATATCTTCCTTAATTAATGTATAACTAGTATTTTTCTTGTGCGATACACAGATAGTTGTTATTTTTGTAGATCTGTAATGTTATGATTTTTTTTTAATTGTATATGCTGTGTTCAATTTTCTAAAAATAATAAAATGATACGCACATACATTAATTAATTAGATAAGAAGATGAATTTTGTGTAGTTACGACAAACAAAAAAATTAAATTTTAGGACTAAATGGAAATCAATGTTAGAAGGATCGAATTGGAATATTTTCAATGTCATGATTTTATATATAACAATGTATAATTATCCATGATTAAAGAACATTTGATTTCTTTGAATATATGACTTGTATAAAAAATATATTTATTTAATTATTTTAAATGATGAAATTAAAATAGAAAAATAATAAATTATTACAAATTATTATTATTATTATTATTATTATTATTATTATTATTATTATTATTATTATTATTATAGTGCAATACAAATGAAATTTATTTATTTTTTTAGGAAACAAATGTAAAGTACTACAAATCATCCACCTATGCATAAAAAAATAAAATAAAAAATGTTACAAATCATAAATTTCCAAGTAATAATAAATAAGATTGCAATTTTTTTTTAAAATGCAAATGTTGTAATCTAAACTGTCGTGAAAAATGCAAAAAAAAACAGAGAAAAATTTACAACAATAAATGTCACTACTGTTGTCTATTAATTCAAAATTGTTGTCTATTATTCAAAAACTGTTGTGTAAGACAAATTGTGTAATAGACAATGGTTTATGTCAGAACCGTTGTCTATCACACGATTTTGCCTTAATATATATAGATTTGTACACTCGTTCTTATGTTATATAATTTCTTTAATTAGTACATTCGTATTTAAATTGTAACTAAATTCATGCATATTTTTTTAATTCATAATAAACATTACAATGTGAATACAACGCGTGCGTGTGTGTGTGTGTGTGTGTGTGTGTGTGTGTGTGTGTGTGTGTGTGTGTGTGTGTGTGTGTGTGTGTGTGTGTGTGTGTGTGTGTGTGTGTGTGTGTGTGTGTGTGTGTGGAGAGAGAGAGAGAGAGATTGGATCATGTGAGAACCACACACCCATGTGAGAACTGAGAACCAATCTCAGCCACAAATCGCTCTTATATTGACGGCCAAGATTTGTCCCAAGATTGAAAAAAATGCGGTGGCATATTTGTAATATTAGCGACTTTTTAATGAACTAAGGGTATTTTTGTAATTTAGGAATCCTGCTAAAATAAGTCATGTCAATGCTAAAAAAGCTATGACAGTGCTAAAAAAGGCCATGACAGTGCTAAAACTCTAAATTGAAATATACACGTAAATTCTGAGTATTCATAATTCAACATGTAACAGTGTTTGTTCATGGTTTTTTTACAATGTCGATGACATTTTTTTATGCTAATGCTAAAAAAAAAGTCATGCTAAAATAAGTCATGACAATGCTAAAAAAAGTCATGACAGTGCTAAAATAGGAAATGACAGTGCTAAAGCTCTAAATTGAAAAATATACACGTAAATTCTGAGTATTCATATATTGATAATTCAACATGTAACAGTTTTTGTTCGTAGTTTTTTTACAATGTCGATGACATTTTTTTATGCTAATGCTAATAAAGAGTCATGCTAAAATAAGTCATGATAATGCTAAAAAAAGGCCATGGCAGTGCTAAAAAAGGCCGTGACAGTGCTAAAACCCTAAATTGAAAAATATACACGTAAATTCTGAGTATTCATATATTGATAATTCAACATGTAACAGTGTTTGTTCGTGATTTTTTTACAATGTCGATGACATTTTTTTATGTTAATGCTAAAAAAAATCATGCTAAAATAAGTCATGGCAATGCTAAAAAAAGTCATTACAGTGCTAAAATAGGAAATGACAGTGCTAAAACTTTAAATTGAAAAATATACACGTAAATTCTGAGTATTCATATATTGATAATTCAACATGTAATAAAGTTTGTTCGTGGTTTTTTTTACAATGTCGATGACATTTTTTTATGTTAATGTTAAAAAAGAGGCATGCTAAAATAAGTCATGACAATGCTAAAAAAATCATGACAGTGCTAAAAAAGGTCATGACAGTGCTAAAACCCTAAATTGAAAAATATACAATTCTGAATATTCATATATTTTCTGATTTTACCCTTACTAAGATTCAGGGGCAGCGAAGTTGGACGTTATTACGAGATTGCCACCGCGTTTTTTAAAATTTGGAGCAGATCTAGGCCATCCAAATATACCGAATTTATGACTCAGATTAATTCTCGGTTCTCACCTAGGGTGTAGTTCCTTCTGGAACCTAACCCTATATACATGTGTGTGCACGCGCGCGCGTATTGTATTATTCTCTTTTATTTTTATGTATAATCAAACTATGCACATATCATTATAGTCGAGACTTTTGGATTCTACAAATTTATCATAATTGATACATTGATTATGTAAATTAACGCAATGAGCTGCTTAATCCGTTGCCTATTACATAAATTGCATTAACTATAGATTACATTTATTTTGCATTGAACACCAACTTGGTATGAAGTTTGCTAAAACTCCAACAGTTTGTTAACATTTCCACTTTCTTCAAAAATCAATTGTGTAAAAATCATTGCTATATTATTCCAGCTTATATATTGAGTATTAGTGATAGTATATTATTTGTATCTAATATTCATGTCTTCTTGTGTGTCGCTCATAAAAATTTTCTCAAAATTTATGTTGCAGGTTCACAAGTATTTATAAAAACCATTGTTCTGTTTCTGTATCCCATCTTGACCAAATACATTTCAGTCGTTTCATTACCATGAAAGAGTGTTGTGATTCATTTTGGTATGAAATTATAGACTACCTACATATCCAAAAAATGAGATATGATTAACTTCGCATATTTTTTTCTAAACACGAGGTTTGCATTTGCATATTATCCGTTTCAAACATAGTTATCAAAATTTTATCAACCAGTAAAAGATTTTATAATCAAAATTCGTAAGAAATCAATAATTTTTTTTTTTTTTTTTGAGTAAATGATTTTATATTTAGTTGTTTGGGCCTAAAAGACATAATTATTTTAATTTTAGCATATATATTGCAATCATTTTTATCTAAGATGACTTTTAACCTTATATAATTAATAACATCTAATAATTTTAAAAAATATCATATAATTTAATGGTTGGTGTTTAGTTTATTATTTGAGATGTCGGTCGAATCTTGTTGAAGTAATGTTAATTTTTTTAATCCTTTTATTATAAGACCTTTCTGGACTATATATATAATTAATGATGGGTCATAATTTTTGAAAATGAGATTTAGTCTAGTGGTTAGTGTTATAATTATGATTAAAAGTCCAAGGTTTAAAATGCAATTTTAATTCTTGTTATGTATTTAATTAAAATCATTTATTGCACTATTTAATTAAAGCAGTTTAATTTATGTTGTATAAAATCATCTAGTAAATCATTTGTAGGAATTTCTACCCTACTACAACCACTAATACATGATTAAAAAAATAATAAATTATACATCCCGGTGGGGATGGCCCAATGGTGGAGTGTTCGAATCTTCTCCATACCACAGATCGGGTGTGTGAGTAGTAGTAGTAGTAGTAATAATAATAATAATAATAATAATAATAATAATAATAATAATAATAATAATAGAGGGATAACAAAAAAATATTTTTTATTATCCCTCTAGTATAATTTTATTATTTTTTTAATGATGTTGAAAGAATTAGTTGTCGTAACACGGAAAAGAGCTACATAAACACTATGTCAAACTCAATGTTACAGATAGTTAATATTACTATCTAAACACAAACACACATGAAAATAAACGCAATAACACAAGTATAAATTTTAAATCACACACAATATGTATGTGATTGACACACGGTGAAATTATGCTGCCACGAGCCAACATAATAGTTTAGTTGATGATGTCAGACGCTAAGCTCTTGACACATCAAACAAAATACATGAATCATATTCTAGTTTTCAACTAAATCGAATTCAAACAAAAATACAAATCAACCTACTGTTAATCTGTATACAAACTAGCAATGATTTCACAACCTTCTATCTATCCTAAATTGTACAACCTATTCTCATGAATCGATTGAACAACTTATGAACATCAAAGAGGAAGAAGAAGGAAAGAAGAAAGAAATCTAAATGCTAAGTTTGTGACTCGAGCTTTTGAATCTTCACACACAGCGGCAAGATAAATTGTGCTCGAATAATTCTTCAAGTGTAGATCATATCCCTTATATGCATTCTTCACTTGAATCGAACAAGGTCTACATCTTCTCTTTCTTGAACGTGGGTTGGAGATAACCGCCCTCATCACTACTCCGTCGTGTTTGAGGAAAAACCGTATTCATGGTGTGTTTGAAACCATATCCCACATTCATACCTATTTTCTGAACTTTCCAGCAATATAAATTCTGAAAAAGAAAAATGTTAAATAAAAGAAAACAAGAAACCTAAAAAATAGGAGATAGAGTTTTGACTTCGTCAAACTCTATTTAAATATTAATATACCAATCATATATATCCATTTATTTAAAATATAAATTTCATGGATATATATGATTTAAGATATACAAAATAAAATATAATTTATTAAAAATAATAAATCCTTAAAACTAGGAAATGATAAGATTAAACACGACGATTGTCACAGCCAATGTCATAGGGAGTCTGTCTGATATTAAGTTCAACATAGAATGCCAATGTTAGACAGCACTCAACAATCTCCCCCTTAATCTTAGCCTTTCTGCACAAAACATACAACTAAATGTATTTTGTACAATTAGAGTCGCAGCGGAAAATGGAGATAAACAAAATCTCCCCCTTAAGGGTTACTCCGCCTTAATTTGATCATCATATAATAAATGATTAACCTTGTTATAAAAACAATGTTAAATCCACATTTAACACAAATAACTCAGAGAACATTGATCATTCAATATCCCAAAAACTAACTATGCGTATCATGCCCAAAAACTATGGTATATAATAAATACCTAAACAAATAAACAAGGCACGCATATAAATCATGAACATAAAAATTAATTTGCATCCTAAAAACAGAAATGCATATAAAAGCATGTCAAAATAAAAGTGTGTCCAGCACACATATCAAAAATAAAATCTAAAGATGCATCGAGCATCTTAAATGTGTCCAACACATAAAGAAAACATAATAAACATTGTTTGAAAAAAACGAGTGTTTGTAAAATCAGAAGCTGTAACAAATGTAGCTTCAAATCATCTTCCTCTTCCCCTTTGCTGCAGTCTTCCTCTCCTTGCCTTTAACCATGACATCAGCTGCGTGACTCGTTCTAGCATCACCTTCATCTCCATCTCCATCATCAGATACTTCCCTTTTTTGTGTAGAAATGAGAGTAATGAAGACATCGCGCATAGCAGTGAGATGAGTAATCGTCCGATCCAGCTGGTCAAGTTGATGTTGAAGCGTCTTCAAAGGCATCATCACTATAGGGATAGAGGACATGGAGGCAACATCAGGACCTGCAGTAGACTGGGAGGGAGCAGAAGTAACATTGGCAGATTGAGTCTCCTGTTTAGCAGCCACTGAATGATAAGGGAGGTCAATGATCCTATCATCATTCTCCTTGGGCTTTTGAATGGATAGTGAGGGCAGCTCAACCACTAGTTTCTTCTTGCTCTCCTTTAACCTTTGACTCTTGAGAATAGCAAAGATTAAACGTAGAAAAGGAAGCACATTGGAAGGACTAGATTTAGAAGCTGCCTTCATAATTGCATCAAAAATTTAAGCGCCAAGGTTGAAGGGTAGATGTATCCCCAACTTGTACAGAAGGATTGTCTGGTCAACTATGAGAACAGAAGCATTCGATGTGGGAAGCCAATTACACACAGTAAGCTTAAACAGCACTGTGTAGAAGAAGGTAAGTTTGGAGGCAGCCACTTTGTTCATCCAGGATTGAACAAGACCTCCAATAATCACCTTTACCACATCATCAATCAAGTCCAACGACATGATTGTGTCCTCATTGCCCAATTCAAGGAATGTGTTAATAATATTAGGGGAAAACTTATAAATCTTATCCCTAACATACACAGTCCCAAAATACAGTTTTGCAGGATCTCCCATACCTGGAATAATGTTAGCATAAAATTCATGAATAACATCAGGATCATATGACATCAAAGACGTAACCGACTTCCACAGACCTCTTTCTTTAAGAAATGTATCCATCCCATATTTCATAAAGCTAAGAACATCTATCATTTTCTCAACTTTAAGAGTTATCTTAACAAAAAGAGCATGTGATTTCTTAGCTTCTTCATAACAGAAAATCTTATTGAAGACTTGGGAAATATCAAGAGAGGAGTTAGCGTCGGTGTCATAGTCCTCGTCCAGGGGAGCTGCAGTGGGAGTAACACCTTTTGTGACATCACCAGCAAGAGGAGAGGGAGATTGTTCTCCAGAAGAGGCAGATTCATCTTGTAGAGACCGTGAGGAGACTTTAGACCCTTCTTTTCTTGCTTTCTTGGAGGAGGCGACTTCTGGGTTTTCAGTAACATCACTATGGAGTTATTTTGACTTCCTAGTAGGAGAAGTGGGCTTCGCCGTCTTTGAGAGAAAGTGCAGATGAGAAGATAAGTCCGGATTAATTGGATTTGAAGGATCTCCAAGCACATGCATTTGGAGAGGCATATGGTTTAGGACTTTGGTGTGAGGGGGAACTTCTAGATCTGGAATAAGAGTCTCGGCAGCAGATTTTGCCGGTGGTGACATGCTCGCATTTTAGTCCTAATCCGAGCATTGTTTAGTATGTTGTTATCGCATATTAGTTCGTTTACTCTCCGTTTAGGGTAATATTAGTTTCTTGTCATAATAAGTGTTGCTAACACAGTTGAATTTAGAAAACAGGGTTAAAATGAGCAATCAAAAGCCCGAAGATCGAAGCGCGTATCGGAAGGGATCGGGAAGCCGAACCGAACAAGCGGGAGAGCATGAAGACTGAGTCGGAGCCGGGACACCGGGCACGGCCTGCAACGCGGCGCGACCGGTGCCACAGGCCGCGACCCACGGTCCGGTGTCCGCGGCCTCTTTTTGGACGTCTGCAATGCGGCGCGACCCAGGGCCGGTGTCGTCTGGGTCGCACCTCCCAGCCCCGGCGCGAGCCACAGGGGCACGACCGGCCCCGTGTTGTGCCCCTGTGTCACGTTTTCGGGATTTTTTCGGATTTTGCTCTATTTTCACCCCAATTTTCCCCACTTTGTATATAACCTTCCTTAGTTCGAATTTGGGACACACAACTTCATTTTTTGTCATTTTTAGAGAGAGGAATAGTTTGTATGCTTTGGAGCTTGGGATATTGAAGAATCAAGAAGTTCATTGAAGATTTATATACAAGTTTTTTTGGGTTTTTTTCTCTTCCTCTTCTATATTTCTCTTATTTGTGGTTTATTTCTCTATTTTGATTATGAGTAGCTAAATTTCTAGGCATCTAGGATTTTGAAACTTGGTTTTGGATATGTGAATCAAATATGGGTTTGTGCTTGATTTTCCAACTTCTTCTCATAAATCATGATTTGGTTGCTTCTATTCTTTGATTGGCCATCTTAGGATAGAATATGGTGTATGATTGAGTTTGAGAGAATCAATTGTGCATGGGTAAATGATTTATGGTTTCAATTTTGCATTAGATCGAGAGATTAATGTTTAATTGAAGTTTGTTGATTAATTGTGCTTGATTAGATTAAATTGCAATTTAGCCATAGAGATAGGGGAATAGGGTTTAATCGAAAGGTCTTAGTTGCTCGAGAGAGGGCTTCGATTGAATTTGGTATCAATTGTTGTTTGGAAAATTTAAGCATGATCCCCGTATTTGATGGTTGTATCCTAGCCAAGGATCAATTCCCTAGAGCCAATTTCTTTTGAGTGAATTTTACTTAATTTCCATTCTATTCCATTTCTTGTGTATTGCTAATTTTGTTAGAACTTTGCTAAACTCTAGTAATATAGTTATAATCCAATCCAACATTCGAATGGTTTAACTAGTCAAAGTGTTTGATGTGATGGTACTTATATTCTCACTTGTACAATTAGTTCCCCGTGTTCGACCCAGTCTATTATGCTATACGTGTCTGTTTGCATAATGAGATTGTGTAGTGAACAAGGAGGATTCCGGTGAGATCTGGAGGCCGGAGGCTAGGGTTGGAGATGAAAGGGAAAAATGCAATCTTGAAAAAGGGGGAGACTCGAATAATTCTAAATCTAATTCAGCGGAAGAGGGTTCGATTTTCAATGAAGGGTCGGAGGTGGCGGATGCGGGTTAGGAGAGTTGGGCCTACATATATATTTATAAGCTGTTTTAGTTTTCCTTTAAGAGACCCAGTTGTTTGGCCCAGTCTTAGTTGCTGTTTTATGTTAATGAGAAAAGCATATTCTAGATGCTTTTAGGATTATGGTACTATGATGTATTAACTATAAATAGTGGGATCTTGCATTATGAAAAGTAAGCAATGAAATAGTTCTATTTTCTACCTCTCGTTTCTCTGTATCTCCCTCACTCTTCTTCTAAACCTTCCTCCATTTCTTGTTACCAAAGTCATGTCTTTGTTACATTAAATCCATAATACTACTCGAATATTTCTAGATATACACTATTATTAAATACAGAAAATATAAAATTATATATGTCCACAACATTTGGTATTTCAGAGCCAGGTTTGGGTAATGGCTGAAGACACACGTCTCCGGGAGCTGCAAGAAAGTCAAAAACAACTTGATCAGACAGTGAAAGCTGAGGCTCTCAAGAGGGATGCTGCAGAAGTTAAATTGTAGGAACAAATCAATACAGTTACCTCCGATTTGCAGACTCACATGACTGGGGTTAATGGAAAAATTGACAATTTGGCCAAAACCCTAGGGTCTATACAACTACAGCTTTCCAACTTGGACAAGGGTCAGTTTTCTGGTGGAGAAACTTCCATTATGGGCACCCCTTCTCCTGGGAGTAAAAGTGAGAACACTCAACCCAGTCCCATACAGTTCTACAGGGGCAGAGAGGTGACTGAGGCCTCAAGTACGCTGGTTAAACCCCATTATCCAAAGGTTGAATTTCCTAAATTTGATGGGGATCACCCACGTGCATGGATTTTGAAGTGTGAAAGTTATTTCAAAATATTACCTACAATACCTGATGAGCAACGGGTACAGTTAGCTATCATGCATTTTGAAGAGAAAGCTTCACAATGGTACGAAAATTCTTCCTGTACTGAGGCTGATCTCTCTTGGACTCAATTCCTGGATATTATATCTGCAAGGTTTGAAGAGTTAAAGGAGGCCAGGGTCATTGCTGAGTTTAACAAGCTTAAACACACAGGCTCCTACACTGACTATGTGGATAGGTTTGAAGAACTTAAAGCTTGCATGCTGTTGTTGAAAAAAGGGCAGTTTACAGAAGACTACTTTATTGCAAGTTTTATCAGTGGACTGGGAGAGCAAATACAATCACTAATCCATATGTTTAAGCCACAGACACTTAGCCATGCTATTGAGCTAGGGCACCAACAGATTATAAATCTAGAAGCTATGGCCAAGAAATTTAAGGGGGGTCCTAAGTTTAACCAACTATCTAGGGGGCAGAAAAGATGCTTATAGCCAAAAACCACAACCCAATACTAGCAAGCCACCTTTCAAACTCTTAACTGTGGCTGAGATGGCAACCAGAAGGGATAAAGGTTTGTGCTATAACTGTGATAAAACCTTTTCTCCTGGTCACAGATGTAAGAACAGAATTTCATACATGATCATGAGTGAAGAGGAGGAGGCTACCTATGTTCAATCTATGACTGTGGAGGACCAACATAAAGATGAGCAGACCCCAGTTACAGATATGGAAGAACTGTAGATGGCACTAAACCTCATTTCTGGGGAAGGGGGTTTCACAACAATGAGAGTCTATGGACAGGTAGGAGGACACAAATTACACATCCTCATTGACTCTTGAAGCACTCTCAGCTTCATTAGAGAGGCCACTGCCAAGGAGTTGGGCTGCACATTAGAACCTACCAAACCTCTTCTGGTTAGGGTTGCTAATGGGAACATGATGGTGAGTTCTACCAAGGTAAATGGCTTCAAGTGGTCCATCCAGGGGCACCAATTCACTTATTCACCAAGAACCCTGCATACTGAAGGGTGTGACTTAATATTAGGAGGGGATTAGCTAAAGGTCTGCACACCTATAGAGTTAGATTATGACCAGATAACCTTTACTGTCAACTGGTTAGGCAAAAAGATTAAACTCCAAGCTATGACTTCAGTAGGAGAATGACATCTGATCTCTGAACACACCTTGAATCAGATACTGCATTACCCTCACCCTAATCAAGTAGATGAAGTATATATGGTCAGGTTGAAGGCAATACACAATGACCACAATCAGAAGCTTGCTGGGCTGCTAGAGAAATTCAAGGACATATTTGAAGAACCTAAGGAATTACCACCTAGTAGGGGAGTAGAACACCAAATACTACTCAAACCAGGGAGTGTTCCTAAGCACAGATACCCTTATAGGGTATCTCATGATCAGAAGGAGGAGATTGAAAAAATTTTAAAGGGCTTATTGGACAGTGGCCAGATACAGTACAGTAGCAGTCCATTTGCATCCTCTGTCTTACTAGTGAAGAAAAAAGATGGGACTTGGAGGATGTGTGTGGATTACAGATATTTAAATAGGCTTACAGTCAACATGATTATCCTATACCTATCATTGATGAACACTTGGATGAATTGCGTGGGGCAAAACACTTTTCCAAGATTGATCTCAGATCAGGAGATTTTCAAATCCTGATGAGGCCTGAACACAGGTATCTTACTGCTTTTAGTACCCATAATGGGCTTTATGAGTTTCTGGTCATGCCTTTTGGCTTGTGCAATGCTCCTGCCACATTCCAATCTCTTGTGAATCAGGTTTTCAGATCATCTCTCAGAAAATCTATCCTAGTGTTTTTTGATGATATTTTGGTATATAGTCCTACCTGGGCAGACCATTTGAATCACCTAAGGTCAGTACTAACAATTCTCAGACAACATAAGCTATATGCTAAGTTGATCAAGTGCCACTTTGGGCAAGAGCAGATAGAGTATTTGGGGCACATCATCAGTGCTGATGGTGTAGCTACTAACCCAGCCAAAATAGAAGCTATGACAAGCTGGCCAGTCCCAAAGACCCTCAAGCAGCTCAGAGGATTTTTGGGCCTCACTGGATACTACAGGAAGTTTGTGAGGGGATATGGCCTCCTCAGCAAACCCCTCACTTCCCTTCTCAAAAAAGGTGCATTTCAGTAGATAGATGAAGCTACCAAGGCCTTTGAATCACTCAAGGCAGCAATGGTAAGCACCCATGTCCTGGCCCTGCCTGACTTCTCTCTACCATTTATCTTGGAGACTGATGCTAGTGGGAAAGGGTTGGGGGCAGTTCTAATGCAAAGGGACAGGCCTATCTCATTCATGAGTAAATCATTGTGTCCTAGGAACCAGTCTCTCTCAATATATGAGAGAGAATTCATAGCAGTCTTAATGGCAGTCCATAAGTGGGGACATTATCTACAGGGTCATAAATTCATAGTGAGGACAGATCAACAAGACCTCAAACATTTATTGGATCAGAAGATTGTGACACTAATCCAGTAGAGGTGGATTCCTAAACTGCTAGGGCTCAACTATGAAATTCAGTATAAGAAAGGCACTCAGAACAATGTAGCAGATGCACTGTCCAGGAGGCCAACCAATTATGAGGACTGCTATTTACTCACTACAGCAGTTCCCTTATGGGTGCAACAAGTTGTGAAGAGTTATAAGGCTGACAAATGGGTGGCTACCCTGATAAACTCTAAACTAATAGATAAAAAGGCTCACCCAGACTATGAGTTTCAAGGTGACATGCTGAAATATAAGGGGAGAACCATGGTGGGAAGCAGTAATGACACCAGGCAGCAGCTTATTCAGGAAATGCACAATACCTCCTATGGGGGACACTCAGGGATATATGGCACTTATGTTAAGCTGAAGAGGCTTTTCTATTGGCCACATATGAAAAGGGAGGTCATTCACTGGGTTAACAACTGTAACACTTGTAGTGTTAGTAAACCTACAGTGGGGCCCTACCCAGGTCTGTTACAACCTCTACAAGTTCCTAATCAAGCCTGAACACACATCACCATGGATTTCATTGAGGGGCTATCAATGTCATTTAAGAAGAATGTCATTCTGGTTGAAGTTGACAGACTCACAAAATATGGTCATTTCATCCCCATCTCACACCCCTATAATGCCCAGTCTATTGCTAAGGTCTTCTTAGACACTGTATACAAGCTCCATGGCCAACCATTTAGCATAGTCACTGACAGGGATAGGTTTTTACAAGCTTGTTCTGGAGGGAATTATTCAGGCTAATGGGGACTTCTCTAGACATGACCTCTACCTACCACCCCCAATCAGATGGCCAAAGAGAAAGGGTGAACTAGTGCTTGGAGACCTATCTAAGGTGTATGGTACAGCACTACCCTAAACAGTGGTCCAGGTGATACCCTTGGCTGAGTTTTGGTATAATACCAACTATCACTCAAGTCTGAAGGCCACCCTATTTCAGGCCCTCTATGGGTACCCACCCCCTCATCACTCTCTCAATCCCTATTTCCCTACATCTAATATGGAGGTTAAGGATTTGTTAAAAGAGAGACAAGACTTCCTGACTAAGCTAAAAGCAAATCTTCACGCGGCTCAAAACCGTATGAAAGTGTACGCAGACAAGGGCCGAATTGAAAGGGAATTTCAAGAAGGGTGCATGGTGTACCTCAAGCTCCAGCCTTACCGACAACAATCGGTTGCCCTTAGGAAGGAGACTAAGCTTACAGCGAGGTACTATGGCCCCTACCAGATCACAGAACGAGTAGGAAAGGTGGCTTACAGGCTTGCATTGCCTGCGGGATCGCGGATTCACCTTGTATTCCATTTCTCTTTACTGAAAAAGGTGCTGAGCAGCACGATAACCCCCATAACTTCTCTTCCACCACAGGATGATGAAGGGGCTTTTCTCATCTCCCCTCTGAGGGTGTTAGCCCAGAGGTGGTTCGGCCGGGAAATCCCAACAGCACTCAAAGTCTGGTACTTTGGAAGGAACAAGAAGGTAGTTGGAGTTCTTGGGAGGATTATTTGGTGATAGCTCAATTGATGGGTGGAGTTGATCCTTGTGGACAATGATCTAAAAATGGCGGCGGTAATGTAGTGAACAAGGAGGATTCCGGTGAGATCTGGAGGCCGAAGGCTACGATTGGAGATGAAAGGGAAAAATGCAATCTTGAAAAAGGGGGAGACTCAAATAATTCTAAATCTAATTCAACGGAAGAGGGTTCGATTTTGAATGACGGGTCGGAGGTGGCGGACGCGGGTTAGGAGAGTTGGGCCTGCATATATATTTATAAGTTGTTTTAGTTTTCCTTTAAGAGGCCTAGTTGTTTGGCCCAGTCTTAGTTGCTGTTTTATGTTAATGAGAAAAGCATATTCTAGATGCTTTTAGGGTTATGGTACTATGATGTATTAGCTATAAATAGTGGGATCTTGCATTATGAAATGTAAGCAATGAAATAGTTCTATTTTCTACCTCTCGTTTCTCTGTATCTCCCTCACTCTTCTTCTAAACATTCCTCTATTTCTTGTTACCAAAGTCATGTCTTTGTTACATTAAATCCATACTACTACTCGAATATTTCCAGATATACACTATTATTAAATACAGAAAATATAAAATTATATCTGTCCACAACAAATTGGTATTTAGAGCTTGGTTTTTGATCATATCTTTGTGAAATAAAAAATCTCATCAAGTTTTTGGCGTCGTTGCCGAGGAACTTAATTTGTTTATTTGAGTATATGCAATATCATTTCAAGAATTACTTTGCTAGATTAAACGTGTTATTTTTTTTAAGTTCCAAACTCACTTTGTGTTTTTGCCAGGTGGTGTATGCGTACTAGAGCACGTGGTGACCCGTTGCTCGAGTTAGATACCAAGATCGAAGCCACGAGTCGTCATAATAACGCTCAAAGAAGAAGGCATAGAATGGCCGACAATCCACCTCCACCACCTCCCATCCAAGACCCGTTGATCCTCCAAATGCAAAGACAACTCGAAGAGATGAGAGGCCAACTACGGGCCCAAGAGGAAGCTAGGGCTCGAGTCGAAGAAGTCCCAATCCGGAACTTATTCTAACCAACACTCAATGAAGGAGTTGTCAATGGGCCAGCTATACAAGCCAACAACTTTGAATTGAAGCCGGCATTGATGGCTATGGTGTCCCAAAACCAATTCGGTGGTACGGCTTTTGAGGATCCACACGAACATGTAAACCAATTCTTGGAGATCTCCCGAACGGTTAAGATTAATGGGGTACCCGAGGATGCCATCCACTTGAAGTTGTTTTATTTTTCACTGAGGGATAAGGCACGAACGTGGTGGTTGAACCAACCACCCGGTTCATTCTCATCATGGAACGACATGCTCTCTAAATTCCTTCAAAAGTTCTTCCCTCATGGGAAGACACTAAAGCTAAAGGGAGAGATAACTCAGTTCAAGCAGAGGGATGAAGAGTCTTTTTGTGAAGCTTGGGAAAGGTTTCGGGAGATGCTTTGGAAGTGTCCCGGCCACGGCTTTGGCACGGATCATCAAGTTTGCGTATTCTATGGTGGGTGTAAATCCAATGTGAGGAGTATTCTTGATGCATCGGCTAGAGGATTGTTACTAAATTGAGGTCCCGAGGAGGCTATCACAATCATCGAGAAAATGGCTTCCAACGCCTATCAATAGCCAGAGGACCGGGAGAACATACAAATCTTGGAAAAAGTGGATACTACAAACAATGACGCCATAGCTCTTTTAGCCACTCAAATATCAACCATGAATGCCAAGATAGAGGCTATGGCATCTCTGAGGGTGGAGTCATCAACCATGCCTAACTTGGAAGAAGCAAGCTTCATTGGTCAAGGAGGTTATGGGGGTTATCAAAGGCCTTTCAACCAAAACTTCAAGCCGCATTTTGGAGGATTACAAGGACAAGGTGGTAACCAATACCATCCAAGGCCACCCCATCTGAATCTATCTTACTCCAACCTAAACAATCAGATCCAACCACCTCCTGGATTTTCTGTCACCAATGGAGTCATAGATGAAGAAAAGAAATCCAAAATGGATGAGCTCCTTATGGCTTTCATGAACAAGACTGACAAGTATATGGGGGAGTCTCAAGCACGTTTTGAGAAGATAGAAAACAATCAAGCTGCTGTGAATACTCAATTGAAGATGTTGGAAAAATAGATGGGGCAACTTGCCTCGGCTTTGGGAGGACAACACCATCCAGGACAATTCCCCTCAAACACCACCATTAACCCCAAAGAGAATTGCAAGGCCATAACTCTTCGAAGTGGTACATCATATAAAGAGCCTGCTATGCCGGATCAAGAGAATGAAACTTTGGGTGAGGATGAACTAAGAGAAGAAAAAAAAGGGGATAATGAAGGCAAGAAGGAAGATGCCCCAAGGGAGGACAAAGGAGTTTCTAAGGGACAAACAGAAGTCGAGCCAAGGATGAATGTGCCCTACCCTCAAAGGCTCCGGAAAAGTAAGCCTGAGGAATAATTTTCCAAATTCTTGGACATCTTCAGAAGAGTGCAAATAAATATACCCCTTGTGGAAGCTTTGCAGCAAATGCCTACATATGCTAAGTTCCTTAAAGAAGTTATCACGAAAAAGAGGAGGTTGGGCAATTATGAAATCGTGAACTTAATGAAAAATTGTAGTGCATTGATTCAACAAAAATTGCCCACCAAAATGAAGGACCCCGGAAGCTTTAATATCACTGTGACTATTGGAGATAGCCAAGAGAGGAAGACCCTTTGTGATTTGGGTGCTAGTATAAATCTCATGCTGTTGTCATTCTTTTTTAGGTTAAATGTTGGAAAGATAAAACCTACTTTAATTTATTTGCAAATGACGGATAGGTCGTAAACCTACCCAAAAGGTGTCGTGGAAGACGTTCTTGTCAAGGTGAACGACTTTATATTCCCCATGGATTTTGTTGTCTTAGATATAGAAGAGGATAAGAACGTGCCACTCATCTTGGGAAGGCCGTTCTTGGCGACGGGAAAGGCACTCATTGATGTGTCAAAAGGGGAGCTTACACTCCGTTTGAATGATGAAAGTAGCACATTTTCAATATATAATGCAATGAAGTTTCATGATGATGATGAGGAGTATATGAGAGTGGAGGAGTGCAAAGTGATAGCGATTGTAGAAGAATGTGTTGAAGAGACAATGATGGAGCACTACACCTCTCAAGATCCCTTGAAAACCATTTTGTTTGCATCTCTTCACTCTTCCTCCTCTTTTGATGCTTTTGATGATAACACCGATATTGTGGATTGTGTGTTTGCTCTTGATTCCCTACAGAAAATCCCAAGGAGAGAAAATCGTTTCTTACCATTGAGGGATAGAAAAGATGAAGCATTGAAGAAGAAAAGAGGTGAAGAAAAAGACAAGAAGGAAAAATTGAAGCCACTCCCGGGCCACTTGAGGTATGCATACTTGGGTCCGAATGAAACATATCTCGTAATTGTATCGGCCTATTTATCTTCTTGTGAGCTTGATAAGTTACTAAGAGTCTTAAGAGAGCATAAATCCGTGTTAGGTTGGTCCATTAGAGATTTGAAGGGGATTAGCCCCACGGTTTGCATGCATAGGATATTGTTAGAAGATGAGTACAAACCCCGTGTCCAACCACAACGTAGATTGAACCCCATAATGCAAGAAGTAGTTAGGAAGGAAGTTCTTAAATGGCTTGATACGGGTATAGTCTATGCTATTTCCGATAGCAAGTGGGTGAGTCCCATCCAAGTCGTGGCTAAGAAAGGAGGTGTGACCATAGTAAAGGATGAAAGTAATGAATTGATAGCTACTAGGGTTGTGAATGGATGGCATGTGTGTATTGATTATCGTGCATTGAATGCGGCCACTAGAAAGGACCATTTTCCATTACCTTTTATTGATCAAATGCTTGATAGGTTAGCCGGATATGAATTCTATTATTTTCTTGATGGTTATTCCAGATATAACAAAATTTTGATTGCACCCGAGGATCAACATAAATCCACTTTTACATGCCCTTATGAAATTTTTGCTTTTAGAAGAATGTCATTCGAATTGTGTAATGCTCCGGCTACTTTCCAAAGATGTATGATGTTAATTTTTCATGATTTGATTGAAAAGATAACGGAGGTCTTCATGGATGATTTCTCGGTTTTTGGAAACTCTTTCCATAATTGCTTGGACAACTTAACCCGAGTTTTACAGCGTTTTGAGGAGATTAACCTCGTCTTAAACTGGGAGAAATGCCATTTTATGGTAAGAGACGGAGTAGTCCTTGGCCACAAAGTATCCGCTGCAGGCTTGGAGGTGGATCAAGCCAAAATAGTAGCCATTGAGAAGCTTCCACCCCCCACAAATGAAAAGGGTGTCTGAAATTTCCTTAGCCATGTCGGGTTCTATCGGCGTTTTATAAAAGATTTTTCAAATATTTCTAAACCTTTGTGTAAATTGCTTGAAAAATCTAATGACTTTCTTTTTATGACGAATATGTGCAGGCGTTTGAGACGCTGAAAAAGGCCCTAATGACGGCCCCGGTACTTATTGCCCCGGATTGGAGTGAACCATTTGAGCTTATGTGTGATACGAGCGAGGTAGCCATGGGAGCCGTTTTAGGACAAAGGAGAGAGAAGTTGTTCCGGGTGATCTACTATGGAAGAAAAACTTTGGACACGGCACAAATCAATTACACAACCACGGAAAGGGAGTTGTTGGCGGTCGTATACGCTTTTGATAAGTTTCGGCCCTACCTTATTAGGGCCCGAATGATTGTCCACACAGATCACGCCGCGTTGAGGCATCTTTTTGTCAAGAAGGATGCCAAGCCCTGACTTATAAGGTGTATCCTTCTCCTACAAGAATTTGATGTGGAAATTAGAGATCGAAAAGGGTGCTAGAATGCGGTGGCCGACCACCTATCCCGTTTGGAGCATACTAAGGAGGATCAAAATGATAAAAGAGAGATCGATGATTGCTTTTCGGATGAAAGAATCCTAGTTGTGGGGACAATGAAGGTACCATGGTTCGCGGATATAGTAAACTACTTGGTGGCGGGTGTTGCACCTAAAGAATTAGAAGAGTATCAAAAGAAGAAATTCTTCCATGACTTGAGATTCTTTGTGTGAGATGAGCCATTTTTGTTTAGGCGTTGTGCGGATCTTGTTTTAAGAAGGTGTGTACCTGAAGAGGAATGGAGGCCAATTCTAGAAGCATGCCACGCGGGGTTAAGTGGAGGACATTTTGGGGCCAATCGAACCAAAGTGAGTTTTATTGGCCTAGAATTTTCAAGGATGCAAGAGAGTTCATTAAGAGTTGTGATAAGTGTCAACGGATGGGATCTATCTCTAAGAAAGACGAAATGCTTATGAAGAATATCATTGAAGTTGAGCTTTTTGATGTTTGGGGGATAGACTTCATGGGACCTTTTGTTATCTCGGAAGAAAACTTATACATCTTGTTAGCCATGGATTTTGTGTCTAGATGGATTGAAGCTATTCTGACCAAGACAAGTGATGCAAAAGTTGTCCTCAAGTTTCTCAAAAAGAACATCTTGACAAGGTTTAGAGCCCCTAGGGCCATAGTAAGTGATGGTGGCTCACATTTTTGTAACAAATGGATGGGAGCATTACTTGCTAGGCATGGAGTCAAGCACAAGGTGACAACGCCTTACCACCCTCAAGCTAATGGTCAAGCCGAGTTGGCCAATCGTGAAGTTAAGTAGATTCTTCAAAAGGTAGTTCGAACAAATGGGAAGGATTGGTCTTCATTGTTGGATGAAGCACTATGGGATTATTGCACGGCCTACAAGACCCTGATTGGAATGTCTCCTTATCAACTTGTGTTTGGAAAGTCTTGTTATTTGCCCATTGAGCTTTCCCATAAGGTTTTTTGGGCCACAAAGAAGTTGAACCTCGATCCCGTGTCATCCATGGGAGAACAAATTTTCAAATTGAATGAGATAGAGGAGTTTCGGATGGAAGCTTTTGAAAATTCGGCTACTTACAAGATGAGGGCAAAAGTTTACCATGACAAGCTTTTGAGATAAAAAGATCTTGCACCGGGAGATGAAGTTCTTTTGTTCAATTCTCGATTCAAGCTATTTCCGGGAAAATTTAAGACTAAATGGAGTGGCCCGTTTACCATAGCACGGATTTTTGACGGAGGGGTAATTGAGCTCAAAGGCAAGGATAGGAGCTTGTTCGTGGTGAATGGGCACCGGGTCAAAAAGTTCTACAAACCCGAAAAAAAAAGGAGAGGTGTTTGTTTGCTACCTCAACGACGCCTAAATTCTATGGTACTCCGTCGAGCTAGCGACGTTAAACTTAGCGTGTGTTGGGAGGCACCCCAATACTTTTTATTTATTTATTTATTTATTTACTTATTTGATTTTTGTTTCTTTTTGCTTCTTGTTGTTATCTTTCGTTCGTTGTAAGTTGTAGTTGTGGTTTTGTTGTGTTCTTTTGTAGTGTTGTTTTCTTGGTTTTGGTGTTATAAAACAGGGGAATTCCATCCGTAAATGGCTAAGTATGAGCATAGGAACGGTACATGAGAGAGTGAAGTGTCGACGAAGGCCGGAACGAGCCAAAATGCTGAGAGGACCTGCAATGCGGCCCGACCCGGAGGCGCGACCGGGCAGCCTTGCGTCCGCGGCCGAAAAACGGCCGCCTGCAACGCAACCCGACCCGACGGCCCCCAGCCCAGGTGGTGGTGGCTAGGCGCGACCCGACCCGGCACTCGTGCGGCCCGGGTCGCGCGACCGGGCTGGGCGAGCTTAAGTTCTCTTCCTCCCTTCTCACTTCATTTCACACACCTTTCACCCACCTCTCCACACTCACATACTTGTGCACTTTCTTTAGTGATTCTCCACCCCATTTCAAGTTCCAATCATCTTCAAGGTATGATTCTACATCCCATCCTCTTTTTCTTCTCCATAGAAGCAACTCATAGCTCTTCAAGCTTTAAAATGGGGATTTTCATGGTGAATTCATGTTAAATGGTTTATTTTTAGTTCTTTTGCATCCATTGTGCATTTCTTACCTTATGAACCTTGGGTGTGCTTTCAATTTGTTTAATTATAGAGGATTTGTTGAGAATTATCATTTTTGTCTAAATCTAGGGTTCTAAGGTCAAAATTTGGGGAAAATCTTGTAGATGAAAAATTCTTGCCAAATTATCTTCGATCTATGCAATTCCATGCTTCTTTAGTATCTCTATGTGATTTTTATGGAAGGAAGGGTATGTTGTGGGATTTGTGTAGTTATCTTGGAGACATGTTCTTAACTTAGGCAAAAATTTCTTGTTTCATTCTACTTGATTTAGCATATTTTGCTTGTATGGAATTTTTATGATAATAATAAGCAAGGTTAAGCTATGTCATGGGGATTATGTGGTGCTTGTAGTGTGTTGGGATTGATCATGAATATGCTTGTATTATTGCCTCATTTATGGATATTTTTCTTTATTAAGCCAACCCCTTGCTTTGTTTTTGTGCTTACATGGACATTCCGTGGAATCTTTCAAGAAACATTGTTTTTGGCATATTTGTGTAAAGGTATTTTTGCAAAGGGCTTGAAATTCAAACATTGATCGCTATTTTATTGAAATACCCGTGCAAAATATCATCATTTGTCTCTTGCTTTTGTATAAAATTTTGATGCCCTTTTTATTTTGTTTAAGGTACTTAAGCCGAAGCCCCTCCCGCAAGAATAGTGCAAACTCGAAGAGGAAGACAAGTGGGAGGAGCCCGAAGATGGCTCATAGACGAAGAAGAGTTCCAAGAAGAGGAGGTGCTAGACTTATCAGAAGAAGAGGAACAAGAAGACGACGAAGAACTCAAAGATGAGGAGGAAGAGGAACAAGAGGATGAGGAGCCCAATAACAATCGTGCCCTCTTGCCCCCTCTCAATATGAGGACTAATGACACCGCTATGGTGAACGTCTACTTGGAGGATTATGAGCATAGGAAGAAGTGGTTGAAGTTAGCTAGGGGCTTTCAAGTTGCCGCTACTCGGTTTTTGAATGCCAACACAACGAAAAAGTTGGGGATTCATGAGAGTGTGATGGGACTCCTGCGATGCATTGGGTGGACGCATGTCCTGGGAGAAAACGATTGAAAGACTTATCCCATGCTAGTTCGTGAGTTCCTCTCAACACTGAAGGTGAAACACACTCCATCCAGAGGGCCTATTTCTTGCACATTCCGACTTGGAAATCAAGACTGGAGGTTCAATGTGGATCGTCTCAATGAGATGTTTCAAACTCCAACCAATGGGACCTTCCACCCTCACCCGTCTTTCCGCTTTAATGATTTCCATGACCGTGTTGTGGAGGCGAACCTAAATATGCTACAGTATGACTCCAGCAAAAGCAAGGCCTCTCATCTACCTAACCCTATTTTTCGGTACATGCAGAAGCTCCTCTCCTCCATTGTGCTAGCACGCCATGAAAATAGTGGCCTCAGGACACAAGAGCTATACATGTTATGGTGCATGCTTAATGCTATCCCGGTGAATTTTGCCGCTCACTTCCTAGTTCAATGTCAAAGACAAACAACTTCTAGGATGGGTACTATTTGTGTTGGAGGCTTGATTACCCCGATTGCAGCCATGTTGGACATCGACTTGTCCAACTATCAATGTGTGCCCGGCCCTCGAGCTCTCAACATGGAGCATCTACGAAATGCAAAGTATGTAAACTCCGCATCCACCCCATGCGACTTCCTATTGACGAACAAGCGTCAGTTCCCGCTTCCAAACCCGGATTTGACCAATATATCTACTTTTGATGAGAAAGAGAATTGGATGATGGATACACTGGCTCATCTTGCCTTGATGACCACGGCTGGAGGCACACCACGTAGGACACCTAGGGCAGATGATGCTGGAGGTTCCACATCACAAGGTCAGCCGAGGGAAAGCCGAAGAAATAAGGAGGATGTCTAAGACGACCACTTCAGCACTTTGGAGAATCTGATGAATGACATGGCAGCTAATATGGGGAATATACGGGTGGACATGAATTCCCGCTTTGGAGATATGCGTTCTGAGATTAATACTCATTTGACAGGGATGCAGAAGAGCTTTGATGCTCGATTCATGGGCTTGGAAGAGGAGATTGGGACCCGCTTCACGGGTATCAGTGCTGAGATTCAGGGCCTACAGGGAAGCTTCAATACCTTCCAGTCGAGCATGAAGAATATGATGGGCCAGTGGATTGGACAGGGAACACCTCATCAGTGACCACCACAGATGCCACCATATCAGCACTACCCTCCATACCCCTATCCTCCGTACCCGTATTCGGCATATCAGCCACCACCGGACTCCACCCCACGCCACCCTCCTACTGAGGATTGAAAGAGTCTGCTCCTCGATTTCAGTCCCACTATCTTTTCCACTCAAACTTGTCCTTTCCTTGGAATAGAACAAGTTTGGGGGAAGGGGTATTAAGTGGTGACCGGTAATCTCCCTTTATCTGCTTTTCCTTTGAACTTTTTATATTTAGGATGACTGTTATTAGGATTTGGTATTTGGATTTAGCACTTTATGTTGGTTTGTACGGATTTATTTGATCTCTAGGATCGTTTCTATCTTAATATTTGGGTCTGTAATAATAAAAGCTTGGATTAGGCTTTAATCGGGTGTGATGACTTTCTTTGCTTGAGCTTGTGTTTGTTTTGAATGATTTGGTGAAGGAAACAGGGAATGATGGACATAGGGAATCATGCCACGCCTATGATAAATTATTTTTATGCGAAAATGTTGAAAAATGCATGCATGAAATAGAGTGATGAGCCGAAGTATCATTCGAGTCAAAATTGTGGAAATTTGGCTTGATTTCTAGCTACTTGTGAGATTTGGGCCTATTTTGTTCTTTCATGTGTGATTCATCAATGATATTTGCATCTCTAGAACTTGCTTCATAACTTTCATGTATTCTATATGTGCTTAGAACTTGAAGATGACCTAAGGCGGTTTTTGTCAAAAAATTTTGAGCCTTATTTATTCATTCATTTGAAATTTATCCTTGTTAGCCCCGTTGAGCCTTTGGTGATTGATTTTTATTGAATAGTCAGGGGTAGGGGGAATTTAAGGAATGAAAGAATTGTCATATCAAAAACCGTGGGTAGCAAAAGTCGGATATATAAAAAGAAAAAATGCGGAACATGTTTAAGCCTTGGATTGTGAAGCTCAAGGTCCCCCTTGAAATGAAAAAATGGGAATCATTAGAGTCGTGATGTATAATTAAATTAAATATAAAAAAAGAATGAATCTGATGCCGACTCTAGTCCCTTGTGCAAGAACGTGTGAACAAATGTCTTAGGGGGATTAAATTAGAAGAAAAAGAAGAGGCTAAGGATCATTCGTCTTTTGCTTAAGCTTGCTCATTTTTGTGTGATATGGGTAGAAGAAAACTTTTAGTTTTACTAGGCTTGAAATGCTAGTAGGATGTGGGAAAGGACTTGGAGTCACTCTTGCCTAAAAATTCCCTACCCAACCAAAAAGCCGAACGCTACAACCCTAAAGACCTATGTGATTCTTATTTAGAGCACATTGGTGAATCATGTTGAGTTATTTTGCAAGCTTACGGTGGTATGCTTCTATTACTTGATGTTGAGTGAAACTGTGCCTCTTATTTCCATGTGTGAAGGTCATTATGATATGAATTGCCTTTCAAAGATAGTGGTCAATTTTTCTCATGATTTCACTCTTGTGATATGAATCTTTTACCTCGTTCTTTGCATGAGGATTGTTGATCGAAAAGCTGAGGCATTAGTGGCTATGTTTTCCCCTTTTTGTCTTAGCTTTCTCTTGTTCTTTCCAAATGCTTGTTTGAGGACAAACAAGAGTTCAAGTTTGGAGGAGTTGACATGCTTGCATTTTAGTCCTAATCCGAGCATTGTTTAGTATCTTTTTATCGCATATTAGTTCATTTAGTCATCGTTTAGAGTAATATTAGTTTGTTGTCATAATAAGTGTTGCTAACACGGTTGAATTTAGAAAACAGGGTTAAAATGAGCAATCCAAAGCCCAAGGATCGAAGCGCATATCGAAAGGAACCGGGAAACCGAACCGGACAAGTGAAAGAGCACAAAGACCGAGTCGGAGCCGGGACACCGGGCACGGCCTGCAACGCGGTGCGACCGGCGCCATAGGCCTTGACCCATGGCCCGGTGTCCGCGGCCTCTTTTTGGGCGCCTGCAATGCGGCGCGACCCAGACTCCCAGCCCCAGCGCGAGCCGCAAGGACGCGACCGGCCCTGTGTCGCGCCTCTGTGTCACGTTTTCAGGATTTTTTCGGATTTTGCTCTATTTTCACCCCAATTTTCCCCACTTTGTATATAAACCTTCCTTAGTTCGAATTTAGGACACACAACCTCATTTTTTGCCATTTTTAGAGAGAGAAATAGTTTGTATGCTTTGGAGCTTGGGATATTGAAGAATCAAGAAGTTCCTTGAAGATTTATATACAAGTTTTTTGGGTTTTTTCTCTTCCTCTTTTATGTTTCTCTTATTTGTGGTTTATTTCTCTATTTTGGTTATGAGTAGCTAAATTTCTAGGCACCTAGGGTTTTGAAACTTGGTTTTGGATATGTGAATCAAATATGGGTTTGTGCTTGATTTTCCAACTTCTCATAAATCATGATTTGATTGCTTCTATTCTTTGATTGGCCATCTTAGGATAGAATATGGTGTATGATTGAGTTTGAGAGAATCAATTGTGCATGGGTAAATGATTCATGGTTTCGATTTTGCATTAGATCGATAGATTAATGTTTAATTGAAGTTTGTTGATTGATTGTGCTTGATTAGATTAAATTGCAATTTAGCCATAGAGATAAGAGAATTGGGTTTAATCAAAAGGTCTTAGTTGCTCGAGAGAGGGCTTCGATTGAATTTGGTATCAATTGTTGTTTGGGAAATTTAAGCATGAACCCCGTATTTGATGGTTTTATCCTAGCCAATGATCAATTTCCCTAGAGCCAATTTCTTTTGAGTGAATTTTACTTAATTTCCATTCCATTCCATTTCTTGTGTGTTGCTAATTTTGTTAGAACTTTGCTAAATTCTAGTAATATAGTTAGAATCCAATCCAATCTCCGAATGATTTAACTAGTAAAAGTGTTTGATGTGATGGTACTTGTATTCTCACTTGTGCAATTAGTTCCCAGTGTTTGACCCGGTCTATTATGTTATACCTATCCACTTGTATAATGAGATTGGTATTTAGAGCTTGGTTTTTGATCATATCTTTGTGAAACAAAAAATCTCATCAGGTGGCAATGGCGGATTAAGCACAGCGACGGTGGATTTTCAGGAGTGGCGGTAGCCGTAGCGATTGGAGTGGATGTTGATTTAGGAGAGGGGTTTACTGTTGGTGCTGGTGTTGAGGCAGATGATGGAGAGCCTTGAGACATCTCCATCATTTGTATCAGCATCATCATCATGGCGTGATATGGATTTTGATCCGCCATTGATGAAGATGGCAAAGTTGAAAGAGAACACAAATTTTTGTGAAGAAGCAGGAAAGATGAACCGCTAGAGAGAGAGAGAGAGAATCTGATTTGAAAAGAGAGACAAAAGTTCCTCTTTTTTTAAATAATGAAAACGATATCTCTTACTCTCTCTCTTATCATATCACAAGATATGCGGATAAATATATCGACTTATCAAACAAAAATTTATTTATTAATTTTTAATAATAAATAAATAAAATAGATTCTGAAAAATAAAATAAATGGGGACGAATTATGATTGAATGAATTCTCGTGAATTTATTCACAATAGAGAATCATAGCATTGTACCATAGTTTTATTCGGTCATAATCAAAATATGTGTCCCGATGTTAAAGAGCATAACATTGACTTTAACATCTGGATGTCAAACATTGACTAATAGACACACATTCCAAGAGACTTCCTTAGAGAAGAAAATTCTCAAAATCTAAAGGTTTAGTAAAAATATCTGCAATTTGATTTTCAGTAGAAGTATATTCCAACTTAATGATATCACATTCTACAAGATCTCGGATAAAGTGATGTCGAATATCAATATGTTTGGTGCGTGAATGTTGAACTGGGTTCTTCAAAATTTCAAAAGCACTAACATTGTCAAACAACAATGTTAATGAGAGATTTGACAACCCATAATCAAGAACCATTTGATTTAGCCACAACAATTGAGCACAACAACTAGCGGTATCCTCGCCGGCATACGACAAAGACAGCAGATGTTTTATCCAGGATTGTAGCAGATTCCACGGAATGGATGGATGGATCCAAACCCTAGCCTCTCAAAGATGTCAAACCTCAAACACGATGTAGTCGAGACCCTCGATCAATTGGAAACACGAACTTGGATTGGGTGATGACACCACAAACGGGGATGCGAATCCATTTGATAAGTCGATTGAATCTCACGCTGTGTTGTGAAACTCGAATAACTCTCTCAGAGAGAAAAGTGAATAACTCACGTTAAATTTAATGATATCAAAGTTATTCTCAAAAATAAGAGATTACAAGCCTTATATAGTTGGTCCAAAATAAACTAAGACCTAATTAATTACCCCACTTGAATTAGGAAATAAAACATAAGAATCGCGCAATTCCGGACACGCTCCAGATGGGCGCGACACAGGGTCAATCGCGCCTCCACTCGCACTGTAGGTCGCGCCGGTCTCATTCCGTGTAGCGTCTATGGCGCGACCGGCTTCACTCACGCCTCAGGTCGCGCTGTAGAACGCGCCGGTCTCATCGCCTGAAGCGTTGGTGGCGCGGCCGGTTCCACTCGCGTGTTCACCCGCGCTGTAGCTCGCGTCAAGCGGTGCGACCAGGTGCTCGCGTCCTGGCTCGTGCTGTAGTCCATGCCCGTAGCTTGAGATCACTATTTTCCACTTGGGCTCGGGTTCTTCTCCTTCTACGGGTCGTTTAGCCAACTATTGGTTCCAGATCTCTCGCATGAATGCATTGAGGCTTTCCTTGAACCTCTTAGCTCTTGCTCATGTTACCTGTCCTTCTGGCACCTTGATTGGATCGGACATCTCCTCAGCTCGGGTCATATCATCCCCCTCCTCTTGAAAAGGATTTGTCCTCAAATCCAGTTCGTCACCTACATCAAAAGGACTTAAATCAGCAACATTAAATAAAGTACTCACTTTGTACTCACTTGGCAAGTCCAACTTGTATGCATTGTCACTGATGCGCTCCACAACTTGAAATGGTCCATCGCCTCTAGGAAGCAACTTAGAACGCCTCTGAACTGAAAACCGCTCTTTACGCATATGTAGCCAAACCCATTCACCGGGCTCAAACACAACCTTCCGTCGCCCCTTGTTGGCTTTGTTGGCATACTACTCGGTTCGCCTCTCTATGTTTGCTCTAGCCTTCTCATGTATCTGTTTAACAAAATCATCTCTCTTTTCCCCTTCAAGGTTAGTATGTTCATGAACAAGTAAAGGAATCAAATCCAACGGAGTTAAAGGGTTAAATCCATATGCAACTTCAAATGGAGAAAACTGAGATGCAGAATGCACAGACCTATTATATGCAAATTCAACATGTGGCAAACATTCCTCCCAAGTTTTGATGTTCTTTTTAATTCTTGCCCTTAACAATGTAGATAAAGTCCTATTTGCTACTTCCGTCTGACCATCAGTCTGTGGGTGACAAGTAGTAGAAAACAAAAGCTTCGTACCTAACTTACACCACAAAGTCTTCCAGAAATAACTTAAGAACTTAACATCTCTATCAGAAATAATAGTCTTGGGCATGCCATGTAAACGCACAACTTCTTTAAAGAACAAATCAGCAATGTAGGATGCATCATTTGTTTTAGAGCATGCTATGAAATGTGCCATCTTGGAAAATCTATCCACAACCACAAAAATAGAATCATGACCACGTTTACTCCTAGGCAATCCTAATACAAAATCCATAGATATATCTATCCAAGATGATGTAGGAATAGGCAAAGGCATGTATAAACCATGTGGTTGGACTCGAGAATTGGCTTGTCTACATGTAACACACTTAGCACACACACGTTCCACATCACGTTTCATATGAGGCTAAAAGAAATGCTCCCTCAATGCAGCTAGAGTCTTTGCTACCCCAAAATGCCCCATCCACCACCATGTGACTCCAACAATAAAAGCTCACGCATGGAACAATTAGGCACACACAACCTGTTTTCTCTAAACAAATATCCATCATGCCTATAAAATTTCCCATCTCCAGATTCTTCACATGCAACATATATATCCTTAAAATCACCATCCTCACTGTACATACTCTTAATATGCTCAAAACCAAGTAACTTAGCATCTAAGGTGGAAAGTAAAACGTACATCCTTGATAGTGCATCAGCTACTACATTCTCTTTCCCTTGCTTATACTTGATGACGTATGGAAACGTCTCTACAAACTCCATCCAGGGGGCATGTCTTTTGTTCAACTTGTGTTGCCCCTTCAAATGCTTCAACGACTCATGATCGGTGTGGATCACAAATTCCTTAGGCCACAAATAGTGTTGCCACGTCTGCAATGCCCGAACTAGTGCATACAACTCCTTATTATATGTCGGGTATTTTGCAGTGGCGCCGCCAAGCTTCTCACTGAAGTAGGCAATGGGCCGTTTCTCTTGCATCAATACTGCACCAATTCCAACACCAGAAGCATCACATTCTATCTCAAAAGTTTTAGAAAAGCTTGGAAGAGATAGTACCGGTGGATGTGTCAATTTCTCCTTGAGCTTTTGAAACGCTTTCTCTTGTGCTTCTCCCCAATGAAATTCTACAGTCTTCTTGATCACCTCGGTCATGGGTGCTGCGATACTACTGAAGTGTGGAACAAAACGCCGATAGAAGCTCGCAAGTCCATGGAAACTTCGAACCTCACTCGCATTTGTTGGCGTTGGCCACTCTTGGATGGCTCGAACCTTCTCTTCGTCCACCTGTACTCCATCTGCACTAACAACAAAACCAAGAAACACAACCTTATCTGTGCAGAAGGTGCATTTCTTCAAGTTAGCATATAGTTGTTCCTTTCTCAAAGAAAGCAAAACAAATTTCAAATGCTCAACATGGTCCTCTTCATTCTTGCTATAGATTAATATGTCATCAAAATAAACCACCACAAATCTACCTATAAAGGCACGCAAGACATGGTTCATAAGATGCATAAATGTACTAGGAGCATTTGTTAACCCAAACGGCATAACTAACCACTCATACAATTCTAGTTTTGTAATGAATGCCGTTTTCCACTCATCCCCTTCTTTAATACGAATTTGGTGATACTCCACTTCTTAAATCTATCTTAGAGAATATGTAAGAACCATGTAATTCGTCTAACATATCATCTAAATGGGGAATAGGATGTCGATACTTTACCGTAATGTTGTTGACGGCTCTGCAGTCGACACACATCCGTAGCGATGAATCCTTCTTGGGCACGAGCAAAACTGGACTCGCGCATGGACTCAAACTCTCTCTCACTTGGCCTTTCTTCAGTAGCTCATGTATTTGACGTTCTAGCTCTTTTATCTCATCAGGGTTGCTTTGATATGTCGGGCGGTTTGGCAATGTGGCGCCAGACACGAAATCAATTTGGTGCTCAATTCTCCTAATTGGTGGCAAACCCGGTGGTATCTCTTCGGGAAAGACATCCTTGAATTCCTGCAAAAGAGACACAATAGGACTAGGCAAAGATGGATCAAATGGGTTAGCACTCATCAACACATCTCTACGGATCATCAAGTACATTGGCTTCTCATGTTGCACAGCTCATTTGACATCACTGGCTGTTGCAAAACAAGCATGTTGGACCACCTCCTTTCCAATGTTGGCCTCTTTTTCTTTCTTCCTCATGGTATCGGCCTCCTCCTGTAGTTTCACTTGATCCTCATACACTTGAGATGGTGTTAGAGGAGCTAGTGTCACCGTCTTTTTGTTAAGTACAAAAGAGTACTTGTTTGTGAAGCCATCATGCTTCACCCTCCTATTGAATTGCCATGGACGCCCTAGCAAAATATGTCCCGCTTGCATAGGCACAACGTCGCACAACACTTCATCTTCATACTTGCCAATCCGAAATGGCACTCGAACTTGCTTGTTCACCTTGGTTTCTCCACTATCGTTTAACCACTGCAGCTTGTATGGCTTAGGATGTTTGAAAACCGGCAATCCTAACTTCGTCACCATCACAACACTTGCAACGTTAGTATAACTACCGCCATCAATAATCATACTACATACCTTATCCTTGATGTGGCATCGGGTATGGAATATGTTCTCCCTTTGCTCCTCGTCGACGCTCTTGGTGTGCAAGCTAAGAGATTTTCGTGCAACCAAAATGAGAGCGTTGGGCGCTACGTACTCTTCCTCCCCACTCGACTCGGACAAACCCGGCATCTCCGGATCAACTTCTTCTTCATCTGTCACAATCTCACCATTATCCTTTAGGATCATCACACGTCGGTTTGGGCACTGGTTAGCTATATGACCTCTACCTTGACATTTAAAGTACTTAATGTCTCGGTTTCAGCTACCCGACGAGTCTTGGTTGCTTGATCCCGTCACTGTAGGCGTCTCAGCCTTCGACTTAGTGAATGGTTACTTCTCGTCTTTCTTCTCCTGATTTGAAACTTTCCATGGAGCTGTGTTGGCATTTGAGTTTGACTTCCATGTGGAAGAACTCGCTCGGTTGTTGTTCCCCCTCCTCTTGAGTTGGTTCTCTTTTTTGATAGTCATATGTTCCATGTCCTCCATCTCGACATAGTGCTGCAACTCCACCACTTCTCGGATCTCTCTATGCAAATCGGCTAGAAATCACGCCATTGTGGCCTCCTTATCTTCCTCCACATTTGCTCGGATCATTGAGACCTCCATCTCCTTGAAGTAGTCATCTACACTATTCGTACCTTGCCTCAAGTTTTATAACTTGGTGTATAGCTCTCGATAGTAGTAGCTTGGTACGCATCTCTTCCTCATCACCGCCTTCATCTCTCCTCATGTCTCTATTGGGTGTTCTTGATTACACCGTCTGTTGGATGTGAACTGATCCCACCAAACTATGGCATAATCTGAAAACTCCACTGCTGCTAACTTCACTTTCTTCAGCTCAGAATAGTTGTGACAATCGAACATCATCTCAATCTTGCACTCCCATTCAAGGTACAAAGCTGCATCATTTTTACCTTGGAATGAAGGCACATTCATTTTGATGTTTCCGAGATCGTCATCTTCTCGATTCCTTGCTCTCCCGTGTCTCCTACCTCCAGCTATTGAATATCTGTCTTCCTCTTCTGAATCTCCTATCTCAGTGTCATAGTAGTCATTCCGCTGTCTCTCTACATGTGGATAGCGTCTAGCCTCTATCCGAATTCCGCGTCCGCCTCTTCCACCTCTTCCGCCATGGTTCTCTCGAGGAGCTTGTTGAGATTGCTCCTGTATTGAACTTTCTACTTGGTTTAGCCTCTCATTCAACGACGCCATCTCAGTTTTGAACAACTTCGTGAGATGTTGCTGAATGGCTTCCACTATATTCTTAGGATCAAAAGTATTGTTTAGCTCATCACTCGATCCTGCGGCTGCTGCTTTGGTACCTGCACTTTTGTTAGACATGTCGATTCTCTTTTTTTTTATCGACTCGTTTTTTTTTACGCAATGAATGAAATAATTATTAAACTAAACAAAGAAAAGAACTACAAATGTGACAATGAAATGAAACAAACCTAACAAATTTCTAGCTCTCAACCTCACGTGTATACTCTCATGTATCACACAATCGGCTCTTTTCACTCTAATAATCTCACACACTCTTGCCTTTTACCACTCGTATTCTCTCCAAATAGAACTAAACTAGAAACATAATCACAATAATGAAATCCCAAAAGACCAATCACAGATTCACGAAAAATGTGCCGGAAAAATTTCGAAAATTCAAAAATTTCCGAAAAAAATTTCGACTTCTCCCCAGGCAATATACGCGTCTCCAACAACCCAAATATCAAAATCAAATGTAACGAAAACACCAAAAATTTTCCCGCCTTTTTACTTATTTTTTTAAAAAAATCAGCGACTTTTGTTTTTTTATGCTGATATCGTCTTTTTTTTAATAGGCGAGAATTTAAATTACAGAAATTAAATGATAAACGGAACCTGATGCAACCTGGCTCTGGATACCACTTGATGCAATCCTCGCCGGCATACGACAAAGACAGCAGATGTTTTATCCAGGATTGTAGCAGATTCCACGGAATGGATGGATGGATCCAAACCCTAGCCTCTCAAAGATGTCAAACCTCAAACACGATGTAGTCGAGACCCTCGATCAATTGGAAACACGAACTTGGATTGGGTGATGACACCACAAATGGGGATGCGAATCCGTTTGATAAGTCAATTGAATCTCACGCTGTGTTGTGAAACTCGAATAACTCTCTCAGAGAGAAAAGTGAATAACTCACGTTAAATTTAATGATATCAAAGTTATTCTCAAAAATAAGAGATTACAAGCCTTATATAGTTGGTCCAAAATAAACTAAGACCTAATTAATTACCCCACTTGAATTAGGAAATAAAACATAAGAATCGCGCAATTCCGGACACGCTCCAGATGGGCGCGACACAGGGTCAATCGCGCCTCCACTCGCGTTGTAGGTCGCGCCGGTCTCATTCCGTGTAACGTCTATGGCGTGATCGGCTTCACTCGCGCCTCAGGTCGCGCTGTAGAACGCGTCGGTCTCATCGCCCGAAGCATTGGTGGCGCAGCCGGTTCCACTCGCGTGTTCACCCGCGCTGTAGCTCGTGTCAAGCGGCGCGACTGGGTGCTCGCGTCCTGGCTTGTGCTGTAGTCTGTGCCCATAGTTCAAGATCACTATCTTCCACTTGGGCTCGGGTTCTTCTCCTTCTACGGGTCGTTTAGCCAACTCTTGGTTCCAGATCTCTTGCATGAATGCATTGAGGCTTTCCTTGAACCTCTTAGCTCTTGCTCGTGTTACCGGTCCTTCTGGCACCTTGATTGGATCGGACATCTCCTCAGCTCGGGTCGTATCACATACTCTGACTCTGCTGTGGAAAGTGAGATACAGTTTTGTTTCTGACTTGACCAAGACACCAGATTGTTACCAAAATAAAAACAACCTCCGTTTGTACTCTTTCTATCATCAACATCACCTGCCTAATCGGAATCACTAAAGCCAACAAGGTGAATGTTAGAGCATTTGCGATATCTTATACCAAAATCAATTGTGCCAGAAACATAGCGAATGATTCATTTAACAGCTTTAAGATGTGGTTCTTTAAGCTGAGATTGATATCTCGCACAAACATCGACATTAAACATGATGTCGGGACGACTAGCTGTTAAATACAACAAACTACAAATCATTCATCTATACATAGTAGAATCAACATTAGCACCAATATCGTATCTGCTCAACTTTTCTGAGGATCCCATAGGGGTCTTCATTGGTTTAGCATCTACAAGGCCGAAGCGTTTTACCAACCCCTTAGCATACTTGCTTTAAGAAATAAAGATGACATCCTTGTCTTGCTTAATTTATAAACCAAGAAAATAGTTGAGCTCTCCAACCATGCTCATTTCAAATGTGCCACACATTGAATCTACAAAATCTTTGAGCAAATTAGTACAAGTAAAACCAAAAATAATGTCGTCAATATAGACTTGAGCAATGGTGATATATTTTTTATTTTTCTTGATGAAAAGAGTTTTGTCCACTTCACCTCTTGAAAATCCAATTTCAAGCAAAAATTCAGTTCGTCTAGCATACCAAGCTCTAGGAGCTTGTTTAAGACCATACAAAGCCTTTTTTAGCTTAAAAACTGTGCAATGGTTTCTCATGACATTCAAATCCCTTAGGTTGTTCGACATATGCTTCTTCATTAAGAAAGTCATTCAAGAAAGCACTTTTGACATCCATTTGATGCAAAGTAAAACCAACATAGCATGCAATTGCACATAAAAGACGAATGGATTCTATCCTTGCAACAGGTGCAAAGGTTTCGTCAAAGTCAATTCCTTCAACTTGAGTGTAACCTTGCGCGACTAAACGGGCTTTATTTCTGACAACATTGCCAGATTCATCCGTTTTATTTTTAAAATTTCATTTTGTCCCAATTACATTTTTATCTTTTGGACGTGGAACTAGTTCCGAGACATTGTTTCTAACAAACTGATTTAGTTCCTCATGCATAGCATTGATCCAAAAATCATCTTTAAGGGCATCCTTAATGTTTTTGGGTTCAATGTTAGACAAAAAGCAGGTGTTTGACAGAGCAACATTCAAAGAGGACATACGTACCAGCTTCACCATTTACTTATAATCAATTGAGTTCTTCTTTCGAGTTTGAACTCCTTTAGATTGATCACCAATGATTTGGGAATCTGGATGATTCTTCTTGATCCTACTTGAGGGATCTCTTCTTGTTTCATCTTCAACAGTAATCAGTTGTTCGTCTTCACTATCTGAATTGTATGTTGGTGTTGGTGATTTAATTGGAACTTCATCATTCTGAGAAACATTGACTTCAATATCACTAGTTAATGTCTTGTTTCTGACATCATGTTCAGCTTTATCACTTGCCATTCCATCAATGTCAAGAAGTTCTATCACCTCATCCTCTTCAGATTTTGATGCAATACCTGTGTGATCATCAAACACAACATTAATTGATTCTTGGATAGTTTTTGTCCTTAGATTAAACACACGGTATGCCCGAATATTAGACGCACATCCCAAGAAGATTTATTTATCGCTCTCAGCATCAAACTTTCTTAATTGATCCTTGTCATTCAAGATGTAACATATATATCCAAAAACATGAAAATAGTTCAAGTTAGGCTTCTGATTCTTTAGAAGTTCATATGGTGTTACTGTTCTACCGGGGTGAAGAATCACTCTATTCCTGATATGACATGCAGTGTTAACTGCTTCAGCCCATAGCTTCTTAGATAACCTATGAACTTGTAACATCGCCCTTGACATTTCCTGTAGAGTACAATTTTTTCTTTCAATCACACCATTTTGGTGAGAAGTCTTTGGTGCAGAGTACTCATGAATGATGCCTCTTTTCTCATAGAAATCATCGAACATCGAATTTTCAAATTTAAGTCCATGATCAGTTCTTATGCATTTGATGTTAGACTCATGTTGTCTTGACACCATTCTGGAAAACTTCTTGAACATCCTGAATGCTTCAGATTTTTCTTGCAAAAATTCAATCCATGTGAATCGAGAAAAATCATCTACCATAACCAGAATAAACCTTTTACCACTCATGCTCTTAGTGTCAACTAGACCCATAATGTCCATGTGAATCAAATCAAAGCATTTTGTAGTTTGATGAGCGTTTAAGCTTTTGTGAGGAGATCGCACCTGTTTACCTTTCTGACATGCACTGCAAATAACACTGAGATCTATCTTCACTGGTGGAATACCTTTAACAGCATCAGCTTCAATCAATTTCTTCACGCTTCGAAAGAGAACATGTCCAAGTTTCTGATGAACAAGTTGTGTGTCAACATTGACTGAAACATTGCATTTCTCATACTTGTCTGCATGATAACAGTTATCCAATGCACGACTTCCGAATATAATGCATTTGTTCTCACTGTCAAAAACTTCACATGTATTTTTATTGAATCTGACATGCATACCATCATCACACAATTGACTTATGCTTATCAAATTTGTTGTTAATCCTTCAACATGAAGCACATTGCGTAATTTGGGAAAGTTTTTAACATTCAATGTATCTTTATCCACAATATTCCTTGTGCCCCTTCACCATAGCTCACCTTGCCTTTACTTGACGTGGAATAGTTGTCAAGAAACTTTGGGTTGCCTATCATATGACGTGAGCAGCCATTATCAAAGTACCATGTACCTGCAATGTTAGCTTTTAGCGAAGTGTAAATAACATTGCATGAAATTTTTGCCTTCTTGACACTCTTTTTCTTTTTGAAGGTTTTAGAAGAGTTTTCCACAACAACCTTTCTCGTTGCTATATCATCATGATACTTGAAGCAATAAGGTTTGATGTGTTCAGGCTCTTGGCAGTAATGACAAATATATTTCTTCTTTTTAGATTTGTCATTAACATCTCATTTGACATTGGTATCAACATCAACTGGAACATCCATCGAGCTTTCTCTTTTGACAAACTTGACAGGATTTTTGTTAGAGATAGACATAGATGAACTAGATGTATGTCCCAAACTTGCTTTAGTAGTTTGTCCCAATATCAGGACTTCATTCAATGTTGATGTTCCTTGATTGAGTTGTTGAAAGGTTTTTGAGGCAGCATCTACTTCCTTTCTTAGTTTGCACAACTCAATGTCACTTCTGGTCAGACGAATTTCCAAATCCATCACCCTTCGCTTTAGACTTTGGTTTTCTTCCACAAGAACTCCAAACTCCTTTGTTTGTTCAGACTATTGAACACACACTTTATCCACGACTTTGTAAAGTTGTCAAAGAGCTTCCTGGTGGCTAATGTCAGAGGGATCTTCTTCCACCTGAGACACTTCAGCAGTGTTACAAAATTCATCCAGCAAAGTCATTTCATACCAGTTAGTCGTATTGAAAGGAATGTTAGCAATTTCTTGAGAGACATTCTCCATGACATTACTAGGAACATCAGAAGCTTCATTATCAGGACTTATGTCAAAGTCAAAATCAATTTCATTCATGTCAGTTAGAGCTTCAATCATTTCATTAAAGTCATCATTGACTTTTACAAACAACACTGTTTGTTTTCCTGATTTCTCATCTTCGGATTCGTCGCTTAACACAGCAGCACTATAGTTTCTTCTTTTTTTTCTGTGTACAATAGGGCACTCATTGGCATAGTGTCCAAAACCAGAACATCCTCTACACTGAATCGAGTTAATGTCCTTTACTGGATCATCTGGGGTTTTTGACGATTTTGATGAGCCAGTTGATGTGGACGAGGGAGAGTCAAACAGCCTTCGTGGTTTGAAGTTTGGCGAACTTTTCTTCATAGATCGTACCAAGGAATTGAACTTCTCTGTAAGAAGAGCAACACTTGAGGACTCATCTTCATTGATTTCTTGAATGTTTTCAACATCAAGTTGAACATCTGAACTTAATGTCACACACTACAAAAAAAAATCGGATCTAGCGACGGGCTTTTTCGTTGCTAAAATTATACGATCTCGTCGCTAAATTCTGTAGCGACGGGCTAGCGATGAGAACAACCCCGTCGCTATATTTATATAAATTTTAAATATAATTTAAAAATTTAAAATTATTGATTGGGCCTGCCGCCCCAAGGCCAGCCCGCGAATGAGCCCAAACCCAGCCCGCGCCAAGCCTGCGAGAATAATTGTGCGTAATATGCACCATGAGGATTCGAACCTGGGACCTCCTAATTGGAGGTCCAAACACTTATCCATTGGGGCAAATTCAATTAATGTTATATTGATAGCTTAAACAATATTATACCTATACGATTTTTTTATAATTTATTTTTCTCTATCTCTATAAATTAAAAGTGTTATATTATTATTAATATATTTATATATATTTGTGCACAAATATATATATATATATAATATACTGATATTATATTATATTGTATTATATATCTGTATTAAGTATCCATGCATATCTCTAATATAAATTCAATATGGAGAAAGATTATAAAAGTATTTAATTAAATTATTTTAAAAACTATATATATATATATATATCATGGTGAACATGTGGTTAAATAGTCTTACTTTGTGTTTCATATTAAATATCATGATGAATTAAATTATTTTTACTTACATAATAAATAACTATAGTGTATAATATTATTATACACTATAGTTATTGATTAGAAATTATTTTTTATCATACTAATAACTAATTTGTATGTTTAAGTTATTAAATTTTAAGAAATTATTACGTTATATTCTATATTAAGTGTAAAATAATATAAAATTATAATACAATAATAATTACTATTTAAAAATACAATTAATTATTAATTAGACAAAAATTAATTAATTAATTATGAATAATATTTAAAAATAATAAATATGAATTATTATTTATTAAATATAATGGATACTTAAATATTATATTAGTCACAAAAATTTATTATTACTGAACACTTTTAAATAATTAACTAAAATTCATTAAACTTATGAAGGTTCGGATATTTTTGACTATTAGGTATTTAGTGTATATTTATGTATATATTTTCATAGTATATTTTAGTTTGTAAATATGTAATTGATTTATCTTGTAGTAGTAACTATAATAAATATTATGTTAAACTTAATAAAAAATTTCAAATATGTAATAATATACTAATTAGTTTATTTATGAGAATATTAATAAAGCTAATTTAATTGTATAGATTTATATTTAATAAGAAAATAATACAAATTTAAAGATGTGATATTAATAAATGTGTATAGTTGCGATATTATTTTTCTTAAAATTAAAATAAAGGAATAAAAATATAAAAATGATTTTAATAAGGAGAATATCTGTACTAGAATAGATTGAAATCATGTTTAATTATTTTTAAAAATAATTAAATAAAATTTAAAAAATAAATAAAAAAATTAAAAAAATTAAAAAATTAAAAAAATAAATTTAGCGACGGGGAACCCTCGTCGCTAGCCCCGTTGCTAAGTTATAACTATGGGGAACCCCCGTCACTAGAACTAGCTACGGGGAACCCCGTCGCTAGATTTTACGTCGCTAGTGGCGACCCGTGTCTACCCCGTTGCTATTTTTCGTCGCTAGATTGGCCTTTTTTTGTACTGACAGATTGAAGTGCAATTCCTTTAGAAGGATTGTTTGACTTCTGGTTTTCGAGATTCATTTCAAAAGTGAGTAGAATGCTCATAGCTTCACTCAAACTCATGTTTGATACATTATGAGCTTCCTCAATAACTAAGATCTTCATGTTGAATCTTTCGGGAAGTGTGCAAAGAAGTTTGCTAATCATGTTCTCATTTGAGATAGGACATCCGAGAGCTGTAGACTCATTAGAAACTTCACACATTCTTTCAGTGTACATCGAAATAGTCTTATCTTCCAACATCCGCAGAGTTTCAAACTTGGAAGTGAGCAACCTAATCTTTGTTTAACGTACACTTGTCGAGCCTTCACAATGTTCCTATAGTATGTTTCACGCTTGATATGTAGTGTTGCAATTGCATACCATTTTGAAACATGGAACATCTACCAAAACAAAAATGGCATTTAGTGCCCTAGAATTGAAGTTGGAGATAATTCTATCATCGTTAGTCCACTGAGTTTCAGGGGTAAGGATGAAAACTCCATTGGGTCCCTCAATCCTTGGAGGAGTCCACTCTTCAATTACAGCCAATCAAGCCCCTTCATCAATAGACTTGATATACATCTTCATGTGAGATTTCCACATTGCATAGTTTTTGCCATTACTATCCAATGCCGGGGGACGACACTGATTAATTTGAATATCCATTTCAGTGAATTAGCAATCAAAGGATCGAATACTTAGTGTGTCAAGTACCGGCTCTTGATGCCACTTGAAAGAATTAGTTGTCGTAAACACTGAAAACAGATTCAGAAACACTATGCCAAACTCAATATTACAGATAATTAATACTACTATCTGAACACAAACACGCATGAAAATAAACGCAATAACACAAGTATAAATTTTAAATCACACACAACATGTATGTGATTGCCACACAGTGAAATTATGCTTCCACGAGCCAACACAATAGTTTAGTTGATGATGTCAGACGCTGAGCTCTTGACACATCAAATAAAATACATGAATCATATTCTAGTTTTCAACTAAATCGAATTCAAACAAAAATACAAATCAACCTACTGTTAATCTGTATACAAACTAGCAATGATTTCACAACCTTCTATCTATCCTAAATTGTACAACCTATTCTCATGAATCGATTGAACAACTTATGAACATCAAAGAGGAAGAAGAAGGAAAGAAGAAAGAAATCTAAATGCTAAGTTTGTGACTCGAGCTTTTGAATCTTCACACACAGTGGCAAGATAAATTGTGCTCGAATAATTCTTCAAGTGTAGATCATATCCATTATATGCATTCTTTAATTGAATCGAGCAAAGTTCACGTCTTCTGTTTCTTGAACGTGGGTTGGAGATAACCGCCCTCATCACTACTCCATCATGTTTGAGGAAAAACCGCCTCCATGGTGTATTTGAAACCATATCCCACGTTCATCCCTATTTTATGAACTTTCCAGCAATATAAATTCTGAAAAAGAAAAAGGTTAAATAAAAGAAAATAAGAAACCTAAAAAATAGGAGATAGAGTTTTGACTTCGTCAAACTCTATTTAAATATTAATACACCAATCATATATATCCATTTATTTGAAATATAAATTTCATGGATATATATGATTTAAGATATACAAAATAAAATATAATTTATTAAAAATAATAAATCCTTAAAACTTGAAAAGAATAAGATTAAACACGACGACTGTCACAGCCAATGTCGTAGGGAGTCTTTCTGACATTAAGTTCAACATAGAATGACAATGTTAGATAGCACACCAGATGTATTAGTGGTTGGGGATTTTTTGTTATCCCTCTAGTATAATTTTATTCTTTTTTTAATCATGTATTAGTAGTTAGGGTACTTACCCAAACCACTAGTATAGAATTTCCTAGCATTTGTGCACCATTTAATTAAAACAGTTGCATAAAATCATTTAGGTTTCATTTCTTTATAGTTAAATGGGTTCAAATCTTTTTCACTACAATTTTTATTTATGTATTTATTTATTTTATTTCTTTTTATATTTTGTTTAATTTTGATTAAATTCCAAATTTAGCATATTACATGATAAGTGATACTTTATTAAGTGTAACGCCCCAATTTCGGAAATTCGAGGCGCTAACAGAAGATTAAATAAATTCCCCAATTTCATAATCATTTCACCTTTTAAAGAAAATATTTTTATGGTAATTTATGTAAATATAAAATCAACCAATCATTATTTGGAAAGACTTTTCAAACAACCTATCGTAAAATATTTCATAAACGACTAGTCAATGTTGAAAGTTAAATATTTGAATGAAATCCAAAATAACAGCTGAACATTTAAGATTTAATATTCTTAATTATTTAAAACATTCAGCGAAAGCATAACACGACAAAGCATTGACCGAAGTCAATATTCAATATTCAACATTCAAAATACAATTTTCGACATAGTCAAAAATTTAGAGAACTAATATGTCCACGTCAGCAGCCCGTATCATTTCGTACCTGAAAATATTTTAGAAAACGTGAGTTGGGTGTCAGAAAACACTCAGTGGGCTTATCATGTTCGTCCAAACACATGTAAATATTTATCATGTCAAAATTCAATAATCCAATATTCATTCTAATGTCCATGCGCTTAAGAATAATTATTCAAAAGCACACAATTCAATATACATTTTTAGATTAATGCGCTTATGAATATTTATTCAAAGTCCGATTAGAAGGAGATGGAGACAAATTTCAATCACCCTAGCCTAAAATCGGCCGGAAAGGCTACTGTTTACTGTTCCCGGAACAAATTTTTCGTCAAAAAAATTAGGGCTCAGTCGAGCTCGATATTTCGCGGATTTTGGATCAAAAGTACAATTTTTGATAGTATGAAAAATAAAGATTTCAATGGAACAAACCGTTTGTAGATCCGGAAATCTGCAATTAATTGATTCAGTCCGGAGCAGCGGCCAATCTGTGAAACAAAATCAGAAAACACTGTAAGAGCCAAAGACCATCGGGGGGTTGACGATCGTTGGGCCTCCGACGCTCATGTCAGGAAAAGAAGAAGTGTAGAAAGAAACAAAATACGGAATAATTAAATAATTAAGGTGCTTAATGACGATAATCTTTATCCAGAACGTGACTAGAAATCTAGGGAAATGCCGTTCGATCCTGGAAGAATGTAGGAAGAAGGCCGGATGTTGAATCGCCGGGGTGGAATTAACCAAGAAAATTGTGAGCTCCGTATTCTTAGGGTGTGATGTGAAGCTGGTGGGTATTTCAGCGTACCCCTCAAATGAGGAGGGAGGCCTCCTTTTAAAGGTGGAGGTAGCAGCTAGGGTTCGCGAGGATCGCGGAGGAGGTTGAAAGACGTGTCGACTCCTCTGAACCCGTCAACCTTACCGGATAAGGCGGAACTGATCGTTAATTCAAATTTTAAATTGAATCCTTATGTATTGGAATACCGATTGTATGCTATCATTTAACCCTTCTGGGCCAGCATATCGGATTGACGAAAAATGACCACTACAGTTAGCCCCTCATTTTCTAGGTTTCATTTAACCCTTTTACGGTATGTATCAATTTATGCTTGCATTTCAACTTCGGGACCATCTTCGAGGGTCCACAAGATCGACCTTGAAGCTTCTGAGAGGCATCGACCTTAGGGTCGATAATCAACGGAGAAAATCACACCAAGGTCGACTTTTAACCCATAGACCCTAGGATCGACCATTACTCCTTTCAAAACAGTCGACCCTAGGGTCGATTATTATTTCTTCCAAAATAGTCGACCCTAGGGTCGATATTTCTTCCAAAACAGTCGACCCTAGGGTCGATTATATATATATATATATTTTTATTTTTTTTTATTTTTTTTTTGTAACAGGATAAGTGTGATAATGAAGAATCCTTACGCAACTCAAATTTCTATCCGAACTAGGCTTTGAAATAGGGCTTTTCTTCTTGCTTGGGGATCAAGACTCCACCCTAGCTACGTTACCTGCTACTTCTATAAGAAGGAGAAAATTTTCTTCTGATGTAGACACTCAAGATGCTCAAGACCATCTTCATCATTATTTTTGAGTTTCAAGCCCGTAGAGACATCAAGATAATTGGTAAGTTGTCGTCTTTTTTATTTTTGATCTTGATTTGTGTGAGTTTATTTATTTTCTGGATTATGAACCCGAGAATAAGTGGAAACCCAAAACCCTCAAAATAAATAAGAAATAAGATGATGGATATCTGCAGTGCGATATGGAGATGCCTAAGACTGGGAACCTCGAGGCGAAAGGTTCGAAAAAATCAAAGATTCTGAAGAAAAATTCGGGGTCTATGGAATGCGGTGAGATCTGGAACTTAAGAGATGTATCTGATTCTGAGGACGAGGGCTCAAATTCAGGGTCTGACAGTACAGATGATACCGATAATACAATTGCTGAGGACGAGGACGTGGTCATTCATCAGATAGAGAATTTAAGTGAGAAGGTCGATGGTTCTGACAACACAGATAAAATCGCAGATGGCTCCCATAGATCTTTAGGGTTCAAGGCAGAAAAAGTGCCGTCTACAATCAACCAAAGTTATCTAAAAAACTTAATACAATCTTATGGGGTCGCTTGTCAACTGAAGGTGAGGGTTCCAAAGTCTTCGGAAAGAGCTTGTTGGCCTCCACAGGATTCTGTTGCGTTTTATGCTGATGTTTTAAGAGGGGGGTTCGATTACCCTTACATAACTTCTTTAGGAAGGTCGCAGCCAGTTATGGGATTTCTCCAGCCCAAATTTCTCCTAATGGTTATGGCCATATGGTGGGTATGCTATTGATATGGTATAACCTGAAGTTTGGTGAGCCGACGTTGGATGAGTGGCATTCGTTGTATAGGATCAGTAGAGTGCCGGATAATCCGGGCTTCTATTACTTCACTAGATGGACTGGCGGGTTCCCAGGACTTGTGAAAGATTGTATCTCATCCTCCGGTGAATGGAAGCATAAATGGTTTTGGGTAACATGTGGTGAATCCAGTGAAGAATGTCCACCTCGATCTTTTAAATTGGCTTGTGCGTTTTTTCTTCATTAATTTGTGGGGATAGTACTTCACTTCTTTCTTATCATTTTTAACTATCATCATTTGTTTCTTTTGTAGCATTTTCCGAGAAACCTACGTCGCAGGGTGTCTCACTTGAGCGAATTGAGAGAGCCCTCCAAGTTCCTAAGGCCTATCGTTCATTGAATATCTTGCGAGCTAGAAGAACTGTTAGTGCTATCATGATGCCTCCTCGTAGTACTCATACCCTCCGATTGACAGAGATCAAAGCTAAGGCAGATGAAGTCAAGAATAAATCGAATGGGGAAGGTGCTTTGGGGTCTACAGCCCCGTCTGGGAGTCGGCGTTCCTCTGACGCCCCCTCAAGTAAGAAGGCGAGGACATCGGCCCCAACTCCTAGTCCTACCCCACATGCCACACCTGCTCGAGAAAAACCAAATTCAGTGGTAGTTGAGGTGGGATTTAGTTCTCCCTCTGCTGCTGATGGGCCAATGGGCCCGACGCTCGACGAATTAGGGAATGAGATAGTTCCTCGAAATTCAGCTACATTCGATCCCTCCAGCATTGTCTGGTCTAAAATGCAGAATGAGATGGTGGCGGTCGACATTGGCAATCTACAAGCGGCTGGATTGAAGTCTCAGATTGCTCATGCACTCAACCATTCTGTTCAAGCATGTATCCAATAATATTTTTTTTTTACATATAATTTGACGTATTAATTTGTTTCAATTTTTGTGAATGTTGGTTACCATGGCACTATCATGTGCTCGGGCAAATCTTGAAGCTGAGTCATCTTCAACCTCCAAGCTTGAGGCTAAGGTAGCTGCTTTGAAAACTGAAGTAGAAAAAGTCAGGAGGGGGAAAGCTGAGGCTGAGAAGAAGGCAGCAATGACATTGGAAGAATCCGAAACATACAAAAGTCCTCTGAGCAAAGTGAAGATTTCTCATTCCAAACTACAGAAGGAGTTTGATACTGCCAAGGACCATTATAAATCTGAATTGGCGGTTCGTGATAAGGCTCTTGATGCCGCTAAAAAAGGTGAGGGGATCGACCTCCAGAAAATAGCTGATTCTGAAGCTTTTCAATCAATTCTTGCTGACATGGAAATGAAGATAGCTGAAGGCTTAGTAGGAATGATCAAGGACAAGAATCCTGATCTTGATTTGTCTTTCCTTTATGGCGACGATGCATCGTAGGGTGATGGAGCTATACAGCGCATAGCTGATTTTTTTTTTATTATTCGCATATTTGTCGTTCATTTAGACTTCTTGTTATTTCCGCCGGTTTCGGTGTCGCAGTATATTTATGGTGATTCTCCACTTTATTTTATCGATGTTGACCTCTCGTTTAGGATAGTGACATTCTGAATGACACTTCATACTTGAGCTTTGTTTTTCTTCAACTTCGATGTTTGGAAGTTATGCTTGCAAGTGCACGGCATATATGTGAACGAGAGAATCTTAAAAACATATACGTAAAAATATATGTATTGATTGTTTTACATTTAATCTGATCGGTAGATTACAATTCTAGGATCTAAGGCTAGCATATGTATCCAAGTTATCTAAATCACAATTTGTTTTGAATCGAGGCTGAACTTGCATTGAGGTTGAACCATGCCTTAGAGATGTTGGTATTGAACATCGTTTGATAATTTGTCGTCGAATGCATGTCAAGATCTAACTTGAGTTGTCAACATTGTCATCGAATGCATGTCAAGATCTGACTCGAGTTGTCAACATTGATTTTCAACCTATAGGCAACAGGGTTAGATGGTCGATGGCTAAGCCATCGACCCTCCGACGCTCAAGTCAGTAACTGATGTAGGGAATAAGTTTGAAAATAATTCAAAGTAGTAAAAGGAAACAAACAAGAATGCGAACTCATTTCTTCAGGGTCGATGTTCACCCTAGGGGTTGCAAGGTCAGCCTTCATGGACTTCTCTATTGAGCCTCGGTTGTCGGTATTGAGTTTTAATCTGCACGTAACATGACTAGATGGTCGATGGCAAAGCCATCGACCCTCCGACGCTCAAGTCAGTAGCTAAAGTAGGAAATCAATTTGAAAATTACTGAAAGTAGTAAAAGAAAATTAAATAGAAACGCAAACTCATTCTTTCAGGATCGATGTTCACCCTAAGGACTGCGGGATCAACCTTAAAGGGGCTTCTCTACTGAACCTCGGTTATCATGGTTGAGTTTCTACCTGCATGCAGCATGCCTAGATGGTCGATGGCTATGCTCAAGTCAGTAACAGTTCGAATAAAGAAATAAACAACACAAAATTTGGAAAATTTAGCTAAGGGTTTAGAAATGATACTGCTTGAGGTGAGTTGCGTTCCAGCTATTTGCAATTTCTCTGCCTTCAACAGTTTGCAGTTTGTAAGCCCCGTTTCCTACTACCTTCGTGATCAGGTATGGACCTTCCCAGTTAGGGCCTAGTTTGCCAGCCCCGACTTCCTTAGTATTTTGGAAAACTTTTCTAAGGACCCAATCTCCGACCTTGAAACTGCGGAGCCGAACGTGTTTATCATAATGTCGGGCTATCTGCTGCTGGTATGAAGTTATTCTCATTGCTGCTTGATCTCGTTGCTCATCGACTGTGTCTAGGTTATGTTCTAGCTCCTGATTATTCTCTTTTTCGTTCACCCTTGAGGTCCTCGCATTCCTGATCCCTATCTCTGGAGGTAGGACGGCTTCAGATCCGTATGTTAGAGAAAAGGGTGTTTCTCCCGTAGCTGTTCGCGTTGTGGTTCGGTAAGACCATAGCACGCTGGGGAGATGATCGACCCATTTTCCCTTGTGTTTATCTAGCTTTTTCTTCAGGGTGTTCATTATTGTTTTGTTGGAGGCTTCGGCTTGACCATTAGCGGCTGGGTACCTTGGGGTGGAATAGGTTAACTTGACTCCCCATTTTTTACAGAAGTCTTGGAACTCAAAACTGATAAATTGAGGCCCGTTGTCGGTGACGATCTCTGCTGGTACTCCAAACCTGCAAAAAATATGTTTCCACACAAAACCTCTTACATCACGGTCCTTGACCTGTGCGAATGCGTCTGCTTCGATCCACTTTGTGAAGTAATCTGTCATGACCAAGAGAAAAACTTTCTAATTGCTACCATTGGGTAGTTTTCCTACGATGTACATACCCCACTTCATGAAAGGCCAGGGCGTTATTGAAGGGTGGAGTGGTTCTGGATGAGTGTGATTGGACTGAGCAAATCTCTGGCATTTATCACATTTTTTAACGTAACTCTTTGAATCGGCTCTCATGGTCGGCCAGTAGAAACCTGCTGTTAGGGCCCTATTTGCTAGGCTTCGTAGTCCAGAGTGATTTCCACATTCTCCCTCGTGTAGTTCTTCAAGGATATATTTTGCTTGATTTGGGCCTACACACTCCAGGTAGGGGCCTGAGTAAGAACTTCTGTATAAAGACCCACTGATCATGTTGAACTTCATTGCCTTAGCTCTGATCCTCCTAACCTCTGTCTTGTCTTTAGGTAGTTCATTCTCGGTAATGTATTTGATGATCGGAGTCATCCAACTGACTTCAACCTCAACTATTTCCACCGATTTGGTTTCTGCTTCTTCTTTCCATACTGCTGGCCATTGGGCATATGTTAAGGGTATGTGCTTCGATGACTGACAATCAATTGCTGACCCTAGGTTGGCCAGTGCATCTGCATGTCGATTTTCCTCCCTCGCCACGTGAGTAACTTCTATTTCTGTGAACGATTTTGATAGTTCCTTCACCATGGTAAGGTATGCTGACATTCTAGAATCTTTTGCTTGAAAATCTCCTCCGAACTGACTTACAATAAGTTGTGAGTCACTTTGTACTTTGATGTTTGGTATCTTTATATCTTTGGCTAAGGTCAGTCCGGCGATCAGTGCTTCGTATTCTGCTTCATTATTTGTTGTCTTGAATCCACATCGAACCGCTCTTTCAACAACGTCGCCTTTGGGAGAGATCAATACTATACCCAATCCACTCCCCTTGAAATTACTGGATGTCACGACCCCAAATTATTATCTGATTAATATGAAGTGTGACTGGCACGACTCGATCCTAATGAAGGATGGATCAAGACGCGAACCGGAAATAATTAAATAAAAGAAGGAACTACTATATTCCAGGATCGATAATTGCTGTGAACTCGAATTCTAGACTGATTCCAAATACTCACAAAGGATAGAATAATAACAGTACTTAATTGATTATCGAGTTATGGGACTCATCAGGAACAAAAGCTGAAATGTTGAAGTTGTGATATAACTGAGTTGCGGAAGCAAAAGAAAGATAATAATAATAGTAATGGTAATACAAGGTCATCTGAGCCTTGTACTAAAAAGAACTCCACTCTCAGCACTTCTCCCTTCCACACCAGCTCAACCTGCACATTTAAAAACAAACATGCAGGGCTGAGTACAAATATACTCAGCGAACACATTGCCAAAATATCATAATATATCTGATATTATGAACATTTATCAAAACTGTTTTTTATTATCATGCATCTGAGTAAACACACAGGGGTTTTATCTGAAAAGGCCCTATGTTTTACTAAATCATTTTCTTGTCTTTGTGCGCACTTTTCTGTTGTATGATCATCCATACCCAAACTGAGTGCCAAGGAATAGTTCCGCAAGCCTTTTCGGCACTTATCTGAACTAAACGCCGATCAAGGAATAGCTCCGCTCAGCCTTTTCCATCGTACGTTTAGCATCGACGGTGTCTTAGTCAGGAATAGCTCCGCTCAGCCTTTCCCTCTTCCTAATATCACCGACCTGAAGTGTACACTAACCTCGACTAAAACGCTGATTTAGCACGAGGCTCGATCGATTAAAAGGTAGAAAGCCCCTTGCGAGCTAACTACAGATAGGATATCATACAAAATATTTTATGCATGACAATAATTTATTTGCATCAGAAATAAATAACTTGCTTGTGAGTAAAAACTCAAATCATTATTTGGACTAAGAGTCCGTTGAAAAGAAAGCCCACCTTTCACCGACGTTTCAAAATGGCAGCTGCTAGTTCTTCACAGGTCTTATCCCTTGCGGATCTGCTAGCCTTCAATATATAAAAATGCACTTAGCATGTTGATCCAAATCCGATAGGACTCAACACGAAACGAAGACCTATTAGGGTCTAGTATCCGTTCTAAAATTCTCTTAGCTTAAGGGTTAATCTCAACCCTAGCTATTAAACATCTTAAGGCATACATCATCATTATTTAAGGTATCAACAATACCTTAACATACTTACAAACAAATTCTAGGAACAAAGTCATCACGAAGTTCGTTGACTAAACAATGTTCCGCACAACGTCCAACTTTGGAAAATTCTCTGTTTCGACTCACTAAAGTGTAGGGATTCTACCATATACCAATGGAAAGCCACGGGAGTCTAGTTTACGGCTAAATTTACGGTGACTCAATATGATAAATAACGAAAAAGTTATGATCGTTTTACTAAAAGGTGGCAGAATTGCCAGAATTTCCAAAAACCGAAACATGACCCAACTTCGCCAATTTTTCATAAATTCCAAAGAATGAATTAGGGAATGAGACCTATACCATTGGAAAGACAATTAAGTCTAGTTTTTGGCAAAATTTACGGTGTCTCAATCGGACGTAAAACGAGGGAGTTATGCTCGTTTAATCGAAGGGTGACGAGTCTGCCAAAAGTCGAGCGCGGGCGCGCTGGAGTGCGCGGCGGGGCTGTGCGCGGGCGCGCCGATCTGCCCCCGCGGGGCTCAGGTGCGCGGCGGCGCTGCCTGGGCGCGCAGCACCCCCCCGCGGCGCCCTCCCCCGCGGCGCTCTCTCCCCCACGGCGCTCGCTCTGAAGCCGAGAACGACGCCATGAAAGCTCGATACTTCAAGCTTTCAACATCCATTTTTTTAACACACCCACACTCATTTCTACCGACTAACATGTTTCAAATCATAATACAATTTATTTCTACCAACAATCCAACATGCTTCACAAAACTTTGCAACACAATTATATATATATATTTCTCACGACAAAACTGAGCATAAATCAAACAATAAATCTGAAATATAATATATATATCTTCTAATTTTCGAATACCTCTTAAGAAGACGAAAATGGATTGAAGATGACGAAGATGATGCTGTGTTTCCCCCTCTCTCAACTCTCGGTAGTTTTAAAGAAAAAATGAATGGAAGGTGATGAAGAAAAAGAAGAAGAAGAAACGCAGAAGAAGAAGAAGAAGAAGAAGAAGAAGAAGAAGAAGAAGAAGAACGAAAGCTGCTCTCTCTCTCTCTCTGCGATATATCTATATATACTTAAACCATGCATATATCTATCTTTATATTATTATGGATAAGAGCTATCAAATTCAATCATCCACCTTCTAATTTGGGGATAAAGACGAAGGGACAAAACTCACGTGGAAGGCATGGCTCAACCCATGCTTGGGTTGACTTAAATAAAAATACCCGGTTGATCGGTTATCATGATATTTTCCATTTTCGGAAAAATCCTGAACTAAACCGACATTGCCAAAATAATTCACTTACTTTAAAATAATAGTTATTTGAAGTTATTAATTTTTAAAACACTGTTTTAAAATACTGGTTTTAAATCCTCAACAATTAAAACATCCGAACTAGAGAATATCTAGTTCTCTCGGATTTTAATTCACTCTGTTTAAATTATCTGAATTTAAACACTAATGACTGGAGAATATCTGATTCTCCTAGTCCTAAAAATATTTATCAGAATATCTAATTCACGATAAATACACACCGCAAATTTAAAAGAATAGGAATTGAATTTATCTAAAATTACAATTCCGGCTTTCCATAACTAAAAGAAGATTAAACCCAAACTGAAATAATTGATTCACCTATGGGAATTAATTGATCTTGAATTCCATGAAACTTAACGGATACTTTCGACCCTAATCTGACTGGAAATTACTATACTAAATAGTAATTTCAGCAATTAACTGAAATTAAGCAATAATTATTTTACGGGGTATTACATTCCACCCCCCTTAAAATAAATTTCGCCCCGAAATTTACATACCTTAGAGAAACAATTCTGGGTATTTTGATTTCATCTTATCCTCGAGTTCCCATGTCGCTTCTTCCTGACCATGGCGACTCCATAGGATCTTAACTAGAGGAATAGACTTGTTCCTCAACTCCTGGACCTTTCGATCCAACACAGCTTCTGGTCTCTCTTCATAAGTTAGATCTGGTTCTAACGCAATCTCGTTGTGCTGAATCACATGTTTGGGATCATACACGTATTTCCTTAACTGAGAAACATGAAATACGTTATGAACATTACCAAAACTGGGTGGTAATGCCAATCTATACGCCACTGCACCTATCCGCTCAAGGATCTCGTAAGGTCCTATAAAACGTGGTCGTAACTTTCCTTTTACGCCGAATCTTATTATCCCCTTGGAAGGAGATACTTTAAGAAAAACCTTGTCTCCTACTGCAAATTGTAAATCTGTACGGCGATTATCCGCATACGACTTCTGCCGACTCTGGGCTTCTTGAATCCTCTGACGGATTTTTCTGACAATTTCAATCATTTCAGACACTGAGTCTGGCCCAAGAATCCTTCGTTCACCCACTTCATCCCAATAAAGTGGTGATCGACACTTTCGCCCATACAACGCTTCGTATGGCGCCATATTAATGGTTGCCTGATAACTATTATTATAGGCAAACTCAATCAACGCTATTATTTCCTCCCAGCTTCCACCCCTATCTAGGACCACTGTTCTCAACATGTCCTCTAATGTTTGGATGGTCCTTTCAGACTGTCCATCTGTTTGTGGGTGAAACGCTGTACTGAAATTGAGTTGAGTTCCCAACTCCTTCTGTAAACTAGTCCAAAATCTTGAGGTAAACTTTGAATCTCTGTCCGATGTTATCGACACTGGAACACCATGAAGGCGTACAATCTCTCTAACATAAATCTGAGCTAGCTTATTCGATCCATCTGTAACTCGGATCGGATGAAAATGAGCTGACTTTGTGAGCCTATCAATAATGACCCATATGGCCGTATTCCCTCGTCTTGACCTGGGTAGGCCTGTCACAAAATCCATCGCTATGTGTTCCCACTTCCACTCAGGAATCTCTAATGGTTGTAGCGCACCGTAAGGCCTCTGGTGCAATGCCTTAACTTGTTGGCATGACAAGCATCGCTCAACATAGGAAGCTACGTCCCGTTTCATTCCTTCCCACCAGAATTTCTGCTTCAAATCCTGATACATTTTCGTACTTCCCGGGTGTGCTGTATACGGAGTATCGTGAGCCTCGCTCATGATCTCATTTCTGAGCTCAACACAGGGTGGAACACATATTCTATCTTCATAAAAGATAGCATTATCTGATGCTTCCTTGAAGCTTTCTGTTTTTCCCGATCTGATCTTCAAGCGCATCTCTTCCATGGTTTGATCTTTTCTCTGTGCCTCAATTATCTTTCCTCGGAGATCGGGTACAGCCACTAATGTTGCCACACGACATTCAATCGTCTCAGGTGGGTAAACCACCTCTAGCTGTAAGCTTTCAAAATTCCTGATGAGTTTCTCCTCCTGAGTAAGGAGAAAGCCCAACTTTCTTGTTTTACGACTCAAGGCATCTGCTACCACATTAGCCTTGCCTGGGTGGTAACTGATTCCACAATCGTAGTCTTTTACCAATTCAAGCCATCTGCGCTGTCTCATATTTAAATCCTTCTGCTCGAAAAAGTACTTTAGACTCTTGTGATCTGTGAAAATCTCACACCTAACTCCGTATAGGTGATGTCTCCAGATTTTCAAGGCATGCACTATTGCTGCCAGCTCTAAGTCATGCGTAGGATAATTCAACTCATGAATTCTTAACTGTCTGGACGCATACGCTATGACTCTACCTTCTTGCATTAGGACACAGCCTAATCCATTCTTTGAAGCATCCGTGTAAATCACAAATTCCTTATCACTGACTGGAATAGCTAACACTGGAGCAGTGGTTAATCTTTTCTTAAGCTCTTGGAAACTGGCTTCACATTCTTCTGACCACTGGTAATTGATTCCCTTTCTTAACAATTGTGTCATTGGCCTAGCTATCTTGGAGAATCCTTCTATGAATCTCCTATAGTATCCGGCTAATCCCAAGAAACTTCTGATTTCGTTAGGAGTAGTTGGAGACTTCCATTCTTGTACTGCCTCTACTTTAGAGGGGTCCACTTTGATTCCTTCTGCTGACACAATGTGCCCAAGGAACATTACTTCTTTCAGCCAAAATTCGCACTTACTGAATTTGGCATAAAGCCTTTCTTTTCTTAGTGTTTCTAACACTGTCCTCAGATGCTCCGTATGATCCGATTCATTCTTGGAATAGATGAGAATATCATCTATGAACACAAGGACAAACTTATCTAAAAATGGATGAAACACCCTATTCATGAGATCCATGAATACTGCTGGGGCATTTGTCAATCCGAACGGCATTACCGTAAACTCGTAATGACCATATCTGGTTCGGAAAGCTGTCTTGGGTATGTCTTCTGGCTTGATCTTCAGTTGATGATACCCAGACCTTAGGTCAATCTTCGAGAATACACTTGCTCCCTTGAGCTGATCAAACAGATCATCTATCCTAGGTAAAGGATACTTGTTCTTCAACGTCAGCTTATTCAGCTCACGGTAATCTATACACATTCTCAATGTGCCATCCTTCTTCTTCACAAATAGGACTGGTGCTCCCCATGGTGACGCACTAGGTCGGATGAAACCTAGGTCCAATAATTCCTGAAGCTGAATCTTGAGCTCTTGCAACTCTTTTGGGGCCATCCTGTACGGAGCTTTTGAAATTGGAGCTGCTCCTGGTTCCAAATCTATTACAAACTCGACCTGCCGGTTCGGAGGCAATCCTGGCAATTCTTCTGGAAAAACGTCTGCAAACTCTTGCACAACTGGAACATCTTCCATTGTCCTCTCTATATCATCTATCTTGTTTAGATAAACCAGGAAAGCTTGATTTCCTCTCTTGATCATCTTCTTGGCCTGCAGTGCTGAAATCATTGGAGTGAACTTTCCCATTTCTATGCCGTGAAAACTTGTTGGCCTTTCTCCTGGAACTTGGAATGATATCTTCCTTTCGCTGCATAGGATCGTGGCATGATTTTCTGACAACCAATCCATTCCTAGGATTACGTCGGTATCCCACATCGGTAGGACACTAAGATTATCCGCCTTAATCCTAGTTGTTCCCAAGTCTATTTCTATGTTCGAGCAAACATGAGTCGTAGTCATGGTTCCGCCAGTTGGTGTTAAAATCTTTTTCTTATGACTAGCTCGTTCAGTTTTAAGCTCTAACTTATCACAGCATGCTGATGAAATAAAGGAGTGCGATGCTCCAGTATCAAATAAAACAACTAAAGGCATGCCATGAAGTTTGCCCATACCTGCAAGATTACCTTTCTGCTTCCCTTTCCCGGAGGAACTGGGGTTCATTGCATAAGACCTGGGATTTCCTGGTTGCATCTGCCTCTGCTGCTGCTGCTGATATTGTTGTTGCTGGGGTTGCTGACTTTGTTGCCCCAATGCCTGCAAGGCCTTAAGTTGCTGAGGGTTCCGTCTTTGTTGTGCCTTCGGGCAATTCCTTGCATAGTGACCTTCCTGGCCACAGTTATAGCAACCCGTGTTGCCGGCCTGGCATATGCCCTGGTGGCTTTTGTTGCACCTTGGGCATAGAGGAATGTTGGGTTGTGATGGTGCAGTTCTTCCCTGAGCAGGGGCACCCTGCTGGCCCTGCTGCCTATTTCCCTGCCAAGGCTTTCTGTAACCTTGGTTCTTGTTTTGGTTACCTCCATCATTCCACTTTCTCTTCCCTTGGAAACTCTGTGATGAAGTTTTGGCTGGTGTTGGTGCTGAAGTAGGTACTAGAGCTGATACTGGGGCCTTTCTTTCTTCAGGCATTACTGCCTCGATGTCCAATGCCCTATTCAACGATTCAGCATAGGTTAGGTCTTCCCGACTTGCCAAAGACATGGCAATCTCATGCCTCAGTCCTGATCTGAACTTAGATGCCATCTTCTCATCAGTATCTACCTGAAGAGGTGCATACCGTGATAGCTCACAGAATACTCGCTCGTACTCTGTGACGGACATCTTCCCTTGTTTCAGAGTATGAAACTCTGCTTCCTTCTTGACTCTGAACGTCTTAGGAATGTATTTGTCATAAAATCCAGTTTTGAACTGTTCCCATGTGTAAACATCAAGCTGCTCCGGAGTCATAGTCCTCCTTCTAGACTCCCACCAAAAATCTGCAGATCTGGTTAACTGGAATGCTACACAGGAGAGTCGTTCCTGGTTATCACAGCGGAGGAAATTAAAAATCCGCTCCATCGCTCGGATCCACGCCTCAGCATCGGCCGGGGTTCCTGCTCCATCAAATGATGGAGGGTTCTGTCGCAGAAAAAGCTCCTCAATTCTGCGCTGTGGAGGTGGGGGAGGTGTCTGCTCTCTTTGTTCCTCGTGTTCTTCTTGTTGTTCTTCCTCCACTCTTTCCTGTCTTCCTTGCCTTGGCGGTCTCCCTCTAGGCCTATTTTGTCTTACGGGATTCACATTCGTATTTCTTCCTCGTGCTGCCCTGGGTGGAACCATTCTGCAATTTATAATTTCAAATTATAATTAATAACTAAGTCACTGCCTACTAACGTATAAATAACTCATGCTTTAATCGATTCTTAACATATCTTGAGCATGTAGAACACTTTTAGAACTTTAAAGCATAGATCAACAGCCCTTCTGGGCTTAAATATATATACATCAGGAAAATCGCCTCCAATGAGGTCTTACCAGTACATTTCTACTGCATGGGTGCTACAAAAACTAACCATGCCTGGATGACAGAATGCTTACAAGCTAACGCATTTCTGTCTCAAAAGTGGGGATGCCTAAGTCCCAAGAATGGTCCTCTAGGGACACATTCAACTACTGTAATATACATATCAAAATAGATTATCCTGATACAAAATACGCCAACATAGTACTAAAGCTAAACTAGTCGGACGAGCTACTAGCCGACCGACCATCCTGGATCCTCTGAGGGCCATCTCTCTCCTCTGCTTGTGAAGCCTCCGAGGGCTCCTCCTCCTCTGATTCCTCCGCCTCTGACTCCTCTCCTATCACCAGTACTAGACCGTCTGCAGCTACTGCACCTCCCTCCTCAGCTCTCTGGAAGGGTACCTCATACACAACCTCTATGGTCCTCTCTGGAGAATCTGCCACCGCCTGACGCTTCTTGGGAGGAAGCTCGTCATCTGCGTCTCCTGAGGCTGCTCGCCTCACTCGTGATGGTCCCGCCTCCTGATCATGGCTGCATCCCTGATGGGGCAGGAGATCAGTGTCCAGCCGTACTGCTGGCTCTGGAGGTGGTACTGCCTGTGGCTCAAAAAGAGGAGGAATAAGACGGTCGTAAACTCCCCTAGGTGGCTCATCCCTGAGGAGATAGCTGTGCATCTGAGCATATGGGCCTGGAGGAGGTACACGCTGAGTAAGGTACTGGTGCATGAGTAGGGCGATAAACTCAGGCAAATTCGCCATCAGCTCAAAAGTCTGTGAGTGCTGGCATATGTAATAGTATGAAGCCTCTGACGCCCATCCACGCCACAACAGTGGAAGCACTCTAAGCAGACGATGGATACCCTCCACATCACTGAGCCTCGCATGCAACCATAGCTCGTGGTAGCGTGACAAGAACCCTGCTAAGGTCTCCATGCTCTCTGGCTCACAGGTCCTGAACCATATGATGTACTGTGCTACAGATATAGTATGGGGTACACTCTTCCGTGCCGTGCATCTCATGCCTGCCATCTGAAATATAAAGAAGGATTCCCATGAGAAACTCTTTTATATAGACACATCTGAACACACACATACAACGGCACTATGACTCCCTAACCGAAAGGAAAAGAATAGAAGAAAAATTTCCACAGTCAACTTTGCACTGAAATAAGTTCTTACTGACAAACTTCTTGACTTAGAACATTTCTAAGTCCAATTTCGAGACGCTGATTCGATTATTCTTAACTCCTTTAAACATCCCCGATCGACTTTCGAAACTTCTGCTGGAAAATCTTGAACTCTTAAACTCTATTTCAAGACGCTAACTTGAAATAGAAATCTCCTGGCTACTTTTCAAGTTTCTGACTTGAAAACTCTGAACTCACTATTTGAGATGCTGACTCAAATACTGGAGTTTTACCTCGAGACGCTAACTCGAGATAGAAATTTTGAGGTTACTCTTTTCGAGACGCTGACTCGAAAAGTAAAATTTCTGAAGGATCTAGTTCGAGACGCTGACTCGAACTAAAATTTTCAAGATTCTATCTTGAAGGTTTTTGGACCAATTTATTTTGAGACGCTGACTCAAAATAAATTCGGCTCGAGGTTTCGAAACGCTAATTCGCAAACCTTACCGAAATGAGGACTTGATGCATCAGCTACTAGAACTGGAATCCCTGATCATCATGCCTCCTGAAACTGGATCTGATTCTGAAACTTGTCTTTTTCTTGAACTTGCTGAATTTCTTCATCAGGTTCCACTGACTGAGTTTTTACTTAAATGAAAGCCAACTTAAAGGGAACTAAGGCAATCTAGATTCCTCTAAATTCCTCTATGTTCTCTGAGGCTTAAATTCATGAAGCAACTTGACTTATCTGAAGTCTGATTGTGAAAAAGACCGACTTATCTGAAGTCTGACTTAATGGAACTTTGCAATTATCTAAACTGCACTGCTGCAATCTGGCAACCTTGGGTGCCTACTTAACTGATACATCGTGAGCTTGCCTCAACGAAATAAAAATAATTGAAACTCTTTTAAACATAAAGGGCTTTCAAAAACTTTTTCTGATGCAAAAATTTTGCCAATATCTGATTGGTCTTACCATGCCATTATCTGAATGGTCTTACCGGAATTTTTATAAAATCGCCACTTCCGAAAGGCCTGATCTGAATGATTTTATAAAAATTTTGCCAACATCTGGATGGCCTGATCTGAATACTCTTTATAAAAATCTCACCATTCTCAAAATGGCTTAACTGGAAATTTTTATAACTTTGCTATTATCTGAATAGCCTAAACTGAAAGATTTTTAAAATCTTGCCATTATCTGAATGGCCTTCTTGAATACTGTAATTTGACAATTACATACCTTTCTTTGGTCGAGCATGATGTGAGGGAGTGCTGAGAGTTGTTAACTAATCACTGAACAGTCTAAGAAACAATCTTAGACTTAACTGAAAGAAATTAGAGCTCAGAGCAAAAATCGCTCTGATACCACTCTGTCACGACCCCAAATTATTATCTGATTAATATGAAGTGTGACTGGCACGACTCGATCCTAATGAAGGATGGATCAAGACGCGAACCGGAAATAATTAAATAAAAGAAGGAACTACTATATTCCAGGATCGATAATTGCTGTGAACTCGAATTCTAGACTGATTCCAAATACTCACAAAGGATAGAATAATAACAGTACTTAATTGATTATCGAGTTATGGGACTCATCAGGAACAAAAGCTGAAATGTTGAAGTTGTGATATAACTGAGTTGCGGAAGCAAAAGAAAGATAATAATAATAGTAATGGTAATACAAGGTCATCTGAGCCTTGTACTAAAAAGAACTCCACTTTCAGCACTTCTCCCTTCCACACCAGCTCAACCTGCACATTTAAAAACAAACATGCAGGGCTGAGTACAAATATACTCAGCGAACACATTGCCAAAATATCATAATATATCTGATATTATGAACATTTATCAAAACTGTTTTTTATTATCATGCATCTGAGTAAACACACAGGGGTTTTATCTGAAAAGGCCCTATGTTTTACTAAATCATTTTCTTGTCTTTGTGCGCACTTTTCTGTTGTATGATCATCCATACCCAAACTGAGTGCCAAGGAATAGTTCCGCAAGCCTTTTCGGCACTTATCTGAACTAAACGCCGATCAAGGAATAGCTCCGCTCAGCCTTTTCCATCGTACGTTTAGCATCGACGGTGTCTTAGTCAGGAATAGCTCCGCTCAGCCTTTCCCTCTTCCTAATATCACCGACCTGAAGTGTACACTAACCTCGACTAAAACGCTGATTTAGCACGAGGCTCGATCGATTAAAAGGTAGAAAGCCCCTTGCGAGCTAACTACAGATAGGATATCATACAAAATATTTTATGCATGACAATAATTTATTTGCATCAGAAATAAATAACTTGCTTGTGAGTAAAAACTCAAATCATTATTTGGACTAAGAGTCCGTTGAAAAGAAAGCCCACCTTTCACCGACGTTTCAAAATGGCAGCTGCTAGTTCTTCACAGGTCTTATCCCTTGCGGATCTGCTAGCCTTCAATATATAAAAATGCACTTAGCATGTTGATCCAAATCCGATAGGACTCAACACGAAACGAAGACCTATTAGGGTCTAGTATCCGTTCTAAAATTCTCTTAGCTTAAGGGTTAATCTCAACCCTAGCTATTAAACATCTTAAGGCATACATCATCATTATTTAAGGTATCAACAATACCTTAACATACTTACAAACAAATTCTAGGAACAAAGTCATCACGAAGTTCGTTGACTAAACAATGTTCCGCACAACGTCCAACTTTGGAAAATTCTCTGTTTCGACTCACTAAAGTGTAGGGATTCTACCATATACCAATGGAAAGCCACGGGAGTCTAGTTTACGGCTAAATTTACGGTGACTCAATATGATAAATAACGAAAAAGTTATGATCGTTTTACTAAAAGGTGGCAGAATTGCCAGAATTTCCAAAAACCGAAACATGACCCAACTTCGCCAATTTTTCATAAATTCCAAAGAATGAATTAGGGAATGAGACCTATACCATTGGAAAGACAATTAAGTCTAGTTTTTGGCAAAATTTACGGTGTCTCAATCGGACGTAAAACGAGGGAGTTATGCTCGTTTAATCGAAGGGTGACGAGTCTGCCAAAAGTCGAGCGCGGGCGCGCTGGAGTGCGCGGCGGGGCTGTGCGCGGGCGCGCCGATCTGCCCCCGCGGGGCTCAGGTGCGCGGCGGCGCTGCCTGGGCGCGCAGCACCCCCCCGCGGCGCCCTCCCCCGCGGCGCTCTCTCCCCCACGGCGCTCGCTCTGAAGCCGAGAACGACGCCATGAAAGCTCGATACTTCAAGCTTTCAACATCCATTTTTTTAACACACCCACACTCATTTCTACCGACTAACATGTTTCAAATCATAATACAATTTATTTCTACCAACAATCCAACATGCTTCACAAAACTTTGCAACACAATTATATATATATATTTCTCACGACAAAACTGAGCATAAATCAAACAATAAATCTGAAATATAATATATATATCTTCTAATTTTCGAATACCTCTTAAGAAGACGAAAATGGATTGAAGATGACGAAGATGATGCTGTGTTTCCCCCTCTCTCAACTCTCGGTAGTTTTAAAGAAAAAATGAATGGAAGGTGATGAAGAAAAAGAAGAAGAAGAAACGCAGAAGAAGAAGAAGAAGAAGAAGAAGAAGAAGAAGAAGAAGAACGAAAGCTGCTCTCTCTCTCTCTCTGCGATATATCTATATATACTTAAACCATGCATATATCTATCTTTATATTATTATGGATAAGAGCTATCAAATTCAATCATCCACCTTCTAATTTGGGGATAAAGACGAAGGGACAAAACTCACGTGGAAGGCATGGCTCAACCCATGCTTGGGTTGACTTAAATAAAAATACCCGGTTGATCGGTTATCATGATATTTTCCATTTTCGGAAAAATCCTGAACTAAACCGACATTGCCAAAATAATTCACTTACTTTAAAATAATAGTTATTTGAAGTTATTAATTTTTAAAACACTGTTTTAAAATACTGGTTTTAAATCCTCAACAATTAAAACATCCGAACTAGAGAATATCTAGTTCTCTCGGATTTTAATTCACTCTGTTTAAATTATCTGAATTTAAACACTAATGACTGGAGAATATCTGATTCTCCTAGTCCTAAAAATATTTATCAGAATATCTAATTCACGATAAATACACACCGCAAATTTAAAAGAATAGGAATTGAATTTATCTAAAATTACAATTCCGGCTTTCCATAACTAAAAGAAGATTAAACCCAAACTGAAATAATTGATTCACCTATGGGAATTAATTGATCTTGAATTCCATGAAACTTAACGGATACTTTCGACCCTAATCTGACTGGAAATTACTATACTAAATAGTAATTTCAGCAATTAACTGAAATTAAGCAATAATTATTTTACGGGGTATTACATTCCACCCCCCTTAAAATAAATTTCGCCCCGAAATTTACATACCTTAGAGAAACAATTCTGGGTATTTTGATTTCATCTTATCCTCGAGTTCCCATGTCGCTTCTTCCTGACCATGGCGACTCCATAGGATCTTAACTAGAGGAATAGACTTGTTCCTCAACTCCTGGACCTTTCGATCCAACACAGCTTCTGGTCTCTCTTCATAAGTTAGATCTGGTTCTAACGCAATCTCGTTGTGCTGAATCACATGTTTGGGATCATACACGTATTTCCTTAACTGAGAAACATGAAATACGTTATGAACATTACCAAAACTGGGTGGTAATGCCAATCTATACGCCACTGCACCTATCCGCTCAAGGATCTCGTAAGGTCCTATAAAACGTGGTCGTAACTTTCCTTTTACGCCGAATCTTATTATCCCCTTGGAAGGAGATACTTTAAGAAAAACCTTGTCTCCTACTGCAAATTGTAAATCTGTACGGCGATTATCCGCATACGACTTCTGCCGACTCTGGGCTTCTTGAATCCTCTGACGGATTTTTCTGACAATTTCAATCATTTCAGACACTGAGTCTGGCCCAAGAATCCTTCGTTCACCCACTTCATCCCAATAAAGTGGTGATCGACACTTTCGCCCATACAACGCTTCGTATGGCGCCATATTAATGGTTGCCTGATAACTATTATTATAGGCAAACTCAATCAACGCTATTATTTCCTCCCAGCTTCCACCCCTATCTAGGACCACTGTTCTCAACATGTCCTCTAATGTTTGGATGGTCCTTTCAGACTGTCCATCTGTTTGTGGGTGAAACGCTGTACTGAAATTGAGTTGAGTTCCCAACTCCTTCTGTAAACTAGTCCAAAATCTTGAGGTAAACTTTGAATCTCTGTCCGATGTTATCGACACTGGAACACCATGAAGGCGTACAATCTCTCTAACATAAATCTGAGCTAGCTTATTCGATCCATCTGTAACTCGGATCGGATGAAAATGAGCTGACTTTGTGAGCCTATCAATAATGACCCATATGGCCGTATTCCCTCGTCTTGACCTGGGTAGGCCTGTCACAAAATCCATCGCTATGTGTTCCCACTTCCACTCAGGAATCTCTAATGGTTGTAGCGCACCGTAAGGCCTCTGGTGCAATGCCTTAACTTGTTGGCATGACAAGCATCGCTCAACATAGGAAGCTACGTCCCGTTTCATTCCTTCCCACCAGAATTTCTGCTTCAAATCCTGATACATTTTCGTACTTCCCGGGTGTGCTGTATACGGAGTATCGTGAGCCTCGCTCATGATCTCATTTCTGAGCTCAACACAGGGTGGAACACATATTCTATCTTCATAAAAGATAGCATTATCTGATGCTTCCTTGAAGCTTTCTGTTTTTCCCGATCTGATCTTCAAGCGCATCTCTTCCATGGTTTGATCTTTTCTCTGTGCCTCAATTATCTTTCCTCGGAGATCGGGTACAGCCACTAATGTTGCCACACGACATTCAATCGTCTCAGGTGGGTAAACCACCTCTAGCTGTAAGCTTTCAAAATTCCTGATGAGTTTCTCCTCCTGAGTAAGGAGAAAGCCCAACTTTCTTGTTTTACGACTCAAGGCATCTGCTACCACATTAGCCTTGCCTGGGTGGTAACTGATTCCACAATCGTAGTCTTTTACCAATTCAAGCCATCTGCGCTGTCTCATATTTAAATCCTTCTGCTCGAAAAAGTACTTTAGACTCTTGTGATCTGTGAAAATCTCACACCTAACTCCGTATAGGTGATGTCTCCAGATTTTCAAGGCATGCACTATTGCTGCCAGCTCTAAGTCATGCGTAGGATAATTCAACTCATGAATTCTTAACTGTCTGGACGCATACGCTATGACTCTACCTTCTTGCATTAGGACACAGCCTAATCCATTCTTTGAAGCATCCGTGTAAATCACAAATTCCTTATCACTGACTGGAATAGCTAACACTGGAGCAGTGGTTAATCTTTTCTTAAGCTCTTGGAAACTGGCTTCACATTCTTCTGACCACTGGTAATTGATTCCCTTTCTTAACAATTGTGTCATTGGCCTAGCTATCTTGGAGAATCCTTCTATGAATCTCCTATAGTATCCGGCTAATCCCAAGAAACTTCTGATTTCGTTAGGAGTAGTTGGAGACTTCCATTCTTGTACTGCCTCTACTTTAGAGGGGTCCACTTTGATTCCTTCTGCTGACACAATGTGCCCAAGGAACATTACTTCTTTCAGCCAAAATTCGCACTTACTGAATTTGGCATAAAGCCTTTCTTTTCTTAGTGTTTCTAACACTGTCCTCAGATGCTCCGTATGATCCGATTCATTCTTGGAATAGATGAGAATATCATCTATGAACACAAGGACAAACTTATCTAAAAATGGATGAAACACCCTATTCATGAGATCCATGAATACTGCTGGGGCATTTGTCAATCCGAACGGCATTACCGTAAACTCGTAATGACCATATCTGGTTCGGAAAGCTGTCTTGGGTATGTCTTCTGGCTTGATCTTCAGTTGATGATACCCAGACCTTAGGTCAATCTTCGAGAATACACTTGCTCCCTTGAGCTGATCAAACAGATCATCTATCCTAGGTAAAGGATACTTGTTCTTCAACGTCAGCTTATTCAGCTCACGGTAATCTATACACATTCTCAATGTGCCATCCTTCTTCTTCACAAATAGGACTGGTGCTCCCCATGGTGACGCACTAGGTCGGATGAAACCTAGGTCCAATAATTCCTGAAGCTGAATCTTGAGCTCTTGCAACTCTTTTGGGGCCATCCTGTACGGAGCTTTTGAAATTGGAGCTGCTCCTGGTTCCAAATCTATTACAAACTCGACCTGCCGGTTCGGAGGCAATCCTGGCAATTCTTCTGGAAAAACGTCTGCAAACTCTTGCACAACTGGAACATCTTCCATTGTCCTCTCTATATCATCTATCTTGTTTAGATAAACCAGGAAAGCTTGATTTCCTCTCTTGATCATCTTCTTGGCCTGCAGTGCTGAAATCATTGGAGTGAACTTTCCCATTTCTATGCCGTGAAAACTTGTTGGCCTTTCTCCTGGAACTTGGAATGATATCTTCCTTTCGCTGCATAGGATCGTGGCATGATTTTCTGACAACCAATCCATTCCTAGGATTACGTCGGTATCCCACATCGGTAGGACACTAAGATTATCCGCCTTAATCCTAGTTGTTCCCAAGTCTATTTCTATGTTCGAGCAAACATGAGTCGTAGTCATGGTTCCGCCAGTTGGTGTTAAAATCTTTTTCTTATGACTAGCTCGTTCAGTTTTAAGCTCTAACTTATCACAGCATGCTGATGAAATAAAGGAGTGCGATGCTCCAGTATCAAATAAAACAACTAAAGGCATGCCATGAAGTTTGCCCATACCTGCAAGATTACCTTTCTGCTTCCCTTTCCCGGAGGAACTGGGGTTCATTGCATAAGACCTGGGATTTCCTGGTTGCATCTGCCTCTGCTGCTGCTGCTGATATTGTTGTTGCTGGGGTTGCTGACTTTGTTGCCCCAATGCCTGCAAGGCCTTAAGTTGCTGAGGGTTCCGTCTTTGTTGTGCCTTCGGGCAATTCCTTGCATAGTGACCTTCCTGGCCACAGTTATAGCAACCCGTGTTGCCGGCCTGGCATATGCCCTGGTGGCTTTTGTTGCACCTTGGGCATAGAGGAATGTTGGGTTGTGATGGTGCAGTTCTTCCCTGAGCAGGGGCACCCTGCTGGCCCTGCTGCCTATTTCCCTGCCAAGGCTTTCTGTAACCTTGGTTCTTGTTTTGGTTACCTCCATCATTCCACTTTCTCTTCCCTTGGAAACTCTGTGATGAAGTTTTGGCTGGTGTTGGTGCTGAAGTAGGTACTAGAGCTGATACTGGGGCCTTTCTTTCTTCAGGCATTACTGCCTCGATGTCCAATGCCCTATTCAACGATTCAGCATAGGTTAGGTCTTCCCGACTTGCCAAAGACATGGCAATCTCATGCCTCAGTCCTGATCTGAACTTAGATGCCATCTTCTCATCAGTATCTACCTGAAGAGGTGCATACCGTGATAGCTCACAGAATACTCGCTCGTACTCTGTGACGGACATCTTCCCTTGTTTCAGAGTATGAAACTCTGCTTCCTTCTTGACTCTGAACGTCTTAGGAATGTATTTGTCATAAAATCCAGTTTTGAACTGTTCCCATGTGTAAACATCAAGCTGCTCCGGAGTCATAGTCCTCCTTCTAGACTCCCACCAAAAATCTGCAGATCTGGTTAACTGGAATGCTACACAGGAGAGTCGTTCCTGGTTATCACAGCGGAGGAAATTAAAAATCCGCTCCATCGCTCGGATCCACGCCTCAGCATCGGCCGGGGTTCCTGCTCCATCAAATGATGGAGGGTTCTGTCGCAGAAAAAGCTCCTCAATTCTGCGCTGTGGAGGTGGGGGAGGTGTCTGCTCTCTTTGTTCCTCGTGTTCTTCTTGTTGTTCTTCCTCCACTCTTTCCTGTCTTCCTTGCCTTGGCGGTCTCCCTCTAGGCCTATTTTGTCTTACGGGATTCACATTCGTATTTCTTCCTCGTGCTGCCCTGGGTGGAACCATTCTGCAATTTATAATTTCAAATTATAATTAATAACTAAGTCACTGCCTACTAACGTATAAATAACTCATGCTTTAATCGATTCTTAACATATCTTGAGCATGTAGAACACTTTTAGAACTTTAAAGCATAGATCAACAGCCCTTCTGGGCTTAAATATATATACATCAGGAAAATCGCCTCCAATGAGGTCTTACCAGTACATTTCTACTGCATGGGTGCTACAAAAACTAACCATGCCTGGATGACAGAATGCTTACAAGCTAACGCATTTCTGTCTCAAAAGTGGGGATGCCTAAGTCCCAAGAATGGTCCTCTAGGGACACATTCAACTACTGTAATATACATATCAAAATAGATTATCCTGATACAAAATACGCCAACATAGTACTAAAGCTAAACTAGTCGGACGAGCTACTAGCCGACCGACCATCCTGGATCCTCTGAGGGCCATCTCTCTCCTCTGCTTGTGAAGCCTCCGAGGGCTCCTCCTCCTCTGATTCCTCCGCCTCTGACTCCTCTCCTATCACCAGTACTAGACCGTCTGCAGCTACTGCACCTCCCTCCTCAGCTCTCTGGAAGGGTACCTCATACACAACCTCTATGGTCCTCTCTGGAGAATCTGCCACCGCCTGACGCTTCTTGGGAGGAAGCTCGTCATCTGCGTCTCCTGAGGCTGCTCGCCTCACTCGTGATGGTCCCGCCTCCTGATCATGGCTGCATCCCTGATGGGGCAGGAGATCAGTGTCCAGCCGTACTGCTGGCTCTGGAGGTGGTACTGCCTGTGGCTCAAAAAGAGGAGGAATAAGACGGTCGTAAACTCCCCTAGGTGGCTCATCCCTGAGGAGATAGCTGTGCATCTGAGCATATGGGCCTGGAGGAGGTACACGCTGAGTAAGGTACTGGTGCATGAGTAGGGCGATAAACTCAGGCAAATTCGCCATCAGCTCAAAAGTCTGTGAGTGCTGGCATATGTAATAGTATGAAGCCTCTGACGCCCATCCACGCCACAACAGTGGAAGCACTCTAAGCAGACGATGGATACCCTCCACATCACTGAGCCTCGCATGCAACCATAGCTCGTGGTAGCGTGACAAGAACCCTGCTAAGGTCTCCATGCTCTCTGGCTCACAGGTCCTGAACCATATGATGTACTGTGCTACAGATATAGTATGGGGTACACTCTTCCGTGCCGTGCATCTCATGCCTGCCATCTGAAATATAAAGAAGGATTCCCATGAGAAACTCTTTTATATAGACACATCTGAACACACACATACAACGGCACTATGACTCCCTAACCGAAAGGAAAAGAATAGAAGAAAAATTTCCACAGTCAACTTTGCACTGAAATAAGTTCTTACTGACAAACTTCTTGACTTAGAACATTTCTAAGTCCAATTTCGAGACGCTGATTCGATTATTCTTAACTCCTTTAAACATCCCCGATCGACTTTCGAAACTTCTGCTGGAAAATCTTGAACTCTTAAACTCTATTTCAAGACGCTAACTTGAAATAGAAATCTCCTGGCTACTTTTCAAGTTTCTGACTTGAAAACTCTGAACTCACTATTTGAGATGCTGACTCAAATACTGGAGTTTTACCTCGAGACGCTAACTCGAGATAGAAATTTTGAGGTTACTCTTTTCGAGACGCTGACTCGAAAAGTAAAATTTCTGAAGGATCTAGTTCGAGACGCTGACTCGAACTAAAATTTTCAAGATTCTATCTTGAAGGTTTTTGGACCAATTTATTTTGAGACGCTGACTCAAAATAAATTCGGCTCGAGGTTTCGAAACGCTAATTCGCAAACCTTACCGAAATGAGGACTTGATGCATCAGCTACTAGAACTGGAATCCCTGATCATCATGCCTCCTGAAACTGGATCTGATTCTGAAACTTGTCTTTTTCTTGAACTTGCTGAATTTCTTCATCAGGTTCCACTGACTGAGTTTTTACTTAAATGAAAGCCAACTTAAAGGGAACTAAGGCAATCTAGATTCCTCTAAATTCCTCTATGTTCTCTGAGGCTTAAATTCATGAAGCAACTTGACTTATCTGAAGTCTGATTGTGAAAAAGACCGACTTATCTGAAGTCTGACTTAATGGAACTTTGCAATTATCTAAACTGCACTGCTGCAATCTGGCAACCTTGGGTGCCTACTTAACTGATACATCGTGAGCTTGCCTCAACGAAATAAAAATAATTGAAACTCTTTTAAACATAAAGGGCTTTCAAAAACTTTTTCTGATGCAAAAATTTTGCCAATATCTGATTGGTCTTACCATGCCATTATCTGAATGGTCTTACCGGAATTTTTATAAAATCGCCACTTCCGAAAGGCCTGATCTGAATGATTTTATAAAAATTTTGCCAACATCTGGATGGCCTGATCTGAATACTCTTTATAAAAATCTCACCATTCTCAAAATGGCTTAACTGGAAATTTTTATAACTTTGCTATTATCTGAATAGCCTAAACTGAAAGATTTTTAAAATCTTGCCATTATCTGAATGGCCTTCTTGAATACTGTAATTTGACAATTACATACCTTTCTTTGGTCGAGCATGATGTGAGGGAGTGCTGAGAGTTGTTAACTAATCACTGAACAGTCTAAGAAACAATCTTAGACTTAACTGAAAGAAATTAGAGCTCAGAGCAAAAATCGCTCTGATACCACTCTGTCACGACCCCAAATTATTATCTGATTAATATGAAGTGTGACTGGCACGACTCGATCCTAATGAAGGATGGATCAAGACGCGAACCGGAAATAATTAAATAAAAGAAGGAACTACTATATTCCAGGATCGATAATTGCTGTGAACTCGAATTCTAGACTGATTCCAAATACTCACAAAGGATAGAATAATAACAGTACTTAATTGATTATCGAGTTATGGGACTCATCAGGAACAAAAGCTGAAATGTTGAAGTTGTGATATAACTGAGTTGCGGAAGCAAAAGAAAGATAATAATAATAGTAATGGTAATACAAGGTCATCTGAGCCTTGTACTAAAAAGAACTCCACTCTCAGCACTTCTCCCTTCCACACCAGCTCAACCTGCACATTTAAAAACAAACATGCAGGGCTGAGTACAAATATACTCAGCGAACACATTGCCAAAATATCATAATATATCTGATATTATGAACATTTATCAAAACTGTTTTTTATTATCATGCATCTGAGTAAACACACAGGGGTTTTATCTGAAAAGGCCCTATGTTTTACTAAATCATTTTCTTGTCTTTGTGCGCACTTTTCTGTTGTATGATCATCCATACCCAAACTGAGTGCCAAGGAATAGTTCCGCAAGCCTTTTCGGCACTTATCTGAACTAAACGCCGATCAAGGAATAGCTCCGCTCAGCCTTTTCCATCGTACGTTTAGCATCGACGGTGTCTTAGTCAGGAATAGCTCCGCTCAGCCTTTCCCTCTTCCTAATATCACCGACCTGAAGTGTACACTAACCTCGACTAAAACGCTGATTTAGCACGAGGCTCGATCGATTAAAAGGTAGAAAGCCCCTTGCGAGCTAACTACAGATAGGATATCATACAAAATATTTTATGCATGACAATAATTTATTTGCATCAGAAATAAATAACTTGCTTGTGAGTAAAAACTCAAATCATTATTTGGACTAAGAGTCCGTTGAAAAGAAAGCCCACCTTTCACCGACGTTTCAAAATGGCAGCTGCTAGTTCTTCACAGGTCTTATCCCTTGCGGATCTGCTAGCCTTCAATATATAAAAATGCACTTAGCATGTTGATCCAAATCCGATAGGACTCAACACGAAACGAAGACCTATTAGGGTCTAGTATCCGTTCTAAAATTCTCTTAGCTTAAGGGTTAATCTCAACCCTAGCTATTAAACATCTTAAGGCATACATCATCATTATTTAAGGTATCAACAATACCTTAACATACTTACAAACAAATTCTAGGAACAAAGTCATCACGAAGTTCGTTGACTAAACAATGTTCCGCACAACGTCCAACTTTGGAAAATTCTCTGTTTCGACTCACTAAAGTGTAGGGATTCTACCATATACCAATGGAAAGCCACGGGAGTCTAGTTTACGGCTAAATTTACGGTGACTCAATATGATAAATAACGAAAAAGTTATGATCGTTTTACTAAAAGGTGGCAGAATTGCCAGAATTTCCAAAAACCGAAACATGACCCAACTTCGCCAATTTTTCATAAATTCCAAAGAATGAATTAGGGAATGAGACCTATACCATTGGAAAGACAATTAAGTCTAGTTTTTGGCAAAATTTACGGTGTCTCAATCGGACGTAAAACGAGGGAGTTATGCTCGTTTAATCGAAGGGTGACGAGTCTGCCAAAAGTCGAGCGCGGGCGCGCTGGAGTGCGCGGCGGGGCTGTGCGCGGGCGCGCCGATCTGCCCCCGCGGGGCTCAGGTGCGCGGCGGCGCTGCCTGGGCGCGCAGCACCCCCCCGCGGCGCCCTCCCCCGCGGCGCTCTCTCCCCCACGGCGCTCGCTCTGAAGCCGAGAACGACGCCATGAAAGCTCGATACTTCAAGCTTTCAACATCCATTTTTTTAACACACCCACACTCATTTCTACCGACTAACATGTTTCAAATCATAATACAATTTATTTCTACCAACAATCCAACATGCTTCACAAAACTTTGCAACACAATTATATATATATATTTCTCACGACAAAACTGAGCATAAATCAAACAATAAATCTGAAATATAATATATATATCTTCTAATTTTCGAATACCTCTTAAGAAGACGAAAATGGATTGAAGATGACGAAGATGATGCTGTGTTTCCCCCTCTCTCAACTCTCGGTAGTTTTAAAGAAAAAATGAATGGAAGGTGATGAAGAAAAAGAAGAAGAAGAAACGCAGAAGAAGAAGAAGAAGAAGAAGAAGAAGAAGAAGAAGAAGAAGAAGAAGAAGAAGAACGAAAGCTGCTCTCTCTCTCTCTCTGCGATATATCTATATATACTTAAACCATGCATATATCTATCTTTATATTATTATGGATAAGAGCTATCAAATTCAATCATCCACCTTCTAATTTGGGGATAAAGACGAAGGGACAAAACTCACGTGGAAGGCATGGCTCAACCCATGCTTGGGTTGACTTAAATAAAAATACCCGGTTGATCGGTTATCATGATATTTTCCATTTTCGGAAAAATCCTGAACTAAACCGACATTGCCAAAATAATTCACTTACTTTAAAATAATAGTTATTTGAAGTTATTAATTTTTAAAACACTGTTTTAAAATACTGGTTTTAAATCCTCAACAATTAAAACATCCGAACTAGAGAATATCTAGTTCTCTCGGATTTTAATTCACTCTGTTTAAATTATCTGAATTTAAACACTAATGACTGGAGAATATCTGATTCTCCTAGTCCTAAAAATATTTATCAGAATATCTAATTCACGATAAATACACACCGCAAATTTAAAAGAATAGGAATTGAATTTATCTAAAATTACAATTCCGGCTTTCCATAACTAAAAGAAGATTAAACCCAAACTGAAATAATTGATTCACCTATGGGAATTAATTGATCTTGAATTCCATGAAACTTAACGGATACTTTCGACCCTAATCTGACTGGAAATTACTATACTAAATAGTAATTTCAGCAATTAACTGAAATTAAGCAATAATTATTTTACGGGGTATTACACTGGAGCCGTCAACTTGAAGGGTCCAGTGATTTGAATTATCACCTTCGATTATTAAGAGTAGTTCTTTTTCGGCAAACTCATGCTGCTCTGATGAAAAATCTGCAATAAAATCGGCCAAAACCTGTGATTTTATTGCAGTCCGGGGTAAATAGGTGATGTCGTACTCTCCAAGCTCTACTGCCCACTTTGATAATCTGCTGGATAAGTCTGGCTTGCTCAACACAGTTTTTAGTGGAAAGGTCATCACCACCGTGATTGGGTGCGCCTAGAAGTACAGCTTCAATTTTCACGAGGCCATGACTAGTGCGAGGGCTAATTTTTCAAGTTGAGTGTATCTGGTCTCTGCATCAAGTAGTTATTTGCTGGCATAGTAGACAGGGTATTGTCTTCCCTGTTCTTCACGAACTAACACTGCACTTAAAGAGTTAGCAGATACGGATAAATAAATGAAAAGTACCTCACCTGAGTTAGGCTTCGAGAGCAAAGGTGGACTTGAGAGATAGGACTTAAGTTGGTTGAGAGCTTGGTCGCACTCTGGTGTCCACTGGAAGTCTTTTCCCTTTCGGAGTGTGTTGAAGAATTGATGGCTCTTGTCAGAATATTTTGATATGAAACGACTAAGTGCTGCCAAATGACCCGTGAACTTTTGTACTTCTTTGATGTTGCGGGGTGCCTTTATATTTTCCACTGCCCTGATTTGGTCGGGATTAGCTTCGATTCCTCTTTTTGTGACGAGGTACCCTAGAAATTTTCCCGACATTACTCCGAAAGAACATTTGGAAGGGTTAAGCTTCATGTTGTATTTTCTTAACACTTCGAATGATTGCCTCAGGTGCCCAATGTGATCTTTGGCTTGTAGTGATTTTACAAGCATATCATCTATGTAGACCTCCATCGTCGAACCTATTAACTTTTCAAACATACGATTAACCAGCCTCTGGTATGTGGCTCCTGCATTTTTTAACCCGAACGGCATGACTTTGTAGCAGTAGATACCTCGACTTGTGACGAACGATGTTCTTTCTTGATCATCTGGATGTAAGAGAATCTGATTATACCCAGAGAAAGCATCCATGAAGCTCATCATCTCATGTCCTGCTGTTGCATCGACAAGCGTGTCGATGTGAGGGAGTGGAAATGAATCCTTTGGGCATGCCTTATTTAGATCGGTGAAGTCAATACACATTCTGTTCTTTCCATTCTTCTTCTTTACTACCACAACATTAGCTAACCAATCAGGGTACTGCACCTCTCGAACTGAACCGATATCGATTAGCTTCTGAACTTCTTCCTCTATCACTTGATTTCATTCTGCTGCAAATTTTCTTCTTTTTTGTTTGACTGAGGGGTGATCAGGATCGACCTATAACCTGTGAGTTATGATAGAAGGATCGATACCTGTCATGTCGGCGTGTGACCATGCGAAGCAATCGTGGTGTTCTGACAAAAACGCGATTAACTCTGCTCGCATTTCAGAAGTCAGTCTCGACCCAATTTGAACGGTGTGGTCTGGGTAGTCGGGATGAATCTGTATTTCGTCGAGATCTTTCATTTCAGGTTCGACGTAGGAGGTCGACCCTGAACTTTCTCCTTGCTCATATTTTGAATTTGAGCTTTCTCCGTATTCATATTTTGAGTTTGACGTCGATGCCTCATCAATTTAGTTTACTTCTTGTACCTGCATGGGGTTAGTCTTGAAAGCCGATCTGTAGCAGTCTCTTGATGCAATTTGCTCTCCACGGATCTGTCTAATTCCCCATGGGGTTGGAAAGCGTATGACTTGGTGGTAGGTCGAGAGTACAGCTTTTAGTTCGTGAATCCAAGGTCTCCCCAGGATGACGTTGTATGCTGAGGGTGCATTGATAATTTGAAACTTGGTGTGTAGGTTAACCCCTTCCGTATACACAGGTAGTATAATTTCACCTATGGTGGCTTTGTGCTCGCCGCTGAATCCAATCAAGGTCATTGATTTTTTGACGATGTTAGCCTCGGGGACCTGCATTCCTTTCAAAGTAGATAAAAAAATGATATTAGTCGAACTCCCACCATCAATGAGAGTCCTCTTGATCATGCAGTTAGAAATAAGGACTGAAATAACAAGTGCATCGTGGTGCGGGTGTGAGAGTTCAGAAGCTTCGCTGTTGGTGAAACTCAAAGTTATGAGTTCCATTTCGGTATCGGGCTTTGGTATCATGGGCGTGTATTTCAGAGATCTGCAGTGTCGTTTTGCTAATGCTTGGGACACTCCACTAACCTCGGATCCTCCAGTTATGCAATTAACCACATGCTCAATTGGTGGGGGCTTTGGTGGATCCCTCAGATTCTCATCATTTTTGCTGAAGGTCTGCTTCCCCTTATCAGTCAGCAAATCTTTCAAATGGCCTCGCTTGAGTAGGTCGATGACTTCGCGACGTAATGCGATACAATCATCTGTTCTATGGCCGTGATCTTTGTGGAATTCGCAGTACTTGGATGGCCACTTCACTGTACTACCGAGTTCCTTCAGGGCATTGACGGCTTCTGAGGGTGTGATGCACAGGTTGTATTCTGGCAAGCGTCGATCATATGGATCTGAAATATCCTCTCAACCTCGAGGTCTGTAGCGATCATTGCGGGGGTAAGGGTCGGTTCTTCTTCTATCATTTCTGCGGGAGTCTCTTCCTTCATCTCGACCTCTTGGCTTGGGTCGATAATATTGGTCTTCGTCTTCCTCCCACTTAATTTGTGCCTATGCCTTTGCTAAAATATCATCCATTGTCTTACACGGGTACTTTGTGAGTTCTTTGTAAAGGTCTGAATCCCTCTTTAGCCCCTTTCTGAAGGCTGATATGGCGGTGTCAGCGTTGCAGCCTGGTATCTCTATCTTTTCTCTATTGAACCGTGCAACATAATTCCTAAGTGTTTCATTTGGATATTGAATAATGGCGTAGAGGTCATCTGAATATTTCTCAATTTTCCGGCTGCTGGCAAATTATTCTACGAAAAGATATGTGAGTTGTGCAAATGATCCAATCGAAGCATTAGGAAGGTTCGTGAACCACTGCAGTGCGGCTCCTGATAGGCTGGACCCAAAACCCTTGCACATGCAGGCTTCTCTGAGGTACTTTGGTATTGCTGCGATGAACATCTTCTGTTTATACTGTGCGATATGGTCATCTGGATCTGAGGTTCCATTAAATAACTTCATAGATGGTAGGGTGAATTTTGACGGCATCTCTGTTAACCCAATTTCATCCACGAACAGTGAGTCAGCAAAGCTATTTGGTGCAGCCTTGCGGATTGGTAGAGGTACACCGGGAATTCGCATTATCATTGCCTCGATACCAGCCAGTCGTTGCTCCAATTCACTTGAGTGATCGATCATTCTCTGATTGAATCCCTGGTTAAACTTGCGCTGCTGTTCAACCCTTTCTTGCTCGAGGGTCTGGTGTCAGAACCTTTCCTGCCCAGAAGCATGATACTCAAACTCTGGAGGTGGCCTTAGCGGGCTCTCTTCCATTTGTTGTCTGGTGTCTACCTTCTGTGCTGACGCGCTAGTACCTGCAATAAATGGATCAGTAAAAGTAACAGATCGACGACGCTCAGAATATACCGAATTTGGCTCGCCGAACAGATTTGTGGGTTTAATGTAGTTCAGATGACGCGTGTTGTCATTGATGGTCAGATCTTCAAGTTTACTGCAGAGTGAAGCGTTTTCTGATCTCAAAAGCGCTAACTCCCCCGTGTTGTTTGCCATTTGATGCTGTATATTCCTCAGAACATCAGCCAGCGACAGATCAACATCGAGCGAAGGCGTAGCGATTCTGCCATCTTGCTGGGGTCCTTTTTCATCTCTGCGACTCTCATTAGGCATTGTCATTTAGTTTCACGAATAGATCGCTGTCCCACGGTGGGCGCCAAATTGTAGATTCGGAAATCTGCAATTAATTGATTCAGTCCGGAGCAGCGGCCAATCTGTGAAACAAAATCAGAAAACACCGTAAGAGCCAAAGACCGTCGGGGGGTTGACGATCGTTGGGCCTCCGACGCTCAAGTCAGGAAAAGAAGAAGTGTAGAAAGAAACAAAATACGGAATAATTAAATAATTAATGTGCTTAATGACGATAATCTTTATCCAGAACGTGACTAGAAATCTAGGGAAATGTCGTTCGATCCTGGAAGAATGTAGGAAGAAGGCCGGATGTTGAATCGCGGGGGTGGAATTAACCAAGAAAATTGTGAGCTCCGTATTCTTAGGGTGTGATGTGAAGCTTGTGGGTATTTCAGCGTACCCCTCAAATGAGGAAGGAGGCCTCCTTTTAAAGGTGGAGGTAACAGCTAGGGTTTGCGAGGATCGCGGAGGAGGTTGAAAGACGTGTCGACTCCTCTGAACCCGTCAACCTTACCGGATAAGGCGGAGCTGATCGTTAATTCAAATTTTAAATTGAATGCTTATGTATTGGAATACCGATTGTATGCTATCATTTAACCCTTCTGGGCCAGCATATCGGATTGACGAAAAATGACCACTACACCGTTCAATAAATAAATGGCTACAACAACTGTAAATGGGCAATGAATATAACATATTCAACATAGATGAAATCTTCCAGAAAAGAGTGTGGTTTTTGGAAAACTTACATCTCGGATTTGGAGGATCAAACGATGTTTGATCTTCAATAGGGCACCATGGATTGAAAGACTGGAAGGAGAAGTTTCTATATGCCAAAAATCAAGTTCATGCAGTGGAGGGAACAACAGGCAACAACTTCTAAAGTTCACTCGCAACACAACAATTTCTGCGCCAAATTTAACGCGTCAACTTGTGACGTATCTTTGATAGACCAAAACGATCTCATATTGATGATCCGAGATATGTTCTGACAAGTTTGAAATGTGAGGTTTACAATGTTGTAAACCTCAGGGAGAAAAGATGGTTGGATCAATGGGAAAAGACGTCGTAATGGGGCTGCAACACAATTCGGTGACAGACGACACCGCTGATGTTCTAGGCCCGCTTTTACACTTTTTCGGACATTGAATGGATCGACCTCTTAACGACTTTTGTTCTACATTGAAAGAGGATTGTGTGTATAAAATTTCAAAAATTTTCTCAAATGATTTCATTTCCAAAAGCTTGATGAAAGTTGCTGCTGGTGGGAGGGGGAGAGAAGCTAACATAAATTACTTGAATTTGAAAAAAATATGGATGAAGCTCCATTTTATCTCTATTTTCCTTATTTTCAACACGTGTAGGCCACCCAAGAATGATGTGTAGTAGGTTGGTGGGCTGGGCCAACACAATTTGATAACTGACGACACCGTTAATGTTCTAGGCCCGCTTTTATATTTTTCCGGCATCGGATCGGATGTTCTAGGCCGGGCTTTTACTTTTTAATATTATATATATTTTTATTGAGAAGTTTTATTGTTATCATTTGGCTTTATTTTGTTTTTATTTTTGTTTTTGTGATGGGTGCGTGTTATTTTAATTGTTGGAAGTAGTAATGACTTGAGCATTTTCTTATATTACAAGGTAGCTTTAAAAGTAAATGAGTGATTTAAAAAATTTTGATTTTTTTTTTTTTTTTGAAAAATTGAATATATAGTGGCTTGTATATATAAAGAGTATCACTCGATATAATAATTCTATATTTTATATAATTATTATTATAACAAACATATCAACTATCATTAAACTTTAATGTAAAATAAGTGTTTACACCGTACGGGGAAAATACTAGTTAAGGATATTATTTGAGTACGGGATTTTTTTATTTTTTTTGTCACGTTTCTATTTATAAAAGAGATGCAAAAGTATAACATTTTACAAAATCATAATAGATCTATTCGTCCAAAAGATATAGAGCCCAACGTTCCTAGCTTTACCAAAAAAATGTCCACATTTTTTGTAGTGTTTTTCCTGTAGGTCATCCTGTATTTAATTATGAACTTCTTAAAATTAACCATATATATGTTTTCTCAAATCGATTCACCGAATTCAGGAAAGAAGTGAATTCTGTGAAATACCTCGATATTGTCATGCATATGTAGTTTTAAAGAATTAAACCATCGTAACATTCATTAACATTGTTGGACAATAATAGCGATCCACTAAAAATAGCATGCCATGCATCATACATGCACGATTTCAGAGTTGAGAGTAGAGAATGCCAAATAATATTGCTATGCAAACAAGATATAGAATCGATCAATAGAGTCAAGTTTAATTTGCTCTTTCAAGAATTTGTTTGAGAGAGAGGGAGAGGGAGAGAGAGATAGAGACGGAGAGACTTCTAGATGATTCCAAATAAACCCTCAATATTCTGCAAAGTAGTAGCTAGAATTATGGCTCTAATCATCCAAGCATTATAGTGGCACTGCCCCCTTTGGCTGCAGCAGCAGCAGCAGCAGCAGAACCTTCACCTCCGTCGTTTTTGGTAACACTTAGTTTGTCTGCATTTAACACCAAATATTCACAAAGGCACATATAATTAATTTATTGGTTAAGCCATGCATATTGACTATATAATAATATAAGCAAGAACTAGATATATATATATATATATATATACCTACTGAAATATATTGTTTAATTTGTGATGATTAAATAAAATCAAGTTCAGTTCATGTTCATCCTTAGGAATTAAGGTGCTATAAGTGCAGTCCAAATTAACATACATCAATCACAACAACTATAGAAGACAGCATATCGAACACTCTTATCTAATTAAATTCGCATATATATAGTATAGTGTTCTATATATGCAGATCTACAGCGTTCATTAATTAGCGCATATTGTGTATATTATATATATTTACTTAAAGTTAGGTCTGAGTATCAATATATCAAAATATGGTAAGTTAACGTCCAGATAAATTGGAATTCACTCTGCCACACCCTTTGTACAATTGCATGGTAACATACACAGTAATTAATTTCATGCATGATATATATATATATATATATAGTAAGAAATGAAAAGCATTACCTGAGATTAGTATTCGGGTCCAGAGATATATATTTTCCCTAAGAAGCTCCATGACCTCCATGCTAGCAGTTTTCTCCGATTCATCCTTCAAAGTACTGATCCCAGAGAAGCCTTCGTGCATAGCTCTCTGTGCCATCTCGAATGCACTTCAACAAATTACAAATTAATTGATTAAATTAAAGCTATTATATTCATCAATTAATTGATCATAGACTACTACTACAAATTCATTTAAACTAATTAACTAGTGTGTATATATATACATATATATAAATACCGTTTAGGTTTGAATAAAATATCCCAGAATAAGACTGAGAAATTCAAAGCCAATTGCAATCGAGTGTAATCAGCAGGGTGTAGCTCTTCCTCAGCAATCTTGGTAGCAGTCTGCAATTAATTAATTAAGGAATTATACATGGATGAAAAAGAATTCATTAATTGGATCTGTACGCAATAATGAATTAATTTACAAAAATAACATGATGATTCATTCATACCTCATATAATGCGAGGGACGTCTCATGACTAGCATGTACGCTCTTGCCCTCACCAGCTTTGAACTCAGCCCAATACCTGTAACAATCGCCTACCCTGCAAATTAAAATTGAATTTTGAATTACACACACACACATATATATAATAGTATATGAATCGATAGATAGATCGATGATGAACTAATTGATTGAAATAATAGATAGATATATGTACAAGGTGTAGTAGAAGACAGCATCCTGAGCAGAAGTGGATGATGGAATGAGATGATTGTGAAGGATAGACTTTGCTGCAACACAAATTTTGACAATCTCTTCCTCCAACTGCAGCTTGTACACATGAATCCGCCCTACATTAACTCCACCTTCCTCCCTCTCCATTGCCGACAACATTATCCCACCATTCCGTCGCTCCACCACCGCATGCTTCAACCCATCTGATAGCAACCTCCTCTCCTCCGCCGTCAATTCCACATTCATTTTCGCCACATCACTCATTGCTTCTACCATGTCTGCATGTTAATTAAAAATGTATATATATATATATATATATATATATATATATATATATATCAAAACTCAAAACATATATATATGATTAAGGACTTAATAATTGTCACAACATACAAGCATGATTCTTTAGATATGATATATCGACTTTAAATTATAAATTAATTTCGAGATTCTTGTAACATTCCAATAACAAAGATCTAGAGACCTACATCAACATGCATGCATGAATCGCGATCTGCAGGTAAACACATGACAGGAAACAAATTGGAATCAAAGAAAACGACACTTCGACGTCAAGATTCCAAACAATTAACTCAGATTTCTCGATATATATGATGAAACAGAAAATCCAATTAAGTTCCTGGATTCTCACTAATCAAAGCAGAGCAAATAACTCAAGACCATCGACCGATCATCGATCTCAAGAATTCCCCAGATTTAATTTCCAAGAATACACATGCATAAGCATAAATGCATACTAATCGATTTGCATTAACGAGAAGAGTTCTTACCATCATAGCGTCTTGTTCTCTCCGCCATTTTAGCGAAGAAAACGGAGGTCTCACGCCTATGATGATCATCCATCGTCGTCGATCGGATCGGAGAACTCAACTACTTTCTCTCTCTAGATTCTGACACAGCTCGTTTCTCTCTCAGATCGGAAAGCAGTTGAAAACTGAACAATATTCTGAGAATTGGATGGTTAATTAGTTACCGAATGCTCTTATATATATTTTTCTCCTCCGGTTTTTGCGGGCGGTTTAAGATGAGTCGAACTTAATTGGGATTTTACAAGTTTACTCCTTACTTCACTATGGGTGAGGGGGGTATAATAGGGATTTCAATGCCATAATTGTATATACGCAATACCCAAAAAAACCCTGTCGAAAATAAAATATCCCCAAACGAAAGTAATTAAGGGGGAAAAAAGGATTGCTCTATTTTTCCAATTTAGTTATATAAAGTAATAAAATAATCTTGACGGAATTCAGCATAGTGTGATTGCATTTACTCAACAAATTTGACAATATATCGTTGGACCCAATTATATAGTCTATTTTCATACATATATTAAAAATATTTATAATAAGATACAAAACTTAAACTTCAAACATTACCTCTATTTAAGATTTTTAACTTTCAAAAATTTAATTGGTTAGTTTTTAATTTTTAAAATTTAATAAAGGTGTATTTGTACATTACTATGAAAAATAATATTAATTATAAATGAGATTATATAATTGGGACACTCAAAGTAGCAATAGAGGCTATATAATTAGACTATACAATTTGTACTCCTTAAATCACTTTCTAATTCAGTTAGTTTCTAATTACACGAGAGATATATAACAGAGTTGTTACACAATTTTTCCCGCCTAATGACAAAGACAATTTAACAAATTAAATATAGATTTCCTAACTTATTAAATTTGCACAATTTTCTATCTAATTAATCTCTTTATTAACGAAATCGAATTGAAATTTCATATTACACTCTTTGTGTTATAATACGTGTTACACTTTCAAATTACGAGTTTTTCGATCTTGTATTTTTTTCTTCATTTTTTTTTTGGTAATTTGGTTTAATTGTAGGGTTGTTTTTAATTAGGATTCACCACCCAATTAGGATTTATAATTTTTTTTAATATTTAATTTTTTTATTTCTAATTAATAATTCATTTTATGGTTTATTTTTTAAAAATTATGTTTTATAATTTTTTTTGTTGATAAATGTTGACTATGATTATTTATGTTATAATTAATTTTTATTTTATAATAATATTATTAAAATCATAAATTTATGAAAAAAGTGTAACATGAAATTTCAACCCAATAAAATCAGTTAATTCCTTTATATTATATTTCCATTTAGATAAATTCCTTAATTAACTTCCACCCAATATATACTAACACAAGCAAGCGTCCTCAATTATGATTAAATTTTCATTATTAATAAACGTAAGGTTTATGACTTAAGCATATCATATCACTAGGTCTAAGCAGCAAGTTAATAGGGATGGCAATGGGTAGGGTACTACGGTACCCGTCCTCATACCCACATTTTGAAAAAAATACATGTACCGTCCCCATATCCGCTGAGTATCAACTTTTATGCCCGTTTCCGTACCCTTTGGGTACTTAACTACCCATACACGTTCTCGTTACCCGTATTTTAACTATTTTGATGCGTTTCACAAGAAATGTTTTATATTATTTAATAAATTTTAAAATATTTTTATAAGTTACAATAAAAAAATCGTAGTTAAATACATATATATATATATATATGTATATATATATATATTATGTGTATACTTTAAATATATGAAAAATATATTGAATACAATATATAATTTATATAGATGATGGAGTAAAATAACTATTTATTATTCAAAAGAGATAAAAAAAAAGATTAAATTATGTTTATAAATTCTAACTTTTTTATTATAGATTATTTCTCTATAATATGTTTGTGCATATATAATAAATAAATATTTTTTAATGTACATATATTGATGAACATCTCATAGTGACACAAAATTAATAATATCTTTTATGATGAATTTAATGACATTTTTATAATCATTCAAACATACTTATATTTGTATTTTTTTATCATATATTTTTTAAAAATAAATATTATTTTATGTAAGATGTAATCTTTATAATAATTTATTTATCAAGTTTACAATTTGTGTATGTGTGTAAGAATAAATAACATAAGTTACAAATTAATATTTCAATTAGTCCAAATTTTATTCGTGTTCAATTTTCATTTTAGTTCTAACAAGGGTCATATTTTAAAAATAAAATATATAAACATACAAATTTCTTTATCACAAACTATTTATTGAATATTTATTTAGAAAATATTATTTGTATTAAATAATTCAAAATTATGATTAAATAATTTACAATTTTAAAAATATTGATTAAAACTAAATCATAATTTGATTAAAATATAATACAAAGACCCTTCATGAAAATGAAACATTTCATAAAAAAAACTACAGACATAATAATGCCATGAAATTTTCAACAAATAATATCATATCACAGTACAATTTAATACATACAATGTAATAATAATAATAATAATAATAATAATAATAATAATAATAATAATAATAATAATAATAATAATAATGGGTATGGGGCGGGTTGGGTACTAAGGTACCCGTACCCGCGCCCGTACCCATCAAAATTTATGGGTAATTACCCGTGCCCGTACCCATTAAGTGGATAATTACCTTACCGATCATGGGTAATTTTTACGGGTACCCATAGAATCTGTTACCCATTGCCATCCCTAAGTAAGTACATTACTGGCACTATGAATGACAATGGGTAGGGTATAGGTAGGATACTGTATCCGTCCCCATACCCGTATTTTAAAAAATATCCGTACCCGTCCCCCTACTCGTTGGGTATCAACTTGTATGCCTATTTACGTACCTTTCGGATACTTAACTACCCATGCACGTACCCGTTATCGGCATTTTAACTATTTTTTATGCGATTCACGAGAAATGTTTTATAATATTTAATAAATTTAAAAATATTTTTATGAGTTACATTAAAAAGAGATAAAAATGACTAAATTATGTTTATAAGTTCTCACTTTTTTATTATAGATCATTTCTATATAATATATTTGTGCATATATAATAAATAAATATTTTTTAAGTACATATATTGATGGACATCTTCTTAAGCATAGTGAGCATAAAATTAATAATATTTTTCTGATAAATTTAATGATTTTTTTTTCTATAATCATTCAAACATACTTATATTTATATTTTTTTTATCATATACGTTTTTTAAAATATATATGTTATATTTTATGTAAGATATAATTTTTATAAGCATTTATTTATCAAGTTTACAATATATATGTGTATATATATACATATAAGAATAAATAACATAAGTTACAAATTAATATTTCAAGTAGCCCAAATTTTATTCGTGCTCGCTCAAATATCATTTTATTTCTAACAAAGATCATATTTTAAAAATATAATATATAAACTTACGAATTTCTTTTTGTCATTACTATTTATTGAATATTTAATTTAGTAATTATTATTTGTATTAAATAATTCAAAATTATGATTAAATAATTTATAGTTTTAAAAATATTGATTAAAATTAAATCGTAATTCGATTAAAATATAATACAAAGACCTTTCATGAAAATCCGACATTTCATAAAAAAAACTACAAACATAACAATGCCACAAAATCTTCAAATAATAATAATAATAATCATCATCATCATATATGGGTATGGGGTGAGTTGGATACTAAGGTATTCGTACCCGTCAAAATTTACGGGTAATTACTCGTGTCCGTACCAGTTAAGTGGGTAATTACCCTACTCATCATGGATATTTTTTGCGGATGCACATAGAGTTCGTTACCAATTGTCATCCCTAACTGACACCTTCATTATCTAATTCTTATTACCCACACCAGTTAACCCGCCTTAATTATGGTCTAATTCAGTTGTTCACAATAAATGATGATTTCTATCTACATTATATATAATTGAGTGCGACTAAACGTGTAATTCAGTTTGTACATTAATTTCGATCACCCAGCAACACATTAAAGATATATTTTGATGGTTTCTTCATGTGAAATGGAAATTTGAAGCTCCATTTTTTCAGCATCAAAGGAAGATTTGAATCCGTAGAAAATACATTTTAATTCGAAAATCATTTTACTTGTTCACCATTTTGTATTTTATCAAATTAAATACAAAAAATTGTGTCACAATATATATTAGTATTTATAATATCACCAAAAAGAACCGGAAATTCCCTCACCCCCTACTGTACTCCAGATTGGTAGCTAATCGAATAAATTTGCAACACAATGCGAGCAAATCAACCCTTTTGCTTGATGATCAATAGAGTCCACAAGGAAGAAAAGCCTCTAATTTTAAGTAGAAATGCAAAACACAACTATTTACATTTATATATACATATATCAAGAGGCCACCAAAACCACACTCTAATATGCACATAATCTAAGCCTAGCCTACATGATTAGTCACCCACAACGTTGTTCCGGTCACATTCTACCTGAAAACGAGTCGAGAGATTTACAAAACCGAGCCACGAGCTAAGCTAGTGGCGTTGATCATTATCCCGATGAACTTTTCCATCCATTTTCCAATGGAACGACAGAAAAGCCAATCAAGCAAGGAGGGGTTCATGATCACCAAGATATTGCAAGTTTAGGTCAGTCCCTTCGCATTGCTTGCTTCCTTTCATTTTCTTCACATCCTCGCTAGAACAGATGAATATCCTTCGAACCATGCTAACAAATTCTCTGCATGAATTATTTTACAGTATCAAACACGTGAACTGAAAACAAGTTCGATGATGAGTTCAATTTTGAGTAATGTGCAATCATAAAAAAAAAATGTACACTTACGGCCATGGATCATCGCCCATAAGCATCATGTCCCCTTCATTATCGGTAAACACAATTTCCCATTTAGCTCTAGGCCGCAGCTCTCCTTTAATCTCAAACATCTCTTCAAGTTCAGTTGTAAGCTCATCATACCCCTTCAACATGGTCAAGTCCACTGCACGGCCAACTGCAACCCCTTGCATTTGTACCTTCTCCATAAAATTTTTGGTTCAAATTCTCAGTCATAACTCATAACATATTATTTTAAAGGAAATATTTGCGTTCAAGCTTTGATCTGTTTATCAAGTACCTTGGTGCGAATTCTGGAGGAGTGAATATGTCGGGTATGAACATCTTTTCTCGGTACTTTCGACTGGCCTTTAATACATCCTTCACCGTCCAGTGGTGCATCATCTGATATCATGGGAGGATTCTCGACAAGAGGCAATGTTGATGGATTTTTCAAGTCAATCCCAAACAATCTGCATGTTGCAGCAGTATCCGGTTTCCTCTCATTCTGGCAAGATACAGGACTAGTATTCTGTTTTACAGAACTTGGAGCAGAACAGTTTGAAATAACAGACCAAGCTGACGCAGCTTTACTCTCTTCTGCTTCTTCAGCAATCATATTAAGAGATGCACCTGCATCTGATTCTGCAGCAGAACTAGCTACATGATTGCGTTTGTGTTCTTCAAGATCATGATTCATTTGGTGCGACTCATGAGGCAGATTCCAGGCAGCTGATGCACAAGAAGTCTGATTATCTATAATCATGGCAATAACAGATGATCTTAAACATATAGCACACAACACACAAAGGAAATGTAAAAAATTGTACATATTTGGAAGGGTAATCTAACCATAAACTGGTATTTCAACATGAGGGCGAGGTCTTTTATGTTTCAACATCGGTGGTTGAACTAGGTTGGTTAGTACAGATGGCATGAATGGTTCTATTTCCCAAGGTGAAACCCTTTCTGGTCTTGGAATTGATGCAGGTTCGTCCCACTGAACCTAGGATTATTGGAAGACAAGTGAAGATTTCATTTTCATTCTTTCATTAAAAATGATCGGATGCAAAGAGGGAACCTCAGCAGAGATACTGACCTTCAACGACCGCCATTTAGAATCTTCCCAGTTAGAAGAGACATCCTCAACCCCAACAATTGTACCTGAAAACCTGATTAATCAGGTGAAATAAAAAAGAGAAAGTTCAGCAACTAAGCCTACCATTCTCAGAAGTTCATTAATTGAGTAACCTTATACTGACGAACCTCCTCTCAGGAGAATCATCTCCCTCGAAACGCATCTTGAATCTCATGCCAACTCCAAATTTGTGACTCACAGCTTCTAGGTACTTATCCAGTCCAATGATGAACTGACTTGTTCTGAAAAGTTCCAAAAAAAGCGACATGAAAAAGAAGTAATAGATAGTAATAGAAAGCGTCGCTTTATAAGAACCCTCATGACAGCAGGAGAATGTATAGCAGACCTTGGCTTGAAATAAACAACAAAGAAGGTTTGAGTTAAAAGAGCATGAGATGCCGTTGCGAGCACACCCAGGTGCATGCTCTGACTTGAAATCACTGATGACGGAATTGAGTTCTGTTGGCGAGCATGACGCCTGACCCCAGCGCGCAATTCCCCATTCTCTCCCCTAGACAGAATGCCGTTGGAAAGTGTCAAACAATGATATGCAAGAAAAAAAATCCAGAACTATTACATCATTAGACTGCATATGCAACATGTTTGTACCTAAGAAACACAAAAGAATCACCAGCAACTAATCTCTTAGAAGTAACGAATGTACTCCATCCTGTTGTCAGCAAATGCCTCCGAGGCTGGCCTGTGCAGTTTACATGAGATACACATCAGCTTTCAATTAAGGAATTTGAATAAGTCACTACTCATCAAACATTTTCTTAATATTAGAAATGTAGACCTGTTTGGCTCACAATCCACATTTATAACAAACCATTTTCTTGTATTGGGAAAATAAACTTATACCAATGACCCTTGGAGCAAAAGATCACCTCTAAATATGTGCTTAAAATGCCACTCAATTCCGTGCAGATCCTTGGCTATTAGTTTCTGAGTTGGTGTCTGTTGGGTCATATCCTGGTCCATAGAATAATAATGGTTAAAACAATGCTAAAATAATTTATAACTTATATGAAGCAACAATCTAGTAGTCAGACCGAAGAATTACAGAACGTTGAGCACCGAGGAGAAATAGAAATATACCAAGGGAGGGAGGCATTCATTGGCATGTTTCCGAAGGACTGAGAACCCGCCATGGGTACTTGTATCAGAGGCTGTCAAAACCTTGCAGAATGATTGAACTACAGGTCTAGGGGTTTCATCAGAAGGGATATCAGGACTTCTTGGCTCAGTTTGCTACAAAGAGTGTGACCATGAAACTTAATATTATCTGTTTATTCGAAACATACCAGCATCATTGCTGAACATTCTGAGTGAAATGTTTCCAAAAAAAAAAAAGAACGAGTACTACATAAATTCTTACATCTGCTTCGGGCATCAAAGTAATCTGTGCATATACTTCATCAGTGTCTACTTCAGCCTACACAGAAGAAAATTCATATAATCACTTACTCCTCTACTTGACATCTCACAACTCTACATATTCTGACGTCAAACAGAGTAAAATTAATTCGAGAAACCACAAAACATTCACTAATTCCAAAAATAGAAAGTTGGACAGGAAAATATACCAGTAGATTAATGTTGAAAACAGAGCAAAGGATCTTTGAGGGCAGATTGAACATTGGTATCCTTTGATTCAGTTCTTGATTAGTTGAAACCTCCAACTAGCAAAATTCAAGAAATGACGTGTGAACATCAGGTTGAACCCAAAAAAATATCCCCCAAACATAAACTCAATCATAGAACTTTCCAAACAACGATCAGAATCATATATATACCACTATCTTTTCCATAGTCTAGAAATAAAAGAAGCAATATTTCACACAATAACTCACTTGCTCCATATGACCCTGTGGAAAATAGTAAACTTTTTCTCCAACTCGAGGAACATCCACCAAAGGACCTGCACAAGCCCTCCACAACTCCTCATACATCACGTCTTTTACTCCACCCCCTAAAATTTCACCAAATAAAGGGGTAAAGGGAAAGCAAAATCACTGAATATATCAGGGGAGGAAAAAAGATTCAGATTTGGAGAGAAATTAGACAACAATAAATAAAGGGTCATTTCAAAAGTTTGACCTTCAGCTGGAAAACTACCGAACTGCTGCTGAGAAAACGACCCCCTGTTTGCCATGACTACACACGTTTTGACCAAAAAAATGCAATCTTTTTTAATATCAACCAAAACCCATGTCAAAAAGATTGATAATACACCATGAATTCAACCCCACCGCCTCAAACACTACACTGAATTCGCTTTTTCACTCTGCAAAAACTATAAACAAAAAAATCCCACCACAAGTATTTCCAGGGGGGAAAATCTGATAAATTCTCCTTCTTCGATGTATTTGTTTCTTTAGCCTGGTAGGAAATGCATATCACGGAAGGAAGGGGGGGATCGTGAGAAACGGCGCTCTGCAGAATCCCAAGAAGCAGCTTAACATACGCCTTGATTTCTCCTTCCTCTCACACACACTCTCTCTCGCTCTCTCTCTCTAAATTGTAGAAAGTAATTTGTATCGGTTTCACAGGACGTTGTTAGGTTGTCTCCTTTACACTGCACACACATAGTGCGTGTGGTTGTCTGTGTAGCTAACTATGACTAACCTAACTAACCACGGTCACTCATCTTAACCAGAGTTAAACATTTCCGGTGATGAGTGATTACATTTTCTGTCGGAAAAATTTGGTGGGGCCACTACGTCTTTTACCCTTTTTTGCCTTTTTCTTTTTTAGGTTTTACATTTTTTTATATTTTAATGAAAAATGTTAATTGCCAAAAAAAAACCACATTTGAAACAATTTATAATTTAGACATGATTTTTAAAATATTTTAGTAATAATTCATTCAATTTTTTAATTTGTAGTAAATTTAATATTTCTAACTTTTTTTTATGATCATAATTATGATGTGGCAATAATTCTTCATGTATACATATTAATTCAATTTTAGGTGTTGAATATATAAGTTTTTATTGTACATCAACAACATCGTTAGTTTCTTATTCAGTCAAACTATTTATGGAGTGTATCTATTTTGTTGCAAATTACAAATTGATTCAAAGATGATGAATTTTTCGGCAATTAAACATTTTGATCAATAATCTTACCTCCACCTTTCCTTCGTGTCTCAATATTATTATACTTTTGTAAAGTTTTAATGCAATTTTCCTTTTTCTATATTTGGAGGGATAAATGGTAAGATCGGAAGGGAAGTGCTACCTCTTTTTATTATTAATAAGTCCATTTATTTTGTGTTTTTCGAGTCGGTTTTCTAGTATAAATGACCTTTTTATTTTTTTATTTTTGAGTCAGAAAAGAACCGAAGGTAAATGGGCACTGTAAGATTTGAATTTGACGAAAGAGGCATTTTGTCTATGGATTGAATGAAATCAAATGCTAAAAGGGCATTTGAGAACTTCTTCAGCAAGATCCGAGTAAAAGGGAAGCAGTGTGACCATATTAGACAAGGATCAACCTGACCAGATGATGACGAATCCACAGTACTCGTACAGATTCGAAAGAGACAGTAGAGAGGGCACACGTGAGAAAAGTAGAAGGCGGTTAGGATGGATAAGGTGAGCAGAAGATATGGTCGAGGTTGAAGACTACTGACTGAAGATAAAGTGAGATCCCTGAAAAATCGAGATTCAACTCAATCCCTTTGAAGATAAACCTTATCCACCTGGATTGATGCAGGCACAGGAGATTCAACAAGCTATTGAAGACCCCCTCCTATGCGGAGATTTGAATTCAAAATGTTGTTCTATTTAAACAGTATTTATTTTAGAGAACACACATTTCGATTGCTATTTTTTACATTTACATTCTGCAAGTTTAATTTCCATTTTAAAACTAATTCGGCAGCAAGAAAAACTCAGGTCTTATGCTCGCATGAAGTAGGTTTATTTTCGATTGTTGTTAAATGTTCAACGTTGGTATTGAGCATCATTCATTCCAATTCCAGTAAGTAATTTAACTTTACCATATCTTTTATTTTTTGCATTTTCAATTCTTTCTAACATGAGTAGCTAGATCTCTATTCCGGGATTTGAATGATAGATGAAAGTTTAACACACTTAATTAAGAACTCGTGAGACCGCGTGGGCATTATACTGTATGGATAAATTTTTGTCGAGTTTCGTATTTGTTTCAAGTGAGTGTGTGTTTAATATGACTAATGTAGTGGATTACTCTTTACTTGTCATGGGCACACCAAGGTTAAATAGATTAATGAATCATGATTGTGTGTTAATCAAATGGTAATTGGAAACTCGATGGGTTGCTGTGGGCACCCGATGAATCAGTAAACATAACAAATTTGGGTTTGTCTAAGGCACAAGACTTTTTATCACTTACATTTCTTAAGAGAATCGGGAGGTGGTTGATAGGTTAGGGATTTAATCGACGGAGAATCACTTTTAAATCTAAACTGAAATGATAAATAATGAGACGTAGCGAGGAACCCGATCTTCATAACCGGTTGACTTAATCGTGTAGAAAAATTATTGTGTCCATGATCGAGTGAAAGTGAATTAAATTAGATTCTAGTTCAAATTTCGAAAACTTTTGTTATTTGATATTTCTCTTATTTACTTTTGCATATTTCAATTACAGTTATTGTGATCACAGAATGAAACCTCCATTTGTCATTGGTGACTGCAAGTAAGATTACATCAGTTCTCTGTGGGATCAATTATTACTCACAGCTAACCACGCTCTCTATGAATACAAGAGAATACAAATTTACTTTGATCGCGATCGCGTGTCAATTTCAATTCCAGTTATTGTGACCACTGAACGAAACCCCCATTTGTCATTGGTGACTGCAAGTAAGATTGCATCAATTCTCTGTGGGGTCGATTCTTACTCACAGTTAATTACGCTCTCTATGAACACAAGAGAATACAAATTTACTTTGATCACGAAACGATCGCGTATCAATTATTCATTGACCATTTAATTGTTGTTCATTTTTAGGAGTATAGAATCGGATGATTAATGATTGAAATATAAAAAAAAATACACAATTACGTAATTAAGAAAATGAAATATTATTTTATTCTTTTTGCATTTTCACACTTCATATAAAAATGCATATTTTTATCATTAACTTTAACAATTGTCGTAGTAGTGTTGTTGAACTTATATTTGATTCAATTAAGGGATGTGTATTGGATTGAGATTTCGTTGGATTTTTAAAATCCGGGTGTATTCAATCCAGACTTTTAAAAGTCCAATGAAATCCTGGTGTATTCAATCCAGACTTTTAAAAGTCCAATGAAATCCTGGTGTATTCAATCACGACTTTTAAAAGTCCAACGAAATTTTGAGGTATTCAACAATCCACGGACTTTAAAAAGTCATTGACTTCGTTGGATTTTAGATGGATTTCACGTGAAAATTAAGAAGGATGAATTCCGACCTCCAGACACGAGATTTCGATGGATTTGAAAAATCCGGCGAGCGTTGTGACCCAGCGGCCGGTGGATACGCGAAATTGGAAAACCCAGCGGTCACCTGAAGCCAGCGGCCGCTGACTTCGCTGAGGATGACACCCTAGCGGCCGCTGGCACTCAGCGGTCGTTGTTGTTAGTATACGAATGCCATTGCGGAACACTTCTCATACCGCTCGACAATTTTGTAGATTGGCAATAGCTTAAGTACACTTAGACAAAGCTAACCAAGCTTTTGTTCGCATGTTCGATTGTGGGACCTATTGCTGATTGTGGCTCCACAAATATGCAATGAATCTTTATTTGAAGCCTTATTACTTCAAGAATTATAGGACGGTGCTTTTCTGAATAGTAGTTTTCCAGCGGTCGTTGGGTATTCGGCCACTCTTCCCAGCAGCCGTTGACTTCCAGCGGTCGCTGGGTTCTATTTTTTTCGGATCGAGCGATCGCGGTGTTTCATCGAGCGCTGGAAATAAGGATTTCAAATCCATTGAAATCCTTTAAAAATCCATTGAAATCCATGCTCAAAATCCGGGAGACTCTACGTGGAGTTGGCAGACTCCATGTGGAGTCTATGGATTTCATAAATCCATAAAAATCTATGGACTTTTTAAAATCCATCAAAATCTAATAAAATCTGGATTGAATACACCCCCTAAATCTTCAAATTTTGTGTTACATTGTAGTTTAGGTCCTTAGACTTTTATTTACTTAAATTAAATTTTAAGGCCTTGTATTATGTGCATTATAAGTAGTCATGTTGGAATACAATAAGATTTTTTCAGACTTGCGTAAAATTTAATGACTTAATGGAAATCTTGTAGATCAAATCATGACAAGAAAATAAAAATAAACACAAAAGTTCAATGAACTATTTATGCATTTGACCTATCTTTGAGTTAGTATTTTGGACATCATAATCATTTGCTATCACTTTTCACCACACAACATTATTAGTACTAAAAAGCACGTTATACATATGTTTAGCACCAAAATATCTTTATGCTCCTATTGAAACATTATATTAATTTGAAAAATCCGAAAAAAAGTAGAGATCAAAGTATATGATACAAAAGGTAATGATCACATTAAATAAAAGTAAAAATTGCATGTTGATATCACTTTGAACTTCAAGACTTTTAACAAAAACGCTTCGACTTTCAACTATTTAATAAATTTAACCTGAAAACAAACGTACACCATTAAAATCAGACGTGTAATTACAAATGACTGTTGGAACAGGATTACATATTGGATTGCTAGAGTACACATATGTTTTCAAGCGCAGAAAATTGAATTTGGAGATAGATTTGTTAGTATTATAAAAGAATGAGTATAAAAAAAAAAATTAAAATTAGTTGAAAAGGGCAAATGATTTTTGTTTAGAAAATATAATATTCTTAAATAAAAATAAGGTCCGAGAAGAAATGGGTTTTGATTGGGTGTGTCTGCTCCGGGGCAGGCAACAAGGTTGGCTCCACTTGACCCCGGCAAAGAATTTGAGAATTGTGGCGTCAGGTAAGTTTGACCTCCACGTCCGACATTTATTACGTAAATGCCACTGCGAGGAGAGGGCCCACACAACACGTGGGTGGTATTTGGTTTCGAGTTTTGGTTGGCTGCGAGCAGAGCAGCTCAGGAATCAGTGGTCCTGGGGGGTACAGGTCACCAGATGACTCCACGTGGCGCTGGGGCACCACGATGTTGGACAAGTCCAGGATGTCGCCAGGCCTCACATGTGACTTTCACCCACCCAAATATTTTTTATTTTTTACCCCACAATTTTAGGCATCATATCATGTTTTATTTTTACCCAAAAAGAGAAGAGTGTATTGTCAAATAAATCCTTTCACAAATAAATAATAGGTGAGTAGAAATAAGATTTGACAACATTGGCATTCTTTTCTAAATTTAGATTATTATTATTTTATTTTGATAAATAAGGGAGTCGGCATTCAAAAAAAATAATTCTTCCATCCCATTTTGATAAATTTATTTTTTTTATATGTCCTGATAATATACAAGCTTGCTTCTATATATATTTAGCTAGTTTAATAATATATGCATACTCCTATTTAATATGTTTACATTAGACATTAATTAAATATCAAAAAATTAAATAAGGGCATATTATGAAACTTATTGATTAATTATCTTTTCCAATATTTTTCCTAATTCCCACGAAAAACTCCAATCAACCTATTAAAATGGGACGGAGGGAGTATATATATAATAAAATATAGCCATCATGTTGTATTGAACCAAATGACATTTTCTAGTTCATTTTCTCTTCCGTGATTAAATTTAATATTTTAATAATATTTATTATTATTTTAAGTATACAATCATAATTAATATTTATGGTTGATAATTGAAATTTTAAAAAACTGCATACCTTAATTATGAAAAAAATCAATCTCAATAATCATTTATATTAACTAAGAAATAATTATAAATTCTAATTGAGTGAAATAAATAAAAAATAATGATTATGGGATTAAACTAATCTAAAAAGAAATTAAAATTAAAAAAAATCACAATAAGATACCAAAGTGAGATAGAAAAAATGGATTAAAATATCTCATTTAGTATTGACCATGCTATGTGTACCGTGAGTTACATTTGATGGATTTTAATAGGTGTTATATCTTATATATATACACGTGAATATGTTGTAATCGTATGTTTTAACTAATAACGAATGTACCACTATGTGCAACTCACTAAATATGATAGTATTAGACAAATATCTCCAACTAATTAATTAAAAGCCAAACTAATTAATTAAAAGCCAAAAACAGGTGTGCTTAATTAATAATGATGAGAAATTGACGGAATCCTTCTTGAACCATGTGATTAGTTGTTAAGTTCACTGCACCCATTATTCTCAACACTAAGCACTCCATAATTCAAAACTTAGGATTAAATTAACACATAATTAACCCCACTTGCATAAATCACGTAATATTCTTGCATCTCACTCCACATCTTATTGGTTTGTTGGAGAATTAATATGCCCGTGTTTCCTTCTATTAACCTGTCCCCCTGCCTGTCTTTTGCCATTTCTTCTTCTTTTATTTTTTTTTTAGACGAGAAAAGAAAAACGATCGAGTCTTGAATTCGAGACATCTCATTTTTATATACGGATTTTAATTGTTTAGGCGTTCCACGGGTGCTAGTCATCAATAATCGAAATATAATGGCTAAAAAGTAGAACAATACTATCCTGATGTTATGAAAGCAAAATTCGACAACACACTTTTACAAACATTAATAAATTACCGAGATAAATAAAATATGCTTAGAAATCGAAAAAATAATATAAATAAAGTAACGAACGTCAAATTATTTTTTTGTGAGTGCATTATGTAACGAGCTACGGTCTACGGACTACGGATGTATATTTTTTACATTTTTAGTACTAATTCATGATTGATCATGGCCTATCGATTTGAATTAATATATATATCCTGTTGAGTAATTTATGGATTTTTTCAAAAAAAATATTTGGATATAGGTTATAAATTGATGGGGAGCTAAAATATCTTTTAGCATGATGAAATTGTCCCCTGATATTAATGCAAAATGTTGGCATTTTGTTGCACTTTAAAAAATGAGGTTACATCGAACAAAATAATAATCGACACTTTTAATAGATTACTAGAGAATAAGAAAAGTATAAGTGACGAATTATGGATTTCAACAGATTGAATTCTGAAATATGGGGGCTTTGCGTAACAGTGACAAATGTTGGATTCAGATCGTATTGGTTGATCAAGCCACACGATTCAATAGTTCTCGACTGAACGGACGCACTAATCTGAGCCAACAGTTCCATATCCCACTCACTCTTCCATATTTAATGTTAAGTTGTCAACTTTATCAATTAATAATATCTCTTTGATAGTTGTGTATTTTACACAATTTTTGTATATGAATTGATGATGTTTAAGTTGATAAGTTGTGTGATTTTCATAACTTTTGTACTCATTATGTTATCATTTGGGGTTTTTAATATATTTGCGAGTTTTGCATTAATATTGGTGAATGTGATGATTATTTGGTGCAAAATGATCAAGTATGTACTTGGAGAACTAAAGGAGGGACTAATCGGGCTCTTGGACCGCATTTAAAGAGTAAAGCCCACTAGAATTGATGAAAATAATTCAACATAATCCAAATGGGTAATTAAAGAGCTTAGGAAGATGGAGAATCGAGTTAGGAGCGTTGTGCAAGTTGAATTGGCTCAATCAAACGAGAAACGAGTGAGAACGGGCCATTTTAGTGAAGCCTACGCATGTTGGGTCAACCCGCCAGTCGACCCAGTCACTCGACCCACCACCTGGGTCGACCCTGTGTAAAAAATGCCCTCTGAGTCGATCGATGGGTCGACTCAACGCATCCCCACTCAGCCCAAATGGATCATACACGAGATTTTCAAGATTTTTCACACATTTAGGCTTGTTTTAACCCTAGGATTCCCTCAAACACTATAAATACCCTTCTACTCATTAGAAAAGAGGTGTATAAAAAGAGTCCAACACAACCTAATTAGGGAAGAGAAGACGTACCAAGGTGGACATAATTATGGAGGCACAACAGAGGCTTTGGAGGCTATAACAAGATTGAAGACCACATGTTCTTTATTGTGTTGAACAATATTTTACTTACCATGTTGTATTTTTATTCTTTATCTTTAATAATGTCTAGGTAATTTTTCTTGAATTCTAGGGATGTAAAACTATGATGGATTTTATGTTTTGATTAATCTTTCAATTCTTCCTTTCATATATTTGGTTATGAATCTTGGTTTTGATTTCTCATGTATGATTGCTTGGCCACCACTTATGCATGCTAGATTAAACAAGATGTTATATTATGGATATTTAGAAGTACCGATCAAGTGAATAAATGTTCATAAGAAATTATGATCTTGTGTGCTTTTAGGAATTACTAAATTTCTTAGAAGGACCGAAAGGTGAATAGATAATTTATTAATCGACTTTACAAACTTACTCAAGAGAAATATTTTTAATATCTTCGTGATCTTCCATTATATATGAATTAAATTAGTTTGTTGAATAGATTGACATTGCATAGATGACATTGTAAGAGAAGCATGCCCTATGATCCATGTTCTTTTATTTGATCTTTATATTATTTTAATGTTCTTTTTATTTGTGTATTACTTTATTCGAACTCTCTGTTGAATTTAAGTATTTAGATATTAATAAGGTGTCTCTGTTTTAGTACTCACAATATTATTTACTATCACAATCCCTGTGGATACGATACTATTGCTCAATACGTATTATAATTGCACCGTATACTTACGATTGTTTTTATTACTAATAAAATAGTGGTCACCCTTTTTTCCGAAATTGAATTTGAGATAATGATATATAGACAATTCATCTACATGGAACGGGGATTATGAATTAACAACTCATTTCCATTTTAACAGTTGAAAACGTTGTTTATAAATTGATTCAAATAACCAATTTCCAATATATCCCTCACAAATGACATAATCTAGTGGAACCTTTTTTTTAAATCCTACAATATTAATTCTCTATTTGCTAGGATCTCTCTAGTCTTAACTCCATAAAAATAAGTAATTCTTTTGTTTGTGAAGTATTACTAAAATAACAATTTTGTGATACAAAAATATTACTTGGATATTTAGTTTCCACAAATTTTAGTTTATGAATTTGTTTTACATAGATTCATGTGAAAAAAATAAAGCGAATATATTGATGCCATGGTGCCTAATTTTATTCCAATGAAAGTAATAAACAAAAACAAAAATAATTGTCATTTGAAGTATGTGGAATTGTGGATGAGAAAAGTCTTGTTTGTCTGGGAAATAGACTCAAAAGAAACCGATTCACTTTGTGCCGGATAAAAGTGGATTCAATAATACTTTTGTGACCCCAGCATAATTATTGAGACTTTTGTGCTTCCTATCCGACCTAATGTCAATCATAGCCAAACAGACCTTAAGAAATAAATAAATCAATGAAAAATCTATTTATTTAATTAAATTATTATATTTTTATTTTTATTTTTATTTTTATTTTTATTTTTATTTTTATCTTTTGGGAGAGGAAAAACGATTGAATAATACATCTAGTATGGTGAATTGTCAACCTCAAAAACATTCAGTATTCCTAATGGTCACCCTTGTATGTCTATGAGTCAATTTAATGGATAAGATGTATATTATATATATGTATATATATATAATATTTTGAGAAATGGATAAGAGATTTTTAAGTAAACGTTACAAGCAATACAATAGCTTTGTTGTTTGTGTGTTTTTGTCTTAAATAGAGTATTGAAAGCAAGATAGAATTAAAATATTTCAAACAACACAATTTTATAAATAACAATGTATTATTGTCCATGATTACAGAATATTTGATTTCTTTAAATATATAACATGTGATAAATATTGCAAATTATGTTATTATTATTATTATTATTATTATTATAGTGCAACATAAATGAAAACTATTTTTTTAAGCGATGAATATTGTAGAGTACTACAAATCTTGTAACTATGCATACAAAAAAATATTACAAATTTCAAATTTTCAAGTGAAAAAATAATAAATAAAATTGTAAAAATTTATTAAAATACAACAATTTTAATCTAAACCGTTATGAAAAATGCAAAATATGTATAGATAGATTGGAAAATATGTATCTAATTCAAATCAAGTTAAGTTTGTATGAAATTTGTATATAATTCTAAAATTATGTATATATATTTTTTTCATTCGTCTTATTATACAACAAACTCCGCTAGCAACTACTCAACAATATTCATCCTATTATAAAAAAATAAATTTATCCTCATATTGCAAGGGGGAAGAGAGCGAATCAAGGGGTGGCAATTTCTGTTTGCTAGGATTAGATGAATCGACTGTCACAATCAGTTAATATAAGCTTGTAAAGAGATCCATTAAGTTCACGTATACACTTATCATACATTCTTTCTCTCATATTGATATGGGACAATACTGTTAGAAGAATAATATGCATTTTTTTTTACTTTATTATTATGGTATTTTAATCTTTTCCTTTTTATCATATTTCTCCCTTTATATATTTATTGTGTTTAGCTTTGTAGTTTACGTTCCGCTATTCTATTATTATAAACTTCTTGAATGCCTTTGCTCAATAGAATTCTTCCTTTCTACTTCTATCATCAAGGACTTCTTCTTCATCTTCTTCTTATTCTATTACCAATGACTTGTCTTGTTAATTTTGTATTAGTTAACAATTACATTCTCTCCCGTTAGCAATGTGACATCCTTGTAGCCTTATTTCCCCTATAAAATCGTCCTCGGGGGCCCGATTTGATCATGCTCGAACTGGCCCGGTTGAGCACTCCTGGGGTTGGCTTATTTGTAATACCCGAAATTCACGGTATACCCAATAATGATATGATGATACAACTGGCTCCGTAGCAACTACTATACAACCAACTATACATTCCCAAAATAATTAACCCAAATTATCAGATAGTCCATTGAGCCTATATATATATATATATATATATATATATATATTACAAAATGGTGCATATGCATATTTTAAAGAGAAAATGGTCAAATACACCCCTAATGTTTCCTATTATCAGATAAGCCCTTAATTTTTTTTTAGATACAAATAAGCCCTTAATGTTGGTAATTACGTAGGGCTGACAAATCGGGCCCCCCGGCCTGAAAATTCAGGCCTGTGACAAAATTCGGGCCAATTTTTATGAAGCCCCGGCCCGACCTGAAAAGGCGGGCGGGGTCGGACCGCCTGCGGGCCTAGCACATTTTTCAACATTTTGGGCTAAAATGCCCGATTCGTCCGAGCCTTTCTCATTTTCGGGCGGGTCGGTCCGGCCCGAAATTATTTCAGGCCTTATTATTTTTATCTTGACCCGACCTGAAATTATTATGACCCTAATAAAGCGGGCCGGGCCGAAATTGCCGGCTCTAGTAATTAGTAACATGCATGCCCCCTTTCCCTACTATTACCACTCCAAAATAGTTTGTGCTAAGTTTTCTCCTATTTAATTTAATTTTGCAACCAAGCTTTCTTCAATTTCTCTCTATTTTTTATAAATTATGTCAAAATCATATTATTATTATTATTATTATTATTATTATTATTATTATTATTATTATTATTATTATTATTATTATGAAAAATACTACTCAATGTTTTTTTTGTTTTTATTATTATTATACTATTATCATTATTATTTCGAATTTTTTAAAAAAATTTATACATTTTGTTTATTTTAAATTAATTATTATAATTACTACTCAATGTTTTTATTTTTATTTCTACTTAAATTAGATTATAATTTATCTACAACCAATAAAAGAATACTATAAGTAAATATCCTTGATATTGAACTTTGATAAATTTAATCAGGACATGCTATCCAATCACTAATAACGATACAATTATACCAATAGACAGATTGGCATATAATAATAAACATTTTATAGTTTGACAAAAATAATAATAAAAAACTTAATTCTAAACCACTTTAACTAAGAATATCATGTTTGATGAGAGAGTATTAGTTTATTTGGTTTAGCTTTATTGTTTTTAAAATCGAACTAAATAAATCATATTAAAAAAATTCATAACAAAACAAAATTGAATTAATTGCCCTTAATAATTGAAAAATGAAATAGCTTATTTTTCAGGTTAAAATTAAATATGAATTAATTAAATACAATTTTTAATAGTAATATAGATGTATAATTCGATATTTCATTTTTTTAATCAAAATGATAGGTATGTTTGGGTGTCAACAATTTTTAGTGGCATAATTATAATTATTAATTTATAATAAATAAAAATTTATAATAATAATAATTTTGTCATCGTTTATAAACAAAATACAAATAAATTAGAGAAAACATGGTTATAAATTAAAAATAAATAGAAGAAAACTTTGACACAAAACTATTTTGGAATGATAATAGTAGTGAGGATCATGGATGTTATTAATTACCAACATTAAGGCAATATTTGGTAGCTTGGATAAAGGCATATTAGTAAATGTATCCAGCAGGAACCGTGTGTTTGGTAGCCATTACTTGTTCACGCGAGGCCCGGTCCCCCTCGATTACAGTTTCTAGACAAGGTATCCGACGTCCCCCTCAGTCTACCAAATAAAACAATGTACCAAACAGGTGTGTGAAGCAATCTAGTATATTTATCTTAATAATCAAACACACAATTAAAATAACTAATATGCGATTATCTTTTAAAGCAATTCAAATTTTATTAACGTGAGTATATCCGTACCAGTATACCAAACCAATCCTTAAGAGTTTATTTGTACCTAAAAAAATTTCAGGGCTTAGTTGATTCTAGGAGGAAATATTCTTTTCCCTATTTTAAACGTAATAGCATGTAAAATTATTTTGTTGTTCTCTTTACTAGTAACTACCATAAATTGAAATAATAATTTGTTGTAACGATAAAATCTTTAAAAGATTGTTAGAGGAAATCACACGAATGAGTTGGATAAAGACATAAAGTTAATAATACAGGGAATCAAACGTGAGACAATAATAGAATATAGGAATATTTAAATTTATCCTACAATTAAATTAATCCTATAATGATTTATAAATTAATGCAACCTTTGCATATTTCGCTCGTTAAGCAACTCTTGTCCCCTTTTAAGGATATATTTATAAAGAAGAACGCTTTCCACCCAACAACCACCAACACATACATACATATAGGAGTATTAAATACCACTAAAAGTTAATGACGTATATTTCAATGTTTAAATAATACTGTAGATGATTATATAGAGAAAATAACCGGATTCAAACCATAGTTAGAGTTGATATTTGACCACCACAAAACAGTGCACGTGAAATTTTCTGTTGTTCGTGTCACATTCCGTATTGTATTTTCAAATTATTAATTTTTTAATATTTTTTCTTAATTTTTTTTGCGATTTAATTTGATTTTTTGATTGTTTCTTGGGGTTACCAAACCCAATTATGGTTTATAATTATTTTTTAATATTTAATATTTATTTTTCAATTATGTTTTTTCAATTAATAATTAATTATTATGGTAGATTTTTTCAAAATTATGTTTTGATTATTTATGTTATGATTAATTTTTATTTTATAATAAATATTATTAAAATCATATATTTGATAGTGAAACACGAAAAGTGCAACGGAAAATTTTAACCATAAATAATGATCATGCCAAGTACTAGTTAAGGGCGGATTAGATTCTCTATTCTAACTTGGTATTATATCTCGTCCGAGTTAAATGTGCTTTAATCTAAATCAAGTCGAATATTTAATTTTTTTTGAATTTCTTAACTTAGATACCTTGAATCGAAAATTATTTGAATTATATATATATATATATTTATATATTATTTTATTTCGGCTCCTTTATTTGCGTTGAGTCATAACGAGTAGTCTACTAGCAATATGACAACTCCTAAAAAATAAAATAAAATCGAAGACTGAGTAAAAAAGCAGCTTTTGGGGTGAAATTTGGAACTTTATATATTTTCAATCAATTAAGCGACAATGGTATAATATTGGACAATAAAATTAAGTAATTCCACCATTTCTAAATACCATTATGTATATTAAGTACTCCTTCCGTCCCATTTTAATAGACTTATTTTCCTTTTTAGTATGTCCTGATATATAAGCATGCTTCTAAATATATTTAGTTAATTTATTAATATATATCAATATTTAATATGTTCACATTATACATTAATTCAATATCAAAGAAATAAATAGGGGCATATTAGAAAGTTTATTGATTAATTGTCTTTCCCAATCATTTTCTTAATCCCCGTGAAAAGTCTCAATCAGCCTATTAAAATAGGATGGAGGGAGTATTAAATTCTAATTGGGTATGATAATTTTATTAAGTATATATGTGTGTATTTATTCAGAATGATATTTATTGTCTAAGATGATAATTACGTGCAGAATAGACTTTTCCCATTTTAAGTGCTATAGTAAAAGACATAAATTATATTTAATGCCCCAACATTTCATTTTAATTGCAATATCACAATCTATCAAATTTTCCGGAGACAAATAGTCGACAGTAGCGGCCAAAATCCACATAATATTTTTCAATTGTCTTAAATTTTGGCGAATGATAAACTAATTATAAAAATGAAATGTTGGGGTTCATGTTACTATTAACTATAAGTTGATGTATGATTGTGAAAAAGTGCGGATTAGATCCGATATGCCTAACTGTGTTACATTTCATGTGCCATAACTATTTTTTTAATATATTCTATTTGGAGTGATGAATCATAGATAAAAAATTTAATTTAAATTAAATCATAATAAATGAAAACTAAAAAAACAATTAGGAATGCCATTTGTAGTAAATAAACAATACTTATATCGCAGTGTTGCGGATTAGTGGTTTGGGTTAAGGGCCAAAGCATTTTAGCTTTTTGGATGCGGAGTGCGACCAAAACCAATTATATTGAGGTTACGTGACTCTCTGCCTGCCTAATTATGCAAACATTTACAATTTATTCTGCTAATTGCTACGTAATTAATCATTAAAAATCATGTTTTTTAATTAGGATCTGACCCTTCATCATCTGAAGAGAAAGCATCTTTTGCATATATACATATATATACGTATGCAGATCCCTCATAAGCTGCACCCATTTTCTTCCTGTGTGATGCTGACGTGGCATTCCACGTCACCCCATTTTCTATTTAGCCAACCATGTTGTTTTAAAAATTAAAATTAATGAATAACATAATTAATAGAGTTCTGTTATAATTTCAAAATTGAACAATTGAGAGCAGAGGGAAAAAAAATTATTGCATGCCGTAAAATTGAATCTTGATGTGAGACTTGTAAAAATTGCAGGCCAGCCAGCCCCATCCTTCCTGTTTATCTTGGGTTAAATAATTGAAATTAGTGCCATAATACCATTATTTATTTTAAGAGTGGGTTGGGTTGGAGAAATACAGGCCTAAATTAGCCGGTTTGTTTGGGCCAGTCGCTCAATAAGGGGTGATTCTATTCACAACCCCATTTTTTTTTCCTTGCAATTCCTTTATTCATTTAAATTATAAATAATATTTTGTTAGACGTATTTAATCTCATAACTCAATTTTTTCTCTTTACAATTCATTTATTCAATTAAATTATAAATAATATTTCGTTAGCTGTATTTAACCTCACAAACCCCATACTTAAACCCTTACAAATAAAATAAAACCCTCTAATAAAACCGATGAGAAAAAACTGAAAATAAAATAAAAAAATTTATTTCAAAGAAACTCATGTTGGGAGAAACTTTATTTATAATTTTTTTTTGCTAACCAGCTTAGTGATGCATAATGTTATTTTTGAAAGAAAATTAAACATCTCTTCTAATTTAACTTTGATGAGAGAGAGAAGTCCAAGAACTCAACTTGTCCAAAAAAGGGAAAAAAAAAAGACAACTCGAAAATCAACATTAAAATACATTCCAATTCTTACGAACTCGGGCATTTGCTTCAATTTTAATTCACATCCTGTAGATTTGGTTTGCTTGCAATTTTTTTTTTTACAAATTAGTATTTTCTTCAAGTTATAGTCATCAAAACCAAAAAATAAAACAAGAAAAAAAAATACTTGAAAAGGTTATGATTTTTTTTAAAAGGTTATGAATTTAACATTTTTTTAAAAGCACTTCTTAAAAACATTCTGCAAACTTGAATTAACATATAGGAAGAATAATTCATTTTGCTTTTTCAAAATTTTATTTTCGTTTTTCTGTTATCAAGAGAAGAGGAAGAATAATAAGGGCAAAAAAGCACAACAAAATTTTATTTTCTTTTTTTTTTTTTCTGCAAATTTTGTTTTTTTTTTGTACATGGGGTTTTATTTTTATTTGTTAGGATTTTATGTGTGGAAATATAAAGGTAAAAAAGTACAAAAAAAATATTTTTTATATTTAAATTCATTAAGAGTTTTGTTTTTTGTTTTTTTTAAGTTGTGAGGATGTATTTGATTTTGGTAGAGAATTAAATAGCGGGACTATATAATAGGGGTTGTATTTTTATTTTAATAGTTTTAATTAATAGAGGTTATACAATAGGGGTTGTATTTTATTCTACTATAAGTAGTAGAGGGTTTACAAGGACAAATCTGTCAAAAAAATATTATTTATATTTTAATTAATTCTGGGGGTTGTAACTAGAATTACCACTCAATAAGTTTGAAACAAAGCTAATTAAGATTTGGGAAATTTCAAACACAACCATTCTTTTATTCTTTACGAACCCCGTTATTTTATTAAATATAAATATAGTAATACTTTTTTACCCCTTATTCCCCTGTATCTAAAATCATATTATAGCCCCACCCATTTTTATAACTAAAAAAAAATACATAAAATCATAATTATTTCCAATATGTTGGAATAGAAACAATAGATCTCATATTTGCGTCATACGCCATTTCTTTTCCAGATGCAGTACAAAAGTTATATGCAACATTTATTGATGAACAAAATTCTCCCTTTTCCTCTACAACACAATTGTAAAAGGGAGAAAAATTAAAGTATTCAAATTTAGAATAACAATTTCTTTTTTAATTAATTTCTAAAACAAATTCTTTTTTATTCAAGAAATGGTGTAAAAGACTTATATATCTTTACTTTAATCCCTTTTGTTTTGTCTTATGTGTTTGTTTTAAAAAAAAATAAAAAATGATGGGACCTTTTTGAATTTGGTCCCATATTGAATGTTGTGGTATGTTTATTTTTTTTTAAAATGACAAAATTAGTGCCGTTGTGGTATGTTTTTTTTTTTTTAAATGGCAAAATTAGTGCCGATTGAATGCTGGGGGAGGGGGTTGAATTGGGTAGTTGATTGCATTAAAAGTTATGAATACACATATTAAACAAAAAAAAAAACTTAAGCCATTGACAAACACACATTTCTAACGTCGAGCCTTGCAAATTTTTTTGAGAAACTAACGTCAAGCCCCCACAAATTTGTTTGAGGTGCATTTTTGTATTTTTCTCACCGTGAAGTTGTTCAAAATTGTCGGGTTTAAATATTTTTATAAAATTTTAAGTAATTTATACGTAATTTATGATAATTTCATAATAATTGTATTGATAGTTATTGAAGTTGTAAGAAAATATTTTTTGTAATGTTTGAAAGATTATATATGCATCGATGGTTGTAGATTTGAAAATTTTGTAGTAGATTAACATGAATTTGTATACTTGGATGATTTTAGAATATGAGCATAAACGTGTAATATTTTTGGAAAATCAGTAATTTCGTGACAATATTGTCACAGTTCAAGCTTTTTCGTGATAATAATTGACACGAGATGACATGAATTCGTGACAATATTGACACGAATTTCTTGTCTCGTGACTATAATATGCTCTTGAAATTATTGTCACGAATTAAAGCCTTTCATGAGAATATATTCTCACGAAATGCCTTCTTTTCGTGAGAAAAAATTAATTTTAATTAATTTTAATTATTGTCACGAAAAGGAATGAACCGTGATAATTATTGTCACGAGAAGACTTAACCGTGACAATAATTGTCACGAGATCTTTGTTTCTGTGATAATATTCTCACGATATTATTTATTTTTTAAATAACTTTAATCACTCTTTATTGGTGATTTACAAATGTCTTGGCAACGTATTGTTGTCCGATATAGTTGTAGATAGGAGAGATCAGAGTATGTGGATGGTGAAAGACCAGCTCGTGCGCCTCCCATTTGACAATTTATCTCGTGATAAATTGGTCGAAGAATCCATGATTTTATAGAAACATCTCCAACAAGTGTAAGTTATATACTAAGTTATCTGATGAGGTCATTGACGGGGAGGACACTAAAAGGACTCTTGAAAACAGATGTTAACTTAGCTCGTTTAGTCTAGGAGCAAGATGAGCCTATTATATATGTTACTGAGAAATCAATTCAGCAAACTCCAATAGTAATGCCGTCAAATGACGATAACGATGACCTAATTGGAGATGACAGTCTTGATGACCTGTCTTACGATGATGATGATGATGACGACGACAATGATGACCTTGTACTGTCTGCGAGCCCTCTCACGCTTCTCATCACGCTCCTACATAATACGGAGCATCTCCTCACCTGTTTGACGCGCCACTTCTCATATCTGCCCGACATGCTTGCAGCACTGATGATCCTCACTAGTAATAGATGTGGGAGTGGCCAGTCTAGGACGCTTCTCTGTAGGGTGAGTCTGTCATCTCCTGGATGACTCAACTGCACCTGTATCTGCACACATGCAAGGAATGCAACTCTCAGATCGCCTGGAATGAGAAGAAGCTCTAGGAGGAGAGGGAGCTCTCGGGGGAGATGGAGCTCTGTGTTGATGGGCTCTAGCCAGCTCTTGATAAATGGGCTTCATCCTCTTATTGTGCTGCGCCTCATACATCACGCCCATACAATCACCGATAGGCCTGAGCAAAACTGAACCTAAACTGAAAAACCAAACCGAACCGAGGAGTTCGGTTCGGTTCGGTTTTGTGAGTCGGAACTTCGATTCGGCTTCGGTTTTGAGCAGGGAAATCGATCATACTTCGGTTCAGTTTCGGTTTCGGTCCGGACCGAACCGGTCTTATCGGTTTCAATTTTGGTTTGGTCAAACCATGCATTCGGTTCGGTTTCGGTCCATAAAAAAAAATAGCTTCGGTTTTTATTGGGTTTCTATTTTTGGTTCGGTCCGGACCGTTTGCTCAGGCCTATTCACCGAACAAAACACTTCTGTAACATGAAGTGGCCACCTCATGCTCACTCGGCTGTAAATATATGAAGCATAATTGCTGCAAATGGTAAAGAATTGATTAGAAACACTTCAAATAATCAATAAAACACACATTCTTTAAAATAAATGCTTACCTCATCGGAAAACAATGTGCCCAGACACGCAGTCTTCATCTTAAAGGCCACTTCAAACACCTAGGCAATACAGCTGGTGATGAAACCTGTGCACAATGTGCACCAAGTCGAGGTAAGGCCTCATATGCCCACACGTGTAAAATAAAATATTGATCAAATTATATTCGATAAAATAAGATTACAGTCATGATCGTGATAAAATTGAGACCATACCAGTAGAGCCCACACCGGTCCATATAAATGATAAGACAATCTTGCTTTTTCCTCCGTCTTCTTGAATTTTCTTCTCAGTTCCACCTCAGTAGACAGTACCAAACTCATATAATGCTGTAAGAGACTGAATGTATAAGCTCCCCAAGGAAATGTATCATGATCCTCGACTAAGACCCATACCTAGTCATCTATTATGTGTGTCTGATCATATCCAAAGATCATGGTGTGCAGGAACATCACATTGGCGACCATGATGTAATCCATGACGTCGTCTCCTAGTGAATAGGTCCTAAACCTCTCAAGTAGGTCCTTCAATCTCAGAGGTGTCTTTTTCAACTCACGAGAATAAAATAATCTCCTAGGAATCTCATATGATGCTGACGGATTAAAATCGGATCCCCCAAACTGCAGTCCAGTCACCAGAGTAAACTCACTCGGAGAAGATCAAATATTGGTTTCTCCAACTCGAAACCAAATATTGTGCTCCGGTGCACTGTCAATGATCACCTCCCTACCCAACAATGCGTGTAAAGCATTGTTACAACTCTTTCCACCCACAAAATCTATCAAATACCCAAAACACCACTCTCTCCTAAATTGTTCGAATAGTTTGGGCCCACTACTGATCATGTGTAATACTTTCCTAATTACACTCATATTGTCCTTCCAGTATAAATTGATCCCGCAGGTGATGTTCTGTAAAACCTCTCTTCTCCACACTCATTCACGCTATTTTTTAAAGAATAAACAAAAAATTATCAATAAATAATGTAAAAATAAAACAAATATAATTAAATTAAAACTAATTTGACATGATATAGATATCTACATACTCAAAATTCACCAAAGTTTGAGAAGAAGCATTAATTATGACATAAAAGATGCAAAACACAACCGATTATACAAAAAAATAATTCGTGAGAATATATTAACACGAAAAGGATATCGTGTAAATATATTCTCATGACAAGGTTTCTCGTGAGAATATATTAACATGATATCCTTTTCGTGTAAATATATTCTCACGAATTTTTTTAACACGAAAACAGATTTTGTGGCCATTATTTACACGAAAAGAGATATCGTGTGTATATATTATCACGAGATCTCTATTCGTGATCAATTTTTTTCACGAAATCAACAACAAATCCAGAATTCACAATGCAAAAAAACATACGAATCGAAATCCACAAAGTTCAACCTATTTCACATATTCTCATATTCTAATTCACAAAAACCAACATTCAAACATATTATGTGATTTAAATTGGCAAAAAAAAAACGAACTGTATTCCACATATTTAAATTGACAAAAATTCGACATGAAATCGATCGATTAAATCATGAAATCATTTGAATTTAGATATCTAACCTATTGAAATTCGACAGCCCAAGGCTCCAAATTCTCCATGGCTCGAGATCGCGTGAGGCCTGCCGTCGACGGGTTCTTCGATTTCGGGACAAAAAATGGGTGGTTTTCGTGAGTTTCTTCCTAGATTTTCGTGAGTTTTTTGGTGTATATTTCGTGTCTATATTTTGGTTGTGTTCTCGTGAGTTTTTTGCCCGTTAGATATCAAATCGTGTGTATTCAAATCCATCTCAGTCAAAGGAATATTTTGACTGTTTGCCTCGTGAGTATGTTTTTCTTGGTCTCGTGTGTATGTTTTCTTGGTCTCTGGTGAGTATGTTTTCTTAATTATAAAGTTTTCTTAATCGTGTGTATTCAAATCCATCTCACACTTTATTTCTCGAAACAAACAACAATTTGTCATCTTTATGTTTTTGTCATGTAGTTAAATTTCAAATAAAGGAATAAATGTAATGTTTGACTGGGCCCACCATTTATTAAGAGTATTTATGACATTGTGAAATAGTTTGAATAGAAAAGAATGAGTTAAAAATATAGGCTAAAAAAGAATTTACTATTTGAATTTTAAATAGTTATATTCATTTACACATTTCAAAATATATACTCCATTCAACAACATACTTTGTCGACATGCTAATTATTCGAATAATCTCATTCTTTTTATATGAAAACCTAGCCAAGGAGCTAGAAACACAAACACGGCATCCTTGGTCCGATACACAAAAAATACACGAGTTGTTAGATGCTTTGAGCAAAACTGTGGCCAAGAAACAAGAAACAAACATTATTCGTTCACTAAATCTAAGTGAAGAGAGAAATCGAATTGTTAGTTAGTTGATCAACAGAAATTTACTCACCATGCTGTAGGTCTTAAAGGAGTGTTGGTGCACCATCTAGAGAAGTTGAAGACATAACTGTATTTATAGGTTTATTTTAGGATTTGAGACCGACTGATTAAGTAGTTCGAGTGTGATTTACAATCTTTTGGACAATATCACCATACGCCCTGATTACAAATGAATTGAGATTGGATATGATAACCACTTCTTATTCTCATCTCCAGCGGCAAATAGGGTGATATATTTAATAGATAAAAAATAATAAATAAAGTAAAGATTAATTTAAGTAGTTAACAATTTATTTTCCCATCACACAGTCGACACATTAATTGATTCGTTCCTTGATGAATCACATCGCTCCATGTATACCAGTATGCATTTGTAAAATTTTAATTAATTTTGATGTGAATTGAAGATGTTAATTCAAACTATGAGTTGCGGTAAACATTTTTCTATTTCTCTTTTTAGTTATGAAATTGACAAATGCTATGCTTTCATATAAAAATCCGCTAGGGATGGAAGAGGGCTATGTTTTTATTTTATTTTATTTTTATGATAAAGGAGATAGGAGCTGTAGTGTTAGGGGGCTATGTTTTTATTTTATTTTATTTTTATGATAAAGGAGATAGGAGCTGTAGTGTTAGGGGGCTATAATATGATTTTATTAGGTGCTGGGGTTAACGGGCGAAAAAGTATTACCATATTAATATTTATATTTAATAAAATAGTAGGATTATACAAAATAAAACAGGATTGTGCTTAAAATTTTTACACACACTTTTATCATTTATCTGAATCATGCAACTTTGTTAAATTGATGTGAATTGAAGCCATACATACAATATAGTTATACGAATTAAAAATTTTCATTGTAAGTAATGATATGTTCAATATTTTGGGGTTAAATGCGAATATGTTATATGAGTGAGGACCCGAGCCGACCCGAGATTGCGTATAAGTAATTTATTCACAAAATAATAGAGTAAAATATTATCCATTGGAAGATTGCTACGAATCCCCCAATTCCAAAAGCCCTACGTAAAACCCTCGCACAAACTCTCTCTCTCTCTGTGTGTGTGTGTGTGTGTGTGTACATCAGCCATGGCATTTCAACCTCATCGCCTCCGCCGCGCTCTTCCCCTATCATATTCCTTACTCGGGCAGTCTTTCCATGGCTACAAAGCCGCACCAATCCCCTCCATTTCCGCCCCTCGGCTTCTTCCTACCCCCGCCGCGACTACCCAGCTGATGCGGCGGCCCTTCACCTCCACCACCATCCTGTTCCGCAGGGCATTCGATCCGGAAACAGATGAAATCGGCCCCGACACCGTCCTCTTCGAAGGTTGCGATTACAAGCACTGGCTGATCACTGTCGATTTCCCCAAGGATTCCAATATTACACGCGAACAGATGATTGAAACCTATGTCAATATTGCTGCCAAAATCTTCGGCAGGTCGGTCAATTCGTTCCTTTTTTCTGTAATTGTGATGGAATTCTACCCAATTCATCTCCATTGTTTCGTGTTATTGCTATTATTAAGCTGATGTGTTTTGCAGTTTGATTGCTGTCATTTGTGTTATTCGGATCTTTGTGAAATCATTTTAGGCATTATGGGAATACGGATGCTACTCATTAATATGCTTTGTTTTGTTTTTCAGTGATCATATTACTCACACTGACATAATTGGGGCCTATGAAAATTACAACTATTGTACTGATTTTTCTGCACTTGTATGATTACTATTTTATAGACCATTGTATGTAGTGGTTCGTATTTTCATTGCATACGATGGAGCTGTGAGTGCAGTTTGTTTTGATCTAAGCATCACAATGATATGGTGCTTGATTCCTACTTTAATTGTTTTTCTTCAGCGTGGAAGAGGCAAAGAAGAGAATATATGCACTGAGTACGACAACGTATCAAGGTTTTCAGGTGGAGTGTCCAGAGGAGACATCTGAAAAGTTTAAAAGTAAGTGTTGTTTTTGCAAAATCTACATTGAATAATGGAGTTTTGGCCACTGTTCACTAAAATTTTCTGTCATTAGGTATACCGGAAGTTGTATTTGTATTGCCAGATTCCTACATTGATCCTGTGAATAAAGAATATGGAGGTCAGGTTTTCTTTCCGTTACTGATGCTTAGTTGATTGTCTGAACTCTGAATATGTCTTTTGGTGATGAACTATTGTTCTTACTTATTTCAAACATGATCAATCATATTGTAGGAGACAAGTATGTTAATGGGGAAATTTTTCCAAGACCACCCCCAGTACATCACGGGAGAACCAACAGGGAGAGGCGTCCGAGAGAGCAAAACTATGGGCCTCCATCGCAGCAAAACTACGGCCCTCCATCGCAGCAGAACAACAGGCCGCCATCCCAGCAGAACTATCGGCAATCACCGCAGCAGAACTATGGGTCACCACCATATCAGAACAATGTATCACCTCAGCAGCAGAGCTACAGGCCACCGCAGCAGGGTTACACACCACAGCCAAATCAAAGCTATGGACCACCATCACAGCAGGGCTATGAGCAGAAAGAACAGGGAAATTATGGAAACTCACCTAATTTCTCACCTCATCCAAATAATAGTCCAGCAGGATCAGGTGGAAGAACTGGCTATATACCACCAAATAATACCTCAGGAGCGCCTTCGTATCAGGGAAACTTCAATAGAGCAGAGCTTGAGACCCATTCTGCACGACCTGGACAAAGGGGCTTTTCGCAAGATGCTGATTATGGATCTTCACAAGATGGAGCTTTTGGACAAGTACCGGGGGGACACAGGAACTTTTCATCCTTTGAAAATAATTGACCAGGTAAGATTATTCCATCCTTTGTCTATTCTTGCTGCTGTTTTAATTTTACAACACTGTGTATCGTGAATTTTTGGCAGTCTTGCTTGAAGGTTGATGCATCGAGCCATCGAGTAACTCTACTTGTTGCAGTTTGAGTTGGTATTTATTGTCACTTCATTTTTCCCCCTCTGGTCATTAGAAATTTCACCTATTTCTCATTTCTCTTTTGGCTTCAATGATTTAAGCAGAAAATATTTTAGTCACAAACTTTTGTTCACTTGACTAGAATTAATTGAAACTGAGCTGTAATTTGGCCTCTCCATGCTAAAACTGTGAAATTGGACCGTGCACTCTGGCAATATTCATATTAATGTTCCTTTTGTAGTTGAACCATCAAATTATGTTTGAAGGCTTGCAAATCAAGGTACATTCAATATTTTCTCAAAAATGCATAATTAAATCTATCCAAGTTGTGCAGTTGGCATTTCAGATGTGGGAACATGGAAATAGAAATATTTTGTGCATAGAAAAGCTGCACATGTATTAATGGTTGCATGACATGGATTTGTTCCAATAAACTTATTGACTACTAGTGTTAACTTACCTAACCAACCATTGCTAGAGATTTATCCTTGTTATTGTGATTGGTCTCTAATAAAAATGCTTCATCTTTGCATTTTACTTCTCTATACATGTATATGGAATGTGTTGCCAACTTTTTCTCCCATTCTTCCAGATAATTTTGGCATTTTTAGAGCAGCTTGCATTATCTATTGTTGGTTTAATAGAAATGTGATGCTGAAATTGTTGTCTAGCAGTGCACAAGGATGATGGGAGCTCGTTCTGGGGATAGTGTGGTCTAACTCGCGACATTCAAAATGATTTTTGAGCATCTGCAGAGGAACTGTTAAAGCATTGGCTTTACAAGTTTTAGATGACGATAATATATCTGAACTTGTATTCTGAAGATGAAGAGGGTTCTCTGCATAGTTCACCACTCGAGTTTTGAGCATGCCTGTGTGAGCACTGAACTGATCACCTTCTCCAGCCAGTTTTATTTGTTAATAACTTGCATCAACTGGTATGGCTCAAGAAGCGTCTCTAATGGTCCGTATTAATCTCATTATTAATCATTGCTTTGGAAGAACCAGTTTTGTTGATATATGCTTCACTTTCGCTTTTTCCATTTTGCAAATCTAACATTAATTTCGATTATGATACTGAAAAGTATGAATACATTTGTGAGCAAGTGACTGGAAAAAAACCCCATCAAAAATTGAAGTTTGAGAAATTATTTCCCAATAAATTGAAATATTTTTTAGGATTGAAATAATAAACTGTCAGAATTGCATCTTCCTTTGGAGTCCTAGTCAGCATACAACTCGGCTATTGCTTCAAATATGTCGCACATATGGATTAAAACATCAAATATTGTAAGATGTCTTGCACAATTCAGTTTTCTGCGATTCTGTATCGTGCAGGTTGCATGGACTGAAACAAGTTCCACTGCATCGGTAGACATTCAGGAAACAAAATGACGATTCACGAGCACATCAAGGCAGTGGGTTGTATCATCTCATCGGATTGGTATCCGTCACAAGCTAAGAATGTAGAAGATCTTTTACAGCATTTGAATTCACCTCTGAAGAATACAAGATACCATGCATACCCCCATTAAATTTACCACCCTAGCCACCGTGCAATGTTGAGATAAAAACTACGACATCTTTCTCTTCCAGCACCGTCTCAAGCTGCCCGCTTAGTTCCCAGTCACAGTCATTTACGAGGACTAGAACTCCAGGTCTCCTGCATGCAAAAAAGAGACATGAAACCTATAAGCATCTCATCTTTCTTCAGGTTTGAGCAGCAAAAACAGATTTTGATTATCTCACCTTGATAAGATGATAGAACTATGATCACGTGTGTATGAAAGAGCTGAACTCAAAGAAACTAGGACAACATATAATCAATATGTAAAGGGGTATAGTTCGTGAAACCATATGATGCGATCCTCGCCGGCATATGACAAAGACAGCAGATGTTTTATCCAGGATTGTAGCAGATTCCACAGAATGGATGGATGGATCCAAACCCTAGCCTCTCAAAGATGTCAAACCTCGAACACGATGTAGTCGAGACCCTCGATCAATTTGGAAACACGAACTTGGATTGAGTGATGACGCCACAAACGGGGATGTGAATCCGTTTGATAAGTCGATTGAATCTCACGTTGTGTTGTGAAACTCGAATAACTCTCTCAGAGAGAAAAGTGAAAACTCACGTAATAAAATTAATGAAATCAAAGTTGTCCTTAAAAATAAGAGTTACAAGCCTTATATAGTTGGTCCAAAATTAACTAAGCCCTAAATTAATATCCAACTTAAACTAGGAAATTAAAACATAAAATCGCGCAATTTCGGACACGCCCAGATGGGCGCGACATGGGGTCAATCGCGCCTCCACTCGCGCTGTAGGTCGCGCCGGTCTCATTCTGTGTAGCGTCTGTGGCGCGACCGGCTTCACTCGCGCCTCAGGTCGCGCCGTAGAACGCGCCAATCTCATCGCCCGAAGCACTGGTGGCGCGACCGGGTCCACTCGCGTGTTCACCCGCAGCTCGCGTCAAGCGGTGTGACCGGGTGCTCGCGTCCTGGCTCGTGCTGTAGTCCGTGCCCGTAGCTCGAGATCACTATCTTCCATTTAGGCTCGGGTTCTTCTCCTTCTACGGGTCGTTTAGCCAACTCTTGGTTCCAGATCTCTCGCATGAATCCATTGAGGCTTTCCTTGAACCTCTTAGCTCTTGCTCGTGTTACCGGTCCTTCTGGTACCTTGATTGGATTGGACATCTCCTCAGCTCGGGTCTTATCATCCCCCTCCTCTTGAAAAGGATTTATCCTCAAATCCAGCTCGTCACCTACATCAAAAGGACTTAAATCAACGACATTAAATGAAGAACTCACTTTGTACTCACCTGGCAAGTCCAACTTGTATGCATTGTCACTGATGCGCTCCACAACTTGGAATGGTCCATCGCCTCTAGGAAGCAATTTAGAACGCCTCTGAACTGGAAACCGCTCTTTACGCATATGTAACCAAACCCATTCACCAGGTTCAAACATAACTTTCCGTCGCCCCTTGTTGGCTTTGTTGGCATACTGCTCGGTTCGCCTCTCTATGTTTGCTCTAGCCTTCTCATGTATCTGTTTAACAAAATCAGCTCTCTTTTCCCCTTCAAGGTTAGTATGCTCATGAACAGGTAAAGGAATCAAATCCAACGGAGTTAAAGGGTTAAATCCATATGCAACTTCAAATGGAGAAAACTGAGATGCAGAATGCACAGACCGATTATATGCAAATTCAACATGTGGCAAACATTCCTCCCAAGTTTTGATGTTCTTTTTAATTATTGCCCTTAACAATGTAGATAAAGTCCTATTTACTACTTCCGTCTGACCATCAGTCTGTGGGTGACAAGTAGTAGAAAACAACAGCTTCGTACCTAACTTACACCACAAAGTCTTCCAGAAATAACTTAAGAACTTAACATCTCTATCAGAAATAATGGTCTTGGGCATGCCATGTAAACGCACAACTTCTTTAAAGAACAAGTCAACAATGTAGGATGCATCATTTATTTTAGAGCATGCTATGAAATGTGCCATCTTGGAAAATCTATCCACAACCACAAAAATAGAATCATGACCACGTTTACTCCTAGACAATCCTAACACAAAATCCATAGATATATCTATCCAAGGTGATGTAGGAATAGGCAAAGGCATGTATAAACCATGTGGTTGGACTCGAGATTTGGCTTGTCGACATGTAACACACTTAGCACACACACGTTCCACATCACGTTTCATATGAGGCTAAAAGAAATGCTCCCTCAATGCAGCTAGAGTCTTTGCTACCCCAAAATGCCCCATCAAACCACCACCATGTGATTCCAACAATAAAAGCTCACGCATGGAACAATTAGGCACACACAACCTATTTTCTCTAAACAAATATCCATCATGCCTATAAAATTTCCCATCTCCAGATTCTTCACATGCAACATATATATCCTTAAAATCACCATCCTCACTATACATACTCTTAATATGCTCAAAGCCAAGTAACTTAGCATCTAAGGTGGAAAGTAAAGCGTACCTCCTCGATAGTGCGTCAGCTACTACATTCTCCTTCCCTTGCTTATACTTGATGACGTATGGAAACGTCTCTACAAACTCTATCCAGCGGGCATGTCTTTTGTTCAACTTGTGTTGCCCCTTCAAATGCTTCAACGACTCATGATTAGTGTGGATCACAAATTTCTTAGGCCACAAATAGTGTTGCCACGTCTGCAATGCTCGAACTAGTGCATACAACTCCTTATCATATGTCGGGTATTTTGCAGTGGCGCCGCTGAGCTTCTCACTGAAGTAGGCAATGGGCCATTTCTCTTGCATCAACACTGCACCAATTCCAACACCAGAAGCATCACATTCTATCTCAAAAGTTTTAGAAAAGTTTGGAAGAGATAGTACCGGTGGATGTGTCAATTTCTCCTTAAGCGTTTGAAACGCTTTCTCTTGTGCTTCTCCCCAATGAAATTCCATAGTCTTCTTGATCACCTCGGTCATGGGTGCTGCGATACTACTGAAGTGTGGAACAAAACGCCGATAAAAGCTCGCAAGTCCATGGAAACTTCGAACCTCACTCGCATTTGTTGGCGTCGGCCACTCTTGGATGGCTCGAACCTTCTCGTCGTCCACCTGTACTCCATCTGCACTAACAACAAAACCAAGAAACATAACCTTATCTGTGCAAAAGGTGCATTTCTTCAAGTTAGCATATAGTTGTTCTTTTCTCAAAGCAAGGAAAACAAATTTCAAAAGCTTAACATGATCCTCTTCATTCTTGCTATAGATTAATATGTCATCAAAATAAACCACCACAAATCTACCTATAAAGGCACGTAAGACATGGTTCATAAGACGCATAAATGTACTAGGAGCATTTGTTAACTCAAACGGCATGACTAACCACTCATACAATCCTAGCTTTGTAATGAATGCCGTTTTCCACTCATCCCCTTCCTTGATACGAATTTGGTGATATCCACTTCTTAAGTCTATCTTAGAGAATATGCATGCACCATGTAATTCGTCTAACATATCATCTAAACGGGGAATGGGATGTCGATACTTTACCGTAATGTTGTTGACGGCTCTGCAGTCGACACACATCCGTAGTGATGAATCCTTCTTCGGCACGAGAAAAACTGGACTCGCGCATGGACTCAAACTCTCCCTCACTTGGCCTTTCTCCAGTAACTCATGTATTTGACGTTCTAGCTCTTTTGTCTCCTCAGGGTTGCTTCGATATGCCGGGCGGTTTAGTAATGTGGCGTCGGGTAAGAAATCAATTTGGTGCTCGATTCCTCTAATTGGTGGCAATCCCGGTGACATCTCTTCAGGAAAGACATTCTTGAAATCCTGCAAAAGAGACACAATAGGACTAGGCAAAGATGGATCAAATGGGTTAGCACTCATTAACACATCTCTGCGGATCATCAAGTACATTGGCTTCTCATGTTGCACAACCCATTTGACATCACTGGCTGTTGCAAAACAAGCATGTTGGACCACCTCCTTTCCAACGTTGGCCTCTTTTCCTTTCTTCCTCATGGTATCGGCCTCCTCTTGTAGCTTCACTTGGTCCTCGTACACTTAAGATGGTGTTAGAGGAGCTAGTGTCACCGTCTTCTTGTTAAGTACGAAAGAGTACTTATTTGTGAAACCATCATGCTTCACCCTCCTATCGAATTGCCATGGACGTCCTAGCAAAATATGTCCCGCTTGCATAGGCACAACGTCACACAACACTTCATCTTCATACTTGCCAATCCGAAATGGCACTCGAACTTGCTTATTCACCTTGGTTTCTCCATTATCATTCAACCACTGCAGCTTGTATGGCTTAGGATGTTTGAGAGCCGGCAATCCTAACTTTGTCACCATCACAACACTTGCAACATTAGTACAACTACCGCCATCAATAATCATACTACATACCTTATCCTTGATGTGGCATCGGGTATGGAATATGTTCTTCCTTTGCTCCTCGTCGACGCTCTTGGTGTGCAGGCTAAGAGATTTGCGTGCAACCAAAATGAGAGCGTTGGGCGCTGCGTACTCCTCCTCCCCACTCGACTCGGATAAACCCGGCATCTCCGGATCAACTTCTTCTTCATCCGTCACAATCTCACCATTGTCCTTTAGGATCATCACACGTTGGTTTGGGCACTGATTAGCTATGTGACCTCTACCTTGACATTTAAAGCACTTAATGTCTCGGTTTCAGTTACCCGACGAGTCTTGGTTGCTTGATCCCGTCACTGTAGGCGTCTCAGCCTTCGGCTTAGTGAACGGTTGCTTCTCTTCTTTCTTCCCTTGATTTGAAGCTTTCCATGGAGCTGTGTTGGAATTTGAGTTCAACTTCCATGTGGAAGAACTCACTCGGTTGTTGTTCCCCCTCCTCTTGAGTTGGTTCTCTACTTTGATAGCCATTTGTACCATGTCCTCCATCTCGACATAGTGCTGCAACTCCACCACTTCTCGGATCTCTCTATGCAAACCGGCTAGAAAGCGAGCCATTGTGGCCTCCCTATCTTCCTCCACATTTGCTCGGATCATTGAGACCTCCATCTCCTTGTAGTAGTCATCTACACTATTCGTACCTTGTCTCAAGTTTTGCAACTTGTTGTATAGCTCTCGATAGTAGTAACTTGGTACGAATCTTTTCCTCATCACTGCTTTCATCTCTCCCCACGTCTCTATTGGGTGTTCTTGATTATGCCGCCTGTTGGATGTCAACTGATCCCACCAAACTATGGCATAATCTGAAAACTCCACTGCTGCTAACTTCACTTTCTTCAGCTCAGAATAGTTGTGACAATCGAACATCATCTCAATCTTGCGCTCCCATTCAAGGTACAAAGCTGGATCATTTTTACCTTGGAATGAAGGCACATTCATTTTGATGTTTCCGAGATCGTCGTCTTCTCGATTCCTTGCTCTCCCGTGTCTCCTACCTCCAGCAGTTGAATATCTGTCTTCCTCCTCGGAATCGCCCATCTAAGTGTCATAGTAGTCATTTCGTTGTCTCTCTACATGCCCGTAGCGTCTAGCCTCTATCCGAACTCCGCGTCCGCCTCTTCCACCCCTTCCGCCATGGTTCTCTCGAGGAGCTTGTTGAGATTGCTCCTGTATTGAATTTTCTACTTGGTTTAGCCTCTCATTCAATGACGCCATCTCGGTCTTGAACAACTTCGTGAGATGTTGCTGAATGGCTTCCACCGTATTCTTAGGATCAAAAGTATTGTTCATCTCATCACTCGATCCCGCTGCTGCTCCCTTGGTACCTGCACTTTTATTAGACATGTCGATTCTCTTTTTTTTTGATCGACTCTTTTTTTTTTTGAACGATTTTTTTTTTCGTCCTTTTTTTTTTTACTCCATGAATGAAATAATTACTAACTAGACAAAGAAAAGAACTACAAATGTGACAATGAAATGAAACAAACCTAACGAATTTCTAGCTCTCAACCTCACGTGTATACTCTCGTGTATCACACAATCGGCTCTTTTCACTCTAATAATCTCACACACTCTTGCCTTTTACCATTCGTATTCTCTCCAAATAAAATTAAACTAGAAACACAACCACAACAATGAAATCCCAAAAGACCAATCACAGGTTCACGAAAAATTTACCGGAAAAATTTCAAAAATTTGAAAATTGCCGAAAAATTTTCGACTTCTCCCCAGGCAATATACGCGTCTCCAGCAACCCAAATATCAAAATCAAATGTAACAAAAACACTAAAAATTTTCCCGCCTTTTTACTTTTTTTTTGCTGATATCGTCTCTTTTTTTTAATAGGCGAGAATTTAAATTACAGAAATTAAATGATAAACAGAACCTAATACAACCTGGCTCTGGATACCACTTGATGCGATCCTCGCCGGCATACGACAAAGACAGCAGATGTTTTATCCAGGATTGTAGCAGATTCCACGGAATGGATGGATGGATCCAAACCCTAGCCTCTCAAAGATGTCAAACCTCGAACACGATGTAGTCGAGACCCTCGATCAATTTGGAAACACGAACTTGGATTGGGTGATGATGCCACAAACGGGGATGTGAATCCGTTTGATAAGTCGATTGAATCTCACGTTGTGTTGTGAAACTTGAATAACTCTCTCAGAGAGAAAAGTGAAAACTCACGTAATAAAATTAATGAAATCAAAGTTGTCCTCAAAAATAAGAGTTACAAGCCTTATATAGTTGGTCCAAAATTAACTAAGCCCTAAATTAATATCCAACTTAAACTAGGAAATTAAAACAAAAAATCGCGCAATTCCGGACACGCCCAGATGGGCGCGACACGGGGTCAATCGCGCCTCCACTCGCGTTGTAGGTCGCGCCGGTCTCATTCTGTGTAGCGTCTGTGGCGCGACCGGCTTCACTCGCGCCTCAGGTTGCGCTGTAGAACGCGCCAGTCTCATCGCCCGAAGCACTGGTGGCACGACCGGGTACACTCGCGTGTTCACCCGCGCTGTAGCTCGCGTCAAGCGGCGCGACCGGGTGCTCGCGTCCTGGCTCGTGCTGTAGTCCGTGCCCGTAGCTCGAGATCACTATCTTCCACTTGGGCTCGGGTTCTTCTCCTTCTACGGGTCGTTTAGCCAACTCTTGATTCCAGATCTCTCGCATGAATCCATTGAGGTTTTCCTTGAACCTCTTAGCTCTTGCTCGCGTTACCGGTCTTTCTGGTACCTTGATTGGATCGGACATCTCCTCGGCTCGGGTCTTATCACCATACGTTTTCCACTTCCCATATTATCCCAAAAAGAAAGGTTTGGCATATACTAGAATCAAAGCAACTAGATCACTTACACTGTATCTCCCTTCATAAACATTTCGGGGCTTTCCTTGATCAAGTTCGGAAGTATTTTATGGTTAATTGAGTTAAATGCTCGGAAGAGAAACCTTCCAATTCATCATTCATAAACAGATTCACCTTCTTTTCTTCACCTTTCACGTCATGGATCTTGACCGATTCACACACAAGTTCAAGTCCACCACTGGTATTAAAGAAAAAACATGTATTAGAGCGTAGAGGTTCCAAATAAAGAAAAGAATCCCGAAGAAGCATATATAATTCTTTCATCTCTGCTTGGATCAGACGAGCAAGGGTAGATTCTTGACTCGGTAAAACTAACCATTCACACAACATATCATCCATTCATATCAACAGTGTCCCAACAAGAAAAACATCAAGCCCTCCTTTTGAGGATCATAATTTCTAGGATTGTATCAGCCATAAAACCAACGTATATAGACCACATCATAAAATCTCAATCCTTTCAGCTTACAACTTGCCAAAACTACGAGCCCCCGCCATTAAATAAATCAAATGAAACGACAAGTATTGAAAACTAAGAACAAGTGCACAACTCATTGGGACTGAAAATATTAATAAATAATTGAATAAATGAAACGATAATTCCATCGCAATTTTCTGCAAATAAACTCAATTCCGGAATTCAAATTCTGAATCAGGGAAAATTACCCGAATTCGAGGGTGAGCTGCATATCTCAAGTTTAATTCAATTTGGCAGAGTCGCAAAATAAAAATTATCCCGGTAGCATGGAAGCAAACTGCAATTTGAACCACGATTGGAGCGAGTTTACGAATAAATTGGATCGGATCGGATCGAATCGAATCGGGTCAGACAACTTTCTGCGTTCGCAAGCTGAGGAATAGAGTAATATACTCTTTTTTTTTTAAAAATAAAAAAATGAATATTATTTTAAAACATACTGTAATACTTAATCACTAAATCAATAAATTATTAATTTAGAGGAGTCTCTCAATTCAATGAACATTAATTTGGTTACATGAATTTATCCATGGCATACCTTGTTCAATTCTCTGTTATCAAAATAAAATTTCACACACACACACACACACACACACACATATATATATAATGAATATTATTCTTAATATTTGACTAATATTCATTGTAAATTTTTAATATATAAAATGGTAACAGTAACACTTAGTTTTATAATTTTTTTAAGTTGGGAGGGAAATGGTTGAATATTGATTTTGAAATCTCTGTGACTCTCTCTTCCACACATGAGAGGTCCACCGCTTGAGTGTTTTCGAAGGAATAGAAAGAGAAGAAAACAGTCATCCATCTTTTATCCCATCTCAAAACTTATAAATGAAATTACAATTTCAAGAAAAACATACAAACAGTAGTTCAATATATTGTCCTAAACTTGCTTGAAAATTTGGAGGAGTACTAAGTTCAAAATTGAAGCAATTTTTTAGCTAAAATTCATGTTGAAAACTGTATAATAAGCTAGCAAAGATCAATCGCTCGAGCTTGTGTGAGGCCGTTTTAAGGTGCGAAGGGCGCGAAGACAACAACAGAGTTATGGCCTCCGAAGCCAAATGAGTTCGATATAGCTGCAATAGATGAGACACCAAATCATATCAGAAGCTGCATCATATCATATTTCACATCAAAATAGTTGAGGCATTCATACCAACATTCACTTCATGCTGCTTCTTTACATTTGGGACAGTGTCAATCGTGACAATAGGCTCCAAGTCCTAGACATTAGTTAAAATTTGGACATGATCATCAATCATCATATACTATATATATCATATGTAAGTTTTGTAGATGCAGAATAAATTAAGGTTTACATATTGGTTGATTGTAGGATGTAACCAGCCAGTGTTGATAGCTTTAATTGTAGCAATGGCTTCCAATCCTCCGGCAGCTCCAAGTCCATGTCCGATCATCGACTGAACCAAACAACTTGAAAACAACTCATGAAAACATCGAAGGATAAAACTAGGTCTAATGGAAATGTATAATTTTCCCACCTTGGTGCCATTCATCTTTAATTCAGATGTGTTCTTGAAGACTTTTTTGATGGCATTGAACTCAGCCAGATCTCCAGCAGGGGTTGATGTTGCATGTGCATTCACATAGTTAACCTGCAAATTTCAAATTTCCAAAATCCAGTTCCATCTTCAATCACCACATATAAATAAAATGAAAAGTAAAATGAATGAATCAACCTCTTCAGGAGCTACTCCTGCATCTTGCAAGCTCTTGATTATGCAAGACGAAACACCAAGCCCATCGGGGCGAGGATCTGTCATATGATGAGCATCACAGGTAGCTGCACCCCCTAAAAATTCTGCATAAACCTTAGCCCCTCTTTTCATAGCATGCTCCAAGCTTTCCATGATCTGAGATCTCTCATTAGTCTTAAGTAGTGGGTATATTTCAAATAATTAGTAAAAAAGAAGTAATGAATGAATGAGCCACATATATACATACCAAAACACCAGCACCTTCGCCCATGACAAAGCCATCGCGGTTCCTGTCCCACGGCCTTGATGCCTTGTGTGGCTCGTCGTTTCTTTGAGACAAGGCTCTGCAAGCAATGAAACCTCCGATTCCAATTGGAATGACTGCAGCATCTGCTCCCCCGGCCACCATGACCTCTGCATCGCCTCGTCTGATGTGGTTTGCTGCAGCAATGAAGCAGTGATTGGAAGTAGCACAAGCTGTTGCAATGGAGTAATTAGGTCCCATCAAGCCGGTATCAATAGCAAGCAATGCAGACCCCATGTTGGATATCGAATAAGGAATGAAAAACGGAGATATCTTCTTGTGCCCCTTTTCGACTAAGGCTTCCACTCCATTACTGAAAGCTGTGAAGCCTCCCATTGCTGATCCCACCAACACCCCCATCCTCGTCTTGTCCATCTGCAACACAACATCAAATTTTGCTTTACTTAATTGTGTTGGGTATTTTCAGATATTCAACTTAATTTACAGTCCAAATCTCACAGTATCAATGACTTGTTTCCCGAGGCCAGCATCATCAAGAGCCCTTTTCCCAGCAACCAAGCAATATCTCCAGCAGTCATCAAGACGGCGATCATTCTTCCCATCAATATATCCCTTGGAAGAGAAATCGCGGATTTGGCCACCAAATCTAACAGAATACTCTGATGCATCAAATCTGTCTATAGGAGTAATGCCACTCACTCCATCCAGAAGTTTGTTGTAGTATGCATCTACGTCACTTCCAAAAACTGAAACAAGTCCCATTCCAGTTATCACAATCCTTTTCTTTGCATCTGTCTCTCTCTTTGGAGAAGCCACTGCCTTGATCTTCCCACATCTTGCTGCTGAAAACAGATCATCATTTCATCAACATATATACTTACTAGCTATAAAGGATGTAAATGGTTGAAAGGGATTTGAAATTCTTCACAACCATCTAAAGTAAAGAGCACACGCTCTCAGACAAACAACAACACAATCGAGAAATGGAGCAACAACAAAACAATACTTGGAAATTAACTGTCAAGTGTCAACTAAGAAGATGATCAAATTCCTCTGCACCTGAAGTTGTAGTAAAACCCTTAACATCCAAACTAGCTGAGCCGAGTAGCGTGGTCTCGACTGATTTAAGGCCATTATAATGAAACAGTGAAGCCCCACTGTTTCTTGATTGTTTACTACTCCCGTCGTTGAAGACGAGAGTAGAAGAAGATGTGCAAGCAATGCTACACATTATTTTTCCACCAAAAGAAAACCGAACTCGGCTATCTGATACTAACCAATGCAGCTGTGATCATCTGTTTCTTATATAAGAAAGTAAAATAAAATTGTGGAAGGAGTTAACAATGAGAGTTTGTTTGGTTTTTGAAATCTTGATTGTGTTGTTTAGTCCGCCCAGCAGCTATTCATTGTCTATGCTACATTCATTGCCTACGCTTCCTTTTCATGCTCATTACTACTAAATTCTCTTTCTTCCACCTTTTTTTGAGCTATAAGGCTTTTTGCTGGGGCTATATATAGCCAGAATCTATTTATACCATCATAAATAAAGGAACATGAATTTAAACCACCACCAGATTTTTACCAACTCATAGCTAGAGCTTACATATCCAAAATTCCAGAGCAACAACGAAAAAGAATAGGGTTGAAGTTTCTATAGCTTGCAGCGAATTCCAATGTACGACACAAACGCCAGCAGAAAATTAGATCTGAATCAAGAAATCTTTAAAAATTAAAATAAAACTTTCCTGTACGTGGCACACAAAATTAGCATACTCTAAATATCTATTACATCTCAATTAATATATGCTTCACTGTGATAGGCCTAATTTGCAGGCGTATGCACGCAGGGCGTGTGAGTTAATTGAATTAGTTATTTATTTATTTAGATTCAGTCTATTATTTATTATTGAGTTATTTTATGTTAAGTTGGGTCGTGGACCTGCGGGCCTTGCATGGGCTGCAACCACTTTTATTTTCCTATTTAGGTTAATTATTATTTTGTTTTCTGGAGTATGTTGAGAGAAGTATCAACGGCACACACGATTTGTCTGAGGGACCTTAGGGTTTGAATTTCTGCCTTGGGTTTATCTCGTGGATTATTGCAGTTCTCATTTTTCTTTCATCTTATTCGTATGAATCAAATGATACCTCTACTTACTTCTATCAATTTGGTCCGTCACCTGCCCTCTTCTCATGGCTCTAGAAACACGAGAGGCTCGTATCGACAGGATAGAAACAGAGGTGTCAGAGGTCCGGTTTGATATTGCTACCATGATGAAAGAGTTTTCCGCCCTTACGGCGTTGCTTCAGTCGCAGCGGCCACCTGCAGACAGCACCCATGCCAGTGAGTCTCCACCTCCTCCGGGCTCTGCGGAAGTTCCAGCAGTTTCTGCCGCTCCGGGCCGGGTGGAGTTACCCTCGTTTGATGGTTCTGACCCCCCGTGCATGACTGGCACGAGCAGAACAGTATTTTACCATTTACAAAACCCCGCTTTCATCACGGGTGGAACAGTCTTTCATCGTCATGACCGGCGATGCTCTCTATTGGCTCCAATGGGTATTACGCCGTTCGCCAGAGCTGTTGTGGCCACAATTCACTAAAGAACTTTTGATCCATTTTGGCAACAGTTCCACAGCGAATTACTATGAAGCTTGGGGCTCTACTCGACAAACAGGTTCCTTGGAGGATTATGTTTCGCAGTTCATCGTTCGTGCAGTGCAGGTTCTGAATTTGGATGAAGAGCATTATTTGGGGCAAATTTTGATAGGCCTTCGTCCAGACATTCGTTTGAAAATTCATGAAGCCACTATCACTGATATGTATGCGGCCGTTAAATTGGCTCGACAAATTGAACGGGAGCTCCTTTGAGTCAGGGAGTCATTCTAGGCCTTTTGCTCCAACTCGGCCTAAGCCTTCTGCATGGGCTTCAAAACTGACGGGTCATGCGTCCCTAGCATCGGTGTCTCCACAGAAACTAAGCAATGGTATAGCTATCCCGTCGCAACCACAGTCACAACAGTTCAAAAGGCTCGACAGTTTCGTTATATGTCCCCGGTAGAGGTTCGAGAGCATCGGAGATTAGGTAAGTGTTATCGTTTCAGTCAGCCCTTTGGGCCTCTTCACGTGTGCCCCAAGCCATTCTTAAATGTGTTGCTGGCCGCAGAGGATAATACGGGCAATGAGGGTGATACTGAAGGGTTGCTTGATGAGGTTTGTGATCAACCAGACATCGAAGGGAAGGAGTTGGCCCCGAACATTACGCTGCAGCACCTTCGGTTATCCCAATTGTCCTCTAATGGTTTTGATGGATCCCGCACTATAAAGTTACCGCATAGCAGATTACAAGGTACTCACAATGATCGACAGTGGGGCAAGCCACTGCTTTATTTCTGAGAGAGTCGATAAGCAGTTACGATTAGAGATTGATACTTCATGTCAATTTGCTGTTACCTTGGGGAACGATCAGCCAATTAATGCTCATGGCATTTGTCGAGGCATTCCACTTTATCTGCACTCTCATACTTTCCCAGTGGATTATTTTGTGTTTCCCCTTGGGGATGTGGACATGATTTTGGGTGTGTCTTGGTTGCCTACCTTGGGAGATGTACAAGCAAATTGGCAACGAATGTCCATGGAGTTCGTCATTGACAAGAAACACATTCATTTACTAAGTGATCCGTCTTTTGAACGACGTGTTGTGGCAGTAGCCAAACTTCATGCTATTTCTGATATTGATCAGAGTTGGCTGATGTAGGAGGCTGGCCGTACACAATTGGGCGTGATGGCGGCTGAGTCAATTTTGCACTCTACTCATGACATTGCAACACTTGACGCCTAATTGGCTGAATACAGAGAGTTATTTGCCTCAACTGTGGGCTTGCCTCCAGGTCGGAATGCTGATCACCAGATTTCTCTTCTTCTGGGAATGTCACCTATATCAGTCCGGCCTTACCGTTACAATCACATTCAAAAAGATGAAATGGAGAAATTGGTGTCCGAGATATTGAGTGCTGGGCTAATTCGCCCCAGTTTCAGCCCTTATTCTAGCCCGGTACTATTAATCAGAAAGAAGGATGACAATTGGCGATTTTGTGTGGATTATCGGGAGTTGAACAAAAAGACAGTGCCCGATAAATATCCCATACCCGTAATTTAGGAGTTGTTATGTAACAACCCACTTTTACGTGATTTAAAATAGTTAATTGTTTGATTGCTTTAAATTTGAGATTTAATTTATGTGGTAATGCTCGATAAAATTAGATGGATTTGATGGAGTCCGACATTGCGCCCCAAGTAAAGATTAATGTTCAATATACAAAATAAAATTTAAGATTTTGAATAAAGGAAGTATTGAATCTACAGTTAATACAATTGTATAATTTATAATTCTTAGTGGGCAAATTTAGATTAAACAAAGTTTAATGATGATTGATAATATAATAAAATAATAGAGTAAATAAATAAAAATTTTGCATATAAATGGATTGGGTTTGATTTGTTCTCTTTCTTTTCTTTTTTTTTCCCTCTTATACGTGTCATAAGGAGAGCTTAAGAGGGTGATGTGTCACAAGAAGGGATTTGTAGAAGTGATGAGTAAGGTTTAAAGGATAATTAAAAAAAATATATAATAATTTTTTGTTATATTAATAGAGTTGGGATGAAAAACCACTTTCGTATATTCTCTTACATTGCATGTTTCCCTACTATAGCCTAATCTAAGAACTTGACTTTCCTAAAATTTTCATCAACTATTGTATCATTGAGGTAAGTTAATTATCTTTCTATTATAATCATTTAATTATATATCACGGTTATTACATACAAGAGCAATATGTTTATGAATTATATATGGTTATAATAACACGATTCATGATTCCTCTACATGGTAATTATCTAAAATATTAAATTCAATACTTTAATTAATTACTAATTAAATATAGTATTTAAAATAAATCAAATTTACAGATTTTGGGAAGATAGGGTTTCTATTACAATAGCATATATAGATGATTTTGTGATTACACTAAATTTTTAAAACATATTCTTTAACAAATATAAATGATTTATTAAATCGTGAGATTTTGCTCAAGTATAGAACTAAGATCTAATATATACTTGTGATAGGATTTCATATATAATATAATTGTTCTCGAGAAGTTTATAATAATGATAGTCATTTTCTTGTTAAATAATTACCATAGATATACGTTTGGTAGCTTGAAATCCTATTGATCCAATTCCTTTTAATTGAATTCTTATATTTAAGGTGTTGGTAGAGAAGAAGTAAAGGTGGAAGAGAGAGTGAGAATTAAGGATTTGGTTTTATATTCACTTTTTAGGAATTTGTTTCTAATTTTAGTCGTATGTCTTGATAAGTAAGCGGAGGATTTAATTGAAAATAACTTATTTTGGAACCCATTTGCTTTCTTTTAAAATGTAAAATGATGTCAAAAGGTTGAAGAACTTTATAAATTAATTATTTAGTCTTATGATCTCTGATTTTTTGATTTTATTTAAAAACTAGAATTAGACTAAATAATTTAATGATATTATTTTAATACTAGGTGCGGCGCAATTAGGACCATCATCCATTTTGCAATCGTCTGCTCAATTTTGCGTGCTCATTATTCTCAGATGGGTAAAATTATTATTTTCGAAATAAAAATATATGTTATATGCTCTTTCAGTCAGAAATATTTTTAATCCAACTTGAATTATCGTGGATGGAATGTGGATAGCATTTCGTACGCACAAAATAGCGTTTTATATGCATAGAGGCGTTTTATACGCACCAGAATATGTCCTATGCATAGTTCAAGATGTATTCTAGAATCAGAAGAAGAGTACCCTAAATCCATTATTCCTGCGATTTATTTCAGTTGGATAATTAGAAAGAAATGTGCATGATCCCCCACCACTGAGTACGTTTTAAGAGTGCTCACCCCACATTTTTAAATGTTTTCAGGTCAGTGAGTTGGGAGCAGCGCGATGGAAATGGGGGTGAACTTCCTCAAAATATTTCTAATGGTTGACCTTAACTTTTGCACTTGTTTCTGAAAGTAAACTATTTTGAATTTAGTATTTTTGAATTTGTTAGTAGTTTTTGGTCTAACCTAATGTAGTGGTTTGCTAATATGGTTTTATTAATATTAGGAGTGTGAATATTACATTTTAGAACTTGTGAGTTCCTTTTTGAAATGAACTAGGTGTTTACGTAATGCAGGTACTTTGTTCTGAGTACATATATTTTTGAAAAATATAAATTTTGTGTTCTATTTTTCTTCTTAAGATTTCTAGCATGATTATTTTAGAAAGGAAAAAAAAAATTATTCGAACTGTTTTTTTTATTACTAATTTTCCGCTTTAAAGAATAGAAAGAGTAACATTTTAAATTATAGAATTTAGGGTGTTACATGTTAGATGAATAATGAATTGCATGGGGCTCGTTGGTTTAGTAAAATTGATTTGCGGACGGGTTACCATCAGATTCGAGTTTCGGATTCCGATATTCTGAAAACGGCATTTCGCACTCACTCGGGACATTATGAGTTTCTCGTGATGCCTTTCGGTCTTACTAATGCCTCGGCAACCTTTCAGGCTGTAATGAATGAGATTTTTCGGCCAGTGTTGTGCAAGTTTGTGCTAGTTTTCTTCGATGACATTTTGATCTATAGTCCCACCTGGGAATCGCATATGGATCACCTTCGGAAGGTATTTCACTTACTCCATACTCATTCGTTTGTGGCTAATATGAATAAATGTATGTTTGGTAGAACTTCCGTTGAGTACTTAGGACATGTGGTTTTGGCAGCTGGGGTGAATATGGATCCGACCAAGGTAGTGGCCGTAGAAGCATGGCTGACGCCCACAACCACTAAGGGAATTAGGGGATTTTTGGGGTTGACAGGGTATTATAGACGTTTCATTTGTGATTATGGAAAGATTGCGGCTCCACTAACATCTCTTCTTAAGAAGTCTGATTCCAAGGATTGGATTTGGCCACCGAAGGTAAGTATGGCTTTTCAGTAATTGAAGCAAGCTCTTATTTTTGCTCTTTTGTTGGCCATGCCTGATTTTGGTATACCTTTTACCATTGAATGTGATGCCTCCGGCATTGGGTTGGGGGCAGTGTTGATGCAACAAGGAAAACCTGTCGCCTATTTCAGTAAAGCCTTGTCTAACAGAACATTAGCCAAGTCCGCCTACGAGAAGGAGTTGATGACGTTAGTATTGGCCATCCAACATTGGCGGCCATATTTGGTCAGCCAACGTTTTGTTGTGAGATCCGATCAACGCAGCTTGCGACACCTTCTGCAACAGCCATTGACGACTCCAGCCCAACAGAATTGGGTAGGAAAGCTATTAGGGTATGACTTTGAGATAGTATATAAGGCCGGCTCATTGAATGGGGCCGCCGATGCATTGTCCAAGAGGGATGAGGACCTGCAACACTCAAAGGGGACCGTGGAGTGTGGCACACTTAGTTTGCCAGCGTGGATGGATTGGAGTTGAATGAGGGATGTAGTGCAGAGTAACCCAGTATTAGCAAAGGTATATACCGCCTTGGCTAATGGCGATCCGACTATTCTCCTTATTACTCCCTATTACATAGATAATTATTTTATAAAGAATGTATCGTAGTGCCGAAAGGGTCCGAGTGGGCAACTCGTCCGATTACAAAATTTCACTCCACGTCTTCGGTTGGCCATGCAGGGGCACTCCGCACCTATAGGTGTCTAGCTGCTAGTGTGTATTGGCCGGGTATGATGCGTCATGTCACCGAATTTGTGACAGCCTGTGATGTGTGTCAGTGAAACAAGTATGAGACAAAATCTCCAGCAGGGTTGTTACAGCCATTGCCTGTTCCAGATCGAGTTTGGGAAGACATCAGCCTTGACTTCATATCTGGGCTACCTCATTCTGATTTGTTCGATTGTATCTTGGTGGTGGTGGATCATTTCTCTAAATATGGTTATTTTGTGGGACTCAAGCATCCATTCACTGCTCGTTCAGTGGCATAGATTTTTAGCCGGGAGATCGTCCGTCTGCATGGTATTCTGCATAGTATTGTCTCAGATCGAGATCCCATCCTTTTGAGTTCTTTTTGGCGGGAGCTTTTTAAGTTGACAAGCACCACTCTTTGCATGAGTTCTTCTTATCATCCGGAGATGGATGGGCAAACTGAGGTGTTGAATCATTGTGTCGAAACATATTTACGATGCTTCACTTTGAAGCAGCCAAAGGGATGGAGTAAGTGGCTTGCATGGGCTGAATATTGCTATAATACGGGATTTCAGTTCGGCGCTGGCAGCACACCTTTTGAGGTGGTTTATGGGCGGCCACCACCAACTTTACACCAATTCTTTCTGGGGGAAATTCGAGTGCAGGTTTTGGCTGATGGTTTGCGAGACAGTGATGAGATTTTACAGCATTTGCACTTCCATTTAGAGCGTGCTCAAAACAGGATGGTAGCAGAGGCCAATAAACATCGTCGTCACCTTGAGTTTCAGGTGGGGGATTGGGTTTTTCTGAAGTTCCGACCCTATCGTCAGAAGGCATTGTTCCGCAAGATGAACGCTAAGCTCGCCCCTCGATTCTTTGGGCCTTTTCAAATCCTAGCTCGGATAGGATCTGTGGCTTATCATTTGCAACTCTCTGCCACCACCCGGGTGCACCCGGTATTTCATGTGTCCTTACTTAAACCGGCTATGGGTACTCAATTGGAGGCAGGAAGTCTGCCTAGTTATTTAGATTCTGAAGGTTCCCCGTTTTTGCCAGAGAAGGTGGTGGCGGGACGTGAAGTGGTGTGCAATGGAGTGCGAACGCACCAGGTTCTGGTTCAGTGGGCTGTCTTAGGGGATGAAGAGGCTACATGGCTGGACGTCGAGGAGGTGAAGAAACAGTTTCCAGATTTCAGCCTTGTGGTCAAGGCTGTTTCGAGTAGGGCGGTAGTTGATAGGCCTAATTTGCAGGCATATGCACGCAAGGGCGTGTGGGTTAATTGAATCAGTTGTTATTTAATTATTTATTCAGATTCAGTCTATTATTTATTATTGGGTTATTTTATGTTAAGTTGGGTCGTGGACCTGCGGGCCTTGCATGGGCCGCAACCACTTTTATTTTCCTATTTAGGTTAATTATTATTTTCTTTTTCTGGAGTATGCAGAGAGAAATATCAACGGCAGACACGATTAGTCTAAGGGACCTTAGGGTTTGAATTTCTGTCTTGGGTTTATCTCGTGGATTATTGCAGTTATTGTTTTTCTTTCATCTTGTTCATGTGAATCAAGTGATACCTCTAATTACTTCTATCACATTGACATCAATTATATTGATATAAATATTTATTTAATCCCAATTAGGATGTGTTTCATTAGCATTTACCAAATATTTCATTAGTATCAATTATATTTATAATGAACAATATATTAATGGATTAAGATATTTTTTATATAAGAATCCTAATGCACTGCAAACGTTAGTATTGACACATGCTAACTAAAATATTATAATAATACTAATATAGTATAATTATATCTGGTAATAGGATTATATGTGTTTAATATTGCATGTGTGTTATCAATATATAACATCCATCTGAATTAAGCATGATTCGTTAGCATATGACAGATGATTCACCAGCATCATGATTAGTTATATTGGTATCACATTAATTTTAGAATTTAACAATTTAATTTTATTGAATTTTATCATTTGCTGTTGTTAGCACTGTCGTACGGTAACAGAAGTATTATGTAATGCTAAAGAAAAGTAATGCATAATGCTAACAAAAGCAATAATGTTGTGGATTGAAGTCAAATAATGCAACTGACAACCTTCAATAAACAACTATAACTTTGTCCACGATTCATATTTTTTTTGAAATTATTTTTTGTTAAAAATTAAGCTTGACTAGCTTTCCAACCACATAAAACTTGTCATTTAATAATTTCCTAACAAAATCAGTTTTGTGTTTAAAATTAGGTGTTGTGAATGAAGTGATATTGCTTCATTAGCATATGATTATGTGTTCGTCAGCATATGAATGTGTCTTCGTTAGCCCGCCTTCTGAAAGTCCGCTATTTTTCTTTATTTTTTAAATTTTGACTTAGACGCGAAAATTACCAAAATACCACTGCGTTTTTTAAAGTTTCTCTTATTTACAATAATGCCACTGTCCTTTGACCAAATCTAGACCATTAGATTTTGAAGGATGTGCGGTGGGAGATTGGTTTACAGTTTACACACTATAAGTGGTTTACCACCAAAACCACTCCCTATATATATGTGTGTTTGTGTGTGTATATATATATATATATACTACTCGCTAAGTGCTAGTCGGGTGGCCGGATGGGGCCTAGCGCCCGCCTAGGTGGATTCTAGGCGGTTTTCTAATTTTTAAATTTTTTTTATTACATGTTGGTATTTATATATTAATTTTTCCAATTTCTCTACTTCCTAAATTGATTATATAATGAAAATTGAGATGTAGGTTGCTGTGTAAAAGCTCAAATTAGGGTTTCAACTTTTTTCAATATTTTCTGCATCCCACAATGGTTTTAGATTGAAAATTAGGCTATGGTTCTATAAAAGAGAGACTAATCATAAATGATAACCTCACATTTGTTTTTCAACTTTGTTCCTATTTTTATACATCCCATATTGGTTGTAGATTGAAAAAATGATATGTAGGTTGATGTATAAAAGTTGAAAAAATCTCAAAGGTTTTAGTTGATCATATTTTGAACCAAAAAATTCAAAAAAAATAATAATCGATTGCCTAGGCGAGGAGGAATCATCCATTCTGATTTCTCAGCCGATTGAGGTGTTTTCGGCACAATTAAGGGCCGTCTAGCGCCTAGACAACTGCCTAGCCTGATTTATGCAACATACACATACGTGAATACGTGTGCGTGAGTGATGGTGCCGGACCAAACAACTTTAATATTAGTCTATCTTGCAACTTTACTATAGCTCATTTTAGTTGACCAATGTGTACAAGACAAATGCAGTAATAAGGTTGACATTTACTTCCTAAGTTTTGAGAGAAATAGAACATACAAACATTTTACAACCGGAAAAAAAAACTCAAGTACAAGATACCTTGACGTAGGTAGTAAGAGCAGCTTAAGATTGAAGATGGGAAGAGTATTGTTTGAGTTTGGTGTGCTTTTGATGAATGGAGGCTCACCTTTTTATAGGTGTTCTAAACTTGAAAGTAAAGAATTTTTATTCAAGAATTACCTAAATGGCAAACACTTCCATGCACCAGTTGTAAATAAGGTTTATTTAAGACGGATAAGGTCAAACCGCAGGTCAACCCACAAAAAATTAAAAAAATCGGTAAAATAAGTATCAACTGCAATACTAAAAAATATCATTCAAAATTTTAAAAGTATCATCTGCATCATTAAAAAGTAAGGCGTCTGGTAGCTATCTTACATTAGTTGATTTAGTTCAAATTGTGATCTTTTTCATTCCAATTAATGTTTAGAGTTTAGGCATTCATAGTTTTTTTGGGAGTTCATGCCTTTTAAGGTTCAAGGTTTTTTTAGGGGTTATTTTGTGTTTTTTTTTAGAGTTTTTATTGGGGTTGGGTTTAAGGGTTTATTTTGTGTTTTTTTAGGATTTTTTTTTTTGGGAGGTTTGGGGTTTGTTTTGTATTTTTCAGGGGTTTTTGGGGGGTATTTTTAGGGGTTTAATTTGTGTTTTTAGGGTTTTTTGGGGGGTGATTTTAGGAGTTTATTTTGTGTTTTTTTAGGGTTTTTTGGGGGGTGTTTTTAGGGGGTTTATTTTGTATTTTTTTAAGGGTTTATTAATTCTATTTTAGGATATAAATTCATACTCATTTAAAACAAATTAAATCAATTTATTTTAATTTTAGGGTTCAATAATGTTATTTTAGGGTTATAAATTTTTGGGGAATAAAATAAAAGGAACAAAGAAAAAATCGGATAAAAAAAGCAAAAAAATCATCCAGAAAAAGAAAAGAAAAGAAAAGAAAAAAGACATTCGCGTGACTCCCAAATGCCGCGCGTAAATAAGGCTTTAAATAAGCGTTTGCCACAAATAAGGCCTTATTGTACGTCACCTTCTTTACCTAAATTGAGATATGAGTGAAATCAGTGGATTAGAATCGATATACATAGGCTTAGGGGTGTATTGGATTGAGATTTTGATGGATTTTAAAGGACTTTTAAAATCCAGATGTATTCAATCCAGACTTTTAAAAGTCTTTTAAAATCAGGGTGTATTCAATCCAGACTTTTAAAAGTCTTTTAAAATCCAGGTGTATTCAATCCAAACTTTTTAAAGTCTTTTAAAATTCGGGTGTATTAAAAAATCTATGGACTTTAAAATGTCATGGATTTAATTAGATTTTACCTTAAAATCACGTTAAAAATACAAAGGATGAAATCCGACCTCTGGACACGAGATTTTGATGGATTTGAAAAACCGGACGAGCTGTGTAACCCATCGGCCGGTGAGGAGTAGAAATTGGGTACCCCAGCTGTCGACCGAACCCAGCAGCCATTGGCTTTGCCGACCATGGTACTCCAGCGGCCGCTAGGAGCAAGGCGGCTTGTTTCCAGCAACCGTTGCGGCCCAGCGACCGCTGGGCTTGGTCCAATGAAATATAAATAACCCTCAACAGCCTTTTTTTTCATTATTCCACAAATTATTTTCCAAGTGGCGGCTCAGGTACTTTAACTCCAGTATATTCTTCAGGTACTCTCTACACTGCTAATATTTTTATTTTTTACTCGTGTATTCATTATTGATTAGATTTGACTTTGTTTTTTTTTGAGTTTATTGCATGGAGAAATAAACTTTTAAACGTTTTTCTTGAATTCTTGTTTTGCCGTTGTTTTGGTACACATTATTGGAGTTAGAGTTTTTTTAAGGATAACAACTTAGGCCGAATTGGAAAAGAGGATACATTTATTACGGGCCGAAATTTAAGGACATTAACATTTAAGTACGCAACACTTAAATGTTAATGTCCTTAAATTTCGGCCCGTAATAAATTTGTCCTCTTTTCCAAATTTGACCTTTCTTGGTTCATTAACTGGGTAAGCACATTTTTAACCTATCATTAATTTTTTATTTAAATATTTTCGAGTCGTGCTTGATTGTTTCAACCTAGAAGACATTGATTGAGATTTGAGATTTGAAATCGTAATTAATTTTAGTCACAAGCTCACCAACTCCCCTAACTAGTCATTCCCGAGATTTTATTTTTCATTCCTCGTAATTCTTACATGCAACTGATGATTCATATATATATATATATGCTATGAATCAGATCTACATAGTAGTTGGTTTTATTTTGATGGTTGTTGCTGGCATTAGAGGGCTAAGAGAGATCATACTTGAAGCAAAGACACCTATGAGTTCTATTCTTAGTTAGCAGGATTGAAGTGAGAAATAAAAGCCGATCATCAAAGAAATCTTTATAATTAAGGGAGCTAGTGTTCAGATATATTTTTTTGAAAAAAATAATTTCAATATTATTCAATTAATAATAGAATAGGAAATGGAATAAAAAATTAACGGTGTGTGTGTGTGTGTGTGTGTGTGTGTGTATTCGTATAGAGTGTTGTTATCCTACACACCTTACTTAGTCTACATACTTTTGTGGACACCACCTATGTGGAACAGTGGAAGCCATTAGTTTTTATTATGTTTGCTTGGTTTAGTTTAGAGTTAGAGTTTTTTTAAGGACAACTTAGGCCGATTTGGAAAAGATGACAAATTTATTGCGGACCGAAATTTAAGGACATTAACATTTAAGTGTTGCGTCCATAGCGGACGCAACACTTAAATGTTAATGTCCTTAAATTTCGGTCCGCAATAAATTTGTCATCTTTTCCAAATTGGCCTAAGTTGTTGTCCTTAAAAAAACTCTAACTCCACATTATTGAAGCACCAAAAATATATATAGGTTTTTTTATATTATGATGATTAATGATTTATACTTAATAATACATTAGTATTATCATAGAGGACTCACAACAAGATTCGAAAAATAAGACATCCTATGAACCATGGACTAAGGAATAGACCGACGTTCTCTTAGAACTTATGGTTGATGCTGCGCGTCGGGGATGGCGTGATAATAGGGTATCTTTAGCAAAACCACTGTCGAAAAAAGTATACTTTCTGTGCTTAATGACAAACTTCGGTGTAATAAAACCTATAGCAATTACCAAAGCCGGCTCAAATGGTTTAAGAATCGTTGGACGTCTTATCAAAACCTTTTGAAGTTTAGCTCTGGTTTTGGATTTGACCCCATTACGAAAAAGTTCACGGCTCCAGATGAAGTATGGAATGATTACTTAGAGGTGAGTATCATATTGCAATAATATTAGTGAATATTTTTATTTAAATAATATATTAAATTAATAAATTTGTTATTTATTTGATTCTAGGCTCACTCGAAAGACGCAAACTTGTGCTATGCGGAATTTTCTGATTATGAGGACTTGTCAATTGCTGTGGGAAATGGTGTTGCCATAGGAAAAAACTCAATTGAGTTGGGTAGTGCTACTGATACAAACACATTAGGAGATGATGAAAATAGATATGCGCGCATAGAAGATTTGACGTTTGATGCTGAAAGTGAGGTGTTTGTCGCACTATCCCAAGATGAGGCACTGCCATCTGGTTCCACACCACTTTCTGGGCTGCCTGAAGTACCTGAGGGCTCCACTCAAAGAAGAAATCAGCCCAAAAGAAATAGAACTCAGTATGAAACAACTTTTGACTCTACCGAAAATATCATGGAAGAGATGAAAAAACTATCCAACACTTTTGGGGAAGTTCATGGTCTCTTATTGAAAAGAGATAACCTACTGGAGAAAAGAGAAAAAGAAAGATCCTATACTACATGAGATGCAATTAAAGAGATCCTAAATTTGGATGAAGACACTCGGATCAAGACATTTGACTTGCTTGACACCAAGTCCAAAAAAGATGATTTTTTGAAGATGACTGTTGAGGAACGAGCTCATTGGATAGTTTACAAGATTAGGGAATAGGGATCACTTGCTTCATATTTTACAAACTTTGATGTTGGTTTATTGGTATTTTCTTGGTTGTCTTGTTATGATTTCTAATGATCATTTATTTGAACTTATGAATTATGTTTTTTGATTATTATTTTATTTATTTATTGATTTAAGTTGGATGCTTATGAATGTATTTCTTATTTAACATATTCGTTTTATGTCTTTAATCAAGACTCCGTTCATATTTTTTACATGCAGCATGGAAAATCATGAAATATTGGAAGAAGAAGTAGAAGAAGAAGAAATGGAAGAAGAAATTGATGAGGAAGAGGAGATATAATTTTACGAGAATATTAGGCTCTTGCTCTTGACAATTAAGATAGTGATAATCTTATTAGAGAAAATTGCTATGATGCGTCGGCAGATTGAACGTTCTTTGTAGCGATGACCAATTAGCAGAACTGTATATTATTTTATTAATAATATGATTGAAAGAGATCCACAAAGTTTTCAACAGCTGTATAGGATGTATCCTCATGCGTTTATGAAGTTATGCTCTATCATAAGAGATAAAACAAATCTAGAAGATACAAGACACATATGTGTTGAAGAAATGGTGGCAACATTCTTGATCATTGTCAGGCACAACGACATATATTGTAATGTTCGTCAAAGATTTGGTCGTTCTCATTTCACTACTAATCAAAATTTCAACAAAACCTTAAAGACATTGAACACCATAGCACCGGATATGATGGTTAAGTCGTCTACAACGATCCCTGCTAAAATTCAGGAAAGCACAAGATATATGCCTTTCTTTAAGGTATGGATCCTTTATTATGTAACGTATTTCAAACGTTGTAGTTTTCTTATATCTTATCTTCACTTTATTTTAGGATTGCATCGGGGCTATAAATGAAACTCATATCCTGGCAATGGTACCAGGCCAAGAAGTAAGCAGTTTTTGTAATCGTCATTGTATGCAATCGCAGAATGTTTTGGCAGCTTGCAACTTTGATTTGCAGTTCATATATGTGCTAAGTGAGTGGGAAGATTCGGCACATGATTCCAAACTTTTGAATGATGCATTATCAAGAAGAAATGGCCTTTAGGTGCCTCAAGGTATGTACCATATTTTATAATTGTGTTCTTTTTAAATAGTGAAAAGGTCAATAATGCACAAAAATCTTTTAATTGTGTTGTTGTAGGTAAATATTTTCTGGTAGATTATGGATTTGCTAATAGACGTCAGTTTTTAGCTCCATTACGTGGTATTCGATATCATTTAAAATATTTTGGTAGTCAAGGTCGTCATTCTAGAAATGCAAGTGAATTATTCAATCTACGTCATGCATCGTTAAGAAATGTGATTGGGAGGATTTTTGGTGTCTTCAAATCCAGATTCACAATTTTCAAAACTGCACCTCTATTCATATTTCAAACACAAGCAGAATTAATATTGGCTTGTGCAGGTTTACACAATTTTCTCCGGAAAGAGTGCCACTCGGATGAATTTCCAGTGAAATATAAAGGAGATCCAAATTTACCACCTCTCAATATGGAAGAAGAAAATGTGGAATGTCTATCTCAAAGCCAACTGTGATACCCTGACCCTTTTTGCTAAATTATAAATTATAATTTTAGTAAATGAAGTTGAATTAATATTGTTGAATATTAATCATGTGTGTATGTATGTATTATGTCGTTATTTTATTGCAGGTTGTCCCACTCGAGCTGATACGTCATAACACGGTTATATTATGCTGAGTGCATAATAGAGTTTGAAATTTAATATTAAAATTTGTCGAGTTATATGATAATAAATAAGGGTGATTATATTTGATTATGTGTTTGCAATACCTTGAACACCCTAACGCTGAGTTGATCGGGGGTCTAAAAGTGTCCGGGAGTTGGAAATATTAAAAGTGTTTCGAAAATCTAAGTCATGTTAAATGGACTTGGAAATGTCCGGGAGCCAAAATAGTTCGGGGGTTGATTTGAGCACGCGGCGCGCCCGCGGGATGATGCACGCCCGTGGGGCGGGCGAGGCGCGCATCGGCGCAGCCCTGTGCGGGCGCGGGGAGCAGTTGATCGAGAGCCCTCATACGCGGTCGCGGGGAGGCGCGCAGTCGCGCGGGCTGGGACTCATTTTTCTTTCCGGAATTCTATCTTTAAAAGCCATACACTTATTCATTCCTCTTCATTTCTTCTTTCTTTTTGGGCGATTTTTCCTCCATCCCTCTCAAGAAATTCTTCAAGTTTTGGGGTGGATTCTTCCATCATCCTCCATCAACTAAGGTAACTTCATACTCTCTTCACCTTGGTGATTAAACACTATTTCCATGTTAATTTGAATCTAGGGTTCATACCCAAAAAAATTTGGGTTTTCTATTTTATTGATCCTCTTGCCTAGATATCTTGAACATATGGTTTATTTACCTCCTTGAAACTATATGTGAAGTTATATCGAATTCCTATGGTTCATTGTTGCTAGAGTTGAGATTTTGTCCTAATTTCCCCTTGTTTTGTTGATGTTTGGTTGGAGGTGTTGTGATGCCTTTATGGAGTTGATTTTCATGTATATTAGAGCCCTAGGATGAAGGTGTTTGTATTTGAAATATTGGGTTTAAAGGATTTAAATTGATTCTTGATCTTGTCGTTTAAATGAGTGCACGTAACGTGCTCGATTAAATGTTTTAAAGAGTTTTAGTGTGTATTTTGAGTCCAAAATCATAATATGAGCTTGTATATCTATGATTGTGTATATGGATATGTTTGAAGACCTTAAAGCAAAGTATAGCATGAGTTTGGTCTAAATTATGATTTAATTGTATAACTCGACGTCTAAAATGAAAAGAGGATTAAAAGGTGCTAGGTGACGTGTTGTGGTTCGAGGTGGACAACTTGTGCACGACAAAGGAGTATTTCAAGGTTGAAAGGATTTTAAAGCGTCTCGTAAGGTGGGGTAACTCTAAATTATGAACACGTGTAAAGTTATAGTTATTGTTCTGCTTTGATTGTGTAAGTATGAATGAGACCCTTCGGGGCAGAACAGAGATCCTTCGGGGTCGACAAAGAGATCCTTCGGGGTCGACAAAGAGAATCCTTCGGGATCGATAATAGACTCATTAATGTCCTCCCTGAGGGATAATAAGCCTGCGGGCATCCCTACAGAGATAAAGACGTTCATTAACGGGGGCATCATGATGTTTGGACCCTACGGGGTTGAGGCCAGTCTCCACAAAAGTAAAGAAGTACCCATATGTTATATTTTCACTTGTGCAATTGGCTATAATTGTTTACAGTGTTCCCCACTGAGTATGTTGTAAAATAATCACCCCATTCATTCAATGAATTTCAGGTTGAGGAGTCGAGGCCTGGGTAGGAGCGTTGTGAACACAAGAGAACCCCCACAAGCTTGTGTTTATCTTTTTGCATGCTCTTCTTTTGAAAATACTCATATTATTATTACATTGATCACTCTTTTCGCTTTATGATCAATGATTATTGGGGATGGGAATAGCCCGATCTTTTGTAGGTATGTTATGACAACTTAACATATTATGTATATGTTTTAAAGGCGGGTCGTTTGACCTAGGAGCCTACGATGTAAATTACATGTCAATGAATCCCTATGCTATGTATGTTAATTTAGGGTGTTAGACGGGCGGGTTGTGTAAGACCTATGAGCCCGATAGGTTAGATGATTGTATGATTTTGTAGATGGGCTTACACGATGCTTCTACTTAAAACCATGTTGTGTGACGAAATAGATATGATAGATTGCATGCTATAATCGTGAAAAATTTATATTGAGAATTATGATGCCTTACCTTATCATGATATTATCATGTTTTTGACCTTAGCTTCCGCTCATATTAAAATAAACACACAAAAATAAGTAAGTAAATTGTATGATAAGTGACGTGGCCAAACGAAGTGGTTTGGGGCGTTACACCAACTACAACAAAGAACGGAAGCTAATGCATGGAGAATGAGTATTGCTAATGCTATGTGGGAATCGAGGCCCATGTCTAACGGCGATGGAAATGAAGATGATGAGACACAAGATGTGAATGATGAGTAATCAATTGTTTTTTTTATTGACTATGGTTTATTGTTATTTTATCAACAATTTGTGCATGTTGTGTCAAATTTTTATATAAAATTTGGATAACATATTTTTTAATCGTCGTTGTATTTTTCTTTAACATTTTGTGTATAAATCAAGCACCGTACTAAACAAGTAAAACAAGATGGGAAATCAACATAATCGAAATAGACATTGTTAACAAACAATTGTTCAACAAAATAGAAAACAAACTTCAAATTGTTCAACAACATAATTAAAAAAAAAAGATAAAGGCCAACGGCCGCTGCACCCCAGCCGCCGCTGGGAAGCTCGACTAAAGCATGAGCCTAGCGTGCTTGTGGTTATCAATCACATACATAGTAGACAAAAAACTCATAACACAAGTCTTCATAACCAGAATAATCAACATTCTTAGCATAATGTTCTAACCCCAAAATCTTCAAATACTTGGTGACTTTTGCTACAATCTTTAAATCTTTCAACAAATCCTAATCCAAATAACGAGGCATGGTAACCATAGACTTGTTAAATTTTGCATAAAGTTGACCCCCTATTTAGTTTTCAGAGGAAATGGACACTCATACCTCATCGTGAAGTCCTCTTCTTCGACTTCTTCGTGTGACTCGATGTTGGGATTCTTCATGCGAGGAGGCATGGTTGTGTATTGGCAGCGGGGGTGGGCTTCCAATGGGTTGGGTCGAGCGGCGGCTGGGTCAATTTTTTGGGTGAAAATTCTTTTTCATAGCTGTTCTAATTTGGGGATCGAGTGTCTGTCGCGATTTGGGGCTTTCTGCCCCTTTTAATTACTAATTCCCAGCGGTCGATGGGTGTATTCGGCCCGCGGTCCCAGAGGCCGCTGATGCCCAACGGTCGCTGGGAGTAATCGACCCCTTTTCTAGTATCCGCTAGCACCCAGCGGCTGCTGAGTTCTATTTTTTTTCCGGGTCGAGCGATCGGTGTGTTCCATCGAGCGCTGAAAACATAGATTTCAAATCCATTGAAATCGTTCGAAATCGGTCCAAAATCCATACCAAAATCCGGAAGACGCGCAGAGTTGGGAGACTCCATGTGGAGTCTATGGACTTATAAAATCCATAGACTTTTAAAACTCCTTTAAAATCCATCAAAATCCTAATCCAATACACCCCCTTAGTAGATGGACGAACATCTTGGGCTTTATAATAAATAAAATATTGGGCTATATTGGGCTAAAAGTTATTTCAAATTTTCAGTCTATCTCATCTGCAATAAAAAAATGAAGCTTGCTTACGTAATAAGAATAATTATATATTAGCTATTTAACTTGACTTATAGGAACGTATAGAGCTGTAAATGAACCAAACTGTTCATGAGCTACTCGGATATCGGCTCGAAAAATGTTCGATCAAAACTTGATCGTTTATTAAATGAGCCGAATTCGAGTTTTTTTTCGAGCTCGATAATTTTCTCGAGCCGAACTCGAGCTACTCGCGAGATTCTCACGAGTAGCTCGAGTTCGACTATAAATAAGCTTTTGTCGAGTAGTTCGCGAGCTTTTAATTGAGCTTTGACAAATAAGCTAAAAAAATTAAATTTCCACCCCCAACAAAATTCAAACCGAATGTAACACCAATATCATGCTTCACATAATAATTTAAAATTATGTAAATACATAAATAAAATTACGGGGCTCTACAGAATATGTTGGAGGTAGTGGATATTAAAGAGTAGTAATTACTATATATTCATTATATAGTTATAAATTTATAACTTTTTATGTTAAATATGAACCATTTTACCAATGATAAATTTTTAGTTTTGGTGAACTAAACAGAGCAATAGATTTTAATCCATCTTGTGAAGTGGGAGGTGGCCCTATCAAAATAATTTTGTAACTAAATATTATATTCATTTTGTGATTAAATTATACTAACTAAATACTTTTGTGTAATTTTGAAGATGTAGTATTCGGGTTAAAATTGTATTACTCTGACTACATAGAAAATGAAACATCATATAATAGAAGACATTATTTGAATTTTCAAAAGAAACAAAGTCAAATACACGGTAATTTGTACCTGGATCAAATAAACATCTCAAATATTTTTAGTTACAGAAATTAAATACCATTAATATTGAGAGTTGTTGACATACACGTGCTTTCCTCCTATTGTCACTCCGAAATAACTTTGTGTCAAATTTTCGTCTATTTATTATAATGTTCCAAGCATTAACAAGACGAACTAACTATAATTTGTTACGGGCAGATTCATATACGAAGGAGGAAGCCATGTTCGTCTCTAGAGGATGCGGTTTTTAGACCATTAGTCGAACATGATAATATGGTATAGGGCTCGGTTGTTTCAAGGCCCGAAGGGCGCGAAGACAACGACTGAATTATGACCTCCAAAGCCAAATGAGTTCGATATGGCTGCAATAGATCATATATAAGATGCTGCATCATATGATATGTTAATTTAATTAAATTCAAAATAGTTGAAGAATTCATACCAACATTTACTTGATGCTGCTTCTTTACATTTGGCACAGTGTCGATAGTAACATTGGGCTCCAAGTCCTACACATAAATACATAATAAAGGTTAGAATTAATTAGGACATGCATGATCATAATCTAACATAAGATTTTTAGATGCAGAAATAGTTATATATGTTCATTTACATATTGGTTGATTGTGGGATGTAACCAGCCAGTGTTGATTGCTTTAATTGTAGCTATGGCTTCCAATGCTCCGGCAGCTCCAAGCGCATGTCCGATCATCGACTGAACCAAACAACACGAAAACTAACTCGATCATGAAATCATCGAAGGTTAATTTGTGGATAAAACTAGGTTAAATGTATATATAATTTTCCCACCTTGGTGCCATTCATCTTTAATTCAGAGGTGTTCTTGAATACTTTTTTGATGGCATTGAACTCAGCCAGATCTCCAGCAGGGGTTGATGTTGCATGAGCATTCACATAGTTAACCTGAAATTTTCAATTTTCAAAATTCAAAATCCAATATCACCTCACATAAATAAAATGAAAATGAAAATGAATGAATCAACCTCTTCAGGAGCCACTCCTGCATCTTGCAAGCTCTTGACTATGCAAGACGAAACACCAAGCCCGTCGGGATGAGGATCTGTCATGTGATGAGCATCACAGGTAGCTGCACCCCCTAAAAATTCTGCATAAACCTTAGCCCCTCTTTTCATAGCATGCTCCAAGCTTTCCATGATCTGAAATCTCTCATTAGTCTCAAGTAGTGGGAATATTTCAAATTATTAGTAAAAAAGAAGTAATGAATGAATGAGCCACATATGTACATACCAAAACACCAGCACCTTCACCAAGGACAAAGCCATCGCGGTTTCTATCCCACGGCCTTGATGCCTTGTGTGGCTCGTTGTTTCTCTGAGACAAGGCTCTGCAGGCTATGAACCCTGCAACTCCAATTGGAGTGAGTGCAGCATCAGTTCCCCCGGCCACCATTACGTCTGCATCGCCTCGTCTGATGTGGTTTGCAGCAGCAATGAAGCAGTGATTGGAAGTAGCACAAGCTGCTGCAATGGAGTAATTAGGCCCCATGAAGCCGGTGTCTATAGCAAGTAATGCAGATCCCATGTTGGATATTACATAAGGAATGAAAAAAGGAGTTATCTTCTTATGCCCCTTTTCAACCAAGGCTTCCACTCCATTACTGAAACTCTTTACTCCTCCCATCCCTGATCCCACCAACACTCCCATTCTTGTCTTCTCCATCTGCAACACAACATAAAAATTTGTATTACTCATGTTCAGTTTTTTCAGATATTCAACTTAATTTACAGTCCAAATCTCACAGTATCAATGACTTGTTTCCCGAGGCCAGCATGATCAAGAGCCCTTTTCCCAGCAACAAAGCAATATCTCCAGCAGTCATCAAGACGGCGATCATTCTTCCCATCAATATATCCCTTGGAAGAGAAATCGCGGATTTGGCCACCAAATCCAACAGAGTACTCTGATGCATCAAATCTGTCTATAGGAGTAATGCCACTCACTCCATCCAGAAGTTTGTTGTAGTATGCATCTACATCACTTCCAAAAACCGAAACAAGTCCCATTCCAGTTATCACAATCCTTTTCTTTGCATCTGTCTCTCTCTTTGGAGAAGCCATTGCCTTGATCTTACCACATCTTGCAGCTGAAAAAAGATCATGACTCATCAACAATATATATGAAGTAAATAACAACATATACAACCAAGAAATGGAAGATTTTTAAAGAAGGCTGTGTGACAGCCTACTTTGGAGTTTGGAATCAACTGTGAAATAGAAAGGTGATCAAATTCCTCTGCACCTGTAACAAATCCCTTTGTGTCCAAACTTGATGAGCCGAGCTGCGTGGTCTTAACTGATTTGAGGCCATTATATTGAAACAACGAATCCCGGCTGTTTCTTGATTGTTTCCACCTGTTGAAGATGAGAGTAGTGGAAGAAGAAGTGCAAACAATGCTGGACATTTTTCCACCCAAATATAAACACAGGTAGCTAAATGAAATATTAATGGTGTAAAATCAAAATGTGGAGGGAGTTCACATTTTGATTGAGTTAGGGTGGTCCAAGCAGGCCTGCTATTTGTAACAATATTCATTGCATTGCAACTATCCAACTCAACTGTTTTAGTTTTCAGGCTAGTTAGTAATTATGCTATATAATTAAGAGGTGAGGAGAGACAAAATATGGGGCACCTCCTAACCTATTTCCTTTATATTTTAATAAATTCTATTCAAAATTTCAAACCACTAGTTTTAGATGTGTGATTTTCTTGAATTCCTGCCAATTTTCTTGTTCCTCGACTATGTGGCAAAGTGCTACCACACAAAATCACAGTAAATACCGTCGTTTTTAATTAATCAGGAACATTATATTAAATAAGGTCAAGGTTAATATATTTTTGTCAAAAAATAAAAAATGCGGGTACCAAAATGTAACTTCCAAAAAAATAAAATAAATGGATGGAAAAATATATAGTATTACTAATAGTTTAATGCTATTTATTATATAATTATAAATTTGTAACTTTTTGGGTTACATATGAACTATTTAGCTATCATAAATTTTAGCTTTGGCGAACTATATAAGCAGAAATAGTTGGTTTTAATAAATCCTATCATATTATAAGATATCATGACAGTTTCCACGGTCAATCTAGTTAATCTAATTTTTTTACCCATGACAACACCTTAATTTAAAATTAACAGTCTCACCTTCAGCACTTGCATCACTACCTGGATAGCACAAGACACATGCAACAAGAAAAACTATACAATCATCCCTAAGGCCATCTCCAGTGGAAACGGTATACAGCTTTTTGCCGTGAAAAATGGCCTCTAGCGAGCATGGTATAGGAGACGGCATAATTATTATTTTGTTATTTTTTAATTAGTATTTTGTTTTTCATTTTTATGTTCTTTTTTAATTAGTATTTTATTTTTCATTTTGTGCGTATGATATTTGTAATTTATTTTGTATTTCAATAATGTGTTGTAAATTAATATTAACGTTTGATAATATATGATAAATTTAGTTAAATGCTAATGTTGAAACCAAAATTAAATTAGATAAAAATAGTACCCACAATAAAAACTAAATAAAAGTACTAGATTTGTTCCTAAAAAATACATATATTTCAAATAAATTTGTTTCAATAATGATTGTGAAATGTTGAGTTTAATTTTAGATTGATATATATATATATATATATATATATATATATCGATTAAATGAAATTGCATATATTATTATGTATTAGCAATTATAAAATAATAACTATAAAGAGAATCAATGGACTGTTCTCTTTTTTTATAGAATTATAGTGCAGATTGATGGGGATTGAATGTAGATTATGCCGTATTTTAATGATAGAAATATTGTAGGGATAAGGGTCACGCAGACCCTTATACTTTTTGGCGGGGACCTCCTAGGCCCCTGTACTTTTTTTAGCTCAATTGAGCCCTTAAACCTTTTTATTTCCGGCTCTATTAGGCCCTTATGTCAGACCCCTCTTAACGGGCCGTTAACTCTAGATGAAACGACGTCGTTTCATCAATTTTCCAAATAAGGGGATAAGGGTCACGTAGGCCCCTGAACTTTTTTTTAGCTCAATTGAGCCCCTGAACTTTTTTTTTTTGGGTCTATTGGGCTACTCCGTCAAGCCCCTCTTCACGGGGCCGTTAGTTCATATTAAAATGATGTTGTTTGATGTGTTATTCGAATAAAAAAAATTCTAAATGTAATTTAAAAATCGATTTCCCTCTTCGGCAAGAACCAAATGGATTTGCACAAGATGATGCATGAAGTTTCCAAGGTTTTCTATTTTCTTCAATTGTTGTATTATTTATGGTGCGTTGATCAGATCTGGCGACTTATATTTGTTGCAGTATGCTCTGTATTCCGTGTATCTTGGATTGGTGGTCTGCTTTTCTTCCAACACAGGTTGGGTTTTTGATCTGAGATTGTCGTTCCATTTCTTGATTTTAGAAATAGAAATTCCAAGTAAAAATATCTTAATCTAAATGGGGTGGGTTTAATTAGTATCGGGTCGGGAGATGTTAAAATTGGGGCGGGTGAATTTTTAAATTGAATTTAGAATTTTTTTTATTCGAATAACACATAAAACGACGTCATTTTAATACGAACTTGACGGAGGGGCCCAATAGACCCAAAAAAAAGTCCATGGGCTCAATTGAGTAAAAAATAAAGTTCAGGAGTCTACGTGACCCTTATCCCTTTTTTTATTTGGAAAATTGATGAAACGATGTCGTTTCATCTAGAATTAACGGCCCCGTTAAGAGGGGTCTGACGGAGGGGCCTAATAGAGCCGAAAAAAAAAGTTTAAGGGCCCAATTGAGCCAAAAAAAAGTACAGGGGCCTGCGTGACCCTTATCCCAATATTGTATTATAATGCAGACTCCATACCCAATTCCATGAGCCCAATCTCTAAAAAAGACAATGTCAACACCCGCTTTGAGCCATCTCAAGTTTGCACCAACGTTGAAAACATCCATTTCTAGCACTCACATGCAAACCTGAAGTTGAACTTCCATTCTTGAAGCATTAAAAGAGCAACCACAATAAACCGATTAGGAGGGCGATGTCCCCTTGTTCGAATCATTATATTGAGTTTCTTTCTTTTCGGACCTACAATAACATCCATTTCTCGCAGTCACATACATACCTGAATTTTTGCAGACTTCCATTCTTAAAGCATTAAAAGAGCAGCCACAATAACTCGATTAGGATGGTGATGTCTCCTTGTTCGAACCATTATATTGAGTTTCTTTTCTTTTCAGAATTGCCACAAAACCATAACGACGTTGTTATCTTGCTTCCCAACACAGAGAAAATGAAATCACGAAAAGAATCCATATGAGACTATATTTGAACAATAAGAGATGCAAGATCCACTTCTCTCCAACAACAAGTAGCAAAATGACAATCAACAAGAGTGCCAAGATACCTCATCCCGCGATTGCAAAGAGCGCAATAAGTTGATTTTAATCACACGACTAGATTTTATCTCGTGCAATACACGTGATCATTCATAGTGTCAAATTCAATTACTAAAATTTTAATGTAAGTGTTACATCTTCACATTTTATAGATAATATTTTAGTTAATAAATTAACACCATTTTCTATTTGTTTGATTATCTTTTTTTTTAATATCAGATAATTATTATTGGTGCAAGGCAGCGGAAATCAGCTCCCGGCTACTCTTGCCTTCGCTTTAAACTCCTTGGCATCAAATCCATCGATTTTTTTTCAAGTGCTATCTACTTGAGGAGAGGAACACAAATCACAAATTTCATGAATTTAAGACATCCTTATGGGGTGGAAAAAATGAGGCGAAAAAGGAAAAGTGAGGGGGAAGAAAGAGATAAGGTGTAGCACACATTCTAGACTACATCCCCCCTTGTAGAAGATGTCTCCAATGAAGTGTAATGTGTATATACAATAAAACTTCAGTAAATTAATAAACTCTTTAAAATAATATTTTTCTTCGGTCTCAACTTAGACCAGTTCAAAATATCATAGATATCGATACCATAATAAGATAATATAAATTTGGAAGCCTCCTATATAAATATATAGTCCCTTTAATATCATAAATTAACAATTCTTTAAAACTACAAACATAATTAAGTTATTTTAGTGAAATATGATTCTAGTGTTGTTTGTTTTTTATTTAAAGTACTACCATATTAACTGGTTCCAAAGGTACTATCGTATTAAATTTCAAATGAATTTTATTTATCAAGCCACAACTGTAAATCTTTTTGAGTGCATGCAGAATGTTCTCTTTTTTTACTTTTATAATATTGTTGATTTCGAGACACCTTTTAGATGAGAAGTCATTTTTGGATACAATTTTAAGAAATTTGCTATGTTATTAGATAGTGTATATCTCCATCACACAATGAATGTTTTAAGTGAAGATACAATGAATAATATTAAATTATTAAGAAACAATGAACAATACTTATTAATTTTCATTAATAACATGTGAAATGAATTTATTTTAATATTAATTTAATAAATATGATACATAAATTAGTAAAATACAATGACTTTTGTTCATTCTTTTATTTCACTTAAAAATGACTTACAAGTGCACGGGGCAAATTATAGTAAAATGTAGTGAGATCGTATCCACAAGGACTGACAATGTAACTTCAACTAAGTACTCAATTAAACTATTCTGCTTTACCTAGATGACCGGATTAATGATTTGATTGAATAAACTAAATTAAACTAGAAAACTAAAATGATTAATTAAACATGAATGCAAAATCGGAACCGGTAAACTTCAGAGAGAAAATGGATTCTAGGGATTTATACGCTTATGGATCTTATGAAATCAACTAACACTTTAAAACCTTATTTAATTTCTAAACTTGTAGGAGAATTCATATGTTATCTAGAACCCCGCTCTCTATCTCTCTCAAGTTCTATAAGTAGGTTAAACATCAATAATCATCTTTCGATCTCAAATTATTGTTTAAAAGCTCCTAAGATTTATTCTCCTCACAATGACATACCAATTTCTCGATCTAACATAGTTTTGTTATGCATTGCTAATCAGTTAACTAATTAACCTCTCTCGAGTGATAACTAATTAACTACATAGGAACATTTGTTGGCCAAACAATCACCCAAGACAATCAATGCAAGGAAATATAAGAAAGTAGAGAAACAAAAGAATTATATTAATTGAAATCATAAGCATTCATAATTGTGTTAAACCCTATAATCTCCAAATGTTTAGCTATTCATCAATTGTTCACAAACCATAGAAAAAGAATAAACAACTATAGCTTGCATGATAACCCTGACATAAGAAATCATAAACTAAAACTTATGCCAAAGTCTTGAATCTTCAATCTCTATCTTCTCTCTGTTGTCTCTCTACCGCTCTCTACTCTTCTCTAGCATAAAACATCATTCAAATTTCATGCATATTAAACTCTTATATAGTGGAGGAAGTTCAAGCCTAAGAATGGACAAAAACTCGGTCCAGAAAGAAAACTCACCAAAAGTATTAAAATTTTGAAAATGAGGCCTTAAGTAAAAGAAAATGGCTAATCACAAACACAACTCTCTTAATCTTCTTCGTAAAACTCGTGACTTAAAATCCACAAAAACAAAAAATGAATTCCAATTTCTACTTCCTTGCCACACTACTCAATGCATCAATCATAGTAAATAAATCATGTGCTGAAGAAAAAATCCAAATCAAGAAACTCTAAGTTCTACAGAACCCTCATAAGTGTGTGAATGTTAGATTTAGGAAAAGGCAGCATAGACATGTGTTTGAAGATGAACGAACATTTGTAAGTTAATAAAATTATGTTTCTTGAATTAGATCTCTCTATTACATCACCTTCAATACATATATATACTAATCAATCTTGCGGTGCAAGATTACTACAATACCAAGCTTTGATAGAAATATTGCTACAGTATTAATCTAGCTGACCAAGGATTCTACAGTTTCATAGACATCATTATTTTTCTTCAACTTTTTTTTTTAGACTTACATGGCATGTACAGTTGATACTTGATTCCATATGGATCTCCATCATCCGCCCCGTAATTCGAGCGAAGGAAAGTAAGAAACACTAAGTTTATTTTGTAGTCAGTGAATGAGTGACCGTTGAAAGGCTTTGTAAACACATTTGCTTGTTCTGCTAATGAGATATGTTGTACTAATAATGTCTCATTTTGCACCTTTTCCCGTAGGAAATGCAAATTCAGCTCAATTTCTTTTTTCCTGGCATTAGTAACTGGATTGTTTGCCATGAAAATAACACTTAAGTTATCAACCCAAATAACTGGAGGTCGATCAAATGGGAGAAAAATCTCTGTCATGAGAGATTTTAACTACATTACCTCTATAATTGTATTAACAAGACTCCTAAATTCTGCTTCAGTGCTGGATCTTGCAACTATTGACTACTTTTTTAAACCCCATGAAACTAAATTCCTACCAGCATAAACACAACATCCTGAAGTTGATCTTCTGTTATCAAGATCTGACCCCTAATTAGAATCTTAGAAAGTTGTTATGTTCAAGTTATCTGGTATCATAAGGTGTAATCCATTGTCTTGTTCCAGACAGATATCTCAAGATACACTTCAATGCTTTCCAGTGAACATCAGTTGGAGACTGCATAAACTGACTTACTTTATTTACGCTATAAGCAATTTCAGGCCTGGTAATTGTAACATATTATAGTGCTCCAACCACACTTCGGTATGTTGTGCCATGAACTCCACTACCTCCATCAAGCATTGACAAGCTTGGTGATGTTAACATTGGGGTGGTGACTCCTTTAGCATCAACAATTGAAGCTTTATTCAGTATGTCAACAATGTATTTGCTCTGCTTTAACAACATCCCATTTGTAGTACACACTACTTCAATCCCCAAAAGATAACTTAAAGTACCAAGATCTTTTGAGGAAAATCTGTTGCACAACCTCACAATTAATTCTTCAATATCCTCATCATTGCTTCTTGTAATGATTATATCATCAACGTACAGTAGTACCATAGTGTGTGACTTTGCCGTTTTTTCTAAAAAATAAAAAGAAATCTACATTTGATGACTAAAAATCAAGATTTTCAAGCTCAACTCCAAGCTTATTGAACCACGCCCTCGATGCTTGTTTCAACCCATAAATCACCATGTTTAGTTTGCAAACATAGTTCTCTTCAGGTTTATATTCAAACCCTCTAGATTGCATCATGTACAACTCCAAATTGTCTTCTAGCTCCCCATGTAGAAAGACATTATTCATATCAATTTGCTTTATTTTTCATCCTTCTGCCAAAGCTATGGTAAGAACCATTCTCATTGTAGTAGGCTTGACTACAGGACTAAAAACTTTGAAAAAATCAATTCCTGCTTCTTAATTATAGCCTTTTGCTAAGTCTGGCTTTGCATCTAGAAAGTGAACCATCTGAATTTCTTTTTATCTTGAACACCTATTTGGATCCTATAACCTTTTTTCCAAAGGAATTTTGATCAGTTTCCATGTTCCATTTTTAACAAGCTCATTCTATTCCTCCACCATTATTTCTTTTCATTTGCTATCATGAAGAGCATCATTAACATTAGTTGGTTCAATATCTTCACTCGCTTCATTTATGAGTACCTTAGGCTTAAATATTCATGTTTTTTTCCCTAGTAATCATATATATGATGTGTGTTTCGACCTTGATTTGGTATACATGTGTTTCGATGAGAGGAGTTCTCAGGCGGTGAATCATCATTGTGTATGCGAACTTGTGATGGTACATGAGAATCAAAATTTGGTGAATCGGGGACAAAATTTTGGTTAGGAGTTTGACCATCTGAATTTGGACAATCAATTTGAGGATCTTGATGGTTTGAGATAGGAGATTGACTCGAGGGTGAACACAAATGAATTTGAGAAACAAATTGCAAGTGATCATTAGGATTTTTGGTGTGATGGTGAAGATGGAAGTTATCATCAGTGATTTTTGAGTGAATAATAGATTCTATGCGAGGAGTTAAATAAGAAAACACGTTCTCATAAAAAATAGCATGTGGTGTGATAACAGTTTTGCTAGAGGATAATTAGATTTTATAACCCTTATATTGGTTGCTATAGCAAGAAAGACACATCTCTCAGTCCTAAAATCAAGTTTATCCCTATTATAGGGCATCATCAATGGAAAAGCTAAACATCTAAAAATTCTTAATGAAGTATAATCTGGTTTTCTCTTGTACAAAACTTCTAGTGGGCTAAGAAACTTCAAGTTCTTATTAGGCATTCTATTACTAAGATAAACGGTAGTGGCAAAGACATCATCCCAATGGGTTTTTGATAAACCTAACTAGGCCAAAAGGGTTAGGCCAGTTTCAACTATGTGCCTATGTTTTCTTTCAACCAGATCATTCTGTTGTGGTGTGTAGGGACATGATATCCTATGCAAAATTTCATACTTTTGAAAAAATCATTCAATGTCTTGAATTCCAAAACTCCACCACTTTGTACCATTTTAATCCTAGTGTTCAGTTGATTTTCAACAACGTTTTTGAAGTTAAGAAAAGCTTGACGACTATTAAATTTTTTATTTAGAAAATATATCCAAACATGTCTTGAAAAATCATCTATAAAAATAACATAATAAGAGAAACCATTGGATGAATTTATAGGTGATGGACTCCATAGTTCTGTATGAATAAGATTGAGAGATTCCCTATTGTGATTGTTTGATTCAGAAAATGATAATTGATGAATTTTTCCAAGTTAACATTCTAAACAAACTAAGGGAAATTTATTAATGAAAGAGAGATTACATCTTAGAAAAGCTTTCTTAACAATATCCATTGACGGGTGTCCTAATCTCCTATGCCAAAAATGCAAATCTTTGGCAGTCTTATGCACAAAAGCTACGTGTTGAGAAATAGGCTCTAGTTTGGAAAATGTAAGAGCTTCATTTGCCTTTTATCCCTTACTAGGAAGGACTTACTTCAACATTTGATCATTCACAACATAATAATAAGACTGAAACTCAAAGAAAACCGAATTGTTCTTGGCAAATTGTGCCACACTAAGCAAATTTTTGGTAATAGTGGGAATATGTAACAATTTTTTTAGCTTAAAAAAAGGTCTGTGTGGTGTGAAAGAAGAAGTAAATAATGAATCACCCACATGAGAAATTTCTAGCCCATTACCGTTAGCAACTTAAAGCTTACGTTGTCCACCATAATCTGCAGCCAAATTCAAATTTTGAAGCTCATTGGTGATGTGGTTGGTAGCCCCGAAGTTCGAATACCAAGACATCTCACTGGACACATCAGATGCTCTGTACATAGCTGAAGGTTGCTGGGTAATTTTTTGTTGCTATAGATTGTAGAATTGTTAACGTTGAGTATTATCCCGAAAAGCTCTTTGATTTTGCAGTTGCCCAAGATTAGCCACAAAGTTTGGATCAAATTTGTTATAGCATCTATCTATTGAGTGATAATTCTGCAAATTTGACAGACTGGTCTACTTCCACCTCTGCCTCTAAAGCCCCTTCCATATCCTCTTCCTTTTCTAAAACCTTGAAAATTTCCCTTTTCCCTTCTTTGTTGAGGATAAAACTCTTGCCTTCTGTATTGAATTTGACTGGTGAGATTTGCAGATGGTGGTGTGTCTTCTAAGTTAACTTACTTACCCCTTTCCATTCTGCTTTCATGAATGAGCAAGAGTGGGACAATATCTTTCATACCATATCCTTCTGGTTTAAAAGTAATTGTCACTACAACAACATCATATTCAGGATTAAGACCTCCAAGAATATGTAATATCTGATCTTTTTCAGATATTTTGTGCCCAACTATAGCCAAGATGTCACAACAAATTTTAATTTTGCTGAGGTAATCCTTCATGCTCATGGATCCCTTTCTGAGACCTTGCAACTGTGCCTTATATTGCATTATCTTTGCCTTCAATTTGATTGAAAATTTTGATTCCAATATTTTCCAGATCTCATGGAATGTATTTAGTCCCACAATCGTTACGAGCTCTGATTCAGAGATGTTCGTCTTGTATAGTATAAGACTTGTCTTTGTATACATTCTACAATGTTTTATTTGACGATATAGATTGAATAGTTATTGCAGTCACTGTGTGCATTTATTTATAGTTATATTTATATGTCAGTTCTATATACTTGCATTGTAGAAGATATAGTGTGGGTATACACACGATAAAGATTATATTATCGGATTCCTTGCAATGTATTAAAAGACTCGCGTCTTAGATGGTCTTGGACCCACCATTGTTATATCGTAGAATAATCTGATAGTTAGTTTTTCTTGACTAGCTAATTATTCTAGTACAGTGACTTATGTATTGAGGTGGATCACGATAGGATACTATTCTCTATTCTGACCTTAAGTGAGAGAATAAAGATCTACAGAGTTCGGGTTCTTAACCTATATATATTGATGGACACACATATGTTATGTTATTGCTTTGATTTATCAATGAGTGAGATTCTTGATAGGATCAATAACCTCGATATTTTGGACAGTAGCATTTACATATATGATAGGTCGTGCAATATATATGGCTAATGTGTCCAGTACGCCAAGTTGATGATGTCCCCTTGAGGAAGCACAAAGTTCATGTGAAATCATGCATGCGGAATTTATTTTGTATATGATAAAGCTTGTGTGGTACTAATCAAGGAACAAAATAGTAATTAATTATAGCTATCAGAAGTTTACATAATTAATTAATGAACATTATATCTTAAATATGGGGAATGACTAGACTAAATGAGAAATCAGATTCACAATTATGTATTAAATTGGTTGGTCAGTATTATTTTTTTAGTGGAATAAAAATAATACTTAGTTTATTTAATTATTCCTAAGTTGTGGATATTGAAAATTAAATAAATTAGCAGACCAATTTAATATTCTTGTAGATTCCTGTTGTAGCCCAATATGACCTTAGTAGATTGAGGATGCAACAAGAGTAGGAGGCCAAACCCTATTAGGGTTTGGATAAGGAATTTTCGATCACTCCCCTATTAAATAGAGGAGTGAGGATCAAAAATTAGGTTACAGAAATCAACCCCTCTTTTATGCTCTCTTGATCCTCATATTATTCACACATGTTTAGTAGTATACAACCCGTCCTGTATCTAGATACGGCCCGGGAATACAACAGAAGATTGAGAAGTAGAATTGCAAGCTTAAGGGGCACCAATCATACCTTCAACAACAACAAGATTAGAAAACCCTTGTAGAAGCTTGGAGATGAAGAGCTCTTTTTCTGTAGAAAAATAAAAAATTCCTTATCTTGAAGAAGACCAAATTTGGAAAATTATAAAAATGGTAGCTAGGGTTTTTCATTTCCCTTCTTAAAGTATATATATGGCTACAACAAGGATCTAGAAGAAAATTAGGATTGGGCCTCCAACAACCTTAAGTTCCCATGTCTAACCAAGACATAACTTAAACCCATTAATATTAATTCAATCCATTAAAGAATTAATATTGCACTACCACTCTAATTACATATTTATGGATATGACTTCTTCAACTCAATTAATTTCTCATGTTTAAGATATTGAATGTCCATTAATTAAATTGAGTATACTGACAACTCAATTTAATTAATTATTTATCCATGAGTCGTACTACTTAACCTTTATTATCATGTTGGATTAAAAATAATCCACTTGACAAAATTTAACATGATAATCCTTTTTGAGCTCCTTAGGGGACATCATCAACTTGGCACACCGAGACACAGATTCCTTATATAAATAGTAACTCATCATATATAGAAATATCACTACTCAATCTATCGGGCTTATTTATTCTTTAATTAGAATCTCACCCATTTACAGGTTAAAGTAATGTATGTTGGTCCCGGGCGAGTCGGTATCAGTTTAGAGGGGGGGTGAATAAACTGATTCAAAAACTTTTACTTTAGATGCGGAAAATAGGGCCCTTTGACTCGCTTAAAGAGATATATCTATGTAGTAAATTGACAATCAGTTGAGGCAATTTAAGTGCAGTTTGTGTGCAGTTAGAAATATGCAATGATTAATAAATACAACACACAAGAGATTTATAGAGGTTCGAAGTCTCAAGCTTCTACGTCCTCTCTTCCTTCCGCAGAAGGGCAACTTCACTATATAACTTGAGTTCCTTTACAAATTACACAATGAAGGACAGTTTGCTGAACCTGGTAACTGCTCGCTACCTCAGGTGGTCGACGGCTCACACTTGAAGTCCCTAATTGCTCGCTAGGAAGGTAGGTGCTATTGTCGTCTTTACAAGGTTTTAGATCTCTTTCGATCTTCAAGAGGTTAGTCTTGAACAAGGGGGTGTCAACTGATGTGCTCCTTTGATTGAGCTGAGTAGTTGATCTTTGAATGACTGGAACTGAGAAGGTTGCTCTGGCTGGATTGTCAACAACTAGCTGAGTATGTTGAATAGTGAACTCTTCTTCTCAGTTTGACTTTCGCAGTTTCTATCGAGTGTTGCACTTGAGCTTGAGTGGGAGGGAGAAAGAAAAGCTCTGCTTGTATATGCGAAGGTTGGCAAGGATTTGTAGTTGTGAAAAGTATTTAGAACTCTGATTCACCCGTCTTTTATAGAGGAGTGAATTTATGACCGTTGAGCTCCATTGTCCATTTGATCAGTGGCTCTGTTGGCTCATCAATGGCAGGTGATGCTTAAATGATCGCTTGGGTCATTTGGTTGAAGTAGCCGTTACTCTGCCAATCGATCTTCATTAAATTCCAGGATCTTTGTAGGAGCATTTATTCCAAGATATGCTGATTTAAGCAATACACTCCAGGAGTCTTCTGGCTTCAGTTCTTCTGGCAGTTTGGAACTTCCGCTAGCAGTTTTAGATTTCTCAGCTTAGTTGCAGACTCGTCCTAGCTGGCAGTTCGGAGCTTGTCAGCTGAGTCTGGCTATTGCTCCAGTTGGCAGTTCTGGGCTTGTCAGCTGAGATTGGCCGTGGCTCCAGTTGGCAGTTCTGGGCTTGTCAGCTGAGAGTGGCCGGCAGTTGGCAGTTCTGGGCTTGTCAGCTGAGAATTTATCAGCTTCTTCAATCTTCGGTTAACTCCTTTCTTCCTCAGTTCAGCTGACTTGGTTATCAGCTTGCTTTGATCGGTATGATTCCTCAACCAAGTTGAACTTTAGACTGGATGACATTTCTTTCAATTTGTGGGTCATTCTTCAAATTGGTTGACTTTAACTCTTCTAGAGTTCTTCTTTGAAGATGCCCTGGGCTGATCAACTTCGATCTACAGCTAGAATTTTGGTCAGTTTTTCATAAGTAATTTTGACATCTCATCAAAACCTGATCTAGGGGTTCCTTGATAGTTTTTCCTAACAATTTCCCCCTTTTTGATGACGTCAAAACCTTGCTAATGATGATGGAAAAACTGCAAGTGTAGAATATGCATTAAATAGAATCTTTCAGACACTACACATTCATAGCATATTGAGACAAATTGGCTCATGATTTTCATTTAGTTATTAGAGCATTTGTCATTCAGATATCAGAGCATGTAGTATTCGTAGCATATTTGAGACAAATTGGCTCATGATTTTTATTCAGTTATTAGAGCATTTCTTATTCATGCTTATCATTCAAATATTAGAACATGTTCAAATATCAGAGCATGTTAATTTTAAAAGCAATTTGGGCTTATTCATGTTTCTCATTCAAGTCTCAAAGTATGATAATCTACTTCCTGAATGTTACTCCGATTGCTCTTATTCTTTCTGCTTGATTCTCCTCTTCCGTGAATTCCTTGTAATGTCCATGTTTCCCCCTGAAGCTGATCTTCCCTCTCATGATGGATTTCTCTTTGAATTTGGTCCCAAAGAGTCATGCATCCACCATACTGTTCATCATCATATTGTCCATCTTTCCCCTTTTTGGCATCATCCAAAAGGTAAAGATGATCACATGATGGTAATGACAAATTTGGCAGAAAAGAGAAGGCGGTTGCCAAATTGTCATTTTGAGCTGCAGGAACTAAAGGCATTTGCATGGTCAGAGAGAGCCATGCATAGGCATCTTCAGTTGGCATGAACTGACCTAGATTAGAGATATCTTGATCTCTGAAGCTCATGGGGGCCTGGCTGGTAAAGATTTCTTCAGTTGAAGGGAGTGGTGGATCACCAACGACGGGTGCGCACGAGGAGTTGGTTGGTTCATTGTCGGGGAGAGGGTCATCAGCTGGTATGCCGAGCTGGAGTCACTTGATCATTGAATCTATGATCTCGAAAGCGTAGGAGGTGAGGAAAGTGGATGATTCATCCAGTTTCGACTCCATGATCTCTCTCTGATCCAGAAGGCTGAGTCACAGTATGGATGAGGTGAAACATAGTTGACTCATCCAGTTGAAAGCGCCAAATATGATACTGCAAGTACCGCCGCAGTTGTGTGAAGAGGGAGGAGTCGAAGTCCTCAATAAGACCAAAGCAGCTTCGGAGCTAGTGGTCGAGAACCTCTTCAAAATCAACCTCAATATAGTCATTTTGGACTAAAGGTGGAGGTTGGGAGCTGGCTGATATTGTGGGCTGATCACTCAGCCTTAGGAGAGATGCATTCTCCATCATCAGCTCTCGTTCGTCAGTGGAGTTGACGGTTGCCTCTAAGGGTGCCTTTCCGTGATCTGAGCTGGAAGGCCCCTGTTGATGTGAGCGTTTTGGGATAGGATGGCAGTATATTGTAGGAAGCATGTCCCGTCTTCCAAGTAGTTCGCCAGTTGGTATGATCTCATCAAACTGGCTTTGTATGATGTGGCTTATGCGGTTCATAAAGCTGACTCTTTCTCTGAATGTGCCAGTTGAAGGATCAAATGTCGCTCGCTCGACGTTGGCTCTCAGTTGCGCCAGGATGTATGAAGCCCAGTCGGCTTGACATCCAAAGTAGAGGGCGGCAGTGATGTGAGCCTTGATCTCGGAGAGATGAACGAACTCATAGTTGCCATGGATAATACGGTTGGTGATGTCCAGAAGCTGGATGATATCACTTTGCAGGCTCTCCTTTAATCTGTGCGAACTGTCATTGTGGTGCACATGAGGAAGCTTCCAGATTTTCCATAACTCATGTTTGGATGGCAGACTTAGGTTCATCACGTCTGCACCTGTGCCGGGGAGCTGTAAAATGGAGATCATCGTGTCCTTTGTGACTGTGATCACTTGATTCTTTACGGTGGAAATGATATTGTCACCGTTGATAGTTGCATTGTAATAGAACTCTGCGACATACTCAGGTATATTCTTGACCGGCAACTGTGTCAGAAAGGGAAGCAATCCAGTCGCCGCCAACGGTCGATAAATTTGTTGAAAGATATCCGGACCAAGACGGGCATTTAGCATCTCTATATTTAGAGATTTATCCTTCCTCATTTTGCGTTCAAGAGCTTTAATGTCTACCATGGAAAATGGAGGCTTCATTTCAGCAAAAGAAAGATTTTCAATTTTAGAGATGTAAAAAGGTAGATGAGAGAGAGAAGGCTTAGCAACAGATCGAGAGAGAGAGAGAGAGAGATTTTCAGGTGATCGGAGCCTTCATCTCTTTGCTCATATTTATGCATCTACGCATGCAAGAATCGAAAGTACTCGATGGCTTTTCTTGGCTGATCAGCCATTTGATTTGATGGTTGATTAGCTGAATTAATGATATATGTATCTCAGCCGTTCAACAGTTGAATGGCTTTATGATCGTATGGCTAAGATGAAATCATTTTGAAAAATGGGGTAGTTGCCATAAATAGCGAAATATTTTCTGCAAATCTTTCCATTTATAGCGCATTAAAATATATTTTCTTTGCCTTTGAGAAGTGTTAGTTTAAGATCCATGCAGAGATATTAATGACAACTTGTATCATTTGAGCCCGATTTTCAAATTATAACTGTTGACGTATAATATATATAATTTCATAACCACAACGATAACAATATAGTTAAGATAAGCTTTTAAATAAAAAAAATTATCCTTAGTCAGTTGGGATACAGTCCAACTGATTGATGACGTGGCAGTTGGTTGAGCAGTTGAGTTTTTGATATTCAGTTGTCACTGCTGAGCTGGCTGCAGTTGAGGCTTGCAACTGAATTGATCGGTCAGTTTGATCAGTTGCGTGGCTTTTCTGTAGACAATTTCCGCTTCTTGAATGGCCTAGATGGACTGGCTACATAGCTTCTTTTAGATGTAGTTTTGTGCGTTGATGGTCCAGGTCTTTCTGTCTTCTTGACTTGGCGAAGATGAAGCTGGATCTCAACTGACGAGCTCTTCATCTTTTGACTAAGGGAGTGTGAAATTCCCTTTGGAGATGATCGTATTTGATCATTTACCTTGGTCAACTGCGCACCTTTTGAGCTTTTGGTGAGCAGTGGAGTGACATAGCCTTTGGATAAGAGATTTGGTGACGTGGCAGTGTCTTCATCATCACTATCTCTTGCATCATTATGCTTTGTATTTCTTTCAGAAGCTATGACTGCAGTGTGGGATAGATGAGGTTCTATTCTTTGATTACCAGATGAAGTTCGTCGTGATGGCTCAGCTGATTGACTTGATAGATTATCAAAGTTCAACTAACAATAAAGTGAGTCAGTTGGGCAGTTAACTAGTTGACCTGTAGTTCCAACTACTTGAAACATAAATCTGGATTTGAATTCGGCCAATAAGGCGGTTGGAGGAATCTTGTTGACCATCCGGTGATTCATGATGTGCTGAACTTGCACAATGGTTGGAGGGAATGGATTTGACGATCCTATCCATTTGATGCTCCAAGTTTCTTCTCTTTACCAGAAGCTCATGCCATGAAAGACAGTTAGCAAAAAGTGAGACTGGATAGACATAGAATGTCTCCAGTTATACCAATAGAAATATCGGTGAAGTTGTTTGAACAACTCTTGATCTTGTTGTGCAACAACAGAGAAGTGAGTGAGAAGGAGATTGGTCACTTTCTTTTGTGCACTTTTGACTACATATTCGCCACTGTAGAAAGTGCGAATGTTCTCTTCAGTCAGCTGGAGCGGAGGGCATGTGCCTCTGAAGTAGTCTGCTCTATAGTTTGGATAAGGTATTCCTATGAATGGAATAAGCTCATCTGGATCAGAGCAAACCTGAAAATCAACTGGTGATCCGTTCTTTGATTTTGGAGAATGAACGGCATTGGCAGTTGAGTTGCTCGAACTTTGGTTGCTCATCTTGGCCTTCCCTTTTCTCTTCTTCTTCAGGGACTGTAGATGAGCAGTTCCTTTCTTGGAGATCCAGTCAGAGATGAGAACCGGTAGTGATTCATCATTTGGGAGCTGCAGCAGGTCTTCAAGCATTTTGCTCATCCTTAGAACAATTCCTAATTTGGACTCAAACTTGCCGGACTTCTTTGAGTCGGAAGCCTTGATGACTTGATGCTTGAATTGTTGAAAGACGAATTCTGCCCAGTTTGCTTGTTTTCCTTCAGCAAGATGAATCATAACCTTGTATCTTTCTTGAGTGAGTTGACTTAGACTGCTAATTGCTCCGAACATCATTTTGTTCGTTATGTCAAGTAGAACTCCATACTCAGGCTGAAGATCAGTTTTAGCGGTGGTAAAACTGAATTGCTTGTTGCAGGTTGAGGCTTTCCAGTTTCTCTAGTGTGATTCTGTAGATTCCTTTAGATCTTGAACGGATGAGCCTTCTTGCGGGAGTTGAAATACTTCAGCAATGGTTTTCTCATTGATGTGTAACATCCTTCCTTAAGCCACTGAAGATATCATCTTCCCATCTGCAGATAAGTTTTCTTGAAGTAAAAATTCACTCACCAAATTTTGTCTAAAGAATTTTGGTGGTGTTTCCAGGTAGTGAAGAACTCCTGTTTTGTGAAGATTTGACAGAAGAATTGAATTCTTTGATTCATTAAGAATCAATTGAAATTTCTGTCTGTCAAGGAATTTATCTCTCATAAGTTGGCTTTTGAAGGAGTTTGAAGACTTGGATAATTCGGCCATTTTGGAGTTTGGCTGAAGTTTTGGTGTACTCAAGAACTTTTTGAGAGAGAGGGATAGATTTTTAGATCTTTTTGGAGGAGGAGGCTCTTTGAGAGGCTTGAGAGAGAGAGAGAGAGAGAGAGAGAGGCTTTTATGAGTGTGTGGACAGGCTCATAGATATGATGGTTGAAATGGTACTAGCCTCTGATTTCTTTTGGTCGTTGGCAATTAATGACCTTGACACGTGTCATTGATTTGCAATGGTCAAAAATTTCAAAAATAAATGTAAAATTGGACATTTATTTAAAAACAGAAGAAGATAAACTTTTATATTTATAATCAAAGGATAAATACAACTGATTAACAAGAAGTGTACTTAAGGCTTTTCTAATCATTTTTTAAATGTGATCAGCCTCTAGTCCTTCTTGTGATCAGTTTTTCTTCTTTTTGCCAGCGGCTCGGTAGGCTCTTCATCATCATCCTCTGTGCTGCTAGCTGATTCAGTTTCAGCGAATTGGAGTCTCTGTTGGGCTTGCAGCTGCCTGATTTTCTCGGTATTCAGTTTGATCTGTTGCTGCAGAGACTCAAACAGTTCCATAAAATGTGGAGGAAGCTGGACCATGGAACTGCTGGATTGAGCCATTAACTGGACTGGTCTTGAGTCCGCTTCCTCCCCTTCTTCAGTTCCAACAAGTTCCTCGCAAGGAACTGTGTGGGAAATCTCTTCTGTCTCTATTGCGATGATCTCATCATAAACTGATTCTGATGAGGTTTCTGGTTTGGCAGTTTGAGCGATAGCTTGGAGTGCTCTTTGTATAGGATCAATGTACACAGTTATGGCAAGTGTACCTTGATATGTGGATTGTTCAGCCTCTTGAGCTATCTGATCAGCTGACTAGTCATGCTCAGCTGCTTTAGGAGTTGACTTGAGGGGATGAGCAATTTATGCTTCAGTTTGCTCCTTGGGCAATTGAGTCTCTTCAGTTGGTTCTTGGAATTCTTCATCAACTGGGAGATTCGGCATAGTGGGGGACTTGAGCATTTCCTCGATTTCCAGATCGCTAACTGTGCGCTCATCAACAGTTGGCTCTTCAGGTGAGTCATCCAGAAGATTAATGATGACATCATCTGGGTGAGGGATTTCTTCAAATGTTAACTGCCTGGTCACAGATGTTATGGCAGTTTCCCTTGCATTTTGAGCTGCAGAAGTTTCAGCCCTTCGAAGGCTTCTTTGGACTCCTTGATCGAACAGCTCCTGTCCTTCATTGAGCTGCTCCCATCTGAATTTTAGCAGTTCATTGAGCATCCAGTGTTGTCGAACTTGAGGAGCCGTCCATTGTTGCTGCTCAGCTTGAGTTCGTCGGGGTGGCAGTCTGATATTGGCCCATATAAGCAAATCATTCATATCTTCCACCAAAGTTTGCTCAGCAGGACGTGGATGATTCATCCGAATGGCAAGCATCTTTCTCAATGTGATGATTGGGTTCTGCTCTGGAGTCTCCTGTCCAGCCCAATCTATACTCCATCTTTCTTCCCTTCTCCAGAAGCTCATCCCATGTAGTGCAGTTAATAGAAAATGTGCTTCAGAGTTGAAGCAATGCCTCCAAAGGTACTAGTAAGCATACCTTTTTAGAGCTTCAAACAGAGTAGGAAGTCCAGTCACATCCTCGAAGAAGTTCTCAGCTATAAACCTCTGGACTTGTTCATCAGCCCAGCATTTTACAATTTCAGCTCTTGATAGAGCTCTGATGTTCTCTTCTGTCTCTCCCATCGGCGGACAGACAGTTCTGAAGAAGTCTGCTCCAGAGTCCTTTGGGGGAACTCCTCTGTATGGAACTATGTCATCATCCTCGACTGGCATGATATCAATTATTTTGATGTTGCGAGGAAGCAGTTGAGGAGGAGGTGGAGGTCCTAACTTCTTCTTTTTCTTTCCCTTTATTTGAACTGCCGAGGGCTTCTTCTTCGGCTTCTCAGTTCTTTTCTTGAACTGAACTGGCCTTGTAGACATTACTTCTTCTGGAGAATCTATCAGTGATCCAAAGCGAACTTGACGCAGAGGCTTCGCTTTGATTGAGCTTCCCAACATCTGGCTTATTGAGAGATTATCATTCGAGTCGGAGTCTTCTGGTGGAGTTTCAACTGCAATCTCCTTGCCTTTTTTTCTTGATGACTCCTCAGTTTTCTTAAAGGAAGCAGCAGTCGGCAGTTTGTTTTTAAAGGCTATTGGTTTTGCAGCTGGTTGCCTTCTTCCAACAACTGGTATAAAATCCACTTTATCAACCATTAGTGTGTCGGTTTCTTCATTCATGGAGTCAAATATACGCTCCAGTATGATGTTAATTCTGCTTGGATAACATATCTTTTGATGGAACCCAGTCGGTAACTCATTTGGTTTCCAGTTTTTCTCAACACTGTCAACATACTTCTTTAATTGCTCAAAGAAGTATTGAGCCCAGTTGATGTTGATCCCTCTGATGATAGCTGCACAAATTTTGTACTTATGCTCCAACATCTCTGAGTGGCTCCCAGTTGTCCCGGTGATCATCCTAGCGGCAACTGAGGCCAAAATTCTATATTCTTTTTGGAGACTGGACATGAGTGTACTGCTTTTGTATACATCCAAGCACTCTTCCCACTTCCACTGGCGGTAGGCTTCCTCTTGATCCACTTGAACATCTTGCAGTCGTGTTCCAGTGGTTGGCAGTTTGAACAACCTTCCAAGCAGTTCTGGAGTTACAATTAGTTCTACTCCATGAACTTCCGTCTCGATTCTATCATCATACCCTTTTGAGTTTAAATAAAACTCAACCACGGCTTCTGGATATATTTTTGAGGGGTATTCTTCTATAAATCTCTTCAATCCACTGTCTTTTAACTTGGCTATTAGTGAGTTCCTTAAAGAGATATATCTATGCAGTAAATTGACAATCAGTTGAGACAATTTAAGTGCAGTTTGCGTGCAGTTAGAAGTATGCAATGATTAATAAGTACAACACATAAGAGATTTATAGAGGTTCGAAGTCTTAAGCTTCTACGTCCTCTCTTCCTTCCGCAAAAGGGCAACTTCACTATATAACTTGAGTTCCTTTATAAATTACATAATGAAGGACAGTTTGCTGAACCTGGTAACTGCTCACTACCTCAGCTGGTCGACGGCTCACACTTGAAGTCCCTAACTGCTCGCTAGGAAGGTAGGTGCTATTGTCGTCTTTACAAGGTTTTAGATCTCTTTCGATCTTCAAGAGGTTAGTCTTGAACAAGGGGGTATCAACTGATGTGCTCCTTTGATTGAGCTGAGTAGTTGATCTTTGAATGACTGGAACTGAGAAGGTTGCTCTGGCTGGATCGTCGACAGCTAGCTGAGTATGTTGAATAGTGAACTATTCTTCTCAGTTTGACTTTCACAGTTTCTCGAGTGTTGCACTTGAGCTTGAGTGGGAGGGAGAAAGAAAAGCTCTGCTTGTATATGCGAAGGTTGGCAAGGATTTGTAGTTGCGAAAAGTTTTTAGAACTCTGATTCACCTGTCTTTTATAGAGGAGTGAATTTATGATCGTTAAGCTCCATTGTCCATTTGATCAGTGGCTCTGTTGGCTCATCAATGGCATGTGATGCTTAAATGATCGCTTGAGTCATTTGGTTGAAGTAGCCGTTACTCTGCCAATCGATCTTCATTAAATTCTAGGATCTTTGTAGGAGCATTTATTCCATGATATGCTGATTTAAGCAATACACTCCAGGAGTCTTCTGGCTTCAGTTCTTCTGGCAGTTTGGAACTTCAGCTGGCAGTTTTAGATTTCTCAGCTTAGTTGCAGACTCCTCCTAGCTGGCAGTTCGGAGCTTGTCAGCTGAGTCTGGCTATCGCTCCAGTTGGCAGTTCTGGGCTTGTCAGCTGAGATTGGCCGGTGCTCCAGTTGGCAGTTCTGGGCTTGTCAGCTGAGACTGGCCGTTGCTCTAGTTGGCAGTTCTGGGCTTGTCAGCTGAGATTGGCCGGTGCTCTAGTTGGCAGTTCTGGACTTGTCAGCTGAAACTGGCCGTTGCTCCAGTTGGCAGTTCTGGGCTTGTTAGCTGAGATTGGCCGATGCTCCAGTTGGCAGTTCTGGGCTTGTCAGCTGAGAGTGGCCGGCAGTTGGCAGTTCTGGGCTTGTCAGCTGAGACTTTATCAGCTTCTTCAATCTTCGGTTAACTCCTTTCTCCCTCAGTTCAGCTGACTTGGTTGTCAGCTTGCTTTGATCAGTATGATTCCTCAGCCAAGTTGAACTTTAGATTGGATGACATGTCTTTCAATTTGTGGGTCATTTTTCAAATTGGTTGACTTTGACTCTTCTAGAGTTCTTCTTTGAAGATGCCCTGGGCTGATCAGCTTCGATCTATAGCTAGAATTTTGGTCAGTTTTTCATAAGTAATTTTGACATCTCATCAAAACCTGATCTAGGGGTTCCTTGATAGTTTTTCCTAACAATGTACATTAAAATATATATGTCTACTATTGTATAAGGATTAATAATTATGAGTATCTGAGATTTATATTCTTACATGCTGTCAGTCCATAAGAATTATCTCGCTGCGATCCAGTTCAATACACTATAAAAGTGCACTAGTATGATTTCATAGCCAAGATAGACTAATTCCAAATCACATTACAACTATACTGATGGTTTGTCTAACTCCATCTAAGTTATGAACTCTTCTCTTACTTTATGAGAAACCGATAATATGATCTTCTGTGTGCATTCCACACACCATATTATCTACAATATTAAGTATAAGACAATTTGCATTATCTATTATATAAAATAAATGCAAAATATGTGAACGTGATTCTCATTCATAATTTAAAGGAAATAATTATATACATAAAAGACATGCTTTTAGTATACAATCTCAATATATATATATATATATGTCACAAAATTCCTATTCACATAATTCAAGTTTCAAATAAAATCTACAACAACACACTACCACTCTAACATGACTTGGATGCTGAGAAACAACTCAAGAATGTAAATTTTTCGATTGAAACTTAGGCATAGATGACGTCCCAAAAATTTGGATAAGAGAATTTTCCCTTGGGTTTCTACAATTAAATATACATGTTCTTCAACTATATTTTACTTAACCTAAAAATAAAATGAAGTCAATAGGCAATCCATGCTCAGAAATGAAGAAGATAGAACAAAATAATTTACAATAAGTCAAGAAAACTAACACCTCCATTTCTATCTCTATAGAGCCCTCAATACCACATCTCAACCTTGTCAAACATCCAACAACGTTTCGTGCTCAAAATAAATTTGTACGCTCTTGTGCCCACAGCGAGCATAACTAGCTATGAGTAAGGATTGATCCCATAGAGAGCTGATGTGATCTTACTTTCAGGTCACCAATCACAAAGGGAGGTTTGGTATCGTGGTCACAACAACTGAATTTAAATCTGCAAAAATAACTAAGAGAAATATCAAATAATAAAAGGTTTCGGGATTGAACTAGATTCCAATTTAACTCACACTCACTCGATCATGGGCATACCTATTTTCCTGTATAATTGAATCACCTAGTTATGGAGATCAGATTCATCAATGCATCTCCTCATTCATCCTTTTGGTTTAGATTTAAAAGTGATTCATCATCGATTAAATACCTAACCTACCACTCACCTCCCGATTTTTCTAAGAGATGTAAATGATAAGAAGCATTGTGCCTCTACACTAACCCAAGTTTGTTGTGTTTACTGATTCCTTGTGTGCCCATAACAACCCACAAAGTTCTCGAATACTATTGAATTAACACACAATCATGATTCATTAATTCTTTTGGCCTTAGAATGCCCATTATGACTAAAGAATGATCAACCACATTAGTCATATTAAACACGCTCTTTTCTAGTATAAGAACAAGACTTGGCAAAAACTCATTCATATAGTAAAATGCCCACACGGCCTCACCAGTTTTAAGTGTGTGTTAAATCTTCATCTTTGTTCAACCCGGAATATAAATCTAGCTACTCATGCTAGATGGAATTATAAAGGCATAAAATAAAGACATGGTAAATAGGAAAAACTTACTGGAATTGAATTAAAACTCATCCAACACCAACACCGAACGTAAACAACATTGAATATAAATCTTAATCCCTGTGGGCATTAGGTCCCAGATTGTCTTGCTGCCGAAGCAGCGTTAAAACTAAACTATGTGTGAAAATAAAAGTGCATAAACTATATGGTATAAAGAATATATGTTTTATAACTATCAAACTAGTATTTAAAGGAGTACAATAATCAAATAAGGATCCCCCACAAATGGGGATCTTCAACTGTCTGCCAGATTCTCGTGTGTCCTGCTGGACTTTGGCTGGATAAGCATTATCTTGTAGGTTGTTGGGTTGATCCTGATATTTCAGGGATTCTATCTCTTCTTTGAATGCTGATCCGTTCAGTAGTCTTTATCCACTCTAAATTCCTTCAGAATTGATCAGACCAATCATCTTTATCTCCAACTAATAGAATCCTGATTTTCCACATATGCCCTCTTCACTGTCTCTTTCAAATTTGCGTGAGTACTGTGGGCATGACATTTTCTGCTTAGGTTGATTTTTATCTGATATGTCCATTTCATCCATTTCAGTTAAATTGAAGGCCAAAATACCTCTTTCACCAGATTTCACTCCTGTCATGCCCAAATTACCTTTCTGATTCTTTTCCGACATAAAGACACTAAAAAAGACATTTAGAGCAACTAAAATGCCCAGAAAAACGCGAAATAAATGGACTCATCAAACATCCAAGGAATAAGAAAGGAAAAAGGAGAAAAGAAAGTTACCTTTTGGGAGTGGGAGATCGACGTAAGGGAGAGAAATGAGCAAGTGTGTATGTGTGAGCCCTCTTTCTTAAATTTGGGAGCGAAAGAAATGGGAGAGAGAGAGAGAGATCCGACGAGTGTGAGAGAGAGGAGTGAATGATCCTTTTAGAAATGAGGAGAAAATAAAAGAGAGTTATATATCCATTGATTAATATTTATGGTAAAATATATAAAAAAAATCAAAGATATCTTCACCTAAAGTAATATTTTATTCATTACCCACTCAATCCATTTACCCCTTATTATTATTATTATTATTATTATTATTATTATTATTATTATTATTATTATTATTATTAAAGAAAAATCATATTAAAACTGAATTTTGGTGGAATGGCTTTATTGTTATGGGATCATCATTAAGGCCTAGAGTTCGCTTCCCAGTGCACTGTTCGGTCGAAATACACACATCGTACTGACCCGCAAGAGGACGGCGTCTATTGTACGGCGGTGAGTTAACCTAAGTCATACTCTCAAAGAAAGCTTAACAGGGTGAATGTCCTTCTCGTGTCATACACATGGAATTTTAATACGATCCTAGACATTTCAAAACCAATAACTTGAAGATTTGAACTAGAATCTACTTAAACAAAACAAGGCAATAACAAGACAATAATAAGTAAACAATGAAGATGAATTAAACGATGATAAACGGACATTAGGACATAGATTCTCTCCTCGGTTTCTCTCCAAGCTTGATTCAAGTTAATTTCGGTAATCTTAAACATACAATAAACTCCACCAAGAGGAATAATTTCAATAGCTTTGATTTCAATCCATTATACCCCTAAGGCTAAATCATACAATCAAGATTAATAATTAGGCATGTGTTTCGAGTCAATCTATTGTTGAAAGAATCCTAATCGGGTAGTAGAATCTTCTTTCAATCTCATCAACTACCTAACAATATCAAATGGCTTAAAGTGAATAATTGTGACCTTTGTTAAAAGAACTAAACATGCCTTCTAATTCTTAGAGGACAATACCCCATGACACTAATCATCAAATTATAATAATTCTCATGATAATTCATATTCTAGAGCAAAATAGTGGGAGCAATTTCATGTAGCATGATCGACTAAAAAAAATCACTTGAAGATTCATATCCTAAATCGCATAGTTCGACAAGTAGACAAGACAAAGAATGTTAAATGCTTCATACTAACAAAACAAAACACAAAACACAAAACATGATCAAGACATAAATCAAAAGACAAGGACAAGAAACACAATGCAAAAATCCAAAACGTCACATAATTCATAAAAACAAAAGTGCACTCCCCACACTTAAACCATGCATTATCCTCAATGAACGAAAAAAAATGCGATAAAATAAAAGGGAGATGGAACATCACAGTTTTGATAGAATCGGCAACAAGCGCGAGTTCTTACAACATAGAAAAACAACAAGAAATGGCAGAATGAACATAATAAAATGGAAACTAGAAAATATCCAACAACTTACACAAAACACAAAACACAAAAACATACAAAAACACATAAACAACTTCACTGATCCGGTGGCTGGTAAGGTGATGGAGGAAGAGATGGGTATGGATAGGACAACGTCCATGCATTCCAACTCATCTCAAGGTCAGACATCCGCTAATCCTTCTGGTCAAAGCGATGGTAGACCTCATGCCTGAAATCCCCGAACTTATGGCAGAATTCCACCAACTCCTGGCGGAACTCGCCTATCGTCATGCCATAATACTGACGGAACTGACCCAAAGACGTGTCATAGTGGTCCCTGAAGGACTACAAATCATCGCGCAATATCTGATACCCATCAGTAGGCATCATAGTTAGGTAAGACGGGGGCTGGTAGTCATCGAAAAATTGTCGCTCTTATTGTTTCTCCTCGGGGGCTGAGGACGGGTCGGCTTCTTCATCACGATGAAGTGCTACAAGTTGGGCATTCATATACTCCTTAACACAATAGCGCTCGGTATGAGGCACAAATTACCTCTCGTCGTACAAAAATGGAGCTCCTCTGAACTCACCGAGGTTAATGAAATACTCCCGTACCTTTATCTGTCCTGGCGGGAGAGGGCCTCGCACATGTAGCATACCCAAAAGGAAGGCCAGTGTTGTGATGATTGAGCAAAAAAAAGTGTGATGTGTGGTGCATCACTGCATCTGCTGCATTGCCGTCCATATGAAATTAGCTGGGAATATTTTCATTCTCGTCTTTGCACACCACAACAAATAGACCTTAGTGTTGTTGACTTTGTTGGTCTGCTCTTTCTTAACAACCGAGTAAGAAAGGAACTTGTGCACCAAGGCTAATGCCAGGTCTTTGATGAACCCTCTTGACATCCCTGTAAAGCTCCAATTACTGAATCCAGTGAGCTCCAACCATGCAGCGTCGGTATCAAATTTCTTAGGCCTAGCCCTCACTCCAGAAGTCAGAAAACCAAAGAATTTTTTCATTATAGTCAACGTAACAACAAATTCTTGCCCCATCATATGAAATGTAATTTTCGTTCATTCTTTATTCAACTTGAAAGTGACCAAAAAATCATAACACAAAGGGTCGAATCCAATAAATTGCATTCTAGAAAATTTTTCCAAACCCAAAGCTTTCAAATATTTGGCCACTTTATCATCAATTTTCAAGCTCTTCAACAAATCCCAATCAAAGAATCGAGGACTAGTAATTTCAAACCTTAAAAAATTATGGTAATAGGTACCTTCTTCATCTGTAAAGATTGGTAATGGGCAATTATAGAGAGGTGTCGGGTCTTCTTGTTCCTCGCCATTGTTGTTGGCTTCTTCATGGTCTTAAGGAGAGATATTCTTCATCCTCACCATTGTTGACTGGGGAAACTTGGTGAAGTATGAGACTTGGGCAGGAGATTGTGTTCGACATGCAGTTGTGAATGCAATGAGTGGAGGTGGTGAGCTCAGCTGGACCGAACCTTCTGCAGCGATTGATGAATGAACATCGACTGAGCAACGAATATAACGGCGGATGCGTCCTTCAATGGCAGCAGAGAGAAAATGGCAGTGGTGGCTGGTGGTTGAGCGGCAACTAGAGCGGGGTTGTCAGTGGTTACAAGGTAAGCGTCGGCTGGTGTGAGTGAATGTGTAGCTTTCAGCAATATTTGAGAGAGAAATTAGGAGCAGCGGTGGAAATGAGGTGTGAAAATAGGGCTCCAAGGATGGGTCTCTATTTATAAGGACACGGGCCAACACCCGCTGCAAGGCTAGCGCCCACTGGACGAGGGATCCAGCGCACGTTGTGTGCCCATCGCCCGCTGGATTGTAAAATTTTTAAGGGGGCCAACGCCCACTGGGGCTTGTCCACCGAGAACATGGGCGAGCAGTCGCTACGCTCCTATTGCTCGCTGAGTTATGTGCTCGTCAGCGCCCGTTAGCACTCCAACACTCGCTGGAGTGTGAATTGCAATTTTCTTTCCAACGCTCGTGGGATTCTAGCGTTGGCTGGTTTGGGATGCCGAGAAACATGTTGAGCATAGCTGGGTCGGGCTAGCGGCGGTTGGAATCTTCAAAATTCAGCATTCTCCTACACAAGTTTATTTGAGCAGAACCAAAAGAACCACAATACTTCTCCTGCGAGATAAAAACATCAAAATACAAAAACCCAAAGGTAAAAATTGTCCAAAATACACAAATAACAAAATCATGGGTTGCCTCCCATGCAGCGCTAATTTTAAAGTCCCGAGCTAGAAAGAGTCTCAGTGGCAGTCAGGTAGAGTTATCAAGCATGATTGACTCGACTCCATGCTCTCGGGGTTATTCTTCAAAATATGGCTTGACACTGTGCCCATTGACTTGGAATGAATTCTTCATCCATGGGTTGAACAACTCGATTTCTCTATATGGGAACACTTCTTCAACTTTCAATAACCCACTATTCTTGAATCTTGGTTCGCCAGGGAACCACCTCCGGTGGGTGTTAGACATAAACCTTTTTATCCCTTAAGTAACCTTCTTCCTTGAGTTGCGTTTGTCAGGAAACTTTTTCACCTTATCTTTCTCAATATCCTTGCACTCACTCCCGAGTCTATCTTTTTACATAAAAATTTCTCGAGCAAGGCATCAATAGCATCAATGGGAGAACAATCTTTAATTAAGGAATTAACAGGCATATGATCATCATACACAGAGAAAGATACATTTCCCCCAAAACAGACATTTTCAATGTACCATGCTTGACATCTATGAGGGTATTTGTAGTAGCCATGAAAGGTCTATCCAATAGCAGTGTATGTTCCTTTCCCGTCTCCTGAACGTCCCCAACATCTAAAACCACAAAATCAATAGAGAAGAGTTTTACAAACTCTTCTCAAAAGTGAATGTTAATCTCCCTCTCATGAGCATCATCCAAAATGTGCCAGCCTACGTGAAATTTTTCAAAGAGCTAGTGTCAAAGAAGAGAAGGTTCATCGAAGATGTAAAAATCATGATATCCGAAGTTGCAAGTGCAATCCTACAATATCAATTACCTCCCAAGCTCAGTGACCCAGGTAGTTTTTCTCTTAAAGGTAAGGAAGCATGTGGAATGCTAGACTTAGGGGCTGGGGTAAATTTAATGCCTTACTCTATATTTCAGCAATTAGAGTTAGGGAACTTCAAGCCTACTACAATAAGTCTGCAACTTGCCAATAGATCTATTAGATATCCTAAGAGAATTGTTGAGAATATCCTTGTGAAAGTGGGTAGGGAACTATTGATCCTGTTTTTCATCCCTCAATCGGCCCGAGTAAGGAATATGAGGTTTATAGGAGTTCTTGGCTCTGTGGAGAGCAAGTTTCTTCCCTTGAGCTTCCGTTCGCTTATCATTCCTCTCCTTGTGCTGAAGGTTTCTTTCATTCCCAAAGGCAGCTTCATTCAAGTTAGATTCTCTAACCTTGTGGTCAATTTGGTTGCCACTTTTGAGCACAGTTATGGCATGCACTTGCTCGGGCTAACTTGGCAATTTTCCGATCTTGATTTGCTTGGACAAGTCACTCACAGTATCCATAATTTGGCCCACTAGAGTCTCAATCCACTTAACCGAAGCTTTCATGGACTCGAATCTTTGTTGGGTAACCTACATAAAGGCTTGTAGTATATCTTCAAATGATGGCCTTGTGGGCTGGTTTGGTCGAGCCAGATATTGTGGAGGCCTAGGATAATGTGGAGCTTGGCCACCTCCAGCTTGTTGAGGTGGAGATGGTTATTGAAGTGGCTGAGGTTGCTAAGGTTGCTCCTAAGAGAATATGGATGATTTTTCCAACCCGGATTATAAGTTTGGGAGTAAGAATTGTATTGTTGTCGATGTTGGAACCCTTGTAAAGCATGCACTTGCTCTTGAAAAGAGAGAAATTATCCTTCCTTACTAAAATTCGGTTCAGATTGCTTTTGACACAAATTAGCCCCATGGTCGTACTCTCCACATATTCCATATGTCTCAACAGTCATGGCTTGTTGAGGTGGTCTCTTGGATGTTCTCATCATCTCCACTTATCTAGTTAGCTCGGCTAACTGTCTCGTCACATCATAGCTAGGGTTAGCTTCATTCACGGAAGCTCGTTTTTCCCTAGCACTCTTTTGTTGAGATGTGGTAGCCATGGTCTCAAAGATGTTAGAGACCTCCTTTGTAGTATGACCACCAATATCTCCTCCCGCTACATTGTCCACCATGTATTGGAAATTCTGTGAAAGCCCATCATATAAAAACTGATTTAGTAACTCAGGTTGCTAGATGATGGTGCAGGCACTGTTGTTGAAGACTCCTGAAGTGATCTCACACTTTATGAAATGCTTCACCAGGAGATTGGGTGAAGGTGACAATCAGAGCTCTCAAATCTTGAGTCTTCTAATTTGAGTAATACTTTGCCATGAACTTCTTATACATGGCGTTCCAATTTGCTAATGAATTCAATAAGAGAGACATGAACCATATCTTAGCACGTTCCTTCAAGGTGTAAGGAAAGCACCTCATCTTCAATTGATCCTCGTTCAGACCTTGCAAAGGAAAAGTCTGAACCACAACATAAAACTCCCGGATGAAGTTCATGGCATCTTCAGCAGACATCATGTAGAAGGATGGTAATTGATTGAAGTGGATGTTCTTCAATTCATAGTTTCTTGCGGCTTCTCCTAGAACAATGCAAGACGTCGACGTCCCTATCACAGAGCGAGCAAAATCTCTCATGTTCCTTGCCACATTGGCATTGTTGACATTATTGGCGTGATTGGCATCTATCTTTAGAGGTTGAGATTCGTCACTTGAAGAGTAAGATTCACTCGAACCTTCTTCTTTTCAATTACGCACTTCTATCCTCCTTGGTCTGTGAATGTTATTGAACACGGAGGCTAATTTCCTATTGAAACTTCGTCGACCTAGCATACATAGACACAAACACAAAGAGAAGATCATACACAACTGTGGAAGAAGTTATAAAAAACGTAAGCAAAAATATCAAAAATAAACACAGAAAAATATAACACCAAAGAAAACACGCCTAAAGCTTTCCCCGTCAATGGTGCCAGAAATTTGTTCGGTCGAAATACACGCGTCGAATCGACCCTCAAGAGAACGGGGTTGATTGTTAGGGGTGAGTTAACCTAAGTTGTACTCTCAATGAAAGCTTAACAAGGTGAATGTCCCTCTCATGTCATACACATGGAATTTAAATATGATCCTAGACATTCTAAACCAATAACTTGAAGATTTGAACTAGAATCCACTTAATCAAAATAAGGCAATGACAAGAGAATAATAAGCAAACAACGAAGATGAATTAAATGATGATAAACGGACATTAGGGCATAGATTCTCTCATCGGTTTCTCTCCAAACTTGATTCAAGTTAATTTCCTTAATCTTAAACTTACAATAAGATCCACCAAAAGGAAGAATTTCAATAGCTTTTGTTTCAATCCATTAAACCCCTAAGGCTAAATCATACAATCAAGATTAACATTTAGGCATGTGTTTCCAGTCAACCTAATGTTGAAAGTACCCTAATCGGGTAGTAGAATCTTCTATCAATCTGATCTACTACCTAGTAATATTGAATATTGTCCAGATACTCAATATAAACAAGCTCAATTCAATCAACGGAAAATCAACCATCACAAAGAATGATCGAAACCAAATCAATTATCTACCCCTAATGTATGGAATTAGCCAATCATCATGGCAGACAACTAACAAGAATCACACAAGTTCTTCATCTCAAATACCAAAAGATAAATAGAATACAAACTTACACAAATCTTGTTTATCTCAACAATGTCTTGGGACAAATTTCTCAAATGAAACTGAAACTGAAACTGAAAGGGAAACTAAAGAGAGAAGTTGTGCTCTTCTTACAAGCCTAGATGATTAAGCCCTGGCTTGAGCTGCTGATTCCTTCTTTTGCTCTTGAACTGATGGTTCCAAAAACTCTCCAAAAATGACTGTTACTCCTCTCAACTGGTTGGGGATATTCTCTCCACTCTCTCAGCGTGATGATGATTTTGATATCTAGTAGGCAATTGGCTCAAAATGAGCTTTTAAGAAGCCTGTCAATCAACAAAAAGTGATCATCAGAATGATTCCAAAATACCCTCAAGCGGGACAAGTACTTCACCCAGCGATCGTTGGATAGCAGCGCCGGCTGAGTGTGAGAACACACGGCCATGGCCAGTTGAGCACCCAACGCCAGCTGGGTGCCTAGCGCCCATTGGGCCCTCTTTGCCGTGAGGTGTGCCCAGCAGCGACTGGCCTCAGTCCGTGCTTTCTCCGGTTTGATGATTCAGTTCGTGCACAGTGCGGGCTCAGTTCAACTTGTGATCAGTTCAACTGGTGCTCAGTTCGACTGGTACTTAGTTCGAGGCTCCAGCTGGATAGTTCAGTTTGAGCCTTCAATTTTTGGGTCTTCAGCTGGAAGCTTCCGGTTCGGCTTCAATTGGGCTTCCGGTTTTTCCACCTTTTATGCCATAAAATCACTGCTTTTGGAGCAAAAGTTCAAAGTTTACACAAATTTGGCATAACACACCGAGAGATCAAATGTGAAACTAAAATTACCAAAATAACATAAAAATAACGGAAACACACACACTAAAGACATAAAATTCCTATAAGAAAACATCACAAATTCCTATAAGAGAGTTTAAAATATGATTATTGCAACAAAAATAATATCGATTTTATATATTGTTTGATAAAAACTTGATTATGATTGTTATATTAAAAAATAAAGCCTATAATAACAAAATTATATCGAGCCTAATTATTTTTTACAATTCAAATTATGTTTTTTGTTCAATTAATAACATATTTTTTTTAACTTTGAAAAATTAATAAAATAGTACCAATATTATGGTTATAATTTTTTTATTTTTTAGTTTTAACTGATGCTGTGATATTCAGTAATGTCACATATATATTTATATGACATATTAAATGTAATTATTAGGGTATGTGAGGAAAGTGTCTAACAAACCATAAATATTTTGAGTACATTTGAGATCTATGATATTTTCCCATTCATTTATAATGTGGCCACGTTCAAAATTTAAAATATTAATGTTAAATTAATCCGTACAATGTACGGGAGATATACTAGTTATTATTAATCCAAAATCTTGCTTACTTAGAATTACAAAATATGCAATTTTAATCACGAAGACACGATGCTCGCTTTATTCAAAATCTCAAATTTTCTTTTTTATATTGAACATTAATTTTTACTAGGGGCGCAATGTCAAACTTTTTCAAGTCCGTCTAATTCTATCGAACATTAACAAATAAATTAAAATTTTAATTCCAAACTATTAAACAAATAAAATAATTTAAATAACGTGGAAGTGGAAGTGGGTTATTACAATTTTATACATTTCACCTCGTTCATATAATAATTAGGTTGTAGATAAAAATAACTGTAAATGGGCTCAAAAGCCCAATACTTGTTTCTTTTAAAATAGAAAAAAAATTGAGCCTTAAAAATAAAGGATTGGACTCGTATTTGGCTTATGGGCATTTCATTACATATAACCCAAATTAATCTGTACTAGTTAATTACGGACTTAGAGACACCTTAGGACCAAGAAAAATCTCGATCTTAGTTGAGTTTCGTAACATAGTTCATATAGTAAAAGTCCATGCTAATGGGATCATTTTGACATCAAAATTATTCAAATTAGATTTTATTTGATCTTCCAAGGAAATTATTTTATTTGACAATTTGAACTAAATTTTTTTATTCAAGCCCAATTAATCTATTTATTTTTTGGCCCAATTGAAACCTATCTCTAACCATTTAATTGAATTGTACATATCTTTTTTTTGGATGTCGAGGGTAACCCGCAGCCGCTACTGTGTTGCGCACTGGATAAATCCCGTCCGTGTGTAATAACCTGCAAACCTATACAGGGGAGGTAAACCACACTTGGCAAGCCAGGTGTGACATGTTCACACTTAGTGGTATTGGTGGTGGGTCAAACTTAAGACCTTTGACCTCAAGAAATACCACTCCACCGCTAGAGCATCCCCTCTCCCCGAGGGGAGGAAATGTACATATAACATATCTTGTAAATACATGTAGGTGTGTGAGCCATTTAATTGGATTATATCAAAGGCACATATCTAGCTTAAACCTATTATGTAAGAAAAAGATTAGTCCTGGCCTTTACATTTGGAATCTTTTTGATAATGCAAGTGTACATATGTGTGTACACGTGTGTAGTTGTAGCTAAATCTATATATATTTGCTGGTTTGCTTGAGAAAGAAGAGAACGAAAAAAAGAAGAAGAAAAATCGAAAGAGAAAGGAAAGGAGGAGCAGAAGCAAAAAAAGGGGAAAAAAAGAAGGAAAGAACAAAAACGAAAGAGAGAAGGAGAAGGTGAGTTCTTAGCGCCGATGTCTTCTTTCGATCAAAGTTTTGTTCAATTCAACAGTTCAAATTCTACAATGTTTATATCGTAGTAAAACTCTCGTTGCAAGCTATCTATTTGTCGTTTCAGATTTTTAATCCATCCAGTTTTAGCCTATTGATTCTACTACACCTTAAAACTCTCTAGAAATCATATTGTGGTATTATCGTCTATCATCTTTCAACATCATTTCTATGCATCAAATGATGTCCTAAATTCCAAAAATTTTAACCAAATGTTAGCCATGAGGTCTGGAACACAGCCATGTAGAGATATCCTCAAATTATAGAACTGGTAATTGGGAATAAAGCCATGAAAGGCTTCTGCCGCTGCTGTGCGCCGCAGTGCGACGCAGCACCTTGGCAAGGTTTTCCCGACGATCCAACCGTTGGTTTTTGGTGTATTTTACACCGTTTCGAACCTCTCTTATCAGCCTATCTATATATGGTTAGACACCATTTAACTCCTCGTTTTTATATCGAAAGTTCTTGTAAAATCTGTGAAAATCGTGATCAAAACTGGTTTGGCTTACTTGATTTCTTTTGGGTTTTTAGCTATTGTGTTTGCATGGAGCTGCTGTAAGCAGCAAGTTTATGTGTGAGGGTGAATTTTACCGGCAAAGGCTCGCCGGAAAGTGGACAGTAGGAGTGTCGGGAAAGGTGGTGGTGTAAGAGATGCGTATATAATATGCAATTGAAATGTTTAAATTGTTTTGGGGCTAATTTTTTTATTTACTAATTTTCAGATTTGGCCCATAAGCTTTCAAGTAAGCCCAACTCCCAAATTTATTTTTCCATAACATTAGTTCAGTTCCTCAGATCAAATTAAGATTTTTAAAATAATGCGATTAAGTCTTATTATTTACTAAAATTATGTTATGCCCTAAAATAAATTCTAGAAATTATAATTCACCCCTAAATTATAAATTCTAGAAATTATAAAGTATTCATGTAATCACACTGAGTCTCTCATCCAATGGAGTAAACTTTGTTATAAAGTATGTTCATGGTTGATTTCCATGATTTATAGTACAATACTTAAAAATAAGAAAGTATGATTTGGACGAACATTAATGTCCACTAAATGTTTTATGACACTCAACCCAGATATTTTCAAATATTTTACAGGTTCTGGAAGCCAAGCTAGCTGATGACGAGCTGTTGGGGAGTGGGTTTGATAGTTGATCCTTATGTGGTTCTTGCTCAAAGCCATCTTTAAACATAAGTTTGTATGTCAAATATTAAATGCTTCCGATGATACTTTGCTAAAATTTTAAGTTTTAAAGTTATTGACCTCCGTGGTCAATTTTTGGTTGTATATATAAATATTTGGTTTTGAATGTGTTACCTGATTGATTATATTTATAATAAACTTACGTGTGAGTCAATGCTTTTGAAAAACCTTGTTATATGTTAACTTTGAGTATGCTTGAGTGTGTGCTTTGAACGTTTTTAAGTTGATGTGTTGTCTTTTACAAATTATTTGTAAAGTTAATTTAATTTTATGAAAAATATTTATCACATAAGCATGTATGTATGTATTTTGGTGACATTTTAGTCCTATAAGAACTGTGGCGGCGTTACAATACACATACATATGTATATATATACATGTTATATTATAATATAACATATTTCAAATTACAAAAAATATTTATATATGTATATATATATAATATATTTCAAATAAATGCATAAATAATTAATAACTATATATTACAATCCAAATATTATATTATAAATTATTTAGCACTTGCTTGTGTACAACGTTTGTAATAGGATTTGTTTAATTTATAAATTAAATATTAATATTTGTTTGATTTAGTTATAGATTTAATTAGAATGTTAAATTATTAACAATCTCATATTCATTATAATTAAAAATATTATAAATATAATATCTATATATAAAATGTACAGAGCATACTACCGATTTTGATGTTTTATCAAACAATTTACTTGATTAGTTTATTTAATTATTTAATATATGTTGGTAATTATTTTACTTCATAAAATGCTATAGAATATAACATAAATAAATTTTATAATTAAAATATGTATTAAAAAATATGTGGAGAGAGAGAGAGAGTTCTTTATTTATAATAACTATTGATGATGTGATGTTTAATATTTTGGAGGGAACTCTTTTTTATTATATTAGATAAATTTGGTGGATTATAAATGTGGCATTGTGTTGTTTACGAGTATATATATAATAATTAGTAAATAAAATAGAATGTGAATTTTGAAAACCGCATGCATACAATTTTTTCAATTTTGGACAAATTTAAGATCGAGTTCCCGAATAATATGAACATGAGAAGCCAATTATTAATCGAGAAATTTTGATTTTCACACAGCTATCTAATACTAACCAATGCAGTTGTGATCATTTGTTTCTTATATAAGAAAGTAAAATAAAATTGTGGAAGGAGTTAACAATGAGAGTTTGTTTGGTTTTTGAAATCTTGATTGTGTTGTTTAGTCCGCCCAGCAACTATTCATTGTCTATGCTACATTCATTGCATATGCATCCTTTTCATGCTAATTACTACTAAATTCTCTTTCTTCCATCTTTTTTTTTTAGCTGTAAGGCTTTTTAATTTGTCTGGGCTATGTATAACCAAACCCTATTTATATCCTCATAAATAAAGGAATATGAATTTGTACCACCACCAGATTTTTACAACTCATAGCTTGTGCTTAAATACCAAAAATTCAAGAGCAACAACGAAAAAGAATAGGGTTGAACTTTCTATAATTTGCAGCTTCTTCCGGTGTACTCAGCTCGCCATTTTATTGAGCCAAATATCACTGAGTTCAAGCTCGGCTCGTTTAGATATTCGTGGGCTCGAGCTTGAGGTTGACTTGAGCTCAAGCTCGTCTCGACATGAAAAAATCGAGCTCGAGCTCAGCTCAATTATTTACAATTCCAGCCCGACCTCTGCTCGAGCTAGATCGATTATGTGAAATTCGAGCCCAAATTTGAGCTCGGCTCGTTTAAGAGACTATATTAATTCTTAAATAGTCTGATGAGTCATTTGTATTTGAATATTATTTGAATTATTACATTTTATTTGTGAATTTTTGATTGAATACTATGTATTTTTATTATTAATATTTGATTTATAATATTATATTTTCATTTATTTATAATATATAAATTTGAATTTAAAAAAAAACCAAGCTAGCAACGGAAATAGATTCCGTGAGTTAAAGATGGACTGCAGTCAGTCGTTAATAGAATCCGTGTATTAACGACGGACTGAGGTCCTTCATTAATAGCGATGGAACGGTCCATCGCTAATCTGTCGTTACACCATCGCTAGTCGGCCGACCAATCGAGCCAGCGATGACATGGTTGGCGACGGAATAATCCGTCGTTATGTTAATGACGGATCGAAATCTATCGTTAGACAACTATAATGATGAGAGATTTAGCGACAGATCAAGTCCGTCATTAATCCGTTGCTAAGCCCTACTAGCAATGAAAATTCACTATTTAGCGACGAAATATTATGTTGCCAAAACCCGCGTTTTTGTAGTGATAATTAAGAATTTAATATTAACTATATAACATTGGTGCTAAGAATATTATTACTCTTAAACATTGATTTCTTGATTTTGATAAGAAATTTTTGAGAAATCGTTATTTTTTCAATATCATTGATTTAATCTCATATTTCTTATTTAATGAATTGAGAATGATTATTTTGTCAATATTATTCTTTTTTTTTTATTTTTTTCCTTTTATTGTTATGTACATTTTAACTAATATAGACTATATACTATAATACTAATAGTATATATATAACTAAGATTTTAAGATTAACTATATAACATTGGTGCTAAGAATATTGTTACTCTTGAACATTTGATTATTCTTATTTTTTGTTGATTTTCTTTCCATTACTACTTTGCTACTTTTGATAATATTAGTTTAATATCATTGATTTTATTTCATGTGTTAATATTTAATGATGAGTATTATTTTGTCAACTTGTCAATATTAATCTTAATTTTCTTTTAATTTACTTTTTTCCTTTATTACTTTACAAGTATTATAAAATTATAATTTATAAGTTATAACTTATATTCTTATAAATTATAACAACAAATACTCTAAGATGAAGTATATGCTATATAATATATAATGTTAATTTTCTTTTTTTTCTTTAATTTATTTTTCTACTCATCTACTCTTTCATTAAGCATTCGATTTTTTTAATTTTGATGATATTAGATTAATATTAATATATTATTTTTTTGTTTGGTATTTTACTTATCCTAAATATAAGTGTACAATGAGGTTTATAGTATAGCAATGTAAGGCGTATCCTCAGAGACTTAATGATTAAATTACTAATTATCTAAATAAAATCCCCTACCATTATCTAGAATACCAAAAAATGATTAAGTTACTTATTATTAAACTAAAAATAATTACCAAACACAACTAAATATTACCACAAAATCAAACACAATTTAAACATTGAAGTGAAAACATATTTTAGGATTGACTAATGATCAACTAATTCATTCCTTTTTATCATTTCATTCATATACCTTTGGGACTTAAATTATGCTAGAGCAACCATTTAGATATCTTAAACCTTCTCTCAAAGTGTCTAGGCTGTAGATTACATACTAAATACCAATGTGTCCATTAAATATCTAAAATGCAACTCTTAAATGCTCATCGTGTTTATTACTTTCTCAAATAAACACAACTCTCCCGAGTGGTATTGACTACTAAGTTAACTATTCTCAATCTTTTGTTAAGACTCTTCTTTTGATTTATGAAACATATTAAATTGTACTATTTAACGGTCAATCAAACAATGCACATAATCCAACATGAGAACAATTAAAGCATAATTAAGTCATAGGCATTCAAATGAAATAAATTAAATGAACTTCATAGTTGTATCATATACAACCCTAGTGTACTAAGTTTTAGTTGTTCATAACAAAATAAATGACTAAAATAATCCTACAAGAATTCATCATTCTACTGGAATAAAAATAGATAAAATCGACCTGGAAGAAAAAATTTGTCTATAATCTTGTAAAACGTGTGAAATCTCGTTCTTGTTCTTTGCGTTGTGTTTTTCTTTGTTGTATTTCCTCTGCTGTCAACTTAATTTAGTGTCTGTAAAGTGTAGCCCAAATTCATCCACAATAACGTTTATATACTTAGATAGCAAAAGCTCAAAAATAGTTGAATCTCGGAGAAGCCGAGGTGCTTGGCGACTTCGCTCGCTATCACGTCACTCACCACTTAGGTCGTTAGTTTATGTGGCATCCATCATTCACGACCAGCTCTCATTCGCAAATCTCCTGAAGGGAAACCCCGCCTCAGTAGCGGGTTGCTAGAGATTCGGCCCTTCAGTGACTCGCGAGTGGATATTCACGGTCGGCATTAATTAGCGAGCGCGAGTTTCCAACTTTGTCGTTTTCGCCCGTTTATCGACTGGAATTCTTCATCGTGTAACTTCAGGGCCTCATCAACTATCCTTTGACCAAAAACACAACATAATTTGGGACTAATCCTAAAAAATTCAATTAAAACAACAAACTCCAAGAACGGGTAAAATCTGAATAAACGGAGATAGAAACACAAGTAAATCCTATAAAATACACAACTAAATAGTACGAAAACTATTGTAAATCTCAGTTTATCAATTTCTTCATATTATTATTTATTATACTAATATACTATAAAATTTTAAATAAGATAAACTATATTATTTATATATATATAGTTCATTATTTTGCCTGTTTGTGTATATAATTTTTACTCTTCAAGCTTGATCATTTGATTATTTAACTTTAATGATATTAGTTTATTACTAGTAATTCCATGTTATTTTTAATGAAAAGTATTAATTTGACAAAAGTTACTATATAAAGAAATTATACAAAAATAGTATGTGTTTCAAGTTCTAAATCGAATAACTCGTGAGACAGTTCACGAGCATGACTCATTTAAGTACTCGCGAGCCCGACTCGTGTAATAACTCACGAGACAGTTCGTGAGATATCTCGTTAAAAAGCTCACAAGCATCAGAATGAATGAAATCATTTAATTTGAAAATCAAACTCTAGTTTGAATTAATTTGTAAAATTAATCTTGACAAATTGAATATCAAATTGTAAATATGTTGGATGTGGTGATATCTATACATATATCAAGGTAAAATCGTGTGATAGACAACGGTTCTGCTATAAACCGTTGTATATCACACAATTTAATAATGGGGGAGAACTTATTTTAGCCACTTAAACTTTAAAAAAACTTATTTTAGCCAGTAAGTTTTAAACATATTTTTCTTAGCCACTTTGGATAAAAATGCCCTTTTGTCCTATTTTCGAAATCAAAAATATATATACTAATATAATTTAATTTTGGAAAAGTAAAAATTTTCCAAAATCTGAAAATATTCCCTCCATTTCTTTCCCCAAAACAATTAATCGAAATTTTTTCCCTCTCTCAGCTACACACAGTCTTTCTCTCTCGCCCACGCATTGAAAAAGACAAGACGAAGACGATCAGACCTTTGAACGATTTTTTCTCCTCTCTCAGTCTCTTACTGACGCAGTCAAAGAGGCAAGAAGAAGACGAAGCTGAATTTCAAAGAGTGCAAAGTTTGTGAAATGTGAAATTTAATTTTTTGAGCTGCAATTTGAAAGGTATTTTTCACACCTCATTGACATTTTCGTACTAAATCCAAGACCTGAAAAAAAAAATTATTCTTAATTGCGCACCGGGTTCAACAACTGGTGCGCAGATGAGTGCGTACGATGACTGGCACTCTGGGACTGTTGCGCGATTCTTCAAGAGCGCTTGTTGTTACGCGCAATATGTCGCACACATAGTGGTCACTCTCTGGGTGTGCCCGCGTGCATCGGAGGGAGGTCGTGCGCACGAGACTTGCGCGCAATATGATATGTGCAGATACGCACACAACTATTACGTGCAGTTCTCTGTGTTCGGCAAAAGGTTATCGGCAAATATATGTGCAACATTGCCATTGCATCGGTTTGAATATAATGTGTATTGGCATCAAAATAAATTTTAAAAAACTAATTTATGCGTGGACTCTCACCTCTTCGATTCTTTAATTGACATCGGCAATCACACGCACGCATTGAAGGGAGGTCGTGCGCGCGGGACTGCACGCAATGTGATTCTCGCAGAGAGTTTGCGTGCACCATTCACGTGCACTCTTTCTATGTTCGGCCAACATTATCAGCATATGTGTGTAAACATCGCCATTGCTTCGGTTTGAATATAATGTGTTTCGGCATCAATATGAAACCATTTAAATTGTTAAACATACCTTAAAACAAAATTTTCAACTCTTGAATTGACATCGGCAATCATAGAGACCACATTTTTATGCCTTAAATTAATTGAGAAATATTTATATTTTTATTTGTTCTTGTGCAGATGAGCGACATAAACATTATTTCATATCATGGAGGGTTTTGGAGAGACAACACTTACATAAATGGGATTGAAGAATATGTATACATTCCATTGGGTACTATGATGTACTCTCACTTATTTAACGAAGCTGTTTGAATTGTCGGTGAAGATCTAAATCTGTATGAGTATGCTATTTCTACTAAGATCTAAATCTGTATGAGTATGCTATTTCTACTCTGATGTTATCTGTCGATGGTAAAATGATTCGATTTAGGATAAAAATGATACAGACTTGGATCATGCTAATAGTGTTCTTCCATTTTTGAGATTATACATTGAAACCTTTCATAAGGCAGCACCTACACAAGCTCAGCACCAATTTACTATTCCAGCCCATAATAGTTTTGTGGGTTTATTAAATTCTCAAAATATTTTCCCAAAAATATACGCACATAATTATCCATTTGATAGACGATCTGAAGTTGATATAGTTTACCGAGTTGAAAATTTAGGTAATTCTGATGATACTATTCTTGTTGAAGAGGATAATCTGACAGTTGATGATGATGATGATGTGAATGATGGGACGAGTGTCCGCAGCAACGATAACAATTTCAGCACTAAGGATCGTTGCAGAACGTATGATGAGGGGAATGATGAAACATATTTTGATGATGATGGGGAAGAGATACATGCTGATGATGAGGGTGATGAACTTGATGCTTGTTGTGGAATGTGTCGTACGTCCGCATCACCACGTGTTTCCAGATGTCAAATAGACGATGTGCAAGAAGATGATTTTGAAGTATCATGCGAACATGTGCGGCAATGGATCATTCTAGGGGAATTTTATCAAGTAGCGCTCCCTTTGAATGATTTGGGTATTGATTTGAGTGTTAATACTCGTGATTCTTTGTGTTTGGGCGCTACCTTTTCCAGTAAAGATTCAATGATCACTTCTTTGGGATTGTATCATCTTCTGAATCATGTGAAGTATAGGATCGAGCATTCCTCGAAGACTCGGTTTTCTGTTAATTATAAGCACAAAGAACGTTGTACATTCTCAATACGTGCTTCAGCTAAAGGTGAACAGTGGAGGGTTTTTCAATGGGACGCTCCTCATTCATGCCAAGAGGATTTCTACAATAATGGACAACGTACGATTGCATCCAAAATTATTGGAGCATACTTTGCTCTGGATTTAATGGATGAAGGTACAATCTTAAAACCGAAGGAAATGCTGATGAAATTGCAGAGAAAGTTCAGTGTTCGGATGGATTATGGTCGAGCTCTAGCAAGGAGAAATCATGCAATAAGAATGATATACGGCAATAGTGCTAAGTCTTTCCAGCTATTGTCCTTGAATCCATCTCGTGAAGTGGGGGTGGTCCTATCAAAATAATTTTGTAACTAAGACATTATTGTCATTTTGTCATTAAATTATACTAACTAAATATTTTTGTGTAATTTTGTAGATGTAGTATTCTTTTTTTTTTTTTTTTTGGGGGGGGGGGGGGTTCAAATTGCATTGCCCTAGACCATATATAGTTAGAAAATGAAACATTATATAAAATAGAAGACATTGTTTGAAATTTTTTTAAAAAAAAAAAAACGAAGTCAAATACGTACCCTCTTAGGATCAAATAAACATCTCAAATATTTTTAATTACAGAAATTAAATACCATTATCATTGAGAGTTGATGACATACATGTGATTTCCTCCTATTATCAGTACAAAATAGCAGTGTCAAATTTTCGTCTATTTATATAATTTCTTATGGCCAGATTCATATACGGAGGAGGAAGACATGTTCGTCTCTAGAAGATGCGGTTTTCAAACATTAGTCGAACATGATAATATGGTATAGGGCTCGGTCGTTTCAAGGCCCGAAGGGCGCAAAGACAACAACTGAATTATGACCTCCAAAGCCAAATGAGTTGGATATGGCTGCAATAGATCATATATAAGACGCTGCTTCATATGATATATTACATCTAAATTTAATTTAATCCAAAATAGTTGAAGAATTCATACCAACATTTACTTGATGCTGCTTCTTTACATTTGGCACAGTGTCGATAGTAACATTGGGCTCCAAGTCCTACACATAAATACATAATAAAGGTTAGAATTAGGACATGCATGATCATAATCTAACATAAGATTTTTAGATGCAGAAAAATAGTTATATATGTTCATTTACATATTGGTTGATTGTGGGATGTAACCAGCCAGTGTTGATTGCTTTAATTGTAGCTATGGCTTCCAATGCTCCGGCAGCTCCAAGCGCATGTCCGATCATCGACTGAACCAAACAACACGAAAACTAACTCGATCATGAAATCATCGAAGGTTAATTTGTGGATAAAACTAGGTTAAATGTATATATCATTTTTCCACCTTGGTGCCATTCATCTTTAATTCAGAGGTGTTCTTGAATACTTTTTTGATGGCATTGAACTCAGCCAGATCTCCAGCAGGGGTTGATGTTGCATGAGCATTCACATAGTTAACCTGCAAATTTAAATTTTCAAAATTCAAAATACAATCACCTCACATAAATAAAATGAAAATGAAAATGAATCAACCTCTTCAGAAGCCACTCCTGCATGTTCCAAGCTCTTGACTATGCAAGACGAAACACCAAGCCCGTCGGGGCGAGGATCTGTCATGTGATGAGCATCACAGGTAGCTGCACCCCCCAAAAATTCTGCATAAACCTTAGCCCCTCTTTTCATAGCATGCTCCAAGCTTTCCATGATCTGAAATCTCTCATTAGTCTTAAGTAGTGGGAATATTTCAAATTATTAGTAAAAAAGAAGTAATGAATGAATGAGCCACATGTACATACCAAAACACCAGCACCTTCACCAAGGACAAAGCCATCGCGGTTTCTGTCCCACGGCCTCGATGCCTTGTGTGGCTCGTCGTTTCTCTGAGACAAGGCTCTGCAGGCTATGAACCCTGCAACTCCAATTGGAGTGAGTACATCATCTGTTCCCCCGGCCACCATCACGTTTGCATCGCCTCGTCTGATGTGGTTTGCGGCAGCAATGAAGCAGTGATTGGAAGTAGCACAAGCTGCTGCAATGGAGTAATTAGGCCCCATGAAGCCGGTCTCTATAGCAAGTAATGCAGATCCCATGTTGGATATTACATAAGGAACGAAAAAAGGAGTGATCTTCTTATGCCCCTTTTCAACTAAGGCTTCCACTCCATTACTGAAACTCTTCACTCCTCCCATTCCTGATCCCACCAACACTCCCATTCTCGTCTTCTCCATCTGCGACACAAGATCAAAAATTGCATTACTTGTGTTCGATTTTTTCAGATATTCTAACTTAATTTACAGTCCAAATCTCACAGTATCAATGACTTGTTTTCCAAGGCCAGCATCATCAAGAGCCCTTTTCCCAGCAACCAAGCAGTATCTCCAGCAGTCATCAAGACGACGATCATTCTTCCCATCAATATATCCCTTGGAAGAGAAATCACGAATCTGCCCACCAAATCTAACAGAGTAGTGTGAAGCATCGAATCTGTCTATAGGAGTGATGCCACTCACTCCATCCAACAGTTTGTTGTAGTATGCATCGATGTCACTTCCAAAAACCGAAACAAGTCCCATTCCAGTTATCACAATCCTTTTCTTTGGATCTGTCTCTCTCTTTGGAGAAGCCATTGCATTGATCTTCCCACATCTTGCAGCTGAAAACAGATCATCACTCATCAACAATATATATGAAGTAAATAACAACATATACAATCAAGAAATGGAAGATTGTCAGAGAAGGCCTCGTGACAGCCTACTAATTTGGAGTTTGAAATCAACTGTGAAATGCAAAGATGATCAAATTCGTCTGCACCTGAAGTTGTAACAAACCCCTTAATGTCCAAGCTTGATGAGCCGATCTGCGTGGTCTTAACTGATTTGAGACCATTATATTGAAACAACGAAGCCGGGCTTTTTCTTGATTGTTTCCGCCTGTTGAAGGTGAGAGTAGTAGAAGAAGAAGTGCAAACAATGCTCGACATTTTTCCACCCAAATATGAACACAGGCAGCTAAAAGAAATATTAATGGTGTAAAATCAAAATGTGGAGTGTGGAGAGAGTTAACATAGATAGTTTGTTCGGTATTTTCATCTTTATTGTGTTAGGGTGGTCCAAGCAGACCTGCTATTTGTAACAAATATTCATTGCATTGCAACTAGCCAACTCCATTGTCTCAGTTTTCAAGTTAGTTAATAATCATGCTATATGGGAGGAATAGTGGAAAATTATTATATACAGGTACGGGTAGGGTAAATTAAGGAAGGGGACTCTCATGTGAGACTGTCTAAAGTATACTTATCTTAAACGCATCATATTTGACCCAACTAGAAAGGTGGTGCCCCTTTCTTTTTCTTTTATTTTTTATTTTTCTCTTTAGTTTTTTCCAATTTTTAATTTCTTATTTTTTTTCATTTTTTTAACAAATGTTTATTTATTTTTTCAATTAATTTAAATTTTTTATCCAATGTCTCGCGCAGTGTACTTGTCCGACGTTTTATGTTGTGCACTCGACTAATTAACGTTAACACGTGAACTCGTACATTATGCTCAAGACAAAATTAAAGTTTAAAAAAAATGGAAACAGAAAAAACAAATTAAATAAATGATTGGGTTGCCCACTCCACAAGGCCTAACTACCAGATTTGTCCAATAAAGGAAATGAAGAAAGGGAATAGCACGATAGATCAGTAACTATCGCATAGTTGTTCAGGCACATGATCTGAAGCTCACGCCCCTAGGTCTAAGAACATGATTGGGTGAGTTTAAATTTTATTTGATCCGTCTAAATAGATTCATTTGACAGTCTCATATAAATTTTTGTCATAGTAACTAACCACCCTTTATATGTTACTAAACTCTATTCAAAATTTTATACCACTCGTTTTAGATGTGTGATTTTCTTGACTTCCATCCAATTTTCTTGTTCTTCGATGATATGGCAAAGTGTTACTACACAAAACACTACAAGAAAAATGCGCTTTAATAAGGAATTTAGTGACAAATTATATTACGACGCTAAAATATCGATAACTTAATGACGAATTAAGATTGAAATGTTTAACGATGGATTAACGGTATATTTTTCTGTCTCTAACTTAGCGACGGAAAAATCCATCGTTACATATCTTATTTCAATTTTTTAATTAAATATTTTTATGTTAATGACAGGATAACGACAGATTTTTCCGTCAATAAAATCTGTCATTAAATATTTTTTTTATATTTTTTTTTATTTTAGCGCCGGATTATTTACGAAAAAATTCGTATCTAAAATTAATTGTGATTATTTTTTAGATTTTTTATTTTCCAATTACTAGTTAATTACAAATTTGAAATTGATATTTTTTTTAAATTTTTGTTAGGATTTGTTTTAGTTTTTAAACTTTTTAATATTTTTTATTTTTTTAAATACTAATTAATTACAAATATGAATATTAACATAAATATATATTGGCCCATTTGGTTCAGTTGAATGGGATAAAATTATACATTTCTGGGAAATTCAAGGGTTCGAATCTCGCGACCAATAACCAACGTGACGGGGGCCACGCATATTATTATTATTATTATTATTATTATTATTATTATTATTATTATTATTATTATTATTATTATTATCAGACGATTGAATTTGGCGATAATTTAGCGACGAAGTAATTCTATCATTAAAATAATTAACGACGAGATTTGTAACGACGGATTCGATTTGTCGCTAAAATGATTTAACGATGAATTTTTACCATTTATTCTGTCGCTAAATGCAATTTTTTTTGTAGTGAAAATACAATAACATGGAACATTTACGTACGTGAAAAGATTAAAACCCCTTGTGTTTTGTGAACTGAATCCAAAAATTAAATTAGATAAAACTTGCACCAACAATAAAAACTAAAATAAAAATACTAAAATAGATTTGTTCCTAAAAAAATCAAATCTATTTGTTTCAATAATTATTGTGAAATGTTGAATTTAATTTTAAATTGATAGATATCCATTAAATGAAACTGCATATATTATTATATGTTAGCAATCACAAAATAATTTATATCTATATTATATATAACCAGTAAGATAATTTTTGCAAATAGAAATAATAATTTTCTCGCCTAAATCAATTTTCTAATAATAGTAATATAATTATTCATGAAAATAATTGTGCAATAAGTATTCAAAAATATGAAATTAATTAATTGTATTACACAAATAATAGGATATATATTCTCTTTCTATGAATACATACAAAGATTGATTATATGGCTACAAATCATAAAGGTCCTTTTATTCCATTTTACGTAAATTTATTTTATTCCTTTAAATATGTGCAACTTTAATGTAATCACTCATTTAATGGAATCTAATTTTACTCCTACAAATGCGGTTGTAACAATATTTTGTATTTGTTCATTAAATTAAGTAATTAATTACTGCATTGTATTATCGTAAATTGCCTCAAGTATATTAAAATTATTTGAAAAATAGTATATAGTGTATATATATATATATATTACATATGATCAATATATTAATGTAACACCCCGTATTTTTGAATTTCAGATAAAGAAGTTTTATAATTGTATTAGAAGACTAAAGAATCATTTTGGAGCTAAATAAAGTAAAATCGATGTAAGACGCAACTCTAGGTGTCGTTTTCATGAAAATGCGATCAAATAAAATTCGGGTTATGGTCAATATTGGACTCCGTTGAAAGGGGTCCACCCGAGGAATCCGCCGGTACTCTCGGAATTTTAATCCGAGGTGAATCGAGTTCCCGGCGGTTAAAAAGGTAAAAAGTAAAAAGGATGAATAGTGATTTTTGACTCATTTTTAATTTCGATCTTTTTCGAAATTTTGATCATTATCCCGAGAAATTGTTCGGCAAAGTTCCTCAAAAGGAAACGAGCCAACGAATCCGCTGGTGTTCCCGGATTTTTAATCTGAGGTCAAACGAGCAAACGGTAGTGTCCGGAGCGTCGTGAATAGTGATTTCCAGATGGCCGGAAAAAGGAATCTTTCTTCGTTCGTGTATCGAACGACCATATCGGCCGACCGTTTTTGGTCGACTTGATAGGAAATAAATCAAGGAATCTCCCGGTGTCCTTACTTTTTGTGTACGAGGTCAAATGAACTTTCCTTGCAATAAAGCAACTTATGAATAGTGTTTTTGAAAAAGTAATCGTGTTCAAACTAACTTTATCAGTATTTTATATCCGAAAAAGCAATACCCGACCCCCCAAGCTTTGCCTATAAAAGGGGCATCCCCCTTTCATTATTTTACATCCCAAAACGAGCTAACAACTCTAATTAGAAAGTGAGTCGAGCGTTCTTCGAGTTCTTCGTGTTCTTCGAGTGTTCTTGAGCTGAGTCGAGGTTCGAGTGGAGTTTTGAGGTACGAATCGAGTCGGGAAGGAGCTGGGGAGGAGGGACTGCCGGCAGGGGGCAGCCACCAGCCACTCGTGCCCATGCTACAAGGATGGAGGCCAAGGCGTAGCTGAGCTAGAAGCATGCTACCGCCTCATAGAGAATCTGCCAGAGGAATGGGAACCTCTCGCCAGGAGGATCCTGCCTGATACGATCCTACGCGACCCTTTGACCTTTGTCGAGACCGGAAGCTTATCCATGTTCACAGCTGCACTTCTCTCACACTGGATTGATCGCAAGGGATTCATGCCGCCCTTGGCCAACCAAATAGCTGCTGCCCGTGCTGAGCATACCTTTGTGGTAGAGGTTGAGATGGCGGGATCCACGTCTGCACGCCCCCCACCGCCCCGTGTTCATGTTCCAGGAGACCAGGGGGCCGGACCCTCCAACGCCCGTATAGTGGACCTGACCGAGTCCTTGTACTCCAACCACCCGGGATCTCCGGTGTACACCCCTACTGCTTTTGCACTACCTGACCCAGGACCATGCCTATATCGCACCAGCTTGGATAGCAGTCTTCTGAGGATGCTCGAGGTCCCAAATCTCGATGATCTTGAGGAACATGACCCGAACATTGGGTGGCGCCGTCCGGAGTAGTCGTCTAATGATCTAGCGGTACAGGTCAATAATGTCAGATGTTAGGACATATTGACTAATGTATGTACATTTGATGTATTCCAGTACAGTATAAACACTCTAGATCAGTGATGGCATTTTTCAATTGGCCATCCTGACTAACTATTTTGGGAAACTATTCATTAAGTTCCCAAATCGGATGTATAAGTTGCAACCATATTTGATGTCTAATATTATCAAGTCCTCCAAGGTGGGGCAATTTTCCCTTATTCGGATATAAGCTCTTTCACAACTCTTTATTAATTCCTATCTCAAAACCCGAATTTCATTCCAAAATTTTGAGAACCACAATAGGCTTCTCTCATAAATAAGTAAGCTTGTCACTTCATTTGAATTACTTCAAACTCAAATTTTCCTATAAAAAAATGACTTTGAGGATAGTAAATAAATTAATTCCTTACTTACCTGAAGAGAATGCTTGAAAGACCTCACTTAGAGGCACTTATCTTCTTCAAATAAATGCAACATTGATTGTTAAAGCTGGAATATAAAGACTTATAAAGAAACTTGATGTTTTACAGTATGCCTCCGAGAAGAGCTCAGGCTGTAAATGAGGAACAACAAGGTGAAGCTGCACCTGCTCCTGTCCTTCGAGCAGAAAGCATGTTTCTAAAGCACAATCCTCCATCCTTTAATGGATTAGGCGATCCGATGGACGTAGAAAAATGGGTTCGTTCGCTTGAACGAATCTTCGATTTCATAGCTTGTGAGGATAAGGAAAAGCTCAGTTGTGCTTTGTTCATGTTGATTAAAGATGCCGACTACTGGTGGGAGTCGGTAAGGCGAACTATCTCTCCAGAGCAATGGGAGGACTATGGATGGGAAGACTTCAAGTATGATTTGTATCAAAAGTACATCCCAGAATGCTACAGAGAAGAGAAAGAGATGGAATTCTGGAACCTTAGGCAAGGGAAGAAAACTGTGACTGAATATGACAGGGAATTCAATCAACTGTCAAGGCATGCTCCACATCTGGTGGACACTGACCGAAAGAAAGCCCATAAGTTCAGAAAGGGGCTAAGGTCTGACATAGAAGTGGCCCTTGCAGGCCAGGAAGAAATGACGTATGCTCGAACCTTGGGACGAGCAATGAATATTGAGGCTATTCTTCCGAGGGAAAGGATTCAACCCTCATTGACTGCTGCAGACCCTAAAGGAAAAAGAAAATGGAATGAAGGAGGTCGACGCGATGATAAGGGGAAAAGGCCTCAATGGCAAGGAGGTGCTCCTTCAGTTCCCCAGAGTCGTCCTAATCAACCCCTCGGAATAAAGCTTTGCCCTAAGTGCAACAGATGGCACTTTGGAGCCTGTCGAGTTGGAGGAACAGGCTGTTACAGTTGTGGAGAGGAGGGGCACTTTGCTAGGGACTGCCCGAGATGGACAGGAGGGAGACCGCAGCCGCAGCAGCAGCAACCACAACAACGTCAGCCACAGCGCCAGTACCAAGGGGGCCAGCAGCGGCCATTCCAAGGAAGGCCACAAGGGCCAAACCATGGGAATAACCCGAGGCCTAACCAAGGTGGGAACCAAGGACCTAACATGGGGCAGAGACCTCCTCAGCAGGCAAGGACATATGCCCTCAACCAGCAACAGGTTGCCAAAGCACCGGGTAACTCTGCAGGTATGATTGCAATATCAGATACCCCTGTGTTAGCCCTATTTGATACTGGAGCATCACATTCCTTCATATCTGAATCTGCTTGTAAGAAGTTAAAGTTGAATCAGGATATAGCTCTTGATCCACTTAAGATTAGCATTCCCTTATCTAGAACCATTTGCTCGAACCTAGAACTGAACATAGAAGGCGAATCATTTAAATCCGATCTTTATGTAATAAAGATTCAAGATTTCGACGTAATCCTAGGAATGGATTGGTTAGCCTCGGCGCATGCAATGATAGATTGTCTGGGAAGAGAGATTGTGTTCCAACCACCAGGAAAACCGGAGATGAGAATTTATGGATCAAGGCTTGGAGCAAGGGTTCCAGTTATATCAGCCATGAAGGCAGCAAAGCTTCTAAAAGAAGGGAAATGTCAAGCGTTTTTGGTAAACCTGGCACAAGGTGAAAAGGAAGAGATAACTCTAGAAGAAGTACCAATAGTACGAGAATATCCAGATGTGTTTCCAGAGGACTTACCAGGCTTGCCACCAGACAGACAAGTAGAGTTTACAATTGATTTGGAGCTTGGAGCCGCTCCAATATCAAAAGCACCCTACAGAATGGCACCAAAAGAGCTGCAAGAACTCAAGGTACAACTCCAAGAGTTGTTAGATCTGGGTTTTATACAACCCAGTGTGTCACCATTGGGAGCTCCAATCTTGTTTGTGAAGAAGAAGGACGGCACATTGAGAATGTGCATTGATTATAGGGAACTGAACAAGTTAACCATTAAGAATCGGTATCCCCTCCCAAGAATAGATGATCTCTTCGATCAACTAAAGGGATCAAGAGTGTTCTCAAAGATAGACCTGAGGTCGGGGTACCATCAGTTGAAAATTAGAAAGCAAGATGTTCCCAAGACAGCATTTCGAACTCGCTATGGACATTACGAGTTCATAGTAATGCCGTTTGGATTGACAAATGCTCCAGCAGTGTTCATGGATTTGATGAACAGAGTATTCCACCCCTACTTAGATAAGTTTGTACTGGTATTTATTGATGATATACTAGTGTATTCAAGGAGCGATGAAGAGCACCAAGATCACTTAAGGACAGTGCTGGAGACCTTGAGAAAAGAAAGGTTGTATGCCAAATTCAGCAAGTGTGAATTTTGGCTGAAAGAAGTGATGTTTTTGGGACACATAGTATCAGCTGAAGGAATTAAGGTGGATCCAGTCAAGATAGAGGCCGTAAGCAATTGGAAGCCCCCAAGGAACGTGAACGAGATAAGAAGTTTCCTTGGACTAGCTGGATACTATCGAAGATTCATAGAAGGATTCTCAAGGATGTCCAAACCCATGACGCACCTACTCAAGAAAGGAACCAAATTTATTTGGTCGAAAGAGTATGAAGAAAGTTTCCAAGCACTCAAGGAAAAATTAACCACAGCCCCCGTACTAGCAATTCCCGAAGGGAATGAGGACTTTGTGGTTTACACTGATGCGTCGAAAAGGGGATTGGGATGCGTACTGATGCAAAGAGGGAAAGTGATCGCCTATGCATCACGCCAGTTAAAAGTTCATGAGCAAAACTATCCCACCCATGACCTGGAGCTCGCTGCAGTCGTGCATGCGTTAAAAATTTGGAGACATTACCTGTATGGAGCAAAGTGTGAGATATATTCGGATCACAAGAGTCTCAAATATTTCTTTGAGCAAAAAGATCTGAATATGAGGCAAAGAAGATGGTTGGAATTAGTCAAAGACTATGATTGCTCTATTCACTACCACCCCGGCAAGGCTAATGTGGTAGCTGATGCTCTAAGTCGTAAGAATAGAGCCGAGTTGGGTTATGTTCTAACCGAAAAGGAGGAACTCCTTAGGGAATTCAAGAAATTAAGGATTGAAGTGTTAGAACCACCCAGCACTATTGAAGGACAAATCATGGCTCTGGTAGCCAAACCAGACTTAAGAAAGAGGATCATCGAGGCACAAAGGAGGGATGCACATCTCGAGAAGATGAGAGTAACAGCTCGATCTAAAGATCCAAATGACTTCACTGAGGCACCGGATAATGCATTACTCTTCAAGGGGAGAGTGTGTGTGCCCAGTAATGAGGAATTGAAAGAAGAAATCATGAGTGAAGCTCATGATACTCCATATACAGCTCATCCAGGAAGTACTAAGATGTACAAGGATCTAAAAGGCAACTTCTGGTGGAGTAACATGAAAAGAGAGATAGCAGCATTTGTGGAGCGATGTTTGAGTTGCCAGCAAGTTAAGGCACTACACCAGAAACCTTCAGGGTTGTTACGACCTTTGGAAATCCCAGAATGGAAATGGGATCACATCAACATGGATTTCGTGATTGGATTGCCAAGGTCAACTCGTGGGAACACAGCGATATGGGTAATCGTGGATCGGTTATCCAAGGTAGCGCACTTCATAGCAGTAAAGATGACTTCGGGACTAAACCAACTTGCCCAGATCTATGTAAAGGAGATAGTACGATTGCATGGAGTGCCTGCCTCGATCACTTCCGATCGAGATACCCGGTTTACCTCCCGATTCTAGAAAAGCTTACAAGAAGCCATGGGTACTAAGTTGAATTTTAGTACGGCTTTTCATCCCCAGACAGACGGACAGTCCGAAAGGACCTTTCAAATTCTAGAAGACATGCTTAGGGGAGTAGTTGCCGATCATGGAGGGAGTTGGGAGGAACTACTACCTCTGGTAGAATTCGCCTTCAACAATAGTTACCAATCATCGATTGGAATGGCCCCATATGAATCATTGTATGGAAAGAAATGTAGATCACCCCTGTATTGGGATGAGGTAGGGGAAAGAAAGATGCTTGGGCCAGAAATCGTGCAGCAAACGATCGAGAAGATTGAGCAAATTAGAGGACGGATAAAAGAAGCTCAAGATAGACAAAAGTCCTATGCAGATAACAGAAGGAGTGAGTTGAGCTTTGAGATAGGCGAAAGGGTCTTCCTGAAGGTATCCCCAACCAAGGGAGTCGTTCGTTTTGGCAAACGAAACAAGCTGAGGCCTAGATTCATTGGACCCTTTGAAATCCTTGAGAGAATAAATGAAGTGGCTTATAGGTTGGCCTTACCACCCAACCTGAATAACGTACATGATGTGTTTCATGTCTCGATGCTAAGGAAGTACGTGTTTGATCCCAAACACGTGATCAGAAAGGAAGACATTGTGCTGAACGAAGATCTCGCATACGAAGAAAAGCCCCAGGCGATCCTTGATCGAAAAATTCAAAAGCTCAGAAAATAAGGAAATTAGCATAGTAAAGGTTTTGTGGAATCATCATGGATCAGAAGAAGCCACGTGGGAGCTAGAATCCGAGCTACTCAAGATATACCCTGATACTCCTTATCAAGGTAAGTAAATTTCGGGACGAAATTTTCTTTTAAGGGTGGTAGGATGTAACACCCCGTATTTTTGAATTTCAGATAAAGAAGTTTTATAATTGTATTAGAAGACTAAAGAATCATTTTGGAGCTAAATAAAGTAAAATCGATGTAAGACGCAACTCTAGGTGTCGTTTTCATGAAAATGCGATCAAACAAAATTCAGGTTATAGTCAATATTGGACTCCGTTGAAAGGGATCGACCTGAGGAATCCTCCGGTACTCTTGGAATTTTAATCCGAGGTGAATCGAGTTCCCGGCGGTTAAAAAGGTAAAAAGTAAAAAGGATGAATAGTGATTTTTGACTCATTTTTAATTTCGATCTTTTTCGAAATTTTGATCGTTATCCCGAGAAATTGTTCGGCAAAGTTCCTCAATAGGAAACGAGCCAACGAATCCGCCGGTGTTCCCGGATTTTTAATCTGAGGTCAAACGAGCAAACGGTAGTGTCCGGAGCGTCGTGAATAGTGATTTCCAGATGGCCGGAAAAAGGAATCTTTCTTCGTTCGTGTATCGAACGACCATATCGGCCGACCGTTTTTGGTCGACTTGATAGGAAATAATTCAAGGAATCTCCCGGTGTCCTTACTTTTTGTGTACGAGGTCAAATGAACTTTCCTTGCAATAAAGCAACTTATGAATAGTGTTTTTGAAAAAGTAATCGCGTTCAAACTAACTTTATCAGTATTTTATATCCGAAAAAGCAATACCCGACCCCCCAAGCTTTGCCTATAAAAGGGGCATCCCCCTTTCATTATTTTACATCCCAAAACGAGCTAACAACTCTAATTAGAAAGTGAGTCGAGCGTTCTTCGAGTTCTTCGTGTTCTTCGAGTGTTCTTGAGCTGAGTCGAGGTTCGAGTGGAGTTTTGAGGTACGAATCGAGTCGGGAAGGAGCTGGGGAGGAGGGACTGCCGGCAGGGGGCAGCCACCAGTCGCCGGCCGCCAGCGCCGCCGCCGAAAATCGCCGCCGCCGCTTGGGTCGTCGCCCGCCGCCAGCTGCCACCTTCCAGGAGCTCGTTTCGGTCCATTTCTCGTCCTTTTAATCTGAAATTTTAGTATGTCATGTATTTAAGTGTGCTCTACGTTTCTTCTTTTGACGTCGTCTCCATCCGGTGGCCAGAAACCGGCGAAATCGCCGGAAAACGTGACTGGGTCACGAAAAACCGGCCAGAATCAGTTTTTCTCCGTTTTCACCCATTTTCGCTCGTCGAATCGAAAAAGTTTGAACATGAAAGTTGCTCAAAAAATTATTCTCTATAAAACTGCCAAGTTTCGTAATTTTTCGACGAGTTTTGATGAATCTCAATTTTTAAAAGTAGACAGTTATTTTTATTCCGGAAGCATGTGTTATCGAAAAATTCTAAAACTTCTCAACTATAGTCTTGGCATGTGTAGGATCATCCCAGATTAATTTCATAATTTTTGAACGGTTAAAAAGTGTCCTGGCGGATTTTCGATGTTAATCGAGTAAAATGGCAAATTTTGGAAAGAGACCTCTGTCAAATATTTTTAGCCCAATAAATCAAGAATATTATCTTGGAATTTTCATCCTTGTGTGTCGAGTTTATACGAGGTCGTTAGAGTCGCGCAATCTATTTTTGAATAGAATAATAATAAATATATATAGATAAATGCTCCAAATATAGTAGATAAATTCTGAAAATTATAGTAGTTGTTCTAAGGCATGCACCAACATTGTAGGACCCGTGGAGCCCGTTGGAAGGAAGGAAGCAAACCCGGAAGCTGTCGTACCGCCGCCTGCTCGTCAGCAAGGTGGGTTTATTTTAAAAAAATAAATACGATTTAAGAGTAATAACTCTTTAGAAGCATGCTAGACAACTTAGAAATATTCAAATAAATATTTTATGCTCCATCTGTTTAATGTCGCTGTTATAGGAGGAATTATAGAATATTGTTACGCTATGAGATAGGATATTATTGAATTACTGTTGAAATATTGTTAGAATATTATTGAAATATTGTTGGGATACTGTGACTAGGACATGAGAATACATATGGAATAGTTGTATAAGCATGATTAAGCTATGATTTAATTGCTAAGTTTTATGAGGTATTATTGAATGTTGTTGAACTTAGCTGAGATAGGCTTGTGCTAGAATCTTGGATTTTGTAGTGCAAGTAATATTTAAACATAGGCAGGACTGTACACCCTTGGAGCTGTGATATTATCACTAAAGGTGTCACTGTGAGGTAACCCCGCACATACACTATGACTGGATGTCACTATAAGGAGTCACTGCTAGGTGATCCCTAGCATACTCAGGGTCAATGCTAGGTAGCCCCTGGTATACTCTCCTCGGAATAGCGAGGTAACCCCTCCCTTTTCCTACCAGCAGCATGCTACATAGTGCAGTAGACGACAGACTGAGCAAAAGGGATCCCAAAGGAGAAGAAAATGTTTGCAGATATGGGAAGGGCTTTTGCGTTTTGCTTCCTATATGCTGTGTATTATTTTTGGATATTTCATATTGTAAATTGAGTTCGAAACTTACCCACTGAGTGCATTAGTACTCATACCCAACTCTTTTCAAAATGTTTTCAGGTTGAGATGCCGAGGTTGGTGATGTGAGCTGATGGCGGGGTTGACTGAGATGCCTCTTATCTGGTTATCTGAATAAATTACTTCCGCTCTGTTTCTGCTGAATACTCTGATAATCGTATCTAGTATTTGAAATACGAACTTGATTATAGCATGTCTAAAATCTACTAGTACAATGATGCCTATTCTAAATAAATATTTGCTTAAGGAATGAAGCCCTTTTTATTGAAATACCAAATGTTCCTTTATTCGCTTTGACCTATGAAGAGGTCCATTTGAATCGCATGTTGGTATCTGTTTACTTTTCAGTCGACCTATGAATGGGTCTTACGTGCTTGGACTCCGTCTTATGGAAAGGACATTTTTTGTCAACTCTGATAAATAGATCATTACTTGTTGGTATCTGTTTATTGCTTTATTCTGTCCATGTACGGACTATTAAATGTCCTGTCATCTCAAAATACACTCTTATAAGCCGTTATTAAACGGGGATTTGCTCTAGTTACAGAGGTTATGCTGCCCAAATTTCTGGGGAATGTAACCTATTCTTGCTTCCAATAACTATTTAATTTAACTAATAATTATTCCAAATCCTATTCTTTTTAAGTAACACCCCCGTCCTCCATTTATTATCCTTTTCAGGACCGGGGCGTTACAATTAATTATATGCAGAGTACATTTTTTTAATCAATATTAATTATATATATTTTAGTCTAACACTATTAAAAGAATTATATAATTAACATATTAATATGCAAAAATTATATAACTTAATCTATGGTAATATATCCAATTTCATTTGGAAACATATATACGGAACAAATTAGCATTAGAATTGTACTAATATGCTTTTGGGGGCACACGTATGAGACCGTCTAACGGTCCTCTTACGTTATACGAATCTTCACCCGATCCGGCATATATATATATATATATAGGGATGGGATCTGGTGAGACCCGGTCGCTAGGTGAGAACCGAGAACCGATCCCATCCGTCCATCTTGCAAAATCGACGCCCCAAATCCATCCAGATTTTCGGTGGCATTTTTATAATTATCACGAAAATCTTCAATTCGCGCGTCTCATGAAGGGTAAAATCGGAACTGAATTCAAAAATTGCTCAGATTCAATTTTATGGTTGGATTGATATCGAAAAGATTCCAAGTGAAGTACGTTTCGCGGATTGTGTGTCCGCAGGGTTTGCTTTCGCATATCAACTCATTCTATCTTCATCAACATCACCAATCATCACCGACGTCATCCATACTTCATCCTACGTCCATATCAACGTCACTCCATCAATTCAGTTCATTTTTGTCAAGAGTCCGTGATCGATTCAACAAGTTCCAGCCATAGTTGTTCAATTCAACACGAACAACACGTATATCGTAAGTCAGTCTTTTCCTCATCATAACCTATCTACTCAAGTCCTTCTTCATCATACACGTCTCTTCACTTATTTTCCAGCCATAATTCGTCCTTCTCCAGTTTCCCATGTTATTAGAGTCGATTCCAAGTTAGTTCTAAAATTAGATCTTATACGTGTCCGGTTTGAGCTAAATAGCATCTATGGCCAAAAATCGAGTCTTTCTTTGTTTTTAATTCATTTTCTTTGTTTATTTAAGTTATTTAAGTCATTTAATTTGGATTGAATCCTTCTTCGCGGACGTGTTCGTTCCTAAGTCTTCCGCACATTTCTGTCCGGTATCGATCTTCTGTCGAGATCACATCATAAACTTGGCATCAGAGCCATATCAGCATAGGTAGTCGTGGTTCAATCCAATGTGTCATTTAATTTCGTGTAATGTCAGTCGAGTTGTAATAGATTAGTTGTCCATTGAAAAGAAGAGGGAAAAGAGCAAATGCATCGCCTACTACAAAAAAAATGTTCTGAAAAAAAAATCCGAAAAAAAAAAAACTGATCAGATTTTCAAATTTCTTCTTTCTTTCCTACTTGGTTTAGAGTTTAGACTTTCCTCATCCATATTAGATATTTAAAGTTATTTAGATTGTGACCACACTTGTGAAACACATCCAAATTAATCATTCCTTATCTAGCCTTCTTCTTTCCTTATCTTGATTTCTTCCATCCCAATCTTTCCAAATCTTCCAAATACCTTCCCTACACCTCAAATTCCGTCCCTCATCATTAAGGGGACACTTTTGCTGCCCTAGTTCACCTACACCGTATATAAAAATGACAAACCTAAAAATCCCCTACATAACTTGTATATAAAAAGAAGGAAAAAAAATAACAAACCTAAAAATCCCAGAAATCACATGTCGATAACTCAGGGGACCGGAGCCTCATTAAAACCCATATGAAAAACCTAAAAAGGAAAAAGCCATATGGAAAAAAGAGTACTCCTCTAGCAAAATTGAAAAAAAACCAAGAGAATGAATGTCCTGTAAAATAGCACGATCAATACAAGAAATACCAGAAGTCCAAAAACCTGAGGGAGTAGTAGGGGAAGCCAGGATGTCGGCCACCTTATTGCCCTCTCTGAAGATATGAGAAACACAAAAGTGAATATGAGAAATAAAATCTTTAGTCGCACGCCAACGAGCCTTGATAGGCTGGGGCACCTTCAAACTCCGAGAAGATAAGAGAGAAACCACATAAATAGAATCTGCCTCCAGCCAAATAAAGTCCAGAGACAGCCTTCGAGCCCACTCTAATATCGTCAATACTGCGAGCACCTCAGCCAAAAATGCAAAACCAATTCCCTCCTCCATGTGAAAGCAACCAAAAACCGAACCATCCGGACAACGAAAAACACCACCTGTCGCCATTTTTCCAGACGCCCCTTAAGAAGAGCCATCAGTATTAATCTTAATCCATCCAGTAAGAGGAGGTGGCCAGATCACTAGAATGATCTTCTTTAAAGGAGGCGGACGAGGCGACATGTTGAATGCTTTCAAGGTGACTAACTCGTTAACATCATTCTTCATATGACCCTTTTTACCATGCATCGATTCCATCTCCCTCAACGCGACCCTAATTATGTTAATAAGCACAAACGGCGTGGGAGCAAAATTCTCATAAACTGCCTTGTTGTGAAAAGTCCACAGCCCCCAAATCACCGTAACAACCGCCGCCTTCCAAAGAGCCGAGACTTGAGAGCTAAACTCGAAATTCATGAACTGGAGGAAAGCTTCATGGAAAGAAGCCGCAGCAACAACATCAATACAAAACATTTGAAACACCCAACGCCAAACCATCGAAGCTAAAGAGCAATCCCAAAATAAATGGCCCGACGTCTCGTGGCTATCTTGACACGTGAAACAAATATTGGGACCAACAAAACCATGCAGTTTTTCCATAATAGGGATATGCGAGAGAAGCAATCGCCATAGGACAAGCGAACAGCGGACCGGAATGAGAGAACTCCAAATCCAAGTACCCCATTTGACCGTTGGGAATCAAACTCTAGACTGAAGACGAGCTAATTTTGCCGACATATTACCATGTAAAGACTTGGACCAAAGTCGCTCATCATCGCCAGAAACAATCGGAGTACAAAGAATATCATGCAAAATATCCGGAAAGGCCTGAACAAACGAAGCCGTGAACCGCCAAACACCATCCACCAAAAAATCCCTGACCTTATCATGAAATCGCACATGCTCGCCAGCTGGAACTCGCAACATATCCACAATCACATATCCTAACCAGTTATCATGCCAGAAGTCGATCGTAGAGCCAGTACCCACGATACAAATAGAATCATGCAAGAGAGACTGAGTCAGCGGACGCACAACCGGCCAAATGATAGAGTAAGAGACGCTCTTAGGCGTGCATGGAGCCGAGAAAAAACGAGTTCTCAAGATTTTGAAAGCCAAGGAATCTGATACAATGAACTGCCATGCCAACTTCATTAACAACCCCCTATTGATCTCTTTAAAAGAGGAAACACCAAGACCACCCTCTTTAACCATAGCACAAGTGCGTGTCCAACTAACAAATACAAAGAGCACAACAAGTTAGATTTTAATCTCACAATTTGGTGAATTATAAATGTGGCATTGTGTTTACTATATAATTAGTAAATAAAATAGAATGTGAAAACCGCGAGCATAGTTGCGCATTATTTTGGAATACAATTTTCAATTTTGGACAAAATTTAGATCGAGTTCCCGAATAATATGAACATGGAAGACAATTATTAATCGAGAAATTTTGATTTTTCATGGGAAAAAATAAATACAACAACAATGATTGAAATTTTGAAATTGTATTTTCCTCGTTAACATTGCGCAATTCATACATGATTAATATTTTTTTCTTAAATGCTTTTTTTTGTTTAATTATATTGACCAAGCGAACTTTTATCTGAAATGGGAAAATAAAAGGAATTCTTATATTAATTAATAAAATTACGACTATATTTTTCAATTATTATGCTTTAGTTATTGCGAGGGGGAGCTTGATATGGACGACAATGGCGAAAACATTAATCCGGTGGAGAGAATGGTGGAGGCGACGCCGATGCGGCCACCGGAATTCCTGCCGCGAACTGAGATTCTCGGCGGCTATATTTTCGTATGTAATAACGACACCATGCAGGAAAGTATGAGGCGCCAGATTTTTGGTACCCACCAATAAATTAAATTTTCTCTTTCTTGATTCATATATACTTGTTCATACTTCACCTACTATTTCAATTTATTTTTCACTGAAAACCCATTATGCATTGTGTGGATTAATTGCGAATTTCATTAATTATTAGGCTCGAAATGATTTCTTAAAGATTGATATAAATTTCCCCCGCATGAATTGGGTGTAGCCGTGTAGGAAGTAGTTGCATGGGGAAAATGTGGAAGAAATTCCAAACGATGAAAATTTGAATCTTGCATGCAATGTGGTGGTGCATTCATATTTTTCTTTGATTTTTTACACGAGTTTTGTATTTATAACAATTGGAGATGATGAATTGGTGATTATGAGTTCCAGCTGTTTTATCTTTATTTTTCCCTTTTTCCCTCTTTTTGTTTCTTGAAATCCTTTGCTATTTGGCCACCATTTGACTGCAGATCATGGAGTGGAATAGCTAGATGAATCTGATTAGGGTTTGTATAATGATTGTGATGAATTTGACTGTTTTTTTTTAAATAAAAAATAGAAGAAGAAAAAGATTGAACTTGTTATGTATGAACTAAATTTCAAGTTTGGATAGATTTGGACATCTCTAAACTAGTTCTGCAATCTAATTTCTCAGGATTGCCCGATCGTTACAGAGACTCTGTTCGGGCAATAAGGCCTGGATTACCTCTCTTTCTCTATAACTATCAAACTGGCCAACTGCATGGAGTTTTTGAGGTCTGAGTGAATTTCATTTGCCTTCTCTTCTTCTAAAATTTGTTTTAAATGCATGTAGGAACATTGAAGATACTGATTCCATGGATCAACTGATGTTGTGATAGTGATGTTATTATGTCAGATGACTCCCAAACTGTTTGAGCTACATTCTGTAAAACTTAACTTAATTTGATGCATGGATTATGCACAATCTATCATATAATTAATCTATTGCATTGATCATATGATAGTTCTACATATCACCTGACATACGATCAATTTTCAAGGCGACAAGCTTTGGAGGCATGGATATTGATCCATCAGCTTGGCCGGACAATAACAACCCTGGTAAATCGCGCTTTCCTGCTCAGGTAAGGCAAGAATCATTTGTTTTAAGGTGGTGGTTTTTGCTTGTATTGTCTGATCATCAGCATTTAGTTGGCCTAATCTTGAAAGGTTGGAATGACAGTTAAGTATGAATGAGTGTAGGGCTGACATTAATCTTGATGGATTCTGAGTCTGTTTTTGTGCAGATTCGTACACGAAGGAGGAAGATATGTCCACCTATGGAAGACACAACCTTCAGACCATTAGTCGAACACTATACTGGTAATAGATTTCGTATTGAGGTGACTGTGCCTGAGGTATTGTAGATGCTCTGCTGCTATAAAGCTTGAGACATTGTGCACACAACTTTGTGTATATTGACTCCATTTCTTGCATTGGTATGGACATTATAGGTTATCAACATCTTGGACATTTTCAATGGAAGCATTCTCTGAGGATTATCTGACATAAACACTTGTACATATAGCTAAAAGAATTGAAGAACACAGCAGAATTCACAGTTTGTTCGAGTTGAACAGTGACTTTGATAGCAACTCAAAGCCACCCATGCAACATTGTAGGAGTATTGTTTTTTGTAGCTTTGATGAGATAGTTGGAGGCTTCTGTAACAGAATGTAGTATATATGTACCAAGCCTTGATTGTATGTTGTTTTGTATAATGTGTTCAAGTGCCTCTTCATACTCCATTTGTTTTGGTTGTGCTGGACTACTGTGTGGGGGGGGGATTGAATGAATGATATTGTTCAAAATGACCTAAATTTTTCAGAATATACGCCTCACTTTAAACCCGTCCAATGAGTTTATTCTTCTTCTTCTTCTTCTCTTTTTTTCCATCTTTCTAGACCTAAGAAACTTGTGGCTATTATCCAAAAAAGTTACTCATAAGTCGAGCTTCATATAACAATAGTCCATAAATTGCATAGAAGAGGCATGAGCCATAGGCTTGTATGAGTGGTGCAAATATAGGATTAGAATTTTCATATCATATTCTCAATAATACTAATCCACTCGACCATTCTCCTTCTCCTTGACATTGGGACAAAGATACACATTTATGGTGGAGCCATCAGACATTGGACTCTCACCTTCGGCTTTAATTAATGGAATTAAAGAAAGCAATATCTTGAGTTTAATTGCATTGAATATTTGAATCAAATAATATATAAAATATTTCATCAAAGGGTCCATAGCTCAGTGGTAGAGCATTTGATTGCAGATCAAGAGGTCACCGGTTCGAACCCGGTTGGGCCCTTTAATTAAAAATATTTTTAATTTTTTTTTTTTTCATTTACATTTCATCATACAAAATCACATTAATGATGGAACCATTGGTGTATTTACATTTCATCATACAAAATCCCACAAAAAGAAAAAATGACATTAATGACCATCATTAAGAACTCAAGATCCACACAATATGAAACATATAGATGAAGCAAAACGTCAAACACAAATGGGACAATGAACCAAACCATTCTCATTACACTCACCACACCTCTCTCTCTCTCTCTTACCTTCCACAACTATTTTACAACTCCCCCCGCACCCCAAACACGGCACAAACCTCGCCCCCCCGCACCCCCTGCACCCCAACCTCCCCGCCCCTCTCTCCACCCTCGCCCAGTTCAGTATCCGGCTCAGTCGACCCGTCTCGTTCAACCCAACCACCTCCTCCGCCCCTCCTATATACCTCCCCTTCACGAATACACGCGGCACCGCCGCCCCCTCCCCCACCAACTCCCGCAGCTCACTCAAGAACCCTCCGTCCAGCGCCACGTCCCGCTCGTCGAACACCACCTGGTACGTCTCCATCAGCTGCCTCACCCGGTTGCAGTCCTCGTACGTCCGCCGCACTCCTCCCAGCGACGTCGTGTACACCACCACCGCATCCGCCCCTCCCGGCGGGCATATCTCCTCGAAGTCTCCCAGTGGGTCCCGCCTCACGAAACCCGCCGGCTTCCCTTCTTTCTCTCTCTCCTCCCTGTCTTTCACTATGAATATGTTGTCTTTCAGCGATTTCGCTACTCCTACTCCCACCGTGTTTACTACCCCGGTTTTCGCTGAGTCGAACCGCTTCAACTCGTCCTGCTGTTTCTTATTCTCAGTTGGCTTGGATGAAATCTTCGCCTCCAGCTCTTCCAGCGTGTGGATACGCGACGCCTTCCCATCTTGCGGCGGCGGCGGCGGCGAAGCTTGTTTTTCATCTGAAGCGGGCGGCGGAGGCGTGGGGGCGGCGTTGAGCTTGGGTTTGAGATCCTCCAACGCCTTGCTGACTTCGTCCCACGAGCGGGGGGCGTCGTCGATGGCGTTGAGCTTCTCGAGAAGTGGGGCCGGCACGTGCGAGGGCTGCTTCTCGTCGACGGAATCTCCGGCGTCGCTGCCGCCCTTCACCCATGGCTCCTCGATGGCGTTGATGTCGAACACGGCGAAGCTAGACGGAGCCGGGCGGTAAACGTCGACGGCGACGTCGATTCTCTTGGATGAGGCGCAGCCCATTGTAGCATGAGAGTTTTAATTGGAGGGAAATTTGGCCAAGTGTTTGGTATAATGTTTGGGGGAGAGACGGCGTTATATATATATATATATAATATATATATATTTATTATAATTATTATTGGTTGAAATTAATTAATTAATTAATTAATTTGTTTGTGGTTTCTTGGCCTTAAATTAGTTTGTGGTCTAGTATTACACAGATTGTCCATTTTGGAAGACAGACAAAGAGCTTCATTGTGGAGAGTGAGAGAACACGTTGCTTCTTCCATTTTCTTTTATATTTTCTAATTTTACTTTGCTATGTGGAATTATTTTCTTTCTACATTAAGGATTATGTGACGAGGATAATAAAACATTTTTGTGTCAATCTTGTGTGTGATGTTTTTATTCGTCAAAATTTGTAAGGTAACTGAATATTTGAATCCAAATAAAATTATATATTAATGAATTTAGATGTGTCATTAAATATAAATTTAGACTAAAATTTTAATCAATTTTACAAATTTTGATAAGTAAAATGATCTCTCCCAATTTAATTATTTTATTTCATTAATATGTGTACATTTTTCCTAAACCCAATATTTATTCTAAAATGGAAAAAGTAGTTAGCTACATTAAATGTCATGCATCCGTGCTAGTTATGTGCTATGAATTTATTCAAAGCGCACCATCGAATAGTGTGGTTACTTTATCAAGGAAAACAAAATGCATGTATTGATCAAACAAAATACGTATTATTTATGTTTTATAATTGTATAATATTACTTCTTTTTTATCACTCTAAAATTATAATCCTCTTTCATTATTAAATGTATATTAAATTTTCATTTTTCTTAATACCATTATTTGATATTCCTAGAAATTAATAATTCTTTCATTTTGAATCAATACATATAAAAATTTAAAAGGAATATAATTAAATAATGAAATATATATACCTCCGCGTTTCACAATACTTGATGTTTTAGCTTTCAAATGATTTGATGTTTTCGGCATATTCACATTCTTTCTCTCAATTTACCCCTATTAAAATACTACAAATCTCTTGTATATTAACATAGAAGAATTTTTTTCCATAAAATTTGATAGAAGTGAAGAGAGAAGAGAATATATTTGTCTCTTTTTTATTTCTTAAAATTTTTATTCTAGAGCCTAAAACGTCAATTATTATGAAATTGAAGGAGCAATATATAAACGCCAAATCTCATGTACACATGTGTTGACCGGCGTTGACTCGCAAAAAACAAAAAAGAACTGTTAAAAATCAGTATCAATCCTAACACTAAAAACTATCACTTGTATCATTAAAAAATAATTGGTCTGCTATTTATCTTATATAAGTTTATGTAGTTAAAATTGTGATTTTTTTCATTCCAATTAATTTTTAGAGTTTAAAAGTTTAGATTTTTTCAGGGTTCATGTTATTTTTAGGGGTTTGTGTTGTGTTTTTTGAGGTTCGTGTTTTTTTAGGTTTATTAATCTCAATTACGGGTTATATTTATTTCAAAAAAAAATTAAATTCATTCACTTTTATTTTATAGTTCAATAATTTCATTTTATGGTATATATTTATTTTAAAATTAGATTTTTTATTTTCAATTACCATTTATATTTATTTCGAAAAAATTAAGTCAATTATCGAGCGCAATGCATGAGTCCCGTGTTAGCGTCAGGCGAGTGCATTGCGCAAGATGTCGAATTTAAAAAAAATCACTTTAAATTTAGAATTCATTAAATCAATTTTAGGGTATATATTTATATTTATATTAAAAAAAATTATATTAATTAATTTTAATTTTAGGGTTCACTAATTGTATTTAAGGGTATATAATTTTGGGATAAATAACAAAAAAAATTCCCAAAAAAATAAAAAAATTGAAAAATAATAAAAAATTAATAAAAAAAAATTGAATATATATATATATATACACACACACACACACACGTGTAGGGTCCACACACACGTGTAGGGTCCATGTGTCCGACATGATTGACTCTTCCCCGTTGCTCGTTATTTTAAATTGGACTTAGGCTAGGAGAGTGGCCCGTATATAAATAGGGATTTAGAATTGTAATTATATTAGATTGAAAGAATGTAATGTGTGTGTGTGTAAAGAATGAAAGGAATATCACGGGCCACAACCTCAAAGCTAGTGCAACATCAATCTAACTTGTCGTTGCTCAGAGGCCTCCCATATTTAATTTGCTACATGTCATTTTCTGGATAAGATTTTCCATTCCATTTCTTCTGTGTTTTAAGATGACAAAATATTCTCTCAAAATATTTAATTAAATAATCGATAATAAGGACAATCTGAGATGGACCACATGTGACTAAATTTTAAAGATATGTATGGTGCTTAAACGTGACAAATATATATGCATACATATATTTCTCAAGATTATCCAATTTATCTACGCAAGATAGAAAGTTAATTATAAGGTGAAATCATCTATTTCTAAATTATACTGCGTCTTCCCTTCCAAGTAACAAAAAAGTTTGAATTTTATTTGAGATGAAAAAATATGAGCACTTTTACAAATGAGTGTTTGATTGATGAATTTAATCACCTCAATTTTGGGGTGATGGGTAATCACTCAAATAAGTATTTGGAGTCCAGGGCTGTCAACAATACGGGGCTCCAATCATTCGAACAAAACAAATGATAAGTCCGGATAAAATTATCAATGACACCTAAACTAGACTAATCACCTAAACCAAACAACCACATAGTTGATTATGTTATAACACTAGTGTATCATAGAATTTGAACTATTCATAGCACTTAGTCCAGATTTAGCACTGGGGTTGCTAAAAATGGGTTGGTGTAAAAATAAAACACATCGGACCTCGTGTGTCATTCTCTATGACATCTCATTTGCCGAATCTTTGTTTTTTATCTATAATTTATTATGATTAATTTTTTTTTATTTAGGACTCATCTCTTCTCCAATTAGGGTAAGTTAAAAAAATTATAAAAAAAAAAAAAAAACTTGTCATGACACATGAAATGTAATACGGAATTAAGGGCACTAGGGATCTGATCCGAAAATAAAAGAGGCAACAAGATTATGTAGTTTTCAAACATGGGATCACTTTGAGGAATAAAATCATCTAGTCCACTTTTCATGTCCCAGTATAAAATTTAATATTTTAAAAATGTTTATTGCAAAAATAAATTTTATTATATTATTACAAATCATAATCAACATTTATTGCTAAAAATTATTATTACAAGTCATAATCAACATTTATTGCTAAAAATTATATACCATACTTTTGGAATAATCAACCATATTAATCAATTACATTAACTCAAAAAAAATATATAAACTCTAATTGAATGGAATGAACCCTAAATAATAGTTATAAAATTAAACTAAGTCATAACAAATTAAAATAAAAAAAAAAATTGATGAAAATCGAATAAAAATCAAAATAAGACACCAAATAAAATAGAGGAAAGTAGGATAGAGGATTTGATTTGTCACTTTCCATGTGCATTCTTTAACGGTATCCTCAAATCAAAATTTCGAAAATTATATATCACTAAACAATACAATAAAGAAAGATGCCATTTCTTCCTTTCTATCAAAATCCGTGACCCTTTGAAAAAAATTCCAGTAACATTCCCATAAATACCTCCTAAAACTGTGAGTTCCTTCATCCCACACAATTAAGAAAAGCAAGAAATAATCGGCAATGGGAAACTGTTCTCTGAGAGCAGTGACAGATGGTGCACTAACACAAGGGCCAAATGAAGAAGTAGTTAGGATGAAATCAAGCTCAACGCCGTCAAAGAGCTTTAGGACGGCGGCGGTGGAGGTGCTGCCGCCACCGGGGAACGGTGTTTGGAAGGTGAAGGTGGCCATCGATCCAAAGGACTTGGAAAGGATTTTATCGGAGGAGGTAAACACAGAGGCTTTTTTTGAGCAGATGAGAGTTGCTGCAAATTCAACTCCCATGAGATCAGGGAAGAGCTCTTGCAGTGGCGTTACTCATAATAGATTTGTTTGTTAATTAAGCTCATCCTATGCCCTTCACTCTCTATTTGTAAACATAATTAATTAGTCTTTATATAGCCTATATGTACGTACTTGTGCATATATGAATAATCCAAAAGAGGAATTCATTTAATGTCCACATATATATATATATGTCTGAATATATCTTGAGTAGTAGTAATAGGAGTAGTATACTTTCTTTGCAGTTACACAAGATCGATATGGTTTTGATGCAAGAAAAAATCAATGTTTCTAGTGACAGAAAAACTAGCTAGAAATCTATATATTCTGTAAGAATAATATAATGAGCAACACCATTTGTCCATTTCATTATTTCAAGTAAACCAATGAAGCATTTTCAGACAGCTTACTTCGATAGTCAATCCACCCTTGAATCTCCACCAGTTACCTCTCTAAATAATCCTTTGTGCTGAAATCCAAAATTTTCACAACGAACAAGATATTAATTAATGTTAGAGCAATGAACAGGCTAGATATATATCCATCAAAAACTTGAAAATAACTCACTCACTCTCCTACCAAGTAGAGAAAAATGTTAATTGATACAACTTAAACTAATTTTCCAAGATAGAATCAATGCATTTCGAACTATTACCGAGCTCTTCATTGGCCGGCCCGGCCGGAGACAACTTCATCCATGCTTTGGCCGGTTCGTCTGTACCTCCCACCGGATTGCAGGTAAGCCGGGCAAGGCCGATAAGCTTTGATCGGCCACCAACCGAAGCCCGGGACAGTGGCAATCCCCCCTTGAATCCTTCCTTCACCATTACAACCCCTTTCGATCTCCTCTCTTCCGCACCCTTTACAACCCCTATATTCATCAGAAACAACACCTTTTGTTTTATTACATTACTTACTTAATGCACAATTAATTAAGCAATCTTTATTCAAATATATTGTATTTATTTCATTTACTTCCCTAACCTTAATTGTATCAGTATGTCATCAAATAATCTAAAGTTGTTTCAAGAATGAGGATACTTCAAAAACAATAACAAACAAATCCTCAAATGCTATTAGAATCGTAAGTCTCGACTCGGACAAATGAAAGCTCCTTGTTAATTTGATCCAACCTGATGTGGTTGAAAGAGTGGGTATTAACTTAGTGAAATCGGATGAATGAATAGTAGATCTTTATCATAGATAAACAAGTAACAAAACGAGGTAATATAATTAATCTTGAGAGAGAATCAATGACAAAAATACGATGAGAGAGAAGCGACGTACGTGAGCGGGGGAAGAGAGGGAGAGCTCGAAGACACGGCATCATCATTTTGTTCCGCTCTTTCTTCTTCTTCTTCGGCAACAACACCATTTTCAGGCGATGAAACAGAGCGTGGGCTCATTGCCGCACTATTCGGCGCCGACCGTGAGCAGATTTGAGGTGTGGTCCTTTTATAAGAGTGGAGAAGCTGTCGCGGTAACGGAAAGAATTTCTGGGACGGCGGTGGTTTTGGGAGAGATATAGAGAAGAAGGTGGTGGTGTTGCAGCTGCCGGTCACGGCGGTGGCAGCCATAATCACTCACTCTTGCTCCGCACTCTCTCTCTCTCTCTTCTTTCTGTGTTGCCCAATGACTGGGAAGATAACTTACATGGGATAATTTCGACCACTAATTTCAATTGTTGTTTGTTTTCTCTCTCTAGTATTTTTTCTGTTCCTTTATTTTATTTTATTTATGGCCCAATTTTTTTAAACGAGGTGTGTGTAATAATATAAGTTGAACTTTGTTTACAAAAGTTCGAAAAATACAAGTTCGCGCGTATCTTTACAAATTTTAAGTTAAAGTTGTCCGTCGAATCGTCGCCGGAGAAGATTGCGAAAAGAGAGAGAGAGAGAGGGGGGGATGTAGAGGGCGGCGATGGTGCAGAGGCTGCATATGTTTTTCACAGCTTTTCTTTTTCATTTTTTTACAAATCATTCGCATATCTTTACTTATCTTTATACAATTCAGTTCCCTCACATTTTTGCATATCTATTCTTTTCATTTTTATTTTTCTTTTTAATTTGTGGTGTGAAAAGTAATTTTTGTGAGGTAGGAAAGCAATTTAAAGAACATTTAAGTAAGTTCAAAATTAATTGATTTTTTCTTTTTTCATTTATGGTGCATGGAGTAGATTTTGCACTCGTTATATGAGTAAAAGCCAACAAAAATGGGACTAGATATATAATTGGGTAGATTTTTTATTTTATTTTTTAATTACGACTTAATGCACATAAGTGAAATCACGCTATTCCGTAAGGATATTTCCAAGAAAATTTTGAGCAATATGTGCAAGTAAATATGATATTTGGGTGGAAAATTGTAAAGGCAGTTTGTAGTTACTGTATATAATTTTTTTCACCTGTTATAACCAAATATCACATTCGTCTACACAAATAATTTATCTGGAATAAACCTATGAAGACAATGTTCTCCAAAATCGGATGAGATTGCCTCAAATCTAAATTGTATGTGCTAATCATGTACCAACATAAAATTTGTGTAGTTTTAATAATATTTTTTTCATAAAAATAAAATTTATTATATTATAACTAATTCTAATTAATGTCTATTGCTAAAAATTGAAATTTTAAAAAATTACATAGCCTAAGTTTGGAATAATCACCTCCAAAAATTAATTATATTAACTGAAAAATAAAAATTAAATACTAATAATTATAAACCTCTAATTGGGTGGAATAAACTCTAAATAATAATGTAAAATTACACTAAACCAAAAGAAATTAAAATTCAAGAAAAATGGAAAGAAAAATTAATAACTTTGATGTTTGGCACAGGGTTGACGCACACAACTTTGAACTAGAGAATCTCTACCCTCAAAAGTCAAAACTAGCATTAAGAAGATGAATATAAAATAAAGAAATTAAGGAGGAGAGCGAGGAACCTATAGATAGAAGAAAATATTATTCTGCATTTGCGATTAAATAAAATTTTATAACCATAGACAACTATTTATAATAAACAAACCTTATTCAAACTTGATAATAACAAATAACAATCAATAAATAGATAGGAATAAAAGATTGATTTAACCAAAATGGCTAGACTCAATCTTCTCTTCACTGGGGCAATTTGAGGGAAGCACAATTCAATAGGTAGATATTAGGTAAATTGTTTGAGTTGTCCACTCAACAAATATGGTTCAAATATCTTTCAAATGCAATAAAATCTGAAACAGTCAATCAAACATCTTAACTCAGAATTACAGTTTTTTTTTTAACAGTTACCCAATTCACCCTCATTATTAGAACACAATAAGTTTAATTTAGTGCCAACATGATTTACTCATTTGTAGCACAAAAGTAAGCAGTTCCCTTCACAGTGACCAGCCATCCAAATAGTTTTACTTCATTCTTCTTCATACCTGCAAAATTAAAGTAAATTTTGGTAAATACATTGGTATGTATCAAGTCATATATTAATTAAATAGCAAGAAATTATCCATATTGTTGTTTGAGCAACAAAACCAACCTCTACAACAAATAAGAGAAGCCCATAGCAATAAAATCAATAAGTATCATCAATAGACAAGTTTGCATTACTACTATCACCAACCAACAAATGTAACTCATATATGATATATACCATGGGAAAAGACAAGCTCTTACAAAACATGCCAGAATCAAACCACCACTAGTCCCTACAATTGGGCCCATGTATAATTTATAATCTGATGAATTCCATGCTACCCTTGAGAACATTGTCTACAATGACATATTATAAGTGATTTATGCGCAAAAATAAAATCATGGGTTCGAATCTCCTCAATGCCACAGGTCGGGGTGAATGAGTAAAAAAAAAGTAATATTAGGGTATGTTCAAATGTATTCATAGGCAAAATTTGTGTTGCCTAAATATTTTGTGAGCAAAAGGGAGTAGCCATAAAAAATATGTAGACAATATCATTTTTGTAATTTTTTCACTTACTATGCTCAAATATTATTTTGCCTATATGTCTTTTATTTGCCCTTAGGGATGATGCCCCCAAAGGTAGCAAAACATTTACCCCCAGAATCCCCACACTTTCCCTTACAGTACAAACCCATTTTCTCAACATACACCAATATATATATATATATATATATATATATATATATATATATATATATATATCATTTTCATCACCATTCACTGAATGAGACTTATTATCATTTCCCTCTCTAATTTACAAAAGAAGACCCACCATTTCCATTGTGTGCGCCTTATTCTAAAACTCTTCAATATAAAATTTTCACTAATGTATTTTTCAAAAAATAAAGTAAAAAATAAAATAAAATGAAAGATAGTAATATTCTCCCTTCAGTTAAAAGAGGGTCAATAATGGCAATTGCAAAAGTTTGTCTATGCAAGTGATGTTTATGATACGTACTCACCGTGACACAATTATAAATTACTGTATATGTCACACACACACACACACACACACATATATATATTAGTGGATAGCAACATTTGTACGTGCACATGTCTCATATTTCCCATATACGCAAAGAGCGTATCATTGCCTGTGTGTAATAATATGTAATTGACTTAAAGGGTTTAAATAAACTGATGGGCAATTTTGTCCAAAAAAAAATCATAGATGAAAAGGAACAAAATTTTAATTTTTGCAATTTTTTAATTTTTTTAAAAATTTTCCAATTTAGGACATATAAAAGATTAGACCCTAGTTTGCCGCGGAAGTTTCTGAAGGGTCGCGTAATTTGAGTTGAATTGCTAAGTTTATAATGTTATTCTCCTAAACATACAAAACTTTGCCCTAAAAATCATCCCTTAATTGGCTGGATTCAATGCTTTATTATTAAAAGAGATCCAAACTACAAAAGTTGGGCTTGTTGCATGTGATTCACGAAAAGAAGTTTCAATACTAAAAATAATATCTTCAATCAAAAATAAAATTCAGTATTATACAACAACTAAAAAATTATTAAATTGTTAGATCCACTAACTAAATAGCAAAATCAATACAATTAGTAAGAACGTCATAATGAGAAGATGAAGAATGAAATCACTATAATCACACTGGAAAAACACTGAACATTTTTTCGAAGAGGAACAGCTGTATGTATAATAGTAATAAAATAACAATTGCATGATGGTATCCATGAAAAAACTTTAGGCTATAATTGGTTTCACATTTCATAATAGCCTCCTCCCCAGAAAGAAAAAAAAATACCTATCTGTATTCTTTCTTCTTCAAGAAAAAAAAAAGAAGAAGAAGAAAAGGAACATCCTCCTAAAATGTTAAAAAATCAGTATTGATCACATAACAATGATCGATCACTAACTATAACAAGAGAAATTTACAAAATATTTACAGTAAAATCATCCCCCCCGACTAATTACAATAAACAAAATTGATAATACATCACAGTAAAATACATCTCCCATTGATTACAATAATCAAAAATTGGCTCTTCCCTCAACATAAATGATAAATCTCATCATTTACATAAAAATTACATGCTCCTTCTCACTATGTTTCCTATTATAACCTACAATCCCGCTGCTACCCTAAACATCAATTTCCCAAGATAAATCCTCCTGAATAATTGGAAATAATAACAATATGGCTGAAGGCCTCATTTCCAGATTCGTTTAGTTATGGCACTGGTAAAGCAAATTTCTATTACAGGCCGGGTTGGTCACACTAAGTCGTAAATGGATGATTTCAATCAAGCAGGCAGAGGAGGGTGGGGGGGGGGACTTCATCTATGCATGTATTTCGAGAATAGAGACTATGTGAAGATCAAGATCCTAATATAGACATCTTTTCCTTTAAAGCATAAGCTAAACTTGAGGTATTGAAACAGTTGTTAAAAAAAGAAACTAGAATCTTCGAATAAAATTTTGAAGATTTCTTCAAGTAATTTCTAACAAATAATGCAAAAACTTTTACCGTTTCCTTGCATGTAGTCTCCTTATCCCTGCAGAAATTGGTGATCAGCTCCTCCATGGATGAGAGCTGGTGAGCTTTGATGGAGCACCATGTACCACTTACCATTATGGAGTTCATAAACATTTGTTATATTGCATAGCCCAGTCTCCATGCCAATATGAGCTTTCATGGTCACCCAAGCCACATCTGTTAAGACACGAGGCCTTACATCTTGTATCTGAGAATCAGCCACATTCTCCCAGCTAAATGCTGACCGCCAGCTTTCCATAACTTCAGCGTGACTAGAAAACAGTAGAGGAACACATTAGCATCTTGTTTTAATACATGGAACTCGGCAATGACATGAGAACAATTAAAAGAAAACAAACAGCTTTAAAGAATAAGATTACTATGTCAGCGGCTTCACATCTCACCCAAACATGCACTTGATGAAGCTTATATCAATCAGAAACTATAAAGATCAAGAGGTCTACAGAGTCATAGACAAGCTCAAATATCAATTACAGAAAGTATTCAAAAATGTTAGTTCTCTTATCAAAGAAGTGTGTCGTAATGTTTCCAAATAGGACAGAATGTGTTAATGGCCTGCACGTGCAGATGGTATATGGTAAGTTACGTCATATGAACTCTTCAATATACATCGTAAAATTCTCAAAGAACACCATACTTCATTCATTGGCATACCTCCTGCATCAACTTCATTTATTGCCAATTTAACAAATTTAGAACTTGTAAACTTATCATCTGTTAGTTTCGAAACGATAGAGTTCAACACAGAGGCATAATTCTATATTATAACTCTTGCTCTCTTCTGCGTGTGACCAAAATGAAGCTATAGCTACTGAAACTCTACTGAACTTACTATTATTATCTTTTATTTTTTTATCATGAACTAAGATTTCAAAATATATTAATACATTGCTTACTGCACACCCAACAGAGAACTTGCACAACTTGCTAAAGTAAGGCATAGATTGAAAAAAATTCATAAGACATCTAAACGCAAGCTTACCTACGGAAAGGAGCATTTTTAAGATCAGAAAAAGCAAGGAGATGTGAAAGGGATGCACAGATGAAATTCCACATACCCACTAAATGACTCGCCGGTAGCATGGAAACATTTGACATAGTCTGTGTTGAGCCAAAACTGGGACATAGCTGAAAGCGACTTTTCTTTCACTATCCTAAAAAACTCAGCATTGATGTTAACAACGGCTCTGGTAGCTGCATAAAAAGCTTTCCATCCATTTTCTGGTTTCACATTAGCTTGCTCCAACGAAAAATCCTTCAAGATGAGGAAAAATGCCAATAGAATTAGCATATTGAACTTTTAAATAATGACAAGAATGACTGAATAGCGTGTAAACTAATTCCATGCATGCTTGCAAGAAAGAAATATAATCGTAGAGAGCAAGAATCACAAAATTGCCTATGGCGCAAACTGTATGCATGTAGGAATTATTTTAGAATGCTACCACATGATAGGAGACTAATGTAGAATGCATATTAACATGCCAAGATTCAAGACTTACCAAGGAGAAAAATACATAGTAGAGAATTAACAGCATCTTTTGTGTGTACATGTTCTGCGTGAGTACTGTGGGTAAAGCAAGGTCATGAGAGAATGTCTTCTGTACCTCTCTTAGTAAACAATAACCATCAGGTACAGTAGGTCATAAACCCCCAATAATGTAACTGTAGTCTATTAAGTCACCTAAATAGCATGTTTCCACTTACTTAATTCAGGAAAGAGAGCAGTCTTCTTTTGGTTCTTACATTTATACTCTTGCCTTTTAGCTAAGCCCCCCCCCCCCCTCCCCCGGTCTCTCTCTCTCTCTCTCTCTCTCTTGTTGGAAGGATAAGGAAAGAGGGCAGGCATGCATGGTGATGCATCATGCATGTCATTGTTTGAGGGGAAAGACAAACGAGTAGTCGTTGAAAGAAACTTTTTGGCTAAGTTATATGCTACAAGATGAAACAAACAAAACATTCATCTTTAGTTAAAGAACCGACAAAGAAACTCTTACGTAAGAAACGGAGCAAGCATCCTAAATTTCCCTTTTTACCCTTTCAAGTTTAGGTATACTTTTTCGGTGACTCCATATACTTGAGAATCAAAAATGTCGGTCTCTCCTCCTCACCACACACCAGCTCTTTTTTTTTTAAACCAAAAAACCTCAATTATTAAATCGCACCAACAGCATTAGTCCAGATTATGAGGCTGCATTGACTCTTATGAATGTATTTCAAGAATCAATTATCTAAAATATCATTTATATTTAGTGTATCTGGTTACAAAATCATAACTCTTGCTAATAGAAAAAAATAAATAAATAAATATATATATATATATAGATATAGATATCTTAAAGACATAAGATTCTGCGAAGTTACCACAATGTCATACCTTGAAATAGGGACACGTATCAAAGATTCAACGGTTGCATTTATAAGCATAAAATGGCAGAACTGGTATGTCGGTAAATAATCAAAAAGATTACATCTCAACAATTAATAGTAGTCCGACAACTATGCTGTTGCAGAATCTTTAGCTGAAAAATTCAAACTACGATTTGAAAAGAAAGCCATCTATATAAATGACAGTGCAAACCGACTGAATTAAAAAATAAACATGCATTATGGCCCCATCGCTTACATCTCTCAGACTTACACAAACTAATCTCAAATCATTCAGATGCTTCACTCATTCATGTTGCTTACATCTCTCAGACTTACACAAACTAATCTGAAATCATTCAGATGCTTCACTCATTCATGTTGCAAAGCGCTGATTTGCCTGATTTACAACCAATACTTGATCAACAATATTATGGAAGGCTTTTCGATCAGGTTTTTTTTTTTCCTTTCGTCTTTTTTCAGGGCGCAGAATCTGGTAAGTAGATTCTATATCACAATAATTACCAGGCATTGCAAACCTTATCACTTTCTTTCCATGGGGATTAATTATTATTACTCCAAGAAAAACAATAAGTGAATGATTGTATTATATGTGGTGATCAAACCAAATAATGCCAAAAACATGGTGGCCAATACGTGTTTTTCCTCGACAATCCAGAAACAAGCCAAGGTCAGATCATTCGACAGGCTTACGTAACTATCAGCCACTGTTAGATTCACTGAATTACATGATATATAGCACTTAAAACCAAAAATTACACTTCAAATAACAAAAGCACAACCCTAACACAAACATAAAATGCCAAAATCCAGGAGTGATCTTCTGAAGAAGCAAACCTTAAGATAGAGCGCCTTCCACGCATTCTCATCATTCGCAGCTCTATGCATGAGTGAATTCGTCATGGAGAGACGGCAGAGGCTCGGGTAATCCAAGTAGCTGAGAGCGTGCATTGTTATCTCCGGGACCAGCATCTCCATCATCGATGTCCCCGTCTGCCATTCCAGCACCATCTCGATGCCATTCTCAACCGCAGCCATTTTCTCGCCGCTATCAGTTCCACTCTGTGCACAATCAAAAGGCATCAAACTTCCCAATTCAGAAGGGCTCGCTCACCGTAAAATCAAAACAGTCACGAAAAAAGATGCAGAAAAAGGCTCCAGATAGGGCTAACAAGAACGACGAAAAATCACTGATAAATAAAATGCTGGAAATCGTAAACTCCATTCACAGTTCATGAAACCACTCTAAAAAAAAAAGTTGCAGTAATTCGTCCAATTCATGTAACATAAAATAAAAACATGAATAAACATGGAAAATTCAAATTAAATTAGAGAATAACCCTAGTTTACCTTCTCCGGCAGCAGAAAAGCAATGTGGTTCTGCATGTGGCTTCCTTCCTGGATTTTTTCCTCTCTTTTGTTTTTCTTTGCTTTTGTGTGTGTAGTGGAGCACAATTTAGATTTAAAAGCCCCTTTTACTGCCCCCTTTCCTGTGCAATCCTACCGGCGCTCCTTAAATGAAACCCTAATTAAGGGGTTTAGAGAGAGAGAGGGGAGAATCAGTGCACAGATGGTAGAGAGAGAAAGTTGGTGGTGGTTTTGTAACTGAATTGAGAGAGGAGAAGAAATGGAAAGAAAACTGGGTGACATCACATGACACATGTAATGACAGTTCAAAGCAAGGGGTAGTTTTGGCATTTCAACTGATAAATTTTGAGCTTGAAATTGGTTTTTTCAGTCAACTTCAACCCTATACTGACATTTCAATCCCTATTTCACATTAAGGTAACCAAATTGTCTTAAATTTTGTAACATATAATCTACCATCATTATTATAATATATAAAAAATTGATTGAATGCATTGAAACATGAGATGTAATTTAAAAATGTAATAGGATGATCAAAATAATTGAGGCTAAAAAATTGAAAAGTTTGAATTGAATACCGAAATTAGGGGACACATTTTGTATTTTTTTAGGAATTATTGAATTTCTAAAAATTATTTATTTTATATTGAATTTATGACCTATTTCTTTTTCAAACATTCATTATGAAGATTTAAAGAATCTAGCAACATGAGAACATTTAATTACTTGCTATTTATTATCAACCCTAAAAATATACTATATGTGGTAATTTGATCGTGGATGATATTCATGATTTGACAGAGACGTTACATTACACTACTCTGAGGTATGCCTCGAGACAATTCGATGAAGTGATGTATACTACTGTCAAGATGACTTATATAGTCTGGAGACTGAGATCTTATAGACAACCGATATTCCAATGCACTATGTTTATTTCGTATTGCTAAAAATCGTTTCTCATCTACAGTTAGAAAGAACATTATTATTATTATTATTATTATTATTATTATTATTATTATTATTATTATTATTATTATTCTAAAAAAAATTACCATTTCAAGTTATATTAGATAAAATAATACAGAAAATAACGCTTCGTTAGCATGATGATAATATTTCGTTAGCATTACAATATGTTATCAAATCCTCCGTAATTTTTATAAGAATTATCAATTTATGTTAATACCCCGTGCTAATTTTTTTCAAATATTATAGAATTGTCATCCCTTTTAAGCAAATCTAGGCCATAGATCTTTTTATTGATTGTATGGTGTGAGATACGTTCCTAGTTCTTACATTAGAATTGGTTTGCATTATAACCACCACTATATATATATATATACATATATATATATAGGGGTGGGTTCAAATAAGAACCAATTCTCCCGTAAGAACCTAGGAACCAATCAAATTCAAAGGTTTTGATGACATGGAGGATAAAAAGGCGGTGGCATATTTGTAAATATGTAAAATTCAAAATATAAGGGGTAATTCTAGATTTTTTTTATAAAGTGATGTCATCATCTTTTAAAAAATTCTTAAAAACTTTAAATAATAATAACTTACTCGTTTTTTTATCCAATTTACGCAAAAAAATATATCAAATTAAAGATTTTTCATGCTCTTTCATTTAAGATCCATAGTGCATATGTTATTTGAGCAAAAATTGATGAAAAATACAAAAAAAAATTCACGTATATTCAACTCATAACCGTCAAACATTTGCTAATGTGATATCACAACATTACTCATATCTTGTGTTTATGTTGCTAACATGAATTTTTTTATGCACGACTTTGAATTTTAAGTTGCTTTCATGAGAAAATAGTTAAAGTATGAGCTATATGTTCAAAGGTCATAAACAATTATAATTTTATCAATGCTTAATATTATTTTGAAAACTTGTAATATTTGAGAATTTAAATCATACTAGCATATCATTATTCACATATCAGCAACATATTACTAACATATTAGCAAATTATTAGTCACATATTAGCTGTGTGTATATTCTCTAACATATTAGCAATATGTTGTATGTATGAATGATGTTACACATGTTACACAATATTATTTTAAATGTGGTCCAATATTATATGTGTGGTTTTTAATACGTGTCAATTTAATACTATGATCTCGTCAAGTTAGCAATATGAGTCTACCTCATGTTAACAACAAAATATGTTGATGTTAGCAATATAAATCTTTCATGTTAGCATATTAATACAACGGTAGAAAAGACAACAGTTTTAAAGCGTTGTCTATTTAACTCCGAGAATTGGGCCCAAAATTCGAAAAAACATAACTGAATTTCTAAATTACGAAAATAACCCCGCCTTCATTAAGTTCTCAAATATTACAAGTTTACCACCTTACTTTGACTAATACTTTGACTAAATTATGATCATTAGATCTAATCAAATCTAAGATTAAGATTGGTTCCTAGATTTTTACAGGTGAATTTGGTTTCTATTTGATCATTTCCCTATATATATATATATATATATATATTGGGAGGGGTGGGTTCAAATAGGAACCAACCCCCTGAAGGAACCTAGAAACCAATCAAATTCAAGGATTTTGATGACATGGCGGATAAAAAAGCGATGACATAGTTGTAAATATGTAAAATTCGAATTATAAGGGGTAATTCCAGATTTTTTTAATAAAGTGATGACATCATCTTTTAAAAAATTCCTAAAAACTTTAAATAATCATAACTTATTCGTTTTTATCCAATTTACGCAAAAAATATATCAAATTAAAGATTTTTTCACCCTCTTTCATTTAAGATACATAATGCATATGTTTATTTGAGCAAAAATTGATGAAAAATATAAAGAACTATTTTTCACGTATATTCAACTCGTAACTGTCAGATATTTGCTAATATGATATCACAATATTGCTCATATCTTGTGTTTATGTTGCTAACATGAAATTTTTTATGCACAACTTTGAATTTTAAGTTGCTTTCATGAGAAAATAGTTAAAGTATGAGTTATATATAGTTAAGTTCATAAACAATTATAACTTTATCAATGCTTAATATTATTTTGAAAACTTGTAATATTTGAGAATTTAAGTCATGCTAGCATATCATTATTCACATATTAGCAATGTGTTACTAACATATTAGCAAATTAATAGTCACATATTAGCAGTGTGTATATTCTCTAACATATTAGCAATATGTTGTATGTATGAATGATGTTACACATGTTACACAATATTATTTTAAATGTGGTTCAATGTTATATGTGTGGTGTTTAATATGTGTCAATTTAATATTATGATCTCGTCAAGTTAGCAATATGAGTCTATCTCATGATAGCAACAAAATCTGTTGATGTTAGCAATATACATCTTTCATGTTAGCATATTAATACAACGTCAGAAAAGACAACGGTTTTAAAGTGTTGTCTATTTAATTCCGAGAATTGTGCCCAAAATCCGAAAAAACATAACAGAATTTCTAAATTACGAAAATAACCCCACTTTCATTAAGTTCTCAAATATTACAAGTTTGCCACCTTACTTTGACTAAAACTTTGACTAAATTATGATCATTAGATCTAATCAAATCTAAGGTTAGGATTGATTCCTACGTTCCTTTAGAGGGAATTGTTCCTATTTGATCCTTCCTCTATATTGGGAAATTATATGTATCTCAATAATTTTGTATCGAGCAAACTTCGTCTTTTTATTTTCTTTCTTTCTTTCTTTCTTTTCTTTTTTCTTTTAATTATGAAATTGAGCCATGATATCGCAAATATCAATATTTAACAAAAGAACATAAAATTCGTGTGAATTAATCTTAAGAGTAGAGAAAAAAAATGCCTTTTTTTTTTTCAAATCTTCCTCTAGGTTTCGTGTCAATTGTCTAAATTTTAATCACGAGATGGAGAGAAGCAGCAGCTTGGCGTGAATAAGCGTTAAAAAACGTGGTGCCTATTTTTCTTCTCGATTTATTATTCTGATTCTTTCATAATCAGGTTTAGCTAGAATCTCAATACAAATTATACAATGCACTTTTCAGATTTCAAGTAGGATTGTAAATAATTATTATAAATATATCATATTTAATTAATTCATAACATAAACAAAGCTGTAGAATACCATATATATTTCCAAAATTAACTACTGATATTTACTTATGAAAAATACTTTTGTATAAATATTTAAGAACCTAATAATTATTAAAACCCATTACTATATGGGCTCCAAACATCTGATAGGATTTACAGAGTGGGATTGGACTATGCTGGACTGATCACTTTTGGGCGTAAAATTAATCACATGTTAGATTTGCATATTTTTATTTTATAAAATGGATATTATTTTGTTAATTTTGAAAAGATAGATTATTTTTTAAAAAGAGTCCAAAAATGTAAGTATCAAAGTGTAATTTACTGTATTTTAAATTTATTAGTTGGGGAAAGGGGAATTGGGATCAAACCTACCAACAGGCTACAAGCCTGCGGTCATGAACGGAAATAAGTCCTTTTTTTTTTTTGGTTGAGCAGATGAACGGAAATAAGCTAATCTCAAATAAATTAGATGAAGCATCTTTTCCAATATCAGAGAAAACAGATTGCTCCAATGCTCAACAACAACTGTTGCTGAAGAAATACATGATACACAAACCTCATTACACAGAACAATCGAATGCCATTTTCTTGGGAGATATACATTCCAAAAAGATTGTCAACCAGATTTTGAAGTGCATTTGTTCTTTGCACGTATTAATTTCAGCGATCCAGTTAGACATCCGGTGAAATTCAGAAGGTCGGCATAAGAGAGGGAAAGCGTACTTTCAAGTTTTCGTTTTCTGCTGGGAAGCTTCAACATACTGCTCCGCAAGTTTCTTCACCTTCTCACCTTCCTTGATGAGGAAATTCGCGTTTTTCTCCTTGGAGTGGTACTTCATGACTTTCTCAGTTGTCTTCCCCACAGCCCACCGGTACTGTTCAACTGTGATCACACCACTCTTGCAAAGTGGTCTTACATGCTCCTTTATGTATGTTTCAACCTGCCATAGGGAAATGGAATCAATTTATGAGCAGATACAAAACAGAGAACCAATATCGATCTATTCATGTATAGCAAATTCACCTTTTTCATAACCATACTATGGTTTTCTGACTGCTTGGCGTCACATTTAGATGTCTTCTCTTTAGTCTCTGCATTCTCTCTTTTCTCAGCATCAGATGACGGTTGATTTGATTCATCTGTGGAAGCTCTTATGTTGTTCGTGTGATCCTCACTAGCTCGTCCATCCAATTCATTATTGACTGTCGGTCCAAATGGCATTACAGATGCAGTCTCCGGATACTTTTCAATTAGTGGTTCTATATCAGGGCCATAAAGTTCTTCACATTCTGCAAGAGAAAGCTCCTCATCATTATCATCAGAAGACTTCTGAACAACACACTCCTCTATTCTACTTTCCGCAGTTGAGCCTCCAGCATTACTCTTATTTTGAGATTCAAGCAGATCAGACGGGACAGCTAAAGGTTCAACATCTCTCTGCACCTCATGATCCGCCAAGTCCAGAGTTTCATTTGGTTTCTCAGGTTTAAGGAAAGAAAATAAGACTTTCATTTTTGGTGGCTCGGACTCTATCTTAGAATTTTTCAGAGCACCAGCACCAAAGAAGTCATCATCTTCCAAACTGTACTCAAAATCACCATAAATATCAAGATCTGGATGAGAATCAACTTCAATTACATTGTCAGGTTCCTCATCGCTATTTTCTGGTGAGCCAACTCTATTATCAACGTCCTCTGTCAGATGACTGGGACTATTTGGAGGGGAATCGGACATGAGCCCCGCTTTCCTAAGTGCTTCATCAACTACCAGATCTAAGGAGCTGTTACTAATTTCTTCAGATGCTTCAGCAGAGGGGCATCCTGAAGTGGAGGAAGGATTTGCTTCTGTAGCTCTGTCAGAGTTTATGTCTTCTGATCTCCGCGATAGCTCTTGCGAGCATAAATTCACGTATACAAGCTTGCTGTTTGACCTATTAGCAACGTCTTTTTCAATATTGACAGCATCTGCTACAGCCAACTCTGTTTCAGCAGTTTGGGAAACCGCTAACAGGTTTGCTTTCTTCAGGAAGTGCTCGGTTAGGCGATAAAGTTGAACCTATATGATAACTGTACATTATTTTATCTGTAGTTCACAAAGTTATAGATAAAACATTTATTCCCACAAACAAAATATCTACAGCTGAGGACAGGAAATAACTACAACCAAGACAGTAAATAATAACAGCATCAAGATGAGGATATAAATCATACAAGAAAATAAACAGCTGGATGCAGGGACCTTTTGATATAGACAAATTATATTGCAAGAAGTCTGTCACTTCAGCCAACTCAAACCAGGGCCAGGATTGTAGTGACACAGTGTTAAATTAACAAAATTCAGGAGATGACTGCAGCATTAAGAGGTTAAAGAATCTCCAAGAAGAAAATTTTGGGGGGAAGTTTCATGATTTTGAAGAATCTATTCAGAATAGATATATAGGATTCTGTGCCACAAAGAACACCTCCAGTGGAAAATCCATTCCAACACTTGTTTTTGTTCAAAGGTCTCACTAAATGACAGCGTATATTTATTCTGCACCTTGCTCGGCAGCTCTCAGCAACAAATTATGATTGGTACATTGTCCAGAATTACCCCTTAATTCTATCAAGATAGAAAGTGTCCATTTTGAAGGCAAAAGTAGATTGGTTGCTGTGGATGTGAATGGATATATTTACCTGCCTGACTGCTGTGGGGATTTTATTGTGACGAGTGGGAGCCAAAATTGGACGCATATCTTTTGGCAGTTGAGCCTGTAGCATCATCGAAATAAGGAACTTAATTTAATTACAAATTATGAGGAAGGCAGATAATCTAGCAGAAGCAAAAGTAATAGAATTTACCAATAACGGATAGTTTCCTTTGAGTATGACGGTGTCCTCTTCTTTCTCTTGCATATTCTTGCCTGAGGCTGCTGTTTTTCTTGCCAAAAGTTCTAAGGCCCATTTTCTTTTATCGCCCTTTATAGAGTCAGGTTGACTTGCCATGTCCTTCCCCAAAGGTATCTTCACACCACCAAATGAAGTAGTAGGTGGCGTTCCTTTGGGATGTCTCTTTAGTTGAGCATCACTGGAAGCAGCTTCAGATTTCACACCCTTGGGATGATTCTTCGTCTCTTTACTCTCTAAAGGAGGAACAATCACCCCTGAAAAGGTATTCTGCTTCTGTAGATTTATGTCAGACTGGTTATTCAGCTGCGATTTAGATGCTCTTTCAGTGGAACCAGCGTTGAGAGCTGAGACAGGTTTTATATCATTTTTCCTAGGAAAAACAGATGTGTCCGCTAAATACAATCTTGAAAGAATAGATCCCTTTGGCTCCTGGTCATCCCTCGGCATTTTCTTCATGTGATCCGTGCCATCCCTCAGGAGATCAAGAACTGACTTTAGTGTCTGAATCTTTTCAGGCTTTGATGCTTTCATGCAGCGATGTTTCCAAAATTCAACCTCACATTCACGAGTCCAAGCACGCTTTCTCTTCCCCCCGGCTCCATATATCTTTTTTGTTAGACTTTCACGTACTTTTCCTTTTTGCAACAATGACCTTTTGGCCTTTATATCTAGAATTGGCTTCCTATTTTCAGCCCCAGATCCAGCCAGAGCAGCCCGGAAAGCATCCAGAAGTTTTGGATCAAAAAGATTCTGTCCTAGCTCTTCAGAGGATTTGTTTCGAACAGCTTCTCTGATTTTCTTCCTAAGCTCTTGAACTAGCACTGAAGAATCTTTATTATCACCTGCTCTACGCATTATCTTTTTGAGCCTCAACCCGGCGGCAGTTTCTCTTTCTTCAGGGTTCATGTCAGAAGAATTTTTAAGCCCAAGCTGTTTCAGAGATCTACGATCTGTCTCCTGAATTATATCCATTATATCAGGAGTACCATTTTCCTTTCCAGATATTGTTTTGGAGTCATCAACAAAAGATGCCGCTGTTCGATCTGTCAGACTAATGGGCTGACCATCTCTTTCAGCTTTGATTTTCTTTTGCGGAAGTTTAGCCTCAATATTAGCCTCTCTTTCTCCATGATCCGCATTTCTGTGACATCATAATAGATTATATGAAAAAACATTCCGAAAAGAAAAGGTAAAAGATAGTTCAAATTACACTTAGAGAAACAAACTTTATGCATCAATTTAGATTGTTTTTTATCAATATTTTCCAACCCCAATCCAGAATGCCAAAGGGAATATCCTGAGTCTCGTGAAGACATAATACATTAATAGGTGTTCTCTATTGTTAAGCACAGCATACAATTCTTTAGAAGTATTTCAAGAATATTAGTCTAATATTGCACTACAATTTACAAGCAGCAGAGCTCAAGTAAAATATAGACCTCTAACAGGTACTTGTTCCATTTAAAGAATCCTCCCGAGAGAGAGAGAGAGAGAGAGAGACCAAAAAAAGAAATCCTGCTGAGATGCTACTTATAAAACTATCCAGCAGCAAAATTTGAAGCATCAATGTTAACTAAAAAAGTGAAGATAACACACTTTATGGCATAACAACCTGCGATCTCTGTGCTTTCTTTTTGCACCAGTAGTTCCTCTTGCAGTCTGTTTCTCATCAGGCATCGTACTTTTCATAGAGAAGACTTTCGTTTCATTGGCTGCCACATTCACAGCTGGAAACACTCCAAAGATAATTCAATGAGCAAAAATGAGATTAACTTGATTCAGCAGGCAAAGTGAAAATATAATTTGCTGCTAAAGCACTAATACTCACTCAAGAGTGGATCAGAAAGGAAGCGCACTCTATCTTATACCTGGTAAAAGATCTTCTGATCTTTTATTTGCTTCCAAATATCCAGCCATGTGATCTTCAGATAAGTCATTGTTCTTCATGCCTGCTAAAAAAATAAGCATGAAAAAGTATATAAGATGAACATCTCTAGTTGTGCTCAATTTTATCTAACTCAAGATCAATAAGAAGAGGCAAATTCTATAAAATACAATCACCAGGTGTATCAGGGTTCGAGGATGTACCAAGATCAAGACCTAAACCAGACTCAATCATTTTGTCGTTAGAATGTGCTGGAGCTCTTTTAACTGTATCATCAGCACATATCTTCAGCTCAGCAGGAGATACCAAATGCAATGCAGTATGACAATTATGTCGTGATAAATATACTTCCATTTCTTGTTGACATGAGTCAGGCTCAAGACTGTTCCTATAGTCCGGTAATGCTTCTGAATTCAATGTGTTAGATGTAGAACTGGATATCACTTTGTTATCCATGTCTTTGCTACATTTTACAATTGATTCCCCTGATTCCTGAGACTTCTGGTTTCCTTCAACCAATGAGATGACAACAGCAGTCTCACCATCATCAGCAACAGACACTGATACTCTTCCAGAAAAAGATGCTTCAGCTAAATAGTCGCTGCCAGCAATATCTGCACCATTTTGGTAGTTTTTCCTTGATACCAAAGTCCCATCTGACATCTGTGGTACTTTAACAACAGTACACCTGCATCAACTAGCTTCACAATATCAAGATCCTTATATAAATCGAGTAGCATTGGTTTATAAAAGAACCACAATTACCCTGGACACAGCCATGAGCCTTCACAAGTACCTTCAGGATCAAATCCCACGCAAAAAGCATGGTACCTATTTATATGCAATAAAAGAACATATCAGAAGAATACATCGAAACATCCATTCAACAACTTAATAACCAGTGTCCAAATGGAAATTTACTATAAGCACTTGTTAATTTTATCAGCACAAGGAAGTCAAACAATTTCCTGAAAACTCCAGGGGTGTACCTCACCTGCCAACGCTCTAGGATGCAACATCACGGACAAAACATAATAAGAACAAGGCCAAGTTCAAGAAGGGCACACATGAGAAGATGAGTAGTAGTCAAATAATTAGAAAGGGAGAAGTAAATGAATTGCTGCAACTATAATGCACATAGAAATACTAGAAAGCTCCCATATGGTGAAATTTCATATATCTAAACAGCTTCTCAAACAATGTAAAGCATTGTGTAATTGGTGCGTACTTATATAAAGGTACTTCATAACCCATCAGCAAGAGCAACAAGGTAACTGCAGACCTCAGTGATCAAGGTAAACCATAAGAATTAAGAACACCACTAAACTGAAAAACAATGGCCACACATGGTTATATAGAAACTGGATTGCATTGCTGCCTACCATTTATCACAGGAATCACAAGCAATGGATGTATCAATATCTGAATCTTCTCTTATGTCCACTGATCCACTCCGTATTTTACAGCCATCTCCATCCAAGCAGACAACTGCCTAAAAGAGGACAAAGCCACTATGATCACATGCTTAACTAATGTGCATTACGCTACAGACAGGTTAAAGAAAAAAGAACAAGAAACTAATAGGAAAAAGGATGATAAAAAGTACGACATGGGTAATAGCCCTCAATCCCCTTGGGGATAGTGATGAACATCCTGAGCTCGGTTTCCACTACAGACCAAATATCAAACTGATCTTGCAAAATGGTTCCAAATACTTCCAATGCCAAACAGAAATAAAGCAAAAGTGAAAATTCAGAGGAATCACAAGCAAACATCAACTTACATTTTCATCAATATAATATGAAGGAAAAGAAACATTGTTGGTTTTTCCTTCGATGAACCACTCATCATCTCTGCAACAAAATAAGGAAGCTCCTGTAAACATTTGAGTGATTACCAAAAAATAAAAAAAGTACAGTAATTCTGGTTTCTGGCACATAAATAGAAGAACCACGCATAAAAGTTTACAAATTAAACCTCCTGGAGAATATTGATTGGGTGCCAATAAATCAATACTCTCTTATACTGCAATCTGCAGTGACAGATCCAAAAGTCTCTCAACAACTACTAACTAACCCAAAATAGTGGGCTATCAACAAACTACAAACATTAGCATTCTACTATTTCAGAACTCAATATTCCAAAATAAATAAGTATTAAAATCAGTAAGCCACATCTTCTGTTCTTCTTCATCATTGATAAGGAATCATTGCCTATCTATACAACACCATCGTGCCACCATTCTATTAACAAATTATCTTGTTCAATAGACAAGGCTCATAGTACTTTTACTATACTCCCAACATGCAACACTGCTGCAAATATATAGAGGAACTTAGGAAAAGCAAAAGAAGGTGGAATTTATACAAGCATGTAATCCAATGGAAATTCCTTTCTTTCTTTAGAGAGAGCATGATTTGTCAACATAGGGAAATAAGGAGATATAAAATGGAGAGACGTTAGAGGTAACTGGTGGAGAAACTAAAACTCTATACAATTTGCTCCCAACAAACTAGGAAGTAGGTGAGATTGAAAGCCAACAAAGGCGTAACTAACCCAAGTTACCCAACAATTATAGTTTCTGCCACTTTTGAAGGTCTAATATTTGATGATTAAAAAAAAAGGTGAATAGCATGTGTCGCCCTTCCTCAATCCCTAAAAACCAATGCATCCCCTCTTCTGTAAGACCTCCTTTTTTTGTGAAAGAACCATATTCTGTTATACTTGAAGGGACATAATTGCATAAATTATATGAGTCTAAGAGCTACATGAAGATAATAAATCAACTATACCTTGGATTTGTTTCATCATCCGTCTGGGTGCTGCCAACAGTATCATGCACCTTCATCAACCATTTATAGAATAAGAAAATAACTATATGGGATATTTGGGATACCACTCAAATATGCTTCAAACAGAAGTAATAATTGCTAACATATTCTTGAGAAGTGTCCATGCCATGAGATATAGGGGAGCAAATGTGCAGCAAGTTAGAAGGAAGCAAAATGACTTTGCAGCATTGATAGTTGAAGTGCCGGAAATGGAAATAATACGATAACAGGAAAAGAAGCAACCACAAAAAAGTTGCAGAAGTTACCCCTTGTAGCTGAATAAATTAAGCTACTTACAGGTACACATGTTATCAGTTGAAACTCATTCTGGCAAAGAGGGCAAAGGCTCGTGATACTAGCCCAGTTGTCAATGCATGCAAAACAGAACCTGGAATATAAGTGATCGTCAAAATCTGTGTTGAACCAACTTGTTAAATCCAAAACCTTTACATGTTTCTGATACTATTTTTCTAAGACTCAGAAACTATTAATCAGTAAACTTTACCACATTAAGCCATTGAATGGTATAGCAAATGAGAGTCTTAATGTGGAGTAGCTAGCAAGGATATGAACTATCCAGAAAAGTTTATAACTGCAGACATGGTTGTTAAAAAGACATTGGTTGGGACTTGGGTGAACCCTAATACTGCAACAATATTTAAAGAAATATCTTGAGGCTATTAGGTGAGTGTTAGTACTGAGGCCATGCACCTTTTGCAATCCAAGTCATGTGGCCTATGCCATAGACTTGCGTGAAGCATAAAAACATTTCCAGAAAGTTTCTGTCCCCTCTAACCTAGTTATCTGTCGGGAGTTGAATTTATTTTCTCATTTTCCTTTCACATCTACTTCTCATTGTCTATCTTATATTTATTATATTGTTCTTTCAGATAAAAGTTGGAGCAATTGTAGTCTCTATTTCCTTTTCTTCCATAATCTTTTTTTGTTCGACAGGGATGCAGGCTGCATAGACACTAACACACTTATCAAGCTAACAGACGTCAACATCATGTCATCATCCCTCAAATTAACAACAATATGAATGTCGCAACAGTCATGCCCCAGAACCCCCGATAAATATCAGAAAAAACCACCAAAAAATAGAAGACACAAACCAGACAGTACTGACATCAAGAACACAGAGAGCATTGAAGGAAAACCGAAGTGATCGGGGCTTATATTATCACCATCAACATACCAGTGCTGGCAGCAATCAAGCACACCTCTGTCGATCACAACATCCATACAAATCCCACATCGTTCTCCCTCATAATTCAAATAATCCTGCAGAGAAACCATACAGCAAAAGCCATTTACACAATGCCCTATTGAATAAAAATAACTAAGCACAAACAACAACCCAGAACTTCATTCTTAAAACCAAAACATTTTGCTGCTATCCCTGAGATAAAAATGCATTCTTTAACGAACTTACGAAATCAAAATTGCACAATGCCCACGGTCCCTAAGTAATCCAAATACTCAATTTATTTATTTAAACAATTAAAAGCACATAGACCGCAATATGCTAGTATGTACCTCACTGCTATCATCAAAACCGAAATTTTCATCATCTGATGTTCCATCGGCAACCAATTCAACATCCATTTCACCACATAAACCTATGGAACTCAACAGAAGAACGAGCAATAATCATATTTCAACAGAATTTTGAACAAAAAACAGAAAACAAACGATGAAACAATTTGCAAATACCTAGGCTTCAAAAAATAAGCTACCGAATTATCAAAACTTCAACATAATGTTGCAATACTAATTGGTGGAATTTGAGTTTCAGCTGAAGTTATATGTCTTGATCGAGAAAATTGACTGATTGCACAGAAAAGGTTAGAAAGTTTAGGATTATAACAACTACGGGAAATAAATAAGAAAATAGAAAAAAAAAAAAAGGGGGCAATAAATAAATTTTTATGGCGTGTTTGGATGCTACTAATGAATTTGTAAACAAAAATTACAATAACAATTCACGATAATCTCTTAGTTTTGTTTTGAGCCGATAATTATGGGCTTGATGAGATATGGGCCTAAAAATTTTAATGCATGCGGGTCCAATTAGACTATATCGGTGTATTGTCGAAATTATAATTTTAACAGAATAATAAATAATATATATTATGCTTAAAAAGACTGTTCACATTATATAAATAAATGTGTTTGATATTAGATCTATTTAATGTTAAATGTATTTAATTTACCTTTGATGTGATAATGTGACTTATGATAAAATATTTTTTCATCGATGATTGAACGATGACTATGGCACTGTGTCATGAGCTTCAGAAATTCTAACAAAAATGTATCGGCCTTCAATTACTTGTAATTTAATACTCAATGTTTCAATATTTGAAGTTCGATTTCAAAACTTAAAATACAAGAAAAGTAATTAAGAAATAAAGTATAAGGTGTCAAAATAAAAAGTTAAAGAAGTGAATATTGTACATAAACTAAAGTTTACAATAGTCAAAATATAAAATAAAAGTGACGTGGTATATGTTTATTTTGAGTGGAAAACGAACATAGAGGCACTAAAGTTTACAATAGTCAAAATATAAAATAAAAGTGTCGTGGTATATGTTTATTTTGAGTGGAAAACGAACATAGAGGCATATGTTGATTAAGAGTATTAATCAATATTACAAAATAATATATGGTACAAAAAATTACCTAGTTTTGACTAAAAAATAATAATTTGGCCACAATTCTAGGGCTGTAAACAAACCAAATAGTTCGTGATCTATTCGGCTGTCGATTCGAAAAATATTCGATCGAAATTCGATTCGTGAAACAAAGTAACCGAATTCGATAATTTTTTTAAATTCGACTATCTTAACGAACCGAATTCGAATAGTTCGCGAATAGTTCACGAATAGTTCGAATTCGAATGTAAACGAACTTAGTTCTCGAACTTGGTCACGAGCCTGTTCACGAATCCGATCACGAATCTGTTCACGAACTTGTAATCAAACTTACATTAAAATTTTCAAAATATATAAATTTATGTTAGCCCCAAAGCAATATTTAACCTCGATCAAATTAAATTTAAAACGGCTCTTAAGTATGATTGATCTACCAAGAATAAAATATTGTATACTCCCCTAAAATTAAATTTGACTATTCAATATTGATAATATAAATTACTTTCTTTTTATTATATTTTATTTATAAATTATAATATCTACTAGAGTGTTATTTTAATATCTAATATATATCTAAAACTCCAATTTTTTTTTAAAATAAAACAAGATTACTATAAATATTGCATTGGAATAAAAGTTAATAGGATTTTATAATCAATTTTGATAATGTAATGTTAATATTCGATAATATAAATTACTTTCTTTTTATTATCCTTTATTTATAATATATACTAGACTATTATTTTACATAATATGATAATAAATTAATAATAAGTTAAAGTCAATGATTAATCTAAAATTGATACATATTGTCCATTGATATACTCATATAAATAATTAAGTAAATGTCGAATTTTGAACATATATGTACATTTTTTAATTTATTAACATGTTTAAAAAAATGTATCTAAAACATACATTTAAAGATTATTACAAATATTGCAAATTTGCAATATAAATAAAATGTTAATAGGACTTTATAATCAATTTGACAATTTAACATTAATATTAGATAATATAAATTTTTTTATTATCTCCATAGATAATTATTTTACATAGTATGATAATACTAAGTTATAATTAAACAATTAGTCTAAAAATAATGCATATTGTCCATTGATATAACTTATAAGTAATTAAGTAAATTACTAATTTTGAACATATACATACATTTTTTTAATTTTTTAACATGTTTCAAAAACATATACTACGTTGATTTAAACTAATTTATTTCCACTAATTTGTATATTATTTTCAAATTGTGTAGGTGCATGGAAATCAAGAACTTATATTGATCTTGATTGTTTTGTTATTTTTTGCCTATTAAACTTTCGAACATGGAGATAATTATAAACTATCGAATTTTTGTCTAATATTTTTCGAACTTCTTATCGAACTTTTGTCGAATAGTTATCGAATTTTATCGAATATTTATCGAATTTTATCGATATGAGGTGTATCAAATTATTTGTCGAACTTGATCATGAATTTGTTGTCGAACATTAATCGAACAGTTTGTCGAATTTGTTATCGAATCGAACTCAATTCGAACTCGAATCGAATTCAACCATAAATTTTTTTATCGAACTCGAATTTGAATCCCATTTCGAAGTTCGAGTCGAACTCAAACTCGAATTCGAACTTGAAATTTCTAAAGGAATTCGAATTCGAACTTGATGATATTCGCTTCGATTTGGTTCGTTTACAGCCCTACACAATTCTACTCAATTGATAATAGTATATTGCCGATAGTATGACTAAATTTACAATTTTGGAAGAATGACTAAAAAAATGTAATTAAAGATTTGATTGACTTTAGTTATTAGGCCTTTTTTTTTTTTATGTCGAGGGTAACCGCAGCTGCTACCGTGGTGCGTATTAAGTAAATTATGTCCATATGTAATAGCCTATAAATATACACAGAGAAGGTAAACCATACTTGGCAAGTCAGGTGTGACAGGCTCACACCTAGTGGTGTTGGTGGCGGGTCGAACTTGAGAACTTTGGCCTCAAGAAACACCACTCCACCACTACTGCAAACCTACACAGAGAAGGTAAACCACATTTGGCAAGTCAGGTGTGACAGACTCTCATCTAGTGGTGTTGGTGGTGGGTCAAACTTGAGACTTTTGGCCTCAAAAAACACTACTCCACCACTACTCAAACCTACACAGAGGAGGTAAACCACACTTGGCAAGTCAGGTGTGACAAGCTCCCACCTAGTGGTGTTGGTGGTGGGTCGAACTTGAGACCTCTGGCCGCAAAAAACACCACTCCACCACTAGGCCATCCCCAAGGAGACAGTTATTAGGCCTTCTGTATATGGACATTCTTGATCATTCTTATTTCTGGGTTATATGAATTTCCAACCGGTATCTCATTAAAGATATCAAAATGATAAAAATTCATGTGTAAAAGGCATATATTTCGAGTTTGAGACACTTCATTTCTCCTAACCAAATAAAAAGATAATTTCCAATCACTAAGTATACCGTTGGAAACTTTTTAGTTTTTACCAAATACTAGTATTTCTCCTGTGCGATGCACAAATAATTATAATTTTTTAGATTTGTAATATTATGATTATTTTTTAATTCTATATGTTGTGTATAATTATTTTTAAATTCTATAAAAATTAATAAAATGATATGCACATACATTAATTAATTAGATAATAAGTACAGATTGCCCACCAAACTCCTAACTTTTAAATCCTTTAAAATAAAGGGGAAATGTTTTTATCGATAAAAGTAAATAATTGTTGGAAAAAAAACAAGATTTAAAACATAGTAGTTTTGTAGGCAATTTGTACTTATTTTACACAACACCCATGCAATGGGTCCCACAAAATCTGATTGTTTTCTAAAAAAAACTTACACTATTGTACTTTTAACTGCCAAAAACTGCAAAAAGAATAAATATGATAGCTTTTGAATTAAACCGCCTCACCAACCCCACGTCTCTCTCTGTCTCATAACTTTACAGATTTTGAAACCCAAAAATAACTGTTCTTACCTCAATTAATTTTCTGATCCGAAACGCAGATTTAGGGTTTTAACTAGTCGCGGCGCCGCTCGATAGCAACCCAGGTTCAATTACAATTAATCCCTCGATCTCGATCTCGCTCTCTCTCTCTCTCTCTCTCTCTCAAACCCTACTGTTAATTTTTTCTCCCAGTTATTCATCGTCGAAAATGGAGCAACGTACGAGAGAACAACTGGAGATGTCTTCTTCTTCATCATCACGGGTGAGTTTGTGTTTATTCGTTTAAACTTATTGTTAGGTTGTGCGATTTCTGGAAAATGGCTAATTTAAACATAGTGGATTGTACATAAAACATTATTCATGGCTTGTTGCAATCAATTGAGGCTTATATTTTGTTTACCATGGCTGTTGAAATTAATCGAGGCCTTAGTTATGTTAATCGTAGCTTGTAATATTAATCGTGGTATTTGTTATGATAATCGTGGTTTATTATATTAATCATGACCAATAATGTTAACCGTGGGTGATTATGCTAATCGTGGGTTATTATATTAATCGAGGGTTATATTATGTTAAGCGTGTCATATTATATTAATCGAGGCTTAAATTATGTTAATCGTGGGTTTTGTAGTTAATCGTGGATTTTGTAATTAATCGTGGATAAATTGAAATTAATCTAGGAAAGGTTTATACTTAATCGTGGATAATAAAAATCTAATCAAGGATCAGTTTATACTAATCGAGGCTTGTTTAGTATTAATCATGGCTCTTTGATTAATTAATCGTGACTGTCGACTACCTAATCGAGGCTCTTTTAAAATTCATCGAGGCTTATTAAACCATAATCGTGGCTTTTGTTTAAACTTAATCGTGGATCATTTAAATGAGCCATGATTAAACTTAAACGTTGATTATGGTTTAATAAGCCTCCATGAATTTTAAAAGAGCCACGATTAGGTTAAAACAGTCACGATTAACTCTTCAAAGAGCCATGATTAGTTCTAAACAAGCCTCGATTAGTATTTTATTATCCACGATTAAAACATTGCCATGATTTACTTAAATTTTAAAAATTAAAATTTTATATGAAATATTAGAAGTATTTATTTTAATTCTAATTTTGTAAATCTTGTTAGATTGATTGGCTTAGACAGTCACTACAGCACTTGAGGCCTTCAGTCATAGTATATGCCATACCGGAGGTACTTGACATGATCAGAGTCACACTACATGCGATAGGTGGTGATGCAGCCCTACAATCGTTCAGATCCTGATGTTTCAGCCATTTCTTGGACTATAGGCCTGGTGACGTCCAGAAGAAAGCGATCCACGCGTTGATGAGTCATGAGGTACGCGTGTTGGATCATGCACTGGAGGGACAAGAGGCATGGTTTCATGTTCATTGTTCCCAGCTGCAATTTGGTCTGATCGAGTACAACTTAGTGTCAATTTACAATTCGGCAGCTCGAGCTTCGATCCGAATGCCGAGCTTTAGGTTGTTCTACAACGATCCATCTTCCATTGCCTATTTCAAGGACAATGCACGATCGTGAAGCAGATGGAGGAGAGGATCAGAGCGTAGATGATGGCTAGAGATGCTGAGGATTCTGTGAAGGTTGCGAACATATTGTTCGTATACCGGATGATCTTATGCTTGGATCACAAATGAGTAGTTGATCCGTGGGTGTGAGCACTGGTAGAGGATGTGGAGAGGTGGAACTCATTTCCTTGGGGGGCGTACTCTTACCATATATTGATGCACTTCATCAGCATTCTCCCCTATAGGCGACAGGCTATGGGCGGGAAAGGCGACATGCATTATCATTTCTATGGGCTCGAGGACCGGAAGGTTGAGATACGTGAGATGATACTTAGCTACTTCTTGACTGCAACCAGTCGATGAGTCAAGAGAGACCCCAAGTGTAGGACAGTCTTGGCTACTACTGGTCTATATGTGAGTTCATGTACTTTGTTTTCCCGTGGCTTATTTTGTAAGTTATTATTTTGTACACCACGATTAATTGTAATTGATTTTTTGCAGGAGACCCTCGTCGGAGAATGGAAGAAACTTCATCCTCTCGACCCTGATTGTTGACGGACATACGGGAATGATGACTATCGATGGTGGATACCTCCACCCGGACTTATATATCGGATCACGAGCGAGGATAGCCGGTATCAGGTGTCATGGTTGGGGCATGATTATGTAAGTTTACTTCATGAATTAATTTATCATTGTCTCGATTATGATTTACTAAAATTGTTCTTGATATGATCTCAATATTATGCTCCAAGCGATCGTGGTTTGTAACATCTTGAAGCAGCACTAGGTCGTGGTCCGTGTTCACCTGACAGACTGGATAGTGGAGTTGTATGACTCATTTCTATTTCACATGGACAATCTGAGCAACCCTGCGCTCTACCTGAGGCGAGACAAGGAGTTGATGCCTCTACTTCGTCTACTACCATGTTTACTCCAGTGTGCCGAATTTTGGGCCAATCGTCGTATGCCACCCTGCTGTGCTTTTGTGATGACTTTGAACAAGAGCATAGCAGATCAGTATATGCAGACGGATGGCACCAGTTGCGGAGTATATACATGTATGTATGTGGATCGTCTGCTGGGTGGAGGCCCTGAGTTGGGTTTACCGGAGCACGAAGTACATGCTTATAGGAAGGTGATAGGGGCTAGGATATACTCGTTAAATTATAGTGGTAGGCCTACCATTTAAAATTGATTTTATAATGACCTCGATTAATTTAAAATTGATTTTATAATGACCTCGATTAATTAAAAATTACCTCAATTAACTTTATTAATTACCTCGATTAATTATAAATGACCTCGATTAATTTAAAAGTACCTCGATTAATTTAAAATTACCTTGATTAACTTTACTAATTGCCTCCATTAATTGTAAATGACCTCGATTAATTTAAAATTGCCTCGATTAAAATGACCTCGATTAATTTGGTAAAATGACTTCCATTGATTTTAAAACTTGCCACGATTAACATTAAAGACCTCGATTAATTTTAAAACAATTTCCATGATTAATATTAAAGACCTCGATTGATTTTAAAACTTGCCACAATTAATATCAAAGACCTCGATTGATTTTAAAACAATTGCCTCGATTAATATTAAAGACCTCGATTGATTTTAAAAATTACCACGATTAATATTAAAGACCTCGATCGATTTGTACATTCCCATGTTTAATAACGCAAGTTGCCACAATTAATTATCATTGGCTGACAATCGAACCAGACATGTGGTACGTGTATGCTCCATACTACCACAAATATTGCACTTCTTAGGCGCTCTTCTCCGTGGAGCATCTTTGGGCGGTGAATTCAGATCAACACCGCCAATAGGCACATGGGCTGTATATACACGCCTGTTGTGCCCCGGTCCATGGCATCTAGTGTAAAACAGTCCCCTACACTGGATGAGGCCTCAAGCGGTGCTCGAGCTCTGTACATAGATGGACGCCCAGCACGTCAACTAATCTTTGGCGCCAACACCACCCGTGATCTATATGCATTGGGCATAATCCATTGTTTTGGGTGAGGCAACCCCTGATGGTGAAGTCATACATTCCGATTAAGCTCTCCACCTTGTAATATCTGTCCACATAATCATATATGGCCCTATCAGTGCAATTGCAAAAGGGAAAATAAAGTTAAACACAGTTGATTAGATACATCTAAAAAAATGATAACAAATAGAAAATGAAATGTAATACCAGATGACCGCAGCCGCGTGAGAACAGGGGATCAAATACAACTCGAACTCACGACAATCACATGTCCGTTCTGAAGATCGACCATGTAGAACTCCCTCCCAACCTTGACTTTTCATAAAGTTGCTAATGTAGTGGGCCACACGGCATAGCATCGTCCCTTATCGACGTTCCCCGAAAGCTTCAGTGCGACGTCATCGGTCAACACATAATTTGAGCCCAGTGCAGCCGCACATCGCTCGACGAACCATTGCTCAACAATTGATCTAAACATCTCAAGTAGTGAGCAAACAGGTAACCTCCTCACCCACAACAGACGAGAATTGAGACTCTCCGCCGCATTAGATGTCATGAAACCGTAGTGCCATAGGGGACAGTCTGAACGGGATCAATGCACTGGGCTGATATTACACAGCTTCTGATAGACATTTGGACAGACCTGCTCCAACGTTGACGTACTCTCCTGGAAAGTGTCTGTCCGATAGGTGTAGGCAGCCTCATGAAATAGTGCAGTCACGTGTTTTCCTCTCTTCATAATCTTATTCTTCAAATGATAGTAGCACAATCCGTGCGTCGCTCTCAGGAAAACGACCTCTACAACATTTTTAATACTCTGATGCTAATCCGATACGATGAGAAGGTCATCTGTAACGCCCCAATTTCACTTTTAATAGAAAAAGAGCATGTTACTCGTGCTTTTCGTAAATAACCTATTTACTTTAAATACAGCGAAAGTTTCAATTATAAATTGACATTTAATACATAGATAAAAATAAAGTAAAATAAATATTTTCATTTAATTGTGCTTGACCATTTGACCACCACCATCACATCTTGTCCACTCACACACCACCCGAGCTCTTGTCTAAAAGGAATAAAAGATTGGGGTGAGTTCTTTTAATTCAGTGGGGAAAATATCTATTATCCAAACTATAAATTTAACAAGAAATATGTGAAGTGACAAAATCTTTGGTTCGTAGACCAAATCTTGTAATCTGTATTTCTGATTCAGCCTTTAGGCTCGGTACTTTATAGTCCAAAAGACTCCGTACTTTATAGTCCAGAGGACTCATTACTTTATAGTCCAGAGGACTCGGTACTGGATTTTCACTTGTATAAAAATATAGAAGAGATAACAGTAAATATTCCAGCATATAATCCCTACCTTAACCTTGACTTTAACCTTGAGTAAAGAATTAATTAGATCCACGCGCGTCGCCTCAGACGTTTTCCAGATGAGAGATAGGGAGCAACTGAATATTCAAGAAGAGAGGAGAAAACTCGAAAATGCTTGGAATTCTGAATGTTTTTGGTGTGATTAAATTCAAAGAGAGCCCTCCTATATATACCGGAGGTTGGGAAGGGATTATGGAAATGTTGACATTTGCTTTGATTTCTTTCTAAAATTTGGATTTTCTTGAACATGGTAATTAGGTTTAGGGTTTAATGTGGAGTGGTGGAAAAGCATGGAGATGGAGGCGCTACATCCGAAAATGAGTGCTAATGGGCTCAATCCAAAAAGGCTTCCTTAATGGACTAGGAAAGTAAAATAGGAGGATAATTCTTATGACTTTGGCCCAATTTATTTAAATAAATAAATAAATATAATTTTAATAAATCTCATTAAAAGAAATAAATGTAATGCATTTATAAATATGTTCCGCATACGTTAAACTTTACTCGAGGCGCGACTTATAGGACTTAAACAATTAATAGCATGCTTTAAATAAAAAAAATTTAAATTGATATAAATTAATAAAAATTCGGGGCTCTACATCCTCCCCCACTTAAAAGAATTTCGTCCTCGAAAATGCTTACGTGTTCTTCCCACTCTAAGGTATCTATAAGAAATCTATCATCTATCTTGCGACATTGCCGATGCTAAGCTCATTGCCTATAAATTCTAAGTTCTGAGATCTTCCTAACTCGAAAAAATATGGGTATTGCTACGTCCTCTTACTTAAAATTTTTCTAATCGATCCAAATCGTGCTAGATCCTAGGTTAACTATCTTATTCGAACACGGAAAATATTTCTCAAAATCGCAGTAGACGTCGAAGTTGTAGTTGTGATTCGGCCATCATGATACGTTGATTACGCCACTTCATTCTTTATCTTGCGTCTTGAATCTTCTTGCACTTCATTTCCGGTCTTCAACAACTTGTTATCGACATACGCTATGTAGATCAATCATTACCAAAATAAAAAAAAATTATTCCAACTTAGAAAATGTTCTCACACACGAATGCTAAAAGTCGAGAGTAAAACTAAAATAACTGCATAAATGAACTAAAAATGGGTAATAAACCTAATGTGATGCCATCTCCCTTTCTCTACTCATTTCCATTCATCGCAAAAGCTCGAGAATTTCCTCTTCATTCTGCGTTTTCACCTCCTCTAGTGCTTCATATTTCGATGTTTCCTCCTCTCTCGGTGTTTTTATTTTGATGCAATGGACATTCCCAAGCCATGTGTCCTTCCTTGTGGCATTTGAAGCAAGCTCGTGTTCTCAACTTGCACTCTCCCGGATGGCATTTATGACATTTCTGACATTGTGGGTAATGTGATGTCACTTCGGGCATCTCTCATCCAGTAACGTTCATCTTCTTTTCAGGCTGGGAATTTCACTCTCCATCTTGATCACCCCATCGTCTTTTTCCACCGTTGTTGGGAGGTCTTGAATCAAGCTTGTCTAAGTTCAGGCGAGTAGACACTGCTCGAGCTCTCTGCACAATCTCAGATAAGGAGATGCGATTTAGAGCAAATATATGTGCTCCAATCTCCGCACGTAGCCCATCTTCGAATCGCCAAGCCTTCTTTTCATCTGTGTCCACCAAGTGCGGTGCATATCGAGCTAGCTGGTTGAATTTTTTCTCGTACTCCAGGATGGTCATGTCGCCTTGCTCCAAGTTCATCAATTCCTTCTCCTTTTGCTTGTGGAAAGCTTTTGGGAAATAATTTCCCAAAACCAACTTCTTGAAAGCTATCCATGTCAGGTTCCTTTGTTGCTCTTCGCTCATGCTGAGTGTCACGGCCTCCCACTAGTGGCTTGCATCCTCCGCGCACTGAAAAATGGCGCATGTGACTTTCTGTGCATCCGTATAACCTAGGTAGTTGAAGATTCTCTCTAGCTTCTAGATCCACTCTTCAGCAGCCAATGGTCCTCCAGTCCCTGTCAGCCTTGGAGGTCCCAACTGTCGGAATTGGGTTAAGATGTTACCTCCTTCATTTTGTGGATTTGCGTTGTTGTGTTGGGGTAGTATGCCTCTAAGGGCATTCGTGAGGTTCTGCGCAAACCCATTCATGTTGTCGTTGTTATTGTTGCCATTTTCATTGTTTGGTCCGCGATTGAAAACTGACTTAGTTTCTTCATCTTCCGTGACAACTCTCGTATTTCTCCTTGGTGGCATTTTTCTATTGATGAGCATATTGGTAAATAAACATTAGAAAAATAAATAAATGATTTTATTAATCCATCTTCGGTTTATCGAATACTTAATACTTAGAAACAACGAAACTAATAATAAATAAATCATAGAGATGCTCTACCTCAAACTGCTACTAGTTTTGACCCTATTCTGTTAGAACGCCGCATATGAACTCCACAAAATCTAGGGTTTCTCCCATCCCAGGGAAATAATCTAGGAGTTTTTTGTATAGATCTTCTGCCGTAGGTTTGAGAGTTGCTGGTATGATCTTCACCACCTTTTGAGCAGCTTTAACTGGCTTGAGCTCACCTCCTTCACGTTTCATTATTTTCCACATTCTTAAAAGCCTTACTAAATGTCTCTCTACCCTTACTTCTCTAATCCTCTTGTACTGCATAAAATCATGCCATAATCTCTCTGCATGAGACTCGACACACGTACTAACTGAAACTCTTTTGCATGCCCTAGTAGTCAACCTGCTTCTAGCCATCTAGCAACAAAATCCTTAGGGTAAATCTCGAGGACTAAATTAACATTTTCTCATAAATATAAGTTTCACATAGGCATGCTTGCATAAAACTTGAGAAGAAAAAACAAAACTTTTACTTTTACCTCTTCTCAGAGCGATGTGGCGGATACGATGATGATCATTACTTACTTACATGCTTGCAATTTTTTTTAAAAGTATGCAGGCAAGTAGACATTCTCTGATACCACTCTGTAACGCCTCAATTTCACTTTTAATAGAAAAAAGACATGTTACTCGTGCTTTTCGTAAATAAACTATTTACTTTAAATACAGCGGAAGTTTCAATTATAAATTGACATTTAATACATAGATAAAAATAAAGTAAAATAAATATTTTCATTTAATTGTGCTTGACCATTTGACCACCACCATCACATCTTGTCCGCTCACACACCACCCGAGCTCTTGTCTGAAAGGAATAAAAGATTGGGGTGAGTTCTTTTAATTCAGTGGGGGAAATATCTGTTATCCAAACTATGAATTTAACAAGAAATATGTGAAGTGACAAAATCTTTGGTTCGTAGACCAAATCTTGTAATCTGTATTTCTAATTCAGCTCTTAGGCTCGGTACTTTATAGTCTAAAAGACTCCGTACTTTATAGTCCAGAGGACTCGGTACTGCATTTTCACTTGTACAAAAATTTAGAAGAGCTAAAAGTAAATATTCCAACATATAATCCCCACCTTAACCTTGACTTTAACCTTGAGTAAAGAATTAATTAGATCCACGCGCGCTGCCTCAGATGTTTTCCAGACGAGAGATAGGGAGCAACTGAATATTCAAGAAGAGATGAGGGAACTCGCAAATGCTTGGAATTCTGAATGTTTTTAGTGTGATTAAATTCAAAGAGAGCCCTCCTATATATACCGGAGCTTGGGAAGGGATTATGGAAATGTTGACATTTGCTTTGATTTCTTTCTAAAATTTGGGTTTGCTTGAACATGGTAATTAGATTTAGGGTTTAATGTGGAGTGGTGGAAAAGCATGGAGATGGAGGCGCTACATCCGAAAATGAGTGCTAATGCGCTCAATCCAAAAAGGCTTCCTTAATGGGCTAGGAAAGTAAAATAGGAGGATAATTCTTATGACTTTGACCCAATTTATTTAAATAAATAAATAAATATAACTTTAATAAATCTCATTAAAAGAAATAAATGTAATGCATTTATAAATATGTTCCACATACGTTAAACTTTACTCGAGGCGCGACTTATAAGACTTAAACAATTAATAGCATGCTTTAAATAAAAAAAAATTAAATTGACATAAATTAATAAAAATTTGGGGCTCTACATCATCTATATCACCCAGAACCATGTGCACATGGGCCAAGAACCAAATCCAAGATTCGTCATTCTCTATCGGTCCGAGCCCAATTGTAACAGATAAGATCTGTTCATTGTCGTCCTTCGTCGTAGCAACAAAGAGAACCCCCTTGTTCTTTCCCTTCAGGTGGGTCCCATCGATCACAAAAATTAGATGAGCATAATGGAGAAATGCACTGACACACGATCCAAGAGCAAGGAACAAATGCTTGAACCGATCATCACTCGTGATCTCCATGTCTACTACAGTTCCTGGATTCATCAATTGCAGAGTGTGCAGAAATGCGGGCAACTATGCGTAGGACTTGTCAAAGTCTCCATATACCATCTCAATGGCAATGTTCCTTGTGCGGAGAGTGAAGTTGTAATCGATATGGATGCTAAACTCACGCATAAGCTCCGCCATCCTTTCCTTCGGCTTTAGAATGACCCGCTCGTCCATCAATTTACGAGCAAAGTATTTCCCGAGCACTCGTGCAGGAACCTAGCGTGTAGCAATTCAACTCATATCAAGATGGCATGTGTGAGTGCCGTTGAACTTGTAGATTCTCCACATATGTCCATCAGCAACGGCAAAGCACTTGAACGGGCAATCACCACCATGTTTGCAAACATAGCCCAGTCGTGACCTGTTCGATCGATACACGACATACTTCAGTCGATTTTGCATGTGATAGATTCCGACGCCCAGTGCCTGATCATCCTTCATACGGAAAATGGCTCCCTCGTGCAGTGTATCTGACTGTGCTGCTGGTCGCTCATCCCAAGACAGTGGCTCGTAATGTCCCAATCAGTAAGATGAGCCACCCAATTACTCGAAGGCCTGTTGGCTCTAAATGGAACACCAGTGGTAGATGGTGGCACGACTCCCATCAATCCCAACAATCTGTCTGTATGATCAGAAGAAGAACGAATCCATCCACTGAATTCTGTCAACGGTGATTTCACCAACCTCGTTCTAGCATTCTCCTCTTCTCCTTCTTCCTCTTCTTCTTCTTCTTCTTCTTCTTCTCCTTCTCCTTCTCCTTCTCCCTCTTCTTCTCTATTAGCAACATGCATCTCTGCTTGTGCTTCTTCATCAACAGGGTTACTCGATCCCTCATAGTACCGTGGAAAGTAGGGAACATAGTCGTCCCTATACAGATTTCTATGTTCAGTGCCGATAGATGGCTCGGCTCCAGAACTGCCCAATTGTCTTGAAATGACATATAGGACCATCTCAGTAGTCTGTTCGTGAAGCAAATTGAGTAAATCTCCATCATCCTGCAAAGAAGCTATGATCCGTCTGCCAATATTGGTACTGGTCAGGTAAAATAATTGATACTCCACCCTGCTCGGGTCAGTCTACAACAACTTGTGAACCTCTCTCACCAGTGCGCTAAAACACAACTTATCAGATGACATCACTACCAGCTGCTCGTCACCGTCTACATATTTGGATCTCTTCCATCTTCCACTATGTCGTACAATGATGCGATGTCTAACCATCTGCAATTTATAAAGAATGCAATGTAAGGGCCACGACTAATTTTTCAAAAAGCCACAATTTTAAAAGATAAGCCACGATTAATTAGAAAAAGCCACGATTGATTCCTTCTAAATAAAGCCACGATTAATTAAAAAATAGCCACGATTCATTTTTAAAAAATCCATGATTATTTTAATCTTAAGCCACGATTTATTTACTTAAAGGCCACGATTAATAAAAAAAACCACGATTACTTTAAAAAGAAGTCACGATTAAAATACAAAAGCCACACCTAATTTTTTAAAACAGCCACAATTAATTACGTTAAAACCACGATTAATTCCTTTTAAACAAAAGCCTCGATTATGTTAAATAAAAAACCACGGTTAATTTTATCAAATCCACGATTACTCTTAAACATTGCTACGATCAATATATTAAAGAGTAAAGACTATGACATGCAAATATCTCCCTCTTGCCTATTTTCAACTCCAATAGTACAATATAATCAAAAGCCGAAATGTTTACAAAATAATTGCAAAAAAATGGGCAGTCCAAACGTACCTTTTGAAAAATGATGGCAAATTTCGTGATGGAAAAAAACCTTTCGCACGCCTTGCCTCCAAAGAAAACCTTTCGTACGCTTTGGCTCCAAAGAATTTTTTTCACTCTTTTGCTCTAAATTTTTTTGTCGACTGTATTGTAATGTGAATAAGCCCAGATGTTCATGCCTATTTAGTCAAAAAAATTTACCAACCTCCTTACATAACAATAAAAACATGTATTAAATTCAGTCAACAAATTCCTACCTTCACCTTCTTTTTATTTAATGAAGCTCTATAACTACCTCACTTTACACAAGAAATAATAAATGCATTCACTAAAAGAGCAATGATTAATTTAAACAAAAAAGCTACGATTAATTCGGTAGCTAAATAAGGCAACGACTAATCGTGGATTACTCAATTTAATCGAGGCCTCGATTAATCGTGCCTCATTACATTAATGTTGGCAATGTTTAAAGTTAATCGTGGAGTAGTGAAAAGTAATCGAGGCTCACTACAATAATCGAGGCAATGTTTAAACTCATAACAATTCAATTTAATCGAGGCTAAAAGGAATGATCCACGATTAATGGAGGTAATGCATTACATTAATCGTGGATCATTGAGGATCATTGGAATTAATCGTCTCTCACTTAAATTAATCGTGGCACAAAGCAAAATAATCGAGGCCCATTATGAACTTAATCGTGAGATTGAAACAATTAATCGTGGCATTTTTCAATATCAAAAGTAATCGCGACATTAATCAAGGCTAATTTGAAAATTCATCGTGGCGTGTTCAAAATTATCGTGGCTTTTTTTAACTTAATCGTGACTTTTTTTATTAATCGTGATTTCTTCTTAAAATTAATCGTGGCTTTTGTTTGAAAAAATTAATCGTGTCTCATTTAAATTAATCGTGACCATGTGGATAATTAATCGTGGCTCATTTAAATTAATATGGGGAAAATGTTTATTTAGACAAAAGTAAATAAGAAATGGGAAAAAACATCAAGATTTAAAACATAGGTGTTATTTCGACACTTTGTATTTGTTTATTAAAATTTTTTAGGAAAGGGTCCCACAATATCAATTTTAATGGTAAAAAACTGACAAGATTCTGCAAGGGAATAAATTCCCCCAGCTTTTGAGTTAAAAGCCCCACCACATAAAACTTAATCGATGCCACATAAAACTTAATCGATGTTGTATATAAAATAATCGATGCTACATAAAAATAATTGATGCTTAGTCAAGGACCGTTTGGACTTAATTGATGCTTTTTTAAAAAAAATTGACGCAGTTAAAAAATATACACATAATCGATGCTGTTTAAAAATAGGCATAATCGATGTTGTTAACAAAATTAAAATTAATCGATGCAGTTAAAAAATTTAAATAATCGATGTTGTTTAAAAATAGGGATAATCGATGCAGTTAAAAAATTGAAAGTAATCGATGCTGAAAAATAAAAATAGTCGATGCTGTTAAAAAATAAAAAATAATCGATGCTGATTGAAATTAAAAATAATCGATTATGTTAAAAAAAATTAAAAGTAATCGATTATGTTAAATTAATCGATTATGTTGAAATTAATCGATTATGTTAATCGATTATGTTGAAATTAAAAATAATCGATTATGTTAAATTAATCGATGTTGTTGAAAAGCAAGAGTTTTGTAGGCAATCTTTAGAATTTGAAATTACACAGAAATTTGTACTTTGTTTCTGCCAAAAGTAACTGCAAAAAAATAGAATATTAATGGAGTATTCTTTTGAATTAAAACCGCCCAACCGCCCACTCATGCAATAAATTGAATAACATAACTGCCCTATTTATGATTAGGGTTTTGAATCAAAACACCCTGTTGCCCGTCTCCATCTCTCTCTCTCATCTCTCTCTCTCTCTCTCTCTCTCTCTCTCTCTCTCTCTCTCTCTCTCTCATCTCCACCATTAATCGAGTCCCGTGACTCCCTCTCTCTCTTTTTTTGGACGACCAAATTCAAAAAGAAAACCAGTTCCAGTTCGGCTGTGCACCTCTCTCTCTTTCACCGGCGATGGAGCAAGGAACGGCACCGGAGACGTCCACTTCTCAAGTAGGTTTCCGGCCCTTTTCATTAAAATTGTCATATATCCATTCCTAGATTTAATCACCGTATTTTGCAATTGGTTTTTGTTTATGATTGCAATGGTTGTGGTTGTGTTATGGCTTTAGAACTAGGCCTGTTATGTTAATAATGGATTTGTATGTTAATCTTGACTTGTTATGCTAATCGAGGCTTGTATTTGATAATCGAGGCTTGTATTTTGTTAATTTACTACTAATCGAGAAAGTTTAAAAAACCTAATTCAATACTAATCGAGTCCTAAATAAAACTAATCGAGTCCTCGATTAATTTAATACTAATCGAGGCCTTCCTCGATTAATTATAAAAAACACAAATTAATCGAGGCCTTCCTCGATTAATTTAAAACAAATCGAGGCCTTCCTCCATTAAATTAAAAAAATTAATCGATTAATTTATGACTAATCGAGATCGATTAATATTTAATTTAAATCGATAAATTTCATACAAATCGAGGCCTTCTCGAATAATTTTAAAAAACACAAGCTAATTGAGGTCTTCCTCGATTAATTTAATACAAATCGATTAATGTATAATGTAAATCGATTAAGTCTAAAAAAAATTAATTGATTAATTTTTAAAAAAAAACTAATCGATTAATGTTAAAAAAAACTAATCGATTAATGTTAAAAAAACTAATCGATTAATGTTAAAAAAACTAATCGATTAGTTTAAAAAACAAAAACCTAATAGCCTAAATAAAACTAATCGATTAATTGCCTCTATTAATTTAAGACTAATCGATTAGTTTCTTTTTACTCGATTAATTATAAAAAAAATTAATCGATTAATTTAAAAAAAAACTAATCGATTAATATTTAAAAAAAAGTAATGGCTAGTTTAAGAAAACCTAATTTAATACAAATCGATTAATATATAATGTAAATTGATTAAGTCTAAAAAAATTAATTGATTAATTTTTAAAAAAAAACTAATCGATTAATGTTAAAAAAAACTAATCGATTAGTTTAAAAAACATAATAGCCTAAATAAAACTAATCGATTAATTACCTCTATTAATTTAAGACTAATCGATTAATATTTCATGTAAATCGATTAATTTAATACAAATCGAGGCCTTCCTCGATTAATTATAAAAAACACAAATTAATCGAGGCCTTCCTCGATTAATTTAAAACAAATCGAGGCCTTCCTCCATCAAATTAAAAAAATTAATCGATTAATTTATGACTAATCGAGATCGATTAATATTTAATTTAAATCGATAAATTTCATACAAATCGAGGCCTTCTCGAATAATTTTAAAAAACACAAGCTAATTGAGGTCTTCCTAGATTAATTTAATACAAATCGAGTAATGTATAATGTAAATCGATTAAGTCTAAAAAAAATTAATTGATTAATTTTTTAAAAAAAACTAATCGATTAATGTTAAAAAAAACTAATCGATTAGTTTAAAAAACATAATAGCCTAAATAAAACTAATCGATTAATTGCCTCTATTAATTTAAGACTAATCGATTAATATTTCATGTAAATCGATTAATTATAAAAAAAAATTAATCGATTAATGTTAAATTTAAATTTTAAGAAATTCCAATTTATATGAAATATTAAAAGAATTTACTTTAATTTTGAAAATGTTGTTAGATTGATTGGGTTAGACTACCGTTACGGAGCCGGACGCCCTCGGTCGTCGTGTACGCCATCCCCGGTGTCATTGACACGATTAGAGACACACTGCTCGCGATTGGTGGTGACGCCATGCGATTGTTTAGATCGGGGTGTTTCGGATATTTTCTAGACTACAGAGGTGGTGACGTCCAGAAGAGGGTCATGCACGCACTGATGACGTTCGAGGTGCACGCGCCGGATCGTGCACGTGTGGGGCTGGAGGCATGGTTTCACATTCATCGTTCCCAGCTGCGGTTCGGTGCGAGTGAGTACGCCTTGGTGTCGGGTTTACGCTTCGGCAGCTCGACATTCGATCCTCATGGCGCTCATATTGTTCCGAGGAGATCGGTCTACCACCGTTTATTCGAAGGGAAGCGTACAACAGTGAAACAGATGGAGGACAGGTTCTCCGCCCTGGGGATGGCCAGAGACGCTGCGGATTATGTGAAGGTTGCGAACATATTGTTCGTATACCGGATGATTCTGTGCCTAGATCCGCACCGGGCCGTGGATCCATGGGTGTGGGCGCTAGCGGAGGATGTGGAGGGATGGAACTCATTTCCATGGGGTGCATATTCTTACTAGTCGTTGATGCACTACATTGGCCTCCTCCCCAGGACTCGAGAGGCTATGGGCGGGAAAGGATCGGGACAGTATCATTTTTACGGGCCGATCTGGGCACTCCAGGTAATTAGTTTAAATTTAATTCTTCTAAATTAGTTTAAATCAAGTGAATACGTAACTAATCCATTAATTCACTTTACAGGTATGGGCTTGTGAGGTGATACCGGAGTTGGCTACTGAGGCTGGTCTGCACAGTGGACAGCTCACTGTGCCTCGATGTTTGAGGTGGACATTCAGACTCCCTGCCACCGACCCAGCCATCTTATTACAGCGAGTGGTACATTTTGATGTTTCTTGATATATTTAGAATCTTCGATCTATATTTGTTAATTCATCTTAATGATATTATTAATAATTCCATGCAGTCACGTGTGGTTACGTTGGTGCCATCTCCCGAGGAGACGGCAACTTCATATTACATGAGTCTGCAGTTGGAGCCTGGAGCTCAGAGCGTGAGATATGTTCCCGCTCGATCCGGGAACAAGAAGAAGATGCTTGCAAATGTGGCATCTTGTTGTTCCACATCGGCAGAGGCGGTTGTCCCCCCGTCACCCCGAGGCACCAGAGCTGCTCGGACACCACAGACGGGCCGTCAGGCGACCAGTCGACCCTCAACTAGCCGGGCATTGAGGGACGAGCCAGATCCAGAGAGCCCTCCTCGAGCTGAGCCTGGAGCCCGACCCCTCACTGAGGACGCACCAGTGCACACGGCTGATTCGATCGATCCAGAGAGCCCTCCTCGAGCTTGGGGAATGAAGCGTTCGAGGAGGGATCGCACGCCGAGCAGTGGGGAGCCCTCAGAGGGTTTCATTCAGAGGATTGTGGATCGAGTGATGCCCCGTGTCCAAGAGCTTATTGACACGACTATTGCGCCCCGTGTCCAGGAGTATGTGGATCGGGCGATTGATCGTGCATTAGCTGGTCTGGGTAGCCGCTCTCGGAGGTCACACATGCCTCAGGATAGAGATCGCCACAGCCCGGAGCCGAGCGACTGTAGTCCTGGTGATCAGGCTCCACAGCCCACTGTGGAGCCGGAGAGTACTAGCACTTCGGCTCCACGCAATGGTGGTTTTAGCGCGACCTATCAGCTCATGAATGATATCGATGACAGCACACTCCAGGTCACCTACCCACGATTTAGATCCTTAGGTCCGGATGCTGTTGTTCAGCTCCATCTCAACGGCGATCGCTTGCGGCAGGGATGGTTTGATCATCTCGATGATCCGAGGACTGAGTTGAAGGATGTTCACATGAGCTACTTTCTGAGCGCGACAGCTCGACGAGTTAAGAGGGACAACCATTGTCGGACGGCGGTGGCTACTACTGGTCTATATGTGAGTTCAAGTACTTATTTGAAAATAGTTTGTCTTTTTTCTTACTAGACGCTTAATCGTAAGTCATTTTTTGCAGGAGGCCCTCGTTGCCACATGGAAGAGACTGCATCCTCTTGACCCGGAGTGCACACGTGCATACGGTGATGATGACTACCAGCGATGGACACCTGTCGAGGGACTGATACATCGGATCCAGGGCAGGGATGGGCGGTATCAGGTGCCATGGATGGGGCGTGATTATGTAAGTGAGCTTCACAAGAAATTGATATATTATCATACATTATTTGGTGACATTAATCTTGATATGATCTCAATCTTATGTCGCAGGCGATTGTGGTATGTGACGTCGCACAGGAGCACTGGGTAGTGGTTCGTATCCGCTTTGCTGACTGGGTCGTAGAGTTGTACGACTCTTTTCTGTTTCAGATGGACGATCCGACCAACCGCGTCCAGTACGAGAGGCGGGATAGAGAGTTGATGCCCCTGCTCCGCCTACTTCCACGCCTACTCATTTGTGCCGGATTTTGGGCAGGTCGTCAGATGCCGCCCCGTTGTGCTTTTGCGATGACCCTGGATCGGACTATACCGGACCAGTTCGTGCAGACGGACCAGATGAGCTGTGGAGTATTTGCCTGCATGTACGTGGATCGGCTTTTGGGTGCAGGACTTCCGCCCGTATTGTCGGAGGAGGGAGTACATGCGTATCGGAGGATTATAGGGGCTCGGATATATTCATTGACTTACATTAAGAGACCTAGCTTGTAGATGCTGACATTTAAATATTGACTTATGTGTTGTTTTTATACTTGAACCACATCAATGTAAATATTCTCCTTCATTAATGTTTTTCGTGACAAAATGTGTTGTCCCATCTACAAAATGGTTCAGAAAACAACTTAATGTAATCGACTAATGCTCATCCGCTGACAATCGAATAGGACATCTAGGATGCGTATGCTCCGTACTACCGCAAATGCCACACTTCTTCGGCGCCCTTCTCCGCGGAACATCTTCGGGCGGTGAATTCAGATCAACACCGCCAATGGGTAAATGGGATGTGCATACACGCCTGTTGTGCCCCTGTCCATGGCATCTAGTGCAAAACTGTCTCCGTGCACTGGATGAGGCCTCAAACGGGGCTCGAGCTCTGGATGTAGATGGACGCCCAGCACGTCGTCTGATCTCTGGCGCCAAAACCACTCGTGATCCAAACGCATCGGGCATAATCCATTATTCTGGATGAGGCAGACCCCTGATGATCGAGTTATACATGCCGACCAAGCTCTCGACCTTGTAACACCTGTCCACATAATCATATATAGCCGCCCCGGTACAACTGCGAAAGGAAAAATAAACACACTCAATTATGTACATGTACAAAAAATAAGAACAAATATAGATTTAAATGTCGTACCAGATGACCGCTGCCGCGTGAGAGCAGGGGATCAAGTCCAGCTCGAACTCACGACAGTCACAGGTCCGGTTCTGAAGATCGACCATGTAGACCTCCCTCCCAACCTCGACTTTCCATAAAGTTGCTAATGTAGTAGGACGCACGGCATAGCAACGTCCCTTATCGACGTTACCCGAAAGCTTAAGCGCGATGCCATCAGTCAACATATGATTCGAACCCACTGCTGCCGCACGTCGCTCGACGAACCACTGCTCAACAATCGATCTAAACATCTCGAACAATGAGCAAACAGGTAACCTCCTCGCCCACAACAGACGAGCATTGAGACTCTCTGCCGCATTAGATGTCATGAACCCGTAGCGCCGTACGGGGCAGTGTGAACGAGCCCAATGCACTGGGCCAATATTACACAGCTTCTGATATGCATTTGGACAGACCTGCTCCAACGTCGACATACTCTCCTGGAATGTCTCTCTCCGATATGCGTAGGCAGCCTCCTGAAACAGCGTCGTCACGTGTTTCCCTCTCTTCGTCATCTTATTCTTCAAATGGTAGTAGCACAGTCCGTGCGTCGCACTTGGGAAAACGGCCTCCACAGCATTTTTAATGCTCTGATGCTGATCCGAAACGATTAGAAGATCATCTATATCACCCAGAGCCATGTGCACATGGGCCAGAAACCATATCCAAGATTCATCGTTCTCTATCGGTCCGAGCCCAACTGCAACAGGTAAGACCTGTTCGTTGCCGTCCTTCGTCACAGCAACAAAGAGAACCCCCTTGTTCTTTCCCTTCAGGTGGGTCCCATCGATCACAAGCACTGGACGAGCATACTGGAGAAATGCATTGACACACGCACCGAGAGTAAGGAATGAATGCTTGAACCGACCATCACTCGTGATCTCCATGTCTACTACAGTTCCCGGATTCATCAATTGCAGAGTGTGAAGGAAAGCGGGCAACTGTGCGTAGGACTTATCAAAGTCTCCATATACCATCTGAATGGCAATGTTCCTCGTGCGCAGAGCGAAGCTGTAGTCGATGTGGATGCCAAACTCACGCACAAGCTCCGCCATCATCTCCTTCGGCTTCAGGACAACCCGCTCGTCCACCAATCTACGAGCAAAGTATTTTCCGAGCACTCGTGCAGGTACCTGTCGCGGAGCAATTCGACCCATATCAAGATGGCATGTATGAGAGCCGTTGAACTTGTATATTCTCCACATATGCCCATCAGCAACCGCAAAGCACTTGAACGGGCAATCACCACCATGCTTGCAAACATAGCCCAATCGTGACCTGTTCGAGCGATACACGGCATACTCTACTCGATTTTGCATGTGATAGACACCGACCGCCAGGGCGAGATCATCCTTCGTCCGAAAAATAGCTCCCTGGTGCAGTGTATCTGAGTCTGGTGCTGGTCCCTCATCCCAAGATAGTGGGCCCGCAATGTCCCAGTCAGCAAGGGGAACCACCCAATTGCTCGAAGGCCCGTCAGATCTAAACGGAACACCGGTGGTAGATGGTGGGACGACTCCCGTCAAACATAGCAATCTATCTGTACGATCAGCAGAAGAACGAAGCCAGCCACTAAATTCTGTCAACAGTGACTCCACCAACCTCGTTCTATCATTCACCTCTTCTTGTTCTTGTTCTTCTTCTTCTTCCTCTTCTTCTCCTTCAGCCTCTTCTTCTCCATCTCCCTCTTCTTCTGCAGTAGGACCATGCGTCTCTCCATGTGAAAAGTAGGGAACATAGTCATCCCTCATAGATGGTCCGGCTCCAGAACCTTCCAACTGTCTTGAAATCACGTACACGACGAGTTCAGTAGTCTGCTCGTGAAGCAAATCAAGCAAATCTCCATCATCTTGCAAAGATGCTCTGATCCGTCTGCCAGTATTGGTGCTGGTGAGGTAAAATAATTCATACTCGATCCTGTTCGGGTCAGTCCGCAACAACTTGTGAACCTCCCTCACCAGTGAGCTAAAGCACAGCTTATCGGATGACATCGTCACGAGTTGTTCGTCCCCATCTACATATTCTGATCTCTCCCATCGTCCACTGTGACGTACAATAATGCGGCGTCTAACCATCTGGACAATTTTTAAACAATGCTACATGAGATCACCCTTTAACCCTAAACCCTCTTAAACCCTAAACCCTATAAAACACTAAACCCTAAACGTAAACCCTAAAACCCTATAAACCCCAAGCCTCTATTAATCGATTAGTTTTTTTTTCAAATTATTAATCGATTAGTTTGTTTTTAATTAAAGTACTAATCGATTAGTTTTTATTAAAAAAATTAATCGATTTGTTTGTTTTAATTAAAGGACTACTCGATTAGTTTTTTTTAAACTATTAATCGATTAGTTTTTTTTTTAGTAAACTACTAATCGATTATTTTTTTTAATCGATTAGTTTGTTTTTAATTAAAGGACTACTCGGTTAGTTTTTTTTAAACTATTATTCGATTAGTTTGTTTTTTTTAAAAAAAACTACTAATCGATTCGTTTTAATTAAACTACCCTTCGATTAGTTTTTTTTTTCAAATTATTAATCCATAAGTTTGTTTTAAATTAAAGTAGTAATCGATTAGTTTTTATTAAAATTATTAATCGATTCGTTTGTTTTTAATTAAAGGACTACACGATTAGTTTTTTTTTAAACTATTAATCCATTAGTTTGTTTTTTTATTAAACTACTAATTGATTATTTTTTTTAATCGATTTGTTTGTTTTTAATTAAAGGACTACTCGGTTAGTTTTTTTTAAACTATTATTCGATTAGTTTGTTTTTTTAAAAAAACTAATAATCGATTCGTTTGTTTTTAATTCAAGGACTACTCGATTAGCTTTTTTTAAACTTTTAATCGATTAGTTTTTTTTATTAAACTACTAATCGATTAATTTTTTTAATTAATCGATTAGTGAGTCGATTTACTTTTTGTTTCTAAAATTAATCGATTAGTAACTAGATTAATTTTTTTAACTAATCCATTTGTTTTTACTTTTCAAATTAATCGAGGAAGGCCTCGACTCGTTTTTGATTATATAATTTAATCGAGTAAGGCCTCGATTCGTTTTTTTTATGTAATTTAATCGAGTAAGGCCTCGATTATTAAAATAATTATCGAGGAAGGCCTCGATTGTTTTCTATGCTCCTCGATTATGTTGTAAGCTCCTCGATTATGTTTTATATTTAGGTAAACACTATAAAACCCTCAAAATCACATAAACATCGACTAAATTCAAAACCAACAACAATTAACCTAAATAAAACATTACCAAACAATTAAAAAAAAGGCCGTATCAATCTATTTTCAAAGCAAATCTAACAACACATTTAATACATAATGAAAATAATAAACATAAATATTTGCAAAATAAGTTCAAAAAGATGGAGTACAAAACGTACCTTTGAAAATTGGTGAAAATTTCCGAACACTATTTTTTTCTCCAGAACATTTTTTCCTTTCGCACCTTGCTCGAAAAAAATTCTCCAACTTTTCCTACTCTTCGTCGATTTGTAGTAGTGTGAATAAAAACTTGTGTGATTTTTGTGAATGAGATTTGTATTGTACTGTGAATGAGCTCCGGATTCTACATCTATTTATTCAGAAAATTCACCTACCCCGTTATAAAACATTAGAATGTATTTAATTCGGTACAACATCCTCTTCTTTTCATTAATTCGGTCCTACCTTCCCCTTGTTTTCATTTAATGAAGCCAACAACCTTTTCTTTTTATTTATTGAAACTAGTACCTACCTTAGACAAGAAATAAATGCATTCACTAAAAAAATGATTAATTGTAGGGAAGATTGTCTCGATAAAATTGCATGATCACGGTTAATAACATTAATCAATAATGGTTAGATATTAATTGTTCATAGATAATCGAGTAAGCAAATGTTAAAAAAGAAATCGAGGAGTTTTTTTAAATCTATGCATATTAAATATTAATCGATGAAGCATAGGAGTTTTTTCTTAATCTATGCATATTTTTAATTAATCGATGAAGCATATTAATACATATTCTATCGATGATGCATCGATTAATATACAAAATTAGCCACAGTTAATAATTATAGCATTGAATAATATAAAAAAAGCCACAATTAATAATTATAAAACATCGATTAATCGATTAGCATCGATTAATTAGTAGCATCGACTACTTTAAGGCTATTGATAATCAATCGAGGCCTTCCTAAAAATTAATCGATGCCTTTTAAGATCAATCGAGGATATTTTTTAAATTTCCTCGATTGATCTTAAGAGCCTCGATTAATATTTAAAATGCCCCGATTGATTATTAATAGCCTCGATTAATAATTTAAATGCCTCAATTATTTTTAATATGTAATGTAAATCGATGAAGTCTAAAATAATCGAGGCTTTTAAGAAGCCTCGATTAGTTATACTAAATAATCGATTAAATCTAAAAAATAATCAATTCTTCTTAAATCATCATAATCGAGGCTCAACTTATAAAATTAATCGAGGTTATGAATTAATCGAATATTGTAATTTCAATCGAGGTGATTTTCAGTAAATAATCGCAGCTAAAAATTAATCGAGGCTTACTAAATATAATCGAGGCAGTTAGAATGTTAGGGTTTCATTTTTAGAATTAGGGTTTTGGCTGTTAGGTGCATTTAATGCCTGACAAAAGTACAATGTGTCAATCATTGGGTGTGGGGACCAAGTCTAATATAGTACAAATTGCCTAACAAACTACCTATTTTTAAAGGTTGTTGTTTTTTCCCAATTACTATTTACTTTTGTCTACTTTTATCCATTTAGACAATTAATATATTGTGACTAAATGGATAAAAGTAGACAAAAGTAAATAGTAATTGGGAAAAAACAACAATTTTTAAAAATAGGTAGTTTGTTAGGCAATTTGTACTATAATAGACTTGGTCCCCACACCCAATGATTGACACATTGTACTTTTGTCAGGTATTAAATGCACTCTAACAGCTCGAAACCCTAATTCTAAAAACGAAACCCTAACAATTCTAACTGCCTCGATTATTTATAGTAAGCCTCGATTATTTTGTAGCCGTGATTATTTATTGTAAATTGCCTCGATTAAAATTACAAGACTCGATTAATTCTTAGACTCGATTAATTTTATAAGTTGAGCCTCGATTATATATTAAAAAATAGTTTACAAAAGTGGTCTCGAATATTTCATAAGAAGCCTCAATTACTAGTTAAAAGTAATTGAGGCTCCTCGATTATGATGGTTTAAGAAGATTTGTTTTTTTTAGATTTAATCGATTATTTAACTTTAATCGATTATTTAACTTGACCCAATTAACTAGAAGCCTCGATTATTTTAGACTTCATCGATTATTAGTGCACAATCATCGATTACTTGAGATAAAACTAATCGAGGCTTATAACAAGCCTCGATTATTTAAGAAGATTCGAACCCTTAAAATGAAGTCTCGATTATTAATTTAAATTGTCTCGATTATTTTTTTAAAAAGCATCGATTTTTTTTTGAAATTGACTCGATTATTTTTTAATGGGCCTCGATTATTTATTAAAAAATATATAGATTAATTTTAAGAGATTCTCGATTAATATCTTAACTAGCCACGAGTAATGAATGCATTTATTTCTTTTTTGTGTAACTAGTTTCAATAAATAAAAAGAAGGAAGGTAAATGGCTTCATTAAATGAAAAGAAAGAAAGGTAGGAGAGCGAATTTAATACATGTACAGGTTAGTAATGAAAAGAGGGGGAAGGTTGGACCCAATTAATGAAAAGAAGGGAAGGTAGGACCGAATTTAATACAATTTAATGTGTTGTGACGAGGTAGGTTAAATTTTTGAATAAATAGACGAGCTCACTATTCACAATACAATACAAATCTCCACTACAGTACAAACTTTTATTCACACTACACAACAAAGCGACGAAGAAGAGCAAAAGTTGGAGAAATTTTTCAGAGCAAGGGGGCGAAAGACGAGATTTTTCTGAAGAAAAAAGTAGTGCACGAGCAACTTTCAAAGGTACGTTTTGTACTCTCTATTTTTTTCCACTTATTTTGCAAATATTTATTGTTTTGATTATATATTGCATGTGTTGTTAGATTTAATTTAAAAATAGGCGACGTAGAGATTTGCATGTCATACCCTTTAATCTTTTATATTTTGAAGAGTTGCATGTGGTAGACTATAAATCTTGGCTATTAGAATTATTCGAGGCTATTTTAGAATTCATGGAGCTTTTATTTAGAATTAATCAAGGCTCGTAGAATTAATCGAGGCTATTTCAAATTTAATCGGGGCAATTTTTATAATTAATTGAGGCTAATTTTTAAATAATCGAGTAACACTTAAATATAATCGAGGGCTTTGTAAAAAACACTTAAATGGGATCGTGGGCTTAAATATAATCGAGGAACACTTCAATATTTTTTATAACTTAATCGAGGAATACATAAATATAATCGAGGAACACATAAATATAATCTAGGAACACTTCAATATTTTTTATAACTTAATCGAGGAATACATAAATATAATCGAGGAACACATAAATATAATCGAGGCCTTCCTCGATAATTATAATAATAATCGAGGCCTTCCTCGATTAAATTACAAAAACGAAAACTAATCGAGGCCTTCCTCGATTAATTTGAAAAATAAAAACTAATCGATTAGTTAAAAAAATTAATCGAGTTACTAATCGATTAATTTTAGAAACAAAAACTAAATCGAGTCACTAATCGATAAATTAAAAAAATTTAATCGAGGCACTAATTTATTAATTAAGAAAAATTAATAGTTTTTAAAAAAACTAATCGATTAGTAGTTTAATAAAAAACAAACTAATCGATTAATAGTTTTAAAAAAAACTAATCGATTAGTACTTTAATTAAAAACAAACTAATCGATTAATAGTTTTTAAAAAAACTAATTGATTAGTACTTTAATTAAAAACAAACTAATCTATTAATAATTTAAAAAAAAAACTAATCGATTAGTACTTTAATTAAAAACAAACTAATCGATTAATAATTTTAGAAAAAACTAATCGATTAATAGTTTAATTAAAACTAATCGATTAATAATTTAATTAAAACTAATCGATTAATAATTAATCAATTAGTTTTTAGAATTAATCGAGGAGATTTTATTAATTGAGGTTAATTTAAAGTTAATAGAGGCTTGGGGTTTATAGGGTTTTAGGGTTTACGGCTTTAGGGTTTAGTGTTTTATAGGGTTTAGGGTTTAATAGGGTTTAGGGTTAAATTGTGATCTCATGTAGCATTGTTTATAAATTGCAGATGGTTAGACGCCGCATTATTGTACGACACAGTGGACGATGGGAGAGATCAGAATATGTAGATGGGGACGAGCAACTCGTGACGATGTCATCCGATAAGCTGTGTTTTAGCTCACTGGTGAGGGAGGTTCACAAGTTGTTGCGGACTGACCCGAACAGGATCGAGTATGAATTATTTTACCTCACCAGCACCAATACTGGCAGACAGATCAGAGCATCTTTGCAAGATGATGGAGATTTGCTCGATTTGCTTCACGAGCAGACTACTGAGATGGTCGTGTACGTGATTTCAAGACAGTTGGAAGGTTCTGGAGCCGGACCATCTATGAGGGACGACTATGTTCCCTACTTTTCACATGCAGAGACGCATGGTCCTACTGCAGAAGAAGAGGGAGAAGGAGAAGAAGAGGCAGAAGGAGAAGAAGAGGGAGAAGAACAAGAACAAGAACAAGAAGAGGTGAATGATAGAACGAGGTTGGTGGAGTCACTGTTGATAGAATTCAGTGGCTGGCTTCGTTCTTCTGCTGATCGTACAAACAGATTGCTGTGCTTGACGGGAGTCGTCCCACCGTCTACCACTGGTGTTCCGTTTAGATCTGACGGGCCTTCGAGCAATTGGGTGGTTCCCCTTGCTGACTGGGACATTGCGGGCCCACTATCTTGGGATGAGGGACCAGCACCAGACTCAGATACACTGCACCAGGGAGCTATTTTTCGGACGAAGGATGATCTCGCCCTGGCGGTCGGTATCTATCACATGCAGAATCGAGTGGAGTATGCCGTGTATCGCTCGAACAGGTCACGATTGGGCTATGTTTGCAAGCATGGTGGTGATTGCCCGTTCAAGTGCTTTGCGGTTGCTGATGGGCATATGTGGAGAATATACAAGTTCAACGGCTCTCATACATGCCATCTTGATATGGGTCGAATTGCTCCGCGACAGGTACCTGCACGAGTGCTCGGAAAATATTTTGCTCGTAGATTGGTGGACGAGCGGGTTGTCCTGAAGCCGAAGGAGATGATGGCGGAGCTTGTGCGTGAGTTTGGCATCCACATCGACTACAGCTTCGCTCTGCGCACGAGGAACATTGCCATTCAGATGGTATATGGAGACTTTGACAAGTCCTACGCACAGTTGCCCGCTTTCCTTCACACTCTGCAATTGATGAATCCGGGAACTGTAGTAGACATGGAGAACACGAGTGATGGTCGGTTCAAGCATTCATTCCTTGCTCTCGGTGCGTGTGTCAATGCATTTCTCCAGTATGCTCGTCCAGTGCTTGTGATCGATGGGACCCACCTGAAGGGAAAGAACAAGGGGGTTCTCTTTGTTGCTGTGACGAAGGACGGCAACGAACAGGTCTTACCTGTTGCAGTTGGGCTCGGACCGATAGAGAACGATGAATCTTGGATATGGTTTCTGGCCCACGTGCACATGGCTCTGGGTGATATAGATGATCTTCTAATCGTTTCGGATCAGCATCAGAGCATTAAAAATGCTGTGGAGGCCGTTTTCCCAAGTGCGACGCACGGACTGTGCTACTACCATTTGAAGAATAAGATGACGAAGAGAGGGAAACACGTGACGATGCTGTTTCAGGAGGCTGCCTACGCATATCGGAGAGAGACATTCCAGGAGAGTATGTCGACGTTGGAGCAGGTCTGTCCAAATGCATATCAGAAGCTGTGTAATATTGGCCCAGTGCATTGGGCTCGTTCACACTGCCCCGTACGGCGCTACGGGTTTATGACATCTAATGCGGCAGAGAGTCTCAATGCTCGTCTGTTGTGGGCGAGGAGGTTACCTGTTTGCTCATTGTTCGAGATGTTTAGATCGATTATTGAGCAGTGGTTCGTCGAGCGACGTGCGGCAGCAGTGGGTTCGAATCATATGTTGACTGATGGCATCGCGCTTAAGCTTTCGGGTAACGTCGATAAGGGACGTTGCTATGCCGTGCGTCCTACTACATTAGCAACTTTATGGAAAGTCGAGGTTGGGAGGGAGGTCTACATGGTCGATCTTCAGAACCGGACCTGTGACTATCGTGAGTTCGAGCTGGACTTGATCCCCTGCTCTCACGCGGCAGCGGTCATCTGGTACGACATTTAAATCTATATTTGTTCTTATTTTTTGTACATGTACCTAATTGAGTGTGTTTATTTTTCCTTTCGCAGTTGTACCGGGGCGGCTATATATGATTATGTGGACAGGTGTTACAAGGTCGAGTACATGGTCGGCATGTATAACTCGATCATCAGGGGTCTGCCTCATCCAGAACAATGGATTATGCCCGATGCGTTTGGATCACGAGTGGTTTTGGCGCCAGAGATCAGACGACGTGCTGGGCGTCCATCTACATCCAGAGCTCGAGCCCCGTTTGAGGCCTCATCCAGTGCACGGAGACAGTTTTGCACTAGATGCCATGGACAGGGGCACAACAGGCGTGTATGCACATCCCATTTACCCATTGGCGGTGTTGATCTGAATTCACCGCCCGAAGATGTTCCGCGGAGAAGGGCGCCGAAGAAGTGTGGCATTTGCGGTAGTACGGAGCATACGCGTCCTAGATGTCCTATTCGATTGTCAGCGGATGAGCATTAGTCGATTACATTAAGTTGTTTTCTGAACCATTTTGTAGACGGGACAACACATTTTGTCACGAAAAACATTAATGAAGGAGAATATTTACATTGATCAAGTTCAAGTACAAAAACAACACATAAGTCAATATTTAAATGTCAGCATCTACAAGCTAGGTCTCTTAATGTAAGTCAATGAATATATCCGAGCCCCTATAATCCTCCGATACGCATGTACTTCCTCCTCCGACAATCCGGGCGGAAGTCCTGCACCCAAAAGCCGATCCACGTACATGCAGGCAAATACTCCACAGCTCGTCCGGTCCGTCTGCACGAACTGGTCCGGTATAGTCCGATCCAGGGTCATCGCAAAAGCACAACGGGGCGGCATCTGACGACCTGCCCAAAATCCGGCACAAATGAGTAGGCGTGGAAGTAGGCGGAGCAGGGGTATCAACTCTCTATCCCGCCTCTCGTACTAGACGCGGTTGGTCGGATCGTCCATCTGAAACAGAAAAGGGTCGTACAACTCTACGACCCAGTCAGCAAAGCGGATACGAACCACTACCCAGTGCTCCTCTGCGACGTCACATACCACAATCGCCTGCGACATAAGATTGGGATCATATCAAGATTAATGTCACCAAATAATGTATGATAATATATCAATTTCTTGTGAAGCTAACTTACATAATCACGCCCCATCCATGGCACCTGATACCGCCCATCACTGCCCTGGATCCGATGTATCAGTCCCTCGGCAGGTGTCCATCGCTGGTAGTCATCGTCACCGTATGCACGTGTGCACTCCGGGTCAAGAGGATGCAGTCTCTTCCATGTGGCAACGAGGGCCTCCTGCAAAAAATGACTTACGATTAAGCGTCTAGTAAGAAAAAAGACAAACTATTTTCAAATAAGTACTTGAACTCACATATAGACCAGTAGTAGCCACCGCCGTCCGACAATGGTTATCCCTCTTAACTCGTCGAGCCGTCGCGCTCAGAAAGTAGCTGATGTGAACATCCTTCAACTCAGTCCTCGGATCCTCGAGATGATCAAACCATCCCTGCCGCAAGCGATCGCCGTTGAGATGGAGCTGAACAACGGCATCCGGACCTAAGGATCTAAATCGTGGGTAGGTGACCTGGAGTGTGCTATCATCGATGTCATTCATGAGCTGATAGGTCGCGCTAAAACCACCATGGCGTGGAGCCGAAGTGCTAGTACCCTCCGGCTCCACAGTGGGCTGTGGAGCCTGATCACCAGGACTACCGTCGCTCGGCTCCGGGCTGTGGCGATCTCTATCCTGAGGCATGTGTGACCTCCGAGAGCGGCTACCCAGACCAGCTAATGCACGGTCAATCGCCCGATCCACATACTCCTGGACACGGGGCGCAATAGTCGTGTCAATAAGCTCCTGGACACGGGGCATCACTCGATCCACAATCCTCTGAATGAAACCCTCTGAGGGCTCCCCACTGCTCGGCGTGCGATCCCTCCTCGAACGCTTCATTCCCCAAGCTCGAGGAGGGCTCTCTGGATCGATCGAATCAGCCGTGTGCACTGGTGCGTCCTCAGTGAGGGGTCGGGCTCCAGGCTCAGCTCGAGGAGGGCTCTCTGGATCTGGCTCGTCCCTCAATGCCCGGCTAGTCGAGGGTCGACTGGTCGCCTGACGGCCCGTCTGTGGTGTCCGAGCAGCTCTGGTGCCTCGGGGTGACGGGGGGACAACCGCCTCTGCCGATGTGGAACAACAAGATGCCACATTTGCAAGCATCTTCTTCTTGTTCCCGGATCGAGCGGGAACATATCTCACGCTCTGAGCTCCAGGCTCCAACTGCAGGCTCATTTAATATGAAGTTGCCGTCTCCTCGGGAGATGGCACCAACGTAACCACACGTGACTGCATGGAATTATTAATAATATCATTAAGATGAATTAACAAATATAGATCGAAGATTCTAAATATATCAAGAAACATCAAAATGTACCACTCGCTGTAATAAGATGGCTGGGTCGGTGGCAGGGAGTCTGAATGTCCACCTCAAACATCGAGGCACAGTGAGCTGTCCACTGTGCAGACCAGCCTCAGTAGCCAACTCCGGTATCACCTCACAAGCCCATACCTGTAAAGTGAATTAATGGATTAGTTACGTATTCACTTGATTTAAACTAATTTAGAAGAATTAAATTTAAACTAATTACCTGGAGTGCCCAGATCGGCCCGTAAAAATGATACTGTCCCGATCCTTTCCCGCCCATAGCCTCTCGAGTCCTGGGGAGGAGGCCAATGTAGTGCATCAACGACTAGTAAGAATATGCACCCCATGGAAATGAGTTCCATCCCTCCACATCCTCCGCTAGCGCCCACACCCATGGATCCACGGCCCGGTGCGGATCTAGGCACAGAATCATCCGGTATACGAACAATATGTTCGCAACCTTCACATAATCCGCAGCGTCTCTGGCCATCCCCAGGGCGGAGAACCTGTCCTCCATCTGTTTCACTGTTGTACGCTTCCCTTCGAATAAACGGTGGTAGACCGATCTCCTCGGAACAATATGAGCGCCATGAGGATCGAATGTCGAGCTGCCGAAGCGTAAACCCGACACCAAGGCGTACTCACTCGCACCGAACCGCAGCTGGGAACGATGAATGTGAAACCATGCCTCCAGCCCCACACGTGCACGATCCGGCGCGTGCACCTCGAACGTCATCAGTGCGTGCATGACCCTCTTCTGGACGTCACCACCTCTGTAGTCTAGAAAATATCCGAAACACCCCGATCTAAACAATCGCATGGCGTCACCACCAATCGCGAGCAGTGTGTCTCTAATCGTGTCAATGACACCGGGGATGGCGTACACGACGACCGAGGGCGTCCGGCTCCGTAACGGTAGTCTAACCCAATCAATCTAACAACATTTTCAAAATTAAAGTAAATTCTTTTAATATTTCATATAAATTGAAATTTCTTAAAATTTAAATTTAACATTAATCGATTAATTTTTTTTTATAATTAATCGATTTACATGAAATATTAATCGATTAGTCTTAAATTAATAGAGGCAATTAATCGATTAGTTTTATTTAGGCTATTATGTTTTTTAAACTAATCGATTAGTTTTTTTTAACATTAATCGATTAGTTTTTTTTAAAAAATTAATCAATTAATTTTTTTTAGACTTAATCGATTTACATTATACATTAATCGATTTGTATTAAATTAATCTAGGAAGACCTCAATTAGCTTGTGTTTTTTAAAATTATTCGAGAAGGCCTCGATTTGTTTAAAAAATTTTAACTTAATCGATTAGTGCCTCGATTAATTTTTTTTTAATTAATCGATTAGTGCCTCGATTTAGTATTAAATTAATCGAGGAAGGCCTTGATTTTTTTTTTAAATTAATCGATGCCTCAATTAGTATTTAATTAATTTAGGAAGGCCTCGAATAGTTTTGGTTTTTTTAAATTAATCGAGGAAGGCCTCTATTAGTTTTTATTTTTTTAAATTAATCGAGGAAGGCTTCGATTAGTTTTTGTTAATCTTGGATAATTTTAAAGTTAATCGAGGCACATAAAACTAATCGAGGCCAATTTAAAAATAATCGAGGATTATTAAAAATTAGCCTCGATTAACTTTAAATAGAGCCTCGATTAATTTTTAATTGGCCTCGATTAGTTTTATGTGCCTCGATTAACTTTAAATAGAGCCTCAATTAATTTCTAGAGCCAATATTAATTTATAAAGTCACGATTACGAGCCTCAATTAATTTCTAGAGTCTCAATTAGCATTTAACTAGCCTCGATTATCCTCTAATTAATTCTAAATTATCCTTGATTAATTTAAATGCCTCGATTAATATTTTAAAGAGTCTCGATTAATATCTAAAAAGCATCGATTAAATGCATTGATTAATAATTGATGATTAACGTAAACATCCACAATTAACATGCATCGATTAATAAGTCATGATTAACATAAACATCCATGATTAACATAGTAAGCTAGCCTCGATTAATTTCTAACCCCTAATTTCTTTAAATTACTGTCACGATTATTTACTAAAACTAATCGGTGCCAAAGTTAATCTAACAATTCAAAATTAATCAACAAATCAAACATCAAATGACCACGATTAGAATGCCTTGGTTATTATACCATAAATCAAGAAAATTTGAAACTTACTTGAGAGGAAGACGTTGTCGGCGGTTCTCCTTCTCCTCGTTCCATCTCCGAAGTGTGGTCAGTTGCTAGGTGTCGGAAAATAGAGAGAAAACTAGCAGCGTGTGAGGAAAGTTTTGGGTTTTGGTTTTCAAAATGAATTCGAGAGAGAGAGAGAGAGAGAGAATGTGGGTGGTTGAATAACTTAATTCAAAACCCTAAATCATAAATGGAATATTATGGCAGTTGCCAAATCTGAATACACGATTTTTTTGTTTACTGGAGAGATGTATAGTAGAGAGAGAGAATAGGGTTTGGAAGAAGTGGGCGGTTGGAACAGATTTAATTCAAATCTGCAGTCAATTAATATTCTTTATTTGGACAGTTACTTTTTCAGAAAGAAGTACAAAATTCTGTGTAAAAATTCAGATTTTGTGGGCCCATCCTCTACATGTTGTATAAAGTAATGAAGATTGTCGAAATAACTACTATATTTTAAAAGTTGTCTTTTTTTCCCAACAAGTATTTACTTTTGTCGATAAAACCAGTCAACCCATTATTCGTGGCATTCAAATATATATATATATATATATATATATATATATATATAAACACATATCTAAATATATAAATATAGTTCTTGTGTGTGGAAATGTATTAAAAATAGATAAAAGTACACTGAGCCAATGATTGAGTGTGGGGACCAATTATTTTATAGGACAAATTACCTACAAAACTCCCTATATTTAAATCATGCTGCTTTTTCTCAATCCTTATTTACTTTTGTCGAGATTTATACATTTTTACTTAAAATAATATCGCAAAATCCCGACATACGGCATCGATCTTGTTATTCTGGTAAAATAGAATCGAGACGCTGTGGAGCAGCTACGATCAATAGTAGTGCAGGTGCTCCTACAACTTATTTAAATATTCTTGCATATTATATTAATTAATTAATTTGATGTATGTCATGCATGCATATATATATATATATATATATATATATCTTTAATTTATACCAAAAGCACCTGATTCTGCTGGTGAACTCCCATTGCATTAATTAGTAGTTTATTACCGCTAGCTTTACATATTAGCATATAGCTACCATTCATATAGTATATGCTCCGAATATATATAATTAAGCATTAATTCATTTAACCGCCCGCCTATTCTTTCTCGTCAATATCATCTATCTCAATATAAACATATTGATTTTTTCTCAAAAAATAAAATAAAACATAAGCATATTGATTATATATGCATAAAGTACTGGCTAGCTAGCTAGCTAGCTACCTTTTTCTTTTCTTTTTCATCGTTAAAACAACTTTGCTTTCTTTACACTTCAATCGTCTTCAACAATTTACAGCTCATACATAAAGTTTCATGGGATGCGATGTAGCATCTACGAAATTAATATTTGATTAGTTTTTGTTAGTCACACGACACGAGATTCTAGCTATATATTTTACCAATTGTTAAATCAATGGCAACCGCAATATAATATGGACGACAACCAACTTAATTAATTATATTAATTTACAAGATCAATATATGCACACACGCATATATATATATATATACATGTATGCGTATATTAATATATAATATCATATTCCAATTTAAGCACGTACACTGCACAAGACAGTCGTCCTCTCTCTCTCTCTCTCTCTCTCTCTCTCTCTCATGGGCTGTTTTTGCAGCAAGCAGTGCCCACAGATATTTGAGGATCCATCCCTTCTTTCCTCTCAAACAAGATGTATGCAGCTAGCATATATCTCTTGTAACTAGTTCTGCATATATAGCACACACAAAGAAGCATATATATATATATATATAATTATTTTCCATCATTTTCTTTATAATCTTCTTTTTTTCGTTTTAATGTTTATACGAGTGCATGCAGTTACCGCCAAGGAGATAAAAAAACTGAATGAGTTATTCAGAAAACTGGGCAGCACCTTAGTCGATGACGGCTTCATCAACAGAGTACGTAATTCTAGCTATATATTTATCAATTTATGGATTATATATGTTATCAGCTTTTTTTTATATATTTTATAACAACTTCAACTCTGCATTAATTAATTACACAGGATGAGTTTAAACTGGGATTGTTTCGGGATAGCAAGCAGCAGTCTGTTTTAGCCGATAGGGTCAGTCACCCATTTAATTATTCTCTCATTATCATTTTATTTTATTTTCATAGAATTAGGGTTGTAATAATTTCCAATTAATATTAGTTTTTGCAGTTGTTTGATATGTTCGATTCCAAGCATGATGGCGTCATTGATTTCGGAGAGTTCATCAGATCGCTGAGCATATTCCACCCCGACACGCCTCAACAAGACAAAGCTGTTTGTAATTATATATATTAATTAAGATCTCTCTCTCTCTCTCTCTCTCTGGATCTCTTATATATTTATTTTATTTTATCTTGCTACAGTTGCATTTAACTTGTACGACATATGGGAGACTGGCTACATTGAAAAAGAAGAGGTAGTTGTATGTATCCATTTATATATAGGAAGTTAATTTAGTAGCTACACCCATAAATTTCCTATATATAATAATAACACATATAAAAATGTATATGTGTGTTTATATACGACCCGATGGGAATAGAATTTCAATTCCCAGAATTCTTATATACACACCACGCACATTAGAAGGCTTTATATATAATTAATTGGGTTGTTGGGGTTAAAGGTGAAAGAAATGATTGTGGAATTGCTAAAGGAGTCAAACTTGATCCTACCTGAGGATATCATCGAAGCTATAATAGACAAGGTTATAAATTAATTAATTAATTTGAGATTTGTGCAGGAATTAAACTATAATTTGATGGGTAAAATGAATATATGTATGTATAATATTGGTAGACATTCGAGGAGGCGGATACAGAGAAAGATGGGAAGATAGACATAGAAGAATGGAAAGAGTTCGCGGCCCGGAAACCAGCATTGTTAAGGAACATCACAATTCCTCACTTGAAGTAATAATTAATTAATATTCTATTATTAATTCATTCATTCTTCTCTACCCACTCATTAATTTAACTATATATATATATATATATATATATGCAGGGATTTGTCCATAATATTTCCTACCTTCGATCCAGATGAGAACAGAAGGATTGGATTGAGTATTTGAGGGTACAAGTTTCTACCTATGTGCTTATAGAAAGTATCTCATAATTAAATATTGTTTTAGGAAAAAAAAATATTAATTTATTTCAGATATATCTTATTTTGAAAGTTGAAACATGTATATCAACATATGTTTTAATTTTATATATCTTTTTTAATTTTTAGTTTTGTATTTAACTTCATTAATGCACACTATATATATGTGTACTATACATTGTGATCGACGACATCATTAATTGTTAGTTAAGCTATATAACGATTGTATATTATTTAATTTTACACATAATTAGACATATATAGTGCATCAATCAAATGACATATCATATTAAAATATGGTAAGAAATTAGAAATCATGTATGTATATATGTTGATGCAATTCACGTGAATTAGCTAGGCTCGATCGGTTTTTGGATGGGGCAATTTGATTCAATTACATGTTAATTAATTTGTTGGTGGCATATAAACTCGTGGTGCTGAATTATCGATGATCAACTATATATTGACAATACCTGATTATTCGAAATCTTCTATACATCGATCGATCACCTAATTTGCAGGTAAAATACGACACTAATGTCCAAATACTATACGTGAACAAATTAACATTCTGTAAGTAGTATGAACTAATAAAATCCATGCCGCCTTATATATTTAGTGGTCCTTGTGCTAATTTTAAAAATTGGTCTCTTAATATTAAAAGAACACTTAATTTTAATTTTAATAATAAATTTTAAAATATCAGTATATTATAATTATATTTTGACAAAAAAGGAAAAAAAAAATCAAACTATTTTATTTATATTATTAACATCTCAATACAATCCTAAATCAATATGAAACTTCTACCTAAAAAGTGACATCCTTTCAGTATTCTTTGAAGTAAATTAATTGACCAAATTTTAGGAGGCATACTTTCAAAATTTCAAAATATCAAAAGATCATATTTTATAGTTTTAGGATGCATACTTTCAAACTTACAACAATGTATGATATTAGTGTGTATAAAACTGGAGTTGGTCAATTGGGCCTCACTCAAATATATAAATAAGTATTCAACAAAATGAAATACACAAAAATCAAAATAAATTAAACAAATTCTCTCCAATCAAAATAAATTAGGGTCAATTAGCAATTCGACTTTTATGAGTTAGATTACACATTTATTATTTTCAATTATTTATTTGAATGACAACAATCTTCTTTTCTATTTAACTTCGGAAAGGGAAAGAAAGTCAGAAGCGTGAAATGATCCTAAAATGATATCATTTCACTAGAAAAAAACAATGAACAAATGAAAATGACGCCATTTCACAAGCATACCTATGGAAAAAAGTAATTAAATATATAAATACAGTATTAACAATCATCTCATTTTTAATATTCTTTCTTAACGACATAATTAAATAGAATGTACGAACAATTGCTGCAAGCTAGTCTCCCCCTTCACTGAAGAAATTTTTTTGGATCCGCCACTGGATTCTAATAAATAAAAGCAATTTGCTGTTGGCCTCAATTCTCTTGAAAAAAATTCCACCATTTACAAAAAGATGAGCTAATTAGTTATTATATCATTTAACAACTAAAAATTCTCCATATATAAATAAAAAACTAAAGCATATTAAACTGTCATTCAATTAATCAATTTACCTAATTGATAAGTTATTGATTTAGGCTGACGAGGCTGACTGACAAGATTAATTAGATGAGTCAAGATTGTAAGTCAAATTTTTTTAAAGGACAAATAGACGAGGCTGAAAAACATAATCAATATTTTTTTAAGGGGCTTGATGTGATCCTCGCCGGCATACGATAAAGACAGCAGATGTTTTATTCAGGATTGTAGCAGATTTCACGGAATGGATGGTTGGATTCAAACCCTAGTCTCTCAAAGATGTCAAACCTCGAACACGATGTAGTCGAGACCCTCGATCAATTGAAAACACGAACTTGGATTGGATGATGACGCCACAAACGGGGATGCGATTCCGTTGTTAAGTCGATTGAATCTCACGCTGTGTTGTGAAACTCGAATAACTCTCTCAGAGAGAAAAGTGAATAACTCACGTTAAATTTAATGATATCAAAAGTTGTTCTAAAAAATAAGAGATTACAAGCCTTATATAGTTGGTCCAAAATAAACTAAGACCTAATTAATATCCCACTTGAATTAGGAAAATAAAACATAAAATCGCGCAATTCCGGACACGCCCAGATGGGCGCGACACGGGGTCAATCGCGCCTCCACTCGCGCTGTAGGTCGCGCCGGTCTCATTCCGTGTAGCGTCTGTGGCGCGACCGACTTCACTCGCGCCTCAGGGCGTGCTGTAGATCGCGCCGGTCTCATCGCCCGAGGCGTTGGTGGCGCGACCGGATCCACTCGCGCGTCTACTCGCGCTGTAATTTGCGTCAAGCAGGCGACCGGTTGCTCGCATCCTGGCTTGTGCTGTAGCTCGTGCCCGCAGCTCGAGATCACTATCTTCCACTTGGGATCGGGTTCTTCTCCTTCTACGGGTCGTTTAGCCAACTCTTGATTCCAGATCTCTCGCATGAATCCATTGAGGCTTTTCTTGAACCTCTTAGCTCTTGCTCGTGTTACTGGTCCTTCTAGTACCTTGATTGGATCGGACATCTCCTCGGTTCGGGTTGTATCATCCCCCTCCTCTTGAAAAGGATTTGTCCTCAAATCCAGTTCGTCACCTACATCAAAATGACTTAAATCAGCAACATTAAATGAAGAACTCACTTTGTACTCACCTGGCAAGTCCAACTTGTATGCATTGTCACTGATGCGCTCCACAACTTGGAATGGTCCATCGCCTCTAGGAAGCAACTTAGAACGCCTCTGGACTGGAAACCGCTCTTTACGCATATGTAGCCAAACCCATTCACCGGGCTCAAACACAACCTTCCGTCACCCCTTGTTGGCCTTATTGGCATACTGCTCGGTTCGCCTCTCTATGTTTGCTCTAGCTTTCTCATGTATCTGTTTAACAAAATCAGCTCTCTTTTCCCCTTCAAGGTTAGTATGTTCATGAACAGATAAATGAATCAAATCCAACGAAGTTAAAGGATTAAATCCTTATGCAACTTCAAATGGGGAAAACTGAGATGCAGAATGCACAGACCTATTATATGCAAATTCAACATGTGGCAAACATTCCTCCCAAGTTTTGATGTTCTTTTTAATTATTGCCCTTAACAATGTAGATAAAGTCCTATTTACTACTTCCGTTTGACCATCAGTCTGTTGGTGACAAGTAGTATAAAACAAAAGCTTCGTACCTAACTTACACCACAAAGTCTTCCAGAAATAACTTAAGAACTTAACATCTCTATCAGAAATAATGGTCTTGGGCATACCATGTAAACGTACAACTTCTTTAAAGAACAAGTCAGCAACGTAGGATGCATCATTTGTTTTAGAGCATGCTATGAAATGTGCCATCTTGGAAAATCTATCCACAACCACAAAAATAGAATCATGACCACGTTTACTCCTAGGCAATCCTAACACAAAGTCCATAGATATATCTATCCAAGGTGATGTAGGAATAGGCAAAGACATGTATAAACCATGTGGTTGGACTCGAGATTTGGCTTGTCTACATGTAACACACTTAGCACACACACGTTCCACATCACGTTTCATATGAGGCCAAAAGAAATGCTCCCTCAATGCAGCTAGAGTCTTTGCTACCCCAAAATGCCCCATCAAACCACCACCATGTGACTCCAACAATAAAAGCTCACGCATGGAACAATTAGGCACACACAACCTATTTTCCCTAAACAAATATTCATCATGCCTATAAAATTTCCCATCTCCAGATTATTCACATGCAACATATATATCCTTAAAATCACCATCCTCACTATACATACTCTTAATATGCTCAAAACCAAGTAACTTAGCATCTAAGGTGGAAAGTAAAGTGTACCTCCTCGATATTGCGTCAGCTACTACATTCTCTTTCCCTTGCTTATACTTGATGACGTATGGAAACGTCTCTACAAACTCCATCCAGCGGGCATGTCTTTTGTTCAACTTGTGTTGCCCCTTCAAATGCTTCAATGACTCATGATCGGTGTGGATCACAAATTCCTTAGGCCACAAATAGTGTTGCCACGTCTGCAATGCCCGAACTAGTGCATACAGCTCCTTGTCATATGTCGGGTATTTTGCAGTGGCGCCGCCAAGCTTCTCACTAAAATAGGCAATGGGTCATTTCTCTTGCATCAACACTGCACCAATTCCAACACCAAAAGCATCACATTCTATCTCAAAATTTTTAGAAAAGTTTGGAAGAGATAGTACCGGTGGGTGTGTCAATTTCTCCTTGAGCGTTTGAAACGCTTTCTCTTGTGCTTCTCCCCAATGAAATTCCACAATATTCTTGATCACCTTGGTCATGGGTGCTGCGATACTACTGAAGTGTGGAACAAAACGCCGATAGAAGCTCGCAAGTCCATGGAAACTTCGAACCTCACTCGCATTTGTTGGCGTCGGCCACTCTTGGATGGCTCGAACCTTCTCTTCGTCCACCTGTACTCCATCTGCACTAACAACAAAACCAAGAAACACAACCTTATCTGTGCAAAAGGTGCATTTCTTGAAGTTAGCATATAGTTGTTCCTTTCTCAAAGCAAGCAAAACAAATTTCAAATGCTCAACATGGTCCTCTTCATTCTTGCTATAGATTAATATGTCATCAAAATAAACCACCACAAATCTACCTATAAAGGCACGCAAGACATGGTTCATAAGACGCATAAATGTACTAGGAGCATTTGTTAACCCAAACGGCATAACTAACCACTCATACAATCCTAATTTTGCAATGAATGCCGTTTTCCACTCATCCCCTTCTTTAATGCGAATTTGGTGATATCCACTTCTTAAGTCTATCTTAGAGAATATGCATGCACCATGTAATTCATCTAACATATCATCTAAACGGGGAATGGGATGTTGATACTTTACTGTATTGTTGTTGACGGCTCTGCAGTCGACACACATCCGTAGCGATGAATCCTTCTTCGGCACGAGCAAAACTGGACTCGCACATGGACTCAAACTCTCCCTCACTTGGCCTTTCTTCAGTAGCTCATGTATTTGACGTTCTAGCTCTTTTCTCTCCTCAGGGTTGCTTCGATATGCCGGTTGGTTTGGCAATGTGGTGCCGGGCACGAAATCAATTTGTTGCTCAATTCCCCTAATTGGTGGCAAACCCGGTGGCATCTCTTCGGGAAAGACATCCTTGAATTCCTGTAAAAGAGACACAATAGGACTAGACAAAGATGGATCAAATGGGTTAGCACTCATTAACACATCTCTGTGGATCATCAAGTACATTGGCTTTTCATTTTGCACAGCCCATTTGACATCACTGGTTGTTGCAAAACAAGCATGTTGGACCACCTCCTTTCTAACGTTGGCCTCTTTTCCTTTCTTCCTCATGGTATCGGCCTCCTCTTGTAGCTTCACTTGATCCTCGTACACCTGAGATGATGTTAGAGGAGCTAGTATCACCGTCTTCTTGTTAAGTACAAAAGAGTACTTATTTGTGAAGCCATCATGCTTCACCCTCCTATCGAATTGCCATGGACGTCCTAGCAAAATATGTCCTGCTTGCATAGGCACAACGTCATACAACACTTCGTCATCATACTTGCCAATCCGAAATGGCACTCGAACTTGCTTATTCACCTTGGTTTCTTCACTATCGTTCAACCACTGCAGCTTGTATGGCTTAGGATGTTTGAGAACCGGCAATCCTAACTTTGTCACCATCACAACACTTGCAACGTTAGTACAACTACCGCCATCAATAATCATACTACATACCTTATCCTTGATGTGGCATCGGGTATGGAATATGTTCTCCCTTTGCTCCTCGTCGACGCTCTTGGTGTGCAGGCTAAGAGATTTGCGTGCAACTAAAATGAGAGCGTTGGGCGCTGCGTACTCCTCCTCCCCACTCGACTCGGATAAAACCGACATCTTCGGATCAACTTCTTCTTCATCCGTCACAATCTCACCATTGTCCTTTAGGATCATCACACGTCGGTTTGGGCACTGATTGGCTATGTGTCCTCTACCTTGACATTTAAAGCACTTAATGTCTCGGTTTCAGTTGCCCGACGAGTCTTGGTTGCTCGATCCTGTCACTGTAGGTGTCTCAGTCTTCGGCTTAGTGAACGGTTGCTTCTCCTCTTTCTTCCCTTGGTTTGAAACTTTCCATGGAGCTATGTTGGAATTTGAGTTCGACTTCCATGTGGAAGAACTCGCTCGGTTGTTGTTCCCCCTCCTCTTGAGTTGGTTCTCTACTTTGATAGCCATTTTTACCATGTCCTCTATCTCGACATAGTGCTGCAACTCCACCACTTCTCGGATCTCTCTATGCAAACCGGCTAGAAATCGCGCCATTGTGGCCTCCCTATCTTCCTCTACATTTGCTTGGATCATTAAGACCTCCATCTCCTTGAAGTAGTCATCTACACTATTCGTACCTTGTCTCAAGTTTTGCAACTTATTGTATAGCTCTCGATAGTAGTAGCTTGGTACGAATCTCTTCCTCATCACCGCCTTCATCTCTCCCCACGTCTCTATTGGGTGTTCTTGATTACGCCGCCTGTTGGATGTCAACTGATCCCACCAAACTATGGCATAATCTGAAAACTCCACTGCTGCTAACTTCACTTTCTTCAGCTCAGAATAGTTGTGACAATCGAACATCATCTCAATCTTGCGCTCCCATTCAAGGTACAAAGTTGGATCATTTTTACCTTGGAATGAAGGCACATTCATTTTGATGTTTCCGAGATCGTCGTCTTCTCGATTCCTTGCTCTCCCGTGTCTCCTACCTCCAGCAATTGAATATCTGTCTTCCTCTTCTGAGTCTCCCATCTCAGTGTCATAGTAGTCATTCCGTTGTCTCTCTACATGTGGGTAGCGTCGAGCCTCCATCCGAACTCCTCGTCTGCCTCTTCCACCTCTTCCGCCATGGTTCTCTCGAGGAGCTTGTTGAGATTGCTCCTGTATTGAATTTTCTACTTGGTTTAGTCTCTCATTCAACAACGCCATCTCAGTTTTAAACAGCTTCGTGAGATGTTGCTGAATGGCTTTCACTGTATTCCTAGGGTCAAAAGTAGTGTTCATGTCATCACTCGATCCAGCGGCTGTTCTCTTGGTACCTGCACTTTTGTTAGACATGTCGATTCTCTTTTTTTTTATCGACTCTCTCACTTTTTTTTTTAAATCCGAAGAACAAAACAAATACTAAACTAGGCAAAGAAATGAACTACTAATGTGACAAAGAAATGAAACAAACCTAACAAATTTCTAGCTCTCAACCTCACGTGTATACTCTCGTGTATCACACAATCGGCTCTTTTCACTCTAATAATCTCACACACTCTTGCCTTTTACCACTCGTATTCTCTCCAAATAGAATTAAACTAGAAACACAATCACAATAATGAAATCCCAAAAGATCAATCACAGATTCACTAAAAATGTGCCGGAAAATTTTGAAAATTTGAAAATTTCCGAAAAATTTTCGACTTCTCCCCAGATAATATACGCGTCTCCAACAACCCAAATATCAAAATCAAATGTAACGAAAACACCAAAAATTTTCCCGCCTTTTTACTTTTTTTTTTATAAATCAACGATTTTTTTATGCTGATATCGTCTCTCCTTTTTTTTAACTATAGGTGAGAATTTAAACTACAGAAATTAAATGATAACGGAACCTGATACGACCTGGCTCTAGATACCACTTGATGCGATCCTCGCCGGCATACGACAAATACAACAGATGTTTTATCCAGGATTGTAGCAGATTCCACGAAATGGATGGTTGGATCCAAAACCTAGTCTCTCAAAGATGTCAAACCTCGAACACGATGTAGTCGAGACCCTCGATCAATTGGAAACACGAACTTGGATTGGATGATGACGCCACAAATGGGGATGCGATTCCGTTTGTTAAGTCGATTGAATCTCACGCTATGTTGTGAAACTCGAATAACTCTCTCAGTGAGAAAAGTGAATAACTCACGTTAAATTTAATGATATCAAAAGTTGTTCTAAAAAATAAGAGATTACAAGCCTTATATAGTTGGTCCAAAATAAACTAAGACCTAATTAATATCCCACTTGAATTAGGAAAATAAAACATAAAATCGCGCAATTCCGGACACGCCCAGATGGGCGCGACACGGGGTCAATCGTGTCTCCACTCGCGCTGTTGGTCGCGCCGGTCTCATTCCGTGTAGCATCTGTGGTGCGACTGGCTTCACTCGCGCCTCAGGGCGTGCTGTAGATCGCGCCGGTCTCATCGTCCGAGGCGTTGGTGGCGCGACCGGGTCCACTCGCGCTGTAGTCCGCGTCAAGCGGCGCCACTGGTTGCTTACGTCCTGGCTCGTGCTGTAGCTCGTGCCCGCAGCTCGAGATCACTATCTTCCACTTGGGATCGGGTTCTTTTCCTTCTATGGGTCGTTTAGCCAACTCTTGGTTCCAGATCTCTCGCATGAATCCATTGAGGCTTTCCTTAAATCTCTTAGCTCTTGCTCGTGTTACCGGTCCTTCTGGTACCTTGATTGGATCGGACATCTCCTTGGTTCGGGTTGTATCAGGGCTATTAGATGAGGAATACGAAAAGCAATATTTTTCTTCCTTGGAAAAGAAAAGAATAAATAATTGAAATTAGTCCCCTTGGGGATGATTTAGTGGTGGAGTTGTGTTTCTTGAGACCAAAGGTCTCAAGTTCGACCCACCACCAATACCAATAGGTGTGAACCTATCACACCTGGCCTGCCAAGTGTGGTTTACCTCCCCTGTGTAGGTTTGCAAGCTATTACACATGGGGGTTTATCCAGTGCATATCATGATAGCGGCTGCGGGTTACTCTCAACATCCAAAAAAAAAAGGTTGAAATTAGATGAAAAATCAAAAGAGAAAGATGGAAAGTTGTAGAATTGAAGACAGATTTTGATTCATGCTTTTGATTCAGAATGCAAATTGAGAACAAGGTATACTCAGAATTTCTATTTTGTTTTTCTTTCCTTATCATCCTTATGTAGTAACACTCTTGTATGTTTTTTTTTCTCATTGAGTTTTATAAGTTGGATAATAATTTTATTTGTTCATTAAACTTTCTCGTTGTTCTCTTTGGATGTCGAGGGTAACCCGCAGCCGCTACCGTGGTGCGCATTGAATAAACTCCACCCCTATGTAATGGCCTACAAACCTACACAGGGGAGGTAAACCACACCTGACAAGTCAGGTGTGACATGCTCACACCTACTAGTGTTGGTGGTGGGTCGAACTTGAGACATTTGGCCTCAAGAAACACCACTCCACCACTAGGCTATTCTCAAGGGGACAAACTTTCTCGTTGTTCTCATTCCAAGTAATGGATACTCTTGAGAAATTCAAGAATGACATAATGTGGTTAGAGATATAGAAAAAATCAAGAAACTTTTTACTTAAGTATTTAACTTTGGCTAATCTCAAGAATGTGGGTATTTGTGATTTTATCATTCAGATGACGATAATTGATGAATTGTTGTATGAGATAACACATTTCATTTGAGGCTCTATTATTGGATTTGAAAACCCCAATTCCACACTAATTAATTTTTTTGATGTTGTAAATCGAACTCCAAAATCATGCTCAAGAAGTAAATAACAGAAAGTAGAAGAACGGAGAACATTGGAGGGAAGAAAGATGATTTTATTCATCGGTGTATTTTATTCATTCATGTAATAATCTACACAAGATTACAAGATATATATAGGGCTAGAATCTAAACCCTAGAGTAGGGAACAAGTAATGTCATATATATAAATATATTTATAACACTCCGCCTTAGACATTACGATGTGGTGTTCATGTCTTGTTAAAAATCTCGCTGAAAAACCCAGTGGGAAAAAGCAGTCAAGGAAAAGAGTACATGACATACGTTTATATGTGTTCGCTCTTTTATTTCACTTAAAACACGACTCGCAAGTGTACGAGGTAAATTGCAGTAAAATATTAATGAGAACAGATATCGTATCTACGGAGACTAGCTATGCAACCTAATTGAGTACCCAATGTAAATTATCCTACTTTATCTAGATGACCAAATGAAGTTTTATGTTTTAATTAAATAAACAAAAATAAATTAAATAAACTAACAGAAGAACAAAGTTCCAAATAATTTGACGAAAGAATATAAGATTAAATGAATCATAGGGAATGCATGTATGTGGAATTCTCGATTTCAATTAACACACTGAACCAAGTTTAATTCCTAAATCTGCAGAAGAATCAAAAATATATCTAGCCCCTCTCTCTTGAGTAAGTTCTAAACGTAGATTAAATGCCAAATTTAATCTCTCGATCTCAATTTGTCATTTAACTCCAAAATGATCAAAGGATTTATTCTTCTCACATAAACCTACCAATCTCTCGATCTAGCAGTGTAACACCCCAGATTTTCGAATAAGGTTTAGAGAATCCTTAAGCGTAATTAAGGAGTTAAGGAAGAAATTTTTATAAGGTTTAAGTGAAGTCAAATGTCAGTCACGACTTTAGGGCTCATTTTTCGTGAAATCATCTTTTTTCGAAAATTTGACCTTAACTCAAATATGACCGATTTTGGTCTTTTTAGAAAGGTTTTAACTCAAGGAGTATGCCGGTGTTTTCGGATTTTAATTCTAAAGTCGTTTGAGGTCCCGGTGATGAAAAATGTATTTAAAGGATTTATGAATAGTAAATTTTGCAAGCGTTCGTGATTTGAAAAATTTACGAAATCCTCCTTATTGATCTGAGTCTTGTTCTGTCAAGCCCTTTTTATGTATTTCGACTTAAGAAATCCGTTCTCGTTCACGGATTTTCATTCCGAGGTCAATTGCTCGCTCGGGAATTTTATTTGTCCCTTGAAATGAATAGTAAAAGTACCTTTTCAAAAGAAATCTTTGCTCGTCTTTCTTCTGACGACCTATTTTACATCCCGAGACATGTTGGTTCAATAGTACTTAAGCCAACGAACATCTCGATATTTTCAGATTTCGTGTCTGAGGTCATTTGGACCTCGACATCGAATAAAGCAGCTTTTAACCGAACCCGGGGTAAATTTTACAGTATTGTTGCACAGCAATGGCTTCCTTTGGATGCCAAAGCTTCCCCTACAAATAAAGCCTCACTCCTCTCTTATTTTTCACTCCATTTCTTCATTTCTCAAAGTAGAGAATAGGAAAAAGCTTGAGAGCTTGAGAGTCGAGAAGTTCTTGTTAAGCGAGGGACATTCTTCGTGAGTGTTCCTTCGAGACGACGAGCGGAGTGGCATGAAAGGGATGCAGTGGGGAAGGTACTAGGGGCACCGTCAGGTTGTAGCAGGCGGCTCTGCCGCCGTTGCGACTCGACGAGACGCCGAGCTAGCCACCTTCCTTCGACGCACTCGACTCTATCCATTCTTGTTCATCGGCCTCAGATTATATTTCTTTCTTGTCTTTAAATTCTGCATTTTATTCCGTCTTTCGTATTCTCATTATTATGTTTCTGTTATTATTCCATTCTTATTATTGTTGTTAGCCTCATTTATTTCGTTTGAAGTTCCGTTTGAGTTTCATTTTCGTTGTTATTTTTAAGTATTAAAGGAGATAGTCGTGTTTATTCTATTGTAGTTTTAAAGTTTTAAAGCATGTTTATTTTCTAAGTTTTTGCAAGTGTTAAGCCTTGTTTTCAAGTTTAAAATGTCGAGGAACGGGAGAGGCGACCGAGTAACGCCTCGACCAACACTTCGATCAGAAGTTTTCAAGGTTCGTGAGAGTGCACGGACTGTGCAAGGGCTACACGGCCCGTGCAAGACAGTGCAGAGCTCTCGATGAGGTTCTAGAGAGCTTGCACTGACCGTGCAAGGCAAGCACGGCCCGTGTCAGAAATTATGGGCGTATTATTCTCGCCTCAAGGCCTAGTACGGCCAGTGCAAGGCTTCTGCGGCCAAGTTTTTACTTCAAGCTTGTTCTAAACTCGAGTCTTTCAAACCCTCGTATTTTCTAAAGGTTCTAAAGTCGTGCAATCAGTTTTTAAGTTCTAGTTAAGGGAGAAAAGGTTAGGAGATGTTTAAGTTATTGTTAGAGGTTAAAAATCTTCAAAGGAGGCTGCTAAGTCGATGAATCGGCTTTTGTAGGAAGAGGTGAGCCCCGAGGAGAATCGAGAAAGAATTTATGGCTCGTTGCTTCGTCCACGTGCTCGTCATTGAGGTGGGTAATTCTAAACCAAGCATAAAGTTTGAGCTAGTTTGCTCTAGAAGCATGATACGGCAAAGGTGAAATATCCAATAAAAGTATTTTATGCTCTGCCTGTTTAGTCTCTGTACAAGGAAATGAAGGAAGTAAGTTTTATGCATGATTATGTTGAATTGTTATTTGAGTTGGATAAAGTAAAGGAAGTTGTTATATGTTAATGAGTTCTCGAGCAGGTTTAGATATGCTAGAAATGTTTAACTACTGTTTATGCTAGCATGAGATAATTAGAATTGCTTTAATTGCAATTTATGTTTATGCATGTTCATTTCCTCGTATTTGAATGTTAGATTTTGCTAAAGCTTATTTAGCTAAGTATTTACCTTCTAGGGTAGTGATAAATCCCTTGTAGGCCAAGATCATGCTAAATAAAGGTTTAGCCTTAGATGATTGCTCTAGGCTTGGTATTTGCTAGGAAGGTTAAGAAAGGAAGAAAGGTTAAGTAAGGAAGGAAGATTAAGTAAGGAAGGAAGTTAAGGAATGATATATTTTCTGCTGTAAGCAGGTTATCGATCTCAAAGAACAGTTTAATTGCATTATCATGCTGTGACCTTTGTGTCACTAAAGTTGAATCTTGATTAAAGGGAGTCACTGCTGGGTAATCCCCTCGCATGCTCAGAAGGATACTCGAGGTAACTCTTCTCTTATCCTAAAGCAGGCCTAAGGGTGCAGTAGACAACGGGTTTGAGCCAGTAAAGGCGCCAAAAAAGGAAGTAAAAGGTTATACGGATGTGGAGAGGGCTTTTACGTTTTGCTCTCTATATACCGCCAGTTATTAATTTGATATTTCTCAAGTTTATTAAATAAGCTTTCATTAAAAACCACTGAGTGCATTAGTGCTCACCCCTTCTTTTTCAAATGTTTTCAGGTTGAGATGTTGAGGTCGGTGATGTGCTGCTGGTGGGGTTGTCTGAAGTTTCAAGTTGTTGATCTATATGGTTACATGTTTTTCTTCCGCTAAGTTTCTGCTAAGTACTCTGATATTAGTATTTAGTCTCAATTAATGTAACTTGATTCTTGATAATAGCATGTCTTAAATGCTATGGTTCTTATTATCAATAAAGTCTTGAGAAAAAGAACAATGTGTTCAATTGGCACACTTGTTTATTTCTTTATTGATTCTGAGTTATTTAAATAAGTCAAATGCCTATTTGTAGTCATTGGATTCTGTTTCGATTGGCCTATGATTTGGCATTCCTTTGACTCGATTAAATCCTTTGACTTCTTTGATTCATTGAAAATGATAATTCTTCAAAGTCTTAAAGTTAAGTTGCCCAGATTTTTGAGGCACTAACTTAGTCCGATTCTAAAAACACCCCCCTGGATTTCCAATTTTCCCTGTTATTTTTACGCCTAACACCTCATCCCCGTTAAAAATTACCGCCTAGGGACTGGGATATTAACGATGGTATCAGAGCAGGCTTGCAAATCTACAGACATGTCTCTTCTTGAAAAGTTTGATTAAATTCTATGTGAATATTGAATTGTTCGAAGGTATTAATCAGCAACCCCCAGCTCACCATCACCCTCGCATCTTCAGCAAAGTTAAGGTATGATTTAGTTAAAGTACTTTGATTATATTTGATATAACTTTTCGAAAGTACAAGATAAGGAGAAAGGTTTTGAGCAAAGCAAGGTTAGTCGATTTTTCTTAAATGAAAATTTAAGATTATTTCTTTTCGAAATAAATTTTTGATTATACCAAAGCTTAAAATGAAACATATTGAAATAAGTTCTAGACCAATTATTTTGTAAAGAGTTTTCAGTCATTAAGGACTCGAGCAAGCAACAAATCTTTTTAGAATATTATTGTCTGCAAATACTCAAAATATTACGGTCATTTTGGATCGTCAAAATTTTAAGTAAGTTATAAAGTTTGAAAAGTTAATTTAAAAATCTTCTTTTGATAAAGGCTTGTCTTCTGCCTATAAAGAAAGAATTTGAGGATAAGTTAAGGATAAATGAGACATAGAGAATATAGTTAGAACATAGACTATAGCAAGCTTGAATTAAGAAGAATTTCTAGGATTCCCTTTAAGTTCTCTTTAGAACCTAGATTGAGTAAGTTCCATCTCGATAGCTAGGGTAAGTAGAAGCGGTTCGAAATAACATTTTATCGAAAGGGCGTTCATGAGGAGGTTAAAAATGATTCTGAGATTATAGTAGAACCAGAAAGGAGGTCATGAAGTTCAGCTTCGAGCAAGAAGATGAGCAGTCAAGTTCAAGGCAAGTTATCAGATCACGGATTTAATGCAAGTTCGAGGAATCCCCACCCGAGCTTTCAACTGAAGAGAAGTCTCGTCTGAAGATCCAATCACATTTAATCAAGATTCATTTTCTTCGATAGAGGCTCGTTGCTTCGATAGATGTACATTCATGGTCACATTGAGTTCGATGCCCAGAGTTGTCGCTTGTTTCAAGCCGATTAATAAAGATGAAGATTGTCGTCATGACTGCAGCCAAGATAGTTGAAGATATGTCTGTCAGTGTTCTACCGAGCTCCTAGGAGACGTTGAAGTCAAGCTATTTTGAGTCCAGGAGATGCCATAGATCAAGTCGCTTAGTCGTATCCCTTTCGATAGATAGGAAGAAATTCTCGGATGTCGCTTTCCCGGCCAAGCGCAGCCATTTGAAGTCCAGCCGACTCGTGTTATTTCATAGCAGCCTCGTAAAGAAGAAAGTGTGTGCAACTCAAGAAAGAAAGAAAGAAAGAACCCAAAGAAGATTGTTAAGGAGATAGACCTAGTGATTGATAGATTGAAAGTTTCATTATGATAGAAGTTTTGTTAAGTCTATTTATTCAGTCTCGTGTCAATAGAATAGATTTATTCATTCTCTTTGGAATCGATTTATTTATTCTCTTGTCAAATGAATTAATTGCCCTTCAATAGCTTCATATCATTTGAGATTCTTCAGTTATATACTCTTGGATAATTAACAATCTTTTTGGATGATACTCCTTGATCATTAAGAATCAGTAATAGCACTTCCTTGTTAGGCTATACTGTCGTCTTTATGAAAATGTTTCAGCACGGTTTCTAGTTGCTAACCATTGATTTCTTCCATATCTTTGTTATATGAAAGAACCCTTCAATTTTATAAGTCCTCTGAAAAGGTAATATTTTTGGCATATAAAAAACCAAGTGCTATATTCTTTCTAGCTTTGACCTTGTCAAAGAATTATTAATCAGGATAAAAGCCCTCACTCAGAGGCATTCATTTTATTTTGCTCCCACTCATAGAACCTGAGTGTGGACCCTTGAAAAGAGCAGAGAGTATATAGAAGTATTCCTTTTAGTTATCGTTGGAAGATCGGGAGATAAGTATTTCTTAGTAGGAAGAAGAATCCAAGTAGCGCCAGATAGTATCCTCTAAGGTTAGGACGCGCGTTTTTGAAGTAATTTCTCAGCTCGTTATGTTTAGAGGCGATCTAAGGAATGTCGGCAAGTAAGTTCCCACTCATAGAACCTGAGTGTGGACCCTTGAAAAGAGCAGAGAGTATATAGAAGTATTCCTTTTAGTTATCGTTGGAAGATCGGGAGATAAGTATTTCTTAGTAGGAAGAAGAATCCAAGTAGCGCCAGATAGTATCCTCTAAGGTTAGGACGCGCGTTTTTGAAGTAATTTCTCAGCTCGTTATGTTTAGAGGCGATCTAAGGAATGTCGGCAAGTAAGTTCCAAGTGTGCAGTTAAAAGTCCAGACGTGCAATGTTTACGCCTGTAAGCGATGGTGATCACCAGCAGGAGCCATGAAGTCAAATAACTGTTTCAAGGAAAAAAGACGACTATGACGAGGAAGTTTAGATTTGAGTTGCGTCGAGAATTTAAGTTAGAGGTGCATCATGAAGTATGCCCCAGGAAGACAAGGAAGTCGAATCTCAAGAAGTTGAAGATGAAGATAAAGCGAGTTTTGAACCTGATAGATCATGCGAGCAACCATCCAAAGAGGTGCCTGATAGACTTAGGTTTGTCGTCTAGTTCGAGTTCGTAGAAGTCTCTCAACGCTGTGAGGAGCAAAAGTGAAGCTAAGCAAGATAAAATAAGGATGGACTCGTTGAAGATTGCCCATGCATGAGGAACAAGTTGGCGAACTATTTTTTTCTTTCGTTATGTGAATAGCTTCTAGGGGTCTGCTTGAATGCAAGATCATAAGGAGCTCGTGTTTTAAGAGAGATCTCATGAGAAAGGAAAAGATGGAAGATGCTCAAGATTTCAGGAGCAGAAGAAGAATGATTAGAGAAGTATGTAAAGGTTTCGAACCAATATGGTTCCAGTAAGGCTTTGAATTCTTGAAGAAGTATCCAGGTTTCCGTTTGAGGAGAAGTAAATTTCGGGACGAAATTTCTTTAAGGGTGGTAGAATGTAACACCCTAGATTTTTGAATAAGGTTTAGAGAATCCTTAAGTGTAATTAAGGAGTTAAAGAAGAATTTTTTATAAGGTTTAAGTGAAGTCAGATGTCAGTCATGACTTTAGGGGTCATTTTTCGTGAAATCGTCTTTTTTTGAAAATTTGACCTTAACTCAAATATGGCCAATTTTGGTCTTTTTAGAAAGGTTTTAACTCAAGGAATATGCCGATATTTTCAGATTTTAATTCTGAAGTCGTTTGAAGTCCCGGTGATGAAAAGTGTATTTAAAGGATTTATGAATAGTAAATTTTGCGAGCGTTCGTGATTTGAAAAATTTACGAAATTCTCCTCGTTGATCTGAGTCTTAATCTGTCAAGCCCCTCTTATGTATTTCGACCCAAGGAATCCATTCGCGTTCACGGATTTTCATCTCGAGGTCAATTGCTCGCTCGGGAATTTTATTTGTCCATTGAATTGAATAGTAAAAGTACCTGTTTAAAAGGAATCTTTGCTCATATTTCTTCTGACAACTTGTTTTTCATCCCGAGACAAGTTGGTTTAATAGTACTCGAGCTAACAAACATCCCGGCATTTTCAAATTTCGTGTCTGAGGTCATTTGGACCTCGACATCGAATAAAGTAGCTTTTAACCGAACCCGAGATAACTTTTACAGTATTGTTGCACAGCAATGGCCTCTCTTGGAAGCCAAAGCTTCCCCTATAAATAAAGCCTCACCCCTCTCTCATTTTTCACACCATTCCTTCATTTCTCAAACTAGAGAATGGGAAAAAGCTTGAGAGCTTGAGAGTTGAGAAGTTCTTGTCAAGCGAGGAACATTCTTCGTGAGTGTTCTTCCGAGACGACGAGTGGAGTGGTGTGGAAGGGATGCAGTGGGGGAAGGTGCTAGGGGCACCGTCGAGTTGTAGCAGGCGGCTCTGCCGTCGTTGCAACTCGACGAGACGCCGAGCTAGCCACCTTTCTTTGACGCACTCGACTCCGTCCATTCTTGTTCATCGGCCTCAGATCCTATTTCTTTCTTATCTTTAAATTCCGCATTTTATTCCATCTTTCGTATTCTCGTTATTATGTTTTCGTTATTATTCCGTTCTTGTTATTGTTGATAGCCTCATTTATTTCTGTTGAGTATGACGTGTTCCAGATGATGCTATCACTTCACTGATAACATCGCAATCAATGTCATATCTAATGTTGTCCGTCATTCTCATCACATCGAGTATAACACTCGGAACATTAATCTTATCCTTTCATAGTATTTTGGATTAATTTATTTTAAATTAATCTGAATATATTGTGATATTTATCACATTTGATTTTCCACATTTTTAGGGATTTATTAGATATTTTATTTTTATTTAAAACGTGGATAAAGTTTGATTTTAACTTGTTCAAAATCTATTCTGGATTTCATGGGGACGTGAAGTTCCCACCCCTTCTTGGACACTAACTGTTGCAGGAGATCATGGGTCGCTGGAATAACCGCTACTATTGCACGATGTTGAAAAACGTGTGCCATGCAATGCAGAAGATGATTATCTCAAGTCCACATTCAGCAATGGGTATTGGAAGACGGTTGATTCAAGTCAAGTCATCTAGGATCGTGAAGCAACTGCCAATACAAGATGGAGAAAGTATTTAAGGTCTCCTTAGACCTTAAAATCATTCATGCAAGCAGGTTATCACCGTGGTTTGTGAGAAGCTCTGAATCTTGCATCTAGTGTCATCTCTGAAATCCAAGACATCTTCCTCGACATCTGCTTAGAGTCCCAATCAGCTGGAGAGTTTCATTCCAGTTGTGTGTGTAGGTTAGATAGTCAACTTTGAGAAGTCTAGGATTTAGAGTGACTTGTTGTAATTTATCTATGTGTTTAGATAGGTTTGTTTTGAGTGATTATTCGAGTGAGTGAAGCTAGGATAGTCCTCTGTATGTTTTATGCAGTGTTGTCAAGGGAGTGAACCGAGACAACATCAAAATTGTTTTTGTATTTCACTTATGATAGTGAATTTCGCCTTGAGGCAATCACACACCGTAAGGAATGTGATTTAAAATTTATTTTGTGCAAAGTTTCATTTACGTTTCCGCTGCATGTTGAAGGCAATGTGGTAACACTAGCTTCAACATTTTATTTGACTTTGCAATTTACATCCGAATTCACATTATTTCAGGCAACAAATTCTAACAAGTGGCATCAAGAGCCAGGTTCTTGACACACTAAGTACTCGATCCGGTGTTGCTTGAAATTCCGTGATGGATATCCAGATTAATCAATGTCGTCCTCCTACTCTAGACAACAATGGTGGCAACTATGTCATGTGGAAATCTCGAATGAAGATTTATATTAAATCTATTGATGAAAGAGCATGGATGACAGTTATTGAAGATTGGAGCCTTCCTAGGATGGAAGGTCTAAATGGAGATTTGTGTTAACTCCAGAATGTCAATGGACAAATGATGAGAGAATAATCTCAAATTTTAATGATCGCGCTGTGAATGCGATTTTTGTTTCAGTCGATGTTCCATGCTTCAAGATGATTTGCAATTGTGTTACTGCATATCAGGCATGGATCATTCTACATGAACATTGTGAAGGGTCTGCCAGTGTAAGGAAGACCAAACTGAGGCTACTCACATCAAAATTTGAAAATTTACGCATGTTTGAAGATGAAACTATTTCATCTTATGCTGAAAAATTATGTGAGATCTCAAATTAATCGACCGCTCTTGGGAGTCCAATCTCCAATGAGAACATGGTCAGCAAGTTGCTTCGAACTCTCCCAGAAAGATTTAATATGAAAATTTCTGTAATAGAAGAAGCACATGATGTGGGAACCATGAGTTTGAGTGAAGTGGTCAGCATCTTACTAATGTTTGAGATGAACCTACAAAACGAGAAGGCAAACTCAACTTCAAAAGGAATTACTCTCCAGACAACAACTGTGACATCTGATGTTCATGATGATATTGACAGTCTTCAAGAAATCAATGAGGAAGAAAATCTAAGTGTTGTACTCTTGATAAATAAGTTCAACTCACTTGTTCGGTCCATGAAGAAAAGCCCCCCAAACATCAAACCTCGACGGCTGTTTGACTCTCCATCCTCATCAACATCAAACTCTGGAAGATCAAATGTTAAGAAAGAAGTTGCTGACACTGGGAAAGACATTGATTCAGTTCAATATAGAGCATGTTCTAGATTTGGTCATTACTCCAATGAATGCCCAACAGCACAAAGAAGATAAAGAAATAATTTCAATGATGTTCTCAGTGATGAGTCTGATGCTGAAAATGATTCAGATTAGAGAGTGTTGTTCATCAATGTCATGGAGGAAGATGACCAGATTATTGATGCCCTGAACGATATTGATGAACTTGACGAATTGGACATTGAAGAATGTGAAATTGAAGATGAGGTTCTCCCAGATGTTGAAGATAAAGCCACTGAGATCTCTCACAATACTACTAATTGGTATGAAATGACTCTACTGGATGAGTTTAATCATTCTTCCGAGATCAGAGAGGTTAATCCACAGAAGAACACCCTACTGCCTCTCTTGAAGAGCTCAATGATGTTGCGAATGAAGTCTGCAGTCAATGGACAACTCAATCAAAAGAACTGAGATTTCTTATGGAAGAAAATCAGCTTCTTAGAAAAAAGATTGTAGGTCTAGAAATTAGACTCACCAGGAATGATGCTGAAATCACCAAACTGAAGAAGGAAGTGGAGAGCACCTCAAGAACATTTCAGAAATGGAATCATTGAACGAATGTCCTAAATGAAGCCTTAACATTGGGACAGACAAGCAGGGCTGGACTGGGATTCTCAAACAAAATTTCCATGACTTCCTCAAACAACAATGTTGTGAAATTTGTGAAAGAAAACAACCTAAACATGTCGACAGGGAGCAATGTTGAAGATGATGATCAGAAGCAATGTATGGGGTTCAAAGGTGCGAAAATATGTGTGCCATTACTGTCAGGAGTCTGGACATATCAAACTACATTGCTTCAAGTTTCATGATGATGTTGCAACTGGGAGAACAACATCAGGGATCACATCAAAGAACAAGAATTCGATGAAGTCCAAAAAGATGAAAGTTACATACAATATTGTGTACACATCACTGAAGGCTAACATTGTCGGAACATGGTACTTCGACAGTGGATGTTCTCGACATATGACCGGCAATAAGGAGTTTCTTGAAGAATATACCATTACAAACAAAGGCAAAGTCAGTTACGGAGGAAGAGCTCAAGGAAACATTGTCGGAAAAGGTACATTGAATGTCAAACATTTTTCTAAGCTTCAAAATGTCCTACATGTTGAAGAACTGACGTCAAATTTGATCAGTATTAGTCATCTTTGTGACGATGATATGCATGTCAAGTTTGATAAAAATACTTGTGAAGTGTTTGACAAACATGACAAATGCATAATGTTTGGTAGTCGTGCATCTGACAATTGCTACTATGCTGATAAGATGAAACCTGCAACATGACTGTAAATGATGAAACAAAGTTAATTCATCAAAAACTCGGTCATGTGAGCATGGTAAATTTGAAAAAGTTGATTGTGTCTGATGTTGTTCGTGGCCTACTGAAACTAAATGTTGATCACGATATTGTATGTGGTGCTTGCGAAAAGGGAAAACAAACTAGAATTCCTAACAAAAGCCTGGGTGATTGTCAAACAACAAGATGTTTTCAACTCTTACACATGGACATCATGAGATCAGTCGATATAAAAAGTATGAGTGGTAAGAGTTTCATCCTTGTCATTGTTGATGATTTCTCAAGATATACTTGGGTTGAATTTCTGCAGGAAAAATCTGAAACTTTCAAGGTCTTTAAAAGATTCTGCTGCACAATGTGTCTACAATTTGACACCAACATTGCATGTGTAAGAACAGATCATGGAAGAGAATTTAAGAATGCTGCATTCGATGACTTTTGTGAAAGGAAAGGAATACTCCATGAGTATTCAGCTCCCAAAACTCCACAACAAAACGGAGTAGTGGAAAGAAAGAATCGAACTCTGTAGGAAATGTCATGTGCAATGTTACAGGCCAAAGGGCTTTCCAAGAAACTGTGGGCTGAAGCTCTTAACACAGCGTGTCACATCGGAAATAGAGTCTATCTTCGACCAGGAAGAAAGGAGACTCCATATGAACTTCTAAGAGAAAGAAAGCCAAATCTCAAATATTTTCATGTGTTTGGATGTGTCTGTTACATCCTAAATGACAGAGATCACCTTGGAAAGTTTGATTCCAAGAGTGACAAAGGACTGTTCTTAGGATATGCTCAAAGTAGCAGAGCATATCGAGTTCTTAATCTAAGAACTAAGGTCGTACAAGAATCTGTCAATGTTGTGTTTGATGATTTTGCAGGTCTGGCAACAAGAACTGAAGAAGATGATGTGTCATTTCTCTTACATGAATGAGATATTGTTGACAAGGAGTCCAGTAACACTGACAAAAGTCCTATGAAAAGTCCTGATGTGAAATCCAACGTTTCTTCTCTGTCAGTGAAGGAATCAACATCACCCCAGACACCTGATTCAGACTTCTCATCTGAAAGTGATAATGAACAACTTCCACTGACTCAGTATGAACCAAGACGTGATCCTCCAAGGAGAATCAAGAGAGATCACCCAAATTCCCAAATCATAGGTGATGGATCTCAAGGGGTCAAAACCAGAACAAAGAGTTCAGCCGATGTTGCTGAATTGGTCAAACAGGTTTGTATGTCAACAGTTATTAACCTTGTGTCCATATCATGCTTTCTATCAAATGTTGAACCTAAAAATGTCAAGGGAGCACTAAAAGATGAATTTAGGGTAGAAGCAATGCATGATGAGTTCATTCAGTTTGTTCGAAATAATGTGTGGGAATTGGTTCCAAGGCCTGAAAATAAAAATGTTATTAGAACTAAATGGATTTTTAAGAACAAGACTGATGAGTCTGGTAATGTGGTCAGAAACAAAGCCAGGCTAGTGGCTCAAGGTTATACACAAGTAGAAGGAATAGACTATGGTGAAACATTTGCTCCTGTTGCTAGAATAGAGTCTATCCGTCTTCTACTTGCCATTGCTTGCCACATTGGATTTACACTGCATCAAATAGATGTCAAAAGCGTCTTTCTAAATGGCTTTTTGAATGATGAATCCTATGTTGAACAACCAAAAGGCTTTGAATGTCACGAAAAACCAAACCATGTGTTGAAATTACACAAGGCCTTGTATGGGCTTAAACAAGCTCCTAGAGCTTGGTATGCTCGACTTACGGAGTTTTTGATTGACTTTGATTTTTCAAGAGGCGTGGTTGATAAAACATTGTTCATCAAAAGGATTCACAAACACATTACTGTTGCATAAATCTACGTTGATGATATTGTGTTTGGATCCACTTGTTCTAACCTCCTTAGGGAGTTTGTTGATGCAATGTGCAGCACATTTGAGATGAGCATGGTCGGCGAATTGGCCTACTTTCTTGGTCTCCAAATCAAGCAAGATAAAGATGAGATTTTTATATCTCAAAGTAAGTATGCCAAAAATCTGATCAAGCACTTTGGACTTGAAGCTGCAAAGCCCATGAAAACACCAATGGGATCCTCTGAAAAACTGAGGAAAGACGATGTTGGAGTCAATGTTGATCCAACAATGTACAGAGGAATGATCGGAAGCGTGCTCTACTTGACTGCTAGCAGACCTAATATCATGTTCACTGTTGGAGTATGTGCTAGATACCAAGCACAACCCAATGAGTCTCACTTGAAGGCTGTCAAAAAAATAATTCGATATGTTGCTGGCACAGTCGACTTTGGAATCAGATATTGCAAAGACACCAATACCAGCCTCATTGGATACAGTGATTCAGATTGGGCAGGTGATGTTGATGATAGGAAGAGCACAAGTGGTGGTTGCTTCTTTTTGGGGAGCAATATGGTTTCTTGGTCAAGCAAGAAACAAAATTGCATCTCATTGTCAACAGCTGAATTCGAATATGTTGCAGCTACTAGTTGTTCTGCTCAGTTGGTATGGCTAAATCAAATGTTGAAGGACTATGGCATGACAAGCTCATCACTTACCTTGCTGTATCATAATGCTAGTGCTATTGAAATCTCCAAGAACCCTGTTCAACATTCACGCACTAAGCATATCGACATTCGACATCACTTTATCAGAGATTTGGTGGAAAAGGAGATCATAAACATTAAATATATATCCACTGAGAATCAAACAACGGATATTTTTACCAAGCCTCTTGATTTCGAGAGATTTTCTGCATTAAGAAAGTCTCTTGGAATGTGTTCTATTTAATTAATTCTTGGTGTTTACTGATGTTAAACTCAATGTGAGTTCTTTTTATCAACATTAGTTGTTTATCATGTTTTTATTTTAGTTATTTTTTTAAGTATAATTCAAGGCTTACTTAATGAAATTATTGTGTTTCTGCTTTTATTAAACAAAATCAGCTACTTGAAATTCTATATCTGTGTTGTAGCTAATGTTGTGACCAAGATTGCAGAGAAACGATATACTTCAGAAATTACATGCCTAGAATTATATCTTTTTGTGTTTTTCTTTCTCCGTTATTTGATTTATGAATAAAAAAAATAGAAAATATTTTCGGGTCCACAAAGATTCACTTTTTGAATTTTTGTGATAAGTACTCGAATTGATAAGGTGTATCCCTATCCACTAGTTCCAAATTTTTTAATTTTTTTAAACAAAAAGTGGGTGATGTGACAATTGGGAAGTTCTGATTTGTTAGGGTGAGAGTTATATCATCTCATGTTTGGAAATATTTTTTATTTCTCTCACTCTCTATTTCTCGAAGCCCTTTCGTCTCCCACTCTTTGTCTCTCCTTTCTTCAAGCTTTTTGTAGAATATCAATGGCGAAACCCAAAGATCTCACTGCCATGTTCGAGATGATGAAACAAATGTTCGAGAAGACGATAGGGACACCGTCCTCTGCTTCAACACTAGCTAGAACGTTAGTCCTCACTCCCTCTGCTACATCTACTCCAGCAGCAACTGCAACAGCAAAAGGTGCTTCAAAGGAACCAAAATCAGAATCAGTGAAACCATCTTCTCCGACAACAGTACATGCAGCCCCTGCCTTGGAAGAAGGAGACGCACCGGAATCTACCTTGGTGCTAAACCCTACTCCTCTTCAGCAAGTAAATCTTGGTGAAGAATGTTACCCTATTGATCCAGATCTAGGGTCACACACTCGAGTTCTCACTGATAACAAGAAGAGTTGTCCTACTCGCAAGTCGAAGTGACTTCACAGTCAACAGGGACAGGTCAAGGTGGAAGTCGGTGAAGAGACAACCAAGAAGGCAAGAAAAACTTTGCAAATGGAGGAAATACCCATGAGTTCTCTTAAAGATAAGTCCGAAGAAGAAGAGAATCCACCAGAAAAACCCTCAGAGAAAGCTGAAGATGATATTATCGTTGATGTTGCACATCAAAAAGAGCTTTAGACTGCTGATGCTGAAGTCATTGTTTCTGCCAAGCCTGCACCTTTAAGAACAACATCAAAAAGCAAAGGGAAGAAAAGAGCCCCCTCTAATTTCAAAAAGAAGGCCACATCTCCAGATTCTTCTCAAGAAATTGTCTCCTCCGGTACAGCTAGACAGATTGTCACCCCCTCACCTTCACAGTCTGGTGATGTCAAAGATGAAGCCAATTCAGGTGACTCAGATCCGGTCTACCCTCCAGGTTCCCCTCATAATGTTTCTTCTGCTTTTAGTAAAACTTTTTACTCTAAGCATGCTAAGTCCCTACATCAGTCTATTGTCCTTCGACCTATGAGAGTTGAAAAGCAAATAGATGTTCTTAGCTTTAAAAAATATGGGATTGATGTTTTCTTGAAAGAGAGGGGTCTCTGGAAATTTGTGACTGCTTTGTCTTTATTTGAACCTGATGTTGTTGCTGAGTTTTATTCAAATGTTTCTCCTGAGATGGGTGATATATCTAAGAGCAAATATGGAAAAATCTATGTAAGGGATAAGGTTTACAGTTTTAGCCCCATGATGATCAACAAGTTTTTAGGTCTGGGCTGTGATTCTGATGTTGTTAGCCTAGACATTATTGATGATGTTGTGTCGACTGTGACTGGTGGTTTGGTGTCAAAGTGGACAAACAAAATTTCCACTTCAAAACTCACCTTCTTTTACACCGTTTTACACAAATTAATTGTGTATAATTGGTTGTCTACCACTAATTCTTCAGTGCTCACTGTTGATCAAGCTGTGTTGCTCTTCAAGCTTGGAACCAAAATCCCCTTTAATCTAGGAGAATGAATTTTTGACTGTATGCTCAAAGCCGCTGCCAAGTCAAACACTACCAGTATCCTGCCATTTCCCTGCCTCATCTATGCTATCCTCATTGAACAAGGTGTAAAGCCCAGTAAAAAGAAAATAGTCACTGAAACCTCGACTATCTCCATCATCAAGCCAAAGGGCAATGAAGATCGTGTGATTGATCTTTCTTACACTTCTGTTCTAAGCTCAGCTGCTGCTTCAATGGATGTTGTTCAGGATGTTGCTGCAGAGACCGCTATCTCCCCTCCTCTTTTAGAAAGTGATATAGCAAGTGATTCCTCACACTTGGTGACTGTTTCTGTGCTGGTCTTAAATTCTTATATTTCACAGATGGATTCATTGATTCATCAAAGCACAGTTCTCACCAATACCATGACTGAGCTTCGTCAAGCTCTTCGAGGAACTCTTTCTACACAAAAAGGGGGAGTAGCTACTGGTGATGGTGGCGATGTTGAACTGGAGAAGACCGGGAAGTCCGTGGCCAAGGGGAAGGACAAAAAGAAAATTTAAATTTTCTTTATCAAAAATAATTTTATTTCATGTTTATGTATTGTGCTGGACACAATTTTATTTTGGATGTGTTTACATCCTTGTTGGTTTTTGATGTGCTGGACACATATTTATTTTTGTTGTTGGGTATCCATGGTTGGATATCCTTGGATATTTATGTCTTAATCATCATGCATGAGTTGATGATTTTGCTATATAAATTATGTTCACATATGTTAATGTGTGATGTTTTTATGTTTAGAAATGCTTTCAACATTGATATTTTGTTTTTCACATAACTTATAGTATGTGATGTTTTATGTTGGGTATGATCTCAACATTGTGATTGTTTTCGCATGTTTTAAGATATGTGTTGTTTGCTATGTTGAGAATGTTTTCAACATTATAAATCTGTACAGGGGTAGATACCCACTAACCTTGTATATCATGTATAGGGGATTATACTCACTAACTTTGTATATTATGTAGCAGATAATAACTTAAGGGGGAGCAGACCTTAAGGGGGAGATTTTTGAACTCCAATATTTTTTTTTCGTATTCCGCTGCGGCTCTAATCATATATATATATTGAGCTTTTTATTTTGTGCAGAAAGGATAAGCTTAAGGGGGAGATTGTTGAGTATGATGTGTTCCAGATGATGTTATCATTTCGCTGATAACATCGCAATCAATGTCATATCTAATGTTGTCCATCATTCTTGTCACATCGAGTATAACACTCGGAACAATAATCTTATCCTTTCATAGTATTTTGGATTAATTTATTTTAAATTAATCTGAATATATTGTGATATTTATCATATTTGATTTTCCACATTTTTAGGGATTTATTAGATATTTTATTTTGATTTAAAACGTGGATAAAGTTTGATTTTAACTTGTTCAAAATCTGTTCCGGATTTCATGGGGACGTGAAGTTCCCACTCCTTCTTGGAGACTAACTGTTGCAGGAGATCGTGGGTCACTGGAATAACCGCTACTATTGCATGATGTTGAAAAACGTGTGCCATGCAATGCAGAAGACAGTTATCTCAAGTCCACCTTCAGCAATGGGTAGTGGAAGACGGTTGATTCAAGTCCAAGTCATCTAGGATCATGAAGCAACTGCCAATACAAGATGGAGAAAGTATTTAAGGTCTCCTTAGACCTTAAAATCATTCATGCAAGCAGGTTATCACCGTGGTTTGTGAGAAGCTCTGAATCTTGTATCTAGTGTCATCTCTGAAATCCAAGACATCTTTCTCGACATCTGCCTAGCGTTTTAATCAGTTGGAGACTTTCATTTCAGTTGTGTGTATAGGTTAGATAGTCAACTTTGAGAAGTCTAGGATTTAGAGTGACTTGTTGTAATCTATCTATGTGTTTAGATAGGTTTGTTTTGATTGATTATTTGAGTGAGTGAAACTAGGATAGTTCTCTGTATGTTTTATGCAGTGTTGTTAAGGGAGTGAACCGAGACAACATCAGCATTGTTTTTGTATTTCACTTATGATAGTGAATTTCGCCTTAAGGTAATCATACACTATAAGGAGTGTGATTTAAAATTTATTTTCTGGAAAGTTTCATTTACGTTTCTGCTGTATGTTGAAGGCAATGTGATAACACTAGCTTCAACATTTTATTTGACTTTGCAATTTACATCCGAATTCACATTATTTCAAGCAACAAATTCTAACAATTTCATTTGAAGTTCCATTTAAGTTTCGTATTTAGATTTCGTCATTATTTTTAAGTATTAAAGGAGATAGTCGTGTTTATTATGTTGTAGTTTTAAAGTTTTAAGCATGTTCGTTTCTAAGTTTTTACAAGTGTTAAGCCTTGTTTTTAAGTTTAAAACGTCGAGGAATGGGAGAGGCAACCGAGTAACGCCTCGACCAACACTTCGATCGGAAGTTTTCAAGGTTTGTTGGAGTGCACAGACCGTGCAAGGGCTGCACGGCCCGTGCAAGGCAATACAGAGCTCTCGGTGAGGTTCTGGATAGCTAGCATGGACCGTGCAAGGCTAGCACGGCCTGTGCTAGACCTTGCACGGACCGTGCAAGGTCTGCACGGCCTGTGTCGAAAATTCTGGGTGTATTATTCTCGCCTCAAGGCCTAGAACAGCCCGTGCAAGGCTTCTGCGGCCAAGTTTTTTACTTCAATCTTGTTCTAAACTCGAGTCTTTCAAACCCTCGAGTTTTCTAAAGGTTCTAAAGTCGTGCAATTGGTTTTTAAGTTCTAGTTAAGGGAGGAAAGGTTAGGAGATGTTTAAGTTATTGTTAGAGGTTAGAAATCTTCGAAGAAGACCGTTAAGTTGATGAATCGGAATATATAGGAAGAGGTCAGCCCCGAGGAGAACCGAGAAAGAATTTACGGCTCGTTGCTTCGTCCACGTGCTCGTCATCATGGTGGGTAATTCTAAACCAAGTATAAAGTTTGAGCTAGTAAGCTCTAAAAGCATGATACGGCAAAGGTGAAATATCCAATAAAAGTATTTTATGCTCTGCCTGTTTAGTCTCTGTACAAGCAAAGGAAGGAAGGAAGTTTTATGCATGATTATGTGAATTGTTATTTGAGCTGGATAAAGTAAAGGAAGTTGTTATATGTTCATTAGTTCTCAAGCAGGTTTAGACATGCTAGAAATGTTTAACTACTGTTTATGCTAGCATGAGATAATTAGAACTGCTTTAATTGCAATTTATGTTTATACACGTTCACTTCTTCGTATTTAAATGTTAGATTTTGCTAAAGCTTATTTAGCTAAGTATTGCCTTCTAGGGTAGTGATAAATCCCTTATAGGCCAAGATCAAGCTAAAATAAAGGTTTAGCCTTAGATGATTGCTCTAGGCTTGGTATTTGCTAGGAATGATAAGAAAGCAATGAAGGTTAAGAAAGGAAGAAAGGTTAAGTAAGTAAGAAAGGTTAAGTAAGGAAGGAAGTTAAGGAAGGATATAGTTTCTGCTGTAAGTAAGTTATCGAGCTCAAAAAATAGTTTAATTGCATTATCATGTTGTGACCTTTGTGTCACCAAAGTTGAATCTTGATTAAAGGGAGTCACTGTTGGGTAATCCCCTCGCATACTCAGAAGGATACTCGAGGTAACTCCTCTCTTATCCTAAAGCAGGCCTAAGGGTACAGTAGATAATGGGTTTGAGCCAGTAAAGGTGCCAGAAAAGGAAGTAAAAGGTTTTGCGGATGTGGAGAGGGCTTTTACGTTTTGCTCTCCATATACCGCTAGTTCTTAATTCGATATTTCTCAAATTTATTAAAGAAGCTTTCATTAAAACCCACTGAGTGCATTAGTGCTCACGCCTTCTTTTTTAAATGTTTTCAGGTTGAGATGTTGAGGCTAGTGATATGCTGCTGGTGCGGTTGTCTTAAGTTTCAAGTTGTTGCTTTATATGGTTACATGTTTTTCTTCCACTAAGTTTCTGCTAAGTACTCTGATATTAGTATTTAGTCTCGATTAATGTAACTTGATTCTTGATAATAGCATGTCTTAAATGTTATGGTTCCTATTATCAATAAAGTCTTGAGAAAAAGAATCGTGTGTTCAATTGGCACACCCATTTATTTCTTTATTGATTCTGAATTATTTAAATAAGTCAAATGCCTATTTCTAGTCATTGGATTCTGTTTCGATTGGCCTATGATTTGGCATTCCTTTGATTCGATTAAATCCTTTGACTTCTTTGATTCGTTGAAAATGATAATTCTTCCAAGTCTTAATGTTAAGTTGCCTAGATTTTTGAGGCACTAACTTAGTCCGATTCTAAAAACACCCCCTGGATTTCCAATTTTCCCTGCTGTTTTTATGCCTAACACCCCGTCCCCATTAAAAATTACCGCCTAGGGACCGGGCTGTTACAAGCAGGTACGTGTTATGTATTCATAATCCGTTAATGAATTAACCTCTCTCGAGTGATAAATAATCAACTACACATGTGTATTTGATGGCCAAACAAATTCACAAGACAATTAAATTGAGGAAACATAAGCAGATAAAGAAACAGAACAATATTATAAAAGAAAATCTCAAATATCCATAATTGTAGCAAACCCTAGAATCACTAAATATTTAGCCTCTCATGCTCAAATCACAATCCAAAGAAAATAATAGAACAATAATCCAAACTAAAAATAAGAAACAACTTATGCCGTGTCGAATCTCGAATTCAGTTGCTCTCTGTATTCTTCCACTTTTTCTCTGCTCTTTTTGCTCTTCAATAGGGTAAAAATTCATCCAAAAATCATCGAAAGTAGAGCCTTAAATAGATGAGGACTACAGAGTCCAACAAGGAGAGAACTCAAAAATTTCCGAAACAAGTAGCACAGTCAGTGCCGCTTGACAAAACATACCTACGAACATACGACATGGGGCATGGACCGTGCCGCAAGGCGCACGGACTGTGCCATCGGTACCGCGGGTTTCACACTTCGTGTGTCTCATTGCACGGACCGTGCTACACTCGGCGCGGTCTGTGCAACCTTCATCTCTCCAAAACCGTAATTTCCGGCCCATTTTCGCCTTTCCAATCTCGACTCAAGTGCTCCTTTCAACCGGTGACCTTGTACACCTCTAAACACGTCCAAACTAGGCGGTTTTTCTGTCAAAACTCGATAAACCCGTGACTGTACCAACACAACACAAATTCATTCCAAACAGTCACAAACACGTGCATTCAATTCCAATTATACGTAGAAAACACACTCAAAATTCATGCAAACCCCGAGTTTATCAACTCCCCCAAACTTACCCATTATTCGTCCTCGAACAATAAAATGAAAGAATTAATCTCAAGCATAGAAGGGATGTTTTGACAGTTTCATTGACTCAGACACCACAAACATCAATCATCCAAATCAAGCATACAATGAGCAAAAAAAATATTCTCACACAACACGACTACTAACTTGTCTTTAGCCTTGAACCAATGACCTCACCAAATTCGTGTATCACTCACTCTCAAGTGTTTAGGATAAAAATACAAGCACTCAAAATTGGATTGACTGAAAAATTAACCATAAGCTTGCCCATTATCTTACCTCGCCTTTACATGAAATGAGTGTGGAATTAAGATAAAAAAGGACTTTATAATTTGGTTGTAATTTAGGCTTTTAAACAAGGTAGGGAAAATATAGGCTAAGTGACTAAATCGAACTCATTGAGTTGATCACTCTCAATACTTCCTCACTAGCACTCAACCCCAATACCAAACGAGTAAAGCTAGACTTTGTCTAGCATTCTCCCCCATTTTCCAAAATCATAAATCAAAAGCACCACCAAATTACTCTATATAGACACTTAGATTTTCTAGACGGACAAAATTTACAATGTTTTTTTTCTTTTTTTTTTCTCTCTCTTTTTTTTAACTACCATATCCATATCTCAATATCTCAACTCTCATATCCCTTTTCACAACCACACTCTATCATTTTCTTCTCTCCTTGTTCCACTAAATAATTCATCCCTCCTACAATTGTTCTACCCACTCAACAAGTTCGAGTGAAAAGAAATATATTACTAAACAGGATTGAATTAATTAGCTAACAAAGAAACGGCTAAAAGCTCAATGGGGCTCACAATGGCAATTTGAAGTGGTTTGGCCAAAAATACACAGGACAAGAATAGGGTTAACAAAAATGGCCTTAAATCATCTCAAAATTCCACATACATCCTGTTAAAGTTGAGCAGACCGTAGCAAATTCTAGACATTCAACAGTAACCCAACATTCACACACCAAAAAAGGATTATGAGGCTCAAATTCTCACAGGGCAGTCACAGTTCAAGACAACCAAGCAATTCATCGCAATTGCACCTATCATGCTCATAGTAAACTCAATACAGACATCAATTTCAACAATCCTAAATTCATCATTGGCAACCATCATACATCACGATAGATAGCATAAGATCAACCGAATGTAATACACGACAGACAACAAACTAAGAATGTAATAAACATGCACTACAACCTAAATCACTAAACTAATGCAAATGAACTAACTACATACAAAACAATTTAAGGTATAACGCACTTCCACACCCCCAAACTTATTCTAATACAAGAATAAGTTTGCAAAGGAAGGAAGTAATACCTTGAATTACAAACCACAAAAGAACAAAATAAAAAAAAAACTAAATTAAAATTACTGAAATATTAGGTTACCTCCCAACAAGAGCTTGATTTATTATCTCGAGCTCGACATCTTCTTGTAGCTCAGCTATGGAGATGTGCGAGAGATGCACCGCCACATTAATCCTCTTTTCTTCAGCTTCTTAGGGGATATTGAGATAGTCATCCCACAATACTCTTCGTGATTCTTCTTGGCCTTGATTTTCATAGTGTCTTGAACCTTGACTGGCCGGTCTGATTTACCCATTATTGATGAACTATCTTTAGTTTTAGACGACTCAGCCACTTCTATCACTTTCACTTCTTCATGCACTGGGGTTGCGATTGGTCGATAGACACTGAAAGTCTCACATTCATCTTCAATCCGCAGCACCGGAGTTCCTCTTTTCACATTAATAACTACACCCGCAGTAGCAAGAAATGGTCTTCCTAAGATAGACGGAACTTTGTGATCCTCGGCCATGTCCAAAACAACAAAATCAGTTGGGAAAATAAATTTCCCAACCTTCACCAAAACATCTTCCACTATGCCCCTTGGACATCTCAGAGTCCGGTCTGCCAGCTACAGTGTTATTGAAGTTGACTTCAACGGGCCAAGTCCCAGCTGATGGTAGACAGAGAGCGGCATCACATTTATGCTTGCCCCCAGATCACATAGCACTCGATTAAAACTAGAACTTCCAATAGCACACAAGATAGAAAAACTTTCCGGATCTTTCAACTTGGCAGACACAATTCTTTAAATAGCGGCACTGCATTCTTCAGACAAGTGCACCTTCTCTGATTCTCCAATCTTTTTCTTTTTAGCCAATATTTCTTTCATAAACTTGGCATATTTCAGCATCTTCTCCAGTGCTTCAACAAAAGGAATGTTGATGGTCAATTTCTTGAAGATGTTAAGAAATCGAGCAAACTGGGTGTCTTTGTCTTGCTTCTTCAATCTTTGAGGAAATGGCAGTGGAGGGACATAAGCAGGAGGAGGTACATACTTAGGCTCAAGAGCCTCTTCAACAACAATTGCAATCTTTTGTTCCCCCTCTTCAGTTATGCCACTGCGCACATGGATGGCATTGCATTGCTCCTTGGGGTTCACCTCCGTGTTGCTCGGGTATTGGCCTTTTGCTGCTAGCTTCCAACGATTTTAGCCAACTGACCAATCTGAATCTCCATGGATTTTAGTTGAGCCCCCATGTTGGCAGTGAACTTGTTGAATGCAATGGTCAGGTTGTCCACCTTTGCCACTTCCATATCCATCTGTTATTTAGTGGCGGTCATAAAGGAACCTAAAATGTCCTCCAAGTCAGGCTTTGAATATTCATTGATAACTTCATTGGTAGTGGAGAACCCGGGAGGCGGCTGCTGAATGTTATTGGGGTTGCCATAATTCAACTTGTCATTGTTCCGCTGCCCAAACTGATGGTAGGGGTTCCCTCCTTGATTTGGTCGGTAATTGTTGTTATACCCTCAACCTTGCATGTAGTTCACATCGGCCACATCATCTTAAACTGCTGCAACTTGAGTTGGTGCCACTTCAGGTGGGACTGAACTATTCTTCGTCAACAGCGTGATTGCTTCTGCCATAGTGAACATCTGAGCTTTCAATTCCTTCAAATCATCTGAAGAAGCTGAGACTTCTGCCACTCTACGAATGGAATTCATCTGAGAAGACCACTGAGCACTGTTTGCAGCCATCCTCTCCAATAATTCCATAGCATCATCCACCGACATCTCCAACAAGGCCCCTTCTGCAGCTGTATCAATTCTATCTCGGGTATTCTCCAACAAACCATTATAGAAGTAATGTTGCTGGTCTGGGCACTTCCTGATGAGATCTCAAAATCTTTCCCAAGCTTCATAGAGTGGCTCTTGATCGAACTTCTGAACTGAGTAATCTCATTTTTCATCCTCAACGTCTTGCTAGGAGGATAATTCTTTGCAAGGAACTTCTTACACAAATCTGCCCATATCCAGACTGAGTCCGCCTCCAGAGATTGATACCACAACTTCGCCTTGTCTTGGAGAGAAAACGAGAAGAGGTGAAGTCGAATTATATCTGCTCCTACTCCATTCATTTTAACAGTACTGCATATCTCGAGAAACTGCGCCAGATGCGCATTTGGATCATTGAGTGCTCCTCCACTGAATTGGTTCTGCTGAACCATCAAAATCAACCCTGACTTCAGCTCGAAATTCTTGGCATCTATGGCCGGCAGCGTCACTCCACCAAAACTTCCAGTAACTTGAGGCTCCAGAGCCTCTCGAATTGGTGGTTGAACCACTGGTGGCTCAGGTGCTCGCTGCTGCTGCTAGAGCAAGGTGCGCAATGCCTCCATCTCTCTACGCATGGCTGTCATCTCGTCTTCTCGGTTAGCTGATATCTTCTCAGCTCTGTTTCTTTCTGCGTTCCAGTGTCGGGTAGAAGCCTCGATCTCAGGATCAATGGGGACTAAATTCGTTATTTCCTTGGACCGCAAGTTCATAAACTACCTGCTAAACACCAGAGAAATCAAAAGCAGCAGAAATCTAAAATAAAACAAATAAATTGAATAGTAACAAAAAAACTAATTATACAATCTAAATTAAAGCGGAATAATAAAATCAAATATCAATTAGAATTATGCTAGTCCTCGGCAACGGCGTCAAAAACTTGTTCGCTCTTTTATTTCACTTAAAACACGACTCGTAAGTATACAAGGTAAATTGCGGTAAAATATTGGTAAGAACATATATTGTATTCATGGAGACTAGCTATGAAACCTAATTGAGTACCCAATATAAATTATCCTACTTTATCTAGATGACCAAACTAAGTTTTATGTTTTAATTAAATAAACAAAAACAAATTAAATAAAGCAACAGAAGAACAAAGCTGTAAATAATTTGACGAAAGAATATAAGAATAAATGAATCCTAGGGAATGCACGCATATGGAATTCTCTATTTCAATTAACACACTGAACCAAGTTTAATTCCTAAATCTTCAAAAGAATCACAAATATATCTAGCCCCTCTCTCTCGAGTAAGTTCTAGACGTAGATCAAATGCCAAATTTTATCTCTCGGTCTCAATTTGTCATTTAACTCCAAAATGATCAAATGATTTATTCTTCTCACATAAACATACCAATCTCTCGATCTAGCAGGTACGTGTTATGTATTCCTAATTCGTTAATTAATTAACCTCTCTCGAGTGATAAATAATCAACTACACATGTGCATTTGATGGTCAAACAAATTCACAAGACAATTAAATCAAGGAAACATAAGAAGATAAAGAAACGAAACAATATTATAAAAGAAAATCTCAAATATTCATAATTGTAGCAAACCTAGAATCACTAAATATTTAGCCTCTCATGCTCAAATCATAATCCAAAGAAAATAATAGAACAATCGAGTCCAACATGATAGTTCCAAACTAAAAATAAGAAACAACTTATGCAATGTCGAATCTCGAATTCAGTTGCTCTATGTGTTCTTCCGTCTTTTCTCTACTCTTTTTGCTCTTCAATAGGGTAAAAATTCATCCAAAAATCATCCAAAGTAGAGCCTTAAATAGATGAGGAATACAGAGTCCAACAAGGAAAGAACTCCAAAATTTTCAGAACAGGTGGCACGGTTCGTGCCGTAAGGCGCACGGTCCGTGCCGCTTGACAAAACACACCTACGAACATACGGCATGGGGCACGGACCGTGCCATCGGTACCACGGGTTTCACACTTCATGTGTCTCGTTGTATGGGTCGTGCTACACTCGGCATGGTCTGTGCAACCTTCATCTCTCCAAAACCATAATTTCCGGCTCGTTTTCGCCTTTCCGGTCTCGACTCAAGTGCTCCTTTCAACCGGTGACCTTGTACACCTCTAAACACGTCCACACTAGGCGGTTTTCCTATCAAAAGTCGATAAACCCATGACTGTACCAACACAACACAAATTCATTCCAAACAGTCACAAACACATGCATTCAATTCCAATTATACGTAGAAAAGACACCCGAAATGCATGCAAACCCCGAGTTTATCAATATGTGTTGCATTAGTTGCCTCATTAAAAACCTTCACTAAGAAAATCCCGTGGGAAAAACTTAGTAAGGGAAAAGAGTACAACTATTGAGCCTTCAGGGCATAATGTAGACCAACAGGGTCTGACTTTCAAAGCCTAATCTTCTAGATTATTTTGAAATTAGTGCTCCCCTCAAAACAACAATTATTGGAGCGAACTTAAATTAATTTAACAACTCTTCTTGAGTTCATGTGGATTAGTTAATCTTTAAGATACCTAATATTCATTTGTGCAACATAAACGGTCTTTAAAATAGACAATAGGGGATAATATTACTCGTCGCAATAACACATAAATTATGAATGTAAAGTGTGGAGTATCTTTGATAGTAAACATTCTTTTAAGGTGTTATATAATGCAACAATCTTTTAATGGTCCAAAATGGATATATAAAAACAAAACCAGTCTCAAATATGGCAATATGTGGATCATACATATATAACCAAGATTTGAATAGTCCACCAATGTTATGTTATTGTTTATTTCAATAAATAATATTTATAATTTGAAAATAATGGAGGATATAGTAATTGGCATGTTAGTGCCTCATTGTAGAAAACACTAAATCTTGCTAGCAAATTAATTATAAATGCATTACCTGGCCAGGTAATCTTGCAAGATAAATATTATAAGAAATTTATGGTTCCAAAATATCCTCTTATCAACATTGAGTTTAAATAAATACTCATTCACTTCAAGTGATCTGATAAAAATATTGATGTGCTAAATAAAATTATTCATAAATAAAATATCAAAAACATTTCTCAAGTAGGTTCACTGGTGTATAAAATCACATCGGGTGATTATCGATCTGCAGGTCGAGACAATACTTAGTATTATCCAAGCCTTGTATTTCAAATACTCATCGAGTTAACTTTTTTCACAATAGATGTTGTGATGTTATGCAGGAAATTTTAAATTCATCAGGATTTTCATATGAATATTATCGTTCAATGACTCATATAAATATGCGGTCACAACGTCCATTAATTGCATATCCAATGCTAAAATTACTGCCATTTATATTTTGTAGCGGAACATAATGTTATTGTTAATATGAGAATATAATTTATGGAATATGGGTCTCTGCATAAACCCATAAGCTACAACATCTTTGTATGTCTCACCACCTTATTAATTTTATCATTTCGCATTCATAGAAATGCTTATTTGTGTCCTACTGAGACAACAATTGCTTCACGGGTTGAGCTTTACCTCAATTGCTATTTTTCATTTGACATAATCAAATGCTTCTAGCAATCTGCTTTCATCTTAAGTTTTGGATCCAAATTATCATTATAAAGCAATTGTAAAGGCAAATATGTTGTCGACAACTATGATATTTATGTTATAGATTTCTCCCATATTTATAAAATACACGGTACCTTTAATATTAATATTAACCAGATCATTGTCATTTTCCATAATATTTCGATCTGGTTGTTCCGCAATCTCAGTATTAAGATTATTTGGTGCACGTGCAAATATACTGAGATTTTCGTCTTCAGGAGGTTCTAAGAGTTATTGATATCTTTAATTTTATTTTTCGCGGATTTTATATTTCAAATACTTTTTTGCTTCTAGCGTCAATAAACTCTCTCGCTTCTGGCGTTGAGTAATTTAAATATACGTGGAACTTCCACTATTTGTAATTCAAATATATTATAATAATTTCATTATGATATTTGGCAGTTAATAATATATTAAACTTTCAGTTCATGTAGTGTGTGAAATTAATTTTTAACAAAAATTTATTGGCATTATTTCAATCATATCTCCTCCTAATGCCGATAAATAATTATAAAATCAACGTATCAATTTATAAATTGATCCCAATTATTGACTTTACTAATATAAGTACGTTTTGGTGGTGATAGAATAATTCGCAGATGGAAAATGTTTCTTTTATTATTCATGCACTAATTTATGTATGTAATGATCCAAATACTCATGCCTTTGGATTTTTAAATTTTAAATTTATCGCAACATGTAAATTATTTGATGGAATAAAGATATAATATCATTGACATCACCATTTAGTCTTACTTGCTACTGACAAATTGACATAATTGAGTTATGTTTCATAACTTTGAAACTAATAAAGTAGTATCATAAAATTCAACTCCAAAACTTCTAGGGAAATTTTATAAGTCATTATTCTCCCCTCAAAAATGTAATTTTTTGAGTTATATAATTATTATGAACAATTTAATCAAATGATCCTTCAGGGATGGCATAATTTTTCAAAAAAAAAATACTATTTTTCTTCAAGTTTGGATTTAGATGGTGATGACGAATGTCTTTCCACAAAGTGAAGTTCAATATAATAACTCTATGTCAAGATAATATCTACTATATAAGGTAAGCTAATAAAAACTCACAATTATGAGAAAGATGATGTATAAAATATGATTTCATCCATAATTAATTAATCATGAATTCATATATCATGAAATCAATCTGAGAAAGTGGTTATAAGTATAAATCATGTTTTATCCAAATAATTTCTATTTGATAACAAAATCAAAAAATTCTCCAAAAAGTACATTATTATCGGTTAATATCCAAATATATATAACAGTGCATATGAGCATATGCATTATTTAATTCTTGCCATAAGAAAATAAACAATCTATTCAAAATTCATGAATTTATATTTGTCGTATTCTTTCTTCTTCTTCCTCCCTTTTTTGTTAAAGAAAATTACCACACATTAATTCTTACTTTCTTTAATTCCGGGTCTAATAGAGAAAAATAGTGAGTGCGTGAATTCGTCGTCCAACAAAAAATGTTCAAACATGAGCACGTCTTAAACGATTTCATTCACCTTTTTTTTAAATTGACGGAAAACAATCTTCACCAACATAGTCACAATCCAACTTCAAATCATGACATTTTCATGAATCATGATTGTAAAAACAAATTGAAACTGACAGTATGAACGATTAAAAGAATTTCATTCAACAATATTATTAAAACCCGCGCATCAAAAATTAATCAAAATGTTGATTATGCAAGGTCTTAGGCTTTTATTCACGTGCTGGAACAAAGTATTAAGAAACAAAATAACCTTGAATATTGTTTAAACATAATCAGTCTTAAAGTATTTAATTTATTATTTTTTCTAATTCAAATGTTTAAGAAAAACTATTGGAAATAAAAAATTGAAGCCAGCAAACGGAAATATCACAAGCCGACTTTAAATCAATGTATGTGTTAATTCAGTTCATGAATATCAACATCAAAAATCAAAATTGGCAATATGAGAGCTAGACGTACGATTGAATTTCATTCAACATAATTAAATTATAGATTTTTGGATTTGTTTCCTCTTAGCAGATCACGCAAGTCATTGAATATTTTTTTGTTAATTCATAATTACCATCAAACTATAATTTCATAATTTTGATTGAAAGTCACCATGCAGGAAAGACACGATTCTTTCCTAATTCCTATGGCATACCTCCAATTAACTCGAAACTCAATTGGCTAGAGACTCGTGTTGATAACGTGTTGTAAATCGAACTCCAAAATCATACTCAAGAAGTAAATAACATAAAGTAGAAAAATAGAGAATATTGGGGGGAAGAAAGATGATTTTATTCATCGGTGTATTTTATCCATTAATGTAATGATCTACACAAGATTACAAGATATATATAAGGCTAGATACTAAATCATACTCTAGGGAACAAGTAATGTCATATATATAAATATATTTATAACACTTGAAAGTTTTTTTCAAATAAAGGGAACGCATGCAATAGCCTAGCGCGGTTTTCTTTTTTTCTTTTTTTCTTTTTTTGGTTGGGATACGAAGTTTTGATACCATTCAATTTAAACCAAATTCATATTTAAATTATATAAAAAGAAAAACAGACTTTGTGAATAGAATTACATTGGCAAATCTTTTTAGCAGGGGTATTCAACGGGGGTTATATTTCATTTTTATTATAAATTTTAGTAATGGGACATTGGAGGTTGTATTTTATTTTGTTATAATAAAAATAATTGGGGGTTTATAAGGATAAAAAAAATCTAAAAAATATATATTTATATTTTAATTAATTTGAGAATTGTAAAAAGTAAAATGAGGATTGTTAATAGAATCACTCGAAAAAAAGATAGATGCCTAATACGTTTTGTTTTTACAAAACAAAATTGGGGCCCTCTAAAATTTTAGGCCCTCTTCTGTGGCTCACTTTAGGATAATGTTTTTTTGTCAAATGTGTGGTTGACCATAATATTTAATTAAATTAAATTTTCAAAATATGATAAATAATCAATTAAATATTTTAATTAATGATTAGTGTATGTTTACACATATACTCTTGTAACCGATTTTAGAAAGAAGTTGGCTTACTTTGAGAAAATTTGTCATATAAATCTATATATACACGTATATTTATGGATAATGGCTACAAATGAAAAAAAAAATTAATTTAAAGCCATTATCCATAAATACATGGGGAGGTCTCCTGTGCAGGAGCCTTCCCCGTGAGATCGGGTGAGACGAGACCCACGCGCGGCGCGTATTTCACACGCGTCCGCGTTTTTGCTTTTTTTTTTTCTTTTTCTGTTTCGTATTTTTTGCCTTTTTTCTGTTTTTCTTTTTTCTGTTATTCTTTTTCTTTTTTCTTAAAAAAAACACATATAAATCCCTAAAAAATCCCCCCAAATAAATTATAAAAAACACAAAATAAACCCTAAAAATACCCCCCAAAAAATCATAAAAAACAGAAAATAAACCCCTAAAAACACTCCCCAAAAAACCCTAAAAAATACAAAATAAACCCCTAAAAACACCCCCCCCAAAAAATATAAAATAAACCCCTAAAAATACCCTTAAAAAACAGAAAAAAAAACCTTAAAAAACACAAAAAAAACGAATTGGTACTATTTAGTGTTCGAATTGGTACTATGGGTAACAATTTTTATTTTTATTTTGCGCGGGTCAGATGCGGGTCGGCCCGGATCGGAGTGGATCCATCTCATGGACCGACACATGCATCTGATGCACAGAAAACTTGGCGTAAATACAATGGATAGTGGAAATTATTTTTACTTTTTAATTTTGATTAGAGATCAAAATAACGGTACAATGGTATACGTGTCAACATTTTGTAAAATGAGTTACAAGAGTAGACCTGTAAAAACACATTAATCATTAATCGATTACTTACTAAATATTAAAAATTTACGTTAATTAAATATTAATTATGACCGATCATACCAAATAACATTATCCTAAAATATAACACAGAATTTAAATACCGGAAGTATGAAACATTAAAGGTGATTGATTATACACCACACACGTTGCATTAACAAACCAATTATACTTAATTATTCCATATGTATATATGTGTTAGGTTCCTCTTTCTAAATATATGTATACCATAAAGACGAGTTAAAGCACAAACTCTATTAAGGTGGTGATTAATTTTATTTTATTTTTATGTCAAAAGTAATCCACAATAGCGCAAACAGAAGAAGTAAACAACAATTGAAAAACTAGGTGTGAGAATTAGGTGTGACATACTCACATCTAGTGATATTAGTGGTGTGATTCAAATTTAAGATATTTAACCTCAAACTTACATCATTCCATCACTAGCTCTACAAAATTCCATGTTCGCTTTTAACTATTAGCACGTTCCAAGAAAACTTTCAAAATTATCATGTCCGAAGCCAAGTCGGGTGGGGGGCGAACACACCGACAAATCCCGAATTCTCGTATGCCGCCTGGGATAAGATAGTGAAGAATATCGGCGGCAATAAAATCAGCCATATAAGATCGACTAGCCTTCGGACATGATAATTTAATTGGTTTAGTTAATAATATTAATTCATTTAAGTTAATCAATAATTAATTAATAATATTATTTCGTTTAATTTTAGAGGATGTGTCCATTAAGTTTAGACTTTTGTTTGGTAGTCGGTTCCACGCCCACTCTTGCACGTGCCTACTAGTACTACTATCATGTTTTATTTATTAGTCCATACTAGTATTGTACATTATTAATTTGGATAATTGTTTGTAATTTTCTCATAAAATAATATTTTTCTACTATGTTTATAGTATAAAATAAAGCTAAAAAATATTTAAATTTATCATAAAAGATAAAATGAAGGAGTAGCTAGGCCAAAAAGGACTGACCTCATGCCACTATATAATTAATACAATTGAATTTTGGATTAGATCGCAATCGAAGATTAATCAACATCTATATTGGGAGAATAAAGTAAAAATTTCATTATCCTTAAATCCGTACAACATTAGGGGAAGTAATAATAATAATAATAATAATAATAATAATAATAATAATAATAATAATAATAATAATAATAATAGCATTCAAAATGCAATTAAACTAATGGAATTTCTATTTCCACTACTGATTTTACTCTTTACACTCCGATTACTCAATGCAATACATATTTTACTCTTTACACCGTACACATTTACACTAATAACATTCACTCCAAAAATATTTATTTTACTTGAAAAAAAACAAAAAAATATATTCGAAAACACAATTTCGAACATGTTTGTCTTATTCAAGAATATTAATTCGAATGACTCCAATACTTAGAAAAAAGTTGATTCGAAAACTAAAGTTTGAACTACACTTTGAAAATTTCAGGGTGTTAGAAAATATTTTTTAGAACGAACTATGTTCGAAAATTGAAGTTCAAACCACTCCAATATATATATATATATATATATATATATATATGTTCGAAAACTTAAATTCGAACGCCCTAAACTCCGTTTTTTCTCCAAGTGTTGTGAACCACTCCAAAATGTTCAAAATTTTCATTTCGAACGAATCGCTATCTGAACAAAAAAAACATTCACAACACATTTTTAACTCGATTATGTTCGATCAATACACCCATAGTAGCATCTAATACTTCTAATAAACTATTAGAAGTTAATGAATACTTCGACTAATTAATTTATAGAGCATTGAATAATTTTAGTGGTACGAACAAATAATAAAATGGTATTAAAATAACTTTATAATATTTTATTTTTTTTATTTATTTTATGGTGCAAAGAGTAAAATTAACAGGGAAAATAGTTGGACAAAATTGTAAGGAAATCAAGGAGTCGTTTTGAGTAAAAGGCATGAAGCTAAGGCAACGGCTATAGTTCCGCTCTCTTTCTCCCTCATTCATTTTCGCCAATTTTATCGGAATTTCGAGTCCGAATCTCCCCTCCTTTGATCCCCATAAATATTAATTATTATCTCAAGAAACCGTTGGAAATCTATGCCGAAATGAGGCAAAAAAATTGCCGAGGAATAAAAGATCAGTTTTCCGCCATATTTGAAAATTGCCGAGGATTTGAATCGGCGATTTTATTCCTCGGCAGTTTTCTGCCACCGCTGACTCTTGTCATTTTGCTGATATAAGATCAGCCTCGGGCACCCATTTGAATTTTGATTCTTCTTCTTCTTTTTTTATTGGTAAATAAAGAAAGAACTCCACTCACAAATGCGTTTGATTTGCATTAACAAAATAGCAATTTTGTAGCCTATTTTTCTTTTGGTGGGGAGGGTATATTCTTGAATTGGAACAAATTTTGAATTATTCTTTCTTGTTATTAGGAAAAGCTGCCGCAAGATTTCAGCTTTTTTTTCGAGCTTTTCTCAGATTCAAGTCTCTCCCTCGGAGGTAATTTGATCAAAACTTCAAGTTCTATTTTTTCCCCTCCTAATATTTGTTGATTGCTTGTACTTTGTTATGTATGTTTGTTCATTAGTCTATTGGATTGTGGGACTTGAGTTGTTGGCATTTGATCAACTTACTGAATATTCTATGTTTCAAATAGTACTTTCATGTTCTATTTTAATATTGCTGTTCATGATATTGGAAGAGGAGATGGATCATAGTTAATAACAGAGTTATCTGACTGTTTGATCAATTGCTGTTGCGTTTTGTGTATCTATTGACCTTCTGTGATGAAGTACTGATGGAATATTGTTAATTTAGGCAGTTTCAAGATCAAGAGTGGTCTGTAAATACAGATTTGAATTAAAATGTCTGCTGTTGACGTTGCTTTGAGTCCAACCCGTAAGGAGACTGCACAGTCTGCTGGTTGGCTCAATGACCAGCTGGATCTTTGCTCGAGAGAGTCTATTGAAATCTACATCACCCTTGGGGGTTCTACGACCCCCATGCGTGTGATGGAGTCAGATTCAATTTCATCAGTGAAACTTAGGATACAGGCATGTAAAGGTTTTGTAGTGAAGAGGCAGAAGTTAGTTTTTGGAGGCAGAGTGCTCTCAAGGACTAATTCTCTAGTCAAAGATTATGGCATCACGAATGGGAATGCCTTGCATTTGGCACTGAGGATCTCAGATCTTCAATTGATCAATGTTAGGACGGCATGTGGGGAAGAATTCGAGTTTCTAGTGGATAGGCACAGGAATGTAGGGTATCTAAAGCGTAGGATTGCCAAGAAAGGGAAAGGTTTTCTTGATTCGGATCCAGAAGTATATTGTGACGGAGAGAAGCTTGAAGATGATAGGCTCATCAATGATCTCAGTAACAATAATGATGCTGTCATTCATTTGGTGGTGCAGAAATTTGCAAAAGTTTGGACCAAGCCTGTTGAGAGAGATGTCGAACTCTCCATTGTGGCTCCGAATTTGGACAAGAGGCCAGATGGAATCCATGAAGAAAAGAGTAAGGGCATGTCAGTTTTACCAGACAGAGATTTTTTCTTGGAACCAATCATAGTAAATCCAAGAGTAAAGTTGCCTTCCTTCTTGTGGAAGATGGTAGAATCAGTTTCTGAAGGGTTAGCACAAGGCAAACAGCCAATTAGATCATCTGAGGGCACGGGAGGAAGTTACTTCATGCAAGATGGTACTGGAAACAAGTATGTCGGCGTCTTTAAGCCCATTGATGAGGAGCCTCTGGCTGTAAATAACCCGCAAGGCTTGCCCCCATCGACTAATGGAGAAGGGTTGAAGAGGGGTACCCGAGTAGGGGAAGGCGCATGGAGGGAGGTTGCAGCATATATACTGGATCATCCATATGAGGGTCGTCCTCAGTCATTATTCCGTCCAGAGACTGGTTTTGCTGGAGTACCCCCTACAATGATGGTGCACTGCTTGCACAGAGGTTTTAACCATCCAAAAGGATTTGATTGTTCGAGTGAAAATGCCAAGACTGGATCACTGCAGATGTTTAGGAAGAATCATGGAAGTTGTGAAGACATTGGTCCTCGGGATTTTCCTGTTCATGAAGTTCACAAGATCAGTGTTCTTGACATAAGAGTAGCAAATGCAGATAGACATGCTGGAAACATTCTGCTTCACAAAGATACAGAAAAGGGAATAATTTCCTTGATTCCAATTGATCATGGCTACTGCTTGCCTGAAAATGTAAATTCTTCCCCCCTCTAAATTTCTAAGTTTGATCGTGCCTTAAAGTTTAATGATACTTACGAGACAACTAGTTAGATACTTCTCCATGTCCTTAATTGTAGTCACTGTCTAAAATATGACATGACGACACTAATCCCCCCTTACATTTTTAGCATCACTCACATTTTCTTGTGATTTTTGCAATTGTGAAAAAACTGACATTATGATCTTGGTTGCAGTTTGAGGATTGCACGTTCGAGTGGCTATACTGGCCACAAGCGGGGCAGCCATTCTCTCAAAACACCTTAGACTACATAAAATCTCTTGATGCAGAGCAAGACATAGCAATTCTTGAATTCTATGGATTGGATCTTTCCCCTGAGTGTGCTCGTACGCTTCGTATCTCTACCATGCTTCTGAAAAAAGGCGCACAAAGAGGCCTTACGCCTCATGCAATAGGAAGTATCATGTGCAGAGAGAACTTGAACAAAAAATCCGTGATAGAGGAGATTGTTGAGGACGCGATGGATGGCATGCTTCCAGGAATGAGTGAAGCTGCATTTCTCGAAACTGTCTCCGAGATCATGGATGCAACACTTGAGAAACAGGTGAAGTGATCTTATAAGTTTACAGTTACATAAAGGATAGTCTGAAGCTGGTGCCGAAGACAAAGAGACATATCTTTTGAATTTGTTCTCTTTGGGCCATTTAGTTCTCTTTCTAACTTGTGTGTGTATAGTTGTATTATAGTCAGTGTTACACTCGAGCTCACCATCTGAATATGGTGGAAGCAGTGTTTAAATAAAGGGTTTCTTGGCAATCTTACATAAGAGCTGCATTTCCTGCTTATTTTGCTTCAATACTTATTTCAAATGATCTGCATAATTTTATGATATTGCTTCAAATGGATTGCTTTATTAGTGCATAGTGCATACATAGTAAATTGACCTTTATTGGGGTTTGTTTCCCCCTTGTTATTCTTTTCTAATTGTGTGTTTAACTTCCATATCATAATTAATCTAAAAAAAGACACTTTCCCCTAATTCATGCCAAATTTTCGTTTTCATAACTTTTTCATTCTACTTTCTTGAGTTGGGAGAAAGGGAATGAGTCTCGAACCGGATAAATTTTCTTTTTACATAGAAGCGACACTTTTTCTTTGTTATTTTCATTACTTTTTTGTGTGAATTTGGTTAGCTAGGCTTTTGAGATTTTCTACTAAAAGAACTGTCAAACTAAATTTATAGCACTGCCTGTGCTAAAATAGTGGAGTTTTTATCTATATTAGACACAAGATAGTTTATTTATTAAGGTACACCAAAAAGAATCAATCTAAAACACTTCAAAAATTATGTAATTTTTTATTGGCCAAATATATACTTATGTCATGAACTTGAATTTTTTTTTTTCTAAAAATGTCATGAACTTCAAAACAATACAAAAAAATGTCATTAACTTTTCAATTTTTTATAAAAATGTAATTTGATTCAAGTTCCGGCATTGGAATAATGATGAGGCATACCAAAGTCCAGCGTATCATTAAAGTGACTGGAATTTTTATTTTATTTTTAAATCTAAACTTAAAGGGCAACCAATTTTTTTCTTCAAATTAGGTTGGTGCTGCATGGATTGAGATTTTAGGAGAAAATAATTTTTTTTTTCTTTTTCAATTGGGATTGAGAATTTAAAATGAATGGAAAGAAACTATTTTTTTCCCTTCAAATTGGATTGGTAATGAGAGATTTAGGGGATGAGAAGTTGGGGTTATGGAGTGGAAAGCGGAAAATAATGTTATCATAATTTGATTTTTTTAAAATAAAAATTTCACGTCACTTTGATACACTGAATTTTGGTATGTCTCGTCATTCATCCGATGCCGAAAATTTAATCCCTTGATATTGTTACAAAAAAAAAACTATGGAAAATTCATGACATTTTTTATATTTTTTGAAGTTTGGAACAATTTAAAAAAAATGTCAAAGTTTAGGATATAAGTATATATTTGGCGTGTGTGTGTATATATATATATATATATATATATATATATATTAAGTTTCAACAAAAATCCTTCATTAATTTGAATATATAATTTAACAAATGTACAATACAATGTCCATCCAACTGATCCAAGACAAAAACTTAGCTGAAGGACAAAAATCACGCAAAAGCAATTCAACAAAAATCCCCACTTTCACACACTCTCTCTCTCTCTCTCTCTCTCAAAGACTTCACTGAAACACCCCCCAATCCAGATTCATTAGAAACCTCCATTCCCACAGTCAGATCAAGCAATGGGGAAGTCCCACCCTCCCCACAAACGGCCGAGCGGCCGTACAAATCTTGCCTCGTGCATCGTCGCCACCATTTTCTTAATCTTCGTCGTCATCATCGCCTCCATCGTCTACTTCACCCTCTTCAAACCCAAGGACCCCGACCTCGCCGTCAACGCCGTCCAGCTGCCGGCATTCTCCGTCAACAACTCCACCGTCAGCTTCACCTTCTCCCAGTACGTCACCGTCAACAACCCCAACCGCGCCGTCTTCACCCACTACGACAGCTCCCTCCAGCTCCTCTACGCCGGCCGCCAGGTCGGCTTCATGTTCATCCCCGCCGGAAAGATCGCCGCAGGCCGGACCCAGTACATGGCGGCCACCTTCTCCGTTCAGTCCTTCCCGCTCGCGCTCCCCGGCGCCGGGCAGCCCGAGAGCGTGGGGCCGACGGTGACGGACGGGCTGAGTGGGTTCCGGGTGGGGCCGAGCATGGAGGTGGAGTCAAAGCTGGAGATGGCGGGCCGGGTTCGGGTCCTGCATTTCTTCACGCACCACGTGGAGGCCCGTGCCGACTGTCGGGTGTCCATTTCTGTTAGTGATGGATCTGTGTTAGGTTTCCACTGTTAGTTTTAATTTCTTTTCGATTATTAACTTATTAATTAATATTAATATATAATTAATGTGGGTTTTGGTTTTAATCTTCCAAGTGTGTATAAAATGACTCTCATTCCATTTGTTGTCTGTTGCTTCAGATCAATCGTCTATTTTATTTATTTCAACTTACATTTTATTTCAAAAATGAGAGTAGGGTTCAATATAGAGTATTTACACAAAAAAATAAAAATAAAAATTTAAAATCTAATGATTGCTTCAGCAGAAGCGAAAAATCTGGCTTTTCTTGTCATCGGGATCAGAGTTGAAAAAATAAAGATAAAGGAGTTCCCATATTAATTAATTTTTGTATTTAGCGTGGAAATGGTGGAAAAAAGCCGGGAAAATATTTTTTATGACCAGTCATAAAAAATTTAGAACATGCTCGATAATAATTCAATGGTTGAAATATGATTTAGAATGCACAATCTAATTTACAGTCATCAAATTTGGGGATAAATGTGTGAAATCTGGTAACAAAAAATTTGCAAGAAGTCCTCTTGCGTTGAAAATGGGCTACAACACATTTGATATTTTTTTAGTTAGATTAAACACTGTTAAATCTTTTTATGATAACCTTTATAACTTATATTTGTTTTGGAGAAGGATTAAAATCTGTTTGTGGATAGAATTATGAGATTTGAAATATGATGTGAATTTTTTTCTAATAAAAGTAATATAAAGGAATAAGAGTGAAGTTGTATGTTGTAACCTCATAAAGTGACCACGCGTGCAAACTGCATCACTTAAAACATTATGGTATCGAGCAGAGCATTTTGTGCATTTTACCTTTAACTTTCGCTTATATATTTTACGTCATTTCAGCTGTAGAAATGACGTCGTTTCACATACAAGATCCCTACGCCATTCTCTATGATATTTCTAGTGCAAAACCTGTCTTTTTTTAAAAAATATTTGTTTTTTAATTTTCAATTTATTATGATTTAATTTAATTTAAGGTTTATCCTTCTTCAATTATTATGGTATATTAAAAGAAAATTAGTCATGAGTTATGACAAATAGAATGAAACAGAAAGGGCACCATAGATCTATCCGTAAATTCTAAGGTAAGTTCACAACCCATTTTTTCTATTTCCAATATTTATGGGCGGTCGATAAAATAATTTAATCTCGCACTGTCACAATAGATAATTAACTGTAACAATAGATGGCTAAAGTGTCATAATATGTTAGTCGAAGTGTCACGATAGATTTTTTCGACCGGTCGAAACTTTTAGTTGAAATTTTCATTTTTGAACAAAAAAAATGGCTGTAAATATCCCAAAAATGATGGAACCAGAACACGTTTCAGCAGTGGGAGGTGAGGATGGTATGCATAATTACAATATTTTTAAAATTGCGCCGAATTTACCAAATATAATAAAAGCTGTGACTTTTTGGGGCAATTCAAAAGAATTTATGAGTACAATATTTATAAGACGAGCAATGAAGATGGGGACCTTTCCCTCATTTTGGTGGTGGCAGAGATGGTGGTGGGGGAGGAGCCGAGCGGTGGTGGTGTTGGTGGTGCGGTGGGGTCTTGATGCGGACATTGATAATCACCAATGTGGGACTACATTTGTCTCCGCTTCCTTGAAATATGAGCAAAGATTCCTCTTCCTTGACTCACTCCAATCGTTTGAATAATGGTCGCAACCAAAATCTTCTATTACAAATCGTGTTTTGAAAAAGACATCAATACACACACTTCCTAACACACCATAAAATAATGGTGTAGTTAACATCAATACTAACATTTTCAAGAATTAACTTTACAAATGAAAGGGAAACACAAGTGGGAGTGATTATCTAACTGTAATTGTAGCTTTTGGTCTCCAAATGAAGATCAGTCCTCCACCACTGGTGGATGCCATGAGCTTCTTTGAAGTCTCTCGCCGGCGTGCGGTTCACCGTGACATGCGCCGATGGAATCAGATGCGGGGGCTCTTCTGTCTGCTTACCCAATGCATTCAACAGGAGTCCCCCCATCGAGTGTTGGGTCGCCAGCTTCTCGATCGCTCCGGCTCCCATTTCCTCCATCTGTCTCCTGTGCTCGAAGTATCCAACGTACTCCGAGCAGATATGATCCGATGGATTCACAAACAGATGCGGCAGCCACGCAGACAAGGCGAGGAACGTACCTCCCGAACGATGAGTTTGGTTGTTGTTTTTCATGGCGAGAGCAAGTCCTGCAGTAATCACACTGCCTGCAAAGCGAAGGCCATGCTTCACTTTCTTATCCTTGATTCTCTCGATTGGAGCTGAAAAGAACGGCGAGTTGAATAAGAACGCATCGAGAAAAACACCGCTCTTCGCCATGTTCTTCCCGGCAAGCAATGCCATGGCAGCTCCGAGGGAATGACCGGCTAACCAGATATTGTTACTTCCGAATGTTGCAACCACATGGCGGACGGCTTGTATAGCTATTTCAAACCGAGATGTCTGATGCAGCCCGTTTCGTACAATGTGGATGTCTAATTCAAGGTCACGCATTAATGCGTCTCCTTTGGTTATAGTCCCTCGGAAGGCAACAACATAGCATGGAGCTTGAGCCGGATGCTGGTCATCTGGAGATGTCGAAGTGAGTTGATATATGGCACCAAAAATGCAAGAATCGGCATCATCGACCAGCTGCCTGTATAGCTGAAACTTGAAAGCCTTCCACCACGGAGGAGCGAGCGCTTGGCTCCCTTCTCGCTTCTCTTGGCGGTCTCGCTCTAAAATATAAACGCTCTGAACCAAACTAGCTGCAACAGACCTTCGGTGACAGGGATTCGTCCTGCAAAATTCTAGTATAAGAATCATTTCTATTAACTTTAACAAGAGATTGCAATTCAAGTTTTGTAGGCAAGATGGTAAATATGTATAAGTTGCTTCTGTCACATTGCTTCCACTGCGAAAAATAGCTAACAAATAAGGTACCGTGTTGTATGAGAAGTTACTATAGTATAGTCCAAATATTTTCCAATTATGAAAGTTTAAGATAAAAAGCACATGCTACAAAACCATAATTCTTCCCCATTTCATACAACGAGCAATCTAAATCTGTGGAGTACAAAACAAGATGTCAAAACTATTGCTGCCATACAAGCTAAAAGTAGCATTATTAGAAGTAAAAGCTAGAACATCAGCTGCAGGCAAAATGAACTGCATAATGGCATATCATAACGGTGTCTATCTCCATCTAAAGAACGACAAGAACAAGTAATGCTGTTCTGCCTTTATTGCCACTTTGAAAAGAAAAGACGAGCACCTATTAAGCCTAGAGAAAGAAATCACCCTCGAGCTCTTTTCAGTAGATGAAAAACATATTTGCAGCAGAATGACGGCACACACCATCAATGAGCATGGATGTTGTAAACATAAAAACTCACAGGAGTAGAGATCTTACCAATCAACTGTTGTCAGGTGCACAGGTCCGGAAAGGTCAAAAGTTTCCCTTTCTGATATGGCCGGTTCTGAAACATTAACAATAGCCGTTTCTGCTGCCATATTTCGTTATTACACTCTTATATATTCTCCTGAAACCTGCATGATTTTCAACAAAGAAGAGTTCGTGGAACTTCTTATTGACACCAAACAAAAAAAAGGTATATGAAACACAAAACTTTTGTAATCAAGCACACATATGCAAGTGATGATTGATACATAAAATCAGCTGAAATATAAATTACAAGTATATGCCATTTTACTGCTGGCTCACTACGACCAAAGAAAATGCAGAGGGGAAAATAAGCAACAAGTAAATTGAAGTTAAAAAGGAAAGAAATTTCTGGAAGTTGCAAAATATCAGAGATCAAGCATAGGTGAAACTATACCTACATTTATTCCTCTATCATAGGAATGTAACATAGACAAACACAGAAGTAACTTTTTTTTAAATAATAATAATAATAATAAAATACTAAGATTGAACTTAAATACTATGTCGAGACGACTCCAAACCAAAACATTGAAACTCCAAATCTTCCAAAAAATAACAAAAATTGCTAAATCAAAAGGCCAAAAATATGTGCGAACAAGGAAAGGCAGCATTTCTTCTGAACGAACAAATCTTTCACACAGTTAATAAACAATCAAGCATAACACAAACAGAAAGCTCAAACTTGAAATTGAAAAGACATAAGAATATAATCGGTACACAGGAACAGATTAAACAATCAAGATTTGAAATGTCACGTGAAATAAGATATAGAAACCAACAATTTGGCATAAAAGAAAATGTCGGTCATCTCGAAACTGCATACATTACGCTAAAAATTTGATCTCGCGAAAGAAAATGCAGGAATCAGAAAGCCCACCTTCAGATCGCGCTCCAGATTTGCAACAGAAGGGAAGACGAGATCCGTATCTCTTATCCCTCCTCCTCTATCTAGAAAGAGAAAAAGATGTGAGAGAAAGGGGGTAGAGGGTTCGAAGGTGAAGTGTCGCTCTCCTGATATTTTCAGCTGCAGTACTTTTCCGTTACCCTTGACCGAACGAAGCCTAGAACTAGTGAGGCAGGAGGCGTTCACCACCGCCAACTGCAACTTCGACGGCGGCGATTCAATAAAGCATATTTTTAGACGTTTCTTGTAAATATTTTAATATATTATGAATAAGATAAAAGTTTGGTGATTAATGATTTTATATGCATATATGCACAAAATAATTCTAATGAGTGTAAATTATTTTCTGAATTGAATTAAAATTTGGGTGATTCTAAATGGACCACTGAATTTTCTTTACACACCATCAATAAATTTAATTCAAAAAATAAATAATTATTAATTTACTTAAATATCCTTTTTAATTAAAAAAGCTTTATTTGAAAATAAATTTAAAAAAACTAAAAAAAAATGAAAAAGAAAAGAGAACCGTCCTCTCCAGTCCAGCCCGCCACCGCTTCTCCAGATTTCTTCGCCACCTTCTCCCGACTCCAGCCGCCGCCCCAAGCCCTCTCCATCGCTTCACACACACATCTTTAACAGTAGTCAGTTCCCGAGCCTTTCTTCTGCAGTTAAAGATGAATAAATCATTACCGAAAATTTCTTGAAACCTTCATGTCGGAAAGTGGGTTCAAAAATTTCAGTTCGAATTCCTTCACATAGATATTTTCGAATGGATAGTAGATGATTCGAAAATCTATTTTCGAACAATGGTTCGAAAATTTGTTTCCAAACGTTCGTCTTTAGCTTCGAAAATCATATTTCTATTCATCAATGTATCATCCGAGAAATAGTTTTCGAACTCCGTAGTTTCAAACATCAAAGTTGAGGGAAAAAATAACAAGACGAAGGGTCGCGCCAGTTATTTTCTTGGTGGTGCTGGGGCGGCGGCGCTTATTTTCCTCGAGAAAGGGGGTGGCGGCACTGTTGGAAGAAGAAGAAGGAGGAGGAGGAGGAGGAGAAGTCGTCATCGTCGTCTGTTCACATCTCTCTCCGATCTAAGTCTCCGGCGTTCATGGCGTCTGTTCACAGTTCACGTCTCTCTCAGATCTCTCTCTTTTTAATTAGTATTATTTTTTTAATTAATTTTATTGCTAAGTAAAGTGGTAAATAAATTTTAAGGTGAAGGGTAAATAAGACTTTTAGTGTGGTGTGTAAAGAAAAAAAAAAAAGAATTCTTGTGGTGTGTAAAGTAATTGTGGTGTGAAAAGAAAAATTGGTGGTGTAAATAGAATCACCCTTAAAATTTAAAACTATATATGGAGTAAATTATATTTGTTACCTGAAGATCTCCTTGAATATTGTTTCAAGAAAGAAAAAGAAAATAGATCTTCTTGAATAAACTTGGATATACTTTTAGATATAAGACCTTAGCGCTTTCGTGGATTTGTGGGCTTTTTCACCGTTGTGTCCACCAGATCTGGAGCATGTCATGTCTTGACAATTGATTAAACTATTTGTCATACTTCGTCACATTTTCTTTCCTTGCTTTAGTTCCAAAATTCCATCTCCTTTAAATTCATGTAGCATTCTAGAATATATTTGTGATATAGGTCGTATTTGAAATCCTCCCAATCGTACTCTGCCACTACTCTAGGGATATAGTCCTTCGTACTGATTCCTCCAGCAGTCAGCATTTTCACTTAACATAAACAAGACGCATCTGAGCTTTTCTTTGTCAGAGTATGTTATAAAGTCAAAAATTCGCTTAAACGAACCCATTTCTTTGCATCCATTGGATCGCCCAATCTATTGAAAGATGGGAGGATTATGCTTTAGAAACTTGTTTTCTGCTCGAAGGATTGGAGCAGGCACAACTTCACCTTGATTTTCTTCGTTTGAATTCAAGGGTTAGGCTTTTCTTGGTGGCATACTGTAAAATTTCAATTTATGTAAACTTCTATATTCAAACTTTAACAATTCAATAGAGATTGCACAATTTTAATGAGAGCGTTGTTTGAGTTTTTTCAAATTGAACCACCACATGATATATTTGGACACTCATTAATCCTAATTCATGTATCATTATTTTATGTGTGTGACATTAATGATAACCTATGTTGAATTAGCATGCAAGATTGAATTCAATTTCTACAGATTGAATTAAGTATTATTTTTATTCCACTAAAGAAATAATACTGACATACCAATTTAATACATATTTACGAATATGCTTTCTTCTTTAGTCCAGTCATTCCTCATATTTAAGATATAATGTTCATTAATTAATTATGTAAGCTTCTGACAGCTATAATTAATTAACATCTCATTCCTAGAGTAGTATCACACAAGTTTTATTATGTACGGAATAAATTCCACCTGCAAGGTTTTACATGAACTTTGTACTTTCTCAAGGAGACATCACCAACCTGGCACATTGACACGCCATCGTTTTGTGTGCAAAATTACACCCGTGGACAAAGCTCAGCAGATGCTTAAATTTGCCCTCAGAGGGTAGTATAACGCCCAAAGGCAGATATCGTCCCTCGATGAGTGTTTAATCTTTCTATCTTATCGGAAGCTTTTCAGGATTTGTTTGGAATTCCTGTCACTAATTCTTCCCTGCACACTTCGAACTAAACAATAATTAAAATAACAAGACTGATTAAATCAATATAAGAGATATGTTCAGTCAAACAGGAGTTCGGTTTTGATAGATGCATGCAATCATGGGCAGTTACGGGTGACTTACACCCCCTCAATACCTTCTTATTGTTTACGCTAAGAGCAATGCGGGAGACGACTCTTAGTCCCTAACTACCCAAGAACCAAAGAAGAGACGCATATAGAGGTTTTACAAGGGCAGCAATATTAAATCGGAGAGAACCAACACTAGAACATGAGCACATCCTCGGTGTGCCCACCAGATCTACCTATACTTCATTCTCCAAGCTTCGGCGCCTGTTTTATCACTTAGTGGCATGTACAGGCGCCCTTACTTCCACCCTAACTTACATAAACAATAGTTCAATTAAGAATGGCCAGCTATCTAATCTTACTATTGCCATGTCATCATTCTGCCCAGAATGAAGTTGTGAATAAAATCAAAGTAAATTAAGAACATTAAGCCTCATGCATAATTTCTACCTTAACCTATTCACATTCGACTTGAACAATACGTGCTTAGCCAGAAAATATATTAAATAACAATGCAAGAATAAATGAAATAAACATAATGAAAGAAATACGAACTAGATTAACAATTAGATCTAACTCCAGTTTCGGGCAAAACAAGTACGTACATCAGCCGAGGGCAAACCATCGACTGCTATGCAAAATATTCACAAACTAAATACAGAAAAAACTAAAGTGCTAAATTGTAAAATGTTATCGAGTGTGTGTAACTGGAATAAAGAAAAGTATTTATAGTTTCTAAGTAGCCACATCTTGGCCCATCCCAGCCCACGCATGGGCATGAAGTTAGTTGGGGAAGACCACTTCAGCACAACGATCATGCTCCTGATTTTTAGGGACCTTGCTCCATGTCTTATCTCTCCTCAATCTACTCATCCTTCTCTCCTCTATCTCTTTGTTTCTTTCTCCATTTCTGAACTGATCGCCCCTTGTTTTGGAATTGCTGCTTATATGGATCCATGCTATCCGAGTAGAGGTGGTTGCTGCACTTTCGCGCTAAATCCACAATAGACTTTCAAAGCTTCAGAGTCCTCCTTATACCCTCAGTTGAGTCAGCATCAAAGTTATGCCTAGAGCTGTCAAAACAGTCGGCCCGGGCTGGCTCAGCCCGAGCGGGCGGTAAAAAAAAAAATTCAATCGGGCCGACCCGAAATATTTTCAGGCCTAAAAATTATGGGCCCAGCTCGGCCCAAAATTTGAGCCAGGTCGGACCGCGCGCGAGCCTAGGGCTAAATTTCAGTTTTTTCTCTGGGCTGGCCCGCCCCGAAATCAAATCGGGCCTATGAAATTACAGCCCAGTCCGGCCTAAAATGGGGTTGGGTCGGATCGAGCTGGTTTTGACAGCTCTAGTTATGCCCTTTATGGATCCAAACGTGCTCTTTCTCCCCCATATCACACTTTATCCCTAACAAGACTCTATATACAACTAAAAGTACTAAAAACAAATAAAAAGATAAAGTAAAAAGACATGAATATGAGTCTGTATCACGTAGCAGGACACAATGACCATATATAATGCACGACCCATCATATATGTAAATGCCACTATCCAAAGTATTGAGGTTGTCGATCCTATCAAAGAATCTCACTCATTGATAAATCAAAACGGTAGACAACATATATATATATATATCCACCAATATATGTGGGTTAAGAACCCGAACTCTGTGGATCTTTATTCTCCCACTTAAGGTCAGAATAGAGAATAATATTCTATCATGATCCTCCTCAATATGAAAATCACTGTACTAGAATAATCAGCTAGTCAAAATAAACTGACTATCATATTATTCTACGATGTACTGATGGTGGGTTCAGGACCATCTAAAATGTGAGCTTTTTAACACATTGCAAGAAATCCAATGATATGATCTTTGCCGTAATTAGGCCAAAGAGGTTAAAAATCCGGATCCAAAATAGATAAGAAGCTTATGAGCTTACTCATAAATGTTATTCATGAGCAAAAGTTGTTTCTTAAATCACGGATCCATTTTTAGAATTACGGTTGGCAAAATAATTAGGTAACAATTTCTGATCTTATTTTGGAACCAGATGTTCATAACATATTACTCGAGACAGAAAGTTGTGAAAGAACTCATATCAAATGGGGAAAATTGACTCTCCTTGGAGAGGAATTTAATACATAGATTTGAAATATTATTGATAAAGTTTTACATTCGGATGGGAACTTAGTAAGATAATTTCCCATGATCATAAGTCATGGTGGCCAATTAAAAAAATGTCATCACTAATTGGAATAATTAATATTATACTAGAATTTAGATACATCACATATCCAATAATCGATCCTAAAAGCTAACATAAGACCTATACTTATAGAGCTTTAGAAATTAACCCAAGCTCTTATTTCCCACCTCTTCAAGGTCCTCAATGTTTAGAATCTCCAGCATCCTCAGAACACTAATGTCCATAGTAGGGTAGGGCATGTACCGTCCATAGTCGGATTGCGCGAGAACTGAAGGACGAAAAACGTGGGACCACTCTCGCACAACCGGCGGATTGGAGAAAAAATACTAAGTTTGGTTCACTATACACACATTGAAGGGTCTAGCCTTGAGATTTCCAAGGACATGGGGTCAAGGCATCGGGAGTTTAGGCGGGTGCGTACACTTAGATCCCGTAATCTCGACTTCTACCATGAAAGTCGAATCAGATTGTTTGGCCTCATGAGTGGACATGGATGGCATAAAACCCTGACAATCAACCCAATAAAAAATAAGAGCTCTTGCATATAGTGACAAGTTTCCACTTTCTACGTATGTCAGAGGATGATGACATATTGAGTCTTCCAGCATCTATTTAGTTATAGGCCTACACTCATGCGACAGACTATCTGCGAGGCAGTGGCTTGTCTCTAATTAGTTAGTTATTCATTTGGCTCCACACACTCGGGACCAAGCCTCCAAGAATCTTTCCATCTACGATGGCAGACGCGCGATCGTTTTGCGCTCAAATAAATTTATATACTCATCATGTGCCCACAACGAGCGTAGCTAGCTCGTGAGAATAGGCCGATCTCACAAAGAGCTGATATGATCCCACATTCGAGTAACCAATTACAAAAGGGGGTTGATTGTGTTGTCACCTTACTGAAATTAAATCTGCAAAATAAAATTAAAGAAAATATCAAATAATAAAGGTTCCGGTATTTGAACTAGAATTTGGTTTAAGTTTAAACTACTTGATCATGGGCACACCGATTTTCATGCATTACTAAGTCACCCAGTTATGGAGACCGGATTTCTCTCTATGTCTCCTTATTCATCCTTTCATTTTAGGTTTAAAAGCGATTCCTTGTCAAGTAAACCCCTAACCTATCACCCACCCCCCGGTTCCCCAAAGAGATGTAAGTGAATAGACGGTAGTGTGCCCTAGACGAACCCAAGTTTATTGTGTTTACCGATTCCTCGTGTGCCCACAACAACCCGCCGATTCCCTAATTACTGTATGAATCAACACACAGTCATGATTCGCCAATTCAATTAACAGTGGTGTGCCCTCTATGTCTAACGAGTGATCAGCCACATTGGGCATTTCAGACACACACTCACATAGAACAAGACCAAGAATCAGTAGAAACTATTCATGCATTAATATGCCCAATTGGCCTCACGAGTTCAGTTTTAACTTAAACCATTTCCTATCGTTCAAACACCGGAATTAAAGATCTAGCCACGCATGTTAGATGAAATTAAACTTGCAGAATTTAAAGACATAATTTAATGCAAAGAACTTATTGAATTAAATTGATTAAAGACTCAACACCAACATTGAGCAACAAACTGGTTCCTAAATCCCAAAGGCATAAGACCTATTGGATTGTGCTTGTTGCCTTGGCAGCTTACATAAATAAAACGATAATTCAAAATGCAGAAAGTGAAATATTGTATCAGTGTTTCGAACTCTATTTTCAGAAAATGAAACTACCTTAAATAGATTACAATCCGAATTCAAATTCCCCCACAGGCGGGGGTCTTCAACTCATTCTGGGTCTGGCGTGCCCTCTGTACCTGACTGGATAAGCCTTATCCAGTTTGTTGATCAAATCCCTATTTTTCAGGGATTGAGCTTATCTCTTTATCTCCACGCCTCCCAGCAGTCCAACTTAGCACCAACTCTTCTAGGATTTGTATCTATCTCTCACGCCTCCTTTGACTTAACTAATTTCTGAAAGTTCCGCATGTGCCCATTTCAGGCCTTTGGTCGAGTCTACACGAGCAATGTGGGCACGACATCATCTAGTCAGCTTCATCCCTGGCGTTGTGCCCATTCTGCTTCTCGAATATTATATGAATGCCGAAGAAGTTCCATGTGCCTCTAAGTGCTGTTTATGGCGTTTAGATAAGCTTGAATAATTAGGCATAAAATGCCTCTTTCGCCAGACTCGACCTCTGAAATGCGCTTGACCACAACCTGGTTTTTTTCAACTCAAAACAGACTAAAAAGGACATTTATAGCAATTAAAATGCCCATAAAAACACGAAATAAATGAACTTATTAATGACATTTGCTCATCTCTGTCCCAATGGAGTTCACTGAACTTATTGATTCTAGCACACATGGGCTTCGGGTCAGGCATACTCTTACGAGCAGCACACCTAGGTTTAGCCATCCGAATATATTTCACTTTGAATTTCAGTTCAACCACGATGTTTCACAAACGCTCTCCAAATCCCTTTATATAAGGGAAATGAGACCAACTTCATTTGCCGCCCAAAATTTTCCACCTATTCCTATATTTCAAAGTTTATAGCAAAAACAACCAAAATCTTCTATTCTACCACACCTTAGGTTTTGTTGAATATGTGAGGTGATGATGAGTTGTGGGTTGCTAATTTGAGTCTTTAGAATCAAATTGAACTTAGATAAATACATAGTCATGTATTCAAATAAAGAAAGGTCTACAAAGTTGCAATCTTGCTCTAATACCATTTTGTAATGCCCAAATCCCGAAAGGACAATAAATGAAGAACATGGAGTGTCACTTAAAAAGAAATAGGGGTTTGGAATAATTATCAATTAAATAAAAGGGTTTGGAAGGAAGAATAGATTATAATTTTCAGAAATTTGAACACCATAACCTCTGTAACTAGAGCAAATCCATATTTAATTATAATTTTATAAGAATGCAGTTGAAGTGGAAAAAGATACAACAAGCTTATTCATAGGCAAAACAAAATAATTAAACAAATACCAACAACAATGACAACTTCATATAGAGAGTAAATATCATATAAGTCTCGTTCATAGGACGAAAGCAAGATAACAATTAAGACTCATTCATAGATCAATTGGAAGTAAACATGTACCAACATGTAATCAAGTATGGCTCATTCATAGGTCGAAAACAATAAAGGAACAATTGGTATAGCAAGGTAGAATGAGGTTTCCTTCTCTCATCAATTTATTTTATAAATAGGCATCAATGTGTTAATAGCATATTAGACATGATATCATCATAATCAGAATGTTTAAGTTTCATAATATCTAACAACAGACATAAGAGGGTTAAGCAGAAACATAGCAAAAGCAAAATAATTAACCAAATAGGGCAACAAATACCGAAATCTAGACAACCCCACAACAACAACACATCACCAGCATCTGCATCTCAACCAGAAATTATTTAAAAAGAATGAGGTGTGAGTACTAATGCACTTAGAGGATGGCTGGTATGCCGGAATGGAATCAAGTGGGAATGGAATGAACTTAGTAATGGAATGGTGATGGGAATGGAATGTAATGACTATTACCATTCCTTTGGCTGATATCACAAGTAATAAGATAGGAATGAAACGTACATTTTTGAATTGATTTTATTATAACAATATCTAATTAGTAAATAAAATACACGGATTGACTTATTTAGTTCTAAATAACAAATTACTCTTCTTTCAAAGAAACTATTATATTTTAATAGTATATTGTTGAATATTATATGATTTTTTTACTTTATTAACATTTGTGAAAAAAAATTGAGTATATTTTAAATAAGTATTTCACTAATGATTAGCGAGTTTGCATATTTTATTTAATCATATAATATCATTAGTACTTATGTGAAATTTTAAAAAAAATTATGAATCATTAATAAATTATTAATGATTTTTTAAGAAAAATTCATAAATTTGTTTTTTTAATAAAATATTTTATAAGAATATGAGATTTCATTTGTCAATACAAAAAACAAAGTATAATTTTGCAAAATAAAAAATAAAATTTATTTTGATAATCAGAAATGCATAATACCATTCGAACGGGGATTAATGCCTAATCATATGTTCATGGTAATGTGATTCCTTCAAGAATGACCATTCTCAATTGAAAAAATCATACCAGCCATAGGAATGAGAATGGACGTGGGAATGTGATTCCATTCCCATTCCATTCCATCATACCAACCATGCCCTTAGTAGGTAAATTCAAACTCAAGTTGCAAATAAGAAATATCCTGAAGCAATTACACAACATATATGAAGCAAAACATAAAAGCCCTTCCCATATATGCAAACTTTTTTCTTCTCCTTTAGGTACCTTTTTGCTTAATCGGTTGTTTATTACACTATATAATAATATCGCTGATAGAAAAAGAGAGGGGTTATCTCGCTAATTCGGAAAAATTATATCAAGGGTTACTTAGCATTGACCCTGAGTATACTAGGGATTATCTGGCATTAACTACTTATAGTGTTATTCAAATTACAGTGTATGTGTATGATTACATCACAGTTACAAGAATCATAGTCACGTCTATATTCTTTATCAGTACGTTACTCGCACTATAATTTAAAAGATTATAATACAAGTCTATACTAGCTAAGTTCACATTTTATTCCTCAATATATCATAATGGCAAAGCTACAACATCTCTACCCATGTTCAGTACTCTACAACTTAGCATTTCATTGTAAACCTTAATCATGCTTAATAACTATTAAATAATCATGTTCATATCATATCTAACATATTTTGAGTTTATCTTATCTCACAGGCATGAAAATAATTTGTAACTATCATCATATAATAGTGATGTTAAACAATCAGAGCACAAAATATTTATTTAAATATTTCTATTATATCTATCATGCTTCTAACGAGTTACTACTTTTAAACTTTAAGTAGGTTTGAAAATAAATCCATCTAGCTGACGAGCAGGTGACAACATAACAACTCGGGAAACAACTTCCTCTCCTAATAGGCTTTATGGGTCCTACAAGGATGATTCTTCGATTTAGAACAACTACTATAGTTTTTGAGAATTAATATACTATAATTAGAGCAATTATTTAATTTTATTCTTTTCAATAATAGATTGCGCGTCTTTTGGGACTTCAAATAAATTCGACACAAAAGAGAAATATTCTCAAAATAATATTTTGGATTTATCTGGACAAAAAAATTGGACAGAGGTGACACTTTGCCACTTAGCACGTGCTTCCAGTATAAAAATAGCCACGTTAAGTAATATTCGACATTTTCAAAAACTCGATGAAAAATTCCAACGACACAATCTCTTAGCATAATAAATTATTTGGAACAACTTTTCGGTACGAACTTTTAAGATTTGACAGCCCGAAAGGTTGAAATTTTAGAGTGAGAGAGAGTGTAAAGTGGGCGACGATAAATTTTTGGGTTTTCCGGCCATTTGGCCGGTTTCCAATCACCAGATGAAGACGATCTCAACATACGAAATGTAGTGCTATTTAAAATGTACGACATATTAAAATTGAGAGAAAAAAGATGAGAAATGAACCAGGACAAGAAGACGGAAAGTTGCAGTAGTGGCGACAGCTGTCGCCGGAGGTTGGCAACTGGCCATCCCTCCCCTTGACTCAATTCGTACCTCAACTCGAAAATTGCCAGACTATCGAACGTCTACTTCTCGAATAGTTGTAAACATAACTTTGGGATGGAAAATAATGAATAGGGAGGTCCCTTTATAGAAAAAGCCTCAACTTTGGGATGAGAAATAATGAATGAGGAGGTTGCCTTTATGGAAAAAGTTGAGACGGGGCCGACATAGATTTTCCGCATATAAATATCTGATAAAATTATTTTGAACGTGACTATTTTTTTAAAAAACATTATTCAAAAAATATTTTATTACCTTGATGCCGTGAATTCATTTGACCTCAAACTTGAGATTTGAAAATTCTAGTAGACTCGTTGCCTCATTTCCTGTTTAATCAACCCAAAACGGTGAACCGGTTATGTCGTTCGATGTTTGATATACAAATGAAAAAAGATTCTTTTTAAAACACATATCACGACTTATATATGATTTACTTTATTTTTAATTACAATTTCTTCATGTAGTCTTCTAAATAAATTTAGAAAGCTCCTAAAAATATTGCAAAAACACAGGGTATTACATATACCAACTATTGAAATAAATAGTCTCTGCATACATTTTATTTGATCTTCTAAAAATTATGTTCGTGAATTGTAACATCTTTTAGATCCCAATCTTTTAAACGAGTTGGGGAAGGGAGGAACCGTGTCTCAAACTCATGAAATCCGAGATATCTCTCTTTACCTTTAACGACTTTCACAAAAATGTTCCGAACTTAAGTAGCAATGTAGCATTACATAAAGCTTGGTTGGAGTGGCAAAACTTGTCATTTATTGATTGTCCATTAACATAAACATTTTATTCAATATAACAACCAAAATAGGAATTAAAAACCTCAAGCCTAAGACCCAAGTCAAAGACTCAAAGCTACCAAAGTTTTTGGTGCATATATATATTTTGGGGACTGAATTCCCAAATCAATTGGTCGATTGAGAAGGCTCGTACCCATACGGGTTCTTGCTAGCCCAGTTCCATTGGTCCCGACACATCTCCTCGATTCTGTATTTCGCCCTTCAAGCATGACACAATTCAGTCAGCCACAACTGGAGAGTTTTGTGTCAGACTATCTAACGTGTCAAAATCCGTCACACAGTACACATACCTTGATCCAAACACAACCGGTGGCATATTTGCAATATGCTAGTGTTTGGATCCGAGTATGTGCACCGTCTCAACGATATTGACACAACAAATGCCTTCATAGTTCATAGCTTCAAGTCCTAATTTATTGGCATGCCAAATGGGGGAGAGAGATTGTGTGCTCAAGTTTTCATGAGATTTGGCAACAAAATGCATACTAACACAGCAGAAGCAGAGATTATGCTATTCTTCCAAATAAACAAATTGAATTTTAATCGATACAAAGTTGTAACACTTACTTCCAGTTCAATTCTCGTTCAGCTTTCTCTGTTGAAGCATATACGATCTCTGCATCACCAGGTCGTCGATCAGCCATAACCAACGGGATTTTCTGGACAATCGGAATAACAAAACGTCATTAATGCAATGAACAGGATAGCATTGCAATTATCCGAATTTGATAATTTTCCTCTGCTTCTCAGATTTTACGATTTAAATTGCACAGACATAGGATTTGGATGTATTACAAATTTCCCAGAAACAGATGTGAATTTAGCCAACTCACCTTCCCAGATGCTTTCTCAAATGATGCTACCATTTCCAACACTGAGGTTCCCTTGCCAGTTCCCAGATTGTAGACCTCGCAGCCTATAGTTGTAGTTTGCGCGTTTCAACAAGATAATTCCATCGATAACATCCATATTTCATATAACATCCACTTAATATAGACACCAAATTTGGTAAAATAAAATAAAATTTGATAAGGTATTATGAGGATGAAAGTGAATGTAACCCCCAGTCACACTGTATAGCATAAAGCACACATGTCAAAAGGCAAAGCTAAGTTTACTCAAAAAAAAAAAAGGCAAAGCCAAGAATAATGAAAAACTTCATTATACATAGATGTTGCCCTGTGGTTGTCACCTAGAGGATGCTTTTTGATCTTCGAAAAAATAGAGCGCCGTAAAATTATCTGATAAGGTCAGCCAGCACAAGCCAAAGCACAAAGCAGCTGAAAATATTTTACTTTCCAATCACAAAGGATATTCTTAGAGACAACTAAAAACCAGGCATCATGAAAGTTATGCTAAAAGAAACCTGATCTCAAATCCTATCAAACAATCATATTTTCATAAGTAAATAAAATAAAAGGCTGATTTAGTTAATTAATATGGTTCCTAAGCCTTAAGTTATTAGATGTTTGGAGTTTTCTTTCTAAAACAAATTTACATGATCTATGTGAAAGAATAAAATGATATTACAGAAGTAAACAGATGACTATGATGAGATGATCCAATCAGAACTAAGAAATTATGTTCCATAATCCCATGGAAATTTTTTTCTGAAAACATTACAGATTGAAAACACGACGAAAGAAGCTCAGCTTAAATAGGGAATATTTATTCTCAGAGTTCGTACCTGCAGAAGGATCGGAGAGCTTGGTCAAAGCAGCAATATGGCCATCGGCTAAATCTACAACATGAATATAATCACGTACCTGAAAACCACAAATGCAATTAAAACAATTTCTTAAATAAGCATATAAAGTTCACCATGGAGTGCATTTCAATAACCGATGTTTTGAACCATAGTGTCCATTACTCCACAACTCCACCTCGCTAATCTCACGACGGTGGAGAGGAGAGAGGGATGGAGATAGGAGTACATACAATTTGAAGAACTGAGTTTTGCAGGAAATGTAAATGTGGTAGTAAGGATTTCCCGAATCAATATCTGAGCATGCATTAATACATAAGTATGCAATCAAGACCAAAATAGCAGAGAATAAACAGCAGCGGGATCTAAGTCTTACACCCGTGCCATCCTTTGTTCCATAGTCAGTTCCATAAACTGTCAGAGCCGGATGCCTTCCAACAGCTACTTGTTGCACAAAGGGCATGAGATTGTTCGGGATTCCACGAGGATCTTCACCAATACAACCACTAGGATGTGCACCAACTGGGTTAAAGTACCTTATCAATATGATTTTCCATGTAGAGTCGGATTTATAGATGTCATGACATATTTCTTCAATGAAAAGCTGGAAAAACAAATAGAGTCAGGTGAGCTGGTTAACGTCATCTTAGCAGCAACTGTAAAAAAAATCAGCAAGTAAACCATCAAGAACCATGCATGGGCGCTCACACGCTGCAGGTGCTTTTCATAACGAAAAGGCCATGCTTCTTTTCTCATTTGCTAGAGGCCAGCAGCATTAATTTTATCATATCAAATACGGGCTTCAATCTCCACACATTAAGCATTAACATCAAAATTACGAGAATCTTACCTTCGTACGTCCATAAGGATTCATAGCGCCAATGGGGTATTCCTCTGTACAGGGTACCACTTTTGGCCAACCATAAACAGTTGCTGATGATGAAAATACTAGCTGAAATTTAAAAGCAAGCAAGACGAGTTTAGACGAGAGAAATATATTGATATACGTGGGTGGGAGGGTGGGAGAGAGCAAGATCAGGATCGGAGTACCTTTTTACACCCATGGGCAAGCATGACTTCCAGTAGAGAAATTGTCCCAATAAGGTTATTGTCATAATACATTAAGGGTTTCTGCACACTTTCTCCAACTGCTTTTAATCCCGCAAAATGAATTACAGCATCGAACCTATATCAAGTATGAAATCACAAGCAAACTTGGTGTCAACATCTTATTCAGTGAAAAAATAAATATCAAACATAAAACAGGAAAAATATATCAGTAGCTATTAAAAGAGAGAGACAGGATAGTAATTCCCTTAAAAAAAACAAAAACATTTCTTTTAGCAAATGCTTAAAGGATGATAAGATAGTAGTAAATGTATGTATCACTCAACTAATGCACTCAATCAGTAATCTAGAGGTCTTTAACTGATCGAAAGATTGGTTTTTACAGTATTCAGAGTACTACAACTATATTGTTCCCCACAGGATAATCAAAAAAGACCAACACACCCGATATCTATACTCTATCAAGTTCTTACCACCTCAGATGTGGAAACAGCTTGCTTTGGAGAGCTCAAAAAACTAATGACGCATTACTCGAAAAGGACTTACTTTTCATAAGCAAAAAGCCTCTCAAGTGCCAGCTTATCTCGAAGATCTATCTGCAATCAAGTACCATGAATCATAGAAATCGGAGTTAAAATTCGAAGTGTATCAAGTATAGATGACCTACTAAAAGTGGAACAGCCTCGGCGACCAACAGGCAGCAAACATATCAAGCAAAGAAAATCCCAGGCACTATCAGTATCTAACTATCACACCAACCAAGTTAGATCATCCAAGTCTCTATCATTTCAATTCAGACACAATGGTAAAATTCGATGTTCCACAAAAAAAATTGCTAGGACTTCCAAAAAATCAAAGATCAAACAGACGAAAACTTGAAAAGATGCTGAATACAAAGGTCATCATCAAAAAGCAACAAAGTGAAACTGAATTTAACATAGCACATTAACCCACCCAAGTTCATCACTTCAAAACTACCAAAAATCATATCTTTACACCTAAAATAAACTCTCCTTACCAAAATAAAATCATTGCAGAAAAACACATATGCAAGAATCAGCGTCGCATCATCACACATTCACACCAAAACTAGCTAGCCAAGATCAAAATTTTGCACCAACCCGCAACTCAAAATCACGAACCCAGAAAGCAAAAGAAAAATCACAGAGAAAGCGGAAGGATCCCTGAAGAAGAAGAAGACCTTGTGAAAGGAAAGGTTGGGGCCATGATCGCCGGCGAGGTCTTTGACTCTTTGGAGAGCAATCTCGGAAGAATTGTCCAATTTATCAACTACTACCGCCTTGTATCCTCCCAGAAGCAACTGCAGCACCGTGTGACTTCCGACGTAGCCGGCGCCGCCAGTCACCAGTATACTCGACGACATCGTTTTGTGAAGCAGTATAGAATATGAAACCCTCTATCTCTGTGACTTGTGAGAGTATTTAACTATTTTTGTGTGCAGGAATCACTGCAGCAAGCTCGGATCAGAGTCTGCGCAGTGAGCTATGCCTATATATATGTGCATGTGAGGAATGTGAGGAGAAGGAAAGCAAATTGTTATGAAACATTGACATTTATTTGGCGGTAACTCTATTTCTATAATATTTCCAGTCAAATCAGATTATTAATTGAATATAAACAGAGTATGATTGTACAAATGAAGGGGGTAAGTCGATGCTACGCTCCCATGCAATGCTCACCCACCTCCATATTACGCCACGTGTCGAGTGTTCTGGACAAGAGTTGGATTTTCAACATTAGGCCGGTTTATGATTTTGAACTGAGTTGAAGATACGCTGCAATTCCATCCGTCCCCTCTGTTACAATTTCCATCCATCATTTAATTTCCCCTTCTCATGTCAGTTTTTTTGGTAGGAATTTTTTTATTTTTCTCCAAGCTCTCCATAGCAGGGGAGCAAATCAGAGTCATTAAATGCCAAAAATCTAATTTATCAATTATAAAATTTAAGTCCTTTCTTGGAGGTTACATATATATTGCTAATAATCTAACTTTTCAATTATGAAATTTATATCCTTTTTTTCAGAGCATACATAATTGTAAAGCAAAGTGGGGGTAATTTTTTATTTTTATTTTTTTTGTAATTTGACTATTATAATCCTGCAGATTAAGACATATATAGATATATTATTAAATCAGGCGTGATGAGCATTCCCTATTCATTTTAGGGATTGAGAGATTTGTAACTGCAAATAAATTAATAAATTAAATTATCAATTATACCCTGGTCTGAATTTTTATTACGAATTTGGAATTGATATGCATTTCAATCATGAAAATTTGCGATTTTTAATCCAGAAATTTAGTTAAATTAAGAGCAACCTTTTTGTATGTTAATCAATAAACATATCAATGAATGTCGTGCAATAAGAAAAAAATAGTAATCAATTTTGTACGGTGTGGTCCCCAGGGACGGATCCAGAAAATTTAATTTAGGGAGCGAAACAGCAACTGTTCGTACTTCTTATTTATTCATTCCGCTGAGAAAGAACATTAAAAATGATACGTTTGTGAATAATTATGCATTTCATTACTTTTTACTATGTGTGTATTTGTGAAATGACACCATTTTCATTTGTTCATTATTTCTTCTAGTGAAACGATGTCATTTTAGGATTACTTTAAACTTTCGTCTTTCTTTCCCTTCCCCAAATTAAAGAGAAAAGAATGTTGTTTTCATTAAAATAAATAACTGAAAATAATAACATAAATAATTAAAATTTCAATTGAATTCTTTTCTAATATAAACTAATTTGTCAATTGAAGTTTAATGGGTTATGACCAACTAATTGAAATCTAATTCAACCCTACTTTGTTTAATTTGTTTTGATTGGAAAGAGATTTGAGAGAATTTATTTAATTTGTTTTAATTTTTGTGTATTTAATTTTGTTCCAATATTTATTTATATATTTGAGTGAGGCCCAATTACTCAAGCTCAATTATATATAGACTAATATCATATATTTTTTCAAAATATATCAAGCCTAACAAAATTACCTTAAATTAAAAAATAAAATAAAATTAAGGGGGAAAAATACAATTCAACTAAATAACCCTACTAGAAAAAATTAGGGGGAGGGGGGAAGTGCCCCTCCTAGACCCCCCTTCCATCCGCCATTGGTAGTCCCTGAATAATATAAATAAATAAAATGAATAATCTACTTAATAATTATATTTTTTATATTTTATTTTATTTCTCTCATGTAATATAAGATTTTAATTTAACATATAATCAAACACGTACGTCTATCAATATGTAATCAAACACACCAACCAATTCAATAAGCATAAATGCATATCTTATATAAGATATATGTATATCTATGAAAATTCATGATTGATATATAGCACTAGTGAATATGTTAGATATTTATAAGTAGCTAGTAAATTTACAATATTAATACTTATAATTAATCTTATGTTATACTTAATGCATAGTAATGCTAAGTGTGTTCTTAGTAAATACTTCTTACGATTTCTAAGTAAAAGATTTCAAATTTGTAATATTTAGTAAGTTTACAATATTTAACACTTATAATTAATCTTATGTTATAGTTAATGCATAGTCATTCTAAGTGTGTCGTTACTTAATACTTAGTCGATAATTCATACGATTTCTAAGTAAACGATTTCAAAATTGTAATATTTAGTAAGTTTATAACATTTTACGCAATTTATAACAATTATAAAAATATGATTGATATATAAAACCAGTGAATATGTTAGACATTTAGAAGTATCTACCACTGTTACAATATTAACACTTATAATTAATATTATGTTATACTTAATGCATAGTAATGCTAAGTGTGTTCTTAGTTTATACTTAATAAATAATTTTTACGATTTCTAAGTAAAAGATTTCAAATTGGTAATATTTAGTAAGTTTAAAAGTACTTAGTAAATAATTCTTACGATTTCTAAGTAAAAGATTTCAAATTGGTAATAGTTAGTAAGTTTATAATATTTAACACTTATAATTAATCATATGTTATACTAAATGCATAGTAATGCTAAGGGTGTTGTTAGTTAATACTTAGTAAATAATTCTTAGGATTTCTAAGTAAACGATTTCAAATTTGTAATATTTAGTAAGTTTATAATAGTTAACACTTTTAATTAATCTTGTGTTATACTCAATGCATAGTAATGCTAAGTGTGTTCTTAGTTAATACCTAGTAAATAATTCTTATGATTTCTAAATAAAAGATTTCAAATTGGTAGTAGTTAGTAAGTTTATAATAGTTAACACTTTTAATTAATCTTGTGTTATACTCAATGCATAGTAATGCTAAGTGTATTCTTAGTTAATACTTAGTAAATACTTCTAAATAAAAGATTTCAAATTGGTAATAGTTAGTAAGTTTATAATATTTAACACTTATAATTAGTCTTATGTTATACTAAATGCATAGTCATGCTAAGAGTGTTGTTAGTTAATACTTAGTAAATAATTCTTAGAATTTCTAAGTAAACGATTTCAAATTTGTAATATTTAGTACATTTACAATATTAACACTTATAATTAATCTTATGCTATACTAAATGCATAGTCATGCTAAGAGTGTTGATAGTTAATACTTAGTAAATAATTCTTAGGATTTCTAAGTAAACGATTTCAAATTTGTAATATTTAGTATTTTACAATATTAACACTTATAATTAATCTTATGTTATACTTAATGCATAGTAATGCTAAGTGTGTTCTTAGTTAATACTTAGTGAATAATTCTTATAATTTCTAAGTAAAAGATTTCAAATTTGTAATATTCAGTAAGTTCATAATATTTAACACTTATAATTAATCTTATGTTATACTTCATGCATAGTAATTAATCTATTTTCAGATGCACTAATATAATATAAATTAATATATTATATTATGAAATAAACAATATCACGTAATTCCAAAAATATTTTAAGAAATTATTATATATTATTTCATTTCAGTCAAATCCACAAAAAAAAATATTTTATCCAAGTTGATTTGGTTTCAAATGTTTTAAATTTAATAATTGATAAATTAGATTATTACCATTACGTATGCTCCAAGAAAAAATATAAATTCTAAATTTCAAACTTGATATTTTAGTTTATTAAACATAAACATAATTCAAAGTTTCCGTAAATCATGTTCTTTTGAAAAGCTGATCTGCTCCCCTGCTATGGAAATACATTTATTCCTGGCAAAAAAGCTGACTGGATGAGGAGGGGCAATTAAATGATGGATGGAAGTTGTAACGGAGGCAGAAATTCATCCATATTTTACGGTTTTATCCATGCTACAACCAATGCATGTGCATATTTGTCACAATAGATACATCTAAGTGTCATAATAGGTCTATTGAGACACTTAAGAGTGTCTCAATAGACCTATTGTGACAGAATATACACATGCATTGGTTGTAGCATGGACAAAACCCTTCATTTGGGCAAATTCGATGCTACGATAAGTGCCTCAATAGACCTATTGTGACAGAATATACACATGCATTGGTTGTAGCATGGACAAAACCCTTCATTTGGGCAAATTCGATGCTACGATCCCACCCATTGCTATCCCCTCGTGATATGACGACACATGTAAAGAGTTATGGACAAAAAGTTGAATTGTCAATGTGGGTTCGAACCCAAATGAAGCATGCAACACCATCAATTCCTAATTATAAGCAACCTATTATTGTTTTTTTGACTATTCATGTTTCATGACAGATACATGCACCATGTTTTTAATTTGGATGTGCATGGATACATGTATCGGAAATATGGTAACCAATCAGATTTTTAATTACATTTTTTTTATGTTTGTATATACTATATCATATCAATGCATATTAAATATAATGGTGTTTATATTAGATGATATTATAAACATATTGATTAAATGAAAAATAATAAATATTTATTTGGGATTGACTCATCAAGGAGCATTAAATAATAAATATTTCTTTAGAAATCATAAAAATCAACAGTGATTGAGCTAGCTCGGCAATAATAATATTTCATGTTCACGGAAATATGGGCCCCCGAATCAAGTAACCGAAAAATACCATTTTGGGCCCAATAATGAGTGTGTGGGCCTCTACTTAATTATTTTGAAAAATTTTAAACATAGCCCCCATTTTTCTCTCCACAGTCTTCACTAATAAAAAAAATATAAATATTAATATAATAAGTCATTTTTACCCCCATAACCCCCAATACTTAAAAACCTAACACAATCCCCTAAATATCATAGCCTCTGCTTGTGTTTTACAATTAACTTTTAATTATCATAGCCCCCGCTCCATAATTAAAAATAAAATAAAGAGAGAATATATGACAGACACAATCTCGTATCATAGCCTTCGTTCATAATCTTTCTCTAGAATATTAAGTAGATAAATATCATTAAGGTATGATTAAACATAAATCTTTCTCTAGAATATTAAGTAGCTAAATGTTATTAAGGCATGATTAATATTTGCTCACCGGCTTTCTGATCGTCCATAATCTATGCAGATACAATTCAATCAACTACAATATTCAAGAAATTAATTAATGGTTTGCACAATAAATTTATCTATGATAATTAAAAGTTAATTATAAAACACAAACGGAGACTATGATATTTAGGGGGCTGTGTTAAGTTTTTAAGTATTGAGGGTTATGGGGGTAAAAATGACTTATTATATTAATATTTATATTTTTTATTAACGGGGGCTGTAAAGAGAAAAAGGGAGTTGTGTTTAGAGTTTCCCAATTATTTTTTCTTTTCTTTTTTAAAACCCCCCTCATAAAATTATATTTAATGAATTACACTCAAAAGTTTGACCATCAGAATTGAGAATAGGGTTAGTTGTCACATTTATTCAGGCTCAACAATAAGAGATAAATTGCAATAGGAAGGTTGAGTGGCCAGACCCTTCAGAAATTCAATTTTGGCGATCTGTAATAATATGTTAGAAGAAAAGGTTGTCTTTCGACTTAAAAAAAAAAAGATGGAAGATAAGTTATAATTAAACCACCTGGTGCCAATTAATTGATGTAATTAAAAATATCTGTATGCAGTGGTTGCAATGGCAATAAACTCATATAAGTCTCAACTATGAATTAATATTTACTTGTTACCGTTGCAGGCGGAAATGATTGAATCATGTGCTTCCATTTTAATTCAACGAACAACTATCAAAAAAGCTACATCTACATTATACCTATACCTATATACTACATAACCTGCCAAATATTCCTACATTTCATGAGAGAGAGAGAGAGAGAGATGGAGAGAGGAGAGAAAAGTTGGGAAGAAAATGCAGAAAATTTGTGGGAAAAGTTGAGGAGAGTGGGGAAGAGAGGCACGGGGAGACACTCAACTCCCGCAGCTTCATTTTGGAGAACAAAAGAATTAATGCATGATAGTAGAAATGCCAGTTTTGGATTCATTTCCTCAAGAAAACTTGCTGCTGCTCTCTGGGACCTCCATCATTACAAGCTGCCACTTGATAACATGCGCCGCGGAGTCACTTCTGTTCCCCCTCCTCGCCGCCGCCTCCGACGCCGCCCTTATGAGGATATGGCCGCCACCGCCAAAGAACCACTTCATCCTCCGCCGCGGCCTACTCCTTCTCAGAGTTCTCACTTAGTAAATGTTTCAAGACTCCCTTTTCTCCTCTGCTAACTCTAAGCGTGCATTAATTATTATCTTTTTTGTTCTTCTTCTCGTTTTATATGTTTGATTAAAGTTGTGCTTAGTGATGAGTGGCATCAATAATCGTGTAGTTTTAGAGGGTTTTATATATAGTTATGTATTTCAATCTCGTATTTCATTTTAGTACACGTGATATGTGAAGTGATTATGTCTCGTTGTATATGATAATATGAATAAGGCAACAAAAGATTGAAACACTGCATGATATAAAGAATTGAGGTTGTTTGAGGCCAGGCACAGAACATACATAATTACTTGGATTTTAGCTTTATGAGTATGAGCAAAGCTGGTTGCTGGTAGACTGCAAATATGAACATTTCTCTGTTTTAATGCTGAGAAGATTCAATAGCTGCTTAAGGGTATCAGATAATATATCATTAATAGATTGGACTTGTCTGAGTTTCCACATTCATGTTCACTATTACTTTCTTATCATCCAGCCAGAAAATTCCAGCAATTTGAGGAGGATTGCTGCTGAATCACTAATGCAGCATCACCAATCAACTGAAAAGAGTCATCGTGCTACGCCAACTGTCACCTTCGAGTTGTGGCAGTTCAATGGAGGTAAACACACACACACACACACACACACACAAACACACACCCACAGTACTACAATTTCTTTTCTTTTGTTTGATCGTGAAACTTGAAGATGTATCGATATAAATTTCATAATTTTGAAGATTGATTGTGCAACATCATTGATCAGCTGAGAAGAGTACTTATGCTATAATGTCATTTTCTGTGACTTTGCATAGATTACTTAAATTGTCAAATGCACTTCCTTTTATGTTCTAATATCTATCCTCATTTGTTTACATCATATTTATTTCACTGCTTCAAGTTGATATGAAAGAATTGTGTTTCATTAATTGTCATGAGCTTATCTGAAACTTCAATTTGCTTCTGCTAATGAAGTTATTTAACTCTCAGCATTCTAATGCAGAATATTCATTCAGTTTTGGAATTAACTTTTTAAGTACATTTCATGGCTACAATAGATACATGCTCTTTTATAAATGATTTGTTCTTTTAATTTGCAATGCCTCTGTAATTTTCGGAGATTTTTTACTGATGACTTATCTGTTGCAGATTGCACCTTGTAACCCTGCTACCTCTTCCAGTTCAATTGAATTAAAAGGGAGAGTTGTTGAGCCAACTTATAGCTTAAGAACATCAACAGAATTGCTTAAAGTTTTGAACTGAATCTGGAGCCTGGAAGAGCAACATGTTTCCAACACATCTCTCATCAAAGCATTGAAGAAAGAGTTGGATCGTGCTCGTTTCCATGCAAAAGAGTTGGCCAGGGAGCAGCAAGGTAGTCGGCATGAAATTGATGGGATGATGAAGCATATTACTGGGGATAAACTACTTAGAAAGAACAAGGAGCAGGAAAGAATCAGTGCAGCAGTTCAGTCCGTGAGAGAGGAACTTGATAATGAGAGGGGGTTGAGGAATCACTCGGAGAGCTTACAAAGAAATTTAGGTCAGGAGCTTTATGAGGTGAAAACTTCTCTAGCTAGCATTTCTAAGGAACTGGAGAAGGAAAGGATGTCGCGCGGTCTCTTGGAAGACCTCTGCGATGAGTTAGCATGGGGATTAATTGATTGCGAAAAAGAAAAGCAAGGTCTGAGACAGAAATCTGGTGAAGACTTGAGTGAGAGAGGTGATCATGATCAGTTGATTCTTCGTATATCTCAAGCCCACAAATGGATGCAAGTGAAGCAGGAACATTGGCACGATGTTGCTGAAAAGAACAGAACCATTGACATGTTGAGCTCTGAAATTGAAACTTTTCTCCAGATTGAAAGAAATAGTAAAACAAAGATTCATGGTACTGTGGAATCAATCCCACTGAATGTCGGTGCTAGTGCTCCTCGAGGTGATGATGAGGATGAGGATGCGGATGATGATGGCTCTTCAAGTAGTGAATCCAGTCTAAAACCACAAGAACAGAAATTCCAAGAAAACCATGGCGTGGAAATGCTAATGCAAAAGGAGTTGGTGGAAAAACTCAAGTCTTCTGATAGTACAAGAGCATTGAGTCCATTGAGGTCACAGGCAAAATGTGAAGAACATTTGGCACGAGCAATGCCATATGGTGGAAGTAGAAACCAGGTTGAAGATGTGGAGCAGATTACAGATGAAGCAGCAAAAGACCATATTTCTGAACATAAGCACGAGTCTGAAGGAATAAGCAAACTAGATTCGAACTATGAGACTGACAACTTAATCAGAAATTATTATTCATTTTTAGAAAGTGGAATGCAGTCTAATGAAGATCGTGAGGTGGCTTCTTCCTTCTGGAGGAGTTTCCAAAGTCCAGCACGCAAATGGACTGAAAAGCTGCCTTCTCAGGATCTAGACATTTCAGAGACACCATTGAAATTTCTCCCTGAGATGAAGGAGAGTACCTTGAGAGCAAAGGCAGTCAAAGCAAGAACAAGGGATCAAAAGTCATGCTCACGCCAAACAGCTTCGATTTACCCTTCCAGAGATGAATGGTTTATTGTTCCTGGCTAGCATTTAACGTTGTACCTTATCATTCTCCCACAATCACAGGCATACACATAATGCAATGTATTGCCACATGGCAGTAGAGTATTATTTTCTAAATATTCAAACATTTCTTGATATTTGAAGCAGAAGTGGTAGGAAATAAAATATCTAAATTCTAAAGGACACCTTAGTTTCTTTTAACTGAAAATGGATTGTATATTAATTCACAATTAAGTCTAATGTAGTAGTATAGCTTTTGCTATTAATGTTGTAACTATTTGAGGTAGCTCTGACTGAATGTAAGGTGAACTATTAATCTATTACCAAACGTGTTACTCTAACTGAATCTGATTATTGCAGCCATAGTTGTCTAAGGAGAAAGAACTCAAGCCTCCATCATTTGATCATGACATCGGGAAGACAAATGAGGCTTCTCTTTCCTTCGGGTTCCCTTCTATTATCGAAATAGTTTTTCCATCCAAATCTATCACAACTGTGCATAGGGTGTGAAGTAATGGACCTGAAATACCAGCAATGAGCAGAAAAAGGTACAACTTATGCTATCTTGAAACATTTGAATTCTTTATTTTTCGTACCTGTCATATAAATAGGATATTTTGTGGCGTTAGTCCCCAAGGAGTGAGAGAAAGTCACTTCTTGATCCCGTTGGCAGCATAGTGGCTCTTTTTTGTCTGCTCAATGAATTCTCATCTTGTTCCTTCACAAGCCAAATTTGGGAAAAAAAAAGTATAAAAAATATCCTTGCTGAAGAGAATGTGTTATTCGCCTCGAGTTTCTAGTTTTAACAGAAAATGGGAGGTGCAACCTGCCTGCTGAACTTTAAGATGAAGGTACATGTTGGCATGGAAGAATGGGACTGTCCCTACTTCATGAACTGAGTAGCGATTTCTTGATGCTGTTTCAACATTCAAAATCCTTCGTGTGTTTATATCAATCAGATTATAGCTATGTCCTACAGACGCTTCTGATGAATAAATCCTCTGAAGCAGCCACACACAAGTCTTTCAATCAGAATGAGGAATCTTGCATTATCATTACCGAACATGTAAGGCTTTAATCACAGCAGAATCTTAGAGACTTACTCCCAAGGCATCATCTATGTTCTGTGCTTCAAGCAAGTCCCTCGAGATGAAGTTCCTACCTATCCCTCCAGCTACAATCTCATGCTTCGAAGGTGGAACTGAATTCAGCGTAAATGCCTGCAAAAGCTAGGAATCCATATTCTATCTGTATACAATTTTCTTTAAAATCATGATTGCAATATTCTTATGCTTGCTGCAACACCGACTTCAAGATTATTGATCTTTTCTTATAGTATTTCAGCCTCCTCGTTCTAATGTTTGACATTATTATTTGTAGGCTCAACTCATCTATACAAAGGCATTACTACATGCTAGTAATGATGAAGAAATACCAGTCCATGACTATTGAACCCGAAAGCACAGCTTGGGAGCTCCCCTGCATATGTATAAGCAGTGAAGAACACTCCATTTGACAGAGTTCCCTTAATCAAGTAACTGCAGCAAAAACGAGAAACAAGGTCAGTTTCACTCAACAGAAAATATTTACAGTTCAAATGCAACAGTAAGTTACTCCACGCTTACATACGTATGTCCAACCAGCGCAACATTTGCATCCTCATTATGGGCTGCGACAGCCATGGATTCACTAACAACAAGAATATCACTGCAGTCATCATTTGTATCATCGGCCTTGGGAATGAAAGGGAGTATCTCTTTCCTGAAATTCAGCAGCATTATCTGTAACAACAAATGAAGCTCCATTTTTCATTAGCTAGCATTCATCCATCAAGATTGTCTTCACAGCTCCTAACATATACACAGACATATATATATATATATATACCTCGAGGAACGGGGCGCCGCTTCCTTGAGCAGTTCCTCTGAGCTCGTCCCAGTAGTTGGGGTACTTGTTCATATTGGTTTCAAAAAGGGATGTGAGGAGAGGCTTTGAATGCGGAGAGAGAGCAAATGGGAGCAGCTGCTTTTGCAGAATGAGATCGTGTTGAAGCCTGCTTTTGATCACCGTCGAGAATCTCTGACCTATCAAAAGCCCCATTTCAAATCCATCTTTGCAGGGGCCAACTTCAAAGATTTCCATGTTTGCTCTTCTTCTCCACACCACTTCTATCAGTTTCTGTTTGCTTTCTGCTACTTTCTTAATAGCCTCAATATCTTATCTTAATAGTATAGTAGGGTCGTGTTTATATATTTTGAAGCCTTTGTCGCGCTTTTGGAAGAATCTCTTTTGAGAATTTAATTCGAATTTACTTTAACAGAATATTACTCATTTTCATATTCCAAGTGTACGTCTAGATTCTTTGTTTTTGTAAAAGTGGCTAAATTTCTCCTCCTCCTCCTCCTCCTCCTTTCAAGAATAGAATATCTACGAAGTCATATTATCAATTATCACCATGGTTATATAAAATGATTTTCTCTCTTGTATTCACAATTACGATTAATGCTGATTTTTCATGTCTTCGCTAAAAACCCTATGGTCTGATTTTTATTCATGAATTAAATTCCGGCATTCTATGAACTATAAAAATAGCACAAGGTGCTGGAACGTATAAAATATTTTGAATAAGCATGCCAAATTGGTAGATGTTCAAGTCTACAATACTTTAAAGGAGAATTGTCGATTTAGGACTTGAAAGATGATAATTTATCAATTCAGGACCTGAAAGATAAAAACTCTCAATCTAAGACTCGAAATATGAAAATTCTCAATTTAGGACCTTAAAAACCACGACTTTTGATTTTTTTTATTTTTAATTAATTTTAAAATTTTCTTTATTAGATTTAATAGATAATTAATGAAGAAATTTTCATTGAAACTTGATATAAAATTAATTAAAAAATAAAAAAAAATCAAAATTCGTGATTTTTGAGATCCTGGATTGAGAGTTTCCATCTTTCGAATCCTGAATTGAGAATTTTCATCTTTCAAGTCCTGAAATATAAGTTGTAGCTTAGTTAGTATTTTTTCCTCTCCTTTGTGTTGGAGTATAGGCCCATTTCTATTGGGCTGCTCATACTCCCCAAGCCCAGTGAAGCCAGCCCATATCTGCTGCACTCATCTCACACCCTAGGGTTTTCAGCGCCGCCCTATATATATTACTTAATTGTTCTGGTGTGTGTAATCTATCATTCTATTGTGTCTTTTTCGTGTAGAGCTGAAACCCTAGTGAGATCTGCTTCTTCGTGTTGGTTCAGATTTGTGTGTGTTCTTCTTCTCTCTCAATCCTTGTGTGAGGAATCCACTTCCTGAGTGTATTCCTAGATCTTCTTCAGGGTGTCTGTGAGTGAGTGTGAGGGACGGTTCTGTTAGGGTTTGGGGTTAGTGAGTCTCCGGTGATACATCTCCTTCTTGGGGTGGTCTGTGGAGGTTTCTCCGGATGCAGACGGTTGAGCATCGGTCGAGAAAGGTTCCTGAGACCAATTACTCTTTTGTCCTCATCAGTGGAGACCTGCAGGTTTGAGTTGAAACCGCGGAGTAAGATGTTAGGCGGCAGGGTCTAAACACTACAGTGGATTAGTAGTCGATACCCTCACCACTGCATCCTCCGACGGTGACTCGCGTCATCACGTTTGCATACGCGTCAGGTAATTCGGTGTTCCTCTCGTCTAGGGCGCCGTGCAGGTCCTCTCTATTCTTTCAATTTCTTAGAGGCAAGAAGGCCAATAGGCTTGGTTTCTGGTATTTGTCTATGTGTTTCTATCTTTCTTGCCTGCCGATTGGTCGCAGTTAGGGTTTTATTTTCCGTGTTGATTCATCATTTTAATCACTTTCCACTGATTTCGTTATTCTGTTATCTCTGCGAGCTCGTTCCGATCTCTGTGTTTTGTTTTTTGTGCCTATCGCATATTCTGTTGTGTTGCTTGTTGCGGATCTGGTAGATCCGGTGTTAAGCTCCAGTGAGCTTAAAGGAAATTGGAGATTTCCTCGAGATTTGTTCTCGGTGTCCAAAGGAATTTCGAGTGACCCCTGCACGATCGATAAATCGGTTTTAGGAACTGAGCTAGCCTCTGTTCCGTTATTTGGATGGTTTTTTGTGGCTGATTCATGTGTTATTTCCGCCTATTGTGGTGCCCAGTTATGCTCTATAGTGTGCTAAGTGCTTTGTCTGAAATTTGTGAGAATTGTATTTTCTGGATATTTTCTGCGATTGTTTTTGCATTTTGTGGGAAATTGTTAATTTCGGGGCCTATTTAAGCTCTTTATCAGTATTTTTTCTGTGAAAAAATGGCTACCAATGTGTATGGTTTTGCCCATTTTAATGGAAAAATGATTTTAGCATTTGGAAGCAAAAGATTAAATGTGTTTTGATCCAACAACGTGTTTCCAAAGCTTTAGATGAATCTTATGATGAATCTAATACTCCTGCTAAAAGATCTTAAATGAATGAACTAGCTTGCTCTACCATCATATTGAATTTATCTGACTCAGTGATCAGAAAAGTTAGTTCAATTGATTCTGCTAAATCTTTGTGGGCAAAATTGACTGAATTGTATACTGAAACTTCTTTTACCAGCCGCGTGTATTTGTTGGAAAAATTATTTAAGTATAAACTTAGTTTGTCAAAGGATATTGATGAAAATATTGATGGTTTCACTAAACTTGTTCAGACTATTAAGCTTTCTGGTGATACCACCATTGACAATTATACTAATATTGCTCTGATGAATGCTATACCTAAATCCTACAATGATGTTAAGTCTGCTATAAAATATGGTAGAGATGATGTTTCTATTGATATCATTGTGAGTGCTCTAAAAAGTAAAGAATTAGAGCTATTGGAATCAGGTGGGGGTATACCTGAATCCTACAATGATGTTAAGTCTGCTATAAAATATGGTAGAGATGATGTTTCTATTGATATCATTGTGAGTGCTCTAAAAAGTAAAGAATTGGAGCTGTTGGAATCAGGTGGGGGTAGCAGTAGTCAGGGTGATAGGGCTATGCATGCTAGAGGGAGGGAGAAAACTAGAACTCCTAATAACCCTGAATCTGGTAATAAGAAAACCAAAGGTAAGTCCAGATCTAAATCTAGGTCAAAATCTATTAGGAAGTGCTATAACTGTGGGGATACTAACCACTACATCAACGAATGCCCTACGCCTAAAAAGAAAAATAAGAAAAAGCCAAAAAATGATGAAGATCAGGCTAATGTCGCTGTTGGTACAACCCTGGGTGACTGTTATATGGTTATACACACTTCTCTAACACATGTGCACTCTGTTTCTACTACTTTGTGTGAAAATGAGTGGTTGATTGATTCTGGCTGCACTTTTCATATATCCCCTTTTAGGTCTATTTTCTCTTCCTTTAAGGCTGTTGATAATGGTTTTGTGCCTATGGCAAATGAGAAAAAATGCAAAATTCTGGGAGTTGGCAATGTGTGTTTGAAGTTTGAGTCTGGTACTATTACTACTCTTCACAATGTCAGATATGTGTCTGATTTATGCTACAATGAAAATATTAAAGGGTTCTTTGGTTGTGTTTAAAGCTTTTAAGCAAAATAACTTGTACATCTGTCATGGTGAACCTGTGCCTTTTGTGAATGCAGTGCAAGCTGATACTACAATATTATGGCATAATAGATTAGGGCACATGAGTAATAAAGGCTTACAACTTCTGAAAAAAGATGGCATGCTTGGCTCTGATGTGATCTCTACTTTGCCTTTCTGTGATGAATGTATCTTTGGGAAACAACACAAAGTGCAATTTCCTGTTAATGTTGCCCCTAATCTTTCTAAATGCACCGATATTCTTGAATATTTGCATACTGGTGTGTGGGGTCCCGCCACTGAGGCAACTCATAGTGGTAATAAGTTTTTCTTGTCTATAATTGATGACTTTTCTAGGAAGGTTTGAGTTTTTCTAATGAAACATAAGTGTGATGTGTTTGAAAAATTTAAATCTTGAAAGTCTTTAATTGAAAATCAAACTGGCAAGAAAATTAAAATTCTTAGGACTGATAATGGTCTTGAATTTTGTAATACTCAGCTTGATTCTCTTTATGCTCAGTCTGGGATTAAAAGACAAATGTCTGTCCCTTATACTCCCCAGCAAAATGGTGTTATGGAGCGCATGAATAGAACCTTATTAGAAATGGTGAGGAGTATGAGGTCTTTGTGTGGTCTTTCTAAAAAGTTTTGGGGTGAAGCTTTATATACTGCTGCTTATGTAATTAATAGATCCCCCTCCGTGCCTTTAAGGGGGAAAATCCCTGAAGTTGTGTTCACATGTAAACCTGTTGACTTATCCAATCTTAAAGTGTTTGGGTGTGCTGCTTATATGCACAAAAAAAGTGATTAACTTGAACCCCGTTCTAGAAAATGTATTTTTCTAGGGTATCCTGAAGGAGTTAAAGGCTACAGATTATGGATAAGGGATGAACCTGGTTTTAAAACTTCTACCAGTAGAGATGTTGTTTTTAATGAACAAGAATTCTCTTGCTTGTCTGATAATCTGCAATCTGTTAATTCTTCTGATACTGTTCTTTTTGAGGTGCAGCCTCAAACTGTTGTGTTTCAGTCTGTGCTTCATAATGATATGGATGACAATCTGAATGCTTTAAATGAGAATATTAATGCTGATTTGTCTTCCAGTGATCATGCTTCAACTGAAAATGAAGTTGTGTCTGAAACTGAGGCTGAAACTGAAACTGAGCATGAATCCGATCCTTCTCCTGAACATGAAAATTTGCAAAGTTATCATCTTGCTAGAGACAGAGTTAGAAGAAATGTTGTTAGGCCTGTAAGGTATACTGATTATAATATGTTTGAATTTGCCTACAATGTGTATGAATCTCTAGATAGTAGCGAGCCTAAGACTTAAAAACAAGCTCTAAAATCTACTGAGTCTTCTAAGTGGGTTGCTGCTATGGAACAAGAAATGAAATCTTTGCATGCTAATAAGACCTGGATTCTAGTTCTTAGGCCTGCTAATTGTTCTATGGTGGATTGCAAATGGTTATATAAGATAAAACTTGAGGTAAATTCTAAAAGATTCAAAGCTCATTTAGTTTCTAAGGGTTTCACTCAAAGGGAGGGAGTAGACTATTCTGAAATATTTGCTCCTGTTGTGAAATTCATCATTGTGCGTATAATGCTTGCATTAGTAGCTCACTTTGATTGGGAGTTAAAGCAGATAGATGTTACAACTACTTTTCTTCATGGAGATTTAGATAAACCTATATACATGTGTCAACCTGAAGGCTTTATTGATTCTAAAAGACCTAATCATGTGTGCCTGTTGAAAAAATCTTTGTATAGTTTAAAACAATCTCCAAGACAGTGGAATATCAAATTTGATCAATGCATGAAAAATTTAAAGTTTGAAAGGAGTGCTTTTGATCATTGTCAGTATTTCAAGAATACTTCTACTGTTCCAGTTTTCCTTCTGATCTATGTTGATGACATGTTGATAATAAGTCCATGCCTAAAGTCTGTAAAGCATGTTCAAACTTGTCTATGTGATAACTTTGAGATGAAAGACTTAGGTGATGCTACAAAGATTCTTGGAATGAATATTGTAAGGGATAGGAAGAAATTTACTCTTGTGTTAAACCAGTCTTCATATGTTGAAAAATCTTGAGTAAGTTCTCTATGTCTGATGCTAAATCTGTTAATGTCCACATTGCCTCTCACTTTGTGTTAAGTAGGGAGCAGTCCCCAAAAATTGCTTCTGAAATGAATGTTATGAAAAAGGTCTCTTACTCCAATGCAGTTGGGTCTGTTATGTATCTCATGGTTAGCACTAGACCAGATATTGCTTATACTTTAGTTGTTTAAGCAGGTTCATGTCTAATCCTGGAATGCCACATTGGGAAGCCTTGATATGTCTCTTGAGATACTTGAAATCCACTCTGCAAGTTGGTTTGATTTCTTCTAAACATTTTAAAAGGGTCATTTTATCTGGGTTTGTTGACTCTAACTATGCTAATGATAGAGATAATAGGAAATCAACAACTTCCTATGTGTTTACACTCTGTGGATCATGCATTAGTTGGAAGTCACAATTTCAACATATTGTAGCTCTTTCTACTACTGAATCTGAGTATGTTGCCATCACTGAGGCTATAAAAAAAGCTATCTGGTTAAAGGGTCTGCTGTCTGAAATCAATTTTCTTAAAGGAAATGTTGTGGTCTTTTCTGACAGTCAGTCTACTATTCAATTATGCAAGAATCCTGTATTCCATGATAGAACTAAACATATAGATGTGTGTTTTCATTTCATACGTAATGTAGTAGAAAAGCAAGACGTGTTACTTGAAAAGATTGCTACAGAATTCAATCCAGCTGATATGGGAACTAAATGTTTGCCTGTAGAAAAGCACATGTCTTGTATGCGTATGTTAAATATTGATCCTAGATGATTTCTATAGTTATCTATTCTTTTGAGAATGTAAACTTGGTGTTTGCATAATGTCTTGTTTATATTTCTCTTGTAATCAACTCTAACTTTGTGTTGGAGTAGTTTGTTCTTTATCTTGGCTGCAGATAGTTTTGTACTCTCTACTGGTGAGACAAAGGTGGGCAATGGTGAACCATAGTATCTGCTTTGACTGTAGCTGACCTCAGGAATGGACCTAAGGTGGAGAATGTTGGAGTATAGGCCCATTTCTATTGGGCTGCTCATATTTCCCAAGCCCAGTGAAGCCAGCCCATATCTGCTGCACTCATCTCACACCCTAGGGTTTTCAGCACCATTCTATATATATTACTTAACTATTATGGTGTGTGTAATCTATCATTCTACTGTGTGTCTTCTTCGTGTAGAGCTGAAACCCTAGTGAGATCTGCTTCTTCGTGTTAGTTCAGATCTGTGTGTGTTCTTCTTCTCTCTCAATCCTTGTGTGAGGAATTCACTTCCTGAGTGTATTCCTAGGTCTTCAGGGTGTCTGTGAGTGAGTATGAGAGACGGTTCGTGTTTGGGGTTAGTGAGTCTCCGGTGATACATCTCTTTCTCCGGTGGTCTGTGGAGGTTTCTCCGGCTGCAGATGGTTGAGCATCGGTCGAGAAAGGTTCCTGAGCCTGATTACTCTTTTGTCCTCATCAGTGGAGATCTACATGTCTGAGTTGAACCGCGGAGTAAGATGTTAGGCGGCAGGGTCTAAACACTACACTTTGTAAGGGTGAGAGTTTCCACATACCCAACTAGAAAAAATGTACGCATTATCAAACAATGGTGCAAATTAACACGCTAGATTACTAAAATTTGTTATGTAAAATAAAAAATATTTAACGATGTTATTTTATTAAAAAGACCACACTAGCTACTACATAGCTTAGTGATGATCCGATATAGTTGAGGAGGAGATCTAGGGTTAATTCCTACACAATGGCACTAGCATTAAAATAATGATTGCACATCAGAAGACTTCTATCCGTAAATCAAGCAATAATCATAGTATAACTCATGAATCTAAAGGAGAAGAAGAAATATATTTCAAAAGAATTGCTTAAATGGAGGCTTACAAAAGTGAAATGCAAAAAAGTGAGAGTCACAAGTCCTATGCTAACATCCTTAAGAGATACATTAGGGAAATAAGGAAAAGACTAAATTAACCTTAATGATAAAACAAGATTATACACTGATATTCTAACACTATCTAGGTTGGTAATCTGACTCTGACAAGCAAATTGAACAAGTGCTTGTGAAAATAGACTGCGCAACAAATTAGTCTTTCGCTGGACTCAAAATTTAAAGCACTCAAGTGTAGCGTAAAATGATCAAATGCCATTTGAATTTATTTCTAAGATTTGCAAAATCTTATATATGTAATATGTCCACAAATATTGTACGCACATACATAACGATTTTTATTAAAAATGAAAAATTAAATACCAAATATTATATGTGTCTTGAAGGTTTCTTAGATCTTTGTCGTCTTAGATGGTTAGGAAAATACCTAAAAGGGTAAGGGACAGACTTTGATCCATTAGGGGCAGACATAGATCAATTGTAGTTTGTCGTGGTAGCATTGTCATATCAGGTGCACCCAACATCTTCTTCACCTCAAGCATCTTTATCACTGAAATTGAAAATTCTAGACGATTGAGTTTATATATATATAAAGACAATCATTTAATTTGAAAAGAAAAGAGTATTATTCGATTGCAAAAAAAAAAAAAAAATAGGACTGACTCGCCCTCTCCAGATGCGAGTGAATACAGATTATAACTTATAGGTAATACAATAACATAATATTTCCTGTATAGAGAGAGAGAGAGAGAGAGAGAGAGAGAGAGTTACTTTCACATAATTAATAAGGGTATAACAATATTTCCATCATTAATGAATTTTTGTATGGAGATATACAAAATTTAGTCTTTGCAGTATAAAGTAAATTAATTCAAAAATAATTAATTGTAAATTAGTTAAATATTCTTATTATAAAAAAAATAAAAAAATTAAAAAAAAGAAAAAAGAAAAAAAAAGATTGTTTCTTCTCCGGCGATGTCCCGCCATGGACGACAACAACTCCCCGCTCGAATGATGCACTATTTTTTTATATACAATTACTGTAACTACATAGGTCAATGCAATAAAATAAGTGAATCGAGTATCGTATCAACATGGACTGAAATAAAGATCAACACGGAGTACCAAGCTAACACGTCTCTATTATTCAGACTAACTAAATGAGAAATTACTAATCCTAAGCAAATAAATTAAAATCAACTAAATAAATCAAAGATGCAATTAAAAATAAAATTAAACAAGAATAAAATTATTAAATTATCAAATAATAAAATGAATTAATCACAAGGAGTGCGTACATATGTATCAATTATGTATTTAATCCAATTCATTCAATTTTCAGTTTAATTCAATTATTGGTGGGGGATCAGAATTCTAATTACCTATCTCCACCAGGTCTCAAGGTAAAAGTAGATTAACAATTTATCTATTACTTTCGTCTCTAGATTAATTGTTAACTATCAATAGATCAACATATTTAACCCCCCCCCCGATGTAAACACTTGTATCACATAATCTATTTAATCCCATTGATTAATTATTTCCACCAGGACTCAAATTAATTAACTTGCATACAATAACTATGGCCAATAATTATGCATGAGAAATTAAAACCTAGATTTATGAACACAATAATTGGAAGGAAAATTAAATTGGAATTGAATCAACACATAATCTCTACATGCTTGCAAACCCTAGAATTAATTACAAACTTAGCTACAAATACTAAAACTAAAAAGAAAGAAAGAATAAAGAAACATAAATAAATAACAAAGGTTAGAAAAACCATAGAGAAATTCATTGCACAAAACTTCAATCTTGAATCTTCATGTCTTGCCGCTATGAAATCTAAAATAAAACTGAAAAAAATAAAAAAAAAGCTCCTTATTTTCTCCCTAAACAAACCTATTTATACTAAATAATAAAATCCCGGCCCAAAAGGTAAGTTCACGGGCCAAAAATATGCAAAATATCACTTCCTGGACAACTCGGTGACTAGAATTGAAGAAACCGACGATCGGCAGCCACAACCGGCGCTCGGGGGACTGCTCGGCGGATTTCTCTGTATGCACTCACTGAGCCATTGTGAAGAAACCGCTGATTGGCGGGTATATCCGGAGATCGGCGAGTTGGTCGTCGGTTTCTGGTGGACTCCACTGTTTTGCTCCGTTCTCGCTCGTTTTTTATCCGATTGACCCGATTCAAGTTGGAGACTGACCCTAACTCGATCCTCTGTCTTTCTAACTCATCTCCCAACTGAATTGAATCTAAAAAATATCTCCTTTTGAGCTCAAACTTCAACAAAAGGAGCAAAAATATGAAATTGCACAAGAAAATGCGAAACTATGATTAAACACCGACTTATGCATGCATTAACCATTAAATACCATCTGAATAACACCAAAATGCATACAAATTCCATGACGACTCCTGACTCAAGTGTTGATGCTCTCTTCACCATTGGTGTGACCTGTGCCACCATTTCCAGCTTGCCGGGAGTTGTTGTCATCCATGTCTAGAGAAGAAACAATCTTTTTCATTTCTTTTTTTTTCTTTTTTCTTTATAAATTTTTAATTTTATTTATTAATTATTTTTATTGTTTATATAATAATGATATTTAAATAATTTTATAATTAGTTATTGTTGAAATAATTTATTTTGTTGTAGAAAGAGAAAATTTAATAGTGTAAATAACGTATCTCCTTTTGTATTTATTTGGAAATTGTAGAATTTATTTAAGTGAATTGATATATAGGTTACCTTGGGGAAAGATGCAGTGAGAGGGATTGTGAATGCTGCTCCAAAGGCTCTACAATGTTTAATCAAGGTTACTTCAACAGGATTTCTTGTCCGATATTTTTCAGCATTGCGCTGAAAATGGAGGAATCGATCGAGTAACAAATTAAACAATAAATTAATAATAAGAAGAACAAATCGCAAATCATCATTAATCTAATTACAAGTATATATAGCATATAGTAGTAGAGTAGATTGATGGATATATATATATATATATATGGGGCACACTTGTGTGAAACCATCTAACGGGTTTCTTATTTTAGACGGATCCTATACCTGACCCGGATCAAATTTAAATATAAAACAATAAAGAAAAAAAAGGTAAAAATAGACCCTTACTCTCTCCCTCTGTGCGGTCTTCTCGACCTCTCTACCTCATGCAACTTGGCATCCATCACAACGCAAGCCTCTACCTTCGCCAATCAACTCGACGATGATTAGAAATTTGTTTCTCTTTTCAAATCTGTCTGCGCTCTCTCCTTCCTCCGTCGCGAGATTTGGCACTCCTCACAGCCACAAGCCTCTACCTTCATCAATCAACTCGATGATGTCTAGGGATTTGCCATCTCCTTTCAGATCTGTTTGTGTTCCGCTTGCAAATCTGCTCTCGACAAGCTTGAGACTCCGGTTGATGATCCTTCCGATCCTGATTCCCGTTCCCCTCTCTACTACTACTATTATTATTATTATTATTATTATTATTATTATTATTATTATTTTCTTGTTGTTCATTATATTTTACTTGTTGGATTTAAATTTCACATATCTGATTTTGGGTGATTGTTGTGTTATAATTTTTTAGTTTTTAAATCCAAACTCCACCATCCAATTCCTCTTCCAATTTGTTGTCACTGGTGTGTTGGAGGATGTCATTGTTAGTCTTACATGGTGGAAGATCAAGATCTTGTTGAAGATTTTTAATGATACTTTTATTTGTAATTAGTGATACTTTATTTTGTAATCAATGATATTTTTCTCTATGATAATGAAATATATATTTTTACTCAAGAATGAGTTTTTATTGTATTTATAGACCCCATTCTCAATTTGAGATTATGTTTAAATTGATATTTTTTTTTCTAATTAGTGATACTTTCTTTTATAATTAGTGATACTTTTTTCCATAGTAATGAGACTCCACTTCATAGGTAATGATACTTTACCCCATAAATAATGATACTCATATTTGAGTTAATGATCTTCACCTCATAAATAATGATACTTAAGTTAATGATACTCCACTCATTATTAATGACATTTATCTATTTTTGATTTAAAAATTAATGTTGAATCATCCATAATATTAAATTATACTCTGCTTCCGAGTTAATGATACTTCATCTTATAATTAATGATACTTCACATCATAGTTAATGATACTTCACCAGATATATATCTAATGATACTCCACTTAATAGTTAATGATATTTTGCCAAATTTATATATAATGATACTTCACTTCAGAGTTAATGATATTTTATCTCATAATTAATGATACTCCACATCAGAGTTAATGATACTTCACCAGATATGTATTTAATGATACTTCACTTAATAGTTAATGATATTTTACCAAATTTATATCTACTGATACTTCACTTCAGAGTAATGATACTTTATCGGATATATAAGTCTAATGTTACTTCACTTAATAGTTAATGATATTTTGTCAAATTTATATCTAATGATACTTCACTTCATAGTTAATGATACTTCACACATAGTGATACTTTACTTTATATCTAGTGATATCCGAGTAGCCACGGGTGGGCGGGCGTGTGGAGCCCACACGCCTGACTATTTTTGCGGGTTTGGATGGGTTTGGAAAGATTTTTTTGGGCGGGTTTGGATCCTATTAAACCCGACTAATGCAAGAGACCCATTAGATGGTCTCATATAAATTTATATATATATATATATATATATATATATATATGAAATTACCTCCATTGATAACCAAAAAGTGAATGCTGTCAAAAGTGGCAAAATATACATTACATCTGGCGTGGTCAAATCAGTAAACCAGAATGCTCCTCCATCTTTGAAAGATTCAATTTCTTGCCATTCTGTTGATCTACTCATCATCAATCAAGTTTAAAATTAAGTGAGGGAATAACACAAAAGTAGTAATTATATAAAGTGAGTCTGTATCTAGCTAGATGATACTTATAATTAGGGAATTAATTAATGGAAATTATGTGATCGATCTTAATTACGTACGACATATAAAGAACTGTAGGCGACACTTGCCACCCTAATTTTTTGTAACGCCGTGGGTATGTATGTTGGAACGATGATATATCTGCAATAGTAATTAAGATGCAAACAACAGATGTCAGAGATTAATAAATTATTGATGAATTAGGAAGAAGAAATTAAATTAAAAGTTACATACTCATTAGATTGTCTTTTCTTTCCCTTCTGATCACCTTGATCACCTTCATCCTGGAACACGTACAAGCAATGAGTATTCATCAATTACATCATCAACTCGAACTAATTAACTAGTCATTAATTATATATATTGTCCTAAAAATGTCAGCATATATGGGAAAACAATTCTTTCAAATACTTGTGAGGATCACAACTTCCCTACTCTTCATTCATACCCAAAATGGATCTCTAAAAGTTTCTTTGCTACAGACTTAAATAATACAATTCTTCCTCAATTCTAGAAACGCAATAAGTAGATGTAGGTAAGCATGGGAAAACAAAATTGAGGAAATATGTAGGCAATAAAACAATACAGATTCAAGCCAAAATCACAATGGAATGAAAAAAATCTTTAACTTACTGTGAATTTGAGAATAGCTTTCAATTGATGCGTCATAAGAGGAAGTAGAAGCGTACGAATGAGAATAGTGGTGACAACAATTGATCCCTACCTAAACACAATCAATTTTAGAAGATCGCTATTAAGAATATTAAGAAACATCCATTAATTCAAATCCATATTAAAATAAAAAAAGAAGTAAAACCATCCACACCAATTTAACCCATTAAAAGTATGCACATAATCGATCAAGTATTGGAATAAATCCATCAGAATGAAAGAAAAGTTCTAAAAACATGATGAAGATAGAGATATGAAACAGACGGCTGCCGTTTCATTAATTTGTTTAAGGAATAATTAGAGATACAAATATGAGTATGTATACTCAATATGGCCTAGCATACTTGATGATACATAAATACGATCATTACAGTTGTAAGGGGATAAAATGAGGGCTACAAAGGAATATCCTAAACCAATGAAATCTCTAGAGATGAGGTCTTCATATCAGCTACTTATTTTGCTGACTTGGCTTCTTTATCTGATGTGGAAAAAAACTTTATGGCTCGGCTTTTAATGTTGATTAGATATTCAAACATTTTCCCTCAATTCAAACGTGCTATTTGGTGTTTATTTGTCCAATTTTATCATATGAATTTAGTATTTTCAGTATGTATTTTTCCTTTATTTTCTTGATATTTTTATGTCATTTCCTTCACTTTTGCTCTTTCGGTGAGTTGGGCCAGATTTGTGCGAAACTTGAGCTTTTGTGTCAAAAAGCAAGATTTTATGGTACAAAGGTGGTAAAGAGCTTAAGCTTCCAACTTAGGCTTCCAACTGAAGCTTTCAACTGAAGCTTCCAACTGAAGCTCCCAACTGAAGCTCCCCAACTGAAGCTCTTAACTGGTCACAAGCTGAGTTGATCACAAGTTGAACTGAACTAGTAACAAGCTGAGCTGATCACAAGCTGAGCTGAACTAGTCACAAGCTGAGCTGATCACAAGTTGAGCTGAACTGGTAACAAGCTGAGCTGATCACAAGTTGAGCTGAACCGGTAACAAGCTGAGTTGATCACAAGTTGAGCTGAACTGGTCACAAGCTGAGCTGATCACAAGCTGAGTTGAACTGATCACCAGCTGAACTGATCACGAGCTAGAACTGTAGCTGGAGCTTAGCTGGAGCAAGACAGCCAAGGACTTGAAGTTGAGCTGGAGCTGCAACTGAAGAGCTTTGACTTCAAACTGAAGCAAAGGACTTCGAGCAGAACTGAGGCATAACTGATGAGCTAAGCCGCAGCTGGTGAGCTCAACTGGAGCTGCAACTGAAGAGCTTTGACTTCAAACTGATCAGTTTTGGGTTCAAATTGAAGATTCCAAGCAAGAGCTGAGAGCTTGGAGCTAAGCTGGAGCCACAACTAATGGGATCAGTTGAAATCCCCCGAATGATGAGCAAAACTGATGAAGCCAAGAGCTTGGAGCTGCAATTGAAGAGATGAGTTGAGTCTCCAACTGATGAAGGCCGATTGAAACTGAACCGGAAGCCAACTGATGAACAAAACTGAAGAGAAAAGCCGAAAGTTGGAGCTGAAGCAGCCCCACCGGTGCAGGACCCCCGTGATCGCGGGGCAGTGCTGACGGCAAACTCACCCCGCGAGCGCGGGACATTCCAGTGAGGGCGGAGCACCCCTCGAGCGCGGGTGATCAGTTCGGGCCTCCTCTTCTATCAGTCTCAAGTTGTATCTTCTAGAGATCTATTCTTTAATGCTCTCCAACCACTTGGCCAGCTGTGAGAATTAAATGCACGCAGTTCTAGACTAGGCGCATGAGGAGTTTGGGGAACTATCAAGCAATAACTCGACCTTTTTACTTTCTCTCTCTTCAACTAATAAATCATCCACCATCTTCATTCATTCAGGAACTCTCCACCGAAGTAGAGGGGGAAATTGACAACTTCCCTCTCAACTTCTACACAACACCACCATTCCAGAGAGGGAGAAAGGAGGAGGAGAAGAGGTAGTGGGCTGAAGCTTAAGGAAGAAGGCACAAGAAGGGGGATCCAACTTCAAGCTATCCACGGAAGCTAAGCTTGATCGAGGAGCTCACTTTAGTAATTCTTTTCTCTAGCTTTAGCTCATTTGTGGGGATTGTCCTAAAACTCTCGAGATAACAAACATTGTATAAGTTTGTATTTTATTTATCTTTTAATTTATGAAATGAAGAACTTTTATGATTCTGTTGTTGTTTTGAGCATAATGGGCTAATTCTTTCATTAGGGGGTAGATAATCGATTTGGTTTCAATCCATGCTTGTGATAGTTGGTTTATTATTATTGGAATTGTGCTTATTTATGTTGAGTAATTGGCCACTACTTAGCATTGCTAGGCTCTAGATGAGACCGAGAGGAGATTCTAGAGCTCGACTTAGGTTCCTTTAACGTTAGGTGAATCGGGTTTCATAAGCCTAATTGTTAGTCTTTAGGTGGACTGGGTAGATAAGCTTAATGGATAGTATGATATAGCCGATGGGGGTTTAATGGATCGACGGTGACAGTAAGTGAAGTTAAACCACTTAAAGGGGTCTATTGTACATCCGGGATTAACATAATCAACTTGAATCAAGCTAGGAGAGAAACCAATGAGAGAATCTACACCCTAATGCTCTTCCCATAATCTTTTCATTTATCTTTGTTATTGTTGGTGTTGCTAATTAATTTTACTTGCTTTATTTAGTAAAAAGCATCCAATCCTTGCTTAGAGTGTTTAGGTTGTATTTAAATTCATGTACGTGTTAACAATTATAGCATAGAAAGATAATCGCCCACACGAAGCTTTCTTCGAGAGACACGACCCGAGTTAGCTCTCCGTCCTACAATCGACTCCGTCCTCTTGCGGGTCCGGATCAAAGTAGTTTACGTAGGACAAATCGGAAACAAATAACTGGCTTCGTTGCCAGAGAAAGCTTTAGGCATATTATCGTTTTATGTTATAATTGTTTTGTGTTTGTTTTTGTATTTGTGTTTTTATTTTTGTTTTCCTATTTGTGTTTTTGTATTTGTTTTGTATTTGTGTATATTTTCTTTTGTTTTTGTTTAAGTGTTTATAAATTTTTCCACAGTTGCATGTGATCTTCTTTTTGTGTTTGTGACTGTGTATGCAAGGTCGATGAAGTCTCAATAGGAGACTAGCCCCCGTGTTTACCAACATTCATAGACTAAGAAGGATTGAAGTGCCCAATTGGGAAGAAGAAATTTTGAGAGAAGTCTACTCTTCAAGTGACGACTCTCAACTTTTGAAGATGGATGCCAACCATATCAACAATGAGAACAATGCTAATGCGGCATGGAACATGATGGATTTTGCTCATCCCGTGATAGGGGCCTCAATTTCTTGCAACATTCTTGGAGAAGCCGCAAGAAATTACGAGTTGAAGAGCATCCACTTCAACCAATTGCCATCCTTTTATGGGATGCCCACAGAAGATGCCTTGAACATCATCCGGGAGTTCTATGTTGTGGTTCAAACCTTTCCTTTACAAGATTTGAACGAGGATCAATTGAAGATGAGGTGCTTTTCTTACACCTTGAAGGATCGTGATAAGACATGGTTCATGTCTCTTCCATCTAACTCACTAGCCAGCCGGAATGCCATGTATGAGAAGTTCATGGCTAAATATTACTCCAATCAGAAAACCCAAGATTTGAGAGCTCAAATTGTTACCTTCTCCCAATCTCCGGGTAAAGCATTTCATGAAGCTAGGGATCGTATCAGAGGTCTTCAACAATAATGCCCGCACCACCATCTAGCACTGGAGTTGCTCAACCAGTTCTTCTATGACGTGTTGTCACAAAATTTCCAATATATGGTGGATAATGTAGCGGGAGGAGATACAGGTGGCCGCACAGCTGAAGAGGTCTCTAACATCTTCGAGACCATGGCCACTACATCTCAGCAAAAGAGTGCTAGGGAGAAACGAGCTTCTATCAACAAAGCCAACCCTAGCTATGATGTTACCAAACAGTTAGCCGAGCTAACTAGGCAAGTGGAGATGCTGAGGTCGTCTAGAAGCCCACCTCGACAAGCTATGGCTTTAGAGACGTGTGGAGTATGTAAAGAGTATGGCCATGGAGCCAACATGTGTCCAAAACAGGTAGAATCCAATTTCAGTGAGGAGACACAGTTTCTCGATCTCCAAGAGCAAGTCAATGCGTTACAAGGATTTCAACCTCGACAACAATACAATCCTTACTCCCAGACATACAACCCGGGGTGGAGAAATCATCTAAATTTCTCTTGGAGGCAGCCATATCAATCTCAGCCACTTCACCCACTACCTCCACCTCAACAAGCTGGAGGAAGTCAAGCTCCACAATATCTAAGACATCCCCAATATCAAAATCAGCAGAACCAGCCCACAAGGCCGCCCTTGGAAGATACACTACAAGCCTTCATACAGGCCACTCAACAAAGATTCGATTCCGTGGAAGCTTCAATTAAGCAGATCGAAGTCCAAGTGGGCCAAGTTGCGGATACAGAGAGCGATTTGTCCACTCGGATCCAGATTGGGAAAATGCCAAGCCAGCCTGAGCAAGTACATACCATAACTTTGCTCAGAAGTGGCGACATAGCTGAGAGCAAGGTTGGAGAGCCCAACTTGAACGAAGTTTCCTTTGAAGACGAAGGGGCTCCTCAACACAAGAAGAAGGAGGCTAAAGAAGTAAAAGCTCAAGGAGAAAAGCTTGCTCTCCAAAGAACCACCAACCCCTATGATCCTCCAATTCCTTACCCGGGTCGGCTGAGAGATGAGAAGAGGGAGCGACAGTTGCAAGAGTTCTACAAACTCTTCTCAAAAGTGAACATCAATCTTCCTCTCCTGAGAATCATAAAAAATGAGCCAGCCTATGTGCAATTTTTCAAGGAGCTGGTGGCAAAGAAAAGGAGATTCAGGGAAGATGAGAAAATTTTGATGCCCAAGATGGCAAGTTCAATCCTGCAGCATCTCCCAAGCTTGGCAATCCAGATAGCTTTACTCTTAAACTTGCTTTGGGGAATGGTAAAGAAGTACATGGGATGTTAGATTTAGGGGCAGGGATAAACTTAATGCCTTACTCTATTTTTAAGCAACTAGAGTTAGGGAACTTGAAACCTACTACAATGTGCTTGCAATTTGCTGATAAATCTATTAGGTATCCTAAGGGAATTGTTGAGGATATTCTTGTGAAAGTAGGTGGGTTGATAGTCCCCGTTGACTTTGTTATCTTAGACGTAGGGGATGGCCAGGAGACCAGGAAAGAACACACGTTGCTTTTGGGTAGATCTTTCATGGCTACCACAAATACCCTCATAGATGTGAAAAATGGAACATTGCAAATGTCTATTTTGGGAGAAACTATTTCTTTCTCAATGTTTAATGCTCATATGTCTGTTAACCCCTCGATCAAAAATTGCTCTCTCCTTGATGTATTGATCACGGACCAGAGAAAGCTTTTGTGCAGGAACATAGCCCGGAGAGTGAGTACAACGAGATCAAAAAAGCCAAGGTGAAGAAATTCCCTGACAAATGCACTCTAAGGAAGAAAGTTGCCCAAGAGCTTTAAAAGTTTGTATCCAACACCCACAATAGGTGGTTTCCGGGCAAACCAAAATCTGAAGAGAGTGTGGCGTTGGCTGATGAAGAAGCGTTTTCGTATGGGAAAATTGAGCTTTTCAGCCCGTGGACCAAGGTTTTCATCCAAGTCAAGGAGCACAAAGCTATCGTGCTCCACAACCCCCCATGACCGCTAATTGAACTATGTTTAGCTCGAGACTTTAAAATGAGCGCTGCTGGGAGGGTAACTGATGCAAAATGACTAAGTGTAGGAATGCCGGCGCGGCACTGGTGCGACCGCAAGATATGGCTCTCGGCCAAACGATCCCATGAGCACGGCGTCCCCGTGAGCGCGTGGCCCCTCGCCCATCAACGCACTCCACGAGCCCGGGCCAGCCACCCCTCCACGAGCACGGAGCCTCTCACGACCGCGCACCTCAACCCTACAAATAAAGGGTCCAGTTCGGCCCTAACTCCTCACAAGCTCTGTAGCCACCTCCACCACCTTATCAGCCACCAGAGCAGAACCTGCCTGTTGCTGGTCTTCTACATTCTGTAATGTTTTCTCTTCCTTTTATTTCTTGTATTGAGGACAATGCATGATTTAAGTGTGGGGGGTGAACTTGTGTTCTATGCTTTTTTTATGATTATATTTTTGATTCTATGTTGGATTTTGTTGTGTTTTGTTGAAATTTTAAAAAAAATAGGAATTTGTTGTGTGTCGTTTTGTTTTGTTTTGATTTATGTCTTGATTTTGTTTGTTGAAACTCGTACTTAGCATGCTTTGTCTTTTCTAATTGTCAAACTTGGTTATTTGGAATATGAATCTTTAAAGGATTGTTGTTAAGTTGATCATGTTGCATGAAATTTTTCTCATTGTTTCATTCTACAAGTGTGAATTATCTTGAGAATGATTATATTTTGATGATTTGTGTTGTGGGGTCTCGTCCTCCTAAGAATTTGAAAGCTTGATTCGTTCTCTTGGCAAATGTGTCAATTATGCTCGAAAAATCATTCCATCCTCTAAATTCCTATCATTTGATATATATATATATATATATATATATATATATATAAATGAATGAAAAATGAATAAAATAAAATATATGTTTAAAATAAAGTGAGGATAATAAAGATTTCTGCTCCTCTAGCTGTCTAAATCGACTATGAGCATGGGAAACCATACAAGGATACTGGGGATTTTATCCCTAAGGACTAAACCTTGTGAAGCTTGATCCATGTCCTCTTGTTTTATTATTGTTGTAATAACGGGATTGCACTTTGGATTCTACTCCTATCATGTGTGTCATTCCTTTGAATCTATCCGTGATGAGTATAGGAAACCACGTTAGGAAGCTCGATTTACCCTGATTATTTCACCTAACGAATTATATCATTTGGGTGCATTCTCGGGTTATTTTTGAATAAAGTGTGAGGAGTTAGTGAGAGGAATGTTCTCCGGGACAGTTGTTGCATTTTGCCTTGAGAAAATTTTACCTGCTTATTCTTATTGAAGGAGCCACATGCCTTGTTTAATAAATGTGTCATTCTCCTCGATGATAAGCATTCTAGTTTGAAATGGTGTGGAATGTTCTAGTGTGCATGATCTTCTTGGGGGCAATTCCTTCCTACTTCATATCTTGAATGATTTGTTTGCTTGAGGACAAGCAAACGGTTAAGTGTGGGAGAGTTATTTAGTGTTTATTTGTCCTATTTTATCATATGAATTTAGTATTTTCAGTATGTGTTTTTCCTTTATTTTCGTGATATTTTTATGTCATTTCCTTCACTTTTACTCTTTCGGTAAGTTGGGCCAGGTTTGTGCGAAACTTGAGCTTTTGTGTCAAAAAGCAAGATTTTATGGCACAAAGGTGGTAAAGAGCTTAAGCTTCCAACTTAGGCTTCCAACTGAAGCTCCCAACTGAAGCTCTCAACTAGTCACAAGCTGAGCTGATCACAAGCTGAGTTGAACTGGTAACAAGCTGAGTTGATCACAAGTTGAGCTGAACCGGTCACAAGCTGAGCTGATCACAAGTTGAACTGAACTAGTAACAAGAAGAGCTGATCACAAGTTGAGCTGATCACAAGCTGAGCTGAACTGGTCACAAGCTGAACTGATCACCAGCTAGAGTTGTAGTTGGAGCTTAGCTAGAGCAAGACAACCAAGGACTTAAAGCTGAGTTGGAGCTGCAACTGAAGAGCTTTGACTTCAAACTGAAGCAAAGGACTTCGAGCTGAACTGAGGCACAACTGATGAGCTAAGCCCCAGCTGGTGAGCTCAACTGGAGCTGCAACTGAAGATCTTTGACTTCAAACTGATCAGTTTTGGGGTCAAACTGAAGATTCCAAGGAAGAGCTGAGAGCTTAGAGCTAAGCTGGAGCCACAACTGATGGGATCAGTTGAAATCCCCCGACTAATGAGCAAAACAAATGAAGCCAAGAGCTTGGAGCTGCAACTAAAGAGATGAGCTGAGTCTCCAATTGATGAAGGCCGACTAAAACTGAACCAGAAGCCAACTGATGAACAAAACTGAAGAGAAAAGCCGGAAGCTGGAGCTGATGTAGCCTCGCCAGCGTGGGACATTCCAGTGAGCGCGGAGCACCCCGCGAGCGGGGGATGATCAGTTCGGGCCTCCTCTTCTATCAGTTTCAAGCTGTATCTTCGGGAGATCTATTCTTAATGCTCTCCAACCACTTGGCCAGCTGTGAGAATTAAATGCACGCGGTTCTAGACTAGGAGCAGGAGGAGTTTGGGGAACCATCAAGCAATAACTCCACCTTTTTATTTTCTCTCTCTTCAACTAATAAATCATCCACCATCTCCATTCATTCATAAACTCTCCACGGAAGGAGAGGGGGAAATTGACAACTTCCCTCTCAACTTCTACACAACACCACCATTCCAGAGAGGGAGAAAGGAGGAGGAGAAGCGGCAGTGGGCTGAAGCTTAAGGAAGAAGGCACGAGAAGGGGGATCCAACTTCAAGCTATCCACGGAAGCTAAGCTTGATCGAGGAGCTCACTTTGGTAATTCTTTCTTCTAGCTTTCGCTCATTTGTGGGGATTGTCCTAAAACTCTCGAGACAACAAACATTGTATAAGTTTGTATTTTATTTATCTTTTGATTTATAAAATGAAGAACTTTTAGGATTCTCTTGTTGTTTTGAGCTTAATGGGCTAATTCCTTCATTAGGGGATAGATAATCGATTTGGTTTCAATCCATGATTGTGATAGTTGGTTTATTATTGTTGGAATTGTGTTTATTTATGTTGAGTAATTGGCCACTACTTAGCATTGCTAGGCTCTAGATGAGACTGAGAGGAGATTCTAGAGCCCGACTTAGGTTCCTTCAACGTTAGGTGAATCGGGTTTCGTAAGCCTAATTGTTAGTGTTTAGGTGGACTGGGTACATAAGCCTAATGGATATGATGATATAGCCGATGGGGGTTTAATGGATCGACGGTGATAGTAAGTGAAGTTAAACCACTTGAAGCGGTCTATTGTACATCCGAGATTAACATAATCAACTTGAATCAAGCTAGGAGAGAAATCAATGAGAGAATCTACATCCTAATGCTCTTCCCATAATCTTTTCCTTTATCTTTGTTATTGTTGGTGTTGCTAATTAATTTTACTTGCTTTATTTAGTTTAGTAAAAACCATCCAATCCTTGCTTATAGTGTTTAGGTTGTATTTAAATTCATGTACTTGTTAACAATTATAGCATAGAAAGATAATCACCCACATGAATATTTGCTCGAGAGATACGACCCGAGTTAGCTCTCCGCCCTACAATCGACCTCGTCCTCTTGCGGGTTCGGATCGAAGTAGTTTGTGTAGGACAAATCAGAAACAAACAGGTGCCTAAAGAATTGACTCCCAACTTGAACTCCAGACGAGTGAATAAATTGACAGCTCAAAGGTTTTGTGAAAATGTCGGCAATTTGATCCAATGATGGCACATGTTGAACTAAGATTAACCTAGCTGCAACTTTATCTCTTACAAAGTGAATATCCAACTCAATATATTTTGTATGAGCATGTAGAATAGGGTTAGATGCCAAGGCTATGGTACTCGAGTTATCAACCCAGATTATAGGAGCTTTAGGAAGTTTGATTTTAACCTCTAACAACAATGAAGTGATCCAAGTGATTTCCGAGACATTTTGTGCCAAACTTCTATACTTATTTTGTGCTGGATCTCGATACCACTGGTTATTTCTCAGAACATCATGACATAAGATTGTTACCAAGATAGACTCCAAAACCTGTAACTAATCTTCGATCATCAATATATGTCGCCTAATCAGAATCAGAAAATCCTGTAAGATTAAGCTGAGGAGATCTTACAATATGCAGTCCATAATCAACAGTGCCTGCAAGATATCTTAAAATCCTCTTGACAACTTTCCAATGTGTATCCAAAGGAGAGGCCATAAATTGGCATACTTTGTTTACATGAAGGACAACTCAGACCTAGTTATAGTGATATATTGCAAATCCCCCACAATACTTCTATATGTTTTTCCATCAACTGTAGCTTTCCCTTGATATTTTGATAGTTAAGATGAGGTGATCATGTGTGTAGGAGACCCCTTTAGCTTCACTCATGTTATTTTCTCCAATATGTCCTTAGTGGACTTGCCTTAGCTAAGATGAATCCCATGGACAATATTAACAATTTCATTCCCCAAGAAATGATGAACATCACCAAGATTTTTAAGAGAAAAGAATTGGCTTAACTTATGAATAACTCTCATCACTTCAGCTTGACAACTTCATGTGACTAATATATCATCCACACATATAATTAGGTAAATCATAGATAGTCCTTGAACCTTGAAAAAGAGAGAAGTATCTGTTCTAGACTGCGAGAAGCTAAGCTGAACTAAAACAGATGTAATGGTAACAAACCAACTTCTTGAAGCCTGTTTTAAACCATACATGGCCTTGGACAATATGCAAACCTGTAGTTGATCAGAAAACTGCTCAAAACCAGGTGATTGTCTCATGTATAGATTTTCTTGTAATTTCCCATTCAAAAATGCATTATTCGCGTGAATGTTGAACAGGGTTCTTGGAAATTTCAATAGCACTAGCATTATCACACAGCAAGGTTAGTGATGAGCTTGTCATGCCATAGTCATTCAACATTTGATTCAGCCATACCAACTGAGCACAACAACTAGCAGCTGCAACATATTCGGATTCAGCTGTTGAAAAGGAGATGCAATTTTGTTTCTTGTTTGACCAAGAAACCATATTGCTCCCCAAAAAGAAACAACCACCACTTGTGCTCTTCCTATCATCAACATCACCTGCCCAATCTGAATCACTGTACCCAATGAGGCTGGTATTGGTGTCTTTGCAGTATCTGATTCCAAAGTCGACTGTGCCAGCAACATATCGAATTATTCTTTTGACAGCCTTTAAGTGTGACTCCTTGGGTTGAGCTTGGTATCTAGCACATACTCCAACACTGAACATGATGTCAGGTCTGCTGGCAGTCAAGTAGAGCAAGCTACCGATCATTTCTCTATACATTGTTGGATCAACATTGACTCCAACATTGTCTTTGCTCAGTTTTTCAGAGGATCCCATTGGTGTTTTCATGGGCTTTGCAGCTTTAAGTCCGAAGCGCTTGATCAAATTTTTGGCATACTTACTTTGGGATATAAAAATCCCATCTTTGTCTTGCTTGATTTGGAGACCAAGAAAGTAAGCCAATTCGCCGACCATGCTCATTTCAAATGTGCTGCACATTGCATCAACAAACTCCCTAAGGAGGTTAGAATAAGTGGATCCAAACACAATATCATCAACATATATTTGTGCAACAGTAATGTGTTTGTGAATCCTTTTGATAAACAATGTTTTATCAACCACGCCTCTTGAGAAACCAAAGTTAATCAAAAACTCTGTAAGTCGAGCATACCAAGCTCTAGGAGCTTGTTTAAGCTCTAGGAGCCTTATGTAGTTTCAGCACATGGTTTGGTTTTTCGTGACATTCAAAGCCTTTTGGTTGTTCAACATAGGCTTCCTCATTCAAGAAACCATTTAGAAAGGCGCTTTTGACATCCATTTGATGCAGTGTAAACCCAATGTGGCAAGCAATGGAAAGTAGAAGACGGATAGACTCTATTCTAGCAGCTGGAGTAAATGTTTCATCATAGTCTATTCCTTCTACTTGTGTATAACCTTGAGCCACTAGTCTGGCTTTGTTTCTGACCACATTACCAGACTCATCAGCCTTGTTCTTAAAAATCCATTTAGTTCCAATAACATTTTTATTTTCAGGTCTTGGAACCAATTCCCACACATTATTTCGAACAAACTGAATCAACTCATCATGCATTGCTTCTACCCAAAATTCATCTTTTAGTGCTTCCTTGACATTTTTAGGTTCAACATTCGATAGAAAGCATGATATGGACACAAGGTTAATAACTGTTGACATACAAACCTGTTTAACCAATTCAGCAACATCGACTGAGCTTTTTGTTCTGGTTTTGACCCCTTGAGATCCATCACCAATGATTTGGGAATTTGGATGATCTCTTTTGATTCTCCTTAGAGGGTCACGTCTTGGTTCATACTGAGCCAGTGGAAGTTGTTCATCATCACTTTCAGATGAGAATTCTGAATCTGGTGTCTGAGGTGATGTTGATTCCTTCACTGACGGAGAAGAAACACTGGTTTTGACATCAGGACTTTTCAAAGCACTTTTGTCAGTGTTACTGGACTCCTTGTTGGCAATATCTGGTTCATGTAATAGAAATGACACATCATCTTCTTCAGTTCTTGTTGTCAGACCTGCAAGATCATCAAACACAACATTGACAGATTCTTGTACGGCCTTAGTTCTTAGATTAAGAACCCGATATGCTCTGCTGTTTTGAGCATATCCCAAGAACAGTCCTTTGTCACTCTTGGAATCAAACTTTCCAAGGTGATCTATGTCATTCAGGATGTAACAGACACATCCAAACACATGAAAATATTTGAGATTTGGCCTTCTCTCTCTTAGAAGTTCATACGGAGTCTTCTTTCTTCCTGGTCGAAGATAGACTCTGTTTCCGATGTGACACGCTGTGTTAACAGCTTTAGCCCACAGCTTCTTTGAAAGTCCTTTGGCCTGTAACATTGCACATGACATTTCCTGCAGAGTTTGATTCTTCCTTTCCACTACTCTGTTTTGTTGTGGAGTTTTGGGCGCTGAATACTCATGAAGTATTCCTTTCCTTTCACAAAAATCATCGAATGCAGCATTCTCAAATTCTTTTCCATGATCTGTTCTTACGCATGCAATGTTGGTGTCAAATTGCAGACACATTGTGCGGCAGAATCTTTTAAAGACCTTGAAGGTTTCAGATTTTTCCTGTAGAAATTCAACCCAAGTATACCTTGATAAATCATCAACAATGACAAGGATGAAACTCTTACCACTCATACTTTTTGTATCAACTAGTCCCATGATGTCCATGTGTAAGAGTTGAAAACATCTTGTTGTTTGACAACCACCCAGGCTTTTGTGAGGTATTCTGGTTTGTTTTCCCTTTTGGCAAGCACCACACACAACATCGTGATCAACATTCAGTTTTGGTAAGCCACAGACAGCATCAGACACAATCAGCTTTTTCAAATTTACCATGCTTACATGATCGAGTTTTTGATGAATCAGTTTAGTTTCATCATTTACAGTCATGTTACAGGTTTCATCTTTGTCAGCATGGTAGCAATTGTCAGATGCACGGCTACCAAACATTATGCATTTTTTATGTTTGTCAAACACTTCACAAGTGTTTTTCTCAAACTTGGCATGCATACCATCGTCACAAAGCTGACTAATACTGATCAAATTTGTCGTTAGTCCTTCAACATGTAGGACATTCTGAAGCTCAGGAAAATGTTTGACATTCAATGTACCTTTTCCGACAATGTTTCCTTGAGCTCCTCCTCCATAACTGACTTTGCCTTTGTTTGAAGTGGTATATTCTTCAAGAAACTCCTTATTGCCGGTAATGTGTCGAGAACATCCACTGTCAAAGTACTATATTCCGGTAATGTTAGCCTTCAGTGATGTGTACACAACATTGCATGTAACCTTCATCTTTTTGGACTTCATCGGATTCTTGTTCTTTGATGTGATCCCTAATGTTGTTCTTCCATTTGCAACATCATCGTGAAACTTGAAGCAATGTGGTTTGATGTGTCCCGGCTCCTGACAGTAATGGCACACATATTTTCGAACCTTTGAGCCCATACATCGCTTATGATCATCATCTTCAACATTACTTCCTGTCTGCATGTTTGGGTTGTTCTCCTTCATAAATTTCACAACATTGTTGTTTGAGGAAGTCATGGAAATTTTGTTTGAGAATCCCAGTCCAGCCCTGTTTGTCTGTCCCAATGTTAAGGCTTCATTTAGGACATTTGTTCCTTGATTCCATTTCAGAAACGTTCTTGATGTGCTCTCCACTTCCTTTTTTAGTTTAGTGATTTCAGCATCACTCCTGGTGAGTCTAATTTCCAGACCTACAATCTTCTCTCTAAGAAACTGATTTTCTTCCATAAGAAATTTCAGTTCTTTTGATTGAGCTATCCATTGACTGCAGACTTCATTCACAACATCATTGAGCTCTTCAAGAGAGGCAGTGGGGCGTTCTTCCTGTGGATCAACCTCTTTGATCTCAAAAGTATGATTAAACTCATCCAGTAGAGTCATTTCATACCAATTAGTAGTGTTGGGAGAGATCTCAGTGACTTTATCTTCAACATCTGGGAGAACCTCATCTTCAATTTCACATTGTTCAATGTCAAGTACGTCAAGTTCATCAATACCGTTCAGGGCATCAATAATCTGATCGTCTTCCTCCATGACATTGATGAACAACACTCTCTGATCTGAATCATTTTCAGTATCAGACTCATCACTGAGAACAATATTGAAATTATTTCTTTGTCTTCTTCGTGTTGTTGGGCATTCATTAGAGTAATGACCAAATCCAGAACATGCTCTACATTGAACTGAGTCAATATCTTTCTCAGTGTCAGCAACTTCCTTCTTAACATTTGATCTTCCAGAGTTTGATGTTGATGAGGATGGAGAATCAAACAGTCGTCGAGGCTTGATGTTTGGGGGGCTTTTCTTCATGGACCGAACAAGTGAGTTGAACTTCTTTGTCAAGAGTGCAACACTTAGATTTTCTTCCTCATTGATTTCCTAAAGACTGTCAACATCATTATGAACATCAGATGACACAGTTGTTGTCTGAAGAGCAATTCCCTTTGAAGTTAAGTTCGCCTTTTGGTTTTGCAGGTTCATCTCAAACGTTAGTAAGATGCTGACCGCTTCACTCAAACTCATGGTTCCCACATCATGTGCTTCTTCTATTGCAGAAATTTTCATATTGAATCTTTCTGGGAGAGTTCGAAGCAACTTGCTAACCATGTTCTCATCGGAGATTGGACTCCCAAGAGCGGTCGATTGATTTGAGATCTCACATAATTTTTCAGCATAAGATGAAATAGTTTCATCTTCAAACATGCGTAAATTTTCAAATTTCGATGTGAGTAGCCTCAGTTTGGTCTTCCTTACACTGGAAGACCCTTCACAATGTTCCTGAAGAATGATCCATGCCTGATATGCAGTAACACAATTGCAAATCATCTTGAAGCATGGAACATCGACTGAAACAAAAATCGCATTCAGAGCACGAGCATTAAAGTTTGAGATTATTCTCTCATCATTTGTCCATTGAGATTCTGGAGTTAACACAAAATATCCATTTGGACCTTCCATCCTAGGAGGGCTCCATTCTTCAATAACTGTCATCCATGCTCTTTCATCGATAGATTTAATATAAATCTTCATTCGAGATTTCCACATGACATAGTTGCCACCATTGCTGTCTAGAACAGATGTCGAAGAAGATGTCTTGGACTTTAGAGACGACATTAGATGCAAGGTTCAGAGCTTCTCACAAACCACGGTGATAACCTGCTTGCATAAATGATTTTAAGGTCTAAGGAGACCTTAAATACTTCCTCCATCTTGTATTGGCAGTTGCTTCACGATCCTAGATGACTTGGACTTGAATCAACCGTCTTCCACTACCCATTGCTGAATGTGGACTTGAGATAACCGTCTTCTGCATTGCATGGCACACGTTCTTCAACATCGTGCAATAGTAGCGGTTACTCCAATGACCCACAATCTCCTGCAACAATTAGTGTCCAAGAAGGAGTAGGAACATCACGTCGCCATGAAATTCGAAACCGATTTTGAACACGTCAAAATCAAACATTATCCACGTTTTAATTCAAAATAAAATATCTAATAAATCCCTAAAATCGTGGAGAATGATATGTGACAAAAATCACAATTTATTCAGATTAATTTAAAATAAATTAATCCAAAATACTAGGAAATGATAAGGTTAATGTTCCGAGTATTATACTCGATGTGATGAGAATGACGGAACAACATTAGATACGACATTGATTACAATGTTATCAAATGAAGTGATAACATCATCTGGAACACGTCATACTCAACAGCAGCAAACCAATAACCAGAAAGGGAAGAAAGATGCTTGTAAATTACTACAATATACATTCAAGTTATTTCTAGAAAATTTCACTTTATTAACTTTCAATTCCTTTAGGTAAGGAAAAGGGCTGCTAGCAAGAGTGATACAAACAAGGCTCTAATGCCACCACCCAAAAAAATATATACAATTTCAAATGCAGTGCATGCTCCAACACCAAGATAAAAAGGTGTTCAAATCAGAGCCCTCCCCCCCACCTATGAGTTTTCATCAAGCTCAGTTGATTGGTGATGCAAGCAAGGGCAAAGAAAAATGTAAAGAACAATGTCCTATGAAGGTATTCACTCAAGGAGGTATGGAATTTATCACTCTCTCTAGCCTTAGATCTGTAGTAGACAAAGGAAAAGGAAGTGGCTTCAAAGAAGCATGAAAGTGTTCTGCTTCTAAGTTTTTTTATCTATGAAAAAACTGAAATTTTTTCCCTGATTGCTGCTGATTATTTTGCCTCTACAAAACTGAAATATTACTGTTGAATATTCATTTTTTATGTGCTTCTGGAACAAACTTGTTGGAAGTGTTGTATATTCAGATGAAATATTTCAGTTTAGGTATTGCAACAACTATTTGATATTTGTTCAGTTGCAGTTTATTGTTTATTTTTTGCATTTGGTTTTGTTGATTTGTTGAAAAATGTGGGAATGATTTGAGATTGCAGTTAACATTATATTCATTGTGTTTGGTGGGTGGGTATTTATTGATGTATATTGGTGGCAATTCTCCCTCCAAAAACATGTGCAATTTTCCTCCAAAAGCATGGCAAAAATCTGTGAAACTTCCCTCCAAAAAATGTTACAGTGATTTGGTTAAGTGTTCATTTGGAATGATAGTGCAATGGGACCAAAACTGATAGCATATTTAACGGAAATTGTAATGCCGTGGTCAAAACTGACAGTTCGCAAAATTTGGGACCAAAATCGACACCGTTGGGATCAAAAAGGGAGAGTGGCGTGTCCTATGGGACCAAAAGTGAAATTTTCTCGACTAACACAGGCATTCGCCGGCGCCGCTACCGCCACCGTGCCTGTCATGCTATCCCGACAGTGCTCTCTCTATCTCTTCTTCCCCCTCCCCCTCCCTTGACTGCGTGTGTGTGTGTGTTCTCCCCACCCCCGGCGAACCCCCTCCTGTGTGTGTATGTGTGTCTATAAAGTCTAATTTAAACAAAAGATCCTTAATTATGTGAGGAAAGACTGAACAATGAGGTGCCGGAATGAGTATGAGACATTATAATATTATCATTAAGACAATTGGTTGAAGCTCTATATTGTCATCCAACAACAATAGCAAATCACTTATCAGGAATACCCAAAATCTATATGTAGGACTTTTGTATAAAAACTATACCTAGACGAAGTAATAAAAATTAATCTAAATAAATCGCAACTGCTAGGTGTAATATCTTCATGCAAGATATATGTTTATCATCATATATTCTTTTCCATCTGACCCTCCATGAATACCTATTGCCCTCTATATTACAATATGTTGGATTTATATTTTTACTACAACCTATCTATTACAAAATAATTTGACCGATGTCATTGTCTTATTTAAAGAAGGGTACACAACAAATATATGAATAAACACATTGTTTCCACAAACAATATCATAAGCAAACATAAACGAAAACATAATAAATATAAATATTGACTTTAATTTATAGTACATATACTTTCACTTTGTCACCCTAAATTGGTTAGAACACATGTACATTATATCACACTACAAATGAAATTAGAACTGAAAGTGAAATTGAAATTGAAATTGAAATAATAATAAAACCGAATCAGTTATCATGAAATACGTACTGAAGATTAATCCTTGATTTATACCTCCGAGACATCATAACAACGCAAAAATCATAGCCCCTTGCTCTTACCAGCTGTAGATTAATTGTTGGCGTCTTAAGTAGGTTTTTAGAGGTTGGAATCATGTGAATATGTTGTTTTGAGAAATTTGTGCGATGTTTTAGAGGAATGATCAATGCGCCGCTTGAGTAGTGAGGAATGTTTTTTTTTCAATGCACCGCTTCAGTAGTGAAATTAAGTTAGGTTTTAATATTTTTTTACAAAGCCGTAATATGGAATTTTTGTAAAGAAAAGTAAAAAATTATTTTTTATTTTTGTTGTGCTTCAATAAACATTTTTTTAAAATAGAAAACTAACTTTAAAGAGGCACCTTTTCAATAGAAATTATCTTTTTAATATGTGAATTTTTTTAGAGAATTATGTAAATTATGAATTGTCTAAATTACCCTCACTATTCTCTTTTTATATAGTATATAGATATAGATTAGGACAAAATTATTGATGGACCACTGTTACAACATAATATCTTCTCACAATTTAATAATTACATTTGAGATAACATTTTTTGTATAATCAACAATTTCTAACTAGTAGACATCGGTAGCTAGCGACATTAATTGTTGTAATGTGTTATTTCTCATATATTTACAATTGTTTAGGTTACAACCGTAATCTTTTAATAAAATTTTGTAATTCTACTTTTTATTTTATTACTAGAAAAGTTGATATATGTAACATTTTTCACTTTACCTTTTTTTGTGCATGGATTGGAAGATATGTAATCTACACAAGAAAAAAGTCTCAATTTGTGTTGTTGCTGCTCCTACCACCACCACCACAATTACTACGACCACTACTACTACGACCACTACGACCACCACCACCACCACCACCACCACCACCACCACCATTACGACCACTACTACCACCACCACTGCTACCACCATTACGACCACTATTACCACCATCACCACTGCTACCATTGCCACTGCCACTATCACTGCTGCTATTACTACCATCACTACCAACACCACCACCACTACCACCACCACCACCACCACTGCCACCACTGCCACTGTCACTGTCACTACTACTATTACTACTACTATTACTATCACTACCACTACCACCACCACTGCTGCCACTGGCACTGGCACTGCTGCTGATCCTCCTCCTACTACTATTACTACCACCACTACCACTATCACTACTACGACTACCACCACCACCACCGCCACTGCCACTGTCACTGCTCCTACTACTACCACTACCACTACCACCACCACCACCACCACCACCGCCGCCACTGCTACCACTGCCACTAACACTGCTGCTACTACCACTACCGCTACCGCTACTACTACTACTCCTACTACTACCGCTACTACTCCTACTGCTACTAATGCTACTATTACTACTCACACTGCTACTACCGCCACTGCTACTACTACCACTGCTACTGCTACTGCTACTACCGCCACTGCTACTACTACTACTACTGTTGCTGCTGCTACTACTACTACTGCCACTACTACTACTACTACTACTACTATTATTATTATTACTACTATTACTATTACTATTACTATTATTATTATTATTATTATTATTATTATTATTATGTACATTGTCCAATATGATTTCAATATAATTTGTAAGTGTAACCTCATTTGTAATAATTTATTTATTATCCATATCAAATTTAACATTTAAAATAAATATATTTCTTGTACATGCATGTCATTTATTTAAATATATCAAATGTTATTTAATTGTTGATAATTATAAATTGTTAATTATAAAAATCGTGGTGTTTATTGCAAATTTTGACTATACAATTGCAAACCACACGTGATTAATAATTAAATAAAAAATTATATTAAGTTATTTGCTTATTTAAGTAATTAAGATAATTATTGTTTATATCCATGAAAATAAAGTTTAATTTTTTAATTTATTAAATATTTTTTATACGTTAGTTTCACACACTTCTAATTACGTGTATTTGATATATATCTAAAAGAATAAATTTTACTTTTAACCTTTCAATTATTATAAAATAAAATAATACCGATCATCACGCGGGAGATATACTAGTGGCTATGAAAGCGAGTCTTTTTGAGGAGGGGAGCTTCCCTCGTGGGATGAGTTTGTTAAAGTGAGTATTATTCATGATTTTCATCAAATATTTAGAGAAGTAAATAATATTGTATACCGTGTGATAATTTATGTACTTAAAATAATAATTTTCTCTTTAATTGAGGCCTGAGGGCGTTGTCATTTAATAACCCTTTCGGTTTTGTAATAATAATAATAATAATAATAATAATAATTGTATTTGCGGACTTGAGATTGGAGATAAAAGACTTGATCGGGAGTTAATTCGAAATTACAAATCCGCAGAGCATTAGTATTATATTATTATTATTATTATTATTATTATTATTATTATTATATATAGCCCTTTCCTTAATAATTTCATATCACCGCCTCCTTTGCCCCTTTCATTACGTTTTCTTCTGTCTCAACATATTTCTTCGTCGTTGTTTAGCATCGTTTCAATCCTAATTCAGAGTTTTCCATACAATTTGCTAATCAGGTAACATATTTTTGCTTGAAGGATTTATCGTACTGAATTTATACTTGGTAGTTTTGTATGTATAACGGGTGCTGTTTGTTCATGATGATCTTTGGAATTACGCGGTTTTGGCCAATATTATGTTTTAAGGATGTGAATTTGTTTTTTTTTGTTAGATTCTCGTATTGTGAATTCATGTTAAGATGTGGAGTTAGGTTTTCTTAAACTTCGTTTCGGCAATCGTGTAAAAATAAAAAGAGAAACCCTGCTATCAGTTCTGTGAATTGCTTGCCAACTATTTTATAAATATGTTTATTCGAAACCATTGCAATTTGCCGCTTATTTGTTAACTGCTTGACCCGTTTTTCTCTGCTGCAGATGGCAGCTAAGCCCCTAACTAGTGAGGCTATTGCTCTTACAGAGAAGAAAATGGATATGTCATTAGGTATGTGTTTTGGTAATCTAATATTACAGTATTCTTACGGAGCATTGTTTCATTGTTCCATTCCCTTAAGATTTTATTCCATTTAACCTCAGATGACATCATCAAAATGTCAAAGACTCGCAATATGAAGCCTAAGAAGCATAGAGTTTCTGTAAGACCCCTCCTTGGACTCTTCTGTTTGAGACTTATCTTCTGTGCTTTTTTTCCTTTACTGGTTCTAATAGTTTCAAGACTTACAGAATAAGGGTCAGAAAAGTTTCAACAATGTTCCCCAAGATAAAAGTTTGAAAGTCAAAAGGTTTATGGACACAAGATCTTCCCTCAGACAGGTATGCATCAAGACTATAGATAATCTATCTGTTTGGATGTATGTGTCTTTGTCCATGTGTGTGTTAGGTATGTTATCATTTATAAGTGTGAACTCCTTTCTCTCTCTCTCTGAGTGTGGTACGAGGCGTATTTGGGCTACTGTTGGTTTGAATACTCAGTAATTTACTTGGTTGGGCTACTTTAGGTTTAAATACTCAGTAATTTACTTGGTCTAATTATGGTTTTGTTCTCTTGACAGGGTGCCCTTGCTCAGAGGAGGTCAAACATTCAGGGAAATCAGTTTCCTTTGGCAACTGAAGCTGCTAAAAAGGCTGTTGTTGCTCCTATTCAAGGCAGAGCTTTTAACCAAAGTAGGCCATTCAATGTTAATAAATCGAGGTACTTACAGTGATTTTTTTGGGTATTTATGCTTCTATATGTGGATTTGGTAAATATCTTCTAACACGTTGATCATGGGGGTTAATACCTTTTCTGCTACAATGCAGGTAATCAGTGGTTCTTTGTGGGGTTGCAACCATGTCCCCCCGGTTGTCTATTTCCCAAAGCATGTGGTTGTTGTCTTTCATTTAGTTGGGTTATGGCTTCATATGGACGCTTTTGCTTGTGTTATTGAAAGCATGTCTTTCAGTCTTATTGTTATCCCCCTAGCAGTTGGTTTTTGGATCCGCCACATGGGGGAGGTTTTAATTAAATGTTGTTGGCTATTTGCTGCTAAAGAAAAGAAGCTTTGCCGTGATATAAGTGAAGCATATGAGTTTGTGCGTGGAAATTAAGAGTAGGTGGAGTATTATGTGCACAATATACTGTTTGCTTACGCTAGTTTCATAAGAGAAATGTCTCCTGCAAATGTATATTCATGCTGTAGTTGACTAGGCTTCTTTTGGGGATATATGAAGTATTATGGGAGGATCTTTCTATTCCAATTGTGGCATTCTAGACACAAAATCATCTGATGGTGTGATCTGTTAGATGATTTCCCCTGCAGTTGATAACTTCTGATGGATAGTTATAAGTGCGCAACTTGGACAAGCCTGTATATTTGGGTGGATAGTAATGTGGAAATGCTGTCTCATGTGGTTTGGGTACCTGCTATATGCATGATTCTACCCATGTTATTTATACGGGAATTTCTGATCCTGATGGTTCTAGGAGCAACAAATTGGGCAGACTTCGTAGCTTTCCTCATTTAACAAAGGATTATTTAGATCTGAACATATGCTTTAGAGGCTTTCTATGCAGCATTGTTGGATGGGATGCATTTTTGGGCTAGTGATACATATCAGCTTATTTTGTGTGATATTTTGCCATCTCAAGGGATACTTATCAGCTTCCTTGGTTTTCTACACAAAATATTTGGCTGTCAGAAACTCACTAAGGTTTTGGTGTGTCTGGGGTTGATCATATTGTTTCAGCCAATTTTAATGTAGTTTAACGAGCCAGGGCAGGGAGACTTTTTTCCTGTCATTGAAGGAGGATTTTTCCCAAGTATTGGCCTGTACTGTAGTTTTAGTTGTATAAGAAGATAATGAGCTTCAGATTATCAGATATGGTTTCGAAGTGTCGAATAAAATAAAAAGAGAACGACGAGTTTGTCATCTTGCTTTGCTTCTCAGTCATGGTTGGGCACACTTAAGCTGAGGGATGTTTGCATTCTGACTCTAGATGCCTTGTTTCCTGGTCAGTTGTTTTGACCTACATTTTTATTCATATATTTAATCTTCGCCTATCATGTTTTTGCAGGGCTGGCCCCTCAACTTTCCAGAAGAATTCTGCAACTGGAGCTGGCTTCAATTTGAAGGTATCAGTCCTTACTTTTAAGTTAACATTGAAGCATTGCTGAATGTCTATACTTCCATTTTCAATTTTATCATAATTATTTTTTCGTCTTTTGAACTTATTTGAGATTACTATACAATGCCCTGGGGATTTGCAGATTTCTTGTAACTTTAAGATACACATTCAAGTTTTCTGCGTTTAGGATAATAACTATTGGATGGATAGTTAGTTTGAATTAGAATGTTGTTTGGGATTATTTTATCTTTTGTGTGTCCATTTATTTAGACATTATCTTTTCTAGAAGCATGTGACGCATTGATGACACCACTTGGGCCTCTGCAGAGTTTTTTATATTTTGTAGGCATGTGAATCAATTAATTGTTACTATTTATGCGCAGAAACCATTACAAAAACCGGTGCAGCAGGCATATTTAGGCCCCAAACAGAAGCCTCAAACCTTGGACTCGCTGTTTGCTAACATGAAAGAAGAAAGAATGAGGGTCTTGTCTCGACTGACCAACAGATCAAGAAGAAATGGAGGGAACCAGGCTGGTGTGCCTTGGGCAAGAGGAGCATACATGCAAAATTAGTAGCTATGCTGGCTTAGATTGAAATGTAGTTTTTGTGTTGAAAGTTGTTCAATATCTAAGGAAGCCATCCTAAGTTTGTCGTCTCCGTCAATTCAACATTGACGGGGGACATCTTTGATATCAGTTCAAAACGGAAGTTTGTGTATAGCATCTAGTTTACATCATCGAAAATTCTTGTTGCAAGGGTTAATAGAGTTGGATGCGAGTCGACTTTGATGTGTTTGGGAGGCAAGAGTTATTTATTTGTGTATGCCGATACCATGTGGATCTGTTGCTTTTCTGTTCATTTCCTTGTATTTTTTTGATTTTTTTTTGTTTTTTAGGCAGCTTTATCATTGTCCCAACAACTCTTAAATCAGAGAACTTGTTGAAAATGATTCGTGTCCAAGTTATTACTAATGTAATGCAGCTTTGGCTCTATTTCATTTTGTATATGAATATGTCAATGTTAGCCAGCACCAAAAATGTTGAGAGATTTATTTTTAACGCTTCCCTTGTATGTTTCCATTAAAGTCATGGCTGAAATTGTGTACCTTCAACAAATAATTGTTGTAGTCCTGGTGGGGATGGCCTAATGATGGAGTGAGGTTATTTGATGATCTAGTGGTGGAGTGAGATTGTTTAATGATCTAGTGGTGGAGTTAGGTTGTTTGGAGATCAAATGTTATGGATTCGAATCTCTTCAATACCACTAGATCGGATGTGCTAGTTCAAAAACAATAGTAATAATAATAATTGTTGTATTAAGCACCCAAAAAAAAAAAAAAAAAGAGCTGGTGTAAATTAAATTTATTGCCCATTAAATTATGTCATTAGTTAAACAGTCAATTATAAATTTTCTTTACATTTTTCGGATTAAATTAAATATAATTTTAAAATTAAATTCATAGATAATTAATATTTAATAGATTGATTTAATGATTAATGAGAAATTGACGCATGTCAAATGCACACAGAAAATGAAATATCCACATTATAAGTTAAGCCATTAGGATTTCGCCACTGAAACCCTAGACCCATAATCATTCCATCTAAGTTCTAAAAGTCAAACCCTAATTTTTCTAAGGGAAAATCTAAATATTGTCTCATTTTTCTCTTTTACAATCCCAAATATTTTATGAAATATAAATATTAATATGATAAGACTTATTTATCCCTTAACCCCTAATCCTCTTAAACCATAGGACAATTATATTTTGATTTCATTCACAATGGAAACGTTTTTTTTATAAAACGTGTGTTTGTCCAAATTACAACGACCTTTCTGAAAATTTAATGAAGCGCACATTGATTAATTTCTTAAATTACTCAAGTTCGTTTGTAATTATGTGGAAACTGATAGACACTATTATTTCAAAAAATTTACTAAACCAGATGAAGCATCATTGGGTTTTGGCGGATAACTGTTTTTGAGGTCTAATTTCCCCATCTCTACATTCTTCCAAAACCCTCCACTATTGCATTAGTTTTCCAATTCAGAATATGAATTAACTAATGCAGTATATATGCTTCTACGATCCGTTAACACTTATATTTTTCGGGGGGTGAATTTTTATACTTGTTAGATATATACAATTAAACCTCAATGATTTACAGACTGGACAGTCTTATGTTGTTATTTCATCACTAGTTATCATCACGACGCGATGTTGTAATCTATGGTTAGATTTGGAGGAAAGGTGACTAGGTGAGTAATGAAGTATAGACAAGAAAAAAGTGTTAGCTAGTGAGAGTGGAGGATAGAGAATATGTTCAAAACTATATATGGAAAGCAATGCCAGTTTGAGAGGCACAGAAGGTGAGGTTGTGATATATTTTGATTTGAGGGGGCGGTGGAGAGAGATAGGAGACTATATACAACATGGACATACATTTTCTGCAAAGTTTGTAAGTATATAAAAGTAATTTTAAGTATACTTATTTTATTTCGTTAAAATAAATACCCGTGGGAGTAAAATTGGGGCTATGTTTATAATCACTCTTCTTAAATTAAATTATCATGGAATTATAAATAGGAGTCTCCATATCAGATGAAAAACACACTAGGAATCATGATTAAAGAGGTCAAGAAATTCGAGGAAAATTCTCTATAAAGTTCTCTCCAGCATTCAAGGCATTCCAGCCAGAGATTCAAGTTGTTCTTCATGGAAGCAACACGTTCTTTGCCGTAATCATCTCAAGTCCATCATTTAATCCGGAATCAAGGTCGTCGGCCTATGGATAACTTCATTAAAGTTCAAACAACAAGTTCGAGAATATAGAAGAGTCAAATTTACTCTGAAGATTTCAAAACCCGCTTGAAGATCAAGTTTTGAAGAGAAGAATCAGAGAAATAATAGAGATTGGATCCGTAAAATACATTCTGATTCAAAAATAATTTTATTTGTACACATTTTGTGTTTTACCAAATTAAGATACAATATATTTGAAACTTTTAAGACTTAATTACATTTCCTAAGAATCTTGATTTAATCTTAGGAACTAAACTTATGTTAAGGAAAAATAAATTTGGGAATTGAGCTCACTTGAAAGTGTATGCGTCAAATCTGAAAATTAGTGAATCAAATAATTAGGCCATTAACAATTTAAACATTTCATTTGTATATCTACTATATCATTTATATATCTCCTTCACAAGTCACAACCACCTTCCCTGTTGGGTTTGGGCCCTCATTAGTTGGAAGCCCATTAACTAAATTAATTAAAATGGCCCATGCAACAAATGAGTTCATTGAGGGATTGCTCATTTGAGGACAATTCACGTGTGTGAATTAAAAAGAGATTCACAATTGTGAATTGAATATAGCCGCCGTCAGCTGGGAACTACCGAAGCCAAAAGGAAGGAGAGAGAGAGGGAGGGAGGGAGAGAGAGGGAGGGAGGGAGAGAGTTTGAGGTTGGGAGAAATATTTATTTAGATAAAAGTAAATTATATTTGGGAAAAAATAATAAGATTTAAAATTAAAGTGTTATGTGGGCAAAGTGTACTTTATCTTACACAAGGTTGGTCTCATAAAATCTGAAAAATTATGAAAAATTGTACTTCTTCTGCAAAAAATCTGCAAGAAGAATAATATTTCGAAATAATAAATTCAAGGGTATCACATGCAATATTTATGATTAGGGTTTGGAAAAACCAACCACCCACCACCCATAATTCGCAGTCTTCTCGCTTTGGGTTTTAAAAAAAAATTCAAACGCATTAAATTCCATTCATTTTATCCAACCATCACTTCTTCTCCCTCACCCTTTCACTCTTGCCGATTTCTGGAAAAAAAAATTCAAAATCTGCCGAACTAAAATCGACGTCTCTCTCTCTCTCTTGGAACTCGGCCGGTGGAACTACAACGAGCAGACGCCGGAGATGGAAGGAGGACAAGGACAAGAGGCAGCAACGTCTTCTTCGCAAGTAGGTTTCAAATTTTAACAGTTCATGAAACTATTAATCCTGATTTGATATTACATTTGGTTCATTGTTAGATATGCATTTGATTAATTTTGACATCGATTAGTTTTTGAAAATAATCATCCACCTAATTTAATTGAAGCATGTTTACACTTAAGCGAGGCACGTTTATAATCAACCGAGGCTTGCTCATAATTAATCAACGCTAGTTCTTAATTAATCGAATGAAAGAAATTAGGGGTTAGAATTAATCGATGATAGGCTTACTATGTTATGCGTGTTTTTTTATGTTAATTGTGACTTATTTTACTAATTGAGGCTCTTATTATGTTAATTGTGGATTTAGAACTCAATCGAGGAATCCCAAATTAAAAAAAAAAAAATCGAGGCCCTCCTCGATTAATTTAAAATTATTTTAAAATTAATCGAGGCCTTCCTCGATTAATTTGAAAAAACACAAGCTAATCGAGACCCTCCTCGATTAATTTTAAAAAACACAAGCTAACCGAGGCCCTCCTCGATTAATTTAATACAAATCGAGGCATTACTTGATTAATTTTTTTTAAAATTAATCGATTAATTTAAGACTAATCGATTAATATTTAATGTAAATCGATTAATTTAATACAAAAAATTAATTGATTAATTTAAAAAAAACTAATCGATTAATATTTTAAAAAAACTAATCGATTAGTTTTAAAAAAAAGCTAGTAACCTAAATAAAACTAATCGATAATATTTAAATAATCGATTAAATAAAACTAATCGATTAATATTTAAATATTTAAATAATCGATTAAATCTAATGGCCTAAAAAAACTAATCGATTAATATTTAAATAAAACTAATCGATTAAATATTTAATGTAAATCGATTAATTCTAAAAAAAATTAATCGATTAATTTTAAAAAAAAACCAATCGATTAATATTTAAAATTAAATAATCGATTAGTTTAAAAAAAAAACCTATTACATTAATATTTAATGTAAAAAAAAACTAATAGTTGAATATTTAATCTATAAAAAGAAATCGATTAATTTAAACAAATATAATCTATTAATTTAAGACTAATCGATTAAATATTTAATGTAAATCGATTAATTCTAAAAAAAATTAATCGATTAATTTAAAAAAAAACTAATCGATTAATATTTCAAAAAAACTAATAGAATTTACTTTAATAGTTTTAATTTTGAAAATGTTGTTAGATTGATTGGGTTAGACTGCCGTTACGGAGCCGGAGGACCTTGGTCGTCGTGTACGCCATCCCAGGTGTTATTGACACGATCAGAGACACGCTGCTCGCGATTGGTGGTGACGCCGTCCGACTATTCAGATCGGGCTGTTTTGGATATTTTCTGGACTACAGAGGTGGTGACGTCCAGAAGAGGGTCATACACGCGCTGATGACGTACGAGGTGCACGCGCCGGATCGTGCACGTGTGGGGCGGGAGGCATGGTTTCACATTCATCACTCCCAGCTGCGGTTCGGTCCGAGTGAGTACGCCTTGGTGTCAGGTTTACGATTCGGCAGCTCGACATTCGATCCTCATGGTGATCATATTGTTCCGTCGAGATCTGTGTACCACCGTTTATTCGAAGGGAAGCGTACGACCATCAAACAGATGGAGGACAGGTTCACACAGCTGGGGATGGCCAGAGACGCTTCGGATTCTGTGAAGGTTGCGAACATATTGTTCGTATACCGGATGGTTCTGTACCTAGATCAGTACCGGGTCGTGGATCCATGGGTGTGGGCCCTAGCGGAGGATGTGGAGTGATGGAACTCGTTTCCATGGGGTGCATATTCTTACCAGACGTTGATGCACTACATTGGCCTCGTCCCCAGGACTCGACAGGCTATGGGCGGGAAAGGATCCGGACAGTATCATTTTTACGGGCCGATCTGGGCACTCCAGGTAATTAGTTTAAATTTAATTGTTCTAAATTAGTTGAAATCAAGTGAATACGTAACTAATCCATTAATCTACTTTACAGGTATGGGCTTGTGAGGTGATACCGGAGTTGGCTAGTGAGGCTGGTGTGCATAGTTGACAGCTCACTGTGCCTCGATGTTTGAGGTGGACATTCAGACACCCTGCCACCGACCCGGCCACCTTATTACAGTGAGTGGTACGTTTTGATGTTTCTTGATATATTTAGAATCTTCGATCTATATTTGTTAATTCATCTTAATGATATTATTATTAATTCCATGCAGTCACGTGTGGTTATGTTGGTGCCATCTCCCGAGGAGACGGCAACTTCATATTACATGAGCATGCAGTTGGAGCCTGGAGCTCAGAGCGTGAGATTTGTTCCCGCTCGATCCGGGAACAAGAAGAAGATGCTTGCAAATGTGGCATCTTGTTGTTCCACATCGGCAGAGGAGGTTGTCCCCCCCCATCAGCCCGAGCCACCAGAGCTGCTCGGACACCACAGACGGGCCGTCAGGCGACCAGTCGACCCTCGAGTAGCCGGGCATTGAGGGACGAGCCAGATCATACTGAGCCTGGAGCCCGGCCCCCCACTGAGGATGCACCAGTGCACACAGCAGATTCGATTGATCCAGAGAGCCCTCCTCGAGCTTGGGGAATGAAGCGTTCGAGGAGGGATCGCACGCCGAGCAGTGGGGAGCCCTCAGAGAGTTTCATTCAGAGGATTGTGGATCGAGTGATGCCCCGTGTCCAGGAGCTTATTGACACGACTATTGCGCCCCGTGTCCAGGAGTATGTGGATCGGGCTATTGATCGTGCATTAGCTGGTCTGAGTAGCCGCCCTCGGAGGTCACACATGCCTCGGGATAGAGACCGCCACAGCCCGGAGCCGAGCGACTGTAGTGCTGGTCATCAGGCTCCACAACCCACTGTGGAGCAGGAGGGTACTAGCACTTCGGCTCCACGCCATGGTGGTTTTAGCGCGACCTATCAGCTCATGAATGACATTGATGATAGCACACTCCAGGTCACCTACCCACGATTTAGATCCTCGGGTCCGGATGTCGCTGTTCAGCTCTACTTCAACGGCGATCGCTTGCGGCAGTCCTGGTTTGACCATCTTGAGGATCCGAGGACTGAGTTGAAGGATGTTCACATGAGCTACTTTCTGAGCGCGATGGCTCGACGAGTTAAGAGGGACAACCATTGTCCGACAGCGGTGGCTACTACTGGTCTATATGTGAGTTCAAGTACTTATTTGAAAATAGTTTGTCTTTTTTTTTACTACACGCTTAATCGTAATTCATTTTTTGCAGAAAGCCCTCGTTGCAGCATGGAAGAGACTGCATCCTCTTGACCCGGAGTGCAGACTTGCATACGATGACGATGACTACCAGCGGTGGAGACCTGCAGAGGGACTGATACATCGGATCCATAGCAGGGATGGGCGGTATCAGGTGCCATGGAAGGGGCGTGATTATGTAAGTGAGCTTCACAAGAAAATGATATATTATCATATATTATTTGCTGACATTAATCTTGATATGATCCCGATCTTATGTTGCAGGCGATCGTGGTATGTGACGTCGCAAATGAGCACTCGGTAGTGGTTCGTATCCGCTTTTCTGACTGGGTCGTAGAGTTGTACGACTCATTTATGTTTTAGATGGACGATCCGAGCAACCGCGTCCAGTACGAGAGGCGAGATAGAGAGTTGATGCCCCTACTCCGCCTACTTCCACGCCTACTCATATGTGCCGGATTTTGGGAAGGTCGTCAGATGCCGTCCCGATGTGCTTTTGCGATGACCCTGGACAAGTCTATACCGGACCAGTACGTGTAGACGGAAGGCACGAGCTGTGGAGTATATGCCTGCATGTACATAGATCGGCTTTTAGGTGCAGGAATTCCGCCCGGATTGTCGGAGGAGGGAGTACATGCGTATCGGAGGGTTATAGGGGCTCGGATATATTCATTGACTTACATTAAGAGGCCTAGCTTGTAGATGCTAACATTACAATATTGACATTAAGAGGATCGTATGAGTAGAACTATGACTTATGTGTTTATTTTGTACTTGAACTTGATTAATGTAAATGTTTTTCTTGAAAATTGATGTTCTCGTTCTATCATTCACCTCTTCTTGTTCTTGTTCTTCTCCTTCTGCCTCTTCTTCTGCAGTAGGACCATGCGTCTCTGCATGTGAAAAGTAGGGAACATAGTCGTCCCTCATAGATGGTCCGGCTCCAGAACCTTCCAACTGTCTTGAAATCACGTACACGATCATCTCAGTAGTCTGCTCGTGAAGCAAATCGAGCAAATCTCCATCATCTTACAAAGATGCTCTGATCCGTCTGTTAGTATTGGTGCTGGTGAGGTAAAATAATTCATACTCGATCCTGTTCGGGTCAGTCTGCAAACCTCCCTCACCAGTGAGCTAAAACACAGCTTATCGGATGACATCGTCACGAGTTGCTCGTCCCCATCTACATATTCTGATCTCTCCCATCGTCCACTGTGTCGTACAATAATGCGGCGTCTAACCATCTGCAATTTATAAACAATGCTATGTGATTAAACCCTAAACTCTATTAAAACCTAAACGCTATAAAACCATAAAACCCTAAAACCTTTTCTCTAGAAAGCCACGATTCAAACCCTAAAACCCTAAAACATTTTCTCTAGAAAGCCACGATTCAAACCCTAAAACCCTAAAACATATTAAATCCTTAAAGATGTGACCATTAATACTAACTAAAGCAATTAAATAAAATTGAACTGGAAAAATGGATAAAATAATAAAGTTCAAATATAAGCGATTAAATTTAAAAAGAATGCACGATTAATAGTTCAAATAGCATTGATTACCTCTATTAAATAACATCGATTAATTATATTAATTTGAAGACTCGATTAAGTTGTAATAGCCTCGATTAAATTATAATAGCCTCTAAAATTAACATCTATATTATTTATAGTAGCCTCGGATTAATTGATGAATATTATTAAACCTAATCGATTAATTTGATAATCAATCGATGAATATCTAGTAGTCTCGATTAATTTAAGAAAAAAAAACATTAAAGCATCGATTAATTCAAAAAAAATAATCGAAAACACTTAATATTAATCGAGGAAAGCATTACAGCATCGATTAATTCAAAAAAATTAATCGATTAATTTAATATTAATCGAGGAAAGCATCGATTAATTCAGGTGTTCCTCGATTAATTCAAGTGTTCCTCGATTAATTTTAAATTAACCTCTAATTATTTATAATAGTCTCGATTATATTTAAGTGTTCCTCGATTAAGTTATAAAAACTATTGAATTGTTCCTCGATTATATTTGTGTTCCTCGATTAAGTTATAAAAAATATTGAAGTGTTTTTTACAAAGCTCTCGATTATATTAAGTGTTACTCGATTATTTAAAAATTAGTCTCGATTAATTATAAAAATTGCCCCGATTAAATTTGAAATAGGCTCCATTAATTCTATGAGTCTTGATTAATTATAAATAAAATCTCCATGAATTCTAAAATAGCCTCGAATAATTCTAATAGCCAAGATTTATAGTTTACCACATGCAACTCTTCAAAATATAAAAAGATTAACGGGTATGACATGCAAATCTCTACATCGCCTATTTTTAAATTAAATCTAACAACACATGCAATATATAATCAAAACAATAAATATTTGTAAAATAAGTGGAAAAAAATGGAGAGTACAAAACGTACCTTTGAAAGTTGCTCGTGCACTACTTTCTTCTTTAGAAAAATCTCGTCTTTCGCCCCCTTGCTCCGAAAAATTTCTCCAACTTTTGCTCTTCTTCGTTGCTTTATTTTGTAGTGTGAATAAAATCTTGTACTATAGTGGAGATTTGTATTGTATTGTGAATAGTGAGCTCATCTATTTATTCAAAAATTTAACCTACCTCATCACAAAGCATTAAATTGTATTAAATTTGGTCCTACCTTCCCTTCTTTTCATTAATTGGGTCCAACCTTCCCCTTCTTTTCATTACTAACATGTACATGTATTAAATTCACCCCCCTACCTTTCTTTCTTTTCATTTAATGAAGCCATTTACCTTCCTTCTTTTTATTTATTGAAACTAGTTACACAAAAAAGAAATAAATGCATTCATTAATCGTGGCTAGTTAAGATATTAATCGAGAATCTCTTAAAATTAATCTATATATTTTTTAATAAATAATCGAGGCCCATTTAAAAATAATCGAGTCAATTTAAAAAAAATAATCGATGCTTTTGTAAATTAAAAAAATAATCGAGTCAGTTTAAAAAAAATCAACATAATCGAGGCCAAAATAATTAATCGAGGCCCATTTACAATTTAAAAAAGAATAATCGATGCTTTTGTAAATTTAAAAAATAATCGAGTCAGTTTTTAAAAAAAAATCAACATAATCGAGGCCAAAATAATTAATCGACGCCCATTTACAATTTAAAAAAATAATCAATGCTTTTGTAAATTTAAAAAATAATCGAGTCAGTTTTAAAAAAAAAATCAACATAATCGAGGCCTTCTTGTGAAATATTTGAGACCACTTCTGCAAATTATTTTTTAATATAAAATCGAGGCTCAACTTATGATTAATTGAGTCCACTTTGAATTAATCGAGTCCACTTTTGTAAACTAAGAATTAATTGAGTCCACTTTTGTTAGGGTTTCGTTTTAGAATTAGGGTTTCCAGCTGTTAGAGTGCATTTAATACCTGACAAAAGTAGAATGTGTCAATCATTGGGTGTGAGGACCAGGTCTATTATAGTACAAATTGCCTAACAAACTACCTATTTTTAAAAGTTGTTGTTTTTTCCTAATTACTATTTACTTTTGTCTACTTTTATCCATTTAGACTTTAAGGTTTGGGTGAGCAAATCATCTTGGATTTACTTGAAAGAGAGATAATTTGAGGTTTGGGTGACCAAATTATTTTGGATTTACTTGAAATTTTAAGTAATGATTCATAGCCGTCGGAGCTTCAATTTGGTGGTTTAAGATTTGTTTCAAATCTTCTCCAAGAGTAGCTATAGGAAAGTTTTTCTCTTTCTAGATTAATTTGTGTATTTCAAGAATTATATTCTTGATGCTTATTTGGTGATGATATTGTGATTCTCCTACTTGTAGTAAAGAGGGGACATTGTGTAACTTATGACCACATAGTGGAGTTTTCTATGGACTAGGTCCCGTTGTTTTTACCTTTATTTGAAGGTTTTCCACATAAAATGTTGATTAAATTATGTCATGAGTTAAATATTTTAATATATATTTTACTTAAAATTTTGGGATTAAATTAAATATAATTTCAAGATTAAATAGATAAATAATTAATATTTAATACATGAATTTTATTGACTAATGAAAAACTCACATGTGTCAAATATGCACAGAAAATAAAATATTTAATAAGAAGATTTTTCATATTAAGGTAAATCAATAGAATGGCGCTACCAAATCCTAAGGCCCATGATCATTCCATCTAAGCCCCAAAAGTTCAACCATAATTTTCCTAAATTAAATCATCATACAACTATAAATATTGATCTCCGTATCGGATGGAAAACACGCCAAAAAAATCATAAATGAAGAGCTCAAAGAAGTTGGAGGAAAAGTCTATAAAATTCTCACCAGCATTCAAGGCATTACGGCTAGATTCAAGCTGTTTTTTGTAGAAGCAACACGTTCTTCACCGGAAACATCTCAAGTCCAGCGTTCAATCCTAAATCAAGGATAATGCCATCAAAGTTCAAACAACAAGTCCTAGAAGATCGAAGATCAAGGTCGTCAGTCTTCCGAATAACTACATCCAAATTCAAACTACAAGTCCGAGAAGATCGAAGAGACAAATTTACTCTAAAAATTTCAACTATTTAAAGATCAAGTTTGCAAGGGAAATTATTGCTAAGGATATTTATATGGCGGTGTTGGAATTTTTTAAGGTGGGACGTTTACCTTCGGGTTTGAATTCGGGTTTTATTGTTTTAATTCCTAAGAAAGATCGAGCCCTTTTGGTGGAGGAGTTTTGGCCGATTGCTTTGAGTAATTTCTTTTTCAAAGTTTTTACCAAAGTTTTGGCCACTAGGCTGAATGGCGTGGCTTCTCAGGTGGTTGTTAAAAATCAGTATGGTTTCGTTCAAGGTCGGCAAATTCATGAAGCCATTATTTTAGCTTCTGGGGGTGTTAATATGTTGAATCGAAATCACGAGGGGGGAAATATGGCTTTAAAGATGGATATTACTAAGGTATTCCATACTATGGAATGGGAGTTTATTTAGTGAGTTTTGAGACAGTTCGGGTTTCCGGTAAAGTTTTGTGATTGGATCCATACGATTTTGGCTTCAACTAGACTCTCAGTTTTAATTAATGGATCGCCTCAGGGTTACTTTGCATGTACGAGAGGAGTTAGACAGGGTGACCCACTTTCGCCTCTTTCATTTGGAATAGCTGAGGAGATGTTCAATTATTTACTTCTCAATGCGGTGCTCCACAAAAAACTTACTCCTATGACCTATGGTCGAGGTGTTGTCTTCCCTACTCACATTCTTTATGCGGATGATGAGTTTATATTTTGTCGTGCTACTAAGCCTAATGTTCAGACATTGAAGACTATTATGAAGAATTATGCATATGTTTCTGGCCAAGTTTGTAGCACGGTCAAATCGAGAGTTTTTTATGGTCGGGGTGTGCGGCCGAGAGTGAAGGGATATCTTACTTCAAAATTGGGATTCACGGTTGGCTCATTTCCAACAGATTATTTGGGAGTTCCTATTTTTGATGGTATGCCAAAGGTGATGCATTTGAGGCGTTTGGCGGATAAGATTTTGGCAAAGTTTGATCGATGGAATGGTAAGATTTCCTTCTATGGTGGGTCGTCTCTGTCTTATTAAATATGTAATTTTAAGCTCAGCTATCCATTCTATGATGGTGTATGCATGGCCGGCCTCGTTGGTGATTAAGCTTGATACTGTAGCACAAAATTTCTTATGGAAAGGGGATATCAATGTGAGATCATATAATGCAGTTAGTTGGGCACGCACATGTGCTGTTGTTGAGGAAGGCGGTCCTGGGGTGTCTTCATTCAAGGAAATTAATAGGGTTTTGCTGATGAAGCTTACTTGGAATTTCCTTGTTCGAATTCATTTGCTTTGCAGATTTTGAGAACTCGATTTCTCTCTTCGCCGTTTAAGACTAAGCGGGTTTCTTACTCCACATTTGGCCAAGAATAAAACCTCTAGCTGAGACTCTTGTTCATGAATCAGTTTGTATTGTCGGAACAGGCTCAACGGTGGATTTTTAACATGACAATTGGTTAGGTTATATTATTGTGGAACGGCTTCAGATTCCTATTAACGTGCATCAGTCATTTACGGATAAGGTGGGGGATTTTTTGAGTAATGGCATTTGGACTTTTACTGAGTCTTTTGTTCATGTTTTTCCAAAAGTTTTTCACGATATCATTCATCATCCGTTGGCGCCGGGAGAGGACGAGAGACTTTGGTTCAAGTCTTTGCATGGCAATGTTACTGCACGGATTGCCATACTTCATAATCACACTCAGTTTCCATCGGTTAGATGGGGAACTTGGATTTAGAGTGCTTTTATTCCTATGCGTCGTTCCTTGGTGGCTTGGCGTTTGCTGCTCGGATTCCTACTATGGATACGCTGCATAGATTTATTGGTCCGACAATATGCTTTATGTGTCGAGGGGCAAGGGAGACAATTGATCATTTTTTTTGGAGTTGTTCGTTAGCCGTCCAGGTTTGGAGTTGGGTTTTTGATATTTTCCGAATTGATGCAATTCAGGTCGTCTCCTTTCATGAAGCTGTTTGTGAGCTTTATGAATTGCTTATTTAGTTCTCAAATTTTAATTCTTTGGAAGACTGCAATCGTCACGGTTGTTTGCGGTTTGTGGACGTTTCGAAATAAAGCCATCTTTGAAGATTTGAGGCCCACAACGTTAACCTTGATCAACATGGTACGTGTTACTTTGCGGGAGTTGCAATATATGGGTTTAAACCGCGGGTTTATGAGGAATACTATCAATGATTTGCTCATCTTGAAAGCTCTTAAGGTGGATCCACGGCCTTCGCCGCCGAGGACTATTATTTCAGTAGTTTAGAGGCCTCCACCGACTGGATGGATCAAGATTAATACGGATGGTTCGGCTCACGGAGCTCCAAGTGTAATGGCAACAGGTGGGGTGTTCCATCTGCACGAAGGATCGATGATGGGTTGTTTTCATACAAATGAAGGTGTGGGATTTGCCTTTATTGCTAAGCTGTTAGCAGTTCTTACCGCTTTGGAATGGGCTCGAAGACTGTCTCTGGACTTTATTTAACTGGAGGCAGATTCTGTTTATATGGTGAATCTTCTTTCATCTAGAAGTTTACAGGACCATGGAAACTCAAGGCTTGTTGGCGTGCTGTCATCGAGTATATTAGTCAAATTTATTTTTGTATTTCTCATGTTTATATGGAGGGGAATCGCGTTGCAGATATTTTAGCCTCTTCTATAACTCCTGTGGGTTTTTGGACTATTGTGATTCCTTATATTTTTGAAGCTGTAAAAACATGATTTTTGTTCTCCTGATTTTTTCCGATTTGTATAGAGAAGTACTCTTTTTCCCATATGGTCTTTCCTTCTCTAGGTTTTTCATATGGGTTTTGATGAGGCTTCGGTCCCCTGAATTATCGACATGTGATTTCCATATAGGTTTTGATGAGGCTTCGGTCTCCAGAATTATCGACATGTGATTTCTAGGACTTTTAGATTTATCACTTTTTTCTTTTTTTATTTATACAATTCATTTGGGATATTTCATGCACCACTACAAATATTGTACATAGAAAAGAAGAAATTGTTAATATTCTACAGTTTTTTAGTTCATTTATTCCTTTTTTATATAAATATAGTACATCTCTAATTATTTTAATTAAGTTCGACTATTACCTTCCCGGACGCGTGCAAAACTAGTTAATATTAGGGTTCGAACTTCCTTAATACCACAGATCGGGTGTGTGAGTAAAAAAAAATAAAAATAGTTAATATTAATAATATGGTGGAAAGAGTTACCGCCTACCGGCACCTGGCAAAGAAATGTTAAAAGTGAATAGTGATGTCGATGGCAATTTGCTTTCCTCCTCCTCACATGCACATATACATAGCTTACTGCGCAGACGCTGATCCGAGCTTGCTGCAGTGATTCCTGCACACAAAAATAGTAAAATACTCTCACGAGTCACAGAGGCAGAGGGTTTGATATTCTTCTATACTGTTTCACAAACCGATGTCGTCGAGTATACTGGTGACTGGCGGCGCCGGCTACATCGGAAGTCACACGGTGCTGCAGTTGCTTCTGGGAGGGTACAAGGCGGTGGTGGTTGATAATTTGGACAATTCTTCCGATATTTCCCTCAAAAGAGTTAAAGACCTCGCCGGCGATCATGGCCCCAACCTTTCCTTTCACAAGGTCGTCTTCTTCTTCAGTGATCCTTCCTTTTCCTCTGTGATTTTTGTTTTGTTTTTCTGGGTTCGTGATTTTTGGTGATTATAAGTTGCGGGTTGGTTCAAAAATTTGATCTTGGCTGGTTTCGGTGTGATGATGCGAGGCTATTCGCATGTGTTTTTCTGCAATGATTTTGTTTTGGTAATGGGAAATTTTATTTTAGGTGTAAAGATATGATTTTTGGTAGTATTGTAGTGATGCTAACTTGAGTGGATTAATGTGCTATGTTAAATTCAGTTTCATTTTGTTGCTTTTTGATGTTGACCTTTGTATTTAGCATCTTCTCAAGTTTTCCTCTCTATGGTCTTTGATTTTTTGGGAGTCCTGGCAATATTATTTTGTGGAACTTTGAATTTTAGCACTGTATGAATTGAAATGATAGAGACTTGGATGATCTAACTTGGTTGGTGTGAAAGTAAGATACTGATAGTGCTTGGGATTTACTTTGCTTGATATGTTTGCTGCCTGTTGGTCGCCGAGGCTGTTCCACTTTTAGTAAGTCATCTATACTTGATACACTTCGAATTTTAACTCCAATTTCTATGATTCATGGTACTTGATTGCAGATAGATCTTCGGGATAAGCCGGCACTTGAAAAACTTTTTGCTTCTGAAAAGTAAGTCCTTTTGGGGTCACGTCATTTAGTTTTTTGAGCTCTTCAAAGCAAACTGTTTCCACATCTGAGGTGGTAAGAACTTGATAGAATATAGATATCGGGTGTGTTGGTCTTTTTTCAATTATCCTGTGGGGAACAATATAGTTGTAGTACTCTGAATACTGTAAAACCAATCTTTCGATCAGTTAAGACCTCTAGATTGCTGATCGAGGGCATTAGTTGAGTGATGCATATATTTACTACTATCATATCATCCATTAAGCATTTGATAAAAGAAAAGTTTCTTTTTTTTTTCTTGAAGGGAATTACTACCGTATCTATCTCTTTTAATAGCTACTGATATATTTTTCATGTTTTATGTTTGATATTTATTTTTTCACTGAATAAGATCTTGACACCAAATTTGCTTCTGATTTCATACTTGCTATAGGTTTGATGCTGTAATTCATTTTGCGGGATTAAAAGCAGTTGGAGAAAGTGTGCAAAAGCCCTTAATGTATTATGACAATAACCTTATTGGGACAATTTCTCTACTGGAAGTCATGGTTGCCCATGGATGTAAAAAGGTACTCCGATCCTGATCTTGATTTCTCTCACCCTCCACCTATTACGTATATCAATATATTTCTCTCGTCTAAACTTGTCTTGCTTGCTTTTAAATTTCAGCTAGTATTTTCATCATCAGCAACTGTTTATGGTTGGCCAAAAGTGGTACCTTGTACAGAGGAATCCCCCATTTGCGCTATGAATCCTTATGGACGTACGAAGGTAAGGTTCTGGCAATTTTGATGTTAATTCTTAATGTGTGGAGATTGAAGCCCGTATGACAAAATTAATGCTGCTGGCCTCTAGTAAATGAGAAAAGAAGCATGGCCTTTTCGTTATAAAAAGCACCTGCAGCGTGTGAGCGCCCATGCATGGTTCTTGATGGTTTACTTGCTGATTTTTTTTTTACAGTTGCTGCTAAGACGACATTAACAAGCTCAGCTGACTCTATTTGTTTTTCCAGCTTTTTATTGAAGAAATATGTCGTGACATCTATAAATCCGACTCTACATGGAAAATCATATTGCTAAGGTACTTTAACCCAGTTGGTGCACATCCTAGTGGTTATATTGGTGAAGATCCTCGTGGAATCCCAAACAATCTCATGCCCTTTGTGCAACAAGTAGCTGTTGGAAGGCGTCCGGCGCTGACAGTTTATGGAACTGACTATGGAACAAAGGATGGCACGGGGGTAAGAACTTGGTGTGAGACTTAGATCCTGCTGCTCTTTATTCTTTCCTATTTTGGTCTTGATTGCATGCTTGTGTATTAATGCATGCTCAGATATTGATTCGGGAAGTACTGACTGCCACATTTACATTTCCTGCAAAATTCAGTTCTTCAAATTATATGTCTACCTTCTACAATTCTCATTCTCGTTTTTGTTGTAATAATTGACTCCTATCTCCATCACTCTCTCCTCTCTACCGTCGTGATATTAATGAGGTGGAGTTGTGGAGTGATGGTTATTTTTGCATTTATGATTCAAAATATTGGTTATTGAAATGCACTCCATGGTGAACTTTATATGCTTATTTTTGCATTTGTGATTTTCAGGTACGTGATTACATCCATGTTGTAGATTTAGCCGATGGCCATATTGCTGCTTTGACCAAGCTCTCCGATCCTTCTGTAGGTACGAGCTCTGAGAATAAGTTTTCCCTAATTAAACTGAGCTTCTCCCGTTGTATTCTCAATCTGTAATGTTTTTGGAAAATTTTGCCATATGATTATGGAACATGCTTTCTTAGTTCGGATTGCATCATGCCATCATCTCATCATAGTCATCTGCTTACTTCTGTAATATCATTTTATTCTTTCACATAGATCATGTTTGTATTAGAAAGAAGACTCCAAACATCTAATAACTTAAGGCTTGGGAATCATATTAATTAACTAAATCAGCCTTTTATTTTAGTTAGTTATGGAAAATATAATCGTTCGATAGGATTTGAGATCGGGTTTCTTTTAGCATTACTTTCACGATGCCTGGTTTTTAGCAGTCTCTAAGATTATCCTATGTAATTGGAAAGTAAAATATTTCTGGCTGTTTTGTGCTTCGGCCAGATAATTATACTGCGCTCTATTTTTTCGAAGATCAAAAGCATCCTCTAGGTGACAATCACAGGCCAACATCTTCGTACAATGAAGTTTTTCACTATTCTTAGCTTTGCCTTTTGATATGTGTGCTTTATGCTATACACTGTGACTGGGGTTACATTTACCTTCATCTTCATAATACCTTATCAAATTATATTTTATTTTACCAAATTGGTGTCTATGTTAAGTGGATGTTGCATGATATATGGATGCTATCGATGGATCTATCTTGTTGAAACGCATAAACTACTACTACAGGCTGCGGGGTCTACAATTTGGGAACTGGCAAGGGAACCTCTGTGTTGGAAATGGTAGCAGCATTTGAGAAAGCATCTGGGAAGGTGAGTTGGCTAAATTCACATCTGTTTCTGGGAAATTTGTAATACATCCAAATCCTATGTCTGTGCAATTTAAATAGTAAAATCTGAGAAGCAGAGAAAAATGATCAAATTCGGATAATTGCAATGCTATCCTGTTCAGTGCATTAATGACGTTTTGTTATTCCGATTTCCCAGAAAATCCCATTGGTTATGGCTGGTCGACGACCTGGTGATGCAGAGATTGTATACGCTTCAACAGAGAAAGCTGAACGAGAATTGAACTGGAAGTAAGTGTTACAACTTTGTCTCAAGATGAAAATTCACCTTGTTTATTTGGAAGAATAGCATAATCTCTGCTCCTGCTGTGATAGTATGCATTTTGTTGCCAAATCTCATGAAAACTTGAGCACATAATCTCTCCCCCGCATTTGGCATGCCAATAAATTAGGACTTGAAGCTATGAACTATGAAGCCATTTGTTGTGTCAATATTGTTCAGACGGTGCACATACTCGGATCCAAACAGCAGCATATTACAAATATGCCACCAGTTGTGTTTGAATCAAGGTATGTGTACCGTGTGACGGATTTTGACACGTTAGATAGTCCGACACAAAACCCTCCTGTTGTGGCTGACTGAATTTTGTCATGCTTGAAGGGCGAAATACGGAATCGAGGAGATGTGTCGGGACCAATGGAACTGGGCGAGAAAGAACCCGCATGGGTACGAGCCTTCTCGATCGACCAATTGATTTGGGCATTCACTCCCCAAAATATATATGTGCACCAAAAACTTTGGTAGCTTTGAGTCTTTGACATAGGTCTTAGGCTTGAGGTTTTTAATTCCTATTTTGGTTGTTATCTTGAATAAAATCTTTTTGTTAATGGACAGTCAATAAATGACAAGTTTTGCCACTCCAACTAAGCTTTATGTAATGCTACATTGCTACTTAAGTTCGGAACATTTTTGTGAAAGTCGTTAAAGGTAAAGAGAGATATATGGGATGCCATGAGTTTGAGACACGGTTCCTCCCTTCCCCAACTTGGGAAAAAAAGAAAAAAAAAAAAAAGAAGCTAGTATTTCTTCGTTTAAAACTTGATATGATAAAATGCTAAATTTGGATTGGTTGAAAAAAAGCGTATTTTACTATTTAAATTATAAAAAATAAAAAGGTTAATAAGCAAATATGCTTTTAAATCTTGGCGGTAAGATGAGGCTAAAAGGCCAATAGTTGGGATCTAAAAGATGTTACAATTCACAAATATAATTTTTAGAAGATCAAATAAAATGTTATGCATAGACTATTTATTTCAATAGTTCGTATCTGTAGCACCTCGGTATTTTTGGAATATTTTTAGAATTTTCTAAATTTATTTATAAGATTATATGAAGAAATTGAAGCTAAGAATAAAGTAAAACAAATATAAGTCGTGATATACAATGTTTTAAAAAAGGAATCATTCTTCTTTTGTATATCAAACGACATAATCAGCTCACCGTTTTGGGTTGGTTCACCGTTTTGGGTTGGTTAAATAGGAAATGAGTCAACGAGTCCGCTGGAACTTCAGATCTCAGGTTTGAGGTCAAACAAATACCCGACATCAATAAAGATAATAAAACATTTTTTTAAATAGTGTTTTTGAAAAATTAATCATGTTCAAAATAACTTTATCAAATATTTATATCCGAGAAATCTATATCCGCCCCGCCTCAATTTTTCATATAAAAGGGGGCCCTCCCATTCATTAATTTCCACCCCAAAGATGTGTTAACAACTATTCGAGAAGTAGATGAGCGACAGTCGAGCGGTTTTTGAGTTGAGGTACGAATCGAATCGAGGAGAGGCACGGAGTTAAGGGGCCCTCCGGTGACTGTTGTTGCTGCGGCTTTTCGTCGCCTCATCTCGGTCCATTTCTCATCATTTTTCTTCCAATTTTTAATATGTCATGTATTTTAAATAGTACTACATTTTGTGTGTTGACCATGCCTTTATCCGACCGAAAACCTAAAAAATTACAACCGGCCACTTTATTCTCTCTCTCTCTCTCTCTCTCTCTCTCTCTCAAATTTCAGCCTTTTCAGCCGTCAAATAAAAATAATCGTATTGAAAAGCTGTTCCAAAAAATATATTATGCTTAAAAGACTGTCATTATAATTTTTTGTCTAGGTTTTAAAAATGTCAGATATTTATTTAACCTGATTATTTTTATTCCAGGACCATGTGTTATCAAAAATTCTGAAATTAGTATACTTTGCATGTGTAGGAGCCTCTCTAAATATTTTCGTAATTTTTAGATAAGTAAAAAGTCTCGTGATGTAAATTTGATAAATAGAGGTAAATATAGAGTAAAATGGCAAGTGGCGGTGTGTCATCTGTATCGAATCTTTTGGTCCAGATAAATACAAAATATTATTTTGGGAATATTTCCCTTCTGCGTCAAATTAATTTGAAGTCCCTATTATCGCGCAATCTATTATTGAAAGAATGAAATTAAATAATAGCTCCAATTGTAGTAGATTCTCAAAAATTATAGTAGTTGTCCTAACTCGAAGATTGACCCTTGTAGGATCCAGGGATGGACACACTATGGGCCAAAGGGGGCACTAGGCCCCCTGAAATTTTAAAAAAAAATTCAACTGTATATATGTCTTTTCATATTTACATCTAAAAAATAAAAGAAAAAAAAGTACTTACCTTCTATGAAATAGAAACATAACATATTTTCTCATCCTCAAATCCCTATTCTTCTCTACGGTCCCACTCCCAATTTCTCTTCACAAATTCCTCTCTTGCGGTCCCCCCTTTTCAAAAACCAACAGTTCAATGTTGAATTCTTGCGGTCCCCCCTCCCCATCATTTCTTTATTCACAAATTCTCAAATCATCTCCTCCCCAATTCCAAACCAAGGGTTTATTAGAGATTTGCATATTAGAGCAGTAAGATTATCTTGATTAAGGTAAATTTAGTTCAATATTGAATTATTTTAGTTTTATATTGTGAATTGCTTGTTTTAAGTTTTTTTTCAATTATATTGTCAATTATCACTTAGTAGGAATGATTAGAACATAATAGTTAATAGTTTGATTGAATATTTATAATTAATGTAATAATTTGTTGTTTGTTTATGTATCTATTTTATTTTGTTTTTCTTAAATATATTTTTTATTTTCTAATGTATTACATACATAAATTAAAATGAAAGGTTAGATAATTATAATTCAATATGTTCGTATTGTGTAGATTAAAATGATGTGTCAAATGTAAAATATTTGTTGTTAATTAGTTATTGACTTAAGTTAAACTTTCTTCTTTTTTAGATAAATGGAACGCTTTTATAGCAAAATACGACCGACTGTGGAGGCACCATCTTCATTGATTAATGAATCTTTACTTGCTCAACCTCAAGCACCATCAAAGCAAGAGAACATTCACGTTGATTTAGAAAGTTTTCCTAGTGATCCGGGATTACGAGCTTGATTATGCAAGGATTATCTTTTCGAGGGAATGATGAGTCGGAAGAATCATTAAATCAAGGTAACTTCATTGAGCTTTTGAAAGTTATTGCATCATGCAATGAAGAAATATATAATGTTGCACTGAAAAATGCTCCAGAAAATCTCAAACTCACATCTCCTAGGATTCAGAAAGATATTATAAATGCAGCTGCAGTTGAGACAACAAAATTTATCATTGATGATATTGGAAATGGCTTTTTCTCCATTTTAGTTAATGAGTGTCGAGATGCTTCTGTAAAAGAGCGAATGGGAGTTGTGTTACGTTATGTGAATAAGACTGGATGTGTCATTGAACGTTTTCTTGGTCTTATACATGTTAGTGATACAACTGCAACATCACTTGAGAAGGGTATTGATTCTATGTTCTCTACTTATGGTTTGAGCATTGCTAGTTTGAGAGGTTAGGGATATGATGGTGCAAGCAACATGAGAAATGAATTTAATGGATTGAAAAGTTTGATACTTAAGAGGAACTCTGCTGCTTATTATGTCCATTGCTTTGCTCACCAACTTCAACTCATAATTGTTATTGTCGCTCGAAAGCACACAAGTATTGGGTCTTTTTGTAATACCGTCACACGCTTATGTAATGTTGTTGGAGGTTCTTGTAAGCGCAGAGATATGCTTCGAGAGAAACAAATGGAGAAAATCATTGAAGGGATTATAAATGATGAAATCAAATTAAATATAATTCCAAGATTAAATAGATATATAATTAATATTTAATACATGAATTTTAAATGATCATTGAAGGGATTGTAGGCAAATTAAATTTATTTCCTATTAAATTATGTCATGAATTAAATATTTAATTATATATTTAATTTATATTTTTGGGATTAAATTAAATATAATTCCAAGATTAAATAGATATATAATTAATATTTAATACATGAATTTTATTGATTAATGAGAAGTTGAAAATGAAATATTTAATACGGAGATCTTTCATATTAAAGTAAACTAATAGGATTGCGCTACCAAAGCCTAGCCCATGATTACTCTATCTAAGCCCCTGAAAATCCAGCCTTAATTTTCTTAAATTAAATCATTCTACAATTGTAAATATGGGTCTCCATATCAGATGAAAAACACACCATAAATCATAATTGAAGAGTATTATTTTGAAATATAAAATAAAACTAAAAACTTCATGATTCGAACTTGTCGACAATTTGGGCTTTTAGTTAGTATTGGAGAGTCATTCTGTTTATACTGACAATTGATTGTATAAAAAATAATGATTAATTACCTTTAAAGTCATGAAATTTGGATATAGTTGTAAGTTTAACACAAATTTTAAAAGTAAACGATTAAAGTACTAATTTTTAACTTGAGTCTTAATCAACCCTAACAAATTTTGTAAAATAAATTGACATCCGATTTAGCCACCAACTTTCTCGTCCTTTCAAACCCATCATTCAACCATCAGTTTTTGAAAATGTTAGTGCGGCCAAATTAAATACCTCAATTTTTTTAATTGATGCGAGCGTGAAGTTCGAACACTTTGACATTCTTTTTTAAAAATTGATGGTTTAGTCATGATGGGTTTGAAGAAACGAGCAAATTGTCGACTGAAATGGAGGTCAATTTATTTTACAAAAATTCGGATATATTGAATAACACACAAATTCTAAATTTGTATTTTAATTGTTTACTTTTAAAGTTCATGTTAAATTTACAACTATGTAAGGAAATTAATCCAGAAGATAAATTAATAATATAAAGTAGGAATTACATCAAGGGGGTGTAGCTCATATGGTAGAGCGCTCGCTTCGCATGCGAGAGGCACGGGGTTCGATTCCCCGCACCTCCATTCTTTTTATGAGATGTTTTTTATCACCTAATATTTTCCTCCACTTTTTATGAGTTGTTTTTATCACCCAATATTTTAATCTCTAACTACTGTCATCATCTTACAAGCTACAAGCTTTTACATGCATCAGTGGGTATGATCCACTTTGAAAATTTTATCGTTTTGACAAATTAATTTATCTGAAAATTGTGTCTAAGTTGAAAATTTTACCGTTTTGACAGCCGATGAAAAATTGAAAAGAGATTGTGAATATAATGGGGATCGATGATGCACTACGTCTGAGGGTGTTCTAGCATGGAATCCATATTGTGGGAGGGAAAAAAACTACTATAAATGAGAAAGAAAGTGCTCTTTTTTTTACTTGAATGTTATATATATATATATAATATATATATATATATATATATATATATATATATAGCACCGCAAACTTTTCAGTACAATGTATGCACTGAATTAATAGGTCAGACGGGACCCATATTTCAGACCCGACCCGGATTCCAGACCCATCATATAAAATAAAAAAACCCACACTTCTCTCATTATTCTCTTTTCCAGCCGCAATTGTGAACCCTAGTTTTGTGAGGTGATTTTTCGCACTTCGTTTCTCTTCGTTGTCGCTTCGAAACCATAGCTCAACCCGAAACTACTTGGTTCTTCTTTGATTTTGTAGCATTTCTAGTTGTTGTGCCGTGTTTATACGGTTGCGTTTTTCCATTCGGCGGCTTTTAATCAGATTTGTTCGGTGGTTCTTCTCGATTCCGTGTTTGTAGAAATGTTCTTCGAAGAGGTATGTTTGTTGATTATTGTATCTAGATAATATTCTTTGATTCATTTTTTTGATATTGCGATTGAAGAGCAGATGGCAATGGTGTTGATTTTTGTTATGTTTTTTTTATCATGGGTTTATTTGATAATGAAACTATATTAAATTTGGATGACTTTGAGTTTTGAGTTCCATATATATTTTGATGAAAGGTATCCCGAACTTTGAATAAAAGTATCAATTTATATACATATTAGTATCAATTGGCGTGTGTGTCTGATTCATGTATGAATTAGATGTTGGTATTTTTTTAGTTTTTCAATTGATACTTTTATGATTTGTTGATAATACTCCTATGTTATCAGTTTGATACCTTTTTAATTTCTTTATTTTCACCAAGTATTTGAATGACATTTTTCTGTTTTTGTGATGATATTACTCTGGTACATATGTATATGGATTGAGACAGCTTCACCTTGTTTGCCATGGCTGCTAGAATTTTTTGATTTGAATGGCTATGTACGAATATATACGCGCTAGCCCTTTAAATAGAAAAGCAATATAAAGAAATCCTAATCAGATTAGGAAAGAAGTAAAATAAACCGATTAAATTGACAATTCTATTAATCCCAATCAAATTAGGAAAGCCGTAAAAGTGTCCATTTTTATTTATAAAGGGATGCAAATAAGGAAGTTGGAAGAGTTAATGTTATGACCCTGATAAAAGCAAAATAAAAATATTGTAAAGATGGAATAGTAAAGATACATTAGAGAATTCATTATTAGAGAATTCATTATTAGACAATTCCATTTTTATATAGTACTCCCTCCGTTTCATTTTGTTTGTTGTTTTATAATTTTAATTTAGAATTAACAATTAATTTTTTGGACTAATATATCCCTCCCTTTTATATTACATAAAATCTTATTCCTTTATATTTTTCTAAAAAGTTGAATTTTTTTTTTCTCTCTCCATATATTTATAAGGTTAAATTTGAGAGAGAGGGTGTCAAAATATGTAAAACAACAAACATTTTGATACAAAAAGAAAAAACTTAAAACAACAAACAAAACGAAACGGAGTATATAATATACTATATAAAAATGGAATAGTAAAGATACATTAGACAATTCATAATTCAGTTTGTATTTTAAAAAATAATTCATAATTAAGTTAATTAAATTTTTATTCTTATTAAAAAATATTTCCAATTAGAATTTAAATGGTGTTTACGGAAGGCAAAGGAGTTAGTTTTCTAAACTGTTATGCTGGAGGCGGCACGTGGTTTCTAATAAAAACGGGACTTTTTTTTCTCCACTAAGAAAAATTACCAAATCTTTATTTACTATGAGTGTTTCTATATACACCATTACTTTTTCAAAATACATTGTTAAGTTAAATAATTCAAAATTAATTATTTAAAAAATTACCTAAGTACCCTTAATGAGTTACAAATAAAATTAATTGAAAAAAAAACCAACAACAACCAGCCGCCTCTACAACACACCCATTTCTCAGCTGCACCATACTGCCGTTGTTTCCAATCCACAGAAAACCAACGATCATCACCACCACCCACCATCTCCTCTCTTCCTCTTACACATAAATTAAAACAAAGAAAAAAGATGCTAATTTCCATCGCCGAATTCGAAAAATAATTTTTGAACTATGGGCAGGGACGGACGAAGGAATTCTAATTTGGGCGGGCGAAAACACACACACACACTATATATATATATATATATATCTATTTAATATACTATAACAATAAAGTCTAGCACTATTCATGCCATATATCCCACCCAAATATCCTGCCTAAACCAAATCCATGCATGCAAAACCTCCTCACAATATTCTGACTCATTCAATCCCATGCTTAAATTAATTTTTTAATCACATGCAATTGCAGATTGACATCAACCACAAATCACATCAAATCAAATATATTTATATATAAAGGTTCAAAATCCCAGGGCCATTTTTAATTTCAAATTTCAAATTTAAGAACTTGGAGCCATTGATTTTATTATGTCTATTTATATATAGTCATGATTTTCCTTGCACTTTAGAATTTGCTTACTTTGCGCGTCTATATTTACATAAGATTTTCCTTGCACTTTTGAGATTGCTTTGTTTGTGTGTCTATACTTGCATCTTATGTGCTATTTGGTTTATTTCTGATAAACTGAGATTTTACACTGATTTTGATACACTTTTGTGTCGAGTTTGAATTGGTTATGGTGTGTTTTATCTCAGTTTCTTTGTGTTTTCATGCATTTGGAAGTTTGGTATTACTTGTGCGAATTTTGCAGGAATTGTACTTGGAAAGATGGTGATTGAACGAAGTATGGAAGTCCCGGAAAAATACGTGAAAAAATGGCCGAGAACTGCGGTCCACGTGGTAGCTCGCGGGTGAAGACCTCGGCCATCAACTGTCGAATCGCGACAGAGGCTGGGGTGCTCAAAGGAAAAATCGCGAGTCACGAATGAGATCGCGAATCACCAAAGGCCATTCACTGTTTGATCGCGACAGAGACAAGGGTCATCTTTGGAAAATTCGCTATCCGGTCGCGAATATCAGTAGCGGTCGCGAATATTTTGACAGCTGGATGCCACGTGGAGTCGCGACCTGAGTCACGACCGACATGCTCGGGAGCGAGCTCGCGAATCTTCAAGGCAGTTTAGCTGTGGTTTCCTATTTTGGATCCAATTTGTACTTAGTATAAAAAGGGAGAAATACACGAAAATCAGGGACAGAAAACCCTACTATAAGTTTTGGAGCAGAGAAAAATAACGGAGAAAGGCGATCGTGAAGAACAAGCTCTAGGAATTCGAAAAGTACAAGATTAGAGGCAGATTTAACTTTCCGGGTTTTATTTATTTTTACTCTTGTATCTCTATGGATTGTTGGATTGGATATTTATTTATCGGTTTGACTATGGATAACTAAACCCTAGTGTTCTAGGGTTGTTTATGACTCAATTATGAAACTAGTTAATTAATAGAATTCTTTTGTCTATGGTTCTTCTCATGCTTTAATTATTCTTGTTGTGGATGTTGTGTTGATTAATTGGCCATTAATTGATGCAATCAGAGTGTTAATTCATAATTCGAGAGATGAGTTTTAGCACGAGGTGTTGAATAATTAACTTAATAATTGATAACACTCGAGAGAGTTGAGATTATTTTCGAGAGCTTTTGACCTGTTGATCATTTTGGAATTGCATATTAGATAATCAATGGAGATATTATTATTTAATCTGTAATCAACATTTACATTTCTCTAAGAAGAGACTGTATATAATTTTGTGGTTGCTCTAGTGTGAGGTGAATCTGAATATCGGCATGGAGTTATGTTAATTAAACAGGTGGAGTGGTTGATGATTAAATAATCCTAGGATGCGCTTTTTCTCCTGATAGTTTTACTTGTTATTTCTTTCTTGTTTTACGCTTGTGGTAGTTTTATTTATTTTGTTTTGTTAGTTCAGTTAATTTTACATTCATCATTTTGTTAGTTTAGATAACAGCCGTAGAATAAATAGAATAATTAGTGATTAGATACTGAGTCTCTGTGGATTCGACCTTGTTCACCGCTTTGCTATTAGCCTCGCTGTATACTTGCAGTTTAGGTGAAAATAAATACCGAACAAGTTTTTGGCGCCGTTGCCGGGGACTCAAATTCTGATATGACTATTATTCGATTTTATTATATATTGTTACTCTAGACATTGTTTTTGTTTTTTTTTTATTTATTTTTCTCTTTTTCTCTGCAAATTCATAGGAGGTGTATGAGCACACGCTCAAAAGGAGAACCACTTCAACCTTTTGATCCTGAGATCGAAGCTACTGTCGTCACCAGAACGCAAGGAGAAGAAGAGGACCAATGGCAGATCAACAAGCAGCCCCTGTCACGGCTGAGCAGATGCGTCAGATGCAACAACAACTCGCGGAAATGCAACAGAGATTCCGAGAGCAAGAGGAAGCTAGAGCAGCTGCTCCTGCGCCTATTAATCAGTTGTTTACACCAGTGCTGAATCATGGTCAAGTTCCAGGCCCCGGGATCAATGCAAACAATTTTGAACTGAAGTCAGGCTTGATAGGAATGGTCCAACAGCACCAGTATGGGGGGCACAAGACGAAGAACCCGAATGCGTACCTTCAACAATTCCTGGAGATTTGCAGCACCATAAAGATGAATGGGGTGTCGGATGACTCTATCCGACTTCGCCTGTTCTCGTTCTCGCTAAGAGATGCTGCCAAGGATTGGTACCATTCACTGGATCTTAGCACAGTCGACACCTGGGAGGCTCTAGCACACAAATTTCTTCATAAGTTTTTCCCTCCCAGTTTGACTTTGAAACTGAAAGGCGAGATCACCCAGTTTCACCAGTATGATGATGAGAATCTGTATGAAGCTTGGGAGCGGTTTCGAGAGCTGCTTAGGAAATGTCCTAATCATGGGTTTGGAATAGATCATCAGGTGTGCATCTTCTACAACGGATGCGACACAGAAGTGAAGAGGCTTCTGGATGCCTCGGCAGGTGGATCCCTACTTAACAAGGGACATGATCAGGCCATCTCTATTACAGAAGACATGGCCACAAATAGCTACCAATGGACCAACGATCGACAAGTAAGATCATGAGGAACGTTGCTGCAGTAGAGGACACTGATCCTATAGCTAAGCTGGCTGCCCAGCTTTCGACATTGAATGCTACCATCAACAGTCGATTTGATGCCATGACACGCACGGGTGTAGAGAACCCCGTAGAAAATGCTATGGAAGATGTAAATTACATTAATTAGCGTGGCTATGGGAACAACAATCACAATTATCGAGGTGGGAATCAGTTCTACCAAGGTAATCGCTCAAACCTGTCTTATGGAAATCCCAATGCCGCATTACAGCCTCCACCTGGATTTTCTGTGACTAATGGGGTGATTGATGAAGAAAAGAAGCCGAAGTTGGATGAACTTTTGATGGCTTTTATGGGCAAGACCGAGAAATATATGGGTGAGTCTCAAACTCGAGTTGAGAAGCTAGAGAATGCTGTTGGAGCTATGGGTACTCAAATGAAGATGTTTGAGAAGCAGTTGGGACAATTGGCTACAGTGGTGGGAAATCAACATCAGCCAGGCCAATTTCCCAGTAATACCACTGTGAATCCAAAGGAGCAATGCAAGGCCATACAATTGCGAAGTGGAACTTCTTATGAAGGGCCGAAGAATCCCGCTGATGACGAGAATGAAAAGATAGAGGAGGATTCGGAACATTTAGTTCCGAACACTGGTGGACCTACAACGCCACCACCATCGTCTCTTCCTAGGGCCCCCGCCCCTACATCATCTTCTGTTCCCATTCCTTATCCTCAGAGGTTTCAAAAGAAGAAAAATGATGAACAATTCTCCAAATATTTGGAGATTTTTTGAAAGGTGCAAATTAATATACCTCTGGTAGAGGCTTTACAGCAGATGCCGAGTTATGCCAAGTTCCTCAAGGATGTCATTTCGAAGAAGAGGAAGTTGGGGGATTATGCCACCGTGAATCTCTCTGAAAATTGTAGTGCTCTCATTCAGAAGAAGCTTCCAGCTAAGCTCAAGGATCCCGGAAGTTTCACTATTTCCGTCACTATTGGAGGAGATCATACTGGAAAAGCTCTATGTGATTTAGGAGCCAGCATCTCATGCCCTTGTCATTCTTTCAGAAGCTGAACATCGGAAAGATAAAACCCACTACCATTTGTCTTCAGATGGCCGATCGATCTGTGACTCATCCGCGGGGGATAGTCGAAGATGTCCTGGTAAAAGTCAACGAGTTCATTTTTTCCGTTGACTTTGTGGTCCTAGATATGGAAGCAGACTCTGAGGTCCCCCTCATTTTGGGACGTCCGTTTCTCAATATGGAGAAGGCTTTGATCGATGTAGCCAAGGGGGAATTAACACTTCGTGTTAATGATGAGAGTGTTACCTTCTCTCTATTCAAAGCTATGCAGTTCCATGATAATGAAGATGCTCAACAAATCGAGGAGTGCAAAGTGCTTCAAGTGGTGGATTCATGCATTGACATGAACGATTTCATGGCACCGAGGGAGTCCTTGGAGCAAGCTTTGCTCCAATCTTATTTTCATAAAAATGAATTCATATGTAATGATTTGGATTTAACTGATATAATTGCTGAGTTGAATTCTTTGCAGGAAATCCCAAGGCGAGGGTCCAAGTTTCTCCCACTAAGGGACGAAGGTGAAAAGGCCAAGGATGGTGAGCCAACTGTGTCTAAAAAGTTGGAGTTGAAACCGTTGCCTGCCCATCTCAAGTATGCCTTTCTAGGTGAAAATGACACTAAACCGGTAATCATTTCTGCCTACCTCTCTGACTCTCAGTTGGATAGCCTTTTACGTGTCTTGAGGAAGTATCAAAGTGCTATAGGTTGGTCTATTTCTGATTTGAAAGGGATTAGCCCGTCGATATGCATGCATAGGATTTTACTTGAGGATGATTATAAATCCCGTGTGCAAAATCAACGTAGGTTAAATCCCATAATGCAAGAGGTAGTGCGAAAAGAGGTGTTGAAATTACTGGATGTGGGAATCATTTTTGCTATCTCTGATAGTGAGTGGGTTAGTCCCACTCAAGTTGTGGCTAAAAGGGGGGGCATGACTGTGGTAGAGGGTGAAGGAAAAGAAATGATTGTTACTAGGGTTGTTACTGGTTGGCGTGTGTGTATTGATTATCGCATATTAAATGCTGCCACTAGAAAGGATCATTTCCCTCTTTCCTTTATTGATCAGATGTTAGACAGATTAGCTGGGTATGAGTATTACTGTTTTCTAGATGGATATTCTGGTTATAATCAGATTATGATTGCTCCTGAGAATCAAGAAAAGACTGCGTTTACATGCTCTTATGGTATTTTTGCTTATCACTATATGTCTTTTGGTCTATGTAATGCCCCAGCTACTTTTCAGAGATGCATGATGGCTATTTTTCATGGGTTGATTGAAAATATCATGGAAGTTTTTATGGATGATTTTTCTGTCTATGGGAATTCCTTTGATAATTGTTTAGCCAATTTAACTCAAGTTTTGCAGAGATGCGATGATACCAACCTTGTCCTTAATTGGGAGAAGTGCCATTTTATGGTACGGGATGGTATAGTGTTGGGCCATAAAGTGTCTTCTGCAGGTTTGGAGGTCGATAAGTTGCCACCTCCTACCAATGAGAAGTCCGTGAGAAGTTTTCTTGGCCATGCTGGATTTTATAGACGCTTCATTCGGGATTTTTCCAAGATAGCTAAGCCTCTTAGTCATTCATTAGAAAAATCTGTTGCATTTGACTTCTCTGATGAGTGTTTGCAGGCCTTTGAGACGTTAAAGAAGGCTTTGGTGAGTGCACCTATACTGATCACTCTTGACTGGTCGCAACCGTTTGAAATTATTTGTGATGCCAGTGATGTTGCTGTGGACGCAGCTTTGGGACAAAAACGAGACAAGCTGTTTCGTGTAATCTACTATGCCAGTCGTACTTTAGACTCGGCACAAGTAAATTACACGACCACCGAGGAGTTATTAGCAGTTGTTTATTCTTTTGATAAATTTCGTGCTTATCTTATTGGTGTTAAAACGATTGTTTATACTGATGCTGCGTTGCGATACTTGTTTGATAAGAAGGATGCTAAGCCTCGTTTAATTCGTTGGATTTTGTTACTGCAAGAATTTGATCTCGAAATTCGAGATCGGAAAGGGTGTGAGAATGTGGTTGCGGACCACTTGTCTCGGTTAGAGCACCTTGTGGATGGCGAGGAGGCTCACGTGTCAATCAACGAGAAGTGTCCCGATGAGCAGCTTTTCGCAGTACAATCTCCAGCTCCGTGGTTTGCTGACTTTGTCAATTTCCTAGCTGCTAATGTGCCACTACCGGATTTGTCCTCACATCAGAAAAAGAAATTTTTCCATGATGTGAAGTTCTACATGTGGGATGACCTGTACCTGTTCCAGCGTTGCTCGGACACTGTCATCCGCCGTTGTGTGCCTCAAGAAGAATGGAGGCCAATTTATTTGCAGTGCCATGCTTCGCCGAGTGGTGGCCATTTCTCAGCCAATCGTACCGCTTTTAAGATCTTACAAAGTGGTTTCTATTGGCCTTCTTTGTTTAAAGATTGCCATGTGTTCACCCGGGAGTGTGACAAATGTCAAAGAATGGGGGGCTCTCCAAGAAGAATGAAATGCCACTCACAAACATTATAGAAGTCGAGTTATTCTATGTGTGGGGCATCGACTTCATGGGCCCCTTTCCAGTCTCTTCAAGCGGTTTTCAATACATTTTGCTAGCCGTGGACTATGTCTCGAGGTGGGTCGAAGCCATTCCAACAATCACCCATGATTCTCGGGTAGTCATCAGCTTTCTGAAGAAGCTGTTCTCTCGTTTTGGAACACCAAGAGCTCTACTAAGTGATGGGGGAACACACTTCTGCAACAAGCCCCTGGAGTCATTGTTGGCCAAATATGGGATCAAGCACAAGGTCACTACACCGTACCACCCACAAGCAAATGGGCAGGCCGAGCTAGCTAATCGGGAGATAAGGCAAATTCTGGACAAGACGGTGAATATCAATAGAAAGGATTAGGCCGGGTTTCTTGATGATGCACTATGGGCGTACGGGACTGCTTACAAGACGCCGTTAGGAATGTCTCCATACCAGCTGCTCTTTGGGAAGTCCTGCCATTTGCCGGTTGAGTTAGAGCACAAATCTTATTGGGCGGTGAAGCAGTTGAACTTTGATTTCAAGACAGCGGGGACTAAGAGAGTGCTCCAGCTCAATGAGCTCGATGAATTCCGCACGGAGGCCTTTGAAAACTCGTTGCTTTACAAACTGCGCACCAAGGCGTTCCACGATCGTATGATTGTTCAAAGGGAGTTATTACCTGGTGATAACGTGTTATTATTTAACTCTCGTTTGAAATTGTTTCTAGGAAAGTTGCGGTCCAAGTGGTCGGGTCCGTTTGTGATAAAAAAGGTACTTTCCGGTGGTGCGGTTCAACTCTTGTCACATACGGGGGAGCTGTTTACTGTCAATGGCCATAGGGTCAAGAAATATTACAGCCCGGAACAAAGACACGGGGTGTCTCACATCAAGTTGTTGGAGCCCTAAGTTGCACGATCGTCTGGCTGTCGACGTTAAATGCAGCGCTTATTGGGAGGCAACCCAATGGTTTTCATTTTTTTATATAGTCTTTTTGTTTTTTTTTCTGTGTTTTGTTTCCGGTGTTGATATTTTTTTGCTGAGTTTTGCAGGTAATTTTTGAGAGAGTGATTGAATGATGATAAAGGTATCCCAAGTAACCTTCAATACGTATGTCCCACGTATTGGGCATGCGCAAAGAAAGTTGCGATTGGGGTCGGGTGAACCTTTACTTGGGGTCTTTTCTCGTACATTCGATCATATCCAATCTCAATTTTCGAGGAACAACACAGATCGGAGGCCGTTCAGTTCGTCCGCAGCACTAGAGGATTTTCGCGACCAAATTCGCGAGTCCGGACTCGCGAATGATAAGTGGGCCGTTTCTGTCGAATCGCGACAGAGATGGGGATCGCTAAGGCAAAATTCGCGACTGGGTCGCGAATCCACGTGTTCGCCAGATGCTGACTGGGTCGCGAATTTTCCAAGGTGGACTTAAGGATATTCGCGACCCCAGTAGCGGTCGCGAGCGAGGTCGCGAATTTCATGCTGACGTGGCGACGCGGAAATTGGTTTTCTCTCCCTTTTTCTCCCATTTCTCACCCACACCTCACTCTCACTTCACTCACACACGCACACATACACATTTCTTCTACAAATTCAATATTCCAGGTATGTTTTCTACACATTAAACTCATGTTTTTCAATTACCTATCATGCGTAGGTAGGGATTTCATGAGTTTTAGGCAAAATCTATGGATAAATTGGCTTACCCATGTTTTAGGTTTTGCAAAGTCAAATTTGGGATTTTCTTGTGTTTCTTGGCTAAATTTCCAATTAATGACCCAATTCACCCCTACATTGTTGCCCAAGCATGTACATGTGATGATTTGATCGCATTTGATGCCATTCGTAGTATGTGTTGGGAGTAGGTTAAGAACATGGAGACATTTTGGGGATAAATCTTTACTTTGCTTTGTTCTTAATGTGCCACTCATGTTGGTGGGATTGATTTGTGTTTGTATCCGGAATGTCGTCTCTCTTGTGCTTCATTTTTCGAAATTTTGTGGTTTTGTGTGGTGAATGCGGAATTGTGGTTGATTTTTCATGCTTAGTTGTATAGATGAGATTGGGGGATGCTTTGGTCAACAACTCGTTTTAAGCAAGTTTGGGGGCGTCATGCTCATATTGGGGTGATTGTTTGCATAGTGTGGTTTTTATTAGAAATTTTTTGCAGATATCACAATGACTCGCGAACATCGCCAATGGGTCATCACTTCCTCTTCGTCCTCTGATGATGAAGGACGCGATTATGAGAAAAATCCAGAGGACGAGGAGTACTACTCAGAAGAGGAGGAGTCCGAGACCGGGTCCCAGTCTGAAGAGGACGGCCAGTCCGATGAGCAAGAGGACGACTACAACAGTGCTGAGGACGAAGACTATAAACCAGAGTCCGAAGAAAAAGATGTTGTTGAAGAATTGGAGCCCGAGTTAGCTGAGGATGATGAAGAAGGGATGGAACCCCTATACCATCCACATCGGTATGGGATCCGCCTACATACGGAAGAGCAGCAGCGCACCTGAGCCCGTCTGGCCGAGATGAATATTTATCCCACCAGATACCCTTGTGCCGAGATTACTATGGCCCTGGGAATTCATGAAGACGTCTGGGGCCTCATCAATAGAATCGGATGGAATCACGCCTTGTCCGGTGGATGGTCGACATATCTCATCCTGGTGTATGAGTTCTTGAGTACCTTGGAGGTACAGGCGTCCACAATGCGCGGCCCACACACGATGACATTTCAGTTAAGCGGGGTCTCGCGTATCCTCACGGCTGCAGAAGTTAACACCATCTTCCATGTGCCTCCAGGAGGTATATTCAATGGTTTTCCAGTTACAGTTGAGGAGTTCTGGCGACAGCTTCAGACGGAGATGACTCGTTTTGATCACAAGAGAGTCAAAGCCTCTATGATGTCGAACCCAGTCTTCAGGTATCTTCAAAAGATCTTCGCATCGACAGTCTTGGCCCGTCATGAGACATCCGGCATGCGCTTACCTAAAGTCCTATTTCTCTACTGCATGTTGAGTGCCCACAACCTCAACTTTGCCGCTTTCTTGATGCAGCAGCTCAAGAGGCAATCTACTCAGGCCTCTGATGTAATTGAGATTGGTGGGATGATTACACCCATTGCTGCACACTTTGGCATTCTACTGAACCGCTACGGAGCCCTCTCTGAGACTCGCCTCATCGATCTTACCACTTTGAGAAATTCTCGGATGCTGGCCACTCGCACGGATCGGTTTCTGTTGCACCTGCGCAGCTCTCAATGCTTTCCGCTGCCCAATAGGCTACTCACTACAGTGTCGGATCTTACTGACACTCGAAACTATTTGATGGATACACCGGCCCATCGGCACGTGATTGCTGGAGTCGCCAATGAGGGTCGAACTAACTTTGAAGTATTTGAGGCTCAAGGGCATATTCTTTTGGGAGAGTCGTCTGCTCAGGCCGAGCGTCGAGGCCACACACGGAATAGGGATGAGAGGAGCGAAGATCAATAAGACTCTATCACCCAAATGATGGCCAACATGAACACGGCCCTTGGCTCGCTGAACAACGCCGTTGGCACCTTGACCACAAACTACGGTGCCATGAATGATGCCTTCCAGACGCTGCAGACAGATGTGCACGCTATGAGAGGGGAGGTGCATGAGATTCGAGACGCGGTTAAGGGCCTGCAGTCGGCACCCGGCTACTACCCTCATCCATTTTATGGTGTCGGCCCGTCTGGTCCACACCAGCCCTAAAAGCCCACATCTTCCGGCCGCTCCCAGTCTTAGTCTCACCAGAGACAGATGCCGCCACACTTGTATCCGTACATGCCGTATGGATACCCACCATATCGACCGCCCCCATCCTCCTGATCCGCTGTAAGTGGTTGAGACACCGTTTCGTCTTTCTTCAAACTTATTCTTCCTCATTGTGTTGAATAAGTTTGGGGGGATGTGCGCTTACGATGTCTCGACCATAGTTGTTTACCTGCATTCTTAGCTAGTCGTTTTCATAGTTAGTTATTTCTTTTATCTTATTTTATTTTTATAAAAAAAAACCGGGAAAAATTTTGAATTTGAATTCTGTCTGCCTTAATTTTTTGGGTTCTGAGGAAATTGATCGAGTTATGTGTTGAATTCATGTTTGGTGATGATAATTTATGGAAGTGAGGATATGTATGTCTTGAAGTTTGTGAGTTCTGATTTGAGCACATGTGTACATGTGAGCCTGATATGCATGATTAAGACCAATGTTTAACCGTGAGTTTTTGTGCCTTAGGGTGATGAACCCATAGTTTTCTTGATGTGTGTTGGTCAGCATGTGTTGATGTCACTCGAACTTGCATGATTCCTCACTCGTGATTTGACTATGCTTAGGATTGAAGAAATGATTTTAGGCCATCTTTTCTTATAGCCATTTGCCTAAACACGATCCCTAAATACACTTACTTCCTTTGTGAACCCCGTTGAGCTTGATCATCATTTTCTTTTAGGATCCCGTTGTGGTATGAACGATAAAATGTGTGGACAATAGGATTGATCATCGTTTTCTTTTAGGATCCCGTTGTGGTATGAACGATAAAACGTGTGGACAATAGGATTGAAGAAAAAGGGAAGGAATGTAATGGGGAATGGTAGAACACTGTGAGTGTTAGTGGTTGTGAGGTGGTGAGTGTTGTTGGCACTCCAAAAAAAAAGAGAGAGAATTTGAAATGAAAGAAAAATTTGAATAAAAAGGATGCCAACAACATAGATGAAAGAAGAGAAGTAACGGACTCAAAGAGTCAGAGAAAAACGTGGTTGTGTAGGAGAAATGCGTTAGACAAAGTCTAACCTGTGCTTTTGTTAAGGAAAAAAGAAAAGGGTGGTGATTAGATTGATTGGTAGAGTTGAGTTGATAAAGCTGTGAATTTCAGTGATTTTTGCAGTGTTTTTGAGTCACTTTAGCCATATAATTCAAACCCTAACCCAAAGTCTACATTACAACCCATTTAAAAGACCTATTTGATCTTTAATTCTGGCATGATTTTATTTGAAAAGAATGGGGAAGAATTGCAAGCTTATGGTTGATGTTTTCATATGTTTGACGTTCGATGAGTGGTTACCTTGATATATATTTTGTGAGAGTTTTAGTGATACACACACACTTGAGAAGAACATTGGTTTGATGCATGTATGTTGGGTTTCAAATGTGCTTATGGGTGATTTGAAGGGCTCATGGATTTTAAGCTTGCGTTTTTCTTACCTCTTGATTTTGTCATTGCTAGATTGTGAGTTGTATGCATAATTTGTATTGATCCTTGAGTTGAGTCTTGTTCTTTGTTTGAGGACAAACAAACTTCTAAGTTTGGGGGAGTTGAGTTTGAATTGGTTATGGTGTGTTTTATCTCAGTTTATTTGTGTTTTCATGCATTTGGAAGTTTGGTATTACTTGTGCGAATTTTGCAGGAATTGTACTTGGAAAGATGGTGATTGAACGAAGTATGGAAGTCCCGGAAAAATACGTGAAAAAATGGCCGAGAACCGCGGTCCACGTGGCAGCTCGCGGGTGAAGACCTCGGCCATCAACTGTTGAATCGCGACAGAGGCTGGGGTGCTCAGAGGAAAAATCACGAGTCGTGAATGAGATCGCGAATCACCAAAAGCCATTCACTGTTTGATCGCGACAGAGACAGGGGTCATCTTTGGAAAATTCGCGACCCGGTCGCGAATATCAGTAGCGGTCGTGAATATTTTGACAGCTGGATGCCACGTGGAGTCGCGACCCGAGTCGCCACCGACATGCTCGGGAGCGAGCTCGCGAATCTTCAAGGCGGTTTAGCTGTGGTTTCCTACTTTGGATCAAATTCGTACTTAGTATAAAAAGGGAGAAATACACGAAAATCAGGGACAGAAAAACCCTACTATAAGTTTTGGAGTAGAGAAAAATAACGGAGAAAGGCGATCGTGAAGAACAAGCTCTAGGAATTCGAGGAGTACAAGATTAGAGGCAGATTTAACTTTCCGGGTTTTATTTATTTTTACTCTTGTATCTCTATGGATTGTTGAATTGGATATTTATTTATCGGTTTGACTATGGATAACTAAACCCCAGTGTTCTAGGGTTGTTTATGACTCAATTATGAAACTAGTTAATTAATAGAATTCTTTTGTCTATGGTTCTTCTCATGCTTTAATTATTCTTGTTGTGGATGTTGTGTTGATTAATTGGCCATTAATTGATGCAATCAGAGTGTTAATTCATAGTTCGAGAGATGAGTTTTAGCACGAGGTGTTGAATAATTAACTTAATAATTGATAACACTCGAGAGAGTTTAGATTATTTTCGAGAGCTTTTGACCTGTTGATCATTTTGGAGTTGCATATTAGATAATCAATGGAGACATTATTATTTAATCTGTAATCAACATTTACATTTCTCTGAGAAGGGATTATATATAATTTTGTGGTTGCTCTAGTGTGAGGTGAATCTGAATATCGGCATGGAGTTATGTTAATTAAACAGGTGGAGTGGTTGATGATTAAACAATCCTAGGATGCGCTTTTTCTCCTGATAGTTTTACTTGTTATTTCTTTCTTGTTTTACGCTTGTGGTAGTTTTATTTATTTTGTTTTGTTAGTTCAGTTAGTTTTACATTCATCATTTTGTTAGTTTAGATAACAGCCGTAGAATAAATAGAATAATTAGTGATTAGATACTGAGTCTCTGTGGATTCAACCTTGTTCACCGCTTTGCTATTAGCCTCGTTGTATACTTGCAGTTTAGGTGAAAATAAATACCGAACAATTTCAAATCAATAAAGTGTTATTATAAGTGTTAATGTGTTGATTTGTTATATTTTCTTTTTATTTGTTGATACAATAGGTAGAATTGCGTTCGAAGAGCAATTAATAAGACGAGCTCTGCAGTCTGAATGGTTCTTCAAGGTTTGTGTTATGAGTACCTGCACATGGAAAAAAAACTTAAATTTTCTTCTGTGATTATTTTCGCATGTTATCATTTTTTCATTTATTTCAATGAATTTCAAAGCATATCATTCTCATAAAAAGATGGATGACTAACTTAGTTTATATTTTCCTAATATATACATGTATAAATGCTTACGAAAATTTATGCACTCAATTTTCAGGCTATGATTTTTTTTTTCACAAACCGAGAGCAAGATAAATTTCAAGATGAAGTACATTGATAACAGCGGCACAACATCAAAACAAAACCCAAAATCACACGAGATCAATATATATATATATATGTGTGTGTGTGCGCGCGCGCGCGCGCGCTTAAATAATTCCTACAGGTGTGTAATTCATTTTCATAAGTCACCCTTCCGTTTTTCTATATTTTGGCCACTACATTATATTATTCATTCTTCTGTAAGAAAAACGTTTCAATGCACACATTATAGCTTTTATAGAACATGTCCAAAACTCGCCCAGTTTTATTATATCAAAATTCAGAAATATAATTTTGATGTTATTCAACTTATGTTAAGAAATAAGAATTGGTATAATCCTTTCAATGCAATGCTGCAATCAAATTTGTATAGGTCGATTATCACAAAATATAATCAAATGAACGGAATTATACATAATATAATTTATGATTTTTTTTACTTTGAATTTTTTTAATTGAAAATATATATTCACATTTTTAGGTGGGACTATCTAGGATTTTAAAAGCAATACTCACAAGAAATATTTTAATTTATACATCTATATACACATAATGTTAGCTTAATTTATTTCTTGCTCTTCAAATATATATATATATATATATATATATTATATACTAAAGTAACAAAGTCTAACATAAAAGGCCCGCCCAATATCCCCATGCACATGCAAAAGGCTAATTAAATATTATTGCCAAGCAATTGACCATCTCAGTTTTTATATTTGGTCTGCAGCTTTTTGAGTTCTTGGGCCGCATAATTCCATCTCATCCATTATTACAAGCTCAGATTCTCTTTTTTTTTTAAATACTTTTTGCAAATTGTCACTTTCCAATTCAATTCCGTCCCATCCATCATTAGATTCACCACATGCTTTTTGTTATTTTATGTGAATAATTAGTTTCCAATTTAAATGGACGGCTATCAAAAATCTGAAATTTGAAATTCAGATTTAAGAAATTGTAGTCATTGATTTCATCATCTCTCTCAATATATATAGACTACAATTTCAAATTAAACCATATACTGTAAGAAAATGGAGTTGTCTCTGTAGTACATTTTCCCTCCCAAATCATATATACAAACCCCCTAATTTTGTCAAATAAAATGAAGACTGCACAAATTAAGAATCAGACTATCCACATCATTGACCTTCATTCAACCCAATCTTCAAATAAAATACTAATTTTTCTCTCTTCCACATCCTCGACCCTCAATATTTTAAAATTTGCACTCCACCAGTGACACTCATCCAACTCAATATTCAATTAAAATATTATTTTTTCTTCCAATCTACATAAATATTTATCATTGTATTTTTTAATAAGATATTATTAATAATAATTTTTACTATATTTAAAAAATCATAATTAATTTATTAGATATGTTTTTTTAAATTCATAATGAAAAAAATACCCATACAATTATAAATTTATTATTTACTTGATAATAAAATGAAAATTACAAGAGTTGAAATAAAATAAAATGTAATTAAATAAACTACAATGAGAATACGTGAAATACTAAACTACGAATACATAAGATGTAAATTACATGTTCAATTAGTGTCAAATTTTTGCAGATGATAGAATTTGAGTGAGGTTTGGTAAAAATTGGGAATTCTGATAATATTGAGAATTTTGTTGGTTTTCTGAATTTGAAAAAATTTGGGAGTCATGATAATAATTTAGGTGATTTGGATCCATAACTTAAAATGAAGGAGAAATTTGAGATTGAGAATTTGGTGAAATAAGATATGTGAAAAAAAGAGAGTCTAATTGATTGTAAAAATATGTCAATATTAGGTTCTATTTATAGAGGAAAAAACTATGAATTTTGAAATATATAATTTTTAAATTTTTTATAATCATATAAATTATTTAAATTTTAAATTAATGTATATAAAAGGGTTAAGGGCCAATTTGGCCCCTGAACTATATTGGGGGGGCCAATTGGGCCCTTAAACTATTTTGGGTCTCAATTGGGCCCCTGAATCGTGATTTAAGGCTCAATCAAGCCCCTCCGTCAATCCTCACTTAACGCCCGTTAAGTGATAGCCAAAACGACGTCGTTTTGGCCAAAACGACGTCGTTTTGGCTCTGATCCAAAAAAAATAAAATTTAAATGAATGAAATTAGAGGAAATAGGGGAATTAGGGGCGGATATCGAAGAAATTGGGGGAGGGAGTTTGTCGGGAGGAAATCCGGCCCCAAAGATGATCGACGATGAGGGCGACGTGGGTAGAGGAGGCGGCGAGAGAGAAATTGAGTGAGATGAGGGAGGTTGAAGCAAAGGGGGTTGGGGATGGGGCGGGAGGGGCGAAGGACCGCCATTAACGGGCTGAGAAGCTTTTGGAGCAGAGAGATTTGAGGCAGGGGACGGGACGATGATGGGCTGGTCGGGAATTGATGAGGGGAGGGGGGAAATGGTCGGCGACCCACTCGGGGTGTTGTGGGTGGCCTGAGAAAGGCGGGGGGACGACCGGCTGGGTGAGGTGATTGCAGGTGGCGGAAGGGATAAGGGGGGGATGTCATGGCCGATTTCTGGTGCGGAGTTGGCCGGAGAAGGCGTCGCGACAGTCGCCGGAGGTCTGTGGCAAAGGGAGAGGCCAGTTCCGGCACCACAAACGGAGATGGGGGAGATCCCGGCAGTTGGGTTTGCGAGGTGAGAGAGGGAACGGGCGGGGAAGATGGGTTCCCGGGTTTGGGCTGATCCGGGTCGGGTATGTGGGTTGGGAATTATTCCGGGTCGGATTTCAGAGATTGGAGGTGAGTTGGGGAGCTTCAAGAGAATTTTGGGGTTTTCATTCATTTAATTTTATTTTTTTTGGATTAGAGCCAAAACGACGTCGTTTTGGCCAAAACGACGTCGTTTTGGCTATCACTTAACGGGCGTTAAGTGAGGATTGACGGAGGGGCTTGATTGAGCCTTAAATCACGATTCAGGGGCCCAATTGAGACCCAAAATAGTTTAAGGGCCCAATTGGCCCCCCCAATATAGTTCAGGGGCCAAATTGGCCCTTAACCCTATATAAAATTATGTGGCACCCAATCAGAGAGTGCCACGTGTGAATTATTTTAGGGTGCCCTCACGGTTGGCTAGCCGACCCAAGCCACGGTAAGCATAATTTTTTCTATTATTTTTAAAGGTTGTTTGTCCTATGCGGTGACATCCGATATGAATGGTCTCAATTCACTATTTTTATTTTTCATGTTTCGCAAAATATCCACTTTCAAGGACATTATTCCCCATTTTAAAATTTAAATTTCAAATGTTAGATGTTGAAGTCATTGCATTCACAAATCACAATGTATATATATGTAGTCACCTTCACAATTCATCCATCTTTCACACATCATTTAGTTATATGTATTTTTCCTTAATTACGTCTTAATGATTCTTTTATTTTTATTTTTGAAGAAATTCTTTAATGGTGACTATTTATTTGGGATTTGCCTATATGGTTAACCATTACGATTTTTTTTTTCTTCATAAAAGTACACAAACAAATGTTCTACAATTATTTTCGGACAATATTACTGATAACATTTATCTAGATTATATTTATGGAAATTATTGATTTATCAAAAGATTGTAATTTCTAAATATATGGAATATATAAAAATCATATTTGCTTCCCAACTATCGATCAATACAATATCCTTTCCCAGTTTTAGTGCAATAATTGGAAACATAAAAATCTGAGACTGAAAAAATGGGGATGGGGAAATAATATAATTTATGGACCAATAGTATCGTCTCATATTAGGCCACGCATCGCGGGCGGGTAAATCTAGTATGTATATATATATATATATACATGCAACTGTTTATCTCAATTAAAATAAAGCTATAATTATTTAAAATATTGGCATCATAAGTTGTACTTGATGTTTTTTCATAATTTTAAATTCCTCTATGATTGAGTCGGCATCAAAAGTCTCGACAATTTCTTTCTCAATCTACATTGGTGAATGTAAAACTCTAACTTAAACTTATCGTAAAACTCCAACAAAATTGATAAAAAAATAACTTAAATGCACAATTTGAGCATAATGACACTATTATATCATAGGTAAATTGTGATATCATAAAATATAAATAAAATCATAACATTAAAGTCTTGAAGCATTCATTTTCAAATCTATATTATATATAAAAGTAAGATAGTCTATATTAATAGAAACTATCCTATTTTCCCGCCTAAACTACATTTTCAGAAATAAAAATATATATATCATTTAATTAGTTAAAAATTTATTTACATTAATTAATTAATATATTGCAAATCAATAAACAAAATATGGTATACGTATCATAAAATTTATTTACATTAATTAATATATATGCTATTTACCTTAAATAAGATATTTGTATCTATATCGTTACCTTGATTAACTAAATCCTATGAAACTATAAAAGGTAAAATTTAACTAATGAATTGGTTAAAATTATAAGAATTGCTGTAAAATTTGGTCGTAATTGAATTAATAGTATATAATTATCTTAATTTTCTTGAAAAAATTATGTTAATTAGTTAAATACATAGTTACTTATTTACTTTAATGATATCCGAAACTCTATACATTATGAAAAATCAATCGAACTTTAATGCACCAGCATATATAGGTTTCAGATCTCAAGCTAAATCATTTGAAATTAATATATGATTCATTAATACCATCAGATTAGGTGTGTGAAAAAAATATAATTATGTTAAAAAACATATAATTATGTTTTTAGATTCAATACTACCCGAAAAGATAATAACACTTTAAATTTAGAAACATAAAATTACATTAAATTTTAAATACTATTGGAGAAAATTTGCTTGCCATGATTAACATTAACATAAAATAATAATTAGTACATAGTTTGTGTAGGCGTGACCAGAAAATTAAAATCAATTAAATAGTAATATTTTTGGTATTTTTAATTCAAATTGCAGTACACAATAAATCATATTATCATAAATCAATTAATCTACATCATATTTACATCGCTATTATTGAAGCATTGACTATATATGATTAGAAAAATTAATTATTTATTATTTTTTACAATTTATATATACGAATTTAGTGGTTCCTAGTTAGGGAATGTATATCTTATAAAAAGTATCTTCTTTAATATATACATTGGAATCAGTCTAGCAAATTACGTTAATATCATATATACTTTCTCTGTAGCAAATTACATAAATAACTCATTTATTTGGGTTCATATGAAACCCAACTTCTTATAGAAAAATAATTGTAGGTAAGAGCCTTCTTCTGCATTCCAATTTGTATCTCTGTAATAATCTTGTGTAGTCGTATTCACAACACTAATGTGTATGTCTTTTCTTAAAATAATTTTTGCACGTATTTCGACAAAAGATAAGAATATTACGGCATAGTTTATAGATGAATCAAACCATGGATAAGTTTTCAAACTGTGTCATGTGATGAAAGCGATTTACTTCATGAGGTATGTGCATTCATATTCATGTACATTATTAGTCGTCAAGTATTTACGATTTTCAAGTTGATTTATTGGTTGTTCTTTATATATACGATCATAAATTGAAGTGAGGGTGATATGTATTTTATCAAACATTTTATTATACAGGAAACTAATTAGATGAAGTACAAGACAACCACACATATTCTAGATTTCTTCAATAACCGAGAATATTTGGTGATGAAAGGCTCAAGATTTAGTTTGACTATTTAAAAAAAAAAACAATCATGAAACTATTTTTGATATTCATATATGAAATTAAAACCGATTTCTTCAATTTCAAATTTAGTAGCATGAAGAGTTTTATGTATAAGTTTTCATATTGTAATCAATTAAATGATTTTATTATTATACAATATTTGTGCGATATATGTGATGCATGTTAATAATAACCTGTTGAATTATTTGCATTATTTCATGAGATGTCTTATTCAATTGTAGATTATTTATTTTTTGTATTTTTTAATTTATATGCATAAGTTTGAGGGGTCTACATCTTTATCTGTTTTTTTTTCCTTCATATTGATGATACAGTAGCATTTGGATATATGCATCAACATCAGAATACTTAGCAATGTTCCCCAATATAAATTTTTGAAATATGTGATCAGAATCCTAAAGAGTAGTTAAAACTAGAGATATTATCAGATTTTAACCTGACCTTTCAAGTAATTCACAAAAATGTCCTGACCTTTTATAAATAATAATTTAATACCCGACCTTTTGAATGTACAACAAATATAGCATGAAATTAATTTTCGGGATTTTAGTTGCCGAAGTGTATCTTTTTACATACGGTGTGGAGTGAAATATAATTTTATTTTAATTTTATTTGTTCAATTGATGTAGCACAAATATTTTCCACGTCATTAAAAATTCAGGCAAAAAGATACACGGCGACAACTAAAAGCCTGAAAATTAATTTCAGGTTAGATGTGTTGTATATTTTAAAGGTTAGATATTAAATTGTTATTTATAAAAGGTCAGAGCATTTTTGTGAATTACTTAAAAGGTCAGGCTAAAATATGATAATACCCCTTAAAAACTATAGATCTAATATTACTGAAAATTCGATTATTGTATACTATTGTAATTTAATTATTTTATTTGTATATCTCATACCGTGCATCGCACGGGTGTAATGCTAGTCCATAAATATAAAAAAATACCTCAAGTATATAATGAAATAAACTTAAAATATTAATAAGAATAAAGAGGGGGAAAAATAACAGTAAAATGAACTTACACAAGTCAACAAAATGAAAATACTTTTGAATTTTTAAATAAAATTATTTATTTATCATTATTCTATTTTGGGCCTCTCACTGCATCAATTTAAAGTCCATATGGTTCATACTTAGATATTAATAAGTCTAATGTCCAAAAATATTAATACTTGGGGGGCAAAAATATAATATTCATATAATAATTATATACATATATGTATATATTGTAACATCCCACTTCTACGTGATTTAAACTATTTAATTATTTTAAATTTGAGTTTTAATTTATTTGGTAATGCTCGATATAATTAGTTGGAAATGAGATAGTCTAAAATTGCGCCCCCACTACTAAAAATATTTGAGATTAATAGTTGAATTTTAGAAATTTAATTTCGAGCTTTAAAAATACTTTTGATTTTATCTATTTAGACATGATGTATTTTTAATAAGTTTGGGTCATTAAGGAATTATAAAAATAAATAAATAGAATAAGGATGATTCATCCTTCTTAGCTATACACGTTTACTTTGGATCATCACACGTGCCTTTCATTTAATCATGCTCATATCCATTCTTTAATATAAAAATAGATTTTATTTTAGCAATATTTATCTATTAAACTTTCAACACATTACACGTATATAACCACTTGATTTTTCACAAGCACTTTTTATTTTCATATTACACAATTTCCAGCACTTGTGAAAACCTATTGAGTAGCTTCTCAATATGAAGAGGACATTTAGCTCGTGATTTCAAAGATTTCGCATTCATTGTAGGTAACACATTTATCATTCACAATTTACTTATCAAGAGCCAATGCTTCATATTTATAGATAAAATAAAATTTCATAAGTTGTTGTCGGAGAGATTTAGTGATTCAAATATTTTAGACTCAATTTATGAAATTATTTCTTAAATAAATTCAAATTCTTATTATGCATATTCTAATTTTATAAGTTAGTTGTATGCACGAATTTTTAAATATTTGGCCTTTGTCATGTGAAGTTTGAATTATATTTATTCAATACCCATTTCAGAAACTTTAATATATATGTTTATAAAATTTACATTTTACTTATAGTCATTTTCTTTACATCAATATGTCTCACTATATATTAAATAGAGAAGTTGTCTAATTATATCATTGTTGGGTAATTTTCAAAATATCTTAGTGCAGAATTACTACTTAATTAGGTTTCAACCTAATTTTCCATATTAATATTTTGAGTAAGAATTTTATCAATTGTGTTTTAGTCAAATTTATGAGTTTATTTAGTTAAGACTAAATAGGAAATATTATTGAAGTGATAATTCATTTTATTTGAATTGACTAGGTGTGGCGCAATTAGGACTCTCATTCACTTTGAGATTCTCTACTCAATTTTTACGTGCTCATTATTTTCAGGTGGGTAAAATTATTATATGCGAAATAAAAGTATATGATATATGCTTTTTCAGTCAGAAATGTTTTTAATCTATTTTGAATTATCGTGGATGGAATATGGATAGCGTTTTATACGCATCAGATCAGAATAGCGTTTCATGCGCATAAAACTGTTTTATACGCACCAGAATATGTCATGTGCACAGTTCAAGATGTATTCTTAAATCAGAAGAAGAGTACCCTAAATCCATTATTCCTGCGATTTATTTCAATTGGATAAATAGAAAGAAATGCCCACAATCCCCACCACTGAGTATGTTTTAAGAGTACTCACTCCCATGTTTTTAAAGTTTTCAGGTCAGTGAGCTTGGAACAGCATGAAGGAAATGGGGTGGACATGGTTTTGATGTTTGAGTTAATTATTTCAGTCTTTTGAACTTGTTGCCTTAAGATAGTTATTTTGAACTTGATGTTCTATGACGATTGCCTTTTGAATTAACTCAAGCTAGTAATCGATTATTATGATTTTATCTATGTCTCGGATATAAATTTTATATTATAAATTATAAGTTTTCTCTTTGAAATGAACTCAGTGTTTATGAAATGCAGGTATTTTGATCTAAGAATTTATATTTCTGAAAAAAAAAACTATAAATATTGTGGTCTATTTTCCTACTTGGGGATTTCTAGTATGATTATTATTTGAAAAAAAATACTAAAATTATTATTATTATTATTGTTAATCGTTTTCCACTTTAAAGAATAGACAGAGTAACATTTTAAATCATAGAATTTAGAGTGTTACATATACTATTTTTTTTTTACAAAATTTGAGGAGGGTTGCCCCCACCAGTCCCCCTAGGTCCATCATTGACAATGGGACAGACGATGAGTTTGGGAAGAAAGACGGCTATTGGGGGTCTGAGGAAGAAAGGCAGCAACAGTGGGTCTATGGAAAAAAAGTAGCAGTGGCGGGTTTGAAGGTAGTCTGTTTGGTGCTCGTTTGAACTTGAACAATGGTGGTTGTCAATGGTGACGTCCCGCCAGAAAATATGGGTTGGGCCTCAGTGGGATGGAGATTTTTGTGGAGTGGAAGGTGGTGAGATTCGGTGGGATGGATGCTTGCTTGCAAGTTGCAAATAAAAAACACCATTGTTGAATGGCAAAGGTGAAGTGTCAAAATCTACATGCATCCAGTTTTTTTTTCCTTTTTTCTTAATTATCTTTTATGTTTAATAATAATTAAAATCTATTTTTAAATGGAAGGGCAAAAGTCATATTTATTGTGGTGTATAAAGAAAAAATGTGTAACAAAAGAAAAACTGTGTGGTGTATAAAGTAAAAGTGATGTATAAAGAAAAATTCGTGGTGTATTTAGAAATTCCATTTTCACTACAAAAATTGCGTTTTAGCGACGGAATTTTTCGAATTTTCCGTCCCTGGACTCCAAAAACCCGTCATTAAAATGGTTTAACGACAGATTAATGAAAAATCTTGTTATTAGTCATTTTAACGACATACTTAACAATGGAAAAAACTTAACGACAGATTTTGTTCGTCGCTAAATCATCGCCAAATTCAGTCATTCGAAAATAAAAAAATAAAAAAATAAAAAATTTAACGACGGATTAGCGACGGAAAAAAAATATTCTGGGTGAGCCCAATGGCCGGTCCAACCTAGAAGGGCCCGCACGCCATAGCCTACCCCACAAGGGCCCGAACACAAACCCACAATTAATGTGCGCTCCCAGATACTGCACCAACCATTAAACCACTGAACTAGCTATATCACATGTGAAATATACAACATATTATATATTTATAATATACATGTATTTTTTTGTATATTATTCTTTTTTCTAAATAATATTAATATTATAAATGAAAATAATAATAATAATAATAATAATAATAATAATAATAAATATTATTTTCTACCAATTATTTATTTTTTCATTAACCATTATTTGATATTAGATTATTTTAATTAATTTTCTCAAATATTATATATTTATGCTTATAGTCATATATAATAAATATATATGCATACGAAACTGTTATCCTTCACTTATTTAAATATCTATTATAATCTTTTAATATTGTAAATTAAAATATAATTATATTAAATTATTTATTTAATATTAGATTATTTTAATTAATTTTCTCAAATATTGTATATTTAGAATTCGTAATATATAAAAGTTATCAAAACAAAAATTATTAAATAAATATTTTAATTTAATTATATTTTTAAAAATATTATAACATTCTATAAATGTTATAAAATATTAAAGAAAAATTGAAAAATTAAATAAATGAAAAGAATAAAATAATTTAAAAAATTAAAAATATTAATTTTAAAGTCGTCTTTAATTCTTAATTAGGAAATAAAAAAAATATTAAAAATTTAAAAAAAATAAAAGAAATTAAAAATTAATTTTTCAAATTTAACGTCGTTAAATCCGTCGCTAAAATTTTTTAAAAATTAAAAAAAATTAAAAAATTTTAAAAAAAATTTAACAACGGACGTCGCTAGGTTAGCGATGGAAAAATATGTCTTTAGTCTGTCATTAATGTAAAAAAATAAAAATAAAAATATTAAATTCAATGTTTAACGACGTTAATCCGTTGTTAATCTGTTGGTATTTTAGCGATAGAATAAACTCCGTTGCTAAGTCCGTCGTTAAATCGCGATTTTCTTGTAGTGTTTATTATTGAACCGGCGCGTAATGAAAAAAAAGTGTTGCTATATAAACCATCAAATGTTCAATATACCCCACGATTAAACTTAATTCAATAACAAATAATTCTTAATTTACTTAAATATCCCTTCAAATTAAAAAATGTTTCAAATTTTTAAAAATCAAATTTAAAAGAATCAAAAGAAGAAAAAGCTCACCCTCATTCCTTCCCCATCCTCTCTCTCTCTCACTAATTCCTCTACATTTCTGTAACCCATTAGGTAACACAGTCAAAAAGCTGTCGAAAAAAATTGTTTATAACCTAAAATTGGCACCAAGGATCAGGACAGACACCGCTGCCAAAGTTTCTCTTGAAGCATGGATTCAGAAGGGGGAGTTGAAAGGTCATATGACTATATATATATGAGCTGGCAAACATCGTCACGCACGGCGCGTGGCGTCACGCGTCTGTCCTCAACTTCTTCTTTTCTCTTTTGTTTTTTGCTTTTGATTTATTTTCATTTATTTTCTTTTTTTATTTTCCTCCCAAAAATCATATATCTCTTAAAATAAAATTAATTAATTTAATTTGACGACTTGTACCATGCACTCCTCTGACGCTATCACATGAGGCACTGCGCTTGATAATTAATTTTTTTGAATTAAATATAAACCATAATTGGTATTAATAAACCCTAAAAAATCTAAACCTTAAAAAACCATAAAAAAAACTCCCCTAAAAAACTTTAAAAAACCAAACAAAATTCTAAAAAAACACTAAACCCTAAAAAACCCCAAACTCTTAACCTCGTTAAGCTTTAAGCATTAATTGTGATCGAATAATTCATAATTTCAATCAAAGAAACTCATATACAACAAGTAGTAGGCCTAATACTTTTATGGTTACATGTGATACTTTTTGGACTTTGTACTGATACTTTTTAGTGTTGAAGGTGATACTGTTTCTGGTGATTTTTTTTGGGCGGGGCGGGTAGGGTCAGGGTTGACCTGCGCGCCCCGCTTGCCTGACCGTTTGATTTTATGTATTTTGGGTTTTCAAAGTCTGATAAGAGACCTTGTGTGTGTGTCTATATATATATATATATATATATATATATATATATATATATATATATATATGGGTTAAAATGAGAACCTTTCCTCCATGTAGGAACTAGGAACCCATCTAATCCTTTTATTATTTCGATCTTAATGGCCACAATTCAGTCAAAGTTTGGTCAAATGCAAGGTGGCATACTTGTAATTATTTACAATTTAAAGTGAAAGAGGGTATTATGGTAATTCAATAATTCTTATATTTTGAAATATGTTTATCTATCATCTCCATTTATTTCTCTCTAACACTCATATTTTTTTTTCTTTGTGCACTTCTTTCTCTCTCTCTCTCTCTCTCTCTCTCTCTCTCTCTCTCTCTCTCTCTCTCTCTCTCTCTCTCTCTCTCTTTCTCCTCTCTCTATTTTTCACCTATTTCATTTCTCCTCTCTTTGTTTGTTTTTGTAAATCATTTACTAAACACAAATTGAAAAAATTATGATAATTTAATAATTTATTAAAATAGTATAATATTATACCTATAAATATATATATGGTTAAGAGGATTTTTTATGCAAAAAATCGAAATCGATGTTGCCAGTTCAGATACGATTTTGAATTCTTGATGATTTTATTTTTTTGATGTTCATATGCACATTTTAAATTTTTAGGATTTCTTGATTTGTTTGTAAACGATATTATTCTTTTTGGATTAAATGCTATTTTTTGTCTAAATTATCCCAATTAGGAAAATTGAAGATTTTAAATAGTTTTGATTTTTATTAAAGATTAAATTGTAACAATTACTCGATTATATGGTTTTCACCTTTCACATGATTTTTAAAATATTACAATTATAATATTACTTTCTTTTATATTATAAATTACACCATTCATTCATTAATGAAACGATGTCGTTATAGTTGTACACAATTCGAGCAAATTTTGCCGAAAAATTCGAGGATGATGCAATTGCAATATTTTAGAAGTTGTGGAGAAACTATAAATTTGGCTAAATCTAGTGTTATTTACGCCAATTAACTCTTTATATTGTTGATAGTATTGTAGCACCCCGGTCCCGAAAGACCGTGGAAATGGACGCCACGGGGGTGGGAATTAAGAAGCGGGAAATAAATGGGGTAATTTAATTAACGACGGGGTGATAATCCAAAAAAGGATTAATGTTTGGAATAAAATTTAATAACCGAGTATGCCAAAGATAGGTTATGCTTTCCGGAAAATTAGACATCATAACCTCTATAACTAGAGCGAATCCCCGTTTATAACGGCTTATAAGAGAAGAATGGAGGCTGTAACAATTCAATAAACCCTTTCATAGGTCAAACGAAAACAAATAAACAGATACCAATAATCAATAGACCCATTCATAGGCCGACAAAAGAAACAGACACCAATATACTAAACAAATTATGCCCTTCCATAGGCCAAAATGAATGATCAAATAGACATAACGAAAGATGGGCTTCCTCCCCTTGGAATAATTATATAGCTAAGCATATGATACATGTTAACTAGGAAGTCAACAAATGTTCAGAATCAGAGAAGCAGAATCATATCAACAAAATACCAAGATCAGAGTTCTTAGTATTGAGCAAAAGAATATCATATGTACGGAAGCTCAATTATTAACAGAATACTAATAAAAAGAGACGACAACGAAAAAAATAGGTAAATCATAATAGCCCAAATCTCAGCCTCGTCACCTCCACGCTCCAGCCTACTGATCTGAAAATATTTGAAAATATTTGGGTTGAGTACTAATGCACTCAGTGGGCAAGTTTTGACAATTCAAGTTATGCAAATCATTTTGTTAAAGTAATCTATCTGTGTTCATGCAGGTAGTGAAGCTTGGGAGGTTTAAAAGTTGGAAGCAACCTAAGTTCACCAAAACATTTTATCGTGAAGCGCTTAAGAGTATAACCCGTCACTGCCCGCAACCTAAACTACATCACCAGGGCATAACGTTGAGTATGACCAAAGTATACCTAAAGAGTATAACCAATAAGTGTTTCATTTTAGTCTCACCGACAAGGAGTAGGACATGACAAATAATGCATGCATACTGTAGCTACTCACATTGACACAACGCTGGTTTATGAGACTCCGACAACATACAGTAGCATGTAAATATTTAACACAGATAGTCACATATGCAATTTTAGCAAAGCAGAGCTTAATGACTCAAAAGATACAATTTGCAAAGATAGTATAGTATAACCCACCTGGTTAGCTAATAGTAGCTGAACCTTTACACGTGTCTTGAAAATCCTAATTAAATATGGGTCTCGGGTTCGGACCTACGAAGGAGAAACTACCTATTAGTATCATGCTAGGCCTTGAAACTATAACATAAGATAAGCTTCAACTTAGGATAGATAAATGATTTTTTTATAAGCTAAACTAAATGTAATACGAATATTCTAAACTAATAAAATGGTTTCAGACTACAATGCGCAACATTAAGATTTCATTCTCAACTCAACACTTTAGGGAATTAAATTCAGCGAATATTTTCGAGTAAAGCCGTCCAAAAACATCTGGAAAAGGTGGAGGTCGATCACTTGCCATTTTACTCGATTCTGATCAAATTTAATCTACGAGTCTTTCTGGCTTTCAGAAAATTACCAAATTTAATTGACAATATACTTCACATATAACAATGCAAGTGTGAAAATTTCATGATTTTCAAACGACACATGAAAAAGATACGAATTTAAATACACGATTTGAATAATTGGGTAAACTGAAAAATCCGCCTGGACAAAAATGGAATCTATAGCTAAGTAGAGAATCCACCATAGGGAATAAATGCTGAAGGAACCTTTTTGCTAGGACAGATCTAACAAATATTTTGAAGCAATTCTAACTAAAATGCAATTTTTGAAAATGAGATATTAACTTCGAAAAATCATATTAAATTCATTTCAACACGAAACGGAGCACCGTCTGCGGCCACACGTCAATCTCAACGGGTATCACAATCGGTCAGAAGGGATCAAAGGCTAATTCCGGCTACACCGGCCGAAAAGCTGGCTGGCGGAAATTCCCGCTACAGATTTTAGCTGAAAATGTATCGGTCTCGATCGAGCTCGATACTCATTGAATTTTCGCTCAAAAGTACAATTTTTGATAGTGCAGAAAATAAAAAATTTAATGGTGAAATCAGATCAAAGATCGGACGGTTAGAACATAAATTCGAACTGGGCATATTTATAATATAATATTCGGATCCAGATTTCAAACGACGAGAAATCAAAAATCTATTCCAGTTAACTACAAGATCCAAATGATCAAAGAATATTTATAAAAAGAAGATTTCTAATACGACTATCTAGGAAGAGTAGATCTGAGATTTACATAAAATGAAAACGGGGAAAAATACCGAAAACTCACAACATCAAAAATCAGAATCGGTAGAATTAAAGATAATCAAAATATAAGCATATTTAGAACTTGAAATTTCTAAATTCATCGGTCTGAATGACCAGAATCGGAGAAAGTACCTTCTTCGAGGAATTGGCGGCGGTCACGATGATTTTCCATCGTGATCATCCTTCGTGTCATCATTTCAATCATGTATTCGTGATCTACGCGTTGACACCTTCAAAATGACTATTTCAGAATTGAAATAGGAAACTACAGTCGTACATTCTCTGGAAGCTGGTCGGCGTTTCGATTTTGAAAATGAATGAAAAATGAAACCTTAACCTCCTATTTATAGAGGAAAAATAAATAGGATAATAACGAATAAAAGAAAGAGGATAACGATGGAAAAAGAATATGATAATTACGAATAAGATAATCTTTTGAAAAAGAAATTGGATAATGAGGGATGTGCCTTTTTCTATTAAATTTATTATTTTCCAACTGAAAGTTGTGCCAAGAGTTCATTTGAACTCGAAATTAGAAAATTCAAAGTTTGGCACGATGCTCGAAATTTTTTCTATCAACCCGAGAAAAAATATTAGAACATATTTTTAAAGCAATTTTTGACCAAAACAAAATGTAACATATTTCCCTGCCTCTGATTTTTCTTTATTTGAAACATTTAAGGACCCAACTTATTTTCTAAATTACCAGAGGGTAACATAAGTAGAATAAAACCTTCTAAAATATTTCGGGGTATTACAAGTATGGATTCGAATAAATTTAGTATTATATTTATGGCAATTAACCCTTAATTTATTTATTTTTTTTACTCACACACTCGACCTATGGTACTGAGGAGATTCAAACACATGACCTTTGGTCTACAATCAACAATTAACCCTTAATTAAACTAAAGAATTGTTGATAGTAAATTGGGGATGGAGAATAAAATCACCCTACTTGGAAAAAAAAAATCTCTAAAAGTATTTTATTTTTATTTTTATTTTTCGATCCAATAAAACTAATGTGATATGTTAAGCCCATATATTTGGAGGCCTAATTCGTGGCCCACAGATATTCAATCCAATACAGTACCCTCAAATTCAATCTGTCCGGTTCTCGGCAATTCCAACTAATCATAAACCGCTCCATTTTTTTTATGCAGCTCTGAACAAAACTGCATACGCCCACCGAAATTACAATTATCGATCATTTCTCTCAGAGGTTAGTGCGCTGTCTAACCTTCAATAGTTCTATTACAATTTATCCGTTTTTTTTGTTTTCATTTTTTTTTTTGGAAAATTGTTGATTCAATCGCCATTTCTTTCTTCTCTCTGCGATTTTGATTTCTTTGTTCTTTGTAGACTGCCGCACCGCCGCCAATTCCTCCCAAATCCATGATTTCTATCAATTTAATCGAGACTCTTTAGTCGGCAGAAAATATTCTGATCTCCGGAACCCTAGCAACTCAAATTGGTAACTTTATTTTCTTCTATTGTCTTACTTTCATATTTTGAAAACTGTGTACTCAAATAACCCTTTTTTTGTTGTGGCTTGTAGTACACTATCAATATATTTCATGATCACAGTTGATAAAATGATGATTAGAAGTTTCTGCAATACAGTTTTTTTTTCCGAATATAGTAAAATAAGAGGATTGAAGAAGAAGAAGAAGAAGAAGAAGAAGAAGAAGAATCGTATATATCTAATTATTTGTTGCTAATTTCTGAACACAACTTCACTTAGAAAAGTGTAGGAAGTGCATTTATGAGCTTCTTTGTAAGTTGTTTATACTTGTATCCTGTTGTCGTGTAGCACTTATAGAAGATATATCCTTTTCTTTCCAAATTTTTTCACTGCATTTTGTTTTCTCTATTTCGTGATTTGGTCGGCGACATTATTTTTTATTGAATGAATGTTTCTGTCCTTCGGATGGTAGATATTGACAATTATTGCTGCATTTTGTAGTGTCTTCTCTCATCAACTCGAAGGCTTGCTGTGAAGAGTGGTGAAAGATGGATAGACCAAAATGTCCCAACATATAGACAAAGAGGCCTCTAGAACTTGGGTTTGTGTTATATCAGTATCTATCATCCTCCTTCCACCAGCTACATCCATGCAACAACCTCTGCAGCAACGCAAAGCACCTGAAAGTATAAATGTTACTGTTTCATTTGCATCTCTGCGGATGCTGCTGCTATTGCATCTTACATGTGTGATAGGCTTAGCTTTAGCTTTCTGGGTAGCAATCAATTTTTGTTCGCTTACTCTCATTCACAATCCAGCCCAAACTCTCTTTATAGTATGGGTATGTAGACTTCCACATATTTAGATTCCAAATCTTTTGAATTTTTAGTTAACATTTTTTACTTTTGTGGTTTTTGTTCAGGCTGTAGAGGCTCTAGTTGTGATCCCTGTCTTTAGTCAGTTTCGTTGCAATCCAGATAAATGCTCTGTAATTTCAATTCTTTGTTCCTGTCTTGTTTATCTTTCTGAGGTTTATTTTTTAATTCTGCAAAATAATTGTCTTGTCCTTTTTTTTTCCTGATAACTTTTTTTCAGTATGTCAAAGCCATAGTGAGAGGACTGATGGGTCTCCCAGCAGGTTAGTGTGATGAACTTCATCCCTCTGATAACTAGATAATTGACATTGTTTAGTTTATTGAAATTTTCCGATGATTGTAGATGTCTGTTTGATAGTAAGAAAAGTAACTAGACTGTGTAAAATAGATGACCAGTGTCTATAAATGCTACTAAAGATGAAATGCATTTTTAGAGTTGCATTTTTAAGATCCCAAATGTTGTCACAAAGAAGATGCCAAAGATAAGGCTTTGGGTATAGAGATGGTATTTAGGCTGATTCTGAGGCAATTCAGTACTCGCAAATTCCCTTTCTCATTGCAATAGGAAGTTCAAATCACTATGTAGGACTTTTTTTTAGTGTTTCGTATGCAGGTGAGGTAACTTTGGACATGGAGAAGAATGTCTTGACATGAGTGATGGGGGTGGTTTGTATGTCTCCTATTTGTGCCATAGGTGCAAGTGAACCATTTGGTATTGGTAATGTTTGATTACTGGGCAAGGATAAGTTAATTTAACAAATGGGTCATCAGTAAGTTGCCCCAGAGTCAATGACTCATGTTTTAGAGGATTTTTTTAGACATTGAACCTAGTGAGGAGTAGGGATACTTGGAAGATATTCTAGAAGCTTTTTCTAAAGTTTACTCAAGAAGCCTGATAGCTTTTCCATCTCCTCATTATTGAAGTCATTGAGTCTCCAATCTCTTATGATACTTTGACTTGTCATATGGACCTGCCCTTACCTTTTATCCGTTTTCCTCCCTTCCGTTGAGGTTTGCACATGATTTTCTATGATGGGTCATGGTCTTTTGTTGTTTTGTGCACCAAAAGTTGTATCTGTTATCTTGTTTCTTGTTTCTGCTCCACCTTCATCAGTTTTATCTTAACGCGGTCTAACAGAAATCAGTTCGGAAGTTTCCACATTTTGTGGTTGATGATCACTGATGTCCTAACTTCTTCGACTCGAACCAGTGATACTGTTTCATTTAAAGAAGGAATTCTTTCTTTTCCTAAAACTTGAACTCCAATTTTATCAAGTTAGGGTTTTAAACCACCAAAAAAATCATATACCCTGCAGTGCTCTTGTTGCATGTGAGTTCAATAATTTGGTGATAATCCATTTCTTGCCAGCATTTCCGAAAGGTTGGCGTACTCTGTAGCAAATTCTATCCTCTTTTCTGGATACCGTCTTGACTTTAATTGATAGTCATGGGAATTCCATGTCATATTTATCTTATGGTTCATAATCTAGCTCACCCCTTTCTGAGCCAGTGTCCAGGAAGTGGCTTATCTTTTCTATTCCCTTAAAAGGGTTCATTTACTGTCAAGTTTGTACCATATGAGGTAAATTTTCCCATTCCGATGATGAAAAGCTTGATTAGGCATGATTGGACTGACCATCTTGTGAGTTGTGACTGGTTATACCAGTGTTTTTTTGTGATGGTGTAGAGTGGTATAACATGAAACTCGCTATGACGGCCAAAGCGATAAGAAAACTAATTTTTTTCTGAGAAATCAAGTCTTGAGGTGGTAATTACCATGTGCAGCAAATTGCATGTCTTATTATTACCTATCTCTTTTTCTTGTTTGTTGATTCTAATGTTATTATTCATTAACATACAACTTATAAAAGAATGGAGAAAAAGGAAATCAACTAAGAATCAATCCTTCAGTCAAGGAAAATAAACACTATGATTTTACTCCAAAGTCTCCAATTAAGATCCGGTATTCTAGAATTTTACCAGTTTACAGCTTTTCTAACAATGTCAAAATTCAGTAGGAAACTTCTCATCTTCTGGAACAAGCTTTTCAATTACTTATATGGTTACTCATCAAGCTTAGTAATCAGCACATCAAAATGTTTTTATTCTTGAAATTGTGCCTTTTAAGTTTGCTTGTCACGCCCTAAAGTATCTTTCCTGTAGCTTCTATTGTTGTACACACAGGTTGCTTGAGGACATAATACGATTATTTGACGTAATTGATTGAATCAGAAGCACAATGGGTTTTGTTGCTTCATAACATAAATAGTGACTAGAAGATCATTATATTCCCGTAGGGTTTGAGATTTTTTAAGTTTCAGCCGCCAACCCCTGAATTAATATAGGTAAAACATATATATATATATATATATTTAATATTTAAATATTTATTATGTACTAGGACAATGATGAAGAAAAAATGGGTATAATTAGAACATATTTACAAATTAGTCGGAGCAAATTAATGGGTTAGGTGATGGCCATGATCGGCCCATGACAGGCTTAGATCAAATTTTATTGCTAGAAGTTAATTAGATCATCGGATATTGCAATGTTGGGGCTCGGTTACATTCATGTGTTGTCTTTTCTTTCATGCGTGATAAAAACTTGCTAGTTGAGATATATGTTAAGATGTGTCTTATGTTTATATTTGCAGGTGCTTTAGTTACTGCTCTTGGTGCAATTGTATTGGGCGCACCTGTTGGAACTCAGTATGTGATGGTTGTTTGCACTATTTTTATTCATTCAATTATCATGATTCATGACTTAAAAACTAAACCTTTGCTGTGGTTGAATATAAATGGCTCTTATCTTACAAATCCTAGAATAATTAACAATATTGGGTATACTTATACACAATGAGTAATAGTTTCTGATCTATGGTTCTTTTTTGTTGATACAGGCACTTCAAAAAGACAGTTAACTGGTCTCTTCTAATGTCAGTCTTTACAGTATGTATTCCTTTAAGCTGTTCGATTTATCTTTCTTTAGTCTTTACTATACTCAATAATTAATTTGTGTGGAGGAATTATGCTCAATTTTTTGTGACAATCTGTCTTTCTGAACTTCTAATGAGATTCTTACCTTTCTCATTTAATATGTGCTCAGTAAAGGAAGTAGAAGGCTATTTTTGCCCAAAAGCTTACATATATTATTTTTCCCAAAAATTTACATATCATGGCTAATGTTCCATCGTTTCTTCGAAAGGACAGCTAACTGGTCCCTTCTAATGTCGGTCTTTACAGTATGTATCCCTTTATGATATCAATATCTGTTTCGAGCTGTTTAATTTGTGTCTTCACTATACTCAAAAGTTGATTTGTCTGGAAGATTTATGCTCCATTTTCTGTTGCAATCTTTCTTGCTGCAACTTTTAACGAGATTCTTAACTTTCTCATTTACTAATATAGTAATATCAGTTCGATAAAGGAAGTAGAAGACTAAATTTTTGGCCCAAAAACTTACAAATCATGGTTCATGTTCCTCCATGTTACATTTAATGCAGTTTGTACCCGCAGCTTCTGTTTTTGGCTCATCATGGACTGACTGGCATCGAATATTCGCCCACTCAAAGTAAAGTCAATTACCCTCTAAGAGTTCCCTCGCTGCTTATGCAATTTCATTGTTCATGGTGCAGTTCTCATTACTCCAATGTCCACCTGCAGGCCAATGGGACCCATAGATTTTATAATCTGCTTACCTGCGCATGGAGCTGTTATTGGGGCTTGGTTTGGTGCCTGGCCCATGCCTCTTGACTGGGAAAGACCCTGGCAGGTGTGGAATCTTGCCTCTATCATCTATCCATATATTGCCCATCTGAAATAGTGTTTGAGTTCCTTTTCTACTTTTAAGAATGCTTCAGTTTTTAATGTGCTTTTCTTTGGTACGTATACTACTATTCTGGTCATTTGTAGCTTAAGTTGCGCTGGCCGCACTGCAGATATATTGCATAGAAATGTTCGTTAGTACTTCAACATTGAGAATTTAGAAAAGAGTGAAAGTTACTAGATTATGCTAGACACACACATATGAAAAGATCTTTGTTATAATTATCTCTCCATTGTCCTCAATTCTTCTGGTAGGAGGCTTAAAGTTGTTGTGATGAAGCGAACAAATCTGTTTAATTGTCATTTGACAAATTAATCAACTGGAAGTCTGGAACTGCTGACATGTTGCTATATTCCTTATATTATTTGCTGGATATGACTTTGGGATTGGGGAAGACTCCCCTTACTCACAATTATAATGAGCAAACAACAATTTTGTGCAAGAAACATTAAAAGATAACTAAATGGTGATAAGCGTAAAATTTTTATTTTTATTTTTTCATTTTCCTGTTAGAAAGTTGAAAGAGTCAAGGGAATTGATACAGGTAACGCGATTAATCAATGAATGAAAGAATGGTGGAAAATGGAATAAAAGTCAAAGATTGACAAATTTCATCCTGCCCAGCGGCTAATTCAGTTTTGGCTTGAGTTAGAGTTTTTCTAACTTGCACATTTCTTAATTTCTAAACTTATAACAGTTGGAGTTATTCACACATGGATACGGAGTATTCTGGCTCACCTTCACACATTGAATAAAGAACATGTCATCTCTATCTTTTCCTGGTTCAATATTTGCTATAAGGAACTAAATTGGTTTCGTATGTCAATTTTATACAGAAGTAGAAAAGTTGATACATGTTAGCATGATTTTAGACTTTATTATGTGCTTTGTTTTCCTCATTAGCATGACTTAGAATCTAATATGTAGTTTATTATCCTCATTTTAATTTAGTAAACTTGGTCTTGCGATTGGAACTATAGTTAGTTTCTCTAGAAAGGAAGAGCAAAAAATGATAGAGATTAGCATGATTTTTGGATTCTAGTATGTGATTTATTTAACTCATTTCCATTTGCTTAGCTTTGTATTTGAGCCTAAGATTTTATTGTAGAAAGGGAAAAAAGATAGCAGTAGAAATTATATATTCTAACCTTAAAAGGCCTTGAACCTTGGATTTTATTTTAGAAAAGACAAAAGGAGAGTGTTATAAATTATGTATTCTAAACTTAAAAGGCCTTGTTTACTTTTGTAAGGTTAGATTGTCGGAAATTGTTCAATTGTGTTTAACATTTGTTTTTCTCCACTATAAATGAGTGGATAACCCAAGAACGTGGATTATTTTGGATTTGAGTGATTAATTGAGTGATATGTAGTCCAATTAAAAAGGTGGGATACGATTTATCCATCTCCTTGTTAGTGCATATGCATAGATGTATTTATTATTTTCATCATATCCAACATTCAGTCCACATTCCGAGTTATTCAGTTTATGGATTTTGTATAATTTTTGGTCAGGCTATTTTTATTTGGTGATAGACTGGATTTTACGCCTATTTCCTTGTTTATTTCATTAAGTTAGTTATTTCTGTTTAGTGAGTTTGTGGGCCTTACATGGCCATGGACACTCAGTATTTATGTTCAAATTTCGCGGGTTAAGGCATGCTTAGAAAGGTATCATATTAATTTGCTGACGTTTAGTCTAAGGAACTTTACGGTTTGCAGTCTCAGTTCAGTTTTATTGAATTCCAATTCTTATTCACTCTATAGTTATCTCTATCAAATTGGTCTGTTACTTGCCTCCCAGTTCATGGGCACAATTTACTTCGGAATCACTGGTATGTTTTGGTGATCCATTAATGTCGAGTGCTACTAGGAAAATGGCACAGTAGAGTAGTATGTCTTGCAGACTTGCAGCTTATCACATGGGCGGCCCATGTTTCAAATTTGGAAGAGTAGTAGCACTACTTGAGGCAGTTCATGGTTGGTTTGAAATTGGCTGGTGAGAACGTAAATAGAGGGCATGGTTATTCCTCATTGTTTCTAGCAGCGGGTCAACCCCAAACCAGCCTAACAACTTCTCTAAGCCGACGGGTTGGGGGGAGGGGGGTTACTCTTCAGCTAGTCGGCTCCAACTCCGCCGAGAGCGAGCCAAGTGTGCCAGACTCCAGCTGAGACAGTTACATGTCTGTGCTAAGGCTTCTATGAGCGTGCTACTGGCAGACACGGAGGAAGTTGAGAGGATGGTGAGATTGAATCCTCATTGGACCTGGCAGGGCACGGTATATCGGTCGATCCTCTACCATCACACACTGGATTGCAGCATCTGTGATTATCTCCTTTGATGTCGAATGGGTTTGACGGGCCATGCACAATGAGATTTGACAGTAAATATCAAGTTCTTACTATGGTTGGCAGTGGTGCTAGTCACTGTTTTATTTTAGAAAGGGTCGTCCATCAGATGAAAGTTTTAGTTGATATCTCTTGTTGTTTTTCCAGTAACATTGTGGTTAGTGATCTCTGACTTAGAGTCGTGTATTGTACCTGCATTCACACATTCGATGTCGATTATTTCGTGTTTCCTTTGGGTGGTGTGGACGGGGAGTGTGTTGGTTAGCCACGTTGGGCGACGTGCATATAAACTCGAGGGATGTCCATGAAGATTGTGGTTGATGGTCTAACTCTTGCCATGCACCCATGTCCTTAGCTACCATTGGTGCGCTCTGGCTTTGACGAATGATAAGGAGGAATCTTACAATTCACCAGAATTATTGCCTGTTGTGCGTTTGCAGGAAATGAGGGATCTATTAGCCTTACTGGAGGAATTTTCAGGCACGTTCGGCCCTTTGGTGGGTTCGCCTTCAGGCCGGGAGCTAGACCACCGCATTCCTCTCCTCACAGGGGTTAGTCCGGTATTTTTGTGTCCTTACTCCTTATTGCTACAACCATTCTCAAAAAGATGAAATGGAGAAATTGGTGGATGAAATGCTAGAGGTGGGTCTTAGCCAAACAAGCTATTCCAATCCATATTATTTCTGGTCCTTTAGATGTGAAAAAATGGATAGCAGCTGGTGTTTTAAGTGAACTACCGTCGGTTAAATAAGAAAATGGTGAAGGATAAACATCCCATACTGGTGATTTAGGAGCTGTTGGATGAGTTGCATGATGCTCATTGGTTCAGCAAAATTGATTTATGAGTTAGATATCACCATAACAGAGTGGCGGCTGCCGATGTTCTGAAGAGAGCTTTTTGCACTTATTCTGGGCATTATGAGTTCTTAATCATGTCTTTTGCTTCGAAATGATCAAGTACTGGTGCAGTAGGCTGGATTCATTCTGTGAAAAAGAGGCTATTTGGTTGGATGTCGAGGAGGTGCAAAACAATTTCCTGATTTCAGCCTTGTGATAAAGGTTGTTTCAAGGGGGGTGGTAATTGATAGACCGGATTTGCAGGTCTATGCCAGTGGGTAGAAGCGCAATTTAATTAAGTTGTCATTTCCTTGATTAATGGGATAAGGTCCAAATTGATTCTTTAATTATGTCCCTTTGAGCATTTTGATCCCAAAATAAAATTTCGGTTCAAATTGATACCACAACTTTTTTAAAAGTGCCAATTGATCCTTCCGTTAGTCCCTTAAAAAGTAGTCATAGACGTTAGTTACTAACATCCATTAAAACACACACTAACACATTTTTCTCACACACTTGGACAATTGCACACACTAAAACTTTTTACACACACGGATTCAATACGTTTTTTTAAAAAATCACAAAAATTTGGAGGAAAAAATGTTTGACGACATTTCGTTTGAATCACCTGCGCTTTCCTTAAGTGTTGCTCCACCTCCCCTCTGCCGAGTCGCCCCAGAGTTCTGCAGGGCTGCATCCATCAGCTCGGTCATCTCGAATCCCATCTTAGATTTCTTCATCAAGAGTTCTTTATTTTTCTACGAAAACAAGGATTGTAAATTAAATAAAAGCAACCTGGATTTTGTGAAGGCGCCAAAGATTTTTCATGTAGCTAGGAGAAAAACACAACTAGAAATGGTATAAGTTCCTTCTTTAACATTTTTGTAAACTTTTGAAACAAATATGTTTAATCCACGTGTGTCAAAAGTGTGTTAGGGTGTAAAATGATGCAAGTGTGAGAAAAATGTGTAAAATTGGAGACGACTGTTATTCTTTGGAACCTTAAGGATGTTTGGTTTTATTTCCAACATCAATTTCTAGTTTTCAGTATTTTCAGTTTAATTCTTGAGGTATATTGGTTTTGGGAAAAAATGTAATGATTTTTTATGATTAATGATTTAATCTTTAGAGTTGTATGTTGGAAAATGAATATATGTTTGTTTGATTATTTTTTCAATTTGAAGTGTGAGAAAAATGTGTAAAATTTGAGACGGCTGTTATTCTTTGGAACCTTAAGGATGTTGGTTTTATTTCCAACATCAATTTTCAATTTTCAGTATTTTCAGTTCAATTCTTGAGGTATATATTGGTTTTTGGAAAAAAAATGTAATGATTTTTTATGATGAATGATTTAATGTTTAGAGTTATAGGTTTGGAAAACAAAAATATGTTTGTTTGATTATTTTTTTCAATTTGAATTTGTGGTTGAGATTAAAATATAAATATTTTCTGCGCTTAGAATGAATTGCTGAATATTTAAATAATGGGTCGGGTCCCACTGTAATCCTATATACATATATATATATATATATATGTATATGGGATTGGAAAAAGGGAAAAATAAAATTGAAAATGGGTAAAACAAACGTTTTTCGGTGTTTTGAGTAGTAAAAAGTTGGAAATTTTCAATTGGAAGTAAAAATAAACAACCCCTTAGAGCTTGGATTTCTGTTAGGGTTCTTGTTCCAATTCAGTTTTGGGTAGGATGTCAATGGGAGAAGCATGCATGATAGTAGTATTTTTTATAACTTGGCAGTCTTAGTCGTGTATTTTCTTTGGTTGAAGTAGTTAACAGACATTCAATGAGTTCTTAGTTTGTGAATTTGGATTTAGGTTTGTGGTGTGATTCTCCTTCACTCGCTTGTTTTGATAGTTGTCGTTAAGTTCCTTCTTCTGTATTTCTGAAATTTTCTTTTCTTTTTCTCAACTTCCAGTTTTTTTAAGGTAAAGCCATTTTTTGTTTCCAATGTGCCTTTTCCCTGTGATTTGCAAATTCACTCTAGTCATGTGATAATTATGAGCAATGTACTCAATATATTGTTCTTAAGCTAGCATGCTATATACCTTAATTGTAGATATGACTTTTGTTCGGACATCCATTGCAATTTTTAAGTCTTGTTATAGACTAATTCATTTATATATTAAATACACACACACACACACACACACTACTGCAGTCTACTGTCTAATGCGTTCGAAATTTGCATTTTATACAGGAGTGGCCTATCTGTGTGACATATGGAGCTATTCTTGGCTACTTGAGTGGTGTTCTGGTATCATTTGGATTTGTTGTCTACCATAACCGACGACATCATGGAAAGAGGGATTAATATGAGCAGAGATCTCCAACAATTTTCTTGCAGTCCAAAGTAACACTGCTTCATAATTCGCATCTTGCTAAGGTATGCATTACAAATGTGAGTTGCTGATCCTTTTTTATATTCTGGAATGCTGTGGTTCTCTCAACAAATTGTTTCGTTGAAAACTCACCAATCATGAACGTTTTACAATGACTGTATTTCCCTGTTTTTATTTGACATTAGCATCTTTTTGAGTCATTGTCAAGAAACTTCTACCTTCATATTTGCTGCAATGTAGTCTTGCTCATTATTTTCCCTTAGGTTGTGAGTGTCCAGAAATACTTTCTTGGACCACTATAATCTATTTGGATTAGGTTGTAGAAGATTTGGTGAAAACTTCAAATGACTATATTTCATGTTAGATACATTTAAAAGTTATTTAAATAGGAACCACAAAATAAAATGGGTTCAAGGATTTGAAATTTACCTTATGAAATTAGGGGAAATTATACTTGATACCCCACTTTTACAGTTTTTCACAATAGTCACCACAACTTATACTTAAGAGCTTGTTTGGTTGGCAGGATTGTCTGGGAATATAATTTCTAAGAATATAATTCTAATGAAAATGAATACTAACACATTATATTAATTATTTATCATGTGATAGGAATCTAACAAGAAAATTGTCAAAATTCTCATTTTAATATTTTTATTAAAAACTTTATAATAAAAGAACAAACAATAATCCCGCCCCCCAAAAAAAAAGATAAAAAAAATTCATTTTTTTTGTTGAAAAAATATAAATCCAATTTTAATAATTATTTATAAAAATAATGAATGAAAAATTGAATGATGAAATGGTTTAACAGAAGATTTCTACAAATAAGTAATCGGAATACCTACTCCAAGTAAGTATTTAGAATCCAGAAAAGTTGTATTAGTTTCTTTGTTTTGAGGATTTTGTTTACTTTCCAAAATTCCCAAAAATTTAAACAAACACGTAAATTTAAAAATAAGGAATCATATTATTTTTCAAGATCAAATTCCTTGTTAATCAAACGAGACCTAATAGTAATGTAATCCCAACATTTCATTTTCTTCACAATTCTACCCTTACTAAACCGTCAGGTTTCGACATGGGTAGTGCAAAATGTGTTTGGGGTTGGTGGAGGAGAATTCTAGGGGCTGAATTCAGTTGCCAGAAAAATTGACAGATGATAGAATTGTGAATAAAATGAAATGTTGGAGGCCAAATTGCTATTAAGTATAAATTGGGTTATTAGTGTGAAAATTTGTAAACATTGGGATATTAAATATAATGTCCCTGTGAAATTGTTCAAACATGTTGCATGGTTCATTATTATGACCATGAATTATTGATGTCAGATTTGTGTTTTAGTTTTTGACTTGGCTTTTGTATAAGTGGAATTCCAACTGAAAAATTGATCCAGGCAAACAAAAGGGGCCCCAGTTAAAGGGTGCACAATTTTTTTTTTTTCACTGGCAAAATGCTTTCCTTCCTTTGAAAGAGCAGATACTGCTTTCTGATTAACTTTTGTATCTCATTATTTCTTAGTGAAGAAGCATTATGTTGATGCTAGTATTTTTAATTTGTTTTTACTACTGGAAAAAAAAATGCTCCTTGTGATTTTGTCTTCTATTTGAATTGGGTCTCTATCCTTTTATATGTAAACATTCAGTTGTCATACTTATTATATTAAAAGTGGTTCACTATTCCGTTAAAAAATTAAAATGGTTCCTTATATTTGATTTCTAGAAATTGAGTTCGTGTTTTAAAATATGTTTTGCATTAAATTGGCTCCTACTTATGGTTAGGATTTAATTTTGATGAAGATAAAATTCATAAAAGTACAGACTTAAATGTCAGAAATAAAAATTGATTACATCATTCTAGTAAGTGTGCAAGCTCATAGATCCTTTCTTGATTCATGAACATATATTTACTTATACTTCGATGTATGGAGTGATCATTTGTAAACATAGTCCTAGTGTGTAAGTTGTGGATAAATTTGGACCGTTAAATTAATTAGATGGATGAATAAGATTTTTTTTTTCCAAGTGGTAAGTAACATCATTATATATGTTGTATACTAGCATTATAAATGTTATATTTTAGCACTTGTATGCTGAATTTTAAAGAATATTTAAATTCATTTTTTTCTTCATTTAATCCCTCAATCTCATAATTGTAGCCCCCCTCCAATGTTTACACAAATTAAGAAAATATATCTAATGTACTTGGAAGTGTAAGATTTTTCTAGTATAATCTTACTTATTGATTCAAAATAAAATGATTGATAATTTTAAGGAATGTTAAAAATAAGGGTAGTATCAAATAAAGAAAGTCGAGTATAATTTTGGGATGGTCAAAAATAGAATAAGAGCCTACGATTATGGAACGGAGATTTATCCCACGGTATCAAATATCGAATTCCATGTCGATAGTAAGGAGAAACGGATTGTCCATCCTTTTCTTTTCCTTTTTTGTTTTTTCTTTTTATTTTCCCTTTTGGTGGCATACATTTCAAGTCTCATCTATTAAGTTTCTGGTTGCGATACAATAATATCAGCTCAAATTTGGCAAATTTTCCTCAACTTTTAACCTTTATATTTCCCTTATGTTATCTAGGGTTTGGGCACATTAGTCCAACTTAATAATGTATGGATTATTTTCTTTTGCAGTAATGAACTTTTTGCGTTTTGAAAAAAAAAAAGACTTTAATGCGAATTTTTTTTTTAAATTTTGAAGGATGTGCTGGTCTAAATTCTTTTAATTATGTGACATTGTATTTTATTTCAAGCATAATCTTTTTAAGTTTTAAGATAAAGTGAAATTGCATTGCTCGTATCGAAGGAAGTCAGGAACCTATGGGTAGATGATATAATCTTCTCTTTGTAAAGAATAATGCCAATGGTTCAAATTTCTCTCTCATTTTACCAAAAAAAAAGTTGTTATGGTTGGGACACATGCTTAAAAACTGCAACAAAAATATCGCAAAAAATTAGTATGCCGTCAATCCTCACTGAGTCAAAACTTTACATCGAACTGATCAGGCTTAAGCTTAGCAGGTTCATCCGTTTTTCACGCTTTTTAAAAAAATATTGAAATGATTAAATATATTAAGTGGTCCACTAATTATAGTAACGGTAGTTCAATAACTGAATAAATATAGCCAGTAAGAATTATCCTATTATTATTATTATTATTATTATTATTATTATTATTATTATTATTATTTAAGTCCAATCATGAATATCTTTAATCAAAGGGCAAAGGTTCAATTCGATCCTACAACTATTTACGTAGGAGCATTTTGATCCCTATTTATCTTTTTTATCCAAAGTGATCCCATAATTATTTTAAAGGTCCAATTTAATTCCTATTTTGATCTCTCTCATTAACGGAGATGGATAGTTGATAAACAGAAGGTAGAGGAAGTGCTCCAGCTCATGGAAGGATTCAATGTTCAATCCGAGAGAAGTTTTATCAGAAGGAAGGTGCAAATTCCTCCACTACAAGACTGCAGATACCAAATGTGGTTCTGATCAAAAGGGCTCATCTGCTCTGACCAAACGAAGTCGAATGGTGACTCTTACTTGCAGAGTTAGCGAACGAGCTCCCACAGGGAGGCAGACGCATTATCAAGGACAGCTCTGCGTGTACGGGTAGTTTGCACCGCTGTGCACGGTCCTCCTGCTGAACTGAACGCCGTCTCGACGGAAGGAGACATTGTTTCACTTGAAGGTCGATTCAGGGACATGTTTAACTGATTGTTGTACATAGAAAAGGGGAACTGCAGTTAGCATTGGATGATCTTTCAACTCATTTACATTCGTTCATTACCATATATGGTTTATTGCTTGTGCAACAACACAATCTTTTGTTCATGACGTCGTTTATCAAATTAATTGAAAATCATTAGAAAAATAAAATGAATTTGTAACTAAATTACAAGTATACAACTACAAGTAAAATATTTCATAAGATATAATTACAAATTAACTCATAGGTATACGTACCAATTTATAAATAAAATGAAATTATAAATTTGCATACCCAATTTGTAGCTCTTCAAAATGACAAACTGAATGCATTAGTTCATTCCCATGAGCTCATCGTCACTGTCAATTGCAAAAGAAAATTGCAAATACATATATGTAAATGATTTAACTTTATTTAATTAGAGATGTTGTGAGAGATTTTCATTCCATACCTTAAAAATTGAATGAACTTTCCTTATGAAATATGATGCAGTTGTGTTATTTTATGGAAAAATATATCATATAAAAATTAGAAAAGAAAAATAAATTTACAATAATTGTTTGGGAGATCATGTAATCACCTACATATCTACTGAATATTATCTGTAAAGCAAAGAATATTGCAGCCGAAATAATTATGAAGACCTAATGATGAAGCCACAACTAGTCTTGAAGAGTTGAATCCGGAGTTGCAAATGAAAGAGCCAATCACGAGGTTGGGAGCTAAGCAACTACAAGGATACTTTTAAGCATTTGTTTGAAAGGAGCTTGAAGTTGATGATGGTGTTCAAATCAACCATGTTGTCACGTTGTTGACAATTGAAGATCAAGTCTTGGAAAAAGATTGAAGTATGGCTGAAAATATCAAGGATGCAGCTTGAAGGATTCGAACCCTTGCTCTATATTTGGGTTTCGAATTTGCCCTTAGTTATTTTATTTATTTAGTTGTTATTTTCAGATTTTTTATTTAAGGGATCTTCTAGAAGTTTTCATTATTTAGAGTTCTAGTTATGGTAATTCTCCTTTAAGGAATTTTCGATCCTTACTAGTATTTATAGGGCTTCATTGTATCATCTTTTCTTTAGACTTAGTGTGATATTTAATACAAATTCGCTTTGTCTCCAAACCATTTATTTTCGAAAAATTATGGGCGTTGAGTGTGGCATCTCTTTAACCTTTTCAAGGGTGTCGTTCTAGTTCATCGAAGATCTAGGGTGGCCTCACCAACAATCGAGAAGTTGCTTTAAAATACGCGTTTCGTTTCATAAAAGGAACGGGGTTCGTATTGGGTTGTTTCTTATCATCCTCATCGTCCAACCATCATCTCATCATCACCGTTCATTCATCATAATTCACCAACAACAAACTGAGGAGTTTCGACATCAACGTGCAATCACTCCATCATCAAAGTCATCGTTCCATTCAGCTTTATTTATCTATAAGATCATAAAATCCCTAGCTTCGAAGATTGGATTGAATCCTTACATCGTTGTCATGTGTTCTTTTCTGAGTTTCCGCATATCTGTACCGAGTCGATTTCTATAGAGATCGCATCATAAATTTGGTATCAGAGCCACAGCAGTATCCACTGTTCGTGGTTTGGTCCAAATCTTGGTGTCGTTTATCTAGGGTTTTCCTGTTCTAGTTCTATTAAAAAAAAGAGGCAGTTCAAAAAAAAAAGCAGAACAAATAAAAGCAGTTAAAAAAAAGAGCCGATAAAAAAAAAAATAGAGTTTGATTTTTGCATTGTTCTATTCCTAGATTGATTAGGTTATTTTGATTCCCACTTTCCTTATCTACTACCCCACCCTTTCATATACGTCACAAGTTTCCATCTCCATCTACTTTATTTTTGGAAAATTTCCTTACCTTCCATTAGGATTTGATTTTTGTTCCTACTTCAGTTAGGAATTTAAATTATATCCTAATTCCACTCCATCTACACATATTCACACGCCTATTGCAAGAGTCGCTGATCCTGTCTCCTACAACGCAGCAGCAGCCCTACATCAGAGAAGCAACAACACTGTGGATCATTAATCACCTAGTTCGACCTTGCGAGAAGTGAAATGAAGCCACCAATTTTTCAGCAACATAGTGGGAGTTCCAGCAAAACCGGCGCCGCCGAGACCGCCACCCACCTATTGATTCGTGGCAAGAGATGAAAGATGTAATGCGATGGTGCTTTATTCCAGTCCACTATGAACGTGAGTTGGAAAAGAAATTGAGCCAAATCAAGCAAGGAGCGCGATCCATCAAAGAGTACCACAAAGAACTCGAAACTGCATTAAATCGAGTTGGCAAAGAAGAGACGATGATCGCCACCATTACTCGCTACATTGAGGGGATGACCCTAACATCACATGTGAAGTTGAGCTGAGGAACTTCACAAGTATAGAAGAGATGGTGCACTACGCATCAATTGTAGAACATCAAGTGAGAGAAGGCCAACGCCGATCAACCCACACTACACCAAGTTCACGGCTTCCTTGGAGCCGACCCGAGCCGTCCCCTCCATAGTTAGAGCTTTCACGCACCCGAGCACAGCCCGTGAGACGTTTTGATCGTTCTACACCACAGTCCAGCTGTAGGCTCGAGTCTACTACACCCGCTCCTACACATCCGGCACCCATGTGGCCTACACCACCAAATCAGCCGTCAATTGCTACACCGAGCCGAGCCAGAGACGTCCAATGCCATAAATGCCAAGGATGGGGCCACTTCCAAGCCCAATGCCCGAACCGACGAGTTCTAATCATCACCGATCAGAATGAACTTGAATAAACCAGTGAAGACGAGTTCGAGTAGCCCCAGATCGACGCTAATACCGAGGAGAAGACGGCCGAGAATGAGGAAGAAGAAGAGGAGCCCACATCGAAAAACATCAGCCTTGTGTCCATCCGAAGTTTGAGCATAATTCAAGAAAAAGATCAACAAAGTCAACGGGAGAATATCTTCTACACCCGTGTGGCCATAAAGACATGACCTGTTCGATGATCATTGATAGTGGCAGCATCATTAATGCCAATAGTCAATATGCCGTGAATAAGCTCGCCCTAATGCCGTCAAAGCATCCGAAGTTATACCGACTGCAATGGCTTACAGATAGAGGCGAAATACGCGTCAATGGCCAAGTAAGTGTTGATTTTTCAATTGGTAAATATATTAACACTGTTATATGCGACGTTATCCCTATGGATGCAGTGCATATTCTTTTAGGTAGATCGTGGCAATTTGAACACCTACACTGTCGCCCGGAATGGCCGAACCACCGTGCTTAAACCGCTATCTCCTAAAGCCGTTTCTGAAGATCAACAAAGAATACAAGATAAATTTAAAAAAGAGAGGAAGAAAGAGGATGAAGTCGTAGCCGCTGAGAAGAAGACCGTCGCCGTCACCACCGCTTCGACCGTACCACCGCCGAACCACCGTCCATTGCCGATGGTTCCCAAGTCCTCCGACTCTTTAGCTTGTGCTAAACCATCATGTGCAACTAATGATAAGACAAAGCACTGCAGCTTGTTCATCACAGTAAAGGAAGTCGAAAAGGCTATCAAAGCCGGTAAGCCCCTTGTTCTCTTAATCTTTAAGAGCAGTGTTACTAATGATTCTTCGTTGTCTAGTGTTGTGCAACCCATTATGGACGAGTTTAAGGACGTATTTCCGGATGAGATCCCAAGTGGTTTGCCGCCGATTCGAGGAATTGAGCATCAAATCAATTTTCAGCCCGGAGCTGTCTTACCGAACAACCCGGCGTACCGCACCAGCCCTGAGGAGTCGAAGGAGATCGATAGACAAGTCAAGGAGTTGTTGGAAAAGAAGCAAATTTGTGAATCGATGAGCCCATGCGCCGTTCCTGTTATTCTATTTCCCAAAAAGAACAATGAATGGAGAATGTGCATAGATTGTCGCGCCGTCAACAAGATCACGGTAAAGTATCGTTTTCCCATCCCTAGGTTAGATTATATGTTGGATGAGTTATCTGGATCATGTGTATTTTCTAAGATTGATCTAAGGTCTGGATATTTTCAAGTTAGAATGCATAAGGGAGATGAGTGAAAAACTGAATTTAAAATAAAACATGGTTTATATGAGTGGCTTGTAATGCCGTTTGGTCTCACCAATGCACCGAGCATTTTTATGCGTCTCATGAACCATGTCTTGCGTAATGTTATAGGTAAGTTCGTGGTTGTGTATTTTGATGATATCTTAATTTACAGTTTCACAACACACGAGCACATAGAGTATCTTAGATGAGTCTTTTTACTCTTAAGAGAATCTAAATTGTATACTAATTTGTCTAAGTGTTCATTTTGCATGGAAGAAATTGTGTTTTTAAGCTTTGTTGTGAGTAAAAGAGGAATAGAGGTCGACCATTCTAAGATTAAGGTAATCGAAGAATGGCCAACCCCGAAAACCGCATCTAAAGTTCGATTGTTCCATGGCTTGCTTGGATTTTATGGTCATTTACGCGATTTCTCTAGTATAGTCGCGCCCCTAATTGAACTTAGTAAGAAAGATGAAAATTTGAATGGGGTGAAAAACAAGAGTATGCTTTTAATGTGTTGAAGTCAAAATTATGTAATGCACCTGTTCTTATTTTACCTGATTTTTCTAAAACTTTTGAAATCGAGTGTGATGCCTCGGGTATATGGATTGGTGCTGTTTTGATGCGGGAACGATGTCCGGTCACCTATTTTAGTGAAAAATTGAACGGTGCAGCCCTTCGGTATTCTACATACAACAAGGAATTATACGCGTTGAAGAGATTGTTGGAAATATGACAGCACTATCTGTGGCCGAAAGAGTTTGTGATTCACACCGATTATAAGTACTTGAGTCATTTAAAGGGTCCGCACAGTTTGAACAAGAGACATGCAAGATTGGTCGAGTTCATCGAGTGTTTTCCATATGTCATCAACTACAAAAAAGGGGAAGAGAACGTGGTCGTCGATGCATTGTCTCAAAGGTACGCTCTCCTAAACCTAATGCATGCTAAGATGTTAGGTTTCAAGTCCTTGAAGGAGCTGTATTCATCTAATCCATACTTTGGATCGATTTTTGCGTCGTGTTCGTCTAGGTCTAGGTCATTTGATGGTTTTTATGTACATGAAGGGTTCTTGTTTAAAGGGTCTCAATTGTGCATTCCGTCATGTTCTATGTGTGAGCTACTTGTTTTGGAATCGCATGCGGGGGGTTTAATGGGCCACTTTGGTGTGTCAAAAACATTAAATCTTTTGCATGAGCATTTTTATTGGCCGCATATGAAGAGAGACGTCGAACGAGTTTGTAGTCACTGCATTACATGTCATAAAGCTAAGTCTACATCTCATCCTTTTGGGTTATACACGCTATTACCTGTTCCTAGTTCACCTTGAGTTGACATATCTATGGATTTTATACTTGGATTACCTAGTCTAGAATGGGTAAAGATTATGTGTTTGTTGTCGTTGATAGGTTCTCCAAAATGGCTCATTTTATTACATGTAGAAAAGTTGACGATGCTGTGAATATTGCAAACTTGTTCTTTAAAGAAGTTGTTCGTCTACATGGGATTCCTAGAACTATTGTTAGTGATAGGGATTCAAAGTTTTTGGGTCATTTTTGGTGAGTTCTATGTGGTAAACTTGGTACTAAGTTGTTTTTTTCTACTGCATGTCATCCACAAACCGATGGTCAAACTGAAGTAGTTAATCGCACCTTAGGAACCTTGTTACGTGCTTTGATTAAAAACAACTTGAAATCATGGGAAGAATGTTTACCTTATGCTGAATTTGTTTACAATCGAGTGGTTCATTCTTCTACTACTAACATGTCTTTTTTGAAGTTGTTTATAGTTTAATCCAATCACTCCATCAGATTTATTACCTTTACCTGTTGAGCATCTTACGAGTGCTAAAGGTATGAAACGTGTTGAACAAGTGAGAGAGATGGATGAGAAAGTTCGTGCACGCATTGAACTACAAGGCGCGCGCAATGCTACAAAGATCAATCCGTGTCGAAAGCAAGTTGTGTTCCAACCCGGAGATCGTGTTTGGATTCATTTGAGTCCCGACCGATTTCTCAATTTTAGGAAATCCAAGCTCATGCCGCGTGATGATGGACCATTCACCGTCCTTAGCCGCGTCAATGATAATGCACACCGTATTGATCTTCCTGGTGAGTATAAGTGTTCTTCCACTTTCAATGTTGTTGATTTAACTTCTTTTTCTGTAGATGAATTCGAAGATGAGGTGTCAAATTCGAGGATGAATTCTTTTCAGCAGGGGGGAATGATGAAGCCATTACTAGTCTTGAAGAGTTGAATCCGGAGTTGCAAATGAAAGGGCCAATCACGAGGTTGGGAACTAAGCAACTACAAGGATACTTTCAAGCATTTGCTTGAAAGAAGCTTGAAGTTGATGATGGTGTTCAAATCAGCCATGTTGTCATGTTGTTGACAATTGAAGATCAAGTCTTGGAAAAAGACTGAAGCATGGCCGAAAATAGCAAGGATGCAGCTTGAAGGATTCGAACTCCTTGCTCTTTATTTGGGTTTCGAATTTTACCTTAGTTATTTTATTTATTTAGTTGTTATTTTCAGATTTTTATTTAAGGGATCTTTTAGAAGTTTTCATTATTTAGAGTTCTAGTTATGGTAATTTTCTTTAAGGAATTTTCGATCCTTACTAGTATTTATAGGGCTTCATTGTATCATTTTTTCTTTAGACTTAGTGTGATATTTAATACAAAATTCACTTTGTCTCCAAACCATTTATTTTTTAAAAATTATAGGCATTGAGTGTGGCATCTCTTTAACCTTTTCAAGGGTGTCGTTCTAGTTCATTGAAGATCTAGGGTGGCCTCACCAACAATCGAGAAGTTGCTTTAAAATACGCGTTTCGTTTCATAAAAGGAACGGGATTCGTATTAGGTTGTTTCTCATCATCCTCATCATCCAACCATCATCTCATCATCACCGTTCGTTCATCATCAACATCCAGCTGTGAATTCACCAACAACAAACTGAGGAGTTTCGACATCAACGTGCGATCACTCCATCATCAAAGTCATCATTCGATTCAGCTTTATTTATCTGTAAGATCATAAAATCCCTAGCTTCCAAGATTGGATTGAATCCTTACATCGTTGTCGTGTGTTCTTTTCTGAGCTTCCGCATATCTGTATCGAGTCGATTTTTGTAGAGATCGCATCACCTAAAGAAGACCACATAAAAATTAGTATTAAATAAAAATGTAAATATATTATAGAAATATAAATAAAAATCGTGATATACTGCTATATATTGCGATATATTATGATATTTCACGACATTTCGCCAATACCAAGTAAAAAATACATTCTCCCTCATATCCGTATTGCAATGTCAAAATTTGCGATATATCTACGATATATCGCGATATTTTCATTCTTGGTTCAAGATTTATTACACATGATATTAGTGAAAATTAATAAGTAATATACATTATTTTTTAACAGTTCAGTATTATTTATTGTTTTTTTTACTAAGAGTAGGGGTTTCTGAAAATATATTATCTTATCAAAATCGGTGATTTTTCTACTTACATAGGTAGGGATCGGAAAAAGTATTATTCTAGAGAGTTTATTTAATTTATCGAGTATTAATTTAAACATGTTTTATTGTATTAGTATATTATTTTTAATCAGTTTTCCACCGGTTCCAATCGAAATCGATTGAAATTCATTCAATTTTCATATCTTGGAACTGGATGTCTAATAAACTTAACTGAATTGGCTAGTTCGGTTTTTCACTTGCACAAGGAATTCATTAGATTTTCACATCTTGGAACCGAGCCAAAATCAAATGCCTAATAAACTTAATTGAAATTGTTCGGTTTGGTTTTTGATTTAGACTATCCATATCAGTGATACTCATTTAACTTAACCTTGAAATAAAATACTAATTTCTCTCTACTCCACATCCACAATCCCTAACTTTTTAACAATCTCTAACTTTTTAAAATTTGCACTCTATTAGTGACACTCATCCAACACGACCTTCAAATAAAATATTAATTTTCCTTTCTTCCAATCTACATAAAATATTTATCAATTTATTTTTTAAATAATATATTATTAATAATAATTTTTTCTATATTTAAAAAATCATAATTAATTTATTAGATATAGTTTCTAAATTCATAATTAAAAAAGTACCCAACCAATTATAAATTCATAATTTACTTGACATGAAAATGAAAATTACAAGAGTTAAATCAAAGAGATTGATTTTTTTGTAAAAACATACCAATATTAGGCTCTAATTATAGAGGAACAAAAACTCTAAATTTGGATTTGTTTTATAATTATATAAAATATTTAAATTATATATATATATATATATATATATATATATATATATATATAGGGGTAGGTTCAAATAGAAACCAATCCCCACATGAGAACCTAGGAACCAATCAAATTGATCCATCTTAATGACATGGAGGATAAAAAGGAATTGATCCATCTTGATGACATGGATGATAAAAAGGAGGTGTCATAATTGTAAATATGAGAAGATTAACAAATAAGGATATTTCCATATATTTTTTAAAATAGTGATGTCATTATATTTAAAAAAATTCTTAAAAACTTTAAATAATCATAACTTGTTCGTTTTAAATCCAATTAACTCGAATAATATATCAAATTAAAGATTTTTTCATGATCTTTCATTTAAGATGCATATTGCATATGTTTGTTCGAACGAAAATTAATAAAAAATACAAAAAATCATTTTTAGGCGTATATAAGTCGTAACAGTCAGATATTGCTAACATGGTATCACATTTTTGCTAACATTGAGCATTTATGTTGCTAATATGAAACATGTTAATTTATACACAGTACCCAACTTTGAATATACAATTACTATCATATAAAAATAAGTAAAGCATGAACTATATATAATGGAAAGTTAGTTTAGTTTATCCCAGTTTGCTAGGGACAACAAAGTCTTCTTTGAATTTCATCTCAACATTTGTTTAATCAAAGATAAGGTCACCAAGGAGGTCCTCCTCAAGGGCACACTTAAGAGAGGTTTATATCATTTTTTTCCTTCACAAGTCCACTCCAGCACACAGGTGATCTCAACTTTTTCCAATCATGCTCATTTTTCAACCTCTGCTTTTTCCAGTTATGTTCCAGCTTCAACTCTTCCCAACACAGCTCACTCAAGTTATGTTCCAACTTCTGCTCTATCTTTTTCAAGTTTTTCTTCTGTAATCTCCCATTCAACTTATACAACTAATTTAGGATCTTTTGGTGTAGAACTTTGGCACCAAAAATTGGGCCATTGTGATTATGACATTGTAAAAAAGGCACTCCAAAATTGTAATGTTGATTTCAATTCCAAAAATGTTGCTGGTTTATGTAAACCTTGTGCTTTAGCTAAAATTTATAAGCTTCCATATACTAATTCTCTCACTCAGCACAATACACCTCTTGCTCTCATTCATAGTGATCTTTGGGGACCTGCACTTGTCACATCTTCCAATGGCTATTGTTACTACATAAATCTGATAAACCATTGCACCATATACACTTGGATCTATTTGTTAAAGGCAAAGTCTGAAGTTGCTACTGTTTTTAAACACTTTAAAAGTCTTGTTGAGAACCAATTAAATTTCAAAATACAAAGTATCAAATCTGACTGTGGGGGAGAGTACATAGGCCTTACACAATATCTTCAAGAAAATGGAATCCATCATAGAGTTTCTTACCCTTATACACCTCAACAAAATGGCCTTGATGAGAGAAACAGACAGACACATAGTTGAGATGGGTTTATCTTTGTTAGCACAAGTTGGTTTACCAACAACATTCTGGGATGATGCTTTTACTACAACTACTTACATAATAAATAGGCTTTCTTCCAAAATTCTCAACTTCACCACACCCTTAGAAAAGATTCATGGACATAAACCTAATTACACTAAACAACGAGTATTTAGTTGTTTATGTTACCCCTTACTTACAACCATATTAATTAATAATGATGTGAATACTTTATGTTCGACCAAAGTGGTCAGCGTTCTAAAGCTTTTCTCTTTTTTATATATTTTGTTTAAACTTTTCATTTCAATAGCTAGACATTCAGTCAAAATACAAATTACGGAGGGGATAATTTTAGCTCAAAATATCATGAGTGTCAATCCACAATAAAACATGAAAATAAAAAGTAAATTAATAATCAACAAACTTAAAGACTGAGTGATCGAGGACAACAAAATTTTAGAAATTAACGAGTCACGAGATTAGTATTGGATCTCACAAATATAACTCAGAGAAACTTATCCATGCGTATTACACTCAAAATATGTCCAAATTTATAGCACTACTACACCCAAAATTAAAAAACACTTGAAAAAAAAGTAATCATGAATTAATTCACTAACTAAAATGTGGTTCCAATCTTGGATCCATATTTCTATCCTTTCAATTCCTCTTTAAAAAAAAAGATCGATTAATAGAAGAAAATGAATTGCCAAAATCTAATAAAAAAGAGTATCATCACATGGGTTCATGAGAAATGCAAATTTGCATTGGACCTCAGAAAAAATCTTATCTTCATTCATCATAAATAAAGGATAAAAAAATTGAAGTATATGGATGCAAACAGATATTGTGTTAGGACTTGGAATAATTTTTCTGTGGTAGTTTTTAATTACGTTTTCTTTTTGGGGATAGAAATTAAAACAACTTCTTCTAATGGATGAGATGGAGAACATGTGTCACATTCCAAACTCATTACAAATTGCATATATGAGAGAGAGAGATTAAGCAGCAGTGGTAGAATCATCTATAGGATGCCAGAATCTGTTGAAAAACCACATGGAATCAGCTTCTACAGCGTATCCATCTTGATTTCGATGCCAGTTGTAATAAGCGTAGGTTCTATTCTTGATACTGAAGGTTGCATGCCTAAAGATCGCCTCCTGAAAAGCAGAGTACTTAAGTTGTGGCTCTGTCAAATTATAAATAGAAACAAGGAAACATTACCCAACTCTTCGAGAATAAAAGATGTAATTCAGTTTGAGATATCATTGGTTTAGGATATTCCTTTGCAGCCCTCATTTTATCTCCTTACAAGTGTAATGATCATATTGATGTATCACCAAGTATGCTAGATCATATTGTGCATAAATACTCATCTTTGTATCTCTGTTTACTCTTTAAACAAATTAATGAAACTATATCCATCTGCTTCATATCTCCATTTTCATCATGTTTTTAGATCTTTTCTTTCATGGCATCAGAGGAGGTATCTAATACTTGCCTATGATACTCTTTTCCCTTGCTTTATTTTTATTTGACTTTTAAAACCATGAATAGGTCACCCATTCTTCCCCAAAATCTTCAAATCTCAATCAAACTTTCAGATTCCAACTATTTAATTTGGAAACAACAAATTTTAGCCACCATAAGGGGATGTGGCTTGGAGTCTTTTTTAACTGATGAACCTTTACCACCAACAGAGTTCATCACTTATGATGAAGAAACCAATGAATGAAAGTTAACCCAGCATTTTTGGCATGGAACCAACAAGACCAACTTTTATTTGCATGGATACAGTCTTCTTTGTCTGAAGGTATCATGATTCTCATCGTTAATTTAAATTCTACTCGTGAAATTCTGAATGTTTTGGAGAGTAATTTTGCTTGTCAATCTAGAGCCAAATTAATGCAGTATAACCAAAAAAAATTTAAGCATCTCCCAATTTGTTAGGGACAACAAAGTCTTTTTTGAATTTCATCTCAATATTTGTTTTATCAAAGATCAGTTCACCAAGGAGGTCCTCCTCAAGGGCACACTTAAGGGAGGTTTATATCATTTTTTTCCTTCAGAGGTCCACTCCACCACAAAGGTGATCTCCAGCTTTTCCCAATCATGCTCCTGTTCCAACCTCTGCTTTTTCCAGTTATGTTCCAGCTTCAACTCTTCCCAACACAGCTCACTCAAGTTATGTTGCAGCTTCTGCTCTATCTTTTTCAAGTTTTTCTTCTGTAAGCTCCCATTCAGCTTATACAACTAATTTAGGATCTTTTGGTTTAAAACTTTGGCACCAAAGATTAAGCCATTGTGATTATGACAATGTAAAAAAGGCACTCCACAATTGTAATGTTGATTTCAATTCCAAAAATATTTCTGGTTTATGTAAACCTTGTGCTTTAGCTAAAATTCATAAGCTTCCATATACTAATTCTCTCACTCAGCACAATACACCTCTTGCTCTCATTCATAGTGATCTTTGGGGACCTGCACCTGTCACATCTTCCAATGGCTATTGCTACTACATAAATCTGATAGATCATTGCACCATATACACTTGGATCTATTTGTTAAAGGCAAAGTCTGAAGTTGCTACTGTTTTTAAACACTTTAAAAGTCTTGTTGAGAACCAATTAAATTTCAAAATACAAAGTATCAAATCTGACTGTGGGGGAGAGTACAGAGGCCTTACACAATATCTTCAAGAAAATAGAATCCATCATGGAGTTTCTTACTGATTGGACCATATTTTCCTAGGTTTTGGGGTCTATTTGATGTCTATTATTGCTATGTAATTACCCTATTGCTCTATTTTTTGGGAAGAAGTGTCTTTTGAGTTGAATGCAGGTAGCTAGCCTCATAGTGAAGAAAGAGACGAGATTCTAGACTAAAGCTGCGCATTTTGATGTGAAGAGATTTGAAGTCGCAGTTAGTAAGGGCATACTGCAGGAGTTAAAGAAATTCTGGGCGCAGTTCGTGGGCTTTGACGACTGGAACTGGGCCGAGCCATGCGTTTTGAGATTTCCAGTGGGCCGAAACGTGAATTACAGCTCAGAAATTGTTTGGAGGCGGCTACAAAGAAGTTCACAGCCCTAAGGAGTCTTTTTGGTCAACTTACCTTGTTTAGATATATCTAGATTTTTGTTTCCTTGTTAAGACAAACTCTCTTATGGATATTAGATATATTAGGATCTCTTTTAATTAGAATCGGGGAGTTCAGAATCGAGAACGAACGCAAGAACGCAGCGACGTGATTTTATTCAGTTTCATATCTCTTTCTCTTCTACTTCATCGTGTTCAAGCTTTCAATAATTCTATGCGATCAAGTTTAACTATGAGTTCCAGCTAAGTTCAATCATATCTCGGGTGACAACTTAACGAAGCTCTAGCCGATTAAATCGTGAGATCTAACTGCTTTATCATTTAATCGATTGCATGTATCTGTTGTTCTTAATTTTCATGTCGTTTAATTGTTTTGGTTTTGCTAGATAGTTGTAAATATTTAGTAATCCAGAATTAATTAGCAGCCAATTAAACCGGCCATCCGTAATTGTGGTTTAAGTTTAATTAGTGGTAAAACGGTTCTTCAGAGCCAGGGGAATAACAGTCGAGTCTCAATTGTCCTGTGTCAGAGTCAGTTAGATTTGAATCGGGTTTCTCTAGAATTAAATGCTGTCGGCTCATTAAACCTATAGAGTGTCTCTTACGGTTGTCAGTCGATTAGGGAAATAATTGGTGAAGTGTCTTCTTGGTTATCGAGAAATTATGGAGAAATTAGGTCGTGTCAGTAAGTGTCTTCGGCGACTATAACTGATTTGCATGAATTGATTAAATTAATCTTTGCATCAAGGATCGATTAATTGAGCTAGAGTGGAGTTAGTTGGAATCCGGGATATCTCTTTAATAACTGTTAGAATCCGTTCTCTGTGTATTTGTTTATTTAATTTATATTTATTATTGCTTTCGTTAAATTCAGTTTAAAAATCTCAAAACTCCCGTTTGAAGTTTGGATATACAGATTGGAAATAAGGAGTAATTCTCGCCAGTCCCTTAGGAGACGATCCTGCTCGCCGCTGTACTCTGCAGTAAGGGCTTACCGACTGATTGTCGGGATATTTATTTTTGGTGAAAAACTACGCACCACTTACCCTTATACACCTCAACAAAATGGCCTTGACGAGAGAAACACACAGACACATAGTTGAGATGAATTTATCTTTGTTAGCACAAGCTGGTTTACCAACAACATTCTAGGATGATGCTTTTACTACAACTACTTACATAATAAATAGGCCAATATTATCAACTTCACCACACCCTTAGAAAAGATTCATGGACATAAACCTAATTACACTAAACTACTAGTATTTAGTTGTTTATGTTACCCCTTACTTATGACCATATTAATTAATAATGATGTGAATACTTTATGTTCGACCAAAGTGGTCAACGTTCTAAATCTTTTCTCTTTCTTATATATTTTGGTTAAACTTTTCATTTCAATAGCTAGACATTCAGTCAAAATACAAATTACGGAGGGGATAATTTTAGTTCAAAATCTCATGAGTGTCAATCCACGATAAAAAATGAAAATAAAAAGTAAATTAATATTCAGCAAACTTAAAGACTGAGTGATCGAGGACAACGAAATTTTAGAAATTAACGAGTCACGAGATTAGTATTGGGTCTCACAAATATAACTCAGAGAAACTTAGCCATGCGTATTACACTCAAAATTTATCCAAATTTATAGCACTACTACACCTAAAATTAAAAAACAATTGAAAAAAAAAGTAATCATGAATTAATTCACTAACTAAAATGTGGTTCAAATCTTGGATCTATATTTCTATCCTTCCAATTCCTCTTTAAAAAAAAGATCGATTAATAGAAGAAAATGGATTGCCAAAATCTAATAAAAAAGAGTATGATCACAAGGGTTCATGAGAAATGCAAATTTGCATGGGACCTCAGAAAAACTTATCTTCATTCATCATAAATAAAAGACAAAAAAATTGAAGTATATGGATGCAAACGGATGTTGTGTTAGGACTTGAAACAATTTTTCTGTGGTAGTTTTTAATTACGTTTTCTTTTTGGGGATAGAAATTAAAACAACTTCTTCTAATGGATGAGATCGAGAACATGTGTCACATTCTAAACTCATTACAAATTGCATATATGAGAGAGAGAGAGAGATTAAGCAACAGTGGTAGAATCATCGATAGGATGCCAGAATCTATTGAAAAACCACATGAAATCAGCTTCTACAACGTATCCATCTTGATTTCGATGCCAGTTGTAATAAGCGTGGGTTCTATTCTTGATACTGAAGGTTGCATGCTTGAAGATCGCGTCCTGAAAAGAAGAGTACTTAAGTTGTGGCTCTGTCAAATTGTAAATAGAAACAAGGCAACATTACCCAACTCTTCGAGAATTAAAGATGTAATTCAGTTTGAGATATCATTGGTTTAGGATGTTCCTTTGCAGCCCTCATTTTATCTTCTTACAAGTGTAATGATTATATTGATGTATCACTAAGTATGCTAGATCATATTGAGGATAAATTCTCATCTTTGTATCTCTGCTTACTCTTTAAAAAAATTAATGAAACTATATCCATCTGCTTCATATCTCCATTTTCATCATGTTTTAGAGCTTTTCTTTCATGGCATCAGAGGAGGTATCTAATACATGCCTGTTATACTCTTTTCCCTTGATTTATTTTTATTTGACTTTTAAAACCATGGATAGGTCACCCATTCTTCCTCAAAATCTTCAAATCTCAATCAAACTTTCAGATTCCAACTATTTAATTTGGAAACAATAAATTTTAGCCACCATAAGAGGATGTGGCTTGGAGTCTTTTTTGACTGATGAACCTTTACCACCAACAGAGTCCATTACTGATGATGAAGAAACCAATGAATGAAAGTTAACCTAGCATTTTTGGCATGGAACCAACAAGACCAGCTTTTATTTGTATGGATTCAGTCTTCTTTGTCTGAAGGTATCATGGTTCTCATCGTTAATTTAAATTATACTCGTGAAATTTGGAATGTTTTGGAGAGTAATTTTGCTAGTTAATCTAGAGCCAAATTAATGCACTATAACAAAAAAAAAATTAAGCATCTCTCAGTTTTCTAGGGACAACAAAGTCTTCTTTGAATTTCATCTCAATATTTGTTTTGTCAAAGATCAGGTCACCAAGGAGGTCCTCCTCAAAGGAACACTTAAGGGAGGTTTATATCATTTTTTTCCTTTACAAGTCCACTCCACCACAAAGGTGATCTCCAACTTTTCCCAATCATGCTCCTGTTCCAACCTCTGTTTTTTCCAGTTATGTTCCAGCTTCAACTCTTCCTAACACAGCTCACTCAAGTTATGTTCCAGCTTCTACTCTATCTTTTTCAAGTTTTTCTTCTGTAAGCTCCCATTCAGCTTATACAAGTAATTTAGGATCTTTTAGTTTAAAACTTTGGTACCAAAGATTAGGCCATTGTGATTATGACATTGTAAAAAAGGCACTCCAAAATTGTAATATTGATTTCAATTCCAAAAATGTTGCTGGTTTATGTCAACCTTGTGCTTTACCTAAAATTCATAAGCTTCTATATACTAATTCTCTCACTCAGCACAATACACCTCTTGCTCTCATTCATAGTGATCTTTGGGGACCTGCACCTATCACATCTTCCAATGGCTATTGTTACAACATAAATCTGACAGACCATTACACCATATACACTTGGATCTATTTGTTAAAGGCAAAGTCTGAAGTTGTTACTGTTTTTAAACACTTTAAAAGTCTTGTTGAGAACCAATTAAATTTCAAAATACAAAGTATCAAATTTGACTGTGGGGGAGAGTACAGAGGCCTTACGCAGTATCTTCAAGAAAATGGAATCCATCATAGAGTTTCTTACCCTTATACACCTCAACAAAATGGCCTTGATGAGAAAAACACACAGACACATAGTTGAGACTGGTTTATCTTTGTTAGCACATGCTGGTTTACCAATAACATTCTGGGATAATGCTTTTACTACAGCTACTTACAAAATAAATAGGTTTTCTTCCAAAATTCTCAACTTCACCACACCCTTAGAAAAGTTTCATGGACTTAAATCTGATTACACTAAACTACGAGTATTTAGTTATTTATGTTACCCTTACTTACGACCATATAACCAACACAAGCCTGAGTTTAGATCATCTCCTGGAACCTTTCTCTGATACAGTAACAAACACAAGTTATATAAAGTCTTACTTCCTGGTGGCAAGATTTTAGTTTCCGGAGATGTTCTCTTTGATGAAAAATGTCTTCCTTGTCTCACTTTTAAACATTCACCTCATTCTGATCCTCGCCTAGTCTATTCTACACCTCCTTTAGGTAGTTATTCTTTTTCATTCTACTCCTGGTCCACCTCACTCACCTAGCAGTTCTACTTCCTTGCATTCTTCTTCTAAGAACACCACACATGTTTCTTCTCCTAAAGTGTTCCCAAATAAGATTAATTCCACACCTGAGCTATTTCAAGATGCGCCTATGACGACTAGTGGACACCACATGGTTACAAGAGCCAAGGCTAATATTTTTAAACCTAAGGTGTTTTCTGTTGATCTTTTAAATAATGAACCTAAATTTGTTCAAGAAGATCTTCAACATTCTGTAAGGAAGACTGCTGCAATGCAAGAGGAATATGATTCTTTAATAAAAAATCAAACTTGGACTCTAGCAGATTTACCTCAAGGCAAGAATTTGGTGGATTGTAAGTAGATTTTCAAAATAAAAAGGCATGGGACAATTTCCAGATATAAGGCAAGATTAGTGGCACAAGGATACTCTCAAGAACCTAGATTTGATTTTGCCGAAACCTTTAGTCCGGTGGTTAAACCTACAACAATAAAGATAATCCTGAGTTTTGAAATTTCCCATGGATGGACTATCACTCACTTATTAGAGACTTGGTGGAAAAGGAGATCATAAACATCAAATACATATCCACTGAGAATCAAACAGCGGATATTTTTACCAAGCCTCTTGATTTCGAGAGATTTTATGCCTTGAGAAAGTCTCTTGGAATGTGTTCTATTTAATTAGTTCATTTTGTTTGCTGATGTTGAACTCGATGTGAGTTCCTTTTTATCAACATCAGTTGTTTATCATGTGTGTTTTTTCCTTTATTTATTTTAGTTATTTCTTTTAAGTATAATTCAAGGCGAACTTAATGAAATTATTGTGTTTCTGCTTTTATTTAACAAAATCAGCTACTTGAAATTCTATGTCTGTGTTTGTGAATGAAATACCCGTAATTTTATAAGGTGAATTATAGTTGGGTTTATTCACTGTGTATCTGTGTTGTAGCTGATGTTGTGACCAAGATTGCAGAGAAATGATATTCTTCAGAAAATATATGCCTAGAATTATATTTTTTCTTTGTGTGTGGTTTCCGTCTTTCTATTTCTTTTTATATATAAAAAAACAGAAACTATTTTGGGACCCATAAAGATTCACTTTTTGAATTTTTATGATAAATACACGTTTTGATATGGTGTATCCCTATCCACTAATTCTGTTTTATTTAAATATTTCTTTTGATAAGGAAAATAGAAAAAGTGGGTGATGTGACAAGAGGTTGTTCCGATTTTTGAGGGTGAGAGAGTATATCAACTCTTTTTGGAATTATTTTGTTCTTTATTTCTCTCACTCATTTCCTCTCGAGCCTCTTCGTCTTCCTGTTTCCTTTTTCAAGCTCGTGCAGAAAAATCAATGGCAGAACCTAAAGACCTCTCAGCCATGTTTGAAATGATGAAACAAATGTTTGAAAAAATAATGGAGACACCGTTCTCTGCCTCCACACTAGCTGGAACCTCGGCCCTCACTCCTTCTTTAACTTCTACTCCAGCAGTAACGGCAACTAGGGCTGTAAAAGAGCCAAGCTACTCGTGAGATACTCGGAGATCGACTCGAAAAAAACTCGCTCGAACGTGACTCGGCTCGTAAATGAGTCGAGCTCGAGCTCGCTAAACGAGCTCGAGCTTTTTGTCGAGCCGAGCTCGAGCTTGGGGGTGCTCAGCTCGAGAAGCTCGCGAGCTTACTCGGCTCGTGAAGCTCGCGAGTAGTTAATCGAGCTGTCTCACGAGTAGTTAAACGAGCTGTCTCGCGAGTAGTTAATCGAGCTGTCTCACGAGTAGTTAATCGAGCTGTCTCGTGAGTAGTTAAGCCAGCTATCTCACGAGTAGTTAATCGAGCTGTCTCACGAGTAGTTAAACGAGCTGTCTCACGAATAGTTAATCGAGCTGTCTCACGAGCAGTTAATCGAGCTTTTTCCAATGTTTTTAAAATAAAATTTATTTTTGTTAAAATTTCTAATTAATAATAAAATGGAATCAATGGTAATTAATATACATTACTGGTATTAGATTTAAAACTTCTTAATTAATTAAATAAAAACTATGAAATGAAATAATATTTCAATTCATTGAAAATTTGATATGTGTGCATCGATCAAGGTGGATTAAATAATAAATATAAAATAAAATAATAGTTTTAATTAATACTATATTATCAAAATAAATATTAATATTAACCAAATATTATGAAAAATAATACTTTACATGAAATATTAAATGAAATTAATAAAATCAATTAGTTGATCAAAGTCAATATAAGTTAGTAACAACTAACAATACTAATGTATCGAAATCAATAGTAATATATCATATAATTTGTAAATATATAGTAATTTATATATTTATATTACTCTATTTTATATATCCGAGAATCGAGATACTATATAATCAAAATATTTATATATATAATATTTCTTAACTAGATTTTAAATTATTATACCTTCTTAAGTAATAATGAAAAAAAATAAAATGACAAAAATCAAGACTAATATTCACAAATTAATATTCTTCATTCTTCAATCCATTAAGAAATAAATATAAAATAAAATTATATTTTTAACTAATATAATGGAAACAATGACTAATATTAACTTCTAAATTATACTTAACTGAAATATTAATTGAAATCAATAATTGTTATTTCTTAACTAATATTTTCAAAGTTATATCATATATCAATATTATATATACATAGTAATTAGTAATATTATTCTATCCTATATTAACAAAATCAATTAGTTGATCAAAGTCAATATAAGTTAGTAACAACTAACAATACTAATGTATCGAAATCAATAGTAATATATCATATAATTTGTAAATATGTAGTAATTTATATATTTATATTACTCTATTTTATATATCCGAGAATCGAGATACTATATACTCAAAATATATATATATATATATAATATTTCTTAACTACATTTTAAATTATTATACCTTCTTAAGTAATAATGAAAAAAAAATGACAAAAATCAAGACTAATATTCACAAATTAATATTCTTCATTCTTCAATCCATTAAGAAATAAATATAAAATAAAATTATATTTTTAACTAATATAACGGAAACAATGACTAATATTAACTTCTAAATTATACTTAACTGAAATATTAATTGAAATCAATAATTGTTATTTCTTAACTAATATTTTCAAAGTTATATCATATATCAATATTATATATACATAGTAATTAGTAATATTATTCTATCCTATATTAACAAAATCAATTAGTTGATCAAAATCAATATAAGTTAGTAACAACTAACAATACTAATGTATCGAAATACATTAGTAATATATCATATAATTTGTAAATATATAGTAATTTATATATTTATATTACTCTATTTTATATATCCGAGAATCGAGATACTATATACTCAAAATATTTATATATATATATATATAATATTTCTTAACTACATTTTAAATTATTATACCTTCTTAAGTAATAATGAAAAAAAATAAAATGACAAAAATCAAGACTAATATTCACAAATTAATATTCTTCATTCTTCAATCCATTAAGAAATAAATATAAAATAAAATTATATTTTTAACTAATATAATGTAGACTTTTTGATATTTTTGGTGGAGACTTGAAGACTTGAAGTTGAAACATTACTTCATATTTCTATCATATATTTGTGAAACTTTGCCACAATTTTTTTTTTGTGGATTTCGTGTTGATTTGGAGTGTATTATATTTTAGGAATTTTATTAATATGTGGGGTTATTATTGTTGATTTTTTTTAGTTCCAGATAAACAAGCCGAGCTTAATTTCGAGTCAGACTCGAATATATAAATGAGTCGAGCTCGAGTTGGACTTGAATATATCATTAACGAGCCAAACTCGAGTCGAGTATCGAGCTCGAGCTCGAGTTAGGCTCGAATAATAAATAAACGAGTCGAGCTCAATTCGAGCTCGAGTACATAATTTTCTTCTCGAGCCGAGCTCGAGCTCGAGTATAAAGCTCGAGCTCGAGCTTGAGCTCACGAGCAGTTAAATGAGTCGAGCTCGAGCTCAGTGATACTCGACTCGACTCGGCTCGTTTACAGCCCTAACGGCAACAGCTGAAGGTACTTCTGAAGAACCAAAATCAGAATCTGAAAAACCCTCTTCTCCGACAACACTACATGCAGCATCTGCCATGGAAGAAGGAGACGCACCAGACTCTACTTTGGTGTTAAACCCTACTCCTCTTCAACAAGTAAATCTTAGTGAAGAGAGAAACCCTATTGATCCAGATCTAGGGTTACACACTCAGATTCTCGCTGAGAAAAAGAAGAGTGGTCCTACTCGGAAGTCCAAGCGACTTCACAGCCAACAGGTGCAGGTCAAGGAGGAAGTTGGTGAAGGAACAACCAAAAAGGTAAGAAAAACTTTGCAAATGAAGGAGGTACCCATGCGCTCCCTAAGAGATGAGTCTGAAGAAGAAGAGAATCCACAAGAAAAACCTTCTGAGGAAGCTGAGCAGGATGTAATCGCCGATGTTGTACATCAAGAAGAGCTTCAGACTGCCGAAGCTGAAGTTGATGTTTCTGCCAAGCCTGCGCGTTCAGGAACAACATCAAAAGACAAAGGAAAGCAAGGTGCCCCTTCTGATTCTAAAAAGAAAGCCACACCTCAAGAGTTTTCTCCAGAAATGGTCTCCTTTGAAACTGCTAGACAGATTATCTCTCCCTCGCCTTCACAGTCTGGTGATGTTAAAGATAAAGTCAACTCAGGTGACTCTGATCCAGTCTACCCTCCAGGTTCCCCTCATAATGCTTCATTTGCTTTTAGTAAAACTTTTTACTCTAAGCATGCTAAGTCCCTACATCAGTCAATTGTCCTTCGACCTATGAGAGTTGAAAAGCAAATAGATGTTCTTAGCTTTAAAAAATATGGGATAGATGTTTTCTTGAAAGAAAGCGGTCTCTGGAAATCTGTGACTGCTTTGTCTTCATTTGAACTTGATGTTGTTGCTGAGTTTTATTCAAATGTTTCTCTTGAGATGGGTGATATATCTAAGAGCAAATATGGGAAAATCTATGTGAAGGATAAGGTTTACAGTTTTAACCCCATAGTGATCAACAAGTTTTTAGGTCTGGGCTGTGATTCTGATGTTGTTAGCCTGGATATTATTGATGATATAGTGACGACTGTGACTGGTGGATTGGTGTCGAAGTGGGCAAACAAAATTTCCACTTCAAAACTCACTTTCTTTTACGCCGTTTTACACAAATTAATCGTGTATAATTGGTTGCCTACCACTAATTCTTCAGTCCTCACTGTTGATCAAGTTGTGTTGCTCTTCAAGCTTGGGACAAAAATCCCCTTTAATCTTGGAGAATGCATTTTCGACTGTATGCTGAAAGCTGCTGCCAAGTCAAACACTACTAGCATCTTACCTTTTCCCTGCCTCATATATGCCATCCTCATTGAACAAGGTGTAAAGTCCAGTAAAAAGAATATAGTCACTGAAACCTCGACTATCTCCATCATCAAACTAAAAGGAAATGAGATCGTGTGATTGATCTTCCTTACACCTCTGTTCTGAGTTCAGCTGCTGCCTCAATGGATGTTATTCAAGATGTGGCTGCAGATTGTGCACTCTCTCCTCGTATTTCAGGAAGTGATATAGCAAGTGTTTCCTCGCACTTGACGACAATTTCTGTGCAGGTGTTAAATTCTTACATATCTCAGATGGATTCATTGATTCATCAAAGCACAGTGCTCACCAATGCATTGGTTGAGTTTCATCAAGCACTTCGGGGAACTCTTTCTACATAAAAAGGGGGAGTAGATGTTACTAGCGATGATAGTGCTGAAGGGGAGAAGGCTGGAAAGTCCGTGGCCAAGGCTAAGGGGAAGAAGAAAATATGAATTTTCTTTGTCAAAAATAATTTAATTTCATGGTTATGTATTGTGCTGGACACAATTTTATTTTGGATGTGTTTATATCCTTGTTGATTATTGATGTGCTAGACACATATTTATTTTTTTTGTTGGGTATCCATGGTTGGATATCCTTAGATATTTATGTTTTAATCATCAGCATGAGTTGATGATTTTGCTATATATATATTCTATTCGCATATGTTAATGTGTGATGTTTTTATGTTGAGAATGCTTTCAACATTGATATTCTATTTTTCACATAACTTATAGTATGTGATGTTTTATGTTGGGAATGATCTTAACATTGTGATTGTTTTCGTATGTTTTAAGATATGTGTTGTTTGCTATGTTGAGAATGTTCTCAACATTATTATTCTGTATTGGGAAAATTACCCACCTATTTGTTTTCTGTACAGGGGTAAATACCCACTAACCTTGTATATCATGTATAGGGGATGATACCCACTAACTTTGTATATTATGTTACAGATAATAACTTAAGGGGGAGAAGACCTTAAGGGGGAGTTTTTGAACTCCAATATATTTTGTTTTCATATTCCGCTGCGACTCTAATTATGTATATATTGAGCTTTATGTTTTGTGCAGAAAGGATAAGCTTAAGGGGGAGATTGTTGAGTATGACGTGTTCCAGATGATGTTATCACTTCGTTTGATAACATTGTAATCAATGTCGTATCTAATGTTGTTCCGTCATTCTCATCACATCGAGTATAACACTCGGAACATTAACCATATCCTTTCCTAGTATTTTGGATTAATTTATTTTAAATTAATCTGAATAAATTGTGATTTTTGTCACATATCATTCTCCACGATTTTAGGGATTTATTAGATATTTTATTTTAAATTAAAACGTGGATAATGTTTGATTTTGACGTGTTCAAAATCGGTTCCGGATTTCATGGGGATGTGATATTCCTACTCCTTCTTGGACACTAGCTGTTGCAGGAGATCGTGGGTCACTGGAGTAACCGTTACTATTGCACGATGTTGAAGAACGTGTGCCATGCAATGCAGAAGACGGTTATCTCAAGTCCACATTCAGTAATGGGTAGTGGAAGACGGTTGATTCAAGTCCAAGTCATCTAGGATCGTGAAGCAACTGCCAATACAAGATGGAGGAAGTATTTAAGGTCTCCTTAGACCTTAAAATCATTTATGCAAGCAGGTTATCACCGTGGTTTGTGAGAAGCTCTGAACCTTGCATCTAATGTCGTCTCTAAAGTCTAAGACATCTTCTTCGACATCTGCCTAGCGTCCCAATCAACTGGAGACTTTCATTCCAGTTGTGTGTGTAGGTTAGATAGTCAACTTTGAGAAGTCTAGGATTTAGAGTGACTTGTTGTAATCTATCTATATGTTTAGATAGGTTTGTTTTTGAGTGATTATTTGAGTGAGTGAAGCTAGGATAGTCCTCTGTATGTTTTATGCAGTGTTGTCAAGGGAGAGAATCGAGACAACATCAGCATTGTTTTTGTATTTCACTTGTGATAGTGAATTTCGCCTTGAGGCAATCACACACCGTAAGGAGTGTGATTTAAAACTTGTTTTGTGCAAAGTTCTGTTTTCGTTTCCGCTGCATGTTGAAGGCAATGTGATAACACTAGCTTCAACATTACTTTTAACTTTGCAATTTACATCCGTAATTCACATTGTTTCAAGCAACAAATTCTAACAGCTGCTGAATTGGAAGTTGTCTATAAAATCCATCATAACAGTATCATTTTCTTCATCTTCTCGGGTCATAGCAAAATCAGGTTGTGTTAGAAGCACTTCATCAGTTTTTGTGGTGCTTCCTTCAACTTCCACGGTGTTCTTTTTAGCTCCCTAGATAACATATGGCAAAAATGAGTAGGAATTAGATCAGTACATATATATATATATCTACATTTACTTAAGTATAAAAGTTATTGGGTAAATAAGCAACCTTTGTCACAAGGCATCCAAGTTTGTTGTGACTACTTCTCCACAGATTGCACAGGTCACTTTGAATCTTTGTTTTCCAAGCTTCTGCACTCTACTCACTTTTTTCTTCTACTTCTTCTTTGGCTTTCAGTGGCTGCTTTTCTTCTCACATTTTCAGGCCTTCCTTTTTTCTTTTGATGGAAAGTGGGTGGCAGTGGTGGTATATAATCAGTTTTAGCCCACAACTCTTCTCCATTCATTGGGTTAATTTCATAGCTGTAAACTGATGTATATGTATCCACAGAGTAACACTTGACCTTAATGAAATGCAACTATTTTGGTTCTTGAGCCTCTATCATCCCTCACACTAGCATCTGCCTCTTCCTTATCAGATTCTGCACTATCAAAATCACTCATATCTACTGCAAACTCTTCACCATCAGATTCTAAACTATCACATCATCAACATCTTCAGTTGTATCTACCCACTCAACATCTCTATCTATATTCTCATGGTAGATAATATTATCTAAGATTTCATCACAACTATCATCATCAGCAGTGAAGTCATCATCTTCACTGTCAGAAATATAGTCCTCTTCCAATATTCCATTCCCCTTCCCCCTTATCTCAATCTGCCTCAATTCCCTTCTCAACATCCTTACCCAAGCCCGCATGTTCTTGCTCTGCCTCAGTCCCCTTCCCCTTATCTCTATCTGTCTCAATTCTCTTCTCAGCATCCTCATCCAAGCCTTCATGTTCTTGCTCTGCCTAAGTCCCCTTCTCCTTATCTCTATCTGCCTCGGTCTCCTCTCTCTTTATTTCTGCCTCAATCCCCTCTCCCTTCATCTCTGCCTTAATCCCCTCTACATCAACAACAGCTAAGTCATATGTTGTTAAATATCTCTCCTTCAACCTCTTCATAGTTTCATCAACTTGATTCTCAATATTATCTCCTTCATCATCAATAAACTCAATTTTCCCTTCAACTGTTTCTCCAATTTCATCCACATTATATTTTTTACCCTCTAAATATATTATGAACTCCCTAGTTTCCTTAGCCCTCTTTATCAGTGACCAAGTATTAGCCTCAAACAAGATAGGCTTCAACTCCCCCTTTCATCATAACCATAAAACCTCATAGCACCCGTGTAACCCAATTGTTCACACAACCCTTCTAAATACTTCATACACCATTTACGTGTATCAACAAAATCAAAGGCACTAATTATGTCCTCTAAATAGCTGTACTCACCCAAATCATTGATTGTCATCTCTCCATGTTTGAGCTTAAGCGTATACCAGAAATGACACCCAACTATCAAAAAAATGAGAAAAGAAATGGTCACAATGAGAAATGAAGTCAGAACATGAAAAACTTTACAAAATTCAAATTGACATTAGCTTATGCGAAACAAAGAAGAGAGGGCGAAGCTTACTATAATTTGGGTGTGGCATTGGCAAGAAATACTTCCTTCGAATCATGATGTGATTTGATTTGGCTACTGTAGAGGCCCTATTTTTGCATAGACCCAAAGGCTAGGACCACGACCATTTTGAAGGTTTAAAGAACCAAATAAGATTGACGCCTCGTGATCAAATATCTTGAGGTCCACACCTCAAAGTCTACCTCTCGAGGTCCATATCTCGAGGTCGACACCTTATTCCTCAAAGTCCAGAGGTCTAAAGCGAGAATCCACGATCAAACAGACTCAAGAAGAAAACTGGGTCAAAGTATCCGTTGAAGATAACTAAGACCTCGTGAAAAACCCTAAAACGGATAGAGAAGATCCCTAAAATATTGGGATTCAGTTGAAGGTTCATTATTATATATATATATATATATGTTCTTCATAGCAAGGAAGAAAAAGGATTAGCATAACACTCGCTACTCCGATCAAAATATAAGCATTTATCGCATAATTCTGCAAACAACACATACACAAGGGTCCGCAACAGCGAAGCTCGAGCCCCTCTTGAATTACCGAATAACTCTTATAATTCTGCAATTTATTCATTTTTTATCCTTGTTAATTCGATTCTGACTTGAGCGTCGGAGTCCGTTCGATCATCAACCCCCCGACGGTCCTTCGGCTTCATGTGTTTTCTTTATCTTGTAGATCATCGGAGCTCGAACTCGAAAAATGATTAATTGTAGAGATTTTTGACTTCTACAGTTTAGCGCCTATTGTGGGGCTCCGATTGATCACTTCAAGATGACGAACAACAGCCGAAAGGATGCAATGATCATTTCTCAAGAAGCAAGAAAAGGCGGGGCAACTGTGACCCCTTCACCTGAAGACGATGGTGATGTTGCAGGATTTCTGTGTTCGATCCAACGTCAATTGGATACCACCATAGTAGAACTCGCAGTGATCTGAACCAAGAACTCGACCTTAAAGACCAGAGTCGAAGCTGTTGCGTAACCAAACCTTTTCCCAAATGGATCTACACAAACTCAATTGTCCCGCTCTCACGAACCCGCATGTCAAATGAACTCCGAGAGCAGGTACTTCTGAACTCGACACATGAAATGACTAACCATTTCACTACAGATACAAGCAAAGAACCCGTACTAAAGGGCAAGGAAAATGAAGATTTCCCCATAAGACCCCCTCCTGGGTTCAAAGATTATGAGCCTGGATCGGAATCTGGGGTCGAGAAGAAGATCCAGTGATTGGAAGACATTAACTCGAATTCCAGGAGTCCCTATTCCCATCAGAAAAACTGCACCGACGAGCTTTGTAGATTCCCCATTCACCGACGAGATCAGCCTCGTGGAGATGCCCCCGAAGTTTACCTTCCTGAGCATGAAGCTGTTTAATGGTGCATCTGACCCCGACGATCATGTCGCCCAGGATAAACAAAGAACATTCACCACCATGATACCCCGACATGCCCAAAAAGCCAGCATGTGTAAAGGCTTCGGATCCAGCCTCATCGGCCCAGTACTCCAATGATTTATCAACCTTCCCAACTCAACGATCTCATCATTCGCCCAGCTTAATGACCTCTTCATCGAACAGTTCGCCAGTAGCCGCAAGATTGAAAAATGCACTGACGACCTCTACACAGTCGTACAAAGGTCAGAAGAATCCCTACGAAACTTCGTTGAAAGATTCAACAGAGAAAAAGTATCGATCCCCAACTACAACGTCGATACCGCGATTTCAGCCTTCAGAAAAGGCCTTAAGAGAGACTCCGACCTCTACAAGGAGTTAACCAAATATCTCTGCAAAATAATGGAAGACGTGCTTGCTAAAGTTTGGGCCCAAATCAAATGGGAAGAAGACAAAGCAAACTCATCTAGATCTCATACCAGGAATGAGCATCCAAGAAAAGAACAAAGAAATAACATATCAGGCAGATTCAGAATGGACCCTTATCCATGAAACCCGTGATTCGATTCGTGAAACAGGTGAGGTCAAGAACCTCAGATCGACAGAAGACTCCCAGAGTACAGCCTCTGCATATCACCATCAAAAGCGGTCCTAGCCCTCAAAGGACTGGGTCAGAATGTGAAATGGCCCGCGAAGATAAAAGCCTCTGATAATGAACGTGACAGGAGCAAGTTTTGCGAATTCCACAATGACCATGGACACAAGACGGATGAATGCATCGTCCTGAGGCTCGAAGTGGCGAAACTCTTAAAGCGAGGATATCTCACTGACCTTCTGACTCTCAAAGGAAAAGAAACCTGGTCATGAAGGAAAATTAAAAAAGAAACACAGCCACTTGAACCCCCGAAGGTCGATTGCATCTTGAACTGTATAACAGGAGGTTCAAAAGTGAGTGAAATCTCACAGTCTTCAGCAAAGAGATGTTGTCGTTCGATAAAGTATAATGGAAATATCCCTAGACATACTAAACCAGACGACCTTGTAATCTTCAACTTCACCAACAGACCAACAGAGAAGCTTCCGATCTCTCACACCCTCACCACGATGCACTAGTCATTTCCTTATTAATTTCTAGTTGTTTGATTAAGTGTGTTCTTATAGACAACGGGAGCTCCTCTAACGTGATCTTTTTAAGTACCTTGAAAGACATGTAGGTAAAAGAAACTGAAATCATTAAAAGGTCAACCACCCTAATTGGTTTTAGTAGATAGCACAAAGCCACGATGGGGGAAATCACACTTCCCACCTATATTGAGGGAATGAATACCTTCACCAAATTCCAAATGGTCGACGCCCTCTCAGCCTACAATGTCATAATGGGAAGGCCTTGGATCCATGAACTTTAGGCAGTGCCATCAACCTATCACCAGCTCATGAAATTCCCTACACCCTGAGGAGTTCGCGAAGTCTAAGGCGAACAGATAATAGCTCGAGAGTGTTACGTCTCCACCTTCAAACACAAAGGAGCCATGAAGGTCAACCAAATCAAGGTTGGATCATCTTCAGCCAACGCCGAAAATCACAGCTACGAAGAACCTGAAGTGGAAGACCTCGATGAAGTCCAGATACATCCTGATTTCTCCAACCACAAAGTACAAATTGGGTCGAGGCTGGCCGCGGAGATACGAGAGCAACTAATAAGATTTCTCATCGAGCACCATGACTATTTCGTATGGTCTTTCGAAGACATGACAGGTATCGATCCCTCGGTTATAACACATAAATTGCAGGTCGATCCAGACAAAACTCCGATGAAACAAAAAAGATGAAAATTCACCGCCGAGTGAAACAAAATTATGAATGAAGAGGTCAATAAGCTACTCAAGCATGGACGCATTAGAGAAGTACAATACCCCGAATGGCTAGCCCACGTCGTGGTAATAAAGAAAAAGAATGGCAAAAACAGGCTCTGCATAGACGTCACTGACCGCAATCAAGCCTGCCCCAAGGACTCATTCCCCTTGTCACATATCAACGCGTTACAACAGCTGGAATGCGTTACACTTAAAACAGTATCATTCTTGAAACCTTCAAAGTCATTTTTCATTTTATGGTTATTTATTTTTAAGATTTGTTTACTGACTTGAGCGTTGGAGTAACTAACAGAACCCCAAGCACAGGGGGTCCTGATCCTCTAGGAGATGATGAAGTTTCGACCCCATAGTCAACCTCATAAATGAAGAGTAATGTATTTGTTCATTATTTATTTTTCCAATTCTTATTATTTATTTAAAGATTTGTTTACTGATTTGAGCGTCGGAGTAACTAACAGAACCCCAAGCACAGGGATCCCAGTCCCCTTGGGATCGATAGGGCCCTAACTATGAGAATCTCAAACTCAACATCGAGAATAAACTCGACCTTCGAAGCCAAACTAAAGAGACCTTTATATTCAAATCTATAAATTCAAAATGCAAGATCAAGTCTCGAAGTTCAACTATGACCCTGAAAGGTACGCTCGAGTTGGTTGTTGTTATTCTGTCTAACTCCTATTCTGTACATACGTGCCAACACTTGCAGTTCATATCATTTCAAAGATATCAAGTTAAAAATGAAACATTTAAATAGGCATGCGTAAAAGCAAAAAAGATCAAAATCTCCGAATTAAGACTGGCAAAATGCCAAGTTGTCCAATTGCCTTCACAAGAGGCAATTCAAAAAATATATATTTACATATGATTGTTTGTTTGAGAAGCATGATAAAAAGAGTTGGTTCATAAAAAGATCAAATCTAGGCCGCATCACCGGCCTTGACATCATCAGCATTCTTAGCAGCATCGCCCTCTTCTCGAACCTCTGCCTCCTTTCCGACCCCAACATTGGCCTCGGCACCTCCTCTGCTTCAAGGAAAGACAAGTCAAGATCTGGCAGTTTGGATTTAATGGCCTCGACCACCGCCACTCCACCTTCCTGGTAGAAGGCCTTCTTGTAAGGCTCGAACTCCGTAGAGTCGACCCATCTGTCAAAGTCGGGGGCTTCATCAGTCGTTGCCCCAGCCCTGAGCGATGCTTTAAGTTCCATCACTTTCACCTTAGAAACCGCCAGCTTCGCTAAAAGCTCTTGCTCGGTCCTCACCTGAAGGTCGAGGCTCTTTTCTAGCTGTACTTGGGCCCCCGCTGCCATCGGCCGCGCCTTGTCCCTTTCAACCCGCATAGAAGATTCTCGAGCTGTCATGTCCCATCTTTTCTCGATGATCTTTTCAAGCTCTTCAGACAGCTCGATAACTCTCTTCTCAAGGTCCTCTTCATGGTGGGTGAGACGCTCTCGTAGCAGAAATTGGCTGTAGAGGACCTGAAGTTGAAAGTCAAGCATGTTTTTTTTAAAAGAAGAACAATATAATAGGAGCAAAGAAGTCACCCACGACATCTAGTCGAAGGACAAGAAATCCTGCTGCTCGAGGTTTTTCTTCTCATAGTCCTCGGACGTGCCATGGCTAGCGATGGACTTTTGAACTTCCATCATGAAGGGTCGAAGAGGAACCCCCTTTGAGCTCGGACCAGAAGAGGTCTGGTGAGAGGGACGAACAGCTTCCACATCGACGACATCACGGGAGACAGAAGACAAAGCTACCATAGTAAGAGCAGAAGTACCGCTCTTCGACTTCTTGGAGGGAGGAGGACTTGTAAGCTTCTCTTCTGAAGATCTTTCTGCGTCCAAAGGCGAAGATTTATCTCTTTTCGCAGCCGCTAGAGCTTTAATCTTGGCATCTGAGGGCTTAATCTTCAACTTCGCCATCTCATCAAATAGGACCTGACCACCTTGAACCTTCTCGAACTCCCTAAGATCGTTTGGAAGCAGAAAGGCCTCTTCGATATGGGCAGCTTCAACCCCGGTAGGGTCACGGCGTGGAGGAAAACCTGCACGAGATATAAAATGTAGAAATGTTTCAGACTGTCTAAAGATTATTTTCCCAGTGATTAAACTTGCTTAAATAGTTACATTTCCGAGTGGAGTTTTCCCCACAGACGGGGGTCTTCTACTGAAATTCCGGAACGGTGTGCCCTCTCTGATCTTGTCTGGATAAGCTTCAACTTTATCAAATCCATATTTTTTAGGGATTGCACTTATCTCCTTCGATTGAGCTTATCTCTTTGTTGCAGCGCCTTCTAGGGGTCCAGCTTAGTTCCAACTCTCCTTCGGATATGTAGCTATCTTCCACCATCTCTCCTCCAACTGATTTCCGAATTTCACGGGAATGCCCATTCTGACCTGTGGTCGAGTCTGTGCGAGAACTGTGGGCAGGGCATCAACTGTTAGCTCCATCCGTATCTCATATGCCCACTTCACCAACCGAATGTGGGATGGATACTGAAGAAGTCTCATGTGCCTCTGAGGAACATATGTGTGAGATAAATGTGAATAACTGGGTATAAAATGCCCCTTCCACCAGACTCGACTCTTGGAATGCCCTCTGACCGCAACCTGGTTCTTTTCGACTCAAAACACACTAAAAAGGACATTTATAGAGGATAAAATGCCCATAAAAATACGAAATAAATGGACTTATCATACCCACACACTTTAAGCATGATTGTCCTCAAGCATGGGGTGCAACGCATCCAGAAAAACAAAAAAGAAGAAAAGAAAAGAAAAGAAACAGACACAAGACACAAGCATGCAAACTGTTACTCAGCGTGGGCACATCAGAAATAATCCAACAAATATGCAAAGTTTCAGCATACCTAAAATAGGTCAAAAATGAGTTTAGCTTGGTGTTCCTCACAGACTCTCTTCACTCAGTGTATACACTCAATTCGGCTGTAATTATGTACAAATTCGTCCCATAAGTTTGCTAAAGTTCTGCTGTTCATTCTCCAGAAACCATGATGCATTAGTATCAATAGGCCTTTTTCGGCTACAGTGGGCATTTTAAGTGGGAGAGGTTTTTATTGATTGTACAGAACCCTCCCCAGCTCCTTTCTATTCACTACACTACTGTGCCCTGTTCAGGCACTAAATTTTTCTTATTTTGGGCATTCTGATCACTTAAGACTCGGGGGATTTTTATTCAGGCTTTTTTTTCTTTTTTTTATATATATTAATTCTTCCCCCTTTCTTTTCTAGCCATTCATATATATGCCTTCCCAACAACAACTCTGTCTTCCCTATTTTTTCTTTTCAGGTTTTATAATGCCCTGGCTAAGTATAAACCATCCCAAAATAAAATCGACCAGGGCATTTTATAGGCTCAAAGGGGCTGCAAGGGCTGTGTCATTGGTGGGAGTTATTTTATTTCAGTGGTTCAGCAAAAACATGGCCTATCTCATCTACATGTGCATCAATAATTCCCAGAGTTAAACGCAGAACAGAGGCAAATTGTAGAACATCATAAGCACATAATTATTCACACTCATGAATGAAAGAAAACTGTAAAATGAAGCATACAACATATAGGCTCAAGTCTCACAGGGCATGCTAAACTCGTTCGCCAACCTTCCCTTTTCCTTTGGCTTTCTCCAGTGCCCGCTTCTTGATGTCAGCGAGTGCCTCGTCTTCTTCTTGCTTCTCAAAGAGTGGTACCTTCTCAGGTTGTGGCTCGGCCTCAATGTCTTCTATTTCAGTCAAATACTTGTCCAAATCAGTATCTTTGTTTCCTTCCTCTTCACCCTCTTCTCTTCCTTCAACTTTCTCTCCTTCCTCGTCATCCTCCAAGTCCTCGATCTCCACCGATGGCACAGGGGTTGGAGCTCTAGCTGGCTTTTTAGCTTTCTTCTTCTCAGCCCCTTTTTTAGGCTTTGATTCAGGCTCTTCAGTAGCCTCTTCCTTCTGCATGCCCTCTGCAGTAGCCTCATCATCTTGCTGCTCCATTTGAGTCGGAGTTGCAGAACTTTCCTTCATCGCCTCAACCTCAAGAGTAGGCTCCTTCTCCGGCGGAGTCTCCTTGGACGGTTTGCTCGAAGTGGCTGCCTTAGACACAACTTTCTCCTTGGGCTTGGCAGAGGGTTTCTTCACGACCTTGGCTGGAGCATGCTCCTCAGAAACAATAGGAGTCTCAAACTACAAGCGTGCCTTTGGTCCAGCCTTGGGTGCAACCTTCTTTCCTCTGGTCTTCGCCATTGTTGAGCTTTAGAGTTTTCATAAATTAGGGTTACAAAAGAATAAGCGAGAGAGAGAGAGAGAGAGAGTTCCGATTTTGAAAGAGACGAGTGAAAGTGAAAGTAGAGATTTTATGGGGTAAGTTTTTTTTTTATAACAAATCACTATTCATGATTTGACTTGAGACTCTTCAGATTCCTTAGGAGTCTCCCGGATCAGTATGCCCCATGCTAATGGATAAGCCTTATTCCCTGAAAAATCGGAACAAACTTTATCTCTTCGGAGTGCCTTGCTTCAGAATCCCTATTTTCAAGGGATTTACTTTATCTTCATCTTTCTCTCTCATTATCTAAACCTGCAAACACCATACTTATCCAAAACAAGCGTAAAATTGCTCCCTAAACTAGTTTAATTAACTGAAAAACTTATTTAAAATAAATAAAAATGAATTGAGACAAATAAACACCTGGGCTGCCTCCCAGTAGCGCCCCAGTTATTGTCGTGGGCACGACATCATCCCAGATCAGGCGTAAGTGGGCTCCGCGAGCCAGATCACAGTGACATCTTCATCAGAGTGCCCAAGCTAAGTTTTCACACGGTGACCATTCACTTTGAAATGCCCTCCAGTATCGGGATTTATCAGCTCAATTGCCCCATTTGGGCATTTTGCATACACCTCGAATGGACCAACCCACTTGGTTCTCAGTCCTCCTCCCATAAGTTTGAACCTTGAGTGATACAAAAGTACTTTCTGTCTTGGGATGAATCTCTTCCTTCGAATTATTTGATCATGGAGCCTTTTCATTTTTTCTTTATACATCACCGAATTATCATATGCCTCCATTCTCATTTCTTCTAGCTCTTGAATTTGAAATTTCCTGAAATGCCCAGCGGCATCAGGGTCCATATTCAGCTTCTGAAGTGCCCATCGTGCTTTGTGTTCTAACTCGACTGACAGATGGCAACACTTTCCAAATAACATCCTGTATGGGGACATCCCAATTGGAGTCTTGAATGCAGTTCGGTATGCCCACAGGGCATCTTCCAGATGAATACTCCAATCTTTTCTGTTTGGAGCCACAACCTTCCCAAGAATGGCTTTAATTTCTCGATTTGAGATTTCAGCTTGGCCATTTCCTTGGGGATGGTAAGGTGTGGTGACCCTATGGTGAACCTCATATTTCTTCAACAATCTTTCCAGTGTTTGGTTGCAAAAATGGGTCCCTTGATCACTGATGATGGACCTGGGCACACCAAACCGACTAAAAATTGAGATTTCAGAAATGCGGCTACTATCCTTGCATCATTGGTCGGAGTAGCCTTTGCTTCTACCCATTTGGACACATAATCAACTGTCAGGATAATGTATTAGTTCCCCCTCGAATTTGGAAAGGGTCCCATAAAATCCATTCCCCAAATATCGAAAATCTCCACTGGCATGATTGGTGTTATGGGCATTTCATTTCTTCTTGTAATGTTCCCTACCCTCTGGCACTAGTCACACCTTCTGCAGACGTTGTGGGCATCCTTGAATATTGTGGGCTAAAAGAACCCACAATCCTAAATTCTCTTCGCTGTTCGGTTTGGTCCGAAATGCCCTCCGCAAGCATAACTGTGACAATGCTTTAGAATCTCATCTATCTCCTCATCAGGGATACATCTTTTGATGATTTGATCAGCACATCTTCTCCATAGAATAGGACAATCCCATGCATAGAACCTGCTCTCATACCTTAGTTTATTTTTCTGGTACCTTGAGTACACAATAAGCATTTCCCCAGACTCTAGGTAGTTTACTATATCCGTATACCAGGGTGCTAGTGTGCCCCTTGCTGAATACAAATGCTCATCAGGAAAATGATCGGTAATAGGCATTTCGTCGCCTTTCTCATTCAACACCCGGCTCAGATGGTCAGCTACCAAGTTCTGTGCCCCACTCTTATCTTTTATCTCGACATCAAACTCCTGTAAAAGCAGGATCCACCTAATTAGTCTTGGCTTCATCTCCTTTTTGGCCATCAAGTGTCTCAGGGCACCGTGATCTGTATAGACAATGCTCTTTGCTCCCAAAAGATAAGATCGAAACTTCTCGAATGCAAACACGACTGCCAATAGCTCCTTTTCAGTAGTGGTGTAATTACACTGTGCCCCATTCAGAGTCTTGGAGGCATAGTAAATTACATGGCTTTCCTTTCCTCTCTTCTGACCCAGTACCGCGCCCACAGCGTAGCCACTGACGTCACACATAATCTCAAAGGGCATTTCCCAATCTGGTGGTTGAATGACTGGTGCCGTGACCAGTTGCTTCTTCAGAAAATTGAATGCTTTCTTACACTCTTCATCGAATTCAAAGGGAACATCTTGCTGCAATAAATGAGTAATAGGCTAGGTAATTTTTGCAAAATCCTTTATGAACCTCCTGTAGAATCCAGCGTGCCCCAGAAATCCTCTCACTTGCTTCACAGAAGTGGGATATGGCAATTTTTCTATTATATCCACTCTGGCTTTATCGACCTCAATGCTCATCTCAGAAATCACATGTCCCAGTACAATGCCCTCTCTGACCATGAAATGACATTTTTCATAGTTCAGCACTAGGCATTTCTCCACACAACGCTGCAATACCTTCTCCAAATTATCTAAACATCAATCAAAACAGCTCCCGTAAACTGTGAAGTCATCCATGAATACTTCAATGCAGTTCTCTAGCAAATCAGAGAATATGCTCATCATACATCGCTGAAATGTGCCAGGAGCATTGCAGAGGCCAAAGGGCATTCTGCGATACGCAAATGTGCCGAATGGGCACATGAATGTTGTTTTCTCCTGGTCCTCTTAACTTACTGCAATCTGCATATATCCTGAGTATCCATCCAAGAAACAAAAGAACTTGTTTTCTGCGAGTCTTTCCAACATCTGGTCAATGAACGGAAGTGGGAAATGATCTTTCCGCGTGACTGTGTTCAGCTTTCGGTAGTCGATGTAAACTCTCCAGCCAGTTTGCAATCGTGTGGGCACAAGCTCTCCTTTCTCATTTTTCACAACTTGAATGCCCGACTTCTTGGGCACAACATGGATTGGACTGACCCACTTGCTGTCTGAAATTGGGTATATAATGCCCTGGTCTAGTAGCTTAATTATCTCTTTTAGCACCACATCCTTCATCACTGGATTGAGCTTTCTTTGTGGATCACGAACGGGCTTTGCATCATTTTCCAATAATATTTTGTGCATGCAAACCGCCGGGCTAATGCCCTTTATATCTGCCAAAGTCCATCCGAGTGCCTCCTTGTATAGTCTCAACAAGCTCAAAAGACGGTCTTCATCAGCTTGATTCAACCCCACACTTATGATTACAGGGAGAGTCTCATTATTCCCTAAATAGGCATATTTCAGATGCCTTGGTAATGCTTTCAACTCCAGCGTGGGCGCTTTGAAAATAGAAGGCATCAGCTTATCATCATTTCTCCGAATGGGCACACCATAGTCCACACATCCGTATGGCATTTCTTCTAATGAATAAAGCATCATAATTCCATCCCTTGTCATCATTCTCCTCCAGGGCATCCTGGTCATTCAGTCCATCCCACAATGCCCACTCCAGCGGTTCTCTGTTGCTCACCATGGATAAAGTAGAAACGGCTCGGGGAATGAAATATGTTCACAAAATTACAATTTTCTATATCCGGGGGGTGCTTCATGGCTTCAAAAATGTTGAACGTCACCTTCTCCTCGTCAAACTCACACGTCAGTATGCCCTTGTCTACATCAATCTTGGTTCGAGCTGCCTTCATGAAAGGTCTTCCCAGCAACAAAACTGAAGATTTTGAAGTCGCTGTGCCCATGTCAAGCACAAAAAAATCTGCTGGGAAAATAAGCTCGTGCACTTTAACCAATACATCTTCAATAAGGCCTTCTGGATACACATTTGATCAGTCAGCTAGCTGAATGACCACACGGGTCTCCTTCAGAGGTCCAATCTTCAATTCTTTGAACACCAACAGGGGCATTACATTTATTGATGCCCCCAAATCCAGCATGGCCTTTTCGACTTTTCTGTCTCCAATAATGTAAGGGATCATGAACATCTCTGGATCATCACACTTCTTGGGTAACTTCTTTTGTATCACAGCTAATACATTCTCCCCAACTAAGAACCTTGCATCGTCATTGAATCGCACCTTTCTGGTACAAAGCTCCTTTAGAAACCGGGCATATCGGGGTACTTGCTTGATTGCTTCGATCAGTGGGATGTTGATCTCCACCTTGCTGAATACTTTTAGCATCTCCCTGGTTTCTTCTTCTTTTCTATTTTGTGTCAATCTCACTGGGAAAAGAGGCTTCCGTCTCTCTGGAGTGGGCATTTTGGCAGGCTGTTTTACTTCCGGGACGGGCACATGATCAGTCTGTTCAGCTTCTTGTGCCTCGTCCTCTATGGGAATATTTTCAACTTCTTCTTCCAAGGGCACATCGTCCTTCTCTTCTCTTGGCCTGACCATCTCCGGAAGCTCTTTTCCACTCCTCAATGCTACTGTATTCACTTGTTCTCTTGGATTCTCAACCTGGGAAGGTAACTTCCTATTTTTCTCCTCTATCTTGTGCATGGCTTGAGCCAATTGATTGATTTGTTTGTTCATGTGCGAGAGACCAACTCGAGTCTCTTGCTTAAACTTCTCATTCTCCTCAGCCATAGCAAACATAAGATCTTCTAGCTTTTGTTTCCTTTTCTCCTCTAGTGGTGGTAATGGGCGTGCAGAATGCCCATCCTCTGGTCTTCTCCATCTGAAATTTTCATGGTCTCTCCAGCTAGGATTATAAGTCTGGGAATGAGGATCATATCTTCTGGAATGCCCATTCTGGCCCCCTATATCATTCACTTCTTCCATTTTGTCTTGTAGAGTAGGGCATTCATCAGTGAAATGAGATATGCTTTTGCATACCCCACAAGGTCTGGGCTTCCTCGCCATGCTTGCACCGGACAAGATTTTTTCGATCTTGTCACACAATCTATCAATCCTGCTGTCCTGGTCCGGTGCCCTTTCTGATTCACTTACAACCCGAATGCCATCTCCATTGAAGTCTCGGTTGTCTTCAGCCATTTCTGTGAGAATTCTGAATGCTTCAACAGGCTATTTGTTCAAAATAGATCCTCCACATGAGGCATTCACGATCGTCCTCTCATGTGGTCTCAATCCTCCGAAAAAATACTGAATCAAATCGTGTTTAGTAATCTGGTGCTATGGGCATTTCGCTAGCATCGCTTGGAATCTTCCCCAATAGTCATATAAACTTTCGTTAGTTCCCATCTTCAGGCTCCCATCCTTCTTCTCAATTCTTGCACTCTGGATGCTGGGAAATATTTCTCCAAAAACTTCTGTTGAAGTTGTCTCCATGTGGTCACAGTGCCAGTGGGTAGTGTGTACAGCCAGTCCTGTGCCCCATCTTGAAGAGTGAAAGGGAACGAGACCAACCGAACATACTCTTCTTGTCCATGGTCGGATGGTTGAGTTTGGCAAACCATCTCAAAATCTTACAAGTGCCTTTGTGGATCCTCTCCAGGAATTCCATGGAACTTCGGCAAGATTTGGATAAAGTTTGCATGAATATCCCAGTTCCGAGTCACAGCTGAGAGTGTAATGCCCATTGGGCGCAAATTCATGTTGATCGGGAAGACCAACTGCCTTAAAGTCATGTTATCATCCGTATTCCCATTCACGGCATTTCCATTTGCGGCCACGTTGATGTTGTGGCCGTTCTCAAACTGTCCTTCCTCCTCGTGCCCTTCGTCTCCTTGGTCTTCTTGATTTTCTGGTGGTGGTGTAGGCTCACGAGGTCTATTTACTGCTTGGCGTGCCCTCTTCACTGCTGCCCTGTTTTTCCTTGAAGTCTTCTCTATCTCCGGATCATATAATAGAGTCTGCTCTGAAGAGCCTCTGGGCATCAACTTCCAGGCTCACCAATTGTGGAAGATACAATCACTAGAAACCAGCTCCCCGGCAACGGCGCCAATTTTAACGCGCGGTCGTTTCGCGCTCAAAAATATATTTGTAAACTCCTGTGCCCACAGCGAGCGTAGCTAGCCAATGAGTACGGGTCGATCCCACAGAGAGCTGTTGAGATTCTATCTTCAAGTAACCAATCACAAAGGGGGTTTGGTGTTGTCACTAAACTGAATTTAAATCTGCAAAAGAAACTAAAGAAAATATCAAATAACAAAAGGTTCTGGCATTTGAATTAGAATTTGGTTTAAACATAAAACAACTCAATCATGGGCACACCGATTTTCATACATGATAGATCATCTAGTTATGGTGACCAGATTCCTCTCTTGTCTCTTCATCCATCCTTTCATTTTAGGTTTAAAAGTGATTCCTCTTCTATTAAACCCCTAACTAGTTACCCACCTCCCGATTCCTCTAAGAGATGTAAGCAAACAAGCAGCAGTGTGCCCTAGACGGACCCAGATCTGTTGTGTTCAACTGATTCCTCTTGTGCCCACAACACCCCATTAATTCCCTTATTACTATATGAACCGACACACAGTCACGATTCGCCAATTCAATTAATAGTGATGTTCCCTCTTTACCTAACGAGTGATCAGCCACATTGGGCACTTCAGACACACTCTCACGTGGAACAAGGCTCAAGAATTAACGGAAACTTATCATGCATTATTATGCCCATTTTGGCCTCACGAGTCCAGATTTATGCTCAAACCAACTTCATTGTTCAAATGCCAGAATTAAAGATCTAGCCGAGAAGGCTCGACATAATTGAAATTTCAGAAGTTAAATACATAAAATAAACAAAAACTTACTAAAATAATTAAGTAAAAACTCAACTCCAACGTCGAGAAGCATAAACATGGCCTAAGTCCTGAAGGTTTAAGACCTTTCGGATTGTTTTTTGCTGCCTCAGCAGCGGAAAGTAAAATGCAGAAATATAAAATGTAGAAATGTTTCAGACTGTCTAAAGATTGTTTTCCCAGTGATTAAACTTGCTTAAATAGTTACATTTCCGAGTGGAGTTTTCCCCACAGGCAGGGGTCTTCTGCTGAAATTCCGGAACAGCGTGCCCTCTCTGATCTTGTCTGGATAAGCTTTAGCTTTATCAAATCCCTATTTGTTAGGGATTGCACTTATCTTCTTCGATTGAGCTTATCTCTTTGTTGCAGCGCCTTCTAGGGGTCCAGCTTAGTTCCAACTCTCCTTCGGATATGTAGCTATCTTCCATCATCTCTCCTCCAACTGATTTCTGAATTTCACGGGAATGCCCATTCTGACCTGTGGTCGAGTCTGTGCGAGAACTGTGGGCACGGCATCAACTGTCAGCTCCATCCGTATCTGATATGCCCACTTCACCGACCGAATGTGGGATGGATACTGAAGAAGTCTCATGTGCCTCTAAGGAACATATATGTGAGATAAACGTGAATAACTGGGCATAAAATGCCTCTTCCGCCAGACTCGACTCTTGGAATGCCCTTTGACCGCAACCTGGTTCTTTTCGACTCAAAACACACTAAAAAGGACATTTATAGAGGATAAAATGCCCATAAAAACACGAAATAAATGGACTTATCAACCCCCACCCATTTTGTAAAGTAATAATTGACAGGTTGTCCCACATTGGCCACCAATCGATAGGCTGCATGCCATTCTCCAGCACTGGGCTCTCTGAAGCCCAGCTCCTCCTACAAATAATACATGCCCAGCATGTGGAACCACCCTATCGAGGTGATCTGGGCAGGAGATATGCCATATAAATGGGCTATCTTCACGAAAAAAGGGTGTATGGGGAGCTGGATCCCCTTCTCCGCTACCGGTGTATAGAAGACAGTAAAACCTGACGGAGGTCGATCGGCTTGATCGGTTGGACCGGGAGACTGGACCTCTATCCCTGCACCTGATACCGGCGGTGAAGTCAACTTCTTCAGAAGCTCGTCGCCTACCTTGGAAGCAATCTCCGAGGCTTTGAACCTCTCTCCAACCGCTTTGATTTCTCGAACTCGCTGCTTCCGCCCTATGGGTTGCTTTCTCCTCACCATCACTACGTCGTGCTTGCTAATCACCGATTGACCAACTGTTCGAGGATAAACGACCGATGGCCTCCTCCTCCTCACCTTCTCCGTGACCTTAACGTTTACGGGAGAATCAGAACTCTCCGATTGTTCTAACACAGAGCCCTACTCTATCTCTTCACTTTCATAGCTCCTCGCCTCCTCAACATTAGAATCCCCACTCGTACTCATGATAATAGAATTTCCAGAGGTACAACAAAGCAATGCCGACCCAAGATTGAACCCGAAACCTAGAATTTCTTCGCCCATCTAAAAGTTCTAAAAGCCTTGAGATATCAAGCACCTCTTTCGAACTCCAAAGAAATCCAGAAGAACAATAAATCCACCCAAAAACCGAAAACCCTAGAAAAGCCTAGAAGATAGCCACCAATTCTCTAGATATCCCAAAAAATCACCAAGAAATACCAGAAATTACTAAAGAAACGCTATTTAATATCCTCAAAGAAAGCTACTAAAAATTCCTGAGAAATTCCTTAAAACCTACAACTGCGCATCCATGGCATGCAACATTAAAAAGAAAAAGAGTTGAATATAACTTAGAAACCGTGCGGTATCGGAGTCTGAAAACCACCATAGCAGGAGACCTTAAACAGCGTGATAAGAGCGGAGATGATGGCAGGAAGAACGGAACAGAAATCTTTCAGGAGATTTTTACGCTGATGAGGATTTTTCTCGCGAAGGAATTTGGTGGAGGAAGGGGACTATTGGAATTCTAAAGAATGATTAGAGAGGAAACAGTTATTTCATCGATATTTGAATTACAGAATAGAGATAGCGTAATCTGGACACACGTGTCCTCATCTAACAGCCAGGGTTAACCTAGGGAATGGGAAAAGTAAAGTCCGTACCCAAGGTCTGGAGCTCGACAATGTCTGCTCTCACGACCTCTTAAGCTCCCCCAGGACCTGCCTTCAGATCTGGAGCTCCACGAAGTCTGCTCTCACGACCTCTTAAGCTCTCCCAGGACCTGCCTTTAGGTCTGGAGCTTCACAAGGTCTACTCGAATAAAATCGTAAGCCTCCTCGGACCTATCTTAAGGACCAGAGCTCACGGAATGGGATCTTGCAAACCTAGGATCCTTCTAAGGACTCATCTTCAGGCATTAGTTTGAAACCAAACAAGAATTCAGAGATAAATCGAAATAACATTTAAAGAGAACTTCAAAATTCATTACCCGATCCTTGAAATACAAGAATCAAGTAATGAGGAGCTAACTGTAGAGGTCCTATTTTTGCATAGGCCCAAAGGCTAGGCCCACGGCCATTTTAAAGGTTCAAAGAACCAAATAAGATTGACGCCTCGTGATCAAATGTCTCAAGGTCCACACCTCGAAGTCTACCTCTCGAGGCCCATACCTTGAGATCGACACCTTATTCCTCGAAGTCTAGAGGTCTAAAGCGAGAATCAACGATCGAGCAGACTCAAGGAGAAGACCAGGTCAAAGTATCCGTTGAAGATAACTAAGACCTCGTCAAAAATCCTAAAAAGGATAGAGAAGATCCCTAAAATATCAGGATTCAGTTGAAGGTTCATTATTATATATATATATATGTATGTATGTGTGTGTTCTTCATAGCAAGGAAGAAAAAGGATTGGCATAACACTCGCTACTCCGATCAAAATATAAGCATTCATCGCATAATTCCGCAAACAACCCATACACAAGGGTCCACAATAGCGAAGCTCGACCCCCCCCCCTCGAATAACCGAATAACTCTTATAATTCTGCAATTTATTCATTTTTATCCTTGTTAATTAGATTCTGACTTGAGCGTCGGAGTCCGTTCGATCGTCAACCTCCCGACGGTCCTTCAGCTTCACGTGTTTTCTTTACCTTGTAGATCGTCGGAGTCCGAACTCGAAGAACGATTAATTGTAGAAATTTTTGACTTCTACAACTGCGATTTCAAATTGAGTGGTAAATTAGGGTAAAATTAGGGCTTTGATTTTGGGTGGAATTTGGGAATTTCTTCTGTAAATGGGGGTGAAAACTATGAAATTAGGGCTTTAGATCGATTAGGGGTTGAATCCCGCTCAAAAAGAGCGCACGTGCCTCACGTGCGAAACTCGTCCGTCACTCAATTAACTTTCGTTAAAAATCGAGGGACTAAAATTGATACTGTCAAACCTATGGGACTAAAAGTGAGCGATTTTTTTGAAAAAGGACCAAAATCGACACCGTTGGGACCAAAAGCGGAGAGTGACGTGTCCTATGGGACCAAAAGTGAAATTTTCTCTCCACTGGTCATCTTGCCTCAGGTCAGAAGCCTTGTATATTATATATTATTTCCTACAAAGGCATAGCGAACAGGTTCTTTTCTTCATCTTCGAACACTCATTTTACATGAATTGGAACTCAATCAAATGAGCCAAATTTGGAAGGAAATTAAGTGGAGTTGAAAACATTGTTTTGTTCTTGCATTGGCGACGGGGCTCGTATATGTATAGATAGATAATGTAGTGTAACAAAAGAATAAAAGTCAATTATTTTTAAAATAGATAATTAAGACTAATTAAAATCACCTAGGACTTTATGTATATACCAAGCGCCATATAAGTGTTATTTTTAACATGACAAACTTCAACGGTTACTTTATTTAATATATAGTAAAGTAAATTAGAGTAAGATTAATTTTGTTAATTTCAATAATAATAATGAAGCAACAATACATTAATCTTGAATATAATATGTGACTTTTGATAATAAATCCTAAATGCAGGTTAGACATAAAATATGAAATGTGCTACCTGTTTTAAAAATGAATAAATCTTAGGGTAGAATTAAGTTGCAAAATTATTAGAAAAACACATTTAGGAAATAATGACTATCTATAAACAATAAATTTTAATTATAAAATATCAACCCTAATTAAGATTTATTAACTATAACTAAAAATTATAAATTCCGATCCTCAAATATTTTTGAAGACAAACACCAATATTATAAATATTGAACAATATTATAACCAATATTCTTAGTTATGAAATGTCAATCATAATCAATAAGCGAGAAAAAAAAAAACTAAACAAAAAAAGTTTTATTTTTTTTAAAGAAAACCTTCAAACATTGTCAATTGTCATAAGATCGAATCTCAGATGGATCGGATCTCGTCGAACTCCAATCGCTAAATTGAACTCAGAAAATCCAGCAGATGGATCAGATCTCTGTCAATTAATTCTCGCTAGTGGTAAAACTTTATGAAGCTATTGACTTTGGGTGTTCATCATTTTATTCTCTTCTTTTCATTCTTCGTCCAATTTTCTGAATATTTTCTTTGCTTTGATTTTACATCGGCCATTATCATTTTCCAACAAAAGATAATAAAATTCGAGAAGATAGAAGTTTAGGATTTAAAATAATCCCTGTATTTATAGAGGAATATATTAAAGATTCAAGGCAATACGCTAAAAAAAAGCCACCATTTATTAAAAGAAAATATGATTAAACATATAGAAATCTGAAAGGGTGGATGATTTAAACGATTTCTGTTACCATTCTTCGTTAATTAATATTACATCAACAATGGAAAGGTGAGATAATTTGAGCAATTTCATTTAATAATTAATCGGCTGTAACTTAATTAATTGGTAAGATGACAAGGTGGTGGGATTGTGAAGTAGATGTAGGGGCAATGGGAATTGGACCAAAGAAAAAAGGGAAGGTCTCTTATCAGACCTAGTGCACATTATTTTAGTGTCAGACGGGCGCGTGGTGCCCACGCGCAGTGTGTGTGCGTCACACGCCCATTTGTTTTTTTTTTTTTTCCTTCTTTTTTTTGGGCTGAAATTTTGCTTTTTTCAGTATTTTTTTCCGATTTTCTATTTTTTATTTGTCTTTTTACCAAAAATTTATATGCTAAAAGAAAGTTAGTGAATTTTAAAATTCAAGTGAATTGATTTAATTTATTTAAAATCAATACGAAGTTATAACCTAAAATGGAATTAATAAATCCTAAAAAATACAAAATAAACCCCTAAAACCCCCAAAAAAAAGGCCCTTATAACACCCCAAAAACCCTAAAAAAACAAAATAAACCCCTAACCTCCTACCCCAGCAGAAAAAAAAACCTTAAAAAGACAAAATAAACCCCTAAAAACACAAAAAAAAACCAACTAAACCATAACCCCCCCCCCCCCCAAAAAAAAACCCCTAAAAAAACTTAAAAAACACTAAACCCTAAAAAATTCCTAAACCCTAAACTCCTAAGCTCTAAACATTAATTGAGATGAAATAAATTATAATTTGAATTTAAAAAACTCGTATATGGCAACATAAACATTACAGGAAATTTTTGGCAGACAATTTATTTTTCAATCATATTTTTACTGATTTTTTTATTTACAATTTTACCCATACGATTTTACCTTAACATATGTATAGATTAATAGATAGATAGATAGATTAGTGAATAACCTAACAGCCAACATTCTTAATTGGATGTTTCGTGGCGGGAAGGCAAATCTCGGATAACATTATTGTTGGGTTTGAGTGCATGCATTGGTTGCAAAATAAGGGACGGAAGTCGAGCTATGCAGCTTTAAAACTCGACATGAGCAAAGCTTACGATAGAGTGGAGTGGAAATTTATTGAAACACTCCTCAGGAAGATGAAATTCCCAGTCTCGATGGTGCATCTCATCTTGAAGTGTATCACTTCAGTTTCCTATTCATTTGGGGTGAATGGGAACGTGTACGGGAATTTGAAGCCAACTCGGGGCCTTAGACAAGGAGACCCCTTATCTCCTCTTTTGTTTGTCATCTGCGCCCAGGGTTTCTCCTCAATTATTCATGGATTAAGTGATACAGGACGGTTGAAACCCATTCAGTTTGATCCTAGTGGTCCGAAGGTGTCACATCTTTTTTTTGCAGATGATAGTTTACTCTTTTTTAAAATAGATGAGAGTGCTTGTAGGGCTCTAAAAGCAGCAATGAAGAAGTATGAGCAGGCGTCCGGTCAACTTATCAATTTCGACAAGTCCTCCATGGCTTTTAGCCCCTCTACGAAGTCAACTGTTATTGAACAAGCCAAAGGGATTTTGGGAATTCAAGTGGTGGAAGGACTCTCTCTTTACTTGGGTCTGCCTACGGTATCAATGCGCAACAAAAGATTTCTTTTTGGTTACCTTCGAGACCGGGTGGTAAGAAAGACGTCAAGCTGGCAGAATAAACTTCTTTCTGCAGGAGGAAAAGAGGTACTTATTAAGTCGGTAATTCAAGCAATGCCAACTTATGCGATGATGTGTTTTAGAATCCCAACTTCTATTTGCATGGAGATTGATCGGGCTTGTGCGAGGTTTTGGTGGGGTGACACGTTTGATAAAAACAGAATGCATTGGGCTCAGTGGCAACGTTTGTGTGTTCCTAAAGATAGGGGAGGAATCGGGTTCCGAAATTTGATTAGCTTTAATAAAGCCCTTCTTGCTAAACAGGCTTGGAGAGTGATCAAAAATCCAGACTCGTTTTTGGCCAAGGTGCTTCGGTCGAAATACTTCAAACATGGAAATCTGATGGAGGCTAAGGTTGGGTCAAACGCTTCCTTTATTTGGCGGTCGATTTGCTGGAGTCGGCCTCTTCTTATGAAAGGTCTTAGATGGAAGATTGGAGCGGGAAATACAGTTCGTATTCTTCATGATGGATTTATCTCTGATTTGGCATCTGGAGTGCCAAGACATGGAGAGGTTGCTGACTCGAATGTGAAAGTGGCAGATTTTTTGACCTCTCAAAGAGAATGGGACACTGAAAAACTTTTGAATTTTTTTGATGAAAATACTACTCTTATGATTGCTCAAACTCCTATCCTTCAGGAAGGGGAGGATAAGGGGTTCTGGAAATTTGACAAACACGGGTGCTACAACGTCAAAAGTGGTTACTTGGCAGACTGATTATTTTGAACCGCCTGAATGTGCTTCTGAAATCCGAGAGAAGGAATGGAACACTCTGATCTGGAAACTCAAGATACCTCCCAAGGTGAAGATCTTCCTTTGGCGTGCTTTAAAGGACCTGATTGCAACACCCCTTAATCTTAAAAGACACCATGTACCAGGTGTTGGGATCTGTGAAGTCTGCCAAAGAGACTGGGGATCTACGAGCCACAGTCTGCTCTTCTGTGATTACACGAGGCGTTTTTGGAAAGGAAGCAGCCTCTGGCCAATTTTAAAAAAATTTCGAGCTTCTACAATAAGGGAAACTAGTCGGGAAGTGCGACAGAGAGTCTCGATGGAGGAATATGAGGTTTGGGCGGTTAATTGCTCACTCATCTGGACTCATTTATGTAAAAAGAAGCATGATCCCGACGGAGCTTTGACGACAGCGGGTGTGGAAGTGGCGACGAGTCTTTTACAAACATTTAAGATGGCTCAAACAGCCTACGTGACAACCAATTTGATTGGAGGGAAGATGGGAGAAAGAGTTTGGAAGCCTCCGAAGGAAGGGATCTTTAGAGTGGATGTTGATGCAGCAGTAAACCTTAATCTCAAATTTTTTGGAATTGGGGCAGTTGTTCGGGATAATGACGGGAAGCTACGGGCTGCTCTTGCAAGATCGACCCAGCAACCTATCTCTACGGTTGTTGCAGAGATCAATGCATGTTTGGACGGGGTTAGACTGTGTCTTCAAGAAGGTTTGGTCCCTTGTATCGTCTATTCTGACTCTTTGGGAGCTATCTCAACGCTCAAAGAGGGTTTAGGATGTGAGGAACTGTGGGTAAATGACTGTGAGCAGCTTGTTAGTGCTGTTAAAAATGGTTTGGTTCTTGATTTTCGTCATATGTTTAGGGAAGCTAATGTTGTAGCTCATAATATCGCACAATATGGTGCAAGATGTGGAGAACTTTGTACTTGGAACAATGATTATCCACACTGGTTGAGAACGTTGGTGGATTAATATATGCTCTTTTACTTCAAAAAAAAAAAAAAAAAAACATTCTTAATTGGATGTTGCCAAATATTATTAGACAAAGGAAAACATTCTTAAATATTTAGTCGTCAATGTAGCATGAAGAATTTTTTTATTACTATTTGATTGTCTTCCATTAAATAATAAAATAATCAAACTACTTTATATATCTTTATATAAATATATTAAATGAGTCAAATAGGAATATTTAAATACATTAAATGATGGTAAATGTGAGAATAGTGTGAACTTTCCACCTTAATTGTGTAGAATGACATTTTTTGTGAACAAAACTAAGAAATGAATATAGAATTATGAAAAAATCTCAATAAATATGCTTATTAAAAAAAAAATAGCACACCCACAATGTGAACACATATCGTATTGTATAAGAATCAATATAATTTATTTATTAAATACACTAAAATACATGTGTAATATTCATACGTTAAATAAATATATAATTTTTTTATTTTTATTTTTTTGTATAAAGCCTTTATGACCCAATAAGGCATACGTTATCTAGCTTTTAATATGCAGTTTATATTTAAGAAAATGTATTTCTTATAAGTTATATTCTCTTTAGTTTTTATATTACATACTTTTTTACTCTATAATTTTGTTTTATTATTTCTGAAGATTCCTACTCTCGATATTATGAAAAATCTAGATAAATACGCTGATTAAAAAAAAAAAAAAACTAGCACACCCACAATGCGGACACATATCATATCGTAAAACAAAATTATGATAATTTATTGAATACACTAAAATACATGTGTAATACGCATGTGTTAAATAAATATGTAAAATATTTTTTTTATATTTAAAGCCTATATGACCCAATAAGCGTACGTTATCTAGCTTATAAAAATGCAGTTTATATTTAAAAAATGTATTTCTTATACGTTATGTTCTCTTTAGTTTGTATATTACATACTTTTTGACTCTATAATTTTTTCTTATTATTTTTGAAGATTCCTACTCTACAATTGAAATGCTAAGACGTGCATTCTGTAAATTTAAATATTTTGTAATCTTTCAAATGCAAATCTTGCTTTTTAAAATTATTACAAGAGTCTCCTTATTTCACCCATACATACAATAATATCATCATACATACGAAGCTAAATAGTAGGATTGCAAATGAGTTTAACCTAATCGTGATCCATCGAGCTCGACCTCATTAACACGCAAACTTGCTCAACTTGCTAGTTTTGCTTCCATTTTTATATGTTTACTGAATTCATGTCCACCTAATTATATACTTAACGAGCTAAGCACAAGCTCGGCTCATTTCAGAATCGAGTTCGAGCGAAATGCAAGCTTAAACTTATTCACTACTACTCTTCTTCCTGCAACTGCTATAGACTTGGTTTAAAATAGAAAACGGCAGAATTTAAATGGATAAAATTATATCATATGCATACCAACAGTTTAAAGAAGCAGTGAAAAGCAGCATTAAAAGGAGTGCGTATAGATGAAAAAATAGATCCAAAAAATGCATTGGCCAAAGGCAGAATATGGGAGAGCTAATAGTTGATTATTGCTGCATTATTTGATCTACTAGTTTTCCGCGAAGCCCTGTTCTTTCTCACCTTAGGGTTAGGGAAGAATGTATGTAATCTCTATCATTTTGCTGCCACCACTCCTTATTCAAGGCATATGTTGTTGTTCTGAACAATTACAAAAACTGTGAAATCAGTTGTCACCGTATAGCCATTTCTCAGCATTGCTTGAGTAATTGACCAGCTCCTCCGGTTTAAACCACAGCCCGATTTCATCCTTGGCGGTCTCAGGGCCATCACTACCATGGATAATGTTTCTGCATCCATATAGTATAATGAAAGTAAGGTGTGTTACCATTCAAATAAAGTAGGAAAAATTCATAAGAAATGATAATCAGAACAGAAAATTCAGATGGTTCTGCAGTGAAAAAATTATTTGGTTCTAGCAATCAAAACCAAGGGTATTCAAACACGTACCTTCCCACCACGACAGCCAAATCTCCTCTGATTGTACCAGGTTCTGATTTCTGAGGATCGGTGGCTCCTATAAGTTTACGGCCATATCTGATCACTCCTTCACCTTCCCAAACCTGTAAAAAGAGTACAGTGGTGCATTTATAACATTTTCCTAAAATATTTCGGGTAGAGCAAGAAGATATAGAGGAAAACTCTTTGTACCATGGCGATAACAGGTCCAGAGCTTAAGAAATCGCACAGACCATCAAAGAAAGGCCTTTCCTTGAGGTCATGATAATGCTTCTGGGCGAAGTCCTTTGAAGGAATTACAACCTTGATTGCTACAAGTTTAAAACCTTTTCGCTCAAACCGGGAGATAATTTGGGAAATCTAACACCAAAAGGAACTATGTCAGAATGAATTCAAACATGCAGCACGCAAATTTTATGCTCCTTCCCTTTTCAATTACATGTAGATTGCTCAGCCAGCCAGATAATGGTGTGCCCGCATTATGGAATGAAGGAAAGACAAACTAGACATCACAATAGCACTAACCAGATAAAATGCAAATAATCTAATAAAAATCCCGACTCTTCAAGCTTTTGAATTGAATAGACACTTAATGAATGATCAAACAGAATAAGAAAGTACAATACCAATCCTCGCTGCACTCCATCTGGTTTTATGGCAATAAACGTTCTCTCCATCTTCAAAGAAAGTAAAGACAATGCAGCATCAGTGAAAAGAATAGAATGAACAACAGTTAGACATGGACAACAAGACAATACAATGATGAAACAAGTACCTGAGCAGCATTTGCTTCTTGGTCCTGAAGCATGAATGCTGTGGTAGAAAAAAAGCAACAACAAGACAAATGAGAGTACAATTCGACAGATGCTTAAATCTTATGCCTTCAGCATATTATGTCTACTCATTACTGACATGAAAAGTGACAGGGAATTTCAACTATACCAGCTCTGGAATTGCATATATACTTATCATCATGAGTATCCAAATTGATCAATTCCATTAAATTACCATGCTAAAGTGTAAGTGGCATTAAATCACAATTTGGTATTGACGTCCAAGTGATCTACTTTTCAATTAACCAACAATATCTAAAACAATTTGCAGAAAACAGAAAATGCACTTGCTTGGAGAAAATTCTCCACCAAAAATAAAATAAGAGATCAAATAGCTATGCTACAAACAAAAAGAAGCACAAATTGGGTACGGGAACTAGTTACAAAGCATTCACAGGGTGAGAATGTTAGATAAACCTGCTGCAGGAAGGGTGAGGACTCCAGAAATCCAACGCCTATATGCATTTCCAGATTCAGATGAACTGTATGAAGCCAAAGATGACACTCTTCCCCTGCATGAAACTACAGCCGCTGCTTGCCCACCTAAAAAAAACAAAACCTTAGCTTTATTTATGGGTAAAGTGTAAACGCTAGTTACTTTAGCATACTACAATATTCGGCCTATTGAACTATCTACTTCAATAGTAATACAGATTCACATCAGCAGTTATATATATGCAGGAATGTTGACATCTTCCATCAATTTATTTCTTCGATTCGCAGGTATATGTCACTTTGGTTGCATGAAATATTCCCTGTTTCCCATTTGGTTCGATATCAAGAATATCTAGCATATTTCCTCAAAAAAAAAAAAAAAAGAATATCTGGCACACACATGATTTGTTGATTAAGTTTCTGGATTCATCATCCATTCTCATTAGATTGTGGATCTAGAATGCGAAAATGAGAGGATGCTAGCAGTTTGGCAGGATAAGAGGCATTTCCATTTTCCGTTTGCTCAACAATTCCAAAACATGAAATCCTTGTTTTACTGCCCATCTCTCCAAAAAAATTCAAAAACTAGAAACGCAAAGTTCAGAAATAGGGAGTTATGATGCCAAATATCTGTTGTACCAGACAAAACTGTGTGCTCTTTTCTTGTTAACAGATGGGTGTTGGCGGTTTCACTTAACAAGCACTGTGGCTAAAGCCTAAAATCATCTACCTAATACCATGTATATAGAAAAATTGAAGAAACAAAGTATAAGAAAATGGGAAATATTTGACATCTATCAGAAGTTTCCAACTTCAAAGATTAGATTTTTCATCTTTTAAAGCCACACAAGAGCACACAGAACATTGAGTTATAATCCTATATATATATATGTATATATGTATATAAACTTTCAATAAAAACACCTCAAATTCATAAAATCTGCTTTCATTTACAAATTTTATGCGGAAGAACCTCATTCATATTGTTCACAACAGTTCATCAACACTCATTAGTAATATCCAGCATTAGAAAACACACCACGCATAAATAATCAAAGCCGGAAATCTCAATCAGTTCCTAATATGACACATAAATTAGAGCTGTAAGGCTACAAATTTCACCATTTTTCTGTAATGAATTGACAACAGCAACAATAACGATAAATAACCTGAAAACGAACGAGCACTGCGCTTTGAAGCAGCAGATAGGAGTGATCGCGCAGATCTAGAAATCTGAGCCCTCATTTTTGGAGAAGAAATGATAAAAGAAAAATTAAAAAATTGCACGAATTTAGAAGCCGAAGTAGCAACGGAGTGAACGAAGTGAGTTTTTATGATGACCTACACCTTTTAAGGGCGTGTTTGGTCTTTCTTAGAAAGTCGAATTTTTTTTAGGAAAAGGTCATAACGAAAGTCGAAAGTGAGGGCATCTAGAAGTAGAAGAGTTGACTTGTAGCTTCACTTGCGCTTCAGTTTTTTAGAAATTAAGGGGGTGTATTCAATTAGGATTTTGATGGATTTTGTTGGACTTTAAAATGTTCATGAATTTTATAAATTCATAGACTCCACATGGAGTCTCCAAGACTCCACGCAGAGTCTGGCGGATTTCGTGTATGGATTTGGGACGATTTCAATGGATTTCAAATCCATCTCACCAACGCTCGTTGGAACACAACGATCGGTATATCTGAAAAAAAATTAAACTCAGCGGCCGCTAGAATCAAGCGACCTTGATCCCAGCGGCCGCTGGCTGGAGTGCCATCATCGGCAAGGCCAGCGGCCGCTGGGGTCGGGTGACGGCTGGGGTGCCCGATTTCAACTCCTCACCGGCCGCTGGGACACCGCGCTCGTTGGGTTTTCCAAATCCATCGAAATCTCGTGTCTGGAGGTCGGATTTCATCCTTTGTAATTTTCACGTGAGATCCAGCTGAAATCCAACGAAATCAATGACTTTTTAAAGTCCGTGGATTGTTGAATACCGCAGAATTTTAAAGGACTTTTAAAAGTCTGAATTGAATACACCAAGATTTCGTTGGACTTTTAAAAGTCTGGATTGAATACACCAGAATTTCATTGGACTTTTAAAAGTCTGGATTGAATACACCCGGATTTTAAAAGTCCAACGAAATCCAACGAAATCTCAATCCAATACACCCCCTAAATATAGAGTGTAAAATAAAATAGTGATTGCGAAATAAAAATAAAATATAAGAATAGAGAGTTATTTGAGTAATTTGGAGTGTAAATATCTAAAATATCATTATGACACACTTGTCGCAACACCCCAATCATTGTGTAAGTGTACTGTTTACATTTTTTTAATAATTATACAATAAATGCACACACACCTAACGTACAAAAATGAAAAAGAAGATTTCACGCAAATGCATAACGAAAATGCATGATGAAAAATAAAAAAACGCTTATAGTTATGCATAACGTTAACGTTATGCATTTAATAGTGTATAACGAAAATGCTAAAATTATAAAAGCCATAACGATAATATTGAAAAAAATCATAACGTTACATAGCATAATATCATTATAGTTATGCATAACGATTAACATTATTATTATAGTTATGCATAACTTTAGAATGTTTTAAAACTAACGCTATGTATTATTAAATGCATAACGAAAATGCTGAAATAACGATTGACATTATTAAATGAAATAATGATTAACGAGTAACATTATTATCTTAATTGTTATGTCATAACGATTAAGTATTAGTTGACCAACACTAAATGAATATCAATGCATTATTCTTTCTTTCTTTTTTTAGCCAAAATGAAGTAGGTAAAATGCATAAATATGTATTTGTATAGGTAGGTATTAGTTGACCCAAATTAAATAAAATTTTATGCATTTAATTTTGAGTAAGAGAGGTTGGAGTAATGTGATATATTGAGAGTTTGATCCATAACACCCAAAATGAAAAACACAAAAAATATCGAATTCCCTCAAATAAAAGAAAAGAAATACATTGAGATTTTGATCCAGAAGATTATTGAAGAAAGCAACATCGTCCGTTTCGAGTTTATTTTTGTTGGAAACGTAGAAAATTGTTCCAAATTAGGCTATCTATTGTTATGGTTTCTATGTTTTTAATTATCTGAAGTTATGAACTGGTGTTATTGTTTCTTGATTTTAATTATCTAACGCTAGGGTATAAAGATAACAATTAAATAGAAATGTTCGATCGAATAGAAGCATAAAGATAATAAAAAGAGAATAAAGATAATTGAAAAAATAGCATAACTATATTACATAATGATAGGTTAAAATGTTTATGATTATAGCTTAAATGCTAAAGCATAACGTTAGTTTATATTGTCTATAACGATTAAATAGAAGGCATAACAATAATTAAAAATAAGCAACGATAATGCATAACATTAGTTAATAATGTTTATAACGATTACATAGAATGCATAATGATAAAGCTTACAAATAAGTCATAACGATTAACTGGGAAAGCATAACGATAATTAAAAAAAGCATAACGATAATTAAAATAAATGCATAATGATAATTCCTAACAATAAATAAAATAAAAGCATGACGATAATTAAAAATAAATACATAACAATAATTAAAATAAATGCACAACGATAATTAAATTAAATTCATAACGATAATTAAAAAATCATAACGATAAGTAAATTATATCCATAACAATAATTAAAAATAATTCATAACTATAATTAAAATAAATGCATAACTACAATTAAAATAAATCTAGTTTGATCTTAGTTTCACATTTTTTTGTGCAATTTCATGTTTTTGCTCTTTGTGCAGAAGTTTGAGCTATAAAAGAGATATTTTTGGGATCCAATCTAGTTGGTAAATAAGCTAGAAAGATAAATGATCAAGTTAAGGTCATTCTCCAACTGGGAATCAAGTCAATCGGATGAAAAACGAGTGAGAACGGAGTAAAATAGTAAAGGTGCGCCGAAAGTCCGCCGACCCGAGAAATCGATCGGCGGATTACCCAGAAACAAGTACAAAACCACCGATTGGGCTGCCGACCAACCCACCAATCTGCGTATGTGAACAAAGGAAGTCGTCGACCGTAACTGCCGATCGGCGATTTCACATTTTTCCATGGCATAATCCGCCGAGGGCAACTTGCGATTGTCGAGTTGCTTGAGAGTTTCAGTTTTTTAGTATTTTTGGCCCGTGAACTTACTTTTTGGGTCGAATTTTTAGTACTTAGAATAAATAAGGTTTCTTAGGTCGAAATTTGCAACATTCTATTCTTTTTTTAGATTCGACAGTTGCATACCAAATGTTTTCTCTGCAACTTTGAAGATTGAAGTTTTATTTTGCATAATTCTACTACGGTTCTTTTAATATTTTTGCAATTTTAATTATGTCTTTTAATTTCTTTACTTCATTCTTTGTTTTAGATTTCATTATGAGTGGGTAGTTTTTATAATTAATTATAGGGTTTGCAGCATGTTTGAAATTATGTATTAATTTAATTATTTATCAATTCTCTTTCCAATTATATTGTTCAAACATTCAAGTTTAGATTTTTCATGCACGATTAAGGCCATATATAGTCATTGTATGCTAGTTAATTAATTTGAGTCCTGCGTGAGATAATTAATTGGTGGGATTAAATTGAATGATTTGATACACGCACTTGTGATCTGTAGGAGGTTTTAAATTTGTTGATCGATTGAGAGTTAACAATTAATCTATAGACGAAAGTAATAGATAAATTGTTAATCTCATTTTACCTTGAGACCTAGCAGAGATAGGTAATTAGAATTCTGATCCTCCACCGATAAATGGATTAAATTGAAAATTTATGGAATTAGATTAATATAGAATAGATTCATGTGCTTGCATTCCCTAAGATTAATTAGTTTAAATTATTTGATAGTTCACGTTTTTAGTTTTGTTTGATTTGGATTTTATTTGATAATTGAGTTTAGTAGTTTAATTTTGATTATTTTCTTAGGATTAATGTAACTCAAAATTAGGTAGCTTGGATAATAGAAATTTGTTAGCTTAGTACTCAGTGTTAATCCTTATTAGAATCCATATGTATACGCTACTCGATTTACTTGCTTTATTGCATTAATTTGTATTAGTTGCAGTTAATTGCATAAAAAATAATGCATCAGTATATATAGCCAGATATTCGTAATATGCTCTCTCAAGATGGTGTGCCATAAGTGACACCAATCTTGAGACACAAATCAAGTAATTTAGGACGAGAAAGAGACTTGGTGAGAGCATCAACAAGTTGCTCTGCAACATAGACATGGACAACACGAAAGGCAGATGATTGAACGATATCATGAACAAAATGATAGTCAAACCAAGATGTTTCATCCTAGTGTGGAACACAGGATTGGGCCACAAGTAAGTAGAACCAAGGTTGCCAGAATAAAGAACTAGTGGCATAGGAATCGAAATACACAACTCCTTAAGTAAAGACTTAATTCACTCAAGCTCAACGGCTGCAGAAGTAATGGCATGATATTCAGCCTTAATAGATGAACGAGCAACTGTGCATTGCTCAATCAACCGCCAAGAGATGAGATTAGCACCAAGAAATATAAGCACCAGTAGTTGTTATACCATCAAGATTATCTGCCCAATCGGCATCTGAATAACCATGCAGTGTCAAAGGAGTGTCAAATAAAAAATGAACACCAAAATTGCGAGTGCCATTAAGATACCAAATATGCGTTCGACAGCAACCCAATGAGCCTCGGTAGGAGTATGCATGAACTGAGATAACTTATTAACAGCAAATGACATGTCAGATCAGGTCATAGGAAGATGCTGCAACCGGCCAAGAGCTTGGTGAAAACGGATAGCATCAAAGGACGGAGACCCATTAGAGAACTAATATCAGGTGGAGTCGAGACATATTTAGCATCCAACATATTAAATTTCTCAAGAAGATCAACCACATATTTCTACTGAGACAAAAGAATACCAATCAATGTCGGAATGACCTCAACACCCTAAAAAATAGGACAAATTACCAAGAGTTTTAACAAAGAACTTGTTGTGTATCTCTTGAACAATATGCTCAATGTGTGATGCATCATTACCAATAATAATAAGATCATCCACATATAGAAAAAAGTAGATTAAAGTATCACGAGACTGAAAAATAAATAGTGAGTGGTTAGCTCTCGAGATAACAAAGCCAAGAGACAAAATAAACCCCGCAAGGCATTGTACCAAGCTCTAGGCACCTGATGAAAACCATAAAGAACCTTGCGCAGACGACAAACATGAGGAGAAAAATTGGAATCAACTGTCACATATGGTTGAGACATGTAGACATCTTGAGTAAGATCCCCGTAAAGGAAAGCATTGTTGATATCAAGTTGACAAGTAGGTTACTTACGATGAAGTGCATTGCTACAAGACGTGTCTTGTATCTATCAATAGAACCATTATGATATCGCTTAATGTGAAAAACCCATTTGCTACCATAAGATTATGCAAAGGATCAGGAGGAACATTATTCCATGTGTTATTGTAAAGAAGAGCTTGGAATTCTTCACCTATGGTGGTGACCCACACAGGACTTTTGAGAGCTTGAGCAACCGTATGAGGCTTGATATCATCCGAAATAATGGTAGCGAAACTATATTTAGGATTGGGCTTAATAATAGTATTTTTTAGTCGTGTCTGTTAGCAAGATCACAACCGATCAAAGCCCAGAAATAGCTCCACAAAATCTGCAAAATCAAATCAATAAGGATTAGGACCATGTTTAGTTCTTTCCTTAAATATGTTCTCGTGTACTATACATAGAAGTGGTATAGCTTTGTAACAAATATACAGAAAATATAGCCTTCATTTTGTAGCACATCAACAATATTTCAATTATGTTCAATATCTTCAAATCTTCATGGTATCAGAGCAGTAGCGGTCCTTAAACGGATCCTGTTGTTCTGTCTTCATCATATACCAGAAACAAACCTGAATCACCATGGCTGGTGAGGACGAGCACCAACTAAATACCCAGACGCCACTGCCCGGGGCTGAGGCACTGGCACAACAATTAGCAACTCTCCTACGACAAATGAATCAACCCAGCAATACCGAAACCCAGACTCAAACCACCGAAAGCAAGCAAACTCAATCAGTCACCGTTAGCATCAAGTTGAATGAATTCAATCACTCCCTTTAGTCCCATATGATGCATCTAGCTATCGGTGGGAGGGGTTGCCTCAACCATATCACCGGCCATCCTCCTCCCCCCGAAACCACAGACCCCACATATAACAAATGGTACCAAAATGATCTAACGGTCATTTCCTGGATCATTCAAAACATGGAGCCAACATTAGCAAATAATTATGTGTAATTCAAAATAGCAAGAGGACTCTGGACTGGGCTAGCCACTACATACAGTGTCGGATGGGATTCTGCTCAAGTATTTGAGCTCACAGTCAAGGCCAACAGTCTCAAACAAGGACAGAGGATGATCAAGAACTTCTATAGTATTCTACAGTGAATATGGGCTGAAATTGATGAAAATCATTCTAACCCTATGGAATGTGAAAAGGATATTCGCACATACAATCGAATTCAATCAGAAACCCGACTTTTCCAACTTCTTACCGGAGTAAGTGAAAAATACAAACCTGAGCGTAGGGACGTGCTGAAAATGGAGCCTTTACTGACTGTAGAGGCGATATATGCCCTGATTCGCCGAGGAACAGCAACACGGGGGATCTGGGGCACCGACGGAGAAGATAGCGGTGGAACCCTAGATCATGAAATTGGGAGCGGCTTCACGGCGGCCACCAATCCACAGTCGGAGGAGGCTCTTGGAATGGCGGCGAGAGGGTATCGCCCTTCAAATCGGTCAGCTCCGCCCGTCAAGAACAGTGGCACATCATCCCGTGAAAAGATCAATAAATCAAAATTAAAGTGCTCCCACTGTGGAATGTCTAAGCATACCAAGGATACATGTTTTCAACTCGTTGGTTACCCGGAGTGGTGGGAAGACAACCACAAACCAAGAGTGGGTCGAAGAGTTGGGGGCAAAAGCACAGCCGCCACCGCCGGAGTGGGCAACTCAGCGGTCACCGACACTTGCAGCGGTGGTGATGACACAGGAACTGCTGGAAGAGGTCGGGCAGAAGGAGCGGCGGAGATGGCAGCCGTTAGGGCTTTTTCAGCGGAAGAGACAGCATATGAAGGTACAGGGTCGGGTTTGATAATAACCGACCCTCATTTCTCCCTCATTAATAATAATGAACAACTTTTATCTTATGCTTGTGTGGCTAGGGAGAGCCCAATGGAATTAAGTAACAGTGATGTGGCGAGAAAGAGCCAAATAGACTTTAAAAAGAATGATGCCTGGATTTTTGACTGTGGAGCCACGGACACGATGACGTATGATATATCTAATACTTGTCACCCGTCACGTCCACATAAAACTTACTCCTGTCATGGGAGTGGGAACAGTTGCCATTTCTCCCACCTTGACCATTTCCAACTGTTTACATGTTCCTGGCTTGTCTCATAAATTACTCTCAATAAGCCATGTCACTAAGGAGCTCAACTGCACTGTTTTAATGCACCCCACTTTTTGTCTCTTACAGGATATCCGGTCGGAGAGAATCATTGGACGTGGCACTGAACAACGAGGACTGTATTACGTGGATGAGATTGCTCAAAAAGGCACAGCGATGCTGGCTCACGGCACTGCACTCCAGGAAGCTTGGCTTTGGCACCGTCGGCTTGGGCATCCTTCTACGGGTTATCTTAAGCTTTTATTTCCTAAGTTGTTTAGTTCTCAAACCTTGTTTTGTGAGACTTGTGTTTTGGCTAAAATCCATCGACAGACTTTTAAGCCTAATCATACTCGTGTTACGACGTGTTTTTCTTTAATTCATGCGGATGTTTGGGGCCCTGCACCTATTGAGGGAGGTCAAGGGTTTAAATATTTTTTTATATTTGTTGATGATCATTTGCGTATGACATGGGTGTATTTTCTTAAACACAAATCGAAAGTTTTTTCCAAGTTTCTCTCTTTCTTTACCATGATTAAACACCAGTTTCATACCACTATCCAAATTTTATGATCTGATAATAGGGAAGAATTTGTTAATTCTTCCATGACCAAGTTCTTTCAAGATAATGGTTTGATTCACCAAACAACGTGTCCTCATACTCCTGAACAAAATGGAACCGCTGAAAGGAAAAATTAGATAATTCTTGAAATTACATGCGCTCTCCTTATTGAATCTCATGTTCCCATCCATTTTTGGCCTGAGGCCATTGCTACTGCCATTTATCTTCTAAACAGGTTACCTACCTGTAGCCTCGCCCTCCAAACCCCTCTCCACTGCCTCTCCCAGCAAACCTCGATCCCTTCCTCTCTGACCCTCACGCCTCGTGTCTTTGGATGTTCTGTGTTTGTTCACATACCCAAACACGAACGATCCAAACTCGATCCTCATGCCCTCAAGTGTGTTTTTGTTGGTTATGGTATTAACAAAAAGGGGTATCGTTGTTATGATCCAAAATCTCGTCGCATGTTCACTACTATGAACTGCATCTTTCTTGAATCTGAATTCTTCTATCATCACCATCTTAGTGGTCAGGGGGACAGTCGTATCACTATTGACCCACTAAGCTGGTTACCAAATCCAAGTTCGCCTGTGATGAGGACATCCATAGCAATGAGGAACTCAATCCGGAGCTGCAATTCAAAGGCCCCATCACAAGACTACGAGCTAAGAAGTTACAAGATTATTTGCAAGCAACAATTCGCAAGAAGCTCGAAGATGAAGACGGCATGCAAGGTAGCTTGACGATGATGACCTTGTTGATGATGGAAGATGGAGATCAAGACATGAAGTACAATGCATGAAGAAGTGCACGTGTGCATGTGGACGTGTGCATGTGTGCGAGTGAAGAAGCCCACGGCCAAGCTTGAAGAGGCCCAAATAATCGGCCCTTGATGATCCAATTAAGGGGATTGATTTATTAGACTATAGTATTTATTTTATTTAATTAAGACTATAGTCCAATTCAGATTTTTATTTATTTTATTGGATAATTTTCGGTCATTAGGAATTCTAGTTTGACTAGGTTTTATTTAAGGCACAATTCTACCTTGAATAGAATTCTAGTTTAGGAAGTTTTCTAGTCTAGTTCTAGTTTGATTTGGACTCCATATTTTCAGCCATATCCATATGTTTTTCGGCCATGCTCTATTATAAATAGAGCCTCATTGTGACATTCATACTTTAGACTATATTTGATTAATTAAGCTTTGCTTTCAATATCGTCTCAACCCCTTTTAATCTTTGTGAGTTTAGATTTTAAATTCATACTCTTAGAATTAGCATCTCTAAGTTTTACAAAGGGAATTCGCCGTCCACGTTCGAGGGATCATCGGAGACTCGCTACTTGAGGAACAACTTAAAGAATTTGGCCTTGTGTACGTTCGAGATTCAAGGCAACTTTCGGGTTGTGATTCACATCTACAATTCATCTTCCGTTCAGCCATAATTGACGCCTTCCATCAACACCAATGTTCGAGTTCAATTCAGCCCATGTTCGAGTTCATCATCATCTCGTTCCAATTCAATCCGTAAGTTCGTTACGACCCTATCATACCCTATCTACTCTAGCCTTTCTTCACCTACACATTATCATCGAATCACCCTCACCATTACCGTTCCCATAGCCGTCCAAATAGCTCCCTTAAATTGGATATTGTGATTGGTTTTGTGTGTCATAGTCTAGGTATTTTGGCTTTGTCTTAGTCGTCTAGTTATTCGAGTATTGTCCCTTACTTCACCGACGTAGTTTCTTTCCTTAGCTTCCGCATATTTGTGTCGTGTCGTGTCCCTTAGCCCCGGGTCACATCAGCCTGATGCGGTTCCAAATCAGACAATTAGTCGTACCGCTGAGCAGATTTCAGAATCGTCTCCACAGTCTTCGAAGTTTGATGTCACAACCCAAGGACCTCCTCCTGACGTGATACCCGAGGTAAGGGACTTGGAAAGTATTGATACTACTATTGTTTCTCCTATTTTTCCTAACTCTGATATGTTAGAGGACAAAGATTTGAATTTGAGAGAAGATAGGGAATATGCGGTGGATACAGAGACAGAGAATACAAATTCAGAAGACACGGGACGATATGTTTTGCCGCCAAGGAGCAACAAGGGTGTTCCTCCAAAACGGTATTCTCCAGAACGGATCACGAAGAAGTCCAGATATCCGGTCAGTAATATTGCTCAAGGGAGCCTTTCCAAAATGGCCAAGATATTCCAAGCTGCCTTGTACGAAGAAGAAGAGATTCCGAGAACAGCAAAAGAAGCATTCCAATCAAAAAGGTGGGCAGATGCAATAAAAAGAGAAATGGATGCGTTAGCCCGGAACAGCACATGAGAGATTTGTCATCTACCCCAAGGGAAAAAGCCAGTTGGGTGCAGATGGGTATTTACTATCAAGAGGAAGCCAGATGGATCAATTGAGAGATATAAGGCCCGATTGGTAGCTAAGGGGTACACACAGACCTATGGAATTGACTACTCGGAGACCTTCTCTCCAGTTGCAAAAATGAATACTGTAAGGGTTCTCTTCTCGATTGCAGCAAATCAGGACTGGCCATTACATCAGTTTGATGTCACCAATGCCTTTCTGCATGGGGAGTCGAGACGAGAAGTATACATGAGCACCTCCTGGTTTTGAATCTAACTTTGGGGAAAGAAAAGTATGCAGATTGAAGAAGACTCTGTATGGCCTTAAGCAATCACCAAGAGCATGGTTTGAAAGATTCACTGGTGCTATGAGAAGCTATGGATTCAGACAAAGCAATTCAGATCATACTCTGTTTCTTAAACAACGAGGAAGTCTCATAACATGCTTGATCATTTACGTCAACGATATGATTATCACGGGTAGTGATACAGAGGAGATTGAGAAACTAAAAAGGAGTCTGTTTACCGAATTTGAGATGAAGGATTTGGGAGCCCTTAAATACTTTCTTGGCATCGAGGTTCTCAGATCAAAAGAGGGAATCTTTATTTGTTAAAAAAAAGTATACTTTTGATCTTTTGGTAGAAACAGGAATGGTGGATTGTAGACCAGCAGATACACCTATTGTGGTCAATCACAGATTACAGATCAAGGAAGGAGCAGATTGCACAGACAAAGGCCAATATCAGCGCCTAGTAGGGAAGTTGATCTACCTGTCCCATACCAGGTCGGATATTGCGTATGCAGTCGGGGTGGTTAGTCAGTTTATGCACAAACCACAGCCAGAACACTTAGAAGCCGCGCTTCTGATTGTTAGGTATCTTAAAGGTACCGTCGGACATGGACTCTTGTTTGGGAAGCATGGGCACACCAAGATATTTGGCTATACTGATGCTCATTGGACTGGAAATCCCGTTGACAGAAAATCCACTGCAGGATATTTCACATTTGTTGGTGGAAACCTAGTGACGTGGAGAAGCAAGAAACAGAAAGTTATGGCTCTTTCTAGTGCAGAGGCGGAATTCAGGGGAATTAAAAGTGGTTTGACTGAGATATTGTGGCTCCGGAAGCTGGTTAAGAAAATTGGTTTTTTATCTGACAGCTCATCTCAACTCTTTTGTGATAATAAAGCAGCCATAAGCATATCTGAGAATCCAGTACAACACGATAGAACAAAACATGTTGAAGTGGATCGACACTTTATCAAGGAAAAGATTGAGGCTGGGATTGTTGAGCTACCATTTATCTGATCAGAAGATCAACTGGCAGATATCCTTACTAAAGCTGTGACGTCAAAGAACTTCAAGAACATATTTGACAAGTTAAATTTCGGTGATCCCACTATTTAACTTGAGGGGGAGTGTTAGCAAGATCACAGCCGATCAAAGCCCAGAAATAGCTCCACAAAATCTGCAAAATCAAATCAATAAGGATTAGGACCATGTTTAGTTCTTTCCTTAAATATGTTCTCGTGTACTATACATAGAAGTGGTATAGCTTTGTAACAAATATACAGAAAATATAGCCTTCATTTTGTAGCACAGCAACAATATTTCAATTATGTTCAATATCTTCAAATCTTCAGTGTCTGCATAGGATGAGTATTCCTAATAGGAACATGTGGACGAGTCAGTAACGTATGTTGGCAAATTAAATTTATTGCCTACTAAATTATGTCATTTGTAAAATAATGAATTAAATATTTTATTATATTTTATTTATATTTTGGGATTAAATTAAATATGATTCTAAGATTAAATAGATATATAATTAATATTTATTACATGGATTTTACTGACTAATGAGAAGCTGACATGTGTCAATCTGCACAGAAAATAAAATATTTGATATGGAGATCTTTCATATTAAGATAAAATAATAAGATTGCGCCACATAAGCCCAGACCCATGGCCACTCCATCTAAGCCCTAAAAGCCCCACCCTAATTTTCCTAAATTAAATTATCCCGCAACTATAAATAGGGGTCTCCATATGATATGAAAAGACACCAGAAATCATAATTGAAGAGCTCAAGAACTGGGAGAAAAATTTTCTACGAAATTCTCTCCAGCACTCAAGGTATTCCAGTGAGATTCAAGCCGCTCTTCATAGAAAGCAACGCGTTCTTCGTCGTAATCATCTTAAATCCAGCATCTGATCCGGAATCAAGGTTTTCAACCCTCCAGACGACATTATAAAGTCAAGGTGTTCTATCAGGATTCAAGCCGTTCTTCATGGAAGCAATGCATTCTTCGCCAGAGTCAACTCAAATTCAGCGTTCAATCTGGAATCAAGGTCCTCGGCCCTCCGGATAACGTCATCAAGTTCAAACAATAAGTCCAAGCAGATCGAAGAGGTAAATTTACTTTGAAAATTTCAAGGACCATTTGAAGATCAAGTTTTGAAGAGAAGAATCAGAGAATCAAGACAGAGATTATACCGCAATCGTACTTTAATTCAAAAAATAAATCTACTTGTACACTTTTGACGTTATTTATTCAATACATGAAAATTTTTGTTACAGCATAGTCGCATGTAACCCTACTAGAGGACACGAAATAGGCATAGGATTGTTATCCTAATCATTGGTGACAGGAGCATCGGTAAACATGAACATCATTAATAGGAGTATCGGTAACATGAACATCACTAAGAGTCGGTACAGATTTATCAGACGAAGACAAATAAGGTTGAGCAAGCCATGAAAAAGCAAGCGCAATATTATCAAAAGAGTTAGACATAGGGAGCAAAATAAAGGATAAGGAAACTCAATTTCAATAAAGTAGACATGTCGATACACAAAGAGTTTACACACAGACATGTCAAAGCACAAAAAGGCACTTTGAGTGAGAGAGTAACCAAGAAAAAAGATAAGAGCGGGACCGAGGACACAACTTATGAGATGTGTAAGGATGCAGCCAAGGAAAACATAGACAACCAAAAATATAAAATTTAGAAACATTCACTGGTTTATTGAACACTTTTTCAAAGAAAGAAAGATCAGCGAGATTTGTTTGGACGTACGATTGATTAAGTAAACTGCAGTAGCACATGCAAATGAGCAAAATGAGAAAAAAGATGGGCTCAATGAAGGAGCACAAGACTAGTTTCGACAATATGTCTATGGCGACATTCAGAGTGGCCATTGTGTTCAGGTATATGAGCTGGAGTAGCAAGATGGGTAATACCTTTTGTTGAGATAAAAGATCGAAGAGAAACATACTCACCCCCAACATCGATAAATAAAGTTTTAAGAGTGGTGGTGAAGTAGTTCTCAACAAGAGTAACAAATGTAGTGAAGATGGTGTGAACATCATATTTCTTTAGTAGAGGATACAACCAAATGTATTTGGTGAAGTGATCAACAAAGATACCATAATATTTATAACTATCAACAGAAATAATAGTTGAAGTCCATATATCAGAGAAGACAACTTTAAGAGGCGAGGAAGAAGTAATAGAAGAAGTCGAAAATAGAAGTTTGTGACTTTTATTAATATTGCAAGAATTTCAAGAAAAATGATTGAGCTGAGAATTCGAGATACAAATATTCAAAGATGACAAAAGCTTCTTAAAGATAGATCCCGAGGAGTGACCTAGATGATTATGCCATGTCTCGAGTGATGAGAATGATGTGTTAGATACTAAAACAGTAAAGAAGGGGACTTAGAAGAGGAAGAGACCAACGACCAGTGATAAAATCTATCATGGCGTTGACTCGTGACCAGTGATAGTTACACCCGTGCACAATCATGTATCTGAAAGAAATGATCAAAAAATAGAGCAGTCACATCATGAGCCGCACAAAGAGTTGAGACAGAGATCAAATTCATAGACATATCCAAAAACTGCAAAACATTAGTTAATTTGAGATTTACAATTGTTATAGAACCAATATGCAAAATAGAAGGGGTGAGCATTTGGTTTTTCAGTTCGGTTCGGTCCCGAAAATGTTAAAACGGAAAAAAACTGAAATTTTTAAAAATAGAACCGAACCGCGGTTCGGTTCGGTTTTGAACCGAATTTTTTCTTAAATTTTTTCTTTGTTGCTTTAAATTCTCTTCATTCAATATAATTAAATATGTACAAGTATGAATTATTTAATTATGAAGATTCAAGTTTAAAAAACACCAATAAACAATTGAATAAAGTCCAAAAAGATATAGATTCCAATAAAATAAAATCGAATAAACTATAAAGTCCAACAAAGTTGAGTATTTTTATTGCTAATATATATAAATTCGGTTTTTCGGTTCGGTTCGGTTATTTTCTCTCTGGACCGAACCGAAACCGAAAACCGAATTTTTACTAGAAAAAAAACCGAACTGAACCGAATTTTGAAAAGAACCGAACCAAAAAAACCGAATTAATTCGGTTCGGTTCGGTTTTCGGTTCTCGATACTTTTTGCTCACCCCTAAAAATAGATAAAGAAGTACCATCATCAAGAACAACACTATCATCACCAAAGTAAAGATAGTGAAGAGAGAGATTAGTCAAGTCATTATGATGAGAAGCCCCAAAGTCAAGAACCTAATTAGAAAAAGTCGAGGGCACATAATGAGACACCCATATTTGTTGAGGAATCAACAAGCATTAGCGAGCAGAATGACCAATAATACCACAAACTTGGCGCTTACCAAGATAACCACATAATGGAGCAGGAGAGATAGTCTTAGAAGGAGACCAGTCTGAGGAATTAAAGTGCGCAGCGGCGTAAAGGTTGATGATGGGAAGCAAGACTGTGGCTACTGATATGAATGAAATTGGTGATTGCGCTTATTAGAATGATGCCTAGAGGTGGCAGGAAGAGTCATGGATGGAAAAGGGATATGAGCAGGCATGTGTTTTAATTGTGCCTCAAAAGGGAGCAACTTTTCAAAAAGCTCATCAAAACCAATAGAAGATTCTGGAACTTGTAAAGCAATAGCAATACGTTTAAAGGAAGGGTTAAGACCATTAAGAATGTGGATAGATATATCATCAAAATCTACAACCTTAATCATAAGAGATAACATATCAATGTACGTAAGTTTTATGCCTTGCATATATTTCGTAATCATCTGAGTTCCCTAGGAGAGGTTGTTGAGACGAGTTTGAAACTTCAAAATACGCCCTCGAAATGGAGAAGCATATGTCTTTTTGAGAGTACACTAGGCAACAAGCGATGATGGTGAAGAGGCGATGAAGGCAATATGGTTGGAAGAGACATAACCTATAATTGCTTTCAAAATAAGTTGATCTTGACGAATTCAAAGTGCAAAGGTAGTAGGAGAATACCATCAACATAACCAACAAGATCATATCTAATCAATAAATAGTTAAATTGAGCACACCAAGCCGAATAATTGGTAGCAGTGAGTTTAAGAGGAACTTAGGCTGAGACGTTGATGGCGAAAATAGGTGTAGATATAGATAGGGTAGGAGAAGAGTTGACGGTAGTAGAGTTGGTTGTGCTTGGGTCTGCCTTTGATATAGTGAGAAGAGAAAAATGGTTGCCAAAAAAAATTAAGGTTTGGTCTAAACCCTAGGCTGTTGATACCATATTGAAGTTTGCGTAACTTTATTAATGAGTAGTTGAAAGCCTTATATAGGCAAATACACAAATGAATAGAAAAAAATATAAGGTAAAGATTAAACTAAAATAAGATAATATAGTCTATATATATATATATAACTAGATATCCATAATACCATTTTGTTATTGGGTGATTTTAATGCCATCGGGGGTACCCATGAGTGTAGTAGCAAATCAAAGCCTTATGTACATGCTTGTTCTGATTTCAATAACTTCATTGGAGATATGAATGCTATTCAAGTACCTTGCACTCGATTGTACTTTTCTTGGACAAGCATGCACGCATCGTTTTCTGGAATTTAGTGAGGCTTGGTCATCTGTTTCAGCTATTCTTCTTCCAAGAAATTGCTTAGATCATTCTCTATTGGTGGTCTACTGCAAATCTGCTTAATTTTCGGGGTCCCGGCCTTTTAGATTTTGGAATATGTGGACTGAGCATGATTCTTTCCTCTCACTAGTTAAAATATCCTGGGAAGAGGTGGTGGTTTCTCGGAGTGATATCCGATCTTTTATGCTGAAATTGAAATGCTTGAAAAGAGTTTTAAAGGAGTGGAATGTTAGACCGTTTGGTAATTTTAACATCAAGATTTTGAAGCTTGAAACGCAACAATAAGGGTTCAGAAGAAGATTGCAGAGAGTGGCTATTCTTCTCAACTTCTGGATGAGGAAATCAACATTCTAGCAGAAATTTATATCCTGTAGCTACTCACATTGACACAGTGTTGGTTTATGAGACCCGACAACATTAAGTAGCACATAAATATTTAACACATGCAGTCATATATCTATGCAATTTAAACAAAGTAAAGCTTAATAATTTGAAAGATACAATTTGCATAGATAGTATAGCCGACCTGGATAGCTAATAATAGTTGAAGCTTTAGCGATTCTTCTAGAAGTCCCATAAGTCCGATATTCCGAGTTTTGTCCTACACATGAAGACTAAGACTTAGAAGCTTATTGAGGACTTTAACCTATGTTATAACGTAAATAAGGGTATAAAGGTAAGTCTATAGAATAAGGTCGTGAAAACACGACGCTTGAAGGTTAAACGGGTGATCCTAACTTTAAGCTATACCCGAGTACTTGATCAAGAAACATATATTTTAATCACATAATTGTATGATTAAATGAATGGTTTAAAAGATAATAATATCCTAATAAAGTGTCACTTATCATATACTTGATTTTGAATTAAATTCTAAAATTAAACAAAATAGAAAAAGAAATAAATTAAATAAATACATAAATAAAATTATAGTCAAAAGGATTTGAACTCATGATTTAACTACAGAATAAGGAGAACTTAACCACTATACTAAATGATTTTATACTACATAAAAAAAACTGCTTTAATTAAATAGTTCAATAAATGCTTTGAATTAAATACACAAAACAAGAATTAAAACTGCATCAAATGGTTTTGATCCATCGACCCTAAATCACAATTAGAACACTTAACTACCAAGCTAAGCCTCATTTTTTGAAATTAAACATCCATCATTAATTATATATTGTCCAGAAAACTCTTATGATAAAAAAAATTAAAAAAGAATAAACATCACTTCAACAGGATTCGAACCATAGACCTCTCAAATAATAAACTGAACACCAACTATTAAACCATATGCTATTCTAAAGAATTAGTAGATGTTATTAATTATATAAGGTTCAAAATCATCTTAGATAAAATATGATTAAAATGAATTAAAACTATATTAATAGATTTGAACCCTTAACATTTTAGTTAACAAATCTGAACATCAGATGACATTAATTGCAAATAAATTAAAAGAGATCTTAAAATGCATGTAAGAAGATTTGAACCTTAGACCTTATAATATTAATTTAAGCATTAACAATTAGACTACACAACCTTATGAAAATATTCACATATGCTCTTTATTAAATAGTGAGGTCTTTTAAAAATAAAAATAAAAATAAAATAAACACACACGCCACACACACATAAACTCACGGCCACCACACACACACACACACACAACAATTCTATTTTTTTTTCTTTTTCATTTCATCAATCAACCATTTAGCCTCTAAAATGTTCAAGAACACCATGAATAAAATTTAAAACACATTTTAGAGTCAATAATACAAAACAGCCTGTGAATCAAAATATACATGTTAAAATAAAAAATAAGGTTGAAATATAAAGAAAGAAATGAGGTATTGAAAGGTTAGAGATTAACCCATTCTTAGATCCAAAAATTGGAAGCATAAACCTCAAAATCTCTTAAAAATAATCAAAGAATAAGAAAGGGGAGAAGAGGGGGAGTCCGAAAATATAATTGCATGTTAAAAATAAAGTCGCCGGAAAAATTCCGACTGACGATGAAGGCGACGGAGGAGAGGGAGAGAGAAGAGAGGGGGAAGGAGGCTAACCTATTTTGGATCCCCAACAAATGACCTACAAAAGAAAATAAGAGGGTATTTATACCACACCCTAAAATAAAACTTACAATATAATTAAATCAAAAATTAATTCATAACTTGGTCAAATGAAGTCCATCTAATGTGAAATTGAGTTCTATGGTTTCATCTTGATGAGCACTATTATATAACATATTTAATCACATCGTTCCAATAACTATAGGTCTCGAAAAAAAAAACGCGAATGGGCATAAATTGGGCCTCAACATTAAAAGCTTATACTTGGGAATTTTGGGCCATATTAAAATTAAATAAAATAGGAATAGTGTTGGGCCCATTATAACTATTATGTTTATATTTCTAATTAAATTTAGATAATAAAAATTTGGAGTGTTAACATTCCTCCCCCTTAAAAGAATTTCATCCCGAAATTCACGTACTTTAGAACATCTCGGGGCATTACTGTTTTATCTTGCTTTAAGTTCTTACATTGCTTCTGATCGATCATGATGATTTAATTGCACAAGCACAAATGGAATTTGTTTGCATCTTAGGACTTGAATTTTTCTATCAAGAATCCCATGAGGTTTTTCCTCGTATGTCATATCAGAACGTAGAATTAACTCACTATTTTTGACAGCGTGCTCTGGGTCAAACTAGAGGTGGCGACAGTTTCGGAATCGCTGGTTCCCGATTCCAAATATGTGGAACTGGAAGTCTGGAACCGAACCTTGAAAATAAGGTTCTGGGACGGTTCCGGAGCTGACGGTTCCACGGTTCTAGACGGTTCCAACCGTTTCAAAATTTTATTTTATTTTTTTAAAAAATAATATTTAAATTTTATTTATAAAATAATTATAAATTTGAGTAGAAATACCCATAAATTAAAAAACATCCAAAATTATGAGATTATGAGAATTCTCTAAGAAAAGATTAGTGTAATGATAACTGAAGGTTCACTATCATTTTATAGGATAAACAAAATTATTACCTAAAATTATGAGATTATGAGAATTCTCTAAGAAAATATTAGTGTAAGGACAACTAAAGGTTCACTATCATTTTATAGGATAAACCAAACTATTACCTTTCATAAAAAATTTGAAGTGGGAAATTTGGTTTGAGAGTTGAGACAGTTTTTTTGTCCCACATTAGTTTGTATCACAGATAATTAATTAAATTTTCTTATAAATTGATATTAAATCTTTGTTTATAGTCGCACTAATAACCAAAGGTTAATCTCAAGAGAATATGGTCATATAAATTATTAAATTGACACTACAAATTCTAATTTTGATGGATTTTCTTCCCATTATAATATGATATAATAAAACTTTAAATAATATAATTGTTATTATATTTATTTAAATAAAACTTTAAAAATAATAAAGTAAATAAATAAAAATAATATTAAAGCAACTTGAACTTAGAGTTTAATTTAATTTAAAATAATTAACTCCACATTTAAATAAATTATTTTTATAGAGTTGATGTACCCAAAAATAAGGAATTAGAGATTTCAACAAATAATGAAATTTCTAATAAGATATATTGGTGTAATGATAACTAATAACCTAATCCTTTTATAGGATAAACCAATGTGGGATATTTGGTTTGAGAGTTGAAACACATCTTTTTTTGTCCCACATCGGTTTCATATCAAAGCAATGTGTTAGACTTTTCTTATAAAAGAATATTGATTTTTAGTTCATTTCACAAAGTTTTTTTTTTCTAATAATATTTGGTTATGAAAATCTCATATTATTTTTTAGATTTCTAATTTATGGGTATTTTTATTCAAGTTTGTACAAGTTTAACATTAACAAAAAAAATAAAAAAAAATTGACGGTTCGCGGTTAGAACCGCCGGTTCCCGGTTCTAAAAATTTAGAACCAGAACCGAACCGCCAAATGGCGGTTCCGGTTACAATTCAGAACCGCTGGCTATGGTTTCAATTTTGGAACCGCTGGTTCTGGTTACGGTTTTAACCGCCGGTTCCGGAATCATTTGGCACCTCTAGGTCAAACACATATTTCCTGAGCATTTAAACATAATATACATTGTGAACTTGTGACAGATCCGGTGGTAGAGCTAGTCAGTAAGCAACCTCACCAATTCTTTCTAGTATCTCAAAGGGCCCAATAAATCTTAGTCTCAATTTGCCTCGCTTTCCAAATCTCACAACGCCCCGTGTTGGAGATACCTTTAAAAAAACCTTTTCACCAACTTGGAATTGTAGGCATGTTTTGTGCCTATCTACATAAGCCTTCTGTCTGTCTTGTGCTTCTCTCATTCTTGCTCGAATTTGGTCGATCATCTTGACAGTGGTTTGCACGATTTTTGAACCCAAAATTTTTCTTTCTCCAACTTCATCCTAGTACAGGGGCGATCTGCATTTGCGATCATAAAAGGCTTCATATGGTGTCATTTTTATAGTTGATTGGTAGCTATTGTTATAAGCAAAAATCCACCAAGGGTAAAACGTCTTTCCAGCTTGTGTTTCCATCCAACACAACTCCTCGGAGCATGTCCTCCAGAATCTGTATCATTCTCTCTGATTGGCCATCTGTTTGAGGATGAAAAGCGGTACTGAAGTTCAGCTTTATTCCCATTACTTCTTGAAGACTCTTTCAAAACCTTGATGTGAAACGAGTATCACGATCCCACGTGAGAGAAACTGGAATTCCATGTAAGCAAATAATTTCTTTTACATAAGTATGTGCTCATTTGCTTAACTCTATTGTTGTTTTGATTAGCACGAAGTGTGCTAATTTGGTCAATTGATCTATGATGACCCACACTGTTGAGTTTCCTTTCACTGATCGCGGTAAGCCTACGACAAAATCCATTGTTATATGCTCCTATTTCCATTCTGGAATTTCCAACGGCTGCAATAATCTCGAAGGTTGTTGATATACGACTTTCACTTGCTGGCATGTTATAAATATCTTCTCCACAAATGTTGCTATCTATCTTTTCATATTATTCAACTTCCGGAATTAATCTAATATTTACTTTAATATAATATCTTCTCCATAAGGATTAATATAACAACTTCCGGAATTAATCTAATATTTACTTTAATTTAATTAGAGCTTTAATCATTTTACTTCGACTAGAAAAGTGCAATACTTTGGTTTTAAAACCAACACCACTCGATAGCAGGTTCTTACGATACTCTTCAATTAACTTGAAATAAATCCGACGAAAAATTGAACGACTTAAAATAGGGCAGTAACTTCAGAAAATCATAGAAAATCAATTCAAATCTGATTGAGACATGGTGAGTGGCCACGCGTTCACCACTAAGGGGCATACAATCAGTCATAAGGAGTCGGAGACAAATTTTATGTGATGCTTGGAAGGACCGATCAAGTGAACAAGTGTTGCATAGGAATTTAAGTCCAACGTACTTGATTGTGAGTAATGACGTGTGTGAAGAATCGACCGCAATGAAGTGCATGTTCATTATTTCTATGTTATGACATATGTTCATGAGAACAGTCTGATAACAACTAAGTGATTTTCCACCATTGATAAATTAAATAAGGTTAAGTAGTCGATAAATCTGTCCTAAAAGCCATTGTATGAACTCTCCTCTAAAATCCATTATTTTCATTAATTGTTTTATTTAAGTTAATTATATTTATGTTTTTGAAGTATTTATTTACATGTTCTCTCTTTTATTATTTCAGTATCTAGATATTAATGAGGTGTTTATGTTTAGTTTCACATTGTTATTTGCATTACAATCCCCGTGGATACGGCACTCTTGATCACTACGTATTATAATTGCACCGTACACTTGCATTAATTTGACTATTTTAGTAGGGTTTGAGCGACAACGGGATAATAATTCTCTAATATTTTCTCCATATATTTTAGATGAAAATCAAATAAGTCAATAGATTCTAAACATATAGTTCCTCAATGTATGCATGATAAATGCATTAATTCTTGGTAAATGAAATTATGAAAATTTGAAAAAGAGGCATGTGTGGTTTGGGTTCTATTTTTGTCTTTATATGTATTGTTCGTTTACTAGTTCAAATTGATTATGATAACTCTAAAAATATTCATTGCAAAAGTAATTTCAAGAATTTCATTAAAAAATAGATTAATTACAATTAACTACAAACAAATATAAAAGGATAGTTAAAAAACAAGTGCACAAGTTAAATCGCACACATAGAATGTTGAAGTATTTGGAGACAAATAAATCCAACATCTAATAACATATTTGAAACACATGTATTTGATCGACATATGCATGATAAATGCACAAATTATTTGCACAGTAATTGCACCAATAAGTGTTAATATACACATGTTATTCATTTTAAAATTTATTTAAAAGGAGGCATTTATTAATAACTGAATACTAATGTAGCAATTTGACTCACTAGCTTCCCAATAGTCAATGAAAATATTGTAATATTCTTTTATTTAATTTTAATTTGCTCAAAGCCTCCTCAAATTAATATTAGCATTCATACATTTAGGCAATGTTTGGTAGCCTGGATAAAGGCATATTAGTATAGGTATCCAGTAAGAACCGTGTGTTTGGTAGTCATTATTCGTTCACGCGAGGCCCGAGGTGTAATTTACTGATTCGGCTGGATAATGTATCCGACACCCCCCCTCGGATACAGTTTCTGGCGTAGCAATCTCAGTATATATGCCTTTATCTAGGCTACCAAACATTGCCTAAACTAATTTACTCATTCCAGAACTTAGTCTACCAAATAAAACAATGTACCAAACAGATGTGTGAAACAATCTTAGTATATTTATCTTAATAACCAAACACACAATTAAAATAGCTAATACGCAATTATCTTTCAAAGCAATCCAGATTTTATTAATGTGGGTATATTCGTACCATTATACCAAACATTGCCTTAGTTTAGTTAAGGAATTTTATCTATTATATTAGACAAATTGGTCCCTCTATGTGGGCTGTGGACACACTACCAACATTTTCCTTCCAATGCACACATATTTTTAAGATACGGATATTAAAAAAAAATCAATTTATGGATGATGTAGATAGAATAGAGGCAGAGAGTAAAATATTATAATTTTTATTTTATTTAATTTCAATTTGCTCAAACCCTCAAATTAATGTTAACGTCCATTAATTTAGTTTAATAAAGAAATTTACCAGTTAAATCGGATAAATCAGACTTGCAAAAAAAATCATTTATAAAAAACATTGCACTAATTATAATTAGCCAAAAACCACATTAAAATGATAGTATGAAAACAAGAGTTTTAGTTGAATTACACACGTAGAATGGTGAAGCATTTGGAGCTGAGAAAAATAAATTTTATGCCAACATATTCTAATATAACATTTGAAACGCATATAGTTGATCGACATTTGCACGATAAATGCACGGATTATTTGCATCATAATTGCACTAATAAGTGTAGATCAGCATTTGTCAATACTTTTTCCAAAAAAACAAGAAGATATTTGTTAATAACCTAATACTAATACTAATGTGGCATTTTGACTCCCTCTTCCCAACAGTCAAATAAATAAAAATACTATGTTATTATTATATTTATTGTCCTTTTTTCTTAAGCTTGATGATGAATCATATTTTGGTAGGCCGTTATGTTTTATTACAAGTATGATGAGTAAAACTACTACCAACCAGAAACATGCAAAAGTGTTGGTGGAGAATTCTGTATTATAAATGTTCATTTTATTTCCTTGGTGAATTTGATGCTTCCTATCTATCGTCCTCTATTGTTGTTTTACATATACTATTCTAGAAATTTGATGAGTAGAGTGGAATGTTTTGTTTTTTATTTGTTATCAATCATTTAAGAAATCATTTTCACCTTTTTAATAATGAATTAATTAAAATTAATATTAAAAATAATTATTGATGGATACTTTGTTAAGGGTGGCTAAAATAAATAGTTTTAAAAGTTGGTGCCTAAAAAAGTCTTTAAAATTTTATGTGGCTAGTTTTCCATATTGACACTTAATTTTTTTCATATTTATGTGGTCATGTATTACTTATAGTAACTCTAAGAGGGTGAATGATTTGGTTTGGCTAGAAGATTTGGGATGGGAAGGTAGTAAATTTATTGTCATTTTTGCCGTCGTCTATATTTTCTTATCCGGTTGATATTCCTTCCTCCCGTTCCACTCTGTCACTCTATACCTAGCGGCAAACTCCAGTGTTCCTTTTTCATTATAGTTTTCTTTCTGTCAGAAGATTTTTTAATTTTAATTCACTTAATTGTTTAAATCCTCATTCGTGACTCGTTACTTCTATGATATTCTATTCTTATTGTTTCTTGTATAGACCATGTTATCAATTTTCTCTACTACTTTTGTTGATTATCATTCTAATATTTTTCTTTGTAGTCACTGTACTAGGTTCAGTGTGCTTCAACCACTAGTTTGAGGATTAAAATTGATGTTAAATCATATTTTGGCGGGCTGTTATATTTTATTATAAGTATGATGAAGAAACTACTGCGAATCGGAAACTTGCGAGTTGGTGGAGAAATGGGTATTTTAATTTTTCATTCTCTTTCCTTGACAAATTTGATGCTTCCCAGCTATTGTCCCCTGTTGCTGTTTTTATATATACTATTCTAGAAATTTGATGAGTAGAGTGGAATGCTTTGATTTTTATTTGTTATCAATCATTTCCACTTTGTGTATGTTATTGGTATTTTATATAGTGCAGAGTCATTTTTAGAAGGGACACGACATTTGAGGGCATAAAGAACCAGAATAAAAGAACTTACATAAGGTCACCTGTTAAAAAGTACTTATCTCCTCTTTTTGGCTGAAAAGCTACTCTGTATTTGGATCAGTCACTGAAGCATTTGTTTGTTAATCTTCTACAGAGCAATGAGTAATCCAGCAAGGGCCATCATAGGATAATGACATGGATTTAGCCAAACTGTCGCAGTAAGAATTTGTTTCTTCCTCGCTGGCTATCCTTCTTTAGATTGCAAGTTCCATTGCTGATATATTTTTCATCTTTTTGGTGTTTGCATCTGATCTTTTTCATCATTTCCACTATGTGAATGTTATTTTATGTAGAGGCTGCGGTTTACTTTCAACATAAAATAAATACTATATTATTATTTTATTTAGTTTGTCTTTTTTAAGGGTTATTTAGTTTAAAGAAATAAAGAAAAAATGTATTGTTCCCAAACAACTATAATGTTTCTAAATATACACAAAAAAATTATTAAAACATCCAGTTTGTAAATTTGATAAATTTATATGTTTTGGTTCAGGTGAAAAATATTTATTGGTATGAGAAATAAGAACATTGCTTATTTTATGCACGAATTATTTGCGCCATACATGCACAAATTATTTGCACCATAATTGCACATATGCATGAATTATTTGCACCATAATTGCACATATGCATGAACTATTTGCACCATAATTGCACAAATATGTGTTAACACAAATTTGTTGATACTTAAAAAAACATTTGCGAATGACTTAATACTGATGTGGCATTTTGACTATCTTTTCCCAATAGTCAATGAAAAATGAATATTATTTATTTATTTTCAATTTTCTCAAGCTTTCTCAAATTAATGTTAGTATCCATTTAGTTTGGAGCAACTCCAACCGATTAAAGTGAAGGAAAGCTCTCCAACCGAACTGCAAACTCAAACTCAAAATGAGTTTTATCTCATTTTCTCTCTCAAGAAAACTCAAATATGCGTTCTTACAATTCATAAACGCATTTGCATATTTTTTTTTTCATTTCAATTCAATCGTTTATTTATTAAAATTTACACTACTGTATTATTTAGAATTTCAATAATGACTTTTAATTATATATATTTTTCTTTTATGTATTTAATACTTTGTATATGATGTTTTATTATGGTTACAATTTAGTCCTTTTTGTATATAATTTGTTTACAACTATTCAAAAATAAGATATCTAATAATATTTTATCTTGTAAGAAATTATTGATTAATATTTATTTATATTAGTTGTTTCGTAAATCTACAAAAGAAATTATTAATATGTCTAGTTTGTATATTTTATAAATATTTAGGTGTTATTGAAAAAAAATGATATGCAAAGGATATCAAGTAAATATTCTTTTGGGTTTGAGAATGAGTTTGTTTGTTGGAAGTTAATTACTGTTTGATAGACATATATATATATATATATATATATATATATATATATGCAAAATGGGTTTGGGTTTGATTTAAATTTAATGGATGGAGATGGACTAGTCAAGAATTTTTGCATGTCAAATTGGATAAATTTGATTCCATGCGTGGGGCCCACTACTTACACACACCTTCATTGTAGACGTGTTTTTAGGATACAAAAAAAGGGAAAAAACATGTAGGCAAGGTGTAAATAAAATATAAACAAAGTGAAATATAATATTGCCCATAAATAATTGCACCTTATGTACACCATAACTACATTGACAATATTTTGATTATTATTATTATGCCCATTTGGGGATGGTCTAACAGTGGAATGGTGTAACTTTAAGCTCAAAAGTCTCAAATTTAAATAACACCACCAACACCACTAAGTGTATGTCTGTCACAATTAGTTTTTCAGGTGTGTTTTAACTCACCTCTGTGATTTGTAAGCTATCACACATGATCGGAGTTTACCCATTACGCAACTCAATAATGGTTGCAGGTTAACCTCGACATAAAAAAAAACTATATTATTATTATTATTATTATTATTATTATTATTTAATTTAGTTGGTCCTTTTTAAGGGTTTTTAGTTTGATAGAAGTAAAGAAATCTATTGTTCTCAAATAATTATAAAGTTTCTAAATATATATTGGATTACACTTCTACATGAGTGCAAGGTAGTTTTAGCATTGTTTTGAATAATACCTAAACAGATTTGAGAGTTAGTTATGTGAGAAATGGGTATTTTAATTTTTCATTCTCTTTCCTTGACAAATTTGATGCTTCCCAGCTATTGTCCCCTGTTGCTGTTTTTATATATACTATTCTAGAAATTTGATGAGTAGAGTGGAATGCTTTGATTTTTATTTGTTATCAATCATTTCCACTTTGTGTATGTTATTGGTATTTTATATAGTGCCGAGTCATTTTTAGAAGGGACACGACATTTGAGGGCATAAAGAACTAGAATGAAAGAACCTACATAAGGTCACCTGTAAAAAAGTACTTATCTCCTCTTTTTGGCTGAAAAGCTACTCTGTATTTGGATCAGTCATTGAAGCATTTGCTTTGTTAATCTTCTACAGAGCAATGAGTAATGCAGCATGGGCCATCATAGGATAATGACATGGATTTACCTAAACTGTCGCAGTAAGAATTTGTTTCTTCCTGGCTGGCTATTCTTCTTTAGATTGCAAGTTCCATTGCTGATATACTTTTCATCTTTTTTTGTGTTTGCATCTGATCTTTTTCATCATTTCCGCTTTGTGAATGTTATTTTATGTAGAGGCTGTGGTTTACTTTCAACATAAAATAAATACTATATTATTATTTTATTTAGTTTGTCTTTTTTAAGGGTTATTTAGTTTAAAGAAATAAAGAAAAAATGTATTGTTCCCAAACAACTATAATGTTTCTAAATATAAACAAAAAAATTATTAAAACATCCAGTTTGTAAATTTAATAAATTTATATGTTTTGGTTCAGGTGAAAAATATTTATTGGTATGAGAAATAAGAACATTGCTTATTTTATGCACGAATTATTTGCGCCATACATGCACGAATTATTTGCACCATAATTGCACATATGCATGAATTATTTGCACCATAATTGCACATATGCATGAACTATTTGCACCATAATTGCACAAATATGTGTTAACACAAATTTGTTGATACTTAAAAAAACATCTGCGAATAACTTAATACTGTTGTGGCATTTTGACTATCTTTTCCCAATAGTCAATGAAAAATGAATATTATTTATTTATTTTCAATTTTCTCAAGCTTTCTCGAATTAATGTTAGTATCCATCTAGTTTGGAGCAACTCCAACCGATTGAAGTGAAGGAAAGCTCTCCAATCGAACTGCAAACTCAAACTCAAAATGAGTTTTATCTCATTTTCTCTCTCAAGAAAACTCAAATATGCGTTCTTACTGTTCATAAACGTATTTGCATTTTTTTTTTCTTTCATTTCAATTCAATCGTTTATTTATTAAAATTTACACTAGTGTATTATTTAGAATTTCAATAATGAATTTTAATTATATATATACTTTTCTTTTATGTATTTAAGACTTTTTATATGATGTTTTATTATGGTTACAATTTAGTCCGTTTTGTATATAATTTGTTTACAACCATTCAAAAATAAGATATCTAATAATATTTTATCTTGTAAGAAATTATTGATTAATATTTATTTATATTAGTTGTTTCGTAAATCTACAAAAAGAAATTATTAATATGTCTAGTTTGTAAATTTTATAAATATTTAGGTATTATTGAAAAAAAAAAGTGTTATGCAAAGGATATCAAGTAAATATTCTTTTGGGTTTGAGAATGAGTTTGTTTGTTGTAAGTTAATTACTGTTTGATAGACATATATATATATATATATATATATATATATATATATATGCAAAATGGGTTTGGGTTTGATTTGAATTTAATGGATGGAGATGGACTAGTCAAGAATTTTTGCATGTCAAATTTGATAAATTTTGATTCCATGCGTGGGGCCCACTACTTACACACACCATCATTGTAGACGTGTTTTTAGGATACGAAAAAAGGGTAAAAACATGTAGGCAGGGCGTAAATAAAATATAAACAAAGTAAAATATAATACTGCCCATAAATAATTGCACCTTATTTACACTATAACTACATTGACAATAATTTCATTATTATTATTATGCCCATTTGGGATGGTCTAGCGGTGGAATGGTGTAACTTTAAGCTCAAAAGTCTCAAATTTGTGTATGTCTGTCACAATTAGTTTTTCAAGTGTGTTTTAACTCACCTCTGTGATATGTAGACTATTACACATGAGCGGAGTTACCCATTACACAACTCAGTAATAGTTGCAGGTTAATCTCGACATAAAAAAAATACTATATTATTATTATTATTATTATTATTTAATTTAGTTGGTCCTTTTTAAGGGTTTTTAGTTTGATGGGAATAAAGAAATCTATTGTTCTCAAATGATTATAAAATTTCTGAATATATATTGGATTACAATTCTACATGAGTGCAAGGTAGTTTTAGCATTTGTTTAAATAATATCTAAACAGATTTGAGAGTTAGTTATGTGAGAAATAAGTCGATAAATATCATGTAATTAGTTATATATTGTATTAAATGATTATAGATTTCATATCTCTTCTGTAATGCATAATCCGTCTTGATCATTCAAATAAAATAATAATCTTCCAATATTACAAGGTTGCATTCAACAAATAATTAATGACGAAAACATTTAATATTGAAGACTACTGTCTACAGGTGCATTAAACGAATATTTTAACATTACAATATTAATTAATGATTCCGGAATCCACACTTCTCTAGTGCATAAGATACAGATCAGACGGTCAATACGTTGATCCGATTTTATTAATACCAACTCTTACATTAAAAAATTATCACTCAAAATCCTAAAAGTTTTACCTGCTAGTTATCTTATACGAATGTATTTAGTTCAAATTTTTAATTTTTTTTCATTCCAATTAATGCTTAGAAATTTTTAGGGTTCACAGTTTTTTTAGGGGTTTTTTTTTTTTTTAGAATATTTTAGATTTTTTAGGGTTTATTTTGTATTTTTTTAAGGTTTATATCTTTTTAAGATTGATAATCTCAATTATATGTTGTATTTAAGTTGAAAAAAATTAATTAGCGAGCACAATGCATGATCCCATGCGTTAACGTCGAGCAAGTGCATTGCTCAATTCGACGGATTTAAAAAAATAAAAATCAATTAACTTCAATTTTATGTTTACTAATTTCATTTAAGAGTATATATCTATTTCAAGATTAGATTTTTAATTTTCAATAACCATTTATATTTATTTCGAAAAAAATTAATTATCGAGCGGAATGCACAAGCAAACGTGTTAGCGTCGGATGAGTGCATTGCGTGAGCCGCTAGATTTAAAAAAAATAAACTAATTCATATTAATTTTATTGTTCACTAATTCCATTTTAGGGTTAATGTTTATTTCAAAATTAGGTTTTTTTTATTTTCAATTAACATTAATATTTGGTTCAAAAAAATTTATTATCGAGGCAATGCATGAGCGAACGCGTTAGTTAGTACTGAGCGAATGCATTGTGTGAGTAGCCGAATTTATATTTTCTTATCCGGTTGATATTCCTTCCTTCCGTTCCACTCTGTCACTCTATACCTAGCGGCAAACTTCGGTGTTCCTTTTTCATTATAGTATTCTTTCTGTCAGAAGATGTTTTAATTTTAATTCACTTAATTGTTTAAATCCTCATTCTGACTCATTACTTCTATGATAATCTATTCTTATTGTTTCCTTGTATAGACCATGTTATCAATTTTCTCTACTACTTTTGTTGATTATCAATCTAATATTTTTCTTTGTGGTCGCTGCACTAGGTTCAGTGTGCTCAACCACTAGTTTGAGGATTAAGATTGATGTTAAATCATATTTTGGCAGGCTGTTATGTTTTATTATAAGTATGATGAGGAAACTACTGCGAATCGGAAACTTGCGAGTTGGTGGAGAAATGGGTATTTTAATTTTTCATTTTCTTTCCTTGACAAATTTGATGCTTCCTAGCTATTGTCCCCTGTTGCTGATTTTTCTAGAAATTTGATGAGTAGAGTGGAATGCTTTGTTTTTTATTTGTTATCAATCATTTAACAAATCATTTCCACTTTGTGTATGTTATTGGTATTTTATATAGTGCCGAGTCATTTTTAGAAGGGACACGACATTTGAGGGCATAAAGAACCATAATGAAAGAACCTACACAAGGTCACCTGTTAAAAAGGACTTATCTCCTCTTTTTGGCTGAAAAGCTACTCTGTATTTGGATCAGTCACTGAAGCATTTGCTTTGTTAATCTTCTACAGAGCAATGAGTAATCCAGCAAGGGCCATCATAGGATAATGACATGGATTTACCCAAACTGTCGCAGTAAGAATTTGTTTCTTGCTGGCTGGTTATCCTTCTTTAGATTGCAAGTTCCATTGCTGATATACTTTTCATCTTTTTGGTGTTTGCATCTGATGTTTTTCATCATTTCCACTTTGTGAATGCTATTTTATGTAGAGGCTGCGGTTTACTTTCGACATACAATAAATACTATATTATTATTTTATTTAGTTTGTCTTTTTTAAGGGTTATTTAGTTTAAAGAAATAAAGAAAAAATGTATTGTTCCCAAACAACTATAATGTTTCTAAATATAAACAAAAAAAATTATTAGAACATCCGGTTTGTAAATTTGATAAATTTATACGTTTTGGTTCAGGTGAAAAATATTTATTGGTATGAGAAATAAGAACATTGCTTATTTTATGCACGAATTATTTACGTCATACATGCACGAATTATTTGTACCATAATTGCACATATGCATGAATTATTTGCACTATAATTGCACATATGCATGAACTATTTGCACCATAATTGCACAAATATGTGTTAACACAAATTTGTTAATACTTAAAAAAACATTTGCGAATAACTTAATACTACTGTGGCATTTTGACTATCTTTTCCCAATAGTCAATGAAAAATGAATATTATTTATTTATTTTCAATTTTCTCAAGCTTTCTCAAATTAATGTTAGTATCCATTTAGTTTGGAGCAACTCCAACCGATTGAAGTGAAGGAAAGCTCTCCAACCGAACTGCAAACTCAAACTCAAAATGAGTTTTATCTCATTTGCTTTCTCAAGAAAACTCAAATATGCGTTCTTACTGTTCATAAACGCATTTGCATATTCTTTTTCTTTCATTTCAATTCAATCGTTTATTTATTAAAATTTGCACTAGTGTATTATTTAGAATTTCAATAATGACTTTTAATTATATATATATTTTTCTTTTATGTATTTAATACTTTTTATATGATGTTATATTATGGTTACGATTTAGTCCTTTTTGTATATAATTTGTTTACAACCATTCAAAAATAAGATATCTAATAATATTTTATCTTGTAAGAAATTATTGATTAATATTTATTTATATTAGTTGTTTCGTAAATCTACAAAAAGAAATTATTAATATGTCTAGTTTGTAAATTTTATAAATATTTAGGTGTTATTGAAAAAAAAAGTGTTATGCAAAGGATATCAAGTAAATATTCTTTTAGGTTTGAGAATGAGTTTGTTTGTTGGAAGTTAAGTACTGTTTGATAGACATATATATATATATATATATATATATATATATATATATGCAAAATGAGTTTGGGTTTGATTTGAATTTAATGGATGGAGATGGACTAGTCAAGAATTTTTGCATGCCAAATTGGATAAATTTGATTCCATGCGTGGGGCCCACTACTTACACACACACCTTCATTGTAGACGTGTTTTTAGGATACAAAAAAAGGGTAAAAATATGTAGGCAGGGTGTAAATAAAATATAAACAAAGTAAAATATAATATTGCCCATAAATAATTGCACTTTATTTACACCATAACTACATTGACAATAATTTGATTATTATTATTATGCCCACTTGGGATGGTCTAGCGGTGGAATGATGTAACTTTAAGCTCAAAAGTCTCAAATTTGTGTATGTCTGTCACAATTAGTTTTTCAAGTGTGTTTTAACTCACCTCTGTGATTTGTAGGCTATTACACATGAGTGGAGTTACCCATTACGCAACTCAATAATTGTTGCAGGTTAACCTCGACATAAAAAAATACTATATTATTATTATTTAATTTAGTTGGTCCTTTTTAAGGGGTTTTAGTTTGATGGGAATAAAGAAATCTATTGTTCTCAAATGATTATAAAGTTTCTGAATATATATTGGATTACACTTCTACATGAGTGCAAGGTAGTTTTAGCATTGTTTTGAATAATATCTAAACAGATTTGAGAGTTAGTTATGTGAGAAATAAGTCGATAAATATCATTGTAATTTATTATATATTGTATTAAATGATTATAGATTTCATATCTCTTTTGTAATACATGATACGTCTTGATCATTCAAATAAAATAATAATCTTCCAATAGTACAAGGTTGCATTCAACAAATAATTAATGACGAAAACATTTAATATTGAAGACTACTGTCTACAGGTGCATTAAACGAATATTTTAACATTACAATATTAATTATTGATTCCGGAATCCACACTTCTCTAGTGCATAAGATACACATCAGACGGTCAATATGTTGATCCGATTTTATTAATACCAACTCTTACATTAAAAAATTATCACTCAAAATCCTAAAAGTATCACCTGCTAGTTATCTTATACGAATGTATTTAGTTCAAATTTTTATTTTTTTTTCATTCCAATTAATGTTTAGAAATTTTTAGGGTTCACAGTTTTTTTAGGGGTTTTTTTTATTTTTAGACTATTTTAGATTTTTTAGGGTTTATTTTGTATTTTTTAAGGTTTATATCTTTTTAAGATTGATAATCTCAATTAGATGTCGTATTTAAGTTGAAAAAAACTAATTAGCGAGCACAAAGCATGATCCCATGCGTTAGCGTCGAGCAAGTGCGTCGAGCAAGTCGACGGATTTAAAAAAATAAAAATCAATTAACTTCAATTTTATGTTTACTAATTTCATTTAAGAGTATATATCTATTTCAAAATTAGATTTTTAATTTTCAATAACCATTTATATTTGTTTCGAAAAAAATTAATTATCGAGTGGAATGCACAAGCAAACGTGTTAGCGTCGGATGAGTGCATTGCGTGAGCCGCTAGATTTAAAAAAAATAAACTAATTCATATTAATTTTATTGTTCACTAATTCCATTTTAGGGTTAATGTTTATTTCAAAATTAGGTTTTTTTATTTTCAATTAACATTAATATTTGTTTCAAAAAAATTTATTATCGAGGCAATGCATGAGCGAACGCGTTAGTACTGAGCGAATGCAACGCGTGAGTAGCCGAATTTATATTTTCTTATCCGGTTGATATTCCTTCCTCCCGTTCCACTCTGTCACTCTATACCTAGCGGCAAACTCCGGTGTTCCTTTTTCATTATAGTTTTCTTTCTGTCAGAAGATTTTTTTTAATTTTAATTCACTTAATTGTTTAAATCCTCATTGTGACTCATTACTTCTATGATATTCTATTCTTATTGTTTCCTTGTATAGACCATGTTATCAATTTTCTCTACTACTTTTGTTGATTATCATTCTAATATTTTTCTTTGTGGTCGCTGCACTAGGTTCAGTGTGCTCAACCACTAGTTTGAGGATTAAGATTGATGTTAAATCATATTTTGGCGGGCTGTTATGTTTTATTATAAGTATGATGAGGGAACTACTGTTGTAACACCCCGTCCCAAAATAAATCTATTAATTACTTCAACCGTATAAGAATCATGTGTTGATTATATGGTGTTTTGAAATAATTTTAGAAAATTCCAAATATAGAGAAAATGACTCCCAAAGTTGGCTCAATTCCTTTCTTAAAATCATATTGTCCTCTAAATCTTTCTCGATCATATATCTTGTTCATCGTGACGAAACATTTCTATAAGCCTTTTTCATTCGTCATTTGGATATTTATTAAATCTTGGATGTCCTAATTATTGAAAGACCATATTTTTATTCCTAAAATAAAATCCTACCACTTTAGGTCTAACTCCGAAAATTTTGGTTTCGTCTTTGACTAGGAGTTACAAATCTTTTCATAATCGTGTGATCGTTAATTTCATTAAAAATGGAGTTCGTTTAACCTTCTAACCCAATTTTATTCATTCTCTATTTCAAATTAATACCATATATTAAAATACATCACATATTGATTGCCACCATTTAACCTTGCATTGCTCCAAGTGTCAATCTTACCTTGTTCCAAATGTCACATTGCATTGCTCCAAATGTCACCATGCATGATAAGAGTGCCCCATGTGTCACCATCTATTCCAACTAGTTGGATGCATGTCCTACACATGTCTAACATAGTTATTGGTCGAATCAAGTAGAGGGGGGGTGAGGAAGAGCCCAACTTTCTCCCACATTCTCTTCTTCACAAGTTTCTCTCTTTCCCTCACAGTAGCAACCTTTCTTTCTCGTCTATTTTCGACCCTCAAACCTTAACCAACAATTCTGAAATTTTACAGAGAGCTTCCCACTTTGATGTAGATGATATTAGCCAAAGGAATCATCCAATTTGGTTCTCATATGGTCAAGAACGAAGGGAAACATTGCAATGGTCGCTGTTTTCCGCCAAGCTGCAGCAATGATTGTATTCTGTATATTTCGACCCTCAAATATCCACCAACATAGCTGAAATTTTGATATGTTGCTCCTCTCTTCATGTAGTTGATGTTAGCCACTGGAATCACTGGATTTGGTGTTCAGAAAGTCAGAAACGAAGACATGCAAAATTGGGGATTCTAGCTGTAAGTTTTATCATTAGTGTAGCAGTCGTATTTTACCATTTTCATCCCTTAAATCTCATCTATAAATTCTGAAATTTTAGTATGTTTTTCCTCTAATTATTTAGTTGATTTTAGGATCAATAATTTCTCAATTTGGATCTATGAAACTCCTAAACGAAGCTCGATTATTTTCTTGGTGGTTTAATTTTCGTAACTCACCAAACCCATTTATGACGTCTTTTTCCTATAGATCCAGCCATTTTATTTCTATGAGATCTATATCATTATAAACTTCACTCTTCAAAGTTTCCAGAATAGGTCTCGGTTCATCGATATGATATCATTTGGTCTATCAAAGATACATCACAAATCGACATGTCAAATCTGTCGCAGAAATCGTTGTGTTGCGAGTGCAACTTCGGAGGCTATTTCCCGTCGATTCCTCCATCCTCTTGACTTGATTTTTGGACTGCACAATATTTTTATATCAATCTTTCTAGACATATTTTCCAATCCATGATCTGATATCATTTGTTCTTCCGAAATCGAGTCGTAAGTTTCCGGAAAACCAACTTGTTTCCGGCAGATTATGTCTTATGTTAAAAATGCTGAATTTCATGCTCATTTACAGTCATTATACATTATAAAATCTAAATCCGTTTGCTGCATTGAAATCTTTGTTTCCTCTAGTATAAAAAATTGTATTTTTGAGCGAAAATCCATTGAGTATCGAGCTCGTTTGAGCCTTAAACTTTTTGACGAAAAATCTGTTCTGGGAACGGTAAACAGTACCTTTCCGGCCAATCTCAGGCCAGGGTGATCGGAATTTGTCTCCGACTCCTTCTGACCGATTGTAGGTCTCGTCGTGATGGACGCGTGGTCGCTGACCATGCCTCGATCAGATTTAAATCGAATTTTCTATGATTTTTCAAAGTTGCTGCCCTGTTTTAAGTTGCTCCATTTTATGTCGAATTTGTTTCAAGTTAATTGAAGAGTATCGTAAGAACCTATTATCGATTCGTATTGGGTTTAAAACCTGAGTAACGCGCATTCCTAGTCGAAGTAAAATTAATAAATCTCCAATTAAATGAAAGCGAATATTAGATTAATTCCGGAAGTAGTTATTGATCCTAAAGCAAGATTAATCCTTGTAGGACTTGCTTGACTTACGAGTAAGGTGAATGATTGAATCTCGAGATGGTTAGAGCAACTTAGCCCTAGGGTAAAACCCGGGAAGGAACTCCAGACCGTTGCTCCGTCTCCAGTACCGTATTTGAGAGTTGGATCCTTGTTAGGACTTCTGTATGTATAAGGTGGGCTACTATACTATCTTTGCAAATTGTATCTTTCGAGTCATTAAGCTCTGCTTTATTAAAATTGCATATGTGACTATCTGTGTTAAATATTTACGTGCTACTGTATGTTGTCGGAGTCTCATAAACCAACGCTGTGTCAATGTGAGTAGCTACAGTACACATGCATTATTTGTCCTGCCCTACTCCTTGTCGGTGAGACTAAAATGAAACACTTATTGGTTACACTCATTGGTTACACTTATTGGTTATACTCATTGGGTATTCTATGGCCATACTCAACTTTACGCGCTGGTGATGTAATTCGGGTTGCGGGCAGCCACGGGTTATACTCTTAAGCGCTTCACGATAAAATGTTTTGGTGAACTTAGGTTGCTTTCAACTTTTAAACCTCCTAAGCTTCACTACCTGCATGAACACAGATATATTACTTTAACAAAATGATTTGCATAACTTGAATTGTGAAAACTTGCCCACTGAGTGCATTAGTACTCAACCCAAATCTTTTCAAATATTTTCAGGTCAGTGGGCTGGAGCGTGGAGGTGACGAGGCTGAGATATGAGCTGTTATTATTTACTTATTTCCCATTATCTCTTTTATTAATATTCTATTGGGAATTAAGCTTCCACACTTATGCTACTCTTTTGTTAAACGTTAATAACCCTGATCTTGTGTTTTGAATAAATATATGTATTAAAAAGCATGTTTGGTTATTGTGAGTCTTCTTTTGAGATTTGGTTAATCAAATTATTCCCCTTTCTTTCCCTCTTCTTAATTCCAACCCCCGTGGTGTCCATTTCCACGGTCTTTCGGGACCGGGGCGCTACAACTGCGAATCGAAAACTTGCGAGTTGGTGGAGAAATGGGTATTTTAATTTTTCATTTTCTTTCCTTGACAAATTTGATGCTTCCCAGCTATTGTCCCCTGTTGTTGTTTTTATATATACTATTCTAGAAATTTGATGAGTAGAGTGGAATGCTTTGTTTTTTATTTGTTATCAATCATTTAACAAATCATTTCCACTTTGTGCATGTTATTGGTATTTTATATAGTGCCGAGTCATTTTTAGAAGGGACACGACATTTGAGGGCATAAAGAACCAGAATGAAAGAATCTACATAAGGTCACCTGTTAAAAAGTACTTATCTCCTCTTTTTGGATGAAAAGCTACTCTATATTTGGATCAGTCACTGAAGCATTTGCTTTGTTAATCTTCTACAGAGCAATGAGTAATGCACCAGGGGCCATCATAGGATAATGACATGGATTTACCCAAACTGTCGCAGTAAGAATTTGTTTCTTGCTGGCTGGCTATCCTTCTTTAGATTGCAAGTTCCATTGCTGATATACTTTTCCTCTTTTTGGTGTTTGCATCTGATCTTTTTCATCATTTCCACTTTGTGAATGTTATTTTATGTAGAGGCTGCGGTTTACTTTCGACTTAAAATAAATACTATATTATTATTTTATTTAGTTTGTCTTTTTTAAGGGTTATTTAGTTTAAAGAAATAAAGAAAAAATGTATTGTTCCCAAACAACTATAATGTTTCTAAATATACACAAAAAAATTATTAAAACATCCGATTTGTAAATTTGATAAATTTATATGTTTTGGTTCAGGTGAAAAATATTTATTGGTATGAGAAATAAGAACATTGCTTATTTTATGCACGAGTTATTTGCGCCATACATGCACGAATTATTTCCACCATAATTGCACATATGCATGAATTATTTGCACCATAATTGCACATATGCATGAATTATTTGCACTATAATTGCACATATGCATGAACTATTTGCACCATAATTGCACAAATATGTGTTAACACAAATTTGTTAATACTTAAAAAAACATTTGCGAATAACTTAATACTAATGTGGCATTTTGACTATCTTTTCCCAATAGTCAATGAAAAATGAATATTATTTATTTATTTTCAATTTTCTCAAGCTTTTTCAAATTAATGTTAGTATCCATTTAGTTTGGAGCAACTCCAACCGATTGAAGTGAAGGAAAGCTCTCCAACCGAACTGCAAACTCAAACTCAAAATGAGTTTTATCTCATTTTCTTTCTCAAGAAAACTCAAATATGCGTTCTTATTGTTCATAAACGCATTTGCATATTTTTTTTTCTTTCATTTCAATTCAATCGTTTATTTATTAAAATTTACACTAGTGTATTATTTAGAATTTCAATAATGACTTTTAATTATATATTTTTCTTTTATGTATTTAATACTTTGTATATAATGTTTTATTATGGTTACAATTCAGTCCTTTTTGTATATAATTTGTTTACAACCATTCAAAAATAAGATATCTAATAATATTTTATCTTGTAAGAAATTATGGATTAATATTTATTTATATTAGTTGTTTCGTAAATCTACAAAAAGAAATTATTAATATGTCTAGTTTGTAAATTTTATAAATATTTAGGTGTTATTGAAAAAAAAAAGTGTTATGCAAAAGATATCAAGTAAATATTCTTTTGGGTTTGAGAATGAGTTTGTTTGTTGGAAGTTAATTACTGTTTGATAGACATATATATATATATATACACATATGCAAAATGGGTTTGTGTTTAATTTGAATTTAATGGATGGAGATGGACTAGTCAAGAATTTTTGCATGTCAAATTGAATTAATTTGATTCCATGCGTGGGGCCTACTACTTACACACACCATCATTGTAGACGTGTTTTTATGATATAAAAAAAGGGTAAAAACATGTAGGCAGGGTGTAAATAAAATATAAACAAAGTAAGATATAATATTGCCCATAAATAATTGCACCTTATTTACACCATTACTACATCGACAATAATTTGATTATTATTATTATTATGCCCATTTGGGATATATATAACTACATTGACAATAATTTGATTATTATTTATCTATCTATATATATATATATATATATATCTCTATATATATATATAAAACACAAACGAGTAAAATAATAATAATAATAATAATAATAATAATAATAATAATAATAATAATTGGATTCCAACTAAAATTAAAATACATGGAACATACCTTATGGGGCAGGTTTACCGCTTACTAGTAGAGTGAGGGTGTTTTTGGGGATTTTTCAATTCAGATTCATGCTAGCTCCTTCAAATTTTCCTTGTTATCACAAAAGAAATTATTATTTTCTTACATCCAACACATTTATGCAACAATTTAAATAATGAATTTATATAAGTATATGTATATAAAACACGAATGAGTTAAATAATGATGATGATGATGATGGAGTCCAAGTTTCCAACTAGAATTAAAATTTCTTAGTTGGATCTTTCTAAAATAAATAAATAAATAATCTAAAAAGGAAATAAACATAAAGAAATATAAAATCTGAAGGAGTAATTTCATAAACCAGACAGTCCTGTGAATTTCTTTCTACTCTAATCCGCCGCCAATTCATCAATTTCGTTTTCATAAAAAAAAGGTTCTGATTAGATATGAATATCACGGCATCTGCACCAATTGCCGTCTTCATTTCGGCAACATAGGATTTTTTTACATACTGTTTGTTCAAGATTCACACAATAAGCTCGCCAAATTGAGAGAGCTTCAAATCGCCACCGCAATTTGTATATATACACATATATTATTATATTTATACTGCAATAAACATATTTTCTCAACGCATTAATACGCGGCCAATCCAATTCCTTCACTTCAATTGTATCAGAGGCTAATTTCGAAGATACAATCATGGGATACGAGAACGACCCGTAAGTCATCCCCCTTTCCCTAATTTAAGATTGTTGAATTGGGTTTTTAATCGATTGAATTTTTGTGTATGCGTAGAGCTAGGGTTTTGATTGGGAATTGGGGGTTTCTGTAGTTTTATTGCTATATGTCGTTTATGGATGTGATGTGATGTGTGTGTGCGTGTTTGTGAATTAGAGTTTGACAGTATCTGATTGGCAAATTTTGGGTGGTGAATTTAGTTACCGTGATGACGAAGGCGAGCCGTTGGGGGACTTCGATGAGGATGTCCAATCTGAGGGGGATCAGCCCCACCAACATCTCTTGGATGATGATGTCTATGATCGCGGTGAGAGATCTCCAACTCCAACTCAAGTTCAAAGCCTCGGAAGAGATTGATAAAAAAATCATCCGTAAAAGAATCAGGGCCCTTAGATTTTGGATAGATGATGATGATGTAGGTGATGTTGGTGGGGATTATGACCGAGATGATGATGTGGCTGGGTTGGTTAGAGATGACTACTCCGATGACGGAAAGAGGAAAAGGGATAATGGAGAGAAAGCGAGAAGTCTAGAGAAAAAGAGGAAGGCTGAGAAAGGGGAAAAGAAGTTTAAGGTTAGGAATAGTGGAGGAGGGAGAAATGAAGGATCATGCGGCAGATCCAGAGATGAAAGAGATGTGGGACACTATTGCGGGCGACAATTCCGAGGTTAAATCGTGTTTCGGTCAATTGTTTCACTTCTCGCATTTGTTTCTCTTCTTACAACTTTGGTGCTTGCAATGTAGGATATCGACACGTGTTTCATCTATTTGTTGAAATGAAATGCATTTAACAGAGTGTGTGGCGGCACTTTTTGCCAAATTATGGAATTATTATATCACATTTGGTGCATTTGATGATTTGATTTGAAACTTTGATTGGAATTGGACAAGATGAATTTACTGAAATTTGGTGAAGCCGTGGTTTGGTTTTTATTTTTGCGATATATATAGCAAAATTTGGATTATATCAGGCAATGGTTATGATTTATGGAAATTTGGTGAAGCCGGGTAGTTTGATTTTTATTTGGTGATACATAAAGCCAAATATGTACTATATCTGGTGAATATTGATGATCTGTCGTCATAGATTTATGAGAATTTGGTGAAGCCGTGTAGGTTGGCTTTTATTTTTGCTGTGCTCTACTGATAATTGTTTCCATTTTGTTTTTATATTTCAAACTGATAACTTGCTTTGTCTAATTAGCCTGTGGAAGGAACTTGAATTGTTTGAGATCACTGTGTTAGTGATTTACTGATTTTGGTTAATTAACAGTATTTTTTTGTAAGGTTTTTGGTCGTTGATAGAAATGGTTTATCGATGCATATGAATTATTCTTAAACTGATTTGTGTGTGCATGTGATGTGGGACAGATCACATAGTAAATGATGTGACAGTACTTTAGTTCGTATGGTATGGTTCTGTATGACCCAATATTTAATCTTGATGTTGATGTGTTACTTTTGTTTTGTTAGTTATGTTAATTGTCTAATGATAATATATGCATTCTCAATATGTTGTTCAGTGTAATATTTCAAATTTGAGTGGCCAATCCTGATTATTTGCCCAAAATTCTTTAGGATGACCAAGAAGGTGTGAGGACCTAGGATGATGATAATTCATCGATGATACTGGTTTAGATCCGTCTGATCGTTATGGAAGTGGCAATGAACATTCTCCGAGTTAAGCACCGCAGGTTGGACGCATATCTTGTTTAGAGTATGCACTTGTTTTATGGCTTTGAGATGCGCAGATCATTTTCTATATTACTGATTTTCTAAGATCTGCAATATAAAATTCTAAGAAAGTCAAATTAATTTTGTTATATGCTTTATGCATTTAAACCCAGATGAAGAGGGTTGATAGCATATTAGTTTTTGTTTCACAACTTCTGTGAAAATAAACTGTCGTGTCTGTCTGTCTGTCTGACATGGAAACTGAAGCTGCAATATAGGCTATTTAAACTGTTTCATTCTTTGTTGAGCCATGTTTTTGCCCTTTCATTGAATTGTTGTGTTTGCTTATAATGTCTCACAGTCCTGATGTTCAGGCCTTTTTATAATTAATTGGCCCGTACTTTTTCATTTAATATTTGATTCATGATAAGAATATCTTTATTTATTCTCATGATGCTTATGGTGCTCCCCTTTTATTTCACAGACTCAAATGATGTGGCTAATTGAAACGCCTTCACTCTTTTCCAATTATTTCTGAAGAGAAGAAAAAAAGAGGCACTTTTATATGCACCCCAAAATCCTCTTTACGTGCCCCAATTTTTAAGCTATTAAACACTCTCTTGTTCAGGTATAAGGAGGATTTTAGAGTGCATTTAAATGCAACCAAAAAATTGGGTTCATTACTTCTTGTCTAAAATTATTATCCATAGAGCATAATTGTATTGGTTCCATTTTTGTATGATGCTATACAAGTTTTGTGGGAAAAAGTCTCAACACCAATTCATAGGTGAAATCTATTATATATCCATACTATTTGTTTTCAACTCTATTAATTCTCTTGTTCCAAGCTGAGTTGTTCCAAAATCCATACACAGACGTCCCATTAGTCAACATTTTCCTATTCCACAATTTTATTTCGTGGACAAAGGTCATAAAAAAGGAGGAGATCCTGTCCATCTGTGATCGATTCTCAATTTTATTACATGAACTGAAGTCATTAAACTCAAACTATTCTTTTCTGTAACCAAAATCTGCTATACCTGAAATCCATTTTTTACCCCTCTCTCCCTCTGTAGGCACGTGCGACCGCACGCGGGTCTCCACACCAGGAAACCACACATGCATGCGCAGATGCACATATATACAGACAGGCCACCTAACATACACCTGTTCCTCCCCCCTCTTGCTTTGCAATTAAAGAACAAGAAACCAATTGAAAAAAGGTGTTTTGCTAATTTATTGGCAATTGGCTATAGGTCATCACCAGGCAGGTTTAATTTGTTATATCTGTGAGTTTATTCTATTCAGAGAGAGTTATTTGTGGATTGAGGAAATTCTACAAACTAAAATAATTTCTCTTGCCGCTTTATTTTGTAGGGAGAAGAGGATGATGAAATCAAGGAACTCTTCAAGATTGGAAAGAAAAAGAAGAAAAATGAAAAAAGTCCTGCCGAAATGGCATTACTAGTCGAGAATGTGATGGCTGAACTCGAGGTAGTAGCAGAAGAAGATGCGGAGCTCAATAGACAGGGGAACCTGCCATCAATAAGTTGAAGAAGCTGTCCCTTTTGATAGATGTTCTCCCAAAGTTAGTTATTATCCCTTCAAGTTTCTGGGCCCCTTCCTATGCTTATAAGTTCCTTTTCCCTTTATTTTTTTGGGCCTGTTAACAAACTATAAGATATTAGTTTTAATTGCTTTTAATGAGGATTCATTGTCATGCAGAAAGCAACTCCAGCAAGAGTTTCTTGATCATGGAGTGTAAACTCTGTTAAAGAACTGGCTTGAGCCTTTGCCAGATGGAAGCTTGCCAAATATTAACGTTCGTGCTGCTGTTTTGAAGATCCTAAATGATGTACGAAATTATTTATTTTTTAATTACTTTAGTGCATTTTTGCATCCTATGAACTTAAACAACTAGGAGCCTAATAGTTTGTGCAACCTGCAGTTCCCAATTGATTTAGAGCAGTTTGACCGCAGAGAACAACTAAAGAAGAGTGGCCTTGGAAAGGTCAGGGTTAGCTTCAATTTTAAATTTTCATATAGGTTATATCTTTGAATTTCACCTCCTTTTATGTGGTTATAATTACTATTAATAACCATTAAGAAGGGTGAATGATTGGTCTGACAAGAAGATTTGTTACGGCAGGGTAGTCAACTATGTCTTTTTGCGCTCATGTGTCTCATCCTTTTCATTTAGATATACTTTCCCCTCTCTTCATTTCCTCACTCTAATAGTTATCTTCATTTCGGAATAATTTTTCTTTTGATTTATTTAATTGTTTGAGTCCTACATATCTTTCCTATGATATATTGTTTCCCTGTGTTTTATATTGTAACCTTGCTATCAAATTTTCTCTCTCTATTCTGTTGATTGTCATTCAAATATGTTCTTTCTGATTTTCCTTCTCTGCTGCATTTATATTAGTGCCTTTGCCTACTAGCTTGTGGTTATAGCTTTATGCATGTCATTATGTTTTTGTCCAAGTCTGACGAGGAAACTACTGCCAACCGGAAACTTGCTAAAGAGTTGGTGGACAAATGGGTAATAGTTGTTTTTTTCCCTTGATTCATTAAAGAATTTGGCACTCCCTAGGTGTTGTGGGGGAATATCTTGACTGTTTGCGAACAAGCTGTCGTGCTTCAAAAGTGATATGTTGTTTTTCTTTTGATCCAAAACTTTTTTTTTAGTTAGTTATTTTTGGGGCTATAGCCTATAGATGCTAAGTTAACATGTATCTAGATAATTTCAATGCAAGTTTGCTTGTACTATTCCAGATAATTGATGGGTCATCTGGCTTCCTCCATTAGTTATTTGTTATTAATGGTTTAACAAATCACATTGACTTTCTGGATGTAATTGATACAGAGCTGACCAATTTTCAGTAAGAGTACAAGATTTGAAGACATGAAAAACTTTGAGGATGAAAGAGCTTACAGGAGGCCACCTGCTAAAAAGTATTTACATCTGCCCTGTGACTGAGGAGCTACTCTAGATCCGTATAAGTCAATCAGCACTACTGATGAATTTCCCTTGTTGATCTTCTACAGAGTAATGAGTAATGCAGCAGGAAGGGCATCACGGGATGATGACCTGGATTTACCTGAACTTTCACAGTAAGAATCAGTTGCAGTGTGCCTGTTGATTCCTTATTTAGATTGTAAGTTCTACCTGTGTTATATTTTTCATTATCACGGTGTTTGCGTCTAATTTTGTTAATTTATGTGGCAATGTGTAGGGGGAGAAAATCTGGACCATCGTCTTCAAGGCAACATGCTTCTAGGCCTGAAGCAATGTCCATGGACTTTGTGGTCCATCCTCAATCCAAGGTTGATCCAGAAGCTGTACGAGCCCGGGCTAAACAAATGGTACAAGATCAGCGTAGGGCCAAGGTTGGTAGTTCTTTCATTAAAAAGATGGTCTCAGGTCTCATATGGAAAACTAATGTTCTACAAAATTTAGGGCTTAATGTGGATAGAAGTTTTACATAGTTAAGAAATATCAGATCTTTCCTGATCTTATGTGATTCCATCCCTGGTGAAGGGAATGTGCACATTTTCGTTACAGATTTTTTTTTCCCCTCTGCCTGCTGCTAACATTTCTTTGGATATGTTCGGGAGGAGATATCTTATTTGCTTTAGTTCATCACTGCAAATTCTGAATGGTGGCTGTGTCGGGCATATTTTCTGGTGTATAGGATTTTATTATCCTGAAAAGTCCATTATTTTGAATTTTGGTCATGTTCTAAATTTAGAGCTCCTAGTGTGACCACACAGTGAGTGAACTTCAAGGGAGCAATCTTGTATGATTAATTAGCATGAGCTTCTTGTATACGATTGAATTAGCATAAACTTGTGTTCCTGAAAGATAGAAAAGCTGCACATAGTGATCTTCACCATGTTTGAGTACCCCGTAAAGTTTTCTCTTGGAAAACATGTTGCTTATATATTCTAGATTAGCTTATTAGTTTGATATAGAGTCTGTTCAATAAACGGGCTTAAGTGTGTCCTTCAGTTGTTAAAAATTCTACTTTCTGATAAGCTCCATAGGTCTTTAAAGAGCACAAATAGATCTTTACAAATGGTCTATGAAAATCCTTATTAGTATGGTTCTCATGATTTGAACTCCTTTTTTTCAAAATGCAAGCTTACAAGTTTTCTTATCGTCTTATGTCTGCAGATGAACAAGAAGTTGCAACAGCTGAAAGCACCAAAGCGGAAGCAACTGAAGGCGACAAAACTCAGTGTGGAGGGGCGTGGCATGGTGAAATATCTGTAATCTCATCGTTTGGGCATTACGTAACATGAAGCATCACTGGCCGTATCCCCGTTACTTTGGTGGGATGAAATGGTTGGAATAAGCCACATCAGTTTGAGTTGTATTGACAAATTATGTGTTATTTAAGTTCTGTTGTTGGATCGATCTCCCATATGGTAATTGTGTGCTGTATACTACGATGTATCTTTCGCATCCTTAAATTGGATTTTGGACAAGTAATCCTTTGCTATTGTAATCTCTCTCTCTCTCTCTCTCTCTCTCTCTCTCTCTCTCTCTCTCTCTCTCTCTCTCTCTCTCTCTCTCTCACACACACACACACACACACACACACAAACACACACATATATAGGAAGGTTAGCATGCATCATATAGATCCCTAGTATATAATTTAGGGATAGACATGATCCATTAATTTGTGAGATTGAATGATTCTTATTAATTGAGGGGGGTTAGTAATAATAATGTTCTTTTTTGATTTGTGGGCGCACTGAAGGATAATCATGTAAACTTGTGTATAGATTATTGATAAAATCGTGATTCAAGTAAATTAATTAGAAAAAGTAAATCCTTCCCTAAGAACTATTACTGACGCCATATATTTTAAAGGGTTAATTGTCAAAAAATTCACGACCTTTGAACTAATTTGCAATTTAAACACCACTTTTAAAACGTTGCAATAATAATTTAACCTTTTGATTTGAAGCAAATTCAACACCCTCAATTTTTTTTCGATGGTCATATTTGGGATGTAACAATATTTTTCGACATATTCATATTAATTCAGGTTTAAAGTGTTAAATAAGAGAGTTCTTATTGTGCAACCTCAATTTTCTAGGTGTTGCATTTTTTTAAATATGTCTATTTTGCTACAAATCAAAAGGTTGAGTTATTATTGCAACGTTTTAAAAGTGATGTTTAAATTGCAAATTCATTCAAAGGTCATGAATTTTTTAGCAATTAATCCTATTTTAAAATTGGTGAATCCAATATGCCAATGTTTTTTGCTTCTCAAAATCGCTAATAGATAGTGCATATTATAAATCTTCTAAACCTATTATAGGGAATGGATCAAATGTAAATAATTTTTTAGTGTGTAAATAGTAAATCAATCTACCGCCATACAATCGGAAAAAACAGACACTTCAGATTTAATGAAAATCGCGGTGGCATTTTTGTTATTTTAACTACTTTTTCTGGCTGTGGAAGCAATTTTGTAATTTAGAAATTCTAATTTCCTTTTCCGTTGCTGATTTCCTTTCCTTATCGCGATTTCATTCCATAAACCATGGATATATTCGCTGATCGTCTCATCGTTAAATTTTTGAATGCAAAACCCATAGATTCTGTTACACGATCGATATGGATTCTTTCTGTAGTTCATCGCTGACTATTTTAATTCGAGGATTTGATGAATTCTACAGGTAATGTTATGTTTTTTAAGTTTTCTGTAATTTTTTTAAGATCTGTTTGTAGAGTTTTTTTATTAGGTTTTTATGGAATGCGACTTCTTTTTCGATGACGATGTTTTGTTGATAAAAAGTTGATTTCAATCTGATGTATGTTGTTAGCATGTTGTTTTTGTTGAGTAGTTATGAGATGAGGTTTCTGTATTTTTGATTGATTAGAATGATTTCAGCATCATACGGTCTGTTTGTTAACATCATGTGTTTTGATTGTATTTTCAAATGGGAGTTTATGTTTGCACCACAAAGTTTACTCTTTGCACCACAAAATGAATTAATTCAAAAATAGTTAATTACAAAATTACTTAAATATCCTTATTAAATAAAAAATTAAAATAATAATAAAATAAAAAAATTCAATTTTTGCTCATCTATCACCACTCTTCCTCTTCTTCTTCTTCTTCTTCTTCTTCTTCTTCTTCTTCTCCAACGTACTGTCCTTCTATCTTCTCCGGCACGAACCAATTCTTAATTGCAGAGAGAAGAGACAAATTCTTAATTACAGAGGAAAGATTCAAAGGGGAAACTAAAAGAAAAGAAGAAAATAAACGAAGCAGAAAATGGCAAAGAATTGCACCCATCTGACTCTGTTCCTTCCATTGGCGTCGAGTTGCTGAGTTTGCCATGCCGCGTTATTGAATGAATCATTTCCACAAGATCCATTGACGCACGCCGCCGTGTCGATCTTGAAATTCTGGTAATGAGCCATGAAGGGAGCGTTGGTCCAATCCGTTTTCACAAGGCCCCCTTGTGTCGCCCAGTCATCGGCATTCCACAAGCTGCACATCACTCTAATCGGCTGCTCCGTCGATGGAGCTGGTGTCGTTGTTGAACACTCTCAACGGAATGTTGTCCACCAGGAATCTGCATGTACACAGTACATATATATGTTCGATAAAATAGCTTGGGAATTAATTATTAATTAGGATCAATCGGTCACCGTCAATGATTTTGCCGCGACCGTTGCCCCAATTAATGTCCACGTCTCTGTTGAAGTTTCCGGCTGAAGGCTGCACCAGAAACACCATCGCCATTGAAATCGAAAGCACAATCAAATTTGCATGGCTTTTGGAAATAGGAAAGACACCCATTTTTTTTGTTTATACGTAAAAGCGCATTAATGTAAATTTATGTGGTGCAAAGAGTAAAAATAGTGGTGCATTGAGTAAGAGTGGTGCAAAGAGTAAATTTCGTGATACAAATAGAAACTCCCTTTCAAATTTTGCTTTGATAATCTATCGATTTGATGTTATCATGATTTCATTTTGGTTGAATAATTACTGTATTTGTGTTTTTCTGTTTTTTTAATAGATTAGCATTATATGGTTTGTTTGTTAGCATCATGTGTTTTTAGTATATCTTCATGTTGACATTGTGCTAACGAATATCGTGACATGCTGAGGAAGATGAGTTTGTATGTTGAAGTTGTAATATTTTGATGACATGTTCTAACTCAAGTTCTGACAGTTCGGAGACTAGGATAGTTGTATCCCCTGGTTTATCTGAATACTATATATCAGGATGTGAGTCTTCTATGAAGCCATTGGTGGGGATGATGTTCAAGAATCTCTTAGATGGTATAGAGTTTTATGAGTGTTACGCAGCATGTTGTGGTTTTGATATTCGATTAGGTACTGCTAAATATAAGGATGACATAATTACTTTGAGGTATGTTTATTGCAATCGACAAGGTTCAAAGAACTCAGCTATGGAGTATGATGATGTTGCTGGTCGTGTTATGAAGAAGAGACGTAGAGTATCTAGGAGGATGGATTGTATGGCTCGTATAAGTTTTAAGTTTATGGGTGAGCATGGGTATGTTATTCATTTTTTTGAAGATCGCCACTCACACGGTCTATTGCCTGATAAATACAAGGAATTTCTGAAAGTGAATAGAAAATTAGATCATGTACATCAGAAATTTGTGTTGAATTGTGTTAGGGCAAACATTTGTCTAATGAAATCTCACAAACTTTTCCAGTAAGTATTTGGGGGTATTCTAATGTTGGATGCACAAGCTCTGATGTTAAGAATTTTACTCGTGATCTGGGCTTACATTGTTGGTGCGGATGCTCAAATGATTCTTGACAATCTTTTTAGGAAGAGAGAGTTGTGTCATGCGTTCTTCTTTGACTACTGTGTTAATTCTGATGATCAGTTAACTCATTTAATGTGGGTAGATCCAATCTGTAGGAGAAACTTCGCTTTTTATTTGGGGATATTGTGTCATTTGATGCTACTTATTCAACAAATAGGTTGACAATAGTTCTTTATTTGTGTTTGTTCATGATCTAATTGTTGTCGTAATCTTTTTATGTATGATGCTAATGTAGTCTTGACTTTATGCTATTGATAGACTTTTATAATGCTAACTGTTTACATATCTATATGGTGATAGATATGAGATGATATTCACCCCTTTTACTGGGAATGATAATCACGGAAAATGCGCAACATTTGGGGTTGCTTTGTTGTCTAGTGAAGATAATGAGGCTTATTCTTGGGTGCTTGATAATTTTAAGGTTTGCATGGGTCGGTCACCTGGTGTGTTGATAACTGATCAAGATCCTACATTAAAGATTGTAGTTGAATATTCACTTCCTAAAACGAGGCATCAGTTATGCATGTGGCATATTGTGTTGAAGGTTCTAGATAAGGTCCCTGTCCATTTAAGGAAGCATGAGTTATTTAGGGAGAAGTTTAATAAGATTGTTTGGTCTGATTTTAGAGAGCTAGTTGAATTTGAGAAAAAATGGGAAAAAATTATAGTGGAGTTTGATTTGACTTAAACATCTTGGTTCAGTTTAATGTTTGATATCCGACGATTGGATACCTGTCTATTTTAGAGATTTCCCATTAAGTGGGTTGTGTAGGACTACATCGATTTCAGAAAGTGCCAACAACTTATACTGCACATTTTTATCTCCGTTGAGTTTTTTATGAAGTATAATAGTGCTTTAGATTCTCAGAGGCATACATATGCTGAGATGAATAGTTTGGATAAATCATCTGTTCCTGTGTTGAGGACTCCAATTTTGTTTGAGAAGCATGTTGCAATTGTGTACACTACAAGTATTTTTTGTAAAATTCAAAAGGAAATTTATGCTACCTGCTTCAAATTTTGTAGTTATGAGCATAGTTCATGATGAAAGACAGTTGGTTTATGAAGTGAATGATGGTTGTAATGGGATTTTCCAAGTTCGGTATGACACGGATGAGAACACAGTTGTATGTAGTTGTGCAAAATTTGTTCAGAAGGGTCTGTTGTGCTGTCATATATTCATTATATTGAAGGATTTGAGTTTTGATATGATCCCTAATAAATATGTATTTGCTCCATGGATAAGGTCTTCTTATTTTGATGCTGCGAATGAAGTTTTGAGTGATTTGGTGAATCATGGTACTGGCTTGGATGATAATAAATCAATGATCAATGAATGTATTTCTGAACTCTATGCATACATCAGTTTAGTTGAGGGTGATAATGAAATGACATCAGAATTACTGCATGGTGTTCGAGAACTTAAATTTCTTATTGGACAGAACAATGATATGGAAGATAGTCTTGATGGCAAGAAGAAATTATTTTCGGATTTTTACGGTTCTGCTCCTCCAAGCAAAATAGATGTGCGGCCACCAAAGTTTGTGAAAATGAAAAGAAGTGGGAGTCGGTTCAAACCAATGGAGAAGAAGCAAGTCGAGTGTGCTAATAAACCTTTAAGAATGTGTGCAAAATGCAAGAAAAAATGTCATAACGATTCAAGAAATTGTGATAAAAAGAGTGAATGATGCTTCTAATGTAGGTATGAGTTTGTACTAGTTATGGATTATATTCATTGTCTCTGTCTATAAATTTCATGTTTTTTATTTTTTTTTCATTTTTTTATAGGTAGTTGTGGTTCTGCTTTTGAAGATAGTATCGAGATTGATAAAGTTTTGAAGGGCATGAATTTTAGCAGGGACTATATTTTGTTCATGATTTGTATTTTTATAGTTAATATGATGATATAAGTTTGGAGCTTTTAAATAAAGTATTCAATGCTAATTAGCAATATGTTTAATGCTATCGTACATGTCTTTTAATGATAAATAAAGACTTTGGAGTTGTTTTTATCATTACTTCTGTTGGAATGAGATTTCTAGTTTGAATTTTGTGTTCACATGTGTTGTTGTATATATTTCTAATATTTTCATATGGTATGATATCATCATATCAAAAGAGTGATATATTGTCATGTTAGCGAAAAAAGTAAAAGATTGTTAGCATATATGTACTTATTCGTTAGCATTGTGTTATTTTATCATTAGCAATATGGTGTTGATTCTTATAGTTATTGTCATAGTAATTTTTAAAAATGCAATGTGTTTCGTTGATCGGGGTTGAACACAAGAATCCCGAACTGAACCCACAATAAGATGGGGTCGATTGTAGGGCGGTGAGCTAACCCTAGTCGTGTCTCTCGAGGAAAGCTAACAGGGCGGTTATCTTTCTATGCTATACATGTGAATATGTACATGCATTTAAATACAAACCTAAACATTCTAAATCAAGGGTTTGGAAGCTTTGAACTAACATCTACTAATTCAACTAAGGCATAACATCAAAATAATAAGCGAGCAATGAAAATGAAATGAACGATTGTAAAACGAACATTAGGGTGTAGATTCTCTCTTTGGTTTCTCTCCTAGCTTGATTCAAATTGATTTCTTTAACCTTACACGCATAATAGAGATTAACTTCATTTACTCTCACCACTAATCCATTAAACCCCCATCGGCTAAATTATACATGTAAGATGACAGAGGAACCTAGTCGGGTAATAAAATCTTCTTTCGATCTCATCTATTACCTAGCAATGTTGAATATTGACGAGATAGTCAACATAAATAAACTCAATTCAATTGACGGAAATCAATAATCACAAGCATGGATCAAAAACCAAATCGATTATCTACCCCCAATGTAAAGAACTAGCCCCTCATCATGCTAGATACCAAACAAAAATCATACAAGTTCTTCATTTCATAAACCAAATAGACAAATGAAATACAAACTTACACAATAATGTTTGTCTCACAATGTTTGGGACAACTCCCCACAAATGAACTGAAACAAAAAGGAAATACCGAAGAGAAAGATGTATTCGAGCAAGCTTAGCTAACTAGCTTCAACTTGAGCTTTGGGTCCCTTCTCCCCCGTCTTCCATCTTCGCTTAGGCTTCTCCTCTCTTGCTTCCTTCTTCAAACTCCAGTTGATTGGTTAGGAGTGTCACGCCCCTCAACTAATCGTCTCTTTCTTCCTTCCCAACTGATAGTGAATGGAAAGTCTCACTCTATCCTTCTCGAACTAGTTGGACGGCTTCACTTCTTCCTCCTCTCTCAAAAACTGGTGAATAACAAAGAGTCTCACTCCCTCCACTTGTGGACTGGTGAAGGATGGAGAGTCTCAATCTCTCCGTTGCGAAAATGGACGATGAACAATGAGGAGAGGAGGGAGGAGAAAATGAGTCATTGGTTGGAATTGTAACGTGTGAAGTGTGTCGAATAGAATGAGAACTACTTTTCTTTTTAACTCCCCAGCTAATAGAAGCCTCATTCTCTCTCTGCGTGGAATTGAATTCTGGATGGTGGAGTAGTTTGGATGGCTTAAAGAACCAAATATTCAAAAAGGATCTCGCCAAACTGCCCGAGAATAGCATGGAACTGGGTGCCCCATGCCGGCAGAGTACCCAGCACCGGCTAGGCATGGTCCAGCCAACGCCGACCCCCAGCAGCCCCTGGGGTGCTCCGCGGCAGTTGGCTCTTCAGTTGTGGCTCCGGTTTGTCTTCAGTTCGTGCATTATGTGGGCTCAACTGATCAGTTCCTTGCCCAGTTGGGGATCTTCAGTTCAAGCTCCAGCTAGACGGTTGAGTTGAGTCTTCAGTCCGGACCATCAGTTGGTGAGCTCAGTTTGGTTCTCAGCTGGTTTCTTCAGTTGGGCTCTCCAGTTCAGCTGTGAATTTTGGCTTTATTCATCAGTTGGGCGTCAGCTTGCATTTGTCTCCAGCTTAGCTTCAGCTGAGCTTCCGGCTATCCACCTACTATGCCATAAAAATCACCATTTTTCAGGCAAAAACTCCCAAAAATGTGGAGTTTGCGCAAATCTGGCACAACTCATCAAAAGAGGAAAAAGTGAAGAATACAACATAAAAATAAGACAAAAATAACGGAAACACACGCACTTAAACACAATATTCCTACAATAAAATAGCACAAATAATCACTAAACAACTCCCCCACACTTAGCCTTTTGCTTGTCCTCAAGCAAACTTAGTCAATCAAGACATGAAGCAAGAAGGAATTGCTCCCAAGAAGATCATGCACAATCAATCATTACACACGGTTTCAAACTAGAATGCTCGTTATCAAAGAGAATAAAAACATTTATTAAACAAGGCATGCGGCTCATCAAGTGAGAATAATGGAAGCAGGTTGTGCTCAAAGCAATACGCAACAATTACCCTTTTAAACATTCCTCCCACTAACTTCCTAACCAATAATTTAGAATCAATTCGGGAATGCACTCAAAGGACATAATTCATTAGGTAAAATCATCGGGCTAAGCCAAGCTTCCTAACATGGTTTCCCATACTCATCATGGAGAATTTCAAAGGAAATGACACACATGATAGGAGTACAATCCCGAATGCAATCCCGTTTATTAAGACAATTAATTTAGGAGGACGTGGATCGATATTCACAAGGTTTGGTCCTTAAGGATAGAATCCCTAGTGTCCTTACGTGGTTTCCCGTGCTAATAGTCAACTTAGTCGACTAGAGGAGTAAAAATCCTTATTATCCTTGATTTATTTAATCGTTTCATTCATTTTTTTTATTATATCAAATGATAGGAAGTTAGAGGAGAGAATGAATTTCGAGCATAATTGATACATTTGTTAAGAGAACTAAGCATGCACCCTAATTCTTAGAGGACAAGACCCCACAACACAAATCATCTAAACATGATCATTCTCAAGACAATTCAAATTCTAGAATAAAACCATGGAAACAATCTTATGCAGCATGATCAACTCAACAATAATCCCTTGAAGATTCATATCCCAAATTGCCAAGTTTAACAAGTAGACCAAACAAAGCATGCTAAGTGCGAGTCACATCACATAAACACAACATGAGCAAGACATAATTCAAGGGACAAAACTAAAAAGACACACAATAAGATCCAGAATATAACAAAAATCACAAGAACATAAGATCACCCCCCCACACTTAAATTATGCATTGTCCTTAATGTATGAAAAAGGAGATGCAAGAGAAGAAGAAGAGAGAACATCACAGATTGTAGAAGACCGGTAACAGGCGCAGGTTCCTACAAAACAACAATAACAGAAAACCAAAAACGAACAGAATACCATAGAGATAGGAAAATAACTAACAACTCACACAAAACACTAAAACACGGAAAACAAAAAAAAACAAACAAAACGACTTCACTGCTCGAGTGGCTGGTATGATGGTGGAGGCGGCTGCGGATATGGATAGAAGAGGGTCCATGCCTGCCAGTTGGCCTCGAGGGCGGGCATCCGCTGATCCTCCCGATCAAAGCGGTGGTAGACCTCCTGCCTAAAATCCCATAGCTCCTGGAGAAAGTCGCCTATGGTCGTATCCATATACTGGTGGAAATCACCTACAATAGTGTCATAATGATCTCTGAAGGACCTCAAATCATCACGCATCATCTGATAACCATCAGAAGACATCATCATGGGGTAGGGTGGCGGCTAGTAGTGCTCAGAATTCTCTTCCTCTTGATCCCCCTCATGTTCTTCTTCTTCTTTTTCTTCTTCAGGCTGGGCAGACGAGGGGCCGACTTCGTTATCACATCATCGTGCAGCAATCTGGGCATTCATAAAATCTCAGACACATGGACGATCAATGTGAGGCACAATTAACCTCTCATCCAACACGAGTCGAGAGCCTCTAAGCTAGCTCAAATTAATAAAATATTCCCGGATCTTTCTCTGTCCGTCTGGGGTTGGACCAATCTCGTGAAGCACGCCCAACTTGATGGCCAAGACAGTGATGAAGGTACAAAAGGAGGCGTGCTGTTTGGTGCGTCTCGTCATCTACTGAATTGACGTCCAAAGAAAAGTGGACGGGTAAATCCTTGTTCTATTCTTGGCACACCACAGCAGGTACACTTCAGTCGAGTTGACCTTGTTCACTGTTTAGTGTTTAATTGTGTTGTCTTATTGTAGTAGTTTTGTCATGTTTAGTAAATTGTTTTCTAGTATTTTATTTTGGTATGTGTTGATTTCGTGTGTTTGTTTTCACTTATTGCTCTAATGCTGGCTCACGGCAAGTTATGTAAAAAAACTTGAGCTTTTGATTACAAAAGCATGATTTTTAATGGCATTTAGGTGGCGAGTGGAAAAACCAGAAATTGAGTTCGAAAAGTGAAAGGAAGAATCAAAATGCTGAGGAAAAATAAGAGTGGAGGAGTTGAATTGGACTGAATTGCACTCGAAGATGGAACACGGAGCGGAAGGACCCGGCCTCGGCGCCCGTGTGCGCGCCTCAGCATGGCCCATGCGCAAGCCTTGCGCATGCCGCACCCTCCCCCATGACCGCACGGGAGAGCTCTTGGTAAGAAGCCCCTGCGAGCATGTATAGGCGCACGGTCGCGCATGCCAATTTCACTCCGCGGGCGCGCCGCACCCCGCCGGCGCACGGGGTGCTTTTTGCCCTCTCCGAATCAGTTTTTCAACGCCTTCTTTAGTGTAATTTCACTCTTAATTTCCTCTCCACTTCACAGCTGGAACAATTTAATAGATAAAGACTTTTGTGGTGCTCTTAGTGATAGGAATATAGGGGTTTAATTTCCCCTAATGAGCTAGCTTAGATTTTTGTCTCCCAAATCTCAAACCAAATCTCCCCCAAAATCCCTCTCATTAACTCCTCTCTTACCATCAACATCCTATCAACTTTTCTCTCTCCCTAAAAACTCTCTCACTCGACTTCTCTTTCTCTCTCTCTGGGGATATATCCTTAATTGATTTTAGGGAGAAAAATCATCATTGATCACTACCATTCTCATGATTCACACTTCATCTTCTCTATTTTTCTTTCATCTCTCCATTTTCCTCTCTACACACCACCACCACCTTCACCACTTCCTACACCATTTTCACCATCACCACCACCATTCAAGAGAAGAGGAGAAGGAAAAGACAAGAGGCAAGGAAGCTAGGGTTGAAGAAGAAGAGACGAGAATAAGTCCCGACTCTGAGCCGTCCGTGAAAGTTAGGCTCGTTAGGAGGCTTTTCTTTTGGTATTTTCTTTCTTTAACTTAGATGATTTGTGGGAGGGTTTCTCCCAAACTCTTGAAGAATATTGAATATTGTAGAAGTGTATGTTATTTTTATTTGATTATGAGATGATGAACTCCTATGATATTGTGTTGTTTTGAGCATGGTTATGGGCTAATCTCTCCATTAGGGGGTGGAGGATCGATTTGGTTTTGATCTATGCTTGTGATGGTTGGTTGTTTATTGTTGGAATTGTGATTATTATGTTGAGTATTTGATCACTACTTAGCATTGCTAGGTTTTAGATGAGACCGAAAGGAGATTCTAAATCCCGACTTAGGTTCCTTCAACGTTAGGTGGATTAGGTTTATAAGCCTAAAATATTGATCTTGTTTGTATGATATAGCCGATAGGGGTTTAATGGATAGACAGTGACAGTAATTAAAGTTAAATCACTTGAGGGGTCTATTGTGTGTTTGAGATTAATATAACCAATTTGAAACAAGCTAAGTGATAAGCCAATGAGAGAATCTACACCTTAATGCTCATATCATAATCTTTTCCTCGATCTTGATCTCATTGTTATTTGCATTTCATTAGTTAAATTGCTTGTTTAAATTTCTTAGTTTAAATCGACTTTCAAATCCATGATTAGAATGTTTAGGTTTTATGTTAAGTGTTTAAACATGTTGCATGCATAGCCTAAAGATAATTACCCACACGAAGTCTTCCTTGAGAGATCGACTCGGGTTAGCTCATCGCATCTACGATTGACCCTGCCCAATTGTGGGTTTGGTTAGAAGTAGTTTTGCGTGTCGAGTCTAGACTAAAAATTAATTTGGACTTGAAACAAATTTTGGCGCCATTGCCGGGGACGGCTTTAGGCATATTGTCTTTTTGTGCTATAATTGCTTGTGTGCTTGTTTTTGTATTAGTGACTTGGTATTTGTCTAGTGTTTGTGCTTTTTGTGTTGTTTTGTGTAGTTGTTGTTTGTGTTTATTTTCTTGTGTTTGTACACTTTCACCTCTCGTTCCACAAGTGCGTGTGATCTTTTGTGTGTTTTTGGTTATGTATGCTAGGGAAACGAAGTCTCAATCAGAGATTAGCCCCCATGTTTGACAACATCCATAGACCAAGGAGATTTGACGTATTTGCTTGGGAAGAGGAGATTGAGGCTCACCAACTCAACCCCGACAACGCCAATGCTAATGCGGCTAGGAATATGAGGGATTTCGCTCGTTCCGTGATAGGGGCGTCGACATCATGCATAGTTCTTGGAGAGGCCGCAAGGAACTAGGAGTTGAAGAACATTTATTTTAGCCAATTACCATCCTTTTACGGGATGCCGACCGAAGATGCTTTGAACTTCATCCGGGAGTTCTATGTCGTGGTTCAAACCTTTTCTCTACAAGGTTTGAACAAAGATCAATTGGAGATGAGGTGTTTTCCTTACACCTTGAAGGATCATGCCAAGACGTGGTTCATGTCACTCCTGGCCAACTCGTTGGCCAATTGGAATGCCGTCTACGAGAAGTTCATGGCCAAGTACTACTCCAATCAAAAGGCCCAAGATTTGAGAGCCCAAATCATCACCTTTGCCCAATCTCCGGGTGAAGCTTTTCATGAAGCTTGGGATCATTTTAGAGGTCTCTAACAACAATGTCTGCACCACCATCTCGCGCCCGAGTTACTCAACCAATTCTTCTATGACAGGCTTTCTCAAAATTTCCAATACATAGTGGACAATGTCGCGGGAGGAGACATTGGAGGCCGGACCGCAAGAAGTCTCAAACATCTATGAGATGATGGCCATGACTTCTCAATAAAAGAGTGCTATGGGGAAGAGAGCTTCTGTCAATGAAGCCAACCCTAGTTATGATGTGACGAGACAACTAGCCGAGTTGACGAGGTAAGTAGATATGCTTCGGACTTCCGAGAGACCACCTCAACAAGCCATGACCGTTGAGACTTGTGGAATTTGTGTAGAGTATGGCCATGGGGCCAATGTGTGTCAAAAGTCGATCGAACCAGAATCAAGTGAAGAAGCTCATTTCTATGCTCTTCAAGAGCAAGTTCATGCTCTTCAAAGGTTCCAACCTCGCCAACCTTACAACCCGTACTCTCAATCATACAATCCAGGATGGAGAAACCATCCAAACTTTTCTTGGAGGCAACCTCAACAACCTCCTCAACAACCGCCTCAACAACCACAACCTCCTCAACAAGCCGAAGGTGGCCAAGCTCCACCTTATCCAAGGCCGCAATAATATCCGACCCAACCAAACCAACCGCCTAGGCCGACATTGCAAGACACATTGCAATCCTTCATTCAAGCCACCCAACAAAGGTTCGAATCCGTGTAAGCCTCCGTGAAGAGGATCGAGACCCAAGTGGGACAAATAGCTGGGACCGTTGGAGAGTTGGCCAAGCAAGCCAAGCCGGGCAAGTTGCCAAGCCAACCAGAACAAGCTCAAGTCATCACCGTCCTTAGAGGAGGCAAGGTGATTGATAACAAGGTTAGAGAATCTAGCCCAACCAAAGAAATTGAGAAAAAAGAAGAGGCTCTTCAACAAGAGAAAAAGGAGTCCGAGAAAGAAAGTGAACCAAAGCAGGAGCCCACACTCCATAAAGCCGCCAATCCCTACACTCTTCCAATTCCTTATCTAAGCCGGTTGAGGAACGAGAAACAAGACAACCAATTCCAAGAGTTCTACAAGCTCTTATCCAAAGTAAATGTCAACCTTCCACTCCTCAATGTCATCCGCAATGTGCCGACTTATGTCAAGTTCTTCAAGGAACTAACCTCCAAGAAGAGAAAGTTTGCAGAGGATGAGAAGATTGTTGTGTCCGAAGTGGTGAGTACAATCCTACAACAATAAATACCGCCCAAGCTCCATGATCCAGGTAGTTTTATTCTTAAAATTACCTTGGAAAATGGTAAAGAAGCATGTGGTATGCTAGATCTAGGAGCCGGAATTAATTTGATGCCCTACTCTATTTTTATACAACTAGAGTTAGGAGAATTAAAACCAACTAGAATGTGTCTACAATTGGCGGATAGGTCCGTGAGATATTCTAGAGGCATAATAGAAGACATTCTAGTTAAAGTGGGTGGTTTGATAATACCGGTTGATTTTGTTGTGTTGGATGTGGGTGATGTTCAAGAAACATGAAAGGAGCACACACTTCTTTTGGGTAGACCTTTTATGGCTACAACTAATACCTTGATTGATGTCAAAAATGGAACTTTGAAAATGTCGGTGTTAGGAGAAATCGTTTCCTTTTCTGTGCATGAAAATAAGGCTATTCCTGTCTCCTCATTTGAGAAAAATTGCTCTTTTATAGATGTTATTGATCTCTTGGCCGAGGAAGTTCTTTTGCAGGAAATTGGCTCCACATGGAGGAGTGAAGCTTGTCCGATGAGATAGCAATGGAAGAAGCAAGCCTCAAGTGTGGGGGAGATAAGTTGGATGCCTAAGAGATGGAGATATTGCTTGGTGAAGGCATAAGCTTAATGGAAATTCTAGCCTCAACTGAAAAGGAAGTGAAGCCTTCACCCGAACTTGAGCTAAAAGAGCTCCCATCTCACCTCAAATACGTGTACCTCGATGAAGAGGAGAAGAAGCTCGTGATTATCTTTTCCAGGCTTGAAAAAGAAGAAGAACTCTTGGTGGCCGTACTCAAGAGAAACAAACAAGTAATTGGGTAGAATCTTTCCGACATCAAAGGCATTAGCCCCACGATGTGCATGCATCGAATCATTCTCGAAAAAGGGGCTAAACCGGTGCGAGAAAGATAAAGGCAGCTCAACCCCATGTTGAAGGTCATGAAGAAGGAGATTCTTAAGCTCCTTGCGGAAGGAATCATGTACCCAATAGTCGATAGTGAATGGGTGAGCCCGGTCCATGTGGTGCCAAAGAAGGGAGGAATAACGGTGGTAGGAAATGACAAAGGAGAGCACGTGGCTACTCGAACCACCACCGGATAGAGAATGTGCATTAACTACCGAAAGCTCAATGCGGCTACTCGAAAAGACCATTTTCCCCTTCCTTTCATTGATCAAATCCTTGACAAATTAGCCGGGCATAGTTTTTATTATTTCTTTGAAGGTTTATCGGGTTATTTTCAGGTGGCCATAGCGTCGAAGGACCAAGTCAAGACCGCATTTACGTGCCCGTTTGGCACTTTTGCGTGTAGGAGGATGCCATTTGGACCATGCAATGCACCGAACACATTTCAAAGGTGCATACTTTCTATCTTTTCCGAAATGATTGAGGACTTTATTGAAGTCTTCATAGATGACTTTTCAGTCTTTGGGTCCTCATTTTCTGATTGTTTGGAAAAGGTAGAACTTGTTTTGAAAAGATGCATTGAAAGTAGCCTCACTCTTAGTTGGAAAAATAGACATTTCATGGTTACTAGTGGCATAGTCCTCGGGTATGTTGTTTCTATAGAAGGAATGAGCGTAGACAAGGCTAAGGTAGATGTAATTGAAAAATTACCTCCTCCCGTCAATGTTAAAGGTGTTAGAAGTTTTCTAGGCCATGCCGGTTTTTACCGTTAGTTTATTAAAGACTTCTCTAAGATTAGCCAACCTTTATGTCATTTGCTTGCTCAAGATGTTCCTTTTGAGTTTGATGAAAAATGTTTGCATGCTTTTAACACTCTTAAGGAAAAATTGATCACTGCATCTATTGTCATTCTCCCTGATTGGTCATTACCTTTTAAAATCATGTATGATGCGTCAAATTCCGCTATGAGGGCCGTTTTGGGTCAACGTGTGGACAAAATTGTTCGTGTAATTTACTATGCTAGCCTCACCTTGAATAGTGCTCAAGTAAATTACACCATAACCGAAAAAGAATTACTTGTCGTTGTGTTTTCATTGGATAAATTTAGATCCTACATCTTAGGTTCTAAAGTGATTGTGCATAGTGATCATGCGGCTCTGAGGCATTTGTTGACCAAACCCCAAGTGAAGCCTAGACTCATTAGGTGGATTATACTTTTACAAGAATTTGATGTTGAAATTAAAGATAGAAAGGGGTGTGAAAATATGGTAGCGGACCATCTATCTCGCCTCCCCATTAATGAAAATTTTGATTTATCGCATGAGAAAGGTGTTGATTGTGCTTCATTTCCTTATGAGCATGCTCTTGAACTTAATTCCTCTCCATGGTATGCCGACATTATTAATTATCTTGCTTGTGATAAAATGAGGCATAACCTTACCTTTCAAGAAAGGAAAAGATTTTTGACAATGTGTAGGTACTACTTTTGGGACGATCCATACCTTTTCCACTTGGAAAAAAATGAAGTGATCCGAAGATGTGTCCTGAAGGAGGAGCAAACCGATGTTTTGGCCTTTTACCATGCCTCACATTGCGGTGGCCACTTTGGAGGATAAAAGACGGCCTGAAAAATCTTACAATCCGGTTTGTATTGGCTTTCAATTTTTAAAGATGCTCATACATATTGTCTTTCATGTGACAAGTGCCAAAGACTTGGTGGTATAGTGAGAAGAAATGAAATATCATTGAATGTCAACCTTGTGGTTAAAATTTCTGATGTTTGGGGTATTGATTTCATAGGGCCATTTCCTAACTCATTTGGTTTTGAGTATATTTTATTAGCGGTCGATTATGTGTTAAAGTGGGTTGAGGCAATTTCTACTAGGTCTTGTGACACTAATGTGGTTATTAAGTTTGTGCAGGAGCACATTTTGAGTAGGTTTGGATTCTCCCGAGAAATTATAAGTGATGGTGGAACGCACTTCACCAACAAGATTTTCGAAAAATTGATGAAAAAGAATGGTGTGACTCACAAGATGGCTATTCCGTACCATCCTCAAACTTCCGGTCAAGTTGAGACAAGCAATAAGCAAATTTAAAACATTTTGAAGAAGACCATGAACGTGACGAGGAAGAATTGGTCTACAAAGCTAACCGATGCTCTTTGGGTATACCGGACGGCTTACAAGATGATTTTGGGAATGTGCCCTTACCGCGTGTGTATGGAAAGACGTGCCATCTCCCCATTAAGATCGAGCAAAAGGCCTATTAGGCCATTAAGACGGTAAATTTTGATCTCACTTGTGCAGAAAAGGAGCGAGCCTTGCAATTAACCGAGCTCGATGAGTTGAGGAATGAGGTATATGACAATGCGAAGATCTACAAGGACAAGGTGAAGAAGCTTCATGATAACCGCATTGTCAAAAAGGAACTCACTCCGGAAATGAAGGTCCTCCTTTTCAATACTCGTTTACGGCTCTTTCTCGAAAAACTCAAGTCTAGATGGAGTGGCCTATTCATTATTGAAGAAGTGTTCCTGTATAGAGTGGTAACATTGAAAAATCCAGGAACAAACACCACATTCCAAGTGAATGGCCATCGAATCAAGCCGTATTTTGAAGGATGACCCCGAGAAGCTGATGTCGAGGCTTTCAAGCTCGACAATTCTACCTAGTTACCCCGGAGGTCATGTCTAGCTCGAGACGTTAAAATGAGCGCTGCATGGGAGGCAACCCATGATTTTATCATTTTAAGTTTTATGTTTGTTCAGTTTTGTTTAATTATTTTACACTTTGGTGTATGGGTGGTTTTTGATTATTTTGTGGCTTCATAGGAATAGGGGAAGAATGGATCACTGGGGGCGAAACATGGTGAAAATTTGGCTAAGTATAGCTCCATTGCAGCGGCCACGCCTTCCCCGCGAGTTGGCCAACCCACGCATCCCACCTTTCGGCATTTCCTCCGCGCGAGTGCGCATAGGCGCGCGGGCGCGTTGACTTCTCCATGTGCGCGTGCGTGCACCCTCTGATATGATCCTAGCCGGGGTACCTATGATCAAGTTTGAGCATTCAGAGAGGCTGGCGCGAGTGCAGCGCGAGTTCTGGCGCGAGCGATCCGGTTGCGCCTGTGACGTGCTTGGCTTCGGACTGAGTGCGACTTACAGCGCAAGTGGTGGCGCGAGTGATCTGGTCGCGCCCGCGACGTGTTCTGTTTGATCCCAGCGTAAGCTATAGCACGACTTGGGGCGCGAGTGGGCCCAAGTTGCGCTGATTTGGACTGTTGCGGATTTATCTGATTTTTATTTAGTTATTTCCTTTTTAGATTAGGATTTGATTTTTAGGGTTGTTTTATTTTGTCCACATATATAAGGGCTTGCGTTATATTTCATTAGACAGTTTTTGATATATTAATTTTGAGAATTCTCTTTGGAGATTTTATTGAACCGTGTGTCGTGTTCATTCGACTTATCAAACAGTAGATCACAACTATTTATGGCGTCTTCATATTTTATCTGAGGTTCTTATTTACAATCACCGTTAGGTTATAGGTTTCATATACCTATAGTTCGTCGTGTTGTGAAGTTCAGGTCGAGGATTCCGTTCTCTGACAATCTGCTACATAAAAACTGCCGGTTAGCCGGTTTGGCACGGTTCCAGAACCGTACGGACGGTTACGGTTTACAAACCGTAACCGTCAACCTTCCTAGGGCGGTCCGGTTCTGATTTGGGGGACGGATTTATTCAAACCGCCGGTTTGGGCGGTTAACCGGCGGTTTGTATATATATATATATATATATATTTTAACGGTCGAGATCACGATCCGTGTGATCTCGATCAACGGTTAGGAACGCACGGAGGTGGATTGCTGACATGGAACCGCCGGTTTTGGAGCCCAAACCGGTGGTTTGGCCGAAAACCGCCAGTTTGGGCTCCAAAACCGGCGGTTCGGCCGTTTTTTTTTCAAATAGCTCAAATTGTAACTTGTAAATTGTAATTTGTAAATTGTAAATTTGTAAATTGTAATTTTATATTTTCATAGTTTAATTAATTTACAGTTTGTATTTTGTAACTTGTTATTTGTAAATTGTAATTTGTAAATTTGTAAATTGTAATTTCATATTTTCATAGCTTGATTAATTTACAATTTGTATTTTGTAACTTTTAATTTGATAAATTAAATTGTATTCTCAAATCTCAATATTCTTGTAAGTTGTAACTTGTAAGTTTTATAACTTGTAAATTGTAAGATATAAATTATAAAATTATATAATAATATCAAAATTCAAATAAACTTGTGTTTTGTCATACTTAGTTTTTAACTTGTAAATTAGTGATTTTATCGATTTAGTACTTAGTAGTTTTTCGTCCAATCGTCAATTCGAGTTTGGAGAGATAGAGGAAAAAAAAAACGGAAACCGGCGGTTAACCGGATAACCGCCGGTAACCGGCCAAGGTCAAAACCGGCGGTTCCGGTTAACAAACCGGAACCGTCAACCGTTTACATACGGTGCGGTTCCGGTTCCGCCGTTCCGGAACCGCCTAACTGGCAGTTTCTAACCGGAACCGTGGACATCTCTAGATACAAGTCCTGGAGTTCCAGAATCGCATCAAGTGGTATCAAAGCTTCGGCTTTGTATCAGATTCCATTTATCCGTATTTTATTTATTTATTATCTGATTTGATTTTGTTGTAATTTCTCGCCTTTCAAAAAAAAAGAGAAGCAGAAGGTGCAGCCGATAAAAAAAGGCGGGAAAAATTTCTGCGTTTTTGTTATGTTTTGTTTGGTTATCTGGGTTCTCGAGAGCGTATATATCATCCGTAGAAAAGTCGAAAATTTTTTGAGAAATTTTGAAATTTTTGAATTTTTCGGTGAAATTTTTGGGTAATTTTTATGGTATTGATATACATTTTTGGGAAGCTGTAGTTGGTTGTGTGGAGTGGATTGAGAATTGTTGGTGGTAGTTGAAAAAAAAAGAAAAAAAAGGACGAAAAAAAAAGTCCAAAACTGCAGGTACGGGAGGTGATACAGCCATGGACCTTGATCCTACAAACATGATGGAGGCCATCCAACAACAATTGGGGAAACTATTTAAGACCGAGATGGCTGCAATGACAAAAAGGCTAGACAACATGAAAGCTTCAATACAAGAGCACACCGATTGTGGTGATAGAGGAAGATGAGGTCGAGGAGCTCGAGTGGAGGCTAGATGATATCCGAATATAGAGAGGGAGAGAGGGAGGTAATATGGATCTGAATCTGAAGATTATGATGAAGATGATCGATAATCGGCTCGTGGGGGATGGAGAAATGGGAGAAAGCAGAATCGGGCTTGTTAGAATTTGTTGCCTGAAACAATGTGAATTACAGATGTAAATTGCAAAGTTAAAAGCCATGTTGAAGCTAGTGTTACCACATTACCTTCAACATGCAGCGAAAACGTAAACAAAACTTTGCACAAAACAAGTTTTAAATCACACTCCTTACGGTGTGTGATTGCCTCAAGGCGAAATTCACTATCACAAGTGAAATACAAAAACAATGCTGATGTTGTCTCGGTTCACTCCCTTGACAACACTGCATAAAACATACAGAGGACTATCCTAGCTTCACTTACTCGAATAATCACTCAAAAACAAACCTATCTAAACACATAGATAGATTACAACAAGTCAATCTAAATCCTAGACTTCTCAAAGTTGACTATCTAACCTACACACACAACTGGAATGAAAGTCTCCAGCTGATTGGGACGCTAGGCAGATGTCGAAGAAGATGTCTTGGACTTTAGAGACGACACTAGATGCAAGGTTCAGAGTTTCTCACAAACTACGGTGATAACCTGCTTGCATAAATGATTTTAAGATCTAAGAAGACCTTAAATACTTCCTCCATCTTGTATTGGCAGTTGCTTCACGATCCCAGATGACTTAGACTTGAATCAACCGTCTTCCACTACCCATTGCTAAATGTGGACTTGAGATAACCGTCTTCTGCATTGCATGGCACACGTTGTTCAACATCATGCAATAGTAGCGGTTACTCTAGTGACCCATGATCTTCTACAACAGTTAGTGTCCAAGAAGGAGTGGGAACATCACGTCCCCATGAAATCCGGAACAGATTTTGAACAAGTCAAAATCAAACATTATCCACGTTTTAAATCAAAATAAAATATCTAATAAATCCCTAAAAACGTGGAAAATCAAATGTGATAAATATCACAATATATTTAGATTAATTTAAAATAAATTAATTCAAAATACTAGGAAAGGATAAGATTAATGTTTCGAGTGTTATACTCGATGTGATGAGAATGACGGACAACATTAGATATGACATTGATTGCGATGTTATCAGCGAAGTGATAACATCATCTTGAACACGTCATACTCAACAATCTCCTCCTTAAGCTTATCCTTTCTGCACAAAACATAAAGCTCAATATATACATAATTAGAGACGCAGTGGAATACGAAAACAAAAATATTAGAGTTCAAATAACTCCCCCTTAAGGTCTGCTCCCCCTTCAGTTATTATCTGGTACATAATATACAAAGGTAGTGGGTATAATCCCCTATACATGATATACAAGGTTAGTGGATATTTACCCCTGTACAAAAAACAAATAGGTGGGTAATTATCCCCTATACAGAATATACAAAGTTAGTGGGTATAATCTCCTGTACAGAAAAATAATGTTGAGAACATTCTCAACATAGTAAACAACACATATCTTAAAACATGCGAAAACAATCACAATGTTGAAATCATTCCCAACATAAAACATCACATACTATAAGTTATGTGAAAAATAGAATACCAATGTTGAAAGCATTCTTAACATAAAAACATCACACATTAACATAAATATCCAAGGATATCCAACCATGGATACCCAACAACAGAAATAGATATGTGTCCAGCACATCAAAAACCAACAAGGATGTAAACACATCTAAAATAAAATTGTGTCCAGCACAATACATAACCATGAAATTAAATTGTTTTTGACAAAGAAAATTTAAATTTTCTTTTTGCCCTCCCTTTTGGCCACGGACTTCCCGATCTTTTCCAGTTCAACATCGCCACTATCAGCAGCTACTCCCCCTTTTTGTGTAGAAAGAGTTCCTCAAAGAGCTTGGCGAAGCTCAGTCATGGCATTGGTGAGAACTGTGCTTTGATGAATCAATGAATCCATCTGTGAAATATAAGAATTTAATACATGCACAGAAACAGTCACCAAGTGTGAGGAATCACTTGCTATATCACTTTCCAAAAGAGGAGGAGAAATAGCGGTGTCTGCAGCAACATCCAGAACAATATCCATTTAAGCAGCAGTTGAGCTGAGAACAGAGGTGTAAGGAAGATCAAGCACACGATCTTCATTGCCTTTTGGCTTTATGATGGAGATAGTCGAGGTTTCAGTGACTATCTTCTTTTTGCTGGGCTTTACACCTTGTTCAAGGAGGATAGCATAGATGAGGCAGGGAAATGGCAGGATGCTGGTAGTGTTTGACTTGGCAGTAGCTTTGAGAATACAGTCAAAAATGCATTCTCCGAGATTAAAGGGGATTTTGGTTCCAAGCTTGAAGAGCAACACAACTTGACCAACAGTGAGGACTGAAGAATTAGTGGTAGGTAACCAATTATACACAATTAATTTGTGTAAAATGGTGTAAAAGAATGTGAGTTTTGAAGTGGAAATTTTGTTTGTCCACTTCGACACCAAACCACCAGTCACAATCGTCACAACATCATCAATAATATCCAGGCTAACAACATCAGAATCACAGCCCAGACCTAAAAACTTGTTAATCACTATGGGGTTAAAACTGTAAACCTTATCCCTCACATATTTGCTCATATTTGCTCTTACATATATCACCCATCTCAAGAGAAACATTTGAATAAAACTCAGCAACAATATCAGGTTCAAATGAAGACAAAGCAGTCACAGATTTCCATAGATCCCTGTCTTTCAAGAAAACATCCATCCCGTATTTTTTAAAGCTAAAAACATCTATTTGCTTTTCAACTGTCATAGGTCGAAGGACAATAGACTGATGAAGGGACTTAGCATGCTTAGAGTAAAAAGTTTTACTAAAAGTAGAAGAAACATTATGAGGGGAACCTGGAGGGTAGACCGAATCTGAGTCACCTGAGTTGGCTTCATCTTTGACATCACCAGACTGTGAAGGTGAGGGGGTGACAATCTGTCTAGCTGTACCAGAGGAGACCATTTCTTGAGAAGAATCTGGAGATATGGCCTTCTTTTTTAAATCAGAGGGGGCTTTTTTCTTTCCTTTGCTTTTTGATGTTGTTCCTAAAGGTGCAGGCTTGGCAGAAGCATTGACTTCAGCATCAGCTATCTGAAGCTCTTCTTGAAGTGCAACAATAGCGATAACATCATTTTCGGCTATCTCTGAGGGTTTTTCTGGTGGATTCTCTTCTTCTTCGGACTCATCTCTAAGAGAACACATGGTTATTTCCTTCATTTGCAAAGTTTTTCTTGCCTTCTTGGTTGTCTCTTCACCGACTTCCACCTTAATCTGTCTCTGTTGACTGTGAAGTCGCTTCGACTTGCGAATAGGACAACTCTTCTTGTTCTCAGTGAGAACTCGAGTGTGTAACCTTAGATCTGGATCAATAGGGTTACATTCTTCACCAAGATTTACTTGCTAAAGGGGAGTAGGGTTTAGCACCAAGGTAGATTCCGGTGCTTCTCCTTCTTCTAAGGCAGGGGTTGCATGCACTGTTGTCGGCGAAGAAGGTTTTGCTGATTCCGAGTTTGGTTCCTCTGAAGCACCTTCTGCTGTTGCAGTTGCTGCTGGAGTAGATGTAGCAGAGAGAGTGAGTACTGATGTTCCAGCTGGTGTTGAAGCAGAGGAGGGTGTCCCCATTATCTTCTCGAACATTTGTTTCATCATCTCGAACATGGCAGTAAGATCTTTGGGTTCCGCCATTGATAAGCTGTAAAAAGCTTGAAGGAACAGAAAAACAAGAGTGGGATACGAAGAGGCTTCGAGAGAGAGAGAGAGTGAGAGTAAAAAATATTTTCAAAAATGAGTTGATATATCTCTCACCCTAAAAAAATCGGAACAACCTCCTGTCACATCACCCACTTTTTCTATTTTCCTTATCAAAGAAAGTATTTAAATAAAACAGAATTAGTGGATAGGGATACACCATATGAAAACGTGTATTTATCACAAAAATTCAAAAAGTGAATCTTTATTGGCCCCAAAATAGTTTCTGTTGTTTTTTTTATTAATGAATCAAATAATGGAAAAAGAAAAAAAACACAAAAAAAAGATATAATACTAGGCATGTGATTTCTAAAGTATATTGTTTCTCTGCAATCTTGGTCACAACATCAGCTACAACACAGACAAATAGTGAATAAACCCAACTATAATTCACCTTATAGAATTACGGGTATTTCATTTACATATATAGACATAGAATTTCAAGTAGTTGATTTTGTTAAATAAAAGCAGAAACGCAATAATTTCATTAAGTCACCCTTGAATTATACTTAAAAGAAATAACTAAAATAAATAAATGAAAAACACACATGATAAACAACTGGTGTTGATAAAAAGAACTCACATCGAGTTCAACATTAGTAAACAAAATGAACTAATTAAATAGAACACATTCCAAGAGACTTTCTCAAGACAGAAAATCTCTCGAAATCAAGAGACTTGGTAAAAATATCCGCTGTTTGATTCTCAGTAGATATGTATTTGATGTTTATGATCTCCTTTTCCACCAAGTCTCTAATAAAGTGATGTCGAATGTTGATATGCTTAGTGCGCGAATGTTGAACAAAGTTCTTGGAAATTTCAATAGAACTAGCATTGTCACACAGCAAGGTTAGTGATGAGCTTGTCATGCCATAGTCCTTCAACATTTGATTCAGCCATACCAACTAAGCACAACAACTAGCAGCTGCAACATATTCGGATTCAGTTGTTGACAAAAAGATGCAATTTTATTTCTTGCTTGACCAAGAAACCATATTGCTCCCAAAAAAGAAACAACTACCACTTGTGCTCTTCCTATCATCAACATCACCTGCCCAATCTGAATCACTGTACCCAGTGAGGCTGGTATTGGTGTCTTTGCAGTATCTGATTCCAAAGTCGACTGTGCCAGCAACATATCGAATTATTCTTTTGACAGCCTTCAAGTGTGACTCCTTGGGTTGAGCTTGGTATCTAGCACAAACTCCAACACTGAACATGTTATCAGGTCTACTGGTAGTCAAGTAGAGCAAGCTACCGATCATTTCTCTGTACATTGTTGGATCAACATTGAATCCAACATCGTCTTTGCTCAGTTTTTCAGAGGATCCCATTGGTGTTTTCATGGGCTTTGCAGCTTCAAGTCCAAAGCACTTGATCAAATTTTTGGCATACTTACTTTGGGATATAAAAATCCCATCTTTGTCTTACTTGATTTGGAGACCAAGAAAGTAGGCCAATTCGCCGACCATGCTCATCTCAAATGTGTTGCATATTGCATCAACAAACTCCCTAAAGAGATTAGAACAAGTGGATCCAAACACAATATCATCAACGTAAATTTGTGCAACAGTAATGTGTTTGTGAATCCTTTTGATAAATAATGTTTCATCAACCACACCTCTTGAAAAACTAAAGTCAATTAAAAACTCCGTAAGTCGAGCATACCAAGCTCTAGGAGCTTGTTTAAGCCCATACAAGGCCTTGTGTAGTTTCAGCACATGGTTTGGTTTTTCGTGACATTCAAAGCCTTTTGGTTGTTCAACATAGGCTTCCTCATTCAAGAAACCATTTAGAAAGGCGCTTTTGACATCCATTTGATGCAGTGTAAACCCAATATGGCAAGCAATGGCAAGTAGAAGACGGATAGACTCTATTCTAGCAACTGGAGCAAATATTTCATCATAGTCTATTCCTTCTACTTATGTATAACCTTGAGCCACTAGTCTGGCTTTATTTCTGACCACATTACTAGACTCATCAGTCTTGTTCTTAAAAATCCATTTAGTTCTAATAACATTTTTATTTTCAGATCTTGGAACCAATTCCCACACATTATTTCGAACAAACAGAATCAACTCATCATGTATTGCTTCTACCCAAAATTCATCTTTTAGTGCTTCCTTGACATATTTAGGTTCAACATTTGATAGAAAGCATGATATGGATACAAGGTTAATAACTGTTGACATGCAAACATGTTTGACCAATTCAACAACATCGACTGAGCTTTTTGTTCTGGTTTTGACCCCTTGATATCCATCACCAATGATTTGGGAATTTGGGTGATCTCTTTTGATTCTCCTTGGAGGGTCATGTCTTGGTTCATACTGAGCCAGTGGAAGTTGTTCATCATCGCTTTCAGATGAGGAGTCTGAATCTGGTGTCTGAGGTGATGTTAATTCCTTCACTGACGGAGAAGAAACATTGGTTTTGACATCAGGACTTTTCAAAGCCCTTTTATCAGTGTTACTGGACTCCTTGTTGGCAATATTTGGTTCATGTAATAGAAATGATACATCATCTTCTTCAGTTCTTATTGCCAGACCTGCAAGATCATCAAACACAACATTGACAGATTCTTGTACGGCCTTAGTTCTTAGATGAAGAACCCGATATGCTCTGCTGTTTTGAGCATATCCCAAGAACAGTTCTTTGTCACTCTTGGAATCAAACTTTCCAAGGTGATCTCTGTCATTCAGGATGTAACAGACACATCCAAATACATGAAAATATTTGAGATTTGGCTTTCTCTCTCTTCGAAGTCCATACGGAGTCTCCTTTCTTCCTGGTCGAAGATAGACTCTATTTCCGATGTGACACGCTGTGTTAACAGCTTCAGCCCACAGCTTCTTTGAAAGTCCTTTGGCCTGTAACATTGCACATGACATTTTCTGCAGAGTTCGATTCTTTCTTTCCACTACTCCGTTTTGTTGTGGAGTTTTGGGCGCTGAATATTCATGGAGTATTCCTTTCCTTTCACAAAAATCATTGAATGCAGCATTCTCAAATTCTCTTCCATGATCTGTTCTTACACATGCAATGTTGGTGTCAAATTGCAGACACATTGTGCGGCAGAATCTTTTAAAGACCTTGAAGGTTTCAGATTTTTCCTGTAGAAATTCAACCCAAGTATACCTTGAGAAATCATCAACAATGACAAGGATGAAACTCTTACCACTCATACTTTTTGTATCGACTGGTCCCATGATGTCCATGTGTAAGAGTTGAAAACATCTTGTTGTTTGACAACCACCTAGGCTTTTGTGAGGTATTCTGGTTTGTTTTCCCTTTTGGCAAGCACCACAGAAAACATCGTGATCAACATTCAGTTTTGGTAGGCCACGGACAGCATCAGACACAATCAGCTTTTTCAAATTTACCATGCTTACATGACCGAGTTTTTGATGAATCAGTTTTATTTCATCATTTACAGTCAGGTTGCAGGTTTCATCTTTGTCAGCATGGTAGCAATTGTCAGATGCACGGCTACCAAACATTATGCATTTTTCATATTTGTCAAACACTTCACAAGTATTTTTATCAAACTTGACATGCATACCATCGTCACAAAGCTGACTAATACTGATCAAATTTGTCGTCAGTCCTTCAACATGTAGGACATTCTGAAGCTTAGGAAAATGTTTGACATTCAATGTACCTTTTCTGACAATGTTTCCTTGAGCTCCTCCTCCGTAACTGACTTTGCCTTTGTTTGAAGTGGTATATTCTTCAAGAAACTGCTTATTGCCGGTCATGTGTCGAGAACATCCACTGTTGAAGTACTATGTTCTGGCAATGTTAGCCTTCAGTGATGTGTACACAACATTGCATGTAACCTTCATCTTTTTGGACTTCATCGGATTCTTATTCTTTGATGTGATCCCTGATGTTGTTCTCCCGGTCGCAACATCATCGTGAAACTTGAAGCAATGTTGTGTCCCGGCTCCTGACAGTAATGGCACACATATTTTTGAACCTTTGAGCCCTTACATTACTTCTGATCATCATCTTCAACATTGCTCCCTGTCGGCATATTTGGGTTTTCTCCTTCACAAATTTCACAACATTGTTGTTTGAGGAAGTCATGGAAATTTTGTTTGAGAATCACAGTCCAGCCCTGTCTGTCTGTCCCAATGTTAATGCTTCATTTAGAACATTCGTTCCTTGATTCCATTTCTGAAACGTTCTTTTGGTGCTCTCCACTTCCTTCTTTAGTTTAGTGATTTCAGCATCACTCCTGGTGAGTCTAATTTCCAGACCTACAATCTTCTCTCTAAGAAACTGATTTTCTTCCATAAGAAATTTCAGTCCATTGACTGCAGACTTCATTCACAACATCATTGAGCTCTTCAAGAGAGCCAGTGGGGCGTTCTTCCTGTGGATCAACCTCTCTGATCTCGGAAGTATGATTAAACTCATCCAATAGAGTCATTTCATACCAATTAGTAGTGTTGGGAGAGATCTCAGTGGCTTTATCTTCAACATCTGGGAGAACCTCATCTTCAATTTCACATTCTTCAATGTCAAGTATGTCAATTTCATCAATATCGTTCAGGGCATCAATAATCTGTTCGTCTTCCTCCATGACATTGATGAACAACACTCTCTGATTTGAATCATTTTCAGTATCAGACTCATCATTGAGAACAACATTGAAATTATTTCTTTGTCTTCTTCGTGTTGTTGGGCATTCATTAGAGTAATGACCAAATCCAGAATATGCTCTACATTGAACTGAGTCAATGTCTTTCTCAGTGTCAGCAACTTCCTTCTTAACATTTGATCTTCCAGACTTTGATGTTGATGAGGATGGAGAATCAAACAGTTGTCGAGGTTTGATGTTTGGGGGGACTTTTCTCATGGACCGAACAAGTGAGTTGAACTTCTTTGTCAAGAGTGCAACACTTAGATTTTCTTCCTCATTGATTTCCTGAAGACTGTCAACATCATTATGAACACCAGATGACAATGTTGTTGTTTGGAAAGCAATTCCCTTTGAAGTTGAGTTCGCATTTTGGTTTGCAGGTTCATCTCAAACGTTAGTAAGATGCTGACCACTTCACTCAAACTCATGGTTCCCACATCATGTGCTTCTTCTGTTGCAGAAATTTTCATATTGAATCTTTCTGGGAGAGTTCGAAGCAACTTGCTAACCATGTTCTCATTGGAGATTGGACTCCCAAGAGCGGTTGATTGATTTGAGATCTCACATAATTTTTCAACATAAAATGAAATAGTTTCATCTTCAAACATGCGTAAATTTTCAAATTTCAATGTGAGTAGCCTCAGTTTGGTCTTCCTTACACTGGCAGACCCTTCACAATGTTCCTGAAGAATGATCCATGCCTGATATGCAGTAACACAATTGCAAATCATCTTGAAGCATGGAACATCGAATGAAACAAAAATCGCATTCAAAGCGCGAGCATTAAAGTTTGAGATTATTCTCTCATCATTTGTCCATTGAGATTCTAGAGTTAACACAAAATCTCCATTTGGACCTTCCATCCTAGGAGGGCTCCATTCTTCAATAACTGCCATCCATGCTCTTTCATCGATAGATTTAATATAAATCTTCATTCAAGATTTCCACATAACATAGTTGCCACCATTGCTGTCTAGAGTAGGAGGATGACATTGATTAATCTGGATATCCATCACGGAATTTCAAGCAACACTGGATCGAGTACTTAGTGTGTCAAGTACCGGCTCTTGATGCCACTTGTTAGAATTTGTTGCCTGAAACAATGTGAATTACAGATGTAAATTGCAAAGTTAAAAGTAATGTTGAAGCTAGTGTTACCACATTACCTTCAACATGCAGCGGAAATGTAAACAGAACTTTGCACAAAACAAGTTTTAAATCACACTCCTTACGGTGTGTGATTGCCTCAAGGTGAAATTCACTATCACAAGTGAAATACAAAAACAATGTTGATGTTGTCTTGGTTCACTCCCTTGACAACACTGCATAAAACATAAAGAGGACTATCCTAGCTTCACTTACTCGAATAATCACTCAAAAACAAACCTATCTAAACACATAGATAGATTACAACAAGTCACTCTAAATCCTAGACTTCTCAAAGTTGGCTATCTAACCTACACACACAACTAGAATGAAAGTCTCCAGCTGATTGGGACGCTAGGCAGATGCCGAAGAAGATGTCTTGGACTTTAGAGACGACACTAGATGCAAGGTTCAGAGCTTCTCACAAACCACGGTGATAACCTGCTTGCATAAATGATTTTAAGATCTAAGAAGAACTTAAATACTTCCTCCATCTTGTATTGGCAGTTGCTTCACGATCCTAGATGACTTGGACTTGAATCAACTGTCTTCCACTACCCATTGCTGAATGTGGACTTGAGATAACCGTCTTCTGCATTGCATGGCATACGTTCTTCAACATCGTGCAATAGTAGCGGTTACTCCAGTGACCCACGATCTCCTACAACAGTTAGTGTCCAAGAAGGAGTGGGAACATCACGTCCCCATGAAATCCGGAAGAGATTTTGAACAAGTCAAAATTAAACATTATCCACGTTTTAAATCAAAATAAAATATCTAATAAATCCCTAAAAACGTGGAAAATCAAATATAATAAATATCACAATATAATCAGATTAATTTAAAATAAATTAATTCAAAATACTAGGAAAGGATAAGATTAATGTTTCGAGTGTTATACTCGATGTGATGAGAATGACGGACAACATTAGATACGACATTGATTGCGATGTTATCAGCGAAGTGATAACATCATCTTGAACACGTCATACTTAACAGGGCTGATGATCATCTTGTGAATATTAAGATGAACATTCCTTCTTTTCAGGGGAAGAATGACGCAGCCATATACTTGGAGTGGGAGCAAAGAGTCGAGATGATATTCGACTGCTATAGATATTCTAAGTTGAAGAAGGTCCAGTTAGTGGCTGTTGAGTTCTCTGATTATGCTATCGTGTGGTGGGACCAGTTAAGGGCCATTAGGCGGCGTAATGGAGAGCGGCCCGTAGAGAGTTGGGAAGACATGAAAGCAATCATGAGACGACGTTTTGTACCTAGCTATTATTACCGGGAGCTATACAACAAGTTACAAAACTTAAGGCAAGGTGCAAGCAGCGTTGATGAGTATTTTAAAGAGATGGAGCTATCGATGATCCGAGCTAATGTGGAGGAGGACCCGGAAGCTACTATGGCAAGATTCTTAGCGGGTTTGCATAGGGAGATTCAGAAGGTAGTAGAGCTGCAGCATTACGTCGAGTTGAAAGATATGGTACACATGGCCATCAAGGTAGAAGACCAACTTAAGAGAAGGGGTAGATATAACCGTTCAAATTCCTCAACTTGGAAAGTGAATCCGAACACTGGTACATCATCCTGGAAGTCGAACCAAGGGAGTAAAGAAGATTGGCGGCTACCAACTAAGCCAAATGTTGAAGCACCCACTAATGATCCCAGTTCCAGAAATCGGGATATCAAGTGCTTTAAATGTCAAGGGAGATGACACATAGTCAGTCAGTGTCCGAATCAAAGAGTGATGTTAATACGAGAGAATGGAGAGATTGTTACTGATGAGGAAGACGTTGAACCTGAGATGCAAGTGTTGGAGGGAGATAGTGGCGAGGAGTGTGTAGCGCCACCAGCTCTCACGTTGGTCACAAGAAAGTCAATGAGTTTGCATACCAAATGTGTTGAGGAAGAACAGCGGGAGAATCTGTTTCATACTAGAAGCCACATACATGGTAAGGTATGTAGTGTGATAATAGATGGTGGAAGTTGTACTAATGTGGCTAGTGTGGTTTTGGTGATGAAGTTAGGTCTACCTGTTTTAAAGCACCCGAAGCCATATAAGTTACAATGGTTGAATGACAGTGGCGAAACCAAGGTGAACAAGAAAGTGAGGGTGCCATTCCAGATTGGAAAATATAAAGATGAGGTATTATGTGATGTGGTACCAATGCAGATAGGGCATTTATTGTTGGGACGTCCATGGCAGTATGACAGACGTGTGGAGCATGATGGTTTCACAAACAAATATTCCTTTGTGCACAAGCAGCGGACAGTGACACTTGTTCCTTTGACACCGTCTCAAGTGACTGAGGATCAAATAGCACTGCAAAAAGAGGCAGACCAAATGAAGATAAAAGGGGAGTAGTCGAAGGGAGAAAAGAGTAGGTGAGAATTCATACACCATTCATGTTTTGCCCGCCCAAGCTAATTCCAAAGGAGTCAAGAGATCAAGCTGCATACTAACCTCACATCTCCTATTTTCTGTGATGTTATATCTTTACAGGTTCAGAACGGAGTATTCCTTGATTTATCATAAAAGAATTTGTTGGAGTTGTCAAAAGAATTGAGGATACCGGTGGCTGATGTCTGGTGGAGTAAAGTGAAGTAGAGAGCTCGTGTTGATGAAGATCCGGATTTGAGGACAAATCCCTTTCAAGAGAAGGGGAATGATACGATCCTATCCGGGGTGCCGATGATCGAGTTCGAGCATTCAGAGAGGCTGGTGCAAGTGGCAACGCAAGTTCAAGCGCTAGCGATCTGGTCGCGTCCGCGACGTGCTTGGCTTTGGACTGAGCGCGACTTACAGCGTGAGTGGTGGTGTGAGCGATCCGGTCGCGCCCGCGACGTGTTCTATTTTGATCCCGGCGTGAGCTACAGCGCGACCCGGGGTGCGAGTGGGCCCGAGTCACGCTGATTTGGACTATTGCGGATTCATCCGATTTTTATTTAGTTATTTCCTTTTTAGATTAGGATTTGGTTTTTAGGGTTGTTTTATTTTGCCCATCTATATAAGGGCTTGCGTTATATTTCATTAGACAGTTTTTGATATATTAATTTTGAGAATTCTCTCTGGAGATTTTATTGAATCGTGTGTCGTGTTCATTCGACTTATCAAACAGTAGATCACAACTATTTGTGGCGTCTTCATATTTTATCTGAGGTTCTTATTTCCAATCACCATTGGGTTATAGGTTTCATATACCCATAGTTCATTGTGTTGTGAAGTTCGGGTCGAGGATTCCGTTCTCTAGCAATTTGATACAAGTCCTGGGGTTCCAGAATCGCATCACCCTCCTCACCGCAACTCCACTGCGCGGGCGCGCTATTGTCAATGATTGCAGCCTTCCCCCACTATAAATAGCGGACCCGCTTCAAGCCCTAAATTCACCCCAAATTCGCGCCACACTTAACTCCTCTCTCAATCTCACCACGGGACTCCAGCTCCAATTCTCAGAAATTCCAAACCCCACTCACTTGCGCTCCTTCCTTCCGCACCAACAACTACACGCTGCTACGCACAGCGCCGCCACCGCGTCTCCCTACCGTGTCACTACAGCGCCGCCGCACCCTTTCCCCTTGCTGCAATTCTCCATTTAACACCAAGCCTGCTCTAGCTCATATTGTCATGGCTCCCAAAACCAAGACTCCTACTATTCCAAGTGGCGCAACTGACTCCAGCTCAACTAGAGAAGTCACGGACCATTCAAACCAATTTGGAGCCCCCTTCCTTCTCATCTCACTCAACGAAGGTAAGCGTTTCACGGCTTTCCAAAAATTTGAAATTACTTCTCCGCGTTATATTGATTGGAGGTTGATACAATATTTGGGGATTGAGAAAAAAGTTACCAAATATCTCAAGGCTTTGAGCTTGGAAAAATTTGCAAAAATGAAGTTTGAAGCTTATGATAATTTAAGTCTTGAGTTTTTGGTATCCTTTGAGTATGATGAGAAGGAGAAGAAGATGATTCATTTTAGGATGTTGGAGCAAAGATATGAGGTCACATTGCCCAACATGAAAGACTATTTTGGTTTTCCAACCACGGGGATAAAAGAACGGCCATCGGACTTCAATGTTGCAAATGCTTGGTTTGAAATCTTGGGCTTTCACAATTGCGACCCTAAGGGGACGTCGAGCAAGTTCATCCAGGACCCCGCAATGTCAATGCTACACAAATTCTTGGCCTACAATGTCAATGGAAAGGAGCAGGCCAACAAAGTGAATTCAACGGAGGTCTATCTTATGTGGTGTGCCAAGAAAAAGAAGAAAGTTTGCCCCTCTACCTTCCTTTGGTCGGCTATCAAGGTCATGCTTCAATGAGACATCCAACACCCTTATTTCTGCGCCTTCACCTCAGCATTGATAGTGAAACTTGGGGTGCTTGAAGAAAATGGCCCGGCGCCAAATGGCCAAACTAGGATTGCTCAGTACAGCATCGACAAGGATAGCTCAAACGAGCTCAGATTATTTATAATGAGCACGAAGTGAGGCCTCATTCCAAGAGGAATTGTGTGGAGAAATTACGATAAATCCAGCATGGCACTATGCAGCTGACTTTGGGAGCCAGTACCTTGTCTGCACGACAACAGAATCAATCAAATGAGCCCCATGAAGTGGGCAACGAGGAAGCTGAAAGAGAAGAAGAGCAAGAAGGCGGCGAGCAAGAAGCACAGGAAGAGGAATCTGAAGCTGAAGCATCAATTTCAGCAGCCCCCAAACTATGGGTACCAAATGCTGAACACTGATTGGAGCTCCTTCCAAGGTTACTTTGACACTACCATAGGCCAGTTTCAGCAGAATCTCCAGCGATCACTCACTGACACCATGGGCCAGTTTCAGCATCAGTTCATAGACTCAATAAGGGAGTACAGACAGGACCATATTGCTGCTACGGTGCATAACCAAGAGCGTATTAACGCCTCCTTTCATGCAATCCACGAGGAGATAGCCGCAGTGCGCCAAGATATTAGGGGTCTCTACACTCGTCTGGACACGTACGAGGAGTGGATGATGGCCCTGGAGCAAAGCTGGCATGCATGGACCCTCATCTCCGTCGCCTGCCCGACGCCACCTCGTCTGTCTTGTCATTCACCACCTTATCCACCACCGAAGCAATGAAGTCTTTTGTGTTTTGTGTTCTTATTTTATGTATTTTTGTGTTCATGTGCGTTGTTAAAACTCCTTTTCTTTTAGTATGCTCGTGCTTTGTTGCGTGTTTTGTAGTTTTGTTTTGTAGGAACCGACGCCAGTGTCGGGCTTCTATAAAATTGTGATGTTCTCTCTTCCCTTTTACTTTTATCGCACATTGTTTTTCATACATTGAGGACAGTATATGATTTAAGTGTGGAGGAGGTTGTGATGTTTATTGTTATGTCTTAGCATGGTTTAATGTTAGTATGTCATTGGATTTTGTTTTGTTGGATTTTGTCTTGTTAACTTATGTTGCAATTGTATTGATTTTAGGTTTTTATTATGTTGTGTATGTTGTGATCCTCCCATTTAGCATGATGTTTTGTCCAATTGTCAAACTTGAAAAAAAATGGAATATGAATCTTCAAGGAATAGTTTTCAAGTCAATTATGGAAAATAAATTGTTATCGTGATTTCACTCGTGAGCATGAATTGTCTTTGAATGTGATCATAACTTGATGATTTGTGTTGAGGGGTCTTGTCCTTGAAGGATTACGAAGCATGTTTTACCTCATTTTACGAACATTATCCCCGTAATCATTTGATAAAAAAATAAAGAAAGAAAATGGGCAATAAGGATCTCTACTCCTCCAATTGATTTATTCAACTATAAGTATGGGAAACCACACAAGGCTACTAGAGAATTTCTCCCTAAGGTTTTACCTTGTGAATTTTGATCGATACCCTAAAAATTTGTTTAAATAAATGGGATTGCATTCCGGATTCTACTCCTCTCATGTGTGTCAATTCTTTTCACATTTTGCATGATGAGTATGGGAAACTACATTAGGAAGCTCGGCTAAAACTCGATGATTTTACCTAATGATCCTTGTCCTATATTTGCAATCCCTAATTTGGTTGAAATTTTGTTTCTTAATAAATGTGGAGGTGATTCGTGGGGAATTAATTGAAATGCATTGAGTCTAATGGTTTTCCTTAGTCTGGAGAGGGCAAGCAACTCACTTGATTGGATATTATGTTCACCTTCTTTGATGATGAATGCTTTAGTGGGAACCATGAGACTTGATCAAATTGCATGATTACCTTGCAATTTTTTCCTTCTTGCTTCATGTTTTCAATTACTTGTTTGCTTGAGGACAAGCAAAAGGCTAAGTGTGGAGGAGTTGTTTAGTATCTAATTGTGTTGTCTTATTGTAGTAATTTTGTCATGTTTAGTAAAAAAATTTCTAGTATTTTATTTGTTATGTGTTGATTTTGTGTGTTTATTTTCACTTATTGCTCTAATGGTGGATCATGCCAAGTTATGCAAAAACTTGAGCTTTTGATTACAAAAGTAGGATTTTTAATGGCATTTAGGTGGCGAGTGGAAAAACCAAAAATTGAGTTCCAATAGTGAAAGGAATAATCAAAATGTTGAGGAAAAATAAGAGTGAAGGATTTGAATTGCACTCAAAGATGGAACACGGAGCGGAAAGACCCGGCCCCGACGCCCGTGCGCGTGACTCAGCACGGCCCGTGCACAAGCCTTGCACATGCCGCACGGCGTGGCCGCACCCTCTCCTATGACCGCGCGGGGGAGCTCTCGGTGAGAAGCCCCTGCGAGCGTGCATAGGCGCGCGGGTGCGCATGCTAATTTCACTCTGCGGGCGCGCCGCACCCCGCCAGCGCGCGGGGTGCTTTTTGCCCTCTCTGGATCAGTTTTTCAACGCCTGCTTCAGTGTAATTTCAGTCTTAATTTCCTCCCCACTTCATAGCTGGAACAATTTAATAGATGAAGACTTTTGTGGTGCTCTTAGTTGTAGGAATATAGGGGTTTAATTTCCCCTAATGAACTAGCTTGGATTTTTGTCTCCCAAATCTCAAACCAAATCTCCCCCAAAATCCCTCTCATTAACTCCTCTCTTACCATCAACATCCCATCAACTTTTCTCTCTCCTCAAAAACTCACTCGCTCGACTCCTTTCTCTCTCGCTCTCTCTCTGGGGATATATCCTCAATTGATTTTTGGGGAGAAAAATCATCATTGATCACTACCACTCTCACGATTCACACTTCATCTTCTCCATTTTTCTTTCATCTCTCAATTTTCTTCTCTACACACCACCACCACCTTCACCACTTCCTACACCATTTTCACCATCACCACAACCATTCAAGAGAAGAGGAGAAAGGAAAGACAAGAGGCAAGCAAGCTAGGATTGAAGAAGAAGAGACAAGAAGAAGTCCTGAATCTGAGCCGTCCGCAAAAGCTAGGCTCGTTAGGAGGCTTTTCTTTTGGTATTTTCTTTCTTTAACTTAGATGATTTGTGGGGGGTTTGTCCCAAACTCTTGAAGAATATTAAATATTGTAGAAGTGTATGTTATTTTCATTTGATTATGAGATGATGAACTCCTATGATAATTGTGTTGTTTTGAGCATAGTTATGGGCTAATCTCTCCATTAGGGGGTGGAGGATCGATTTAGTTTTGATCTATGCTTGTGATGGTTGGTTGTTTGTTGTTGGAATTGTGATTATTATGTTGAGTATTTGATCACTACTTAGCATTGCTAGGTTTTAGATGAGACCGAAAGGAGATTCTAAATCCCGACCTAGGTTCCTTCAACGTTAGGTGGATTGGGTTCATAAGCCTAAAATATTGATCTTGTTTGCATGATATAGCTGCTAGGGGTTTAATGGATAGACGATGACAATAATTGAAGTTAAACCACTTGAGGGGTCTATTGTGTGTTTGAGATTAATATAATCAATTTGAAACAAGCTAAGTGATAAGCCAATGAGAGAATCTACACCCTAATGCTCGTATCATAATCTTTTTCTCGATCTTGATCTCGTTGTTATTTGCATTTCATTAGTTAAATTGCTTGTTTAAATTTTTTAGTTTAAATCGACTTTCAAATCCATGATTAGAATGTTTAGGTTTTATGTTAAGTGTTTAAACATGTTGCATGCATAGCCTAAAGATAATTTTCCACATGAAGTCTTCCTTGAGAGATCGACTCCGGTTAGCTCATCGCATCTACGATTGACCCCGTCTAATGACGGGTTTGGTTAGAAGTAGTTTTGCATGTCGAGTCTAGACTGGAAATTAATTTAGACTTGAAACATTCACTTGCTCCTTGCCAATAATTGAATAGAATAGAAACTTTTGTAGCACGGCTAAGGCGGGGTCTTTAATGAACCCGATTGGCATCCCAGATGAATTCCAATTGTTGAAGTCGGTAAGGTCTAACCATGCAGCAGCTGTATCAAACTTTTACGGCTTAACCCGCACTCCAGAGGTTGGAAAACTGAATAAGTCCTTCATCATGGCCAATGTGACCTCATAAACATCCCTCAGGAGTCAAAATGTGATTTTCGTACGGTCCTTGTTGAGCTGAAGGTCACCAAAAACTGATAGTAAAGAGGGTTATAACCAACATACTTCATTTGTGCAAATTTTTCCAGATTTAGTGCCTTCAAGTATTTGGTGACCTTTCCATCAAGTTTTAAAGTCCTCAACAAATTCTAATCGAAAGAACGAGGATCAGTAATCTCAAACTCATTAAATGACTGGAATCGATTACCTTTCTCATGTGAGGTTTTCGGGAATGGATAATGGTAGAGGTGAGACAAGTTTTCCTCTTCTCCGACTTCAATGTTGGCTTCCTCGTGCTCTTGGGGAGGGGTGAGATTTTTGGTGCGAACCATGGTGGAATGAGGGAGCTAGGTGGCTAGTGAGGCACGAGTGGAGAGAGGAGTTTAAATGAGAATGCAGCCCAAAAATTGGGAGTGTCCGGGGCCGTGAAAATGTGCAGTGGCGACGGAGACTGTACGCGGCGGCTGAGAGTGGCATTGAGCGCGGAAGGCAGCGATGGCGGGAGGCTTTTAGCAGCAGTGACAGACTACACAGTGGCTGAGTGTGCTGCAGACACGGAAGGTCCAACGATGGAGGGTGTAAATTATCCACCAGTTGGGGAATTTCAGTTGTGTATTGTGAGGAGTTGGAGCAGCTATGTGTGAATTGCTGTTTGGAAATTGGGGGAGAGCTAGGAGCGGTGTAAGGTTGAAGTGAACATAGGGTTCTCAAGCTGGGACCCCTATTTAAAGGGGTGTGGGCCAGCAACCGCGGGACGTCCTAGCGCTCACGGACTGCCCAGCGCTCGCGGATGTAATTTATTCGTGCTCTCCCAGCGCTCGTGGGCCATTTTCGCCAAGAAGACCCTCCCGCGGTCGTGCGAGGGCCAGCGCTCGCGGGCCTGAATTTTGCAAAATTCCACCCAGCGCTCGTTGGGTGGGTTGCACCAGTTGGGCATCATTTTGTGACTTTCTCTTCAACGCTCGTTGGACTCCAGCGCCGACTGACCTCAAAATACTGAGAGACACCTCGAGCAACGGCTGGCCATTACTTAGGAAATTTTTGCATCAATTTCTCTAAACCAACAATACCCTCAACTCCTTGTCCCTTCGAGACAGACATCAAAAATACAAAAGATACATAAAAAGATAAAATTGAACATAATACAGAAACAATAAAATCATGGGTTACCTTCTATGCGGCGCTCATTTTAAAGTCTCGAGCTAGACATAATTTTTGGACGATCAAGTGGGATTATCGAGCGTGAAAGCCTCGACTGCAATCTTTCAGGGTTGCCCCTCAGGGTATGGCTTAACACGGTGCCCGTTCACTTAGAATGACACCTTTGTCGATGGATCTAGCAACTTCACCATACCATATGGGTAGACTTCTTCGATTATGAATGGTCCATTCCAATGGGATTTCAATTTTCCCAGAAAAAGCTTTAAACGAGTGTTGAAAAGAAGAACCTTCATGTCCCGAGTGAGCTCTTTTTTCACAATGCATTTGTCATGAAGCCTTTTCACCTTGTCTTTATAGATTCGAGCGTTCTCATAGGTTTCATTTTGTAACTCATCGAGCTCGGACAGTTGCAAGGTTCTTTCCTTCCCTGCACAAGTTAGATTAAAGTTCACCGCCTTAATGGCTAAAAAGGCCTTGTGCTCGACTCTATGGGGAGATGGCATGCTTTTTCATACACGAGTCGGTACGGGCTCATTCCTAGGACAATTTTATAAGCCGTCCAGTATGCCCAAAGAGCATTGGGTAGTTTAATGGACCAATCCCTCCTAGACACATTTATGGTCTTCTTTAAGATGTTTTGGATTTGCTTGTTGCTTGTTTCAACTTGACCGAAAGTCTGGGGATGGTATGGAGTGACCACCTTGTGAGTGACACCATTCTTCTTCATCAAATTCTTGAAGAGCTTGTTTGTGAAATGTGATCCACTATCACTTATAATAGCTCTTGAGAATCCAAACCTACATAAAATGTGGTTCTACACAAACTTGATCACCACATTAGCATCGCAAATTCTAGTGGGGATAACTTCAACCCACTTGGAGACATAATCCACGGCTAACAAGATATATTCAAAACCAAATGAGCTAGGAAATGGACCTATAAAATCAATACATTTCAACCACAAGGTTGACATTCAAGGGCATTTCGTTTCTTCTCCCAATATTTCTAATTCTTTGGCATTTATCACAAGAGAGACAGAATTTATGAGCATCCTTAAAAATAGAAGGCCAATACAAACCGGATTGCAAGATTTTTCGGGCCGTCTTTTGCCCTTCAAAGTGGCCTTTATAGTGTGAGGCATGGCAAGAGATCAAGACATCGATTTTCTCCACCTTAAGGACACATCGTCAGATCACTTCATCCTTTCCCAAATGGACAAGATATGGATAATTCCAAAAATAGCACCTGCACATTGCTAAGAATCTCTTCATCTCTTGAAAAGTGAGGTTAAGACGAATTTTACCACAAGCGAGATAATTAACAATAACAGCATACCATGGAAAAGAATTAAGCTCAAGAGCATACTCATATGGAAACGAATCAGAAATAAGGAGATGATACAGAGTGTAACGCCCCGGTCCCGAAAAGGATAATAAATGGAGGACGGGGGTGTCACTTAAAAAGAATAGGATTTAGAATAATTATTAGTTAAATAAAATAGTTATTGGAAGCAAGAATAGGTTGTATTCCCTAGAAATTTGGGCAGCATAACCTCTGTAACTATAGCAAATCCCCGTTTAATAACGGTTTATAAGAGTGTATTTTGAGATGACATGACATTCAATAGTCTGTACATGGACAGAGTAAAGCAATAAACAGATACCAACAAGTAATGATCTATTTATCAGAGTTGACTAAGAATGTCCTTTTCATAGGACGGAGTTAAAAACACGTAAGACCCATTCATAGGTCGACAGAAAAGTAAACAGATACCAACATGCGATTCAGTGGAACCTCTTCATAGGTCAAAGTGAATAAAGGAACAGTTGGTATTTCAATAAAAAGGGCTTCATCCCTTAAGCAATTATTTATTTAGAATAGGCATCATTGTACTAGTAGTTTCTGGACATGGTATAATCAAGTTCGAATTTCAAGTACTAAATACGATTATCAGAGTATTCAGCAGAAAACAGAGTGGAAGTAATTTATTCAGATAACCAGATAAGAGGCATCTCAGTCAACCCCGCCATCAGCTCACATCACCAACCTCAGCATCTCAACCTGAAAACATTTTGAAAAGAGTTGGGTATGAGTACTAATGCACTCAGTGGGTAAGTTTCGAACTCAATTTACAATATGAAATATCCAAAAATAATACACAGCATATAGGAAGCAAAACGCAAAAGCCCTTCCCATATCTGCAAACCTTTTTTTCTTCTTTGGGATCCCTTTTGCTCAGTCTGTTGTCTACTGCACTATGTAGCATGCTGCTGGTAGGAAAAGGGAGGGGTTACCTCGCTATTCCGAGGAGAGTATACCAAGGGCTACCTAGCATTGACTCTGAGTATGCTAGGGATCGCCTAGCAGTGACTCCTTATAGTGACATCCGGTCACAGTGTATGTGCGGGGTTACCTCACAGTGACACCTTTAGTGATAATATCACAGTTGCAAGGGTGTACAGTCCTGCCTATGTTTAATAATTACTTGCACTACAAAATCTAAGATTCTAGCACAAGCCTATCTCAGCTAAGTTTAACATCATTCAATAATACCTCATAAAACTTAGCAATTAAATCATAGCTTAATCATGCTTATACAACTATTCCACAAGTATTCTCATATCCTAGTCACAGTATCCCAACAATATTCCAATAATATTCTAACAATATTTCAACAGTATTTCAATAATATCATATCTCATAGCGTAACAATATTCTATAATTCCTCATATAACAGCGACGTTAAACAGATAGAGCATAAAATATTTATTTGGATATTTCTAAGTTGTCTATCATACTTCTAAAGAGTTATTACTCTTAAATTGTATTTATTCTTTAAAATAAACCCACCTTGCTGACTAGCAGGCGGCGGTACGACAGCTTCCGGGTTTGCTTCCTTCCTTCCAACGGGCTCCATAGGTCCTACAATGTTGGTGCATGCCTTAGAACAACTACTATAATTTTCGAAATTTATCTACTATATTTGGAGCATTTATCTATATATATTTAATATTATTCTATTCAAAAATAGATTGCGCGACCCTAACGACCTTGTATAAACTCGACACACAAGGATGAAAATTCCAAAATAATATTCTTGATTTATTGGACTAAAAATATTTGACAGAGGTCTCTTTCCAAAATTTACCATTTTACTCGATTAACATCGAAAATCCGCCAGGACACTTTTTAACCGTTCAAAAATTATGAAATTAATCTAGGATGATCCTACACATGCCAGGGCTATAGTTGAGAAGTTTTAGAATTTTTCGATTCCGGAATAAAAATAACTGTCTACTTTTAAAAATCGAGATTCATCAAAACTCGTCGAAAAATTATGAAACTTGGCAGTTTTATAGACAATAATTTTTCGAGCAACTTTCATGTTCAAACTTTTTCGATTCGACGAGTGAAAATGGGTGAAAACGGCAAAAAACAGATTCTGGCCGGTTTTTCATAACCCAGTCACGTTTTCCGGCGATTTCGCCGGTTTCCGGCCACCGGATGGAGACGACGTCAAAAGACGAAACGTAGAGCACACTTAAATACACGACATACCAAAATTTCAGATTAAAAGGACGAGAAATGGACCGAAACGAGCTCCTGAAAGGTGGCAGCTGGCGGCGGGCGGCGACCCCAGCGGCGCCGGCGGCCGGCGACTGGTGGCTGCCCCCTGCCGGCAGTCCCTCCTCCCCGGCTCCTTCCCGACTCGATTCGTACCTCAAAACTCCACTCGAACCTCGACTCCGCTCAAGAACACTCGAAGAACGCTCGACTCACTTTCTAATTAGAGTTGCTAACTCGATTTGGGATGGAAAATAATGAAAGGGGGCTGCCCCTTTTATAGGAAAAGTTTGGGGGGTCGGGTATTGCTTTTTCGGATATAAAATACTGATAAAGTTAGTTTGAACGCGATTACTTTTTCAAAAACACTATTCATAAGTTGTTTTATTGCAAGGAAAGTCCATTTGACCTCGTACACAAAAAGTAAGGACACCGGGAGATTCCTTGATTTATTTCCTATCAAGTCGACCAAAAACGGTCGGCCGATATGGTCGTTAGATACACGAACGAAGAAAGATTCCTTTTTCCGGCCATCTGGAAATCACTATTCACGACGCTCCGGACACTACCGTTTGCTCATTTGACCTCAGATTAAAAATCCGGGAACACTGGCGGATTCGTTGGCTCGTTTCCTATTGAGGAACCTTGCCGAACAATTTCTCGGGATAACGATCGGAATTTTGAAAAAGATCGAAATTAAAAACGAGTCAAAAATCACTATTCATCCTTTTTACTTTTTACCTTTTTAACCGCCGGGAACTCGATTTACCTCGGATTAAAATTCCGGGAGTACCGGCGGATTCGTCGGGTCGACCCCTTTCAACGGAGTCCAATATTGACCATAACCTGAATTTTATTTGATCGCATTTTCATGAAAACGACACCTAGAGTTGCGTCTTACATCGATTTTACTTTATTTAGCTCCAAAATAATTCTTTAGTCTTCTAATATAATTAGAAAACTTCTTTATCTGAAATTCAAAAATATGGGGTGTTACACAGAGTCAATTTTGCATCTTTTTAGTTTGTCTTTTTACTCATTTTTTAGTTCTTTTAGTTGTGTCTAGAGTCTAGTTTGGGACAAAGTGTAACAGGGAGAGAGGAGCACATTTTGATCCATTATGGGCATAATGAAGTCCCAATTCGATTAAGGGCATAAAGATGATCAACCACTGAAGCTTTGATAGTCTATTGTGGGTTTTGCACGGAAGTTTAGCAACAAATTCTTCTCAATTGACGTGGGCCTACGTGCACAGCAGTTCCAAAACTTGGGAAAGTCAGCTAGAGGAAAGAGAAGAAGTGGAGGAAAGAGAAAAGAAGAGATAAAGGAGAGAGAAGAGATGGAGCAGCTCATCCCTATAATTTAGGGAACATAGTTGAAGTGGTCTTCTCCAACTTCATGCCTCTATATGGGTTGGGCTGGGCCGAATTGTGGCTTTTCAAAGAGCTATAAATACTAGTTATCTTTCATTATCATAGACAATCAAGAACAAACCAGAAACACACCCTTTTGAATAGCAAGATTTAGTTTATTTTCTGTATTTAAGTGTTCTGAAAATTCTGCACAGTCGGGGGCGATTTGCCCTCGACTGATGCATGTACCTGTTTTGCCCAAATCTAGAGTTGGTTCTAGATTTTAATATAGTTTGGTTTTCTTTTATCATGAGTTGTTTATTTAATTTTGCTTTATTTATTAGTATGTTATCTGGCTAAGTATCCAGTGTTCAAGTTGAATGTGTTGAAGGATAAAGGTGATGCGTTTGCATGAGGCTAATCAGGCTTAATTTATCTCGAATTGATGCTCAACTTCAACCTGGAAAGAATGATGACACTACAATGGGGAGACTATGTGGCTGATCACTTGTAGCCAAACCATTATTGATGTAAGTCAGGGTGGAAGTAAGGGGTGACTGATTCCCTGATGAGCCACTGAGTGATAAACCGGGTGAAGAAGCCTAGAGATGACTAAGCCCGGAGATTGAAGTATAGGTGGATATGAGCACAACGCCAAAGGGGTCCCATATACCAGCGTTGGGTTCCTCCGATCAAATGCTGCTATCCTTGCAAACCCTCTGCATGACTCTCTTCGTTGGGTCCTGGATAGTTAGGGACTAAGAGTCACCGACCATACACAATAAGAAGGAATTGGGGGGTGTAAGTCGACCGTACCTGCTTCCTATGACCAAACGGTCTTATCGAGGTATCTATGTGTTGACTTGAACATTTATTTTATATTTATTTCCATTTTGTTATTTATTTATTAGTTTAGTTTGAAGTGTGCAGGGACGGATTAGTGACAGTAATCCATACAAATCCCGAAAAGTTACCAAAAAGATAGAAAGATTAATCACTCTCCGCAGGACGATATCTGCCTTCGGGCGCTATACTAGCCTCTGAGGGTAAATTAAATCATCTGTCAGGTTTTGCCCATAGGTGTGATTCTGCACGCTAAAGGATGGTGTGCCAGAATTTGGCGCCGTTGCCGGGGAGTGAAAACGCACTTTTCTATCTTTTCCTTCCTCATTTTAGCTTTGTTTATGGTACACACTAACCGCGCAGGGAATCTAATCTATGATCCAAATATAGAGAAGATTGCACGGTGAAGGCGGACACAAGTAGAGACCTGAAAGCGACCACAAGCCGTGATTCACCACCAGAAACCTCATAACAGAAACTGAAACCTTATTATGAGCACATGCAGGTGAAGGTTGTCGACAGGATTGATTTTGCTGAGCCCATGTACTATTGAGAAGCTAGAGGAGTCGAGCTAACGACTTAAAATAACAGCGCTGATCGGGAGGTAACCTAGTATTTTACTGTTTTATTTCAATTATTTTAAGTATTTGTTGTTGCTGATTAACCACAGGGCCACATTAAGGAAATCTCCTGGAACTGGGCACATAGAGAAATGTCAGAATTGAGAAAAAGCTAAGTGTGTGGGAGAAACGGCGGTTAGAGCTAATCTATTACCGGAGTCAAATCCGAGCACTTTTGTTTTTTACAGGACTGACAAAGACCCCAAAGAAGACATCACCTCGGCTGAGGGCATACAGGAGCTAAGCAAGAAGATTGACCGAATGGAGAAATCCCTAAGGAAGTTGCTAGACAATTACGGGTTAGAGTAGTCCCCCCCTGAATACTTTTTCCTTTCTTGTAGGAGTTTACGATTTTTGGTCGTTTGAGTCTTGTATTGTCTGTAAATTTGTGTTGGTCTTTTCTATTTTCTTTTTCTTTAGTTGCGGACAAATATTATTCACGTACTGATTGTGCCCTCAAAGGCACACTATCAAGCAAGTGTGTGGGTAAATTACCCTTGTCTGTTGTTGTATCATAAGCATGCTAGTTGGTACTATTTACGGGCATAATAGGGTTTGATGTAATTAATTAATTTTTGGAGTTAAACCTACATATGAGAATGATAGATAAGGATAAGGAAAACTATGCGAGTTTTGAGACTGCATTTCATATGCTATATTTTCTTCTATGAGATTAAGATTCTGTAATCATAATTAGACATGTGTTTGCCTTTGCTCTCTTTGAAACTGACCATTGATTGCAAGCATGCTTAGATGATTAAGGCATTTTTCTTTCTCTCTTGGCCGCGACTGTATAAAAATACTTCCATTTGTTGCCATGATTGAGCCTATTTAAATTATTTTCTAGCCCTTGTGTTTAAAACTCTCTTAAAAGAGTAATCTAAATATGGGTCTAGAATATGTGCGCAGCTCTAAAAATGACAACATGATTAAGGCCACAATAAGAGCATGACCTGAAAAAGGGTAAATTTATTGCCTCGCCCATATAAGAAAAGAAAGAAAAAGAAAGATCAGCGGAACAAATGAAAGAAAAGGAAAAATATATTTAATATCTTGTCTGCCAGAAAAATCCAGAAATTATATGCTCTGCCTGATATTGATAATATATGTTATGCATATTTTTCTGCTTGAATGGGAGCACAAAGGGTGCCAGCTCTAAATATTTCCATATCTGCTTATCTGAAGCTATGTCCAAATTCTTCCTATCTCTGCGCCGTATGCCCCAGTACAACCTGAACAAGACCTTTTGATAAGCATATTTGTTGATTAATGTGGTTATTTAACTTAGGTCTTATGCAAACACTATGGTCTATTGTGGATATTGGAATTCTGAGCGTAAACACGTCCCTACACATACACAGAGAGAAAGTGAACAGAGTGAACCCTACTTGTCATTTATCTATTCTGTGCATTTTTATTACCAAACATTGTTAACACATATAGACCTCGTTATGCTCATTATCAGACTGCTGCTTGCATGCTGGTTGAGTCTTTTTCTTTTAATTGAGTCTGTAATTTATCTTTTTGAGTTCTGAATTATAGTCATACTTGAAGACAAGTATGGTCCAAGTATGTGGGTATGATACAGACTCAATTTTGCATCTTTTTAGTTTGTCTTTTTACTCATTTTTTAGTTCTTTTAGTTGTGTCTAGAGTCTAGTTTGGGACAAAGTATAACAGGGAAAGACAGGAGCACGTTTTGATCCATTATGGGCATAATGAAGTGCCAATTCGATTAAAGGCATAAAGATGATCAACCGCAGAAGTTTTGACAGTCTATTACGGATTTTGCACAGAAGTTCAACAACAAATTCTTCTCAACTGACATGGGCCCACGTGCACAGCAGTTCCAAAACTTGGGGAAGTCAGCTAGAGGAGAGAGAAAAAGTGGAGGAAAGAGAAAAGAAGAGATAAAGCAGAGAGAAGAGATGGAGCAGCTCATCCCTATAATTTAGGGAACATAGTTGAAGTGATCTTCTCCAACTAACTTCATGCCTCTACATGGGTTGGGCTGGCCGAATTGTGGCTTTTCAAACAGCTATAAATATTAGTTATCTTTCATTTTCGTAGACAACCAAGAACAAACCAGAAAGACACCCTTTTGAATAGCAAGATTCAGTTTATTTTCTGTATTTAAGTGTTTTGGAAATTCTGCACAGTCAGGGGCGATTTGCCCTCGACTAATGCATGTACCTGTTTTGCCCAAATATGGAGTTGGTTCCAAATTTTAATATAGTTTGTTTTCCTTTTATCATGAGTTGTTTATTTATTTTTGCTTTATTTAAGAGTATGTTATCTGGATAAGTATCAAGTATTCAAGTTGAATGTCTTGAAGGATAAAGGTGATGCATTTTCATGAGGCTAATCGGGCTTAATTTATCTCGAATTGATTCCCAACTTCAACTTGGGAAGAACGATGACACTGCAATAGGGAGACTATGTGGCTGATCACTCGTAGCCAAACTGTAACAACCTGGATTTTCAGAATAGGATTAAGTAATTCCTAATTTTAATTAGGAAATATTAAGAGGAATTTTGAGCATAATAAAGATGTTTCGGTTCTAAACCGCGTTTTTAGGAGTTATTTTTCGTGAAATCATCTTTTCAAGAATTTTGATTCCAGCTTAGTTGCAGCCGATTTTTGTAATGTTTGAAAGGCGTTGTCCCAAGGAGCATGACGGTGCTTTCGGATTTTAAATGAAGTCGTTTGAGTTCCCGGTGATTTAAAACGCGTTTAAAGAAGTTATTAATAGTGTTTTTCCATAGGAGCGCGATCGTTAGAAATTTGCAAAATCTCGTGTGTTGACCCGAGCCTTGTTTTTTCAAGACTACCATATAGAAAATTTCTCAAGGAATCCGTTGGCATTCCTGGATTTTTATTATGAGGTCAATTGAACGCTCGGGAATTTTATTTGTCCCTTGTGTGGAATAGTAACTTTATTTTTGAAAAGAGAATCTTTTCTCATTTTCCTTCAAGATGACTCATTCTTTATCCCGAGTCAAGTTGGTTTAATAGTACTCGAGCCAATGAACCTCCCGGTATTTTCGAATTTCGTGAACGGGGTCATTTGGATCTCGACATCGAATAAAGCGCCTTTTAACCGAACCTGATATTTTTGAAGCAGTATTGTTGCACTGAAGTAGCCTCTCGAGGAAGCCATATTTTTGGCTATAAATAGCAGCTCACCCCCCCCCCCCTTCATTTTTCGCTCATTCACTCCTTCATCCCATTTCTGTAGAGAGAGAGAGGGGGGGGAGCCTCTTCGTGAGGCACCCCCAGTTGAGAGAGAGAGGAGCAGGAGGCGCGCAGGGGGTGTCCCGGCATGCAAGGGAGCCCCGCAGCACAGGGGGGCACCGGCGCGCACCCCCCCGCCGTGGCGCATGGGGCGCCGGCGCGCACCATGCCGCCGCGGCGCTAGTGCTGTTGCGGCAGCTCCGACACGTTTTTGTGCTGAGGCCATAACTTTCACCTCGGTTGGAACCACGAGGCCTATAAGTACTCAAATCGAAGCTCTTTTGAAGATCTACGATGTAGCAGTGGCCAATTATCTGGAATCTCGATTGTTCGAATCGGATTTTCCGTTCTCTTTTGCGGTAATTTCGAATGTCTTAATCCTTTTAATTCTCATGTTTTAAGTTATAGTTAAGGGGCAAGGGTTTAGATATCATTTTGATGTCTTATTAGGATCTCGAATAAGGTTGCTAAGTCATTGATCGACTTTCATAAGAAGAGGTGAACCCCAAGGAGGCCCGGAGAAGGATTTTTGGCTCGTTGCTTCATCTACGTGCTCGTCATATAGGTGGGTGGTTCTAAACCAAGTATAAGGTTTGAGCTATTAAGCTCTAGAAGCATGATAGGGCAAGATGAATATCCAATTAAAGTATTTTATGCTCTGCCTGTTTAGTCTCTGTACAAGGAAAAGAAATAAAGGAAAGAAGTTATATGCATGATATTGTTAAATTGTGATTTGAGATTGATAAAGTAAAGTAAGTTATTATAAGTTAAGTGAGCTCTTAAGTATGTTTAGATATGCTAGAATTATTTAAATACAATTGATGCTAGCATGTGATCTAGAATTGTTTTCAGTCTCAATCTATACTTATGCTCATTCATTTCCTAGTATTTGGTTATTGGATTTTGTAAAGCTTATTTAGCTAAGTATTGCCATTTAGGGTGAGTTATAAATCCCTTATAGGCCGAGATCATGCTCAATTAAAGGATTAGCCATAGAAGATTGCTCTAGGCTTGGTATTGCTAGCTAAGTCAAGTAAGTAAGGAAGGTTAAGGAATGAAGGTTAAGTAAGGAAGGTTAAGGTTAAGTAAGGAGGAGTTTAAGGAAGGATATAGCTTCTGTTGTAAGCAGGTTATCGAGCTCAAAGAACAGTTTATTTGCATTATCATGCTGTGACCTTCGAGTTACCGAGTTAAACATTTGAAAGTAAAGAGAGTCACTACTGGGTAACCCCCTCGCATACTCAGAAGGATACTTGAGGTAACCCCTCTCTTATCCTAAGGCATGCCTCAGGGTACAGTAGGCAACAGGTTTGAGCCAGGAAAGGTGTCAAGAAAAGAAGTAAAAGGTTTTGCGGGTATGGAGAGCTTTTGCGTTTTGCACTCCATATGCCGCCAGTTTATAATTGGATATTCTAAAGTTTATTAAAGAGTTTTCTCGTAAAACCCCACTGAGTACATTAGTGCTCACACCCTCTTTTTCAAATATTTTCAGGTTGAGATGCTGAGGCCCGTGATGTGCTGCTAGTGGGTTTGTCTGAGGTTTCAAGTTGTTGCTCTATATGGTTACATTATTTTGTTCCGCTAAGTTTCTGCTAAGTACTCTGATATTAGTATCTAGTCTTGGTTAATGTAACTTTATTCTTGATAATAGCATGTCTTAATTGCTATGATTCATGTTATCAATAAAGTTTTGAGAATTAGAAGCATGCTCTTTTGACATCCCAATTATTCCTTCATTAATTCCAAGTTAATTGAAGAGTCACACTTGTTGAGCATATTGATATCTATTCAGTTTCAGTCGACTTATGAATGAGTCTTGCATGCTTGTTGTTGTTGTTTGCCTACAAAGAGGCTTTTTCTTTCAAGCATGATTATGTTCGTTCAAGTTAAGTTTGAGTTAGTTCTTGCTTTATCCTATGAATGGGACAATAAGATATATTTGGCTCCGACCTATTTATGGGTCTTAGTTGATGTAACCTATGATGAGGTCTTGTTTATTTGAAGAGTCAAACTCCTATCTGTTTATCTTTGGATTCTGTTTAAATTTCGGCTGGCCTATGATTTGGCATTCCTTTGACTCAGTTGAATCCTTTGACCCCTTTGATTCGTTGAAAACGATAGTCCTTCCAAGTCATAAAATTAAGTTGCCTAAGTTCTTGAGACACTAACTTAGTTTAATTATAAAAACACCCCCTAGATTTCTCATTTTTCATGCTATTTTAGGCACAACAACCCCGTCCCCATCCTCGGGACCGGGCTATTACACAAACCATTGTTGATGTAAGTTAGGGTGGAAGTAAGGGTGACTGATTCTTTGATGAGCCACTGAGTGATAAACCGGGTGAAGAAGCCTAGAGACCACTAAGCCCAGAGATTGAAGTATAGGTGGATATGGGCACAACGCCAAAGGGGTCCCATATACCAGCGTTGGGTTCCTCCGATCAAATATTGGTATCCTTGCAAACCCTCTGCATGACTCTCTTTGTTAGGTCCTGGATAGTTAGGGACTAAGAGTTGCCGACCGTATCATTCTTAGCGTACACAGTAAGAAGGAATTGAGGAGTCTAAGGCGACCATACCTGCTCCCTATAGCCAAATGGTCTTATCGAGGTATCTATGTGTTTGTGTCTAGGATTGCATGCATCTACCAAAACTGAATTTATATTTGACTTGAACATTTATTTTATATTTATTTCTATTTTGTTATTTAATTATTAGTTTAGTTTGAAGTGTGCAGGGACGGATTAGTGACAGTAATCCATACAAATCCTGAAAAGTTACCAAAAAGATAGAAAGGTTAATCACTCCCCATGGGATGATATCTATCTTCGGACGTTATACTAGCCTCTGAGGGCAAATTAAATCATCCGTCGGGTTTTGCCTATAGGTGTGATTCTGCACGCTAAATGACGGCGTGCCAGGAGACGAGAGAGATGGTCAGCTACAACATTTTCACACCCCTTTTTTATCTTTAATTTCAACATCAAATTCTTGCAAAACCAAAATCTACCTAATGAGTCTAGGCTTAGCTTGGTGTTTGGTCAACAAATGCCTAAGAGTTGCATGATCGCTATGCACAACAATTTTAGAACCTAAAATATAGGATCTAAATTTATTCAATAAAAAGACAGCAGCAAGCAACTCTTTTTTAGTGGTGGTGTAATTTGCTTGAGCACTATTCAAAGTAAGGCTAGCATAGTAAATCACATGAAGAACTTTATCAATACGTTAACCCAAAACAGCACCCACAACAGAATTAGATGCATCACACGTGATTTCAAAGGATAACAACCAATCAGGAGAAACGACAATATGTGCAGTGATCAATTTCTCTTTCAGAGTATTAAAAGCATGCAAGCACTTATCATCAAAAACAAAAGGAACATCTTGAGCAAGCAGATGGCATAGAGGTTGGCTAATTTTTTAGAAGTCTTTAATAAACCTACGGTAAAAACCGGCATGGCCTAAAAAACTTCTAACTCCTTTAACGTTCATAGGTGGAGGCAATTTTTCAATTACATCGACTTTAGCCTTATCTATGCTCATTTCTTCTCTGGACACAACATGTCTAAGGACAATGCCACTAGTAACCATGAAATGACTCTTTTCCCAACTAAGAGTAAGGCTATTTTCAATGCATCTTTTAAGCACAAGTTCTAACTTATCCAAACAATCAAAAAATGAAGATCCAAAGACAAAAAAATCATCCATGAATACTTCAATAAAATCCCCAATCATTTCAGAGAAGATAGAAAACATGCGCCTTTGAAACGTGCTCGGTGCATTACATAGTCCAAACGGCATCTTTCTACACGCAAATGTGCCGAAAGGGCATGTGAATACGGTCTCTGCTTGGTCCTCTGGAGCGATAGCCACCTGAAAATACCCAGATAAACCGTTAAGAAAATAATAAAAATTATGTCTAGCAAGTTTATCAAGTATTTAATCAATAAATGGAAGAGAGAAGTGGTCTTTTCGAGTAGCCACATTCAATTTCCTGCAGTCTATACACATGCACCATCCGGTGGTGGTTCGGGTAGCTACGTGCTCCCCTTTATCATTCTCTACCACCGTGATGCCTCCTTTCTTGGGTACCACATGTACTGGGCTAACCCATTCACTGTCAGCAATAGGGTAGATTATGCCCTCAGCTAGAAGCTTGAGGTTCTCTTTCTTGACAACCTCCATCAACACAGGGTTGGGTCTCCTTTGCCCTTCTTGAATTAGCTTGGCCCCATCTTCGAGTATGATCTGGTGTATGCATGTGGATGGGCTAATGCCTTTGATATCGGCTAAGCTCCATCTAATAGCTTGTTTGTGCTTTTTAAGCATGGCTATCAACTGATCCTCTTCTTCCTCCGTGAGCCCGGATTAAATGATCACGGGCTTCTTTTCTTCATCCTCCAAGTAGACATATTTGAGATGAGTTGGGAGCTCATTTAGATCGAGTTTTTGTGAAGACTCCAAGTCTTCTTCTTTGGCTAAGATCTCCATCGAGCCTAGGTTTTTACCTAGGGACATATCAACTTGTTCGGCTTCCAAATCATCTCCCCACACTTGTGGTCGGTTTCTTCTAAGAGAAGCTTCTCAGACAAGGCTTCACTCCTAATTGTGGGGCTAATTTCTTGCAAAAATACCTTCTCGGAAAAAGCATCAATAGCATCAATGAAAGAACAATTCTCCCTAAAGGAGAAAACAGATATAGCCTTGTTTTCATGCACGAAAAAAGATAGTTTCCCCCATCACAGACATTTTTAAAGTTCCATTTTTAACATCAAGAGTGTGTGTTCTTTTCCTGTTTCTTATACATCTCTCACATCTAATACAACAAAATCAACATGAATAATCAAACCACCCACTTTCACTAGAATATCTTCTATTATTCCTCTTGGATATCTCATAGACCTATCCGCTAACTGTAGACATATTCTAGTTGGTTTCAAGTTACCTAACTCAAGTTGTTTGAAAATAGAGTAAGACATCAAATTAATTCCTGCTCCTAAATCTAGCATACCACATGCTTCTTTACCATTTCCCAAAGCAATTTTAAGAGTAAAATTGTCTGGATCACGGAGTTTGGGTGGAAGTTAATGTTGTAGGATTGCGCTAGCCACCTCAGACACTACAATTTTCTCATCATCTGCAAACTTCTTTTTCTTTGAGGCTAGCTCTTTGAAAAACTTTACATAAACCGGCACATTTCGGATGACGTCAAGAAGTGGGAGGTTGACATTAGCTTTAGACAAGAGCTTGTAAAACTCTTGGAATTGGGTGGCTTACTTCTCATTCCTCAACCGGCTTGGATAAGGAATTGGTGGATTGTAGGGATTGGCGGCACTTATGGAGTGTTGGCTCCTTCTCTTTTTTATTTTTTTCTCGGGCTCCCATTGCTCATGTTGGAGAGCCTCTCTTTCTCCTTCAATTTCTTTGGTTAGGTTCAGTCTCCCAACCTTGTTATCTATCACCTTTCTTTCTCTGAGGACGGTGATTGCTTGAGCTTGCTCAGGTTAGCTAGGTAACTTGCCCGGTTTCATTTGCTTGGCCAACTCTCCAATGGTTCCAGATATTTGACCCACTTGGGTCTCAATCCTCTTCACTGAAGCTTCAACAGACTCGAACCTTTGTTGGGTAGCTTGCATAAAAGTTTGCAAGGTGTCTTGCAAAGTTGGCCTCGGCGTTTGGGCTGGTTGAGTCGGTTATTGTTGTGGTCTTGGACAAGGAGGAGCTTGGCTACCTCCGATTTGTTGTGGTGGAGGTGGTTGTTAAAATGGTTGAGATGGCTGAGGTTGCTTCCAAGAAAAATTTGGGTGATTTCTCCAGCTCAGATTGTACATTTGAGAGTATGAATTGTATGGTTGGCGAGGTTGGAATCCTTGTAGAGCATGCACTTGCTCTTGAAGAGCAAGAAAATGTGATTCTTCACTGAATTCTGGCTCGGGTGGTTTTTGGCATAAGTTGGCTCCATGGCCATACTCTCCACAAATTCCACAAGTCTCAACCGTTATCGCTTGTTGAGGTGCTCTCTCGGCTGTCCTCAGCATCTCCACTTACCTAGTTAGCTCAGCTAACTGCTTAGTCACATCATAACTAGGGTTGGCTTCATTAACAGAAGCTCATATCTCCCTAGCACTCTTCTATTGAGATGTCGTGCCCATAGTCTCGAAGATGTTAGAGACTTCTTCAGCTGTGTGCTACCTATATCTTCTTCCGCTGCATGATCCATCATATATTGAAAGTTTTGTGATAACCCATCATAGAAGAATTGGTTGAGTAACTTGGGTGCTAGATGGTGGTACGGGCATTGTTGTTGAAGACTCTTGAAGCGATCACATGCTTCATAAAATGCTTCTCTCGGAGATTGGGAGAAGGTAACTATTTAGGCTCTCAAATCTTGGGTCTTTTGGTTAGAGTAATATTTGGCTATGAACTTCTCGAACACAGCGTTCCAGCTGACTAGTGAATTAGATGAAAGAGACATGAACTATGTCTTAGCACGATCATTCAAGGTGTAAGGAAAGCACCTTAGCTTCAACTGATCCTCGTTCAAACCTTGTAAGGGAAAGGTTTGAACAACAGCATAGAACTCCCGGATGAAGTTCAAGGCATCTTCTGTAGGCATCCCATAGAAGGATGGTAGTTGGTTGAAGTGGATGTTCTTCAACTCGTAGTTTCTTACAGCCTCTCTAAGAACGATGCAAGATGTCGATGCCCCTATCACGGGATGAGCAAAATATCTCATGTTCCTTGCCACATTAGCATTATTAGCATTGTTGATGTGATTGGCATCCATCTCTAAAGCTCGAGATTTGTCACTCGAATAGTAGGCTTCTCTCGAACTTTCTTCTTCCCAGTTGGGCACTAACGTCCTCCTTGGTCTGTGAATGTTGTTGAACACGGGAGCTAGTCTCCTGTTAAGACTTCGTCAACCTTGCATACATAATCACAAACATAAAAAAAAGATCACACGCAACTGTGGTAAAAGTTATAAAAGCTTAAACAAAAATATAAGAAAACAAACACGAATACCAAAATCAAACACGGAAATAATATAACACAAAAAGACAATACGCCTAAAGCTATCTTCAGCAACAACGCCAAAAATTTATTTCATTGATCGGGGTTGAACACACGAATCCCGAACTGATCCCGCAATAGAATGGGGTCGATTGTAGGGCGGTGAGCTAATCCGAGTCGTGTCTCTCGAGGAAAGCTTAATAGGGTGATTATCTTTCTATGCTATACACGTGAATATGTACATGCATTTAAATACAAACCTAAACATTCTAAATCAAGGGTTTAGAAGCTTTGAACTAACATCTACTAATTCAACTAAGACAATAGCATGAAAATAACAAACAAGCAATGAAAATGAAATGGACGATTGTAAAACGAAAATTAGGGTATAGATTCTCTCTTTGGTTTATCTCCTAGCTTGATTCAAATTGATTTCTTTAACCTTACACACATAATAGACTCTATTAAAGGGATTAACTTCATTTACTCTCACCACTAATCCATTAAACCCCTATCGGCTAGATTATACACATAAAATGATGAAGGAACCTAGTCGGGTAATAAAATCTTATTTCAATCTCATCTATTACCTAGCAATGTTGAATATTGGCCAGACACTCAACGTAAATAAGCTCAATTCAATCGACGGAAATCAACAATCACAAGCATGGATTAAAAATCAAATTGATTATCTACTCCTAATGCAAAGAACTAGCTCTTCATCATGCAAGATACCAAACAAAAATCATACAAGTTCTTCATTTCATAAACCAAACAGACAAATGAAATACAAACTTACATAATAATGTTTGTCTCACAATGTTTGGGACAACTCCTTACAAATGAACTGAAACAAAAGGGAAATGCCGAAAAGAAAGAGGTCTTCGAGCAAGCTTAGCTAACCAGCTTCAGCTTGAGCTTTGGGTCCCTTCTCCTCCGTCTTGTGTCTCCGCTTAGGCTTCTCCTCTCTTGCTTTCTTCTTCAAACTCCTGCTGATCGGTTAGGAGTGTCACATCCCCCAACTTACGTCTCTTCCTCCCTTCCCAACTGGTGGTGAATGGAGAGTCTCATTATCTCCTTCTCGAACTAGTTGGATGGCTTCACTTCCTCCTTCTCTCTCATAAACTGGTAAATAACGGAGAGTCTTACTCCCTCCGCTTATGGACTGGTGAAGGACGGAGAGTCACAGTCTCTTTGCTGTGAAAATGGACGATGAATAGTGAGGAGAGGAGAGAGGAGAAAATGAGTCGTTGATTGGAATTATAACATGTGAAGTGTGTCGAATAGAATGAGAACTCATTTTCTTTTTAACTCCCCAGCTAATAGAAGCCTCCTTCTCTCTCCGTGTGGAATTGAATTTTGGATGGTGGAGTAGTTGGATGGCTTAAAGAACCAAATACTCAAAAAGAATCTCGCCAAATTGCTCGAGTATAGCATGGAACTAGGTGCCCCGCGCCAGTGGAGTACCCAGCACCGGCGGGGTATGGTCCACCCAGTGCCGGCAGGGCACTTCATGCTAGTGGGGTGCCTCACACCGAGAGTACCCTACAGCGGCCGCTGGGGTGCTCCGAGGCGGCTGGCTCCTCAGTTGTGGCTCCGGTTTCTCTTTCGTTCGTGCATTATGCAGGCTCAACCGATCAATTCCTTGCCCAGTTGGGGAGCTTTAGTTCAAGCTCTAGTTGGATGGTTGAGTTGAGTATTCAATCCGGACCATCAGTTGGCGAGCTCAGTTTGGTTCTCAGCTAGTTTCTTCAGTTGGGCTCTCCAGTTCAGCTAGAGTCTACCATCAGCTGCGAGTTTTGACTTTATTCATCAGTTGGGCTCCAGCTGAGCATCAGCTTGCATGTGTCTCCAGCTTAGCTTCAGCTGGGCTTCCGGCTATCCACCTACTATCCATAAAAATCACCATTTTTGAGGCAATAACTCCCAAAAACATGGAGTTCGCGCAAATCTAGCACACCTCACCAAAAGAGCAAAAGGTGAAGAATACAACATAAAAATAAGACAAAAATAACGGAAACACACGCACTTAAACACAATATTCCTATAATAAAATAGCACAAATAATCATTAAACACAATGCTCATTTAAGTGCTAAAATATTGACTCATTATTGCTAACAAGAGCACAAAAATGAGAGCCTAAAATGTTTGTGTATACCATCGTTGTTTTAGTTTTTTATTTTTTTGTAGATTTGATGGATTTAACATTTATTTTTTTATGAGATTTAGAAGTCATCTGAAATTTTTTTTAGCTTTTCTTGTTGTGTATATGTGTTCTTTATTCAGAGAAGATGTTTTTGTTGATGGTTTATTTTTTCAGATTTAAAGTTAACTAATTGTTGATTGAAGAATTAGTATATATATTTTTGATATTTTTATTCGCGTAGTATGATGTTAACATGATACAGTTTATCTGTTAGTATCATTATATTTTTTATTAGCATTGTGTTTTTGTTGTATATGTCAATATTCGTGCTAACGAATATAATCATGTATGTTAAGTAAGATGTTTTTAAATGTTGATGTTGTAACATTTTGATGACAGGTGCCAACTCAAGGTCTCATGGTTTGGAGACTAAAATAGATATACCAAGATGTGAGATCTTCTATGAAGCCATTGAAAGATTTATGAGGCATCTATTTTTTTCTTCAGATGAAAGAATTTAGGCTTTAAATCGGCTAAATTGACTTGTATTTTTTGTTTTTGTTATAGTCTTTTTTTGTTTATTTTTTGTGTTTTGGGTACTTTTGTACCTTTAATGTAGTATGAGCTAGTATTAATTTTCATTAGCATATTGTTTGAATTACGCTAGAAATCTATTATGTGTTGAATTTGTCTAACACAGTTATTCAATGCTAATAGTATTATATTATAATGCTAATGAAGTAATAACATGTCGCTATCAAAGAACAGTATATTGAGAGAGAACAATATATATTAATGCATTAAGTCATTTTAGCATTGGTTATCAATGTTAATATCTTATTACTATAATGCTAACGAAATAATAATATATTGCTAACAAAAGACAATATTTTGATAACAAACAATAGATTCATCAATATATTTTTTATATGAGAATGCAAATGCATTGCTAAGATTAGCATTGTTATATGTTAATGAAAATATTACAATAATGCTTATAGAATCACGTGTCTTTCATATTACATGTGATGATAATATAAATGAATATTAATAATAGCAAATGCTAACATATTTGTTAGTATAAATAAATGTTAATTCTATTGTTAGCATTGTCATATGTTACTGTTAACATATGATAATGCTAACAGTAGAATTACGTAATGCATATGACAATAACATTATAACGTTAGCATTGTCAAATAATATTTTTAGCATTCTTGTATGCTAACAGAAACATTATATATTGCTATAAGAGTTTATTACATCAACTTTAGGATTTATTAATTTAATTTTATTACATTTCATCATTTATTTCTATTAGAACTGTCGTATGCTCACATTCTCTCTGCCATGCACAATTCTTCCTATGGAGGGCACTCAAGTATTACTGGTACTTATATAAGAATGAAGGGTGTTTTCTATTGGCCTAATATGAAGGCAGATGTGGTAAAGTGGGTTCAGGAGTGTGATATATGTCAAAGGAATAGGGCAGACCATAGATTATATACAGGGCTCCTACAACCTTTGCCTATTCCTAACCAGTCATGGACCCACATATCTATGGACTTTATAGAAGGGCTCCCAAAGTCTGGGGATAAGAATGTTATACTTGTTGTGGTGGATAGATTTACAAAATTCGGGCATTTCATTCCTATGTCGCACCCATATTCAGCAGAATCTGTTGCCAAATTATTCTTGGATAACATCTACAAACTACATGGTCCACCCATTAGTATTGTTACTGATAGAGACTCAGTCTTTACCAGTTCTTTTTGGAAAGAGTTTTTTAGGTTTATTGGGGTAAAGTTGGATATGTCTTCGGCCTACCATCCACAATCAGATGGTCAGACCGAGTGACTTAACCAGTGTTTGGAAAACTACTTAATATGCATGACTAGCTCTAATCCTAGACAGTGGCTGCGATGGCTCTCTCTGGCCGAATATTGGTATAACGCCAATTTTCACACCAGCCTAAAGTGCACACCTTACCAGGCTCTATATGGTGTTCCACCCCCTCCCTCTTTTACAGTTTCTCCCTATGTTGACTCTCAACACACAGAGACAACACATGGTGCAAACATTACGGGATAACCTACTCCAAGCTCAAAGTAGGATGAAATGGTACGCAAATCGCAGACGCCAAGATAGAACCTTTGAGGTCAGGGAGAAAGTTTATCTTAAGTTGCAGTCTTTTCGACAGAATTCTGTCATCCTCAAAAGGAATCTCAAGTTATCTATTAAATACTATGGCCCCTATACTATTCTTGAGAAGATTGGATATGTGGCCTACAAGCTGGATCTACCCCCCACATCTAAAATCCACCCCATTTTCCACGTTTCTCTCCTAAAGAAATGCATTGGAAAAAAAAAATCATACCTTCATAGGACTTGCCCGTGGTAGCAGATGATGGAAAATTCTTGATCACTCCCTACAGGCTCTAGAGCATCGAATTCTCCCTCGTTGTGGTGCCTCAGTTCCTTAAACTTTGGTTCTCTAACAGCACTCCGATGTTGCCCACTCCACCTGGGAAGATGACTCTTATCTTCAATGTAAATTCCAGGCTTTCTATTCTCGAGGATGAGAAACCTCTCGCTCGGAGGGTATTGTCATGGGTTTGCAAGAGGTTGTAGTTGAGAAGGAAGGATTGAGTGCTGGAGAAGAAGAGCAGAAGGATAAAAATATTATCTTGCAAAGGCTAGGGCTTGCAATTGAAATTAACAAAGAGGATCTGAATAGCAAAGAGGAGAATGGGTCTAACTTTGTGGATACAGGCTCTGAGTTGAGAGTAAATGAGGGTTTAGAGCAATTGGGCCGTGAAATTATTTGGGTTGAGAACAATGGGCTGTGTTAGATTAGAAACTTTATGATATGTTTTATATTATCTTATAATTTCTTAAGGTATGGTTCTATTAGGGTTTCTGTTAGTGGGTCCAACTGATGGTATTTCTATTATGTGTTGCGTTGTTGGAAGGGAATATGAAGAAAATATTATCTCATCTCTCTCTCTATCTTTTTCTCCAAGTTTCCCCCATTTCTTATATTACTTTATCTAGCTGCTAACAATTGTATTTCATTTACACAAATATTACACCATAATCAAATATATATATATACATCCATATCAGAAATTGTAGTGTTCACTACATCTGTGTACTGTCAGCTAGCTTGAGTGATAGCCTGAAGACAGTATGTGAACATACAAAAGATTCCGCTGTGCTATCTGATGTGAAGATTCAAGATCAACAATGTGCATTGCAAAGTACATGGACGTCTACATCTGAAGAGAAGACTCAAAGATCAATAATGTTCATTGTAACGTTCTTGAACGTTTACATGAACATTCTTTGTCCAGATTATTCTTCCAAGATCGTTGAAGTTGTTCAAAGTTGTCAACCAAGAAGAGATTCAAGATCGTTCTAGAAGATGCCTTATTCAGCTTGGAGAGCATGTGTCTGAAGTCAAAGGCAGAGTTCTATACTTGGGAGAATTCCTAACATGGTTCACGTTTGATCTCGGTTCTAAATAAGGAAAGTTTCCTTGTTTATTTCTGAATCAAATTAGGACTTATGTTCCCTTGTTTAGGCTATCTTTTATCATCTATAAATATACAAGGGTATAGACATGTTAGACAAACAGAGAACACACCGAATAGAAGAACTGCAAAGATTGTTCTAAGTGCTCTAACAGTTTTGAGCCACATAGTTTCGGTAGTGTCTTAGACTAGAGATTAGTGTTCTAGTCATCATGTATTGAAACACACTTATTCATACACTGTCAGAAAGAGTCTCAGGAGAGATTTCCTGTGGGAACTAGATAGGTTAGATATCTAGGTTGTGAGGGGATCTCATAATTTAATTCAGTGAAAGAGGGTATACGGGTAGAAAGGGTAGCGAGTGACGGGAGGTCAGCTGCGTGCAAAATCCTCAGTAAACATAACACTGGAGTAGTGAATTATTTTCCACGGACCTGACAAGTCCCCATGACGTAGATTGATTGATCGAACAGGGTTACCAAACCTCTGCGTACTTTACTTTCTGCAATTGTCTTAACGTTCACAATAACGTTCTTGAATTTTATTGTGAACATATCTATAATGTTTAACAACTTTTCAGTGAACATTGTGCAGACAGATACTTCTCACAAGGGTGTGCAATTTCAAAATATAATCACAATAGCAAAGAAAAATATTTAATATAATACGTTTGAAAGTTGTATTAATTGGAATATTAATTGGCACAACTTTAGCATGATAATTCCTTAATTTTTAGCATATTATTAATTTATACTAATTTTAACATGATATTTCATTTGATTTTAACATGATGTTATAAAACATAATTGAGAAATAATAAACACTAAGTGAAATGTAATAAACCCTACCTAATTTGTATGGAGTAAACCTTAATTGATCTGTTAGCATGATTTAACATGTTGTTATCCTTGATTTTAACATGAGCTACTAAACCCTAATTTGGACTAATAAACCTTAATTGTGATGTTAGCACGACTTTAACATAATAATTTCTAGATTTTAGCATAATGTTTTTATTGATTTTAGCATGTATGATATTTCATTTGATTTTAACATGATGAAATAAAAACTAATTAGGTTATAATAAACTTTAATTGGAATGTAATCATCCCTAATTGGGATTAATAAAATCCTAATTAAGTTGTAATCAAACATAATTTGGAGAATATATAGTCATATACGGTGCTAATATAATTTCACAAAAAAAATATATTGAAACAAGTGTAACATCATGCTAAAAGTGTATAAGATATGATGTTCAAATAAATACAACATAATTCTAAAAATAAAAACAAAAAATCAATCCCTACAATTCCTGAAAAAAAATTACAATAATACTATCATGGTGTATATAATATTTTATCTTGACCTATAACGCATATTAGCATTGCGTTTATGACATTTGATATTAAACTACTCTCATAATAGTATGATGCATATGACATTTCAGAAAGTCTTATGTGCACTTCAGTAAAACTAGAAGTGATACTTTTCAGTATTAAAAGTGGTTTTTTCATAAAAATTCTAGAACCCTAATTGGAATGAAATAAACTATAATTGTGATGAAATTAACCCTAAAAATGAACATTATATATTTTTCATCCATATTTTATTTGGAGTACCAGAGGCTTGCATCATCTTAAATGAACAAAAATGGGGAAAAAAAACTTTAATTTGATATTATATGAAAAATATTGCGTTCATAACGTTTAGCTTGAAACTACTCTGTTATTAACATGGTGTATGATATTTTAGCATAATATTATCAATAACATGTGTTGTTTGTTCATTTTAGCATTATTATATGTTCACATTATTTTCATTTTAGCATGACGAAATTACATGAGAATAAAAAAAAACACAATAATTATTTAATTATCATATATAATACCTAATTGGGATGTAACTAAACCCTAATTAGGGTGGAATAAACTCTACTTTGATGAGATAAACACTAATTGAATGGAATAAACCCTAACTGAAATGAAATAAATCCTAAAAATTAATGTTTTGCATTTTTCATCCATATTTCTTCAGATAAAGAGATGTATTGAGATCTTAAATAAATTAGCATGAAAAAACTTTAATTTGATATATTATTCATTTCATTTTAGCATGGCAAAAAAATTACATGAGAATATCATGTAAATTTATTCATAATATTAATTAGATGTGTTGTTCGTTCATTTTAGCATTGTGATATGTTCATATTAACATTATATTCCTTTCACTTTTGCATGACGAAATTGAATGAGAATAACATATAAATATACTCATAATAACATTTGTGTTGTTCATTCATTTTATCATATAGATATATGTTCATAATAGCATGTAATTATGTTTATATTAACATCATATTACTTTCATTTGACGAAATTGTATGAGAATAAGAAAACACATATATTATGAAATAAACCCTAATTGGGATAAAATGAACCCTAACTAGAATAAAATAAGCCCTAAAAATTGTATTTTATATTTTCATTCATATTTCTTTGGATAAACAAAGGCATGCGGGATCTTAAATGAAATAATATGAAAAAGTTGTTGATATATTATATGAAAAAAAGTATTGCGTTTGTGAAGTTTTAGCATTAAAATACTCTCATATTAGCATAGTGTATAAGACATTTTAGCACGTCGTTATCAGTTTTACGTTTAAATGTGGATGAAATTATGATTGTTTAATTGAAATTTTCAGGTTATTGTGAAATTTGTCCCATATGTAACTCATACAGACATCGTTTATTACACATATGAGAAAATAAATTTGAATGATATTATTAATATCAACAACGAACCATTCAACTGGAATACCTCAATCAAAACTATGAACCATTCCACTGGCATTATGTATATGTCATTTTGACACGAACTATAACTAATAATAGGATCATCAACGAAAAAAATGAAAATGAATACAATGTACGAGATAATTAAAAAAGATGAATACATGAATCAACAACATTATATCAAGAAGATGAAATAATGTACAAATTTAATTGGGACGATTTACATAAAAAATAACATTTAATCCAAAAAGAATAATAGTGTCTACAAACAAATCAAGAAACCCTAAAAATTCAAACTTCGCATATGAACGTCAAAATAAAAAAAATCATCAAAAATTCAAAGACACGTATGAATCAGCAACATCGATTTCAATTTTGCAAATAAAAAGAATTCTTAACCTTATATATTTATAGGTATAACATTTTATTGTTTTAATAAATTATTAATGATTATCATAATTTTCCAATTTGTAGGTGAATGGTTTATAAAAAAAACACATAGAGTGATGAGAGAGAGAGAGAGAGAGAGAGAGAGAGAGAGAGAGAGAGAGAGAGAGAGAGAGAGAGAGAGAGAGAAAAGGTGCAAAGAGACAAAAGAGAAATGGGTGTACGAGAGAAATTGATAGAGAGATGAGAGAAAGAGTCATGTTTCAAAATATAAGAATTATTGAATTAACATAATACCATATTTTACTTAAAGTTGTAAATAATTACAAGTATGTCACTTTTTATTTAACCAAAGTTTGACTGAATTGTGGTCATCAATGTCTAAGTCATGATGATTAGATGGGTATATATTAATATATATATATATATATATGTGTGTGTGTGTGTGTGTGATTCATATGAGCACTAGACGTTGGTGTAAGAGCTATGAATCATTCATAACCACTAAATCTAACAAATTCCATATGAAAAATCATCTATTGCACATTTGGTGTTGCACTTCTTATTGCACACTTATTTTTTTAATTTTTTTCCTTTAATTTCAATTTATTGTGTTTTAGTTTAATTTTACACTTGTTATCTAGGGTTCATCCTACCCAATTAGAGTTCAATATATTTTTTTAGTATTTAATTTTTCAAATAATCAATTAATAACTAAAAATTGAAAATTAAATACAAAAATTATAATGCATTCTAATTGGGTATGATGAATCCTAAAGAATAAGTGTAAAATGAAACTAAAGTATAAGAATTTGAAATCGATGAATAAAATTAAAAAAAAAATTAAAAAAGTAATCGAGTGTGCAATAGGAAATGCAACTAAATGTGCAAGAATTTCAACAAAACAAATTCAAGGGTTGATATTTAGATTGAGATTTAATGAGTTTTTTGCTTTTTTTTTTAATTTTAAGAGATTAACTAAGTCATTTGCAATACAAATCCCATAATTCAAGGTCTTGCCATATTAATGAATTTTTTTTCTTGTAATATATCCCATAAATAACTAAGACATAATCTACTAATTATTATTTTTATATGATTTCTATATGAATTTTTTTAAAATAAAATTCACCTTGCCTGATTTGATAACATTGTTGAATTATTTGGTCTCTTCAAGATTCTTTGATAAAAAAAGGCCGAATGATTAATATTTTCGACCGGTACTATCAGTCAAAATTTGAATAGGTTTAATGTCATATATAATTTATAAATTTACAAAATGCATATTAGTATTCAAATTCGACTGATTTTTGGAGCAATTGCTAAAGACAAAAACTTGTATGAGACCGTCTAATGTAAGAGACGAGTCTCTTACGTTACACGGGTTAAAATCCGTCCAAACCCGCCCCCACACGCAGGCACGTAATCTGCACGCACCCCCACGCGCAGCGCGTGTAGCTCACGCGCTTGTGCAATTTTTTTTCCTTCCTTTTTTTGGCAGCTGGGCAAAAGCCCTTTTTTCTTCTTTCTTTTTTTCTTTCTTCTTTTTTTTTTTCGTTTCCTTCTTTTTCTTCTTTTTTCTTTTTTTCTTTCTTTCTTCTCATTTTTTTCATCTCTTTCTTTTTCTTTTTTTTAAATAATTATAATATAGTCATTTCAGGGTATATATTTATTTTTAAAAAAATATTTTTTTTTTCTGGCGGTTAACTAATTATTGAGCTAGAAAAAGAAGTATCATTAATTATAAGGTAAAGTATCATTAACTATGAGTGGAGTATATCATTAACCAAAGTATCATTATTTATGAGGTGAAGTATTATTAACTCACATATGAGTATCATTATTTATGGGGTGAAATGGAGTCTCATTACTATGGAAAAAAATATCACTAATTCCAGAAAAAAGTATCACTAATTGCAGAAGAAAGTATCACTAATTAGAAAAAAAACTATCACTAATTGCAGAAGAAAGTATCACTAATTAGAAGAAAAGTATCACTAATTAGAAATGAAAGTCTCACTAATTGCAGAAGAAAGTATCACTAATTGCAGAAGAAAGTATCAATAATTAGAAGAAAAGTATCAGTAAGAAAGTATCATTAATTAGAAAGAAAAGTATCAGTTCAAACATATTGCAATTCAAAAATTGAATCATTAGCTACATAAAAGAAAATGTTGCAATTCAAAAATTGAACATGATAGGGAGCAGTAACTACTCATTATATTAGTGCTGCCTCATTTTTTATTAAAAGTGATACTTACTTCATAATTAATGATACTTCTCTGTTGTTAATTTAATCATTAATGCTTAAACATCAGCAATTTTTATTTTAATGAAATATAACTTTTCTTCTAAATTTCCATTTTAATGAAAATATAACGTGTGCTAAAGAAAGAAAGGAAAAAAAAAAGGAAGAGCACAAACGTGCTATAGAAGAAGAAGGGGAAAAAAAAAAGAAAATGAGAAGCACATTGTGCTAAAGAAAAAAGAAAAAAAAAAGGGAAAGAGCACTTTTGTGCTATTAAAAAGAAAAAAGAAAAAAGAAAAAAAAGGAAACAAAGAGAGAGCAGCAAGTGCCAAAGAAAAAAAAATACAAATTGAATATCAAAGAAAAAAGGGGAAGGGGGATCATTAAAAAATCAAAAAGAAAAGAAAAAAAGAGCGTAACCATTTTGTTGGGTCAAATACTATCCGTCTAACCTAAGGAGATCCATTAGACGGTCTAATAGGAGTATGCCCCATTGCTGAAACGCAAATACTTATGTGCACTAGGTGCACATATTGTTATTTCAAACGGGTCGGGTCCGACCCGACCAATGACCCAACATATAAATATATATATATATATATATAAAACCCGTTCCATTCTTCTGTTTTCATTCTGCTTTCTCTCAACCCTAGTTTAGGCATAGCGGCGGAGAGTTCAACTCGTTTCCATTCTATTTTCTCAACCCTAGATTTAAGAATCGCGCCGGAGGACTTCTCATTGTTTTGTCACTGAAGATTTTCGATTAATATTGTCCCTGTCGAAGAGGAGTAATCGGTCGTGCAATCGAGTTTTCCGATTTCTTCTTCAATCCACTGCCATCAGAGGTGAGATTTGTTAATATGTATGTTTTTCATTTGGCATTTGATTTATATTTTGTGTTCTTCAGATATTGATTACGTTTTTGTGTGTTGTGTTCGCGGTTTCATTTGAATAGAATTTATCCTCCATTCAATCGTGTTTTGCAGCTTCTTCTTCGATTTGGTGCCATTATAGGTTAGATTGTTGATTTTCTAGGGTTTTTGCTCGGCGTTTTACTTACTTCATTGTTGTTAGTTGAGTAGTTTTTATTTCTTTATTTGTAGTATCTGATAGCATAAGACGAATTATTTTAAGTGTGAGTTTTGTTAAAAAAAATGCTCGATGTTTCTCTGGTTGTGGCTCTCATATGCGGTCAAAGAAAACATATGAGGTTACTATTGTGATTTGAGACTTGTTATCTCTGCAAGATGCCTGGGATGTGTGAATGTGAATTATATGTATTATTTTATTCATGTATAAGACTCTTTCATAAAATTGAGAACTGGGGTTTTTTAGTTTAGTATTACTTTTAGACATTTTAAGTATCAGTTTATAAATATATAAATATCATATGGGTTTGTCTCTGAACTATATGTACCATTCTGTGCATATATAAGTATCACAGGCATGTGAATGTGAATTATATGTATGATTTTATTCATGTATAAGTACTCTTTCATTCATGTACAAGTATCACGATTTTATGAATTCTAAGGTGTATGTGTATCAATTTATACATGCATAAGTATCACAATTTTATGAAAACTGAGGTGTTTGAGTTTAGTATTACTTTTAGAATTTTTGATTTTCTTAGTGTAGCATCAAGAGTTTGCTGATTTTCTTGGAGAAATTGGTCATCTGAAAGCGTCTGAATTGAAGTCTTATCCTCTAGTGAATGTTAAACTGGAGTGGCAAAAGACTTCAACTGGTTTCGATTACGGGGTTTTTGTTATGAATCACATGGAAAATTTCGAAGGCAAACTCTATGCGTGCCCTGATTTGGTGAAGGTCCGAGTTGTTTAGTTATTTTTTTTTACTTTTCTGCTTCAATTTTTTTATGTTTTATTTTTGTAATTGAAATGTTTCAACTTTCTTTTTGCTAGAGTTGTCAAAATTGGCCCGGCCCGATGGGTCGGCCCGACCCAGCCTGATTTTAGGGTGGGCTGGGCTGTAATTTTAAAGGCCCTATTTGATTTCGGGCCGGCCCAGCCCGGCCCGAATTTTTTTTGGCCCAAGTGGGCTGGGCCGGCCCAGAGAAAAAACTGAAATTTAGCCTTAAGCCCGCGGGCGGCCCGATCCCAGCCCGAAATTTGGGCCAGGCTGGGCCCATAATTTTTAGGCCCGAAAATATTTCGGACCGGGCCGACCCAACCTGAATTTTTGTTTTGGCCCGTGGGCTCGGGCCGGGCCGGGCCGGCCCTACTGTTTTGACAGCTATACTTTTTGCAGTTGGGCGGTAGAGAGAAGTTACGAGCACTGTATTGTGCTCGGATTATACTTGCAGGCACTAATGACTTACGGTTTGATATTCACCGATCTGTGCTGGACTTCATCAACATGAAGAAGAAATGATCGTATTTGTGATTGAAAGAATGTTTTTTTTTGGATGTTGTTAGATAGCAGATACATTGCTATGATTGTTCGGGTTGATCATTATTTGATGGTTTTGTCGATTTTTGGTAGAAAGAGAAAATACTCTTTTTGTTTTGTAATTGCTCGATAATACAGTGGGTTGGATATGTTGGGGAGGCTTTTGGAAATGATGAATAAATGGGATGTCTAAAATGTAGTAAGAATGATGTTATCATATATTTTCTCTATGTTTTTTCTCATTAGAAAATGACCTTTCTGTGTGCAAAAGTTTATTATATTTTTTTTTGCTGATATTATGTTAAGTATATAAAAAGTATCGCTTAATGTGAAATGAAGTACCAATGAACATGTAATTTGTCCACATTACATGTACAACAAAAAATTATTATGTATGTTCAGAAGTTATTTTGCTTTAACTTTAGTTGTAAATTAGTTATTTAATCACCATTCATAACCTGATTTTAAAGAAACCCGATTCGTATTTAGATATAATAATAGTATAACATACAACGCATAAATGTATCATGCGATAAATAAAAGAGTAACATTTTTATCTTTTTTTATAGTTATATGTTGTATCTGTTTATTTAAATAATTAAATGAAACTATCATAAATTAATGATTAACAAATCATTGTACGTGAAAATAAAATCCCATCATTAAAAAATCTAATTAAAGCAAAACATGAGTCTGATAAAATAAAAAGTACCATGTGGTAAGAAAAAAGTATAAAGTACGATAAAGACAGGTATCAATCTAAGATTAATCTAAAACAATCATCATTCCAAGAATTTGCAAAGGAAAGCAAAACATGAGTCCGATAAAATAAAAAGTACCATGTGATAAGAAAATAAGTATCAAGTACGTTAAAGATAGGTATCAACCTGAGATTAATCTAAAACAATCGAGGGTTGGGAGTTTTGGATCCAAACTCATCCAACTCAATTGAGTTTGTTGCATCACTTTTTTTCTTTCTGACTTTCTCAAGTTGTCCTTTAATTCTCTTTTTTCTTCCCTTGATTGTTGTTTTTGAGCCAACCTTTTGAATATGTAGACAATACAATTCATACATCTCTTGAAAGTTCTGTCTCTTGAAATCAATTAGAGAACCGCTGAGGTCTAATGTATTAACTGTATTGCATAAAAGTAACAATTAGTGCATAATAAAGTATCTCAATATGAGGAAGTCTTGAGATAAAAATTAAGACTTTTTACCCGTTTTAGTTGATGTAATATTGTACTCGTTTCCATCAGTAGTTTCAAGATGCTTATCCCTAGATTTATCAAGTATGACTATATCTACTTCATTCACTGCAACAATAGCATCTTCAATGCACAAAATCCCATCAATACAACACCAACATTATTTGATTCCAAATTCAGAGCAATACCTATTGTACATTCTTCAAATTCGACTAATTCACCTGCCATTACTTCATCAAGACCATGAATACGAGTTTAAGATTCAATACTGAATAAATTTTCATATATGTTGAAGCTTTAAAATATAAACTAAAACATCTTTACTCTGCTCCTTTTCAGCGTTACATTCCTCGTGCCCATCCCCAGATTTATCAAGTATGATTGTAGGTTGTTCATCCATTTTATTTCTTTCAGTCAAAGATTAAAATAAATCAGAATTTTAGCTGAAATTATATAATAGTAGCTTCAATAATATTGTCAAAGTTAGTTTACCTCAAATCGGATGAACGGAGTGCAATTGGGGGGTTTTTCCTTGAAATTAAGCGCAATCTTACCTTCAAGTTTTGTTACCGGCAACGACGAGCTTCTGTTTGCAGTGGTTGATCTAAGACAGCCACGGCGACCTTATCGACTTTGAGATTTCTTAGAGGCGACGTGTGTTGTGCCAAGAGCAGAATCTTCGTTTCGTAATTTCTTACCAATGGCGACGAGCTGTTCTTTGCGGTGGTTGATCGGAGACAACTACGAGAAACTTGGCGGCTCCACGATTGCTCAGAGGCGACGAGTGTTGTGGTTGAGAAGCGGTCATGAGCTCTCTGCAATTTTTTTCTGTGGGCTGCAAATAGAGATGTCTTTTTTGTGAGTTTGGGCCAAATAAATTTAAATGGATATGGACCGGCCCGTCTGACATATGACATATGACAACTTGTGTTCAGGTAAGTGCAGCTCTTGCTGAAATAGTTTATGTTATTGGATTCAATCAATTATCCTGGGGAGAAAATTGTAATTTTGATCCCACAAAATATGACATCCCTCAATTTACATGTATGATTTGAGCCCTAATTTGTTTCCCAAATTGAAACTGTATTTACTAAATGGCGTAACCCCCTCCGTACTCCTCTCTCGTCCCCAGCGCATCCCAAGGCGTTCGAACACCCGAACGGCCGGACCAAGTCTCGCCTGAGTCCCCGCCTTCAATGCCATTCAAAGGCAGGCTTCGCCGACGAACGCCGATTTTTCAGGCCACCACCACCGCTGCGATGCATTTAGAAGTTCCCAAAACAACAATCGCAACAGTCATCTCGAATCCAACATTGCCTCATGAACTTCGTTCATGATGTGCATTTATGCACTAACAAACGGATTGGATGTGAAGGTCGAGACGGCTCTGATCGATATGTATTCGAAGTTTGGGGAAATGGAACTGGAAAGATTTGAGTTTCGATCATCTCGAATCCAACACTGCCTCTTGGAATGCCATGATCAATGGGTCTATGAGGGATTGAGGCTTTGGGGTGGCACTGAAGTTGTTCGATGAAATGCCTGAACGAGATGTTTTGTCTTGGACTGTAGTGATCGGAAATTTTAAGAATATAGTTGGCCATGAGAGGTCAGTAACTTATTATTCATCATTGCACTCATCTCAAAGCAATGCTAATCTTTCTTGGAACCCTTCACCTCCCTGTAATTTTCTGGTAAATTTTTGCGGTTAGGGGGCTGGATCCCCCTCCAGCTCCTCTGCATCCGCCACTGAATTGGCAATGGTGTTCCGGGTTGGTGAGAGATCACTATTCAGATGGCTGACAGAGGAAGAAGGAGAAAGGGGAACGGAAGTGTAGGGCTATATAAAAGAAGAGTGGAAATGGAAGAATGAGGGATCATGACATGGACCCTGAGATTAAAATGGCGTGGGGACATTATTACGGATGGAAATTCCTAGGTTGATATCCTTTAGTCAATTGTTTCAGTTCTGCATTGTTACAATTTGGTGCTTGCAATGTAGAATGATCAAATGTCTTTATAGGAAAAGATGATGAATTTAAGGAAATTTTGTGAAGCTGTCAGCTTCGGTTTTTATTTTTGTTCAAATGTGCTGTATTTTCTATGTGAAATTGATAACTTGTGGTAGGAACTTGAATTGTTTGAGATCATGCTGTGTTTTTAAACTTGGCAATTTTCGAATTTTGGTTATTTGTGTTCAGTATTCTTGGATATAGCTTTGGAGTCCCAGAAATATAAAATGAATTTTGTTCTCGTGTTCAGTTTGATGTCAATTAGTCATATTAAGCTGACTTTGATAAGATAAAATGTAAATCAATTGGAATTAATATTCTTGGTCCTGGATATCCTAAATTTCTTTACTTCTTCCCATTGCAAATGATTGCAAGCATCACACCGGTTAGATAAAAAATGCATCCTTCTAGGGTTCAAACTGAATATGAGGAGTTATGATATTCTCAAATTTCACTGGTTAAATCACAAGAATCACATTTTTAAAAATGATTAGGCTACCTAAATTTGGCTTGGTATGAGTGTCAATAGATCACATAGTAAACGTTACAACAATTTTTAAGTTCTTATGTTTCCCTGTTGATAGAGTCAAGGGCAATGGAATGACTGTATTTGGAGAATAATCTTAATTCTTATTTACAGAGAATAATCTTAAAATGACAGATGACTCTCGTGCCTCTAGGAATTCTCCCATCAGACCGAACAGCCTACCCAATGTAAAGCTAAAGCACTCGCTATTTTTTTCAATGATCCCTACCTCTTCAATCTATTATATATATAATAAAACAAGAAAATTAGATAACTCTATAATAAGCTAATCTAGTCATTCTGTAAGTCATTTAATCAATTGATTTGATTGATCTTCTTTTCCTTCTTGGTATACTTCCAAAATAAATATTCTTAATTTCTTATTGCTATGAATGAATGATTCTTCTTGCTATCACCTTGACTCAATATCTAACCATGACGTTGGTGCTTTACTTTTGTTTTATTTGTTAATTGTTATGTTAATAATCTAATGAAAGTGTATCTTGTGTTTGTAATTAAGTTCAATATTTTCAAATTTTGAGTGGCAATTAATGATTGGTTTTACCCCAAAACTCTTTAGGATGAGTGGATGACCAAGATGGTGTTTGGACTGCGGATAGAGATAATTTCATTGATGTTAGTGGTGTAGACCTTTCTTACTGTTATGGAAGTGATAATGAACATCCTCCAATTCAAGCTCCCCAGGTTGGAATTATATCTTGTTTGGATTACACATTATTGTATTAACTTAATTTCTTGTAATGCATACAATTTAATTTTTGTGGAGAATAGTCATGACTTCTTAGCTCTTAGGGAATGACATAATCTACTATAGATCCACTTTTATTCTGCTCAACTCTACTTATTCTGGTTGTACAAGTCTAGGTTTTCCAAAACATGACAAATATAAAGGGGCTATCCTGAGGCTCTAATGAAGATGTTAAATTGAATATAAAATTGATACTCTTACAGCTTAAACTTTCAGATGAGGTAGTTATTTAATATGGTACAATTCAGGCTAGCAATTTTTGACATGACACGAACATGATATGAAACGGGTAAGTGTTTGAACTTACTTATCATGTTTGTGTCATTGTTGTGTCGATACAATAAGGACCTGAAATTATTGTGTCATGTTTCGTGTCAAACAGCTAAACACGATAAAAATTAACAGGCTACACGATAACCCGATAACAACCTGCCAACCGGTTAAGAATCTGTTAATGCTAGCACGATATGAACCTAACATGCTAGCCTGTTACACGAAAAAAACATACATTTACTATTCCATTTTTTCTTTGTTAATATATTTTTTAATGAATTATATTTATTATTCTAGTTTTTTGTTTATTGTCATGTCGTGTCAATATCGTGTCATTATCATGTCGTGTAAGCAAGACAAAATATCGTGTTTGAGTCAGGCACTGTCGTATTCGATTGTGGCCTTATCGTGTTGTGTCGTTATCGTGTCGACGCGAGACATGACACGATAACACGAATTACCAGGCCTAACAGCCATAATAAATGGAAATTTTTGTGCTTCAACCTCACATCTACCACTTTATAAATTATTTCAATGTGCAGGGTGTGGGGAAAAAAAAAGCTTGCACCTTAGGGGGTGTGTTGCGGACATTAAATTAAATATTAGAATGATACTCCGCTCTATCTGGTTAAGCTTTTAGATGAGTTGACCATTTAACACTGATTAATGGTTTCCCCAGTCCTCATACGGACACTGTTGTTTTTCGATATTTTCCCATGACAATTTTATTTCAGGGAAATAAGTCATTAAGAGGAACTTGTCCTGTGTATCTGTAATTGAATTCGCAATTTTATTGCATGAACCACCAAAGTCATTAAAGTTGAAACTGTTCTTTTCTGCTACCAAATTCCGCTATACCTGCAACCCCTTTATTCATAGCAATCCCCAGCTCTTACCATCTCCTTACTTTTTATCTCTCTTTCTGTCTTTATCTACCTAATTCCGCTAAACCAGCAACCCCTTTATCTCCCCCACCCCCACCCCGTGTGTGAGCTCCGAGACACCCACGCCTATATATTAGATGCACCACAAAAACATACACATCCCTGCTCCAACTCACTTCATGGTCACTGATTAAGATACTAAAAAATTTGCGTCAATGAGTTCTCAACCGAAAGGAAACCAATTTGACAGAAAGGTATTTTGCTAATTTACTGGCTATAGATTATCACGATTCATTGTGTTTTGGCTTCAGTTCTATTTTTCATATAAGGCTATTGTATTAAGGGTCAGTTATTGGTGTTATTAAGGAAATTCTATGGAATTAATTATTTTCTCTCTTGTGGCTTTATTTTGACGTTGAAATCGAGGAACTCCTCAAGATTGGAAAAAATAAGAAGAAGAAAGAAATTTGTCCTACTGGAATTGCATTGCTGGTCGAGAGTGTCTTGGCTGAACTTCACATGGCTGTCGAAGAAGATGCGGAGCTCAATAGACAGGAGAAACCCGCAATCACGAAGTTGAGGAATCTGTCACTGTTAACAGATATCATCCCAAGGTCAGTTATTATTCCTTTAATTTTTTAGGCCATGTTTATGATTTATTTTCCTTTTTATGTATAAGTCCTGTCCCAGTGCTTGTATGATATCTGCTTTGAATTTCTAGTAATGAGGGTTGCTTATCATGCAGAAAACACCTCCAGCAAGAATTTCTTGATCGTGGAGTTCTGGATGCGTTAAGCGAATGGCTCGAGCCCTTACCAGATGGAAGCATTCCCAGTATTGACGTTCGTGCTACTGTTTTGAAGTGCCTAAATGATGTGCGGAAATAGTTCTCTATTATTTTAGTTTATTTTGAGCATTTAAATAACTGGAAGATAATATTGTGTGCTACCTGCAGCTCGCAATTGACTTAGAGCACTCTGTGCGCAGAGATCAAATGAAGTCGAGTGGCATTGGCAAGGTTAGGATTTGGTCAAATTTGGGTTTTCTTGCTGCTTTATATTTATTTTATTGGCCAACTGTTTTTTAGCCACTAAAGATTCTAAAAACTTACTTTGGCCACTAACTTTTAAAACTATTTATTTTAGCCACTTTGGACAAAAATGCCCTTTCTCTCTCCTCCTCCCCCTTCCCCCCACTGCAAAAATATTGGTGTTGGAGTGGTGCTGACGAGATCTCGTCCATTCCCTTATCTTTCCTTGTTGTCTTTCCGGGTTGGGGTGAATTAAAGTAATATTTGATGTGTTGGATCCTATTTTTTATGTATTTGAATTTTATATATAACTTGAGCAAATAGGTTGTCGTTTGTGTTCATTTTGATCAAAATGAAATTTGATATTCATGGTGTTCTCAACTCACTTGCTCGTGCAGTAGGAACACTTGGGACAGGCCTGGGATGAACCTTTGTTAATTTTTCCCATATTTTCACCCTCGGCCTAAATTCCATATTTTTGTCAAATATAATTTTGGACAAAATTAAACCCAAATTCATTATTTAGATGGTTTAGAAGTATATTAATTCAGGCGTACAGTACAAAATTACTCAGATTCCTTACCTTCTTCGAAAGCCCAACTTCCTTCTCCTATCCTTGTTTTTTTTTTTTAATTGTTTTGTACTTGAAATGTTGAAATTGTCTTCAATTTTTGAAGTTTAGAGGTTGAAGGCAACCACAACTTTGGCGGTGAATTTAGAGGTGAGTTTTGGGGATTTGGGGTGTTGGAGACTACGGGAATTGGGGAGGAGAAAGGTGAGATTTTTTAATAATGAATTAATTAAAATTAATATTAAAAATAATTATTGATGGATACTTTGATAAGGGTGGCTAAAATAAATAGTTTTAAAAGTTGGTGGCTAAAAAAGTTTTTAAAATTATATGTGGCTAGTTTTCCATATTGACACTTAATTTTTTTCATATTTATGTGGTCACGTATTACTTATAGTAACTCTTAAGAGGGTGAATGATTTGGTTTGGCTAGAAGATTTGGGATGGGAAGGTAGTAAATTTGTTGTCTTTTTTGCCGTCGTCAATATTATCTTATCCGGTTGATATTCCTTCCCCCTGTTCCACTCTGTCACTCTATACCTAGCGGTAAACTCCTGTGTTCTTTTTTCATTATAGTTTTCTTTCTGTCAGAAGATTTTTTAATTTTAATTCACTTAATTGTTTAAATCCTGATTCCTGACTCATTTCTTCTATGATATTCTATTCTTATTATTTCCTTGTATAGACCATGTTATCAATTTTCTCAACTAATTTTGTTGATTATCATTCTAATATATTCTTTCTGGTCGCTGCACTGGTTTCAGTGTGCTCAACCAATAGTTTGAGGATTAAGATTGATGCTGAATCATATTTTGGCAGGCTGTTATGTTTTATTATAAGTATGAAGAGGAAACTACTGCCAACCGGAAACTTGCAAAAGCGTTGGTGGAGAAATGGGTATTTTAAATGTTCATTTTCTTTCCTTGACAAATTTGATGCTTCCTAGCTGTTGTCCTCTATTGCTGTATTTACATATACTATTCTAGAAATTTGATGAGTAGAGTGGAATGCTTTGTTTTTTATTTGTTATCAATCATTTAACAAATCATTTCCACTTTATGTATGTTATCGGTATTTTATGCAGTGCCAAGTCATTTTTAGAAGGGACACGGCATTTGAGGGCATAAAGACCCAGAATGAAAGAACCTACATAAGGCCACCTGTTAAAAAGTACTTATCCTTATTTAGATTGCAAGTTCCATTGCTGATATACTTTTCATCATTTTGGTATTTGCATCTGATCTTTTTCATCTTCACGGCAATGTGTAGGGGGCGAAAATCTGGACCATCATCTTCGAGTCAACATGCCTCTAGGCCTGAAGCAATGTTGATGGACTTTGTGGTGCGTCCCCAATCCAAGGTTGATCCAGAAGCAGTACGGGCAAGGGCTAAACGAATGGTGCGGGATCAGCCCAGAGCAAAGGTTGATAGCTCTTTCACTAAAAAAACTCAGATTGATAATCAACATTCTTCAAAATTTAGGGCTTAATGTGCTCATATAAAGTAAGTATATAGAAGTGTACATAGTTAAGGAATAAATAACAAACTTTTCCTGATCTCTTTTAAAAATTATGTGCGCATCGTGCTTATGTGATTTTGTTCGCCCCTGAAGAAAATGTCATGCACATTCTCGTTGTAAACATTTCTTTGGTTATGTTCTGATTCTTTTGGACATTCTAATTATACAGATCCTAATGTGATTAGACTGAGAGTGAACTTCAAGGAAACAATCATATATGAGTAATTAGCATGAGATTTCCTTGTATGATTGAATTAGCTTAAACTTTTGTTTCTAAAAGGTGGAAGAAGCCCTGCACATAGCTTCAATGAGCACCCTGTTATGATTTCTTTAGCTATCTATTCTAGGATCAGCTTGTTAGATAGATATATTTATGTAAATGTTCAATAAACGCTTATTAGTTTCCATCAGCTGTAACACTATGGTTTTCTCATGACTTTTACTTGAAACGCTCTTTTAAAAGTTATCATATATACATATTTTTTGTCATGTGCAGTTGAGCCAGAAGTTGGAAGAGATGAGAGCACCCAAGCGGAAGCAACTACAGGCCGTGAAACCCAGCGCGGATGGTCGTGGCATGGTGCAATATCTGTAATCTTCTCATTCAGGCATTAACTAGGACGACGGAGCCACTATGATGCATTACTAGCCGTATCCTAGTTACTTGCCTGGGTTGAAATGGTAGGAATAATCCACATCAGTCTGAGCGGTAGATGCTATCTTCACAGATCATGTGTTGTTTTGGGTCTTTCTTTTTCTTGTTTTAGGTCTTTGCTGTGCTGTGTACTATCTTTCGTAGCTTTTAATTGTATTTTTGACAATTCATCTTTTGATGATGTTACAATTTCTCTTGTTTTAAAAGATGAATTGCTGTTGGTTTTCTTTGGTGATGAATCATTTTTAATTTCTTTGGTTTATACTTCATTTTGCTGCCCATATTGACAGGAAGTTAACCATCAACAGATTTCTTGTTTATCGAAAAGCTTTTCCTAATGATTCAAATTATATCATAAGTCGTAATTTAAATTGCAATTAGCCTATTTTATTGAAAACATTCATTTATGGGTGTTTGTATTTACACCACAAGATTTTTTTTTACACTCCACAAATTAAATTAATACAAAAACAATGATTTTTAAGATTGCTGAAATACTTTTTTTTTCACTTCCACACCCTACAACAATTTCTTTACACACCACAAAATAAATAATATAATAAATCTAAAAAAATATGAAGAAAACATTACTCCATATTTCTACCAAGTTAAAAACATCCAAGACTTAATTTTCATAAATATAATCTTAAAATCCTAATTTCTAAAACTTTTGATTCAAATACATTGTGTTTGCATCAACTATGGAATGTAGAAACAATGAAGAAAATAAGCAATGTATCTGATTTTCTACTATTTGCACCATTTTTCATGAGTTTTTATCGAGTTTGCAATTGTAAATAGTCGAAAGAGTTTGAAAATCGTAATCTAAATGCCATAATGGGGATTCAGAAAGTGGTAGGTTTGGAAAATGGTTTCCGAATGCCACTAAGGACGTTTGAAAATCATTTCAGCACCTACCATTTTGGGTTCAGAAACTGGTTTCCGAATCCCCATAGTGAACTTACTGAAAATACTAAATAGACCAATCCAAATCTCTTAACCAATTTATTCGAGTACGTATTTTATTATTGCACCAAATAAATTTTGAACGTATATAATGTAATGATTATTGTTTTATTACTCTTCACATTATAATTATATAAAATTAATATTATTGTTCTACTCACAACACCATATTTTATTTATACCCCTAACTTTAGAAAATAGTATTTAAAAAACAAACTGTTCTTCGACCCAACCCAATTAAAGTTCGTCTAAGTTTTTTTGAACTTCTTAAAATCACGGTTTTCACCCAAAAAATTGAAAATTTGAATGGATCAACCCGACCCAATTAAAGTTCGTTTGGAAACATATGGAACGAACTGAATTTTTCGATCCAATAAACCGATGTTCGAAAAATATTTTTCAAAGTTGTCTCTGATTATTGAAAAAAGTATTTGAACATAGTTTCAAAAGATAGAGAAACATTTGCGTGCAGGAGCCCAAATGTGTGGCAACATCAGTCGGTTTCACAAAAAATTTATACTCTAAAATAAAAATAGTAAACCTTAAATTTAAAGTGAATTGATTTAATTTAGTTGAAATAAATATAAATTTATACCCTAAAATAAAAGTGAATTATTTTTTTTTTTTGAAATTTGATGACGTGTGCAATGCACTTGCCCGAAGCTAACACGTGGGCTCGTGCATGGCGCTCGATAATTAATTTAATTTTTTCGAAACAAATATAAACGCTAAGTGAAAAATAAAAATCTAATTTTGAAATATATACATGGAATTAGTGAGCCCTAAAATATAAGTGAAATAATTTGATTTTTTTTATAAATCCGGCGACTTCGACGCTAATGGTTGGGTTAGTGCATTGCGCTCGACAATTAATTTTTCCAACTTAAATATAACTTATAATTGAGATTAATAAAACTTTAAAAAAAAAACCCTAAAACAAAATAAACCACTAAAAAATTCTAAAAAACCTAAAAAAACCCTAAAAAACCATGAACCTAAAAAACATTAAACTCCTAAACTCTAAACATTAATTGGAATGATAAAAAAAATCACAATTGAACTAAATAAACTAACATAAGATAACTAACAATCCTTTACTTTTTAAGAATACATGTGATACTTTTCGAATTTAGAGTTACAGTTGATACTGATTTTGACCAATTTTTTTCACGAGTTGACCCGTTTAGAGCATCTCCAAGAGCTTGCTCTAAACTTCAAAATATAGCATTTTGTCCAAAAAGAGCACTCCAAGAAATGTTCTATCCTTCGCTCTAAAATAGAGATAGAGCAGCTTTGCTCTAAATTTGAAGCACCACTGTTCAAAGTCTATCACTGTTCACGATTTTTATTTTTATTTTGTTAATTGATGTATACGATTTACATATATATATATATATTAATCTTATACTTTAATTTATTTATTTCTTAAAAACATTGAAATAAAAAATCGTATATCAAAATAAAATGACTTTTAATAAAATTACATAATAAAACTACTAACATAAAAACAAAAAAAATACAGAAAGCATTAAATGACATCAAGCAAAGAAAGTTTAATAGTTATTTTTGTTAGAAAAATCTTGATTAAAATAAATATATAAAAAGGGATATTATGAATTATTCTTACTATTGGAGATGAAGTGAAGACTTTACTGTATAATAGAAATAGAGGTGCTGTAAAATAGAATCACCTGTTGGAGATGGCCTGATTAAAACTTATTTATAACTAGTAAATACAAGTGTTTGTGTGAACAATAAATTTCTGAGCAACTTCATGGCGTTCGAAATTTTGTTTCCGAAGGGGCTGATCAACTTCTGGAAAAAAAAAAAATCAAACATGTTTGTCTGTGTTTTTGAAATTTTGTTTTATTTTTTTTAATTTTTTATTAGTGAGGAAGGTAATTTGAGTAATTTTTTAATTAATTAATTTTAAGTGTGATGTGATCGTGAATAGTAAAATTGTGGTGGGCTGATTTGCTTAGATTTAAATTTGAGTCCAAAATCTATATTTATAATGCTGAAAATTGAAATACTGAATGAATGCATATTTAAATTAAATATATATTATTATTACTCGACATATAAAAGGCACACAATTTAATTTCAGAGGAGAGAGAAAGCTTTCGGCTTCCGCTGCGAATGAGAAACTCCCTTACCCAGAAGAAGCTTACACAGTTACACCTTCACTCACCAACTTTCTTGCCTACTATACTCATCCCCACATTTCAAACTGCCTATTTATTAATCTTTCATTTAATTTCATGGACTATGAATCGATTCCCGTCTGTCATTTCGACCAGTTAGCTCTTTATTTCACCTTGGCCACACATGATTCACGCAACAACGGGCAAATTAAGGGTGCTAAAGTTGCACTGCAACGTGTAAAGATGCTGCATGACATTTGTACTGCGATGAGAAAATTGGTGAAACGCATATACACCCAGCCAATTTACTCACTTCTGCTCTATCAAACGGACACTTTGAACATACAATCATGGGATACGAGAGCGACTGGTAAGTCCCTCTTTCCCAGATTTTGGATTGTTGAATTGGGTTTTTTATTTGTTTAATTTTTCTGTATGTGTGAAATTAGGGTTTTGATTGTGAATTGGGGGTTTTTCATAGGTTTATTGCTTTATGTCATTTTTGGTGAATCAGGGTTTTATGATTGTAGAACATTAGGGTTTTGATTATAAATTGGGGGTTTCCGTGGGTTAATTGCTATCTTTCTTTTTGGATGTTTATATATCTGTGTGAGAATTAGGGTTAATGTATGTTGAATTTGGGTGTGAAAAGCTCATTTAGGGTTTTTGGGTTTGTGAATTCAGTTATCGTGATGAAGCTGGCAAGTCACTGGTGGACTTGGGTGGGGATGTCGGATCTAAACCGAATGAGCCTCAGAAACATGTCCTGGATGTTGCTAGTGAGAGGTCCCCAACTCCAGTGGATTTGAAGTGTCGGAAGCTAGTGGTAAAAATAAAACCTGGTAATGAATCAGGTCTCGTGGATTTTAAATTGGGTGGAAATGGTGTTCCCGGGTTGGTGAGAGATGACTACTCAGGTGGCAAAAATAAGAAGATGGAGAAAGGGGAGAATAGGAAGAGTCTGGGGAAAAAGAAGAATGTGGAGAAAGGGGAGAAGGAGCCCAGGGTTAAGAAGAGCGGAAAACAGAAAGTGAGGGACCATGACGAGGATTCTGAGATTAACGAGATGTGGGACACTATTGCGGGTGGCAATTCCAAGGTTGAATTCCCTTATTCAATTGTTTCAGCTCTGCATTTATTTCTTTTGTTACCAATTTGGTGCTTGCATTTAGAACTTCTTGTTGAAATGGATTTAATGAGTGTTTTGTGGTACGTATTACCTCATTTAGGAATTATACCATATTGGGAAAAGGTAATGACTTTACGGAAAAATTTGGTGGTGGTGTGTGGTTTGGCTTTCAGTTTGTGTTCGTATGTGCTGTATTGATCATTGGATCCATTTTTTTCAATTGTTTCACTTCTGCATTTGCTTCTTTTATGTGGCATTTGCAATGTAAGACAATCCACATCTATTATTTACCTATTTAAATGTATTTAATGATCCTTTGGTGAGTTGTGTAGCCAAAATTTTGAATTGTATCATATTCGGTGAATTTGATCATCTGGTTTGTTGTGTTAAGAGATAAGGTGCATAAGTTTATGGGTGTTTGGTATTTTGTACGGCCAAATGCCAATGAATAATATCTTATTCAATGAATTTGATGATCTAATATGCTACCTATATTGAAAAAGTTCTTAAGTTTACTGTTTACAAACAGAAAGTCAAACAGTGTTTGGTGATTTATTCAGCCAAATTTGTGAACTATATCATATTCGTTGCATTTTATGATCTAATTTCCTACATTTATAGGAAAAGGTCATTAATTTACAAAAAATTAATATGTGTTCGATGATTCATGTAGCCTCTGTATTTTAAAAGCTCACGAATTTATGAAAATTTGGTGAAGCTGTTTGCTTTGGCTTCTATTTTTGAGCATATATGCTTTAATTTTTGTTTTTTTTCGCTTTTTATATGTGAAGTTGGTAAGTTGTATGGTCTAATTCACTTGTGGAAGGAACTTGAATTATCTGAGATCATGTTGTGTTGGTAGACATAGCAATGTTTTTGTTTTGGTTTATTTGAGTTAGTATTCTTTGATATAGCTTTGAAGTCCCATAATATAAAATAAAATTACGTTCTCATGTTCTGTTTAGGGTCAATTAGTCATATTTAGCTAACTTGATGAGGGAAAACGTAAATCGATTGGAATTAATTGTTGGTCCTAGATATCCTAAATTTCTGCACTTCTCATCTCAAATAATTGCAACATCACATTGGTTCGGCTCAAAATGCAGCCTACCTATGGTGTGTTTTTTAGTTGTCCATCATGTCCTTATGGAGTTGCTGATAGAGTAAAGGGTATCAAACACTCCGAAAAGAACAGAAAACGAACACTTGTATTAGTATTCGGAAAATAAATGGAGAAGAAGAAGCAAAATTTCAGAATGCCCGCCCACCCTAAGCTGATTTCTCAGGAATGCCTTGCATATCTGCCGCTAAACAATAACTTAAATCCTAACCCTAATAAATGACAATCATCATATTTAAATTAACCTAGGAGCCTAATGTGATAAAATAGCAATTAATAAAATAACTATAGCTAATTCTATTTCTTCTCGGCTTAGACATATCAATTACCAACTCCTGGGAAACATCCTTATCCTCAAGGCTGTGAATATTAAATTACCCTTTGAAGTCAACCATGATCTTGCAGTTCAACACCGTAACCCGAATGAGAAGAATAGGAAGGACCATGATTATTTGATATTCCCACGACAGTTGAAGTTTGCGCTCATTTTTGCGAGCCAATTGTAAGGTGTCAACCAGAAGTCCAGAACAAGTTTGCCCTAAGTTGATTTCTCAATGTGATGGATGTGACAAATTGTCGGGGCCCGAGAAAGTTAAAAATTCGATCTTGGATACGGACAAAGAAACATTCCACTTTGGATGGACCACCAAAGTTGAACACACGGCTAAAGGAGTGTAGCGGAATAGAAGCAGGCATCACTGTGGAAAGAGGAGCAGCTGGCTGGCTAGAATGAGAGAGATCTATGCATTGACGTCTTCGTGAGACACCAATCCTTTACTGCAAAGCAGCTGCATTAGCATCTCCTCAATGCAATCAAGTTGCGCTAATCAACACTTAAATTCAGCCGGGGCTGCTGAAGTTGAGTTGACACCCTTCTCTATGACTATTGTGTGTCATTTTGTTGCCATTCGGCTAGAAGAGTCGCAGGTCGGACCAATTGATTAAGTTAAGGGCATCAAACATCCATATGAGAATGGAAAACAAACACTTGCATTAATATTCGGAAATAAACAAAGAACAAGAAGCCAAACTGCAGGCTAATGCCTTCCCTGCCTGATCTGATTTCTAATTCCTTCCTGCCCAGCAAATCTGCTGTCAAACTTAATAACTGGAATCCTAACCCTAATTAATGACAATCATCATATTTAAATACTAAATAACCCTACAAGCCCAGAATCAGTTCGGTAAAAGACTGGTCCAAAAGGACCCTTAGTTAAATAAAACTAGAAACTTCATATGCCAAAATGGCAATGCATAAACTAATTATAACTAATTATATTTCATCTTGGTGAGAAGTATCAGTTTCAGCTTGAGTTTCAATATTAGTTCAATATGTGGACTTATGGTATTCTCAAATTTCCATTGCCTATATCACAAGAGTTGCATTTTTCAGAAGGACCATGCTAAACACATTTGGCTTCGTATGAGTGTCAACAGATCACACAGTATATTATGCTACAATATTTAAGTTCTTATGTTGTCTATTGATAGGTCAAGGGAAATGGAAATGATTTTTTATTTATTTATAGATTGTCTGAAATCTTATCGATGAACTAAAGAGAACAAAGAAATAAAATCACCTCGGGATATCGCCCATGCACCTAAAAGTAGTCTCATGAGATCCTGTCCAGCGTAAAGTTGAATTACTTGCTAATTTTAAAGCGACCCTTACCTCTTTAATGTACTTTCTCTATAACAAAACAAGAATTCAATAGATCTTTAAAATAAGCCAATCAAACCTTAACTCTAAATAAATGAATAAATCAATCAACCGTTTTGGTTGATCCTTTTTCCCTTCTTTGGTGTACACCCAAAATGGAAGTTATTGTTGCTATGAATGAAAAATCTCTATTGTTATTACCTATGACCCAATATTTGCTTATGATGTTGGTTCTCAACTTTTGTTTTGTTTGTTATGATAATAATGTAGTGAAAATATGTATATTGTGTTTGTTTTTAAGTGAAATATTTTCTAATTCGGAGTAGCTATTATTGATTGGTTTTTTACCCATTTTTTTTTAGGATGACCAAGAAGCTGTTAGGGCTGTGGATGATGATGATTTCATTGATGATAGTGGTGTAAATCTTTCCGACTGTTATGGAAGTGACAATAAACATTCTCCAAGCCAAGCTCCTCAGGTTGTAATTATCTCTTGTTTGGATTACACATTTGTTGTTTTCCATAGCATTGAGAATATGCATTCCTTCTCTATATTACTAATTCTCGTAAGATCGATAATAAAAAAATTAAGAATGTCAAATTTAAAATGGTATCAGAGCCATTTATATAAAGATTCCATATTCAAGGTTCCAATTTTTTTATTTTTTTCTTAACTAACCTATAAATTAGGGAGCATGTGAAGATTTTAAATTAAATATTAAAATGATACTCCTCGTTGTCAGCTTAGGCTTTTAGATGAGTTGGTCATTAATATGCGCATAGGCAGTGCTTAATGGTTTCCCTTGTCCTTATATGGACATTGTGCTTGTTCGACATTTTCCTATTCATCAATTTAATTTCATGGATAGAAGTCATTAAGAGGAACAACAGTTCTTTTCTGCAATCAACCTCCATGATACCTGCAACCCCTTTTATCCTACCCCCCACTCCTGTGGTGCTCCAAGACACACCCATGGATGTATAATAAACATGCTACAGAAACTTACACTTCCTTGCTCTTTCACTTAATGGTCATTAATCTGATACTAAAAATCTGATTTAATGAGTTCTTAACTGGAAATAAACCAATTTAAAAGAAGGGTTACTTGCGTATAAAATCACAACCTTTCACTAATTTTTGGTTTTAAACACGACTTTTGAATCTTGGCAATAATACCACAACTTTACATATTTTTGCAATTAAAACATTAGTGACTTTTCAGATAAAGTAAAACTGGCGTGTCATGTAATATTACACATGTAAATATAACGTAGACATTCCACGTAAATTATTAAAATGACGCCGTTCTCAAATGTGCTGTGGATATTCCACGTAATTTGGTTTTCTGTAGATCTGAATAAAAAATCATATGCGACTTATTAGTTATTAATATGACAATATGTACGAGAAAAAAAATTAATAAAGAAAAGATGTTTAGTCATTAGTGTAATATATACATATTTTCACCTATATATATATTCACTTATATATATATTGGCCGATATTTTTTTCCTTTCTTCCACATTCCACATCACGTTTTTCTTTTATGTTCGTTTCTTGTTTTAATGATCTTCCCAACACTTGCATAGATTAAGTGTATTGCATACACTAACGTGCGAATGAGCAGAAGATTTCTTGATTTTATTTTTTTCTTGAAAATGGCCAAAAATGGTGATTCTACACCACCTTTGGATTCTCATGAAGTTCATGTGTTCTTGCCGTCGATGAAAGCTTTATCTGAAAAGTCACTAATGTTTTAATTGCAAAAATATGTAAAGTTCTGGCATTATTGCCAAGATTTAAAAGTCGTGTTTAAAACTTGTGATTTTATATGCAATTAACCCTTAAAAAGAAAGGTATTTTGCTAATTTATTGGCTACTGATTATCACAATTCATTGTGTTTTGACTTCTGTTTTGTGGCTCACAAGGTTATTCTATCTAGGGTCAGTTATTGGGTGTATTAAGGAAATTCTATGGAAATAATTATTTTCTCTCTTGTGGTTTTATTTTGTAGGCGGAAGAGGGAGAAGAGGACAATGAAATCGAGGAACTCTTCAAGATTGGAAAAAAGAAGAAAAAGAAAGAAAGTAGTCCTATTGAAATTGCATTGCTGGTTGAGAGAGTCTTGGCTGAGCTTCATGTGGCTGTCGAAGAAGATGCAGAGCTCAATAGACAGGAGAAACCTGCAATCACTAAGTTGAGGAATCTGTCACTGTTGACAGATATCATCCCAAGGTTAGTTATTTTTCCTTCAATTTTTCGGGCCTGATCCATGTTTTTGATTTATTTTCCTTTATGTATAAGGCCTGTCTAAGTGCTTGTACAATATCTGCTTTGAATTTCTAGTAATGAGGGTTGCTTATCATGCAGAAAACACCTTCAGAAAGATTTTCTCGATCGTGGAGTTCTGGTCGCGTTAAGGGAATGGCTCGAGCCCTTACCAGATGGAAGCATTCCCAGTATTGATGTTCGCGCTACTGTTTTTAAGTGCCTAAATGATGTGCGGAAACAGTTTTATTTGGTTTATTTTGAGTACTTAAACAACTGGTAGATAATAGTGTGTGCTACCTGCAGCTCACAATTGACTTCGAGCAGTCTGAGCGCATTGAACAAATGAAGGCGAGTGGCATTGGCAAGGTTAGAATTAGCTCAAATTAGGGTTTTGTATTTAAATTTTTTATTATTTATGTGGCCGTGCATTACTTTTTATAATTCTAAAGAGGGTGAATGATGTGGTCTGGCTAGAAGATTTGGGATGGCAAGGTCTTAAATTTGTTGTCTTTTTTTCCCTCGTCTATTTTTCTTATTCATTTGATATTCCTTACCTCCGTTCTACTCTTGCCACTATATACCTAGTGACAAACTCCTATGTTCCTTTCATTATAGTTGTCTTCCATTCGGAAGATTTTATTATTTTTATTCACTCAAATGGTCAAATCCTGACCCATTACTGCTATGATATTTTATTTTTATTGTTTCTTTTAATAAAAACCTTGCTATCAGTTTTGTCTCTTGATTTTGTTGATTATCATTCATATATATTTTTTCTGGTCACTGCTGTTTTCAGTGTTCTCAGCTTTTAGTTTGAGGATTAAGCTTGATGCTTCATCATATTTTGGCAGGCTGTAATGTTTTATTCCAAGTACGGCGAGGAAACTATCGCCAACCGGAAACTTGCCAAAGAATTGTTGGATAATTGGGTATTGTAATTGTTCATTTTCTTTCCCTGATTTATTGTGACGAATTTGGTGCTCCCTAGCTGCTTTCCTCTATTACAGACTTACAGTGGAATTCTGTTTTTATTTGTTATTAATAGTTATCGTTCCACTTTGTGAATGTTATTGATATTTGATACAGAGCCGATCCATTTTCCGTATAAGCACGAACCATGAGGACATGAAAAACTACGAGGAGAAAAGAACCTACAGGAGGCCACCTGTTAAAAAGTATTTATTATCTTCTCTTTGGCTAGAAAGTTACTCTATGTTTGGATAAGTCACTTATGCATTTTCCTTGTTAATCTTCTACAGAACAGCGAGTAATGCAGCTGCAGGGGCATCGCAGGATGATGTCCTGGATGAAGAACTCTCACAGTAATAATTTGTTTCCTGAATGTCCTTCATTAGATTGAACTTTTCGCATATATACTTTTCATCCTTCTTGTGTTTGCATCTAATCTTTTTCATCTATACGGGAATGTGTAGGGGACGAAAATATGGACCATCGTCTTCGAAGAAACATGCCTCTAGGCCCGAAGCAATGTCCATGGACTTTGTGGTGCGCCCCCAATCGAAGATTGATCCCGAAGCAGTACGGGCTCGGGCTAAACAAATGGGGCAGGGTCACAGAGCAAAGGTTGATAGTTCTTTCACTATAAAAATCTCAGATGGAAAACCATCATTCTTCAAAATTTAGGGCTTAATGAGGTCATATATAGTGGGATGTGTACATGGTTTATGAAAAATTATCAAGCTTTTCCTGATCTCTTTTTGAAACCATGTGCCCATCTTGTTGTTTTGATTTTGTGCACCCTCTTCTTGTTAGTATTTAGCCATCAGTTGCGATATTTTTTCCTTGAAGGTGCTGCTAATATTTCTTTGGTTAATATGAATAATTTTTTGTGTGCAGTTGAATAAGAAGATGCAACAGCTGAAGGCGACTAAGAGGAAGCAACTACAGGTTGCGAAACCCAGCCCTTATATGTAATCTTCTCATTCGGGCACTAATTAGGATGACGCATTACTAGCCGTATCCTAGTTACTTGCCTGAGATGAAATGGTTGGAATATGGCACATCAGTGTGAGTGGTGGATGCTACATTGCTACTATCTTCACTGATAACTATGTGCTATTTTAGAGAGCTCCCAAAATTTTATACATTAATAATTTCTTATATTTATCTTCATCATCAACTTTTTGTAGGTATTCTTCATTCAGTTTAATATATATATAATCTAATAGTTCAACATATATCATCTAACATGTTTTTCTTTGTACAGTCAATATTATTCGAGCCCGACCATAAATAAAGAAGTAGAAATTTAATTTCAATAAATTTAATTGAGACTACTCTTAATCATATGAATGAGAATGAACACATCAATTTCATTGAATAAATTAAAATTTATCATTTTGATTGTATATTTTGGAACCATTTTTTTTTTCAATTTTCTTTCGTACCATATAACATGATTCAGAATACACACACATACACGCATATTATAGTTACAATAATTAAGTTACATATTTTTTCTATAAAGAACTACTTAAATAACTTATGTTGAATGAATCAAATCATTGATTGAATGCCATTTCTCTTAACGAAATTACATAATATTTACCCTTAAATTAAGTGCATATGATGGATATAATAGATAAATATTTTGTAAGAAATTAAATAAATATGATATATTATTTTTATAAATAATTATTTATAATATTTTATATTATGGATAATTTTATACAGTAGAGTTCAATTATAACAAAATTATTGAAATAAATATAATATATTATAATGAGAAAAATAAATTAATATATTATATTACTTTTTTACCCTTAAATTAATTATAAATTGTGGACATAATAGGCAAATTATATTTTATAAGAAATAACCACACTTTTTATATAGGTATAGATATAGATTTCCTGAAGTGGACATAAGTCAAATCCAGAATTCAGAAAGTAATATACAAGTGAAATTCCATTACAAAGCAAGTCTACACTTACAAAATGGTTTGGAATCAGAGACGGACGCAGGAATTCTAACCTGGGGGGGCGAAATGTAAAAATCTTAATTTTGGGGGGGCGAAAAATAATTTTACAATTCAAATTAAATTAAATTTATATTATAAATTATATATACACATATATAAAAAAAAATTGGACAAAATTTGAGGGGGGGCGGGTGCCCCCACCAGCCCCCCCCTAGGTCCGTCCCTGTTTGGAATGTGTGTAAATATACAATATTAATCTTAATTTTGTATTTCTTAAAATTTTATATAGTTTTTTTTTTCGTTATTATATTATTGTACATTGATCGGAATGCAATCACATAACCGGTTTATAGATTGATGATTACATTTACGCAATAGTTTGGAATAATTTTATTTTCTTTTATTGCAATCTCAATTGTTTAAAGATCAGAGTTCACCTACAATATTAATATTTTCATACTAGTTCTTCTGTACATCTTTTAATTATGTTTCTGTGGTTGTGCATAAATACTAACTTTCCACTTTTCCACAAATAAAAAAAAGGTATATATTAGATTGAGGAATCTAAGAACCAATCAAATTTACTCATCTTAAGATAGTATGATGATTAAGATGTGGTGGCATATTTATAAATAAGAGATATTCAGAAATCAAAAGTATTTCCAGAATTTTTTTAAATAAATGATGTCATCTCATGACCTTTTCAAAAAAATTTAAACTTTAAATAATCATGACTTGCTCATTTTTTATTCATTTTACACAAAAATATATCAAACTAAATATTTTTCCATGCACTTTCATTTAAAATTCATATTGCATATGTTTGTTTGAACAAAAATATACCTAATTCATTCTCTGCAACAATATCATCTACATTGTATAAAAGTAAAAATGAGTACAAAACAAAGTATCATAGATGTTCAAGTTTTAAAATATAAATTAAGAAATTTTTACACTTTAAATCAATGTAACACACCATTTTCAACATTAGGTTCATGATGCCCATCCCCAAATTTATCAAGTATGACTATACTTAGTTCATTTTCTGTAACAATATCATCTACATTGCATAAAAATAACATTGAGTACGAACCAAAGTATCGCAGATGTTGAATTTTTAAAATATAAATTAAGATTTTTTTACTTTGCTCATAGTCGTCATGCTCATCCCCGTATTTATTAAGTATGACTATAGCTTGCTCATCTATTAAAAAATAAAAATCAAAATTTCCACATAAATGGTATGAAATTAGCTTCAATAATGTTGTGAAAGTTGAGTTTACCTAAACTTGAGTGAAGGTAGTTGTAGTTGAGATTTTTGGTTGAATAGTGTGACCTTTGTACTTGCAGTTGCTCACCGACGGTGACGACCTGCTCTTTGCGGTGGTTGAGCGAAGGCAACCACAATGACCTTGCCTTCGTGATGGCTCATAGGCGACGAGCCCCGTGGTTGAGAGACGATGACGAGCTTCGCTTATTTTTTTGTGAGTTGTAGCAGAGATGTCCTTTTTGTGGATTAGGGATAAACATGTCCGAATTTCTATGGGTTGGCCAATCTTACAAAGGTCTTATGTCAAACTTGTGTATGTAAGTCCAACTCATTTGCAAATATATCACTGTTTTTTTGTCATGAAAATCAAAATGTGTGGAACTTGTTAGTTCATATATTCTCACACATGCCTATTTGAACTCACCATATATATAATTCTTAGAAAGAGACAAAATATTAGGTGAATAAATAATTTTAATCAATATTTTATTATTATCTCAATTAACTTCGAAATTCACCCACAGTTGAGTAGTGGATCGTATCAATGTATTTAATTAAGGCCTCTTGGAGAAATAATCTCATTATATTAATCGTATCATTATAAACCTTCATTAAAAAATTCCAGCTAAAACCTAGAACATTAGGTTAATTTACATAATAATTGATAATGTTACACAAGAACAATATGTTAATTAAGATTATTGGTCATAAGGTATAGTTATGTCCCCTTTTCTAAGTCTAACACACACAATATCTCATTGAATATATCAAATCACCTAAAATCGTAGATAGCTACTATTATACCAACAACTATATTAACAATATTCTATACAATAAAAATAAAAATAATAGGCACACAATAGCTGTGGGAACTTAGGAACCAATTCAATCTCTATATTTGATTAGATCTAATGGAGACAATTTAGTTAATGTTTTAGTCAAAGCAAAGTGACAAACTTGTAATATTGAGAATTTAATGAAGACGGAGTTATTTTCATAATTTAGAAATTATGTTATGTTTTCTGAATTTTGGACGCAATTTCTGAAATTAATAGACAACTCTTTAAAACCGTTATCTTTTATGCATCGACACGCGGTCTGTAATACCCCGAAATATTTTAGAAGGTTTTATTCAATTTATGTTACCCAAGGGTAATATAGGAAAGAAGTTAGGTCCTTAAAGGACTCAAATAAAGGAAAATCGCAGCCAAGGAAATCTGTTAAATTTAATTTGGTCAAAAATTGCTTTAAAAAATATTCTGATTTTTTTCTCGGGTTGATAGAAAAGGTTTCAAGGATCATGCCAAAACTTTAAATTTTCTAATTTCGAGTTCAAATGAACACTTGACACAATTTTAAGCAAAAATGTAATAGATTTGGATAACATAAGGCACATCCATGATTATCCAATTTCTTTTTCAAAATACTATCTTATTCGTAATTATCATATCCTTTTTCCATCATTATCCTATTCCATCATTATCCTCTTTCTTTTATTCATTATTATCCTATTTATTTTTATTCTATAAATAGCAACTTAAGATTTCATTTTTCATTCATTTCAAAATCGAAATGTCAAGCAGCTTCTAGAGAATGTATGTCCATTTTGAAGGTGTCAATGCGTACATTACGAATACATGATTGAAAAGATGATTTGACGGACGATCATGATGAAAAAATCATCGTGACCGCCACCAAAGATCACCACCACCGCTAACCACCCATCATAACACCATCACCACCGCCAACCACCTAAACAATCAATCACCCCACCACGGAGAAAAGTCTATGGTGCCCCAGAGGGCAATGCCCTCTCACCAACTTTAATGACACGTGTCCCTTCCTTCAAAAATATTAAAATATAATATTTTTACTGTTGGAATTTGTTGCCACAAACACTGAAATTAGACAGATTCGTAATGTCAAACTCAATGTTAAAGACAGTTAACACAACTTATCTTAACACAAATATGCTGGAAATAAAATGCACAAGAATACACGATATAATTTTTAAATCATACACAACATGTGTATGATTGCCACAGGGCGAAATTATACTATTAAGAGTACAAAATTTTCAAGCCGTTAATGTTAGACGCGAAGGCTCTTAACACTACAGCAACATTACAAGTTCTAATCTAGACTAACACTAAAAAGAACTAAAACATATAAATTGACATCCCGTCAATTCATATACAAATAACAACATATAACTTGACATCCCGTCAGTTCATATGCAAACTACAACATACAGATTGACATCCCGTCAATTCATATGCAAACTACAACATATAGATTGACATCCCGTCAATTCATATGCAAACTAGATCATACAAGTTGACATCCCGTCGACTTGTATAACCACTAAAACAAACAAATTGACATCCCGTCAATTTGTATACAAACTAGTAAAGGTTTCACAACCTTGCTATCTATCCTAACTTGTACAATCTATTCCGTGAAAGGATTGAACAACAATAAACATTAAGATAGAAGAAGGAACGAAGAACGAAACCTAAACTAAGTTTGTGACCCAAGCTTTCTTCAATCTTCACACAGCGGAAAACGGAATGAGCTTGAATAAGTCTTCAAGTGTCAAACACATCCCTTATATGCTTCTTCACTTGAATCCAACACGGTCCACGATTCCTCTTTCTTGAACATGGGTTGACGATAACCGCTACACTCCATGACTTCACCGTTGATGGAAGAAACCGCCTCCAAGACGTGGTTGATAGCTTCCCCACGTTCATGCTCTTTTTCTAAATATCCAGCAAATATAATTTTCCGAAAAAGAAAAAGAATTAAATAGAGAACCGCTAGACCTAAAAAATAGGAGATAGAGTTTTGACTTTGTCAAACTCTATTTTAAATAATATATCTAATATGGATATATCCAATTATTTGAAATATTAATTTCGTGGATATACACATATATTTTAAGATATATAAAGTTATTTTATTTATTAAAATAATAAATAAAATTAGAAAAGGATAAGATTAGTTACGACTATGTCACAGACGATGTCGTAAGGAGTCTGTCTGACATCAAGTGCAACATTGAGCATCAATGTCATACAGCACTCAACATTTACTATTCAGAAATACAGAAATATTGTATATACAACCAACCAAACCTATTGAGACACATATTTAACACATTAGATCTACAGTATTTTCTTGGGAACTGAAACGACGCATTTGGATTTCAAATTCTAATATGCCCAAATTGAAAATCAAATGAAACCAATTTCTTCTCCCTCTTCTTGTCCGACGAATCCACCGGCGCCGATTAAAGGAAAGGACACGTGTCAATCAAAGGAGGGAGAGGGCAATGCCATCTGGGGCACGGTAGACTTTACCCACGCCACAGCCACCCATCAACCACCCCACCCCACCCCACCCTATTAATCACCACCAAAACCCACGTCAATCAACAATCCCCAAATGGAGATTAACTCCACCACCGCCACACCAACCGCCTCAAATCGGCGTTCTTTTCGGATCACCGAATCAAAAAGTGTCTTTAGGGTTTTATATTCTATAGATTTTTCTATGCATTTACCATATTGACACTTTTTAATTTCGGATATATTTTGGGTATCCGAATTTTAAATTGTAGTCTTTTTCAGATCTATCCTTCATGGATAGCCCTATCGTATTTTTAGTCTCAAAAGTTGTTCCGTCTCAAAATATAGTATTTTTATTTAAAATTTCATATTTTTCCAATGAGCGGATCTTGCGGTATGAATTTATTTGCACCGAATTAATTTTAAGATACGAGTTTGACCACCCCGTATGCTAAAACTTACAAAAGGGTTTTTCTTTATAAAAATGCCCTGAGTAAAGTTCCCTTAAGAGTCAAAATATTTTGATGATCGGGGTGCTGCGTATTAAGATTGTAGATATTATAATATTTACTTCATAGCTAAGAAAGGTTAGATTTTGACCTAATGGTAGTCTTTCATCGAAACTAAATTGCCGAATAATCTTGTAGGCACAGAAGAAGAAAACTTCTAGTTGGGACCAAAATCAGAATCTAGATCTGATATCGTGAACCATTGTAGTTTCATCACCAAAACAGTAGTAAGGTTGGACACTGCCCTGTTTGCTTGGGGCTCGATATCGTGAACCATTGTAGCTTCATCACCAAAACAGTAGTAAGACTTACATGAGTCAGGAGAGCACATCAAAATCAGAATCTAGATCTAGTTGTTCCAGATCTGATTGCCAGGTGGGTTTTTATTATATAAAAATATATTTCGGGATGAGCTGCGGGATGGTGGACGGTTGTGTTAAGGCTGAAGGGCTATCTTTTGATGTATATGTTTCTTTTATGTGCGGAGTCTAACTGAGAACATGGTTATCTTTTGAGTCTGAATAAATGCACTGCGTTCTTGTCCGCTTACTCTGATTATAGCTACGGAGTGTTCGGTTCTCCGAATTCCATTTTCTTTACTGCTACGAAGTGTTCGGTTCTCCGAATCCCATTTTCTTTACTGCTACGGAGTGTTCGGTTCTCCGAATCCCGTTTTCTTTACTGTTATGGAGTGTTTAGTTCTCCGAATCCCATTTTCTTTATTGTTACGGAGTGTTCGGTTCTCCGAATCTTGTTTACTTTCCGTTCCTGACAGGCGAAAACCTGGCATTTATTTACTTTCCTTATTCAGACAGGCACACGCCTGGCTTTACATTACTTTCCATGTCAAGGCAAAAGCCTGACTTTATATTGCTTTCACGACAGACGAAAGTCTGGCATCTCCACTTCAAGTATTTGGACAGACATCAGTCTGGCCTATTTCATGCCTAACCTATTAACAGTTAACCTTTGAACTATTATTATTTACATTGAAGTTTGCCTTCGTTATTCTTTCTTGGGTTCATCCTAAGAGTCATTGTATCTAGTTTGAGTCATTTCATACGCTTTAAAAGCGTGGATTGATCCATTTATAGAGGTTATGCTGCCCAAATTTTTGGGGTACTAAACCTATTTCTTTGATTGCTTCTATTCAACAACCCCTTCCCCCTTCCTCCAAGTAGCGCACCGGTCCCCTACCCTTCTCCCGGGATCGGGGCATTACACGGTTGTTTCGCGATCAAAATAAATTTATATTCTCATGTTCTCACAGAGAGCGTAGCTAGCTGTGAGTAAAGGTCAATCCCACAGAGAGCTGATGCGATCTTACTTTTAATCACCAATCACAAAAATGATTTGGTATCGTGGTCACAACAACTGGAATTTGAATCTGCAAAAGTAAATAAGAGAAATATCAAATAACAAAAGGTTCTGAAATTTGAACTAAAATCCAGTTTAATTTGACTCACACTCACTCGATCACGGGCACAATAATTTTTCTACACGATTCAATCACCAAGTTATAGAGATCTATGTCTCCTTATTCATCCTTTCAGATTAGATTTAAAAATGATTTCTCGTCGATTAAATTCCTAACCTACCACCTACCTTTCGGTTCCCCTAAGAGATATAAACGTTGTGTTTACTGATTCCTCATGTGTTAATTTAATAGAATATTCAAAGAGTTAGAGATAGCATGTATATCAATATATGACCACATAAATAGTGTATTTGTACCCTAAAATACTTAGAGAACTTATGTGTACCTGAGATAAATAAAGGATTTATTTGATCTTTTCCCCCCAAAAAAATATAATAGTAGTCATGGGCTATATAGCTAATGAGTAATACGCTTGTCTGCTAACAAGCAGTCAACCATAGAATGTACATAATACATGTATTAATTTACCGTTGTTTTACATTAATCGATTATACATGTAACCTTAATTATTAGCCTTTTAAAATTAAGAGAAAATGGTCAAATACACCATTAATATTTCTACCTACAATCAAATAAACTCCTAAAATATTTTTAGGTACAAATAAATTCTTAATGTTATAATTTACTAACATCTATGTCCTCTCCCTGCTATTGCCACTCCAAAATTACTTTGTGTCAAATTTTATTTTATTTATTTTAATTTTTGAAGAATTAACAAGAACAACTAATTAGTATAATTTATCGTCTTTTTTTTTAAACTTACACTTTCTCCCATTTCTCTCTATTTTGTTTTCTAAAAATATTAAAAGCATTATTATTATTATTATTATTATTATTATTATTAATTAATTAATTAATATTTTTCTAACAATATACCCTTAGTTTAAAAAAATAAAAATAAAAAGAAGAAAATCTAACCCTTCTTCCCCTCCCCATCTAACCTCGCTACCCGTCTGAAATGAATTAAAATGGTATCGGCGCAACACTAAGCATTTTTTAAAACAACGGTATTTTTTAGATAAAATATGTAAATTAATTGAAAAATAATACAAATAATAATATTTTTTGAAATTTTTTATAAAAGAAAATATAGAAAAATAGGAGAAATCATAAGTTAAAAAAAATAAGATGATAAAATTATAGTAGGTTGTTCTTGTTGATGCTTTAAAAATTAGAATAAATTTATTTTGGAGTGACAATATTTTAGAGGGCATAAATGTTAGTAATTATAGCATTAAGGGCAATATTAAGGATTTATTTGTAGCTAAAAATACTTTAGGGACTTATTTGATCTAAGTGTAAACATTAAGGGTTTATTTGACCATTTTCCCTAAAATTAATTTGAAAATATTTGATGACATCACTTAATTCAATTAAATAAATATATTCATTTATGTATCTTACCAAATCAGTGCCGTACCCGTATGTGATTACACTAATTAAACACATTATTTGGATCTACTAAATATAAAAATACTAACTTAATATATAAATCTAATTACAAAATTACAAGTATTAAACAATTAATAAAATGAAAATATAATTTGGGAAAATTGAAATCCAAAACGTCACAACTTCATAAATATTGGAAATTAACTGTCTTACGGATGGACTTTAACTAAATTCTGTAGAAAACTGAAATATTTTAACGTAATAAAGGATTAAAATGACCTTTAATAACAGATTGATAAAAGCAAAGTTTCTAAAATGAAAGTAAAAATAATCCAGCATCTACTTGTTGCGCATGGAAGCAAAATTGTAGGAAATTGAGAGAACGATGATGACTGAGACTGACTGAGCATATACTTCATTAATTGGTGGATCAAATATGAAATATCCATTCAAGATATTGCCATCTCATCTGTGCAAAAACATTTCAAGCCTCTCTCTCTCTCTCTCTCCCCCTCCCCCACACACACACATACACACACAAATATGGCTGCTTCTTTCCATCTCCAAGTCCCTCTGTTACACAAGTCCCACTTTCTTGGCCAAACAAATTTCACCAATTCCACTCAAAGGTCAAAACCCCCATCCAAGAATGTGGCTGTAGCCAAATTCAACATTTATGAAATCATGGGGGGAAGAGGCCTTTGCAATGGGGGAGGTGGGACTCCAGCAAGAACTGCAAAAATCAATATCAAAAGCAGCAGCAACATCATCACCTCCTACGATATCATCATCAGCAGCAGAAGAGGAGGATAAGAAAGCAGTTCTAAATGCATCGGATGACGCGTTTGAGAGAGTTACTCAGCTTGACTGGTGGATTCCCGGCCGGGTGGTGAAAAGGGCCTCAAAATATTCATTGAGAAAAACTTACCTCTCAAGAAGAAGGAATCTTCAGCAAGTGAAGAAACCTAATCAACAGAGCTAACTCTTTCAACCTGTAATCATTGTTATTGGCAAGAATCCTAGCAACAATACATATCTCTACTGTAACAAAGAATTGTTGATGGGGTATCATGAATAAGTCCAGCAATGGTGAATCTTGCTTATATCAATCTAGAAAATATAGCTAACTATAGCTCATTATTTGATTTTTGTTTCATTGATTACTTGTATGTTTACATGTGGATGACTTATATTTCTAAGAGAATGTGTGCGTGTGAATATGTAGTGTTTTCTAACTAAATTCATTTCACGACGCCTGCCTCGAACCTCATGTTTGAGCTCCCGGAATAGAAGCATCCTAAATGCAGCCAAAAACAGGAGTAAAGAGAGAAAATGCAACCACATGCAGAAAATGATCAATTTCATGTTTTTATTACTAACTGTTTGTATGAAGCAATCAATGGCTATATGTATATTACTATGTAGTCAGCCGAATTTTCTCCTGCAAAGCCAATATCAATAAATAATAATTGCTAGAATCCATTGTGCATATGCGCATTGATAGAGCTTTATCCCACAACTACTAGCATCGATCATGAACAACACACGTCAAATTTCAGCAAGCAGCATTTTATACTCGCACCAAACTATGCACAGCTCCTCAGATTATTAGATTCCATCAAAGAAAATTCTTCACAATGCTTTAACTCTTTTTTTTTTTTTTGAAATATGCTTTGACAAATACTACTGTAACTATACAACCTTATTTTAAGCATCTAAGTGGTGAGAGAGAAAAGAAGTAAAAATGAGTTATCTGTCAACAATGACTATATATACATTTCTCTGAGAAGGTATATATTATTGAACTTGTCCAGTGCTGCCTTCTATTGGCTAGGCTCCAATGTGAAATCAGATACAACCACCCAACTGTTAAGAGGGGAAAAGGTAAAGTCATGCGTACACAACTGAATCTATCAAATTAATAAAATACGAAATAGAAATGGTATGATCTGAAAGTAAAGTCCCAAACACCACTGAGACAACAGCAAACTGATTCAAACGCACAGCATAAGCTTCACAGAATTAATATGACATTATGATCAAAGAAAATCAGACAGAAATAATTCAAAATGACCCATACGTGTTGCAAAATGTAATCTGTGTTTCTAAGTTCTAACATACCAAGATGGCTTGAATCTCCTCTTTTGACAGTGGAGTCCTTTTCGGCTGGTCAGAAGCTTTTCCTCCCGGGGGCATGGATGAAGAAATCCTCGAGAAGTACTTACGAACATGATCCTCATTCCCAGGTGATTCTTGATGGTGTGATGCTGTACCTGAGCATGAACATCAATGGTATTAATTACTGCTATTTACAGAAACAATAAGCAACATTTTTATGAGATATTAATGCAAAAATCACTATGGAAATTAAAAGTCCAGCAACAGTCACATTCTCTCTGCATAATTACAACACATCTAGCATATGCACAATCCATATCTCAATTCTCAACCTCAGTTTGTTCAAGATCACCATGAAGCCACATGGAGTATACTACGTGGACTACGGCATTGCAGTATTCACCATCCATGAAACACACACGTACCCAATTAAGTACATGTATGCAAACGAACGATATAACTATATAAGATAGTAGACCCCATGCATATTTCACCAAGTGTAGCATCTACGAGAACGAATATAATGGCTGATAATATTACATGGTGTGCAATTGGATATGTCAGCTAATTTTGACCATCACCACAAATTGGCTAATATGGCATGCAATTTCCCCTAATACTGACTTAAATTGACAATTTGAAAATTGAAAAACAAAATTAATAATAATAAAATAACAATTAAGATTTTTCTATTCTTCAGATGCAATCAGTCAAGAAAAAAACTGCAACAGAGGATCAAAATGAACGAATTACCATAGACATAAATTCAATCATCCATCAACAAAATACGTCGCATATTAAATCAGTGCAACACATAAAATAAGCAAAATACAAAAATAAATAAAAATACGAAGGGGCATTACCAGAGGGTTGGGCATGCCTATGAGGAAATTTGATGCGTGGAATTCTCTTCATTGCCTGTTTCCGTTAAAGCTTAGCTGAAAAGGAAAAATGTTTTTTTAGAGGGAAAAAAAGTGTTGAAAATAAATGAAAATCTTGTGAATAAGAGTAATAAATTTCAGTTGCACCATTAGTGTTTTTCATTTTTTGGTTAATTACTTTAAAAATTATGAACTTTGAGTTTAGTTATAAATTTAACATGAACTTTAAAAGTAGGCAATTAAAATCCCAATTTTAAATCTGTATGTTATTCAACATCTCCAAATTTTTATAAAACAAATTGATCTTCAATCCAACTTACAATTGTGGTTATTTTGACATCATTTTCAAAAATTGGTGGTCTAGTCATGACGGACTCGAAGAGACGAGCGAATTGTATGTTGGATTGAAGGTCAACTTGTTTTATAAAAATTTAGGGATGTTAAATAATGCACAAATTCAAAATTAATGTTTTAATTGTCTACTTTTAAAATTCATGTTAAATTTACAACTAGGCTCAAAGTTCATAATTTTAAAGGCAATTAACCTTTTTTTTAGGAAAAGGTTGCACCATTAGTTTATAGTGTCATATTATATTTTATTTATATATCAGCTGCACCATTATTTGTATTTTTCAGGTGACGTTTTCTTTTGGTTATTGATATAAATATGAAAATAACTTCCAACTCAAAAATATAAAATAAAATACTTCCTCCGTTCCATTCTGATAGGCTGACTTTCACATGGATTAAAAAAAGTATTGGGAAAGACAATTAATCAAGAAATTTCTTAATATGTCCTTATTTATTTATTTGATATTGAATTAATGTCTAATGTGAACATATTAAATAGGGGTATATATTAGTAAATTAGTTAAATATATATAGAAACATGCATATATATCGGAACATACTAAAAAGAAAAATAAGTTTATCAAAGTGGGACAGAGCGAGGAAATAAGAGGAATAGATATTCGATGGGGGAAGGTTGTTCTTGTTCCTGAATTAAAGGCCCCAACAAATTCTTAATTTGAATCGATTATTTAAGCACATGCATTAATATGGTTGTGATTATTTACTTTGTTGAATAGACCTATTGGAAAATAATTAGTTTTTAATTAACAAAATTATCAATGCATTTCAATCCGACAACGTATGAATAGTTCTTTGATTTTGATTAATGGGTTATTGAATTCTTACTTGGAGCGATCGTTTTAAAACGTGTTACATACTTACATGGTTTTCAAACAAATGAGCTCTCGTTATTTTCGTTTTTTTTTTTTTTTTGTCCCCCCAGTAATAAAACGAGTAACTAATTAATTTTCCAACTCTAAAAATAATTAATTATCGCAATTCTAAGATGCAGTGGGTAAGTTAAATAATTTTCGCAACTGTAAACAACAAGTGGCTGTAGTTTAGTGGTAAGAATTCCACGTTGTGGCCGTGGAGACCTGGGCTCGAATCCCAGCAGCCACAATACTGATTTAATTTTTGATTTTTTTTTTAATTGCTGTCTTTTTCCACTTTCGACACGAGATTATATTCGCAATGTACTTGAGATTTTTTTATTTTTATTTTTTTTGTGAAATTAAGCTGACCTATCATTGTATCATTATCTAAATTTCTAAATACTAACAAGAGAATTTTAACCCATACGAAATGCAACATTGCAATTAGATATTGATTTATTTTTTGGAATATAAATTATGTAAACATGGTGGTGATTCATGATCAACTAAGGAAACATGTACGCTTCTAAGAGCACCTCTAATAGTGTGGAATATGTTGAGGTGGCACTCAATATATTCCACACCATGAAAATATTTTCTTTACAATGGAGATAAGCTTGTTTGAGAGAAAAAGTTACAGTTGTTTCTAGGAATATAGTTGGAAGGCGAGTGAGGGCAACGTGCATGTGGTGGGAGGGTGGTGAGTTTCACGTCTATTGGTGAGATTGGATTTGGGATGGAAGCATGGTCTCACACCTGCATCTTGTCTCCTCATCCAAATATTATATTATTACTTTATATTTTATTTAGATTTTTACATATATATTTTGTGTTTATATATGTATGTATTTTATGATGCATTTTACTTTTGACGTGGCGATGACGTGTCAATAAAATACCTAGAAATGAAGAAGTATCATTGGAGATGCTCTAACTATGTGGTCAATGATGCTACCTCTTTTTTTCCTTTTTTTTGAAATGATTACTCTTCAGTGTTTGAAATGATATATTATTTCACTATTTTTATTTGTTTTTTAATGGTACTTTTCAGTAAAAATAAACGTGATATTTTTTTAATATGAGAAATGATACTTTTCTCTGTGTGGAATAAGATTTACATACGAGTGTACTTAAGACCAACCATTTATGGAAATTATGATGCATTTTTTTATGTAACTTTCATGAGGCGTGACTCATAATATTATTATTAAAGATTCTGAATAAAATCGAAATAAGTTAATTAGTCTTTGTTTGTATTGAGAAATAAGAATAATGATTGAGCCTTTGTGGAATATTTTTATTGAACTATTTCCGATTGGAGTATTTTTATATATAAAACAAAATTTAAGAGATAGTGAAGTGAATCCAAACACGTATAATCCTCCTCCTCTAAAGTAGTCTAGATTAGTTTTGTTCTGTTTTTTTTTTTTCGATAAATAGTCTAGACTAGTTAAATTCATAAATCCAACCTAGTAATTCATTAAACGTCATTCGAGAATGGCAAAATAGTAAAGTCGTGTCCCTAACTTAGTACCCGTGTATAATACAAACGATATATAAAGTAAAGTCATATTATTCACATAATAATATATCAATTAAATAAAATATAAAACTAAAATATTCAACTATAAAAAGGCGCTGTAGTAATAAAAGAAGTTGCCTTTGAATTTGCCAGTTCGAACTGCTTTTTAACTTCTTTTTTTAAATCATCAGTTAGCTTTTTAGCATTATTGGGACCCCAACATAATCATCTGTTTTTGACATACTCTTTTTAGTGAAAAGGGTAAATATTTCTTTATAAAAAGAAAAGAAAAAAAAAAAAAAGAAAAGGTAAATGCTAGTTATCAACAGTCATATATACTGCAATTCAGATGCGAGACTCATTAACGTATATATGATATATGTGCAAATATGATATGGCGGGAACCTCTAACACAATCCCTACAGGCACAGCTATAATGTTTAAATTCAGGATTGGCAAACCCTGAACCGGTCTGAAAACCCAACTCGAAGTTTCTGGACGAGAGAGAGAGAGAGAGAGAGATCTCAAAAACTTGCCGAACATCTGCAGTTGTGATGGGTTTTGAGGAGAGGCTTTCTCTTCCGAAGGACATTCTCATAAAGCTGCCGTACATCTGCAATTGTGAGGGGCTTTGAGGGGTCGGACGATTCCTGTAATGTAAATATGAAGATAAATGATTTTTGCAGTGAAAGCTAATGCCTTAGCCTTTTTGAGCTTAATAGTGTTAGTGGCATACCACAAAGGAGAAAATCTCATTTTTCATGTCACCAATTATGCTTAGCACTTCCATCTTCTCAACATGGCCAATCCCATTCAGAAAGTCGAATTGAGAATCCTCTAGTTTCTGAATATTCTCATTCCATTTCTGATCTGCCATTCTCTCATACTCAGCAAGTGAATCTTCCTTGTCAATCAAGAACCCAATTCGCCTCTGGGCATACAAGTCCCAACACTCTCCACATCTACACAGCCATTCTCTCCAACCATTAGGAAGAAACAGTGGCTTGCTGATTTCAGTAGCTGGGAGATTGTCAAGTAAAATGCACTTCATACTCGGGCCAGCGACTTCACTGCATTCTTTAATTACAGCTTATGCGTCAGCTTCTACAGGTTCACTATAAGAGTTTGCATTGCTTAAACTAGAGTCAAAGGAGCAAGTACCATCATCAAGCCTGTCTGACGATATTAGAGTTGAGTTTTCAACAGCCTTTTCCTTCGCAGTATCTGAAGGATCCAATGCTGACATGATTTGAGGATAGCAAGTCAGAAAAGAACAAACGACTGCACACCCCTGGCAGATAAAATCCTCATACAGAGGCCCGCCTTCCTCGTCTCTTGGTATCTATTTTAAAATATAAAGATAAACATAATTTCAAATATATAGAACACAATAGCCGAAGGAGAGAAAAAAAATAAAAAAATAAAAACAGAAAATAGAAAACCAACATTTCCAGGTATACCGAAGACATAAAGAAATATAATAGATACTAACCTTGTCACCACACTGAAGACCAATATGCTCCTCGTGAAACCAGTCCTCACAAATACAACACTGAATCATCTCAATTTCTTCTTCAACATTAGGATCAGGGTCAGGCCGATCACATGTGCAGTAAGTACCTTTGAAATTGTGGTTGTACATGTTCTCTGGATTGTCTATATCTTTGCTTGTCAAAAGCTTGCAGAAGAACTCCCCAAATTTTGAATTTCCACAATCACACCTGAAATTTCTTTTGGTCCATAGTTCCAGAATCTATTTCAAGCAGCACATAGTAACAATTAAAATAGCCCATTAAAGTGTGTCCTATTTCTTGCACATTACCATTCCATTTGTAACATATGTAAAAACTAGAAGATTTATGTATCATCTCATTAGATGGGTGTGTCCACCTGTTTCCAAAGTGGAGACCATTTTTGCATTAGATTCAACTATCATAATTTCAATTATTTCGCATCAAAGACCAATACCAATCCGTTTGCAATAACCACAAGCAAGTAGAACCCAAAAACAATCACAATGAGAACCCAACTTAAAGTAAACTGATGATCACATCTAGAAACCACTTAAAAAGTCATTCTGCAGTCAGCAAATGACTTTCCTGGAAACAAGGGCACATATCTTATAACCAACTTCTGTACAAAAATTGAACTGAAGGTTATTATCTAGACTATTATGGATGTAACAACCATAGTAGCCAAAAGAACCATAAGCAATAAGATCTTTGGAGCACCAGCACAATTGCAGAAAAAAGCTAGGGATCCAAGCATCACTTACTTGCCACTACAAGCAAAAAAAAAAAAATCCACATAATTATCACAGGTATATAAAACACGAAGTTATGGTACACATCCAAGCATCACTTACTTGCCACTACAAGCAAAAAGGGCATGCACATAACTATCACAGGTAAATAAAGCATGAATGAATGAATGCATCATAAGAACTTAATCATGGGACTCCAAACTTTACTAATGAACCTGTGCATACCTCATGGCCATCATGGCAAATCAAGGAACACGCTGTGCACACCCCAGCATTCCCATCAGGTGAGCAGGTCAAACACGAGAAAATTTCCTGTCTTTTAACATATCCTTCACTGTAGGTACACTTCTTGCCCTCATCACCTCCCAGAATCATATCTGTATTCTTTAGAATATATGAACCCAAAGGTGGAAAAACATTCAGTGTCTATTGAATGGTTGGTATAAGGAACTATTTAATATATGAAGGAGCCACCAAGCTCCCAAGTCAAAGTTGTACGCTAGAACAAGGAACATTCTTTTAATTAATTTTAAGAGTGATAGTCAAAATGTGAGTGGAAAATAGGAGGTACTGAAGAGAGAGACCAAATGACATGAAACAGTAAAACTACATATGCATGAAACGAAACTCCACAGTAGCTGTTTGGGACTTGTTGTGCCCGAGAAATCATTGACAAAGTAAGTATAAATTCTATCAATTCAGATGGAAATATGGAACTTTACAGATAATTTAAAATATGTAGTGTCTATTTTGTCTCAAACGGAAAACCAAATGCAAATGTAAAAATCAGATTTCATAAATATGTTTATCCTACAAAAGAATCATGTGAACTTCCAATTGCAAGTCCCTAATAGCCACATTAAAAATTATGCTCAATCTATGACCATTAGAAATTAGATTGCACTCAGTGAAAGGTGAAACAAGCATTCTAGAATTTAACTACAATTAATACACAAATTTTCGATGCCCTTAAAATCTTTTAGCACAAATCCCCCGCCCGAACTAAAGCCCCCTTTTCATTTTTTTCCATAAACATCAAGAAAACGATAATCGCGTACTAATAAAGGAAAAATCGCTCACCAACTCCTCATCTTCAACATTTTCGAGGTAATCCCAAAATGAAATCGTGGGCTCAGCATCAGCTTCATCATCAAACACGTCAGACATTTCCCCCTGCGAACAGAATCGCGCGAAAAGGCTATAAAAGAGAACGAAACTCAAGTCTATTCTGCATCCAAATAGGGGGGAAAAAAACAAGAAGAAACAGAGCTTTGTGAAGATCAGTTATAGATGGTTGAATTTAGGGGTGGAATTGGACCATATCAATTTAGCAAGAGAAATCGATTTCATAATTTGCGTTAGGGTTCTTTCTAAGATGAGGGATGTTTGGTTTTGATTTTAGGTTTCACAATTCAAATCTTCAGCGTTATTTACAAAGTGGTTTGTTTGTTAGAGGATATTGATTTTATGAACAGTTCAATGCATTATAAGACCTTTCACGTGACATTTCCATGCAATTATACAGATTATCTAATCAGTCCCGTTCCATAAAATGATACCTTTGAATTTAGATATAAGACCTTTTAATATTAAAAATGATATTTTTTAAATTTTAATAATTACAAAATTATCACCATTTTTTCATGCAAAATAATACGAATATTTTTCAGTATTACAAATAATACATTTTCAAATCAAATTATTACCAGAAATCTACCACGTTTTTATATTAAATCCAGGTTAAAGAATCTGTCAGTTGAATTTTGACCAATTAAACAGACTTATATAAGTCTGTGAGGCTAGTGGAGTCAACCAAAAAAACTTGAGAGAGAGAGTCATTACAAGGACACAAAATCTACAACACAATAACAGAACTTGACATGCATATATAGCAGTCTACCCATTTTTCTTGAAATTAAACTCCCAATACCAACTACAGAGTTGATAGATTTAGACTAGCAGTTATTAAAAAAAACTTTGCTTCATAACTTAATGATCACGCTTTCTCTTCTTGGCAAGATTCTCAAAAACCTGCTGAACATCTGCAGTTGTGATAGGTTTGGAGCGGTCGGACGATTCCTGTAATGGAAATATGAAAATAAATGATTTGCAGTGAAAGCATTGCCCTGAAGCTTTTTAAGCATAGCAGCATACCAGGAAGGAGAATATCTCATTTTTCATGTCAGCAATTCCGCTTAGTATTTCCATCTTCTCAACATGGCCCAGATTATTCAGAAAGCTCATTTCAGCACCCTCTTGTTTCTCAATATTCTCATTCCTTTTCTGCTCTCCCATTCTCTCATACTCAGCAATGGAATCCTCTTTGTCAACCAAGAACCCGATTCGCCTCTGGGCATACAAGTCACAACACTTTCCGCACCTACAGAGACATTCTCTCCAACCTTTAGAAAGAAACAAGGGCTTGCTATTCTCTGTAGATGAGAGATTGTCGGTTATGCCTCCAACAATACACTTGGTACTCGGGCCAGCAACTTCTGCATCAACGTCTACAGGGACAGTAGGAGAATTTGTATTGCTTATATTAGAGTCGAAGGAACAATTCCCATCATCGGGTTTGACTGATGATATAAGATTTGAGTTTTCAACACCCTTTTCCTTCGTAGTATCTGAAGGATCTGATGCTGAAATGGTTTGAGGATAGCAAGTAAGAAAAGAACAAACGACTGCACACCCCTGGCAGATAAAATCCTCATACAGAGGCTCGCCTTCCTCATCTCTTGGGATCTATTTGACAATAGAAACATGATCGGAAGTTCAAATATATAGAACATGTTGCCAAAGGGAAAAAAAAAACAATTAAAAAATAGAACAAAAGAAAATAAAAAGGAAACCAACATTTCCAGAATGGAACGAATTTATTACTCTTAGTACTTAATAACTACATAAATGGTTCATTGTAGACAAGAAGATAATAGTCATTGTGCACCTCTTCAGCAAAAGATACGCTATGAACTTGTAGTCACACCAAAGAGCACTAAAACAAAATTATGCCACAGAGTAAAACAACACACCAGGGGCAGAAACTAGTACCACTAAGACCAAACTAAAAAACAAAAAGAAAAATAATAGATACTAACCTTGTCACCAGACTGAAGGCCAATATGCTCCTCATGAAACCAGTCCTCACAAATGCAACACTGAATCATCTCAATTTGTTCTTCAACATTAGGATCAGGGTAAGGCAGATCACATGTGCAGTATGTACCTTTGAAATTGTGATTGTACATGTTCTCTGGATTCTCTACATCTTTGCTTGCCGAAAGCTTGCAGAAGAATTCCCCGAATTTTGAATTTCCACAATCACACCTGAAATTTCTTTTGGTCCATAGTTCCAGAATCTAGTGCAAGCAGCATATAATAATATCAATCAAAATCCATAGTGTAACCGTGTAAGTAATTTAACTCTTTCAGCATATTAAAGTGTGATCCTGTTTCTTGACCATTACCATTCCATTTGCCAACTGTCACAAATCTAAAAATGTAGAAGATTTATGTATCTTCACATTATTACAATTGCAGAAAACAGCTAGGGAAGCTAAGAAGTTACAGTACACATCCAAACATAAGGAAAAAGAACTTCCACATATTTATTACAAATATCTACAGCACAAATGAATGCATCATAAGAACTTAATCATGAGAATCCGAAGCTTACTAATGTACTCAAACATACCTCATGGCCATCATGGCAAACCAAGGAGCATGCTGTACACACCCCAGCATTCCCATCAGGTGTGCAGGTCAAACATGAGAAAATTGCCTGTCTTTTAACGTATCCTTTACTGTAGGTACACTCCTTGCCCTCATCACCTCCCAGTATTAAATCTGCTTCCTTTAAAATGTACAAATGCAAAAAGCAAAAAAACTTTCAGCCAGTCAAGACACCAAATCTAAAAAATGGCATGTGATCAAAAGAAAATATGAAAATTGAGCTTAACAACCTCATGCAAGTAGAAAAAGCCTGGGATATCAACAACACAACTGATGAATCATTATACATTAACACTAATGTGGATTCTGTGTCTCCTATCTATTTCCACGTTAATTTATAATTTAACTAGAATTAATACTCAATTTTTTTCATGTCATTAAATCTTTAGCAGAAGTTCCCATCCCGAATTACGACTCCTTAGAAACCTATAGCCCCTTTTTTCTTCCATAAACATCAAGAATTTTTTATAAGCTTATACTGAAGTAGGAAAAATCCCTCACCAATTCCTCTTCTTCGACAGTTTTGAGGTAATCCCCAATCGAAATCGTGGGCTCAGCGTCCCCTTCATCGTCAAACATGTCAGACATTTCCGAAGTCCCTTCAAACACAATCCCGCGAAAAAAAAACTCCGTCTATTTAGTAAACGAAATCCTCACGATACATATAAGTAAAAAAAATCGAAATTCTTACAGAAACACTAAAAAATAACGCACCTTTGTTAGAGAGAGACGAAACCCTAGATTGCAAACAGAAAGAGAATTTTGACAAGATCAATTTCAGATGGTTGAATTTAGGGGTGGAATTGGATGATGAGAAAATGAGCTTCAGAATTTGGTGTTAGGGTTCTTCCTTATATGAAAAATGAATTATCTCGTCAAGGGACTAAATTTCAGCTCTGTAAAAGTCTTTTCCCGCCAAATACATCCCCATTTTTTATTTTATTTTGTCGGGTAAGATGTTCAAATTATGCAAAAAAAAAAAAGTGCGATTATTTTAGGAGGGCTGATTGCTTTACAAATCATGAACTTTGAGTGTAATAATATACTATTAAAAATAGATAATTAAAATATTAATTTTGAACTTAAGTGGTATTCAATATCTTCAATTTTTTGTAAAATCATTGTTAATGACGGATCGATTGCATCGTTAAAAATCTAATCGTTAACCATTTTAATAACAGACTAAGCGACGAACAAAATTTAACAATGGAATTTTCCATTGGTCTCCAAATTAGTAGTTAGAAAATATAAAAATTAAAATTAACGATAAATTTGGAATTAAGCCAGATTTTATGGGATCCATTACATGGGGATTGTGTAGAATAAATACAGATTGCCCAAATAATTCCCTACTTTTAAATATTTTCTAACTAACTTTTTTTTTATAAATTGTCTATATATATTTTTCTCTCTTTATAATATCATAATCTATTATTTAAGAATGTAATAATAAAAATTCAATACTTGTATTAGAAATTTCTTCAACATGTATGTCAATTAGTCTTGCATTTTGTAGTAGTTTCTCAGCTATTGAATAATCTATTTTGGATAGATTATTGTTCTCATCATATGTTGTTGAACAATTTCATGTTTCTAAACTCACAATTGAACAATCTGTAATCATAAAATGTAGTATAATTAAATTTATACAATAATATATACAATAAATATTCAATAATTTAAATAAAAATATTTATTACAAATGAGAAATACTTACTTATATATCATTAATTAATGATGAAAATTATAATTTAAATTCTAAATAATGTAATATTTACAGTGTTATGAGTCTCCAACTTTCAAGTGTAATTTATTAGTACTATTATTAACTAGTATTACCCGTACTTGTTGTGTGGCCAAATATAAAATGATGTTATCTGATCGAATGTGAGTGATTACTCTGTGTCTAATTTCATATATGATATTTTTTCCATTAATTAGTGATTTTCTAAATAAGATATGTTACTTATTGTACTATACCAATTTTCAAATGCGGCATGAAACATAAAATGGGGACACGAATTTTTTTATGAAAAAATCCAATGTTGACCATAGACAAAATATTAATTTAGTAAATGGGCATAACAAAAGCAAAAATGATTTTTGTCATGCCACAAATTATTTAACCCTAACAACAACGTTTCATTCTTATGTTATTAAAAATAGATTTTTATACTTTATTTTATTCGTAAGTTGAATTTAAGATTCTAGTTTTACAAACTTCTATAAATAAAATAAAATAAAAGAGATTATTACTCTAGAGCTGAAACTGTTTCCTGAGTTTTAGTAGTTGTTTATTATTATTTTTCTTTCAATATTTTGCAATTTTGAGAATAGAATGAGCACACTTTCTACACATGTTCAAAATGTTTTGTTATTGCTAAATTGATATATTTTTCCTTTAAGTTTTTGGAGTTCAAATAAAACATTGTACTAGCATTACCATATTTTTCTAACACATGTTCAAAATGCTTGCACTTTTCTATATTCATATTGCAAAACGATAAGGTCAATAGCACATATGATAATAAGACATAAATAAACTACCTTCTCGTTTGTTGATTTTTTTTCTAATTTATGCAGCCTAATGATCATAGAATATGGTTCAAGTTTTATACCATTACTCTCCGTGAAGCATGAACCAATCACATCACAAATTTGTTTCAATGGTTGTAGCCAAATCATGCACGGCTTCAAGCCCAGAGTTTTCCTCAAGCATATGCCTATAAAAAATATATAGAAGAATGATCGAGATCATTTAAAATTAAAAATCTGAAAAAAAATAATGCAAAACAGGAAAAGTAAACTATTGTTCTAAATTTGAAGAGATGAAAGAAAAAAAGAAAAATATGGAAACTTAAAGAACATTGTAATGAATTTGGAAATTTCACATGCAACAACTATATATAGTGCCAAGTCCAAAAATATGTAGTTCGAAAATTTATATTACAAAAATTTGAAATTTAAATTTTGATCTGGGCGGCTGGAATTGGGCTGACAGAGTTATGGGGCTGACTAAATAGTACAACAAATAAAATGATGTGACATCAGTATTTTCCTAAAAAAAATTAATTGAAAAAAAATGAATATTGCATGTGATGTGATAGATTTAAGCAGGCAATTGGTGCTTTGGGTGGGAAATTGCCATGAAGACTATTTCATTTTAATATATACTAGATTTATACCCACGCGTTGCGTGGTGAAATGTGGGAGGATGTTTTTTTTATCTCACTTCATAATAATTATTCATTGCTAATAAAATTTATTTATATTGTATACATAACAAAGAAAAATCCAATATGGATGACAAAAAAAAGGGTGGACACCAAAAATATAGAAAAGAAGGGAATAACAAAATATATAAAATATAAAAATTTACCCACGCGCGTTACGCGATAAAATATAAAAGTTCAAGATTTACCCACGCGCAATCAAGGATGAAAATATCGCTATCGCAACATATATCGCAATTTCAATTTTACAGATATATCGACGGATATATCGATATCGCAGAAAATTGAAAAAAATGATGGAAATCATATTAAAATCTTGGAAATTTGGCATGAAATTTTAGGAACTATTATGACATATTATTATGCACATATTCCACTAATTTTTTTGATAGAATTGTATTTTGAAAGTAAATATATGAATAATACATTATATAAATACCGTCTGAGACAATACATTTGATAACATAATACATAATACAATATAAAATGACTAAATAAACATTATAAAGTACAATTAATACTAAAATGAGAATCTATGAGGTTCAAATATAATAGATGGAATGTCATCTTGTTCTAAACAATATTGGTACCAACTTATCACGTTCGAGTAATTATGTATATAATTATGCACATGTGCTTGATATGTTTCTTGATTTATTCCAACAACTTCACCATGAATTGGATAATGTCCACTGACCCAATTATTTTGTTGATACACATTTTGAGTAGTCCAATTAATTTGTGAACTCCCATATATGTAAGAAGCATATGAATCTTAGGACATATCACTATGATCAGTGCCACCCATATTCATAGAATCAAGATTGGCATAAAGTTCTTCAATATCAGTCCTTGAACTTTCTTCTTGAGTCCATGTGTGTCTCCTTATGTATTCCTTTCCTATTGCACTTATTCAAGAACCTCCAGCTCTACTTCTGTGGTCCATATCTTGTGTTGCATGAGTGAAGTTGGCCTCACAACTGAATGGACTCAATAACGTATGACTTGAACCATAATCGTCTTGATTGTTCCCACATTTCCACCACCATCATCATTTCCACCACTTCCATCATTTCCTCCATCACTATTTCCCCCATCCTCTGTTGAGCTATCTGTTTTTGAATTACGAGAAGTATTACCCACTTCTTTTTGTAATACTTGATTCACATCAATGTCATAATCACGAGCCATAGCAGCTATTTTTAGATCAGAATTTCCATCATTATCATCTAAGTGTGCAGGGCGAACCCATTGAAAAAGTGGATTTCCTTCTTCATCATTTTCATCAGTTGTTATATCTACCAGATCTAGATATTCTTACTCTGCAACCTTATAATTTGTTGCAAAACATGTAGCTCTGGGCGTACAATATGTCCTTGACACATCTCCCGCATGAGTGCAAGTAGCCAACCATGGTTATAAATGTAATTGGTTAATTGTCTAGCCTTTGCAATTACCTCTGCAACAGTCTCTTTTTTTCCAATATCTTCAAATATTAAGTCGATACAGTGAGCAGCACATGGTGTCCAATACAAATCATACTTACTCATGAGTTTTTTTCATGCTTTCACAAAAATGGAACCATTATCAGTAACAATCTGTACAACATTCTTAGAACCAACCTCCAGCACTACATCCTTTAGCAAACCATATATATGCTTATGATCCTTGATTCTATTGGATGAATCTCACTTTTCTTTCTAAAACATCCGCTGATTTCCCGGTTTTCTTTCTCTTATATTTTTTTGCAAAGTGAATGTCTTTATAAAGTAAAGAATATTGCAACTCAAATAATTACATTGAAGACCTAAAAAAGATCACAAAAATATATAGTATTAAATAAAAATCAAAATATATTATAGAAATATTAAAAAAATCACGATATATTGCGATATCTTGCGATATATTGCAATTTCTCGTCGATACTCGGGAAAAAAGATATTCCCCCCAATATCCGTATCATAATGTCAATATCCGCGATATTTCGCGATATTTTCATCCTTGCGCGAAATGCACAATAAAATATATAAAAATATAAAAATATAAAATGATATTATTTGGTCCACAAACATAATTTAACTACACCCTATGTCCCAAACTATGAATATTTCATAAAATAGTACATCTAATTATTGGTGAGGAACAATACGATCCCCTAATGATTTTTTTTAGTTCCGCTTATACATATGATGTACTACAATTAACACACACACAAATATATAAGACAAAATAATGATGAGATGATGCTACTTGGTCCACAAATAGTATCTTATTCACACACGAGAATAATTAATAACCTACTATGGGTATTTGCGTGCCCACGTTAGGTGTGCATACTTTGCGCACACCTTCTTGCCAAATTTTTATGCAAATTATTGTATGGCCTAATTTTTAAGGTACTACTTATGTAATTGCTGCAATATATGTAGTGTACAATAATATACGACACAAAAAAAAAATTACGATTAAATATATTAAAATTGACACAATTTATAATTTAGCACTAACTTTGAAACATTACAATTATAATAAATCAGTGTAAAAACAACATTAACGCATCTGATAAATACATTAAAGTAAATTAATGAAACAACATTTTGTATCTTAATTTTATCTTCTCCAATTCCATTTTAATGGATTTTATTTTAAATTTTATATACATAATATATATATAATATGTACACATGATATTAAAGTTGTTTAAATAGAGGTGCTGGTATAAAAAATCTTAATTTATAGTTTTATTGAGTGTATGAATATACATCTACATTATACAAATTTAATATATCATATATATGAACTCTTTTGTAAATTAATATTATGAAAAATATATAAATACACATGTCTGTATGTGTGTTTATATATACAATATCTCCTATTTAATTTTAAATTTTAAGGCAAATAGAATTGACTTTAATCTTATGAAGATAATATATATTCTATAAAATTGAATTTTCAATTAAACAATAGCAATGGAGCACCATACAATAAATTAAAATAATTATTACGACATTGGACTACACTTTGAAGCCTAATATTACAAAATTGGGCTGACTTTTCATGATTGGGCCCATTCATATAAAACTCCAAAAAAAAAGAAAGAAAAGAGGTGAAGAAGCCCATTAGGATAGGATATATACAAACATGTAGGGTTAAACAGAAATACTACTACTTTCCAGCCCTGCGTTTTGTATCTGTTCATCGCAAATACACATTGACCAGCGGATTTTTTTGCTCATCGCTTCAGATTTCGATTATCAACGGATAAACCTTCGCCAAACACGTCCAGATTGAAAATATACAAATTTTATTTTTCATTTTTTATTCTTCTGTATAGAATATGTTTGCCAAAACTCCTATCAGTCTTCATAACAAAAAAAGGAGCCCATCAGACATATCAGATGGGCCGGATTGCGGGTCAACGCACGGGTCAACTCTGACCCGCTCCGGCCCCTAAAAAAAAACTGGTAACTGGAGTACCAATCTCTACACTAAAATGTACTATTTCAAAGGCAAAAAGTACCAATTGTATTATTAAATAGTAACTGTTCTCCTACTTAATTTTTATGAGTTTGGGGTTCATTTTGTGTTTTTTAGGGGTTTCATTTTTTTTTGGGTTCATTTTATGTTTTTAGGGGTTCATTTTGTGTTTTTTAGGGGGTTTTTGGGGTGTTTTTAGGGTTCATTTTGTGTTTTTAGGGGTTCATTTTGTGTTTTTTAGGGTTTATATTTTTTCCCAATCATTATTTATATTTATTTCGAAAACTTAAATTCATTGTCGAGCGCGATGCACGAACCCACGCGTTAGTGTCGGGCTAGTGCATTGCGTGAGTCGCCGAATTTTAAAAAAAAATCATTCACTTTAATTTGGGGTCCATTAAATCAATTTTAGGATATAATTAAATTTACATGTATTTTAAAAAATTTAATGAAGTAATTTCAATTTTCATGGTTTACTAATTGTATTTTAGGGTATACAATTTGGTAGGGAAATACAAAAAAAAAACCTGAAAAATAAAAACAAAAATCCGAAAAAAACAAAAAAAAAACCGAAAAAACAGTAAAAAATCGAAGAAAAAAAAAATGGGTCAGGCGCGTGCACACACGCGCCGCGCGTGGGCTGCGCCTGCCGAAAATTTGTTTTTTTTTTTTTTATCTGGGCCGGATCCGGGTCGGGTCGGGCCGGTCTGATGGGCCGACCCATCAGTCTAGTGTACAGGAGACCTCCTCTTCTACGAAAATAGCTCTGAATCTGCTGCACAAAAGTATCAAAAAAATAATATTGGTAAGGTAAATGCTCTTATCACATTTTTTATGTTTTTTTTGGTTGAGGAAACACTATTAATGTGTTAATACCATAGGATTTTATATTTTTGAGTAATTTATTTATGTAACCCACACCACTTTAGTTAATAAATAATACTTAAATTTGATCTTTTTGAGAAAATTATATTATGTAACTCACCATTTTAGGTTGATCGATATTATCTAGTATATGTGTTAAAAATTAATGTAGATGGTTAAAAATGGAGAAAATGGCGTAGAAAATTCACTTTAACTTCCTAGTCTCATAAGCAATAAGTATTGGATGTTTATTGTTTGATTTTACTTACCCATGCAGAAGTTAATGTTTCATGCCAACAAATGTGTGCAAAGCTACTTTTGTTTTTCACACTGCTCTATTTCTAAACAACACTCACGGAAGATTTAGTTAGCTTCATATGTATTTTGAAGCATGATGAATGTATTCTATCTATATACAGATATTTAAAAGCTCATACATGTTACAGGTCTCTTACCAAATCGAGTAAAAATTCATTGCCATTGACCAGAGGAATTTGGTTTCATCGTTGCTGAAAAAAACCGTCCATGAGTTTCTATTTGTATTTTTAATATCTGCAAAAAAAAAAATTATAATTAGTGTCGGACACAAGCTGTGAATGTTTGTGAGGCAAAAATAGAGGAAAAATAATTTGAATGCCATTAATTGAGAAAATTTGGGTGCAAACTAAAAAAAAATGAATTGGAGACAAATTGTTACAATCACTCTGCTATTTATAAAAGAAGTGTTTCTTTGTAAATGAAATATAGCTCCAATCTCAAATTCGAAATTCAAAACATCATTTACCGAGGCGTCGTTGGCACTGCTCTATACTTTTTCTTAAAATTTTCTAAAAGCTGCAATAGCTTTTATAATTAAAAATAGGACTAATTAATTGAAAAACAACCTTTATCAGAACACTGTTCACGCAGATAAAAATGTGACTATTATTCGGCCATGTAATATTTTTTTAATTGTGCATGTGCATGGCTTAGCTTTGGGCGGGATTTGTGGTATGAACAGTGGCAGACTTAACTGCTTTAGTATTATATATATATATATATATATATATATATATGTTCAAAATGTCTTGTTATTGCTAAATTGATATATTTTTCCTTTAAGTTTTGGGAGTTCAAATAAAATATTGTACTAGCATTATCATATTTTTCTAACGCATGTTCAAAATGCTTGCACTTTTCTCTATTTATATTGCAAAACGATAACGTCAATAGCACATATGATAATAATACATAAATGAACTACCTTCTCGTTTGTTGATTTTTTTTTTTCTAATTTATGCAGCTTAATGATCATGGAATATGGTTCAGGTTTTATACCATTACTCTCTGTGAAGCATGAACCAATCACATCACAAATTTATTTTAATGGTTGTAGCCAAATCATGCACCGCTTCAAGCCCAGAGTTTTCCTCAAGCATATGCCTACAAAAAATATATAGAAGAAGGATCGAGATCATTTAAAATTAAAAATCTGAAAAAAAATGCAAAACAGGAAAAGTAAAAAATTGTTCTAAATTTGAAGAGATGAAAGAAAAAAAGAAAAATATGGAAACTTAAAGAACATTGTAATGAATTTGGAAATTTCACATGCAACAACTATATATAGTGCCAAGTCCAAAAATATGTAGTTCGAAAATTTATAATACAAAAATTTGAAATTTAAATTTTGATCTAGCTGACTGGAATTGGGCTGACAGGGTTATGGGGCTGACTAAATAGTACAACAAATAAAAATATGTTACATACTGACATCAGTATTTTCCCAAAAAAAATTAATTGAAAAAAAATGAATATTGCATGTGATGTGATAGATTTGAGCGGGCAATTGGTGCTTTGGGCGGGAAATTGCCATGAAGACTACTTCATTTTAATATATATATATATATATATATATAGATATATCTCCATATATATATATGTGTGTGTAATTTTTTTTATATATGTTAATCTACTTGTTATTGTATATGCTATTCTATTTGCTATTGGAGAAAATGGGGGGACACATTCTACGAGATCATATATTATGGGAGAAGTTGTTTAAAAGTTCCATTGAATTAATAAAAGTATCATATATAAGATAAAAAAAATGCATCCATTTCGGTGGTTTGAAATTTAATCTTAAATATAGATTAATTATGTCATAATCTAAAATTTCATATTTAAATCTTTAAAAGATATAATATTTAATTAAACTATTGATTCATTTTATTGATGAACTCGGGGCTACATTAAGAGCATATATATAATGTTTATTAAATATTAAACAATCATACTAATACCTTAAATTATATAATACATTAAGATTTTATATTCGATTTTAAAATCCATAGTCCATGGATTAAAAGAATAATATACATACATACATAAATATTCATGAATAATAATGAGACTGAGAAGAGAATTAGTGCCGAAGCCGCAACTATTTAGGGATATCTTGGTGCTCTATTCTCATTGAAGTAGTTTAGCTCCCACTATATTATGCTTTAAGGGATATCTTAGTGATCTATTCTCTATATGAGATTTTGACATTTTTATGAAGCTGTCTTCTTTATATTTGATTAAGGTTTAAGGATTTTTGAATTTTAATATTTGCAAGTTTCACTTGCTGCTTTAACTTAGCATGGTTTTAGGTTAGGTGAGATCTTGTAATTTGGTTTGAGGTTAGGTGAGAATTGAGATGTTGTAATTTTTGCGTGAATATTTTATTGTATTTTTAATATATTTATCCGAAAATGGGAGGAATTTAATCAAAAATGAGATAAAAGATATAATATTTAAATTGGGTCATTCATTTATGGAACAACACATTGGTCGGTTATTTGGGCCTACAGTGAGATTTCAGATTCTATTTGAACTAAAAATCATTATGACTTAAACATTTATCATGTTTTGTATGTGGATTTAACATTCGGCCGATTATAAATAAACCATCTCCAACCCAAATACCCAAATCTAAACCCAAAATGGAGTAAATGTCATATCAAACACCAATTTATCTCCAATGCACAAACTTAAATCCAAACTCAAAAATAATATTCTTAATATATTTCATCTTTTACTTTATCATGTTTATTTCAATAACACCCACATATTTATCAAAATTTATAAATTGAACCTCTTATTTTTTTTGCTATTTTGCAATATAAAAAACTAAGATGTAATTTATTTTAATCAATTCAGCTTCTATAATATTTGAATATCTTGTTTTCCTTCATTACTTTGAATATTTAATTGAAAAAGCAAGGGGAACTATTAAACCTCGTACATCAAATAATTAACTAGATACGCGATTATGTGTATATGTTTACGATCTTAAGTCCATTAAATTAAATGACATTGTTGCTTTGGATTTAATTGATTAAACTAAAAGGACAACTCAAAAGGAAATTACCAAAATAAAATAGAACTTGCAAGGAAAGTTCCAAAAATAAAATATGACTCTAAAGGAAGTTACCAACTAAAGAATTATACTAGAAGGGAATTACCAAAAATAAGATAAGACTCACAAGGTGTGATACCCCGATCCTTTTGCTAAATTATAAATCATAATTTTTGTAAATGATTTTGAATTAATATTGTTGAATATTAATCATGATGGTATGTTCGTATTTTATGCCGTTATTTTATTGCAGGTTGTCTCACTCGAGCCGATACGTCATAGCACGGTGGTATATATATTAAGTGTATAATACATGATAACATTTAATATTAAAATTTATCGAGTTATATGATAATGAAGTGGGGGTGATTATATTTGATTATGTGTTTTGCCATACCTTGAACACCCTAACACTGAGTTGATCGGGGATCTCGCTGACCGGTCAGCGAGTCGGGGGTTCAGGGGGCGAAGCGCCCCGATGGGGGCTAGGGGGCAACGCCCCCTACTTTTTCGGTAAGTATTAAAAGTGTTTCGGAAATCTAAGTCGTGTTAAATGGAGTTGAAAATATCTGGGAGTCGATTTAAATAAGGGAATTGATTGGGCATGCCACGCACCCGCAGGGTGGTGCGCGGCCGCGGGGCGATGCGCGCCCGCGGGGCGTGGGCGAGGCGCGCGTTCTCGGGGTTGTGCGCGCTCGCGGGGTGCTGGGGCCGAGAGCCCCCTCGCGCGGTCGCAGAAGGTGAGCGGTCGCACGGGCTGGGACACTTTTTTGTTCGGATTTCTACCTACAAATACAACACTTATTCATTTTCTCCTCATTTCTTCTCTTCCATTTGGGCGATTTTTCTCTCAACTCTCTCAAGAAACTCTTCATCTTTTGGAGTGTATTCCATCATCATCCATTAACTAAGGTAACCTCTATACCCCTTCTTCTTGGGGATTAAACACTCATTTCTTGTTGAATCGAACCTAGGGTTTGTTATCCAAAAATTAGTGTTCTTCGATTTTGTTGATCTTCTTGCCTTGATACCTTGAACATATGGTTTATTTACCTCCTTGAAGCTATATGTGAAGTTATATCGAATTCCTATGGTTCATTGTTGCTAGGGTTTGGATTTTTTTCCTTAATTTCCCCTTGTTTTGTTGATGTTTGGTTGGAGGTGTTGTGATGTCTTTATGAAGTTGATTTTCATGTATGTTAGAGCCCTAGGATGAAAGTGTTTGCATTTGAAATATTGGGTTTAAAGGATTTAAATTGAGTCTTGATCATGTAGTTTAAATGTGTGCACGTAATATGTTCGATTAAATGCTTCAAATAGTTTTAATGTATATTTTGAGCCCAAAATCGTATTATGAGATGGTATATCCATGATTGTATATGTGGAATATGTTTGAAGACCTTAAAGAAAAATATAGCATGAGTTTGGTCTAAATTATGATTTAATTGTATAACACGACGACTAAAATGAAAAGAGGATTAAAATGTGCTAGTTGACGTGTTGTGGCTCAAGGTGGACAACTTGTGGGCGGCAAATGAGTATTTCAAGGTTGAAAGGAACTTAAAGCGTCTCATAAGGTGGGGTAACTCTAAACTGTGAACACGTGTAAGGTTATAGTTATTGTTGTGCTTTGATTGTATAGATATGAAGGGTCTTCGGACCAGAGATAACAGAGATCCTTCGGGGTCGATAAAAAGATCCTTCGGGGTCGACAAAGAGGTCCTACGGGATCGATAATAGACTCGTTAATGTCCTCCCTGAGGGATAATAAGCCTGCGGGCATCCCTACAGGGATAAAGACGTTCATTAACGGGGGCATCATGATGTTTGGACCTTACGGGGTTGAGGCTAGTCTCCACAAAAGTAAAGAAGTATTCATATGTTATATTTTCACTTGTGCAATTGGCTATAACTGTTTACAGTGTTCCCCACATGTTGTTAAATACTCACCCCATTCATTCAATGAATTTCAGGTTGAGGAGTCGAGGCCTGGGTAGGAGCGTTGTGAACACAAGAGAACCCCACAAGCTTGTGTTTATATTTTGCATGCTCTTCTTTTGAAAATACTCACATTATTATTATTATTATTATTATTACATTGATCACTCTTTTTGCCTTATGATCAATGATTATTGGGGATGAGAATAGCCCGATCTTTTGTAGGTTATGATGTATATAACTTGATATTATGCAAAACAATTTAAAGGCGGGTCGTTCGACCTCGGAGCCTTTTATGTATGAAGTATGTTGTTGAACCCTGTATTATGTATGTTAAAATTTAGGATGGTAGACGGGCGGGTTGAGTAAGACCTATGAGCCCGATAGGTTAGATGCTTTTACTTGACAAAATAGATATGATAGATTGCATGCCTAATTGCGAAAAATTTATATTGAAAATTATGATGTCTTACCTCATCATGCTATTATCATGTTTTGAACTTAGCTTCCGCTCATATTAAAATAAGCACACTAAAATAAATAAGTAAATTGTATGTTAAGTGACGTGGCCAAACGGAGTAATTTGGGGCATTACACAAGGTAATTACCAACTATAGAGTATTACTAAAAGGAAAGTACCAAAATTAAAACAAGACTCAAAAGGAAACACTATGAATATACCTCTTTTTTTTAACTGATCGGCTCTTCTTCTTTTTTTGTACCGATTTCTTTTTTTTTATAATCGGCGGCTTTTTTTGTTGATGCTTTTTTCTTTTTTTTTATATGATAGCTATGCTATTGAAACTCAATGACACGTAATCAAATAAAATGACATGTACGATGACACGTAAGATAAAATTGACACGTCGGATTGAACCATGACCAGCATAGCTGATGTGGCTCTGATGCCAAAATATGATACGACCCGGACAAATCCTAGCCGAATCTAGAGAACGTAGCGGAAGACTTCTGGATACGAAACACGTCAGCGAAAGAAGGGTTTCAATCCGACTCAACAAAACGAATAAAATAACTAATCTGGACAACTAAAATACCTAGACAATGACACGAATTATATAACATAATACCAAGACGATAAGGGCTGAAAGGTGACGGATTAAGGGCTGGAAATTAGGTGTTTGGAACGTGTATGGGTTGGTGAAGAATGGCTCGGAGTAGATAGGATATGTTATGGATAGATGAACTTGTTGGAAATGTAAAGCAATTTCCTTGTCCCACATCGAAAGTGGAACAATCTTTGGAGGCCTTTTTATTATTCTTCCCCTAACTTGGGTTCAAATGTCTTGTGGGCTTTTATAGTGAGGGGGTGATAGCGAAGCCCCCGCGCACGCCGTCCGTCCATCCCGGCCCGGTCTGGTCTGGTCGTCGTCGTGCGCGTGTGGGGGGTGAACGAGGAGTGGGTCTGGGCCTTTCTTTTTGCTTCCACTTTATTTGTTTGTATAGCCCTAATTTATTTTTGACCAATTCTTCTAGCCATTTTTTGATGGAGGCGCACGTTCAGATCGTGTGATTAAGGGGCGCTCTCTTTCTTCCTTATATATTTTTCCTTCCTTGCGGCTTCAGATATACAGAAAAAGATAATGCCTATTTTTCCCCATTTTCTATGCTGCAACTCTGAGCAATAGATTGTGTGAACTCCAGTTCGAGTTTTGATAGTGTAGTCGATTCTCGAGCGCTGTGTTAACTTTGGGAACGATCCGTGTGGAGGCTTTACACCCCGGGCTGCCGGAAATCATTTTTAAGGTAGTGGAATCCAACACCACGTCACATCAATTTTTCTAATTTCTGTTATTCTCTCCAGTTTCAAACATCAATTTAAAAATGATTTAATGGCAGCTTCCTCCTCACGTGTGTTGCCGGACCTATCGAAACTGGAACCGTTGGATGGCTCGAATTATAAGCAGTGGTCTCAGAAGCTCATCATCTTCTTCGAACAATTGGAGGTCGACTATGTGCTCTTCGATGACCCTCCTGTGCCGACTGACTCTACCGTCATTGCTGCTGCCAACGTCGTTGACATTCCTGCCAACGGCGATGCTACTGCCCTTGACAAGGACAACAATGTTACCCTTACTGATGCAGGCACAGCCGCTGACTCTGCGACCAAAGACAAGATCGACGCCCCGTCTGCTCTTGCCAGAAAGTTCGACAAAGACAATAAGACTGTTCGTGGACATCTACTGAATCACATGACGAATAGTCTGTTTGACCTTCTCGTCAATACAAGGTCTGCTAGACAAATCTGGGAGTCACTGGAGAAGAAGTATGGTGGCGACGATGCAGGCAAAAGGAAATACGTCGTCGGAAAGTGGCTGCAATTCAGGATGGTGGACGACAAGCCAGTCATGGAACAACTTCACGAATATGAAAATCTAACTGTCGCCGTTCTGAATGAAGGGATGAAGATGTGCGAGATTCTACAGGCTAATGTGTTGCTTGAGAAATTTCCTCCCTCATGGACTGATTATCGAAATCAGTTGAAGCACAAGAAACATGATCTTACCTTGCAGGAATTAATCAGTCACATGCGCACGGAGGAGGCAAATCGAATGAAGGACAAATCCATGTCTTTATCCTCTAACTCTATTAATGCTAACCTTGTTGAATCTGCTGCAGGAAAAGGAAAAAATCACTTTGTCCCGAAAAAGGACAAGCCAGATTGGAAGAAAAAGAACCTCAATGCTGAAAAGAAAATAGCAAAGAAACCAACAACAAAACTCACGTGTTGGGTGTGTGGAAACCCCGAACACAAAGCTTACCAGTGCCCAAAGCGCCAAGGACAATCCCAAAAGCCTAACCAAGCTCATTTAACCGAGACTGATGAAATTGTCGCTGCTGTTGTAGTTGAGGCGAACCTGGTGGAGAACAAAACTGACTGGGTGCTGGACACTGGAGCTTCGAGACACTTCTGCAGTAACAAGGAACTCTTCCACGACTTTGAGGAAATTGGAGAAGGCGAATGCGTCTACATGGGCAACTCCAGTGTCGCTGGAGTCTTGGGTAAAGGAAAAATTCTCCTTAAATTAACTTCTGGGAAAACATTGAGCTTGAGCAATGTGTTGTATGTTTCTTCCATGCGTAGGAATTTAGTTTCTGGTGCTTTGCTAAATAAAGCTAGTCTGAAAATTGTGTTGGAGGCTAATAGAGCCGTGTTGACTAAAAATGGTGAATTTGTGGGGAAAAGTTATCTGAATGAGGGTCTGTTTGTACTCAATGTTGGTTCTGCTATTATTAATGAGAATGCTTCTACTTCTGCTTACTTGATTGAGTCTTATGATGTTTGGCATGCAAGACTTGGACACGTTAATGCAGCTTCGATCAAAAGGCTAAGAAAACTAGAATTAATCCCGGCTTTGAACATGCATAATTTGTCTAAATGTCAAATCTGTGTAGAGGCCAAATATGCTAAAAAACCATTTAAATCAGTTGAACTTAGAAACTCTGAACCTCTAGAACTGATTCACACGGATTTAGCGGACTTTAGAAGCACTATGAGTAAAGGAGGGAAAATGTATTACATTTCGTTTGTTGATGACTTTTCTAGATACACTAGAATTTTCCTCCTAAGGACTAAAGATGAAGCTGCTGACACGTTTATGAAATATAAATTGGAAGTAGAAAATCAGCTTAACAGGAAAATAAAAAGGTTAAGATTTGATAGAGGCGGTGAATATAGCACTTTATTCCTTAAGGATTTTTGTGAACAAAATAGCATAATTCATGAATTTACTGCTCCTTATTCTCCCCAACAAAATGGAATAGCTGAAAGGAAAATTAGGACCCTAAAGGACATGATGAATGCTATGTTGATTAGTTCTGGGCTGCCTAATAATATGTGGGGGGGATGCTGTACTTTCTGCATGCTATATTTTGAACCGAGTACCTCATAAAAAGCTAGATAAGACTCCTTATGAATTGTGGAAAGGGTTTGCACCTAACTTGAAATATCTGAAAGTGTGGGGGTGTCTAGCTAAAGTTCGTCTGCCTGATCCTAAGAGGTTAAACATTGGATGCAAGACATATGATTCTGTGTTTGTTGGCTATGTTGTTAATTCTGCTGCTTATAGATTCATGTCTTTGAGTGACTATTCTATTTCTGAGTCACGTGGTGCATATTTTTTTGAGAATGTTTTTCCTCTTAAATCTCGTGATGATATGAATGCTTCTGGTTCTTCCGCTAAGGATCATGTTTATGTGCCGAGTTCGTCTGTGAATGTGCCTAATGATCATGTTGAACTTAGAAGGAGTAAAAGGCAGAGAACTGAGTCCTTTTTTGGCCCTGATTTTATTACTGCTTTTCTGGTAAATAATCCTGATATGATTGATGAGTATGTTGTGTCTGCATTTCTTATAAATGAAGATCATGTCACGTATTCTGAAGCTATGACTAGTATAGATGCCACTTTCTGGAAAGAAGCTATTCATAGTGAATTGGAATCTATAATTGATAATCATACTTGGGAGTTGGTTGATCTGCCTGAAAAATGTAAACCTATTAGGACCAAGTGGATCTTTAGGAAGAAACTAAAACCAGATGGTTCAATTGATAGGTTTAAAGCTAGATTGGTGGTAGTGGGATATTCTCAAAAGAAAGATGTTGACTTCTTTGACACATATTCTCCTGGTGCTAGAATTTCCACTATTCGTGCACTAGTTGCTCTAGCTGCCATTCATAACTTGGTAATTCATCAGATGGATGTTAAAACAGCTTTCTTAAATGGTGATCTTAATGAAGAGATTTATATTGAACAACCTGAAGGCTGTGTGGTAGCTGGTCTAGAAGGAAAAGTATGTAAGTTGAGAAAATCTTTGTATGGACTTAAGCAAGCTCCAATTCAATGGTATAACAAGTTTCACAGTACTATTACTGCAAATGGTTTTAAGGTTAATGGTTCTGATTCTTGTTTATATTCTAAGATGTGTAATTCTGGTTGTGTGATTGTATGCCTATATGTTGATGACATGCTTGTTTTTGGGACTAGTCTTGATGTGATTTTGGAAACCAAGTCATTTCTGTCTTCTGCATTTGATATGAAAGATATGGGTGAGGCTGATTTAATACTTGGTATCAAACTGGAAAAAACTGAGCATAGTTTTATGATGAGTCAATCACATTATGTGGAAAAGGTGTTAACACGCTTTAATTGTGATTCTTTATCTGCTGTTAAAATTCCTTATGATAGTGGCATGCATCTAAAGAAGAATGTGAATGAACCCGTGTCTCAAACTGAATATGCTAAGATCATAGGTAGGGTGATGTACCTTATGAACTGCACTAGACCTGATATTGCATATGCTGTGAGTCGTTTGAGTCGGTATACACATAATCCTAGTAATGGGCACTGGACTGCTCTTTATCGCTTATTAAAATATTTGAAAGGCACTTCTGATTGGTGTTTGCATTTTGAAAAATTTCATGTTGTTCTGGAAGGTTATTGTGATGCAAATTGGGTGTCTGATAATGATGAAGTGAGTTCCACTAGTGGTTTTGTGTTTACTTTGGGTGGTGGTGCTGTTTCATGGAAATTGGCTAAACAATCATGTATTGCTAACTCTACTATGGAATCTGAATTTATTGCTCTTGAGTTAGCAGGTCGTGAAGCTGACTGGTTGAGGAGTTTGATGGCTGACATACCTCTTATGAAGAATTCAGCTACTCCTATTTCTTTGCATTGTGATTCGCAGGCTGCCATTGGAGTAGCCAAGAATAGTGTCTACAATGGAAAGAGGAGACACATCCGAGTGAGGCACGCTGGTGTGAAGCAGCTGCTGAAAAGTGGAGTGATTTCCTTGGATTTCATAAGGTCCGAAAGAAATCTAGCTGATCCTTTCACCGAAGGTCTCAATGGCAATCACGTGTTGGATTCTTCCAAGGGAATGGGAGTAAGGTCTCGTCGGTGAGGTAACTTTTAGTGGATACCTTTCTAAGATCAAACGAAGCTGTAAAGTTTATCTTATTTGACTTGTTGATTACTTGTGAGACACTGTTGGATGTTTATGAAATGTTTCATTCCATAGCCTAGTTGTGGGTGGTCCTATTGAGACGGACTTGATGGATTTACATTTGTTGATATTGTGCCATAGCCCCTCTGTGGGTGGTCCTAAGTAGTGGACTTGATAGTATTGTACTACTGTACATGATGTTTAACTATTTGAGGTTGAGCAATTGACTCTTAATGATTCAATACATTTGTGCTATTGTGACGCACTACTGTTGTATTTTTGTGCTTTTGAGACGCACAATCTGGAATCACCTAAGTGAGTGTGGAGAACTGGCCGTCTCCTATGCAAGATTTTGTCATGTTATTGCACTCATGAGAATCCAAGGTTGTGATGGCCATTGTTTGATATCGCGGAGTTTACTCGATTTAAGGATTTGTGCGACGATCTAAGGGATTTCACTTGAATCTTTTAAAGTTCAAGTGGTAAACACATTTTTTTGGATTAAAGTGTTGTCCTTTAAGTCGAATAAGTTTCAATTCAAAATCGAAAGATTATTGTCACTTATGCATTTATCCTTCTTTTGCTCAGAGTTGTTCTTTTATCTCGTTGCTTTCCATTTTTGGGGGATTGTTGGAAATGTAAAGCAATTTCCTTGTCCCACATCGAAAGTGGAACAATCTTTGGAGGCCTTTTTATTATTCTTCCCCTAACTTGGGTTCAAATATTTTGTGGGCTTTTATAGTGAGAGGGTGATAGCGAAGCCCCCGCACGCGCCGTTCGTCCGTCCGTCCCGGCCCGGTCTGGTCTGGTCATCGTCGCGCGCGTGTGGGGGGTGAACGAGTAGTGGGTCTGGGCCTTTCTTTTTGCTTCCACTTTATTTGTTTGTATAGCCCTAATTTATTTTTGACCAATTCTTCTAGTCGTTTTTTGATGGAGGCGCACGTTCAGATCGTGTGATTAAGGGGCGCTCTCTTTCTTCCCTATATATTTTTCCTTCCTTGCGGCTTCAGATATACAGAAAAAGATAATGCCTATTTTTCCCCCTTTTCTATGCTGCAACTCTGAGCAATAGATTGTGTGAACTCGAGTTCGAGTTTTGATAGTGTAGTCGATTCTCGAGCGCTGTGCTAACCTTGGGAACGATCCGTGTGGAGGCTTTACACCCCGGGCTGCCGGAAATCATTTTTAAGGTAGTGGAATCCAACACCACGTCACAACAATTTTTCTAATTTCTGTTATTCTCTCCAGTTTCAAACATCAGAACTTACGTGTGTAATGGATCTCGGTGTAGAACTCGAACTTGTTGGGGGAAGAAGGATGCGGACGTATGATGAAGGATGGAGCACCGTCGATTATGGTTGATGGAGGATGATCACATCGATGTGAATCACAACCCGATAGCCGCCTTGAATCTCGAACGTATCCACGGTTGAAATCTCTAAGTTGATCTTCAAAGTAGCAAATACCGGTTAATCCCTCAAGTGGATTAAGCAATACCCTTGAATAAGACTTAGATGTGCTAATTCTAAGAATGATAATTTTCTTGATGGAAAACAATCAAAAGAATATAAAAAGTTGAGACACAATTGGATGCAAAAGCAAAATAACTTCAATAATGTCTAAAATATCAATGTTACATGGATCCCTTATTTATAGGCATAAGGTGGACGAAATTATGAAGAAAAAAAGGCCTAAAATCTGATCCAAAAAGGTCTCCTAACTATATTAGGGAATTACCTAAACTAGAATTCTATTCAAGGTAGGAAATTATCTTAAATACAATTCTAGTCAAACCTATGTAATTATGGACGAAAATTAACATAAAAAATAAATAAAATCTGATCTAAACTATAGTTTAAATTAATTAAATAAATACTATAGTCTAAATAAAGTTCAACGCCTAATTAAATTAATTAAAGGGTCGAAATCAGCTCCATGCACACACGTGATTTATGTCGCCATCTTCATGCATGCGACGTGCGTGTGCATGCTTGTTCTTCATGTCCTCTTCTTCAAACCTTGATCTCCAATCTTTAATTGTTAACAAAGTAATAATTTTGGGGATGCTCTCAACTCCTTTGTCATCTTCGAATTTCTTACATACAAATGCTTGGAAAAATCCTTGCAATTGTATTGCTCGAAGTCGTGTAAATGGACCACGTATTTGCAGCTCCGAATTAAGTTCTTTAAGGCTTTTCGTGGACGTATCACCTAGTCTCAACCTTCTTCTTTGTTTAACAAAATTTCTACAATCCTTTTTAAGAACTCCTAAATTTTGAGGACCACTGACTTGCACTTGCAAAAGTCGTATGCTTTTACAAGTGCGTAACCCTGCAATATCATTATTTTCTAGATGTCTCTTCATGTTCACGGTCAAAGTTATATGAGCAGCCATAAAAACGGAGTTCACAGGGTCAAGTTCATGGTTGTGGATATGAGAAACACTTGAAATTCTCCAACTACCATTATCATTCCGTATAGCATTCATTCGAGCAAGACAATTAATCCTTTGCGAAGATTTTAAGGCATTAGGGTTTCTACCTCTATGACATGAAATCATAATATATCTATCTGATGTTCTCCGAATGGCAATGGAAAAACCCTTATACTTGGCGTGAGCTTGATAGGTTGCAATGAGGTTCTCCTTACTTCGGAACTATATATTTGTTTTAGGCCCTTCTATTAACAATTCTTCATCCACAACTTGTTCTTCTACTTGTTATTCGGAAACCTCGACGCCTACTTCTCCATCTTCTTCAGATTCTGAATTTTCTCGACTTTCATCTGTACCAGAATTTTCTCCAAATAAATCTATAATAGATCGTGAATGTTATCGTCGATATTCATGGAGTTTTTTTTTAGTTTAGGGTTTATGGATTCAAATGATAAGATTATGAATTCAAATGGTATACTACATAGATCATTAGCAACAGTAATCTTATTGAAGATTGATGAAAAGGAGCCTAACGGTTATCTCAAGAGTTTAATTTGAACTTCATGGATACCTTCGATTATCTCAAGAGTTTAATTTGCAAATAGATCGAGAGTTTAATTAATACACTAAATATCTCAAGAGTTTAATTAATACACTAAATAAATTAATTTTAATTATTTAATAGTTTAATGATATTATTATTTTTATTTTTCGTAATTTATTAATGCAATGATATTTATTTAATAATTTAACGAGACCTGTTACTACTAAATTTATGCCACTTTTTTCAATCATTTCGAAAGTGTTAATTTTTTTATTAATATCCAATATATATAGTAAAATATTAATTAATTTACTTTTTTATTATGAGTTACAAATATTTTATTAATATTATATCGTCACTATATTATTAATATTTTATCGTTAATATTTTATTAATATTTTATCATCTATATTTTTACGTCACTATGTTATTAATATTTTTTTCTTACTCAATATATTTTTTTACGTCAATATATTATTAATATTATTAATATTTTTTTGTTGATTTACTATACTATTAATAGTTATTTCGTAACTCAATATATTATTAATATTTTTTCGTAGCTTAATATATTATTAATATATTTTTTCGTACATCAATATATTTTTTTACGTCAATATATTATTAATATTATTTTTCGTCGTTCATTTATTAGTACTAATAATGTTTTGGTAAATAGGGTTTAAGTTAGGAGAGAATTCGTGTAGGATTGGGAGGGAAGAGAATAGGGGAATTCATGTATGGGTGGGAGGGAGAAATTTTTTGGAGGCAAAGGGTATATTAGGAAGTCTGGAATATATTTTTTTTTTAAACCGATTTAAACTTAAATCAGATTAATAAAACTCGGTTCACTTAATTGTGGCTTGACCACACTGTTGCCTCATGGCACCACTCTTAAAAAAAATAGTGATATATATAAAAACACCGTTTAATTTAGATTTTAGAGCTAACACTTCCTTCCTGAAATTCATGCAATTGCAATTATTTGATTTTCTTTGTCTCTTGTAATTTGTACTTGAATCTTTGGTATTAATTAAAGGAAAATAATAAATGGCTCAAATTATGCCGGCAGAATTGTAGTATTCTTGTAATATTTGTAAAAATAAATGTTTGCTTTGTCAAAATTATCATTGATAAATACTTTAATATTTTCATTTTTCAATCCATCTTGAAAGTTTAAAAAAATTGAAAAATGTTCCATATCCACTAAAATCCGTGTTGGATTTTAAAATTTATCATTCCATTAATAGGTGTTTACTAACTAAATTTAATAATTTTAGATCAACAAAATTTTCAATAATATTTACATCTGCAACTTAAACTAAGAAATCATACAGTATTGAATAATAAATATAAAAAGTTTATATTTATTATATATAATGCACCCATCTCTTAGAAACATTTGATCCCCCCAAATTATTTATCTTTAAAAAATTACTAAATATAAATACATAATCATATATTAAGCCTACAATCAGTGGCGGCCGGATACAATAGGGGGCAGCCCCCGACAACATTTTAATTTTTTTCACATATGATTATATATCACATAAAATTAAGATTAAGACTTTAAGAGTAAGGCTTAATCCATTCATCTTTTTTTTTTTATTATTCTATTTTTAATTTGTGTAAAATATAAAGAATTTTTAAAATAAAATCGTACAAGTATCTTTTCTTTTGCTTTCAATGAAGTTAATGTTTGTTAAAAAAATATTAAATTAGGGATTGATTATGAATTTTATGGATTATATAATGAAATTGAAAAATAAGATTAAGTTTTGAATTTCATTTACGATTTGTGAATGTTGCATATTCATTTATATTATTAAAATAAAATTTAGAAGAAAAAAAATGTTAAACAAGTGGAATGATGTTATCAACTCTAGAAATAAGAAAAATATATACTACAATAGTGAAACAACATTATGTTTCAACTGCGCAAATAAACTTGAAAATATTAAGTAATTAGTCGTTCCATCATATAACAATGTCGCCTCCTTTAAAAAAATTATTGGATTTGCCACTGCCTACAATATAATTATTTATCTTTTTAATTGATCAGTGTACGAGTAGTGCGTTAAGCATAGAATATGATATATTATTATATTAAATAAAATAAGATTAAAATGATTGAGTTGATGATATTGTTTAATAATTAGTTTAAGATAAGCAATCAATAATAAATGAAAAATACGTAAAAATGTTTGAATTTTTAAATTAAACATATGATAACGTATAATATAACAAAATATTATTATATGTCTTAATTATTTTCACTTTCATATTTGAATACTTGTTGCAATATTATTTTAATAATTTAATGAAATGTCAATTATATATGTGTGTGTGTTGACATTGTACAAAATGAGTTGTAGGAAATGGGCTAACAAAAAGCATAAATATATGAAATAGACACTATTTCTCTATATTAATAATCATTTCTTCAAATATAATTTCATTATATTTTTATAAATGTGGACAAACTTTTTTTCCATAATGCATTGAAATAATTTATTTTCATGCATGTATGTGTGCATTTGTTGTATCAACATTGAAAATTGGATGTAAATTAAATGGTGAAATATTTCACTTTTTTTAATTGAATTTGGAGTAAAAATGGATGAAGACTAAAAAAGTCTTTTTAATTTGATTTAATGAAAAATAATGTTATTGTGTCGGAACAATTTTTGCCATTTAGCATCACCCTTAATTAAATTATCAGTATCGTATTTTAGCGTTTCTGTTTATAAGTTAATGATAGACGAGGACCAAAAACGTCACATTAAAAATAGTGATTTCTTCAAACTCAAACAACAAAACAACGCTAAGTAAGAAGATGCCTTGGAAGGAACAAATATGACCTTGAAAAACAAAACTTGACAAATTCAATATTATTACAAACAATTAATATTTTATTATATTAATGTGAATCATATATATCGCGTATATAATAGTGACATTATTATACATACTTAAATATTGCATGATGCAGTAATGAAATATATATGAGATTAATTTTAAAGGAATACCATTATATTTGTGGTGGTTGTTTGGCTTATAGTGTTTAATTACTAATTAATATTTTAGATATAAATAAGTGAAGCATTGGCATAGCAACAACTAATTAATTGAATCATAAATAATAAATAAACCATATACATACTATAAGGGGGGTGTGTGTGTGTGCGTAGATCGAGGTGGTCTCATTGACATTGGATGTACATGAAGTCTTATATTAGATAAAAAATGTATCATTTATAACATTGATAAATATCACTTATAATGCTAAAAAATATCATGTTTATTTTACTGAAAATTACTTCTATAAATAAAAAAGACGGTAATATTTTTGTTATTATTACTATATTTTTTGGACTGAAAATAATATAATTCTTAATACTGAAAAATAACACTTAATTCTAACACTGAAAATATCATAAACTACCGTTTGAGCAAACCAGTTTGATGCAACGTGTGTGCCCAAATTTTTGCCATACATCTATGAACCTCTTAAAATATGTATCTCTCTAATTCGAATAGATGATATGATTTAGGTAGCGAAGGTATGTGATTTGGAAGCATCCTCAATTAATATATATAACGTGTGAATGAAATTATATATGTTGGTCAACGTAATTGCAGTAGAAATTTCAGCTCTTTTTTTAGGGGAAGAAATTAATTCTCCAGCTCTTAGTTAATCTCGAAAGTAACACAGCATATATGATGATAAAATTAATTTTTATATATCATTTGATTATTCGAAGTGCCTTCTTCGAAGTGAAAGGGAAAGATCAATAAATAGTTAATTTATTCAAATCAAAGTTGAATAGTCCAATCTTCGAATCTTCACGTCTAAGCACCTTATGTGTAGACCTATATTATAAACTTGACATCAAATTGATTAATATTCGGACCACTTTCTTGGTGGATTTGTTCATCATTTGGACCACTAAAGGATGGAATTGTAAGGGGAAAAGTGAAATTTCGACAAAACATTATTCCTAATTTCTTCTCCTAATTAAGATAAAATTTACAGCTATTTTAATTTGTTACGTAATGATTTAAACACGATAGTTAATGTAGCTAGAATAACTTGGCATGTACAGTATATATGTATCCATACATATCTGTTGCTCTTAATTAGAAGAGTTCTAGATAACTCGATTTAGATTGTTGGTATGATTTGAATTCATAATTTTTTAATTGTGGCCTACTCCACTACTAAGTCATTAGGTCATGCACGCACTGTATATGAAGCATAATTAATTATATAAGTTCACGTATAGTAGTTTAATTTATATATATATATATATATATATATATATATATATATATATATATATATATTGTGGGATGGTTATATTAGAGTAAGAATTATTATTATTTTGTTTAAATTAATTCTAATTAAAATCATAGCTAGCGATGAGCCTACAGTTTTTGTTGACCATATTAAATTAATGGTTGGAAAGTTGGGAACTTGGGACAGTAGATTTCTTACACATCAAATTAACTAAATATTTTTGTATTGACAATTGTCATGTGACTCTCTTAATTGCAGACACTTCAATCCCGTGAAAAAAAAAGGTCAATGATACATAATTAACCAGTTTTGGATTAATTAATTGTTATATAATCCTTTCACATATACCATATTTCCACGTAACATTATTTGCCATCAATCACCATTAATTTTAATTAATGATCATCACTGCCTCATAATCAACATTGGAGGCAAAAACACTAGTGGGGGTACTGTTTCGCAACTAATTAAGGATAGGCTATGTCGTTGATATATACTTTTAGTCATAAAAAATTTAGAAGACGCAATATTTAATTTTTTTTATACATGAATTTCACCTTTTGTAATCCGTTTATCGGATAGGATCTTCTGTTCCACATTCGATATTTCAATCCTTACGTATTCCACAATCGAATTTATGATTTTTTCTTCCATTTTTTTGTTAATTTTAATTTATTGTGTTTTAGTTTAATTTTACATTTATTAATTAGGGTTGGTTCTACCCGATTATGATTTATATCTAATTTTCAAAGAAATGATTATTATGGTTAATTATTTTCTAAATATGATTCATAATTTTTTAAATTCAATATTTTGGTGATAAATATGACTAGGTCAATTACGTTATAATTAATTTTTATTTTTATAATACCAATTATTAAATTATAGTAAATTCAATCGTGGAACGGGATTGTAACACCAAATGTGAAATAGAGGATCTCATCCGTCAATTAATTTGAGATTCATGATGAATGCGTGGTAGTCAAATTCGTGATTAATTACGCATATTAAAATTTTAGAATTGCTATAAACAGTGGCAAAACTAAATTTCCAATATATTGAATTCCCAGTTAGCAAAAATGACTGAAATCCTACAAATTCTAAAGCTGTATGTCAAGATTGAATTGATAGCTATATATCGAGACTAAAAATGTTAGTTACACGATTAAATTTGCATTTGTCCCATATGACGTTAATTAGTTGTCAAATGATAATGTAACAATAGACACCACATTATAAAATTACATTTAAATCGGACGTAACTAGAAGTTAGCTAGCCAGCGAGGGCATATATATCATCAATATTAATTAATTAAATTGGGAGAGTGACATTCAACAATGAAGAAATACTCGACATATATCGCGACGAGCCATTTCCCATCGCCATCTCATAAATGCAGAAGTTCACCCAATTAAATTTCACCAAAACTCCACGTCAGCACCACCCTTGTGGTCGACATTAACATAACGTGAAATTTTGCTTAAACCAGCACGTTCAAATCTCACCCACCATACACACACTCACCCTTCAAACCAACAAAAACTTTTTTCCCTAGCTACTACTTTTTTCATAGATCCACCGATCTCTCTCTCTCTCTCTCTCCAAAAATAAAAAATAAAAATAAAAAAGAAAGCAGGTGAAAAGGATTATGGAGAAAACAAAACCTACTTTGCAAAATACAATCACGAATAATTCTTCGAAGCATGCAGTGTGGGACTGCGGCAGCTCGCTCTACGACTCGTTCGAGTTGAAGGCGTTCGAGAGGCAACTCGACTCGGCCATCGTCTCTTCAAGAAGCATGTCCATGCCACACTTGTCCGATCACCGCCGCCAGCCGCCGCCGCCGCCGCCGAGCAAGAAAGCCGCGTCGAAGATATCACGGTCTCTGCAGAGGCTCATGCGTTCGGTGTTTGGACACAAGAACGGCGGTAACAGTAGTAGTAACATTCGAGAAGGTTCTTATGTTGTTTATGATAAGTCGGGGGCGCTTTGTACGATCCCGGAAGCGCCGGAGTTTGACGGGCTGTCGCCGGAGATCAGGTCGTTGGTGACAAGAACGGCGTCGGATAGGTTTAGTGCGGCGACTTCGATTGGTATTTCTTGTGCTTAATATATATATTTGTCTAATTACTTATTTGTACAGTAGTTTGAGACCATTAATTGCTAGCTAGTATTTTGTTTTTTCAATATGTTTTAGAAAAGTGTTATAAATATTGTCTGTTGCCTTTGTCGGAGATGCAGTACTATATATGGTCCGTAGGAACTTTCAGATTGCTGGGAAAAAAATAGGTCTCTTTGTCGAGGACGATATATATGTAATACGTACTATTAGTTAATTTTCATGAATTTATATAGTTAATTAAGATCAAAAGTTGGTGTTTAATTTCCATGATTGCCTGACTTTAGCCTTCTAGGTGTTATAACATTAGGTATAATCTCTCTCTCTCTCTCTCACACACACACACACACACATAGAGGAAGACACACACATATAGAGGAAGAATGACTCTCCCTTTGGGGATGACCTCGTGGTGGAGTAGTGCTATCTTGAAATCAAAGGTCTCAAGTTCAAATCCCACCACCAACACTAGGTGTGAGCTTATCACACCTGGCTTGCCAGGTGTGGTTAACCTCTCATATGTGATTTGCAGACTATTACGTATACAGGGGTGGAGTTTACCTAGTACGCACCTTGAAGTGGCTGCGGGTTACCCTTGACAATAAAAAAAAGAAAAAAAAAAGAGGAAGAATGACATGTCACATATCAAAATCAGTATCATTTGTAACACTAAAAAATTTCACTTAGAAGCCCAAAAGTATCATTTATATCATTAATTAAACAGTATGGCCAGAAAAAAAAATAAAGAAAAAAGATCAAAATCAATATTAACCGTAATACTAAAAAAGTATCACTCAAAATTCAAAAAATATCATCTAATTTGATGATTTTTTGGTCAATTCGTTGACCCTCTTATGTACAAGAGAATTTGTGATAATAATAATGAATATAATAATTCGTCTCCTTTTCATAGTTTTGTACCTCTCCTTCAAATTTCCGGGAATTCATTAAATTGTAGGTGAGATGTGCTTATCGATCAATTAATTAATTAGACATCCCATCTTATTATATTTCCTAGTTACATATATAGTATGAACAAATTATATAATTAACAATTAAATATACATATCTGCATCATCTTCCCCGTAACGAATTTGGGCAGTGTAGCTATTGACTCCACTAAAGTTAATTTCCCCCTAAATCAGACCTTAAAATTAATTCAGTGCCGTTTTAGAATGTTGTAAATATACTTTCTCTAGTACTCCTATATGTTTGATTCTCTCTCATCATTCATTCATTTGTTTCGCACCTTATACTCTTTCAACCTTTAATTTAATTACTACTACGATAGTTTATCGGTAATGTTTAGTGTTTCTTAATAACCGTACGTGAAAATGTCTGAAAATTAAGACACTCATTAAAAACTGATCTGGAGGGATATACGTACTGCAATTTTAGGTGAAATAAATAATTAAGGTTCTATATTAATGCAAGTATTAATATGTTAATTAAGATGCAATGCTATATATGTTGTATGGGTTGCATTAACACGTGAACATACATGCCTTGTGTGTACGTATATTGTGGATAAATCTTAGCTATTAATTTATTAACATCAGTGGCCATTATTAGTTTGAAATGAATTAAGAAAAATGTTATTATTTTCATTGTAGATGCACATAAAGTTAAATATATCAAATTATCACATTTTTTGATTGAAATTTTCCGTTACACTCCTTGTGTTACATTCCGTGTTACACTTTCAAATTACAAGTTTTTCTTGTATTTTTTTCCTCAATTGTTTTTTTGTGATTTAGTTTAATTTTATGATTGTGTTTAGGGTTCACCCCACCCAATTAGGGTTTATAATTATTTTTTAATATTTAATTTTTAATTTCTAATTAATAATTTATTATTATGGTTTATTTTTTTTTTAAATTATGTTTTATAATTTTTAAATTCATTGTTTTTGTTGATAAATATTGACTATGATTATTTATGTTATAATTACCTTTTATTTTATAATAAAAATTATTAAAATCATAAATTTGATAATGAAACACGGGGTGAAACACAAGAAAGTGTAACAGGAAATTTCAACCCATTTTTTCCCTACAAGTATCTTCAATGCGAAAAAAACATTAAAAAATCACAAATTAAGCATTTTGATACTGTATATAAAAACAAGGGTTAATTGCCAAAAAATGCACCACCTTTCAACGAATTTGCAAATTAGACACCACTTTTCAAACGTTTCAATAAAGACACGACCTTTCATTCTGTAGCAAAATAGACACCCCCTTTCTTTTCCGGCCACCGGTAAAATGACGTGGCTTTATTTATTTCCTACGTGGACTATGATTCCTACGTGTACTTGCCACGTCAATATTTATTTTTTAGTTAATTGCCAAAAAATGCACCACCTTTCAACGAATTTGCAAATTAGACACCACTTTTCAAAATGTTTCAATAATGACACAACCTTTCATTTTGTAGCAAAATAAACACCCCTAATTTTTCACGAGACGCGGCTGCAATTGAGGGTATTGGCATGCTGATGTACAAAAAGCCCTTGACAAATTAAATTCCATCAAGTCAAATTATAATAGATTTTACGCAAGATCGAATTAATTGGAGACATTCAGAATGTCTCATTCTCTTCTAATTCAAGCAATTCTGAATGTCTCCAATTAATTCGATCTTGCGTAAAATCTATTGTAATTTGACTTGATGGAATTGAATTTGTCAAGGGCTTTTTGTACATCAGCATGCCAATAACCTCAATTGCAGCCACGCCTCGTGAAAAATTAGGGATGTCTATTTTGCTACAAAATGAAAGGTTGTGTCATTATTGAAACATTTTGAAAAGTGGTGTCTAATTTGCAAATTCGTTGAAAGGTGGTGCATTTTTTGGCAATTAACTAAAAAATAAATATTGACGTGGCAAGTACACGTAGGAATCATAGTCCACGTAGGAAATAAATAAAACCACGTCATTTTACCGGTGGCCGGAAAAGAAAGGGGGTGTCTATTTTGCTACAGAATGAAAGGTCGTGTCTTTATTGAAACATTTGAAAAGTGGTGTCTAATTTGCAAATTCGTTGAAAGGTGGTGCATTTTTTGGCAATTAACCCTAAAAACAACATAACAATATATATATTATGTCATTATTCTTTTCAAATTAAATTACAAGCATCGTAGATGTGAAAAAAGTATTGTGAAATAACAACTTAAGCATTCTAAAACGTAAAAATAACTATAAAAGAGAAATTAAAATAAAATTGATCATAATCATCCATTTAACAAATATAATGGATATGATTTATCCCCAAATTACACATTAGACTAATGTTCACTATTGAGTAATGAATGATTATCTATCTTGTATTATATATCTCAACTAGATTTTCGCCTGTGCAATGCACGGTATATCATTCATGGTCTCAAACTCAATTATTATACTTTTAATGTAAGTGTTACATATTTGCGATATATAGATTATGGGTTGGGTTCAGGTGAGAAAAGATCTTGGTGTGAGAAATGAGAAAAATGCTTATTGTATTGTATTTTATTGCTTAATTGCCATAATTTATTGCTTAAATAAATACTTTATTGCTTAATTGCTATAATTTCATTGCACACGTGGGACAAAATAATTATGCAATAAAAGTATATCTATTAAGCAGTAAATTACAATAAGATAAACATTTTCTCATTTCTCACACCAATAAATATTTCTCACCTGATCCAAAACCTATAGATTATAATGTAATTGTATAATTAATGCCATTTTTTATTTATTCAGTTTTTTTTATGTCAGACAATTATTATTACTAATCTAAAAGGAGTTAAGTTGATAATATAATCGATATAAAAATAATTATTTAAATACACACATACATATTTATATACGTGCATGTTATATTATAATATAATATATTTAATTACAAAAAATATTTCTATATGTATATATATAGTATATTTCAAATAATTTCATAAATAATTAATAACTATTACAATCAAAATATTATAGTAAAAATTATGGAATACTCGTTTGTGGACAACTTTTGTCTTAGAATTTGTTGAATTTATAAATATCGATATTTGTTTGATTTAGTTACACATTTAATTAGAATGTTAAATTATTAACTATTTCATATTTATCATAATTAAAAAATATTTTAAATGTTATATATACTTATAAAGTTTACAGAGTATGTTACTGATTATGATGTCTTACCAAATAATTTATTTTGTTATTTTATTTAATATATATTGATAATTATTTCACATAATAAAATCTACCAAACGTTAATTATTAATTTTTAATATGCGAAAATTCACATATTTATTCATTCGTATAAATAAATTTGAATGTCATGTATATAATGAAATATGTTATAGAATATAATATAAATGAATTCAATAATTAAAATTAAAATACGTGACATGTAGAGAGAGAGAGAGAGGGGATGATGAGATAATCAAAAAGGAAAAGAAAAACTATTTATATTAACTATTGATGATGTGATGTTTTGTAGAGAGAAAATATTTTGGAGGAAATTCCCTTTTATCATATTAGATTGATATATATTATTACTATTTATATTGCTTTAATCTTTTGTGATTTTGTTGAATTGATAATTACTGACATGATTGTCGTCTCTTTGTTCTCTTCATCCCTATTTTTGGGCAATTATCGTTTCTTCTTAAAAAAACATGTGAGGAATAATAAATGAAAAATTCTTGAGCACTAATTATTTGGCCTGACTACGTATATATGGGCGAACAACTCATTTAACTCGAAGAAGTTATAAATGCTAGTTCGTACAGGATTTAATTCCAACAGTTTTAAATGCCTGTTCCTACCTCCTAGTATAATAGTTTGGAGTTCCGGTGGGGATGATCTAATTGTGGAGTAAGGTTGTTTAGAGACCAAAAGGTCACGAATTCGAATTTTCTCAATACCACAAGTCGGGTGTATGAGTAAAAAAAAAATAGTGTGTGTGTGTATGTATATAACTTTTTATGTTTCAATTTCTTTGAAACTAATGCATACTCCATCCGTTTTTAAATAAATATTATTTTAATATTTTAATTTTATTTCAAAAAAAGTGTCATTCTATAAATTTGAGATAGAAAATTCATATTTTTCTCACATTTACCATCATTTAATGCATTTAAACACATATATTTAACTTATTTAATGTATTCATACAAGAGTGTATTAGATAATTTAATTAATTTATTAATTTGTATGCATTCATCCAAAATGACATTTAAATGAAAACGGTTGGAGTATATATATTACATAAACTAATAAATAAGCAACATAAAATTACATTAATTATTTTGCAAAATAAGATCCACCGGAACCACCACCACCACCACCACCAATATTTTGGTTCAAATTTCATGTTATACTTTTTCGTGTTCCACTCTAAGTTTCACTAGCAAATTTTTTATTTTAACAATACTTGTTAAAAATAACAATTAATTGTAACATAAATAATCATAATAAACATTTATCAACATAAAAATGAATTAAAAAAAATTATAAAATTGAATTTTGAAATAATTAACTATAATAATGAATTATTAATTGATAACTGAAAATTAAATACTAAAAATGAATTATATATCCTAATTGGGTGGGGTGAACCCTAAGAAGTAATCTTAAGATTGCACTAATTATAAGTCACATAAAAAATAAAATTGAAAAAAAATATAAGAAAAACTTGTAATTAAAAATGCAACACAGAGTGTAACACAGACGACACAACAGAAAATCACATGTGCCAATATATATTTGGGGGTTTACAATGTAATATCCGAGCCTCTCACTATTCAATGATTATCTTGATATATATTTTAAATAAGTCATACATACTTATTTTTATGTCAATTGCATTTATATATGTGTAAAAATGATTATGCCTATAATTTATTTATTTAATAAAGATATAATTATATATATTAATGATTTCTAGGTATATAATAAATAGAATAAAATATAGGTTCGTACAGATAATATATTAGTAGAAATGAATATTATATTGATTAACTTAAATAAATATATAAGAAGTACAACTTTTATTTTATGCCTACATGTGACCTTAGAAGAGATGATAGGTGTAAGACTCTAGTAATATGTATATGGGCACACGCGTGTACAAGAGTTACAGAGTTGATTTATGGAAATAAAATTAAGTAATATTCCATTAGACAAAAAGAGAGAAGAATGCCGTCAATTATTGAGAGTTGAGATTAGTGAGGTGAAAGAAATTGGAAACCTTCGACAAATTGATGAGGTTAATGTTTTACTCTAACGTTTAATTGTGTTATTAATTTAGTTTATAATTTGTTACAATTAATGATATTGAAGAAGATAATGGTGTAACATCTATATTATGTTACTTTCTTTTCTATAATGCAAAGAACAATTTTTATTTAATTATTTAGATAGTTCCTTCTATGTCATTGGGATTATGGTTTTCCTCTTTCCGAATATTGACGATATTGTATTTTTAGACTATTTTGGTCCTGCTATTTTCGATTTTCTTAGAGGAGTATTCTTTTTTCAAAGGTGATTTTTTTTTTTCAAATTGGATTTTCTATTTTGATTTTGATGAGGTTCCGATCCCTAAAATTATCATGTTGTGATTCCGGGATTTTTAAGCTTGGTCTCTTTTCTTTTTCTTTATATATACACTTCATTTGAGAATTATTTAGTTTTTTTTTTTTGAGGAATATTGAGAATTATTTTGTTAGTTCAATTGTATTGAACGAAAAAAATAGTGAAAGTGGATTTTTATTTAAGAATAGTTGTATGTGGGTTTATTATTATCATCATCATCATCATCAAATAAGACCAAATTTCTTTATTCCCTTGAATATTAGGAATAGAGAATCGTTTATTTTAATATTATATGTTTCAGATAAGAGTTGTATAGTATCATCTAATAAGAAATAGTGTTAAAGTTGTTAGAATACTTTCATCTGAGTACTTAATAATATTTTTCTTAATTATTAATTGAAGTTTCGAATATATTAGTAAAATTAAGTTAAAATATTTTTATTCCATCGTATATTCTCCAAGCTTAATTGATATTAGGTTACACTGAACTCATATTTAAGTTATTGATGATATAAATTTTAGTACAGGTTGCTAAAAAAATGAATAAGAAACATTGTTTAATTCCATTTTATTATTACAGATTGGTTAATAAATTGAGTGTTAATTTATTATCTATGTTAATTAGATTCTCTTGAGAAAGCACCGATTTTAGGATTTCAAACCTTTTAAGCTTTAGACTTGATCAAGGCAAGTAGAAATGCATTTGCAACTATAATGCATGAATATATTATTATTTAATTATATGTGGTTATTATTTATTATTTGTATCACTACAATTCATTATTTTATAAATAGGTGGTATAATATACTTGTGGTATTCTATTCCACTGCATTAAATATCTTGTACATAAGCACAAACATATGCATGCACGACATGTAGATGTTGTCGAGGTTACATGCATGAAACGATTTTGGGAGAGAAAAAATATTTTGTTTGGGATTGGTCACCACCAGCTCATATTATGTTGTGTTGATATGTATGCCTCGAGTGTGATGACTTTCATGTGGGATCGAAGAGAATAGATAGGGGGCGTGTTTCTTGGGGTCCAGAGAGGATGGGCCACTTCGACTGCACTTTTGAGGTGATGAGTGACTGATGTGGGATGACTTTTATGTTGGATCAAAGGGAACAAAAAATGAGCGTGTCCCTTGGGGTCCAGGAAGGATGAGCCACATGCGTGCATTAATCACATTATGAGCTAGTGTTATTGATTATATTATGAGCTTATGACTCATGTTGGTGTCTAGTGAAGGGAGCCAAATTTCTTAAACAATGAAAATTCTTTTGAGATGAAATTATTTTATATTACACAAACATTTGACATGGTGTGGTATTTTCCTTGTGTGTTGCATATAACAAGTCACATGCACGATTTCTGCTTGCTGAGCTTTAGCTCATGTAGTTCATGTGTTGTACGTGACTCTGATGAAGCATGAAAGTATATGGTGCACGGCGTGAAGTTTCCTACGAGTTCATATAGGTCTATGTACATGGATGACGATCTGATGGGCTTTTGTTTATAAGCTTTTCGCATAAACTTTTGACTCTATTTTTGTTCAAGCGTGAAACTTCTTCTAAGTTCACTATTATGATTGCGTAGAAATTTTTATTTTCCTTGTTGTACTCTTTTGACTTCGGAGTACACTTTCTCTTAATATATTTATCTAAATTATGTGTGGAAGTGAATCTTATATTTTCTCAAGCGTTCTAATACTTTCAATTTTGAAAAAAATTTATGAAGTTCGTTTATATTGTTAGTCATTTTCTCTATACTCGTTTGAGGGTGCCACAAAGTGGTATCAGATAGAGATGGCAACGGGCCAGATCTGGAGCGGATCTTGTTGAATCCAGATCCATATACATTTTTTTTTAGATCCAGATCCGCTCCAGCTCCATTGGATCCAAAATTTTGAAATCCAGATCTAAATCCATCAGATCTGCAGGTCTGTGGATCTGATCCACGGATCCAGATTTTTGTTTAAAATAGAATTTAAAATGAGACAAAATCAAAACAACACTGTCAACACAACAATAAACATCCAAAATAAGTTGGTAACATCTAACATTCATCTTAAAGGAAAACATTAAACAAACATATTCATCCATCACATCATGAAATAAGTCAATACGATCAACTAGACAACTAATCTTGAGAATATGAGAACAAGTCTTCCATGTTACAGCTACTTTCAACATCATCGACGTCCTAAAAAAGTGAAAAAAAGAAAGATCATGAGCAACGCAAACTTATTTCAATAATAGAAGTATAAAATTGATGTAAAACAATTACCATATCAATAATATCGATTTGTTCTTCTCCATCTTCATCATAATCTTCATTGATTGTGGAACAAGCATATGTGTCATCCAATTTACCTTGGCCAACGAAAAAATATTATGAATAAGCATGAATGTTAAAGGTAAACAATAAATAAATGAAACTAAAACTATAAGATAGATAAAATGAAATGCAAAGATAGATAAAAATAAATAAGCAACTTATTACCTTTAACATCATCAATAATCCAATTTTGTAAACACATTAATGCTTCCACGATGCGAGAGTGAAATTGAGAATGATGAGCACTAACTACCCGTCCACCTATGTTAAAAGCACTTTCTGAGGCCACTGAAGATGCGAGAATAACAAGAATATCCTTGGCAATGTTCTGCAAAGTAGGATACATTTGATCCATTTTCCCCCAATCAAGAACGTTAAAAGCATCATTCTCGGGTATAGGGTCATCATCTAAGTAGTGTTCAACTTCACCCCTCACATTTGATCCTTTCTTTTCTTTGTTCTCTTAGCTTGAGCATATGTGTCCTCCTGATCCTCACAACCATCAGCACTCATTCCTTTTTCTTTCCCAGGTTCTTTGCTTTTATCATTTTCATTCCTCATTTGATATTCAACCACAAGTTTATCAAGATTTTCTTTAACTTTTTTTTTATTTCTTTTTCAACACCATCATCTCCATACAACTTTTTAAAGTAGAACTCCACACAATCTATCTTATTTCAGGGATCTAAAACAGAAGCAACGACTAGAATTCCACCAATTTGGTCCCAATATTTGTCAAATTTCTCAACCATTTTCTTAGCCATTATTCTAATAATCTCAACATCACTTTGCACCCACCGCTTCAAAGCAAGCTTAATTTCACAAACTTTTTGAAAAAACAAATTAGAAGTTGGATGATTTCTACCAGAAAAGACTTTAGTAGCCTTGTAGAAAATCTCCAACTTCTCACAAACAAGACTTGCCAACAACCATTCATGCTCGCTAGGAACAACAAATTTCAACTTCCTATTCAAACGTTTCAATTTTGTAAACACATCCTTGAAAGGCAAAGCAACTTGAAGCATCATATAAGTTGAATTCCACCTAGTTTTACAATCAAGAACCAACCTTTTAAGCCTACATATATTCAAAAGCCGACAAGCCTCCTCAAATTTTTCAATCCTTTTAGGAATAGACATCCAAAATAGAATGCAATCTCAAACTTCCTCAATTACAGGACCAATCAATACTAAACCATCACTCACAACCAAGTTTAAGATATGAGCACTACACCTCAAATGCAAAAAATCTCCACCCAACATTAAAATATTAATTAGATTCTAAATTCTCCTTCAAAATATTTATCATTGCATCATTAGTGCTTGCATTATCAAGTACCACCGATGAAATTTTGTTTTTCAAAGAATAATAACATAAGCAATCCATTAATATCTTCACAAGAATCGGTGCGGTATGCGGTGATGGCACAAAACAAAACCTAAATTAACACATAATTAAATAATCAACACATGGCAACAACCAGCAACATCAACTAAATCAATAATTCTAATTAAATTAAAGGTCATTAGTCATTACCTTAAAGTTCGATTACGTAAGCTCCATTGTTGATCAATGAAGTGCGATGTCACATCCATATAACCTTTTTTTTATTGGAAGCGGTCCACATGTAAGTAGTTATTGGAACTCTCCCTTCAGTACAATTGAACAGGGCTTTCAAAGATCTCTTGGGATCATCATAAGTCTTCATAATGTCATTCTTCAGTGTATTCCTCAATATCATTTTGAAAGATGAATTAAGGCCTTCACAAACTTTCTAAATCCAACATGATCCACTATGGATAAAGGATACTCATGTACGACTACCATATTAACCAAGTCATTCCTTGAAGTGTTTTGATCAAATTTGATAGGTTTTTCCCTATCCTTCAATCTACAACAGTGATTCCATCAGCTTCAATTTTAACATTCAATTGGATTTGGCCAATTCCCATCCGTAAGTTTCTTCTTGGACAAACGAGGTTTGCATGCTTAAGATGAGAAGTTCCGTTTTTGCCCTTGTAAGATAGAAGAGCCGAGCATAGTTATACTTTGCCTTTTCAACACCCTTCACCGCAATCAGCTTGAAATGGTTCCAAGCATCAGAAGTAAGTTTCTTACTCGATTTGCCACCTTCTTCTTTCACCGACAAAGACTCAATAATTTTAGCATTGGTTATATCATCATCTCCAAGTACAACAATCTCATTCCCAAGCTGTTCAACAATGTTTTCTTCAACCGTATTCTTAATTTACTACAACAATCCCAATGAACCAAAAATAAGTCAAAAATCACCTAATTAACTTTGATACAAATTCTGACTTTGTGCAAATATTGATCCAAATATAACATATTTACTAATTTAATTAATCCATATACAAATTCTGACTTAGAAACAAAGTAAGGTAAGATCCCCAATAATTATCAACAGATTTGGCAGGACAAATCAAAATAAAATATCTAGAAATTATAAGAGAGATAAACACAAACCTTTGGAGTAGAGCTTGCATAGTCGTCGGCCATGGGGCTGTTCTAGTGGTGGTGCCGCCGCGCTGACAACCTAACTAGTCTGAAGGCCCTGAAGTCCTGAACTGATGGCGGCGGCAGGCAGGCTTGAACTCGCCTGAGCAGTGGCAATAAAGGTGGGCTGAATTCGCGATGGGGGAGACGCATTAGCCGTTGGGGAATAAAAGAGGAGCCGAGAAGGAGAGGTCGACTGGTCAAGTCGTCGATTTGAGAATGGATGAGAGAGAATCAGAGTCGGATATATATATATATATATATATAGAGAGAGAGAGAGAGAGAGAGAGAGAGAGAGAGAGAGAGAGAGAGAGAGAGATTCGCGGGTCGGATCTGGACCTAAAATTTTAAGATCCAGATCCGCATAAAAAAAAATTATATAGATCCAGATCCGGGCCGGGCCAAGTCCTTTAAATAAGAAAAAATGGCATGTCAAAAAATTATATAAAAATGGCATGTAAAAAATTATATGAAAATCCGGTGCAAGTCCTTATATAGGTGGCCAAAAATAAACAAACCCTAGTTAGGAATTAAATAAAAAAAATGAAATAAATAAGTCAAAAATTAAGAAATAACTAAAACTCCGTTACTAGGCGCAACACGGGGTAACTCGCGCCCTGGGTCACGCTATACCTTACGCCCGGCCCAAAGAAATATCCCCTAACGCCCACTACTAGTTACATGAAAAATTTCTATCTTTTAAGTTTCAACATTTGTATCATTTGATTCGTTCATTTGCATCCACAGAGTATGTGAATTGAGAGAGAGAGAGAGAGAGAGAGAGAGAGAGAGAGAGATGATAAACTGGGTTTTGCACTATTTTAGAGTCTATTTTGGGATTGTTATCTACTGGGTGCATTACTTCACGTCTATTTTGGGATTTTTATTTTATATTTTCTGTAAAACTTCTCATGCAATTATACTTTTAAATCAAAGGTGAATTATTAATCCAAACCTCAAAAGATGATTTTCTATCGATATAGGTCCTGAAAGATAGATATTATTGATTCAAAACTTGAAAAATCTAAAACTATCAATTTAAGACTTGAATATTTAATGGTGTTAAAATTCATCAAACAAAAGGTGATATGACCGTTAAATATCCACATCATCTTGACATGCCATTTTTATGCTAAATTAAATTATACCAAAACAAACACAAATTTACATTAATTAATTAAATTAAATTAAATACCGAGTTTTATTATATTTCATCAATTTGATCTCTGCTTAATTTAATTAGAGAGACTTAGTATGTAATTAATTGTAATATATTTTCTCGGTTTCTATCATAATAATGAATTGATATAGTTCTTTTTATTTTTACTTTTTTCAATTTTGATGGGGAAATTAATGAATATTTTAAAAGAGATTAGAGAGAATACAATTAATATTAATTAATTTATTAAACATTTCAATGGAATTTAATTTTTGTCAATGAAATTTAAATCATAATGATAAATTATGTATATAATAAAATTTAATTAATCAAGGAAACAAAGTTGAATTTCAAACTACTTGCAATTGATTAATAAAAGTAATGATACCCGACAGATAGTAATGGTTTTTATTTGACAGATCAAAATTTAATAAAATCCTATGTTTAATTAAAATAAAATAATTAATGTAGATTTATATTTGTTTTTGTTTAATTTAATATAGGATAGTTTTTATTTGACATATCAGAATTTAATAAAATCCTATGTTTAATTAAACTAAAGTAATTAATGTAGATTTATATTTGTTTTTGTTTAATTTAATATACGATATAATTGATGTGGATATTTAACAGTCTTCTGTTGGATGATGATATAACTCCGTTAAATTTTCAAGCCTTAAATCGATAATTTTAAATTTTTCAATAGTTAAATCCATAGAATTTATCTTTTAGAATATATATTATAAAAACTAAATACATGATATTGATCTGTGCATCGCGCGGGTGAATTGCTCTAGTAATTAACTATATATATGTATACCTTCCCATGTGGCATTGCTCTCTGCCCACTGGATATATAGGCGCAAAATTATGATAGACCTTTTAGTGTTGGAACTTAAGTGCCTAAGTTGGAAGCCCAATTTCAGTGACTTGGCCGACATGACAAGCACAATCCATGTGATTTAAGTTCTAAGACTAAACTTAACGGCAACCCGACCTCCACATCAACAAAAGGAAAATTGTTAAATGGTTGAGTCAAGTGGTCGACCACCCCTCATTTTCAATCAAAATTGGTCTGATTTCAATCATCTTTTTGGTCAATGGAATGGAGTCACTTATCTCCATCCTATTGATCAATTAATTTTATTTTGAAAATATATATAAAATTGATATAATATAATAAAAATAAATAAAATATATACCAAAATTCATATTTTTTTTCATTTTCTATAAATAAACATTAATTTTGTTATATTTTAACACACTTTGAAATTATTATTTTTTTCTCTAATTTTCTATATTTTGTGAAGCATGTTGTAATTTATGTTATTAATTTAATTTATAATATTTTTGGTATTTACTATTTATTTATATTTATTGCTTGATTTTACTTTTTGGAATATTTTCATTTTCTTGTTATAATTATAAATTTGTATATTATTTTTATTACAAGTAATATTTTAATCTTAAAATAAAATAAAATAAAATAATTATATAAAATGGTGTGGTTGGATAGTCATGGATAAAATATGTATGGTGATGTAGAAGAAAGAAAAATTAATTAAATATTAAAGTAATTGGGTGGTTGTATAGTTAGAGCAGTTGCCGTTATTTGTAGTCTTTCTTGATAGTTGTGTAAAAAACTCGATTGCAGCTACCCAAAAAATAGGCAAAGTCTTGTAATATAATATTAGTCTCACTATATAACTTTAATTTATAACTAACTAGATACAAGCAATGCACATTCCATTACTTATACACAATCTCTAAAACTCAAAGTAGGTTTAATATACGTACTCAAACACGCTCTATGATTAAATATTTTTAATTATGAACAGATTAATTTAATGTTAATTACCATTTACGAATTGATTTAACAGCACTAGTCCCATTAATATTTAACATAGGGAGGCCGGACTGTCTCCATGGCCCACGACTTTAATCGGAGGAATTGCTAATTTAATTTTTCGATTAAATAAAGGGGCTGTCGTCGCAAATCGCAATATTATAATATTAATAATGATTGTAAACTCAAAATTAATATACTATATATAATTAATAAATTTTATCTCGAACTGAGTTTATCCTAACTTAAAATCGTGACAACTTTCCACGATAAGAAATTGAGATATTATGGTAACTAATTAGACTCATAATAATTCAGGACTTGGTCTGGTGACTTATTTCGACGTACGCCTATATATATATGTGTGTGTATGTGTATGTATATTTAGACCCGATATACTCGCCATCAAATTAGAGAGAAACCCTAGAATTGTAGCAAACAAAGCAGAAACCCTAAAAGAAGAAGAAGAAGAAAGCATGGTGAGGAGAAAGATCGAAATCAAGACGCTCGAGGATAAGGGGAAACGACACACGACCTTCACAAAACGGCGTAATGGCCTCGTGAATAAAACCCAGGATTACTGCCGCATATCAAGCTCGTCGGCGGCGGTGATCACCTTCTCCAATGCCGGTAACTGCTACGTCCTGGCGCATCCCAACGTCGATACCGTTCTGGAACGCTACGAGGACCAAACTGCTCCCGCATTGCCGGAGGAAGCGGGGACCAGCGCTACCGGGGGACGTGTGCATGGCGGTGGTGAGGAGGAGGAGGAGGAGGCGCCGCTGACGGAGGTGCAGAAGAGGATCGGTGAGGCGATCAAGAACGGGCGGTGGGAGGAGGCGGTGGGGGGGCTGGGATTTCAGGAGCTTAACGAACTCTATGCGGAGGTGGAGAACATAAGGTGTAAGGTGGTGGCGCGTGAGAGGAAGGATGCGGCGGCGATGGTGGAGAAGTCGTCGGGGAGTGGATCGTCCGGTAGCGGTAGTGGCTGCTGTTAATTGGGTAAGAACTAATTATTTCTGTCGGTTTAATTAATTACCTAAGAGAGATTAGATTCAGATTTTGCAGCTTCTTTCCTTTTTTTGCTTATTGTAACAAACTTTAATATTTTAAATTAAATGAGAAACTTCTTTGGTTTATGTTGTATTGTTGTTATATACTAGTATTTCTCCCGTGCAATGCACGGAAATGATATCTTTTAATTTTATAATAATATTTAATTGAGCACATTATTTTAATTGAACAAAAAATACACGATCTTAGTCCACTTAATTATTTAATTATTAGAAATGCGTGTGTATTAGAAATGTCTATTTTTTTTTAAACAATATATACATATTGTACTTTATTTAGTTCTATTTACAATCTAAATATTTTTAGAACATATGTTCCCATTATTTTCTATTAGAACTATTTTGTCAAAAAATAAATGTGAGCTAAGCAATCAATTTCGTTAAACTATATAGAAAATTCGATCAGGCTCAATATTGTATTACTTTATGATTTTAAGATTTTCATTTATCGTTAAACCTAGAAAAGCACAAAATTTTTGTTAAACCTAATTTAAAATTGCAATTAATTTCCAACTAATCAAAAGCATTGCTCTTAGATTTCCTTTAAGAAATATAAAACAGGTTGTTGTTATAAGGTTTAACTATTATCGTAATGCTATATTTAATGTTTAACTTTTCCATCAATACTAACAATTAAAAAAAAACTTATTCCTGGTCGCGCAAAAATAAATAAATAAAATTCATAATATAAGAATTGAATTGCATAATTTATTTTATATTTTTTGTCAATGCAAATTAAAATTAAGAGTAATTTTATAAAATTTTAAATGAAAACAAAACCCTAAACTATCCACAACATACATACTAAACCCTAAACCATCCACAACATACGTACTATGTAAAACATTAAATATTATAAAATTAGAATTCATGCAATAATTAATAATTTTCTTAGTATTCACATAAATTGAATTGAAAATTAATAGTTTGGTGAAATATATAATTTAAGAATTGCAATACACAAAAATCTCAACAACAAACTTCTAATTAAAACATGAGGTAAATAATTATTAATCAAAGGAAAAAATACAACACATTTCAGTTCCTTGCATTGATAAGCGATTTGCTAACAAAAGTTAATTCTTAATCTAACCAACCTGTTATTGCCATCTCAAATTCCCGATCAATTTTTTACTTCATCCATGAAACACTCAATCAATAATTGTTCCATCTCCCAGCTTAATTGATTAGCAAAAATATTCAATCGATCAACTCAGTCCACAATATCGAATTCTGTCTTGAATAGAGAGTTAACAAAACCACTAAATACAATTTTTTCAATTGTGAATTTGCCTAAAAATTATTGATTTGCACTATATTCATGATTTTGAAAAAAACTTCCACTATAGATTATAGAATTGGTTATGCTTTGATGTGCTTGATATTTAGAATACGACTATTTATAATGTTGTGATATCACTTAAAATTGTGCTCAATCATTTAATATTATTTAATTGTAGCAATCAAAATAAATTGAAACACCCATTAATCACTCCCACTAATTAATTGCAACAATCATTTGATGTTGAACTTAGAAAATTGAATCTTTTGAATTGATGGCTTTCTTCAATATAATTCTACAATTAACACAATTATAGATAAAAAATTAACTAATGCAATATTTAATTTAGATATATGATTGGCCGTTACTTGTTTTGTAACCATCAAATTATTTAATAAATACATTAATTCATGATCAATGAAACTTAATTTCATTAATTATGTTTATTATTAGAATAATATATATATATATATATATATTTATTTATTTATTGCAATACCCAATTCATAAAAAGATATCAATAGTATATTTTTTTAGATTGTGCAGATTTACGTATAATATATATATATATATATATATATTAGTCTAATTATCTAATTAAAATTTAATTTAGTTGATTATATAATTTTCCATGCATATAATATAATATATTAAAACTTATATAATTAAAATAATAGTCTATCATTTCTTCTCTCACCTAAACAAACTACGTATATTATTAGTCCGCATTAAAATTATAAATATTTTATTCCTCTAAATTCTTAAATAAGATAAAAATTAAGACACAATTAGGGAGGGGAAGAATGTGGTGCATGATTTATGTCGAGCATCTTTTTGAAAAAAAAAATTCAATAATTATTTTATTTTATATTATGTACGATATATAATTAAATTAATATATATTTATTTACCTTACTATATTGAAAAGGTGTATTTTGACGGGAAAACACAAAGGTTACTAAAAGTAGGACCTTTGTGTTTTTATATATATAAAGATATGCACGGCTTAATTTGATCCATATTTTATTTTATTTCATTTTGAGGAGATTAATTAGTACTGTTATATATATACACACAACACACACACACACAGGCTTTGATTTTTGGATGTTTTTGTATTAGCTGAGGAACTTTTATATATGGTAAGCAAGAAGTCGATCCATATATATATATAATAATTAAGTGCTACTCGTAATGATTCTTCATATTTATTTCCTTTTGTAAAATTTTATGCATTCTAAAAGATAAATATACTGAAAGCAGGCCGGTATTGCAAGAAAGTAACTAATTAAGACAAGACAAATTAAATTATATTTTACATTTATGTTACTTTTCAATTTTAGAATAGAAATGTTTTGAATTGTCGTTATTGATGGGATGAATATTACTATGTTTCTAATTTTGCAACAACAGCAAAATCGGTATATTCACACATAAATCCCAACGTAATTAACACACCAAATTAAATATAGTATAGTACGTAGCATCGATATTTTAGTAGTAGTTTTGCAATGTCGAATCTTCTATTCCTAGCCGAGTAAGCTGCTGTAGACGATTTATCTTTATTATTCTCTACATACTACTTCGTATATAAATCCTTGGAAGATTAATGGGGTGTATGTAATACTGTGATGAATTATTATTCTTCTAGATACTTCAAATTCTATATATAACCAACGACTATTTCTCATCTAAACTAAAATTTATATATATATATATATATATATATATATATATATATATATATATATATAGAGAGAGAGAGAGAGAGAGAGAGAGGACCTCCCTTTTAAGTTTTAAGTGCGTCACATTTGAAGCAGGTGCATTTCCGTTGCAAATAGATAAGCCTACTGTAGTTTGAGCTCTTCAATCAATTCGCAACGAAAATGGCAAGCTATCTGCAAATTCAATACCGCTCCAAGAATCCGCTATTTCTGGTTTCATCCTTGTTCAACGACGAATCCATTTTCACATTCAAGAATCAATCCCAACTCAATCACCGTGCCCAAACTGTAAACGGGAGGATAATAAGATCTACGAGAAACGGAAAATCGATAGTGTGCGGTGGGATTTCCTTTCCGATCGATTTATGGGCCGCGGAAGTTGATTCTCCGGCGATAGCTACGCAGCTCTCTGCTCTTTCTCTCATACCTTATTTGGGTTTCTTGTATTTCATCACCAAATCAAAATCCGCCCCACCACTCACGCTTTTTGGATTCTACTTTTTGCTTGCCTTCATTGGTGCCGCCAGTAAGTCATCTTCCTTTTTTTTCATGGCTTTCTTGTTTTTCATTTGATTCCTGGAAACAATGTGTAATATCTTTTATGATATACCAAAACGTAAGCGACTTTGTATAGATTGTTTATAGAAATGTTGTCAATAATTTTTAGCTACTTTGTGGTGAAGGTACTAGGATGTCGTGGCAGCCATTTTACTAGTATAATTTGGCTGATATATGTAGCTCTGTCTATAGTTTTGATACTATTTTCTCTGTTGTTGTATTTGCATTTTCAGTTTTCTGCCTCTGAACTAAATTTTTGGATATGTTCCTAATTTACTATGGGATAGACTTATTAGCATGGCAAGTGCTTCGAATTCTTTATGCATCTACTCAAGGGAACGAAATGAAGGATTCTATGAGGAAAATATTTATTAGAGAAGGCCAACCTTATGAATCATGTAGTTAAGCATTGTGGATTCAGGTGTGCTTCCGATGTAAGATCGATATATTTTCCATATCGATCCTACATAAGGTTTATAATTGATTCCGATGCTATCTGCTTCTTGCCCTGAATGAACATTAGAGTCTCACTTCCCTTTGGTCACGAGTGATTTTATCTTCCTTAATTTGTGGTCTCAAACTGCTGTTAAGATATTTAGTTACACTGATTTGTCCAGCAAATGTTACTCTTGTTTTTCTGTGAGCATTTGAATTTGAAGTTTCAGCAATGTTAGTTTAATACAGACAGATCTTAGATTTGAAGAATTTGAAGAAGCTTTTCTACGCTCTTCTGTGTTTTTCTTCTGTTTTTTCACTTTTTTTGGTCTGAAAGCAGTATGTACTAATTACTTCCACATTTGTCTTTGTTGCATCACCTTCACTCTGCAGTACCAGCAGGAATTTATGGTAACTTTCTCCCACAAGACTTGTTTAGACGTTATCTGAATCAAAATTTGCATATGTTAACCGTCATGAATTATGCTCTCTTCTGACAGCAAAGGTGCACTATGTCAAATCCTTGGCTAATGTCGACTGGTTGCATGGTGGAGCTGAGTCACTGCTTATGCTTACCAACCTAATGATCGTGTTGGGCCTTAGGGGGGCTCTTAGAAAAGCTGAAGACAAAAGTAGAGACACACTGAATGTTACTACTGAAATCAAAGAAAAGGAGAAGTCATCGATCTAGGTGATAGATTTACATTTTTTATATGCTCCAAGAAATATTAGGGTGTCATGGATTTATACAATTAGGACACCACTTTCTTTGTAACTAGCAATATGCAGATTGTCTCATCTTCAGAAGCATGCTCAAATGCTTTAGGCCATTCATGACAGGTAGAAAGGGATTCTCATATAGGGCACAGACTCTGTTGTGTATTTAAATGTTCATTCTCTGGGTTATATCACTTCTATATGCAGATGTAGGTTCATCTATAGAAATAATTTTTGTTTTCATTTTCCATTTACCAATGAGTCGATTTACATGTAAAGTAATCTTAGAGCAGTCGGCGCTTATGTTTATTGTAGTATGCTGTTTCCATCAAATCTTCCTGTAAAAGCTGACCCATGAGAGATTAAAAGGGCCTTATCATGTTTCATTATTAGTTATCGTCTTAACTCTTAATGCAGCAGTGGAGCTATACTCTGAGCAAGCCCTCTACATACATGTGGAGTCATCATACTTGGCAAGATTCTTCATTCATTTCAACATTTGTTACAACTGCTGGTGCATGATTTAATGTACAAGGATTCATCTGTTGAATAGCATGCTATCCTTGATGTTTTTATATGAACCTTTGCAGGTTGCTTTAGGTGTACGTTCCTGGTTGTAAATGAAAACTGATCAGTAGAATTTGCTTTTGATGTTATTCTCTAACTCTGGCCTTGATGTGTCTAGATAGTTCTGCAGATACACTTCTCCCTATTACTTCAAGCAACTAGAGTAATGGTTTTACTTCTTTTATTTGGCCACTACTTTTAAAATTCGACTATCTGAAAAATCCAGAGGTACTAAATGGGAAACTTGGATCGAGATCTAATGAATCAATTGGGAATTCCACGCTTCCCATTGGAGAGTTGGTTGTTGATGCATGAGCTGAAACAATCTCTGCAATATCAGATTCTGAATGTTGATAATTATGAGACTGAGACCCTCCAAAGTTGTTCATGTGGTGGGGTGCTGGAGAGAAGTAATTTGTTTCTGATGTGGCTGGAGATAGAAACAGAGGGGAATATGCGCCCAAATGAGTATTATCGCCAACAAGAGCAGAGAATGAAATGTACTGATTTTCTCCATCGCTTAATTCATATGTTGAAGGGAAAGAGATCTGAGCTGGCATCTCCTTGCTGTCTGAGTTGTCAGTGCTCACTCTCAGGTTAGCTTTTAAATTCAAAAGTGCCTGATTCTGTTGCTGTGGTTGATGGTTGTGTGAGATGTGTCTCAGTTCTTGCTTTTCTGGTGATGCTGGCGGTGGAACTGCATTCGTCGACTGGTTGCACACGTGAGTTCCTTTGTATGTGATCTCAAATACGGTTGGATCGTCATCAGATCTTTGCACTTGCTTTGTCGCCCAACAATTTTGAACAAGACGGTAAGTGCACCGGTAATAGCTCCTGACGATATTATTAACATAATTGTATTAGATTTCTCCTGCTATATGTTCATATAATCTCTCTCTCTCTCTCGTGTGTGTGTGTGTGCACGTGTGTGTGCGTGGCTTTTGTGATTTTCTTTTAGGAAGAATAAAAGAAAACAAACCTGGGATATTTAGCTCCCAAAATGTCTTTCTGCCCATATTTTCTCCAACTATATCCATCATCAGTAGGCCCTTCAAGTCCATTTTCAGGGTTAACTTTTACTTGTTCTGTCCACGTAGGCTGCATCTTTCTGTGGCATCAATTAAAATGTGAGTCGAAAAATTTACTTAATTTATTGCTAAAACTGAAATTGTGCACCTCCAAAGTGAAACTTACCTCTTTTTTGATGTATTGTAGTCCTGATGGTCCCTGAAACTATTGTTCATGTCCTCGCTTCTGCAACTCCCATCTACAGATATTGATGACTCCACAGCACCCGAAGCTGGCGCTGCTGCTGCTGCTGCTCGAGTTGGTTCGACGGATCCCTTCCAATTCAGGATCAGCAAGGCCTTCTCGTAAGAGGATAATATCCTCTGCATAAGCATGTCCTGAGCTGCAGATGGAGACGTCGAGCACAGATGAACCTGGAGCTGCTTAGCTTTCTCCATCCCTTGCACTAGCTCATTGATCAGCGTCTTGTATTCCCAGGTATAAGTGCTCTCCATTTCTACTTCTTTTTCTTGGTTTGGTATGTTCAATAAAATGTTTCAGAAACACCGAGTCGGGAGGCAGGACACTGAATGTAGAACTGTCACAGTTCGGTTTATGCAACAGAAGTTGAACACTTTCATATATGTTGAGGTAGGTTTTAGGATTCTTGGATAGCTCGGACAGTTTTGGATAAAGTAGTTTTTTTGGTTGTTCTTAAAACTAGGATTCAGTTAGCTGTTATAAGGGTTGTTGGTGAAGATGATGAAGCAGAATTTGAAGTGATCTGAATATAAATAAAGGTTTTAGGCATTGATTGGTGATGTGGTAAAAGAAAAAAAGAGAAAAAAAAGAGAGTGGTGGAGTGGAAGTTTGACTGAAGAAAACGAGTTATTCTGCGTGGACTAGTCATTGGTCTTATTGGAAGTTTACTGTGATGCTCACAAGTAAGGAAGTCAAGTGCTGACCACTTCAAACACACACCCCCCCTATATATGCCTAACAACTTCAACTATTATTTGGATTTGAAAAAGGAAAGGAAAAGGAAATTTTGTGGGGGATGAATTAGTGGTGCTTTGATATTTATGAACATTTATATCTGCTTGAAAAATGTAGCATACATCAATTTTTGGAAATGTGTTTAGATGTGGGATGAAAGTGTGATTGTTAAATATATATTATTTTTATGTTTTTTTAAATGTGTTTTTTTAACAGTATTTAGATGCAGCAGTTCAATGATTTAAATTTGATATTTATCTAAAAAAAGATTAAAATTTGATATGATATCGTGTTTAGGATGGATTTTCTTTTCTTTTTTGCATGTTTAGGATTCGGGAGAAACTTAAAACCCATGTTTAAAAATTTAAAATAAAATAAAATTCAAAAGCATTCTTGTATTCGCTTATCATTCTTCATTGATTTATAGATATTGATGAAACTCAACGTCCAACATGGTTCGTAAACTTTTGAATTGTCATTTTTTTTTAGAATTCACTTTTGCAATATCTTAGTCTTTTTTTCCTTTTTTTTCTTTTATTTGACACTTTTAAAATAATCTATGCATCCTAGTATACAGTATATTTTGCCATGCGGTATCTTCTAATGTTACGGTATTTCATTTCATATTATAACATAATTAATACACAACTTCAATAAATTTGATATGTACTTTTGCCATGTATTTTTTTTTTTATTTTTTTTTCGTGTAATCGTGTCCCCAGAGATCCAAGTGCTGACCAATTCAAACTCGTGAAAAAAGTCATGTGATAAATGAATATAGTTTCAACTTTCAATAGAAGAATGAATGAAATATATAATAGTAGTCAATCAATTGGTATCATAATCTTAAGATTCTTTATAATTCCGCGTTATTTGATTATTCTCACTATATTATTACTGAATCGTGTGCCTCTGAGCTGTACTTCCCCATTCTATTTGTCATTCAACCAGCTGACGTCACATTTTTTTTTTCAACTTGTAAATTAAACAATAAATTGCTGCAAAGATAAGTAAAATAATTGAATTTTATATTTAGATTTGGTATTCGTAATCGAATATGTCTCATCATCGATGATACTCAACCAGTAGAAAAAATAACGTGTATTTCATGAATATGAATATAATTGTAAAAAAAATATTCGATTTGTATCTTCACGAATATTCAAACAATTTTTATATGGCAATTCTATTTAATTACATATCTAATTAGTTTTGCAATATTATGGGAATATTTTTTGATGAAGAACTAAAAGGAAAACAAGCAAGAATGTCAAGTACGCTAATATTCAAATCATTCAAGTATATTCGGATATGTACTGTTTTTCATATCGAATAGGAACAAGCTTCGACTTTGAATATTAAAAATATTAACAATAAGAATATGATCTAAATAACCTAAATATAAATAGAAATTTAAATATCCTACGTAATTGACTTGATTCATTCGTAATTAGTTTAAACATCTAGGTTATGGGTTGTTTAATATAGAATTACCCGTTCTCAAAATAACTTGAATGAGTAATTACCATATTATCATTGTGTTTTCCTCACATATTTTAGTTAGTAGTTATAGTATTTTTTTAATAATTATTTTATGAATTACACAAACTTACATTCGAGATCCATTTTGCATTTTATACACAATTGACAATTGTACAGATAAGATAAATATACCAAGTCAAGATACAGATCCAATTATGGATCCAACTACCCCTTAATGAATTTATAATAAATAGTCCAATGATCCATGGTAAAAATTCCTTGTAAGTGATAATTATATAAAATATTGCAATTATCTAAGCGTGATACTTTTCTTGGCCAGTGAAAAATAATATGTTTTTTCTTCTTCTTTTGGGTGTATGATTTGGTTTGTTGGACTTGGACCCTATAATAATAATAATAATAATAATAATAATAATAATAATAATAAACATAGATTATGTGGGAAATAGATATAGGTCTGTAGAATTATATTTATTTTTATTATTGGATGTGTACACCATATAAAAAATAACAGAAAGGGGGAAAAGACAAAAAAGAAATAGAAAATGTTGATAAGTTTTGTTATTAAGAGTTTGAGTTTGGATTATTCTTGTAGAAATTGAAGATGTTCAACCCTTGAAAAGGAAAAAAAAAAAAAGATTAAATTCAACAATTTTGACTGGCCGAGTCTATTTTGTGCCAATACTATTCAACTACAGATCATTATAGTGGAACGTCAACATTCTAGAAAACTTTTGTCTTAACCACAATTAGGTACTAAATTATTGATGTCTATGATAATTATTCTCAATGATGTGACCATTTTTAGGATGCTTTAGCTCGTTTAAATTGATAGTAAACTTGATTTGATTAAATAAGTTTTAAGCATGTTGGGACAAGTGATGATATTTTAAGTCTACCACACCGAGAAATTAAACCAATTTTTTCCTGCTTAAAATTACATTGACAAGTGCAATTTTTGTTGCATTAATTAATTACGTGTATTTTTTTTCCTTGCTCAGATATATACGACTTACGATTTATTGTATTCATGTATGTAATACCATATTATTCACACAATAACAAAATAACAAGTGTTATATTTAATATCATATATAATTATTAAAAATTATTGATTAAAATAATTTTGTAGATATATTATAATGTAATACCACATATATAATTATACTAGCATGTGGCCTTATTTATTTATTAAAATGTCATATTTAAAATTATTCACTAGGTTATATGTATGCTCATTATAAAATTATAATATTTACATGATTTTTTATTTTTAACATAAATTTTAAACTGTTTGAATCCCACCAACACTGCTAGAATAAGATGTTTACAATTATTATCCCTTGTAAATGACTTAGTGATGAAATGGTGTAAGCTCTAGATCAAAGATTTTGAGTTCGAATCCTATCAACACCGCTAGGTGTAAGTTTGTCACACCCGGTTTATCAAGTGTTGTTTACTTCTTCTGTGTGGTTTGCAGGCTATTGCATAGAAGCAGAATTTATCCAGTACGCACTATCGGGTAGTAAATGAGGGTTACTCTCGAGATAAATGAATATTTAAAATTATTATTGTGTTTTTAATGTTTTTTATTTTATAAAATAAAATTGGATATGTTGATTTTTAAGTTTTTATTTTTAAAATTTTACGCAAATTTATTAACATTTTTAATACATAAATTTCAAGATTCTTTCTATTATATATGTGGAATTTGTTATTTTTGAATTGATACAATATATTGGCAAAAGATTAATTAAATATAAAAATTGTATATAAAATATAGGGTTAATCGCAGAATTTAACACAAAATTTGCACCAATTTAGAATTTCGCACAACGTTTAAAAATTATAATTCATATCACAATCTTTAATATTTTTGTAATTGTAACATCCCCTATATTAATTCGACATAAAACGATATTTTATGGAGATGAAACTAATGGAGAATCTTACTATATATGGTCAATCTATATAACGAGGTCATTTAGGTAGCCGATAATAACAGTAAAGTTGGATTACAAATCGGACACGTAGGATAGATTTGCAAATTAATATTGGGGATCATAAATTATAAATTGTAATCGATATATTCATAACTTATATAAATATAAATTAAAGATGGTGATTCTCGGTTTAAATAAAGGTACAATTATAGAAATTTATAAAGAGAGCATATTTTTTAATACAATTAAACATTAAGAAGACATAAAATTCAATTATAATATAATGAATATATAGTCTGTATAAAAAAAAAAAGACAATAGGTTCCTACCTTTTTGTTTTTGTGATTAGTTGATTGATTTCCTTAAAAAAAAGATTGAGATTCATATATGAAAATAATATATTTGTTATGTTTAATGTTTCTATTTTTAATTGATTTTCATTTTTTTATGGAGGTAGGAAAAATAATTAATATTAATTGCATGTTATTTATGGATATTATTATAGATATTATTAAAAATTAATTTAATAATAATTTATTCTAATTTTATATTAAGTATTTCTATATCCGAAAATGTGATTTGGGCAGGAAGAAATGCATAATTCTATTTTAAGTAATAGAATATCTAAATGCTTATGTTGGTGAATATCTAAATGCTTATATTTAGCATATTATAATATGTTTCATTATAAAAACACTATTTAATTTATACATTATTACATAATGCACATCTTTCATTTTGTTAAAGTTATATATTCTACCAACCTTAGAAGTTACATATAACACAAAAATCGTCCCTTGTCACCTTTTCCAATATATGTTGGAAAATATGATTTAATAAATTGAGTTTTGACTCATTTTATCCGATTTTTCATGATCGGGATATTTAATTTTGGAGGAATTAAATACCGTACGATTGTTCTATGTTATGAGTAGATAATCGTAGTATTTTTATTTGCTCAAATCCGATTTTCGGTGAGTGAGAAATAAATGGTTGAAGTTGGTCACACGATTGGACATTTATGGTGTGTGGGATAATGTGTTTAAGACACATTAAATAATCCCACATTGATTTCTTAATCAAGTTAAGAAGTGTATTTAAGTGTATTAACACTTAAGTGAAGTAATTAAGTGCACAAGGATGTGGGCCATGAGCCCACACGCGCGCGCCCGCACGTGCCCGTGCTCGTCTACAGCCTCTCAGTTCTCGACATTGTCTAGTTTGTCGGAGCCTTGCCGGGCTTGTGGTGCTACTGTCGGAAGGACGAAGCTCTTTCATCTTTGAAAGACAACCGCCAAACCGTGAGCACTAGTCGGGGCGTATCTCGGCTTGCCGGAATCTCTGCCATATCGGTTCCAGTTTCTATTAGCTTTGTTTACTTTCAGTTTATATTGTAATTGCTCTACTTCTATCTCTTCTTTCTTGCACATACTTGCGGTTCCAGTTTCTATTTGCTTTGTTTACTTTCAGTTTATATTGTAATTGCTCTACTTCTATCTCTTCTTTCTTGCACATACTTCTATCTCTTCTTTCTTGCACTTCAGTTGTAACATTCCAGTAAAGTGTAATACACATTGAACAATATATTAATTAATATATTTTTAAAGTGTAATAAATATATAATAACCTAAAATATAATGATCACGAAGCTTAATATATATATTTACATATCAAATGGTTTTGGAGAGCCTTCTCTTGATGGAATTCACATTACAAAGGTAAAATGTTAAGAGCATCTACAATGGCTAGAACATGTTAACATAACACTTAATATATTCTTATACTTGAGGTATTTTCTATTGTGGAAGGGGAAATGGTGAAGAGGAAGGTTGGATGGAGAAGCCCCACGACTATCCAGGAATTTTAGAATAAAAAGAGTGGGGAAAGGAGATGAGGATGGGGCAACGCTATGAGAAATGGAAGGAGGGCACGTGAGTGCATGACTACTGTGTGACTGTGTAGGGGATTGGTACGGATGTGGGCCCCCACCTACAGCCTGCTCCCTCCACATTTAAATTTTTTTTTTTAATTTTTGATCTTGTCTTGGGTGGGTTTATATATATATTTTTTAATTTTTGTCAAACTTTTTCCCCTTTTTATAATTTTATTTTTATCATTCTCGTAAACTTTTGTGTTTTGTATTTAGTGTATTGTGTGTTTTAATTTTTTTAATGATTATTGTTCACTAGCTTTGTGTTTAAATATTATTTATTTATTAGCATTGTCTGAAATTATTATTTTATAAAATTATATTATAAATTAAATTATCTATCTATATATACATATATATATTTTAATAAAAATATTATGAATAATATTTAGTACTATATAAATAAAATCATAAAATAAATGAGTATATATATAAAATATGGAATGATTTGATAGTGGGACTCATGAATAGTTACATTTGAGATAATTGTTGGGGAGGAATATGTTTAGAGGAAATAGTTATTTAATTTTTGAGGTGGCGCGGATGTGATGATAAAATATCTGAAAATGGGAAAGCATCACTGAAGATTCTCTAAATGAAGAAAGATTATTATTTTTCAGTATAATTTATTTTATAACTATATATGTTCTCTCTCTCTCTCTCTCTCTCTGTTTTTTATTTTATTTTTTTGATAAAAAGTGGCAAACTTCATAATGATACTTCAAACTTGCACTTCATACATATTTCTTTGAACTACCAATCTCAACAATATAAAAATTAAATGCACAATAATTATATAAATATTTAAATATTTACAATGTTGTCTTTAAAAAAGCACTTATCTCTCCAAGATGAAAATTAACCGGCATTTAAACAAACATCATATATTCAAATTCTCAAAAGATAGAAAAGTTGATTGGAAATCTAATTAAAATGGCACTTGAATCTTTCTCACCTTCAGCACAATCGCTGGTTATTCTATGATTTGTTTTTTTAAATCTTGATGTTTATTCATTTTGATTCCTAGGAATTCTTGAATGAACACAATTTTTAATTTCATATGAAAATATTGATTGGAATTATTTATCTTCTCTCACCAAACATGCAAGAATTAGAAAACTAAGTTTTAAAAAACCCACTTCAAATAAAAAGTTTCAATACCTTTTTAAAACAAAATAAAATTGGGACCAATTATAGTACAAATAACTTTTTTGTGATTAGTTGGTGTGAAAATGTTTAATTCCAAATATAATTTATATGATTTTAGACTAAAAGTTTATTAACCCAAATATTGCGTAGATTTTTTTATGTTTTAGAAGAAGATTGTGTAATTAATCCTTTGTGTTACTCTTTATCATCCATTCTATAAATATATAAAAATATTACACATGATAAGATATTCAATTATAAAATAGTGCATCTAATTAAGGTAAATTACAATTAAATCAATTTTAGTTGTTTTCGTCTTCATATTAGGTGGATTGTTGGGCTATATATATTCAATGCACATATTAGGCACATTTGACTTGATATATATTGATATGATCCTGAAATGCCTTGAAGAATCAAATTCTGAGCTATCATTCAAAGGTCCGAAGATTGTTATAATGAGGGTCATCAAAGATTGGAAATCAAGATTTGAAGAACAATCCATGATGATCAAGATCATACTTGAAGAGTTGAAGATGGAAGTTCAAAGAGCCAGCGGTATGGGCATACTACATGAATACAGTCGGTATGGGCATACTGCCTGGTTGAAGATTAAATTAACGTATAGATTCAGCTTGAGTTTAGTGTGCATGCTATCATTTGATGATGAAGAAGGAAGCATGAAGACGTGAGAAGAAGAATGACGCCATTTGGACGTGTGCATGAAAAGTTATACGCGTTTGCATGGGAAATCGGGAGTTGTTGTTTTTCATGCAAAGGTGGTAAGAATTACATCCACATGGGCCACGAAATTAATACCATTATTTGAGCCCATGATCGAGTATTGGAGGTCCAAGATGGCGTGGATTTGTTCAAGCCCAAAGTTAGTTAGGATTTATCTTTATCTAGTTAGATTTAGATAGATTTTTGTTATCTTATTTTTGGTATCTTTTGATTTTATCCTAGATTGATTAGGATTAGTATTTTTCAATGTTTATCTAGTTAATTAGGGTTTAATTTTCGTCCATTATGTCTCCTATAAATAGGAGCACCCTGTGACATTCATAATTCAGACGTTGCATGAAATAAAGAGTTAATTTCTCAATTGTCTCATCGATCCTTTGGTTAATCGACCCATTTATCAAGTTCTTTAGACCTAGCAAATCTAAAGTCCTATTTCAAACTCTTTTCTATTCCATCGAGTCTAGGGGGGAGTGCTATCCAACTTGGAGTATTCAAGAAATCGCGTTTCGTCTTCACCGCAAGACGGGGTTCGAGTAAGTCTACTTCTTCTACCTTGTTTATTCATCTCCATCATTTATCTACCTTCATCCCTACATTACGCACGTATCATCATCATCCATAGTCCACAAAACAGCCCAAATCCACTCCATAATTCGATTATCACCTATACGTGCTTATTTCGCCCTGATTAACACGTATAACAAATCTGTCCCAATTCGCCTATCTATCTATTTATTTGTGTGTGTTTTATTTAGTTGAGTCATGATCTAGGTTGTTTATGTGTCTATTTGTTTGAGTCTAATTCAGCACGTTAATCGAGTATATTGTTCATATATTTGAGTTGTATTTTCATTCTTTTGTTTGAGTCGTATTGATCCCTTACGCATCCGACGTAGTTCCGATTCTAGCTTCCGCGTATTTTGTCTTGGTCGTATTCCATAGGTCCCGGGTCACATCATATATATATATATATACATACATATATATATAGTTATATTAAATTAAGTAATTAATTATTAAAAAAATACATTAATAATTTTTATATATAGAAATGTCATTTGAGTGGGAAAATTTATAGTTTCTATTTTCGACCACAGTTTCGTTATTATATATTATATAGATTAAAAATTACAGATATTAATTAAAAAATAGTTTAGAAATTGAAATTTTATAGAAAATTATAATATATATAAGTAAACACTATATTATTAATACTGAAGAATGAGCGTGTAATAACACACTTTCATTCTCACCATTATATGTGATGAGAACGGTCCAAGCAACAATGAAAAAGAAGACGTCGAGCTACAATTGAAGGGACCGATTACTCGACTTCGTCCTAAGAAGCTTCAACAATATTTACAAATGTTAATTAGAAGGAAGTTCGAAGTTGGAGAGCAAGAAGATAAATGCAGCCCAAGAATTGTCACGGTGTTGACAATTGAAGATCAAGCCCAAAAAGATCAAAGTTGATTAAGTGGCGTGTTGGATCAGCCCAAGTGTTGATTAAATTCGCCCCTTATGAAGCCCAAGTCCAATTGGATTTATTTTATCTAGTTTAGATTTTTATTACTTTATTTTTGGTCTTATTGGATTATTCCTTAAAAACAAATTTTATTAAGGGAACAATTCTAGTTTGTTTAGAACTCTTTACTTTGGGCGTTATCATGTTTTTGGCCTCTTTATTTTTCGTTCCCTATAGTAGTATATATAGAACTTTATGTCATTTTTAACTTACACATTGCATGATAAAGTTTTAATTCTCTTTGTCTCACGATCTAAAGGTTGATCAACACATTTACACGCTCTTGTGACCTATCAAATCATAAGTCCTATCTCAAGCTTTTTCTAGTTCCATCGAGTTCTAGGGGAAGTTGCTACCAATCCGGAATATATGAGAAATCGCGTTTCACCTTCACCGAAGACGGGATTCAAGTAAGTATATTTCTTCCACCTTTCAATTCCTCACCATCGATCACCATCATCCATACCATACTGCCGTACACTTCATCATCACCCATCGATCATAATCCATCCTTAATTCACCTCCACAATTCATCCATAATCGCCTATATTCATACATGCTTATTTCGCCCTAAATAGCTCCTATACCGATCTGTCCTATTTTCATACCTTTAAGTGTTTAATTGGTTGTGTTTTATTTGGTTGAGTCATAATCTAAGTATTTTAAGTGTCTAATATTTCGAGTCTAATTCAGCATATTAATCAAGTCCTTAGTTGTTTAATTCCGCAATTACTTTGATAGTTCGATAGTATCGTGTGTTGGTATTGAATCCTTACACTACCGACATGTGTTGCGTTCTTGTTGTCTGCGTACTTGGTTGGTCGTGGTCTTATCGTGTTGAGATCACATCAATATGAATCTGAAATGATTAGTTTGCTCATCATGAATCAGCACGTTAATGTATAGGCGTGAGGTTAGTAATGCCAACCTCAGTTAAGCTTTATTTTACGACATACTAGTGCTAGCCCTTATTGCAATGCATACCACATTATGAATGGTCGCATTAACATATTCATTAAATAAGTGATTATTACTCATATGCTATCTTAGATATGATTTACAAGTATCATTAATTCAGTTCGGTTTTAGCTGTTTCGGAACCAAACTAAATTAAGCTAAAAATCAGTTCACCCGAATTTTGAACTGAATTTTGGTTATTTAGGTTAATTTGGTTCGATTTTGAACTGAATGAAGTTGGAAGTTATGGTAAAGGTGATGGAAAGCCAATAAAATCCTATATCCCACTTTTCTCTATCTCATTTGGTGTCACATTTTGATTTTCATCAAATTTTTTTTCAATTTCAATTTGTTATGACTTAGTTTAATTTTATAATTATTATTTAGGGTTCATTCCACCCAATTAGGTTTATATTTATTTTTTAATATTTATTTCTTGTTTTTTAGTTAATATAATTGATTAATATTGTTGATTATTCCAAAAGTAGGGTATATAATTTTTTAAAAAATTAATTTTTAGCAATAAATGTTGATTATGTTTTGTAATACTATAATAAAATTTATATTTGTAATAAACATTTTTAAAATATTAAATTTCATAGTGGGACATGAAAAGTGGACTAGATAATTTTATGCTGATGGAAAGAACTTGTTTCCCATGGATTCAAAATTCGGGTGAACTGATTTTTAGCTTAATTTGGTTTGGTTCCGAAACAGCTAAAACCGAACTGAATTAACCGATTGTTCCTCCCTATTCATGGTACAGTTCAGCATAACAATTTACAGCTGAATCAACAATATTGTGATCTGAGACCCAATAAATACAAGGTCAGTGAAAAGAACATCCAGTACAGAGGTTACTATACCTTCGTTATCAACACTGATGATGTTCTACAATCGAACATACACACTATTCCTGATCCCAATAGTTTCTAAGCTGTGACATGTGCAAAAGAAGCTCGTCCCTGCCTAACCCTGTCACGCTGCTGGTCATAATCCATGGAGGGTGTTGCCGATAGTTTTCTCGGATCAGCTGTTGAAAATCTCTGATGTTCTCATCAGGCCTTTTCGCTTTTTTGCCTCCTTTCAGCTTATCACACTTTGTAAAAACGAAAGTCATGGGTATCTACCAACGACATGCCAAAACAAACATGCAAGGAAATGTTAGATACAAACAGCACAATTACAAAAAGAGAAAATTATCACACTGATAAAATAGCATACATTGTTTCGTCCAAGCCAATTTGCACAATCAAGGTCAATTTTCTGAGGTGGAACGCTTGCATCCACCAGAAGCAGAACAGAGACCAGAGTTTCACGATTCAAAAAGTAGCCTTTAGTAAATGAGGACCAATCCATTCTAGCAGACTCGGGGGCATTAGCAAATCTGCACATGAAAGAAGATGTACGAGATTCAAGGCTATATAATCATAAACCTGAGAAAAAAATGGAGCGACAGTCATCACACAATGTGCTTATATTATAACAATCCCATTCATCATGCACCTCAAGTAAAACCGAGAGACGGCTTTCTACACGTACATATATACATATAAAAGTAGGTTTCTGAGAAATTTTGTGATTTAGTAGACAATCCATCACGGTAAAGCTAATAACATTCAAATCTAAGTACAACTACTTTATAAACAAGTACATTTTTCATAAAGGAAAAGAATTAGCAAATTCTGTGGTTACGCAATCTTACTTTTAGAAAGGTAACACTTGATCCTAATAGTGATGAGTGCTTATTGCATTTACTCCATTATGCAACTATATTGTCATCACGATTCTTAAAAGTCAACCAACTAAAATTGTCTACCTTCAATATACATTTATACTGTGTAAAACATGATGCTTATCGCCACACAGAAGCAATGTAATTCTCAAATCCCATGTATCCACCACATAGAATGCATGCGATGCACAAAATACTATACTCAAGATCAGCATTCATTTCCATGGAACTAATCAGTTTCTCGACATCAGCTACTCATATAATCCTACTGAATTCATGCATTAATGGATAAAATCATATTTGCCAATTTCCCTTCAGATGCATATGCTAGAATTTAAGCAACTGAAACAGATTACAATTCAATTTGCATCAGTTTCTCCTCAAACCAAGCCCAACTCCTCGTCATTTCTCCGATATCCAATAAACAATTAAACCTGGAGCTCAAGCAATAGGATCTAAATCAATAAGCACAACACATTGTCCAAATGCCATTAACTTTCAACAACTAACAGTCTAAGAAATGCAAGAATAATGGGAATCACTAAGCATACGTACATCTTCATATAAAGATTAGCAGAAAGAAACCAACAGCTCACCCATATCCGGGCAAATCCACAATGTACCAACTCTTATTTACCACGTAATGATTAATCAACTGAGTCTTCCCTGCAAGAAATATCTCCAATCAAAACAATATTTCATCTCTAAACCACAGCACAAATCCAAAAACTAAGAAATAATACACAAACTCGAAACCTGGCTTTTTCGAAGTGAGCGCGACTTCCTTTTTGCGAACTAAGGAGTTGATAAGTGAAGATTTCCCGACGTTGGAGCGGCCGAGCATGGCGAACTCTGGCCGGTCGTCTCTGGGGCATTCCTTGGGCCGGTTGCTGCTCTTCACGAAATTCACCTCCTTGATTTTCGCGTCGCCTGCGTACGGCCCCACCACGATGTTCGACCCGGGCAGGACCATATCTTCAGTGACGTCATCCGGCTCGATTCCCGGCGGCACGAATAACATGGTCCGCGCGAAACGAGCGGCTTCAGAGGCCGCCGCCGCTGGTTTTGAGGGATCGGCGGCGGAGGCGGTCCGGGAGTTTGTGTTCTGAGAAATGGAGGCGCGGAGTGAGAGAGAAAACGGTGGGCTTTTGTGAGGGTTTGGAGATGGGAAGTTGAGGAGAGAAGAGAGATTGGGGTTCAGCAACCGATGACGTAGCTGCACTAGCATTTTCACGGCGGCGCTTCCGCTGCGAGTTTGCGGAATGCAAATTTGACGGTTAAGCAAAGCAAGAGTAGGAGAGGAGAGAGAGCTGTGGTGTTGGGCTTTGATTTCTATGAGGCCATTTAGACCTCACTAACATTAGAACCACTTTCATGAATTACTCCTAATGTGAATTCACTAAAAAAAAAAGCAGAATGAAGACCAAAAGAGAAGTTAAACAGTATTCACACACATCCACAAAACACGCATTGCATTGTAACACCAAGCATATGCCAAAGAATAAGATTATATTAGAGTTAAATTATACTCTATACATGGAATCATGGATGCATACAGCTCGTGCTGCCTCTGCTACGTGGCATCAGTGCCACAATATTAGGAGATTAGTTACTTACGTGTTAGATTAGTTAGTTAAAGAGTAGTTACAGCTTAGCTTATTCTTTAAATAAGTGTGTAATTGTAAATCTCATCATTCAATTCAATAACAAAGATTGAAACTCACAAACTCTCTGCTCTTCCTATCTTCAAATATGTTCTTATATTTCTGTTAACAGATTAGAACGCAATTCAAAAGTGCCTAACATGTTTAAGCCACATTTTAAGCATTAATTTTCCACGAAAATCTCCCAAAATTCAAAATGAAACTTCAACACACTTCTTTATGCAATTGTGAAACCCTCATGGAAACCTATCATATTTCCCAGGCCCTATATTCGTAGTATAACACAATTCAAGCAACAAAGAGCCTCAATCTCGAAGATTTAAGCCTTAAAATGGGTGCCCACCAAGTGTTCGACAAAAGTCCCCAACGAAAATTCAAAGTTTTGAAATTGATTAAGCGCACAGTCGGGTTACCCGTCCTCTCTAATCATCACCAAGCATCTCCAAGCAAGAATTAAAGTACAAAAAAGTACCTTAGACGAGAGAAATTTGATAATTTCAAAAAAAATCTCCAAGTCTCCAAAATCCTTCTTTGCTTGAATAACTAGCTCAAGCGTGCTATAAGGTGGAAGTGTGTGATTAAGTAAATGGGGAATGGAGATAAACGAAGATTGAATAATCAATCTGAGGGAGAGATGACGAAAAAGTCGGGTTCCTCTTTCAAGATTGTGGCGTGCGCGTGTGTTTGTGAAGGAGAGAGCAGACTGATCTTATGAATTACAGACTTGCTGCCCCGCATTCGCCTAGCTGGACTGTGCACTGTCTATGCTACGCGATATTTTCTATTTCTTTTTTTTTAATTCATAAACGGATAAAAATAAAACTAGCTGCACAAAAATCAAAGGTAAAAAAATTAGAATAAAAAAGAATCAAAATTAGTAGGAAATATATATATAAAAAAAGAAGCATTGGTGGCCTCCCTGCGTTTCCCAACAAACGCTTGGTTACTTGATTTATTGTCTCGAGCTTGACGAAGCATATAGTATTTAATTGACTTTAATTTCTGATCATCCTTACACAAAGTATGTACTAATTATTAGTTTTATAAAAGGTCACAAGTAGATCGGTTGATTAACTTGTAACTTTGTACACGACAACTTTCTTCAAAAAAGAAAAAATTTGTACATCACTATAAAAATTATGCGAGAATCCAAATTTCAAATATAGCACAACCTTTCCTGAAATTTTTGTTTAAAAAAATTACCTTCCTAAGAATTAAGATCTATGTGCCTAAACTGGTTGATAAGAACAAAAGTGCGAGTTCTAAAAATATGAAGTTGTTTAATAATTGACAATAATTTGTCTATATCTAAGAATTTTCTATATAAAAAACTGGAGGAGAATTGAAATAATATTTCAACAATTTTGGCTGAGAACTAAAAGGCTGTTAATGGGCCCATATCCACTGCTGGGCTTTTTATATAGAAGGGGCAAAGGGTTTATTTGAGTCAACATTTCAAAATAAATTCAAATGACTCCGTCTTAAACTTGAATTATTTTTACAAAAATTCAATCAATTTAAACAATTTACAACAAAAGCAATAAACTTTGTTTGCATCTTTTGAGTACACTATCCATTTTCTATCTTGATTTTCTCCATTTTTTAGTTTTCTTGTATAATGAGAATATGAAAAATGTCTAGAAAACTCATCGAGAGCAAATTTGAGATTATTCTCTCTTAAAGGACCTTTCTCTACCAAGATATCTCTAATTTTATTATCAAGATTATCCCAAGTTCTTGGATCAAATATATTCAAAGCATGACTATTTTTTTCAAATTCATGTTCACTTCAATTACATCAACTTCTTCATTCAAAACAACTTGTTCATTCTCAATTACATCAACTTCTTCATTCAAAATAGCTTTTTCACTCTCAATTACATCAACTTTTTCACTCTCAATTTCACCAACTTCTTCACTCTCAATGACACCAACTTCTCCACTCTTTTCACTCTCAATTACATCAACTTCTTCACTCTCAATTACATCAACTTGTTCGACCGAAGAACTAGTTTTAAAAAATTTATCAAGAGCTCTTGTTTGAGTTTTAATTAGCTCATCAATCCCATACGTCTGAGTGTAGCCTTTTGCTACCGGTCTTGCCTTGTATCTTTCAATTGTACCGTCCGGTCGATGTTTGATAGTAAATACCCATCTACATCCAACATGTTTATTTCCTTCCGGCAACTTGCATTTCTCCCAAGTATTATTTCTAGCCAATGCATCAATCTCCTTTTGCATTGCTTCTTTCTAATGTTTATGTTTCATAGCTTCTTCGACCGATGATGGAATGTCTTCTTCTCTCAGAAGAGTCGCCTCAAATGCTTGAGCTGATGTAGTAAAATGGCTCATAGCACAATCTTCAACAGAATACCGAGATCTCCGTCTAGTATGTTCAGGAGAATATCTCTTAGGTGGTACTCCTCTGTTGCTTCTTGGTGGTAAGACATATCTCCCGACTTCTATACTCCCCTCCGTGCTTTCACTATTAAGGACAACTTCATTACCTGTCTCTTCATCACTGATTACTCCTTCCAATTCATTAGCATCAGTGTCAAAAAAAGAACTAGAATTACTACTGTCATTAGAAGTTTGTACCTCGAGTATCAGGAAAGGAGAAGACATCTCAGAAGCATGGTCACTCAAAACTGTGGATTGTACTATGTCAGGAGATGTCTCCGCGGTGTTGTTAACTTCATCTGTTGGTCTAGTTTCCGGTATAGGAGCCGGAGCCGAGGAGCTTGGCAGTGGTATTGACAACCAACTTAAGGAGTCTCTACTAGTTCCCATACTCTCCCCCTGACTCCGAAAATGGTTAAAGAAATACTCATTTTCTAAAAAATCACAGTTCATAGTTGTGAACATATGTCGAGATTTGGGATCATAGCATCGGTATCCTTTCTGATGAATACCGTAGCCAACAAAGACACATTTAACCGCACATGGGAAAATTTTGTGACGGTTATGTTTAGGGAGATGAACAAATACGGAACAACTGAAAACTCTTGGTTTGAGGGTAAAAGGAATAAGGATATCAACTTGTGTGGATAGGACTTGGAGAAGAGTTTCGAGTTTTAACGCTTTGGTTGGAAGACGGTTTAGAAGATAGACCGATGTTGCAAGTACTTCCACCCAAAAATAGTCCGGTGTCCCAGACTCAAGCAACATAGCTCGAGCCATTTCAAGAAGAATTCTGTTTTTCCGTTCGAAAACACCATTTTGTTCAGGAGTGTAAGGACAGATGATTTGATGAACTATGCCATGAGTAGCAAAAAACTGGGACATGTGAGAGTTAACACATTCCCCCCATTGTCAGAACGAAAAATCTGAATAGACTTCTGAAACTGAGTTTTCACTAGAGCATAAAAGTGGGTAAATTTGGTAAAGACTTCGGACTTATTTTTAAAAAAATAAATCCAAGTCATCCTAGAACAATCATCTATAAACAATATGAAATATTGATACCCGGGACCCCCAATAATTGGTGCAGGATCCCAAATATCAGAGTGAACAAGAGAAAAAATAGAATTAACTGGTGTATTATTGAATTTAAATGACTATCGATGACTTTTGGCCAAAAAACAAGTATCACAATGCATGTCTCTAGAAGTAATAAGCTTTGGAAACAACAGTTTTAGATAACATGACATTTATTTAAAACAATGCTTATTTTGAAAAGAAAAATATACTCTAAAATGACATTTATTTTGAACGGCAATTGAGTAAGATTTGTGCTAACATGATTTGTTAGTGACTTAATAACATGTTTAAAAATAAATTATATATTTACTAGTATTATTAATAAAAAAAATATTTAAAATTTAGGGCAAATTACAATTTAATTCCCAACGTTTGAAGGTTTTAACAAAAATAACCTAACGTTTTAATAATATTAATTTAATTTCCAACGTTTGGATATTGTAACAGAAATAACCCAATATTTAATATTAACAATTTAATTCCCAACATTTGAAAATTTTAACAGAAATGGCCCAATGTTTTAGGCTAAAAAAATTATTTCGGTTGATTTCAATCACATTTACTCTCAAGTGAACTAGAGACTCATATAACATACTAACATTTTTGCCGAAAAAATAACCAAAATGGTATTTTCGCCTAAATTATTGGGTCATTTCTGTTAAAATGTGCAAACATTGGGAATTAAATTGTTAATATTAAATGTTGGGTTATTTGTGTTAAACTATCTAAACGTTGGGAATTAAATTGTAGTTATTAAAACGTTGGGTTATTTTTGTTAAAACTTATTTAATATTTACTTTTATGCCATTATGGCATGAATATAAAATGTAAAAATTACACACAAAATAAAAACTAAAGTTATATAATAATAATAATAATAATAATAATAATAATAATAATAATAATAATTTTTCATCTTGCACACAGATTTGCGTGTTCTTATAATAATTAAATATATTTATCGTGTCACGTATATGTTAAAACTTATTGCATCGTGATATTATCTATTTATCATGTTGATAGAAGTGTCAATGAGCTCTAATATTACAACTTTTTTCATCTTTTTTGTTTTTTCACATAACATTTCAATTTTGCAATAATGTCACAACCTTATCTTTTTTATTGCAATGAAGTCACATGCTGAAAATTAATATGAGGTGACCTAAATTTTTTATACATGCGCACCCTTAATCTAATGTGGCGTAACCTAAATACAAAACAAAAAAGATTACGAGAATTTGTGGAACTTATACAATAGAATGAAGAGATTCACCACCGGTAAAATCTTCGACACGGAATTATGTCGGCCGTCGATGTCTCACGTTGACAAAACTTTGCTGGAATGGAAGTTGCATAACGAGTCTTTCAATTGGATGATTTACTCGAGCAACAATAACCCTTAAAGAAATAGTTCAATGTGATGTAAATTCGAAGAGAATGAAACTGAAATTCAATGTTGTGAAGATTTGAGAACAGAAGTGCCCAACGCTTACTTCAATTTAGGAATTGCATTTCATCGAACCATGTCATTCAGTTTTTTCCACATCAAATAAAGAGAGCACATGTGTAAAGAATTTAGGCCATGTCACATTAATTTTCTTATTACGGCTTAATTGCAACGATATAATAAAGTAAGATTTTGAAATTATTACAAAAATTAAAAGGTTGTGTGAAGAATAAAAAAAGAGTTGAAAGATTGTGATATTAAAGACTATTAACCCTTGATAGAACACGCGATATATATGATTGCGCGAATTGTGAGCTATAAATAGAAGATAATATATTATGCACGTGGAGGAAAATTTGATAGTGGGCTCCTAAGATGTAGGATAAAATAAGAGAAGCTAAAGTGAGATGCTAATGGTAGGTTTTGATACGATAATTCCTTATCCAATTTGAAATAAATTCAGTTGGATGTAAAGCCAGAAATAAGGGATAAGTCAAAAGGCAAGAGTGGAAAATTGTCAAAAATATATTCGAGACCTCCCAAAAATTGAAGAGACATACACAAATGCATGTGATGTGAATATGTACGAAGGGATAAATACCTGTTTTTTTTAAAAAAAATAAATAAATAAAGAATATTGAAAATTTTAGTAAATTTTATATAATCAGTTAAGTTGCGAAGAATGATGAGAAAAATTTCAGTCATACCACGCATATGTTTTGTTATATTCTAATCTACCTTATTATTTTATCAATATGCATTATACATATCCTATGACGTATTGACGTCAACACTATAGTGAATTAAATCCAAATCCAAAGATATTAAAAAGAAAATGGTGAATTGTTAAAAAAAATTAAAGCCTCATCCGCAATTTATGACTTGATGGAGATAGAGATTGCATAAGATTTGTCTTTTATTGAACTAATTTTATACTACAGTGTTTTAGTTCCTAGGATTATTAACGATGGATGTTTATAATTATTAGTTTTATTTGCTTCTATGTTAGTTCCCTACTTGGACAAGCATCCTATCTCGATTAGATTTATTCTAAGTTGCTATGGGTTGGAGAGAATTACTCTTTTTTTCTTCTTCAATATATTGTATTCTTGTTCAAGTTATAACTTTGCCCTACATTAGAATTTGATAGATCATTAGAACCCATTATTCTATTTAAATTTCATGTTATTAAATATACTAAAAAAATCTTTCAATTTTCGAAAATTATTTTTGGAAATACTATACCAGTTAGAAGTTATAGAAAAATCATAACATGAAAACATACAATAACTACAGTGAAAAAAAAGTTTAAAGACAATGTTAGAATCTGCTAAAATTAGGGGTGTGCAAATGATTGGTTCAGCAAAACCGAGCCAAACTAACAAAACTAAATAAAAAATTTATTAAAAAATTCAAACCGAGTTAGCCAAAAAAATATATACAACCGAACCAAACCAAACCAAACCATAATTCTTCGGTTAGTTTGGTTTGATTTTCGGCTTAATCAAAATTTCAATGATTATTTTTGTTTTTCCAAAACAATTATACCTAAAGAAAGTAACTTGAACTCAATAGATAACAAACGATATATTAAATAAGTAAATATTTTAAAAATTCTAAAACTAGAAAATTGAAACTAAATATTATAATTACTAATATTATTTAGGTATATAATACCTTTTAAATTTATTAATTTATATATATATATATATATATATATATATATATATATATATATATATATATATAAACCAAATCCCCCCATGAGAACCTAGGAACCAAACATATTAGCAAATTATTAGTCACATATTAGCAGTGTGTATAATCTCTAACATCTTAGCAATATGTTGCTAATATTATGATCTCGTCAAGTTAGCAATATGAGTTTACCTCATGTTAGCAACATAATCTCTTGATGTCAGCAATATAAATCTCTCATGTTAGATTGGTTCCTAGGTTCTCACGGGGGGGATTAGTTCCTATTTGAACCCACCCCTATATATATATATATATGATATTGATTTAGTTTAAACCAAAATATTTTTTACTTAAACTGAAACCGAATCAAACTATATTTTGATTTTGCAAAAACTCATGTGCATAAGATGTATTGTGAAAATTGATGATACTTTTTAAGGATACAATTGATACTTTTTTTTAATTTCGAATGATACTTTTTAGTGTGTCAATTGATACTGATCTTAACAGTTTTTTTTCTTTATTTTTTTATTCTGCCCAATACTTTTTATTAATACAAATGATACTTTTTAGCCTTTGAAATGATACTTTTCAGTATTATGAATAGTACTAATTTTGATGGATTTTTTGGTCAAAGCATTGACCGAGTCAACACGCGTTGACCCGGTCAAGACATTGACCGTCTCATGTACATCTTATGTACAAGAGACTTGCCCTTTTGATTTTAATATTCAAAACTTAAACCAAAATTAAAAAAAAAAATCAAACCAACCGAATCAAATAATTAAGTTTGATTTGATTTTTTAGTTTTGATTCAGTTTTGCACGCCCCAGCTAAAACACTGCATGTTCCTTGACCTGTTAAATCGAAATTAAAACCAGACCGACTCTCACTAGAAGATTTAACATAATATGCAGAAGTCAACATCCATGATCTTTGGATTTAAATATTTGCAATTTGAGGAAGTGGAGTTTTGAAGTGTACCCTATGAAATATTCTTACCAAATAAGTTGCCCTTCTGAGGGAATCAGTGAGATTTGTTTTTTGTCAACTGCTAAAGATATGGATACCCTACCAATATGCCCAAGAACTTTCCTTCACATTTTTCCTATATATATAACCTCTTTTCACTTCAATTTTATATAGAACATACAGTCCAATCAAAACAGATCTCCCATCTAAGATCAATGTGATAACTAATTAAAAAAAAGAAATTAAAAAAAAATTGCAAAGCAAATGGTTTCTTACTCTCCCTCAAGGGCTTCTAATCTTAGCCATGCAAATGTAGAAGTACGTAATGGGCCAAGGTTAGATGCTCTTGAGGGGGAGGAAGAGACCTTTCTTTGCCACTTCAGGCAGGCTATATATATATATATATACACATGTGTGTGTGTGTGTGTGTGGTATTTTCATGATCAGAGAGGCCCAGTGCATATGCCATGCTGGAGATGCTCATGTAAGATATGCAACACATTCCTATATGATTGATATATTTGATCAAATCTCTATACACTTAACAGGGTGATCAAGTGCTATAGAAACAGGCATTCGAGTCGAGTTTCTTCATGGTTATAGAGACCGATTCACTTACACGGATACGTCCTTCCATTTGAGATATTATTACCAGCACATTTCTTACTTCTTACAAATCAATGATCAATATATTGCTTAGTAGTTACAGAACAAACTTCACCACAATCAGAAGGAAGAAATGCACTCACCTGCCTGCTGGCTGCTCGTCAGTTCTGAGCATGGTAGCGGGCTAACTTGAACTGCAGCTCCACTTACATCAGAGCACTGCCAAGGCAAATTTCTTGTGCCCGGGGCGCCACCGAGACTAATGTTGGAGAGACAAATCCCAGTAAATGGTGAATTTTTCAGACCGTGAACCAGACCAGGTTGCTGTACCCTTTCACCCCAGACATCCTTAATTGTAACATCTTTGAGAACTGGGAGAGCATTCGGATTATAATTTTCATCTGGATGGTCCCCAACATCACCCGAAATCTTTATCCCCTTTCGTACTTTGGTCATGTATACGTTCGACACGGTGATGTTTCTTATAACTCCACCCCTACCAATATTAGTCTTCAAATGAATGCCAACTCCCATATTAAATAGAGTTATGTGCTCAGCCAGAACATCCTCGACACCTCCAGATGTTTCACTTCCAACTGCAATTCCAGCAAATGATGATGATCCAGTTACCCGTCTAATGGTTATACGACGACTAGGACGGCCATAAGCGATTCCATACTCATCCCACCCACTCTTCACAGCTACCAGGTCATCTCCTGTCGATATGTAGGCATCTTCGATGCATACATCAGAGCTCGAGTCTGTAGTAGGAAACAATGAGGATGCAAACTTCAATATTATCCTTATTACATGAGACTTCATAAGCTATACCTCAAAACACTGAAGAAAATAATCTTTGACTAATGAGCGAACATAACTTTTGCAGTTTGAGCATCACTCTAAATTCATAAGTGTGATCCAAAATTGACAACACATTATTGTGATACAGACTTGTTATGCATTCCTGAGTCACGGCTTCCATTTTTGCACCAATACAAGATAAAAATTGAACTATAAGCATCCAATGCATTTCATGTAACCAACCAGTTATATCTACTTATTTTGAAATATTAAGTAACAAAATAACATTTTATAGCGCACCTGGATCTATTCCATCGGTGTTTGGAGAATCAGCAGGAGCCAGTATGGTGACATAATTGATGACAACGTTGCTGAAACGAGGAAAGAGACAGTGAAACCAGGTCACCAACCCTTACAGGCATACAACATCGAAGATTAGAGTGTTACAGAGCAATTGATAAGAGAACTCAATATAAAACATTCCCACAGTTTATTCGTATCCCTGGCACTCTCATATTAGAGTAACTAAAGAAATTTCAATCATCTGAAGCACATTTATAAACAAGAAAAGAAAAGTTATAATAAGAAAAAAGAAGTGACCCGAAAAACATGGTGATTAATTGCATAGGATGAGGTCATGGTGTAACCTCTGAAACCCTCGAATTAAATCTAATCCGCATCACCAATGTTCCCAGTGATTATTCTAACCATGATATCTACTAAACAGGGAATTATAAGTCGTCTGGTAGCTACCAACCAGAAAAATAAACATTATTCATTCATTGTAAACAACTAGCAGCAGCTACTAGAAGAAATGAGGAAAGTAGCAAATACATTGAGCTATTTACCTGCAATACACAGGGTGTATGTTCCAAAACGGCGAGTTTTGGAAAATTATATTGGAAATGATTATATTTCTGGAATTCTTCAATTCAACTAGATTGGGTCTAGTAAATTGAAGAGTTCTTTGCCTCCACATGTTCCACCAAACCTCACCTTGGCCATCAATTGTCCCATTTTCACCTATAAACATAGCAGTTTATGAACAAAAGAGAGCTAATAAAGTTGAATGTTTCTTTTAAAATAGCACTACTCAAGAGTTAGTGCTGCATATTTTACATCTTTTCAACATTATACAAGTAGATAGTTTGCAAACAGCCTTCAGAGACATTGTAATTTTTTTTATCCACAAAAGCACTTCTTCCAAATTCTTAGATAATAAATCTAGCAAGAATATACTAACCTGTTATTATCACATCATGGAGTCCATCCCCATGGATGAAGCTCATATACCTTCCTCCAGGTCGTTCTCTTCCTCTCCCATAGGAAGGCAAGGGAGCTATTAAGGGCCATCGGTCAGTATCCTGCAGCATTGAATATAGGATAAAGTTAAAGACCATATGAAATGTGTGTATACTGTGAAAAAAAGGAAGAAAATTGGTTTTCAGCATCTAGAATGCAATAAAATATTCATAAAATCATGCCACCAATTGAAAGAGCTTAAATATTTATACTCATTAGATATGAAGTGCTCACAATAAAAGAGACGACATACCTGAATGAATAGCATGGAAACTACGTATTGGCTATATTTTTTCCTTCATAACAATATAAATAGCATTTACAGGCCTTCAAAACCAGGAAATATTACTTTGTGAGTCCCAAAGAAATCACATAATTCTTTCTTTGCCTAGGAGGTAAACTAATTGCTAGAAAGGAGCAAAACTATTGGAAGTCCATTAGGGGCAAGAAGATCCATTAAAGAGAGTTTATTTTAAGAAATCACAATTGGCTGCTAGTGTCTTTCATCAGTACACTAAACTAGTCATAGTTGATAGTTTTGAACGAAAAGCTTTGGGAAAACAGTTTCAACTTTCAAGACACAAACTAAGAGTAGAATATGATTTTTATAAGGAGAAGCTAGTTAACATCTACTAAGTTCCACTATCGAATTGCAGAAACCAGTCAGTATCAGCAACACTCCATTAGCAATCCAGTCAAAAAGAGGCAAATAAATCAAACACCTTCACTCTACCATCTACCTATGCCAACTAACATATGCAGGACAGTAATAACAATCAAAATATGGAAGACAACACAAGATCTGAACCAAAAAGGGATGACAGAGTATAGAATTAAAGCCAAAATAACAACAAAGGAGACGATTCCAATACCACTGTGGCTTTGACAACAGCACCTCTTGCCAAGTATAGAGTCATCCGGCTGGTGAGATTAAAGGGTCCAGTTAAGTACTCCCCGGCAGGAATGTAGAGAAGACTGCCGCCTGTCCTGTTCAAATGCTTAATTCTGTATATTGCCTCTCTGAAGGCTTTGGTGTTCAAAGTCACTCCATCACCCACACCTCCAAAATCCGCAATCGATATGTTATCATCACGATACTTCATGGGTACGATTCCCGAGCATGTTACCCCATCGGCTTTAGCGGATACCAAGCAATTTATCAGAAGTACAGCAACTCCAAAACGTCGGAAAACCGAAAATCCACGATCGTGCATTTTGAGCTGATTTTAGTTTTTCAGAAAAAGGGAACCTCAGAATCTTGATCCCAAATAGGGGTGGATAATAAGTGGATTTGGTAAAGAACAAACAAACAGAAAGTAATGAAAAGTAAGTACTCTTACGGAGTAGGATTTTTCTGGCCCTAATTAGGAAAAACTCAATAATTCACGGTTAATGCTTGTTGCTAAAACCTAAAACTTAGATTCCGACAGTGATGCTGCAGTGAGAAAGAGACTTCTGCTTGTTTTCTGCTATAATAAGAAGCATATTCACGTAATTAAACACGCATTAAAAAGGCAATAGCAAACGCAATCTATAATAAAGTGAGATCTGGAAACTAATCCAAACAGAAAACTCCAAATATGAATCTTCTGCAATGCTGATTAAGCAAATTTGCAGAAAAAAGGAAAATTAGCAAAACATTAAGAAAGGAAAACGTGAGGACATAAACTAGAGGAAAAATCTAGAGCAAAAGGTAGAGTGGTTATGGAAATGAAAGACGACAACACATGAAAATAAACAAAAAATTAGTGATAAAAAACACACAAGCGGATACATCATAATGTGTGCGCGCGCGTGTGGGTCGTAGTGAGTAGTGCTACCTGAACTGGCAAGCAGAAGTTTTCCTCTGTCTGGAAGCGGTTGTCTTCTCCACAGAGAGAGAGAGAGTGACGGTGCGGAGAGATTTATGCTCAATTAGCTGCGGCGTAATATCTCGATAATTTTTTCACCTCGTTTGTTTATTAAGAAACGAATCCATAATTAACGGATAGTTTTTGGGGAATGTACGACTTTCCACGCGACCATTGTCGGCAACTGATATTACTATAATATATTGCATTTCGTACAATTATTATAAAATAATGAATCTAATTCTTTCCCTATAAAAATAATAATTATCAAAATATTATACGATACATAATTATTTGTGTGATAAGTGATAGAATTATTGGGAAAATTATAGTTTTTATTCTAACCTTTAAACTTTTTTTTTCCAAAGTAGTGAGTAGTGACCTTTAATTAATTACAAAAATATCTTGATCTATTAGTTTTCTCATGAATCTAACACCAAAAAAAAGTTTCGGCGCGAGAAATATGATGTGGTTTGTTGGGCGCGAACGAAATTATCTAAAATAGGAAAATGACCTGAAAAAATTATATTTCCACATCATCATGATATCACGTTTTGTGATTTAGCTAATTTTAATCAACTTACTACTACCTCCGTTTCAAAATGTTTGTTGTTTTATTTTTTTTATCTGGAATTAAGAATTAATTTTGTGGACAAATATAATCATCTCTCATATATGCCATAAAATCTAATTCATCTATATTTTCCTAAAAAATAACAATATTTTCTCTCTCCATAAATTTTTCTCTCTTCATATATTATAGGTAAGTTAGAATCAAGAAATCTTTTAGGATTTGAGAGGGTTAAAATTGGGAGAGAGGATGTCAAATTATATAAAACAACAAACATTTTGAAACAAAAAAAAAGACCTAAAACAACAAACATTATGAAACGGAGGTAGTACATGTTATATCCATCCTAGGTGATTTAATATAATCACTTACTAAAATTAAAAAAATGATAATACATATTGTGAGTCCCAAAAAATCACTAAATACGTGATTAGGGGTGTCAATAATCACGACTAAATCACTTCAATAAATTATTAAAGTTGTGGAAGTGTCAATCTAGAGACTTGCCAAAGCGCTCAATTGAAGGAAAAACATCGGTTAGTTTTCCACGTACTAATTTCTCAGCTAAATTTTCCAGCAACTGGTATTACTCAGTTGTAGAGGTATATATGATTTAGAATTGATAAACACTTAGATAAATTTTTCAACAATCACACACAACAGATACCTGAATATAAGACAATTAAAGAGATTTATACCTTATCGCCGCGGGGGAAAAATCGGAATATTTGAGAGAGCTAGGGTTGGTAAAACGGTACTCATTAAATAAGACAAGATATGTAGAGGTTCGAGTCTTAAATTGATTCTATGTTATCTTCTCTTTCTAGAAACTGGTAGGTAATTACTATGCTTTTAGAGCTCAATAGTCAACTGCTCACGCATGCAGTGCTTAGCTCCAACTGTTATTGTTGGAGATCTAACTTTATGTCAAGCATGATAATCTCTCAACTCACAGGGCTTCGCTGAGGGCTTAGCACTACAAGAAAATCACCAACTAGCGACTCCATCTGTAAACATTGATTTTCCGTCGTTAAGTTAATCTAACGACACGTTTCGTCGTTAAAACGTTAGTCGGCGGCTAAGTTAACGATGGGAATATTCAGTTGTTACATGTTATCGACGGAATTAACAATGGATATGTCCATCATAAATTTGGTCCCCGTCAATAGTCGTCTGAGACTCTAACGACGGATCTGGTCGTTTTAATATCTAACAACTGCACATTTCCGTCGTTAGGAAGGTCGCCTTGACGGCCGTATTTTCATATTAACGATGACATATTCCGTTGCTAAGATGGTCGTTAAATCTAACGACAAAAATATTATGTTATTATTATTATTATTTAATATTTATTCTGATTTCAATTTTTGTTTATAAATTTTGTCAAAACACAAATAGAAACACATAAAATGATATATATATATATATATACACACACACACACATACATATATATATATGTCATAAAATATTCGTACAATATTTTCTAAGTGACAATAAACATAAAAAAATAATATTTGTAAATAGTATTTACAATATTTGTAAATATTTGTAAAATATTGGTACAATATTTTCTAAATGACAATAAACGCCTGCTGTTAGGGTTGTAAACGAACCGAGTCGAGCCGAATACCTTCAAGCTCGAGTTCGGCTCGTTTAAGATATATTCGGCTCGAGCTCGAGCTCGAGTTTGGCTCGAGCTTCAAGTTTGAGTTCGAGTTTGGCTCGATTAAAAAAATCCGTGATCGAGTTCGATTCGAGCTCGACTCGAGTTCGACTCGATAAGGATATGTTCAAGTTCGATTAAAAAACTCGACAAAAAGTTCGATTAAAGCTCGATAATAATAAAATTTGTGATCGAGTTCTTTTCTTTTCCAGATTTTCTTTAATTATTTTTATTTTATTTTCTTTATATTAATTATTTAATTATGTAATTGTAGTCATGCTTATTACACATTTTATTATTTTTTATTATTAATATAGGATATTCAAATATTAATATATATTTATCTTAATTTGAATTAAAATTTCAAAATATTTTTTCTAATATAATTTATAAATCACAATTTACTCATATCTCATTTCCTTTTCATTTTATCGATCATTCATTTTCACTTTTTATTTAAAAATTGTATTCATTAGTTAATTAGTAATTTATCTCATTATCCATGATAGCTTATTATTTTTCTTTCAAACTTCAACATATAAATATTTTACAATCATCTTAATTCAAATTCAAATTTCAAAGTGTTTTTTATTATGCAATTTATAAATCATAATTCAAACGTATCTCATTTTCTTACTATTTTATTGATTATTCGTTTTCATTTTCATATAAATTGTAATCATATTAGTTGATTGATAATATAGTTAATTATTATTGTTAGTTTATTATTTTTTACTACACATTCACACATGTTCCAATTAATAATTGTAAATATTTACAATAATCTTAATTCGAATACAAATTTCAAAGTTTTTTATAATATGAATTATAAATCATAATTTATTTTTATTGTTATATCTCAATTTTCTTTTATTTTATTGGTATATAAATTAAATATTTCACTGAGGCACACTAAAGTATACATAATATTTGTATATTATATAATAATTGAGTAAAATGATAATATATATATATATATATATATATATATATATATATATATTGTCGAATCAAACGGCCTAAGTGATCATCAGACACTATTAATTGTTTGATATTGATTTTGATGAATAATTGTGATTTAATTCAATATAATGATATTTGTTTGATATCATAGATTTAATAAAATTCATTTGTGTTTGTTTCATTATCAAATCTCAATTCTTAATTATAACTATAAACTATAATTTTATTTACCTCATAATTTGATAGTTTTTGTTAGACTACTTCAAAATTCAAATATACTATTTAATATTAATATTATAACTAAATAAATTCTAAATGTATATCTTAAAGTTGGATAATTAATTTTTTATCATATAAATCTATTTACATATTCCTATTTTTTATTTAATAAAATAAGCTTAACTTAATATTTATAAATATCATTAATTGATTCCCTTTTTTTATAATATTAATTCTTAATTTTCGTATAGTTCATATAGTCTATTATTATTAGTTGAATATATTTATCTGATAAATTGATAGTGTGATATTATATATGTTTATATAAATATAATATCATAATATAATATGTAAATATTTGCATATATTTAAGTTTTGGAGAATTGTTATAAAAACATTATTTGATTCAATAATATAATTGTTAACAATTTGGTCGATTGACTATAATAACAAATTGAAATACATTTGGCTAATGTCTAAATCTTGTTGGGGGTGAAAATTTAATTTTTTTTAGCTTATTTGTCAAAGCTCGATTACAAGCTCGATTAAGCTCGATTAAAAGCTCGATTAAAAGCTCGTGAACTACTCGATAAAAGCTCGCGAACTACTCGATAAAAGCTCGTTTATAGTCGAACTCGAGCTACTCGTGAGAAGCTCGCGAGTAGCTCGAGTTCGGCTCGAGAAAATTATCGAGCTCGAAAAAAAGCTCGAATTCGGCTCGTTTAATAAATGATCGAGTTTCGATCGAATTTTTTTCGAATCGATACCCGAGTAGCTCACGAACAGTTTGGTTCATTTACAGCCCTACCTGCTGTTGTATCCATGGCGGAACCAGAAAAAAATATTAGGGGGGCTACATTATGTATGAGTAGAGATCTTCTAGTCCCAACTTGTGTGTGACAACCGTATGCCAATATTAAATTGTATATTGTTAATAATATTTTTACAAAAAATAAAAATTTATTATATTATAATTAATCATAATTAATATTTATTGCTAAAAATTAAAATTTTTTAAAAAATTACATGCCCTAAGTTTGGAATAATCAACCCCAAAAATTAATTATATTAACTAAAAAATAAAAATTGAATATTAAAAAATAATTATAAACCCTCATTGGGTGGAATAAATCCTAAATAATAATGTAAGATTATACTTAACCAAAAGAAATTAAAATTGAAGAAAAAATGAAAGTAAAAGTAATAATTTTGAGGTTTGACTCGATTGATACACACAAGTTGGGACTAGAGAATCTCAAGTGATTCTGTATAGTGTAAAAAAAATCACATAATTAGATATTGATATTTAATATTAACATAAATTGATATAAAAAAAAATAATAGAGATAAAAATATATAAAAAAATTCACACATTAAAACTAGTTAAGTACATTGAAAATTATCTAAAAATTATAAAAATATGCAAAACTAGAATAAAATAAAATATTATATAAGAACGATTAGTATTATATTTGTCAGAAGCTTGGAAGAGCAGCCCACCAAGAACAAGTGTGGATTTTTTTTTTTTTTTATTTCAAATCAGTCTTCTAGCCTTTTTTATGATTTATATTTTTTAAGGAGAAGTTTTTTTTAATAGAAATTTTTTTTTCAACCTCCCAGACCCCAGTCTCCCACCACCAGAGACGCCACACTATTCAATTTCTTCATCCTCTCCTCTTCTTCAACCTGCCGACCAGGGGCGGAACCAGGATTTTTTTTTTCTAGGGGGCTAATATTTATATAGTATAAATTTTTCATGGAATTAAATAAATATATTTAAATACAAAAATATTATAACATAAAAACATAATTTTAATATCAATAAAAATGTCTCATACATTAAACTAAGCTAAAAATTGACACTGGGTGATTTGACAGATGTGGTTGTTTGAGAAAGTGGTGGCAACTGATATCTGCGTGTGTCCATCGATTGGAAGCGCTGCAATATCTGCTCATTACCAATTGTCGAAAAAATATCATTCTCAATGTAAACAACCAAACTATCATTCATCCATTCATCTCCCATTCGATTACGCAAATCAGTCTTAACAATCTTCGTTGCAAAAAACGCCCTCTCAACAGAAGTAGTAGCAACAGGTAAAATCAATACCAACTCAATCATACGATAAACAAGTGGAAAAACTGAATGCTTACCAGTTCTAACAATTTCTCGAGCAAGACTTCCCAAATTGATAATCGCGGAAAATTGAGAATCATGTCGAACATTAGCAATGAAATTACTAAGTTGATGAGGAAGATATAAACAATCGCTTTGTGAGAAGCCCTAGGATTTATAAATCAGCAAGTCTCGTGAGTCGATCAATGCTGAATTGAGCAAAAGAATTTCTCGGATCAAGACATGCTATGCAACCAAGTAGTTCGGTACTAACTTCTGAAAAAAGATTCTCCATCTCTTGTATAGTCAGATCAATAACCTGGCATTGAAATCATGATGAAATTAATGAATAATGATTTTTTTAACAAACACAATTAATCAAAATAATTCAAATTTTGCTAAAAATACATGATAAAAATTCTCAACACGATAATAATGTAAATTTGTGATGACTTCTGCTCTATGTCTTTTATGACCACACTTTGTTATACTGTCTTCCATATCAATCAGAGAGATATTATTAATTTCACAAAATCTGTTCACTTCTTACAAGATGATCTCTCATCCATCTTCCCTAAAACTTTGTAGTTGACCCTTCACACTTTTGATCAATGACATGGCTTGAACAATATTTTGATCTTTTTTTTGCAAAGTAAGAGACAACTCATTTGTGATTCCTAATAAATATTTCATCAAGTGCAACAAAAACACAAACTCATAAGTGTCCATTTTTTCAATCAAACCTTCGGCCGTAATGCTATTTTCAGAAGAAGTAGCATCATCGCGTACATTTTGTAACACTTGCTCAACTGAAGGCCACATTTTGCAAAGACGAAGTAATGTAAAATAATGAGAACCCCATTAAGTATCTCCAGGCCTAACCAAATTGGTTTCTTGGTTTCTACCTCTTCCACTTTGTCTTTCTCCACTATCGAGTTCACTAACTATCTTCTCATGCTCGATCTGTCTTAGTTCATCTTTCCTTTTACAAGATGCTCCAATTGTATTCACAATCATGGAAACATAGCTAAAAAGATCTTTCACACCTCTAATTCCCTTAGCAACAGCAACAATATTCAACTGAAGTTGATGAGAGAAACAATAAACATACATGGCATGAGGATTCTCTTACAATATTAAAGATTTCAACCCATTAAACTCACCCCGCATGTTAGAAGCCCCATCATATCCTTGGCCTCTGATATTAGATAATGATAGATTATGATATGCAAATAAAACATCAATAGCATCTTTGAAGGACTGAGACCTTGTGTCAGTGACATGAATAATTGCAAGAAATCTCTCAATCACACATCCTTCTTTGTTTACGTATCTTAACACAACTCCCATTTGCTCTTTCATTGAACTGTCCCGAGCCTCATCAACTAAAAGAGTAAAAACTCTATCCCCAACATCATTGAGTATGGCAAGTGTGATCTCTGAGGCACATGCATGTGCTAATTCTTTCTGAATTTTTGGGGAAGTCATTTGATTATTGGCAAGAGCATTTTGACCAATAACTTTGAAAATATTTTCATTTTATTCACTGTACTATTCAACCAATTCTAGAAAATTACCTCTATTTAAAAAATAGGCCGACTCATCATGTCCACGAAAAGGCAATTCTTGCTTCAAAAGAAAACGAGTTACATCCAACACAACTGTCAAACAAGTGCGATAAGAAATATCCATTTGACGACTATTTGAATGGAACATATTTGCCACACTATGCCTTTGATCTTGAAAGACTCAAACTTTATTCTAGCATTATTGTGACAACTGTTTACAGCCCCAACATGATCCTTGAATTTATCTCTTGCCTTTTTCCAATTACAAAATCCCGATTCTGTAAAGACATCCTCTGCATATCTACCTCCTTTATTTGTTTGTTTGAAAAGATAGCACAAAAAACAAAAGACCTTATCTTTCGATATACTATACTCTAGCCATACAAATTCTTTATACCAATCCTTTCGAAAACTTCTTGTTTGCTTACCATCTATTGTTTTCGAATATTTATGATTCATTGGTTGACAAGGCCCTCTTGTCAAGTACTCCCTACGTACTTGATCTCGAATAGCAATATCAAACTCTTCAATTGGTTTTCATAATTCCGGGTCACTAACAATCTCATTTAAGTTCAATTCTACTTCTATCCGATATTGATTTTCCATAGAATCATTAGCATTAGATTCATTGGAAGAGGATGATGATAGACCACTACGATATCTTTTTAAAAATCGCTCCATATTCTACATAAATGAAAATTTCAAAATAAAATTAAGAATAATGATCTTCCAATTTCAACGAATCCAATGTCCAAATTCAAACACAAAGGTGAAACCCAAATTTCATTCCAACTTAAAAAAATAAATATTAATTGAATTCAAACAGCCACAACCCACAATTCATTCCAATTTACAAATACAATTGAATTCAAACAGCCACAATTCATTCCAATTTCAACTAATCCAATATCCCAATTCAAACATAAAGCTCAAACCCTAATTTCATTCCAAGTTAAGAAAATAAATTTGAATTGAATTCAAACAGCCAAAAATTTATTTCATAATCTACAAATATAACTATATGAATATGAGACTTAATAATATTAAACAAAAAATTGAAGAAAAATTACCTGAATTTTGTTTAGTATGATACGCAGCGTCGCAGCGATGAGTAATGTGAAATATTTTTTTTTTGACTTGGGTCTTCTTCAATTGGAGGCGTCGATTTTTTTACTTGTTGACTTTGAATTGAATTGCAATATATTAAATCATTTGTTTTTGTTAGTAAAAGTGTGTTTTTAAAACAACACTTTTTAAATTTAGTTATGTTACAATTAAATAATACAAATTATTTATAGCTAGATGTCTAGACCCTAGTCCCTATATGCTACAACTATCTCCTTTCTTCTTCCTTAGACCCTAAGTCTGCAAACTATTCTCGTTGAATATTTCTTCTTCACCCAACAGGTCAGCCCCTCTTCTTCTTCTTCTTCTTCTTCTTCTTCGGCAACTGGTAATGGGGGCTGTGGCCGGAAAATAAAAAAAACATGTAGTAAAAAAAAATATGGTTAGGGGGCTACAACCCCCCAGCCCCCCTTAGTTCCGTCTGTGCTGCCGACTCACCTCACATGCTCTCTTACACTTTTATGTTTTTTATTTTCAGCAATCCATATGAAATCCTTCATTTTCCCTCCCTCCGATTGTCCGACATTGCGGGGCTATGAAAAAATAATTTTGGCACACCTATATAAAAAGAGGAAAATTTTCACTTAGGGAGGCTAGGGGTCTCCTGCTGTTGACGTATCTATTCTTGTTGGGCCTGGAGAAGCTCTGCCTGTGCGTTTATGTTCACCTACAACTCCAAGATTGCAACCTGAGTGTCAGGTTGTGGATGAGTAGCAGAAGATATACTAGCGACTGACATGCTTCGTGATCAACTGTCGAGCCCAAATATGTGATTCTTCTTCGAGTGCTGGCGAGCAGTATCGACATAAATTTAGCTCATATCCACCTCTTACGGCTCATCCGTACCAAGAATCAGCTGGCTCAACTCCTCAACCTTAACCAATACATCAACATATACACAAAATCAAACAAGTTAATTAAATATATATTTTATATCTAAAATTAACATTTATAAATATTTACTAACAAACTTACAACAATATTAGCAGACTTCCCAATAGAATAGGACCCATCAGCGATGTCATGTATTCTCTTAAATGTCTCCCACGCCATATCATCTGACTTGACACCCTTCTCCTTAGCTTATTTGATAGAAACATATTAGCATACACATATAACAAGTAAATTAATAAATTATTCATTTAGGGTTCACTACAAATCAAAGTTGCAGCATGTGCAACTGCACTCCTAGATCCTCCTCGATGCTTAACAATGCCTGTGTCGGGACCATCAAGCTTAGTAAGGTGATTCTTCGATGCGATAATAGACTTGGTCTTAAAGGCTTCACTGTCGCAATAAGCACAAAAATAGTCCCACACCTCAGGAGACATAAAGTCAGGGCAACCCTTGGTCTTATTTTTCTTGAACGAGTGGACTATGTCTTTGTATTTTTCAGCAGCCTTTGAGTTCCATCTCTTAACAATAATGTTCGTCTCAACACGATCCCAAGAAAACTCCTTTGAAAACATATAACAATGTTAAACTTTAAAAAATAAATCAAAATAGAAGTTAAAACTCAAAAGATTAAGGAACAATGCCGGAACTCATCTATATACTGTATCCTGACCTCAACGGGCACCATTTCCCAAGTGTAGCCCGCCGGATGCAAAAAATTCTTAAAATTTACTGTGATGACAGATGTGACGACATGAAGTGGCATCAAAACACTTAAAATGCACAAAAAATAATATATTAGAATATATAATAATAAAGATGACAATATATAAAGTTTTGTTCAATTATAACTCAACATACCCATCCTCAATCCAACAAAGTCAACATCTTGATGTATTGAATATAGGATGTGATGATCCCTCCGACGACATATCCCCAGCTGGATCATTAAGGCCCATGGATGATGATGATGATCCAGATCATTCAGATCCTCCACCTCTAGCACTGCCTCTAGGCATCTAAGAATTTAAAATACATTAATTTAAAAAGGTAACAACTATCGTCAAATTAGATTTTTGAAAATCTTCATTTGGTTTCTACGAGAGACAAATAGAGAAAATTATCAGAACAAAGTAAGGTTTTCTTAATCAAATAAATTACGTGTTGAGTGTTTCATACATGAGGAATTAACCAACATTTTATATTTACCTTATTAAGTTAATATATCATAAACCATGAGTTTTGTAGTTTATGTTTATTATTATTATTATTATTATTATTATTATTATTATTATTATTATTATTATTATTATTATTATTATTATTATTATTATTATTATTATTATTATTATTATTATTATTATATGAATGAACGATGTGAATTTGATACTTGAATATTGTAAAAATTGTTAGCATGTGACTAGTCCTATAGGGGTACTCTTACAATTTATTTGCTTTTAGTTTTTTAGATTTAAATTTAAAAAATCAAATAAAAAAATTGAAGTTTCTTACATCTGATTACACCCCCGACAATGAAAACTTAATCATTTAAACTAGGAAATATGTATTAAGTTAAATAGGCTCGTAAAAAAAGTTCATATAGACTTGGGAGCCAAAACTTTAGCTCTATTCATATGAAAAGTTCAATTTGTTCGTAGCCCACATTTTATAACTTTTATACGACCTAATATTAATTAAAATATAAATAATTTTTTGAATACTCTTTTATCTTACATATTACCAGTCTAGTTTAATATTATGGATCACTCTTCATATGAATTGCGTGAACTATATAGTCCAATCCTTAGTTCTCTCTCCTATTTGAGGGGAAAAATATGATTCTTATTACTCATTATATAATATATTACGCCTCATGCAGTGGCGGATTTAGGGGGGCTAGAGGAGGCTTCAGCCCCCCCTCCACCTGAAAATTACTCCATTTTTGTAGGGAGCATTTGATTTTTTTTTTGTGCCCAACCCCCTAGTTGCCGCTGGAAGAAAAGAAGTAAAAAGGCTGGGCTAAGGTCGAAAAGAAAAATAGAAGATGAGAGACTGGAGAAAAATATGAAACTTTCAACGGCGCCGCCATGTTGGAGACGTAGGCTTCAATGGCTTGCTGAGTTGCTATTTTAATTTTGTTGAAGAATGAAGACAAAAAAAACAAATAAGCAATATATATATAATTTAATAGGTTGAAACTTAGTTTTTTGACTCATTTTGAGAAAACGTGTTATTGAAGAATGCGATTCTATTAGTATTAAAAAAAATGCAATTTTTGAAAGGGATCTTTTTCTTAACTCTGAGGGGCATGAGCTATGCCTCAGATTCACTCATTCACAATCCCTAAATATATTAAAAATCAAAGAGAATAGAAAATAGAAAGAGAACAAACACAAGTCATGCACTCATGCCTTTGGCCCTCTCTAACTATGGAGTGTGGAATATGTGGTCTTGTCTCGTGGAATTGTGGTCCCTTCTTAATCTCTTCTTTTTTTTTCTATGTAATTGTATATAATTTTATTTAATGTTAATTTGAATTTGAGTTAGGGTTTGAATTAGGAATTTTATAAATAATAATTGGAACTTAAAAAATAAGTGTTGAATTTAAGCAATGAATCATGATTGTTGCATTTAATTTATATTGAATTTTGTATAATGTAGACTTGAAGAGGTATTATGAAAAAATTTGTAAGGCCGGTAAGGGTGCTGCTTCGAATGAATCTAATGTTCCAGAACCAGTGACTAATCGGTTGTCTCGGGCTCGGGTGAAGTAGAATTAAACTTGAATATGAGTTGTTTTGAGATATGTAAACAAAGAAGGGCGTGTGATTGAGCGATTTCTTGCAATTGTCCATGTGACTGATACTAGTTCTCAATCATTGAAAGATGGCATTGATGCTTTGGTTGCACAACATGATTTGTCATTATCTAAAGTTAGAGGTCAAGGATATGATGGAGCTTAAAACATACGGGGTGAATTCAATAGTTTAAAATCCTTAGTGTTGCAAGAAAATCCATATGCCATGTATGTTCATTGTTTCTCCCATCAACTCCAATGAATTATTATTGTTGTTGCTAAGAGAAACACGACCGTGATAGATTTTTTTAACTATGTCATGATGATAGTGAATACAACTTCAGTATCTTGTAAGAAGAGAGATCAAATAATTAGACAATTAGAGCATGAGAGACTTTTAAAGGAACTCAATGATGGAGAAAGAGATGGTGGAAGAGGTAAAAATCAAGAAACTATTTTGATAAGGCCTAGAGATACTCGTTGGGGGTACACATTACTTGACTTTACTTCGTCTATGCTTTATGTGGCCTTCAATTGAGCAAGTGTTGCAAAATGTACGAGATGATGCCACTTCTTTTGAAAGTAGAAGTACTGCTGAAGATTTGATTCAAAAAATGGATAGTTATGAATTTGTGTTTCTGTTGCATTTGAGAAGCATTTATTGGAGATCACAAATGAATTGTCTCTTGCCTTACAATAAAAGGACCCGAATATTGTTGAAGCCATGTCATTGATCAATAGTGTGATATCAATTATAGAATTTTAGAAAGGATGGATGAGAAAAGATTTGTGATGAAGTAAACAGATTTTGTGAGTTGAATAATATCTCAGTGATTGATATGGAAGACAATGTAATATGACGTGGTCACAAAAGGCACGGAGCACAACTCATCACTAATTCTCATTATTATCGTATAGAGATTTTTTATCAGATATTTTTTCTAACTTCTAAATATTTTTATTTATTTTGTTTATCTATTTTTTTTTCATTCCTCATTAATTTTATATTAGTTGTTGTAATTTTAGGTTATTGATTTAACTATACAAGAGATGAATAACCGTTTTTCAGAAGTTAGCACTGAATTGCTTAGTTGCATAGCATGTCTTGATCCGAGAAATTCTTTCTCTCAATTCAATGTTGATCAGCTCATGCGTCTTGCTACTTTATATCGCGAGGATTTCTCAACCACTGATTGTTTATATCTTCCGCAACAGCTTAACAATATCATTGTTAATGTGCGATGTGATTCTCAATTTTCTGCAATTAGCAATTTGGGAGATCTTGCTCGAGAAATGGTTAAAACTGGTAAGCATTCTGTTTTTCCATTGGTTTATTGTATGATTGAGCTGTCATTAGTTTTGCCACTTGCCACTGCTTCTGTTGAGAGAGCCTTTTACTATCAAGACTGATTTGTGCAACCGTATGGGTGCTGAGTGGATGAATGATAGTTTAGTTGTATACATCTAGAAGGAGATTTTTTCAACAATTGATAATGAGCCCATCTTGCAGCGTTTTCAATCGAGTGATACACGCAGATATCAGTTGCCACCACTTCCTGCAAGTGCAACTACAAGCCCTCCAAGAGTTGATTTTTAGACCAGTTTAATGTATTAGACTAATTTTAATGTAATGATATTTTTATTATGTGTTATCGGTAGCCTGCCCCCCCATATATTTTTTTGGTTCCGCCACTGGCCTCATGTTACACTAGTATTCAGAGGATTGCCAAGTGTTCAGTTATTAACTTTATGAAAAAAATTAGTTAAAACATATCGTGTGTGTGTGTGTATTTATATAGCCATCCAAATTTAATGGTATAATATTCAACATATGTGACTTGTATTCATGATAATTAAACTAGTACTTATGATAACTAGTCAACTTAGCATACCAATTTGCAAATATAAGCTGCACTCCATAAACATATTTACCACACTACCCCCAAAATAAATTGTGAAACGATTGTACACATTTTCGTGCAATAATGACGTGCTATAATTTAGACATTGGCTTTGGTGAAATGGTTGCACACATTTCTAGTATGTACTTTCCAAGACTTTTACTTTTGGGTAGGTGGATATTTAAAAAAAATTAATCACATGCACTTTGATAAATGATAAGAATCGATGGGTCATCAAAAAGTGACCCTCATTCAATTAGCCTAATCGTGGCCATTTGTGTGTGTGTGTGTGTGTTTAATTTTACTCATATGTAAAAAGTAAAAAATGACAAGATCTAACAAGTACAAAAATAAAAATTCACATATAATCTAAAAAAATATCATTCACATATGTGGCATCATTGTGTTTATATATATTCATCAATTACATACTCATTTTTCTCTCATTCCATCTCGACCAAAGGTTTGAGGTATTTTTTTTCAACCCTTTTGTTTTATTAAATTAGAATTATATATTTTAATAGCAAGAATATGTATATGCAATTTTAAATTTTTAAATTTCTCATGATTGCTCGTGAAATCTTTCCAACGTTAATGAATATTTATCAATACTAAGGAAATTTAATTGACGCTAAAGGAAATTTACGAGCGCTAAGGTTAGTTGTTTTAAATAAATGTATTTTTGACTTAAAATGTACTTGTATAATTGTATTTTTCATGCAGCTGATTCATATCAAAATTAATGTGTTGCACATGCAATCTCAAAAAATATCATTCACATATGTGGTGTGTGTATGTGTGTGTCTAGACCATAGTTTGGAGGTATTTTTTAAACTATTTTGTTTTATTAAATTAGAATCACATGTTTTAATAACAAAAATATGTATACACACTTTTAAATTATAAAATTTATCATGATTACTCGTGAAATCTTTCCAGCACTAATGAACATTTACCGGTGCTAGGAAAAATTTCACGGATGCTAAAAAAATTTACGAGCGCAAATGTTAAGTTAGTTATTTTAAACAAATATATTTTTGAATTGAAATGTACTTGTATAATTACATTTTTTATGTTGTCGATTCATATCAAATTTTAATGTGTTGGATAACCACATACTGATTTTTTTTTCAATATCAATATATTATTAAAAAAAATGAAAACAGTTAAAAAGGCTTAACTCTCACGGAGACCATATACTAGTTGAGACGTGATTAAATGTGATTAGTTTATGATAATTCAATAATTTCTTTTAGTTTAATTCAACTTGTTATTATTTGACATTGTATCCTTAGTTAAATGTCACGACCCCAAATTAATATCTGATTAATTCAAAGTGTGACTGGTACAACTCGACCCCAATGGAGGATGGATCAAGACGCGAACCGGAAATAATTAAATAAGGAAGTGAACTACTATCTTTCAGGATCGATATTTTGGTCTGAGAACTCTAATTCCCAACTGATTTTAAGTACTCACAAATGACTGAATAATAATCGTACTCAAATGATTATCGAGTTATGGAACTCGTCCAGAACAAAAGCTGAAATGTTGGACTTGTGATATAACTGAGTTGCGGAAGTAAAAGAAAGACAATAATAATAATAATAATAATAATAATAATAATAATAATAATAATAATAATAACACAAGGTCATCTGAGCCTTGTACTAAAGAGAACTCCACTCTCAGCACTTCTCCCTCCCACACCAGCTCAACCTGCACATTTAAAAACAAACATGCAGGGCTGAGTACAAGGGTACTCAGTGAACACATTGCCAAAAATATTTCTGAACTGAAAACTCATTTTCTTGTTATGCATCTGAGTAAACACACAGAGGTTTTATCTAAAAAGGCCCTCTGTTTTACTAAATCACTTTCTGTTTTTGAGCGCTCTTTTCTGTTGTATGATCATCCATATCCCACTGAAAGTCGAGGAATAGCTCTGCTCAGCGTTTTCCACGAACGTCGGGGAATAGCTCCGTTCAGCCTTTTCCCTCGAATGCTTAACATAACTAAATGTCGAAGAATAGCTCCGCTCAGCCTTTTCCACGAACATTTAGCATCGTCGATGTCTTAGTCAGGAATAGCTCCGCTCAGCCTTTCTCTCTTCCTAATATCACCGACCCAAGTGTACACTAACCTCGGTTAACACGCTAAGTTAGCACGAGGCCCGATCGATTTAAGAGCTAGAAAGCCCCTTGTGAGCTAACTAAATACGGATAAGGATATCATAGAAAGCAAAACATTTTATGCATGATAATAATTTATTTGCATCAGAATAATTAACTGCGGGTGAGTAAAAACTCAAATCATTATTTGGACTAAGAGTCGGTTGAAAAGAAAGCCCACCTTTCATTAATGTTTTAATACTTGAAACTGCAGCTGCTAGTTCCTCACTGGTCTTATCCTTTGCGGATCTGCTAGCCTTCAATATATAAAAATATACTTAGCATGTTGATCCTAAATATGACAGGACTCAACACGACACAAAGGCCTATTAAGGTCTAGTATCCGTTCTAAATTTTCTCTTAGCTTAAGGGTTAATCTCAACCCTAGCTATTAAATATCTTAAGGCATACATCATCATCATTTAAGGTATCAAAAATACCTTAACATAATCACAACTAGATTCTAGGAACAAGGTCATCACCAAGTTCGTAGACAAAACAACGTTCTGCACAAAGTCTATCTTTGAAAACAATTCTGTTTTGACTCGTTAAGATATAGGGGATGAGGCATATACCGATGGAAAGCCACAGAAGTGTAGTTTATGGCCGAATTTACGGCGACTCAAGATGATAACTAACGAAAAAGTTATGACCGATTTACTAGAGGGTGGCAGAACTGCCAGAATTTCTGAAAGAAAACACATGCCTTGAATTTGACGATTTTTCATAAATTGCTCAGAGTGAATTAGAAAATGAAACATATACCATTGGAAAGCCATGGAAGTCTAGTTTTCGAAAAAATTTACTGTGACTCAATATGATGTCTGACGAGGGAGTTATGCTCGTTTTACTGAAGGGTGGCGAAACTGCCGAACCAAGCTGCGCAGCGCGCCATCTGCGCGAACTCTAAACAAACTCCGAATCAGTCAGCTGATTTCCAGAATTGATCAGTCAGCTGATTCCAGAACTGATCAGTCAGCTGGTTACCAGAACTGATCAGTCAGCTGGCTCCCAGAACTGATCAGTCCAACATATTAGTTTTCCTTCCAAAACTGATTCTTCAACTGATTCACTTCATCAGTCAACTGATGAGCTTCAGTCCGGAACTGATTAGCCTAAGCTAGGACTGATTTATTTCAATTCAAATACCAAGCTTTCATCTCCTCAAAACATCTCAAACTGGACTACACATGCTTGCACATAACCAACTAATTTTCTAAACATTAACGTCATTTAAAACACCAAAAATCCACACATATACTTCTTAAGCTTAGATCTGAAATATATGTTTATATATAGCTCATGATTTTCGAAAATACCTTTCAAAACAACAATGGAGAAGAGTTGGAAGAAGCTTGAGGGAGATGAAACGACTGAAACAAAGCTTCCAACGATGACGCCGGAAACCCAACGGTGAAGAGCGGATGAAGGATAGCTTGAGCTCTTCTCGACAAGGCTGTAACTTCTTGCTTCTACCACTCTCTCTCTCTTTCTCAAAAATTTGTGCGGAAAATGGGGATGAAATGGAGAAGAAGAAATGAGGAGCTGCTGTGTTTCCTCTCCCTCTTTCTCGAAAATTTTATGGCAAAAGGAGTGAAATGGAATGAAGAAATAAGTTGGATGCCTTGCCCTTTTCTCTCTCTCAACCTCTAAGTAAATGCTTGGGTAAGGCTTTACCATTAAATGAGAGTAGGCTAGGCTGCAGATTTCCCCTTTTTCCCATTAGAGCCACAAGAGCTTTGATAGTATGGCTTGGCTTTTAGGGGACAAGGAAATAAAGATGTGGGGCATGGGGTGAGGTGAGGGAAAAAGCATGCCTTGGGTTGACTAATCAACTACCCGGTTCAAATACCGATTGTTCGTCTATTGTGATATTTTCCGTCTTCGGAAAAATCCCGAACTTAAACCGATATTTCTAAGAATAATTTACTTACTTTAAAACAATCAATTATCTAAAATTATTTGGTTTTAAAATACCACTTCGAAATACTGGTTTTAACTTCTTGACCATTAAAACATCCGAACTAGAGAATATCTAATTCTCTCGGATTTCAAATCACCTTGTTTAAATTATCAAAATTTAAACACTAATGATTGGAGAACATCTGATTCTCCTAGTCTTGAAAATATTTATCGAAATATCTAATTCACGATAAACACACACCGCAAATTTAAAAGAATAGGAATTGAATTTATCTGAAATTACAATTCCGGTTTTCCATAACTAAAAGAGGATTAAACCCTAACTGAAATAATTAATTCACCTATGGGAATTAATTGATCTTGAATTCCATGGAACTTAACGGATACTTTCGACCCGAATCTGACTGGAAATTACTATACTAAATAGTAATTGCAACAATTTACTGCAATTAAGCAGTAATTAATTTACGGGGTATTAGATTCCACCTCCCTTAAAATAAATTTCGTCCCGAAATTTACATAGCTTAGAGAAACAATTCTGGGTATTTTGCTTTCATCTTATCCTCGAGTTCCCATGTCACTTTTCCTGACCATGGTGACTCCATAGGATCTTAACTAGAGGAATAGACTTGTTCCTCAACTCCTGGACTTTTCGATCCAACACAGCTTCTGGTCTCTCTTCATAAGTTAGATCTGGTTCTAACTCAATCTCATTGTGCTGAATCACATGTTTGGGATCATACACGTATTTTCTTCACTGAGAAACATGAAACACGTTATGAACATTACCAAAACTGGGTGGTAATGCCAATCTGTACGCCACTGCGCCTATTCGCTCAAGGATCTCGTAAGGTCCTATAAAACGTGGTCATAACTTTCCTTTTACACCTAATCTTATTATCCCCTTGGAAGGAGATACTTTCAGAAAAACCTTGTCTCCTACTGCAAAATGTAAATCTGTACGGCGTTTATCCGCATATGACTTCTTCCGACTCTGGGCTTCTTGAATCCTCTGACGGATTTTTCTAACAATTTCAATCATTTCTGACACTGAGTCTGGCCCAAGAATCCTTCATTCACCCAATTCATCCCAATAAAGTGGTGATAGACACTTTCACTCATACAACGCTTCGTAAGGCGCCATATTAATGGTTGCTTGATAACTATTGTTATAAGGAAACTCAATCAACGCTAATATTTCCTCCCAGCTTTCACCCCTGTCTAGGACCACGGTTCTCAACATGTCCTCTAATGTTTGGATGGTCCTTTCGGACTGTCCATCCGTTTGTGGGTGAAACGTTGTACTGAAATTGAGTTGAGTTCCCAACTCCTTCTGCAAGCTAATCCAAAATCTTGAGGTAAACTTTTTGAATCTCTGTCCGATGTTATCGACACCGGAACACCATGAAGGCGTACAATCTCTCTGACATAAATCTGAGCTAGCTTATCAGATCCATCCGTCAAGCGGATCGGAAGGAAATGAGCTGAATTTGTGAGCCTATCAATAATGACCCATATGGTCGTATTCCCTCGTCTTGACTTGGGTAGGCCTGTCACAAAATCCATCGCTATGTGTTCCCACTTCCACTCGGGAATCTCTAACGGTTGTAGCGCACCATAAGGCCTTTGGTGCAATGCCTTAACTTGTTGACATGACAAGCATCGCTCAACATAGAAAGCTACGTCCCGTTTCATTCCTTCCCACCAGAATTTCTGCTTCAAATCCTGATACATTTTCGTACTTCTCGGGTGTGCTGTATACGGAGTATCGTGAGCCTCGCTCATGATCTTGTTTCTGAGCTCAACACAGGGTGGAACACATATCCTATCTTTATAAAGGATAGCATTATCTGATGCTTCCTTGAAGCTTTCTGTTTTTCCCGATCTGATCTTCAAGCGCATCTCTTCCATGATTTGATCTTTTCTCTATGCCTCAATTATCTTTTCTCGGAGATCTGGTACAGCTACTAATGTTGCCACACGACATACAATCGTCTCATGTGGGTAAACCACCTCTAGCTGTAAGCTTTCAAAATCCCTGATGAGTTTCTCCTCCCGAGTGAGGAGAAAACCCAACCTACTTGTTTTACAACTCAAGGCATCTGCTACTACATTAGCCTTGCCTGGGTGGTAACTGATTCCACAGTCGTAGTCCTTTTCTAATTCGATCCATCTGCGCTGTCTCATATTTAAATCCTTTTGCTCGAAAAAGTACTTCAGACTCTTGTGATTTGTGAAAATCTCACACCTAACTCCGTATAGGTGGTGTCTCCAGATTTTCAAAGCATGCACTATTGCTGCCAACTCTAAGTCATGCGTAGGATAATTTAACTCATGAATTCTTAACTATCTGGACGCATACGCTATGACTTTACCTTCTTGCATTAGGACACAGCTTAATCCATTCTTCGAAGCATCCGAGTAAATCACAAATTCTTTATCACTAACTGGAATGGCTAACACTGGAGTAGTTGTTAATCTTTTCTTAAGCTCCTGGAAACTGGCTTCACATTATTCTGTCCACTGGTACTTGATTCCCTTCCTTAACAATTGTGTCATTGGCCTTGCTATCTTGGAGAATCCTTCTATGAATCTCCTATAGTATCCAGCTAATCCCAAGAAACTTCTGATTTCATTAGGAGTAGTTGGAGACTTCCATTCTTGTACTGCCTCTACTTTAGAGGGGTCCACTTTAATTCCTTCTGCTGACACAATGTGCCCAAGGAACATTACTTCCTTCAGCCAAAATTCGCACTTACTGAATTTGGCGTAAAGCCTTTCTTTTCTTAGTGTTTCTAACACTGTCCTCAGATGTTCTACGTGATCTGATTTATTCTTGGAATAGATGAGAATATCATCTATGAATATAAGGACAAACTTATCTAAGAATGGATAAAACACCTTATTCATGAGATCCATGAATACTGCTGGGGCATTTGTCAATCCGAACGGCATTACCGTAAACTCGTAATGACCATACCGGGTTCGGAAAACTGTCTTGGGTATATCTTCTGACTTGATTTTTAACTGTGATACCCAGACCTTAGGTCAATTTTTGAGAATACACTTGCCCCCTTGAGCTGATCGAAAAGATCATCAATCCTTGGCAACAGATACTTGTTCTTCAATGTGAGCTTATTCAGCTCACGGTAATCTATGCACATCCTCAATGTGCCATCCTTCTTCTTGACAAACAGGACAGGTGCTCCCCATGGTGACGCACTAGGTCGGATAAAACCTAGGTCTAATAACTCTTGAAGTTGAATCTTGAGTTCTTGCAACTCTTTTGGGGCCATCCTGTACGGAGCCTTTGAAATCGGAGCCGCTCCCGGTTCCAAATCTATTGCAAACTCGACTTGCCGGTTCGGTGGCAATCCTGGCAATTCTTCTGGAAAAACGTCTGCAAAGTCTTGCACAACTGGAACATTTTCCATTGTCCTCTCTATATCATCTATATTGTTTAGATAAACCAGGAAAGCTTGATTTCCTCTCTTGATCATCTTCTTGGCCTATAGTGCTGAAATTATTGGAGTGAACTTTCCCATTTCTATGCCGTGAAAACTTGTTGGCTTTTCTCCTGGAACTTGGAATGATATCTTCCTTTCACTGCATAGGATCGTGGCATGATTTTCTGACAACCAATCCATTCCTAGGATCACGTCGGTATCCCACATCGGTAGGACACTAAGATTATCAGCCTTAATCCTAGTTGTTCCCAAGTGTATTTCTATGTTCGAGCAAACATGAGTCGTAGTCATGGTTCCGCCAGTTGGTGTTAAAATCTTTTTCTTATGACTAGCTCATTCAGTTTTGAGCTCTAACTTTTCACAGCATGCTGATGAAATAAAGGAGTGCGATGCTCCAGTATCAAATAAAACAACTAAAGGCATGCCATGAAGTTTGCCCATACCTGCAAGATTACCTTTCTGCTTCCCTTTCCCGGAGGAACTGTGGTTCATTGCAGAAGACCTGGGATTTCCTTGCTGCATCTACCTCTGTTGTTGTTGTTGGGGTTGCTGACTCTGTTGCCCCGATGCCTGCAGGGCCTTTAGCTGCTGAGGGTTTCGGTCCTACCATTACCTCGCATAGTGACCTTCCTGGCCACAGTTATAGCAACTTGTGTTTCTGGCCTGACACATGCCTTGGTGGCATTTGTTGCACCTTGGGCATAGAGGAATGCTGGGTTGTGATGGTGCAATTCTTCCTTGAGCAGGAGCACTCTGCTGGCCCTACTGCCTATTTCCCTGCCAAGGCATTCTGTAGTCTTGGTTCCTGTTCTGGTTACCTCCATCATTCCACTTTCTCTTCCCTTGGAAGTTCTGTGATGGAGTCCTGGTTGGTGCTGGTGCTGAAGTAGGTATTGGAGTTGATATTGGGGCCTTTCTTTCTTCAGGCATTACCGTCTCGATGTCCAATGCCCTATTCAATGACTCGGTATAGGTTAGGTCTTCCCGACTTGCCAAAGACATGGCAATCTCATGCCTCAGTCCTGATCTGAACTTAGATGCCATCTTCTCGTCAGTATCTACCTGAAGAGGTGCATACCGTGATAACTCACAGAATACTCACTCGTACTCTGTGACGGACATCTTCTCATGTTTCAGAGTATGAAACTCTGCTTCTTTCTTGACTCTGAACGTCTTAGGAATGTATTTGTCGTAGAATCCAGTTTTGAACTGATCCCACGTGTAAGCATCAAGCTGCTCTGGAGTCATGGTCCTCCTTCTAGACTCCCACCAGAAATCTGCAGATCTGGTTAATTGGAACGCTACACAGGAGAGTCGCTCCTGGTTATCATAGTGGAGGAAATTAAAAATCCGCTCCATCGCTCGGATCCACGCCTCAGCATTGGCCGGGGTTCCTGCCCCATCAAACGATGGAGGGTTCTGTCACAGAAAGAGCTCATCAATTCTGCGTTGTGGAGGTGGGGGATGTGTCTGCTCTCTTTGTTCCTCGTGTTCTTCTTTTTGTTCTTCCTCCACTCTTTTCTGTCTTCCTTGCCTTGAGGGTCTCCCTCTAGGCCTATTTTGTCTTACGGGATTCGCATTCGCATTTCTTCCTCGTGCTGCTCTGGGTAGTACCATTCCGTAAATTATAATTTCAATTTATAATTAATAACTAGGCCACTGCCCACTGTTGTATAATAACTCATGCTTTAACTGATCCTTAACATATCTTGAGCATGTAAAACGCATTGAAACTCTGAAGCATAATTAACAACCGTTCTAGTCTTATATATTTATTCATTAGGAAAATCGCCTCCAACGAGGTCTTACAAGTACATTTCCTAATGCATGGGTTCTGCAAAAAGCCAACCATGCCTGGACGAACGAATTCTTAAAAACTACGCATTCTTGTCTCAAAAGGTGAGAATACCTAAGTCCCAAGAATGGTCCTCTAGGGAACACATTCAACTACATAACAAAATAGATAGTCGTCCTGATACAAAATACACTATCATAGCATAAAAGCTAAACTAGTTAGACGAGCTACTGGCCGACCGACCATCCTGGATCCTCTGAGTGCCATCTCTCTCCTCTGGCTGCGAATCCTCCGACGGATCCTCCTCTGACTCCTCCCCAACGGCCAGTACCAGACGGCCTGCAGCTGCTGCACCTTCCTCCTCAGCTCTCTGGCAGCGCACCTCGTGCACAACCTCTATGGTCCTCTCCGGAGAACCCATCACTGTCTGGCGCTTTCTGGGAGGACGCTCATCATCTGTATCTCCCGAGGCTGCTCGCCTCACTCGCGAGGGTCCAGCCTCCTCATCTTTCCTGCATCCCTGATATGGTAGGAGATCAGCGTCCACATGTACTGCTGGCTCTGGAGGTGGTGCTACATGTGCTGCGAAAACGGGAGGAACAAGACGGTCATAAACTCCCCTAGGTGGCTCATCCCTGAGAAGATAGTCGTGCATCTGAGCATATGGGCCTGGAGGAGGTACACGCTGAGTAAGGTACTGATGCATGAGTAGGGCGATAAACTCAGGCAGATTCGCCATCAGCTCAAAAGTCTGAGAGTGCTGGCATATGTAATAGTATGAGGCCTCTGTCGCCCATCCACGCCACAACTGTGGAAGCACTCTAAGCAGGCGATGAATACCCTCCACATGACTGAGCCTCGCATGCAACCATAGCTCGTGGTAGCGTGACAAGAACCCTGCTAGGGTCTCCCCGCTCTCTGGCTCACAAGTCCTGAACCAAAAGGTATACTGTGCTACGGATATCGGATGGGGTACACTATTCCGTGCCGTACATTTCTGTCCCGCCATCTGAAATATAAAGGAGAATTCTCGTGAGAAACTCATTTATTTAGACTGAAATGAGTTCTTACTGACGAACTCTCTAACTTAGAACGTTTCTAAGTCCATTTTCGAGACGCTGACCCGAATATTCTTAACTCCTTTGAACATTCCCGACCAATTCTCGAAACATCTACTGAAAAATCCTAAACTCTTAAACTTTATTTCAAGGCGCTAGCTTGAAATAGAAAACTTCTGGCTACTTTTCAAGTTTCTGACTTGAAAAAAATCTAAAGTTACTATTTGAGACGCTGACTCAAATACTAAAGTTTTACCTCGAGACGCTAACTCGAGATATAAATTTTGAGGTTACCCTTTTCGAGATGTTGACTCGAAAAGTAAAATATCTGAAGGATCTAGTTCGAGACGCTGACTCGAACTAAAATTTTCAAGATTCTATCTTGAAGGTTTCTTGCCTGATTTATTTTGAGACACAGACTCAAAATAAATTCAGCTCGAGGTTTTGAAACGCTAATTCGCAAACCTTACTGGAACGAGGACTTGATGCATCAGCTACTGGGACTGGAATTCCTGATCATCATGCCTCCTGAGACTGGATCTGCTTCTGAAACTTGTCTTTTTCCTTCAAGTTCTTGGACTTGCTGAATTTCTTCATTAGCTTCCAATGGCTGAGTCTTTACTTAGTGAAAGTCAACTTAAAAGGGAACTAAGGTAATCTAGATTCCTCTAAATTTTTCTACGTTCTCTGAGGCTTAAATTCATGAAGCAACCTGACTTATCTGGAGTCTGATTGTGTAAAAGCCCGACTTATCTAAAGTCTGACTTAATGGAACTTTGCAATTATCTAAACTACATTGCTGCAATCTGGCAACCTTGGGTGCCTACTTAACTGTTACATCGTGAGCTTGTCTCAATGAAACAAAATAATTGAAACTCTTTTAAACATAAAGGGCTTTCAAAAACTTAGTCTGATGCAAAACTTTTGCCAATATCTGATTGGTCTTACCATGCCATTATCTGAATGGTCTTACTGAAAATTTTGCCAACATCTGGATGGCCTAATCTGAATATTTTTATAAAAATCTCACCATTTATCTAAATGGCTTAACCGAAAATTTTTATAACTTTGCTATTATCTGAATAGCCTGAACTGGAAGATTTTTAAAATCTTGCCATTATCTGAATGGCCTGCTTGAATACTGTAATTTTGACAATCACATACCTTTCTTTCTTTGATTGAGACTGATGTGAGGGAGTGCTGAGAGTTGTTAACTGATCACTGAATGGTCTAAGGAACTATCTTAGACTTAACTGAAAGAACTTAGAGCTCAGAGCAAAAACAACCTCGCTCTGATACCACTCTGTCACGACCCCAAATTAATATCTGATTAATTCAAAGTGTGACTGGCACGACTCGACCCCAATAGAGGATGGATCAAGACGCGAATCGGAAATAATTAAATAAGGAAGTGAACTACTATCTTTCAGGATCGATATTTTGGTCTGAGAACTCTAATTCCCAACTGATTTTAAGTACTCACAAATGACTGAATAATAATCGTACTCAAATGATTATCGAGTTATGGGACTCGTCCAGAACAAAAGATGAAATGTTGGACTTGTGATATAACTGAGTTGCGGAAGCAAAAGAAAGACAATAATAATAATAATAATAATAATAATAATAATAATAATAATAATAATAATAATAATAATAACACAAGGTCATCTGAGCCTTGTACTAAAGAGAACTCCACTCTCAGCATTTCTCCCTCCCACACCAGCTCAACCTGCACATTTAAAAACAAACATGCAGGGCTGAGTACAAGGGTACTCAGTGAACACATTGCCAAAAATATTTCTGAACTGAAAACTCATTTTCTTGTCATGCATCTGAGTAAACACATAGGGGTTTTATCTAAAAAGGCCCTATGTTTTACTAAATCACTTTCTGTTTTTGAGCGCTCTTTTCTATTGTATGATCATCCATATCCCACTGAAAGTCGAGGAATAGCTCCGCTCAGCCTTTTCCCTCGAACGCTTAACATAACTAAATGTCGAAGAATAGCTCCACTCAGCCTTTTCCACGAACATTTAGCATCGTCGATGTCTTAGTCAGGAATAGCTCCGCTCAGCCTTTCCCTCTTCCTAATATCACCGACCCAAGTGTACACTAACCTTGGTTAACACGCTAAGTTAGCACGAGGCCCGATCGATTTAAGAGTTAGAAAGCCCCTTATGAGCTAACTAAATACGGATAAGGATATCATAGAAAGCAAAACATTTTATGCATGATAATAATTTATTTGCATCAGAATAATTAACTGCGGGTGAGTAAAAACTCAAATCATTATTTGGACTAAGAGTCCGTTGAAAAGAAAACCCACCTTTCATCAATGTTTTAATACTTGAAACTGCAGCTGCTAGTTCCTCACTGGTCTTATCCCTTGCGGATCTGCTAGCCTTCAATATATAAAAATATACTTAGCATGTTGATTCTAAATCTGACAGGACTCAACACGACACGAAGGCCTATTAGGGTCTAGTATCCGTTCTAAATTTTCTCTTAGCTTAAGCGTTAATCTCAACCCTAGCTATTAAACATCTTAAGGCATACATCATCATCATTTAAGGTATCAAAAATACCTTAACATAATCACAACTAGATTCTAGGAACAAGGTCATCACCAAGTTCGTAGGCAAAACAACGTTCTGCACAACGTCTATCTTTGAAAACAATTCTGTTTTGACTCGTTAAGATGCAGAGGATGAGCTATACACCGATGGAAAGCCACAAAAGTTTAGTTTATGGCCGAATTTACAGTGACTCAAGATGATAACTAACAAAAAAGTTATGACCGATTTACTAGAGGGTGGCAGAACTGCCAGAATTTCTGAAAGAAAACACATGCCTTGACTTTGACGATTTTTCATAAATTGCTCAGAGCGAATTAGAAAATGAAACATATACCATTGGAAAGCCACGAAAGTCTAGTTTTCAGAAAAATTTACGGTGACTCAATACGATATCTAACGAGGGAGTTATGCTCGTTTTACTGAAGGGTGGCGAAACTGCCGAACTAAGCTGCGCAGCGCGTCGTCTGTGCGAACTCTAAACAAACTCCGAATCAGTCAGCTGATTCCAGAACTGATCAGTCAGCTGATTACCAGAACTGATCAGTCAGCTGGTTTCCAGAACTGATCAGTCAGCTGGCTCCCAGAACTGGTCAGTCAGCTGGCTCCCAGAACTGATCAGTCCAACATATTAGTTTTCCTCCCAAAACTGATTCTTCAACTGATTCACTTCATCAGTCAACTGATGAGCTTCAGTCCGGAACTGATTAGCCTAAGCTAGGACTGATTTATTTCAATTCAAATACCAAGCTTTCATCTCCTCAAAACATCTCAAACTGGACTACACATGCTTGCACATAACCAACTAATTTTCTAAACATTAACGTCATTTAAAACACCAAAAATCCACACATATACTTCTTAAGCTTAGATCTGAAATATATGTTTATATATAGCTCATGATTTTCGAAAATACCTTTCAAAACAACAATGGAGAAGAGTTGGAAGAAGCTTGAGGGAGATGAACTAGAGAATATCTAATTCTCTCGGATTTCAAATCACCTTGATTAAATTATCAAAATTTAAACACTAATGATTGGAGAACATCTGATTCTCCTAGTCTTGAAAATATTTATCGAAATATCTAATTCACGATAAACACACACCGCAAATTTAAAAGAATAGGAATTGAATTTATCTGAAATTACAATTCCGGTTTTCCATAACTAAAAGAGGATTAAACCCTAACTGAAATAATTAATTCACCTATGGGAATTAATTGATCTTGAATTCCATGGAACTTAACGGATACTTTCGACCCGAATCTGACTGGAAATTACTATACTAAATAGTAATTGCAACAATTTACTGCAATTAAGCAGTAATTAATTTACGGGGTATTACATTAAATGTTTATTAGTCATTTATAGTATTTCTTTCACGGTGGAGGCTTATCCTTTGCATTAATTAATATTGAGTTGGCGATAGAATTATCTCTTTATTTCCTTAGCGATACACACACACACACACACACACACAGATATATATATATATATATATATATTATTTCCTATAAATGATACAATAATTATTACAAATAAATATTTAATTATATCTTGTAAATGGCTTTCCAATTCATAATATCATTTATTTTCTCGTTATTATTTCACACCATAGTTTTGATTAAATACTTATCGGTCATTTATAGTATTTCTTAGCGATAAAATTATTTTATACTAATTAAATCTCTATAGTATTTCTTAATAACTTTAACAAATTCAAACATCACATACTAATAAAAATTGAAGTGAATACTATAAATTTCTCATAATTGCTCGTGAAATCTTTTCAACTCTAAGGAAAATTTACGGATGCGAAGAAAAATTCGTGAGCGCTAAAATAAATTTAACTGACAAAATAATGGTTTCATAAATTAAATAGGACGTCGTTTTGGCAAAGTGTGATTGTAAGATACGGTGGTTAGTGGGAAAGTTGTGAATATGTGGACAGGGATGAAGAGCTTATCTATATTGAAGCCGATATTATGTCTCTCTCATCACTAACTAAGCTGGTCAATCGTATTATGCGAGCAAATTCATTGAGTTTTGACTAGTTGTATTACAGAGCGCGATCAGAGCGATCTCGTACTGGTAGGACCGTGAAGACCCTTCTTAGTAGTGATCAAGACGCCATATGCTTGTATTTCAGAGAGGAATATCTCATTGTGTTTGTTGTACACAATCAAAGGACCGATGGTGCAACGAGCACCCACAAACAATCTTATGTACTGTCATTCAATATTTTAGTTCCGTTATTGATAGTAGGTTATGAGACCGAATATGAGCCTTCTCTCAATGTTATTCACAAGTTTTATACATTTTCTAAGATGCGCTTCAGCAGTGGTAATGGTGTTGTAAATGGTACTTGCAGTCCAAACCCAATACCTCATTATGATGGTGAAGAAGAAGAAGAAGAAGAAGAAGAAGAAGAAGAAGAAGAAGAAGAAGAAGAAGAAGAAGAAGAAGAAGAAAAAGAAGAAGAAGAAGAATGATGATAGAGATAATGATGAAGAAGAATAAGTAGAAGAAGAATAGAATGACGAGAGGGAGGATGTGACTTGGTTTACTAAATACACATTTGCTGAGTTCGTCACACGAATCCATAAAGAGGACTGCTTCAACAAAATCATGTCTATGCTCAGACCGAGCTAACCTCCACTGATCAACCGTGATATAGGATCCCCACATGTAGAAGAAATATATAATAATGGGCTAATTCCATTTATTCTAGTTGCTCTATTAATGTCACTTATTGTAAGTGATTTGGATCGGATGGGGGACGGGCAACTACGTTATGGGTCAATATTTTAGAGCAAAAATAATCTAAGTATTGATATCGAAATATGGCATATGGAGCACCGCAACAAATATAAAGTGCTTATTTCGAGTAGATCAAGAATGAAATGCATATGCAAACATGGTGGCGACTTTCCTTTCAAATTACATGCATCGGTGAGAGGGAATTTTCAGATTGTGTACAAGTTCATACTTAAGAATACTTGTCATTTAGATTTGGAGACTGTTGTCCCAAGACAAGTATGTACCAGAGTGATTGCAACCTATTTTTCTCTCAAGATGCATAACAAAAGATCTAGCATGAAGCCTGTGGAGATATAGTCTGAGTTGTTAAGAGAGTTTAGCATCTGGACGAGCTACCATGTGGCATTCTGTACAGAAAATTTGGCAATGGAGATTATCTATGGTGCACACGATAAATCCTTCAAGATACTTCCTCGATATTTGTACATGCTGAAAGAACACAATCCTAGTACTGTTGTTAAGTTTGAGACTGAAACTGATGGCTGGTTCAAATACTCATTCGAATCATTTGGAACATGTCACACAATATTTGCCATGTGTTGCAGACCGGTGATTGTGATTGATGGTACACATCTAAAAGAAAAGAACAAGGGCATTTTATTTGTCACGGTGACAAAGGAAGGCAATGAGAGTCGTTTGTCGCCGGTAGTTGGAGTCAGTCTGATCGAGAATGATAATCTTAGATTTGATTTCTGAGACAACTCAGGATAGTGTATAGGTGCGCTCCAAAAATGTTGATCACGTCCCACCAACACATCATCATAAATAACATCGTAGAATAAATGTACCCAGGCACACCCACGGTATCTACTATTATCATTGGGTTCAAGGTATTGTCAAAATGTACCACAAAGCGGCCTATACATATCGTCTATCAGTTTATAAGAGGGCTTTGTCATCTATTAAATCATCAAGTCATAATAGTGTCTACTCCAAGCTTATGAGTATTGGTCTAGAAAGATGTGCACGACCAAAGTGCCCTATCCGCCGCTACAATTTTCTCATGTCAAATGTGGCTGACACATTCAATGGGTATTTGTTATGGGCTAGACATTTGCTAATTTGTCAACATCTGCCTAATTGCTCATCGGGGTGGGAGTGTTTTTTTCCATCTTTTCAGTTTACGGATACAACCATCTTGTTGTAACAATGTACCAAGACAAATCATCAGTGGACTTGAGAAATGCACATATCTGTGCATTCCAGTAGGCATAATTCTTGTCTTCGAGCAGTGGTGGATGCACCGTTGAACTTCCTTCATTCATAGAATTCATTTCCATAGAGCCAAAAATGTGTAGATACTAGTAAAAACTTAGAATCTTTGCACTTTGTGAAAAATGACTCGCTCTTGATTCCAATTAAAATTGCTTATGTGGTGTAGATTTGTGGCATTCTTTATAAGTGTTCAATGTAGTGTGTGAACAATAGTTTGAACAACAATATGAACACAACAATATAAATAAAGCACGTAAAGAACCCAATGAGTGATAACCCAGTTCGGTTAAAACCTGCTCTGGAGGACTTGCATGTAACTGAGAAATAATCCACTAACCTAATGTAAATTCGTACTCAGGTACTTACACGATGAACTCCCTTAACTTGTCGCCCTTTCTACCATTTGCACCATCTTTCATGAATTGATGTGAACATCCTCTTACACACTAAACAAAGAAAGTCTTACCATATTAGGATTTGCGCTTTCAAAGAAAATTGACTTTCCTTCTTCAGATTGAAGACAATTTTCAAAAGCAATAAAGTGATAGTTAGCATTTCAATGAATAGGGCTTCGTCCCTCAATTAGATATTATTTAAAATAGGTATCATCGTACTAATAGCATATTAAAGATGATATCATCATAATTCACCATTAAATACTAAGTGCTAACATTAGAGTATTCAGCAGAAACATACCGAAAGTAATTTATTTAAATAACCAGATAGGGAAGCATCTCAGTCAACCCCATCATCAGCACATCACCACGGTATATGTCTTAAAATTTAGCAAATAAATCATAAGCCTAATCATGCTCATATAACTATTCAACAAGTATGCTTATATCCTAGTCACAATATCTCAACAATGTTCCAACAATATTCTAACAGTATTCCAATAGTATCACAACATTATTTCAATATTATAGCATAACAATATTTTGTAATTCCTCCTATAACAATGACGTTAAACAGGTAGAATATAAAATATTCATTTGGATATTTCTAAGTTATCTATCATATTTCTAAAGAGTTATTACTCTTAAACTATATTTATTCTTTGAAATAAATCCACCTTGCTAACGAGCGGGTGGTGGTGCAACAATTTTCAGGATGACTTCCTTTCTCCTGGCAGCTTCCATAGGCCCTACAATATTGGTGCGCAACTTAGAACAGCTACTATAATTTTCAGAATTTATCTACTATATTTGGAGCATTTATCTATATTTATTTAATATTATTTCGTTCAAAAATAGTTTGTGCAATTCTAACGACCTCATATAATTTTGTCGTAGAAGGAAATAAATTCCAAAATAATGTTTTTGATTTACTGGGACCAAAAGATTTGATAAAGGTCACTTTTCATAACTTGTCATTTTACCCGATTTTTATCAAATTTGTACCACGACACTTTTTAACAAATCAATTGATCAAAAATTATGAAAATATTTAGGGACAATTCTATACATGTCAAGACTAAAGTTTGAGAGTTTTAGAATTTTTCAATAACAAATGCTTCCGGTATAAAAATAAACAGACTTAGCAAAAATACGACTTTTTGACATGCTCAACGAAACAACGACGAGGTCCCTAAGCATAATCAGTTATTTGGAACAACTTTCCAATACAAACTTTTTCAAATTGGAGGCCAAAAGGGCCGAAAATGACAAAATTGAGGGTTGATCGGCGCCCATTTTATTTTCTATTTTCCGGCGATTTCATCGATTTTCATTCATCCGACGGAAAAATTTCAACATACGTAATGTAGCATATATTTAAATACACGGCATATTAAATCTTGGCATAAAAAGAATGAGAAATGGACCGAGACTACCCACTTGGAAGGCAGCAGCTGGCGGCGGCGGCAGCCCCTCCTCCCCAGATCCTCCTCAACTCAATTCGTACCTTAAAACTCGACTCGCACCACGACTACGCTCAACTTTGCTCGAGAACACTCGACTGTCGTTCAATAACACTCAAACTCTCTCAATTTAAAGTTGTTAACACAACTTGAGATGAAGAATTGTGAATTAGGGATGTCCCTTTTATAAACAAAGGCTTGGGGGGTCGGGTATCGATTTTTCGAATATAAAATACTGATAAAGTTAGTCCGAACATAATTACTTTTTCAAAAACACTATTCACAAGTTGCTTTATTGTGAGGAAACCTCATTTGACCTCATACATAAAAAGTAACAATACTGGGATACTCCTTAATTTATTTTCTATCAAATCAACCAAAAATGAGCAGCCGATAAAGTCATTTTGTAGCCAAATGAAGAAAGATTCATTTTCTGGGCTATTTGAAAATCACTATTTACGATACTCCGGATGCTGCTGTTCACTTGTTTGACCTCAGATTAAAAATTCCGGAATACCGGCAGATTCATTGGCTCGATTCTGATTGTGGAAACTTGCTGAATAATTTCTTGGGATAACGATCGGGATTTCATAAAATATCTAAAGTAAAAACAAGTTGAAAAGTTATTATTCACATTTTTGTTTTTTAGCTTTTTTACTGTTGAGAATTCGATTGACCTCGGATTAAAATTCCGAGAGTACCGACGGATTTCTCAGGTCCTCCTCTTTCAACGAAGTCTAAAATTGACCATATCTCAAATTTAATAGCCAAATTTATTTAAACGGCTTTTCAAGAAAAGATAAAGTAAATACAATTATAATTAGAAAACTCTTTATATATAATTCAAAAATATGGGGTCTTGCACATACATATAAAACTACAAGTATATATACTTCGTGTTTTTCAACCTCAACATAGTATGCATTATGCCATAAATCAAGTAAATACTAACCTGGTTCCTTTGATGTCGAGATGCCCTCATCCATCCAATTAAATGTCATTTTCAATTGTTACGGTGAGCGAAAATTGAGATGTTAAGTGATGAAAAGAAGGTGGGAATGAAGAGTGATGGAAAGAACGTGAGCCCGAGTTGAGAGACCAAGAAGTTGTGGGCATGTTTTGATAGATAAAATAGGTAGAAGTCTTATTAGGTAAGCTTTTGAGCATGTTTTCTTACAACGATATAATGAATTATGAATTCATGTTTAGTTTAATGTTTCTTTTTAATGTAGAATGTCATGACCTTAAACACCATGTGTACATATAATGTGTGTATTGTATGCAAAGTTGAGCTAAACAATCTGATGAGACCGGGACTAGCACTGTGGAATTAAATCCGGAGTTGCAGCTGAGAGGTCCAGTTGATGTTGGAGAGTAAAGGGACGTGCATTTTATTAATTAAATCAACTGGATTTAATTATTTAGCCATTAGTATAGTTTATTTTATTTAATTGGACAATTAATTCAGTTGTGGATTTTATTTAATTAGAAGCCCAAATTATTATTAGGGAAATTGGGCCATTAGTTTTATTTATTTTATTTCAAGTTTAATTCGAAAATTCCAAGCCTAATAACTTGTAATTTTCATTCCTAGGTATTACTTAAGTTGTATTGCGTATTATTTTTCAGTAGACTGGTTTTGAATGAAATTTGCGTTTACGCTTCAATCTGTCTCACAACACAATAGTTCTTCGGTAGAGTTTGTTGATTGGCATCTCCAAGCTTGAAATCTTTTATCTCATTCAGATATCCAGTAGTATCCGGGTTAGGCATCCACGAAGATTACTCCATAGGCGCATTTCGGATTCAAGTAGATTCGGGGTTCGTTTCGGGTAAGATTCACCTCTATCTTTCATTTTCCATCACTTTCGATCCATTCACCACATCCACAGCCTTCATCCATGTCCCATATCATCCCTAAATTCATCACCATCATCCACATAACTTCTATAGTCCGAAAATTACCTAGAACAGCCGATCCCATACCATAAGCCCTAATTTAGCACCGAAAGTCACCACCGTGCCAAATCACAAAATATTCGTGCGTTTTTGCTGATTTTTGGATATGTTTTACATGACTTATGAGTGTACCTTGTCCTAAAATTTGAGCTCAATCGGAGTTGATTTGCCTAAGTTACTGTCTACGTCTTTTCATGGTAATTATCGATAGATTTGGGGTTGTTTTTTTTAATTCTTGTTCTAATTTTATTGGGTATTTAGGTCAGATTATTTAGCATGTTATTACTCTTAATTCCAGTGGTTATTTTTGTTGAATCATTTTTGTAGTTGACATGTGTTTGATTCGTTGCTTCCGCATCGTCTTGGCCGTATCATAGTTTTTGGTATCAGAGCCACGTCAACTTCGGTTGGTCGTGGCTCAATCCAAATTCATGTGACACAGTAGGGGCAAGAAGAGAGTCGATCATTGTTTAAAAAAAATCGTACAAAAAAAAGAAGAAATCGATAAAAAAAAATATGAATTCATTGAGCCCTATTGTGTTACCATTGTTCTTGCATTGTTTCGTGAGTTTCTTAGATTAATCTTGTTGATCATTATCTCATTGGGTAGTCATTATTCTTAATTTCTTGTATTGAGTCACGATTTATCGTTCTTCATCGTGCAGTGATTGGGAACATCACATTGCATTGTGGGATAGTATAATTTTCAGTTCTGAGTTTTTTATTATAGGGGTCGATTTTTGTGTTCTAGTTCAGTTAGGATTGGTTTTGGTTTATTTCCTAGTTGATTTGGGATTGTCTTGTTAGTTTCCTAGTTGAGTCGATCTTATTTCCTTGTTGGATTATTGCTCACATTGAAGTACAAATTGTGTCCAACATTCACCTAATTTCCTTCCAATTTTCGGCCAAAAACACCCACTATCCATCTTTTCCCTACCAATTTTGTTCCAGAACTCCGATTTTCCTCCATAATACCGTTCCGGAAGCGGAACGACGTTCTGCACAAGACTCATTGCTTTGCTGTGATATATGTGTACTTTTAGCCAAATTCGATCATCTTCTAGGTGAAATCGCCCGGTGAATATTTTTCGGTTTTTCTGTTTCTTTGAATTTCTTTTCTTTTCCACCCATACAACTGAAACTGACCACATTGCAGCCTACTTCGTGGTGTTTTGTATAACACGTGGTACTTTGAAAGTCAAGTTCGAGCTCTTGACTAGAGTTGGAGAAGTCAGCAACAGTTCTATCGAGACATCAAAGTAGTTGGAGTTGACATCTACAGTTTGCTAAAAATTTGAGTGATATACACAAGAGTTAAAAAAAAGTGAGGTCCTTTTTCTTTTGTTTTATTTGTTTTGCAGGTACAAATTGTTATAAGTAGCATGATAAGGCACCCGCATCGCCTAATACTCCTACAGACGCGGCTTCATCGATGCCACATCCGTGGGATGCCCAGTATCACTATCAAGTACATGAGAAAAAGTTAGAGGATTCATTAGCCAGAATGATGGCACAGCTCGAGCTTCTTACTGCTCGAACTCCTGTGCCACCACCAGTTCAAGGCCAACCTGTTTAGCCAGAAGGAGTAGCTTGACAGCCAGCAGCAGCTCATCAGCCTGAAGCAGCTCGTCATCCAGAAGTACCTGTAGTCGAGCCAGCCAGAGCGAATGCTAGAGCACATCAAGCTCAGCGTCGCCAACCTCAAGTGCAGTTTAACGATCCCTATGATCGTGAGGCTGAAGAAGATTATGGTGACTTTGCAGATGAATTAGAGGCCGAGTTCGAGCCATTTCAGAGACATGACCGACCACGTCAGCCTTATAGGCATGCAGCCCACGTCTACCCACAGTATCAGCCCCGACGTGCAGATCCTGACAGCTTATTGAATAACATCAAGACAAGCATACCAGCATTCGAGGGACTCCATGATCCAAACCTTTACCTCGACTGGGAGAGGAAGGTCAACAAGATTTTTTATTGTTATGATTTCCCAGAGTTGAAGAATATGCAGTTAGCTTCTATGGAGTTCACCGGGTATGCAGCTACTTGGTGGGAGTTTCAGCAGCACCGACGCCGCAGAGACAGATACCTTTTGATTGACACCTAGCAGGAGATGAAGGATGTTATGAGGGGTCATTTCATTCCTGTGAATTATGAATGGGAATTGGAACGAAAGCTTAGTCAGATTCGTCAGGGGACCCAGTCTATTAAGGAATATCACAAGGAGTTGGAGACAGCACTGAACTGGGTTGGAAAAGAAGAGACGTTGATTGCTACAATCAATAGATACATTGAGGGGATGAACCCTGACATTGCCTGTGAAGTCGAGTTGAGAGACTTTGATAGTATTGAGGCTATGATTCACTATGCCTCAATTGTAGAGCAGCAACTCAGAGATGCCCGTTGAAGACCGATACAGTCGACGCCTGCAAGGACACCATGGGTTCGAGGCAAGTCTTCCATACCTATGATAGCCCCCACATGCCCTCAAGAGCAGTCCACGCTGCCAGCTCATCGTGTTGAGCATTCTGCACCACAGCCTACCCGCAGACCCGAGTACAGTTCATCTACCCCACACCGGAGTAATCAGAACTGCACTGTACAGCCGAGTCAGCCGCAGAATGACACATCAGTGAGAGCACGTGATGTTCATTATCACAAGTATAAAGGATGGGGACACTTTCAGGCACAGTGTCCTAACCGCCGAGTTCTTTTCATCACTGAACAAGACGAGCTAGAATCCGCTAGTGAAGAGGAGGCCACCAATCCTATTAATTCAAGGGTTGAAGATCAGCCCCTTAAGGGTCCTCCTAAGATCAGGATTGAAGATGAGCAAACACAGCAAGCCCATGTGAGTCTTGTTGCCATTCGAGCTTTGAGTCTTATGCATGAAGAGGAACATAATGATCAGTAAGAGAATATCTTCTACTCTCGGTGCGCTATCCAAGATAAGACGTGTTCGCTCATTATTGATGGTGGAAGCTTTATGAACGCTATCAGTCAGTATGTCGTGGGAAAGCTGGAGTTGGTACCACAAAAGCATCAAAAACAGTACCGATTGCAGTGGTTATCAGACAGAGACGAGATACACGCTGGATATTAGGTACCTGTCACCTTTTCCATTGGTCATTTCACTAACATTATTTTGTGTGACGTCATTCCCATGGAGGCGGCACATATTTTGCTTGGTCATCTGTGGCAGTTTGACAGGAAGGCGATACACGATGGATTCCCCAACATCTATGCCGTGACTCGAGATGGACGGACCACCAGACTGTGGCCTTTGGCGCCTAAGGACATCATTGAGGACCAAATGAGAATGCAAGAGAAATTCAAGGAAGAACGAGCAAAAGTAGTCGCCGCAGCCGTCAAATCCACCACCACCGCCACCCCACCGTCGGCCGAGACTTCACCAACGGCCGCAACCTTTTCCACCATCAAGACCACCTCAAAACAGTTCCCTAACGACTCCAATGCACATGGAAAGACATCCAGATCAGCTGCAAACAATGATAAATTTTGCAGCCTACTCTTTTCAGTCAAAGGAGTCGACAAGGCAATTAACACAGGTATGTCTCTTGTGCCAATAACTTATGAAAACAGTGCTACTAATATGTTTTCTTTACCTAGTGATGTGCAGCTAAAAAGGGACAAGTTCAAGGAGTTCTGTGTGCATGGGACACCCGTTGAATGGCCGAGATAAGGACCTGATTTACTCAGTGAGTATACGTGTCCTTCCACACTTAAAGTTGTTGATTTATTCCCTATTCCTGCAGATGAGTTTAATTGAGATGACGCCTTGAATTCGAGGATGAATTCTTTTGAGCAGTGGGGGAATGATGAGACCGGGACTAGCACTGAGGAATTAAACTCGGAGTTGCAGCTGAGAGGTCCAGTTGATGTTGGAGAGCAAAGGGACGTGCATTTTATTAATTAAATCAACTGGATTTAATTATTTAGCCATTAGTATAGTTTATTTTATTTAATTGTCCTATTTATTCAGTTGTGGATTTTATTTAATTAGAAGCCCAAATTATTGTTAGGGGAATTGGGCCATTAGTTTTATTTATTTTATTTCAAGTTTAATTCGAAAATCACAAGCCCAATAACTTGTAAATTTGCGTTTACGCTTCAACCTGTCTCACAACACAATAGTTCTTCGGTAGAGTTTGTTGATTGATATCTCCAAGCATGAAATCTTTTATCTCGTTCCGATATCCAGTAGTATCCGGTTTAAGCAGCCATGAAGATTACTCCATAGGCGCATTTCGGATTCAAGTAGATTCGGGGTTCGTTTCGGGTAAGATTCACCTCTATCTTTCGTTTTCCATCACTTTCGATCCATTCACTACATCCATGTCCCATATCATCCCTAATATCATCACCATTGTCCACATAACTGCTCTAGTCTGAAAATTACCTAGAACAGCCGATCTCATACCATAAGCCCTAATTTAGCACCGAAAGTCACCACCGTGCCAAATCACAAAATACTCATGCGTTTTTTCTGATTTTTGGATATGTTTCACATGACTTATGATTTTACCTTATCCTAAAATTTGGGCTCAATCGGAGTTGATTTACCTAGGTTACTGTCTGCGTCTTTTCAGGGTAATTATCGATAGATTTGGGATTGTTTTTTTATTTAATTCTTGTTCGAATTTTATTAGGTGTTTAGGTCAGATTATTTAGCATATTATTACTCTTAATTCTAGTGGTTATTTGGGTTGAATCATTTTTGTAATTGACGTGTGTTCGATTCGTTGCTTCCGCATCGTATTGGTCGTATCAAAATCCCAAATTTTCATCAAAGAATCTTGCAGTTATTAACTTTATCAATCACTTCATATATTGATAGAATCTTTGCAGTAATATATAGGCTAAAAACTCTCCTTGTAACATGCAAAAGGGAACTCATCGCCAATGAAATATCATATAACTCAAAGAAAATATGATATGCGCAAAGGAAATTACATCTCACTTTCTAAATATTTCAAGATTATAATCATTTTATATTAGGTTAATAAATTTGGTAATATAATTAGAAAATTTCATAATTGATATTTTAAAATTTTAGTTCTCAAAATACCAATTAGAATCTTTTTTTGGATTTGCATGAAATATATTTATTTTTAATAATATGAAGTTGAAAAAGATTGGTAAAAAAGAAAGAATATCTTTATTGGTTACTTGAATTTTAAGTACAAAATAATAAAATAATATTAGGTTAGTTATATAAGTAAAAAATTATTCAACTCGCATGCAATTAGAGAGAGAGAGAGAGAGAGAGAGAGAGAGAGAGAGAGAGAGAGAGAGAGAGAGAGAGAGAGAGAGAGAGAGAGAGAGAGAGAGAGAGAGAGAGAGAGAGAGTTATTTTCTATATGTAATCAGGTAAATTAAAGGCATAATTGATGGAGTCACACATTTCCAATCTCTTTGTCATTTTAGCCTAAATAAGAATATCTATTTCCTTTTCGAACTCATATTTCAAATTAGAATATAATTGGGGTATGGATTAAGGAACACGGACCATTGCTGCCAACAAAAATAAATTTTTTCCCTTTTTCTTTTTTCTCATAATTAAATACTTGAGTTAGATATTTGAAACAAGAATATAAATTAGGAATTTGAACTTAGGGTTGAGTTAGAATTTTAAAATTGAAATTGGAGATTCGAACTATGAATTATCATATTAACTTTTAAAATTTTAAACTAGTATGAATTCAGTTTTTTCATTGGTTTATCGTATGTCAAAACTAGATTTCAGTTGCTGCCACTTCATCACCCGACTGCAGCCTCGCCAAATATCCTCTCTTTAAATAATTTTTATTGTACTAAATATTTATATGTTTCTCTCTCTTTTAAATATATTGTGTTTTATGTCATAATATGGTGTTAAATATATTTATTTGACTGCGTGAGATTTTTTTTATATGGATAATACAGTGAGGCCCCTCTCCTAAGATTTTTTCCTGGATCTGTCATTGGTCATACCGTACCGAAAAATATACCGGAATACCAAACTTTAAGGTATATCGATATTTTCGGTAAGGTATGATACCGTACCGAGATTTTTTGGTAAGGTAGCAGTGTAGAATTTTAAAAACTGAAGTATATCGGTGTATGCCGATACCGATGGTATACCGAACTTTTTCATTATATACCGTTAGTTTGACAATCGTTGGTGCGGTATATACCGATATACCGTTTGTGCAGTATATACCGTTATATATCGTTGGTCTGGTATATGCCGAACTAACGATATATATTGGTATGCCGGCATATACTGAATTAAATATATATATATATATATATATATATATATGTTGATATAGAAAATTTACCATACTTAATTTATAAATGAATTATAATTAAACAATGAATAATTTAAATTACATGAAATAATTAATATTACTTTTTTTCCCTAAACCTTTGATTCAAATTACAATTACAACTTAATTATAATGAGATAAATATAAATGAGAGATACGAACAAAATAATAATAATATTATATTTAGCAGCTATATTAGTTCATTTAATTGTACATTTAAATTAATATATATGTGTGAGAGAGAATAAGAGATGATTGTTGTATAAATATGTAATACTTGGTATAAATATTATACATGCATATATACGTAATTATATATATATATATAGTAACTTTATGATATCCTATCTAATCTATTATTTATTACATTATTTAGTAAATTTACGATATCCATACATATAATCATATGTTACACACACACGCGCACACACACACACACACACCCAACATGTGGTATAAATCATATGTTACACTTAATACAAAATAATAATAAATATATTCTTATTTAATGCTTAGTAAATAATTTTTATGATTTCTAAGTTAATGATTTAAAATTTATAATATTTAGTAAGTTTATAATATTTTTTATAATTTACAAATACATTATAAAAAGATGTGATGAATAATATTCTTATTGTTTCTTACAGATTTAGATTTACAATACAATTATAGTTTGTAATCTAATAAATAAAAATAAGAATTAAGAACACAAATAATAATATAATATTTTTATTAAGTTAGTTAATATTTGTGATATTATGTGTGTGTGTGTGTGTGAATTATAGATGATTGATATATAATACTTAGTAAATATGATATACATATATAAATATCTAGTATATTTACAATATCTAATACTTATAATTAATCTCATGCTATACTTAACGCATAGTGATGATAAATATGTTCTCATTTAATACTTAGTAAATAATTCTTAAAATTTTCTAAGTACACGATTTAAAATTTATAATGTTTAGTAAGTTTATAATATTTTATACATTTAATAAATACACTATAAAACATGTGATGAATAATATTATTAATGTTTCTTACAATTTTAGATTTACAATACAATTATAGTTTATGATCTCATAAATAAAAATAAGAATTAAGAACACAAACAATAATATAATATTTAGCAACTATAATATCATTACATTTAAGTTAGTTAATATTTGTGATATTATATATGTGTGTGTGTGTGTGCGTGTGCGCGCGCGCAGTGAATTATTATGAGTATTTCATATTTTTAATAAATATATGAGATATATTGTAAGATGGTATGGTACGGTATACTGATATCGGTAAGGTATACCGATGTTGGTAATGTATATCGAAATAAAGGTAAGGTAAAGTTATGTCATTTGTTTCATACCGAAATTAAGGTAAGATAACGGTATGAATTTTCTTCATACCATACATATAAGGTAAGGTGAAGGTATGATGAAAAAAGTAAGGTATACCTTACCGTCCCACCCCTAGACCTGACTTGGGCCAAGTTTTTGTTGACCCGAAATGACTTGGCGGGCGGCTCGACCTAGCTTGAAAAATTGGATGGCCTGAATGGGTCGGACCGTATAGCCCAAAATGGAAAAATATACGGTGGCCCGCAGGCGGCCCTGCCCTGACTCGATTTTCTGATCGGGATGGGCCTCTAAAATATTATTGGCTTGAAATGATTTTGGCCTGGCCCAGTTCAATTTTTGTCATTGTCCTAACAGGCCTGGCCGGGCGGTCTAATTTTTCACCCTGTATTTTACATAGGTAAGGACATGAAAGTTGATAAATATATATTTTTTTCCAGATTTGGCGGGCTTCTTCTGTAGTTTTGGTAGCACATGTTTTCAGGGGTCTGCGAAACCGAAGCGAAACCAAAAAACCGAATCGAACTGAGCTATTTGATTTGGTTAGTTTGGTGATTTTATCCTTAAGTTTGATTTTGGTTTTGAATATTAAAATCCAAATATAATCTGGTTCGATTTTAAAATATTTTGATTAAAATCAAACCAACCAAAGTATATAAATTATATTTTTTAATTTATTATTTTTATTTATATTTCTAATATTACACATAAATTATTTCAAAAATAAAATTATACTCTCATTAATGAACTAAGACAAATGCAAGGGTGCTTTAACTTCAAACTAAAAGATTTGCGAGATATTTTTGTGTATTGAATTATTAACCGTTAACTATAATTTTGACTTGTGGTATTGTGATAAGTTGACCATGTACGTGATTCAATCAGGAGATATTATTATTATTATTATTATTATTATTATTATTATTATTATTATTTAATGGTGTCATTTATTATTAATTGAGTTCCAATATTATTTTTGTTTAGATATAATTATTTAAAAAAAACATTGATATTCGGTTAATCGAAAACCGACCCAAACAAATCAAAGAATTATGGTTCAGTTATATTGATTATTTTGGTTGGCTTGGTTCTCATCTTTTTAAGAATTTTGATTTATGGTTTTATTTATTTATTTTGGTTTGCATCGAGCCAATCATTTACACATCCCTACATATATTTGCACCTCAAAGGATGTTACGGCCTTATACCACAAATATGTTTAATTGTGCGGCGCTAAGATTATAACTATTTAACTATTTCAGCAAATAAACTTAGCAATATGATTCTTACAATAAACCTCCAATAATAAAATGTGAGATATCATTAAAATATGTAACAAAAAATATCATGTTCTAGATCTGTCTAGAGTACTAAGTAATACTAATAGCCTAATTCCACCTTATACATGTACACCCGCTACATGTTGACACGCACTAGAGGATACGTTAACATACTCATTTAAAATGAAATTTGAATTCGAAACCTTTAATGTTTGGTTACGCAACTCAACTCCTAGGATAAGGTCAGCGATGAGACTTTTGAAAATGAGAAAAACAGTTGAAGGTAGTTCTGACGATAGAGGATTAGAAGAAATTAATTTTGAAATGTTAGATGATAAATCATTGTCTGAAATCGACTGCAATCCAATTGATTCCGCTGTATTTCAATATTTCCACCTCAGTTGGATAAAGCTGAACATGCGAAAAGTAAACTGTCATTATTGGAGACAAACACATTGATGCAATTTATTGCATCACTAGTTTGTATCACTTAAGTTTCATTCCAACTTCTTTTTAAACAATAAAACACCCATATGTCGTATTTTCCCTAATCAATAAACACTAGACTTGATAAAATGAAATTTCCATTTATATCCAAAGATTGTCATAATTACTTTTTTAGCAAAATTTTGCAATAAGATATAATATATGAATATAACGTTATATATATATATATATTCCGAATTAAAACTATATACCATATATATACACACACACGTATTAAATCTAGCACTTTGACTACTACATCTACTAACATAACAACTCGGTTCACCGAGTTTTTTTAAACACGTATATAACACATAAATATATTAACAATACTCCTAATTACTTCTAGTGATGAAATAGATTCGAAACAAGATTTAAAAAAACATGAAATCATTCGCGGTAAAAAGTCCACCTAATTTGTAATAACTTCCCATATTAACTCCGGGTCGTACGACGGCAGCCGAGCAAGCGAGCACCCCCCAATCTCCCCCACCTCCGCCTCCGTCTCCGCGGCGGAGCACCACTCGTACGACACGGACCCCGGCGAATCTCCGCCGCTCCACAGCCCATCTTCAGAAAAACAAGCAGCTCTCCAGCTCTCCGCACTCACTCCCAAAGATGGAGACGACAAAGTTTTCTTCACGCCACTCCCATTTCCACTAGCGCCAGTTTGATCAGAGCTGCTCTTCCCCTCCAATTTCTTGGCTGCTCTGCGGGCTTTTTTCTCTCTCTTCACCTTCTGCCAAACCGCCTCAATCTTAGCATCCACGGCCCTCTTCAGAGCGTCGAGCCTCGGCCCATCTACGAGCCCCAACCGGGCCGGGTCGCGAAGGTTGGGGAAGTTGAGGCGGGCGTACTCGCCGCGGAGCTTGTACGCGGCCCGGTCGTAGGCATAGGCGGCGGCTTCCGGCGAGTCGTAGGTGCCGAGCCACACTCTCATTCTGTTCTGCGGCAGCCTTATCTCCGCCACCCATTTTCCCCATTGCCGCTGCCTCACTCCTCTGTACAGCTTGCTGTTTCTCGGCCCGAAACACGTCTGCATGAGGCCCGGCCTGTTGAGCTGGTTTTGAACTGAGATTCTTGAAGTTTCGGGCTTTCCACTGGAGAATTGATTGATCAAATCTCTCTGCCGCAGGTATACAGATGATCCCAGCGGCTCGAAAACAGGGCCCGTTGCAGGGCTTGATTGGTCACAGATGGAAAAGATTGAATCCAAAGTGTTTGAATTATTACTGTTTAAAATGAGTTGTGATAGAGAGAACCCGATATCGGAAGCATCATTGTTTTCAGTGAAAAATGGGACATTTTCTTCGATTCTGCTCATTTTTTCTTGATTTCAAGAACATGAAAACAGGGGAGGGGGATGGGAACTAAAAAAATTGTCCCTTTTCCTCAAAAACAAAAAAAAAATTAAAAATAAAAAACTAGCAACGAGAATTGAGTAATGAGGAGGTGATTGAAAGTTAAGAGCAGAATTTTTGACAAGAAAGAAGAGAGATTAGAAGAATTGGTCTACCTCTTTGAGGAAGAAAACAAAAAAAAAGTTGGGTTGTTTTTGGGTGTTAAGATGAAAGTGGTGTATTTATAGAGGTGGAGTCTTATCTTGTTTCCAGTTGTAGTAGAATTGAGCAGTTCACATTTATGACTCGACTTTATGCATCTTTATCGCCTGAGAATGACTATTTTGCCACTCAAAATAATTATTACTATTGATATCAAGAAATTCAATTTAATAACTATTATACCCTTCTAGAGGAATTGCTTTCATTTCTGAGGGACATGCATATATCTCGTTAAAATAAACTTGATTGTCAATTTCTCCACAAAAATTCATATCCTTTCTACTATTTCGTCACTTTTATCAATGAACTAGGGACATCACATATTTAATTATATTATTATATTTATAGAATAATTCGTAATATTGAACTACTCACATATTACAAATTAAAATTCTATAAAAATATACAACCTGAATTCAGATATGTTCCACGTCATGTAACTAATTATATATATAAGAATTCCGTGAAGTCAAAACCTTTTGAAAATTGCAATATAAAAATTAGATTCTATCTGTAATATTTTTTCTGTGTCTAAAAAAATCTGTAGTCCTTTTGGTTTCGAAAGATTTGAGTTCCCATTTCATCAGTCTAACTCGATCTCAACGTGTGGACCCCACCCCATCGTGGTCCGTACATCTGAGAAAACTTTTAAAATCCACTTTATGAATTAATTAGAGGTGGGGCCCCATTCACAGAAATATGGCAACGCCACGCGTTTTTTGTTCGGTTTAAATTTACAGGAGAATTTTGATTACTCTCTCTTCTTCCTTTTTTTTTTTTTTTGCCTTTGTTAATTTGATAAATGAATGCATATCAAGTCTGAACAGGTCAAATGACTCTTTCCTTCACGTAATTGTTGTGTTTGGATATATAAATATTCAGATCTGAACGATGTTACTTGGATTCTAATTTATAAAATATCGTCGTCATTGTACAAACTAGTTCACACCGTAATGGTTTCTTATAATCGACATAGGTTGTGCCTGAATTTGACGAAATTAATATTGTATCTAAAATTGACATAGTTTGGTACTCGGATATATAATTTTTTTTTATTATATCTAATATAAGACAAAACAATTTAGTAGCACGTGATTAAGCAAATCTTGTCGATCGATCATCATCTTCACCAAAGAAATATAGCTATTAATGGAGAGTGAACTTACTTCACGATAACTCCGACTATCACAATGTAGTGAGACAGAAGCATATGATAAGCCTACAATTTCAAATACTATTGAACTCAACAACGTGGATGATATGTTTTATCAATTCATACATATTATTATAATGTAACTAGTGAAAATGAATTGAATACCATTTTGACATTAGGTATCATATGATATATAATAACAATATTACCAATAGTGGCGGTACATTTAGAAATTCTTATAGATTAAAACTTTACTAATTGTAGCACCATTTATACTAAAATGTAAAAGGCATATTTTATGATAAGCCAATTGTAAAGATTTAGCAATGGGATTAATGATCTCTCGGATCTAATATTTTTTTACACGTTAGGCTTTGAAAATTTTGGTATGAGATTTCGTATACAACTTAAATTACAAATAACCATTATGAAGAGTGAGTACTGTTTGTAGATATAACGAACTAAATTGCTATATATACACATATATATGGAAGCTGAAAATTCGTAATTACTTGCATTGCATCGATCAAAAGTTGCAAATTAAGTTTATATATTTTAAATGTTGTTATGACTTAGTAGATTCACACATCTTGTCACAAAAGCATGATGTGAAATTTGCTTGAGTACATTGTGATCTTTTTTTTTTTAAGTTTTAAAAATAAACCAATATCGTATTAATTATAAGATTCCTCTCTCTAAAAAAATATTACTAGATATTTGAAGAGTTCATGATTTTTCAAAGATCTATTAAAATGACCTACTCTCTCCCCGAGAAAGAAAATAAAAGAAACTAACAAATTAATGGGTTCAAAAAAGTCCTCCGAAAAATGATATGTGCTTGTTAGTGACATTCTTAATTAGCACATGTTTGTTTTAGTAATGATGTTCGACCAAGTGTTCGAGGATTTATTCCTGATGTGATACGCTGATTCTGCTGTGCAAATAAATGAACAAGTTGTGTTGTTCTTTCTGATGTTCTAGGAGCTATTCCCGACAATTTTATATTTGATAGTTTCTTTTTTGAAGAGATATTGCACGATTTGGTGTGGAAGTGCAAGAATCGAATTATTGACTGCCTTATATAGTAGATGTTGTGTTGATTTGAACCCTCACTAATAAGGAAATTATCTACATAAATATGGAAATAATCACAAACCCTAAATAACTTCCAAGTGGTCAAAGATTGAAAATCAAGACTTTTTAGGATCGTTGCATTATAAGGAGGCCGATTTCATTCACAATCGGTGTGCGATATATTATATATTGATTAACTTATACTGTATTATTATTTGTGACTCATGGGTTTGTGAGTTTTGTAATAGCTATAATTGTTCCTTAAGCTATTCAATGTGATAGTCTAGCACAATTAGTGTTTTCATGCACTTAAGGATCATTTCGATCTTTTGATTCGTGATCTCAAGAGAGATTGCTAGTGCAGTTGCAGGGTAGTTAGGATATGCTAGCTAACACATTTGTGAGGAGATCTCACAACTTTCATTTATCAAAGAGCAGGGACGGACCTAGGGGGGCTGGTGGGGCACCCGCCCCCCCTCAAATTTTATCCAATTTTTTTTATATATGTGTATATATAATTTATAATATAAATTTAATTTTATTTGTATTGCAAAATTATTTTTCGTCCCTCCAAAACTAAGATTTTTACATTTCACTCCCCCAGGTTAGAATTCCTGCGTCCGTCTTTGTCAAAGAGTTCGTGTTGAATAAAGGCATAAGAAGGGATTTATTTACGTATAAGTATCATGAATAATCTTCATAGGGGAGTAGTAAACGAATCTTCAATTGGGAGAAACCCCCATAATATGTTGATTAACTGAACCGTGTTACCAATCTCGTGCATTATTTACTTCCTTTTACTTTTGTGTTCTTATTTCTATTAACAACACTTGTAGCAATACATCACAAAATACATGCACACATATATATAATTTCAGTGCTTAGTAATTATATATATATATATATATATAATTTAATAGGACGTGTTTGAAATCTATTGATAAAATCTAGTATATGTGTCCAACAATCAACTACCTATATGAAAGAATTCATGAAAAATGAAATAAAAAAGTTGAGGAATCCCACCTTTTAGGCCAATAATGCATTGAAGGTGTAAAGGTAAAGAAGGTTTGGAGAAAGAAGAAAATTATGGTTATGGCCTTTTTTGGAAGAGGCTCTCGTGACGTTCCCATTTATTTTCAAAAGGCTTCAAATTTAATGGGGAAAAGGAAGAAGAAAAAAAAAAGGGAGAAATTAATTAATTTTGTATACTTATCTACATGTGAGACCATACCCAAATACTCCCAAAGTCAAAGCCAAATCTCTCTCATCACTTTTGAGCTGCCACGTGTTTCTTGATCTTTAACTTCGCCCACATTAATTTGAAAGTAGCTTTTTGTCAATAGGAATACTACTAAGAAAGTAAAGAATGAACATGAACCACGCTGCATTTCATTATTGGTTTAATCGACTAAAAGCTATAGATTTTCGTATTATTTCAGTATTTGTTATTAATTTAGCCATTTTTTTAGTTTAATTTTGGCTATTTATCAAATCGAACCAACTTAGATGTGCAAGCAATAAATTAGAAATTTTAATATAAATGAAGGATCTGAAATCGTAACTACTTATACTTTAAAATTGTGACCGCAAATATGATTTTTCTGGAATGCATTATAAGTAATGATTGCAATCACTTTTATCACAAAAAAAAAATTGAAAAGAAACTGCGTATACGAATTCACCTAAAAAATATTTACAATTTTACTCAGAAATATCATTTATTGTGATTATAAAGGATATAAGAGATGAAAACCAGAGATAAAAGAAAAATCCTTTTATATGTGAAAAAAAAAAACTATAGATTCTCAACTATATCTCATGAAAAAAAAAGGATTTCACAAACTTAAAAAAAAGGTTGGCAATTGAAAGAGGGAGAAGAAGATTGAATACTCCCACTCTTAAAAGATAAGACAATGACTCGAGAGAAATACAAAAACATAAATTAAAACAAAAAGGAAAGTAAGAATATGAACATACAATTTCCTTGGGAATTGGAGGGGTAGAACGTCATTAAGTCTAAATTGCGCATTGAAACGGCATTAATTAAGTTTTGACATTTGTAAAAAGGTATAGTTTGTCTTCTAGTAAGATGTCGGCCCACTCGAACAAACCGCCAGGTGGTCCCCACTGTCACCAACAGAGACAGGTCACTGCCCAACTGTGCGCCCACGTGTCGTTCCGTCAATTATGCACTGCGATTAATTAATTATTTCATTAACTTTCTCAAATAATAATAATAATGATATTATTATCATCATCATCATCATCATCATTAGAGTAATAGTTTTTTCACCATGCGGTTTTCCTCACGGTGGAAGGATAAGATATACTTTATATTTTTTTTTATCATACCTTATATTTTATTTTAATTAACGGTATAATAAAAATTATACTATTATCATATCTTATCTTTGGTATAATTTGAGTTAGATATGACACATAATATATATCGTTACCATACATAGTTACAGTATATTTTATCATACTGACATTATCATATTAAAATTTTACGGTATACTAAAACTATTATTATACTGAAAATTATTTACCAACAAAACATGCGCATAAATAAAAATATTCACATCAAACACTCCTAATAACAATTAAATACCAACACACAAATTATTAATTCATATCACATCAATCAAATTCCAACATAACGAAACAATTTATATCTTAACAAGTTAACAACCAAACTCCAATGCAATAAAATAAAAACAATACAATTATATATGTCAAAATCCTAACAAATATTAAAAATACAATTCTTAAAAACACAATTTCAAGTCCCAACAAATATTAAAAACCTAAAAATATAATTCTAACATCTTATATTATATTTTTCCTAAATTTATGATAAACTCACCAAATATTCATAATTTACGTATATCTCATTTTTTTTTTAATTTTCTCGATTAGTCATCTTAACTTATAATTTTAAAGATTGAAGAAAAATAAAAGATTATTATTCATTACATTATTTTTTAGTTATCATTTAGCTATGTAATGAATACATTAAATATCATATTTTTGCTAACCTTTTATAATAAATTTACTAAGTTAAATAATTGCATTATTATATTATATATTCTCATATCATATAATTTACATATATTTCATTTTCTTTTAATTTTTGTCAATTTCCATCTTAACTTTTAGTTTTATTAATTGAAGAATAATAGATTATTATTATTTATTACATTTAATTTCAAATTGTTAATTTTTTAGTTATAATTTAGGTATTAAATAGGTTAAATATAAAAATTTTGCTTAACTTTTATAATACATTAATTACTAAATATTATATAATTGCAGTGTAGTACTATTAAGAGTGCGCAAAAAAATATAATAAAAAAATATATATTAAAATTCAGTATATGTCAGTACATCGGTATATACTGAGATATACCGGTACTTCGGTACATAAAGTTCAGGCTAAAACAAAATTACGAGTAAGAGATCGAGGAAATAAATCTATGTATTTACGGAACTAACATTGGGGGTGGATGAATAGTGTTACATTTATTTTAATTAGCGATGAATAATGTTGCTGCTCTAGATTTATAATTGTAGCGATACAATATCTTTGAACGTGACTTCAGTCATTGTTGTTTAAAAATAAAACTTCAAAAATTCACAGCTCGATTAGTTTACAATAATTCAATGTGTTAGTATAGTTAATTAATTAATTAATTAAATATCTAATTAAAAGAGATATTAATTATATTAGTTAATTAAATGGAAGAGTGAAAGGGTGAGTGAGAATTGGGCGAATGGTTGCAACCGTTCGGACGTAACCGCTCGAATCGAATTGGTGCGAAAACTCTAGGCCGATCGGACACAATGATTCACCAGTTGCAACTCTTGGCTCGAATCGACACAACCATTCAGCCTTGGAAGCGAACCGTTGCACTGTTTGGAGCCAATTGGTGCACCACTTCACCACAACTCTTCACTTACTATAAATAAGACCACAAGTCCTTCATTTTCATTCACTAATTCACAATCCGAAATCTTCTCTTCTACCCTAGTAATCGATTGAGAATCTCGATTATTGTTTTGTTCGTTGTAACATCGTTTTGTAAAAGTGCAACAAAACTTTGTTGAAAGTCGTTTTATCTTGGAGACGATTGCTATAGTCCGTTTGCATTTAATATACAGTGCAATTTTATCTTGCGGAGAAAGAATATAACTCTTGACTCGACTTTAATTATCCTACCCGTTACTCTGCCCAAATTACTTCAAAGTTTAATCCACTTATATTCCAACGATCGCAAGACGAAATTTTTGTTGCGATTACTCTTTGAAGATGGCTACCGTTGTTGCTCCTGTTCAAGGTGAAAGGCCGGCAAAATTCACCGGTGAAGATTTCAAAAGATGGCAGCAAAAGATGCTGTTCTACTTGACCACCCTTGGTCTCGTTCGCTTCCTCAAAGAAGATGCTTCTATTGTTGCGGAAACCGATGACGACAATCAACGATAAACTGCTCTCGATGCTTGGCACCACAGTGAGTTTTTGTGTCGTAATTATATTCTTAATGCTTTGGATGACTCTCTCTACTCCGTCTATTCTGAATGTACAAGTGCTAAGGCACTATGGGAATCTCTTGATAAAAAATACAAGACCGAAGATGCCGGTATGAAAAAGTTCATTGTCGGTCGGTTCTTAGATTTCAAGATAGAGGATTCTCGAATAGTCCTCGATCAAGTTCGAGAAATTCAGTTGATTCTGCATGATATTCATGCCGAAGGAATGTCTGTCAGTGAATCATTCCAAGTGGCAGCTATCATTGAGAAATTGCCACCACAGTGGAGAGATTTCAAAAACTATCTCAAGCATAAATGCAAGGAGATGGGACTTGAAGATCTCATTGTGAGACTTCGCATCGAGGAAGACAATCGGAAATTCGAGGGAAAAATCGATAAGCCAACTTTTGTGGCAAAAGCAAATCTGGTCGAGGCTCGTCCTAACAAAAAGAGGAAGTTTGTGAGCAAAAAGGCGTATGCTAGGATTGCAAAGAAAGCGAAAAAGTTTAAAGGAAACTGCTTCAATTGCAACAAACCAGGTCACATGGCAAAAGAATGCAAAGCTCCAAAGAAAGCTAAGAAATCCGAGGCAAACTTGACCGAGAATCGATATGTTCCAATAGACATGTCAGAGTTGAGTCTATCTGCTGTTGTATTTGAAGCAAATCTAGTTGACAATCCAAAGGAATGGTGGATTGACACAGGAGCCACCCGCCACATATGCTCCGACAAAGAGATGTTCTTATCTTATACACCTTTGAATGGTCGAAAACTATTCATGGGTAATTCTGCTACCTCCGATATCGTTGGATTCGGGAAGATTGTATTGAAAATGACATCTGGAACGGAGCTAACCCTTGTAGATGTGTTGAATGTCCCAGACATCCGCAAGAACCTAATTTACGGCTCTCTACTAAGTAAAGCTGGATTTAGACTACTTTTTGAAGCAGACAAATTTATATTGACCAAATGTGGTCTATTTATTGGGAAGAGTTACCTAAATGAGGGACTCTTCAAGCTAAATGTAATGACTGTCCACCGAGATGTCAAACCAATCAATAAAGTTGCGGTTTCTTCTTACTTGGTTGAGTGTTCTAATTTATGGCATGCTAGATTGCTAGGTTAGGACATGTAAATTTAAATTCATTACGAAGATTGGTTAATTTAAATTTACTTCCTCAAATGAAATTTAATTCACAAAAAAAATGTGAAATTTGTGTTGAAGCAAAAATGACAAAAGCTCATTTTCATTCAGTGGAAAGAAGTTCTACACCTCTAAAACTTATATATACCGATCTATGTAATCTTAAGTTTGTGCAAACTAGAGGTGGTAAAAATTACTTCATCACATTTATATCTTTTGAAAAGCAAAGATGAGGCAATATAAGCTTTTAAAAGATATAAAATAGAAGTTGAAAATCAACTCAATGTAAAAATAAAAGCAATACGAAGTGATCGAGAAGGAGAATATGTAGCACCATTTAAAGAAATATGCTTAGAAAATGGCATAATTCATCAAACCACTGCTCCTTATTCACCTCAATCAAATGGAATTGCAGAACGAAAGAATTGAACTCTTAAAGAGATGATGAACGCCATGTTAATAAATTCTGGCTTACCTCAGAATTTATGGGGGGAAGCCATCTTATCAGCTAATCATATCTTAAATAAATTGTCTCATAAGAAACTAGATAAGACCCCATATGAGTTATGAAAAGGTAAAAAACCTTCTTATGAATACACTAAGTGTGGGGGTGTCTAGCAAAGGTAGAAGTACCTAAACCTAAGCAAATAAAGCTAGGTCCAAACACTATAGATTGCATTTTCATAGGATATGCAAACAATAGTAGTGCATTTCGTTTTCTTGTGCACAAATCAGAAATTTCTGATATAAATGAAGGAATGATTATGGAATCAAGAAATGCAATTTTCTTTGAATCTATCTTTCCTAAGAAGGTTAGAATTGAAACAAATTCAACCAAAAGAAACCATGAATCTACGAATGATTCTCCCTTAGTTGAGGAAGAACTAAGACGCAGTAAAAAGGCTAGGATAACAAAATCTTTTGGTCCAGATTTTCTAATCTATGCATTAGAAGATAATGAACCAAGGACTATCAAAGAAGCATTATCTAGTCCTGAAGCTCCATTATGGAAAGAAGCTATCAATGCAGAAATTGAATCGATCATGCAAAACCACACTTGGGAAGTCGTTGATCTTCCAAAAGGTTGTAAGCCTTTAGGATGCAAGTGGATTTTAAAAAGAAAATATAAAGCTGATGGTTCAATTGATAAATATAAAACTCGTTTGGTTGCCAAAGGGTACAAACAACAAGAGGGCTATGATTATTTTGATACTTATTCTCCAGTCACGAGGATTACTTCCATTAGAGTACTCATTGCTATTGCTGCATTGCATAACCTTGAGATACATCAAATGGATGTAAAAACTGCATTCCTAAATGGTGAATTAGAAGATGAAATTTATATGGATCAACCAGAAGGTTTCATCTCTAAAGGTCAAGAAAACAAGGTCTGCAGGCTTGTAAAATCTTTGTATGGACTTAAACAAGCTCCATTACAATGGCATGAGAAATTTGATAAAATAATGTTATCAAATGGATTCAAAATAAATGAGGGTGATAAATGTGTCTACATTAAAAATACCCCCAATGAATATGTAATTGTCTGTCTTTATGTAGACGACATGTTGATCATGGGAAATAATAAGAACATGATCACAAATACAAAGAACATGTTAAAAAGAAATTTTGACATGAAAGATATGGGTCCAACTGACGTTATCCTAGGGATAAAAATCTCTAGAACAAACGAAGGAATTATCTTATTACAATCTCATTATGTAGAAAAAGTGCTTAAGAAATTCGAAGCTTTTAATCATCCTCCAGCTGCAACTCTTGTTGATATGAGTTATTGTGTAGAAAATTGTTATTGTGTTAGTATTATTGTTTGATTTACATTTGAAGTTGACCAATTCAAGACATCGCGTTCACTGAGCAACAAGTAAATTCGATAATACTATCCTAAAGGAAGGTTCAAAGCCGGAAGCTACCTATCCCTAAGCAATAGTAATTTGTCGAGATTCTTATACTCTGCATTTTCAAATATCTCTTTTGTGGGGGATTATTAGTATAGTTAATTAATTAATTAAATATCTAATTAAAAGAGATATTAATTATATTAGTTAATTAAATGGAAGAGTGAAAGGGTGAGTGAGAATTGGGCGAATGGTTGCAACCGTTCGGACGTAACCGCTCGAATCGAATTGGTGCGAAAGCTCTAGGCCGATCGGACGCAATGATTCACCAGTTGCAACTCTTGGCTCGAATCGACACAACCATTCAGCCTTGGAAGCGAACCGTTGCACTGTTTGGAGCCAATTGGTGCACCACTTCACCACAACTCTTCACCTACTATAAATAAGACCACAAGTCCTTCATTTTCATTCACTAATTCACAATCCGAAATCTTCTCTTCTACCCTAGTAATCGATTGAGAATCTCGATTATTGTTTTGTTTGTTGTAACATAGTTTTGTAAAAGTGCAACAAAACTTTGTTGAAAGTCGTTTTATCTTGGAGACGATTGCTATAGTCCGTTTGCATTTAATATACGGTGCAATTTCGTCTTGCGGATAAAGAGTATAACTCTTGACTCGACTTTAATTATCCTACTCGTTACTCTGACCAAATTACTTCAAAGTTTAATCCACTTAATGGAAGACTTCAACAAACAACACTGATTGTGGGGTCTTTGTAATGCGTCATATGGAGACGTATATGGGAGATGCTGTGAAGAATTGGAAGAGTGGAATAAGAGCTAAAAATCAGATGCAGCTGAGATACTTAAGGATCAAGTATTGCGCTGCCATTCTTACTGCACAATGCAACATCCACATGCAGAGGAACATCAGAGAAGCAAGACTCTACTTCCAAGCATCTTCTAAAGACAACCCAATCAGTATTGAAAACCTCTACCTTGAAGATGATAATGAATGAACAACTTATATATATGTAACAAATTCTATAACTGCTTGGACAACTTTTAAATTTCCTATTTTTGTATTATGGGAATGCTTATGGATTAGTATAATTATTTGAAATTTTATGTCAAAAGTTCAGAGCTAAAATTAAAAATAGCGGATGCTAAAACTTCTACTCACACTGCTAAAGTAGAACCCACCAGTGCTAAAAAATAAACTGACAGTGCTAAACAAGCAAATATCAATCCTAAAAATATAAACAATCATTCTAATGCTAAGACAAATAATGCTAGCATCAATCACAACTACACAATTTAAAATTTTAATATATAATGTAAACCATGATAGCACTGTCAAAGTTTCAGAGGTTTATATACTAAAATTGTGAGTAACATGCTAAAATTAAAACTATACCTTTCATTCTATATGTTGGTTGTACACATTAAAGTCCAAATTCACTTTTCTAAATTCTCATACAAATCAAAATCGCAGCTGCTAAAAAATCCACACACATTGCTAAAGTAAAACCCAGAAATGCTAAAGGACAAACTAGCAGTGCTAAAGTATCAATCCTAAAATATAAAAAATCATTCTAATGTTAAGACAAATAATGCTAACATAAATCCCAATTACACAATTTAAAATTTTAATATATAACTGTAAATTTTGTATTTATTTATCGACACTATATATTTGAAGAAAATACATAATTGTTTTTCCAAATAAACAAAGTATAAAAACTTCCACACATGCGGCTAAAATAGAATCTACTAGTGCTAAAATACAAACTATTAGTGCTAAAATAAAACCTACGAGTGCTAAAATATGGAATATCAATGCTAAAGTATAACCTATAGAAAATACAAAAATCTTTTTTTTTTCAAATAAAAAAAAATAAAAACTGATAATAAAAAAAAAGAAAACAATAATAATAAAACCCGCTCCGAAAAAAAAGGTAAAAACCCGCCATCTCTTCAATTCTCAATACTTAACTTCTGCAAAACACACACACACACACACAAACATTTTCCATTCCAAAAACTTCAAACAAAGACAGAAAAGAATAGGATTTTACGAGCGATTAGATTCAAAAACATCAAACACAAAAAATATCGATATGGAAAAATCACAAAGCATTAAGAAGTTGAAAATTGGTGAAAAATTTTACAAAAGAAGGAAGAAAAACAACGACAGCGGGAGCGACTCTTCAACAAAGAAGAGAAAAAATGAAGAGATGGAGAGCGAACAAGGTATGCAATACATTCTTCTTCCATCATCATAAAAATAAAATAGTGTGTCTTTCATTTTTGTTATAACAAAAAAAAAATTGCAGAAAGTCTAAATAAGCACGAAACCCCGATAAAATTTTAAATATATGAAAATTGTTATCGTTTATTGAAAATAATAACATGTATACGAAATCAAATATTTGGAATGCATATGCATTGTGCAAACTATGTTCCATGTCATGATTTCCTTTTAATGATATAAACATTAATATCGTAAATGATTTCTGTGTTCACATGTAGCATCACTATATTAGAGAATGAATTAATGATTTCTGTGTTACTGACATATTAGGAAATAGCATCAAGGAGATTTACACTTAGCATAAGACTTCTTATCTTTATAATGATAATAAGAAAATGCTTCCATGCTCTGTTTTCGTTATAATGATAATATAATGTTAATTAAACGAACTGTAACATGTTCTCCTTCCAATGTTAATATAGATCTTAATTTTTCATTTTAGCACTAGTTTTCTACACAATTAGCACCAATGAGTTCTATTTTTTAACATCAATAGTTTGCAAATATATACACAAAATAATAACATTAACAAAACTATACATATATAGGTACCAGTAAAAAGAGAAGATCCACAGAGGATATTAATATATCAATAACTAAGGAGATGAGATCAAAGAATAAACATGATGTCAATGCTCTCAAATCTCGGTTAAGAACATTAGCATTAACATTACTTGAAAGGATAAATGCTACACCAGAGTCAGATGCTGAAGCAACAAGTGGTTTTGAATCAAAAAATCCAGCAGCAAAATCCAAATAGGAAGATCTTCCAGTCCTTAAAAGCAGAACAACACCACGCATCCTATATGATGCAATAAAAAAATTCACAGCTGAGCAGAAGAGTGCTGTTGAATCACTTGGCTCATGCTAACGTGCATTACATTTTCCACTACACAGATGTTTTATATGGACAGAGTAGTGTTCTATAACAAGAAAAGTTGAACGATCAATTCCAGTATTCAAAGGCTGGACACACAAGCTTCTGCTCAAAAGACAGCAGTTAGAATTAAAATCAGGTGGTTTTGGAGGAGGCCACATTTATGGCCCGTATGTAGAAGATGATTGTGGACGAAAGGCTGAGCACGACATCATTTGTTTGGAGGCTGCTCCTCAGAAAGGTGAAGCTCAACATGCTATGGATGCTTATCTTGAGAGCAATCTCGGTGCACAATCTGACAATCCTACCCTACCAACAGCTAATGATCCTGTGGAGGAATATGCTCAAAAGCTAATCGATGACTCCAAGCGAATGGCAGAGACAATGTCCACATTGATGAACACAATAGAGGGAGTGCCAGAATATATGATGGACAACCTCTTCTTCAAGAAGTCATATGAGACAACACAACAACTCTTGATCAAGAAACAGCCGAGTCCAATGTCGCAGGCATCACAGACTCAGACACAGCCACAAGCAACACCAGATGATGATGAGTTCTGGAGTGATCCAGCAAGGATAGCAGCAATTGAGGAGATTGAGAGGGCTCTGGCAAAGCGTGCAGAGCTTGAGAAGATATATGCTGATGAAGGTCCAACATTCAGTCTTGGACTGAGTGATGCATGGGCTGGGGTACTGAAGGTTACACAGAAAATTTCTCAAGAGGATGTGTTGGATAAGGAACAAGCTCAAACTGAAACATTTGATGCTGAAATCCTGGAGGATGCAATGAACCAGGTATGGAAAAAATATTCTCATTATTTTAGCATTCTCATTATTTAGTTTAGCACTCTCATGTTTTATTTTAGAACTCTCATGATTTAGTTTAGCACTCTAATATTTTATTTTAGCACTCTCATGACTGATTTTAGCATTCTCCTGAATTATTTTAGCATTCTCATGGATTGTTTTAACATTGTCATAACTTATATTTATGTTTCTAATACACATACAAAAATTAATTGCAGGTAGAGATGCAACATCTCAGTTCAAACAAATCAAAGCCTGATGAGGGTGATGGGGCATCAAATCCGACAAATGTTCCAGATAACACTGAGGTGTGATATAGCAATTCAAGTAGCATTCAACATCTTTATCACACTTTACAAAGAAAAATAAGTAAAAATTATTAAATGTTATTTTTTCAAAACACATAATACATGCTCTAGCTACCCGGATGGAGACAAGAACCAAAGAGCAGAAGAAGCCAACGGAGAAGCTGATGTCACCATACAGAATCAGATTTGTTGATACAAAGGAAGTACTTGACAGGCAGCAACAAGAGATATTATTCTGGGTTATGCAGAATGATTCAGAAAGCAGGTATGTGACTTATGCTATGTAAAAATACTTCATAAAAAATCATATTGTATACTGGTACATGAATGCCTTTCTATTTATATTGAATTGAATTATCAGTGAACAAGTATTGTATGATGACAAACGAGTCAAGCTTGCACGGGTTGATATGAGAACGATGGCTGCAAATGAATACATCAGTTCACCTGTTGTGGATGTTTGGAGCACCTTACTAAATTATAATGAAAGAATGCGAGACCCATCCTCAAAACTAAGATTTTTCTATACCACACAGCCTTGCGTAAGTGTATACTTGAGAAGAACGCCATATAAAGTTCTTAAAGTGCACTCAATATAATTAAAAATATTCCAACACAATGCTAATTAATATTCTTGATTACGAACATACATCATTTATATCACAGGTCATTTAAGTTAGTTTTATTTTTCCTCAAAGAAAAAGTTAGGTTTTTTGCTCCTGGCAAGTTTGGTTGGTAGAAAAGTAAAGTTTTTTTGAAATATGATTTTTTGGAAGGTGAATATGAGGAAAATGATTAATAACAGAATCTTTAGTCTGTGTTTAGAACATAACAAGAAAATTATTAGGATTCTTGGTTTACTATTGGATTAAATTTAAACAATAGTAGATAATTAAATATTTCATGTATATATATATATATATATTATTTCATATTACCAATAGTTTATAATTTTAAATTACGAACAATATAATATATAATTCTTCAATTTGTAACACTACTATATATATTGAATGCAACACATTATTTCAATTTAAATAAAATGAAATGATTAAAAAATAAATCAAGAAAATTATATCATAATTTTGAGTTAATATCTTTATGATCAATTAAGACAAATATTTTGTAAAATTATCTATATTGACAATGGTATGGACATATGGTCATTGTTTAATATGCAACGTTGCCTCAAAAATGATATTATTGGAATTTTGTAGAAATGGCAAAAAAATGATGGATAGAAAAATCGAATTTTGGTGGGAATTTCGTCAATAAAAAAGTATCACATTTTTTAAATTTCTTTTTCTTTTTATTTATAAAATTTTTGATTTTTCCCTTTTTTCTATTTTACTTATTTTTTATTGAAATGTTTTAATCAAAACTTAGTATTAATAAAAAAGTTGATAATAAATCTTTTTTTTCAATTTAAAAAAATTAATTTTTTATTTTTGGGTTAAAAAATATGAATCCAAACTTAATAGTAATTTATAAAAAATCTAAATAATAATAAATGAAGAAATCAAACAATGAAACCATTTAATATAAGATTCCCGGAAACAAGGAATAAAAATACCTACTTGGAGTAGGTATTCACATTCCAAGAAAATTGCAAAATTTTTCGTGTTTTGAGGAATCTGATTTCTTTCTATATTACATAAAAAATGAACCAAACACAGTAATGTTAAAATAATGAATTAGAATACTTTCTCCAGTCAGATTCTGTACCAACCAAATGGGGCCTTAAAGTAATATACTCTGAGATTATGTCGAGTATAATCGATTATAAATCGGCACCTTCTTTTTTCGAAAGGAAATAAAATTTCATTCATTCACGGACTCCCCTCAACCAAGGAGGAAAATTGTTAAACCAAATAAATAAATTATCACTCTCCACACCAAATTGAGCGAGTGTGTGAGCCACAATATTCACCTCACAATGCATATGTCTAAAAGCTAAAATTCCACCCCCTCTGAAAACCTTTGCCAGAGGTTGGAGTTTCCTTTCCATATTGTTCTCGCTCTCCTCACCATTATCCAATAATCGAATAGCTAATAATGAATCAGAATACACAACACATGACATCAAATCCTCTTGTAAACAAAAACTAACACCAAAAAGCACGACATTAAGCTCAACATCAAGAATTGATGTGGGTTGAAAGATAGGTTTGGATAGAGCTGCTCGAAATTTTTCCATTGTTTGTTTTACTGGTTATTTTCGATTTACTTAGAGGAGTACTCTTTTTTCCATATGGTTTTTCCTACTGAATTTTCCATATGGATTTTGATGAGGCTTCGGTCCCCTTAATTATCGACATGTGATATCTGGGACTTTTAGGTTTGTCACTTTTTCTTCTTTTATTTATTCAATTCATTAGTGACACTTATACATCAATATTTTCTTCACAACAAACAAAAACATATAATTTGGCAGTTATATACAATAATTTGTGGCAAAAATAATGCAATTCGAGAGGTCTACTGTTATGTCTTGCTCGAACATCGTAATTTCAAAGAAAACGGTTTGACAAAATTATACTATAAATTTAGCGATATGAAACTGACGACAATTTCAACTACAAGGAATTAAATGAATGTCAAATTTGCAAATTCCAACCTACTTTTCGATGCTATTTTAATTAAATAACATTAATTTCTGTACACCTGGTTCACTGTCACTCTCTAATTATTTTAGAACATCTTGGTCCCTTCCTGAGGTGGAAATTAGACGCCGACTAGTTGAAAAAAATTCCCAACTTATGATCTGTGTGACAATATTTTATTTCATTCTAGAACTAGATTTTTTTTTTTTAAGTACAGTACTGTAATTAATTGCATATATATGTTTCTTATATATATATATATTATTTAATATGAGCAACTAACAACAATATGTAGATGACATGAATTTGGTGGGAACAACCCAAACCGCAGACTTTGGGCCTTTACTTTTGCAACATAAATAAGCCTCATCTAGCATTTCAATATCGAGGAAGTCAAAGTAATATTGGAAGGAATCTCATATGTTCCCTCAGATGTTATATATTAAACTAGTATCTCACCCGGTGAATATTATTAAAATAATATTTATGTGTAATAATAAAATTATATTCAATCATTAATTTAATATATAAATAATGAAATCTATATATATATATATATATATATATATATAAGAACACCATTCTTCCATCTACTTCCAATTATGTGGATCCCCATAACAACATATTTTAGTTGTAATAAATAAATTGTCTAATATGCACACTATTTTGGTAGCAAATTTTATACGCTATTTTGGTAGCAAATTTTATTAGGGTGAGAAAACTTAAATTTAATATGTATGATCGTTTACTCTTGCATTTATAAATATATAGTACATAATATTAAGAGTTTCATATAAATACAAAGCAACATGTAAAGAAAAAAGTCCATTACAATAATATTTATTTAGAAGTACCACCTAAAAAGAGAAAAATTATTAGTGTAGCAATCTACCTAGACTAACAAATAAGAATCACAATCGCATATCATGGTAAGAAACAAAGATTTACAAAAAATTAGTTACCAATATTTGCTCCAATAACCATAATCCAAATTAAAAAAAAATCAAATACAAACTAAATATGAATCAAATCAATTTTCATTAAATCAATACATCAAGAAAAAAAAGATAATTCATTGAATCTTTGTTCACTCATGTGAAATACAGTTTGATTTAATGAGATTGAGAGCAATCAAATTAATGTTAGCTAATTTAATTATAGTGTAAACATCAACCTTTAAAGTAAGGTGTGTAATTTTTCAACTAAAATTCATCCCACAATTTATTTTTAAGTGTATCGATTTGCTTCCATCGTTGCTCCTTCCATTAACAACGCTAGTACACACTAATAAATATTTTGCTCACATTTCTTTCTTTTCACACACCAACACATATTTTTCTACACATATATATTATCACATAAAAAACCTAAAAATTATGGAAAAGAATAAAAAATTCCTGACTCATCAATAAAAACTTGAAACAAATAGAAAATCCAAAAATTTCTTGAAGATTTATATTTAATTGGCTTCCTAAAAACCCATAAAAAAAAATATAAATCTTAGTTAAAAAAGATAGAGTACGTTTCTGGTTTTCTTTAGTGAATTAATTCAATCCAAGTGCTCTTGATTTTTTTTAAAATAAAGATTAATTTGTTATGCGACAATTCTATAATAATACAAAGTATAAGTTTCAATCACCATATTTCTATTTATGGATGAATAAAATATATAAAGGTGTTAATTAAAATTGTTAATAACTACTCCCTTCGTTTCGTTTTGTTTGTTGTTTTAGGTTTTTTCTTTTGTGTCAAAATGTTTGTTGTTTTATATATTGTGACACCCACTCTCTCAAATTTAACCTTACAAATATATGGAGAGAGAAAACAAATTCAACTTTTTAGGAAAATATAAGTGAATATGATTTTATGTAATATAAAAGGGAGGGATATATTAGTTTAAAAAATTAATTGTTAATTCTAGATTAAAATTTTACAACAACAAACAAAACGAAACGGAGGTAGTATATATTTAAAATATCATAATTATATCTACAACAAAAATGCTCTTGAACGATCTACAATTATGCAACTCAAATTTATGGCAAACACAATCCTATTACATACCATTCATCTCAAGTTGTTCCTGTAGTTGAAAAATAGATCTAATCAAAATAAAAAATAATAAAAGAAATTATTGTACTCCAATAAAAAAAATGTCTCAAAAAATAACAATATGAATAATGAATAAATAACATTCTCATATAAGAGTTAACCATTCAAACTAAAATTTCACAATAAAATTGTGAATCATTCAATTACAAAATATAAGTACATCCATTTACAATTACACTACATCATATTCTTAATTTAAAAAAAAAAAATTGAAATAAAAAAGGGTCACACATTTACGCGTTTAGATTGAATTGAATCTACAAAGTAACTATACAATATGTTTTTTTTCGTGTGTTCCAAATACTTCTTATCTCCATTTTTGGAGCATTAAAACCTCATTTTTTGAGATTACCTTCAAACTACACCAAAAATTCTGAATATATAATTCAACTTGCTTCTCTAATTGAATGTTCATCATTTGAATTGTCTTCACCTTGAACCATTTCTTGAATCATAAGAAAAAAGGAAAAAAATTGAATGATTAGTATTAGCAACAACAATTTAGGTTATAAGCAATTCGAAAAAAAGAAAAAGACGTACTCTTCTCAGTCCTTTGAGCTTCTCAGTTTCCATTGGGCAAGATTGGGTAGCTCTAGAAGAGAAAAATACAATTCCAGTCCCACAAAACATGTCCCGCTCTGATTTTGGTCCCAAACAAACTAATTTGGTCATTTTTCGATTTTTTACTGCTAAAATGACCCCAAAAGACTGTAAGATGCAAAAATAGTCCCATGCGTTTTGACGAAATTCTGAACAAGTGACGAGAATGTTACACGTGAGGAGCACGTGATTTTTAGTAAACCTAATTGAACCTTGTTTAAACAAAAATTCCCAAATCAACCATCAAAATCACCCGTGAAAAATCCTCAAACCCTAAATCCCCAAATCAACTATCATTGAGAACATAAGTAACGATGATATGGAGGAAGATTCACTTAACTCTACCACACCCGCCTTATCGTAAGTCTTCTCCCTAAATTTGTTTGCGATGTCTTTCATTTTTGTGTAATTTTGGAAATTTTGATGTTTTTGAAATTTGAAATTTTGCTTTTCAAAATAGGTGGGGTAGAGTATTGGTACACGATGAAGTTGAAGCATGGTGGCATGTTGCTTAATGATTGTGGTGAATTTTAATATTTAGAGGGCACATTGTCTGCATTCGATTTTGTTGACACTCGTAAGTGATCTTTTAAGTACTTAGAAGGTTTATGTGAACAAATAGGCTACCTGGGGGCTAAGAAATTCTATGTGAAGGAGGAAAATGGTAAGTTGAAGCCGGTTGTTTGTGAGTATGATACTTGGTGGTTGATAATAAGGGCTCATGAAACCAGAGAATTCTTATTGTATTTAGATAATGAAAAAACAGTGATAGGACTGAATGAAAAGGAGGTGGAAGGGGAGGTAGTGTACATAGATGATGTGGGAGAGCAGGAACAGATCAAAGGTGAAGAACATGTTGTAAAACATGTTGGAGAAGAGTCTGTAATGGAAAATCCAGTTGAAGACCATGTTGGGAAACTGTTGGGGAGGAAACACCACTTGAAGAGCAAGTTGAGAAACCTGTTGGAGAGGAAACACCACTTGAAGAGCAAGTTGGGAAACCTGTTGGAGAGAAAACAAATTTCGAAGAGCAGGTTGTAATAGAAACTGAGGCTACAGAGCAAGTCCAGAAAGAGCATAAATTTGAAGTTGGGTTAGAGACTGATGCTGAGTGGGAGGCTATGTTAGATTAAATGGTTATAGAAATTGATGTTATTGAAGTTAGAAAACCTGGGCTTGGAGATGAATTGAAAATATCAGAAAGTTTGAGACGACAGAGTTTGGAGATGATTTGATAATTTCAGACAGTGAATTGCTTGATGACATTATATTTAAGGAAAATATTGACAAAGATGCTGAGTGGGGTGGCACAACACATGAGATGAATGATGAAGAGAGCTCAGGTTCAAGTGATAATGATGTTGAGTTGGATCACATCGGGAGTGACTTTGACAGTATAGGGTCTGATGAAGCAGAGGATGATATATCAGTTAGTAAGAGAACATCAACATCAGAAGCTCAAAGATTTAGCTTGGGCCAAGTTTTCAGCACTAAGAAACAGCTCAAGGATGCTGTTAATGACTACTCAGTGAGGATAGAGAGGGCTACAAAGTTTGAAATAAAATGATGCAAGAAGGATATATGCAAGGTGCAAGAAGAAAGATGAAGGATGTGTCTGGCATATCAATGTACTTAAAGTGAAAGATATAGCATCATTTCAGATTAGAGAAATGGATCTCACACACACATGTGCAAGACAATACCGTGTGGATAATACAAGAACAAGTTGTTTAGCTCAGAGATTTGAGAAATCCTTTAGGTGTGATCTAAAGACAAGTGTAAAGGGTTTTAGGAACACTGCAATTAAAGAGCTAGGTGTTTACATATCACTCCACTAAGCTTTCAGAGCAAGAGAGATGGCACTGAAAAGCATTGAAGAAGACACAACTGAACAATACTTAAAGTTGTGGGATTGCTCAGAGAATGGGAAAAGAAGAATTCAAGATAACTTGCAAGTTTTGTGGAGAGCAAGGGCACAACAAGCTGGAATGCAAATTGAGAAAGGTGAATTTTATTATTTAGTTTGCTTCTTGGATGTTAACTTACTAACTGTAAAACTAATCTTTCATAAATTAATCATATGTGAATGATTTTCATTAGGAGAATTTAACTTCAGAAATTGAGGCTACTTATGCTGAGGAGATGCCCCATGCTACACAGGTGGATTTTGAATTTAGTTCCACTCAGACTGAAGAAATTTCACAGCATGACGGTCCTAATTTAACCCAAGAAGATCTTACTAAGTTTCAGCCTGTAAGTTATATCTCTTTATATATGATGATTACTGTTACTATTATTAATTGATCTTATACTTTATTGATATATGATTGATTATATACAGGTTATTTCTGAAAAGACATGTTCCAGCAACAAGCCAACTACATTGCAAGGAAGACAGATGCTTGTAAGTTAATGTATTCAGGTTTCTATTCAGGTTTTATTCTAATAAGTTAACTATATTAACTATCTATTTCTTAGGCAAGGAAAAGAGGTAGAGTTTCTAAAAAGGATCTAAAGGACAGTTTGAGTCAAGGAGGAAAATTAGCACCCTATACTATTTCCAGCTCAATCACTGCTAGTCAAGCTCAAGCAATGCAAGCTTCTGCCTTGCAACCAAGACAGATGGGTGCAAATATAAGGGCTTCTGCTATGAATTTTAATCAATAAAAATTCATAGGGGGCCCTTCAATTGGTGTAGAGCAGACCAAAGAAGCAAATTCCATGACAGTGTTCAACAGAGGTGGTAAAAAATTTATCACAATGTCAAGTTTGAGAGACGCATCAGGGAAGAGATAAGATAAGATATAAACTTTCTTTTGATGTTTTTTGTTATTTTGGCATCGGAGTTGTTGGTATTTTGCACAAGCTCTGATAATGCAAACTGCAGAAGCTCTGATAATGATTGATAATGACAACTGCTTCAACTCTGTTTTTTTGTTAATTATGCTGACTTGGAACAATTAAACATGTTTTTTTGTTAATTATGTTGACTACAAAAGCTATACATATGCTTGTTGGTTGTCTTCATGTTTTTTTATCTCTGATTTGCCCTAAATATGTTGTTGGTTGATAATTGTTGTGGTTGATATTGTTGCTCTCAAAATGAAATGCTACTATTTTGAATTATTTGTTGATTGATAATTTGTTATGGTTTCTTGGGATTGGGAAAACTTGTTCATTAGCATGTATATATGATTCATACATCTTACACCTTACATATTTGGCTAGGATAAGCTTCTAGGGAAACAATAAAGCATTTTAAATTCAGCCATTGTATTCATTTGAAGAAAACAGCCACTGCATACAATATTAACACCAGAAACATCAATTTACCCCACTTTCTAATTTCTGCCACATCTGCAGCCTTGTTCTTTATATCTCCAGCCATTTGCATCATACATTCAGCCATTGTCTTCATATCTTCAGCCATGTCTTCAGTTGACATCTTCACCTTTGAGCTGTGGGACTCCTCTGAATTATCTTGAGATGGACACTCATCAACCCATTTGAAAAACTTGCAACCCCCACGCAGTGAATCAGGATACGTATAAAAAACCTACCTTTGCTATGTGCACGATTGGAAACATACGCACACACAAGCTTTTGACAATCACACACCAAGAAAAATTTATTGTTGTTTTCTCTGCTCAAAGATGCAGCAGACATTGTTCTCTTTTGCTTGAAGATGCAGCAGAATTGAGTGTATAGGTGTATATATATATATTCAATACATGTAGGTATGGGACATAAATGCCCTCCAAACGATTGAATTTTCCCTCTAATTCTTGAGAATTCCCTCCAATTCACTGTTAGGAATAATGTTCTGTGTGGGACTAAAATTGCAGAAAGTTTTGGGACTAAATTTGCATGATAATTTAATGAAAAATGTGACGTGAGGACCATTTTTACATATTGTGGTCCAGTGGTACCAAATTAGTTACTTTGGTACCATATATATATATTCATTGCGGGTATGTAAAATTTTAATCAAATATTGCTTCGGTAGTTAACCATTTATCTTTCTTCTTATCAAAGTTTATCTTTTGAAAAACCTCAGGGATACTGACAGTTCATCCCAATTCTTTAGCCTACAACAAAATTAAAAATCATAAGGTATGAACTTAAATTACAAATATATATATATATATATAAGAAAAAATGAGAGAAAAATAACACTTACAAGCCGCCTCCTACGCTCAGTTATAAAATAGCACCACCCCTATTCACTCTACATTTTTTATTGGATGCCGAATTCTACTTGTTTTGTTCAGACAACTTCTTAAATTTAGGATTAGATCTCCATCTTTCTTTTAGAGCAGCAAGTACCTTTTTTCACACCAACTACCTTCCGATTGTTTTCTACGAATGTCATCAAACATGTTTCTTATTATCTTTGCAATTTTATGCCTCCATATGTGAACGATGTCATGATGGTTGTGCTCATCTTATTTACATTTTATCTATATAAAATGTAGTTATATAAAATTTTAATATAACGAATAATGAATATTAAAAATTGAGTTCAAAAGTACACATTATTACCTTAAAATCTTCAAACCACATCATCCTATGTTCAATGGGAACATCTTTCCACATAATCCATAGCTTAGGATATTGACTTTTTATAATAGTTGAAATCTTGTTAACCGTCTGAATAAGATAAAACCTGTTGCAATAGAGTATAAAGATACATGAGTTGTATTGCTATAACAAATATAAAATAGAAAGAAATTGAAAACATAATCGTTTCCATTTGGCCATATCATCATTCTACTAGAAAAGCTCCCCAATTTCTAGCACTCTTGATAGAACAACTGGTGAACTTTGACGAGACGATATTTGATTTCTAACAGGAGCATCAGTTGAAGGAGTATGTCGTCCAGATCCTAATCTTGTGGGTGTTGGAGTACCTGATCTCGATCCCCCTCAAGATATTGATCCTCCTCGTCGATCTCCTTAAGATCTTGATCCAAGGAGTGAATCTTTCACCGGTAGGAGTACCTCATCCTGATCCATGAGATTAAGGACCTTATCCAAGATTACTTCTACGTGCACCCCTACCTCGACTTCTCACCATTTGTGAATATTTAAAATAGAAAAATTAATTTTAGTAATTAATATAAACATGAATAAAATATTGCTACAATAATAAAATTAAAGATTCAAAATCTATAATCAATCACTGTGGATAATTTAATCCATGTGAGTGTCATCATCAGTTTCAAAAATCTTCACTACTATATATTTCTTCTTCTTTTTCATTGTGATCAACCTCATCGCCTGAATGAGTTAAATCTCTTGATGAAACATCAAATTCTTCCAACAACAATTCATTAGTAACGCAATTCACATCAGCTTGGAATGGAGTATATGCTAATTGAATTGTATTTCTTGACTTTGTCTTAATCACTCAAAGCCAATTTTTCCTACTAGAGTTAGGGTTAGGCTGTGGGAGAAAATATGCTTGCTCAGCCGGTTGAGCGAATATAAATGTATCTTTGCCCCCATATCTCCTAGTTTTGTTGACCTCAACAGTTCCATATTTATGGTAAACTCATGACCCTTTATCTGTTGGATCAAACCATTTACAATTGAAGAGAAGGTTAATTTCAGGCAGAGCAGAGAAAGGTTAATTTCAGTGATGAACATTGAGTAAAGTCCATAATTGGAGAAGTTTAATTTCCAAACAGAAACCGAGCATCTACTGGATTCAATAGCGAAATCAAAAGAAGAGGACTCGGGTTCTCTACCTCCTAAAAAAAATCCCATATCAATCCTAAACATATCCAAAATGCAATTTTGATTTCATAAAATTGATTGAACAAACAATGAATACATAACCTAATCACAAATTCAAAACAATAGTCGGCAAAACTATATCTCATATCAAAGATAAACAATTAGGGCAGAGCACGGAAGGTTAATTTCAGTTATGAACATTGACCCCTGTCCATAGTTGGAGAAGGTTAATTTCCAAATAGAAACTAAGCATCTGCTGGATTCAATAGCGAATTTAAAAGAAGAAGACTCGGGTTCTCTACCTCCTAAACAAAATTCCATAACAATCCTAGACATATGAAAAATGCAATTTTGATCGCATACAATTGATTGAATAACGATACTAACTTCCAATAAAAAACCTTAAACGGTCACAATAAACAAAAAAGACCATTTTTTTTTCGAAACAAGTCTCAAATTAATTGGACACAAAAATCACGAGTTAAATTAGAACCCACATAGATAACTTAGTTGACTTATTTTAGTTTAACCAATTCAAAAGGATGTTTACCTTTGTTTGGAAGGCTGCGAGAGGTCTACCACGTTGAGAAATGGCAGAGCAACCAATGACAATTTGTAATGATGATGGTGGAAGCAGCGATAATCTATATTAGTAGTGCGGAGATACTCTTCTGTGATATGGGCTGCAGTGAATATTCAACGGCGGACGGGCGATTTGTAGCGGTGGGCTCCCACTTGCTCACTTTCCCAAGTCTTATATAGTCGTCAACAAATGTATACTATTGATCTCGGAAGATGTCTCTATCTGTGCAACAAAACGCAAGTAAGTGAGTGGCAGTACAATCAGTAACGTTGATAGAGGACCATTTTTCCACCTTACTCCGGCCAACCTACCGTAACTAAAATCTGAAGAGACAACCTGCTTTGATGGCTATCAAAACTACACGAGAAATTTGTCTTTTAGGCGAGGTCAATGGAAGAGTGTTGCTAAAAAAAATGATTCTAGGGCCTTTGGGTGGAAGTGTTGGCGATTGCGAGGGATGGAAAAAATTGGGTGAATTGTGAGCGGGAAGAGTGAATTGCAAAAGAAGGAAGAAATTTGGGGTTTTAATATTTTGAATAAGTTATAACTAGCTATATCTTTTTTTTTTACTCACACACCCGACCTGTGGTATTGAGGAGATTCGAATCCGTGACCTTTGGTCTCCAAACAACCTCACTCCACCATTAGACCATCCCCACCGGGACTAAGTAGCTATCTCTTAAAAATGCAACCTTAAACATAAACAAAAAATAAGTAGATGAATTGGTGGAGAAATCTATTTTATTAACCCATGAATACGGGGTTTGATTCCTTGTAAGGGATTTTTTTATTCTAAGAAATTCAATGTGCCAAGATTCCAGTAGACAATAACACACTGAAATCAATAATTAAAAGCCCGATCAAAAATTCAAGTGGTGATTTACTGCTAGAATCAAATATTTCCCATTTCAGGGAACATTAAGATGCTGGAATCATATATTAAAAGCCTAATCAAACATTCAAGCGGTATTTTAACACTGGAATAATCTGTTAAAAGCCCAATCAAACATTTCAGCAGTATTTAAATGCTGGAATCAACTATTACGAGTTTGGATTTCTATTACAATAGGAAATGCAAACTGGAATATCGATTTTGTAGCTTGTTTATAATTCCAGCGTACACATTGCGCTAATCTGTTAAAAGCCCAATCAAACATTTCAGCGGTATTTAAATGTTAGAATTAACTATTACAAGTTCGGATTTCTATTACAATAGAAAATGGAAGATGGAATATCGATTTTGTAGCTCGTTTATAATTCCAACGTACACATTGCACTGAAATTGTCTAAAAATATATCTAACGACAAAATTGTTGGGTTTGGGCCCAAAATAATTGGGCCCATTAATCTAATTAACTAAGGCCCAAGTAACAAAGGTGTTAAATGAGTTGTTCATTTAGGAATTGGAATTCACGAGTGCAGCCGCCGAGAGCTGGAAAACCAGAAACCAAAGAAAGAAAAATAGAAAAGAAAGGAAGAGAGAAGGGTTTGATATTTAGGAGACCAAATTATCTCGGATTCGTCTGAAATTTCAGAGGATGATTCGTGGCAACTTGAGCTTCATTTTGATGGTTTAGATTTGTTCCAAATCTTCTCCAAGAGTTGCTACAGGAAAGTTTTCTCTTCCTAGTTTAATTAGTTTTATTCCAAGAATTGTGTTCTTGATGTTTCTTTGTTGATGGTGTTATGATTCCGCTATTGTAGTAGGGAGAAGACATTGTGTAACTTGTGATTACATAGTGGAATTTTCTCTGGACTAGGTCCCGTGGTTTTTACCCTTGATTTGAGGGGTTTTCCACGTAAAAAGTGTAACAGCCCGGTCCCGAGGATGGAGACGGGGTTGTTTTGCGTAAAATAGTACAAAAAATTGGAAATCCAGGGGGGTGTTTCTAGAATTAAACTAAGTTAGCGCCTCAAAAACTTAGGTAATGTAACGTTATAATTATGAAGAACTTATCATTTCCAACGAATCAAAGGGGTTAAAGGGTTCAAACAATTTGAAGGAATGTCTATTCATAGACCAATCAAATTCAAACGGAATCCAACAATTAATAGATAGGATTCCGACTCTTCAAATAAACAAGACCTCTCCATAGGTCACAACAACTAAGACCCATCAATAGGTTAGAGGCAAATAAACTATTTTATGTCCTATTCATAGGACATAAGCAATTAATCAAGATAAGACCCATTCATAGGTCAACTGGAAAATAAACAAAATCCAAGACTTAACCAAATATGACCATCACATAGGTCGAAAACTGTAATGGAACATGCTTGGATTTATGAAAAGAAGTGGGACTTTATTATCATGATTCAATAAAGAATACAATTCAGATAAGCCCAACAATAAAACACAACATGCAATCATACTATGGGGCAACTGTATCAGAGTTTAAGAAGAAAACAATGGAGTAATATTGTATCACATAACAACATACTCATAAGCAATAATTTAGTCTGAACGAGATGGCAAGGCATGATCAACCCACAACAGTACATCGAGCCATCACCTCCAACATCTCAACCTGTGAAAAACATTTTGAAAATATTTTGGGCGTGAGTACTAAAGCACTAAGTGGGTTAAACTTTTAACTTAATTTTTAATAAAAACTATAACAGAATATCCAAAATATAAATACAGATAATGGAAAGCAAAACGCGAAAGCCCTTTCCATTTCTGCAAACTTTTACTTCTCTTTGGTACCCTGTAGCTCCTTTTGTCGTCTACTGCACTCTATGACATGTCGCTGATAGGAAAAGGGAGGGGTTACCTCGCTAATCCGAGAAGAGTGTACTAGGGATCACCTAGCAGTGACCCTGAGTATACCAGGGGTTACCTAGCATTGACTCCTTATAGTGATGCTCAGATCACGTGTATATGCATGGGTTACCTCACAGTGACACCTTTAGTGATTAACATCACAACTGCAAGAATCACAGTTCCTGCCTATCCTTTGATCTATGTTCTCTATAAAGCGCGTAATATGACATAAGCATAAAAACTACGTCATCCTCTAAATATAGCAACTATGCTAACCTTTAATTCCTCTAGCAAACTTAATTCAATTATGCTTCATATTCCTTAAACGGAAATCGTTCTATAACTTGAGTTTAATAATAAATGCACAAGCAAAAGAGTACAACTTATTATACACAAGTATAATCAATACACAATAAACATTTAATATACTGTAACTTTAAACTATGACTTTTAGACTTTAAATATAAACTCTAACCTTAATCTATAAACTATGAACTTTAACCTATAACCTTAACTTTTAACCCATAGACTTTAGTTATGACAAGGCATAATCTATTCTATTTAATTATGTCAAAGCATAATCTATATTCGCTTATTGTGATAAATCATAATCTATATTCTCAATAATTATGATGAAGCATAATCTATGTTCTCAATAATTATGGCAAAGCATAATCTATGTTCTCAATAATTATAGCACAGCATAATCTATGTTCTCAATAATTATACATCAGTATAATACTATGTTCTCATTAATTATACAACCGTATAATACTATTACTCTAGCAGAGACTTGAGTAGATAATTTCTCAAATATTTTATTTGGATATTATAACTATGACTATCACATTTATGAGTTAATAACTCAAATATAGATAGGTTTTGCAAATAAACCCACCTCGATTATACCAACTCAGGTGATCAAACTTCTCGATACTCATCTGTCAGCTTCTCTGACCGGCTCAACAAGTCCTACAAGGTCAAACCTTATTTTAGGACTGCTACTCTAATTTCTAGAACTCGACTTTAATTTAATTGGAGCTTTTATTCACTTTAATTATATTTCAACTAAGAATGTGCGACTCTAGAGACCTCGTACAACTTCAATGCAGAAGGAAATAAATTCCAAAATATAATTTCCAATTTGATGGGACCAAAAGATTTGATAGAGACCACTCTCCGTAACTTGCCATTTTACTCATTTTTTTCACAGCAAACCTCGATTGCACTTTTTACTTGTCCAAAAATTATGAAAATAATCAGGCATGACCCCACATATATCTTTATTAAACTATATAATTTTTGGAATTTTCTGAAATCACATGCTCTAGTTATAAAAATAACCGCCTGATTAAAATAATCGACTTTAATCAAAACTTATCAGAAAATTACGAAACTTCGCAGTCCTATAGGAAATAATTTTTTGAGCAACTTTACAGAAGAAACTTTTTCGATTTGATGACCTGAAATGGGTGAAAATGGGTAAAAAGTGATCTGATCGGCGCTCTTTATTTTTTCACATTTTCCGGCGTTTTCGCCGGTTTTCGCCCACCGGACGACAACGCACTCAACATACGAAATGAAGAACTATTTAAAACACACAACATATTAAAATTTCAACTATAAAGGATGAGAAATGGACCGATAGCTGCTCCCGCAGCAGCAACACCCCTCCCCCCAAATAAAACTTAACCTGGGCCCGCATGCGCGATTTACTCGGCGCAGGCCCGGGTTTCTCTTGTTCGTCAACACGAACGAGAGAGAAAAAAAAGAGAAGAGAGAATGAGCAAGGAAAAAGTGAAGCCCCCCTCCCCCTCCCCTATTTATAGGAAAACCAAGGCTTGGGCGGGTATAACTTTTTCGGATATAAAATACTGATAAAATGATTTTCGGATTCAATTAAAGTTGCTTTATTCAATGGCGAGGTCCAAATGACCTCCAACACAAAATCCGAAAATATCGGGAGACTCGTTGGCTCGAGTACTATTGAACCAACCTGACTCGGGATGATGAGGAAGTCGTCTTAAGAAAAACGAAGAAAGATTCCCTTTCAAAAATTACTTTTACTATTCATTTCGATTGACAGATTTTGCTCCCAAGCGTTCGATTGACCTCAGATTGGCAATTCGTGAACGTGAATAGATTTCTTGGGTCATTTCCTATAAGATAGGCTTGTTAGAACAAGTCTCAGATCAATGAGGAGGATTTCGTAAATTTTCGAATCACGAACGCTCGCAGAAATTACTATTCACAGGTTTTCCCTTTACAATTTTCAATTACGGGACTCCTGTAGAGGTCAGAATAAAATTCTGAAAGCACCTACAGCTTCCTTTAGGTCGTTACATTCCAAAAAAGACCAATATTGACTATCTTCCGGCGGCAAATGCAAAATCTCATAATCGATTTTCACATAAAATACACGAAAAGGTCGCGGCTTACATCTGTTTTACTTTATTTTAGCTCTAATTATTTTCTTTAGTCTTCTAAATAAATTTAGAATACTCCTTAATATATTCTGAAATTCTAGGATGTTACAAAAAGTATCGGTGTTATTTATTGCTTTGTGTGTGCATATTTGGGATTAATTGTTCGTAGTTTGCTGCTTGATTGATTGAGTAGAAAGATTGAGATACTTGAATATTTGATTGGGATTTCCGCTGTGCATTTATTTGTGTAATTCTACATCATTAGATGTAGCTTCTTCCACAACAGTGGTATCAGACCGTTGGTTAGAGAGCAGGAACTATGGAGAATAGCAGTAGTGGGTCCATAATTAAATTGGTATCTGATAATTATTCGATATGGAAGGCTGTGATGGAGGATTTGCTTCATTGCAAAGATTTGTATGATCCCGTGGAGAGTGCTAGTGCTAAGCCCGAGGAGATGTCTGAGAAAGATTGGGCAAAGCTTGGGAGAAAGACCATTGGTACTATACGCCAATGGGTCAACATTAGCGGATTTCATCACGTAGCCAAAGAGACGGATTCGTGTGAGCTGTGGAAAAAGCTTCGAGAGCTTTATGAAAGGAAAAATGCACAGACCAAAGCATTTGTGATTAGAAAATTGGTAAATCTGAAGTATAAGGATGGAAGCTCGGTAGCAGAGCACTTGAATGTGTTTCAAGACTTGGTGAATCAGCTTTCTACCATGGAACTTGTATTCGATGATGAAGTACAAGCTTTGTTTCTTTTGAGTTCTTTGTCAGATAGTTGGGAAATGATGGTGGTGACATTTAGCAACACGGCTCCAAATGGTAAGTTAACATTGAACATCATGAAAAAGAGCATGTTCAATTAAGAGACTAGAAAGAAAGAGAATGGGGCCAGTTCTTCCCAAGCACTTATGACAGAGAACAGAGATAGAAGCAAAAGCAGAGGACCTAAGGTCGTGAAAAATCCAAAGAGAGGTCCAAGTCAAAAGAAAAGTTCAAGTGTTATTATTGTGGTGGAGCCAACCACATGAAGAGAAATTACAGGCTACTAAAGCAAGAGAAAAAAGAAAATCATCAGAAAAAGTCTGATGACGAGAATACAACAGCCATTGTTACATACTCTGATGATGATCAGACAGTTGTTTATATCAGCGATGAGTGTTGCTTCTCATCACTGTGCTCCAAAGATAGAGCTTTTCACAAGCTATCGAGCTGGAGACTTTGGCCAGTTGTACATGGAGAACAAGAGTATTGCACCGGTAATTGGGATTGGTGATATGATTGTTGAAACAGATGTGGGATGCACATTAACTCTGAAGTATGTGAGGCATATTCCTCAATTGTGCCACAACTTGATTGCAGTGAATATTTTTGACAAAGAGGGTTATGATCAGAGATTCATTGATGGAAATTGGAAGCTTTCCAATGGTTCATTGTTAGTTGGCAGAGGGAAGCTTTGTTGCACCTTGTACAGAACAAAGCTCAAGATCACTCATAGTCAGTTACACGTAGTAGAAGATGAATCATCACCAAACTTGTGGCACAAGAGGCTGGGACATTGAGTGAGAAAGGATTACAGCTCTTGGCTAAAGAATCTTTGATTCCAACAGTGCAAGGTAAACCACTCAACCCTTGTGATTATTGTTGATTTGGTAAACAACATAGAGTTTCCTTTCGTTCAAATTTTAAATGAAAGATGCATGTATTGGAGCTAATACATTCTGATGTTTGTGGACCGCTTGAGATGGAGTCTTTGGGCGAAACAGGTTTTTTGTAACCTTTATTGATGATGCTTCACGCAAGATTTGGGTTTATATCCTCAAGAGCAAGGGGGAGGTATTGCAGAAGTTTAAAAGATTCCATGCCATGGTTGAGAGGCAAATAGGAAAAATGTTAAAGTGTTTGCGTTCTGACAATGGTGGTGAATACACATCAAATAAGTTCAAAGAATATTGTACTCAACATGGTATCAGACATGAGAGAACAGAGCCTGCTACCCCTCAATATAATGGTGTTGCTGAAAGAATGAACAAAACCATTATGGAGAAAGTTAGAAGCATGCTGAGGATGGCCAAATTGCCTAAGTCATTTTGGGGTGAAGCTGTTTTGACTGCCTGCTACCTGATCAATAGATCTCCTTCAATGCCTTTGGAGTCTGACATTCAAGACAGAGTTTGGAGTGGGAAAAATGTCTCTTATTCCCACTTGAAATTTTTCGGATGCAAAGCGTTCTAGCATGTCCCAAAGGAGCAAAGGAGCAAACTGGATAGTAAATCCACTCCATGTATCTTTGTTGGATAAGGAGATGAAGAGTTTGGTTACAGACTATAGGATCCAGAGAAGAAGATAATTGTTCGGAGCAGAGATGTTGTCTTCTATGAGCATGACTATGGAAGATTTGAAAAAGAAAGAAATAGACACAAGAGTACCTAGTGGTGTTGTGGATCTGACAACACAACAAATTCCCACCGTCAATGCAGATGGTAGACGAGAAGAGCCAGAATTTGATAATGAACAAGCTGCAAATGACCAAGAGCCAGATATTGAGCAAGAAGAGCCACCACTAGAGAATTCAGAACAACAACTTAGAAGATCCGAGAGGGAGGGTAGAACATCATCAAAATACCCCAGCTCAAGCTATGTGTTGATCACTGATGAGGGGGAGCCTGAAAGCTTTAAAGAAGTCCAGACTCTCAAAGATAAGAGTTGTTGGATTAAAGCCATGTAGGAGGAGATGGATTGTCTACACAAGAATGGTACTTATGACTTGATCGAGTTGCCTAGGTGCAAGAGAGTGCTAAAGAACAAATGGGCTTTCAAGATGAAGAATGATGGCGACAAGATAATCAAGTATAAAGCACGCCTAGTGGTGAAGGGATTCAGTCAGAAAAAGGAAATTGACTTTGGTGAGATTTTCTCACCAGTAGTCAAGATGAGCTCAATTCGAATTATCTTGGGTTTGACAGCTAGCTTGAATTTGGAGATCAAACAACTTGATGTTCGAACCGTATTTCTGCATGGGGATTTGGATGATGAGATATATATAAGTCGACCAGAAGATTTTGAGGTTAAAGGGAAGGAGCACTTGGTTTGCAAGTTGAAGAAGAGTTTGTATGGCTTGAAGCAAGCTTCAAGGCAATGGTACATGAAGTTTGATTCTTTTATGACTAGCCAGAGTTATGAAAGAACGGAGGCAGACCATTGTGTTTATGTGAAACACTTTCCTAATGGTAATTTCATCATTTTGTTGTTGTATATTGATGATATGTTGATTGTGGGACAGGACATTGGTATGATTGGAAAGTTGAAGAAGGAGTTGTCTAAGTCCTTTGACATGAAGGATTTAGGCCCAGCTAAGCAAATCTTGGGAATGGAAATTATTCATGACAGGAAAGCTAATAAGCTGTGGCTGTCACAAGAAAAGTTTATTGAGAGAGTGCTTGAAAGATTTAACATGAAGAATGCTAAATCTGTTAGCACACCACTTGCCAATCATTTCAAGTTGAGTATGAAGATGTGTCCTACAATAGAAACACAACAAAAAGAGATGGAATTGGTTCCCTATTCCTTTGAAGTGGGTTCTTTGATGTATGCGATGGTCTCAACGAGGCCAGATATTGCTCATGCAGTTAGTTTGGTGAGCAGATTTCTTTCCAATTCTGGAAAAGATCATTGGAAAGCTGTGAAGTGGATATTCAAATACTTGAGAGAAACTTCAAAGTTATGTTTGAGGTTTGGTGGTTGAAATCCAATTCTTGAAGGGTTTGCAGATGCTGACATGGCGGGTGACTTTGATGGCAGAAAATCCACTTTAGGCTACTTGTTTACTTTTGCAGGGGGAGCTGTATCGTGGTAGTCAAAACTACAAAAATGTGTTACTTTATCCACTACTGAGGCAGAATGCTAAATCTGTTAGCACACCACTTGCCAATCATTTCAAGTTGAGTATGAAGATGTGTCCTACAATAGAAACACAACAAAAAGAGATGGAATTGGTTCCCTATTCCTCTGAAGTGGGTTCTTTGATGTATGCAATGGTCTCAACGAGGCCAGATATTGCTCATGCAGTTAGTTTGGTGAGCAGATTTCTTTCCAATCTTGGAAAAGATCATTGGAAAGCTGTGAAGTGGATATTCAAATACTTGAGAGGAACTTCAAAGTTATATTTGAGGTTTGGTGGTTGAAATCCAATTCTTGAAGGGTTTGCAGATGCTGACATGGCGGGTGACCTTGATGGTAGAAAATTCACTTTAGGCTACTTGTTTACTTTTACAGGGGGAGCTGTATCGTGGCAGTCAAAACTACAAAAATGTGTTGCTTTATCCACTACTGAGGCAAAATACATTGCCATGATGAAGCTGGCAAGGAGATGTTGTGGATAAAGAGATTCTTGCAAGAATTGAAGATTAAACAAGATAGGTATGTTTTACTTTGTCATAGCCAAAGTGCAATAGACTTGAGCAAGAATTCTATGTATTATGCTCGGACAAAGCACATTGATGTGAGATACTAATGGATCAGAATGGTATTGGAAAAGGAGTTGATGAGGGTGGAGAAAGTCCACACTGATGATAATGCTGCAGATATGCTGACTAAAGCAGTCACAAGAGAGAAGCATGAGAAGTGTGTCGGGTTATCCGGCATGGATTTCAAGTGATCACCTAAGGTATGTTACCTCTCTCCAATTATTTCGGGAGGGAGAGATTGTTGGGTTTGGGCCCATTAATCTAATTAACTAAGGCCCAAGTAACAAAGGTGTTAAATGAGTTGTTCATTTGGGAATTGGAATTCACGAGTGCAGCCGCCGAGAGCTGGAGAACCAGAAACGAAAGAAAGAAAAATAGAGAAGAAAAGAAGAGAGAAGGGTTTGATATTTGGGAGACCAAATTATCTCGAATTCGTCTGAAATTTCAGAGGATGATTCGTGGCAGCTTGAGCTTCATTTTGATGGTTTAGATTTGTTCCAAATCTTCTCCAATAGTTGCTACAGGAAAGTTTTCTATTCCTGGTTTAATTAGTTTTCTTCCAAGAATTGTGTTCTTGATGTTTCTTTGGTGACGGTGTTGTGATTCCCCTATTGTAGTAGGGAGGAGACATTGTGTAACTTGTGATTACATGGTGGAATTTTCTCTGGACTAGGTTCCGTGGTTTTTACCCTTGATTTGAGGGGTTTTCCACGTAAAAAGTCTCGGTGTTATTTATTGCTTTGTGTGTGCATATTTGGGATGAATTGCTCGTAGTTTGCTGCTTGATCGATTGAGTGGAAAGATTGAGATACTTGAATATTTGATTGGGATTTCCGCTGTGCATTTATTTGAGTAATTCTACATCATTAGATGCAGCTTCTTCCATAACAAAAATACCACTGGAATCCAAACAAATTCCACCGCCCAAATTAATGCTGGAATATTTTCGCTAGAAAATCCGCATTTTTTGTAGTGAAACTTGCGAATTTCATATCCAAAGCTCAACAAATTATGAAAATAATTAAATGTTTGCTACATGATTAATGGTTAAATGATCTCCACAAAATCTCTCTCTCTCTCTCTCACAGACATATTATACTAAAAAACAAAAATTGCATGGCTAATTCCCATCCAAAGCATCATTTATCAGCCTAAATCTATCACATCTACATGCAAGATTTATTTTTTAAATAATTTTTTGAAAATTTTACAAAAAGTTGTTTTCATCTACAAATTTTCATCCACTTGCAACTAAAATATTATTACTTCTTTTTCCATAAAAAATTTACACATAGGGTAACTAGGGGTTGCACGGTAAGGTATACCTTACTTTTTTCATCATATCTTTACCTTATCTTACTTGTACGGTATGAAGAAAATCCATACCGTTACCTTACCTTAACATTCGATATACCTTCTAACGGTATACCTTAAGTTCGGTATAAAAAAAGGCATACCTTTACCGTACCTTTATTTCGGTATACCTTACCGATATTGGTATACCTTACCAATATTGGTATACTTTATATGTCGGTATACCTTACCGACATCGGTATACCTTATCCCACCATTTACGATATATCTCATATATTTACTAAATATATAAAACACCCTTAATAATGATCAAAGTTCAACAAAATAAAATAAATATTTTCATGCCACAATAATTAAACTCCAATAAAATAAAAGATTAATTATATCAATCATATAAAATTGTATATGTAACAGCCCGGTCCCGAGGATGGAGACGGGGTTGTTGTGCGTAAAATAGCACGAAAAATCAGAAATCCAGAGGGGTGTTTTTAGAATTAAACTAAGTTAGCGCCTCAAGAACTTAGGCAACTTAACTTTATAACTTGGAGGAACTATCATTTTCAACGAATCAATAAGGGTCAAAGGGTTCAATCGGGTCAAATGGGTCAAAGGAATCACTCGAGTCAAAGGAATGCCAAATCATAGGCCAACCGAAATTTAAACAGAATCCAAAGACAAACATAGGAGTTTGACTTTTCAAATAAACGAAACCTCATCATAGGTCACATCAACTAGGACCCATAGATAGGTCGTAGTCAAATATATCTTATTTTCCTATTCATAGGACAGATCAAGAAAACAACTTAAGATTAACTTGAACGAGCAGAATCATGCTTGAAAGAAAAAGCCTCTTGTAGGCGAATAATAATAACAAGCATTCAAGACTTATTCACAAGTCAACTAAAGATGAATAGATACCAAAATGCTCGACAGGTATGACTATTTAAATAACTCGGAATCAATAAAGGTATAGACGGGTATGTCAAAAGATCATGCTTCAGAGACTTTATTGATAATTAGGATTCATAGCATTTAAAACATGCTACTATCAAGAATCAAGTTACGCATCTCAAGACTAAATACTAACATCAGAGTACTTAGCAGAAACTTAGCAGAATAAAACATGTAACCATATAGAGCAACAAACTTGAAACCTCAGACAACCCCACCAGCAGCACATCACCGGCCTCAGCATCTCAACCTGAAAACATTTGAAAAAGAGGGTGTGAGCACTAATGTACTCAGTGGGGTTTTATAGAAAACTCTTTAATAAACTTTGGAATATCCAATTATAAACTGGCGGCATATGAAGAGCAAAACACAAAAGCCCTCTCCATACCCGCAAAACCTTTTACTTCCTTTCTGGCGCCTTTCCTGGCTCAAACCTGCTGTCTACTGCACTCTTATGCCTTAGGATGAGAGAGGGGTTACCTCAAGTATCCTCTGAGTATGCGAGGGGATTACCCAGCAGTGACTCCCTTTACTTTCAAATGTTCAACATTAGTGACACGAGGGTCACGGCATGATAATGTAAATAAACTGTTCTTTGAGCTCGATAACCTGCTTACAACAGAAGCTATATCCTCCCTTAACTTCCTTCCTTACTTAACCTTAACATTCCTTACTTAACCTTAACTTAGCTAACAATACCAAGCCTAGAGCATTCGTCCAAGACTAGTTCTTGAATTGAGCACGATCTTGGTCTATAAGGGATTTATAACTTACCCTAAAAGGAAATCCTTAACTATACGAGCTTTTAACAAAGCATAAACATTTAAATATGAGGAACTGAGCGTGGAAAAACATCTATTGCAATTAAAGTAATTCTAGATCTCAGACTAGCATCAATCGTATTTAAACAATTCTAGCATATCTAAACATACTTGAGAGCTCACTTAACTTATAATAACTTCCTTTACTTATCAACTCAAATAATAATTCAACAATATCATGCATATAATTTCCTTTCCTTTCCTTTCTTTGTACAGAGACTAAACAGGCAGAGCATAAAATATTTTAATGGGATATTCATCTTGCCCATCATGCTTCTAGAGCTTAATAGCTCAAACCTTATACTTAGTTTAGAACTACCCACCTCGATGATGACCATTTTGATAACTAGCACGTAGACGAAACAACGGCTGAAAATCCTTCCTCGGGCCTCCTCGGGGTTCACCTCTTCTTTACGAAAGTCGATCAACGACTTAAAACCTTATTCGAGCTCCACAAAAGGGGACGGAAAATCCAATTCGAACGATCAAGATTCCGGATGATCGGCCACTACTACCTCGTAGATCATTGAAAGAGCTTCTATTTGAGTACTCATGGGCCTTGTAACTCCAACCGAGGTGAAAGTTATGGCCTCCGCACGAAAACGTGCCGGAGCTGCCGCAGCAGCCCCGCGCCCGCACACCTCCGCGCTCGTGCATCTCCGCGCGCCCGCGCACCGCCTTGGCCGAGAGGGCACCCCCGAGACCGCGGGATCCTCCGCGACCGCGCCACCTGGATGATTTCCGGCGGCGGAAACTCCTCTCCCACTCCTCCGCGCTCGACTCGCCGAACAAAACTACTCATCTCGGAGGTGCGCTCACGAAGAGCGCTCCTCGCTCGAATTTAGAAATGGAGGTGAAAGAAATGAGAAATGAGCAAAGGGGAATGAATGGAGGCTCCTCTATTTATAGGGGAAATTCAAGCTTCTCCGAGAAGCTTCTTCAGTGCAACAACACTGCTTTAAAAATATCGTGCTCGGTTAAAAGGCGCTTTATTCAATGTCGAGGTCCAAATGACCTCAGACACGAAATCCAAAAATACCGGGAGGTTCCTTGGCTCGAGTACTATTGAACCAACTTGACTCGGGATAAAGAACGAGTCATCTTCAAGGAAAACGAGAAAAGATTCTCTTTTCAAAAATAAAGTTACTATTCCACACAAGGGACAAATAAAATTCCCGAGCGTTCAATTGACCTCAGAATGAAAATCCGGGAACGCCAACGGATTCCTTGAGGAATTTTATATAGGATCTATAGGATAGAGGTTCGAATCAACACACGAGATTTTGCAAATTTCTAACGATCGCGCTCCTACGGAAAAACACTATTCATAACTCCTTAAACGCAATTTAAATCACCGGGAACTCAAACGACTTCAGATTCAAAATCTGAAAACACCGGCATGCTCCTTAGGTCAACACCTTTCAAACGTGACCAAAATCGGCTGCGACTGAGCTGGAATCAAAATTCTCAAAAATACGATTTTACGAAAAATAACTCCTAAAATCGCAATTTAGGGCCAAAACATCCTTAACTAGGCTCTAATTAATTTCTTTAATTTTCTAAATAAACTCTGAAAATCTCGGATGTTACATACTACACCCCTTAAAAAAAATTTCATCCCGAAATTTACTTCCCCTCAAACGGAGATTTGGATACCTCTTCAATAATTTACAGCCTTACTGGAACGACATAGGTTCAAAACCTTACTATACGGCTACGAATAGCCTGAGGCCTTCCTTATTAAATTAGTCCTTAAGCAGGGCTATTACTTATATAATCTTTCTTCTTTTCTTCCTCAAAGCTTGAGCATCTTCTATCTTTTCTTCCTAATGAAATCTCTCTCGAAATACCGCTTCACACGAACTCCTTATGATCTTGCATTCGAGCAGACCTCTAGAAACTATTTGAGCAACGAAATAAATAAAAGAAAAAATTCACCAAACTTGCTCCTCGAGCACGGACAATCTCAACAAGTCCATCCTTCTTTTGTTTCACTTGGATTTGCTTTTGCTTCTAACTTTACTTCATGCAGCTTTGAGAAACTTTAACGAATTCGAACTAGATGATAAACTTGAATTAATTGAGCACCTCCTTTGATTGTTGCTTATACGCTCTATCACACTTGAAAACTCACTTTATCTTCATCTTTAACTTCTTGAGGTTCGATTTTTTCGTCTTTTTGGGGCATACATCGGGATGCACTCCAAACATAAATTTTCGACGCAACTTAAATCTAAACTTCTTCGTCGCAGTCGTCTTTTTTTCTTGAAGCAGTCGTCTGGCTTCATGGCTCCTTCCGGTGGTCACCATCGCTTGCAGGCGTAATGATCGCACGTCTAAACTTTGATCTGCACACTTGGAACCTACTTGCCGACATTCCTTAGATCGCAACGAGCTGAGAAATCTACTTGGACACGCACATCCTAAACCTTGAGAATATTATCTGGCACTTACTCAGATTCCACTTCCTTCTAGGAAATACTATCTCTTATTCCTCCAACCTTGACTAAAAGGAATACTACTATAACTCTCTGCTTTATTCCAAGATCCACACTCGAGTTCTATGAGTAGGAGCAAAATAAACGAACGCTTCTGAGTGAGGACTTTATCTTAATCAATAATTTCTTGACAAAGTCAAAATCTAGAAAGAATATAACACTTGGTTATATATGCCAAAAATATTGCCTTTTCAGAGGACTTATAAACTTGAAGAATTCTTGCACATAACAAAGATATGGAAGAAATCAACAGTTAGCAACTGAAAATCGTGCTTCAATATTCTCTCAAAGGCGTCAGCATAGTCTATCAAGGAAATGCTATTACTGATTCTTGATGATCAAGGAGTATCATCCAAAAAGATTTACAATTATCCAAACAGATATAATCAAGGAATTTCAAATTGTACAAATGAAGAACTTCAATTGATACGAAGCTATTGAAGAGCAATTGATTCAATTGACACGAGAATAAATCCATCGATTCCAAAAGAGAATGAACAAATCGACTCAGAATGAGAATGAATAAATCGATTCTATTGACAAGAGAATAAATAGACTCAACAAAAACTTCCATCATACTGAAACTCTCAATCTACCGAATACTAGATCTATCTCCTTAACGATTTTCTTCGGGTCTTCTCTTTCTTTTTGAGCATTATGCATCTTCTTCTTAGCGAGGTTGCTATGAAATAGCACGAGTCAGCGGAACTCAAATGTCTGCGTCTGGCCGGAAAACGATATCCGGGGATCTTTTCCTATCTATCGAAAGGGATACGACAAATCGACTTGATCTATGGATCCTCCTGGACTCAATACAACTTGACTTCGACGTCTTCTGGAAGCTCGGTAGAACACTGATATATCTTCAAATCTCTCTTGGCTATAGTCGTAACGACAATCTTCATCTTCATTAATTGGCTTGAAGCAAGCGATAACTCTGGGCATTTGAACGCGACGTGGACTTGAATGTCCTTTCTTTGAGTCAACGAGCTTCTATCGAAGGAAACGAATCTTCATTCCTTGCAAACGCGATTAGATCTTCAAATGAGACTTCTCTTGAGTTCAAAGCTCTTGCGTGGGAATTCCTTGAACTTGCGTTGGATCCGCAATCTGGATAACTTGTCTTTAACTCGACTGCTCACCTTCTTGCTCCTTGCTTGAATATGAATTTCATGACCTCCTTCTTGGTCCTATTAAAATCTCGAAATCCTTTATCCTTCTTATGAACGCTCTATAAATGTTCATTCGAACAGCCCTACTTAACTCTAGCTCCTTGAGATGGAACTTACTCAATCTAGGGCTCCTGAGAGAACTTAAAGGGCATTATAGAAATTCTTCTTAATTCAAACTTGCTATAGTCTATGTTCTAACTATATTCTCTATGCCTCATTCATCCTTAACTCATCCTCAAATTCTTTTCTTATGGGCAGTAGACGAGCTTTTCTCATAAAGAAGATTTTCAAATCAACTTTCAAACTTTATAACTCTACTCAAAAATTTTAACGGTCTAGAGTAGCCGAAATAGTTTGAGTATTTGCAGAAAATAATATTCTGAAAAGATTTGCTTCTTGATCAAGTCCTTAATGACTCAAATTCTTAAAACATTGATCTAGAACTTACTTCAATAAGTTCCACTTTAAACTTTGGTATAACCAAAATTTTATTTTGAAAAGAAATAATCTTCGAACATCGACTAACCTTGCTCTGCTCAAAACTTTTCTTCTTATCCTGTACTTTCAAGAGGTATACCAAATATAATTAAAATACTATAATTCGATCATACCTTAACTTTGTTGAAGATGCGAGGGTGATGCTGAGCTGGTGGTTGCTGATTAATGCCTTTGAACAATTAAATATTCACATAAGAGTTTAATCAATTACTTCAAGGAGAGACAGGCCTACAGGGTTTGCAAACCTGTCTATGATACCAACTATAAAAGCCCAGTCCCGAGGATGGGGACGGGGTTGTTGTGCGTAAAATAGCATGAAAAATCAGAAATCCAGAGGGTGTTTTTAGAATTAAACTAAGTTAGCGCCTCAAGAACTTAGGCAACTTAACTTTATGATTTGGAGAAACTATCATTTTCAACGAATCAATAAGGGTCAAAGGGTTCAATCGGGTCAAATGGGTCAAATGAATCACTCGAGTCAAAGGAATGCCAAATCATAGGCCAACTGAAATTTAAACAGAATCCAAAGACAAACATAGGAGTTTGACTTTTCAAATAAACGAAACCTCATCATAGGTCACATCAACTACGACCCATAGATAGGTCGTAGTCAAATATATCTTATTTTCCTATTCATAGGACAGATCAAGAAAACAACTTAAGATTAACTTGAACGAGCAGAATCATGCTTGAAAGAAAAAGCCTTTTGTAGGCTAACAGTAATAACAAGCATTCAAGACTTATTCACAAGTCAACTGAAGATGAATAGATACCAAAATCCTCAACAGGTATGACTATTCAAATAACTCGGAATCAATAAAGGTATAGACGGGTATGTCAAAAGATCATGCTTCAGAGACTTTATTGATAATTAGGATTCATAGCATTTAAAACATGCTACTATCAAGAATCAAGTTACGCATCTCAAGACTAAATACTAACATCAGAGTACTTAGCAGAAACTTAGCGGAATAAAACATGTAACCATATAGAGCAACAAACTTGAAACCTCAGACAATCCCACCAGCAGCACATCACCGGCCTCAGCATCTCAATCTGAAAACATTTGAAAAAGAGGGTGTGAGCACTAATGTACTCAGTGGGGTTTTATAGAAAACTCTTTAATAAACTTTGGAATATCCAATTATAAACTGGCGGCATATGAAGAGCAAAACGCAAAAGCCCTCTCCATACCCGCAAAACCTTTTACTTCCTTTTTGGCGCCTTTCCTGGCTCAAACCTGCTGTCTACTGCACTCTTATGCCTTAGGATGAGAGAGGGGTTACCTCAAGTATCCTCTGAGTATGCGAGGGGATTACCCAGCAGTGACTCCCTTTACTTTTAAATGTTCAACATTAGTGACACGAGGGTCACGGCATGATAATGTAAATAAACTGTTCTTTGAGCTCGATAACCTGCTTACAACAGAAGCTATATCCTCCCTTAACTTCCTTCCTTACTTAACCTTAACATTCCTTAACCTTAACTTAGCTAACAATACCAAGCCTAGGGCATTCGTCCAAGACTAGTTCTTGAATTGAGCACGATCTTGGCCTATAAGGGATTTATAACTTACCCTAAAAGGAAATCCTTAACTATACGAGCTTTTAACAAAGCATAAACATTTAAATACGAGGAACTGAGCGCGGATAAACATCGATTGCAATTAAAGCAATTCTAAATCTCAGACTAGCATCAATCGTATTTAAATAATTCTAGCATATCTAAACATACTTGAGAGCTCACTTAACTTATAATAACTTCCTTTACTTATCAAACTCAAATAACAATTCAACAATATTATGCATATAATTTCCTTTCCTTTCCTTCCTTTGTACAGAGACTAAACAGGCAGAGCATAAAATATTTTAATTGGATATTCATCTTGCCCTATCATGCTTCTAGAGCTTAATAGCTCAAACCTTATACTTGGTTTAGAACTACCCACCTCAATGATGACCATTTTGATAACGAGCGCGTAGACGAAACAACGGCTGAAAATCCTTCCTCGGGCCTCCTCGGGGTTCACCTCTTCTTTACGAAAGTCGATCAACGACTTAAAACCTTATTCAAGCTCCGCAAAAGGGGACGGAAAATCAAATTCGAACGATCGACATTCCGGATGATCGGCCATCGAAAGAGCTTCTATTTGAGTACTCATGGGCATTGTAACTCCAACCGAGGTGAAAGTTATGGCCTTCGCACGAAAACGTGCCGGAGCTGCCGCAGCAGCCCCGTGCCCGCACACCTCCGCGCTCGTGCATCTCCGCGCGCCCGCGCACCGCCTTGGCCGAGAGGGCACCCCCGCGACCGCGAGATCCTCCGCGACCGCGCCACCTGGGCGATTTCCGGCGGTGGAAACTCCTCCTCCACTCCTCCGCGCTCGACTCGCCGAACAAAACTACTCGTCTCGGAGGTGCGCTCCCGAAGAGCGCTCCTCGCTCGACTTTAGAAATGGAGGTGAAAGAAGTGAGAAATGAGCAAATGGGAATGAAGGAAGGCTCCTCTATTTATAGGGGAAATCCAAGCTTCTCCGAGAAGCTTCTTCAGTGCAACAACACTGCTTTAAAAATATCGTGCTCGGTTAAAAGGCGCTTTATTCAATGTCGAGGTCCAAATGACCTCAGACACGAAATCCAAAAATACCGGGAGGTTCCTTGGCTCGAGTACTATTGAACCAACTTGACTCGGGATAAAGAACGAGTCATCTTCAAGGAAAACGAGAAAAGATTCTCTTTTCAAAAATAAAGTTACTATTCCACACAAGGGACAAATAAAATTCCCGAGCGTTCAATTGACCTCAGAATGAAAATCCGGGAACGCCAACGGATTCCTTGAGGAATTTTATATAGGATCTATAGGATAGAGGTTCGAATCAACACACGAAATTTTGCAAATTTCTAACGATTGCGCTCCTACGGAAAAACACTATTCATAACTCCTTAAACGCGATTTAAATCATCGGGAACTCAAACGACTTCAGATTCAAAATCTGAAAACACCGGCATGCTCCTTAGGTCAACACCTTTCAAACGTGACCAAAATCGGCTGCGACTGAGCTGGAATCAAAATTCTCAAAAATACGATTTTACGAAAAATAACTCCTAAAATCGCAATTTAGGGCCAAAACATCCTTAACTAGGCTCTAAATAATTTCTTTAATTTTCTAAATAAACTCTGAAAATCTCGGATGTTACAGTATAAACTCCAATAACATATTTACTAAGTATTATATATCAATCATGTTTTTATAATTAAATCATTTACTTATAAATCGTTTACTAAGTATTAATTAAGAATATATTTAGAATTACTATACATTAAGTATAACATAAGATTAATTATAAGTGTTAGATATTGTAAATTTACTAGATATTTATAAATGTATATATACTAAGTATTATATATCAAGTTCAAGTATCTATAATTCACACACACATACATATATTTATATGATATCATAAAAATAACGGTATATACCGTACCAATGGTATATACTTTTGGTGCGATATATACCGATATAACGGTATATGCCGAATTAACGGTATATACCGTCGGTATCGGTATATGCCAGTATACTTCGGTTTTTAAAATTATATATCGTTACTTTACCGAAAAATCTCGGTACGGTATCATACCTTACCGCAAATACCGATATACCTTAATGTTCGGTATTCTGGTATTTTTTTTGGTACGGTAAGTACAGTATGACGGCATGATGGTATGTTTCCCCAGCCCTAAAGGTCCGCACTGGGACAAAAAAAATTCGTGATTTTGTGTAGATAAACTTTGTGACTACAAATGAAATACTAATTTGAAATTCAAATATGTCATTTTCAAACAACTTTACACTTTCTCCTCTATTATTTTATAGATTCGATTACTTATTTTGCTTGAGACATATTTTGCATCTTCATTTTCTATTAATATTATGCTTGTTTGTGTTGAGTGCTATTTTATTTGTTTTTAATATATGATTACTTTTTATATACTTGTGTGCTCATATTTTATATTTTGTTCAATGAGGTCTATAAAAATTTGCAGTTCATTTCTTTTAGGGTAAATTACACTTTGATACCTACATTTTGAATACCTTTTAAAAAAATGATTGACTTTTTCAACATTAACAAAAAAGTACCTACGTTTTCAAAAAAATTACAAATATAACATTTAACCAATTTTATGATTTGAAAATCATATGTATTGATTATATTTTAATATTCTTATTTCTTCAGCCACATATATATGGAAAAAAAATTATCCAATAAAAAAATATTAAATTACAATTAATTACATATGATTTTAGAACCATAAAATTAATTAAATGTTGAATTTTTTTTTGAAAAAATTGTACTATTTTGTTAATTTAAAAAAATGGATCATTTTTTAAAAATTACCCAAAATACAAGTATCAAAGTGTAATTTACCTTTCTTTTACAAAAATAAAGTTGAGAAGGAATGGAATGCGTTACATAAACACTTAATTCACGTTTTGTACCTTTTTAGCAGCGTTGTAGTTTTGCTATGACATAAGAATAAATCGTGATAGTGTAGTTTTTGTATAAAGTGTATATATATATATGTATATATAAACATATCATCAAAATTTACAAATAATTTTCCATCAATTTAATAATAATAATAATAATAATAATAATAATAATAATAATGAGGGAAAAAATTTCACCTTAATATAGAATATAATGCTTAGTCATCATTTCTACGGTAAATGGATAATTTTTAGTTTCATACTAAATCGGCCAGATTTTGGCCACCCCCAAGTTATAAGTTTTGGTATAAAATAAATCCATTTTTAGTCTCGGTGGATTGGCCTCTCTCGGACAAAAATTAGAACGAGCTACAATAATTTGAATAAAATAATTTGAATATGATAACGAACACTCATCTTGGATAAAAGGAAATGAAAACGCGTGGAGGGTAAAGACTTGGTGAAAAGGTCTGCTAGCTGACATTGAGAAGAGACATGAATAGGAAAAATAAACCCTTTCTTGTATTGCTCTCTAGAAAAGTGGCAATCTAAGTCAATGTGTTTAGTACGCTCATGGAACACGAGATTCTTTGTAATATGGACAGCCGCCTGATTGTCACAAAAAAGAGAAAGTGGCAAAGGAACTTGAAAATGGAAGGCTTGCAAAAGAGAATGAATCCACATCAACTCACGGACAGTAGCACTCATACTTCTGTACTCGGCTTCAGCGGTAGACATGGAAATGGATGTTCGTTTCTTGCACCGCCAGGATATAAGAGAAGAACAAAGGAATACACAATACCCTGTGAGGGAGCGACGGGTGTCTGGACAGGATCCCCAGTCAGCGTCACAATAGGCCGAGAGAGACAATGAGTCATTGACACCAAAAAATAACCCCAGGGATGGACAACCTTTGAGATATCTGAGCACATGAAGAGAAACTTCCCAATGTGCATGAGATGGAGAAGAAACATATTGACTGAGTTGTTGGACAGCGTATGACAGATCAGGACGAGTGAGATTTAAATAAAGTAATTTCCCAACTAACCGATGATATTTGTCTGTATCACTCAAGATGCAAACCAGGAGGGAAAGGTGTGGAAGCTGACTTGCATCCCAAGAGTCCAGCAGAGTCGAACAAGTCAAGTATATACTTGCGCTGGCTTAAGTAAGTACCATCACTCGCTCTAGCAATCTCAACCCCGAGGAAATATCTAGCAGCACCCAAATCTTTAATGGTGAATGCAGAATGAAAAACAGATTTCACATCACAAATGGAATTAAGAGAGGGTCCAGTAAGGAGAATGTCATCAACATATACTAGCAAAGCCATAAACTGATCACCACTCCCTTTAAGAAATAGACAATTATCATCTGTAGACTGTGTAAACCCAAGTGATAAGAGAAGCTTACTGAATTCTATGTTCCACTCCCTTGATGCCTACTTCAATCCATACAAACTCTTGACAAGCTTGCACACTTGATTGGGAAGAGCCTTGTGATAGCCCTGTGGAGGAAGCATATAAATATCATCACTTAAATGCCCATGCAGAAAAGCATTGTTAACATCAATTTGATGGAGAGGCCAAGAGTATGTAGTGGCAAGAGCAATCAACAGTCTCACAGTCACTAATTTAGCAACTGGAGAGAAAACCTCTTGATAGTCTAATCCATACTCTTGTTTGTATCCTTTAGCCACAAGCCTAGCCTTAAATCTTTCCACAGTACCATCAGTGTTCAATTTAACTTTATAGACCCATTTAGAGCCAATGGCCTGTTTTCCAGAGGGTAGAGTAGTAAGCTGCCAAGTGTTATTTGATTCTAATGCAAGGAGTTCTTATTCCATAGCATTGGTCCACTCAACATACTCACTAGCTTCCTTATATGAAGAGGGTTCAGTCAGAGAATCCACATTGAGCAGGAAAGAGTAGTAGGCAGGAGGAGTAAAAGAGGAAGGGGAAACAAATGGAAAAGTGAGAGGAGTAAGAGAGGATGATTCAGAAGGAAGGCTGGAATGTGAAATATAGCAGATATAATCCTTTAAATAGGATGGAGGGTTAATTGTTCTGTGACTTCTTCTCACAACAGGAGTATGTGGCAAGTTCTGAACCAAAGGGGAAGTAGGAGGTTCAGATACACTTCTAGGGGACAAACAGGAGCTGGTCCTGGAGGAATAGATGATACAGGACTATCAAAACTAGGAAAATGAAGTACGGGTGTGACTTCAGGACACTACAAGGGGTAAGAATTAGGCACAAACTTGACATCCCTTGAAATAAGAATTTTACAATAATCCAGATTATAAAGAATATAGCCTTTTCTGTTGACTGCAAAGCCCAAAAATACACATTTATAACACCTGGAGTCTTTGAAGGTAAAACATTAGCAGCATAGCAGAGACAACCAAAAGGTTGAATAAGTGCCATATCAGGAGATTTGTGAAATAATATCTCATAAGGTGAACTCCAATTAAGAATAGCTGATGGAATTCTGTTGATCAACCATGTAGCATGAAGGATAGAGTATGGCCAAAACTTACTAGGTAGTCTGCTCTGGAACATAAGAGCCCTAGCTACCTGTAAAAGTTGCTTATGCTTTCTTTCTACAACCCCATTCTGTTGTGGGCTATAAACACATGATTTCTCATGTATTATACCCTTGTCCTGAAACAGAGTAGCAACAACTGTATTAACAAACTCGGTGCCATTGTCAGATCTAAATTCACCTTGGAACCAAATTCAGTTTCTACCATTGCTATAAAGCTCCTCAGCACTGTAAATACCTGTGCTTTGGAGTGAAGCATATAGGTCCAAGTAGACCTAGAATGATCCTCAACCAACGTTAGGATATATGCAGTGTGTGTGATGCAATCTTCTTTATAGGGTCCCCACAAATCCCCATGGATTAATTCTAAAGGAACATCACTCCTTCTCTGCAGTAAGGGAAAAGGTTGCCTTTGGTGCTTTGCCCTATTGCAGATTGCACAAGATTGAAAATCATCAAACCCTGTATCTGGGTAAGAACTTTTAAGCTGGGGTATATGCCTCATACTTCTAAGTGAAGGATGCCCAAGATATTCATGCCATTGTTGCATAGACAAATCTCTTGTGGTTTGTGTAGAACAAACCTTTTCTGCAGTCATGTGTTTAAAAACATACAATCTTCCTTTCAATTTCCCAATTCCCAGGATATGATCATTTGCTTGGTTTTGTATAAGACAATGTGATGGCAGAAAAAGGACTTTTCCTTGTAAATCCTTAGCCATCTGTCCAACTGAAATCAAGTTATGAGTAAAGGCTGGTGCAAACAACACATTCTGCAGCACAATGTCATCATTCAGCCGTACTTCTCCACAGTAATGAGCTGACAAGTTTGAGCCATCTGGCAAGAAAATTTTCTGAGGTTCAGATAACTGTCTCAAAGAGTGCATAAGTGCCAAGTTGCAGCACATGTGTATGCTTGCCCCAGAATCCACAATCCAATCTGTTGGCTGAGTATCTTGTGATAGACCAAATGCATAGTGACTCATTACAGTATCATCTCTCTTTTGCTTCATGAGTTCTGTGTCTACTAAGTTTATGGCAGCATTAGAAGCACCTCCAGTTCCTGTTGCTGTGTTCTTAAAATAATTTCCAAGGTACTTGCTTATCTCTTCATGAATGATCTTGTTCATTTCAGTAGGGTGTTCTCCCATGTGGCTTCCCTCATCACCTCTGGTACTCAGTGTATCATCATTATCAACACAATTGGCTCTATTATTTCGACTATTGTCATTTTTGAAACATTTGTACCAATCTGGAATCCCTACCAATTCAAAGCAATCATTCTTTTCATGACCTTTACCACCACAGTGACTACACTTTAATTTCTGCTTCTCTTTTTTGGTTAATCTTCGCTTATATCCTTCATATCTCCATGTATTATCCCTTTGGTTTGAATATAAAGCATTTTGATCTCCTATATCAGCGTAGCAAGTAGAGACTTCCTTCTGATCTTCTACTTGTAGCACCATCCCATAAGCATTGCTAACTGAGGGTAATGGATCCAGTATGAGAATCTGATTTCGTATTGCTTCTAATGAATCATTTAGACCCATCAAAAATTGCATCAAACGTTCATTTTCCTCATTTCTCTTATTTATCTCAGCAGCTCCACATGAGCAGACATGGCAAGGAACTAATAGATTTATCTCATCCCACAGACTTTGCAAGCTATGACAATACATCAACACTGATTGATTTCCCTGCGCATAAGTAGCCAATTCCCTACGAAGTTTATAGATCCTTGGTCCATTAGATCTTCTGAATCTCCTATTTAATTCATCCCAAAGGTCTTTAGAGGTCTCAATATGTTGAAGACCTCGCCCTAGTTCTTTTGAAATTGAATTCACTATCCACGAAAATACCAAATAATCCACATGTAACCATTGTTTATAATCGACCGAATTTTCATCAGGCTCCAACAGACTTCCATCAACAAAATCTAGTTTATTTTTAGCAATTAATCCTCGTTTAATTGCTCTTGACTAACTATGGAAGTTCTTTCCCGTTAGGAGATCTGTAGTAAGAACCATACCTGGATGGTCATTGGCATGAACATGCAGTACATCATTACTTTGAGCTCAGTAGGCAGTCACTTCTCGTTGATTATCATCACGCGATCCAAATCTTCCTGTCGCTACATCAGTATTTCCAAACGCATTTGATCGGTGACTGCTCTCTGCATATTCCTCGCCATCATTATTCCCCACAGTAAATCCTCTTTCTTCAAGCACAATTTTGTTCCAAGGCACTCTTCGGTTTTGCTTTGGCATTTTATCGAACACCAAACAACAAATTTCAAAGCACAAAATTCAATCGGAGAAAATTGCTCAAATTCTGAGCAATAAATGATTCACAATCGGTGAATCACAAATCTATCGATAAATCGAACAAAACCAGAAAATTATGGCTCTGGTACCATGAAGAAATTGGAAGGAGATTGAATAACAGAATTCATGATTCAATTTATTTTCAGAAATTTACGTAGAAAATCACAATCAAAGGGTTTATCCCAGCAGAATAGTTTGCGCTCAAAATATCAGAAAAATTAGTTACAAACTTTGTGTTTCTGTTATTTATATACATCATGAAAACTAGTAGGAAAATATCTAGCGGATCCGACGGCTACTTTAGTCGATCCGCGCACGCTTGTGTGGATGGCTGAGATCACAGCATGCTGTCCCAAAACTCCCATGCATGGATGCCAAAATGGTCCTGCAAATAAGGAAAGAAGAATTATAACTGCTGACGTGGAAGCTTCAGTGTCTGCATAGTGATCAGCTGTAGGAAGCAACTGCATAGTTAGGAACTTCAACAGAACGAGCTATAATCATTTGAATAAAATATATGCTCAAAGTACCCATTTATGAATCATAACATCATCTCATATTTGATCATGCAAGGCAGGGGTAACTCTGGTATATATAGTATGATTGATATGCTGTAATCAGAATTTAACAAATATATGCGTAATTTTAACAAAACTTTAAACGAACCTGTAAGACTAATTAATTAAAAGCAGCTTGAAATTTATATACAGTTATTATGTATGTACCAATCACCTTATTTTAGGGTTATTTTTAGCAAGAAAAACTTGAATAATTACCTTATTTTATAAATTAATTCATTAAAAATATGTTTTACACATAATCAGTATACACATATATATACACACACACACACACTTCATATTACTACAATATATATATATATATATATAAATTAATTATTTTGTGATAAGCATATTTTACATTGAATTATCAATATTAAAAAAATTATATATACTATTATCAACTAAATTAAAGTGTAAGGTTTTGTTAATTTCAATAATAATGAAGCAAAATATACATTGATCTTGAACATAATTTGGTTGTTGTGATAATAAATCCTAAATGCGGGTTAGACATAAAATATGGAATGAGATCGAGCAACCTGTTTTAAAAACAAACAAATCTTATGGAAGAAACAAGTGGCAAAATTATTAGAAAAATACATTTAGGAAATAAAGATTATCTAAAAATAATAAATCTTAATTATGAAAAAACAATCCTAATTAAGATTTATTAACTATGAGCTAGAAAGTATAAATTCTTATCATAAAATATTTTTTGAATTAAGGCAAAAACCAATATTATATAACTACTAAAATAAAATGTTTTATTTTCTTAAAAGAAAAGCTTCAAACATTGCTGATATTCATGGGATCAATTCCGAACAGCGAATTGAACCCATAAAATCTAGATGAATCTTTGTAGCAAAATATGCATTTGCTAATTCTCGTCGGTAGCATCAAGACTGTTGACTTTCATTCCCATCTATTTTCCTCTCTTCCCCAATTTTCCAAATTTTTACTCTGCTCAGATTTTACGTATCACTTTCCAACAAGAGAAAATGAAATTCAAGAAGTGAGGGGTTTAGGATTTGAAATAATTAATGCTTGTATTTATAGAACCATATATTAAAGATTTAAGGCAGTACCGAAAGCCACCATTTATTTAAAAAAATAATTAAAGATACGAAAATATGAAAAGGTGAATGCTTTGAACAATTTGAATTATCATTCTCTGTTAATATTGCATCAACAACAACGATCTGTAATTTGAACAATTTCATTTAATAATGAATCAACTGTGACTTAAATACTTAGTAAGCATGGAGGTGCATGGGATTGGGAAGTAGAGATATGGGACGGTTGGAATTGTACGGGAAAAAAAAAAAAAACGGTGGGGCAAGGGTGTAGCACGATTCAAACCAATTAACGCAGTAGACAGGGTCGTCTAAATATTTGTTGGGTCGTGTGCTAATTATAAAATTTGGAATTTTAATATTAAAAAAAGTAAATTACATTTTGATGTTTACATTTTGGATAATTTTTTAAAACTAATCCATTTTTCAAAATTAACGAAATGATGCCAATCTTTTCAAAAAATTTACAAATCTTACATTTAATCTATTTTATAGTTCGAAAATCCTATGTAATTGATTTTATTTTAAGATATCTTGATTGTAATATTTTTTACACGACCAAGGAAATAGAAATATTTAGATACAATACATAGGATTTTCGGACCGAAAAATTGATCAATGTTAAATTTGTAATTTTTTAAAGTGGGTACTGTTTTATTAATTTTGAAAAAGTTGGTCATTTTTGAAAAAGAGCTCAAAATGTAATTATCAAAGTATAATTTACCTTATTAAAAAAACACAAAAAAACACCCACAAAAATTGAAAGTACTTTATTTATGTTGTTGATGACATCTCAATACAATCTCAAACTAATATGAGGAGAGAGTTATATATTTTATTAATTATTAAAAAGATACATGAATTTAAAAATAAAAAATTGAACCCTCTAAATTTAAAAACTCCATGCAAGAGTAAAAATTCGGAAAGTGATATAAGCCTTTGAATACCCCAATAACCGGCCATGCCAATAGATATAAACCTAGATTAAATTTAGGCATGTAAGAAAATCAATATAATTGACCACATCAACATGCATGTTTGCGAAACTTTTCGGCTGTCAATATGTTTTTTAATCTCTTTCTTACTAAAAAAAATTATTTTGATTTTATTCGTCATATTTTGACTTTAATATATGGATAGACATTCTCTATTTATATCCACAAACATGCATTATGTCACAATTGAAATAGAACAATCAATTCATTTGTTAATGCTAAAATTTATACATTTTTTTAATGCGCTGTTATGAAATTGAGTATTTATTTATATTGATTGAGTTGGGCCTTTGTTTATTTATCTCCCAATTACTTTTCTATTTTCCATATATATTAGGGTATGGGTAGAGTATTATGGTACCTGTTTTCATATTCGTGTTTAAAAAAAATATCCGTACTCGTCCCCATACCCGCATGGGTAGCAATTGTTGTACCCGTCCCTATATTCTTTGAGTACCTAACTGCCCATATCTGTACACATTACCCACAATTTAACTAACTATAAAAAAATATAAATTTGAAAATATTAAAAAAACTAAAATCATAATAACCATTTGATTAATACAATCTTCATAAAAATTATATTAAATAAATAATTCTACAAACATTACAATACTATGAATAACAAAAAAAAAATGAAAGACATTTATGTGAACCTGTAGCAGAAAATCAATTAATTTTCTTTATTTCTTATATAACTAGTACAGTGCCCGCGCGTTGCGCGATGGAAGTAACACGGAATGTGAGACGTACGTTGCACGGTGGAAGCGAATTTACATTTCACCGTTGCGTTATTTGCAATACAAATATATTTAAAATTAAAATTATGTTATATTTCTCTGTAATTTTACATATATTGGTATTTAATTTTTTATAAATTTATAAAATTGATCGCTAATAATTATTAATTTTACCAAAACAATTATTAACACAAATTTTACATGACACACACACATATATATAATAGGTACTTATATAATTCTTAACATTTTAAATGAATATTAATTCATATTTAAATTATATGCACTTTATATTATGAAAAATCAAAGTTACTATTAAAAAAAAAAAAAGCAGGAATTTTACAAATTCTGAAAAACTTCTTTATATACAACATTTGTGGTGGTATTTGTATCATTATCATCAAGTAAGATCTTCAATCTACCACGACTTCTAACCCTTGAAACAGCAACATAGAATTGTCCATGAGTGAACACTGGCTTCTGCAACAATAAACCAACGTGAGACGGTGATTGTCCTTGGCTCTTGTTTATTGTCATTGCATATGAGGGCATCAGAGGAAATTGCCTTCTCTGAAACTTAAATGGCAATCTGGGATCAGCAGGCGTAAGAAACATTCTTGGAATTAGTACCATTTGCTGTGCATTTTGTCCACTGATAAATCTTGCTTCGACAACATGTTTGCCAAGCCTTGTGATCATCAATCGAGTCCCATTACATAAACCATTTGCATGATCTATGTTTCTCAACAATATAACAGGAGTACCTACTTTCAAAAATAATTCATGATTCGGAACCCCTGAGAATCTAATACTGTTTAAGAATTTCGGAGTATGAACTTCTTGCAGCAAACCCGTATTGTTATCTGAGTTGCATGTCGAGTCACAACTTAAATACAATCTGCCCTCACCCTTGTTCAGAGAAAGCATGTATTGATTTACAGATTCAACCGCATTTAAAGTTGGAGCAAGAATTGCTTGTTCTTGTAGATAAGTTGTATCTGCAATATCAGTATCATATGATGGAAAAGTACTATGAACAATTGCTGAAATTGGATCTCCTGACCATTTCAACACAATATCATCAGGGATGTCAATATTCACATGTCCATAATTTGGGCCACCGATTGTACCGTCTCCAATACCAGCAATCCAATTTTCAAATTGTTCAACCTCAGCAGCTACATCATTAGGCCCCAAATTCGACAGTCTTAAATTTTTTGATAATCTTAAGACTCGACAGTCTTTCCACAGATAAGAAGAATTTATTGTGGCATTAACAATATCCTGTCTGCTTCCTTTTGGAATAACTGGTAAGATCTGTCGAAAATCTCCTCCAAAAATGATTGTTTTTCCTCCAAAAATTCTACGTGCATTTGAAGTTTCAGATACACGCATTATATCTCGAAGTGTTCGATCCAAAGCTTCAAAGCAGTATTTGTGCATCATAGGTGCCTCATCCCAAATTATCAGCTTGCATCTAAGAATCAGTTCTGCTAACGGACTTCCTTGAATAATATTACAGGTGGAATCCTCATTTGGATTTAACGGTATCTTAAATCTTGAATGCGTTGTCCGTCCACCTGGTAATAATATAGAAGCAATATCACTTGATGCAACATTTAAAACTATTTCTCCTTTTGATCTCAACGCTGCTGATAATGTTTTCCATATGAATGTCTTTCTAGTACCTCCGTATCCATACAGAAAGAATATGCCCCCTGATTCCGATGATATAGCATCCAATACAATTCGATACACATTGTATTGTTCATCTGTTAATTTGCTAACAAACACTTTGTGATCATTTTCCAATTCCGTCCTATCATATCTCATTTCATCATTTATCAATCTATTTTCCTGAGATTGAAAAAAGTCTGAACTTGGAAATGGCATACCTTCAAATTCTCGTAAAGTCCTTCCAAAACTCTTGATCAACTTTTCAATTTCCACCAGACAATAACTTTGAATTTGTTCATCAGTCAAGTACAATTCTGTACATTTATAAGAATAGTTAATAATGGAAGTTAATATATATTATGCAAAAATTAAACAAAGATTAAACAATTATAATTTGAAGTGCCAGGGTGTTGCAGTATTGATCGTTGCTTATATAATATATCATCTGCTAAATACATCCAACAATTATTCCACACAACTTCTGGACGTCCAATTGAATCAGAGGCTAACAATGTAACAAATAACTTTCTCAGAGATTCAGCAGATGACCAATAACTTGCTTCGACAATCCCATCAATAAATTCTTTATCGTCATCTAACAATCCCAAAGCATAACATGCATCTTTGAATGAAGCATACTGCACACCGTTAATTTTTCTGATGTCTTCATAACACGTAGGTCCCCGCACAACATTAAGCAAACACCTCAAATAATACATCTCCCCACTCCCCGGAGGAACAAAGAAAATTCTTCCAATTGAGAAATTTTGTTTCCTCGGCACCCCTTCTTTTTTAGCTTGTTTCCAAACAAATTTTGTTGGAAATTGAACATAAGTAAGTTTCCGCACTTCCGGATACTTCTTATTTGTTTCAAACCAAGCTAAAAACATACTTTCATGGACAGTTGGTCTGTTGAGGACATCATCCATTGAATCAGAATCTTGAAAGAAAATTGTCTGTTCATTTTCAAGATGAAAACTTAATCTCTCAACGGGAGGGTATTTGTATTGAATTTGAAATCCAAATATTCTCCATGCAGCCTCGCAGGGGGAAAAATATATATGCAATCATAATACATACTTATTTCATTAATATTTTTCCCACTTTCATCATCTTGAGTGCTCTGATAAAATGCTGTGGTGACACGATCGTGACCTTTGTTCACATATTTGAACAAATATTTTATTGATCTTGACTGATTGCACCATTCCACATTTATATGGGCAGCATACTTCATTAGAAGGAATCGATTGTGAGGAACCACATATCTATTATCCATCAGCATTTCATTCTTCAAAATTGTTCTTCTATTGTCTCTGCGTCTATATATTGGATATCCCTCTTCATCTGTGGTTGTTGTCTCAGTAAAATTTTTTGGAAAATATTTACTGCAGCGACCATTTCTCATGCAGGGTGAATTTTTTTTCACAACACCACATGGACCATGAATCATGAAATCTTGTACAGCTGTGTAATATTGTGGATCCAGATCTTTATCAGGTATTTCAGCTGATATAATTTGATCAATCACTTCTGATCATCGATTTTGATATTCTTTTGATATGAAAAGCAAGATATGCGCATGTGGAAGACCCCTCTTTTGAAATTCAATAGTGTACACAACTATAATTCAAAGTAAAAACAATTAAATTATATTAAAATAAAACTTTGAAAGAATAATTTGAATAAAATTAAGACATACCTGCTTTAACATTTCCAAATACATTGTTTTGGCGCAGATCGTAAATCAAATTGTCCAACTTCATTTTGAACACTCGACAAACAATATCGGGACGATCTTCAGGTTTCAATCCTTTTTCTTGCACATATCTTACAATTTCTGGCCACCTTGGATTGCATGTGAATGTGATGAATAGATTTGGATATCCAGCCCATTGACAAATAGCCATAGCATCTTGGTAATTTTGAATCATGTATCGAGCTCCTCCAGTGAATGTTGAAGGTAGGATAACTCGTTTTCCTTGATTTGCGGGATTTCTCTCACCTCTTGTTAGAGCCTCTTCTAAACCCTTGTACACATGACATCTCAATGATTGTTGATGTGTTCGTATGTATAAAAGTCTAGCAGATTCAACCATTGTGTAGGCATCAACAATAAATTGTTGAAATAATCTCCTTGAGCTTATAATGGTTTTTGCATCACAATCTCTTTCATGCAATCCATATGCAAAATATTCTCTGATGCTTACCATCTTTCTGCCCTTAGTTGCTAAAGAATGCAAATATGAAAATGGTATATCTTCTCTATAACCGTCTTCACCATATGGAAACAGAAGAGGATATTGTAAACCCAAATATGCTATATTTAACTCATTAATGCGTTTCAATTCTCCAGTTTGAGTTTCCAAGATTATGTCTCTATCTCCAAAAGACTGATCAAAATCTCCAACAACTAACGCAGCAACTTCAGACACAGTTGGAAGATTATACATTCTAGCATCGCCTCCACGTCTACCAATAAGTTTCAACTTAACATCAGATTGACCAAGATCTACAATGTTGTGCTTTGCCATCTTAAATGACTTTGCAAAAACATTATATTCATCCAACATGTTTTTAAGTTCAGAAACAATCTCTGCATGAAGTGTGCTTAGACTTTTTTTGTTCCTATATAAACAAAAAATATAAAATTGAATTACAACGAACGTACATAATATTAAGAGATATATTAAAAAAATTATAATAATAAATATAAATTACCTCACAGAAAGCATTCTATTTGCAACTTCGTTTTTAGTATCATAAATATATAACTGAGCAAACTTTGGTGTAGAACCTTGCGGTGGCAATAGACTTCCAATCATATGATAATTCTGACCGTGCAGTCGGAATGTCGGTGGAGAATTACCAATATTTAAACTTAAATCTATCTTGCCTCCCATTGATGTAAAAGAAAACATACTATTGTAGGAACGAATATTATCAAGAAAATGTTTACTCTTATGATCATTTTTGTAGAGCAAACTTTCCAAAACTTTAGGAGGCCTTTGAACAGGCGGCAATTTAATTTTTCCTCCGACACAGCACAATGAGTATTTCCTAATTCGTGAATTTGAATTTTTTCCCAACCTCTCATCATACCAAAAATGTGCTCCACAAAATTTACAAATAAAAACGGCATCACCAAGATCGGAGTAGTCTGAAACTATTATGAATGTTAAAGGTTAAATAAATATTTAATCTTATTCATACTTATATTCATAATAATTGTAGAGTCATAAATTAGGTAAAAATAAATAAATTTAGATAACTTAATTTTTAAAAAAATATATACTTAATTTACAAATAGAAGTATGATTCTCATTTTTATTTATTTTGCGTTGCTATAAATATTGAGAAAATAACAAATTTAATACAAATACATTATTAAAAAAAATCAAATTAAAATTAGCAAAATTATTAACTCACCAGTACAATATTGATTTCAATCATGATCATACTGTTTACCTAATGAGCAAAAAAAATTATTGACATCAGATTCATATAATTAATATTATTAATTATTATTTAATTTGTAATTAACATATAATGAATTTTGTACCTATATCAGACATTTGTGTAACATGTATATCAATCAATTGGTCATCCTCGAGTGATTCATTGATTGTTAAATCAAACATCTGTTCAATTGTTCCTTCACCTGTATTTTATTAATTTAAGAATTATTTTAGATATGTAAAGTAATATAAAAAAATAATAATAATACTTTTATAAAAAGAAATTATAATATTGCAAACATACAAATCCGAAATATACTAAATTTACCAATAGAAATGTGATTCCCAATTATATTTCTGAAACTGTTATGAATGTTAAAGGTTAAATAAATATTTAATTTTATTCATAATTATATTCATAATAATTGTCGAGTCATAAGTTAGGTAAAAAAAAAAAATTTAGATAACTTAATTTTTAAAAAATTATATACTTAATTTACAAATAGAAGTATGATTCTCATTTTTTTTTTTATTTTGCGTTGCTATAAATATTGATAAAATAACAAATTTAATACAAATACATTATTAAAAAAAAATCAAATTAAAATTGGCAAACTTATTAACTCTCCAGTACAATATTGATTCCAATCATGATCATACTGTTCACCTAATGAGCAAAAAAATTATTGACATCAGATTCATATAATTAATATTATTAATTATTATTTAATTTTTAATTAACATATAATGAATTTAGTACCTATATCAGACATTTGTGTAACATGTATATCAATCAATTGGTCATCCTCAAGTGATTCATTGATTGGTAAATCAACCATCTGTTCAATTGTTCCTTCACCTGTATTTTATTAATTTAAGAATTATTTTAGCTATGTAAAGTAATATTAAAAAAAATACTTTTATAAAAAAAATTAATAATATTGCAAACATACAAATCCAAAATATACTTAATTTACCAATAGAAGTGTGATTCCCAATTTTTTTTATTTACAATAAATAATTAAAAAATAACAAATTAAATATAAATAAATTATTAAATAAAAAAATAATTAAAATTGCACATAATTATTAACTTACCGGTACAATATTGCTACAAATTATGATCATACTGTTCACCTAATAAGGCAAGTAAATTATTCAAATCAAATTCATATAATTAATATTATAATTTCATATTTAATTTATAAATAACATATAATGCATTTATTACCTATATCAGACATTTGTGAAACATGTATATCAATTAATTGGTCAACCTTCAAAGATTCATCAATTGTTATATCAACAATCTGTTCACTTTTACTTGTTCTTTCACCTGTATTTGATTAATTTAAAAATTATTTTAGGTATGTAAAATAAAACAAAAAATATAATAATAATATTTTTTTAAAAAAATATACATTATTGAATTGCAAACTTACCAATCCAACATATCTAAACACAACAATAGAAGTGTGTTTACAAATTTTTTTTATTTGATATTAATATTTTAAAAAAATTATAAATTAAATATAAATAAATTATTAAAAAAAATAATTAATTGAAAATATTTTTTAACTTAGTAGTACAATATTGATGCAAATTACGATCATACTGTTCACCTAATGAACAAATAAAATTATTAATAGCAGATTCATATAATCATTATTATAATTTGATATTTAATTTTTAAGTAACATATACTGCATTTAATACCTATATTACACATTTTTGTAACATGTATATCAATTAATTGGTGAACAATCACTCATTCATTAATTGTGTAAAAATGGACATAATACCTATATCAGACATTTGCGTCCTCCATTGATTCATTAATTGTTAAATCAAAAATCGCTCCACGTTCACTTATTTCTTCACGTGTTTTTAAATAATTTAAAAATGATTTTAATTATAAACTAATATTTTAAAAAAAATGTAATAATATATGTTAAGAAAAAAAAAAACAGAATTGTATTGAAAACTTACCAATTTGATTTAGAGAATGAATAACTTAACTTTCTTTGAAGACTGGTTAAATAACTCAACAAATGATTTAAGAATTATAAAACATATACATCTGATTTATAATATCATAATTTATTATTCCAAAACATTAAAAAAAACCTGTATTATAAATGTGTTCAACATGTATGTCAATTAATCTTGTAGTCTGTAGTAGTTCCTCTGTTATTGAATAACCTGTAGTAAAAAAATATAGTATTATTAAATTAATACAATACTATATACATTTTAACTTTTTTAAATTTTTAAAAATATATTTATTATAAATTAAAAATACATGAAGATTTTGCTTATATATTAGAAATATTATACAATTTTATTGTCCACACAATAAAAACAATTTTAATATTTATTTAGATAATCCAAAACTTATTACATAATCATTGACTAAATACATAAATATTATCTTATTTATATCAATTAAGTAATATGTAATGACACAGTAAATTAATCAAAAAAATTTTACTTAATACTTAAAATATCTAATATTTGAATAATTAATATTAAATATTTAAAATTTATCTAAATTAAAAATCTATTTATATAAATATTGAATAATCATCTAATATTTAAGTAAATACTAAAAAAATTGTAAATTAGTCTCCAAATTACGTAATACATATTTATCTATATAACTAAAATCTTTTATTCTGTACATTTACTAAAGATAAATTAATGTTTTCAATTTTTACGTAATTAATTATATAAAATAATTAATTATCTACATTATCTACATAAATAATATTTAATTATCTAAGTCCCTATTTTGGGCCTCAATTAATATTTTCAATAGATCATTAGCATTATTTGGGCCGATCTGCATGGTTGATATTTTAAAATGGGTCTGATTCAATTATGTTTTATTTTACCTTTATTAACCTAATCTAATATATATATATATATATATATATATATATAATGTAGCCGACTTCATTTGCTAGGGCTAATCCCCATTTGCGCCGCATCACTTCTCTCTCACTCTCTCTCTCGCTCTCTCTCTCTCTTCCGATTTCAACTCCTCAATGTCTGAAAAACCTAGCCTGACTTCTCTCTTCTGATTTCATTTCCGCCGCATCACCTCTCTCTTCTCCCTCTCTCCGCTACCTTCAACTTGAAGGTTTTTCTTCCGTCTACACGATTTTTTTTTACAGATACCTAATTTCAAGTTTATAAATCTGAAATTTCAGATGAGTCAAGTTTTTCAACTTGAAGGTTTTTATTCCGTCTACACGGCTAATTTTTTTTTACAGATCCGTATTTTCAATTTTTATAACAAAAATTTTATATGAGTGAAGTTTTTTTTTTAGATCTGTATAGATCTCTTAGCCTCTGACTCAGAGGCGATTCTGTGTTCATCTATTTTCGGCAAGATCTGTAAGACACTGAGTTTGTATATATCTCTAAGTGTCATCTGATCGGATAAAAGTGAGGGTTTCAACTCTTCTCTGAGTATCGATCTCTTACTGTCTCAGTGAAAGGCTGTATCTGTATGTTTTTTTGAAGCTTCGAGTGAGGGTTTCGTAGATTTATTTAAATTTTCAGCTGAGACAGTCGATGCTTGTATCTTTCTAGTCTATTTTTACATTTTTTTTCTTTATTTATATTTAAATATGTTTCTGACTTTCTTTTTTTATGGTTTCTTGTGTTCTCTAAGTTTAGATTTGTAAGTCTCTCAGTGAGAGGCTGCATATTTTTCTGCCTATTTTGTGAAGTTAGCATAAGAGCTTGTATGAAACTCCGAGTTCGGCAAAAAAATTAGATAAGTTCATTACTTTTTTTCTTTTTGTATCTCATTCACTAACACACACGAACATCAATTTAAATATGAGGTTTAGATCTTATTATATCTATTAAGTATGTATAAATATTTTTATTTAAATATTTTTCTGACTATTATTTGTTTTTTCTTTCTGCAGAACATCAAACTCACTTCTCACTATCTCTACATTCTGATCTATACATATTCTTTACGCCTAAATATATACATCTCTGTGAAAAGATCTGCGTTGAATTTCAGTGAAGGTGTCACTGTGAATTTCAAACGACATTCCAGTCGCACTGTGAAGGTGTTCATTTTTCTAACACACTGACACACACACACACACATCTGCTGAAAGCTAATGTTCAAATCTCTGCAATGCTTTATATTACGTTTCTGACTTGGGCATTTTACATTTCAGTTCGGATTTTGAAGAATGGATGCTGCAGATCCCAGAAGGTTCCCCTGAAGGCCATTTAAGAAGCCAAGTTTTTTTTTTTTTTTTGTTATTATCACTGTATTTATGTTTTTCTTTTGAGACTAACACACACACACACACACACACCTTTTGGTACGAAAATCTCAAAATTTTGGAAAGTATACACAATTTTTAAGTTTTTTGTCTGTAATTTTTTTAAACGTGATACTGTCTGAATACATTTTTTGTCTATACCATTTTTTGCTATTCTAAATCACTTTTATGAAATTATTTTTAATTAATTGAGGATATATAATAATGATTAACATACCTGGAAATGAATCTGACCTGCAGATTCTTTTAACACGCTCACCCCTGTCTCCATTTTCCATTTTCGCAAGTTTTAAGATTTCTGCAGTTTTCTGAAATTTGAATTTTTAAATTTGCCTCTTATGCTAACTTCACATTACTGTAGTGGCATTTTTTAAAATTTTTTTAACCACCCACTAACATGAATAATTTTTTTTATTTAAGTATTATATTTTTCTGCCTATTTTGTTTCAAACTTTTATACTTTTTTATTAAGAAGTAAAATTTGCAGCAAAATTTCTTAATTTTTCTAAGAAATTAAATTCTTATATATAGTTTGAGAATTACAGTTCCAAATATGTATAATTAAATAAGTAGTTGTATGTAAAGTATTAAATAAATTTATTAGTCATTTACTATACATACTTACTGCAATATATTAATTTATTATTGCTATATTTACATAAGTATAATCTATGCTATAAAAGTAATAAAATTTGTATTCCTGTATGTACATAAGTATATATATTTACTATTACTGTATTTACTTGAATATGTAACTCCTTTTAATTTATTCCTTGCAATTTATGTTCATTTTTTTAAATAATCTTTACTTATATATGTGTGCTTCAATCTTATAGGTAAAAATTGATCCATCTATGCTTGAGTACCAATCTGGTATACTTATTCATCTTTTTATCTGTTGAGTCCAGTCTTTAGATGTGTTCTATATAGCTTAAATATAATGTTGTATGTATAAATTTAATTAGCGCGTCTTTCTGTTGTACTATGCTATTTTATTCTGCATATCAGATCTGTGGGATCTGTGAGTGTTCTTTTTAAGAACACTGTGCGATTTGGTGAGAGGTTTTGATCTGAGTCATAGTGTTTAACCTGATTGAGCCTTGGACTTTGTGTGACCCCCTGCGCCCCCGTTCAAACGGGTGATTGTGAACTGGGAAATCCACTTACTCCTTAGGGTTCTTGAAAGGTTAATGATATATGATCCAGACCTTTCGCATTTATTGAATTATTTGTGTGCAGTAATTCTTATGCATGTTTTTTGTATTGATCTTGCGCATGTTTTTTGTATTGATCCTGCTGTTTTATGAGAATGCCATATTCAAATTGCATGTTTGATTGTTTCTGTCTATATTATTAATTGTTTGCATTATTACTTGTATAATTCATTATTTACAAAGTGGCACATATATATTCCAACATTTGTAGTGTGTATATTTTTTATGCAATGAATGTCCTATTTATTTTTGAACTTTAATAAACCTGCTGCATTAAGTGATAAAAGTTGTATATTATGCATTATATCCTATTTGCATAATTATTTGTTTCTGGCTTTTTTTTTATAAATTTTTTCCTATGTTTTACTAAAAACTCACATATTAAATTTGCCTGGTTAATTGTTCCTCTTTCCAGTTTTTACTAACTTGCAGTATTCTTATAGTTTGTTTTTTTTTTCAGTGATGTTTTTTGCACAATATATAAGCTGTCATATTATTCATGCAATGAATATCTTGTTTTAAATATGTAGCATAATCTGAAACTTTTTAATAACTTATGTAAAACTTCAAAACATAACCGTAATAAGCTAATGCAAAAAATAAAATTGTTCTTGTAAAAAAAAACCAAAACTTAGTCCAACACCACACTTCTAATCACATTCAGAAACATCTGCATCCTTTTTTCTTCCATCAATATTTTTCTTTCTTTACCACTCTTTTGATCCTCTTGTTTGTTGTTGCTGAAAACTCATCAAGCAGATTTCTCTTTACATTATCATCTGCCATATTATTAACTGCATCACTGTTGGTGGTGTTCGTCCTTTTTGGGGTCATTAATGCTTCTCTAATGTTCAACTGCAATTTTTTGAAAAAAACACAGTTGATCAAAAAATATTATGTAGTATAGGGACAAAAATGTAATCTGTGTAAAAAAAATTAATTCAACCTGATCTGAATTTTCATCAACAATTTCTTTTCCTTTCTTTGATTTGCTTGAGGTTCCCTACAAAATGAATATAGTTCTTTGATACAATATTTATTTTTTAAATATTTCGTAAATTTTACTTTTATCACTAAAAACACCCACCTCCTTTTCTGAAACTGTGCTGTCATCAACCACAACTTTTACAACATCAAACGGTCCTTTATTATTATTGACCTGCTCATGCAGGACAGTAATATTAAAGAAACCTTTTTTTATTGCAAATGCCTTCAACTTCAGCCGGAAGTAGATCAAATATCTTTTCCTACAAAAAAAAATTATTATAATTTTGTACTCATGATTTTTTATTATTTTAAACATTTACCCTACATACCTCTGCTTTGTTTTTTCCAATCATTTCCATGCATTGTGTTTCCCACATAGGAAAGATTGTAGTTGCAGTACAATCACTGACTTTCACAGTCAATTGGTGTCTATATTTAAAAAAAACGTTTAAAATACTAAATTTACAGAATAAATAAAATACTTAAATTTTATAATAATAAATAACCTTGATTTGCCAACTATGTCAAAACTCTGGCATTTCTCGCAAAAGAATTTGAGTTCATCTTGTACATCTAATTCGTTCAGACATTCCTTGCATGCAAGATATGAAATGCCAAAAATATCTTCAATGCTATTCACAGTGGCATACACAATGAACTCCCCACTCTGAATTTCATCCAAATTTTGTTGTGTAATTGAAATATAAAATTATTTATTCTGAAAGAATAATAATTCGAATTTGAATATAATTATTGTGAAATTTACCTCCCCATCTTCTAATATTTGTTGTATGGTTTTGCTTTTAACCTCACAACTTTTTGATTGAAGACATGCTTTTGAAGACGATCCAACCAGTATGTTAAATAATTATTAGGTTACAATTATTATTTACTTTAATATTATAATAAAAATTTTAAAAAACATACCATATCTTCAATAATTTTTGATCCATTTATTGAAATGGATTCCTCATCCTGTATAAAAAAATGACCCATTAATTACATAAAGATATTCATTTAAAATAATATACTTTATGTGTTTCTTTTCTTCAATACCTCAATACCAATTTCTTCTCCACAAACTTTTTTTATTATTTCCCTGTCAATACAAATTCTAGCTACACTATATGACCCAGTGTAGTTTTTCGCCTGTCCAGGTTGAACAAAAATGTTGAACAAAGCTTTTTTGTTGCTTAAATGTTCCAAGCCTGATGGAATTCCCTCGTAGTTTTTACCCTGTGCAAAAAACTTAATTAGTATTTGCATGGTTTAATAGTATAGATTTTTTTTTTTACCACACTTAATTCAGTAGCTGTTTTTCCTAAAAGACTTATGCATTCCTTATCCCACATCAGAAATGTGGTGGTTCCAGTCTCATCAACCACCCTCACAGTCAGCTTATACCTACAATTTAAACTTTTTAAAATTAAATTTTGTTCTGCAAAATATCAAATCTATACTATATATGATTAAAAAAAAAATTACCTCAGCTTTCCTTCAATATCAAATGTTTCACATTTTTGGCAGAAAAACTGATTCCTACTTCTTGTAATTTTCTTCTGGCATCTCTTGCAAGCCAAGTAGGACCAATCTCCAATGGTCTCTACGCATAGTATGGTTGCAAATATCCAGAAATTTCCAAGCTAATATTTTTTAAAAAACTCAGTTTAATTTTTTTAAAAAAACCAGTTGAACAAATTTAAATTATAAATTTCTTTTAGTGCAATTTAAATTATTTAAAATACCTTTTCATCTGTCATAATTTCTGAAATACTCTTCAGTTCAAAATCTCCATCTCTGATTTCATCATTCAGGGACCTCTTTGATGATGAAGTCAGAGTAGAGATACGGGTGGATCTCACCTTCCCAGTTTTCAGATACCTCCAAACAAATATTTAGTCAAGAAATGTTAGTTAAATAATGTATTTGAAATTAAATACTTTAAAATACTAACAAAAGCAGATATATAAAATGCAAGAATGCTATAAATATAAAAAGCACATGTAATATAACAATTGAATTATTTTACCTAATATTGAAATCAGCCAACTCTGGATCATTCTGATTCAGCACCATCATTGTAATATTAAACATAGATGACACACGTATTTCTCCTGTTGTAAAATTTTATTAATTATAACATCACATATAATTAAAAGTACCAGAAACAAATAAACTGTCCTACCCTTATACATATTCGGCCTGCAAAACTGAACAATTAAAGAAACCGGTCCTTCTGGTTTAGTTTCTAGAAAATTTAATATCTCTTCTGCATATGTTTCCCACAAGGTCACTGAGATCGTGTTTCCACTACAAAATTTGATTAAAATGCAATTAATACATAATAATTCTAATATTAAAAAATAAAAATATGTGCTTTAATATAAAAAACTCTTACTCCAGATCTTCCAAAACCAAATCTATTAATTGGGTCAGCTTCCCATTTATCTCTTTGGTGAGCGGCCTATAGTGTGACACAATTGTTCCCATTACATCTGTAAAAAAAAAAATCACAAATCCATATAAAATACTACATATTTTTTCGTGTGTATTCAAATATATTACCAAACATTGCTGCATCCCCAATATTCTGCATATTAGCAATATCATTAAATGTCTTTATCTCATATGGTTGATGCATAAACTCTGCATGGAAAACTTGAAATATGCGTGTTTGTTTGAACACAATGATCTTATAAAGTCTCCCCGTCATCTTGTACTCCATCACGTTTATTCCAACAACAAAATCTATCAAAGCATAAACATTGCCTTCAATAAGGCACTGTTTAAACTTGTCTACACTTGCTTTTGGAATTGTTACGTGAATTCGTACACCCTACAAAAAAAATTAACTTTGTAAGTTTTAATTTTTTAAAAGAAAGCAAATCGTAAAGCTCATTAAATCAATGTACCTCTCTGTCATGAAATATGCATTCCATGCTAAATGCGTTTGTGTTTTCGTAGCAACGTATCAACCGAAGTTCTAAGCCGAATGTACTTTTACCTGGCTTCAACATCTGAACCGTTCCAAAAATGGGAGCCATTGAGACTGTTGATTAAAAATATGCAGAAAATTTTTTGGATTTTTTGAAGAGGAATGATATGGGGATCGTATGAATTATGCGTTCAGAATGGTGTTACTATGATTTAATATGGCTCAGATTTCAGTTGAACTCAAGTGGTGGAAGTAGTGGGTAGTTTTCTGAATTAAATATTAATATTTTTATTATCTTAACATAATTAAATATTTTTACTTTGTTATTAATTTCTGAATTCAAGTAGTGGGTATTCATGCAGTTAGTGGACGTGTGTAGTTTTTTTACATTTTTTTTTTCATGTAGTATAGATTATTTTATATATTTGTCAATTAAATTGTATTTATCATAACTTTCAATTAATTAATCCAAACAACAAATGTAAATCGATGGCCTCTTTCAGTTTTGTTTTATTTTCTGAAATGTATATTTTTTTTTCGTGCACCTAGTAATTAACTTAAGTTGCTCCTTATAATTACACACTATAAATCTGCATTATAGACATTTATATATTATATAACTATTCTAAATGGTAATTTTTTTTTAATATTACAAAAATAAACGTCTTAATTTTAGACTTTTAATTTATTAATTACAACAAAAATAAACGCGGCGGGATGTGAGATTAATAATTTATTAAAGAAATAAACGCAATCGGATTTTTTTAATAAATACTTTAAGGAATTTATTAATTTTTATTTAACATTATTGACACAACGATGTGCAACTACACAATTGAATATTTTAAAATATTTAATTAATATTTTAATTGAATAATATAGCTAAATTTATTGACCTCAGAATTACAATTTTTTTACAAAATTGCCATCAATCAATTTGAAATCAATTTCAATTGAAAACCTTCTTTTTATATATAGTATAAATGTGTTTCAATTAAAAAAACTAACTTGAAAAAAAATATGAAATAAATCATCTTCAATTAACTACTCTAAAATTATAATTACGTAGACTAATGAATACAAAATGTCTAGAAATTAGGTAGTGACCATATATAGGTATAATGTTGCCTTATTTTCAATTATCAATAAATATTTTCAAATTTTATAATATATATGTATGTATGTATATACATATGTATAATCAATTTCCTGTAAAAAGTACAAACTAGGAAACAAACTAAAACATAATATATATGAAATAAAATACAAAATAAAATCAAATTTAAATATTTATTATTTTTTGATTTATAATTGTAATATTAATATAATTTTCATAAACACAATTATATATAAAATTATATGTATAAATCCACATATGGGTATGGGGCGGGTTGGGTACTAAGGTACCCATACCCGCACCCGTACCCATAAAAAAATGTGGGTAATTACCCGTGCCCGTGCCCGTCCCCATTGATTGGGTAATTACCATATTCATTATGGATAATTTTTGTGGGTATCCATAGGATCCGTTACCCATTGCCATCACTACTCTTATACATATATTTAGACTAGACCAAACCTCGTAAACTCATTATGCACGCTTTATTAGAGCTCATATAATAGTTTCTTTTTTAATTTTAATGAGAAATTCTTCAATAATAAACATATACTATTCTATTTCGGGATAAGAAAGTCGCAATGGTCCTTTGACCCTTTAAGGATGACTTAGTGGTGGAGTGATATTATCTTGAGGCTAAGATCTCAAATTAAAATCTCACCACCAACACTATTAGGTGTGAGCCTATCTTACACAGTCATTATGTGTGACTATTACACAGGGACGGAGTTTACCCAGCTATAATTTACACAGATTATTACACAGGGACGGAATTAATCAAATGCGTTGTAATTATTATACAAGAATAGAAATTATCCTATTGTAGTTTACAGACTATTACGCATGAATATAATTTACTCAATATGTACCTCGATAGCGACTGCGGATTACCGTCAACATAACAAAAAAATTGGCAGACAAAAAAATTGGCAGTGGGTAATGGAACTAAATACAATCCTAATTTTTGGCTGGTCAAATCGGTCAAATCTATTAAATAATGTTTTCGTTGAAACATTTAATAAAAATCCACTAACTCAAAGTCCATTTTCACCCTCAACCCAACTAAAAAAATGTCAAGATCAATTTTCTACTTTGATTAGCTCGGTCGTCGAAATTTGACCAAATAATTATTCAATGATTTCGTGGCCTTTCATCCAACTTAAGGCTAATGAGAGTTTAACAAAGATAATACCGAATTTTCGTCCAAAAGAAATTTGAGGGTCAAATCGACAATTCACTTATGTGGAGGCAAGATAAATTCGTATTTTAAAATTTATGATCAATTACCTCTCAAGCGGTAGAGAACCAATGTATAAAAAGAGAACGTCTCAAATTTAAAACTCTCACCACTCCTTTCGTAACTAAAAAAAAAGAGAAAAAATTGAGATGCAATTTTGAAAATTGTCTTCGCAAACAAATTAGGTGCGTTCAAAGAGTTGGTTCAATCACACTAAAACAATCAAATCTAAAATAAAAGTCGATTCTCTCTTCCCTGATTGGAAAATCAAAACAGCTTTTTTTTTTTTTTTTTTTTTGAAAAAGCTCGTGTAAATTGTTGACAACTTACAATAAATCGATATTAAAAAAAATTGAAGATATATCTTATTATTTCCAAGTAACTTAGTACAATATAATATGGAATATGTTTCTAAATAATATATATACACATTTTTGCCACCTCATTAAATGGAAAATTAAGATCCGAAGCCGACCCTAGCTTCCTAGCAAAAACGCCGAAACAAAAACACATGTCTCTGCGCACTTCCATCTCACTTCATTAAATAATTAATTTGGTAATCTTGCAATGTTTTTTTCCTTTTAAAATTCTAATAGTAAAACAAAATTAAAACAAGCTGCATTTATTGATCTCTTACCTATCTTTTTTTTTCTCTTTGTAGTATTTAATTTCCACGCACCACCTTTCCCTCCTAACTCCATATATGCATATATATATATACATACACTCTTCTCGTTCTCCCAATCTCAACTCTTCCTAATTTCTTCTACTTAATTATCCTTTGCATTTTCGCACCTCACTTGAGTTTTCATTAAACATTTCTGGCTACGAATACGATAAGCGTAATTAAGGTGTTAGAGAGTAGCTAGTATCATTTAATATTTGAAACAACGACGATCAATGGATGATCAGAGATCTCTTCCAATGGCTGCCCTTCTAGTAGCGGTGTTTTGGGTGGGGCAGGCTGCGGCCGGACATGACTACGGCGAAGCTCTAACAAAGAGCATTCTCTTCTTTGAAGCTCAGAGATCCGGCTACTTGCCCTCTAACCAAAGGGTTCAATGGAGGGGAAATTCTGGCCTCACCGATGGCAAAATCAATGGGGTACGTCTACCTATATTATATATGTGTTGGTTTTCGATACATACATTACATACATGATAATAACAATATATAGTAATGCAGGTGGATCTTGTGGGAGGGTACTATGATGCTGGTGACAACGTTAAATTTGGATTGCCGATGGCATTCACCATTACTATGATGAGTTGGAGCATGATTGAATATGGCGGCCAAATTGATGAGAGTGGCCAACTTCAACATGCCCTTGATGCTGTTAAGTGGGGGACTGATTATTTCATCAAAGCTCACCCCCAACCTTATGTCCTCTATGGAGAGGTGACCACATCTATCATATCTCCAAACTAATTCAATTTTGATTTTAATTAAAAAGTCTTGTTATCAGTACTAATGACATGTGCAGAAAATCAATTAAAAAATGTGTATTAGGACATATGGATCTAATGATGTTGTGTAGTACATGTGTACCATCGACAGCTTGATACTTGACATATAATGATGAATCTAAATCGGATCAGACATTGCATGTCTCTAGAAACGATGAAGCTCTTTTAAATATGTAAACATTTGAGTGTGCTCTGGCCAATTTTTATAGAAGACGTGGCAACTCTGTTTTTAATTAATTTAAAATTTGGGAGATTGATTAAATTCGAATTTGTGTACGTAGGTGGGAGATGGAAACACTGACCACTACTGCTGGCAAAGGCCAGAAGACATGACCACCTCTAGAGCTGCTTACAAGATTGACGCCGACCACCCGGGATCCGACCTCGCCGGCGAGACCGCCGCCGCCATGGCCTCTGCTTCCATCGTCTTCCGCCGCTACAATTCCTCCTACTCGGCGGAGCTTCTCAAACATGCTCATCAGGTCAAATATATTAACTGATTAATTTATATTCATTAGTCAATCATTTTTGCTCTTATTTTTTTGCAATTCTTTACCTGCCTAATTATATACTAATTTTGGAAAATGTCCATTTTAATTTTTAGCGAACTGGGGTAAAACATCTCCAGCAATTTGTTTCATTTTACAACTTCATCTCTATTATACAGTAGAATTTATATTTAATCTCCAATAGTCTGCTCTAAATTATGCTCTAAAAATAAATATTCCATAATATTTCTTTTTTGTATGTATTTATTTAATCTTAATTTGCCAAAAAAAAAAGCTAATAAAATTTACAAAACTTAATAATATTGCAACATAAAAAAAATAATACTGCAAAAAAAACATAAATTTTTGAAAACAAATATAGCAATTAGCTAAGAAGACAAACTACATACTAATATTGTAACATAGGAATAAAAACATAATAATATTGCAAAGAGAAAAACACAAATTACATACTAAATTTTTTTATAGTTCTATCATCTATGAATACAAATATTCTTCCCAAAAATGCTCGAATGCATTTCGTATGTTTCAATACTTTTATATTTAGTAATTTTTTATATAATTTTATTAAATATCATTTCAACATTAAAAAAAAAGAACATGATCTTTCTTATTTGATATCATTTTAATTTCAAATTTTTAGGCAGTTAAAGCTGATCTCCGCTTCTCTGTCACTCAATTAAATAATGTTTCTGCATATTGGGTAAAATATCCAACTGTATATAATCAATTAAGCGGTCAGATCTATGATTATAAATTAATTAAAGTCAAACATATTATAATTTTAATCTTATTAAATATATTTTCTTAACAATATGACAATAACACACACACCATTAAATGTGATATTTGTTTTCAGCTATTCGATTTCGCGGACAAGTATAGAGGCAAATATGATAGTAGCATCACCGTAGCGCAGAAGTACTACCGATCTGTCAGTGGATACGCCGTACGTGAATCTTACCCACTTTAATTAATCTGATTTTAATTAATTATATTAATCAGTAAATTAACTAATTATTAAATAAATCAAAATTTGATTTGGGCAGGATGAGTTGTTATGGGCCGCTGCATGGCTATACAAGGCAACAGATAACGAGTACTACTTGAATTACCTGGGTAAAAATGGCGATTCACTGGGTGGAACTGGTTGGGCCATCACAGAATTTGGTTGGGATGTTAAATATGCTGGGGTTCAAACCCTCGTTGCCCAGGTACCCTTTTTCTTTATCAACCAAACGTCTTAAGTCGAACTATCCAAACAGAACTTAACATACGACTTTTAACCGTTCCGGTGGGGATGGTTTAGTGGTGGTATGAAATTGCTTGAAGAGCAAAGGTCACGATTCGAATTTCCTCAATACCACAGGTCAGGTGTGTGAGAAAAAACAAACAAAAAAGGTACGACTTTTAACCTCGTATTTCATTTCAGATCCTGCTGGCTGGAAAAGGCGGTAAACACACACCAATCTTTAAGAAATACCAAGAGAAGGCTGAGTATTTCATGTGTTCATGCAACGCCCAAAAAACTCCCGGAGGCCTAATTTTCCGGCAGAGATGGAACAATATGCAGTTTGTAACCAGTGCTTCCTTCCTCATGACTGTCTACTCCGATTATCTAACCTCTGCTGCCAAGTCCCTCACTTGTGCCAACGGCGTCGTCATCTCACCGCCCGAGCTTCTCGCCTTGGCTAAATCTCAGGTGTGATAGCCTACATATTTGTAATTTTGCTGGTGTTTGTTTTGGACAGTTTGACACGAGACTCCCTCCTTGGCTAAAATTGCATCCAATTTTGATATGTATATGATTATTAGGTGGACTACATTCTTGGAGATAACCCTAGAGCAACGAGTTACATGGTGGGATATGGGAAGAACTACCCTCAACAAGTGCACCACAGAGCTTCCTCCATTGTTTCTTACAAGGTGGATCCTTCATTTGTCAGCTGCAGAGGAGGCTATGCTGCATGGTTCAATAGGAAGGCCAGTGATCCCAATATCCTCACCGGTGCAGTCGTGGGCGGCCCCGACGCTTACGACAACTTTGCTGATCACAGAGATAACTACGAGCAGACTGAACCGGCTACCTACAACACTGCTCCACTTGTTGGTATATTGGCTCGTTTGCATGTTGGTCAGACTGCCCACAATCAACTTCTTTCAGGTTAGTTTGTTTCAGTACTTAATTGTATGTTATATGTTTAATTTTTCTTCAACTTTTTACAAGATTCGTTGATATTAATTATTAATTCCCCTGTTGTTGTTTCAGTTGAGCTACCAAGTAAACCAATTGCTAATGTAAAACCAGCTAGAAATTATCAAGGCCAAGGTAATTAAGTATCATTTTGTTAATTAAACAGTGCATGGTTCAAGAAATTAAATTGTTGTTGTTTTTGCAGCTTCGTTGAGCATGATTTCTGTTGATCAGAAGGTGACAACTTCATGGATTGATGAGGGAAGGACTTTCTACAGATACTCAGCGATAGTTACAAACAAATATTCAAAGAATTTGAAGAATTTGAAGCTTCGTATATTGAATCTGTATGGCCCTCTATGGGGTCTCAACAGGGCAGGTGACTATTACTTCTTCCCAGATTGGATCGACTCTTTGGCTGCAGGGAAGAGCATTGAGTTTGTGTATATTCACTCGGCTTCTCAAGCCGACGTCTCGGTTTTGAGCTACACTCTTGTATAGATCGATGTAAAGAAGTTCTCTCTCGAACTTCACTAATTTTTCTTGGTTTTAATTTGGGGTAGGAAAAATTGTGCAGATGTACAACAAGATTCGTTTATATATGTTACTATTGAGTTGATCAATTTCGTGTTGATTAGTTATATGAGTGGTAGGGTTTAGATGAAACTAGAGTAGAGGAGGTTGTTAAGAAAAGAGTAGTGATCATGAACAATCAAGAGAAATGTGTTGTTGGGTATTTTCTAGCCTAGTAAAAACAGTATCTTACCTTGAGTTACTCTGGTTCTATTCTGTTTAGAATTTGTAGCGATTTCATATTTGGCTTGATGACTGAAGATGAGAAAGAAAACCACAACAAAACTAGCTAGCTAGTACAGCCGTGGACAAAGGGAAAAGCAGCTAGTTAATAAAGAAAGATGCAAGATAAATTGATCAGTTGAGGTGTACAACAATGATGCTGATGTTGTCTTTGCTTCCCTTAGCAATGGCCAGCTCAGCAAGCATTGCGGCGGCCTGCGAAGCGCCGCCTCCTTCCGACGGGAAACTCCTTATTTTGCCACCAAGGCACTTCCTCACTACTTCACAAGCCATCTCCTTCCCCATCACGTTCCACAGACCATCACTTGCTATTATTAGGAAGTCTTCCGAGTATTCGTTTCGCCTCAGCACAGTCACCTCTGCAGCCTCCCAGATTCTCTCATGTTTCTCACATCCATCACCTACCAACACCGATTTTATTAATTTCTTTGGAGATCCAAGAAAGATCACTTCGATCCATAACAGCTTCAAACTTATATGTATGTTAGACTAGTAAAAAGTTTATTCTCGATCTGCACTTCTGAATCTTGATCTTTCTTTTTTTTAAGGGAAATGAATCTCGATCTATTATAATTATAACACAGATCACTAGTTCAAGACTTCAAGTAGATCGAAGAAGCATCTAGAACTATATAATTAGAGCATAACTTCTAATACAAACACTGACACAGAGAGAAATGATGATATAAGTACACAAATAACACTATACACACACACACACACACACACATATTTAGTTATTTATTCAATCATAAGCCATATATATATGTATGTATGTATGTATTGTTGTACCTTGGGATCTTGAAGTCGAGACGAGCCCATCATCATCACTACTTATGATCGTTCCTCCCGCAGCTTCAATGCTCTCATCATCTGCTTCATAGGGCTGCATGCCAACAAAAACTAAGATTATAATGAAAACGAGTGGTGCTAATCTAGATGATGTAATAAAAGACGTAACATAATTAATTATGCAACATATAATCTCATCCGATTTGATGGAATTCCAAAAAAGGAAAGAATGACACATTCATGATTCATCATCTTATTATGATCGTTCCAAAGAGGCGAAGCCACTCCGCCACTCCAAAGCACCGCCCTCGAACCACCGCAATTCACCAACACCACCTCCCCCTTCTCGACGCCCACCACCACCGCCGTAAACTTCATCATCCTCTCTGCAGCCGCCGCCGCCGACGACATCCCCTCTCTCTGCTCCACCTCCTTTCCACACATGTCCTCATACATACAACTGAAACAGTTCATCAACAACTTCCCCCATTGAATCCCCTTCTCCTCCGGAAGCTTCGCCGCCGTCTCCGTATGCTTCTCCAAGCATTGATGTAACTTGTCTGTGCACATCTCCGCTACCTTAGCTCCGCCGCGGCCGCCGCCGTAAGCTGCGAAGAACGAGTAGCCGCCGGGTAACTTCCGCGGCGGCACCACCATCACCGGATCCTCCATGACTCTCTTGCGGCCCAGTATTGAGACGTATCCATATTTCAAGGGCTGGCTTATCGTCTCCGACTGCCCTTCTCCGTCGCCGCCGATAGTTTTGTCTGTTTTCCGGCATCCTTTTCGCGTTTCTTTTGCATGTGAACGGCTTGCTTTCACTGATTTGATCATTCTTTTACGTGCAGATTTTAAAAATCTGGCGTTTACAGCTTCAATGTACGTATTTCTCTCACTGTCGGTATTTCTTGGGCTATATATAGTGAGCTCTCTCTCCCTCTCTCCCTCTCTCTCTCTCTCCCTCTCTCACTGATACCAAAACATGCTATTATAAGTTATAACATTTGTTTAGATTCTCTAGAAACATACACTTCTTTGTATTAGGCCACATCATGTGAAATTTTCCAACACTTTCTCTCTCTGAATTGAGTGCACGCATTTCTATTTATAAACTTTTAGTTGCATACTTTTATTTTAGATGGAATTCTTTGTCTTGAATCGTGTGGTATTTTTGTTCCACGTACGAGTCATATTTTTACCTTTTTTGTTTTGTTTATTTTTATGAAAGTATTTGCTCCTTTGACTTATATTTAGTTACATGAACAGAGGTCATTATACATTTTCTGTTTGATTTGTATTTGAATTTAGTCAATTTAGTTGTCAATATTGTTCTCGATCAAATTCTAATGCGAATAAAAGTGTAAGGACTAAATATTTATAAATCGAATTACAAAATCTACTTTTTAAAATAAAAGTACAAATATAAAATTGAAAGTTATACATCCATCGTAGGAATATAAATTTACTTATATAGCCTTTGAATTTTGATGTACTAAGCCAGTTCTTCATTTATTTGAAATTTTACGACTGCTTACATCAAGTGTCTTTTTAAAAGGACTTAATTAAGAAAATAAAACTAAATTTACTTGTAGAAGTACAAAGATTTAAAATATACACATATATATGTTATTTTTATCGTAGATTACTCATCCTGAGTCCTGACACATGAAAATACCTCGAGAAGTGATGTTTACATCAATATTACGAGAATCATTAATTTCCAAAAATAGGAAATAAAAAAAGAATGTGACGACATAATTGTCTTTTGCAAATTCAAAGAGACAGAAGCTTTAATTTATTTAACCTCTCAAATTAATGGATGAGAGGCAGCCATGAGCTCACACTCACAAATTCCATACTAAGGTGTCTTTCACTGTATTCTCATTCTCAATGGTTGACAAGTGTCTTCGTGCCCATTAAATTTGATTATTTATATTCTACATTTTACTTTGTCCAACAACAAAATTTTGATCAAAAATTTCGATATTAATTAAAATTTTGACATAATTTATCTTTAATATTACACAGTTTTTATCGACCAGCCAATAAAAATTGAAAATAGTAAAAAAGAGTTGCATATAAAAATGAGAATATAGTACACCCATCTTAATAGAGAATTTACTGGCCAACGTACAATTGCAATATGATCAAGAAAACGCCAATATCTGCAATTGAATGTGCTACTTTCTGCGGATATATAGGTAAAAAAACATAATTCCCAAATATCTGATTTATCTCATTCGCATGGTTTTCCAACAATTACGCCCATTAGTGAAAATTAAATGTCAAGTTTGTACACGTAATTTTTTTTTATACGATTGACTGCTAAGTATATTATTGTACAAAAATATAACTTTTGAGTGCACACACTCAAATAGTGATTGTCGGTGATTGGAAATATAATTTATTTATTTATCCCGACGATGATTCACGGACGACATATTGGACGCAACTCTAGGATACCCGACCTACATAGTTCAATTTAAATATGAGCATGCGCCGCTGCATCATTACATTATAAATTTGTATCAAAATTACAAACATTCATGAATTGCCCTAAACTGATCCACCTTCACCTCATCCTTATCTTTTTCCTTATTCTCAATCAAATTAATATTCACTCTTCCAAAAATAATAAAATTATTTCTATCTTTTTTGCTTTGGATTGAAGGTCGTCGTTGGCGGCTGAGAAAAATGTAGATTTTTCTAGAACAATTAAAATAGGCCCTTGGACACACCGCTCCGTCGTTAAAAAAAATAATTAAGTGGTTTGAGTTTTTTATTTCTTGCATTTTTTTTATAAATTATCAAATTTTATATTATAGTGAAAAATTATTTGGATCATTTAGACAGTTTTTTTCAATCCTTATTCTTTCGTTTGAATTAATATTAAAAGGGTTTTAATGAATTTGTTCAAATCATCCAAATACAATTTATTATGACTTGATTTAACTATAAATTTTTATTTAGAATTCAGCGTTCTCAAATTAGGGTATATTAAAAAAATTAATTATAACATAGAGGATGTAACACGAATTGGCACAGTGGATTTGACCTGTGACACGAACTTAGATATAAAGAAGAAACAGAGAAGACATTCTGAAACAATTTAGGCATGATAATCATAATAAGTAAATGTCAGAAGCATGAACTTATTGTTGCCCAAAGGCAACCGTTATGACAATTAATAGAGTGTAGCATCACATAAATGAAATATCAGCAGGTAATTTTCCAGATGAACTAACTGATGCCCATGATTCAAAATTTCCTAATTACCACCCATTTTACTATTAATCCAAACTTCCTCTTTCCCCACCCCAGCCGGCGCAGCTCTCTCTCTCTCTCTCTCTAGAATTCCAGACATGCTAGCCTATGATAAGAATTCTTAGAATAACTACAATTGTTTGGTTATGTAATAATAATTCTATTAATTTGACCTTTTCTTCCCTTTCCTCCTCCCCTTTACCTCTTTCTCTAAGCTCTTGATCCTCTGACTAAGGACCGACGACGACGGTATTCTCGGATTTGCAGGTTTGGACGATTCATCAGCAGGTGTTGGTGGTGATAAAGACTTCTGCTGATGCTGCATCTGTTGCAGCCGCTGCTGGGATTCTGCATACTTCTTCAGCGATTCGAAAAACGAGAGTGATTGCTTCTGATCAGTTGAAGGTGAAGGTGGTGGCACTGGTATATCGGGTATGCCCAACATCTTCTTCACCTCAGGCTTCTTCATCACTGAAAATTCGAGTGACATTCGACGAAAATAAGAAGCGGAAAGAACTTGATATTAACGGCTGCAAATTATTATGAGAAACGAACACGAGAATCATTTGAAAAAAAATCATATAATAATAAAAGAGGAGCGTTCCATTATAAATAAACAGGACTCACCCATTCCATATGCGAGTGAATACAGGTTGGAGGTAATCCAATAACAGAATATAGCCTGTAGATGTATGCACAAATTAACATCATGGAACTACAAGAGAGAGAGAGAGAGAGAGTTCATAAATAACAAGCATGCATCCATCTTCCCCAACAGAGTAATCAAGAATCCATCAAGGATCTCAACAGATTTTAGCTGTAATGCAATCACATGTTGGATAATCACTTATCTTTAGGGTTTATCACAATGAGGAAAAGCAAGTTGGCAAAGGTAATGAGAAGAAGTAACTCGACAAAACTCATTATCTATGCAAGGAATGATATTTATTTTAAGGAAATAGAATTAAATTTTCATCTGATTAATCTGAGTTAAGAGTTTGCATATTGCTTTTGAATTTTGATGTAAACCTCAGCGTAGGAACCACTTCTCATGTTAAATGAAAAGCCAAAATGGGACAACATTAAGCATCCAGATACTAGGAAAGTTATTACTTATTAGAAGGCCTTGTGATCATGCAGTTGTTTTAATGCCGTGGAGACAAAATTATATGACCGTGACTTTCTACATTCCAATTCCATAATGAGGGTATATAATACGTATATAACATTATATCGTGGTGAGTCTAAGCAGTAAAATGGAACGATTTTAGTTTTCTATTTATTCAAAAATTATACAAAGTTCAGCAGAAGTATAATGCAATACCACATACCTTCGGGAAAGATGCAGTGAGAGGAATTGTTAATGCTGCAAAGACTCTAGAGACTTTCTTGATCGTTCCAGCAGCAGGATTGCCTTCCAAACCTTCTTGAGCGTTCAACTGAAAATGGATTATCAAATTAAACCTACAAACTGAGCAGTCAGATCTGACAGCAAATGAGAAGTCAGCATTAAACATATGGGATCCCTAATAACCATCAGCAATAAAAAGAAATGATTTTACACTGACATCAAAATTCTAAAGATTAAAGCAAATCATCATTTGCAAGAGAACTATGTCGTTAAACTCAAGAGAATAAACAGAAAACCTACACTTTTGCAGACCGAACCACAAGATAAGGAGAAGGTATGATTATTTGATTATAACTAAAAACATCGGAATACTTAATAATTTATAGATCAAGATATAAACCTTGTATGTAGCTAAATATATGATCAATATTCCTAGATTTCCTTTCCTCTTTCCCTAGTCCAAACTGGATACTATTACCATAAATTTATTGTATGCACACTGACTAGGTCCAGGTCCTAGCAAATAACACCATCACCAGCGAGCAAAACAGAACGAAAGCTCCAGCAAAGATAGCAAAGTCACATATAACATCATATACATATCAATAAATTGATAACCTCATTAAACTTGTTAGAAACAAAACATTGATTTATTAGACGTCTTAGAAAATGAATAAGAGAACATATTTTTAAGAAATCCTTAGGGCCCACAAAAACATAAATTAGTAACTGACAAGGAATGTTAATATCAAAGAGGCTCCCTCTTATCTTCTTGGTAAAATCTACTTTCTGTTACGATATCCCACATCAATTACACATGAAAGAGTGGAAGGGCATATAAGTGGGGGTCAACCCTTTACCTTTGACCATGGTTTTGGGTTAACTTAGGGCTCCCTATCTTATATGCCTAACACTTTCTTAATCCACCTCACTTACAAGACAAATCTAACACCTCACCTTCAAAATTTTGCACCACATCTAACATATATTTAAACAATAATACACTCTTTTATCTGATACATAGAGAAACTAATGGATTTTGAATATTAATACGATTTGCATTCTACTATGTGCTAAACATCTTGAAAATGCAACCTTTCCCATGGCATAAAATTTGAAAATTCAGTTATTGTACATCCTAGTCTTAAACGAATTTACATCAACATGTATATTGAGTTTGGGCTCCTGTCTATATATAATCATCATAACCTATTGCAACTTCCCATGTAAAACATAACTTTCCACCACATATGGCATACCAATAAAAATTCTTACTCATAATCCATGTGTGATCTTGGTTAAAAGAAAATGGTACATATACACAAACAAGTAACACATTTAAACTTTATGTAGAACTAATGAATTAATCTACATATAACTTCTGGAATTTTTCAATAAGTAAATTCATAACCCCTCAACATTAGAATTTTTCGTAGGTATTAATAAATATTTTGAAGGCTTTACTATGTGTCAACTGTCAAGATGCACGGTGCTTCAAATATGACAAGAAAGCATTCTAACAATTACCAATACAGCAACGGATAAACTGAAATTAAAATAAGTCCATATTGTCAAGTAGATTGATTCAGGCATTATGCCATAGGATAAAAAAAACACATATCGACAGATATCAAGCAAACATAGATACTGAAAAAGTGACTGACCTCCACCGTTATCCAAAATGTCAATGCCGTCAAAACTGGCAAAATATACATTGCATCTGGTGTAGTCAGATCGGTAAACCAGAATGCTCCTCCATCTTTGAAAGATTGAACTTTTTCTGCCATGTTGTTGATCTGCACATAAAGTAATGAGGTAAAAGTGTCGTATAGTTTATAAGTGAAATAAATGAGGGATAAATATAAAAGTATAGAAAGTAGATGGACCATGTAGATGAGTTATAAGGAAATGCGATCTTACTGCTAAAAAGAAACAGCAAAACACAGGCCCCACAATTAGAAGTCCCTTCATGGGGGTGAAGGGTGTAACACCAGATCTGTAACAGTAAGATGCAACTATCTCTGTGAATGACATATTTTTAATCCAAGTGTTTTAAAGGAGTTTAAGTAATAATAACAACAAAGGAATTTAGCTCTAGGCATCTTATTGCTCTTCTTGACTTCAGAAATCAATAAATGAGGCAAAAACTACAAATGATGTGTTAGATACTATTGATGGAAGATTGATCACTTCAAGTCCAAACAAAGTCCACAGGCTTCAGCCCTGGACCATGGTAATGGTCCAATGGCTGTGGAACAGGAAATGCTAGAAAAATGACTTAGGCATTCAAACAATTTGCATTAAGAAACAAGGAAGGCGTTTACCCGCTGATGGTCAAATCAACCAAGGGATTTAAAATCTTATTGAGGTCTCAAACAATTCAAACCAGTAAAATGGTTACATTATTGTTGACACCATTTTATAGGCTATATGGAAGGATTAACCCAAAAAAGGGCACAACTGACTCTGACATTATTGATGACATAATTTTATTACACCAGCTTTATTTTCTAGCCTTGTAAAATCCTTGTAGCTACACCATTTGTTTCTCAAATTTGGCCATTGCTTCACCTCACATTGCTATATGGGCATACTTTTTAGTCTTTTTTAATGTTTCCAAAAGAGTTCTCTTAAAAAAAATAATAGGAATGCCAAAATATTGACATCTCTGAGGAAAATTGCATGCATGTATTAGTAGAGGGAACTAGATGAAATCTCGGCATTCAGGCAGGTCAATCTGAACGGTGGATATGCTCTAACGTAACCATAGGGTATTTGCATCCCTTTTTGCCTTATCAAGAGTCAAGACAGAAATGACCAGTGCTATAAAGACTTACAAAAATGCAGTGCTTCCTGCCTTCTAAACTTTAATGGAAATTTGGACCACCCCCAAAAGAAAAACTAAATAAATAAAATGACAAGGTTGATAACTCTTAATTAGGAAGAAGAAAAAACTACATACTCATTAAATAGTTTTCTCATTCGCGCCTGACCTTCAGCCACTGCAGCGGGACTCATATCCTGGAAACATACAAAGAGTATTCATCAGGAGCAGGAAACAATTACATCACGTAAAAGTGTAACCATATGTGGCAACAAACAGGGGCTTCTGCAGCATAATCCTTCCATGGAGAGTGTCATTTGAGTGGACACTGCCTAACAAGCCACCAGACACATATTCCAGCAATCTAGAAGAAGATCACAGCAGCCAATAATAGTATGATACACATACCCTACTCTTTATTTCTTCCTGAATCTCCTCCAACTGAGGCCGTAAAAGCTGCATAAGACATAGCTTTGGCATCAGAAAAAGAGGCAGGCATACTTCTTAACGTACATGGAATGAAAGATGATACTAAGACATGGATTTGGACAGTAGTGCAATGTGAAATAGAAATAAGCCAAGGCATTAACAAAAGATATTTTTATTTTTATCATGTGAAATTGACCATAAGCCTTTCTAGAGAAGATGCGAACTTAGCATCCATAACAGAGATATTGCCTAACAGAGAAGATAAGCCACGGGGATTTTTTTTTTTCCTTTTCTTTTTCTTGCCATTACCCCTTTTCCATCATTCCATGTCAATGTTTACTTTATTGTCCATGAGCTCAGATTGTTCTTCCAAAGATATTCTATTTACATCTCTTTGTCTTCCCCTCATCTTATGAACATAAAGGAGAATGTTGGGGATTTAATAGAAAGAATTTAATACATTACTATTATTTAGGTGTGAATAATATGGTTCCAAGGTAATAAAAGAATGATACATGGAGGATAGTATCTTTCCAAGGTAATAACATAGTGATGCATGGAGGAAATCCGTAGGCAATGAAACTATCCAATTCATGCCAAAATCACAATGGAATGGCAATACAAACTGACAGAAAGGAAAAAAGCATGTTAGAACTTACCGTGAATTTGGAAGTAGCTTTAATTTGATGTATCGTAAGAGGAAGTTGAAGCGTCCGGATCAAAACAGTCGTCAGAACAATTGATGCCCACCTAAACACAACCAATTTCAGGAGATAAATATTAAGAATCTTAACAAAAATACAATGCGCATTCAATGCCATTATCGGAAACGTAATACAATGAAACTAATGACACAAAATAAAAACGTAAAAATCATCCGCACCAATTCAACCCAGTAAAAAAGTGCACATAATCAATAACGTATTGGAGTGCAGCCACTGGAAAGAATGAGTCCGCAGCCGCGACCGCCACCTCATTCACCACCGGGGCCACCTGTGCAGCCACCTCAACAGCTTTCTCCCCAAACACATCCGCTACGTCAGTCATTATCTCAATATTGTCAGTTATTATCTCAATATTGTCAGCCCCCGACCCTTTTCCTAGAGTCGACATATTCCTCACAAAAACCGGCGCGAAAGCCGCCGGAATTGCAAATCTCCGATCTTGGAACGAATTCATCGAGCCACGAAAACTGCCCACATTATCTCCGGCCCCAAGCAGGCGGCTCCGCCGGAGATAATCAGGGATCTCACTACCCTTGTAAATGGGGTTGTGACGCGGCAAATTTTCACGGTCGTTATCATCGCGATCAATATGCGAAAATGGAACAGCAATTCGTTGCTGTTGATAAAGAATCTTGGCGCGTGCAGTGACGCTTCGTCTGAAAGCCATTAATCTTTCTGTTTCAGATCAAAATAGCAACAACGTCAGGGGAAAAGATTATTTAAAAAAAAAAAAAAAACGTATCTTACATAAATCTTTCAAAAGGGTTGCATATTTCCGACACTAACTAAGAATTTATGGAATTTCTATTCAAGATTGAACACTTACGCGGTGCAATCGAGGAAGAAAATGACCGGACACAAGGGTTTAGGGTTTATGATGTGCGATTGCTGCTGTTGACAACATACGAAGTGTTGCGATTCGTTGCAGCTTCACTTCTTCCTAACTAAAGTCGTGTCTTCTGTTTCGCTGCTGCGCCACGATTTTAGAGCAAATTGGGGTAAAAAGACTCTGTAGTGAGTGGGGAATTTTTCATCTCAGGAATATTGTTTTATGCAATTTCTATTAAGAGTGATTAAATTTTGTAAAAATCAATTATGGGTAGGAGTGGGACGGTGAGTTATATCTTACTTTTTTTCACCATATTTTTATTTTACCTTTTTTGTACGGTATGGAGAAAATTTATACCCTTATCTTACCTTAACATTCGGTATACCTTCTTACAGTACACCTTAATTTTGGTATGAAACAAATTACATACCTTTATTTCGTCATACCTTACCGACATCGGTATACCATACCATACAATCTTACAGTATATCTCATATTTTTACTAAAAATACGAAACACTCCTAAAAACGATCAAAATTCAACAAAAAAAATAAATTTTTTCATGTTACATTAATTAAATTCCAATAAAACAAAATAGATCTAATAATTCAAATCTAACACTTCAATGTAACATTTAAAATAAAAATAACCACGTGATATCCTAATAAATACTAGAAATTAAGTATATTTATAAATTATATAAAATATTATAAACTTACTAAATGTTATAAATTGTAAATTATTAACTTAGAAATCATAAAAATGGTTACTAAGCATTAAATAAGAATATATTTATTATTATTTTGTATTAAATATGACATATGATTATATATATTAGATATCGTAAATTTACTAAATAATGTAATGAATAATAAATTAGATAAGATAATATCGTAATGATACTATATATATATATATATGCATGTATAATATTTATACTAAGTATTAAAAATTTACATAATGATCATCTCTTATTCTTTCTCACACATATATGTTAATTTTAATGTACAACTAAATGAATTAATATAGCTACTAAATATTATAATAATAATAATAATAATAATAATAATAATAATAATAATTAAATTATTATTATTATTATTATTATTATTATTATTTGTGTTCTTATTTCTCATTTCTAGTTATCTTATTATAATTAAATTACAATTGTAATTTGAATCTAAGGTTAGAGAAAAAATTAGTATTAATTATTTCATGTAATTTAAATTATTCATTGTGTAATTATAATTCATGTTTAAATTACGTATGGTAAATTTTCTATATCAACATATATACATTTAATTCGATATATGCCGGCATACCGATATATACCGTTAGTTCAGTATATACCACACCAACGGTATACACTGTTACAACGGTATGTGCCGAACTAACGGTATATACCGAAAAAGTTCGGTATACTTCGGTATACCTTTATTTTTAAAATTCAATATCGTTACCTTACCAAAAAAACTCGGTACGGTATCATACCTTATCGAAACTACCGGTATACCTTAAAGTTCGGTATTTCAATATTTTCTTCGGTACGTTAAGTACAGCATGACGGTGGAGGTGAAAATTAACAATATTATATATAATATTTCTATTAATTTTTATATATTTATTTAGTTTTGGAATCTTATGAATCCAAAATTAGAAAATATTTAAATAATAAAGATATTATTATATGATAAACATCAAGAATCTTTGACAACAAGTAAATATCTTTCAAAAGATATATATTAATTTTCAACAGCCAATGAGATAGTGTCATGTCAGCCCTAGATCTCTCTCCCTACAACTATAAATAGGGGTCTCCATATTAGTTGAAAAATCACATCGAAAGTCAAAATTGAAGAGCTCAAGAAGTTGGAGAAAAATTCTCTATAAAGTTATCTCCAATATTCAAGTCGTTCTTTGCCAGAGTCATCTTAAATCCAGCGTCCGATCTGGAATCAAGGTTCTGAAACCCTCCAGACGACATTATAAAGTCTCAATATTCAAGGTGTTCTAGCAAGATTCAAGCTATTCTTCGTCATAATTACCTCAAATTCAACGTTCAATCCGGAATCAAAGTCGTAGGTCCTGGGTTAACGTTATCAAGTCCAAATATCAAGTTAAAGAAGATCGAGTATACAAATCTTCCCTGAAAACTTCGAAAATCAAATTCAAATATGAAGTCAAAGAAGATCGAGGATACAAATCTTCCCAAGCTTTGAAGACCATTTCAAGATCAAGTTTTGAAGAGAAGAATTAGAGGATAAATAGAGATTGGATCCATATAAATATATTTTGATCCGAAAATCATCTAAATTCTACACATTTTGTGTTTTACCAATTTAAATACAAAAATTGTGTTACAAATTTTTCTGATTCTTCTTTTCAAAACTTGATTGTCAAACGGTCTTTGAAATCTTCAGAATAAATTTATTTCTTTGATTTTCTCGGACTTGTTGTTTGAACTTTGTCTTTTAAGTTTTCGGGGAAGATTTGTATACTCGATCTTCTTTGACTTGGTATTTGGACTTGATAACGTCAATTCGGAGGGCTGAAGCCTTGTTTCTGGATCAAACGACAACTTTGGGTTGAAGTTGATGAAGAGCGCCTTTGACTGCCTTGCTTATGGATCAAACGTCGTCTTCAGGATGAATTTGATGAAGAACACCTTGAATATTTGAGAGAATTTCACTTATGGAATTTCTTCTCAAATTCTTGAACTCTTCAAATGACTTCTAGTGTGTTCTTCAAATGACCCACCGGGCGTGCCAAAATGTGTAACATAATTTTTGTATTTAATTTGGTAAAACACAAAACATGTACAATTTAGATGATTTTCGGATCAAATATATATATATATGGATCCAATCTCTATTCATCCTCTGATTCTTCTCTTCAAAACTTGATCTTCAAATGGTCTTCGAAGCTTTTGGGGAAGATTTGTATACTCAATCTTCTTTGACTTGGTATTTGAATTTGGTTTTTGAAGTTTTCGGGGAAGATTTATATCCTCGGTCTTTTTTGACTTAGTATTTGGACTTGATAATGTTAACTCGGGGCCGACGACCTTGATTCCGGATTGAACGTTGGATTTGAGATGATTCCGACGAAGAATAACTTGAATCTTGCTAGAACACCTTGGATATTAGGACTTTATAACGTCGTCTGGAGGGTTTCAGAACCTTAATTCCAGATTGGACGCTGGATTTGAGATGACTCTGACGAAGAACGACTTGAATGTTGGAGAGAACTTTGTAGAGAATTTTCTCCAACTTCTTGAGCTCTTCAATTTTGACTTTCGGTGTGATTTTTCAACTGATATAGAGACTCCTATTTATAGTTGTAGGGAGAGAGATCTAGGGCTGACATGACACTATCTCATTGGCTGTTGGAAATTGATATATATCTTTTGAAATATATTTACTTGTTGTAAAAGACTCTTGATGTTTATCATATAATAATATCTTTATTATTTAAATATTTTATCTAATTTTAAATTTCATAAGATTCCAAAACTAAATAAATATATAAAAATTAATAAAAATATTATATATAATATTGCTAATTTTCGCCTCATACAAATACCTCTTCGAGACTTGTTCATGGACGACTTGTCGTTTCAAATGAATGAGTCTCAAAAACTAATTAGATAGTTTATACTCGTATCAAGGAGTTCTTGAAATTAAATTTGTGAATAGTTTATACTCATATTTAAGAGTTCTTCAATTTGAATTTATTAGATAGTTTATACTCGTATCAAGGAGCCTTCAATTTGGATTTGGATTTAGATCGTTTATGCCCGTATCAAGGAGCCTTCAATATTTTTGACTTGGATAGTTTATGCTCGTTGTTTGGTGTTTATTTGTGGTGTTTTATTGCATGTTTTTGCATGTTTCATTTGTATTTCCTAGTACTTTTATCTAGTTTATTTCTAGGTTTCGTGTGATTTTCTTCACTTGTTGCTCTCATGGTGGAATATGCCAAGTTTCGAAAAACTTGAGTTTTTGTTCGTATAATCTGGATTTTTAGGTATTAAGCTGGCGAGCAGCGAAGAAGAGAATCAAAGAGATGAACCCGGAGGAAAGCCCCAGGGACCACGCGGTCGCGCAAGCCCTGCGGCCGCTCGAGGGTGCTCTCGGCGCGGCGCCCCGCGGGCGCGCTGAATGCCATGTTTCGCCCGAATTGGCTAGAATTGTGCTCGACTCTCACCTCTTCTTCACCATTTTGCACCAAGTAGCATATCCTTCATCCTCCCTCCTTGTTGCATTTTGGATATTAGACTTTTGGGCCACCTTAATCTAAACAATAGGGGAATAGGGATTAATTCAACCTAACTCTAGCTTTGGATTTTTCTTCCACAAATCTTCCACAAATCCCTCTCATTTAATGCTCCCTTCCCATCACCTTTTCTCTCACCATACCACCACCATGCCTCTCTCTCTCTCATCAATCTCTCTCTTACGTCTCTCTCTCCCCCCATATCTCATATAGATTTGCGGGGATTCATCTCCAATTATTATCATCATTCACACTCATCACCACTACACTTCACTTCATCTTCTTCACATCTCCATTTTCTCTACACACACCTTCTTCCATCTCTACCATTTTCTCACCATTTTCACCATCAACACCATCCCAAAAAGAGAAAAAGAGAAAAGGAAGAAAGAGGGAACCAAGCTAAGGAAGAAGAAGAGGAGACAAGAAGGAACCGACTTCGAGCCATCTGCGGAAGCTACACTCGTGAGGAGGTTTTCCTTGTATTTTCTTTGTATTTATTGGATGTTTTGTCCCAAAACTCTTGAAGAATATCTAATATTGTAGAAGTTTGTGTTATTTACATTTGATTATGAGATGACTTTCTTCTATGATATTTGTGTTGTTTTGAGCATATTTAGTGGCTAATCTCTCTATTAAGGGGTAGAGGATCGATTTGGTTTTTGATCTATGCTTATTCTTGTTGGTTGTTGTTGATTGGAATCGTACCTATTATGTGAGAGTACTTGATCACTACTTGAGCATTGCTAAGATTTAGAGGAAACTTGATTGTGATTCTAAATCCTGAAATTGGTTCCTTCGATGTTAGGTGGATGGGGTTCTTAAGCCTAATATGTTAATCTCGTTCGTATGATATAGCTAAAAGCGGTTTAATGGATAGACAGTGACAGTAATTGAAGTTAAACCAATTGAGAGGGTCTATTGTATGAGTAAGATTAGCATTACCAACTTGAACAAAGCATAGTGATAAACCATTGAGAGAATCTACAGCCTAATACATTTATCATTCTATTTTCCTCAATCTTGTTTATAGACATTTTATACTCGTGTCAATGAGTCTTGGATTTGACTTTGACGTTGTAGATATTTTATACTTGTGTCAAAGAGTCTTGGTATTTGTTGAAGAGTTTAGATAGTTTTGTCTCTTATCAAGGAGCTTTGGAAGATAGTTTAGGCTCTTATCAAGGAGCATTTGTATTTTGAAAACCTTAGATAGTTTTAACTCTTGTCAAGGAGTTTTGAAGATAGTTTAGTCTCTTATCAAGGAGCATTGTCATTTTTCTTTTCCTGGATTGTGACATATATTGGAAGACTTGAATAGGCCTATGACGAGATTTATAAAGTCACTTCTTCTTCTTCTTCTTCTTCTTCTTCTTCTTCTTCTTCTTCTTCTTCTTCACTTGGAGATTCCTCAAAAGGTTTGCCTCCATCATTTATTTCTTGTTCTTCTTCAAAGTTGTGATGATTTTGTATCGACAGCTCTTCAACTTCATTTGCGGCATTGCTTAACTCCATGTCGTGAGCTCTAGTAGCCAATTCCTCGAAGGTCTTTGTGATGTGACCCGGACGGACACAACACAATCTTGATTTACGGATAACCAAGATCGAACACACGACGAACTTGTAAGGGTTCAATCTAACTCTAAATAACTCGAATAAAACAAATATGTGGAATTAAATGACTAAAATGACTTGAGTAACTATGGTGAATTAACTAGACACAACTAGACTATCTAGATTTGAATCAACACGAACAAAACACAACCAAATCAATGGGAAAGGGGTTGGATGGATCGAAGGGTTCAAGGATGACAAGGGGCGATTTGTTTATAGTGAGTTTGGTGAAGAATGGCTAGAGTAGATAGGGTATGATAGAATAGGATAAACTTACGATTTGGTGATCACACGATGATGAGCAGTAGACGATTGACGGATGGATGAAGATGATCTTATGTTGATGATGATCTCGAATGGATGATGAAGAACATGACAACTTGTGGTTGATGATGAAATGAACGAACGGTGGATGATGGTTGTTAGCGTGAATCAGACGACGACATGAGTGTTGTTGCTGCTGCTGTTGTTGTTGTTGTTGTTGTTGTTGTGAGTTGTAACCCAATGTAAACCCTGTAGTTTATATACTATGAAACATACACCTCAAAGTTGTTTCTCAATAGTGAGTCCACCCTAGAATTGAGGAACTAGAATGAAGCTCTTGATAAAACTTTAAGTTGCTAACCTTAAAGAGTGCATAAAATTCGAACAAATGGGGATTAGACAATTGATGAAGTAAATCAAAAATATCAAGCAATGTCTAAGGAAATAATGTCACATGGATGTCCTAATTATAGGAAAAAGTTTTCGATCCTAAGTAGAATCAAATTAGGAAAAGAATACTACCTAACCTAGAATTCTATTAAGGAATGAAATTGCCTTAATTAAAACTCTAGTCAACCTATCTAAATAATGACCGAAAATTAATAAATAAAATAAATAAAAATCTGATCTAAATATTAAAATACTATAGTCAAATAATTTGAATCCCTTAATTAATTTAAAAGGACCGAATTATTCCATGCAAGCCATGCACGTCCAACTGGGCACTAACATGCATGCTCATGTCTTCAACTCTTCATCTTCATGCACTTCATGTATTATTCTTCAACTTTTGATCTCCATCCTCCATTGTCAATAATGTAATCACCTTGGGACTGCAATGCACGTCGTTTTCTTCTTTCAACTTCTTGTGTACAATTATTTGGAAATATCCTTGCAATTGTTTAGCTCGAAGTCGTATGATTGGACCTCGTAACTGCAGCTCCGGGTTCGGTTCTTCATTGCTAGGCATGGCTTCATCATTTCCCCTACTGAAGATAATTCATCCTCGAATTTGAATACTCAACATGGTCGAATTCATCTATAGGAAAAGGAGACAAATAAACAACATTAAACGTTGAAGAACATTTGTACTCACCTGGAAGATCAATGCGATATGCATTATCATTAACACGGCTCAAAATGGTAAATGGACCGTCTCCACGCGGCATCAGATATCTCAGCTTCATTATCTTCATCTGCTTGCTCACCACCAAAATCAACAATCATTTCTTTGTACATCTTCAAGATTTGAGCATCTCGTTCTTGTATCCGCTTGGGAAGTTCTTCGGCTAGCTTCGTCAAATTTACAATTTGCTCTTTCAAAATTGTAGACATCTTGATGCTTGATGAAATTGGTGGAGAGAAGAGATGAGAGGTAGAGATGGTTCCACCGGGCATGCCAAAATTTATAACATAATTTTTTGTATTTAATTTAGTAAAATACAAAACGTGTACAATTCAGATGATTTTCGGATCAAAATATATTTATATAGATCCAATCTCTATTTTTTCTCTGATTCTTCTCTTCAAAACTTAATTGTCAAATGGTCTTTGAAATCTTCAGAGTAAATTTGTCTCTTTGATTTTCTCGGACTTGTTGTTTAAACTTTATCTTTAAAATTTTCGGGGGAGATTTATATCCTCGATCTTTTTTGACTTGGTATTTGGACTTGATAACGTCAATTCGGAGGGTCAACGCCTTATTTCCGAATCAAACGCCAACTTTGGGTTGAATTTGATGAAGAATGCCTTTGACTATCTTTGATGGGTCCGGTAGTGGCACCACCAATCTAAATCCAGAATTGCAGCTGCAAGGTCCAGTGACGTCACTTAGAGCCAAGAAGCTGCAGGGATACTTCCAGTGCTATGTGCAAAAGATGTTGGAGGATGAAAGGATCGAGTCTGGGAAGCACAAGCTGGTGAATGTGATAAGGATCGAAGACTCGAAGAGTTGCGGATGCGAGCCATCGGTCGCGCCCCCAGGCGTGGACTATAGCGCGAGATGAGAAGCGACTGGACCCGTTCGCGCCCGTGACCCGTCTGGCTTTAGCCTGAGCTCGAGTTACAGTGCGTGTAGCAACCCACTTCTACGTGATTTAAATTATTAAATTATTTAATTGCTTTAAGTTTGAGTTTTAATTTATATGATAATGCTCGATAGAATTAGAAGGACTTGAGGGAGTCCGATATTGCGCCCTAGTATAGAAAAGAAAATTTAGAACTTAAACTTGGCCTTATAATTATTATTTGAGTTTGTTTAAATATTTTCGAATTTATTTCGAAATAGAAAGAATTTATTTTACATTTGGATTTTGGGCTAGTATATTTATTTTATTTGGCTTTTCCTTAAGAGTCTAGAAATTAGAGTTTTGATATCAAAATATCATACCTTTGAAATTATATGGGGGAAAGCATTTAAAAAATAATAATAATAATTAATAAATATCATATCTATCTTTATCTAAATGGTAGAAGCTTCCCAATCCCTATCTCAAAGCAAATAAAATAAAAGGGGACATTCATTATTTCCTTCACTCACCCTCTCTCATGATCGATCCATCTCTCTCTTTCTCTTCCCAAAGTCTTGAAGTGAAAATTACACACACACAAGCTCCCTCACGTTGAGCTCTCTTCTCCAACAAGGTAATTTTCGTTGCTCTTTTCTTTTCTTGTTCCTTTGGTGTGGATTGATGTTGTTGGAGGTTTGAGAAGGTTGGGATGTTGTAGTGAGGGCTCCATAGAAGTAAAATTGGAGGTGTTGGTTCTCTTGACTAATTGTGAATTGTCTTGTTCTACCTTCTTCATTTCTTTAGAAATATGAACATGGATTGATTATTGATATCATATCATTTTTTTTTAGGTTGAGTTTGATATATTATAGAACCCTAAATTATAGTTTAAGATCAAGTAGATTTAATGGTAGAAACCAAAGAGGAAATTCTCATTCCAAAAATCTGTTTTCGTGAACAGCACATGTGCCCCTGTTTCAATTGAAAATCTGATTTTGTGCAGTGATTTCTGGACACCCACACCTTTACATACTTGTAGGTGCTTGTCTTAGCTTTCATTTGAAACTTGAATCGGGTTAATACGAATTTTGTAGACGAAGTTACAACCCTTTTACCAAAACCTGTCAGTTTTCCGAACAGGTTGATTTTGTTAATTTAATTCGACTTTTTATACCTTTTAATGTCAGAATTTGGGAATGTGCATTTGAAGAACATATTTAGATATATGTCTTAGGATTCTGTGGAACTTCGAATTTCTTGATTTGGATTTTTAGTTGATGAGATATGGGCGTTTTACTAAAACTGCTACATGAGACGAAAAAACAGGGGAGTTGAGTTCAAGTTAGGAATTAAGGATTGAAATTGGGGGGTTTTTATTTCTGGCCTGTTCTCATTGTGGTTGGCAAGAAGAGGAAATAAAAGTAGAAGAAGAAGAGGGAGAAAAGAAGATTGTCGCTAGGCATTTCAATTCGTTAAAATGGGGATTTGTTTTATTTCCAAGTCTAGACGTGTATATATAAAGAAGAATGAGTGGGTTTAGTTGCAATTTGAGTCATCTTATTTGAATTGTTTCCATAAATTATTTTTCAACCTAGTTCTAATTTTGGGAAATAATTTGATTAGTTCACAATTTATGTAAATTCGAAAATTATTCTAGAAGCCTTTAAGAATTTAAAATTTTTATCCCAAAATTTTTATGAACCGATAAGTTAACCTAATATTTTGTAAATTAATTATATAGGCATGTTCTTGATGATTTTCAGATTTATTAAGATTATTATTTTTTTTTATTAGGTGCGGCGCAATTAGGACCCTCGTCCAGTTTGTAATTCTCTGTTCAATCTTACGTGTTCTTTACTCAGGTGGGTAAATCTCTGATTCAAAGTTGTGTTTTGAAATGGATCACATTATTATTTACGAAAGTATATGATATATGTGCTTTTGAGAAAGAAAAATGTTTTAATCCTGCTTGAATTTGTCGTGGATGGAATATGGATAAGAATAGCGTTTCGTACGCATCAGAAAGTGTAATGCACGCACTTAGAGCGTGGCTTACACAACTGAAGAGGTATGTCCTGTGCACAGTGTGATATATCCGAACAGAAGAAGTACCCTAAATCCATTGTTCCTGCGATTTAAATTCAGTTGGATAAATAGAAAGAAATGCCCATGATCCCCCACCACTGAGTACGTTTTTAGAGTACTCACCCCCATGTTTTTAATGTTTTCAGGTCAATGAGCTTAGAGCATCGTGAAAGAAATGGGGTGGCTACGCTTTTGATGTTTTGGATATGTAACTCAAATATTTGGGATTTGCTGTTTAAGTAATCTATTTTGAGCCTAAAACTTTGTGGTTAATGATGTTTGAACTAACTTAAATCAGTAGCTAAATATTATGATTTTGTTTATTATGAATTTTATGATCTAGAACTTATATGTTTTATTTTTCCAATCAGAAATTAAATTATGTTTATAATGAAAAATTAAATTATGAATTTCAACATAAGCAGATATTTTCTTTTAAATGATGCAACTCATTTTTCTTTCATATAGCATTTCTAGCATGAAAATAGAAAAAAAAAATGTATACTAAAATTATTATTATTGTTAATCGTTTTCCGCTTTAAAGAATAGAAATAGTAATATTTTAAATTATAGAATTTAGGGTGTTACATTTAGTGGTATCAGAGCGGGTCTACCTTCCTGTAGACTCGATGTATTTGAAAAAGTTATATTGTTGGATTTTATGGTACGTCACCCATTTCAGTCACGTGTGCTTCTGCTCCAAGGTACTTTGTTTGCTTAGCACAAATTTATTTATTTTGTAAAAGTTATTTAAGTGGTGGGCATCAAGAAAGAATAAGATATGTTTAGAAAAGATTTATGCAAATAAGTTCTCTTTTTTTTTTTTTGAAATGCATGATGAATGATAAAGAAATTATTTGTTGTCCTCGAAATTTAGAAGAACATAGAAGCTTTCTCCATAGATTCTTCCTTATTCATATCTAAGGCATTTAGAGGCTTATCGATTGACTCGAACTTAGTATTATATGTTTCCTTCAAATATCAATGCGTGTTACAGGAATCATGAGACGACGAGGACGACCACGCGTTAATCGAAGTCCATCCAGAAATCCCGAGCCCAATCAAGCTCCGAATGTAGAGGGAAATAACTTTATGCCTGATCTGATTAGAGCACTTCAAGGATTCGTCCAACAGCAAACTCAGGCTACAATGAATAACCAAAATGCGGTACCCAATGCACCTGCTCCACTAACTACTAATCAGGTGATCGAGCAATTTCGTCGCTACACTCCGCCTAGATTCAATGGTAGGAGTGGACCCCTCGTTCTCGAAGAATGGATCATGGAGCTCGAGCGAATCTTTGAGCACATAGAATGTGAAGATGCACACAAGGTCTCATGTGCAGTCTTCCAATTCACTGAGGATGCGGGCCACTGGTGGAAGTCGTACAAAACTGGCATGACCGAAGAGGAACGCCAAGGCTTAACTTGGGACAGGTTTAAAGAGATCGTTATGGATAAGTATTTTTCTCGAGCTTTTCGCATGCAGAAGCAAACCGAATTTCTAGAGCTGAAGCAAGGAAATCTGTCCGTGATAGAGTACGAGCGGAGGTTTAATCAGCTATCCCGCTACGCAGCACGTCTGCTAGATACTGAAGATCAAAAAGCAGATTGGTTCATGAAAGGCCTTCGACCAGAGATACGTGGAATTCTGGCTGCTCAAGGGATCACTGACTATAGTCAAGCTGTCAGACAAGCACATGAAGTAGCTACTGGATTGGAAGTGGATAAAGCTCCTCCAAGGAATACGGATCACCATGGGAAGAGAAAGTGGGACAATCGAAACAAAGGAAATGGGAATTTTCCAATCAAGAGAGATAAACCTGAAGCACGCCCCATAAATAGAGCACCCATAGGAATCCCTCCATGCCCGGAATGCAAGAAGCCACATTCAGGACCTTGTCTATGGCGTAAAGGTGTTTGCTACAACTGTCAAGAACCGGGACACATCGCAACCAACTGCCCCAAGAAGCGACGTGAAGAGCCAAAGAAGGGTGGAAATGCACGATTGTTCGCCTTCACACAACAAGAAGCTGGGCAAAAGAGTGGCACGATGTCAGGTATGATATCAGTTTCTGGAATGCCAGTTTTAGCCCTGTTCGATTCTGGTGCTTCACACTCTTTTATCTCTATTGAGCTTTGTACTAAGCTGGGACTGTGTTTAGAGATAGAGAACTTAGCTCTCGATGTTAGAATCCCTTCTGGAAAGACCTTGAGAACTGATAGAATTTCTAAAGATGTTAGATTGGACCTTGAAGGAAAGGAACTTGTGGCTGACTTATACGCCCTTGAAATGCGAGAATTTGATTTAATCTTAGGAATGGACTGGTTAAGCAAAAGTTTTGCGATGATACGTTGTCATGATCGAGAAGTAGTATTTCAGAAACCGAACGAGGAAGAGTTCGTATTCCATGGAGCTAAATTAGGTGGACGACCAAGAATCATATCAGCAATGAAAGCTTTGAAGATATTGAGGAATGGTGGATGTCAAGGCTTCTTGGTGAACGTGATCGGGACGATATCTACAGAGCGGACATTAGATAGTGTTCCAATAGTTACAGATTTCGCAGATGTGTTCCCTGAAGAGATACCCGGATTACCGCCGGATAGACAAGTCGAGTTTGCGATCGATTTGATTCCAGGAGCAGCACCAGTGTCCAAAGCACCATATCGTATGGCACCATTGGAATTACAAGAATTGAAGATCCAACTTCAAGAACTTCTAGACAAGGGATATATTCGACCGAGTGTTTCACCGTGGGGAGCACCGGTCTTGTTTGTGAAGAAGAAAGACGGTAGTATGAGAATGTGCATAGATTATCGAGATTTAAATCATCTCACCGTGAAGAATAAGTATCCCTTGCCGAGAATTGAGGATTTATTTGATCAACTTAGAGGAGCAAGCGTGTTCTCGAAAATAGACCTAAGGTCGGGGTATCATCAATTGAAGGTCAAAGAAGATGATATTCCTAAAACAGCTTTTAGGACGAGATATGGTCATTACGAGTTTATGGTGATGCCTTTCGGATTATCTAATGCACCCGGTGTATTTATGGATCTAATGAACCGAGTATTTCATCCCTACTTAGATCGATTCGTCATTGTGTTTATTGATGACATCTTGGTGTACTCAAAAGATAAGGAGCAACATGAGGCACATTTGAGGGTTGTGTTGGAGACTTTAAGGAAAGAAAAATTGTACGCCAAGTTTAAGAAGTGTGAATTTTGGTTGGATCGTATAACATTCCTTGGACATGTAGTGACTGCTGAGGGTATTGAAGTTGATCCAACAAAGGTGGAAGCTGTTAGCAATTGGAATACGCCAACCAATGTGGGAGAAGTGAGGAGTTTTCTTGGATTGGCAGGATATTACAGAAGGTTCATTGAAGGTTTCTCCAAGATAGCTGGACCACTCACGCAACTAACGCGAAAGGAGATACCTTTTGAGTGGACAGAAAAATGCGAGAAGAGTTTCCAGGAATTGAAGCGAAGATTGGTGACGGCACCGGTATTGACCATCCCTGATGGGTCAAAGGGATTCGTGATATACAGTGATGCATCAAAACAAGGATTAGGATGCGTCTTGATGCAACAGGGAAAAGTGGTTGCTTATGCTTCTAGACAATTAAAACCTCACGAGTTAAATTATCCCACTCATGATTTGGAGTTGGCTGCTGTTGTGCATGCATTGAAAATTTGGAGACATTATCTCTATGGAGGCAAATGTGAGATTTATACGGACCATAAGAGTTTAAAATATTTCTTCACTCAGAAGGAGTTGAACATGAGACAAAGGAGGTGGTTGGAATTGGTCAAAGATTATGATTGCACAATCATGTATCATCCAGGAAAAGCCAATGTTGTCGCTGATGCACTCAGCAGAAAGAAGGCTAATTCCACAAAAGGAATCACGCAACAAGAGGAGTTAATCAAGGACTTTGAGAAGTTGAGTCTCGAGATTGTAACCACGCCCGAAGAAGCTAATGCTATAATTACAGCGTTAGTAGTTCAACCGACGCTACGAGATCGAATTAGAATCGCACAAAGGGACGATGGTTTTCTAGAAAAGATGCGAGCAAGAGAAGTGTCAGACGATTCTAAGGGATTCACGATATCATCAGATGGGACTCTACTCTTCAAAGGAAGAATTTGTGTGCCAAACAACGACATAATGAGAGAAATCCTGGACGAGGCACATCGAACGCCTTACACGGCACATCCTGGAAGTACTAAGATGTATCAAGACTTAAAAAGGAATTTTTGGTGGTATGGTATGAAAAGAACTATTGCAAATTACGTTGCTCGATGTTTAGCTTGTCAGCAAGTAAAAGCAGAGCACCAAAGACCGTCAGGATTGTTGAACCCTTTGGAGATACCAGAATGGAAGTGGGAGCATATTACAATGGACTTTGTAGTTAGATTTCCCAAGACCGTGAAGAAAAATGATGCAATTTGGGTTATAGTGGATCGATTGACGAAATCGGCTCACTTTTTACCTGTAAGAATGACCTTCACGATGGATCAATTCGCTCAACTATACGTTCGAGAAGTTGTCCGATTGCATGGAGTCCCAGTCTCCATAATATCAGATCGAGATCCCCGTTTCACATCGAGATTTTGGAAAAGCTTACATGCAGCTTTGGGAACGAAGTTAAAGTTTTCAACGGCATATCATCCTCAGACAGATGGCCAATCAGAAAGGACTATACAAACATTGGAAGATATGTTAAGGACTTGCGTTATGGATTTAGGAGGCAGCTGGGAGGCCCATTTACCGTTAGTGGAATTTGCTTATAACAACAATTTTCACTCCAGCATTGGCATGGCTCCATATGAGGCGTTATACGGACGGAAATGCAGATCACCGGCATACTGGGATGAAGTTGGAGAGAGAAAGATTTTAGGTCCCGAAATAATCGAAAGAACGGTGGAAGTAGTGGAGAAGATTCGAGATAACATTAAAGTTGCTCAAGATCGACAAAGATCGTATGCCAACAAAAGAAGAAAAGACTTGCATTTTGAGGTGGGAGACAAAGTGTTTTTGAAAGTCGCTCCTATGAAGGGGGTGTTAAGATTTGGGAAGAAAGGAAAGTTGAGACCTCGTTTTATCGGACCTTTCGAAATCTTAGAACGAATTGGTGATGTGGCTTATCGTCTAGCTCTACCACCCGGGTTGTCGTTAGTGCACGATGTCTTTCATGTTTCAATGCTAAGGAAGTATTTGCACGAACCAAGTCACACCATCAACCACGAGGAGATACAACTAAACAAAGATTTGACTTATGAAGAGGAACCTATCACTATCCTCGATAGGAAGACCCACGAGCTGAGGAATCGACAAGTTTCGCTAATTAAAGTGCAGTGGAGTAGACATGGGAAAGAAGAAGCAACTTGGGAACGCGAGGAGGAAATCCTAGCCAAATATCCATCCTTAGGACAACCTGGTAAGATAAATTTCGAGGACGAAATTTTTTTAAGTGGGTAGGATTGTAGCAACCCACTTCTACGTGATTTAAATTATTAAATTATTTAATTGCTTTAAGTTTGAGTTTTAATTTATATGATAATGCTCGATAGAATTAGAAGGACTTGAGGGAGTCCGATATTGCGCCCTAGTATAGAAAAGAAAATTTAGAACTTAAACTTGGCCTTATAATTATTATTTGAGTTTGTTTAAATATTTTCGAATTTATTTCGAAATAGAAAGAATTTATTTTACATTTGGATTTTGGGCTAGTATATTTATTTTATTTGGCTTTTCCTTAAGAGTCTAGAAATTAGAGTTTTGATATCAAAATATCATACCTTTGAAATTATATGGGGGAAAGCATTTAAAAAATAATAATAATAATTAATAAATATCATATCTATCTTTATCTAAATGGTAGAAGCTTCCCAATCCCTATCTCAAAGCAAATAAAATAAAAGGGGACATTCATTATTTCCTTCACTCACCCTCTCTCATGATCGATCCATCTCTCTCTTTCTCTTCCCAAAGTCTTGAAGTGAAAATTACACACACACAAGCTCCCTCACGTTGAGCTCTCTTCTCCAACAAGGTAATTTTCGTTGCTCTTTTCTTTTCTTGTTCCTTTGGTGTGGATTGATGTTGTTGGAGGTTTGAGAAGGTTGGGATGTTGTAGTGAGGGCTCCATAGAAGTAAAATTGGAGGTGTTGGTTCTCTTGACTAATTGTGAATTGTCTTGTTCTACCTTCTTCATTTCTTTAGAAATATGAACATGGATTGATTATTGATATCATATCATTTTTTTTTAGGTTGAGTTTGATATATTATAGAACCCTAAATTATAGTTTAAGATCAAGTAGATTTAATGGTAGAAACCAAAGAGGAAATTCTCATTCCAAAAATCTGTTTTCGTGAACAGCACATGTGCCCCTGTTTCAATTGAAAATCTGATTTTGTGCAGTGATTTCTGGACACCCACACCTTTACATACTTGTAGGTGCTTGTCTTAGCTTTCATTTGAAACTTGAATCGGGTTAATACGAATTTTGTAGACGAAGTTACAACCCTTTTACCAAAACCTGTCAGTTTTCCGAACAGGTTGATTTTGTTAATTTAATTCGACTTTTTATACCTTTTAATGTCAGAATTTGGGAATGTGCATTTGAAGAACATATTTAGATATATGTCTTAGGATTCTGTGGAACTTCGAATTTCTTGATTTGGATTTTTAGTTGATGAGATATGGGCGTTTTACTAAAACTGCTACATGAGACGAAAAAACAGGGGAGTTGAGTTCAAGTTAGGAATTAAGGATTGAAATTGGGGGGTTTTTATTTCTGGCCTGTTCTCATTGTGGTTGGCAAGAAGAGGAAATAAAAGTAGAAGAAGAAGAGGGAGAAAAGAAGATTGTCGCTAGGCATTTCAATTCGTTAAAATGGGGATTTGTTTTATTTCCAAGTCTAGACGTGTATATATAAAGAAGAATGAGTGGGTTTAGTTGCAATTTGAGTCATCTTATTTGAATTGTTTCCATAAATTATTTTTCAACCTAGTTCTAATTTTGGGAAATAATTTGATTAGTTCACAATTTATGTAAATTCGAAAATTATTCTAGAAGCCTTTAAGAATTTAAAATTTTTATCCCAAAATTTTTATGAACCGATAAGTTAACCTAATATTTTGTAAATTAATTATATAGGCATGTTCTTGATGATTTTCAGATTTATTAAGATTATTATTTTTTTTTATTAGGTGCGGCGCAATTAGGACCCTCGTCCAGTTTGTAATTCTCTGTTCAATCTTACGTGTTCTTTACTCAGGTGGGTAAATCTCTGATTCAAAGTTGTGTTTTGAAATGGATCACATTATTATTTACGAAAGTATATGATATATGTGCTTTTGAGAAAGAAAAATGTTTTAATCCTGCTTGAATTTGTCGTGGATGGAATATGGATAAGAATAGCGTTTCGTACGCATCAGAAAGTGTAATGCACGCACTTAGAGCGTGGCTTACACAACTGAAGAGGTATGTCCTGTGCACAGTGTGATATATCCGAACAGAAGAAGTACCCTAAATCCATTGTTCCTGCGATTTAAATTCAGTTGGATAAATAGAAAGAAATGCCCATGATCCCCCACCACTGAGTACGTTTTTAGAGTACTCACCCCCATGTTTTTAATGTTTTCAGGTCAATGAGCTTAGAGCATCGTGAAAGAAATGGGGTGGCTACGCTTTTGATGTTTTGGATATGTAACTCAAATATTTGGGATTTGCTGTTTAAGTAATCTATTTTGAGCCTAAAACTTTGTGGTTAATGATGTTTGAACTAACTTAAATCAGTAGCTAAATATTATGATTTTGTTTATTATGAATTTTATGATCTAGAACTTATATGTTTTATTTTTCCAATCAGAAATTAAATTATGTTTATAATGAAAAATTAAATTATGAATTTCAACATAAGCAGATATTTTCTTTTAAATGATGCAACTCATTTTTCTTTCATATAGCATTTCTAGCATGAAAATAGAAAAAAAAAATGTATACTAAAATTATTATTATTGTTAATCGTTTTCCGCTTTAAAGAATAGAAATAGTAATATTTTAAATTATAGAATTTAGGGTGTTACAGTGCGACCATCGGCGCAAGTCATCCAGTCGTGCCCGCAACCTGTTTCCCTTTGGAGTGAGCACAATCTACAGCGCGACTTGAGGCGTGAGTGGCCCCGTGTCGCACCCAAGTCGAGCGTGTTCCGGATTGACATTTTCTTTGTGTTTTATTTCCTAGTTTATGTGGAATTCTAAGTTAAGACTTTTATTTTATATCCAAGTATAAATAGGACTCAACAGTATTGTTATTATTCAGACTGGAATTGAAAGAAAACTTTTTACGCTCATTCCCGTCTCAAACACAAAACATAGTTCTTGGTAGGGTTTGTTGTGTGGCAAGTACAAACTTGAAATCAATCGATTCGTTCGTGCATCCAGTAGTGTATGGCTTAATCGAGCCACGAAGGTTGCTCCATATTCGCGTTCCAAATTTAAGTAGATTCGGGGTTCGTCTCAGGTAATTCTTCTCTATCCTTTCATTTGTTCCATCGTTTCCACTGCTACCATCACGTCTTCCATCCACACGTTTCCGTATCATCATCGCCATCAATTCCATCATTCTCTTTTTCTTCCATCTTCAATTTCATCCAAATCGGATTCTAGGGTTTATATTTGATAATTTGGGAATTTTGTTGTTTAATTAATTTCTTGTTATATTTATTCGATTTATTGGGATATTCAATTATTATTGTAATCATTATGTTGGATTGAATCAACCTGTTAGTTGACGTCGTTTGATTCGTTAAGCTTCCGCATATTATTTAGCCGCATCATAGTTTTTGGTATCAAAGCCACATCAACTTCGGTTAGTCGTGGTTCAATCCAAATCCGTGTGACACAGTAGGGGCAAAAAGATCAATCGATCTTGAAAAAAAAATTCTCGATAAAAAAATAAATAAATTATTGATCGAGTCCTATTGTATTACCATCTTGTCTTATTTTGTTACTTAAGCATTCTTGAAGTTTTTGGTTATCTTGTTGAGTATTGTTCCATTTGGGTAGTCGTTGTTTTATTTTTATTGTGTTGCGTAGCGATTTTTCGTTCTTCATCGTATATCGATTGAGAACGTCACATTGCAACTTTCTTATGTTGAATTGGGTTTGTTCTATTTTTGTTCATAGTTGTGATTGGTTTTGTTTCTTAGTTGGTTTTTGTGTTCACATATGATACAATTTCCATCCGTAGTTCATCCCATCATTCCTTCCATTTTGTTGCCTACTTCCATACATCTAGCCTAACCACCGAAAATTACGACCTTGTTCTTTTCTTTGCCATAAGTTTACCCAAATTTGCTGCTATCTTTGTGGTCTTTTGTTCACTCGGACTCTCTAGAGTCAAGTTCGAGCTTTTGACTAGAGTTGGAGAAGTCAGCAGCAGTTCTACCGAGACATCAGAGACAGTGGGAATTTAACATCCACAGTGTGTCAAAATCTGAGTGATATACACGAGAGTTAAAAAAAAGTAAGGTCCTTTTACCCTTTTGTTTTCTTTTGGTTTTTATTTTTATTTGTAGGTAAAAGATGAAGCCCGGAGACAGAAATAGTAACAAGAATGACAAGGCACCGTCTTCGCCTAATAGCCCAACAGATGCGTCATCATCGGCTCAACTACCTTGGGATGCTCAATGGCACTACAAAGCCATGTCCCAACATTTCAAGAGGCGTCAACAAACGTTGGAGGACAAGCTTATGACATGTTGGCCTAAGTAATGGCATAGTTCGTGAGCCTCAATGCTCGGATTCCACTACCACCACTAGTTCAGGGCCAGCCAGTCCAGAACAAGGCCCCTGAACTAGGCAACACCTCATCAGGCACAGGTCCCATTCGTAGAGACCGTCAATGCTAGAGCTCAGCCCGTGCAAGCCGAGCCTGCCCGAGTAGAGGCCCGAGCCAATGCTAGGGTGCAGCCACAGGTGCAGCTTCACCAACAACTAGTGCAAGAAGACTATCACGAGAATCATGATGCAAAAAATGATTATGGTGACTTTATAGAGGAGTCAGAGGCCGAGTTTGAGCCATATCAGAGACGTGTCCGACCACGTCAAACTTATAGGCGAGCAACCCGCGCCTATCCACATTATCAGCCCCGACGCGCAGACCCCGACAACTTGTTAAATAACATCAAGACAAGCATACCAACGTTCTAGGGAAAAGCATACCAACGTTCGAGGGACTGTATGATCTAGACCTTTACCTCCATTGGGAGAGGAAGGTCAACAAAATTTTTGACTGTTATGATTTCCCAGAGTTGAAGAAGGTGCAGTTAGCTTCCATGGAGTTCACCGGGTATGCAACTACTTGGTGGGAATTATAGTAGCACCGACGCTACAGAGATAGGTGCCCTTTGATTGACACTTGGTAGGAGATGAAGGATGTTATGCGGGGTCATTTTATTCTTATGAACTATGAGCGGGAATTAGAGCGGAAACTCAGTCAGATTCGCTAGGGTACCCGGTCTATTGAAGAATACCATAAGGAGTTGGAGACAGCATTGAATCGGGTTGGCAAGGAAGAGACATTGATTGCTACAATCAACTGATACATTGAGGGAATGAACCCAGACATCGCCTGCGAAGTCGAGTTGAGAGACTTTGAGAGTATCGATGCTATGATCCACTATGTCTCAATTGTGGAATGGCAGCTCAGGGATGGCCGCAGACGACCGATGCAGTCGACACCTGTGAGGACACCATGGGTTCGAGATGAGTCTTCCACGCCTAGAACAGCTCCTACATGTCCTCAAGCCTAGGCTTCACAGTCCGATCACCGTTCTGAGCAGTCTGTACCTTAGCCGAACCGCAGACCTGATTACAGGTCACCTGCACCGAGCTGGACCAATCCAACTTGACCTGGACCATCTACATAACCTCAAAATAGTACTCCAGGAAGAGCACATGACGTCTAGTGTCACAAGTATAGAGGATGGGGGCACTTTCAAGCACAATGTCCGAATCGCAGAGTTCTCTTCTTGTCAGAACAAAATGAGCTAGAATCAGCCAGTGAAGAGGAACTTGAAGAAGCAGAAGCAGTAGGGGATGCCATCCAGCCCCTAAATAGTCTATTAATGGACGAGATTGAGGATGAGAAGCCAAAGTAAGCTCATGTTAGCCTTGTTTCGATCCGAGCACTGAGTCTGATTCGGGAGGAGGATCAGAATGACCAGCACGAGAACATCTTCTATGCGCGTTATTTGATCCAAGACAAGAAGTGCTCGCTCATCATTGATAGTGGAAGTGTTGTAAATGCAATCAGCCAGTACGCAGTGGGGAAATTGAACTTGGTTCCATAGAAGCACCCCCAAGCCGTACCGTTGGCAATGGCTGATAGACTGAGGAGAAATCTGCGTGGGATTTTAGGTAAGTGTTACTTTCTCCATTGGTCATTTTGTTGATACTGTTCTTTGTGATGTCATCCCTATGGAGGCATCACATATCTTGCTTGGTCATTCGTGGTAATTTGACAGGAAAGCTATTCATGATGGGTTTGCCAACACGTATACGATGACCCGAGATGGATAGACCACCAGATTGTGGCCCTTGACGCCCAAGGACGTCAATGAAGATCAAAGGAGAATGCAAGAAAAGTTCAAGGAAGATAAAGAGAGGGAGAAACGGACCGAGAGCAAGTCCCCGGTCCCACCTGGTCAACCGATGGCCGACCCCAAGAACTCCAAGAGGCCGATGTCCAATTCAAAGGGCGCCACCAAGGCCGCCCATTTGACCACCTCGTCACCCTCCAGTGCTGACAATTTCGATCTTGTACATCAGAATTTATTCATCGGTGCAAAGGGAGTTCAAAAAGCCGTCAAAGCTGGTATGCCTATTGTTTTAGTTAATTTTAAGGCTTATGATACTCCTGATGTTGTTGTTCTTTCTGTTTTGTAGCCATTGATGGAGGAGTTCAAGGATGTGTTCCCTGAGGAGATTCCAAGTGGTCTGCCGCCAATTCGAAGAATTGAGCACCAGATCGACTTCCAGCCAGGAGCAGTCCTTCCAAACCGTCCAGCTTACCATACTAGTCCTGAGGAGAATAAGGAGATTGACCTCCAGGTCAAGGATTTGCTGGAGAAAAAGCAATTAAGAGAGAGCCTGTCACCGTGTGCAGTGCCCGTGATACTTGTCCCCAAGAAAAATAACGAGTGGCGCATATGCATGGATTGTCGGGCCATAAACAAAATAACAGTAAAGTATCGTTTCCCCATTCTCCGTTTAGATGAACTATCTGGAGCGTCTATTTTCTCTAAAATTAACTTGCGTTCTGGATATTTCCAAGTGAGAATGAGTGAGGGGATGAATGGAAGACAACGTTCAAGACGAAACATGGGTTGTACAAATAGCTTGTCATGCCATTTGGGCTTACAAATGCCCCTAGTACATTCATGCGTCTAATGAACCATGTCTTGAGAGATGTGATTGGGAAGTATGTTGTGGTCTATTTTGATGACATCCTTATTTACAGTACTTGCATTTTTGAGCATGTTAGGTATCTTAGGCGAGTTTTTGAATTGTTGCGTGATGCACAGTTATATGCCAATTTGTTTAAATGTACCTTTTGCATAAATGAGGTTGTCTTTCTAGGATTTGTTGTGAGTAGTCAAGGAGTTGAGGTTGATAGATCAAAGGTTAAGGCCATTGAGGAGTGGCCCAGGCCTAAGACCTCTTCAGAAGTTCGGTCTTTTTATGGTCTGGCTGGATTTTATCACCGTTTTGTACAGGATTTTTCTACTATAGCCGCTCCTTTGACCGAATTAAGTAAGAAAGATAGGAAGTTTGAGTGGGGCATGCTTTTAATTTGTTGAAGTCTAAATTGTGTAATGCTCATGTTTGATTTTGCCTGACTTTAATAAGATGTTTGAGATTGAGTGTGATGCCTCTGGCACAGGCATTGGCGCTGTGTTTATCTTCTCTTATTCTCCAAGTATTTCTCTCTCTAAAAGTGGCTGAAGGTGGAATGGAATAACCTAATTTTAAATTGGGGTTAGTTTATATAGTCGAGGAATAAAAGAATTAAAAGAAAATTAAAAATTGGTGAAAAATGATAAAAAAATCGGGAAAGAACGTGAACGGGCGCGACCACGGAGGTCGCACCTCCTTCTTTTGGCGCAGGTCGCGCCCCGTAATTGACTTTTAAGGCCTCTGTGTCGATGTCCACTCACGCTGCTCCTGTGGGCGGGTCGCGCCGTGCTTTGAGCTGGTCGGGTCGCGCCATTTGGCGTGAGTGAGCTGATCTGGTCGCGCCTCCGCCCCTGCTTCGACACCTCTCATAGTTTTGCTTCGTTCTCTCTCGTTTCTTATCCAATTAAAGTGATTCAACTTGCAGTGTGCTCCCAATTAGATCATCTATCTTCCATTGAATTGATTTTCTCAAAATATCTTTTATTTATCCTCCATTTTCTGTACAACTTAAATAAGAAACAAAACTTCCAAGCCAGGAGGTTAAAAGCGCAATTTGGGTTAAAACACATTAAAACTATCCAATTAACTTCATTTAAACCTCAAAATGAAATTACAAAACAGCTCTCATCAACTCCCTTAAACTTAAAAGATTGTTTGCCCCCAAACATTGAAGAAAAGAGAATAAGGTTTAAATGATGAAATGCGGATAAAAGGTTGGAAATTGCTTCAAAAATTCAAAACACATTTTATACATTCAAGCATGATATTCAAAGATAAAAAAGCCTTGATAAATTATACAATGCATGGCCAAATGAATTTGTAACATCTCTATGATATAAGATCACTCAACACTCAAGTGTTTAGGTTATAAGTGCACATACTCAAAATCAAGTCATACGAAAAGTCTACCATAGGCTTGTAATGTGTCTATTCTCTCCACCACCTATGTGTGCTTTCAAATAAGAATCATTAAGGACTTTTTCAAGGTTGTAATGAAGGCTTTTTGGTAAGGTGGGAATTGTTTGGCTAAGTGACTTAATTAAGAATTAATCCTCAATAACCTAAATTTCCATACTCACCAAGTAGAACTACACAAGCACTCTTCCACCTTCCAAGCTTCACAAAATCTCAAAGTCTAGAAATTTATCATGATAAACAATATTACTCCCCTTTCTTGCGTTTTCTTTTCAATGATAAAAAATGTGAACACATCATTTTTTTTCTTTTTCTTTTTTTTTCAACTTTTCTCTCTCTTTTTTTTTTCAAGGTGTTCATTTCAATTTTTTTTTCTCGTGAGAACTAAGAAGGGTTATTTGGCATTTTCGTCTCCAAATACTCTAAAATGCAATTTTCATTTCAAGCACTCCAAACTTTACACAAACATCAATATTCCCACTACTCATTCCGAACCCAAGGCAAAATAATAAATGCAGTCTCATGGCTCAAAGGGGCTACAAGGGAATATAGTATGGAAATGGTAAGATTTGGATAGAGTAGGTTAGACAAAAGATGGCCTTAAATTCTTTTTGAGTCATCAAGCACACTATTGCAATCTCGAGTTAGACACAATGCAAGCTCTAGAGACAATTCAAGTATGCATGATACCACACAAGCAAGGAAAAGATTGTAAAAATAAAGCAATCTTTGGCTCAAAATCTAACGTGGGCTCAACCAAGATCAAGAGGCAATACATTTAAGAATTTATCAAGGCAAATATCAACAAATCATAACATACTTTCATGTCATTTTTCTAAATAAAATCATCTCATCATAAGCAACATAACAACCCAATCCACACTTCAACCATTTTCAACCACAAGTCTTCACAAGATCAAAAACTAAATAAAAACCATCGGTTATTGAAAGCAAGTAAACGTGCAAACAAACTAGAAAAATTTAAAATTTTAAAATTTCACTAAAATTTTAATGCAACTACATGAAATGCAAAACAACAATAAATAAAAAGGAGTCCAAAATAACCACACTTCTTCCTCCCCCAAACTTATTCGGAACAAAGTACCAATAAGTTTGAAAAAGAAGAAGTGGTTTATTTTGGACGGACTTACAATCGTCAAGGCGGGTTTGGTGGCACTTGACGCCACCTTAGAACTCCTTTTTTCTTTCTTCGAGGCTTAAAAGTCAAATCCGGATCAAAGATCATATAATACTCCTTGGGAATCTTCTCTTCTTTCCTCGTTTTCATGTTCTCAATTCGTGGCTTTATCTCTTGGACCATCTTGAATTCTTCAATGCTATTAAGATCATCATCATTTATGGCTTCTCTCCTCATGAAAATGGGGAACACGACTCTTGACTCATGCACTCGAAGGATAAGCTCATCTTTCTCCATATCTATCAATGCTCTCTCGGTGCTGAAAAATAGCCTCCCCAAGATAAGAGGCACACTTTTGTCATCTTCCATATCAAACACCGAGAAATCAATCGGTAAGATAAATTTATCCACTTTCACTAGCACATCCTCTAAGATCCCCTTCGGATAAGTCAAAGTGTGATCCGCCATTTGCAAGTAAATACTCGTTGGCTTGAGCTTCCCAATGTTGAGTTTTTTGAAGAAAGAAAAGGGCATGAGATTAATGCTTGCACCAAGATCACACAAGGCATTCCCAAAGAACTTCTCCCCAATACCACAAGGGATGATGAAACTCCCCAGATCCTTGAGCTTTGGTGGCAACTTCCTTTGAATAATTGTACTACATTCCTCCGTGAGGCTCACAATCTCATGCTCCTTTAACTTCTTCTTATTTGCTAGCATTTCTTTGAAAAACTTGACATAATTTGGCATCCTTTCCAAGACTTCCACAAGTGGGGTATTGATATGAAATTTTCAAAACATCTCCAAAAATTTAGTAAATTCTTCCACCATGGTATCTTTCTTCAATCTTTGAGGGTAAGGTATAGCAATAGAAGAGGGAGCTAGAGGTACCGATGGCGGCTTACTTAAAGCATCCTCAACCATTTCCTTTGTTTCTCCTTTTTCATCATCTTTTTCACTTTGAGAATTTTCACATTCAACTTCCAAAAATTCATCACATGGCATTTTTAACCCATCAAAAGTTTTCAAACTCATCACGGATATAACTTTGCATTGATCCGGGCTTTATTGTGGCCGTTTCCCTACTACAACCTCTAATCTATCCATTCTCTTCTCAATCACATTTATTCTCGTTCCAATGGTATCCACCCGTGCTCTAATCATGTCCATCTTACTTTCAAACTTCTCAAAGCGAACTTGGGACTCTCCCATATATGTTTCCATTTTATCCATGAATGCTATCAAAAGATTATCCATCTTGGGATTATTTTCATCATCAACCATGTCATTAGTTATGACAAAGTTGGGCGGTGATTGGCAAGCTCCATTAGGATTACCATAAGGAATATTTGAATAATGTTGTCGGACTCCTTGATTGTAATGATTTTCTCCTTGAAATTTTTGGTCTGGGCGGCCATTGTTGCTCCATTGCTCGACATATTTCATCGCTTCAACTCCTTGGATTTGTTCATTCTTTGAGCTCAATAAAGAATGGGTGATGGCTTCAATCTTTTTATTGAGAATTGTCATTTGGGCTGCCAAGATTGATAAAGGTTCGGCTTCGGATATAGGAGTCACCTTCTTCAAGTGTTGCACTTGTTGCCATTGATAGGAATTCGTGGCCATGTCCTCGATAACTTTCATAGTATCATCGGGCCCTTTTCCTAACAATGAGCCACCTGATGCGGCATCTAATAGTCTCTTCATGTCTTGATTGGTTCCATTGTAAAATATGCACACTTGGTGGTCAATACCAAACCCATGAGTAGGGCACTTCCTCAACATTTCACGAAACCGTTCCATGCATCATTAAAACTCTCATCATCCCATTGGTGAAATTGTGTGATCAACTTCAACATCAAACTCGGAGGGAAAAATTTATGTAGAAATTTTGAAATCAACTCAGCCCATGTTTCAATAGATCCAACTCTCAAACCTTGATACCATGTTTGTGCTTTTTCTTTAAGAGAAAATCAGAAAAGTTGGAGACGTATTACGTCATTCGGAACTCCATTGAACTTCACGGTCCCACACACTTATAGAAATTGATCAATGTGCTCATTTGGATCTTCATCGACTCCTCCACCAAATTGATTTTATTGTATCATTGAGATTAATCCGGGCTTCAATTCAAAGTTATTAGCTTCAATTCTTGGCCCATTTACCACTCTTTCATTTATAGTGGGTTGGAACATGTTTCTAATGGGTGGTTGTTCCACTTGAACCCGAACATCTTGTTGCTCATTCAATCTTTGTTGCATCACCTCAAATTGTTATTGTAGACGACGAACAAGACCTTCATTTCCATCTCTCATGGCTATTCTTCTTTTCTCAATCTCTCTTTATCGACGTAAAATATTAACCTCACATTCAAGGAGTGCTCTCGTAAACTACCTTCAAAGCACCAATAACAAAAAGTGAAAAATAAAAATAAAGCAAAAAATGTCAAGATTAACAATAACAACCTTATCATAATAGCACAAATTTAAAATACTAATTCCTGGCAACGGCACCAAAAACTTGATGTGTGAAATTTTAGTTTTAAAACTCGAATCAACTTGCAAGTGAACAAGCAAATGTAGCACAGGGTGAAACGAGGTCGAATCCACAGGAAAAAATAAAATTAAATAAGCACGTACTATGACATCGGCTCCTATTTGTTATCTAGATGACGGAATGGATAAATTGTTTAATTTAAAAGTAACTAAACAATAAAGCAAAGTAAATAATTACAATTAACAAACGAATTGGGCAATTAAGGAAAGGAACACTCTAGGGGTTGGTTTTATTGGATTACTTAACGCAAAATCTAATTATAATAGATGCTTAATTTCCAATTCAAGATTACCAAGGCGATCACTAGCTTGTTTTAAATCTCCTCTCGAAGCATTTAGAATGTGGGGCACATGCATAGGATTATTGTCTCCAATTAATACCTAAGTGTGCTTACCAAGAGCACCAAGGATCTATGCCTTAACAACTATCTCAAACCTCTCGATTTTGTTGACAATTGCTCTTTGAATTCTAGGTTCCTGTGTTGAAGCTCATCTCTCAAATTTTGAATCAACATACATAATCATGCTATTTAATTATCAATTAGCTCTCACCAATCAATAATACATAACACCCATACATAATAAGGATCCAAAGCATAATCAAGAATCATTAAACATCCAAAATAAACTTCATTTATGTCTCATAATCCAAATAAAATCAACACCCAAGAGTATCAAAGATTTAGCTCCATATAATTACATGGGTAACCAAAATCTCTACAAGAATGAACATGATTTTAACAAAATTAAAGAACAAAAGAACCCGGATGGATGTTTTAGCCTTCAAATCTTGCTTCAACTTTATTTTTCTTGCCCAATCTTCAATTCCCTTTCTCTTCTCTTCTTCTCCAAGTATTTCTCTCTCTAAAAGTGGCTAAAGGTGGAATGGAATGACCTAATTTTGAATTAGGGTTGGTTTATATAGTGGATGAATTAAAGAATTAAAAGAAAATTAAAAATGGGTGAAAAATGATAAAAAATCGGGAAAGAACGTGCACGGGCGCGACCACGGAGGTCGCACCTCCTTCTTTTAGCACGGGTCGCGCCTCGTAACTGACTTTTAAGGCCTCTGTGTCGACGTCCACTCGCGCCGCTCCTGCGCGAGGGTCGCGCCGCTCGTTGAGCGGGTCGGGTCACGCCATTTGGCTCGAGTGAGCACTTGGGTCGTGCCGTTTGGTGCGAGTGAGCTGCTCGGGTCGCGCCTCTGCCCCTGCTCCGACACCTCTCAAGGTTTTGCTTCGTTCTCTCTCGTTTCTTATTTGATTGAGGTGATTAAACTTGCAGTGTGCTCCCAATTCGATCCTCTATCTTCCCATTGAATTGATTTTCTCAAAATATCTTTTATTTATCCTCCATTTTCTGTACAACTCAAATAAGAAACAAAACTTCCAAGACAGGAGGTTAAAAGCGCAATTTGGGTTAAAACACATGTAAAACTATCCAATTAACTTCATTTAAACCTCAAAATGATGTTACAAAACACCTCTCATTAGAGCTGTGGACATGAGCTACAACACGAGCCAGGACGCGAGCCGTCGGTCGTGCCCCTAGGCGCGGGCTATAGCGCGAGATGAGGAGCGATTGGACCTATTCGCGCCCGTGACCCGTCTGGCTTTGGCCCGAGCGCGAGTTACAACGCGACCATCAACATGAGTCATCCGGTTGTGCCCGCGACCTATTTCTCTTTGGAGTGAGCGCGATCTACAGTGCGACTTGAGACGCGAGTGGCCCCGTGTCCCATCCAAGTCGAGTGTGTTCCGGATTGACGTTTTCTTTGTATTTTATTTCCTAGTTTATGTGGAATTCTAAGTTAGGACTTTTATTTTATATCCAAGTATAAATAGGACTCAACAGTATTGTTATTATTCAAACTGGAATTGAAAGAAAGCTTTTTACGCTCTTTCCCGTCTCAAACACAAAACATAGTTCTTGGTAGGATTTGTTGTGTGGCAACTACAAACTTGAAATCAATCGATTCATTCATGCATCCAGTAGTGTATAGGTTAATCGAGCCACGAAGGTTGCTCCATATTCGTATTCCGGATTCAAGTAGATTCAGGGTTCGTCTCTGGCAATTCTTCTCTATCCTTTCATTTGTTCCATCGTTTCCACCGCCACCATCACGCCTTTCATCGACACGTTTCCGTATCATCATCGCCATCAATTCCATCGTTCTCATTTTCTTCCATCTTCAATTTCATCCAAATCGGATTCTAGGATTTATATTTGATAATTTGGGGATTTTGTTGTTTAATTAATTTCTTGTTATATTTATTCAGTTTATTGGGATATTCAATTATTATTGTAATCATTGTGTTGGATTGAATCAACCTGTTAGTTGACATCATTCGATTCGTTAAGCTTCTGCATATTGTTTGGCCGCATCAATCTTGCTTATGGATCAAACGCCATCTTCGGTATGAATTTGATGAAGACCGCCTTTGACTGCCTTGCTTATGGATCAAACTCTATCTTCAGGATGAATTTGATGAAAAACGCCTTGAACATTTGAGAGAATTTCACTTATGGAATTTCTTCTCAAATTCTTGAACTCTTCAAATGACTTTTGGTGTGTTTTTCAACTAATATAAATGACTTTTGGTGTGTTTTTCAACTAATATGGATGCTCCTATTTATAGTTGTATGCATGAGTATATAGGGCTGACGTGGCGCGATCTCTTTGGCTCTTGAATATTGATATATATCTTTTCAAAGATATTTATTTGTTGTCAAAGACTCTTGATATTTATCATATAATAATATCTTTATTATTTACATATTTTATCTAATTTTGAATTTCATAAAAATCCAAAACTAAATAAATATATAAAAATTAATAAAAATATTATATATATTTTATAAATTTTCGCCACCTACAGACGGTATGATGGTATTTTTCTCCGACCCCAATAATGGGTACTACAATTCGTAAAAACTGATCACTTAAAAAATTTGGAGTTCTATATACTTGGCACCTTGTAAAAATTGTACTTTCTATAAACTTCAAAAAAAATCGTCTTTATAATTTCAAAATAATTTCCCCTAAAAGCTTTCTCGTGTTATTTTAGGATTAATATTATATTTTATCCCATTCTCAAATATATATATATATATATATATGTATATATTATATTTTATCCCAAACTTTTAAGAATGTTTCAATTTTATGTCATCCTTCAAAAAATATAATTTATATATCAACTTTTTTTGCCTTTCCAGTTGTATCCCAAAACCAAATAGGCGTGCCTCACTAGAAGCTTCTGGTTTTTAATCTGATTTACACATAAAAAATATACTAAATTAAAGTGATTTTCATGTTATTTAATTTAAGACATCAGAATGGCTATATATGAAGAAATTGAGAAAAAATACAAAACATTCATTTTTAATTTAAATATAAACTTTAAATGAAATTAAATTACAAATAAATAATTATGAATCTTAATTGAGTTGTAATATAACCTAATTTGGATGAAATTTTTAAAAATTAGAAATGATACTTTTTAATATTATAAGTGATATTTTTCCGACATTTTTTCACGAGATTGGGCTGATTTTCTGGCCGACCCGACCCATCTAGGGGATGTACGCAAATGTTTGCGTTTAAAATATGGAGAGATCTATTTTTTAAAATTAAAATAAAACGTGATTCTTGCAAACTCCCCTTTAAATTTGTTTAACATGATTTTTGTGTTTCTTGACACGGCATGACGGCAAGAACAAAAATATCAGTAAATTTTGATTATTATATTTATTTGCATTAAAAAATAGGGGGTTATTATACCAAATTAGTATTTCTCTTGTGCGATCCATGAATATATATATATATATATATATATATATATATGTCAAATATAGAAATAGAAGGACTTACAAAAGAAATGTACAAAGTCTTATCCAAACAAAACATAAAGGTGCATGAATCTGAGAAAATTTATCATCTTAGTAAAATGAATTATTTATTTTCATATGATATAATTTAAATTAATAACAACAAGTCCATTAATATTTAGAAATAATAATGTGTCTTAGTATGTATTGATAGTCGCTATAGTGTAAAGGATAATATATATATATATATATAATTATTTGTAAGTGTAAAATTCAAATTAATATATTTTCTTATAAATAATATTTAAATAATTATCTTTTCACTGATATGTATATTTATTAATCTCTATGCTATTAAAATTATATCAAACAAAAAATTATCATAAGTTAAGGATTAATAAGTTCAAATATCACAAACTATATACAAAAGAATACCCCTGCAATAAAAAATTATCTTGCGACAGTCACGTTAGACTTGATTGCACCCAATTTCGAACTGATATTGTAATTACAAAAAATGTAAGTTATATGGTAAGTGTATTGTTTTAAAGTTCATGTTGAGAATCAAAATGCATATATAGTTTATGATATTTAAACCAATTAACCCTTAATTTTATAATATGTGAAACATATTTTGACAAAATAAGTACATTTTTCGTAAAAGTGGTTTTTTGATTTGAACTGCGTAACATTAAATTGCAACATAATTTTACAAATTAATATCTTTAAAAAACTCACTTTAATGCAAAGAAATAATTTGCCAAAATAGTATTTTATTAAAGAAATTGTTATTAGTACAAACACATAAGTGATAACTTTTTTGTGCACTCAAGAGTTCCACTCCACTCTTTGAAATTAAATCATTACTATATGTAAATGCATATTGTATTTTGCTATTTTTTATATCTATTTTGGTTTATCAATATTCACATTTTTTTTGTTGGGGATGGGGGATTGAGATTCATATCCAAGTCTCTTACTCTTACCCTTACAATGGAAGGAGTACTAACTAAGTTATATGCCAGTGGTACCAATATTCACCTGATATCACATGATGTAAATTAGTAATTCATATTTAGAAATTAAAATTGAAGTATATTGAATAAACTGTAGGGATATATAATTTTTAAATAAATTATTGCAGTTCGATATGATTTTTAAAACATTTCAATAATATCACCATTTTTAATTTGTATATTCAACATCCAAAGTATGCAAATTCAACATTCACAAATTGATGTAAATATACATTTAATTTCTCAAATAAAAATAAATATTTTTTTACACGAATACACGGGGCAATTGATTTATGGTTAATTCATAATCTATCTAATCAGCATATAGTGAATTAAGGATATTATTGGATTGCCTAGGATTCTATATTAAATAGACTGTGTAACTAAAACAAATATAAATAAATATTTATGTGACATCATTTCATTTAACCTGTTTTTTAGAGTGGGCACTCGCTTTTAATTCATCATTTCATTTCAGGCATCATTCGAAATTATATATATTCATATAAAGGAGTCAATAATAATGTTTTAATGACTTCCGTATATCATATTCAATGAAAGTATCAATATGATCAAAATCTCACAAATGATTATTTTCTTTGTTAATGAAAAGTACATGATATTTTTCTTTAAAAAACGTAATGTAACTATATTATATTATTCTATTATCTTTGAAGGAAATGTATTGTAGGAATATAATATGCAAACTAAAAATTGCAATGCTCTTTTTATTAAGTAGATTGTACATATATATATATATATTTATCAATAGTAGATTATATTTCTAAGTCATATGAATATGGATTATATTTTGATATTACTATAAAAATAATAAATAATGAAAATAAAGTACAAGTTTCTTATTTTATCTTGTCTATATTGATCAATATATGCCTTCAATGTCTTGTTTGTTACTTTTTAAGAATATTATTGCATTTTATGAATTTTATTTAATGAATAATTTGTTTTATTAATTACGAAATTGAAATATTTTATGTATATAAAAATGGTAGCAAATTATAAATATATTGATTTTTTTATTTTTATTTTGGTAGACAATTAATCACACCTTAAAACTAAAATGAGATATTTCAATTAGGTTTTTCTTTTGATTGATTTGTGGTTTACAATGTTTAGTATTCACATGAGTTTGCTACTAATTTTTAAAATAAATTGAACTTCACAGATTATGGGCCTGTTTCGAAATTATTAAGAGATGTGATCTTGAAAGTTTGTTTAACCTATTATTTTGTATCTTAAATGTGTACAAACTTATGAATTTTAATAATGTATTTAAATTTAAATTAATTATTTTAATGATTATATATGCTATCTTGGTAGGTCTTTAACGAATTAAAATTTTTAGTATTAGAATGTTAATTAATCATAAATTGGTTATTAGAATACAAACAATAATAAAATATTAAATAATATTAGATGATTACATTATTGTCCAATTAAAATATAAATAAGGCTATAATAGGTAAACTCAGAATTATAAGATAACACACTTTTTATATTTTAGTATATATAGATTTTTGAAGTGTATATTAATCTTTCAATGTATGAAGTTTTCAAAGCTACTAACTAATGTTGGTAATTTATCTAAAAAAAAAACAAACTACTAATGTTGGTAGTTAAGAGGTATATATTTATTTATCTGGACACAAAATCCGCACATTGATCTCTATAAATTCAAAATGGGCAGCAATGTACAATAGAAGAAACTAGACTGCAGAGCATAGTAGTAGCCATGATCCAATGTACGTAGTTGGTGAGATGTAGATTTCATTGAGCATGCATAAGATCATATCTATGCAACTATATATAGCTCATAACAGTTTTTAAAATCACCGAATAAGTTAGAATTTCATCCCTAAAATATAGAGCATCATGATCATAAGGGGCGGGTGCCATTCATCAATTGAAGGTGGTGGCACTTGTAATAGATCCCATGAAAGTGGAGGCTCTGCTACATCGGGTATACCCAACATCTTCTTCACCTCAGGCTTTGCCAGTACTTATATCCACACCAAAAAAACAATTAAGTTTATATATATCAAAGGAAAAGACGATAGATTAAAATATTAATAGACAGGAGGACTCACTCGTTCCAGATGCTAGTCCATACAGGTTGGATGTAATCAAATAAATTAATACAGCCTAGAGAGAGGGAGAGAGAGAGATTCATAAATAACAAGCGAGCATGCCTCCATCCATCATGTATAAATTATAATGCAATACCACGTGTGTATATATATGTATATTTACCTTCGGGGCGGATGCAGCGATAGGCAATGTTAATGCTGCAGCAACAGCTCTACCACCGTATCCAAACCTTGGATCAGCGTGGCACTGATGAAAAGGGATCATCAAATTAAACAAGTTAAATCTACGAATCTAGTCGAAATCTGACAGCAAATGATCATAAGTCAGATTCATGGAAATGGGATATAGACATATTATTGAGAGAGAAAAGGTGGGTGACCCTCAATGCCATCCAAAAAGCGAATGCCGCCAAAACTGGCAAAATAATGGTTGCATCTCGAGTAGTCAAATCGGTGAACCAGAATGCTCCTCCATCTTTGAAGGACTCAACTTTTCCTGCCATGTTGTTGATCTGCATATATATAATAATTAGGTAATGATCTGAGGCAATTATATTAAAACTTAAAAGTATTGCTGCAGTCATGTAGTTTATAAGTGAGGGAGAAACACAAAAGTAGAGAGAGTCGAAGGAATCATCTAGAAGAGTTATAAGGAAATGTGACGGATGATCTTACTGCCACAAAGAAGAAGAAACGAAAAGGCAATGGGGTGCACGCAGTTACATATGACGCCAAGGGGATGGTTCGTGTAAAGCCATATCTGTCACAGTAAGATGCAACATTCGCATATTCTTCATTAATCCAACACAAAAGTTCAAGTACATGAACATGAATTATTGTTTAACAAAATGAAGTAAATTATCACAATTCACAAGTATGTTTTATCATTTATGTAGTGTGAGAGTTTTTAGCTCTACTAATCATGCTACCAGCTATAAATATAATTGCTCTTCTTGATCGACTTCAATAAATGAGGCAAAAACTACAAATATATATGTGATATATATATATATATATATATAGATACAGGCAACAAAAATGTAAACTTTTGTGGAGAAGAAAAATAAATAAATAAATAAATAAAAGGAAAAAGTTGAGTAACTCAGAAGAAAAAGGTACATACTGATTATATAGTTTTCTGATTCGCGCTTGAGCTACAGCCCCGGCAAGGGGACTCTTATCCTGGAAAAACCAATGAAGCAATTACATCAACAAATATATATATATATATATATATATAATATCTTGTATAGTTTATAGTATAGTATGATGCACGTATATATGACGTACCCTGCTCTTTATTTCTTCCTCAATCTCCACCACTTGAGGCCTCGTATGCTGCATCAGACATAAATTTAAAGATAATGATACCATCACAGGGATTAATGGGATTAATTGGACAGAAGAGGCTATAAGAAAGAGACGAAAAGGGCAGCTGGTGCATATCAGAACTCAGCGAGAGAATTGAATGTATTAATGTAAATATTATTGCGATTCATCAGTTCAATTTATATTTTTAGTTGAAAACATATCGATCGAGATCTCCAAAATTGAATGAAAGTTAAATCATGTTCAACTCAACTTACAGCGTATATGGTAGTAGCTTTGATATGATAGATCGTACAAGGAAGTAGAAGCGTACGAATCAAAATAGTGCAGAGAGCAATGGATGCCCACCTAACCAAGACCCCCAATTTCAGAATATTAATAAAAAAACATTCAAATCCATAATAAAACAGAAAATGTAAAATGGTAGAATAATCCGTACCAGTTCAACCCAGTAAAAGTGTGCACATGATCAATCAAGTATTGACATGCATCCACCGGAAAGCTGCCAAGCTCAGCAGCCGCCACCTCATTCGCCACTGGAACCACCACCGCATCAGTAGCTTTCTCCCCCCAACTCATTCATTATCTCAGCCTCCCACCCTTCTCCGCCACTCGACGACATTTTCCTCACAAAAACCGGCGCGTAAGCCGCCGGAATACCAAATCTCCGATCTCCGAACAAATTCCTCGATCCACTAAAACTGCCCCAATTATCTCCGGGGAGGCGGCGCTGGAGATAATCACTGACCTTGTAGTTTTGACCGCGAAGGTCGTCGTTATCATGTCGATCAACATGCGACAATGGAACGGCAACTCGTTGCTGCTGTTGATAAAAAAACTTGGCACGTGCAGCCACGCTCCGTCTCAAAGCCATGAATCTGATCAACTTCAATACACAAACAATAGCTCAAAATATTCCTACTTTTAATATTGCTCAGTAGAATACGACCCAAATCCTAACAAACAACAAAAAATCCTGATAAATAGCTAAAGAATAGGGTCCCACTATTAACAAACTTCCACACACACTCGAACATAATTTTTTTTCTCTAAAGAACTAAAGATACACAGGTTACGAGTTCGAATTTCCTCAATATCACAAATCGGGTGTGTGAGTGTAAAAAAATAACAACAAAAGATACACACAATTTTGTTGTTTCAACTGAAAAAATAAACACTAAAAAAAATTATGCACACAATTTTGTTGTTTCAACTGAAAAAATAAACACTAAAAAAATTTATGTTCGAGTGTGTGTGGAAGTTTGTTAATAGTGGGACCCTATTCTTTCTCATGTTGTTTTGTGTTGAATTACATTCTTATTCAAAAAAATACTATATAAACCGTTTCAGGTGTAATGCTAGTATATGATCATAATTGTTTCGGGACTAGAGAAATGCCTTTTTTATTTATTAAAAATATACACATTCCTTCCATTTTTCCTTATTCAAACGACAAATTCCTCTTATTTTTATCATATTCCTTTTATTTTTACTTTCGAGTAATAGGAGGCTGTATGAATTGTTTGAGTTTATAAGATATGAAAGATTTCATATTATCGACGACGTGTTTCTCGAAAATAATACTGCAAACCCCGTAAAGAACTAAAGATACACACAGGTTACGAGTTCGAATTTCCTCAATATCACAGATCGGATGTGTGAGTGTAAAAAAACAACAATAAAAGATACACACAATTCGAACTCGATCGGGTGTGTTGTTTTTTTACACTCACACACCCGATCTGTGATATTGAGAAAATTCGAACTCGTAACCTGTGTGTATCTTTAGTTCTTTACGGGGTTTGCAGTATTATTTTCGAGAAACACGTCGTCGATAATATGAAATCTTTCATATCTTATAAACTCTAAAACAATTCATACAGCCTCCTATTACTCGAAAGTAAAAATAAAAGGAATATGATAAAAATAAGAGGAATTTGTCGTTTGAATAAGGAAAAATGGAAGGAATGTGTATATTTTTAATAAATAAAAAAGGCATTTCTCTAGTCCCGAAACAATTATGATCATATACTAGCATTACACCTGTGCGATGCATGGAGAAACGGTTTATATAGTATTTTTTTTGAATAAGAATGTAATTCAACACAAAACAACATGAGAAAGAGATTGACCCAACTTTTCTTTATAGTTATTGCATAAAGGAGACAGTGCGAGTAGAGGTGGCAAACAGTTCCAGAACCGCCGGTTAAAACCGTAACCGGAACCGACAGTTCCAGAACCGTAACTGCAATCCAACGGTTTAGTTCCGATTCCAGAAAAATGGAATCGGGAACCGCCGTCTTTTTTTTTTATATAATTTCACTAATTTAAACTTGTACAAACTTGAATAAAAATACCCACAAATTAGAAATCCACAAAATAGTATGAGATTTTCATAATGAGATATTATTAGAAAGAGAAATGTATGAAATGATAAACAAAAACCAATATTCTTTTATAAGAAAAGTCTAACCCATTGCCTTTAATATGAAATCGATGTGGGACAAAAAAATATGTTACAACCTTTAACTTTCAACTCTCAAACTAAATATCCACATCGGGTTTTTATCAAATGTAATAGTTTGGTTTATCCTATAAAAGGTTATTAGGTCATTAGTTATCATTGCATCAATTTATCTTAATAAAAATTCCATTATTTGTTGGAATTCCTAATTCTTAATTTGTGGGTACATCTACTCTATAAAAATTATTTATTTAAATTAATCAACATAAAAAATTTCTATTTCCTGTCAATTTATCTAAACCAAAATTAAGGAAAATATGATCTTCTAACTTCTTACGAATCATATGATAAACAAAATCAATTAAATATTACAAATGTGGAGGTTAATTATTTGAAATTAAATTTAATTGTAATTTCAATTTGCTTTAATATTAGTTTTATTTATTAGTTTACTATTTTTAAAGTTTTATTTAAATAATTAAAATAATAATTATATCTTTTATATTATATCATATTATGATGGAAAGAAAAAAAATTCAACCAATTCCTCAAGATTAGAAGTCCCATGATGCCATAATTTTCGGTGATTTTTAATTTGTGCGTATTTTTACTCAAATTTTTAATTATTTTATAAATATTATAAATTAAAAAAAATTAAATTTGGAACCATGGAACCGCATCGTAACCGTGCTTTGACGATGCGATTCCGGTTCCACATATTTTGGAACTAGGAACCGACAGTTCCGGAGCCGTAACCAGCGGCTCCGAAACTGACAGTTCCGGAACCATAACCAGTGGCTCCGGAACCATTGCCACCTCTAAGTGCGAGGATAGTATCGTCAAAAGAAAACTTTGGATCTGATGATATTAATGACATCGTTGGTATCAAACATTTATGTCCTTCATTAAGTTTGATGAGAAATTTTTAGCTTTCAAACTACGATTGTCAAGTCCTATAATGATTAATCTTGTGTCATTATATAAACCATATGCGTGATCTATATTTCTCAATAATATGAATGGAGTTCCCACTATCAAAACTAATCATGATTTGGCACATTCGAATACCTTGAACTATTTAAGAACTCAAGTGCATATCTTGCAAAACATTTAACAGTAAGATTCTGACTTTGCAAACAGTATGCAGACTTTAATATAATTGGTCGTCGTACACATTCAAGAAATCATGTACTAATTTATAGAATCAACTACACCGAAGGTAGTAACAATCATTGTCTGTTCTTGTAAATGTGAAGTGTCATTATGTAACGCCCCAATCCCAGTAGGACCAAAACGTCACCAAAAGACATACGTACATACTTACATAATAAATACTTTTATAAAAAACTAGATTTAACTTTATTAATAATTTGTAAATGGACAGCACCTCGACTTAAAAATGTTCAAACCACGCACTCAAATGTTCTTAAAGTCAACTTTCAACAAAGCTTTTCAAAAGCACTGACTCACACATAACCAAATTATGACCTGTCAACAAGCAATATATATAGCCAAACAGGCCATGCACACTTTAAAAAACTTCACAGCCAACCCTTATATACAATCAAAATATTTATATATACAATTAAAAATTGACCACTGAGGTCAGGGACTTTCAAACTTAAAAGTTTTGCAGAGTATCAACGGAAGCATTTAATATTTAACATACAAACATAAGTTTAAAGATGGTTTTAAGCAAAAACCACATAAGGGTCAACATCAAACCCACTCCAACAGCTCATCATCAACCAACTCAATCTCCAGGACCTGAAAACATTTGAAAAATATTTGGGTTGAGTGCCAAAAACACTCAGTGGGTATTACTATTCGTCCAAGTCATACTTTCATGCTTAAAAATTAATCATATTCATACTTTATAACAAAGTTTACTCTTCTTTAATGGATGAGAGATCTAATGTGATCACATGGTACTTTTGATAACATCATATTTTACATGTATTTTGAGGTACATTTGAGTGGTATTTGACGGGCATTGCATGCATGAAGTGTTGAGTTTTGCATAGTTTTCTATGTTTTGTGCAATGTCACGTGTTTGTTCATTGTGAAGGAAATCAATGCCATTTTTTGTGTGGACCTGAAATGAGTGTGGGAACACCCTAGAAAGATGAGAAATCAAGTTAGGAACGCGTTGCAAAAAGAATCGGGTCAATCGGATGAGAAACGAGTGAGAACGAAGCAAAACAGTGAGAGGTTGCCGGAGCTGACGTGGACTCGCGACCGGGTCGCGACTGCGGGGTCGCGAATCACCCCCTGGACAGTTTTCTGCACCGTCGCGACAGAGGCCGGGTTTTCCTTTGAAATACCCGCGACCCGGTCGCGAATTTGGGCATCTGGTCGCGAATTTTGGCCATGTCAGCGCCACGTGGACTCGCGACCTGAGTCGCGGGTGTCTGGGTCACGAGCGAGATCGCGAATGCAGCGGGCCTGTCCGATTTTTGACCTATTTTTGGGCTTTTCTTAACTTGGTATTTAAGGGTTTCCTTGAACGAAAATTCTACACAATTCCACCTACCCATAAGTTGCCACCAGAGAGTTGCTGTAGAGAAAAGAAGACGCGAAGAACAAGACCAAATGATTCAAGAGCTTTCAAGATTAGAGACAAATCAAACCTTCCGGATTTTATTTACTTTATTCTTAGAATTTCAATGTTTACTTTGTGGATGATTTTGGTTGTTTATTTTACTATGGATAGCTAAAACCCTAGTATTCTAGGGTTGTTTATGATTCAAATTATGAAGTTCATTTAATCTGTTGATTTCTTATGCCTATGATTTTATTGTGTTTTGCTTATTCTCGTATTTATCTGTATTGTTTAACTGATCACTAAATAGTACAATTTGATGTGTTAATTCATAAATCGAGAGAGGAGTTTTAACACGTGATCTGGAATAAGTAACTTGTTAATCAATAACATTCGAGAGGGTTGAGATTAATTGAGAGAGCAATAGACCCTAGGAGCCATTAGGAGTTGCATGTTAGGTATTGAACGGAGACGTTAATACTAGTTTTATAATCTACAACCTATGCACTTCGAGAGAAGGTTTAGGATGCATTAGTGGTTGCTCTAGCATAATTTAAGTCCCAATATAGGCATAAGAATGAAAGGATTGAATGAATGGATTAGTTGATGATTAGGCAATCCTAGAGTACGTCTTTTATTCACTGTTTGATTTATCTGTGTTAATTTCTGCTGTGATAATTTAGTTTCTATATTATTGTCAGTTTTTATTTAATTAAATTCAACCATGTTTTATAGTCTAGATAACTGTGAGGGATTAAATTAGATAACTAGCAGATTAATCATTAAATCCATGTGGATACGACCTTGTTCACCACTGTCCTATAAGTCTCGTTGTACACTTGTAGTTTAGGTGAAAATAAATACCGAATAAGTTTTTGGCGTCGTTGCCGGGGATTTTTTTTTATTTGCTATTATTTATATTTAATTTCTTGTGTTAATCTAGACATTTTTTTCAGTTTATTTTCGTTTAAATTTTATAATCTTCTTTTTCTATTGATTAGGTTGTGTATGCGTACACGATCTCAGGGAGGATCTCTAGAAAAATACGATCCTGAGATTGAAACCACCATTCGCCACAAGAATGCAAGGAGAAAAGGAGAGATGGCAGAACAGGCAGCACCTGTTAAAGTTGAGCAAATGCAGCAGATGCAACGACAATTGGAAGAGATGCAGCATAGAATGCGAGAACATGAGGCTGCAAGAGAGGCAGTGCCGGCACCGATAAATCAGATGTTTACGCCGGTGCTCAACCATGGCCATGTTCCCGGTCCCGGGATCAATGCTAATAATTTCGAACTGAAGTCGGGACTAGTGGCATGGTACAGCAGCACCAATATGGAGGTCACAAAGTTGAGAACCCGAATGCGCACTTGCAACAATTTCTAGAGATTTGCAGCACTATCAAGATGAACAGGGTGTCTGATGATACTATTAGGCTCCGCTTGTTCTCGTTCTCACTAAAGGATGCTACTAAGGACTGGTACCATTCACTGGATCTCAGTACGGTGGATAGTTGGGAGTGCTTTGTATACAAATTCCTCCATAAATTCTTTCCTCCCGGTCTGACTCTGAAGCTGAAAGGTGAAATCACTCAATTTCGCCAATATGAGGATGAGAATTTATACGAAGCATGGGAGAGATTTCGAGAGCTGCTGAGAAAGTGCCCCAATCATGAATTTAGGGTTGATCACCAGGTATGCATCTTTTACAACGGATGCGACATGGAGGTGAAGAGGCTTCTGGATGCCTCTGCAGGCGGGTCATTGCTGAATAAAGGACACGATCAAGCTGTGATGATAATTGAAGACATGGCCACCAACAGCTATCAGTGGACTGGGGATCGACCAGTAAGGATATTGAAGAGAGCTGCAACAGTTGATGATAGTGATCCGATTTCTAAATTGGCCGTCCAGCTGTCTACTTTGAATGCCACGATCAACAGTAGATTTAATGCTATGGCACGACCGGGTGTAGATAATCCCATGGGAAATACAGTTGAAGATGTCAACTACATCAATCAGAGAGGTGGCTATGATGGCAATAATTACCAAGGCGGAAATCAATTCTACCAAGGTAACCGATCCAACCTCTCATATGGGAATCCCAACGGTGCACTGCAGCCCCCTCCTGGCTCCTCTGTAACAAATGGAGTGATCAATGAGGAAAAGAAGCCGAACATGGATGATCTATTGATGGCGTTCATGGGGAAGACCAATAAATTCATGGGAGAGTCGCAAGCTAGAGTGGAGAAGCTGGAAAACACTGTGGGTGCCATGAGTGTGCAAATGAAGATGTTCGAAAAGTAACTGGGTCAGCTGGCTACAGTTGTAGGGAATCAGCACCAACCGGGACAGTTCCCCAGCAACACCACAGTGAATCCCAAAGAGCAGTGCAATGCAATCCATCTGCATACTGAAGTCCCTACGCCTATTGCTGTTGCTGCACTTGTTCCTCCCAAGACAGCTTCTGACAAGCCGAATTCCACCATCAAGAGTCCTCAGACGGGTCCTATAGCTCATCCCACAGTGACTATCCCGTTTCTGCAAAGGACCCCAAAACAGAAAGTTGATGCACAGTTCTCTCGATTGCTAGAGATATTCAAGAAGGTGCAGATCAACATTCCTTTGGTGGAGGCGCTGCAACATATGCCCAAGTATGTAAAGTTCCTCAAGGATGTTGTGTCCAAGAAGAAGAAGATAGAGGAGTTCGAGATGGTGCATATCCCAGAGAACTGCAGCTCCATCATCCAAAGGAAGCTCTCGGCCAAGATGAAGGATTCGGAGTGTTTTACACTTCCCATCACTATTGGAGACAAGATAGGTGGCCGAGCACTATGTGATTTGGGGGTGAGCATCAATTTGATGCCGCTGTCATTTTTCAAGAAGCTGAACTATGGGCAACTCAAGCCTATAACCATGTGTTTGCAGATGGCCGACCGATCTGTGGTGTATCCTAAGGGAATTTTGGAGGATGTATTGATCAAGGTGCATGAGTTTATATTCCCGGTGGATTTTGTTGTGCTAGACATGGAGGAAGATAAAAGCGTCCCTCTCATTTTGGGACGCTCATTTTTGCGCACCGGACGGGCCAATATCGATTTGGACACTGGGATTCTGACTCTCCGGTTTGAAGATGAACACATTCAGTTCCTATTTGATGGTGGAGGCATGGAGATGGATGCTCGGGGAAGAGAATGTGGGACACCCATTTCCCTGCTGGTGGGAACTTGAGTTCCCGAATTCGTCTGGCTGTCGACGTTAAATGCAGCGCTTGTTGGGAGGCAACCCAATGTGTTTTATTTTATGTCGTTTAGTTTTTATTTATTTATGTTTTTTGCTTCTTTTTCTGAGTTTTGCAGGTAAAGAACACTTGGATGTTGTATTCTGGGGGATAGCGAATCAATCAACTTGTCTTTCGACAAGTTTGGGGGAGGAGGTTGAACCCGAATGGTCATCCACTTGATTTCTGTGAGTGGTCGACGACACCTACATGCATTCTTACAAACTTATTCCATCCCATGGATTTGAATAAGTTTGGTGGGATGTATGCTTGTGGTGTCTAGACCTTTATTGTGTTTTACCTGCTTTACGTGTTTAGTTTTTGTTTTTATTTTTCCGGAAAGTTTGAAATTTTTTTAATTTTGGTGTTGATTTTTTGTGGGATTTTGATGATATATGCTTTATGGTCTATGGTTTAGTGTTTATAATCGAGATTATTTAATTGGGAATGATTTGAGCATGTATATCATGATTTGAATGAGCATGTGTTTTAGAGATTTTCGAGCTTTATTTTGTCCAATGTGAGCTGTGAGATTTTGAGCCTATAAGACTATTGTCTTAATTTTTATTCTTGTGTGTTGGCATCTCGTCTTGCTTGAGATTGAGTTGTTGTGCTTTGAAGTAGGATATGATAATAGGCCATCTTCTCTTTAGCCATTTATCCCATACACCGTCCTAAATTTATTTAATTCCTTTGCGAGCCCTCTTGTGCCTAATTGCCTTTTCTTTGGAAGCCTATTTGGGATGTCATTTGTTGATTCTTGTGGAGAAATAGGAAGAAGAGTAACGAATTTTGGAGTTGGGATGAAGAAGAAAAATAGAGATAATTGGTGATTTTTTTTGTTGGTGCACAAAAAAAAAGTGCTATGTGAGTGTTGAAAAAAAAAATGAAAAGAGCACTAAAAAGAAAAAAAATGTGAAAGGTGCCAATGAAAAGAAATAAATAAAAGAGACCAAAGGTCCATGAGTTGAAAGAAAGAAAAAATATGGATGACTTAAGGTGGTGTAGGAGGAAGTTGGAAAAATTCCAACTAGTGTTTGAATGTTATAAGTAGAGGGGAATAGAAAGTAAAAGTGGTGGATTGTGTTGCAATTGTTGAGTCACTTGAGCTAAATATTCCTAGCCTTAACCCAAGCCTACATTACAACCTTAATAAAGACCTATTTGATCTTAATTTTGAGCACATTTGTTTGTCAGTGGAGAGTTGAGATTGCATGCAAGCCTATGGTAGATCAAGTGTATAGTTCAATGCTTCGATGAGTGCTTATCCTTATTTTATCACACTTTGAGAGTTTGAGCGAAACTCACACCGGTGAGGATCATTAGCTTGAATTTTGCTCGTTGAAATCTATCGCATGTGTTCATGATTTGAGTGTTGTGCTTGTTCTTGTCACTTCCCAATTAGATTTTCGAGGTTATAGATGCTGGATTATAAATTGTAGAGTTATGTATTGTTTGGTTTTTGTTCTTTGTTTGGGGACAAACTATGTTTTAAGTTTGGGGGAGTTGATAACATCATATTTTACATGTATTTTGAGGTACATTTGAGTGGTATTTAACGGGCATTGCATGCATGAAATGTTGAGTTTTGCATAGTTTTCTATGTTTTGTGCAATGTCACGTGTTTGTTCATTGTGAAGGGAATCAATGCCATTTTTTGTGTGGACCTCAAATGAGTGTGGGAACACCCTAGAAAGATGGGAAATCAAGTTAGGAACGCGTTGCAAAGAGAATCGGGTCAATCAGACGAGAAATGAGTGAGAACGAAGCAAAACAGTGAGAGGCTGTTGGAGCTGACGTGGACTCGCGACCAGAGTCGCGACCGGGTCGCGACTGCGGGGTCGCGAATCACCCCCTGGACAGTTTTCTGCACCGTCACGACAGAGGCCGGGTTCTCCTCTGAAATACCCGCTACCCGGTCGTGAATTTGGGCATCTGGTGTCGAATTTTGGCCACGTCAGCGCCACGTGGACTCGCGACCTGAGTCGCGGGTGACTAGGTCGCGAGCGAGATCGCAAATGCAGCGGGCCTGTCTGATTTTTGACCTATTTTTGGGCTTTTCTTAACTTGGTATTTAAGGGTTTCCTTGAACGAAAATTCTACACAATTCCACCTACCCAAAAGTTGCCACCAGAGAGTTGCTGCAGAGAAAAGAAGACACGAAGAACAAGACCAAAGGATTCAAGAGCTTTCAAGATTAGAGACAAATCAAACCTTCCGGATTTTATTTACTTTATTCTTAGAATTTCGATGTTTACTTTGTGGATGATTTTGGTTGTTTATTTTACTATGGATAGCTAAAACCCCAGTATTCTAGGGTTGTTTATGATTCAAATTATGAAGTTCATTTAATCTGTTGATTTCTTATGCCTATGATTTTATTTTGTTTTGCTTATTCTCGTATTTATATGTATTGTTTAACTGATCACTAAATAGTACAATTTGATGTGTTAGTTCATAAATTGAGAGAGGAGTTTTAACACGTGATCTGGAATAAGTAACTTGTTAATCAATAACATTCGAGAGGGTTGAGATTAATTGAGAGAGCAATAGACCCTAGGAGCCATTAGGAGTTGCATGCTAGGTACTGAACGGAGACGTTAATACTAGTTTTATAATCTACAACCTATGCACTTCGAGAGAAGGTTTAGGATGCATTAGTGGTTGCTCTAGCATAATTTAAGTCCCAATATAGACATAAGAATGAAAGGATTAGTTGATGATTAGGCAATCCTAGAGTACGTCTTTTATTCACTGTTTGATTTATCTGTGTTAATTTCTGCTGTGATAATTTAGTTTCTATATTATTGTCAGTTTTTATTTAATTAAATTCAACCATGTTTTATAGTCTAGATAACTGCGAGGGATTAAATTAGATAACTAGCAGATTAATTATTAAATCCCTGTGGATACGACCTTGTTCACCACTGTCCTATAAGCCTAACTGTACACTTGTAGTTTAGGTGAAAATAAATACCGAACAACTTTATGGTTACTTATCTAGACATTTAGTCACAAAGTCGGAATTTCTCTGTGCATGAAGTCTCATAACATCCAATCATTGTGTAAACAATGCTATTAAAACATTGAACATGCTTTTCATGGACGAATTTAAAAATATAGTTGTGAGTTATAGAAAAATCCACCTAAATGATCTCAATAAACAGTGCAATTTATGCGTGAGATGCTACTATGCTTTCAGCTCATCTCGACCTATAAAATTGAAATTCTAATTTAGAATCCTCAAATAGGTCAATAAAGGTAATAACTTAGATCCTAAATAACTTAAATTAGAATTTCCTATGCCTTGGGATCATTTAAAATTAAAATGGATAGATATATACTGAACTCAATTCAATACCTAAGAAGCTCGATTTAACATATAGAAGTGCATTTTTATTTTTTAGAATTATTTTGAGCAATATACAATATTTTACTTATAGGATTAAATCACTTTTTCTAAAAATCCTAATTTAATTCCCAAATGCTAAACTAGAATTAAAATAAATAAATAAATTTGAAATCAGGGTAGTAAATCTTGTAACTAAAGATTACAAGAGTGTAAAACTAATTATGACCAATAGTTTAATAAGTTAGAAATGATCTCGTAAAACTACACCAATGAGAAGTGGCGCATGATAGCTACCAAATAATTTTTGAATTTATACAGCTTTTGAGTTCTAGCTGGGATATATTTATAATATATGTAACCTACTTGATAAGGAAGGAGTTTAGACAGATTTCATGAGGCTTGTCTATGATTAAAATAATGAACAAGCATAGCAAAATAAAGTTGGCGGAAGAGATAGCTTACTTACCTTTCTTTTCTTTCTTTTTTTTTTTTCTTCCTATTTTTCTTCTTCAATTTCTTTTTCTTTATTTATTTTTTTATTATTATTTTTGCTTCTGATTATAAATTCTCAATTTACATATATATATAGTCGATCCCTCTTATACTATATATATTGATATGTTCCATTACTACACGTGCACACCAACTAATACACTAATCCATTTCTATTGTTTGCCAAATGACTAAATATGATTTGATATAATATTAATTTTTTTTTCCCGATTACATCCTCTAAGCAATCAGAACTTACATATATATAAATTTAACTACAATCACACACGTGTACATATAAAGAAATCTCCATATTTGATAATGTTTAGTTAAATATTTCTTTTGGAATAATTCAAATGGTTGCACACTTCTTTCGATTAAATGGCTGGAAATGGGCTTTAATTGGTCCAAATAGATAAATGGTTTAGTTAATAAATTTTTTGGGTTCAAATTATTAGATGATATAAATTTTGTTATAAGATTAAGTTTGATTTGAATAATGTTGACACTAAAATGATCCCATTAATTTCTACTTTTATAATATAAATTCTAATTTTAACTTAGATACTCAACTAAGGTCGAGAAATTGTTTGACCTTATGCCATGTCTAAGCCTCCTAATTAAACTAGCTTAAATAATTTAAGTTCTAATTTCATGAAATTTCTAGCTATAAAATAAATTTAAATACTATATTTTTCGGGGAGTAACACATTAGTTAGTGTGAGAGGGATAAGTAATTTAAACAATTGATGCTATTGAATTTTCTGAATATTTAAGCAAGATATAGTTTGGAAGATAAATTGATGTATGACCATCATTTTTACCTTCAACACTTCCATCATCTATACTTACAATTCACACCGAAAATTATTTTAGTTGAACTACTTTATCATGAGAACTCATATTTTGAAGTCTCATGTTTTATGTGAATCTTAATACCTTGCAATTGCTTCATAGAGATGAACAAATTAAAACGACACTCTACCCAATTTTTACTTTTATTAACTCCAAATTTTATGCCAAATTTGAATAACTTTAGATTAATATATTGAAAATTTTGTTAGATAAGAAATATTTATTATTATTTTTTTAGACATGTTCATCATCATCATTATCATTACTTAAATCTACACATATTTATGGGCATAAATGTGTACTCCCTCTATAAGCTTTTATTTGTCGTTTAGGTTTTATAACTTGTAAACAATTATTTATCATTCTACATATTTTCACACACATTCTTTATTTTAACCCTACCAAAATCCTTACAAAATGTCTTACTTTTAATATAGAAAGTGAGAAATCTTAATTAATATTTTTAGGAAAAATATATCTTGAAAGGATTTCATAAGAAGGTGTATATTTATCAAAATATTTATACATTAATTTTTTGAAAATCTTAAAATGATAAATATAAGTTAATTAGAGTATATATTCTTATGTCCATACTTAGTAGGTCTACACATGAGTTCACAACACATAAGCAATTCCATTAAATAATTTATTATCATATATAGCATTATTTTTTTGAAGAAATTATTTTAGTATTTCTTATAAATTCGAAAAGGATTATCAATAAAGATTTATTATTTCAGTTATATCGAGAAATATATTTCACATGCGCATTAATGTATGCATGCATTACTATTATTATTATACAAAAATAATTTAAGTGCATCTTCTACAAATTTCAAAATGATAATAGGCATTTTAATAAATATAGACTATTTGAATAATATATCATCATAAAAATATATAAATATATTACTACTTTTTATAAGAAAAAAAATGTAAAATTTCTTATTGCTTCATTTATTTTACACTCTGCGCTAACCATTAGAGTAATAATTATTCAAAATGATGATGATGTCTATATGTATTTACACAAATTAAAAAAAGTTGTTGTGAAATACCTAAATCAACAATGTTGTGGTTTTTAAGATCAAGTAACTCATTTCTACTATTACCACTACAATTAGATTTTGTTGTGGTTTTTAGGATCAAGTAACCCAATTTCTACAATTACAACTACAGTTAGGTTTGAGCCAATAAAATTTTATTTATTTTAATTTTTAAGCATGTTTTCCAATATCTCTCCATTTTTTTATAAAAAAAAAAGTCAAAATCATTTCAAAATTATTATTATTATTATGGGAAATTAAATTTCTTAAGTTTTCAGAAATATTTTTTTTAGTAATTTTATCTTAAATTATTTATTTAATTGCATTCTTACATGTGAGAGGACCGAGGATGGCAATTTAATTCAATTATTAGCAATTCAAAACCATTAAACAACTTTTAAGTCTATATTTTTGTTATTTTATTATAATAAATATTCATTTTAATTATTTCGATAGTGGTTTTATTTGAAAATCTTGTGCCTAGAATTCAAATGCATATATATAAAGTGGAAATTAACCAAGATTTATATTTTATCTTAAATACTTTAAAATTTTTCACTATATTTGACTTTGGCCTAATTTTTTGTTTAAATTAGTTTTCAAACTTCGCTAGATGAATTTTATAAATTAATGTTTGATTCTGGGTATATATATTTGCTTAAATATATATGAAGAAGTAGAGCCCAAATCCAAGATAAATACAATTAAGATAGAAAAGAGTATTTCGTAAAATTAATCAACTTTATATTTCATTGCAATCATTATGAATGTTATTATATTAATTTATATATGTTAAAAAATTGAGAAAACAAATAAAGAGCTTTAAAATTTGTGCTTTGAAAAAAAAACAAATAGCACTAAGCATGTCATGACCCCACATTAATATCTGATTAATACGACATGTGACTGGCACAACTCGATCCCAAAGAAGGGTGGATCAAGGCGTGAACCAAAAATATTTAAGTAAAGAAAAGAACTACTATATTCCAGGATCGATATTTGGTCTGAGAACTCTAATTCTGAACTGATTTCCAATACTAAAAAATGACTGAATAATAATAGTATTTAACATACTATCGAGTTATGGGACTAGTCTAAAACCAAAAGCTGTAAATGTTGGACTCATAATATAACTGAGTTGCGGAAGCAAAAGAAAGACATTCAAAATACAAGACTATCTGAGCCATGTACAAAAATAACTCCACCCTCAGCACTTCTCCCTTTGACACCAGCTCAACCTGCACATTTAAAAACAAATATGCAAGGCTGAGTACAAGGGTACTCAGTGAACACATTGCCAAAATAGTTACTGAACTGAAAACTAATTTTCTTGTCATGCATCTGAGTAAACACACATGGATTTTATCTGAAAAGGCCCTATGTTTTACTAAATCACTTTCTATCTTTAAGCGCTCTTTTCTGTTGCATGATTATCCGTATCCGAACTGAACGCCGAGGAATAGCTCCGCTAAAGCCCTTTTCCATGAACGCTTAACATCGTCGATGTCTTAGTCAGGAATAGCTCCGCTAAAGCCTTTCCCTCTTTCTAATATCACCGAGTTAAGTGTACACTAACCTCAGTTAACACGCTAAGTTAGCACGAGGTCCGATCGATTTAGGAGTTAGGAAGCCCCTTGCTAGCTAACTAATTATAGATTAGGATATCATACAAAACGAAACATTTTATGCATGACAATAGTTTATTTGCATCAAAATAAATAACTGCGAGTGAGTAAAAACTCAAATAAATTTTAAGACTAAGAGTACGCTATAAAAGAAAGCCCACCTTTCACCAATGTCTTAAAACTGAACTGCAGCAAAATGTTCCCCCTTGCACTTTATCTCGTACTGGACGGCTTACTTTCATAGAGATAAATATGAAACTGAGTACGTCGAACCAAAGAATGCTGTTTGGACTCAACACGAAATTGAAGGCCTATTAGGGTCTAGTATCCGTTCCAACTGGACTTAGTTCAACTATGACGATATTTTTGTTATAATCATCATAAGAAAAATTAGGGATCAAAACCTAAAGTATTGGAAAGCCAATGTCATCTAAATTTACATGAAATTTAGGATGACACTATACGATACGCCGTCTAAAAATAGACGTTTAACTAAGAAGTGATAGAAATGTCGAACACCTCAAGTGTTCGACATAACCCGACACGACAAGGCATGACGCGGCACCAACACCCAATGAACAATGATGTATACCGATTTTTAAACAATTTCGGCACAACCAATTCAATATATATATATATCTATATATATATATCAATTCACAAAAAAAATTTGTATATAAATATGCCTATGTCACAACTACCCAAATATATCTATATATATATATATAATCTCATGCAATGGCCGAAAATTTATAAAATATATTTACATATATATATTCAATGCTAGTTTGAAGTATATACACAAATAATTGAATTCTAAACTTCTAAATTATACATATGGGTTCATCGAAAAATTAGGAAGGATATAAATATACATATTTCATCATCATTTAAGGTATCAAAAATACCTTAACATTCATCACAACTTGATTCTAGAAACAAGGTCAAGATTAAGTTCATAGACTAATCACGTTCTGCACAGTATCCATCTTTGCAAAATTTTCTGTTTTGACTCACTAAGGTGCAGAGGACGTGCCCTATATCGTTAGAAAACCACAGAAGTCTATAATTTCACAAAATTTATAGTGACTCAAGATGATAACTAACAAAAAATTTATAACCGATTTACTGGAAGGTGGCAGAACTGTCACGAATTTCCGAAAAAAGACACGTGACCTGACTTTGAAAATTTTTCACAATCGACTCAGGAAGAGTTATGGACTGAGACATATACCATTGGAAAGCCACTTAAGTCTAGTTTCCGTCAAAATTTATGGTGACTCCATACAATGTCTAACGAGGGAGTTATGCTAATTTTACCGAAGGGTGGCAAATCTGCCGACCCGCGCGCGCGAATGCGCGAATTCAAACCAAACTTCACAAGCCTTCCTATATCTTCGAAATCATGCATTTTAACACATCAAATCTCATCCCAAACATGTCTTTATGCATTAATCAATTCATAATTATCTAACATGCTTTGAACACCAAAGACACAACAACATGCTATATAAACATCTCAACAAGCTTTTGCAACACAAACCTATATATATAACTCATGAAAAACTGGAAATATATATCTATATAACTCTAGTTTCTTTTCGAAATACCTCTCAAAACAACAATGGAGAAAAGTTGGAAGAAGTTTGAAGGAGATGACACGACTGAACGAAGCTTCCAACGACGACGCCGGAAACGAAACGCTGAAGAACGGCTGGAACAAGCTTGAGCTCTTCTCCGCGAATGGCTGCAACTTCTTGCTTCTCTCACTCTCTCTCTCTCTCTCAAAGAAAATGGAAGAAGATGGAATAGAAGGAATGAAGAAGAAGAAGCTGCTGTTTTTCTCCTTCTCTCTCTCGACAATATGTGTGAAATGGAAGAAGATGGAATGGAAGGAATGAAGAAGAAGAAGTTGCTGTTTCCTCCTTCTCTCTCTCTTGAAAATGTTGCAGAAATGAAGATGGAATGGTAAGTGAATGGTAAGCACTCTCTCTCTCTCTCTATGTACTACATAAATCTCTATTACTATTTTGGGTAAATGAAAGGGTAAAAAAATGTGGGAGGTATGGGGGAGGTATGGCCTCTCCCATGCATTGGTTGACTTAGCAAATACTTGATTTAAATACCGATTGTTCGATTATCGTGATATTTTCCTTCTCCGGAAAAATCTCGAACTAAACCGATATTGCTAAATTAATTCACTTACTTCAAAACAATAATTTATCTAAAATTATTGGATAAAAAAATTACCGATTTTATAACCTCGATATTTAAAATATCAGAACTAGAGAATAATTAAATTCTCTCTATTTAAAATACTCTGATTAAATTATCTGAATTTAAATACTAAATGAATGGAGAATATATGATTCTCCCATTCCTGAACTAAATTATCGGAATATCTAATTCACGATAAACACACTGCAATTTAAAAGAATAGGAATCAAATTTATCTGAAATTATGGTTCCGGCTTTCCATACCGAAAAGGGAATTAAAACCCTACTGAAATTATTAACGGATACTTACGACCCTAATCTGCTGAAAATTACTGTACTAAATAGTAATTTCAACAATTAACTGTAATTAAGCAGTAATTAATTTACGGGGTATTACATTCCACCCCCCTTAAAATAAATTTCGTCCCGAAATTTACATACCTTAGAGAAACAATTCTGGGTACTTTGCTTTCATCTTATCCTCTAGTTCCCATGTCGCTTCTTCCTGACCATGGTGACTCCACTGGATCTGGACTAGAGGAATAGACTTGTTCCTCAACTCCTGGACCTTTCGATCCAAAACGGCTTCTGGTTTCTCTTCATAAGTTAGATCTGGATCTAACTCAATTTCACTGTGCTGAATCACATGCTTGGGATCATACACGTATTTTCTTAACTAAGAAACATGAAATACGTTATGAACATAACCAAAACTGGGTGGTAATACCAATCTGTACGCCACTACACCTATCCGTTCAAGGATCTCGTAAGGTCCTATGAAACGTGGTTGTAACTTTCCCTTTACGCCGAGTCTTATTATCCCCCTGGAAGGAGATACTTTCAGAAAGACCTTGTCTCCTATTGCAAATTGTAAATCTGTACGGCGTTTATCCATATATGATTTCTGCTGACTCTGGGCTTCTTGAATCCTCTGACGAATTTTTCTGACAATTTCAATCATTTCTGACATTGAGTCTGGCCCAAGAATCCTTCTTTCACCCACTTCATCCCAATAAAGTGGTGATCGACACTCTCACCCATACAACGCTTCGTATGGCGTCATATTGATGGTTGCTTGATAACTATTGTTATAGGCGAACTCAATCAACGCTAATATTTCTTCTTAGCTTCTACCCCTGTCTAGGACCACTGTTCTCAATATGTCCTCTAATGTTTGGATGGTCCTTTCGGACTGTCCATCCGTTTGTGGGTGAAATGTTGTACTGAAATTGAGTTGAGTTCCCACCTCCTTCTGTGAATCTTTGTCCGATGTTATCGACACCGGAACACCATGAAGGTGTACAATCTCTCTAACATAAATCTGAGCTTAGCTTATTCGATCCGTCCGTAACTCGAATTGGAAGGAAATAAGCTGACTTTGTGAGCCTGTCAATAATGACTCATATGGCCGTATTCCCTCGTCTTCACTTAGGTGGGCCTCCCACAAAATCCATCGCTATGTATTTCCACTTCCACTCGGGAATCTCTAACGGTTGTAGCGTACCGTAAGGCCTTTGGTGCAATGCCTTAACTTGTTGACACGACAAGCATCGCTCAACATAGGAAGCTACGTCCCGTTTCATTCCTTCCCACCAGAATTTCTGCTTCAAATCCTGATACATTTTCGTACTTCTCGGGTGTGTTGTATATGGAGTATCATGAGCATCGCTCATGATCTCGTTTCTGAGCTCAACACAGGGTGGAACACATATCCTGTCTTCATAAAGGATAACATTATCTGATGCTTCCTTGAAACTTTCTATTTTCTGATATGATCTTCAAGCGCATCTCTTCCATTGCTTGATCTTTTCTCAGAGATCTGGTACTGCTACTAATGTTGCAATACGACATACAATCATCTCAGGCGGGTAAACCACCTCTAGCTGTAAGCTTTCAAAATCCCTGATGAGTTTCTCCTCCTGAGTGAGGAGAAAACCCAACCTGCTTGTTTTACGACTTAAGGCATCTGCTACCACATTAGCCTTTCCTGGGTGGTAATTGATTCCACAGTCGTAGTCCTTTACAAATTCAAGCCATCTGTGCTGTCTCATATTTAAATCCTTCTGCTCGAAAAAGTACTTTAGACTCTCGTGATCTGTGAAAATCTCACACCTAACTCCGTAGAGATGGTGTCTCTAGATTTTCAAGGCATGCACTATTGTTGTCATCTCTAAGTCATGCGTAGGATAATTCAACTCATGAATTCTTAACTGTCTAGATACATACGCTATGACTCTGCCTTCTTGCATTAGGACACAGCCTAATCCATTCTTCGAAGCATCTGTGTAAATCACAAATTCTTTATCACTGACTGGAATAGCTAACACTGGAGCAGTGGTTAATCTTTTCTTAAGTTCCTGGAAACTGGCTTCACATTCTTCTGACCACTGGTACTTTATTCCATTGCCCAGCAATTGTGTCATTGGTCTAGCTATCTTGGAGAATCCTTTTATGAATCTCCTATAGTATCCAGCTAATCCCAAGAAACTTCTGATTTCATTATGAGTAGTTAGAGACTTCCATTCTTGTACTGCCTCTACTCTAGAGGGGTCCATTTTTACGCCTTCCACTGACACAATGTGTCCAAGGAACATCACTTCCTTTAGCCAAAATTCACACTTGCTGAACTTGGCGTAAAGTCGCTCATTTCTTAGTGTTTCTAACATTGTTCTCAAATGCTCTGCATGATCCAATTCGTTCCTAGAGTATATGAGAATGTCATCTATGAATACAAGGACAAACTGATCTAAAATTGGATAAAACACTTGATTCATGAGGTCCATGAATACTACTGGAGCATTTGTCAATCCGAATGGCATTACTGTAAACTCGTAATGACCATATCTGGTTCAGAAAGCTGTCTTGGGTATGTCTTCTTGCTTGATCTTTAGCTGATGATACCCAGACCTTATGTCAATCTTTGAGAACACGCTCACTCCCTTGAGCTGATCAAATAGATCATCAATCATTGGCAAAGGATACTTGTTCTTCAATGTCAACTTATTCAGTTCACGGTAATCTATGCACATCCTCAATGTGCCATCCTTTTTTTTCACAAACAGGATTGGTGCTGCATAAGGTGACGCACTAGGTCGGATGAAACCTAGGTTTAGTAATTCCTGAAGCTGAATCTTGAGTTCTTGCAACTCTTTTGGGGCCATTCTGTACGGAACTTTTGAAATCGGGGCTGCTCCCGGTTCCAAATCTATTACAAACTCGACCTGCCGGTTCGGTAGCAATCCTAGCAATGCTTCTGGGAAAATGTCTGCAAACTCTTGCACAACTAGAATATCTTCCATTTCCCTCTCTATATCATCTATCTTATTTAGATAAACCATGAAAGCTTGATTTCCTCTCTTGATCTTCTTCTTGGCCTGCAGTGCTGAAATCATTGGAGTGAACTTTCCCATCTTTATGCTGTGAAAACTTGTTGGCTCTTCTCCTGGAACTTGGAATGATATCTTCCTTTCGCTGCATAGGATCGTGGCATGGTTTTCTGACAACCAATCCATTCATAGGATTACGTCGGTATCCCACATCGATAGGACACTTAGATTATCGGCCTTAATCCTAGTTGGTCCTAAGTCTATTTCTATATTCGAGAAAATGTGAGTCGTAGTCATAGTTCTGTCAGTTGGTGTTACAATCTTCTTCCTATGACTAGCTCGTTCAGTTTTAAGCTCTAACTTATCACAACATGCTTTCGAAATAAAGGAATGCGATGCTCCAATATCAAATACAACAACTACAGACATGCCAAGAAGTTTGCCCATACCTGTAAGGTTACCCTTCTACTTCCCTTTCCCGGAGGAACTTGAATTCATTGCGTAAGACCTGGAATTCCCTTGCTATGTCTGCCTTTGCTGTTGTTGCTACTGATGTGGTTGCTGACTCTGTTGACCCGATGCCTGTAGGGCCTTTAGCTGATAAGGGTTCCGTCCCTGCTGTGTCTTTGGGCAATGCCTCGTATAGTGACCTTCCTGGCCACAATTATAGCAACATGTACTGCCCACCAAGCAGTTTCCCTTGTGCGACTTATTGCACTTTGGGCATAACGGATAGTTGGTTTGTGCTGGCACATATCTTTCTGGGGCAGAGGCATTCTGCTGTCCCTGCCGCCTATTTCCCTGCCAAGGCTTCCTATAGCCTTGGTTTCTATTCCGGTTACCTCCATCATTCCACTTTCTCTTCCCTCAGAAGTTCTGTGATGAAGTCTGGGTTGGTGCTATTGATTATGTTGGCACTGGGGCTGACACTGGAGCCTTTCTTTCTTCAGGCATTACTGTCTCGATGTCCAATGCCCTGTTCAATGACTCGGCATAGGTCAGGTCTTTCCGACTTGCCAAAGACATAGCAATCTCATGCCTTAGTCCTAATCTGAACTTAGATGCCATCTTCTCGTCAGTATCCACCTGGAGAGGTGCATACGATGACAACTAGCAGAATACTCGCTCATACTCTGTGACGGACATCTTCCCTTGTTTCAGAGTATGAAACTCTGCTTTCTTCTTGACTCTGAACGTCTTAGGAATGTATTTGTCGTAGAATCAAGTTTTGAACTGATCCCACGTGTTAGCATCAAGCTGCTCTAGAGTCATGGTCCTCCTTCTAGACTCCCACCAGAAATCTGCAGATCTTGTTAGCTAGAATGCTACATAAGTGAGTCGCTCCTGGTTATCACAACGGAGAAAATTAAAAATCTGCTCCATCGCCCAGATCCACGTCTCAGCATCGACGGGTTTCTTGCTCCATCAAATAATGGAGGGTTCTGTCCTAGAAAAAACTCCTCAATTATGCGCTGTGGAGGTGGGGGAGGTGTCTGCTCTCGTTTCTCCCCATGTCTTTCTTGTTTTTCTTCCTCCACTCTTTCCTGTCTTTCTTGCCTTGGAGGTCTCCCTCTAAGCCTGTTCTGTCTTACGGGATTCACATTTGCATTTCTTCCTCATGCTTCTTTGGGTAGTACCATTCTACAAATTATAATTTTAAATTTATAATTAATAACTAAGTCACTGCCTACTGCTGTATAAATAACTCATGCTTTAACTGATCCTTAACATATTTTGAGCATGCAAAACACTTTGAAACTCTGAAACATAAATCAACAACCCTTCTGGGCTTAAATATATATATATATAAGGGAAATTTGCCTCCAAAGAGGTTTTCGGAGTACATTTCTACTGCATGGGTGCTGCAAAAACCAGCCATGCCTGGACGACAGAATGCTTACAAGCTAACGCATTCCTGTCTAAAAAAATGGGAATACCTAAGTCCCGAAAATGGTCCTCTAGGGAATACATTCAACTACTATAATGTACATAACAAAATAGATCATCCTGATACAAAATACACTGACATAGCACAAAAGCTAAACTAGTTGGACGAGCTACTAGCCGACTGACCATCCTGGATCCTCCGAGGGGTCCTCTCCCTCCTTTGACTGTGGATCCTCTGAGGGATCCTCCTCTGACTCCTCCTCAACTTCCAGTACCAGAGCTCTGCAACTACTACACCTCCCTCCTCAGCTCTCTAGCGGCACACCTTGTGCACAACCTCTATGGTCCTCTCCGGAGATCCTGCCACTGCCGGGTGCTTCTTGGGAGGAAGCTCATCATCTGAATCTCTCGTGACTGCTCACCTCACTCGTGAGGGTCCCGCCTCCTGATCATTCCTGCATCCTTGACGGGACAGGAGATCAGCGTCCAGCCATACTGATGGCTCCGGAGGTGGTGCCATCTGTGCTGCTAAAACGGGAGGGATACGACGGTCGTAAACTCCCCTGGGTGGCTCATCCCTGAGAAGATAGCCATGTATCTGAGCATATGGGCCTGGACGAGGTACACGCTGAGTAAGTGATGAAGGCACGATAATCATCAAAGAATCAAATGAAGAGCTGCCATTAAAGGGTTCCAAGATTGTTACTTTGCTAACAATTAAAGATTGGAGATCAAGATTTGAAGAGTAATGCATGAAGATAGAACTCATTAAGTTGTGCATGCATCACATATTCACGTTGCATAGACGAGTTGCATAGAGTTTTCGTCCCCCTTAGTTATTTAAGTAAAGGATTGATTTTATTTTAGACTATAGTATTAATTGGATTATAGTATTTATTATTTTGGATCAGATTTTTATTTATTTTTTATGTAATTTTTGTGCATAATATAATTAGGTTTGACTAGAATTGTATTTAAGGCAATTTTCTACCTTGAATAGAATTTTAGTTTAGGCTTTTTCCTAGAGCTTAGCCCTATAAATAGGTGAACCATGTAACATTGATATTTTAGACATTATTGATTAAATTTTCCTTTGCATTCAATTTGTGTCACAAATATTCAAAGCTTTTGATTGTTTTCCTCGAAAATTATCATTCTTGAAGCCTAGCAATTTCAAGTCTTAATTCAAGGGAACGTTCTAATTCACACGAGGAATTAGGGTGAACTCGCTATGAAGAACAACTTAGAGATTCATTTTCATCGTACAAGATACGTCGGGGATTAATCGGGTTGTAATTCACAACACCATCATCGTCTAGCCCTCACCATCGACGTCCTACATCTCCATTCACGTTCGTGTCATCCTTCAACACCCCAAGATCAATCATGAGCTGTCCAACAAGAGTTCGAGATCGATTTCATAGCCGTAACTGCGTTCTACACCTTAAACCGTAAGTTATCCTTTTCCTTAACATATCCTATCTTCCCTAGCCATTCTTAGCCCTTAATTCTCATCCCAAATACACCTAATTTCCAGCCATAATATTCGTCCCATATCAGCCCCTTTTTGTTGGATTTTGTGTATCGTTTTTGTGTCATAGTTTAAGTGTCATAATTAGGTCTAGATTGTTTTGTTTATTCGTTTGAGTCATTATTTCATTTAATTCAGATTATTTCGATCTATTTGAGTCTTAGAGTAGGGTTGAATCCTTCCTTAGTTGGCGTGTTCATTCCTAGAAGTCTTCCACGCATTCTCATATCTTGTACAATTTATCCGGGTTACATCAGTAAGGTACTAGTGCATGAGTAAGGCGATAAACTCAGGAAGATTCGCCATCAACTCAAAAGTCTGTGAATGCTGGCATATGTAGAAGTATGAGGCCTCTGTCGCCTATCCACGCCACTGCTGTGGAAGCACTCTAAGCAGGCGCTGAATACCCTCCACATCTCTGAGCCCTGCACACACCCATTGCTCGTGGTAGCGTGACAAGAACGCTGCTAAGGTCTCCCCACTCTCTGGCTCACATGTCCTGAACCAAAAGCTATATCTGTGCTACAGATATCGGATGGGGCATACTTTTCCGTACCATACATCTCTGTCCTGCCATCTGAAATATAAAGGAGAATTCTCATGAGAGACTCATTTATATTGGCACGTCTGAACAACACACATACAACGGTACTATGACTCTCTGAACTAAATTGAGTTCTTACTGGCGAACTCCTTGACTTAGAACATTTCTAAGTCCAATTTCGAGACGCTGACTCGATTATTCTTAACTGCTTTGAACATCCCCGACCGACTTTCGAAACTTCTACTGGAAAATCTTGAACTCTTAAACTCTATTTCAAGACGCTAACTTGAAATAGAAATCTTCTGGCTACTTTTCAAGTTTCTAACTTGAAAACTCTGAACTTACTCTTTGAGACGCTAACTCAAAATATTGAAGTTTTACCTCGAGATGCTAACTTGAGATAAAAATTCTAAAGGTTACCCCTTTCAAGATGCTGACCCGAAAAGTAAAATTTTTGAAGGATTTAGTCTGAGATGCTGACTCGAACTAAAATTTTCAAGATTCTATCTTGAAGATTCCTGGACTAATTTATTTTGAGATGTTGACTCAAAATAAATTCGACTCGAGGTTTCGAAACGTTAATTCACAAACCTTACCGAAATGAGGACTTGATACATCAGCTGGAACTGGAATCCCTGATCATCATGCCTCATAAAACTGGATCTGATTATGAAACTTGTCATTTTCCTTCAGGTTCTTGAACTTGCTGAATTTCTTCATTGGGTCCCACTAGCTGAGTCTTTACTTAAATGAAAGCCAACTTAAAGGGAACTAGGACAATCTATATTCCTCTAAATTCTTCTATGTTCTCTGAGGCTTAAATTCATGAAACAACCTGACTTATCTGAAGTTCGATCGTGCAAAAGCCCGACTTATCTAAAGTCTGACTCAATTGAACTTTGCAATCATCTAAACTGCACTACTGAAATCTGGCAACCTTGGGTGCCTGCTTAATCGTTACATCGTGAGCTTGCCTTAACGAAATAAAAATCACTAAAACTCTTTTAAACATAAATGGGCTTTCATAAACTTTTTCTGATGCAAAACTTTTGCCAAATACATTTTTTTTGCCAATATCTCGATAGCCTGATCTGAATACTTTTATAAAAATCTCACCATTATCTAAATGGCTTAACTGATTTTTATAACTTTCCTATTATCTGAATAGCCTGAACTGAAAGATTTTCAAAACCTTGCCATTATCTGAATGGCCTGCTCGAATACTAAAATTTGACAATTACATACCTTTCTTTGGTTGAGCCTGAGGTGAGGGAGTGCTGAGAGTTGTTAACTGATCACTAAACAGTCTAAGGAACAATCTTAGACTTAACTGAAAGAACTTAGAGCTCAGAGCAACCTCGCTCTGATACCAGCTCAACCTGCACATTTAAAAACAAATATGTAGGGCTAAGTACAAGGGTACTCAGTGAACACATTGCCAAAATAGTTACTGAACTGAAAACTTATTTTCTTGTCATGCATCTGAGTAAACACATAGGGGTTTTATCTGAAATTGCCCTAGTTTTACTAAATCACTTTCTATCTTTGGGCACTCTTTTCTGTTGCATGATCATATGTATCCGAACTGAACGCCGAGGAATAGCTTCGCTAAAGCCCTTTTCCACGAACACTTAACATCGTCGATGTCTTAGTCAGGAATAGCTCCGCTAAAGCCTTTTTCTCTTTCAAATATCACCGACTTAAGTGTACATTAACCTCGATTAACACGCTAAGTTAACACGAGGTCCTATCGATTTAGGAGTTAGGAAGCCCCTTGCGAGCTAACTAAATACAAATTAGGATATCATACAAAATGAAATATTTTATGCATGACAATAATTTATTTGCATCAAAATAAATAACTGCGAGTGAGTAAAAACTCAAATAAATTTTTGGACTAAGAGTCCGCTATAAAAGAAAACCTACCTTTCACCAATGTCTTAAAATCGAACTATAGCAAAATGTTCCCCCTTACACTTTATCTCGTACTGGACAGCTTGCCTTCATAGAGATAAACATGAAACTGAGTACGTCGAACCAAAGAATGCTGTTTGGACTCAACACGAAATTGAAGGCCTATTAGGGTCTAGTATCCATTCCAACTGGACTTAGTTCGACTATGATGATATTTTTTTAATAATCATCAGGAGAGAAATTAAGGATCAAACTCTAAAGTATTGGAAAGCCACTGTCATCTAAATTTACATGAAATTTATGACGACACTATACGATACGACGTCTAAAAATAGACGTTTAACTAAGAAGTGACATAAATGTCGAACAGCTCAAGTGTTCGACATAACCTGACACGACAAGGCATGACGCAGCACCAACACCCAATGAACAATGATGTATACCGATTTTTAAACAATTTCGGCACAACCAATTCAATATATATATATATCAATTCACAAAAAAAATTTGTATATAAATATGCTTATGTCACAACTACCCAAATATATCTATATATATATATATATATAATCTCATGCAATGGCCGAAAATTTATAAAATATATTTATATATATATATTCAATGCTAGTTTGAAGTATATACACAAATAATTGAATTCTAAACTTCTAAATTATACATATGGGTTCATCGAAAAATTAGGAAGGATATAAATATACATATTTCATCATCATTTAAGGTATCAAAAATACCTTAACAATACTAAAAAATAGTAAAGAAAAGAACTACTATATTCCAGGATCGATATTTGGTCTGAGAACTCTAATTCTGAACTGATTTCCAATACTAAAAAATGACTGAATAATAATAGTATTTAACATACTATCGAGTTATGGGACTAGTCTAAAACCAAAAGCTGTAAATGTTGGACTCATAATATAACTGAGTTGCGGAAGCAAAAGAAAGACATTCAAAATACAAGACTATCTGAGCCATGTACAACTCAATATATATATATATATATATATATATCAATTCATAAAAAAATTTGTATATAAATATGCCTGTCACAACTACCCAAATATATATATATATATATATATATATAATCTCATGCAATGACTTATAAAATATATTTATATATATTCAATGCTAGTTTGAAGTATATACACAAATAATTGAATTCTAAACTTCTAAATTATACATATGGGTTCATCGAAAAATTAGGAAGGATATAAATATACATATTTCATCATCATTTAAGGTATCAAAAATACCTTAACATTCATCATAACTCGATTCTAGAAACAAAGTCAAGATTAAGTTCATAGACTAATCACGTTCTGCACAATATCCATCTTTGTAAAATTTTCTGTTTTGACTCACTAAGGTGCAGGGGACGTGCCCTATAACTTGGAAAGCCACATAAGTCTAAAATTTTACAAAATTTACAGTCACTCAAGATGATAACTAACGAAAAAGTTATAACTGATTTACTGGAAGGTGGCAGAACTATCATGAATTTCTGAAAAAAGACATGTGACCTGACTTTGACGATTTTTCACAATCGACCAAGGAAGACTTATGGACTGAGACATATACCATTGGAAATCCACTTATGTCTAGTTTTCGGAAAAATTTACGATGACTCAATACGATGTCTAACGAGGGCGTTATGCTCGTTTTACCGAAGGGTGGCAAATCTGCCGACCCGCGCGCACGAAAGCGCGAACTCAAACCAAACTTCACAAGCCTTCCTATATCTTCGAAATCATGCATTTTAACACATTAAACCTCATCCCAAACATGCCTTTATGCATTAATCAACTCATAATCATCTAACATGCTTTGAACACCAAAGACACAACAACATGCTATATAAACATCTCAACAAGCTTTTGCAACACAAACCTATATATATCTCATGCAAAACTGGAAATATATATCTATATAACTCTAGTTTCTTTTCGAAATATCTCTCAAAATAACAATGGAGAAAAGTTGGAAGAAGCTTGAAGGAGATGGTATGACTGAACGAAGCTTCCAACGACGACGCCAGAAACGAAACGGTGAAGAACGGCTGGAACAAGCTTGAGATCTTCTCTTTGAATGGTTGCAACTTCTTGCTTCTCTCACTCTCTCTCTCTCTCAAAGAAAATTGAAGAAGATGGAATGGAAGGAATGAAGAAGAAGAAGTTGTTATTTTCCTCCTTCTCTCTCTCGACAATATGTGTGAAATGGAAGAAAATGGAATGGAAGGAATGAAGAAGAAGAAGTTGTTGTTTCCTCCTCTCTCTTTCGAAAATGTTGCAGAAATGAAGATGGAATGGTAAGTGAATGGTCTCTCTCTCTCTCTATGTACTATATAAATGTCTATTACTATTTTGGGTAAAGGAAAGGGGAAAAAAACGTGGGAGGTATGGCCTCTCCCATGCCTTGGTTGATGTAGCAAATACTTGATTTAAATATCGGTTGTTCGGTTATCGTGATATTTTTTGTCTCCGGAAAAATCTCGAACTAAACCGATATTGCTAAATTAATTCACTTACTTCAAAACAATAATTTATCTAAAATTATTGGATAAATTTTTTTTACCGATTTTATAACCTCGATATTTAAAATATCAGAACTAGAGAATAATTAAATTCTCTCTATTTAAAATACTCTGATTAAATTATTTGAATTTAAATACTAAATGAATGGAGAATATATGAATCTCCCATTCCTGAACTAAATTATCGGAATATCTAATTCACGATAAAGACACACCGCAATTTAAAAGAATATGAATCAAATTTATCTGAAATTATGGTTCCGGCTTTCCATACTGAAAAGGGAATTAAAACCCTACTGAAATTATTAACGGATACTTACCACTCTAATATGCTAAAAATTATTGTACTAAATAGTAATTTCAACAATTAACTGTAATTAAGCAGTAATTAATTTACAGGATATTACAAAGCATGTAAGTTGTACACATCTATATGTACAACTTTAATGAGTGGTGATGTATTGGTAAAATCAGACATCTCAAATTAATAAAACTAATTATTCTACAGTCTTAATTATGCATGCATGATTTATATGAATTTGTAATATTTAGTGCACAACCAATTTCAATAATATAAAAACCAAACAAATAAGCAATCGTACCATTAGTATTTAGATTATTATAATGCTAAATACTATTTTACATGAAACTATTTAAAAGAAAAAAACTCATATCTCCAAGTTGAAATTAAAATTCACTATGCATATAAACAAACATCTAATTATCTTCAAATTCTAAATAGATAAAAAAAAACATAGTTGGAAATCTATTAAAAATTACACTGAAGTCACCTTCACCTTCAAAGAAATCAATTATTCTATGAATTTTTGAATCTCGACGCCCAATGCAGTTTTGCTAGTATGACAGATGTTTATTCATCTTGATTCCACAATTCATGAATAAATACGATCTTGATTTCATAAGCAAGTACTTGATTGGAACCACATGTTTCTTCTTATACTCGATTCTGTGAGAATAAGAAATCAAAGTTTCCGGTTTCATGAAAATCACTGCAAGTTAAAACTTTCAATACATTCTTAAAATAAAATAAAATTAGGGCCAATTTCATTTCACTACAAATAAATTTTATGATGTGCAATTTATAGGCTCTAGGCTATAACATAGGACGATATTATTACCGTAATTAGTGTAATAAGATTAGCGTATTTTTTAGGTGAATAAGATTCAGAATTTATTATTCTATTTCAGAATATTATTTAAGCCTGAAAATAATTATAATGCATATAGAATATATTTATATATATATATATTATGCTTAATAAAGTATTCTGTTTAAGATACTAAAAAAACTCATGAAATTTTAATTATAAATCCCCAATGATTGCGTTGATTGTTTTATTTTTGAGAAGAAAGATTGCGTTAATTTTTTAAATTTTATTTTGACGGGAAAAAAAAGATTACGTTAATTTTTAAAACCTAAAGATTGTATTAATATTTATGTTTTACTATATTATGATATAGTGCACCCATATAAGGTAAATTATAATTAAACTAATTTAATTGTATTCATTTTCTTATTATAGGCGGATTGATATGGGCTATGTATATTGAATGCACATATGATATAATAGGTAGATTTGACTCGGAATATATTTAAAATTTTAATATTATTACATTAAATTAAGTAATTAATCATTCACATATTATATTAATAATATTTATTTTTATAAATGTAATTTGAGCGGGAAAACATTAAATTTCTATTTTCGGATACGGTGTTGTTATTATATATTATATAGATATGAATTTAACACTTGTATATATAGTCTCCATTGGCCTTCAACATTATTTTTGCTATGTAGTCCCCTGTGTAATATTGGTTTAATTCCACTTTTTTCTATGAAAAAAGTAAGCAATAAATATATAGATTTTCTTTCCTACATTCTTCTTATTCTCCCTCTTTTCTTATATAACTACTTCTCTCATTTCTACCATCAAAAATATAATAAAGATTATCATTGATCCAATTTTTACAACATTGTCTGACACAAGAACTATACAATAGGCAGAAGAAAAAAGGCAAATAATTCAAGGGATACAACTGAGATCATTACAATTTTCCATGTGGAATAATTTGTCTCTATTAAAATCCATTTTGTAGGAAAATATGAGTGAATAAAATTTGATTTCATATAGAAGGAAAAATCTATATAATATATAATAACAACTCCGCATTCGGAAGTAGAAAATAGTAATTTTCCCGCCTAAATAACATTTCCGAATCTAGAAATAAAATTCTATTTTTACAAATATTTAATTACTTATTTTAATGTAACTATATTTAATATATATATATATTGTAACGCCCCGATCCCGAAAGAGTAGTGACAAGGGACCGACGCGCTACTGGGGAAAAGGGGAAAGGGGTTTTGGCATAAACATAATCGTTGAAATAGGGTTAGTGCCCGAAACACTTGGGCAGCATAACCTCTATAACTGAAATTTAACCACGCTCTAAGGCATCTTAGAAGGAACTTGAATCACTGATCAATCATCAAAGGGAACTTATCCCGCCAATTAATTGTAAGGACAGATCTCAATAACAAACACAAATCATATTATGATTCAAACAACTGAAAATAAATTATATAAGAGTAAACGGAACAAGCGTAGAGAATCTTTATTAAACTTCAGCAAAATATTTCCAAGTACTTCTTTGTTTAGAGTATCTAAGATCTCTAAACAACGCAAAAAGAGCAAGCATATATCAACAAAAACACAGCCCTTGCCCCAGATCCATCATCTTTCAGCCTGTCTCTCAACCTGAAAATATTTAGAAAAGATTTGGGCTGAGTACTAGTGTACCCAGTGGGCAAATTTGATAAACAGTTCATAATCATTTTATAAATATGAATATTGTATCCACACAAGTATAACAATGGAAAGGTTTCAAAACTAAAATGTATTCCATGTATACAAAGCTTCTTTTAACCTTACACACTCTGTCTCAGCTGTCCCTTCCTACAGTGTCTTAACTTATATACACGTCCTCCAGCCCAGCTGTCTAATAAAGGATAGTGTATACGGTCCCAAAGCTTAAAGGATCCGAACTCGAGTCTAGTTAAGCACTCAATGTTTTCGTAGGATACTGGCAAACGCGAACAGTGAGATAAAACATTTTGATACAAATATTCATGCTTCACAGTTGATAAACAGTTGAGCTTATTAGCTGAACATAGTTTGAGAAAAATATAACCCACCTGAATAACAGATAAACTTTCAACTCTTGGTTGATCCTGCTTAGGTTCTATTATATCTTCTGGGCCTACAACAATCATCATTGGCTTAGTTTAACTAAAGAGCCTCTATTCAAACTCAATTCCTAAGTTTGGTTCTTAAATTTGAAATTAAACTTCATTATTAATTAATTCTATATTTCCTATAAATTTGATATCATTTCTAAATTAGAGGATAGAAAACAAAATACATGTAGCATGCTTACACAATTATTGAGAAGTGTTAAATCATCAAATGATAATTAGCTACACTATGATGTATTGTTAAATCAATTACTCTTGATTACATAATAAACAACTATTCTCTGCAACAAATAAAATTTATAGAACATAAATGATCAATTTGTTATTAAAACTAATTAACCACGTAATAAATACAATCTAATTTTAAAATAAAAGATTTATGTTCCTAAATAATTACTTTAGGAATTCTGGGTTAAATAATAGAAATTTAGATAAAATTTTATGGGCTAAATTGATATTTAAATAATTTGAGCTAATCCAAATTTTAATAAATCTGAAAATTAGAAAATTGTGGCCTAATATAATCAATTTATGTTCTTAAATAAATATTTTATTAGTCTTGATTAAAAAGAAAATTCCAATAAACTTTATGAGCTAAATTAATATTTAAATAATATATTACTTAGGTATCAAACCTCTAAAGAAATCAAATAGGAGCTGATACATATATATATATATATATATATAATTTTTAAAGTTTAATCCTTTATTAAATTTTGCTTATTTGGCTATAAGACCCCTTTTTTTTCCTCTTTTTCAAAATCATGACACAAACAAAATAAAAATTGAAAATAAAAAGTCAACTCTCTCTCTTTCCTTTCTCTTAAAAATCACGGCAGACATAGCTTTTAAAATAAAAGTTCTTAAATTCATTTCTCTCTCTCTCTCTCTCTCTCTCTCTCTCTCTCTCTCTCTCTCTCTCTCTCTCTCTCTCTCTCTCGATAGAAATAGAGATCAAAATGGAGGATCCCCAAATTGAAATTTCTACCCTACTAAATTTAATCTTTCTTTTTCTTTATTGCAAAATCATGGTTAGAAGAACTAGACACAAATCAAAAATCCCCAAAATTTCACCCTCAAAATCCCTAATTCTTCCTCTCCCTTTTTCTTTTTTTTTTCTTCCCCCGACGCCGGCGACCTCACCGCCGCCCGCCGACGACGAGAAGACCCTGACCCCGTCCTGCAGCCGCACCTGCTGCAACCTAGACCAACAGTTTCAGTCATGAAGCAGCTCGACGCAAGCTCAACCACCACGACAACACGGCGCAAGTTTTCCGGCAACTCGGCTTCATCCGGAGCTCGGTACGACACCGGCGACTAACCTGCGTAACGCAGACCTCCGACACGACTCAGACTAGCGTCACCGAGACCAAGCCCAGTCGATGACGCCCTCCCCTGCTTCAACTCAACCCAGCGGCTTCTCTCTCTCTAATTCTATCTATTTTTTTTTCTACAATATATAGCTCTAAATTCTGAAATACCTATAGTATGGAATTCACATATTTGAATATGAAGATTTTGATTGAAATCTGCTATATTGAAAGGGGTCTAGGGAAATCTATTTGAGGGTGGTTCTGTTTTAATTTTGAATCGATGCATTAGAAATATGAATTGATGGTTTACAGTGGTATAAATTCTTGGTTTTGCTTTGGTTATCTGAAGTTGGGAAATTTTCTGAGATTATTGGGCGTATAATCTATACAGCAGCTTCATGGGATTAAATTTAAAATAAACTTACCAAGAGGATTGAGTTTACGGTAACACTTTTGGTTGAAGGTACTAAGCCGTGGAGTCTCACTACAGCCTGATAGATTTCCTGTGAAACCTGTTTCCAGATGAAGAGTTTGGGGTAATAGTTTTTCGTTAATCTGCAGGAAAAAGAAATAACTTCTATGGTACTTGATTGTTTAATAAAGAAAATAAATGTTGGACAAGTGTTCTCCAAATTTTTGTTGAGTTGGCATATATACACCTACGTGTTCAATTTAAAGGGAAATGAAGAAATTTGATAAATATCTTAATCGTAATAATAATTTTTTTTAAATCATTTAATAGCCCTAAAAAAATACATATATAATAATTACCAAAATAAACCTTGTGCGAATGAACCAGACTCGAAAAGTATTTTAAGATTTGAAAGTAAACTTTTAAATTCAACTATAAATTCTAAATATTCCTAATACTAGGAGCAAAATTTTAGATTTCATCACGTCTAACTAATTTTATCGAGTTTTATCAAGTAAATTAAAATTCGATATTACAAATTCACCTACGACCCCTCTCCATAAATATACTTGCATAAATCTAATTAATTTGCAAACATTTTATAATATTACAATTAATAAATAATAATATTTATCTTCAATAAATTTTGATTTATTTAGATAGGATTTTAATATAGGATTATCATTAGGTCCTAATATGACTATTTCCGAATAGGTATCTAGGTTTCTAAATAATTATTATGAAAATATCTCGGGATATTACACATATATATATCCCCATAAAATCCGTCTAATAAGAAGAATGTATCTACTAAATTAGTTTATAGTAATTTTTTATTTTCCTTAATTAATCAAGGACGTAGTAGGATATAATATATTGTATCTTAGTTATTGCATTAAATCCAATATATAATCTAACTTTAAATTCAGAATATATATACACACACACACACACATACACTTCAAATTGATATGTATAAATGTTATGTCTATGTTTATATATATGTTATTTAATTGGATGCAGATTCAATTATTCAAATTCATGGTATAATATCAATTCGTGTAAAGGTCTTAAACTTGTAATGACTATTTATGAAAAAAATTCAATTATCAAGATATGGAATATGGATCATATTCAGAGCTGAGAACACATTATTTTTCCCGTGTGTGTGTGTGTATGAAAATATTTGCAATTGATTAATGTAATGACTATATATGAAAAATATTAATTATTATTTGCACTATATATATATATATATATATTAGTACTCACAATACACTTTAAATTGGTATGTATATATATTATATAGATGTCTAATTTAATATATATACAAATGCTATATATACATTATTGATTTTGTAATTTAAATCTGAAATATACTTTAAATTTCAAGCAAACAATTAATTATTTAAGGTACTTGATTACATAAACCTTATCATATATATATATATATATATATATATATATAATAACATGACCGCATCCGAAAATAGAAATTTAGTATTTTTCCGCTCATTTGCACCTTGTGAAAATGAAAAAAAAAATAATATTTTATATTACTCATTTATTTATTTTTCGGTTAAAAGATTAAATATTATTATATTCTAAATATATGATTATATATTTTAAAAAATACTAGATTACACACAACTAATTATGGGAACTACAATTAGGAGGAATATATGTTTACATAATTATATATATATCTAATTTATATACATCAAAAGACCACAATTACATTAATAAGCTTTTTTTTTCAATCCTTAATATATATGTAATTAGTTATGGTAAATATGTACACTTTTATATGTGTGTAAAAAATTGATCTATCAATCTACATAAAAAATTAACATAATTACATAAATTTGTGAGTATTATTTTTTATAATAACATTAATTGATTGAATTTCAAGCAAGTTTGAAACAGGCATGTAATTTTTTTCTTAAAAAGTCATTTTCACTTTAAATATGAATAGAATTGTCATTGTATTCTTTGCAAGGTTTAAGAGGTTTTTTTTTTTTTTTTTTGCATTAATATTAATATGTAGTTGTTGCTGATATTATTAGTTTATATTATAATTTTGTAGGTTAAAATTTTTAGCTTGGTATTATAAATCAAAACTTTGAAAAGAAGATAATATTTTTAATTGTTGCTTTAATTATTTTTTGATATAATTTTTTCATCTTTTGTATTATTAAGAAATTTTGAATTTTTTTTATCTTTCTCATGTTGTTACAATGCCTACTTTGTTTTTGTTGTACTATAAAAAATAATTTTTATTTTTTTTTGTGTATGTGTGTTTTGGGAGAAGCTCCTGGAGTTGGAAAAGTAGTAAGTAGTCAAATTTTACAAATGACAATCATTCCACATTGAATTTTAAAAATGATTGTTCCGCTTGAACATGCTATAAATTATAATGGTCAACAACAAAATTCTCACACCTCACATTTTTCTTAGTATTTTAGTTGAGACTTGAGAATAAATATCGTGTTTGAGTTATTCAATTTAATATTAATTGTATATTTAAATATTTAAATTAAAATTTGAATTACATATAATTTTTTGAAAATTTTGAATTAAATATGCAAATCAATATCGGATCACACATAAATCAATTAATCAATTCATCTATATACTACTAATTTATAAAAATGTTTAATTTTTTAAAGTTAAATGTATTTAAATTATCAAATTAAAAGTATTAATTGATAATATCAATTTAATGTTAAATATTTTAAAAATCTTGAAGTTCACATATTTAAGTTATCAATTTTAAATATATTCTAAATAGTTAAGATTTTTAATTTTTAAAATAAAATTTATCCCACATCCAAGAACTGACAACATATTGTTGTCATTGACAAATTGTAAATTGTCAGGCCCAACAATAATCTTTCCATCTTTCTTGCCGTTTCAATTGAGATCAAGTGCAAAATTTTAATATTTTTTTGATTTTCTCAGTTTAATATTAAATATTAAATATGTTTTAAATTTATAGAATTTAAACATTTTAAATTAAAAATTTTAGTTAAATACATTACAACTTCCTAATAAAATATTTTAAATATATTAATTTAACATATTTTTAATTTATAAGTTAACTAAATATATTTAAAAAATCAAGATCCACATCACAAAATTTAAATTAAATATATTAAAAACTTCAAAGTAAATGTATTATTTAATATTAAGAATTATAATTGTTGAAGCAAAATTTACCAATCTATGAATCATATCATTTAAATTTATCAAAGCAGACATGGTATAATTAACACATGATATTGTTGTGCATATATAAACAAACTATAAATTGTAAGTTCTAACTATGATCTTTCCACCTCTATCGGTCTTTTAGTAGAGATAAATTGTAGTATCTTGATATTTGATTTAAACCCTAAATTTTAGATTAAATATATTTAAAATTTTGAATTAATTGTATTAATTGATATTATTAATTTATAAGTGTGTAATATTAATATAGAGTTAATTGCTTAAAATTAACCACCTTTGGACAAATTGACAATTTAAGCACACCTTTCAAATCATTGCAATAATAACATAACTTTTTTATTGTAGCAAAAGAGACATCCCAAAAAATTCAACAATTGAAAAACATACGTTGCATAATAAATGTGTATCTAAATTATAAATTCGTTCAAAGGTAGTGATTTTTTTAGAGATTAACCCTTAAATATATTTTAAAAAGATATATCTTAAATATTTTATTTTTCATACAAAACTCATCCCACATCAAATAATTTACAAATATTAATGTGCATGAACAAACTATAAATTGTGAAGCTCAATAATGATCTTTCCAACTTTTTCGGTCTTTCAATTAAGATCAATTGTAATATAGAAATCTATAGAATTTAAATATTTTAAAATTAATATTTTGAATAAATATTATTAAAAATTCCAAATAAAATATTTTAAATATATTAAATTATTAATTTAAAGAAATTAATTAAGTTAATTAAATGTATTTAAAAAATCAAGATATGAATAAAATTTAAATTAAATATATTTAATTTTCAAAATAAATGTATTAATTGATTTTATAAATTTATTATTAAATAGATTTAAATTTTGAAGCTAAAATATTTAAGTTATCATTTTTAAATATACTTTAAATAGTTATAACTTATATATTTTAATTTGTAAAATAAAATATAATATTATTGTACATGAACAAATTATAGGTTGTGAGACCCAACAATGGTCTTTCCACCTTTCTTGGTCTTTTAGCTGAAATCAAATGTAATATTTTAATATTTTTATCAATTTAATATTAAATATATTTTAAAATTAAAATGTTGTATTAAATATATTAAAAAGTTGGAATACAATAATTTAAATACATTTAGTTAACTAAAGAAAGGATTCGTAAAACTTTTTTCAAACTTAAGAAAGGGGTTCGAACTGTAAAATTCCACACAAGGGTCGGAGTCTTCAAATTTTTCCGGGGATCGGAGTTTAGCCAGGTCGTCGTAGTTTACAAATCATCCATTTTTTTTTCTTTTTTTTTTCATTTTGTGAATAGTTGATGATTAATTGTGTTTAACTTTCTTCAATTTTACATTGGATTCATGGCTGTGAACGTGCATAAATGGAGGGAGATGGGAGAGATAGTGGTTGCACCTCTGCGTGATGGTCTGATGGAGATAAGGGGTTGGTTTCTTTCCTTTTTTTGTTTCTCTACAATTGGGTTCATGAAGTTAAATGTAATAACATATAACTATCTGTTTTTTAAATCGAAAATAAAATTACAATCCATCTTATATAAGTCGATGATCTTTTCTTTTATAAAATTGGAAGAGGTTATTGATGCATATTCTATCGAACAATACACAAGTAATTTATAATTCAGTCCATAGAATTTATATATTCATTATTATACATAAATATTTTTTAATAATATTCACCGTGGTATGCTAGTATATTATAAAAGTTACATCTTAATATTAGATAAACCCATAAAACAACATATATTTGATACGGAGAGAGTATATTTTAAACAAATAAATCTTATATATTTTAGTTTTTTATTTATCCAACGTCGAGGAACTGATAAATATTATTTTGCACCAACAAACTATAAATGATAACCCAACAATGTAACTAACACTTCTCTTTCGGTCTTTCAATTGGGATCAAGGGTAAGTATCTTATTCTATTCCTTGAATTAATATTTAATTATAATTTTAAGGTAAATTGAATTTTATTAAGGGGAAACACAACTTGAAGTGCATGGTTTAGCAAGAAGTATAATTGAATTAAGTCATCATCTACGAAGATCTTATTTAAACATTTTGAATTAACTACTGTGGTTGATTGATTTTTATATTAAGTTCGAGCTCTGGCAACCAGAAAGATTTCTCGAGGCCAAAGAACGAGATCGAAATGAGATTAAACACATATATGGGGGATAAAGTATAGCTCTAGCCAGATCGATGAATTCTCGAATTAATCTCATGCTTCACCCCTTTGTGGTATTTATTTCCGATGGGCCTGTAACCTTTTTCCGATAAATAAGGGATCCTCCCTTATTTTCGGGGATAGATACTTATCTCTTCAAGGGTTTTGACCGAGTCATGTTTATCTCTCTAACGTCCCTTTTTGACTTGGTCTCTTGGTTTCGAACTCGACCCTAACTTGCTCTTTTATCTCTTCTTCAACATCGCCCCTTTCGACCTTAAACCCTTAGACTTCGACACACGTCTAGCGGGCCTTAAGACCTTAAAACGCACACGGGCCTTGCTTACTAGGCCTTTAACGAAAATAGACCTCCACAATTAGCCCCTCATTACCTGAGGCTCGATGATCGAGGATCATGTAATGAATGTCGGCGTAACGCAAATGGACGATCGTAAAATATCTCGGATGATTAGTAAAGTCCAAGTTTTGACATTGTTAATAAACGAACATGAGATGGAAAAAAGGATCTTCAAAGCAGTTCTCGTAAGGCTCTAGACCTGAATCAAGGTCCTGGGGAGCTAATAGGTCCTGGCTCTGATACCAATTTATGATGTGACCCGGGACCTATGGGACACGACACGGACGAAATATGCGGAAGCTAAGGAATGGAACAACGTCGGATACGTAAGGGAACAATACGACTCTATAGAAAAAGGTGAAAGACTCGACTAGAAACGGATAAGACTCGAACGATTAAGGAACTTACTAGAATATGAAGACTCGTATTAGGACTCGATGAATGACTCTTGATACGTCGAAGGGAGGCTGGAATCTGATGGTGAACGATGGCGGACGGCGGTGGAGTGTTGGTGAGGACGGCGGTGGTTTGGTAGAAGGATAGGACAGATCGGTGAACCCGTGTTGAATCAACCCGAACGCACTCGTCTAGCTTCTCCGGATAGCAATTCTCCCAAGTACTTAATATACCCTGAAGAACTTGAATAAGACTATTGTATTGCTAGAACAATAGAATTGTAGGTAAATGTTTGATCAACCAAAGGATCATGAGACAGATTGAAAATAACTCTTTATTTCTTGCAATTGTCTGAATTATGAATGCCACAAGGTACTCCTATTTATAGGAGCATATATGGACGAAAATTAGAGTCCTAGAAGTAATAAAAACTGATCCAAAACTAATCCTAAACAAACTAGGATAAAATCAAAAGATACCAAAAATAAGATAAGAAAAATCTATCTAAATCTAACTAGATAAGGATAAATCCCAAACTGATTTTTGGGCTTGAAATTTCACCTAATTGGACCTAATTAATCACAACAATGGGCTGAATTAAGTGATTAAATTCGTGGCCCATGTTATAATTAATCTTGCTACCTTTGCATGAAAAACAGCAACTTGTCGGATTCTCATGCAAACGCGTACAACTCTTCATGCACACGTCCAAATGGCGTCATTCTTCTTCTCACGTCTTCATGCTTCCTTCTTCATCATTAATTGATAGCATGTTGACCAATCATCGGGCTGAATATTTGATCTTCATTTATTGTTCCTCAAATCTTGATTTCCAATCTTTGATGGCCCTCACTCTAACAATCTTCGGACCTTTGAATGATAGCTCCGAATTTAATTCTTCAAGGCTTTTCAGGACCATATCAGTAGACCTCGTAAGACTCCAGACCTGAATAAAGGTCCTGGGGAGCTAATAAGGTCGTGAGAGCAGACCTCGTAAGACTCTAGACCTGAATAAAGGTCCTGGGGAGCTAATAAGGTCGTGAAAGCAGACCTCGTAAGACTCCAGACCTGAATAAAGGTCCTAAAGAGCTAATAAGGTCGTGAGAGCAGACCTCGTAAGGCCGATGGTGAAATAGTCTTTTTAAAACTCCTCTTTCCGACTTTCCACCTTTCTTTCAATCTCAACCACCCGACATGCGGGATACATGGCTCAGATTAGTTTTTTAGGTTTAAATTGAGTTTTACCCAACTTATTCCCTCCTTTCTTTCATTCAAACGCACCCGATCATAATTTTCTTTGAAGACTTTGTTCGAATTCCTCCCTGATTACCGCGCGCTTCCATCTTTCCGACGTCCGAGACTCCTCCGTTTACTCTAAGATTCCAAACTTCCAGGTTATTCCTCCATCTCCTCTCCGTTTTCTTGAGGAATTTCCAGACTAGGGTTTTAATTTTAGTAGTTTAAAGAAATAGGAGATTTAGGCTTGGATTTGCGTGGATTTTGCGTGAATAGACTTGGTGGTAGTTTTTTTTGGAGTCATTGTTGATTGTTGTTAATTCTTATATTTTGCCAACGAAATTGGATTAAAGCAATGGATAGGTTCTTTGGTATTTCTGGGTATCAATCCTTGATTCTTGATAGGACCTTTTCCTTAGTGTCTTCTTATAGATTTGCATTCCCACTAGGATCATGAGTATGTCGGGTAGTGATGATTATGATGAGAGGACCCGAAGCTGGGGCGACAGAGCTAGGTCAGCCGAGTCGGAGCAATCTTCCGGCTCGGTCTCTGAATCTACGGGACTTGTTATCCCTTCATCCCAGCACACTATAGAGAGGCCTGCTGTTATTCTTCGTATCGGGGGAGGGTCGGTGGTGAGCCGCCTCAAGGCTTCAAAGGTGGCCACCAAGAAACACGTGGGTAAATCGAAGAAGTGAAAAGCCGAAGTTGCGGGCTCTCCTTCTTCGAACGCAGACTTCAAAGCCACCGAGGTCGCCCCTCAAGTAGGAGATGACCTAATTAGGAAAATTACTTCTCTAGAATATTCGGGGTCGGGAGTAGAGGTCCATGTCCCTAGGCCTTCAGATAGAGCCAGCAGACCCCCTCCTGGTTTCACTTCTTTTTACACCCTAATCATCGACAAGGGTATAGGACTTCATCTTCACCCTTTTTTTACCAAGATCTCGCATTTCTATGGAATAGCCCCTGCCCAAATATCACCAATAGAGTGGTATCATATGTTGGGCATGTATTACCTCTGGGAAAACTTAGGATTTCCCGAACCCAGCGTCTGGGAGTGGCATTCCTCATACCGAATTGTGGCTACCCCTAGTCAGAAAGGCTTTTATTACTTTACCAAGTGGGTCTGGGAACGAGCCCCTCTAATAAACACTCTTCCATCTTCGTCGGGGGATTGGAAGCCGAAATTGATTTTTGTTCCGGCGGAGACTTCGAGCGATAGGATCTTGCCATCGTCATTCGCTGAAGCCCGTGGGTCCTCGAAGCCTGTCTCCCTTTCTTTCTACTTCTTCTCTTTTTTTGTTATACATATCAGTGTTATCTCTAATTTTACGCTTCGTGTCTCTTTGCAGGCTTCCACAAGCGAAAAGATGTATCAGGTACTGAGGCGGAGCGAGTCAAAGCAACCTTTTCTCTACCCGAAGAAGACCGTCAGTTCGAAGTCATTCTCCGCGGTTGAACTCTCTTTGACATGGGAAAATTGAAGATTCGTCCTTCTGACGACAAGGTTAAAGCCTTAGCCGCCTCTAAGGTATTAAGCCCCTCGTCATCCGGCGTCAAAAGGATTGTCGGGGCCACACCCTCAGCCTCGCCGCCTTCGAAGAAGCAGAAAGATCAGTCCGGTCTCGAGGCTTCCAATCCTTCGACACTGCCCCCATCCGTGATCGACGTCGAAGCCTTGGTTCTGAAGAAAGCTTCGAAGATATCAAGCAGCCTAAAGGTGCCTCTGAGGCCTTTCCTTCTGGATGTACAGTCCGCCATTGCAGACGGCTGTTCTCCTCTGGAGTTCGAGAGAGAAGGCCTGGAGGAGCAGGCTCGTCTCGCCTTCTAGATGTTTTCGAAGGTTTGCTTATCTCTTTTCATCCATATTTTCTTTATACGTTTTACTCTTTATGCTCAAATGAATACTTGACTTAGAGCGATCTACTATGTTATAGGCCCTGTTCTGCCAATATCAACTCCGGAGCCGGGTCTCGGGGCATGCTGAGGGCCTCGAGAAGAGGTTGATGGAGCTCTCTAAGGAGCATGAGAGAATTTCCGAGGAGAGGCATGACTTTGCTGCTGAGAAGTCAGCCTTGCTCATGGAGCAGGACTCGGCTCGTGCGTTGGCCGCCGGGGCTCAGGTGCAACTTGACCGGGCATTGGATCACCAAGCCCGGCTCGAGATCTCAAAGGCCTCCCTGGAGTCGAAGTTGGCTGCTTCTGAGGCACGGATAGGAGAGCTCGAGGCCCGTCATGCGACACTGGACTTCACCTCACTGGTTGATTCTGCTGAGTTCGAGCCTTACAAGGAGCTCTTCTATCAGGAGGGAGGTTCTGCTGTGGTCGAGGCAATCAAAGAGAGAATGCCTGATCTCGACCTTTCCTTCCTCGAGGCTGATGATGAGGTGGAGACTGAGGCAGTCAGGGGCTCGACGGGCGGGGCTGACGAGGAGAAGATGCTTGAGGCTGGGGAGGATGCTGTGAAGACGACTGCTTCGGAGGTCGAGAAGGGAGTGGAGGAGCATCCGTAGATTTCTTTATTTTTTCTGTAAAAATCTTCTGAACAAATTTCAAACAGTAACTGATGCTTTTCTTTAGAATATATACTTTTTGTGTGGGAACTTCATATGACGTCCGTATTTGTTTACTCCTACGATGTCGTAATGGGATTGCAAGTAATTTTGCTTTTCTTTTAAGGACTCCACCTGAAGTTAATCTAGAGAAGAAAGATAGATTAAATGTAAGGCGTAAGTTCTGCACATCCATTTCCGAACTCGTAGAAAATGGGAGTCGGATCTTCTTGGCTTCTTCCTCCTGATTCTGCTGAAAAGTGGGAGTAGGGGGGCCCTAGACTTCGGGTTTTGTTAGTTACTCTGACGCTCAAGTCAGTAAACAAACTTTTAAAAAATACGAATTTTAAAAGATAAATAAAGAGCGGATACATTACTCTTCGTTCATGAGGCCGACTTCGAGGTCGACGCCTTGTTGACTTTTGTGGGTCGGGAACCCTATGCTTCGGGTTCTGTTAGTTACTCCGACGCTCAATTCAGTAAACAAACCTTAAAAAATAAGAATTTTGAAAGACAAATAAAGAGCAGATACATTACTCTTCGTTCGTGAGGCCGACTTTGAGGTCCACGCCTTGTTGACTTTTGTGGGTCGGGAACCCTGTGCTTCAGGTTCTGTTAGTTACTCCGACGCTCAAGTCAGTAAGCAATCAATGAAATATAAAACCAAAAAGGAGAAAAAGAAATGGAAGGTTAAAGAGTTTAGAAATGATACTGTTTCAAGTGAATGGCGTTCCAGCCATTGGCTATCGAACGCCCTTCTTTTGATCGAAGTTTATAAGCTCCGTTCCCTATAACTTTCTCGATCTCATAGGGGCCTTCTCAATTCGGGGCTAGTTTCCCTGCTCCGACTTCTTTTATGTTCTAGAACACCTTCCTCAGCACCCAATCTCCTGTCTTGAATGTTCTTAGTCTTGTGTTCTTATCAAAGTGTCTCTTTATTTTCTGTTGGTAGGTAGATATTTTTATTGCGGCTTTATCTCTGAGTTCGTCTATGGTGTCAAGGTTGACTTCAAGCTCGGAGTCGTTGGTTCTACTCGACCAATGAGTTCTTGCTGACCCTATTTCTGCTTCTGCCGGGAGGACACCTTCCGAACCGTAGGTGAGGGCATAAGGGGTCTCTCCCGTAGCGGTTCGTGCAGTCGTCCGATAAGACCAGAGGACTCCTGGGAGCTGTTTGACCCATTGTCCTTTGTGTTTGGGTAGTCTCTTCTTCAAGGTGTTCAGTATTGTTTTATTAGTAGCTTCGACTTGGCCGTTCAAGGCCAGATGTCTTGGTGTGGAGAAAGAGAGTTTAACGTTCCAATGGTGACAGAAGTCTTGGAATTTCGAACTTATAAATTGGGAGCCGTTGTCGGTGACTATTTCTTTAGGGACTCCGAACCTGCAAATAACATATTTCCATAAAAAATTACATACCTCGGTATCCCTTATTCGTGCGAAGGCCTCTGCCTCGGCCCCTTTGGTGAAATAGTCCGTCACGACCAAGATGAAGCATTTCTGATTCGATCCCTTCGGTAGCGGTCCCATGATATCCATTCTCCATTTTATGAATGGCTAAGGTATGGATATGGTATGTAGGGGTTCTGGTGGCATATGGTTCGTTTGGGCAAACCTTTGACACCTGTCACATTTTTTGGCATAGTTTTTGGCGTCTTCCCTCATAGTTGGCCAGTAAAAGCTGGCCGTCAATGCTCGGTTAGCCAGGCTTCTGTGTCCTGAATGGTTTCCGCATTCACTATCATGGAACTCGGTTAGAATATACTTTGCTTGGGTTGGGCTCACACATTTCAAATATAGTCCCGAGAATGACTTTCTGTATAAGGATCCAGAAATCATGGTGAATTTTGGAGCTTTTGCTTGTATCCGTCTTGCTTCGATAGGCTATTCGGGTAGTTCATTTTCTGTTAGGAATCTGCATAAGGGGGTCATCCCGTTTACCTCGATGTCTATTGGAAGGACTTCGGAGTTGTCACCTTTCCATATAGCGGGCCATTTGGCGTATAGGATTTAGATGTTTTTATCCTGGCTAGTTTGTATGGCTGATCCCAGATTAGCTAATGCGTCAGCATGGCGATTTTCTTCTCTGGTGATATGTTGGGCTAATATTTTTTCAAACTTAGCTGCTGCTTGTTTTGCGACCGCGATTAACTTACCATCCTTGAATCTTTTGCCTGAAATTCTCCTTCAAACTGATTTATTATCAATTGCGAATCGCTCATGACTCGAAGTCTTTTCACTCCTATGTCGGCTGCCAAATTTAATCCTGCTATGAGGGCCTCGTAGTCAGCCTCATTGTTGGTGGTTTTGAATTCACATCGAATAGATCTTTCTGTGATTATTCCTTCTGGATCAGTTAGTACTAAGCCCATTCCACTCCCCTTCGAAGTGCTGGATCCATCAACTTGGAGGGTCCAGTGCTTTGAATCATTGTCTTCGAGGTTCGTTAGTACTTTTCCTTCTGGTTCATAGGAAAAGTCTGCAATGAAATCTGATAGGACTTGTGATTTAATTGATGTTCGTGGAACAAAGTCAATATCATACTCCCCGAGTTCGATAGCCCATTTTGATGATCTCCCCGCGAGGTCTGGCTTTCTTAGTACTGCTCTTAAGGGAAACTCTGTGACTACTTTTATTGAATGGCTTCGAAAGTAGGGTTTCATTTTCCTGGAAGTCATTACAAGTGCTAAGGCCAACTTTTCGAGCTACGGGTATCTGGTCTCGGCATCTAACAGTGATCGGCTAGCATAGTATACAGGGTGTTGTCTTTCCTCATCTTCTGTAACAAGCACTGCACTGACAGAGTTAGTAGACACAGATAAATAAACAAGGAGTACCTCTCTGTCGATTGGTTTTCATTACTAGCTAGGTATCCCAGGAATTTCCCAGACGTTACTCTAAAAGTTCATTTGGTGGGGTTCAACTTCATGTTGTATCGTCGTAGGACTTCGAAGGTTCGTTGTAGATGCATGACATGGTCTTGAGCCCGTACTGATTTGACTAGCATATCGTCGATATATACCTCCATTGTTATCTCGATGAGCTCTTCGAACATTCGATTTACCAACCTTTGGTATGTTGCACCTGTATTTTTTAGTCCAAAAGGCATAACTTTATAACAGAACATACCTTGATGTGTAATGAACGCTGTTTTTTCTTGGTCTTCGTGGTGCATTAGGATTTGATTGTATCCTGAGAATGCGTCCATGAAGCTCATGAGCTCGTGGCCTGCCGTTGCATCGACTAGTGCGTCTATATGTGGTAGGGGAAAGAATCTTTAGGGCACGCCTAATTGAGGTCGGTGAAGTCTATGCATAAGCGGTTCTTTCCGTTCTTCTTTTTGACCACTACGACGATTGCTAACCATTCAGGATAATGAACCTCACGGATATGTCCGTTCTTTAATAGTTTGTCGACTTCCTCGTCCACGATTTTGTTTCTTTCCGGGGCGAATTTGCGTCTTTTTTGCTTGATTGGGGTTTTTTCCGGGTCTACCTGCAATTTGTGAGTTATAATGGAGGGGTCGATACCTGTCATATCCTCGAACGACCATGCAAAGCAGTCGTGATGTTCTTTGAGGAATTCGATCAATTGTTCCCTGATGTTTGAGGTTAATCTGGACCCGATGGACACCTTATGATCTGAATGTTTGGGATGAATCTATATTTTATCAAGGTCTTTGACTTTTGGTTCTTCATAACTTCGATCTTTAGCGCTTGATGAGGTTGAGCCGACCTCTATCTGGTTAACCTCGATGAATATTTTCTGTTTGAATGTAGTGACGTAGCATTCTCTTGACGAGATCTGTTCTCCTCGTACTGATCGAACTCCCCATGGGGTAGGGAACTTCATGATTTGGTGATATGTTGAGGGTACTGCTCGGAGTTCATAGATCCAGGGTCATCCCATAATCACGTTGTACGCTGAAGGTGCGTCTATTACCTGAAATTTTGTGAGGAAGTTGAGCCCCTCAATGTAAGTGAGAAGCGTGATTTCTCCTGAGGTTTTTTTATGTTCTCCGCTAAAGCCGATCAATGTTGTAGACTTCTTTATGATATCTGTTTCTTTCACCTGCATTCCTTTTAAAGTACTAAGGAAGATCACGTTAGAAGAACTCCCGTTATCGATGAGAGTTCATTTGATTAAACAGTTCGATATTAAAAGAGAAATAACTAGTGCATCGTGGTGTGAGAGTGAGAGTTCAGATACTTCACTACTGGAGAAGCTGAGGGTTGCCTGATCATCAGGTTCAGCTTCTTTAGGTATGTTTGCTGTATATTTGAGGGACCGGCAATGCCTCTTTGCCGATGACTGGGAGACGCCACTGACCTCCGAACCCCTGGTTATGTAATTTAGCGTTCGATCGATTCTCGGGGGTTCGATAGGCTGAGTTTCCATATGATTATCTCTTCTATTCCAATTTTCTCTTCCTTTTAAGGTCAGGAGATCGACTAAGTGACCTCTTTTGAGAAGCTCGATCACTTCAAGTCTAAGTGCGATGCAGTCATCTGTTTTATGCCCATGGTCATTGTGGAAGTCGCAAAATTTGTTTCTGTCTCGCTCATTGTCAGGTGTTCTCATCTTTGGGGGTCATTTGACGTTTTGACCGAGCCCCTTCAATACATTCACGGCTTCTGAAGGTGTTATGCAAAGATTATATTCAGGTAGCCTTCTGTCTGGGCATTCGGGTAGCCTCCTATCTCTGAGTTGAATCTGGGGTTGTGAGGATATGGATCTGCTCGATACCTCTCATTTCTAATGTGAGACCTATGTTCCTTGCGAGGTTGATCGTTCCGGGGTCTAAATTTGGATGAGTTTGCTTCGTCTTCTTCCCATTTGATCTGTACCCATGCTTTGGCGAGGACGTCTTCCATTGTCTTGCACGGATATTTTGTTAATTCTTTGTAAAGATCTGAACTCCTTTTTAAGCCTTTCCTGAAGGCTGATACAGCGGTGTCGACATTGCATCCTGGGATCGATATTTTTTCTCTATTGAATCGTCCTACAAAACTTCATAGGGTTTCATCCGGTTTTTAGATCACTATGTAGAGATCGTCGGTGTGTTTCTCGATCCTCCGGCTACTAGCGAACTGCTCAACGAACAGGTCGTTGAGTTGAGCGAATGTGGAGATCGACGAGTTTGGTAAACTTGTAAACCATTGGAGTGCTGGTCCGGATAGGCTGCTTCTGAACTCCTTACACATCCCGGCTTCTCTACTTTGTCGCAGGATGGAAGTGGTGAACATCCTTTGTTTATATTGTGCTATATGGTCGTCGGGGTCAGTAGTGCCATCGAACAGTTTCATAGATGGGAAGGTAAATTTCGGAGGCATCTCCACAAGGCTGATTTCCTCTGTAAAGGGAGAATCTGCGAAGCTTGTCGGGGCCGTTTTGCGAATAGGGGCGGGAACTCCGGGGATTCATGTGAGCATTTCCTCCAACCGCTTCAGTTTGTTCTCGACCTCGATTTCGGGTTGGATTTCGATGTATTCGAACCCCGGAAGAGGTCTAAGATACGGATCGCTAGCATCTTTCTTGTTCTGTTGTCCTTCGCTGGTTCCTGCAATGGTTTGGTTAGCAGTTTCGTTAGCAGAATTTAAAAGTACCTGTTCGCGTAGCTGACTGGTTTTTCGAGTTCGAGGGGGTTGTCGATGAAATCCGTTAGGGAATTGATTCGGTGAACTGAATGTTTCCATCCGAGCTTTGAGGACTGAGTTTTCTGTTCGAATGGCCGCGAGTTCCACAACGGTGGAGTCGAGTCGTTGTTGGACCGCTCGCAGCACTTGAGCAATATCTCCGTTTCCTCCTGCGGGAGGGGTTATTGATGGCGAATCCCTCCGATTGTCTTGAGGATTCGGGGTCGTACTGCTTCGGCCATCGACTGTCATCTTTAATATGGTTGATCAGAGCCCCACGGTGGGCGCCAAATTGTAGTTGATTGATTTTTATATTAAGTTCGAGCTCTGGCAACCAGAAAGATTACTCGAGGCCAAAGAACGAGATTGAAATGAGATTAAACACATATATGGGGGATAAAGTATAGCTCTAGCCAGATCGATGAATTCTCGAATTAATCTCATGCTTCATCCCTTTGTGGTATTTATATCCGATGGGGCTGTAACCTTTTTCCGATAAATAAGGGATCTTCCCTTATTTTCGGGGATAGATACTTATCTCTTCAAGGGTTTTGACCGAGTCATGTTTATCTCTCTAACGTCCCTTTTTGACTTGGTCTCTTGGTTTCGAACTCGACCCTAGCTTGCTCTTTTATCTCTTCTTCGACATCGCCCCCTTCGACCTTAAACCCTTAGACTTCGACACACGTCTAGCGGGCCTTAAGACCTTAAAACGCACACGGGCCTTGTTTACTGGGCCTTTAACGAAAATAGACCTCCACAACTAGTATTTCTCTTGTGCGACGTGCAAATAATTATTCTTTTTAAAATTTATAATATTATGATTATTTTGTGAATTTTATATGTTGTTTTCAATTTTTAAATAATAATAAATCGACATGCACATTCATCAATTAATTAGATAATAAGATCAATTTGTGTAGTTATGACAAACAAAAAGAAAATTAAATTTTAGTAACTAAATGAAAATCCATGTTAGAAAGATCGAATTGGAATATTTCAAACGACATAAATAATAATGTAAATAACATTTGATTTCTTTAAATATAAGGCATAAGAAAAATAATTATTTAATTATTTTAAATGATGAATTTGAAATATAAAAATAATAAATTATAATTATTATTATTATTATTATTATTATTATTATTATTATTATTATAGTGCAACATAAATAAAAAAAAAAAGGTGAAAATGATTGAAAAAATAACGCAAAAAAAGGAGGATTTGATTAATCACAAATGCATCTATGAATAAAATATTTTTAAATTATTAATTACTAGAATACCATCTATAAGAGTTAATTATAAATGTAATATATCGATCGATCTGCGGCTAAAAAGGAATAGAAAAGGACAGGTCTCGCCACATCTATATCTATATACTATATAAAAAGAGCATAGTGAGGGTAATTTAGATAATTCATAATTTAGATAATTCTCTAAACAAAATTCACGTCTTAGAAAGATAATTTCTATTGAAAAATTGCCTCCCTTTTCAATTAGTTTTCTATTTATTTTTTTTAAAAAATGTTTATTGAAGCACCGCAAAAATAAAAATAAAAAATAAAAAATAAATTTTTATTTTTCTTTACAAAAATTCCATATTATGGCTTTGTAAAAATAATACTAAAGCCTAACTTAATTTCACTACTGAGGCGGCGCATTGAAAAAAAAAATATTCCTCATTATTCAAGCGGCGCATTGATCATTCCTCTCAAATGTCGCACAATTTTTCAAATCAACATATTCACATCATTCCAACCTCTACAACCTATTTAAGACGCCAACAATCTACAACCGGTAAGAGCAAAGGGCTATGATTTTTGCACTGTTATGATGTCTCGGAGGTATAAATTAAGGATTTAATCTTCAGTACATATTCCATAATAATTGATTCAATTTATTATTATTTTAATTTTACTTTCAATTCTAATTTCATTTGTAATGTAATATAACATACATGTGTTCTAACAACAAAATGACCAACAACTATGCAAGGAAGACAAAGGCTTGTAGTAATTGTTAGATAAATATATATTTTAGGTTGAATTAATCATGATTTACTTTCTACTTTTTAGGCCAGCTAGCAAAGATCTAAGAGATAATGTAGTCAAGAGATGTCAGCACCGTATTCTATTTCCAACTCAATCAATGTTACACAACAAAGGCATATATAGGTGTTCAAGTTAGAGCTTCTTCTCCTGTGAGTTTTCATCCACATCATTTTATTGGGGTTCCTTCATTTATTATTGGTGCAAGCTAGCAAGGTTAATTAAAGAACAAGAATGCATGAAAATGTTTACTTAAACAGGTAAATTTTTTTTGAATTCATCTAACTCAAGAGCTACTTCACATGAGGGAAGAGGTGCAAAACGAAAGGTCCTTAAAGTATATAATTGTTATGACTATGAATTTATTTGTTTAGTTTGTGAGTTGCTTTTGCTTATTTTAAACAATTGAACTGTGAAATGCCACTTGTTAGAAACATACATATTTTTTTTTATGTTTTGTCTATTAGAACTTTGAAGATGAAGGAAACATATTTTTGCAGATGAAGCTGTCATTTTTTTTTATGTTTTCTTTGTTTGAACTTTGAAGATAATTAATGCAGCCATGTATATTTTGTTTTTATGTTTTTGAAGATGCTACAACTATATTTTTTTTTTGTGTTAATAGTACAAATGTATGGGATTAGACGTAAATATTTATTTGAGGTCAAAAGTGCATTTTTTATGGTATTAAAAGTGAATATCAATAGTGAATACCAATTTAACCGAAAAAATTACGGTAGGATCATTAGTGCTTGATTTTTTCCTTTGGACTACAAGTGAAAATATTAAGACTATTTTCCAATGGGATCATGTTCTATAGAACCAAAAATGTGATCTAGTGGTGGAGTGGTGTTATCTTGAGGTCAAAGGTCTCAAGTTCGAATCCCACCACCAACACCACTAGGTGTGAGCTTATCACACATGACTTGCCAAGTGTGGTTAACCTCCCTTGTGTTGTTTGTAGGCTACTACACAAGGACGGGATTTACCCACGACTAAGGGTTACCCTTGACAAAAAAAAACGTAATTTTCTCATTAAAAAGACAACACTGCATATAATTTAGTGATGAGCCAATATAGTTGATGATTAAGAATAAGACGATAACGATGTTGAGGAAGAGTGGCAATGAGAGCAGATCTCGGAATAATTAATTTCTACACAATGACCGTCGAGCTTAAGAGACTCATGTATGCAATTGTAAAAATTAAATACTCTTTAGGTCGAGTGTCTTTAGGTTGATGATTCGGCAAGCAAATCTAACAGGTGCTTGTGAAATTAAAATAAAATATATTCGACACAAATTAGCATCTTGGTGGACTCTAAATCTCTAATCAATTCAGCATAAAATGATCAAATACCATTTTAATTTATTTTTTAGATTTGCAAAATCTTTATGTCCACAAATATTGTACTTACATATTACAATTTATATTGAAAATTAATTAAAATCACCAAATAGCTTGGTCACTATCAAATAAGCTAAAAACACAACGGCCACACATTTATCAATTGTAGCTACTGGTGGCTGCCTTAGATCACAATCTTTACTATATGAAGGTGGTGGTCTAGGCATTGTTATATCAGGTACACCCAACATCATCTTCACCTGAGGCACCTGCACCACTGAAAAACCAAGACAAAAATAATAAAGTTTGTATTAAAGTGGCTGGCTGCAGATCGATTATCATAAAAATGAACACAAGAATTATTTGAAAAGAAAAGAGAAGTATTCGATACGATTACAAACAGGACTCACCCTTTCCACATGCGAGTGAATACAAGTTGGAAGTAATCCAAAAACATAATATAGCCTGGAGAGAGAGAGAGAGAGAGAGAGAGAGAGAGAGAGAGAGATTTTTAGTTGGCATTTGGCAATCACATATATATTGTATAATCTCTAGGCAAGGGTAATGACATAATATTATCTTGACCACATTCATCATCTAAGGATTAAATTATTTTAATGGAATATAATTATAACTTAGTCCGACTAATCTGACATACAATTAAGTTTGCATAAGCATAAGAACCACTTCTCATGTTATTTTACTCAAGAACTTTAAAAAAAAAGTAAAAAAAAAGTATACCCTTACTACAATCTTTTTTGAAACACAATGTTATATTATCAAAAAAATGACAAATTCTCACTCTTCTCAGTGAGTGTGAACAAAAATCTATCTCTACTCTTTCTCAGTGATTCAAAAAAAGAAAATCCACACCCAAAAACTTCAATTCGTACAACTTCAAGATTAACATATTGGTAGTTAAGATATTATTTATCTTCTCTTATTTGATGATGTTGTATTTATAAATGAAATATATGTCAGTGAAATTGAAATTAAGTTTTTAGGTGAGTTTAGTGTTTAATTAGTAGGTTTTGATGGTGAATTATAGAGTTTTTGCAGTCATTACATTGACTGGATCCTCGATAAATGCTCCATTTAGATCGAAAAATCTGTGTCATCGAGCAATTTTTGTATGGCTGTGAAGGAATGCTCGAGTATTTGAGCACTTCGAGCCAAGTACTTGAGTAATTTGAGACGTCTGTCACTTCAAGCTCTAAATAGTCGTTGGCTCATGTCAGCCGCACTCGAGCCCGCGAATATGGGCTGCCAAGGGCTAAAGTGCTCAAAGTGCTCGAGTACACAATTAATCGAGCACTTTGAGTGGTCAAACAATTGCGAGTTGTTGGTTCGTGTCAGCCTTGTTCTAGTGCTCGCATGCTCGAACAGTTGAGTGTCGAGCACTAGTCGTGTTCAAGTGGGTCTGGGTGAAACTAAATAATATCAAAATTAACAAGAAATAAATGTCTATTGTCTTCATTTGATGGACAATTAGAACGAGTACGGACCTCTTGAATGAAATCACCCTCACTAGCCATTTAAATCGAGTTCGAAATTGTTCTACTTTTTTATTGTAGTTTTATTTTAACCCATCGAGACCTTAAATGAATTGTTTTGGGGAGGTATGTAGGTAGGTGATTGGGGGTTGAAGAAGATGACCCCAAAATGAACATGGGTGGTCAAATGATTTATTAAGCACATTTGTCACATTTCAAGCCCAAAGTGAGTGAAATAAGTTTTTTACAAAGCAAAGTGGGTAAAATAAACTTTGACTCAAATTCTATATATATGCCAATTTCCAAAACAATATATTTCCATCATTTAATTTTTCTATTTATTTGGAAATTGTACAATTACTTAAGTAGTTAGTTGATACCTTGGGGAAAGATACAGCGAAAGACATTGCTAATGTTGCTGCAAAGGCTCTACATGATTTATCCATTCTTTCATGTTCAGGATTGCTTTCTGAAAAAATTTCAGCGTAGCTCTGAAACTGAAAGGGATCGAGTAACAAATTAAACAAGTGACATCGCTAGTCATATTAAACAATATGAAATCTCATGAATTACCATCAACAATAAAAAGAACACACATATCTTACATTTATGAAGGCTAGGTTTTACTAGATATTCTAACAACAACATATAAAATTGAAATTCATATAATTACGTGTTGCATAGATTGATTCAGACATATGTGGATGTATATAGGATTAAATAATACAATATATATATAGATATTGACAGATGGATAGAGAAATTAAATTAAGATAAAGTGGGTCACCTCCAGGGCTCTCCAAAACGTGAATGCCGTCAAAAGTGGCAAAATAAAGATTGGATCTGGAGTAGTCAAGTCGGTAAACCAGAATGCTCCTCCATTTTTAAAAGATTCCATTTTTCTTGCCATGTTGAATATCTGCATATAAATTAAGTAGAGTGAGTAGTCGATGGAATCACGCGTGCTTGATGCATCTAGCTCTAGCTAGAATTAATATTAATATTAATTAATTAAGATATGAATGATCGATCTTACTGCAATAATGGAAAGGCCAATTAGGTGAATTGCCGCCACATATGGTGTAATACCAAGATCATGGCACGATCTATATATGTGACAACTCAAAACAGTAGGTAAAATGGTCACACTATATGGAAGGATAATTATATATGTTTTATTAATTACATCAGAAACTTATGACCTGTATATACTCTATACAATTATGATATATCACTTAGAAATTAATCAATTTAAAATAAAATTTAATGTTGATTAACTCTTAAGATCGAAAAAGCTACATACTGATCATCATGTAGTTTTCTCTTTGTCGCAATACATTCAGCCTTACTCATATCCTGCAAAAAACAATGTAAGCAAAATGATCGATCAATCCATTGACATCAAGTTTAATTTAACCATGACAATAACGATATATATGTTTATGTTTATGTTTATGTCAATGTGGCAACAATAATTATAATAGTCAGATGAACATACACTATTGGTTTCCTGCATCTCCCGCGACATAAGCTGCATATCACATAATTAACTTTGGCATCAGAGGAATTGAAGAGGCAGACATAATTTATTTTATAGTATGCGATAATTAGGTATAATTTGGACAAAAATTAAGGAAGAAATGAATTATATATAAATCATGTCAATTACATTGAATTTGGAAGTAGCCTTCATCTGACGTATCTTGAAGATTTGTAGGGAAAAATGCATGAACAATGCATAAAAGTTCTGAATTAGAATCAAAATTTTATTTCTGAATTTTCCAAAATTACAACTCAACAAAAAAATATCTCTCTTATTTATACACAAGATAGCTTGAAACCTAAGCTAATGAGAGATCAATGGTGGAGACTCTTGATCCTAGTGATGTCTTGATCCTACGGCTATTGAGCTAAGTGATTGTGGCCCCAACCAATCACCTAACATTGGAGCTCCACGTGTCAAATGAAAATAGATCTGTATAGTATACATGCATCCCTTTGCATAGATTGCTGCTGCTTTCCTCTGCTGCATGATTCCAAAGTCAACATCCCCCCTCAAACTCAGCGCGGTGAATGTCTCCGAGTGAGAGTTTGGATATCAACAACTTGAATTGAGGACCAGCAAGTGATTTGGTGAAGATATCTGCAATCTGCAACTTTGTAGGAACATGTATTGGCTCTATAAAACCTTGTCTAAAATGAAGCCTTGCAAAATGGCAGTCCATGTCCAAGTGTTTAGTACGTTCGTGAAATACCTGGTTTTGTGTAATTTGGATGGCTGCCTTATTGTCACAAAACACTTGGATAGGCCTTGGAATTGGAACCTGCATGTCTTGAAGTATGAAAGAAATCCAGAGTAACTCTCTTACTGTAAAGCTCAGACTTCGATATTCTGCCTCTGCTGTGGATAATGAGATTGTAGACTGCTTCTTACACCTCCAAGACACTAAACAGCTCCCCAAATTTACTCCATACCCTGACAAAGATTTCCTTGTATCAGAACAAGCACCCCAATCTGCATCACAATAGGCCTCCAACTTGAAATTATTAGAAGCTGAATAGAAGAGTCCAAGAGAGGGTGTGCCTTTCAAATATCTGAGCACATGTAAAGCTGCAGCCCAGTGACTCTTTGTTGGATTCCCTACAAATTGACTTAATTGCTGGACCGCAAAGGATATATCAGGTCGAGTGAGGTTTAAGTACAACAATTTTCCAACAATCTTTCGATAGGACTCAGGCTGTTGAAGTAATTCTCCTGAATTATAAGTGAGTGTGAGTCCTGGTGGGAAAGGTGTTCCCACTGGTTTGCTTTCTATTAGACCAACTGAATCCAATAAGTCTAAAATGTATTTTCTTTGACTTAGGTAGATACCTGATTGATGTCTTCCTATTTCCATGCCAAGAAAATAGGAAGCTTCACCTAGATCTTTAATGGTGAACTTATCATGCAACAAGTGCTTCACATCTTTGATAGCATCAATAGCAGGACTTATGAGTAAAATGTCATCGACATACACCAAGAGAGCTAAAAAGGATTCACCTGCTCCATGCAAAAATAGGCAATGATCATTTTCAGATTGCCGAAATCCCAATTCCAGCAGAAATTTGGTGAACTCAGTATTCCATTCTCTTGATGCCTGTTTTAAACCATAAAGGCTCCTTTTCAGTTTACAGACTTCACCCTCCTTTCCTTTGGCATACCCCTGTGGAATCTTCATGTAGATTTCATCAGATAAAAAACCATGTAGGAAAGCATTATTCACATCTATTTGGTGAATATGCCATTGAAATTGTGCCGCTAAAGCAAAAAAGATTCTAACAGTAACTGACTTAGCAACTGGGGAAAATACCTCATGATAATCAATTCCATATTCTTGGTTATATCCCTTTGCCACCAGTCTAGCCTTATACCTCTCTATCTTCCCATCTGAGGCTAGTTTAACTTTATAAACCCATTTGGATCCAATTGCTCTCTTACCATCTGGTAAAGACATTATCTCCCAGGTATTGTTATCCTCCAAAGCTCTGAGTTCTTTATCCATAGCTTCCTGCCACTCCTTATACTGACAAGCGTCCTTATAGCTTGTAGGTTCTCTAGCTGACTGCACATTTAACAAAAATGCAGCATATGTAGGTGTCAAATGTGATGACTGAATGTATGGAAATGTAGAAGGCAGTGATTGAGGCTTGATATTAGTATGACATACAAAGTCTTTAAGATAAGATGGTAAGTGTTTCTGTCTTGTACTTCTTCTGACTAATTGTTTTAATGGCTCTGCTGATCTCTGACAGATATCTAATCCTTGTGAATCCTCAGTCACTACAGTCTCCCTTGTATCTACTATCTGTTCTGCTCTGTCTTCATCTGAATCTTCTTGGCCTCCATTTGTAATATTCTCAGGAACCACATCTTTGATAGGTATAGGCTCAGGTGATAGCTGTGAAATGACATCAGAATGTTTATCACAATCTTTATGAGTTACTTGGAGTCTGCCAGTAGGAATGTCTAATACATCACTACCACTAGGTGCCAGATCAAATGTGTGAAATGGCAAGGATGGTAGAGTATCTGTCTGAAGAGGAAAGACGTTTGCACAAAAGTCAACATCCCTGCTGACACCAACTAAGTGAGTGACTAAATCATACAGCAAAAATCCCTTCTGCTGAGGGGCAGTACCCAAATACACACACTGATGGCTTCTCACTGCAAACTTAGATTTAGAGGGTAATATATTTGTCTTGTAAACCAAACATCCAAATGGTTTCAATGAAGAATAATCTGGAAGCTGGTGAAATAACAATTCATATGGAGTCTGCCAATCTAATACTGCTGAAGGCATCCTATTAATAATCCATGTAGCATGCAACACAGAATAACCCCAGAATTTTGAAGGCAATTTACTTTGAAACATTAAAGCTCTTGCTACCTGGAGTAGATGTTTATGTTTACGTTCCACAATCCCATTCTGCTGGGGGGTATAAGGACAGCTCCTCTGATGAATAATTCCTTGTTCACTCAGCAATTGCTGCATCTGAGAGTTGATGAACTCGGTTCCATTATCTGTTCTCAGACATTTAACAGTGGCATTGAACTGAGTTTTCACCATAGCAAGAAAGCCTTTGACAATATGCCAGACTTGGGACTTATGCTGGAACAAAAAAGTCCAAGTATGTCGAGTATGGTCTTCCACCAGTGTCAAGAAAAAAGGAGTGTTAGAGACACTAGGCTCCCTACAAGGCCCCCACACATCCAGGTGCACCAATGCAAAAGAACAGTGACTCCTTCTGTGTAGAGTAGGGAAAGGTGACCTCTGTTGTTTAGATTGATGGCAAATCCTGCAATTTTCTAACTCAAGAAAATCTTCTGCTCTGGCTCGTTTAAGTTGTCCAGTGATATGCTTCATAGCTGAGATTGATGGATGGCCCAACAATTCATGAAGTTCTACCAATGTGGGATTGTGTTGAGCTGCACAAGCAACAAGGGTGGAAGGTGCAGTGTGAGGAAATACATAAAGAGAACCTTTCATCTTGCATATGCCCAGTATCTGAGATGTCTTAGTCTTCTCCACCATGCAACATGAAGGTAGAAAATGCACCTTGCCCTCCAAATCTCTAGCCAGTTGACCCACTGACAGGAGGTTGTGTGTAAACCCTGGTGCAAACAACACATGATGCAATGTTATATGCTCATTGAGCTTTGCACTACCTGTCAAATGAGCCCATAAAGTACTCCCATCGGGCAGAAAAATCTGCAAAGGTTTAGGTAGCCTTTTAACATCAAACAACAAATCTAAATGGCAGCACATGTGGTTGCTAGCCCCGGAGTCCACTATCCATTCAGTTTTGAGAATTCCTGTCGCCACGCCGAAGGCATAATGCCCAGTATATCCAGGCTGTGAACCGCCTACATCGAAGTCCACCATATTTGTTGTGCCAATATCTGATTCAGTCCTGGCACTCTTTTGCAGATAGGTATTTAGTTGTTGTAGAAGTTTATTGATTTCTCCCATGTTTCCTGTATCCAAATCTCCTTTTCCAATCCCTGTGGTAACACCTCCAGTTCCTGAATTCTGAGCATTGTGAATTAGATTTTCTTGCACAAAATGTGCCTTAGCTTTTCCTTTTTCTGATTTGAACTTCTTGTACCATTCTGGAATCCCAACAAGTTCAAAACACTCAGATTTGAGATGGCCACTCCCGCCACAATGTTCACATTTCAACTTACTCTTTTCTTCCTTAGTTAGTCGCCTTCTGAAATGATCTCGAGGCTGTGATTTAGGATGAGTATACATAGCACTCTGTTCAACACTCTCTGTAAACAAAGTAGAAATGTTCATTTGTTCTTCTACTTGTAAAACACGTGCATACGCCTGGCTTACCGTGGGTAGAGGATCCAGGGAAAGAAGCTGCTGACGAATTGTTTCATAACACTCATTTAAACCCATCAAAAATTGCATCATTCGTTCTTCTTCATTCTCAATTTTCGCATCATCTGCAGCCTCACAAGTGCATTCCTTAGCAGTCCTAAGGAGTGATAAATCATCCCACAAACTATTGAGATTATTGAAGTACATCATGACGGACTGAGTTTGTTGGGAATAAGTTGCAATTTCACGTCTTAATTTGTAAATTCGGGGTCCGTTTTTCTTCCCAAACCTTCGATGAAGTTCATCCCACAATTCTTTTGAAGTTTCTAAATTCTGGAAACTACGAGATATCTCCTTCATCATAGAATTACTTATCCAGTTAAAAAGCAAGTAATCTACACGCATCCATTGCATGTAATCAAGCGAACCTAAGAGTGGTTTTGGCATACTTCCATCGATAATACTGAGCTTATTTCTCGAAAGTAATCCTCTCTTAATTGCACGGCACCAAGTATGAAAATTTTTGCCGTCAAAAAGATCTGCAGTCAGGGACATACCTGAGTTTTCACTTGGATTGATGTAAAGGACATCATTAGCCAACAATCTATTATTATTGACGTCATTCTGGTTGCAACTCATCGAAAAGTGATCACTTCGACCGCCGATTGATCTCGCATTCTGAGGCGTAGCCAGTGAATCAGTTGGCAGCGAATGATTTCGTCGTTCATTAGCCGCATTGTTCGCCGAATTTCGCCTCTCCTCAGCCGCATTACTCGATTCTGGCGGCAGATTTGGGTTTGCATGCGCAGTAAAACCTAGCTCATCATCTCGAGCATTTCTCCACACAAAATGTTGATTCTTCTTCGTCATCGCTGTTTAACAATTGATATCGAAAGATTTATGCGGAATTTCTTCACTAGGCTCTGGATACCATGAAGATTTGTAGGGAAAAATGCATGAACAATGCATAAAAGTTCTGAATTAGAATCAAAATTTTATTTCTGAATTTTCCAAAATTACAACTCAACAAAAAAATATCTCTCTTATTTATACACAAGATAGCTTGAAACCTAAGCTAATGAGAGATCAATGGTGGAGACTCTTGATCCTAGTGATGTCTTGATCCTACGGCTATTGAGCTAAGTGATTGTGGCCCCAACCAATCACCTAACATTGGAGCTCCACGTGTCAAATGAAAATAGATCTGTATAGTATACATGCATCCCTTTGCATAGATTGCTGCTGCTTTCCTCTGCTGCATGATTCCAAAGTCAACATATCTCAAGAGGAAGAAAAATCGTACGAAATCAAAATAGTGGTGACAGCAATTGATGCCCACCTGATTCATTGATAATTAACAAACATTCAATTCAAATCCATATATATTAATACATAAATGAAATTAATAATTAAACGTAAAATAGAACCCGCACCAATTCATCCCAGTAAAAGAGTGCAGATAATCAATCGAGTAGAGAACTGCATCCACCGGAAAGATTCCCATCGCGGCAGCCCCCACCTCATTCGCCACTGGAGCCACCACCGCCTCAATATCATTCTCTGCCAACAAATCCGCCGCCTCATGATTCATTATCTCTGTTCCTATTGCTTCACCTCTCGACGACATATTCCTCACAAAAACCGGCGCGTAAGCCGCCGGAATAGAAAATCTCCAATCGCGGAACAAATTGCTCGACCCACTAATATTATCTCACCGCCAGAGATAATTTTGACGGCGACGGTCGTCGTTATCATGACGATCAATATGCGACAATGGAACGGCAACTCCTTGCTGCTGTTGATAAAAAAACTTGGCACGTGCAGTCACGCTCCGTCGGAAAGCCATGGATCCGATGAAAACAGATACAATAACTCAAAATTCTACTCAATTATTATTGCTGAAGAAGACTTAATAATAAAAGCTGCTTTATTTTGATTTTTTTGAGACCCAAATCTTAACAAATAACTAAAGACTAGAACGCATAACAATATCACGTGAACCATGGGTTCCACTAATAACAAACTCCCACACACTCGGACACAATTTTTAATTTTTTTTCAATTTTTTTTTCCAGTTGAAACAGCAAAATTTTGTGTGTATCTTTACATAAATCTTTCAAAATGGTTGTAGTCTTATTTTGGAGAAACACATGGCTAATATGAAATATTTAATATCTCATAAACTCTAAACAATTTATATAATATAAGAATTTATACAACCTAGCTCCTATTAGTTGAAGATAAAAATGAAAGGAATATCTGTTCCTTGAAAATTCCAAATAATGGAGACCCAGGACCAAAGGTTTTCAAAAAGAAAAATAATAGAAAGAAGGAAGGTGTATTTTAATAAAATTAAAATAAAAAATTGCATTTCTCTTTCCCCAAAACAACTATGATCTTATATATGAATTTAACACTTGTATATATACTCTCCATTGGCCCTTAAAATTATTTTTCCATAATTTGAAACTAGTTTCAAAATGTCTAAATTCATGACTTGATTAGGTACACTTACAGAAGAGGACGAATCACTAAGATATGGATTGTCACTTCTCTTGCCTTCAGTAATATCGTTCCATCATTAGTTCCCACAGCTTCCCAACTTGCCGATGTCTTCACCAAATCTCTGGCCCGCGTTTTAAGGAACTCTTGTCCAAGCTTCATCTTAGTGATTTGCACCAAGTCTTGTTTGCGGGGGCCGTTGAAGGCTTGCATGCGTGCATGCGGGCATGCAGTGTACCATGCCACTGCATGCTTCTGCTGCGTGACATGTGACAGAATAAAGGCTATTAATAAAAGGTTATTATCCACGTGGCACTCGCTTGCATGCTAGTGCATGGACCACAGAGGCGTGCACTACTCACCGTAGATCTAGTATCTTATTCTGCTCTTAGCCGTAGATGTATTCGAACAATCTAGAGCACCTTCTTCAGTTAGTTGACCTATATAATCCTTTTTGTACTGTTTCATTGAATATGTTGAATAACAGATCTATTTTCCTCCCGAAATATGCAATATCAATTTCCTAGTTTCATTCGATTTCATCAAGAACGCTTACAGTATTGAATGTGATTTTGATCGTTGAAAAAATAAAAAATGAACATCCATAGTTTCATTAAGATCATATGAAGTATGAAATTGGTAGTAGCAATGAACTTCAAGAAGAATGACAACTGGAGGCTTTCGTTTACGCAAAAAGTAAATTCGAACTCATCTCTTTTTAAAGAAACTTGCGGCCAAAGTTTTGACAAATTAAGTACGTAGCTCAGCTCAATTCAAGAAATATGTTGAGAACAAGGAACAAAAAACACAAAAACGTCAACTTCCAACCCTTTAACTTTTTATATATGGTAGCTAATATTTAAACTAAAGTATTTTAATATTTATTTCAGAGAAATTATGCTACTATCCAGCTTAATGAAAAATAATTAAATTATCTATATAAAAAATATGGTCCTGAGAATTTTTTTGGAAATCAACCCTCCCTTTTTTTGCCCAATATCGGGAAGGGGAGACGACAACTACAAATTTATATCTATCTCAACATATTATTGACATGAAAAGGACACAAAATTGAGAAAAAAAAAAAAAAGAAAAGAAGAAATTTAGCCAGAGACGTGTTTGTGGTCAAGATATTTTCGAAGTTTTTTTGACGTATTTGGTCAGTTTCTTGCCGCGCACTACTCGATTTATTATTGTAGAAAACTGTGTTTATATACATACATACATACATACATACATACATATATATAGATTATAAAGATTATAGTATATATTTTGAAGTCACCTATAATTTCTTTTTAGTTTTTTTTTACCACCTATAAATTTGTTGGGATAAAAAAATTTAATTTATTGAAACTTTGATAAAGTGTTACATTACATCAATTATATTTTAACGAACAATCTTCAAAACTCCTACTAGTATTCAAACACCATAAACTATCTCTAGACTAACTATAAAATAAATAAATTAAACCAAACGTATCCAGTTAAACAATAATAAAAATCTGACTTAATATATAATTTTTTTTTAACCAAAAGATAAATGTTGACACTTCTAAACAAATCTGAATCGTACAATATACACCGATTTCCAATAAAAGACGAAGTCGTGGGAAGAAAGAAAAAGTGACAGCTATATATATACATATATCCCCTGGCCCAAGTAAGCAACTGGTTGGAGTTGCAATTATTAAATCGAGTTGCGTTTTGAAGTTTTTAGTTTGAGAGAAAAAAAAAAATGAGGTTCTATAAACTATATTATTTCGCTGACAAAGTCGATATCGCACTTATGGTGGTTGGTACGATATCAGCCATTGGGAATGGATTATCGCAGCCGGTCATGACCCTTTTTTTCGGCCAGTTGGTCAATTCCTTCGGTGGCGCCGCCCAATCAAATATAGTAGATTTAGTCTCCAAGGTATATATGTATCCATTAATTAATTACGTCTTTTTTTTTTTTGAATGAATGGTTTCGAATAATATAAACAGACTTGAATTTTTTTGACAGAAATTAAGAAGAGTGTCTTGGTCGTGGGTGAATCGAATTTTCATGTCTATATATTAATGCTAAGAATTAATATGAGTATTGTTTGTTGGAGAGGATAATTGCCTGCCCTGGTTTATTTGAATTTGAAGGCGATCGATCGAGTTGGCTGAATGCTCATCTATATTAATTTTTTGTAAAAATTTTCAGGTGTCCTTGAAATTTGTATACTTGGGTATCGCCGCTGGTGTTGCTTCATTTCTACGTAAGTACTAGCGTAGGTCATATATAAAAGTATTGTACGTATGTATACTTGAATATTTTTTTTAAAAAAAATTAACATACGCAATATACATAATTCAAATTTTAATTTTTATTATTAAATACAAGTGACATAATATAAATGTATATATATGAATTAATTACATTACATTACATTTAAAAGAATCGAGTTCACATTGTTTTGAAGCGAATGTAACCTTTTGTTACATTCAGTTGAACACTCTATACTACACATTTCAAATTATTAATTTTTATTCTATTCTTTCTTTAATTTCAATTGGTTGTACTTTAGTTTAATTTTATTGTTGTTAATTATTATATACGACATTCATATTTGACATCAGAGGAAAAAGGGGATCGGAATAAAAATTAATAATTTTAAATATATAACATAGAGTGTGCTACATAATGTAACAGATGATTTCATTCGGTTTTGAAGTGGTAATTAGCAACATATAGTATATATAATATATCTTGATTAATATTCTTGAACAGAGGTGGTATGTTGGATGGTGAGTGGAGAAAGACAGGCAGCTCGGATAAGAGGGTTATACTTGAAAACAATCATGAGGCAAGATATCGAGTTCTTTGATACTCAATCAACCACGGGAGAGGTGATTGGGAGAATGTGTGGGGACACCATTCTCATACAAGAAGCAATGGGTGATAAAGTAATTCATTCATTAAGGCTCCAATAATTTTATTTTTGTAAATTTTATTACATTATTATAAATTAAGTATTTAATTTGGATCATCATATCATATATATGTATATATGCAGGTGGGAAAGTTCCTTCAGTTTGGTTCGACATTCCTTGGAGGGTTTGTTATAGCTTTCATTAGAGGATGGCTCCTGTCAGTGGTGCTATGCTCGAGCATTATTGCCATTGTGATAGTAGGATCATTTCTCTCTCTAATTAACTCAAAGATGGCAAACCGTGGACAGGATGCATATGCTCAAGCCGGAGACGTAGTTGAACAAACGGTTGGAGCTATAACCACGGTACGTGTGTATATATAATGGCCGGGAAGATGATTTGTATATAATTAATTAATTGTCTTGTATTTAATTATATGTATAGGTACAATCCTACTCTGGTGAAAAAAAAGCAGTGGAAAGGTACGGCATAAAATTGCGAATTGCTTACGCGTCCAGTGTGAAGCAAGGGTTAGCTTTAGGCGTTGCGTTTGGCGCCGTCTTATTTATTGTGTTCAGCACATACGGACTTGCAATATGGTATGGAGCCAAGCTTATAATACACAAAGGATACAGTGGAGGGGTAGTGGTCAATGTTATCATGTCCATCATGACAGGGGGAATGTAAGTATATATATATCAACTATTAACTTATAATTTCTAATAAATTTTGAGATTAATTATTATATATATTGGCAATTAATTCCAGAGCACTTGGCCAAGTTTCTCCTTGCCTAAATGCATTTGCAGCGGGTGAAGCTGCTGGACAGAAGATGTTTGAAACAATCGAACGAACTCCGAAAATCGACGCAGCAGACACTAGTGGGACTGTGTTGGAAGATTTGAGAGGCGAAATCGAGCTGAAAGATGTTCATTTCAGATATCCAGCGCGGCCAGAGGTCCCCATATTTTCAGGATTCTCACTAAAAATACCGTGCGGGAAAACCGTCGCTCTGGTGGGGCAAAGCGGCAGCGGAAAATCAACGGTGATCAGTTTGCTCGAGAGATTCTATGATCCCGAAGCTGGACAAATACTGATCGATGGAGTTAACCTCAAGAATTTGAAACTGAAATGGATGAGACAAAATATGGGACTAGTGAGTCAGGAGCCTATATTGTTTGCCACAACTATAAAGGAGAACATTCTGTATGGGAAGACGGATGCGACGACGGAGGAAGAGATAAGAAGAGCGGTGGAGGTGGCCAACGCCGCCAGTTTCATCGATAGGCTGCCGCAGGGGGTGGACAGTGTGGTAGGAGAGCATGGGTCCCACCTCTCCGGAGGTCAGAAGCAGAGAATAGCCATCGCTCGAGCGATTCTCAAGAACCCTAAGATTTTACTTTTGGATGAAGCGACGAGTGCTCTGGATGCTGAATCGGAGCACGCCGTTCAAGATGCTCTTGATAGTGCTATGAAGAATCGGACGACGGTGGTGGTTGCACACCGCTTGGCAACCATTAGGACTGCTGATATCATCGCAGTCCTGCACTCTGGGAAACTCATTGAGGAAGGTAATTCATGACTAATTCATAAATAAACTAATTATTAGTTTCATTCAAAGTTGAAAGTAACTAACTTTTTGTTCTATATATATAGGCACTCATGATGAGTTAATGAGAGATCCTGACGGAGCTTACACCAAGCTTTTTAAACATTCTGAAATGGCAGAACCAGAAACTAATAATAATATCACATCTCTAACCAAGGGTAGAGTTGTTGCTACTGCTGCTGATATTATTGATGATGGTGGTGATGATGATGATGATGCAGTTGAAAAGAATGAACACATTGGAAACAAGCTTCTTAGGCTTGCATACCTGAACAAACCCGAACTTCCATATTTGCTGCTGGGATCTGCAGGGGCAGGATTTCAAGGTTTGATTTTCCCAATATTCGGGCTCTTGCTGTCGACAGCCATCAGGATTTTCTTCGAACCACCGAATGAGCTAAGTAAAGATTCGGAATTTTGGGCACTGATGATGGTGGTGCTAGGCCTCTGTTGTGTAGTGGCCATTCCTATTCAATACTATTGTTTTGGAGTTGCTGGAGCAAAGTTGGTTGAAAGGATTCGCTCTTTGACATTCAAGAAGGTAGTGCACCAACAAAAAAGTTGGTTTGATGATCCTGCCAACTCAAGGTAGTAATTAATTCGTTTAATTAATGACATCTTTTCTTTCTTGTTTTGGTGTAAATGTAATTAAATGAATTAATCTGTACGTGCAGCGGTTCAGTTGGAGCAAGATTGTCGGGTGATGCGTCTACCGTTGCAAGCCTCGTGGGGGGTGCATCGGGATTGATAGTGCAAAACATGTTCACCATCATAGGAGGGTTAGTCATAGCATTCACAGCTAATTGGCTGCTCACCATCATAACCTTAGCCGTCCTGCCTCTTGTTGGTTTGCAAGGACTCCTGCAAATCATATTTTCTAAATTAGGGATCTCTGGTGATGATACGAAGGTCAAGTCCATGTATGGAGAGGCTACTCAAATAGCATCCGACGCCGTTAGCGGCATCAGAACAGTGGCGTCGTTCGGTGCTGAGGAGAAGGTGATGACGATGTACAAAAAGAAATGTGAGGCTCCTTTGAAGCAAGGAGTCAGAGTCGGAGTCATTAGTGGAGCTAGTTTTGGTGTTGGCTCTTTGGCACTCTATTGCACACAAGCCTTTTGTTTCTACATTGGATCTCTTCTTATTCAACATGGTAAAGCATCATTCGGGGATGTATTCAAGGTAACTTATATATTTTAAATTTTATTATTATCATTGGATTTATTTTGCATGCATGTCTAACAAATTAAAATAATGCAATGCAGGTTTTCTTCGCCCTAACCATGTCTGCCACTGGAATTTCCCAAGCATGTGCAGCAGCTCCAGACATAAACAAAGTTAGAGATTCCGCGGACTCCATATTTGAGATACTTGACAGCGAGCCGGAAATAGATTCAAGTAGTGATCAAGGGATCATACTGGCTAATGTTCGGGGCGACGTTGAGCTTCGAAACATAAGCTTCAAATACCCAACACGGCCTCAACTCTTCAGAGATTTGAGCCTAACCATACCTTCTGGAATGGTATACAGATATTTCTTCACTTAATTCACTAAACATAAATAACTTTTAATTTAACTTGTTTTTTTTTTTGGCGTTTTCAGACAGTAGCTCTAGTTGGAGAGAGCGGTAGTGGAAAATCAACTGTTATCAGTCTGATAGAAAGGTTTTACAATCCTGAGTCGGGGAAGATATTGTTGGATGGGGTAGAGATTGAGAGACTGAAGCTGAGGTGGCTGAGGCAGCAAATTGGATTGGTGAGCCAGGAGCCAGTTCTCTTCAACGATACAATTCGGGAAAATATCGCGTACGGGAAAGATGGAGAGATGAGTGAAGAAGAGATGATGGAAGCAACAAAAGCTGCGAATGCTCATAACTTCATTTCTGGATTGCCACAGGGCTACCACACTCGTGTAGGAGAGAGAGGAGTTCAGCTTTCCGGTGGTCAAAAGCAGAGAATAGCCATAGCAAGAGCGATTGTCAAGAATCCCAAAATCCTCCTTCTGGATGAGGCGACCAGCGCATTAGATGCTGAGTCGGAAAATATTGTGAAAGAAGCGTTGGATAGGGTTATGGTGGGGCGCACGACGGTGGTTGTAGCACATCGGTTAACTACGATAATTGGGGCTCATATCATTGCTGTTGTGGGGAATGGAGCCATTTCTGAAATGGGAAGCCATGATGAGCTCATCAAAATTCAACATGGAGCCTATGCATCCTTACTTGCTATTAATGCAACTGCAACCCACTAAGGATTAGCTACTAACTCATCATCATCCACACCAACTATTTTTAAATTTCACCTCGAGCTATTTAATATTAAATAGTATAGCATCTGTCTTTAATTTTGAATACATTAATGTAATTGGTATTATATACTTTCATTATTCAATTTTATCTATAATAGAGTTTAAAATGAAACTATACTTGTTCAATTTTATAAGATTAATTGACAATAGATGCAGATCTTGTTCGGTTCTTCAATGCCATGTATTTCTTTTTTATAAGAGTGCAATAAAGTCAAAACCTTTTGAAATTGAAGTATAATTAAAATTTTGAAATTAATCACTCTACCTGTAATTTTTTTTCTCTCTCTGTGAAAAATCTGATTTTTTATATATAAAAAGATCATCAAACTGAGCTTCGTGATGATCCGATATAGTTGATGATGGATTACAAGACGATAATGAAGTTGTCAATTAACGATCGAGGAGAAGACCAAATATATATCTTGAAGGTTTCATAGTTCTACTCTTATAAGAACATTGTCTAAGTAGCAAAAAGCAAAAGATTCATCAAATTGAGTTAATAGGATAAAACAAAAGCAAAATGACCGTGAGACATTCACCAAATGAAGCTGGTAGCACTAGCAGCTTACTATATGAATATCGTTTCCCTGCGATATTGGGTAAGCCCAACATCTTCTGCACCTCAGGCTTCTTCATCTCTGAAAAATCGACACGAAAATAATAAGTTGGTATGAAAAGAAAAGAGGAGACAACAGTGTTCGATCCGTTATAAATAAACAGGACTCACCCATTCCACATGCGTGTCCATACAGGTTGGACGTAATCCAATAACATAATACAGCCTGGAGAGAGAGAGAGAGAGAGAGAGAGAGAGAGCTTCAAAGTTGAGCACATGAATATATATATATATATATGATGTATAATATAATGCAATACCACATTACGTTGGGGGCAAATGTTGAGAGAGAGATTGTGAATGCTGCATGAAAGCCACTAGCTAGTGAAATCATCACTCAACCATGCATCATCGTGGCACTGCAAAGGGATTATATGATTATCAATTATAAAACAAGTTAAATCTGCGAATTCTCATCTCTCACAGCAAATTAAGCCCTCGGATCCTTACACTGAAATCAAAATTACAAAAATCAGAGCAAACCACCACTAATCAGTGATGATAGTCAGCATGCTTTTGCATAAATAAATGATAGAACATATATACATTGAGCTAGAGAGACTGAAGAAAACATAGATAGAGAACAAGTGGCTCACCTGCAGAGCTTTCCAAAACGTCCATGTCGTCAAAAATGGCAAAATACGCATTGCATCTGGGGTAGTCAAATCGGTAAACCAGAATCCTCCTCTATCTTTGAAAGATTCAATTTTTCCTGCCATGTTGACGATCTGCATATTAAATGATGATGAGCCAAAAGTGTCCTATCTGCTAGCTATCTATCTACTACTGTAATAAAAGTAAGGTTTTACAAATTTTAATTTGCCTATTATATCCTATTACCAATTTAATGTAAGGGTAATTGTGTAATATAATATATAATATGTATTTATCATGTAAAATCTAATATATTATATTAGTTACCATATGAATCTACTACTATATATAAAAAGAGCCTTATTTTACAAAATTAAATTTACCTAATATATTCCTATAATATATTTAAATTAAAGACAATAGGGTAACATAAATCTACATGCACTTTTTATTATCATATTAGTAGAAGATGTCAAATTTCTTGCGTGATTTTTATACAAATAATCATTCATTTAATATGCATATATCATATTATATATTGGTCAAGTTATGACATACCCTCCAAACCATAAAAATATTTTTTAACAATATTTTCTAATTATAATATAGCTTATAACTTTAAATTTTACACTTTCAAAAGAACTTTTAATTTTACATATAATATTTTAATAAAAAAATCATACAAATTACATGCAACGTACATGATCTCCGCTAGTAGTTTATAAGTGAGGGAGAAACACAAAAGTACAATGAGTCGAAGGAATCATCTGGAAGAGTTATAAGGAAATGTGTCGTCTTACCGCTGCATACAAAGATAAAACAGCAATGAATTGCGTTACAGATGATGCTAAGTTGGTGAATCGGTTAATGCCATATCTGTAACAGTAAGATGCAACCATCTCAGTGAACGTCATATTCTTAATCCAAGTGCGTTAACAGAAAAGTTCAAATTATAATAACAATACAAGAATTTTACAAAAAATGAAGTACATTATCACAAGTATGTTTTATGTTTAGTTTGTGGAGCATAGTGAGAGAGTATTAAGCTCTACTTATATAGGCTGCAGGCTTATATATATTCCTCTTATTTGACTTCAATAATTTAAATGAGGTAAGCACTACAAATGATGTGCTATATACTATTGAGAGAAGATAGATCATTTCAAGTTCAACTTGAAGTCCACAGGGTTCAGTCCCGGACGATCGAGGATTAACCTCTGATAGTCAAACCAACTTAGGGATTTAAAATATTGAGGTCTCAAACAATTCAAAGCAATAAACTGGTGACACCATTTTATAAGCTATATATATGGAAGGGATTAGACAAAAAAAGAAGGGGCACAAAACTGACATTATTGATGACAATTTTATTATTTTCTAGCCTGGTAAAATCCTTGTAATTAACTGTGGCCAATATTGCGCTTCACCTTCATGTTGTTATGTGCGCATACTATTTCAATGTTCCCAAAAGAGTTCTCTTGAAAACAAGTAAAGAGCATGCTATAATTTATACCAACATCGATCTCTGAGGAGGACAAGCACAATTGCAAGCATATCTGAAACTAGTTCCATAATGTCTAAATTCATGACTTGTATATATATTGTAACAGCCCGTATTTTTGGATTATAGTTAAAAGTTTTCTAAATTTATTTAGAAGGCTACAAAAAATTATTAGAGCTAAAATAAAGTAAAATAGATAAAAGATGCGACTTTAGGCATTAGTTAAGATTGAAAAAAAATTATAGTTGAAATATTTTTGACGCGTGGTCAATAATGATTTTCGTGAAAATAGAATGACCTGAGAATTTCAATGATACTTTTAAAATTTTAATTAGAGGTCAAACGAACTCCTGACAATATTTTTGGTAAAATTAATAGTAATTTTTTTTATTCAATTTAAAAAGGAATCTTTTCTCGTTTTATTATCAAATGATATTTTCGACATACCATTTTGAATTGATCTAATAGGAAATAATCCAATGAAGCTTCCGGTATTTTAGATTTATAATGCGAAATCAATTGAACTCCCGGTGAAATGAAGTAATTTTTAATCGAGTCCAAAAAAAAAAAGAAACATTTTATCAATATTTTATATTTGAATATTTTATCCAAAAATATCCTAACATATCTATAATTCCCCCCTGTTGATCCTTATCACCATCCCATTTTGGATCCAAAGCCATCCGCCCTTGTTCAATTGGCAATTGCCGTGTAAATCAAAAAAAAAAAAAAAAAAAGAAGAGAGAGAGAAAGAAAGTGGTAGAGGGAAGAGAGAGAGTTGAGCGAGAGAAAGAGTTGAGAGCGATCGAGAGATCCGAGAAAGAGAGAGGAGAGAGAGAGAGGAGGGAGTTGCCGTTGCAGCTGCCGACCACCACCCTGCTGCCGCCATCGACATCGCCGGAGAACCGCTGCCATCGCCGGAGCTGCAGCCATGTCGCCGGAAAATGGCGACGTTGTTTCCACGTCGCACGGCTATCATATCGGTCCATTTCTCGTCCTTTTTAATCCAAATTTTAATATGTCGTGTATTTAAATGTGTTCTACGTTTCGAATGTTGAACGCATTCCCGCCCGATGGCCGGAAACCGGCGAAATCGTCGGAAAACTGAAATTTAATAAAAGCACCGATCAGTCACGTTTTTGCCCCGTTTCACCCATTTCGGGTGTCAAAACGAAAACGTTTCTTCTCGGAAGTTGCTCGAAATAATATTTCCTATATGTCCGTCGAATTTCGTAATTTTTGGACGAGTTTTGAAAAATCTCGATTATTTAATTTATACAGTTATTTTTGTACCGGGAGCATGTGTTATTGAAAAATTCTAAAACTCTCAAACTATAGTGTTGGCATATATAGGATGACCCTTGAATATTTTCGTAATTTTTGAACGGTTAAAAAGTGTCGTGGTACAAATCTGATAAAAATCGATTAAAATGACAAATTATGAAAAGTGACCTCTCCCAAATCTTTTGATTCCAATAAATCAAAAACAATATTTTAGAAATTATTCTCTTTTGCAGTAAATGCATACGAGGTCTCTAGAGTCGTGTGATATATTTTTGAAAAGAATAAAATTAAATAATAGCTCAGATTACAGTAGATTAATTTCTGAAAATATAGCGATTATTCTAAGTCGAAGATCGACCCTTGTAGGACCGGCAGAGCCTGCCAGGATTAATGAACCATTTTTGAAGTTATTGTGCCGCCATGTGCTCGTCATCCAGGTGGGTTATATATATTTTTCTCAAATTATGTTCAGCTAATAAGTTCAACTGTTTATCAACTGTGAAGCATGAATATCTGTATCAAAATATTTTAGCTCACTGTTCGCGTTCGCCAGTATCCTACGAAAATATTGAGTGCTTAACTAGACTCGAGTTCAGATCCTTAAAGCTTTGGGACCGTATACACTATCCTTTATTAGACAGCTGGGCTGGAGGACGTGTATATAATAAGTTAAGACACTGTAGGAAGAGACAGTTGAGATAGAGCGTGCAAGTAAGGTTAAAAAAAGCTTTGTATACATGGAATGCTTTTGAGATTTGAAACATTTCTATTGTTATACTTGTGTGGATACGATATTCATATTTATAAAATGCTTGTGAACTGTTTATCAAAATTTGCCCACTGGGTACGTTAGTACTCAGCCCAAATCTTTTCTAAATATTTTCAGGTTGAGAGGCAGACTGGAAGATGACGGAGCTGAGACGAGGGCTTACTTGTTGTTATATGCTTACTCTTTTTGTGTTGTTTAGAAATCTTAGATACTCTAAATCAATTAAGTACTTGAAACAATTTACTTGAGTTGTGCTCCGCGCTTGTTCCGTTCACTCTAATATAGCTTGTCTTCAATTGTGTGAAGCATGTTACAAATTCAGCATTTTGCTATAAATCTATAATGTTCCTTTATAATTGTTGGCGGGATAAGTTCCCTTTGATGATTGGTATTTTATTCAGATTCTTTCTAAACGCCTTAGAGCGTGGTTCTATTACAGTTACAGAGGTTATGCTGCCCAAATTTCTGGAAAATATAATATATTCTTGTTCCAAAGCTATTTCATTTCATTATCTTTATGCAACAACCCTTTCCCCCTTTCCCCTATTAACGCACCGGTCCCTTGTCACTATTATTCCGGGACTGGGGCATTACATATATACTCTCCATTGGCCCTTAAAAACAAGTTCCATAATTTATACTCTACATTAGCCCTTTAAATTATTTTTCCATAATTTGAAACTAGTTCCAAAATGTCTAAATTCATGACTTGATTAGGTACACTTACAGGAGAGGACGAATCACTTAGATATGGATTGTCACTTCTCTTGCCTTCACTACAGGGATGGGTTTATGGTTCCCTCATTAGTTCCCACACTTTCCCAACTTGCCGATGTCTTCACCAAATCTCTGGCCCGTGTTTTACAACTTACTTTGAATTCGGAAATAGGTTTCAATTGATGTATCGTAAGAGGTAGTAGAAGCGTACGAATCAAAATAGAGGAGAGAGCAATTAATGCCCACCTAAACACAACCTAATTTCAGAATATTAATAAAAAACATTCAAATCCATAATAAAAAAAAATAGTTGAAATGGTAGAATCATCCGCGCACACCAATTTAACCCAGTAAAAGTGTGCACATGATCAATCAAGTACTGAACTGCATCCACCAAAAAGTTTCCCGACGCAGCAGCCACCACCTCATTCGCCACTGGAACCATCACTGCCTCAACAGCTTTCTTCCCGACCACATCCACTCCGTCAGTCGACATATTCCTCATAAAAACCGGAGTGTAAGCCGCCAGAATAACAAATCTCCTATCTCCGAACAAATTCCTCGACCCACCAAAACTGCTCCAATTATCTCCGTGGAGACGGTGCCGCAGACAATCACCCTCCCTGTAACTTTGACGACGACGGTCGTCGTTATCATGACTAGCAACATGCGACAATGGAACGACAAATCGTTGTTGCTGTTGATAAAAGAACTTGGCACGTGCAGTCAGGCTCCGTCTGAATACGATCAAAATTCAAAACAGAAACAACTCCTCAAAATCGTGGTTTAATTTTGTTGGTGAAGATTTGATGATAAAAGCTGCAGCTAGCTAGCCTGCAGCTATAGCAAACAACCAAAAATATCCTAACAAACGGGAAGGACGACGCATGACAATTCTACTTTGAACGATGGTCCCACTAATAACAAAATTCAAACGGTAAAAGGTTTTGAAAAAGAAAAATGGAAGGATGGAATGTGTATTTTAATTAAAAAAACAAAAACAAAAACTCTTGCCACGAAACAACTATGTAGGGATGTCAAACTAGCCCGAAACCGATGGGCTGGCCCGAACCGCCCGAAAAAAGAGCGGGTTAGGGTCATATTTTTTAGGTCCAAAATAAATTTTAACCGAACGGGCACGCCCGAACGGACCGACGGGCTAAAAGGGCCAGCCCGCTAGGTCCGCGGGTTGGCCCGTAGGGCTGAATTTTTTTTTAATATGCTCTTATTATTATTTGATAAGAAACAAATGGATACTAGAAAATAGTTAGATTATGCTTTCAACTGGTAACTCACCATTCTTTGTTCTTCTTTCCTTCTGTTGAACTTGAATTTTAATTTTTTATAATAAATAAATGAATTATTATAAAATAGTTAGATTATGCTCTCAGTCGACTATCTATTATCTAAATATTTCTCAAAAAAAAAATCTCACTGTTGAAGAAATGGTCACTACTGCGAAAGAGATAAATACAATCAAATAAATTAGAATATATGTTTTGGAAACTCTTCTATAGAATATAGTGAAAAAAATATAATACAACTTGCAATCAATTCGACACTAAAGAATGCGCAGTTCCACTGTTTGACGAAATTCCTCAATGAAGAAATTGTAATGCATCGTAATATAGAACTATAGATTATGTGAGGATTTTAACATATGCATCTATACAGACTGTGCTGCTTAAGTTTTCGTGTATCAACTTTGCTTGTAATTATATGATGCTTGTATAAACATATGGTGTCTCTGTTATAGTTTTGGATCTAATATAGGACATGAAAACTTACTATTTGAAAGAGTATTCTCCTTACACTTAAACTTTTGTCGTAAACATGTTGGCCCGACGGGCTAGCCCGAAAATCGAAATTTTAGGGTTAGAGCCAAGATTTTTTAGCCCGAAAAAATTTCAGCCCGAAATGGCCTGACCCGAATAGCCCGATAACCCAATAGGGTTGGCCCGAAACCGACGGGCTGGCCCGTTTGACATCCCTACAACTATGGATCATATATGTGAATTAACGCTTGTATTTTTATTTTTTAATTTTTTAAAAAATTAACGCTTGTATTTAATATTTATTGGCCTTAAAACATTATTTTTCCATAATTTGAAATTAGTTCCAAAATGTCTAAATTAGATCACATGACTGACCTAATGTAATTGTTGTAATTTTGTTTTGCTTGTAAGTTTCATTAGTTTAGAACTGTTTCAAATTACATGTATGGACCGGCTGCGCAGCATCAGAAGTCTGAAATTAACTCTAACGGGAAGGACAACTGGACGCTTTAGTTTATGCAGAATTGTCAAATTCATATTCATCCCTTTCTATAGAAACTTATGGCCAGAGTTCTGAAAATGTTGAGAATGAGGAACATAAAACAAAAAGTCCTCTCCAACGCTTTAACTTCCTATAGGACTGCTAGAATTCGAACAAAAGTATTTTAATATGTTTTCAGAAAAATTAGGGTACTGTACCTCATCGGCTGAAGGAAAATAAATGGTCGTGAGAATTTTTTGGTAATCAACTGACCCTATTTTGGCCCAGCATGGAAAGGGGAGACGATGACAACGAATTCATATCTATCTCCAAGTCAATGATACGAACACCCGGCCCATCCAAAGTTTCAAGTTAAAACCCAAAGGCTCAAAGACTCTAAAACTACCAATATCAGCGACCATGCATTCCAACCATCCAACCACTTCAAAATTTAATTAATTTCTCTCTCTTCCATATCATTAATATTCATCCAACCCAACCACATTTATTTTACAATTTTTATCCATGACCACCCAACCACACCACTATATATAATTATTTTATTTTATTTTTTATTTATAAGATTAAAATATTACTTGTACTAAAAATAATATAAAAAAATTATAATTATAAACAAGAAAATGACAATAGTCCAAAAAGAAAATCGTACTCATTAAACGATATTTTCTAAAATTACATAAAATAAAAATTTATTATTTGAATATATAGAAAATTAGAGGAAAAAATAATAATTTTAAAGTGTGTTGAAATATAACAAAAATAATGTCTAGAAAATGAAAAAAATATGAATTTTGGTATATTTTTCTTTTTTTATTATATTTTATATAAAAAAATATATCAATTTTATATATATATCAAAATAAAATTAATTGACCAATAGGATGGAGACAAGTGTCTCCATCCTATTGGCCAAAATAATGGTTGAGAAGAGACCTCAAATGGTTGAAAATGGGGGCTGGTCGACCGAGACCTTTATTGAATTTTCGGATTTTTTTTTTAATTTCAGACGTGGAGGGCGACCACTTACTCTAAGAGTCGTTATACATAATTCAATATGCTTTTAACATCTGATGCTTATAAATTATAATTTTAGTAAATGATTTCGAATAAATATTATTTGAATATTAATTATGTTAATAAGATGTTGGTATGTTTGTATATTATGCCGTTATTTTAATGCAGGTTGTCCCACTTGAGCCGATACATCCTAAGCACTGTGATATTATACTGAGTGTATAATACATGTTAACATTTTAATATTAAAAGTTGTCGAGTTATATGATAATGAATGAGGATGATTATATTTAATATTGTGTTTGCTATACCTTGAACACCCTAACGCTGAGCCGGACGGCTTTTTCGGTGCATGTATTAAATGTGTATTGATTATGTTTTGAAAATTTAAGTTGTGTATTTAATGTATTTTTAAAATTTAAGTTTAAGTTATGTGTAAATTAGAAAGTTAAATGGAGTTGGAAATGTCCGGGAGTTGGACTGTATTCGAAAATAGCAAATAGCCTGAAATGTGACCCTCAAGCGCGAGTTCATCGAGTCGCGTCTCGCAGTGAAGCCGAAACGCGACCGTGAAACGCGACCTCCTTCAAGTCGCGTTTCGAGAGGGTCTGCAACGTGACCTTGAAACGCGACATTTTGGTCGCGTGTCATTAGCTTTAGAGAGCCATTTTTCTTCGGCTCAAATGCGACCTCCTCGAGTCGCGTCCCACAGTGCTTTTCAAGTGCGACCTCCAAACGTGATCCCCTTAGGTCGCGCCCTGCTTCAGAATTTTCATCATTTAAATACCACACTTCACCTATTTTCCTCCATTTTCTTCATACTTGGGCGATTTCCTCCCAAAGCTCTCTCAAGAAATTTGATGAGTGCTTGAATTGCACTCATTTGGACTCAATTGCACGAGCTTTTGAGTACTTTTGCTCTATGTTTATGTTTATATGTTTGTTAATTCTGTTTATTTTGTTGTTTATCTTTAATGTTGTTTAAAGTGGCCAATACAGGTTATTTTTGGGTTAGTATGTACAAAACAAAGTTAAAATGAGATTTCGATCATCAAAGGCTGCACAAGACTTGAAAAGTTGAAGAAAACCAAGTGTCAGGCTCATACACGGTTAAGGGGCGCGACCCTGGGTCGCATTGCAGAGCACCAAACAAAGGCTTGAAATCCTTCAGCCTGAGCGTGACCGGCTGGCGCGATCGGTCCCGGGCCGCATTGCAGGCACCTCCGGGCACGGTCGCAGAGCAGGCCGCGCCCCAGGGCCTCTGCAATGCGGGCTCCAGGCGCAGCCAGCACGGCCCACGTTTCAGCACTTCAGAGACCTATTTTTGTGTGTTCCAAACTCGACCTCCAGGCGCGACCCAGACGAGGTCGTGGTCGGGACTGAAGAATCCATTTTTGACTTTTGGCACTCCATTATTGGCCCTCTATATGATATAACAATTGGGGAGCTCAAAAGACACTTCAACACACACGAAAATCTCTCAAGAACACTCTCCATTTTGGGATTTTTGAATATTAAGAACATCAAGAAGAGGAGGAAGATTCAACCATCCATTTGAAGATTCAAGCTAAGGGATTGAAGGAGTTTGTTCTACATTGGGTTTTATCTTCTCCTTCACTCTTTTACCTTTGTTTTGAGAATAGGTTTTGGATCCTTGTCTTGTATTCTTGATCTTGTTGTAAATATGGTAGGCTAGAGCCCTTAGGGCTCTAGGATATGGTGAAACAATGTGACTCTTATTCTTGATGAAGGTTTAATATATGTTTATGCTTTGTTAAGGTTTTAATCCATACTTGGTCTTGAATGATGTTGTTTGAATGACCTCCTTACTAGCATCACATGTATGATTCACTTGCATCTTGCTCATTCCGTGAACATAAGCATGTATGGATTGAATTCATGTACTTGTACTCTTTGTTGAAGTTGAGTATGTGGAAGGAATGGTGACCCCTTTGAGCCTTTTGTAGGTACGACCTTGGAATGTGTTAGAGATAACCATCCTTGTCGCATTCGCAATTTAGGAGATATTCGAGAGATGCTCCTTCTATATTCGTGGTCTTCTTACCTATGAACTTAGCATGATTGTGTGTTTAATCCTTGTTGTTGAATCAAGAGGAGTATTGTGAATCCATATCCTAGAGTCTTGTTTAATTCCATCTTTAAATCTCCCTTTTGTTGATTGTTGTTCTTGCTTGCTATTTAGATTATTTATTTATGCTAAGTTGGTGTTTGTTACTCTAGTTCTTGATTTGGTATTGTGAATGAAACCAACCCTTCACTTAATCTTAGTCTAGATATTTCGCTCATCTATCGTCGTGGTACTTGCATTGTCAAGTTTGAATTCCTTTTCCCTGTGGATCGATCTCGTTTCATCATATCTACAATTATATGCTTGTATACTTGTAGGCATGACTCGAGTTTTATAAATAGTAAAACAAACCATAGAGGTGAATAAATTCTCTATCAAAATTCTTCAACTTTTGGGAGTGGATTCTATCATCATCATCCATCATCTAAGGTAATCTCATACCACTTCCCTCTTGATGATTAAGCTCCATTTCTTGTTGTTTTGAACTTAGGGTTTATATCCAAAATTTAGGGTTTTTCGATTTTATTGATCCTCATGCTTTGATAACTCAAACATATCATTTATTTACATTCTTGAAGCCATATGTGTTGTTAAATCGAGATTCCTATGGTTTAGTATTACTAGGGTTTGGATTTTTGCCCTAATTTCCTCTTAATATGTTGATAGTTGATTGGAAGTGTTGCGATGGTTGTATGTAGTCGATTTTCATGTATGTTAGAGCCCTAGGGTGGAGGTGCTTGTATTTGAAATGTTGAGTTCAAAGGATTTAAATTGAGTCTTGTTCTTGTGGTTTAAATGAGTGCACGTAACGTGTTCGATTAAATGTCTCAAAGAGTTTTAATGTGTATTTTGAGTCCAAAATCATAGTATGAGCTTGCATATCCATGATTATGCATGTGGATGTGTATGAAAAACCTTAAAGCATGTAAAACATGTGTTTGGTCAAAAATTATGAAATAATTGTATAATTTGACATCTAAAATGAGAAAAGGGAATTTAAAGGTACTTGGTGATGTATTGGGGCTCGAGGTGGACGACTTATGCACGGCTAAGGAGTATTTCAAGGTTGAAAGAAATTTTAAAGCGTCTCATAAGGTGGGGTAACTCTAAACTGTGAACACGTATAAAGTTATAGTTATTGTTGTGCTTTGATTGTATAGATATGAAGGGTCTTCGGACCAGAGATAACAGAGATCCTTCGGGGTCGATAAAGAGATCCTTTGAGGTCGACAAAGAGGTCCTACGGGATCAATATAGACTTGTTAATGTCCTCCTTGGGGGATAATAAGCATGCAGGCATCCCTACAGGGCCAAAGACGTTCATTAACAGGGGTATCATGATGTTTGGACCCTACGGGGTTGAGGCTAGTCTCCACAAAAGTAAAGAAGTATCCATATGTTATATTTTCACTTGTGCAATTGGCTATAACTGTTTACAGTGTTCCCCACTGAGTATGTTGTTAAATACTTACCCCATTCATCGAATGAATTTCAGGTTGAGGAGTCGGGGGCCTGGGTAGGAGCGTTGTGAACACAAGAGAACCCCCACAAGCTTGTGTTTATTTTTGCATGCTCTTCTTTTGAATTACTCATATTAGCAATTATATCAATGATCACTTTTATTTTGTCTTTATGATCGATGATCATTGGGGATGAGAGATGTATTTAACTTGATATTATGCAAAACATTTTAAAGGCGGGTCGTTCGACGTTGGAGCCTTCTATGTGCGAATTATGTCAATGAACCTTTATGCTATGTATGTTAATTTAGGGTGCTAGACGGACGGGTTGTCTAAGATCTATGAGCCCGATAGGTTAGATGATTGTATGAATGACATAGATGGGTTTATTCTATGCTTTCGTTAAATACTATGTTGTGTGACATGGTAGATTTCGATAGGTTGCATGTTATAATTGTGAAAAAAAATTTATATGGGATCTTCGATGTCATACCATATTATGCTTTTGACCTAAGCTTCCGCTCATTTTAATATAAGTGCATAAAATTAAGTAAGTAAATTGTATGTTAAGTGGCATGGCCAAACGGAATAGTTTGGAACGTTACAGATGGGGACATTATAAAATGTTAGAACTGCATAATAGAGATATAATCACGTCCGATTTCCAATTCTATTTTCGAGAACATATATAGCACTATACATAATTATAGGAAGTGGTCACATATAAAATCAATGTATTCACGTTTGTTTTAGAATTAGTATTCACGATTTACTTATTTACAGTATTTGCAAAATAATTTAACTTATTACGTTTAAGTGTTTTGAAAATGTAATATATATATATATATATATATATATATATATATATATATATATATAGGGGTGGTTATAATGCAAACCAATCATAGTGTAAGAACTAGCTAGGAACCCATCTCACACCATACAATCAATAAAGATCTACAGCCTATATTTGCTTAAAAGGGTGGTGGCAATTCTGTAATTTTTGAAAAAAAAATCACGCAGAAATTTACGTAATTTGGTAATTCTTATAAAAATTGTGCGGGATATTTGATAACATATTGCCATGCTAACGAAATATTATCATCATGCTAATGAAGCGTTATCGTTATGCTAATGAAAGTTTTTCTCATATTGTTAAAGAAAAACTAAATTCTAAAGAGTAATTATAAATTCTAATTGGATGAAATAAACTATAATTCAGATATAATAAACTTCAATGATCCAAAAAAATAGAACTAAATTCTAAAAATTAATTATAAACCCCTAATTGGATTGAATAAACCATAATAGCAATATAAATATACAACATTAGCATAATGATATTGTTTTATCAGCATTGCGAATAAACTATATTAGCATGTGACAATTCATCGTTAACATAAGGTATAAACCATAAATGGATGAAGAAAAACCCTAACTAATGTATTATAATTTGATGAAATAAACAATATATAATAATCAATTTGTAACTAAAATACAAAAACTTAATCATAAAAAATAATTATAAGTCCTAATTGAAATGTAATATATCATAATAACAATATAAGTATGTGTACTACGTTAACATTATGATAATCATTCATTAGCACAATGAATGCAATATGTTAGCATATAACAAATGTTTTGTTAGCATACGTTATCAACTTATCATAATGCTAACGAACCATTATTTAAAAGCTAACGAAAGCATTTTCGCGCTGGACACGAGTAAAAATATATATTTTGTATTTTCATCTATATTTATTTGACATATCCACGGCTGATCTTGAATTAAAGAGTATGAAAAGATCTTTAATTTGGTATATTATTTACGTTGATCCGATTTGAAACGAGTGAGTTATGACCGTTCAAAGTGATGACATTAACTTTTTTATGGGTATTGGACAATTATACCATCGCCCCTTTTTTTTGTCTTGACTTTGAAATTTAATTTCAGCCATTAAATCATCTAGGTGGACGGTATAAGATAAGTTTCTAGTTCCTACACCAGGAAATGATGTATTTTTTATCCAACCCCTAGGTTTTGGTTCAAATGTGAACCCTCTTCTCCTGTAGAAACTAGGATCCAATCCTAGCCATTTATCCATTTGATTTCCATGGTCAAGATTGATTTGAAATGGATGGGATAATAAATGCAATTTATTAATAGTTATATTAGTTAAGGATATAGTAGTCATTTTATTTTATATGGAATATCAAATCCCATATTTTATGGCATGTATATCTTCATACAATTTTTTTTATTTCCAATAATTATTCTAATACATCACAATTTCAAAACCATACGTCTAAAAAAAACTTGGCGCAATGAAACATTTTTTTTAAGAACTTCATTGAAGTTACATTAATTAACCTACTGACTCAAATACCATAAATATTAGTTACTATTGTAATATCATTACTACAATCAATATTTATTTTTGTTTATCATATGGAATTAAGTAGATTCTGACAATCATTTAAATTAATTAATTTTGGTGTTCCTTATTTTTCGTAAACAACACATTGAATATTAAAGTGATCATTATCTTCCCCTATTCATATTTTTTCAAAGATTAATTTTACACATTTGAATGTTAAAACTTAAAGTTTACAAGTGTAGAAGAAATTATGGCATGCTTTATTCACTGGTATATGTTAATAGCATATTTTACATCGTATATTAGCAAATCGTTCTTTTAATATTACCATGAGATGTATTTTTATTATTATTACCAGTTTTGATATTAGCACATTTTATATTGTAAATTAGCAAAAAAAGTAATACAATATTAGCGTATTGTAATGCGCTCGAGCAAAGATTTTTACACGTTTGAATGTTAAAACTTACAGTTTACAAAAGTGTAGAAGAAATTATGGCATGCTTTATTCACTAGTATATGTTAATAGCATATTTTATATCATATATTAGCAAATCATTCTTTTAGTATTAGCATGAGATATATTTTTATTATTATTACCAGTTTTGATATTAGCACATTTTATATTGTAAATTAGGAAAAAAAAGTAATACAATATTAGCGTATTGTAATGCACTCGAGCAAATACCATGTAACATGAATTAAACCAAACATCATTACATAAATGTAAAAAATCTTCAGTTGTGTAATTATCCTGCTTCATTGCTAGTTAATATTAGTATGATAAATTGCTAGTATGTTTATATTAATATGTTATTCTGATTAACAAAATGTTGCTAATAATATACCAAATAATTGCTATATTATGTAGAAGTGTTTGCTATTTTTCTATACATATACATAACCTAAACAACATTTATGAAAAACTCCAAATACATACAAATCCTCCAACAAGTTAGTGAACTCGAATCAGCAATACCAATCTAAAATTGAATAACATTTAATTATTCGTGACAATACAAAATAATAAATAAAATTAGTCTACACAAATCTGAATTTGCTATGTTGAACCCGCCGCTGCCAAATGGTATGAAATCGATCGCCAACTTCTCCCTTAAGTGTAAAATTTTATTTTGCTAATTTGCTCATTTCCGCCACCACTCATTTGATGAATTTGTATTTGGGGCTCTATTAATTTGAGCGGCGTCAGTAATGAATTCATTAAGATATTTGTTATTATTTTTCCTATATTTATGGGATGTGGGATTATGGGTATATTTATTTTTACAAGTTTAACCCTATGAAATCTAATAGGATTTGAAAAGATGGAGAATTTGCAATTAGACCCCTAAATTAGAAATTCAATCTTGACCATTCATATTAATGAGATGTGTGGTTATTATCGGATCCTAGTTTCTACATGAAATGATGGTTAACATTTGAACCATCCCCCAACCCCTATATATATAAACTTAATGATGAAAAGATTGATATATTCTAGATGAATATATAGTTATCATGTCCCATGCTGCATCGAACGGATAATATGTACAATATTATATATTGTTATATGTAGGGAGTGGTTCCAGTAGGAACCACACTCTATGTGAGAATCGAGAACCAATCTGAGAGCCATAGATCTCGCCTATTTGGACGGCCAAAATATGTTCCAAATTTTTTTAAAATGCGGTGGCATAATTGTAATAACGTCTAATTTCGCTGCCCCTGAATCTGAATCTAGTAAGGGTAAAATTAAAAATTTCAAAATATACGAATTTTACAGACATTTGCAGAGCAAGCTTTCTCATTACTGTTATTGCACGAATTTACGCAAGCCCAGGAGCCACAAATTTGAAAGAGAAACTTAAAAGAACTCGAATTCAACCGTCAAAATCCACTGAAAATAGCATCAAAATCTTCAGGAAACATGAAAACTCAAGGTAATATGTCGTTCATTTTTATTTTTCCGAACTTTCGTTTGATTTTTTAGCAATTATATTATGATGATTTAGCAGTTTCCGTTTGCTATTAAAGCTGGCAGCACTATTAGCTGGATAAAGAGATAAAAGACCGGGTTCGATTCATGAAAAGAAGCTGGTAGCACTTGCAGCTGACAATCTGAATATCGTTTCCCTTCGACATTGGGTATACCCAACATCTTCTGCACCTCAGGCTGCTTCATAGCTGAAAAAATCAACACGAAAATAACAAGTTGATATTAAAGGAAAATACGAGACAAGAGTGTTCGATCCATTATAAATAAACAGAACTCACCCATTGCACATGCGAGTCCATGCAGGTTGGACGTAATCCAATAACATAATACAGCCTGGAGAGAGAGAGAGAGATTCATAATAAATAACAATGATGAATGCATCCATCTAACTTCCCTTACAGAATAAGTACTCAAAGAAAGTTGAGCATATATATGATGATGTATAATATAACGCAATACCACATTAATTACCTTGGGGGCACATGCTGCGAGAGGGATTGTTAATGCTGCAACAACGCCTCTAGAGACATGACTCAACTCTGCATCAGCGTTGCACTGAAAAGGGATCATCAATTATAAAACAAGTTAAATCTGCGAATTCTGATCTCACAGCATAAACCCTCAGATCTTACACTGAAATTAAATTTGTAAAAATCAGGGCAAACCACCACTAGTCAGTGTCTCAGTGATGATATATAGTCAGCATGCTTTTGCACTTGTTGGGATTAAATAATAGAACATACATATAATGAGAGATATGAAGCAAACATAGATATATAGAGAAAAAGTGGCTCACCTCCATTGCTCTCCAAAATGTCAATGCCGTCAAAACTGGCAAAATATACATTGCATCTGGCGTGGTCAAATCGGTAAACCAGAGTGCTCCACCCTCTTTGAAAGATTCAACGTTTTCTGCCATGTTGAATATCTGCATATAAATTGATGAGGCAAAAGTGTCATATGGTTTATAAGTGAAATAACTGATGGAGAAACACAGAAGTACAGTGAGTCGAAGGAATGAATCATCTAGAAGAGTACTCATTATAAGGACATTAAATGAGTTCTTACCGCATAAAACAAAATAAAAAGGGCAATGTACTGCGTTAAATGTGACGCCAAGTTGGTGAAGGGATTAATGCCATATCTGTAACAGTAAGATGCAATTATCCCTGAATGTCATATTCTTAATCCAAGTCTTAACACAAAAAGTTAAAATAATCATAAAAATGCAGGAACTTTACCCCAAGTATGTTATATGTGTAGTTCGTGGAGCATAGTGAGAGAGTATTAAACTCTACTTCTGCAGTTATGCTACAGGCTTATATATAATATATATAATTCTCTTATTTGACTTCAATAAATGAGGTACGCTACAAATGATGTGTTATATGCTATTGACAGAAGATAGATCACTTCAAGTCCAATTTAAAGTCCACATGGTTCAGTCCCGAACCAGGATTATCGTCCAACGGCTGTGGAAAAAAATGCTAGAAAAGTGAAATACACATTCAGACAATTTGCATTAGGAAACGAGGAATAAGTTTAACCTCTGATGGTCAAATCTAACAAGGGATTTAAAAGCTTATTATTCAACGCAGTAAGCTGGTGACACCATTTTATAAGCTATATGGAAGGATTAACCCAAAAAAGGGGATAATTGACATTATTGATGACATAATTTTATTATTTTCTTGTCTAGTAAAATCCTTGTATCTTTGGCTAATACTGCTTCAACAGTTCAACTTCATGTTGTGTTATGTTAATGTTCCTAAAAGATTTCTCTTAAAAACAGGTGATGGGCACACTGTAATTTATATCAAAATGGATCTCTGAGGAAGACAAAAGCAATTGTGCGCATGCATATCTTAGACTTAGAACTTAGAAGTAGAGTGAATTACATACTCATTTAATAATTTTCTCATTCGCGCCTCACCTACAGCCACATCAACAGGACTCTTATCCTGGAAAAACCAATGATTATTCATTAGGAAAAACCAACGGAAGACATTTCATCAAGTAAAAGCAACAAAAAGGGACACTGCCTAATAAGGCATCAGACACATATTCCGCCAATTTAGTTCAAAACAGCCAATATTAGTATGATGCACGTACGCTACTCTCTGTTTCTTCACCATTAATCTCCAGCACTTGAGGCCTTATAAGCTGTGCATCACGAGACATAAATTAATTTGGCATCACAAACAGAAGCAGGCATGACGTAAGAAGAAGAAGATAGTTGCATAGCAGAACTGAGAGAATGTAAAAATTGCAGTATGTATCTCAATTCATCAATTCAAGTTTTGTCTCTTTCATGTTATGTTTTATCCTCAACGTAACCAGATGCAATTTACTATATATGCTCTACATATAATTTATATTTAATTTCTTCTGGGATTCTTGTAGACATTTCGTCAAACGTGATTTGGGCAGCAGATATTTCTTAGGGAATACTTGGAACTCCCACCTTTAAACTTCTCTCCCATCTTCTTCTCTCTCATGAACCCAACAACACACACTGATACTCCGAACTTCCAATAGTACATATACATACATAAATATACGTACACTGCTACAGCAAAAGAGATCTCAAAATGTTATTTTGCTACAGACCTTAAATAATGCATTTCTTCCTCAATTCTAGAAACGGAATGTGTGTAGGTAAGCATGGGAAACAAATGAGGAAATATGTAGGCAATGAAACAATCCAGATTCAAGCCAAACTTGAGTCACAATAGAATGAAAAAATCATGTTACAACTTACGTTGAAGTTGGAAAGAGCTTTGAATTGATGTATCGTAAGAGGAAGTAGAAGAGTACGAACCAAAATAGTGGTGACAGCAATTGATGCCCACCTAAATACAACCAATTTCAGAAGATCGCTATTAAGAATATTAACAAACATTCATTCATTCAAAACCATAATAAAACTGAAAAAAAGATAAAGTTCATCAACGCGCACCAATTTAACCCAGTAAAAGTGTGGACATGATCAATCAAGTATTGAACTGCATCCACCAAAAAGTCGCCCGACGCAGCAGCCGCCACCTCATTCGCCGCTGGAACCACCGCCGCCTCAACAGCTTTCTCCCCGACCACATCCACTCCCTCAGTCGACATATTCCTCATAAAAACCGGAGCGTAAGCCGCTGGAATAGCAAATCTCCTATCTCCGAACAAATTCCTCGACCCAGCAAAACTGCCCCAATTATCTCCGTGGAGACGGCGCCGGAGACAATCACCCTCCTTGTAACTTTGACGGCGACGGTCGTCGTTATCATGACTAGCAACATGCGACAATGGAACGGCAAGTCGTTGCTGCTGTTGATAAAAGAACTTGGCACGTGCAGTCAGGCTCCGTCTGAAAGCCATGAATACGATCAAAATTCAAAACAGAAACAACTCCTCAAAATCTTGGTTTAATTTTGTTGGTGAAGAATGAAGAGGTCAATATTATCTTTGCTAGTATTTAGGAGTTTGTTTAGTTTGTTGAATAAAGTCCTAGTCTCTAGGCTGCTTTCTTTTAGTCATGTGTAGTCTATTAGCTAGTTTATCTGAGTTTCTGTTTTGCTTTTGTAAAGGCTATTTAAACAGCCTCCTTTATTCAATGGAAGTATTCAGTTTCAGCAGCAATCTGATTCATATAAGTTTTTATTCACAACAAACTGGTATCTAGAGCCCGCACTGGGCCTGGTTGAAGTCAGTATAGAGTGAAAAAAAAAAGAGAAAAAAAATGAGTGAGGATAAGATTACAGCGAAAATTCCACACTTCGATGGTCAACACTATGATCATTGGAGAGAATTAATGGAGAATCTTATTCGTGCAAAGGGATTATGGGGTTCGGTGGAACGAGGCTTCGAGGAGCCTAGTGTTGCAATCACGTTGACTGAACGAGCAAGAAGGAGTTAGAAACCGCCAGAACCAACGATCATAAGGTCTTTCAAGCCATTGACAGGTTCATCTTCGAACAAATTTTGGACAGACGCACGTCCAAAAGTGTATGGGATTCCCTCAAAATGAAATTTGGAGGAAACGCTCGTGTGAAGAAATCACTTCTTAATTCCTTGAGAAGGGATTTTGAGGTGCTTGAAATGAAAGATACTGAAACAATCACTGAATAATTTGCAAGAGTGATGACAGTGGCGAACAACATGAGGAGCAACGGTGAAGAGATGTCAGATTCAAAAGTGGTGCAAAAAATCCTTCGAACTCTCACTGATGTATTCACTTATGTTGTGGTCTCAATTGAAGAGTCAAATGACACAGATAAAATGTCAATTGATGAACTTCAAAGTTCTCTGGTGGTGCACGAACAGAAATTCAAAAGGGCCAACCGTGATGTTGAGCAAGCATTCAAGGTTGAAAGTAACAGAGGCCGAGGAGGAGCAAACCGAGGTCGAGGACGTGGAAGAGGGAGACAATCTTTCACGAAGGCTACAGTGGAGTGTTTTAAGTGCCACAATTTGGGGCTTTTCAAATTCGAGTGTCCTCAATGGAAGAATGAGGTAAATTATGCAGAGTTGGATGACACAAGAAGAACTCGTGTTGATGGCCTATGTAGAAGAAACTAAATCAGAAAGGAACATGTTGAGTGGTATAAACACCATTAGAGAGAAAAGATAGGAAGATAGAATTGATTCTTATTTCTTGTATGTAAAAGAACTGATACGACCAACAATAAGGCGGAAGCAAAGATCGAAAACAACGTCAACTATACAGAAGGATTTAATCCAAGATATCTACTGTAATAACACTTAAATATGAATAGATAAACTGTCCTAAACACTCAATTAAATTCGAACAAGAATTAAATAGCAAAACCCCAAATTAAAGCCCTAAAAATTCCTAAGAAAGACGTGAACAGAAACTGATGCTAAACAACTCAGATTAAGCTCAAATTTTAACACAAGTTACAATCATAAGTCTTAAACAACATATCCAAAATTCAGAAGAAACTCACAAGTAAATTGAGAGATGGCTCGGTGGTCAAATTTCGGACTGTTTTCGGCTTATAATTGGACTTAGGGCTTGTATGGATGGAATCTGATCTTGGTAGCTAACAGAACGTGTATGGTGATGATTATGGATGATTTGGAGGGTGTGTGGAGGCATGATGGTGGCTGGAACGAAGTGGAACGATGGAAATGAAAGATAAAAGCGAATCTTACCCGAAACGAACCCCAAATCGACGAGAACTTGGAACGCGCCTATGGAGCAATCTTAAATGGTTGTCTAACCCGGATACTATGAGATATCACGAAAGAGACAAAAGATTTCAAGTATAGAATCGCCAGAACCAAACTCTACCAGAAGAACCGATGTTGTGTGAGACAAGAGAAATAGCGTAAAAGTGTTGTTTTTCATTCAATCAAGTCTGATTCACAAAGGGAATGAAAATCCCCTAAATAATAAACCTAGGAATGAAAATCCCATGTGTCTTGGGCCTAGAATTCAAACTGGGCTAATAAAGCACTACTGGGTCCAATATCACCTAAACAAGTTGTAATAAATTGAACTGCTAATTAAATAAATCCACAACTAATAATAATAGCCCAAAAAAAATAAAATAACTAAAATAAATAGCAAGGAACATCCACTTCTTCAATTTAGTCGAGCTCTTCGATGCTCAATATAGTCACCAACTTGGACTGTTTGAAATAAGCTCCAACATCCTCCAGCTTCTTCCCAACATAACACTGAAGGTTTCCTTGCAGCTTCTTGGCTCTAAGTCTCGTCACTGAACCTCTAAGCTGCAACTCGGGATTTGAATCATCAATACTAGCACTGGGCTCATCAAGAACACAATTACATCCTCTCTTATTGAGAGATTTTGTACTATTACAAGGAAAGAAATAAATCTATTTTTGGATGAATAAATTTGATTCTTATTTCCTTCTAACACTCTCCCTCAAGTTTAGTAACGAGATCACCGATACCTAACTTGCCAAGAACTTCAGTGAAATTTGTGGCGTTGACTACTTTAGTCAAGATATCTGCTAACTGATTCTCAGATCTAACAAATAGAAACTCCACGATACCTCCCTCAATTTTCTCTTTGATGAAATGTCGATCCACTTCTATGTGCTTGGTCCTTTCACGTTGAACAAGATTCTACATGCTTGGTCCTTTCATGCAGCGCATCAAACTTTCGTAGCCACAGCACTTCAGTCAATCCACTCTTAATCCCGTGAAACTCAGCCTCAGCACTAGATAAGGCAACTACCTTCTATTTCTTGCTCCTCCAAGTGACTAGATTTCCTCCCACAAAGGTAAAGTATCCTCCGGTGGATTTTCTATCCATTAAGCTTCCCGCCTAATTTGTATCCGTATAGCCATGGATATCCAAAGGTTCATGCTTTTGGAGTAGAACTCCATATCCCACCTTTCAAGTATCGAACAATTTTTAGTGCAGCCTCCATATGTTCCTTCTGTGGTTGATGCATGAACTGACTCACCATACCAAAGGCATATGCAATGTTAGGTCGAGTATGAGATAAGTAAATCAATCTCCCCACTAGACGCTGATATTTTTCCCGTTCCACTGACTTGGCACCATCCACAATCTGCAATCCATGATTCAAGATGATTGGAGTACTTGCTGGTTTGCAGTCAAGTAAGCCAGTCTCAGCCAAAAGATCCAACGTATATTTCCTTTGTCGCAGAAATATACCATTCCTTGATCTCAACACCTCAACTCCGAGAAAGTACTTCAGATGTCTGAGATCTTTCATCTCAAATTCTTTGAACAGATTGATCTTCAGACTGTCGATTTCTTCATTATCATTCCCGGTAATGATCATGTCATCCACATAGATAATAAGGCAGGTAACTCGGTTGTCTTTCCTTTTTAGGAACAAAGTGTGATCTGAATTACTCTGTCTATACCCGTATTGAACCATAGCCTATGTAAACCTTCCAAACCAAGCCCTCGGTGATTGTTTTAGGCCATATAGAGTCTTCTTCAGTCGACATCTCTCACCTCTTCCAAACTCTTCTGAAAAACCAGGAGGTGCTTCCATATAAACCTCCTTTTTTAGTTCTCCATGTAGGAAGGCATTTGTCACATCAAACTGATGAAGTGACTAATTACGATTAACCGTAATCGATAACAGAACTCTCACAGTGTTTATTTTGGCAACTGGAGAAAAGGTTTCTGAGTAATCCACTCCATAGATTTAAGCGTATCCTTTTACCACTAGTCGTGCCTTGTATCTCTCGATTGTGCCATCTGGCCGCCGTTTGATGGTAAAAACCCATCTACACCTGACAGGTTTCTTATTTTCTGAAAGTCTGCACTTATCCCATGTGTTATTTCTGGCTAAAGCATCCATTTCTTTTTTCATTGCCTCTTTCCACTGACTATGTTTCATAGTCTCCTCAACAGACCGAGGAGTCTCTTCTTCTCCTAGAAGTGCCATCTCGAAAGTTTGTGCTATTTCAGTGAGGTTACCTTCAGCATAATTCCTGACAGGGTATTTTGTTTTCCACCCTGTACGCTCCGGAGAATATCTCTTTGACGGAATTCCCCTTGTACTTCTTGGCGGCAATACATATCTGCCTATCTTTACTTATGTTCCTGTGTCTTCAACAGGATGAAGATTTTCATCCTCCGTATTTTGGCCAGCTATCCTGTCATTATTAGTTTCTGAAGAAACCGAACTCTCGGTTTTGAAAGAGTTGTGTACAAAGTTGTGTATAAAGTTGAGACAACTTTGCATACGCAGCGGAAATTTAAAACATAAACAATGGATTGGAATTTTCACGAGATTATATTTCTATAATCTCGCGAAGTGCCTCAGGGCAAAATCTTCACTATATAAAATATGTGAATTACAAAAACACTACCAGATAAACTCTCACTAAATATTAAGACACTTTATCTCTTCCTTCACAGAAGGTTGGGACTAAAGTTGTCTTAATTATATCTAGTAGAAACGGATAAATACGAGAAACTAAAACTTTACAATATCTGAAAAGCTCTGTTAAAAACTCATATCTAACACTAACTATCTAAACCCTATATATACACAACTCGTTGCTTGATCCCCACTCAAAGCAACAGATCCACTAAGCCATGATCTCCATGATCTCCACTCCTACATTTCCGGCGCAACTTCCGGAACAACCGTGGCTTCAGCAGATCTTTGGACTTGGTCAAATCCCACATGCTTCTATTTTCTCTCAACAGATTTTATCCTGCAAGAAAGAAAAAAACTCCAAATACACGATTTAAACAAATATCCCTAAATCTATGATACACTACCAATCGGTATCAACAATCTTCCCCTTTTTTGGCTTTCTTCCCAAAAACAAAACAAAAACCAAGAGTTACAATTACTCCCCCTGAAGCAACAATCAAATTACAACAACCATGAAAAGATTAGAGAAATGTTAGCTAAACAGTTGCTCCCCCTGTCACCAAGACTGTAATAAAAACAGAATCTACACAATATCATCACAACACATAAAACAACCATAACCATAATATATTCACAGCAAATGCATACATATCTGCATGCAATAAAAAAAAATATATAAGAGTTAGGCAGAAAATAAAAGTTGTTCATAACGTTGTGCAACAAATAAAATAGTTGTTTGTTCATCCAACAACATCATCAAAATACTGCAACACACTGCAGTCTTCTTCTTCTTCTTCGTGCTTCTCCCCCTCACTCCTCATCTTCATCTTCCTCATCACTTGGTCCATGGCAGCGGCGACGGCTAGGGCCTTCTCCCCCTTTTTGAGAAGAAAGAAGTCGTTGAAACACCCTTCGTTGCCCTTCAAGGAGAGCAATCTGCGAGGAGAAGAAGGCTATTTACTCCTGCAACACAAAGACAGGTAGAGAACACATTAAACCGTCCGAGGGATCCTCTTCAGTTGAGGCATCAATCCACGGGAGATCTCTGTGCCTCTTCTCACTCAAGAAGGCAGGTTGCACAGTTTGAAGAGGGAGCTTGGATGTGAGGACATCTTTCTTCTTTGGCTTCAACCCTTGCTCAACAAGCATGCTATAGATGAGAGAAGGTACGATCAACTTTTTGGTGGACTTGGCCACAGCAACCTCAGCAACAGCATTAAAAATGTGGGTGCCCAAGTTGAACTTCTCTTCCTTGAACACTTTGTAGAGTAAGCACACATGCTCAAAAAGCACAACTGTGGTATTGGATGTAGGGATCCAATTTGACACGGAAATCTTGTGCAAAGTTGAGAAAAGGGAAGTGAGGACCGAAGCTATGCGGTTAGGCCTTTTGTTCACTGTCCACACATCTGCACGGCCACCTGTAAGCACATTCTCCATCTCAACTTCTAGCTTCTCATCAATCTCAACATCAGACTCAATAACATTTGGAGCAGCTAGAAATTTGTTAATGCGAGAGGGAGTGAAAGAGAAAATCTTCCCACGGACATAAACTTTTCCAAGCATCTTGGAGGAGGGGTTAGCAAAATCAACAGGCAGATTGGAATAAAATTGCTTCACAATCTCAGCAACATAGGGTTTCACATAAGTGACACTTCTCAAAACTTTCCTTTTACGCAGAAAATCAAGCAAATTATATTGTGCAAAATCCTTCAAATCAACTGCCCTATCATTAATGAACTCCCTTTTCCTAAAGCTATCCCAATTCTTCTTAGCAGCCTCATTGTAAAAACATTCATTCAAAGCCTTAATTACCTCAAGCTCGGAGTCGGAGTCGGTGTCGGCCTCGGTCGGAGAAGCTTCTCGTTTGACCTTTTTGACTGACTTGCCTTTCGACTTCAATGGCGACAAGGAAGGCATTTTCCTCTTCCTTTTCCGAGAGGCAGCAGCCTCCTCTTCAAGCTCTTCATCCTCATCGGCTTCTAAGAGTTGGTGAGAGAACGATTTCTCAGCAGAGTCGTCGGAGGAAGCACCCGATTGATTCTCACCCTCGACATCACTGTCGATGTGGATCGGTTCCTCGGGAGCCTGAGAGGGATGGATTGATCGAGAGACACACTTGGAACGTCGAGTGGGAGGAACCCTAGGTGTTTTAGAGGGCTTCTTCGTCAGAGGTGAAGGGGTCGGAGATGGGATGACCTCCGGCTGTGACTTTGGCTCGGCAGAGAACGGGACGGGAATAGGGCTACCGTCTTGTTGAGCGGCTTCCTCAGATGGATGGACTAGGTCCTCTTGATCTTCGGCAAGAATTGGAGTGTCGAGCTCCGGAAAGTCAAACGATGGCATCACTATGCCATTCGGAGCAACAATAATCGTCTGCTCGGTCGTCGGAGGCAGGACAGAGGGCGGCATTGAAGTCGATGCCGGGAGAGGAAGCGGTTGAGACTGAATCTCCGAGCTTCCCACCTCAGGAGAGATCTCCATCGGTGCATTCCCTCGTGAAGGCGAGAGCAAGATGTTGGGTCGGAGGAGAGGGGTGGTGTCCGGTGATAGGAGACGGAAAGGGTTGGGTGTGAAAAGACGGGGAGAAGATGGTTGCGGCGGAAACGACGAGAGGTGGCGGAGGTAAGCGGAAGTTTCGGGGTCCGCCATGAATTCCTCCAACTGCTTCATTTTTTCCGGCGTCATTTTGGAGAAAGTTCAGAAGAGAGAGAGTGAGAGTTTGGAAGATGAAGGGGTGAAAAAGTAAGGATTTTGTTAATAGTGGAGCAAGGATCGGTTTTATCAGACTTAGGGGAGAAGAATAGAGACGGGAAATTTAAATGAGTAGACTAACAGACAGATTCGTCCCGCCACAAAAATAGGGATCAATAAATTAAAGATATAGTCAAAGATGAAATTAAAGATAGAGTAGGATACACTTCTGGATTCACTCAACTGACTTTTTAAAACAATGTTATATTTATTATTATTTTTTTTATTTTTGTTTTTGTTTTTGAACAGCTGTTATCATAGAGGATGAAATATTCAGAACACTTTTGACACATCATAGAAGACTTTTCAAGAAGAGAACAGATGATGAAAAGATGTATAACCAAGAGAATCTCATAAAAACCACTTATCTGAGGTCTTTGACCCAGTTATATGGTTTTTTAAGAACGATCATGATTTCACCTTTTACAGGCTTTTACATCCTCGAATCTGCTCAACTTCACAGTCAACTATGAGATATCAAAAGTTGTGACAACAGTTGATTCAACTTTTGAACTCATATAGAACATAAGCCAAGAGATTTTCTCAAGGATGAGAATCTCTCATAGCTAAGAGCTTTTGTGAATATGTCAGCCAGTTGAGAATCTGTACTAATGTATTCTAACTTTAATAATTTCTTTTCGACTATATCTCTAATAAAGTGATACTTTAAGTGGATGTGTTTGGACTTTGAGTGGTGGACGGGGTTCTTTGCAAGGTTGATTGCGCTTGTATTGTCGCAAAGCATCACTAGGGGATTGCTCTCCAAACCATAGTCATCCAACATTGACTTCAACCAAATCAGTTGTGTTGCACAACTTCCAGCTGCTACATACTCCGACTCAGCTGTGGACAAAGAAATGCAGTTTTGCTTTTTGCTGTGCCAGGAGATGAGATTGTTGCCTAGGTAACAGCATCCTCCACTTGTGCTTCTTCGATCATCAGTTTCTCCAGCCCAGTCAGCATCACTGTACCCCACAAGATCTGAAGTTGTGTCCTTTGTGAACCAAAGTCCCAGTTCACAAGTGCCAGCAACATATCGAATGATCCTCTTGACAGCTTTCAGGTGTTCTTTCTTTGGACAGGATTGGAATCGAGCACATGCACAAACACTGTACATTATATCTGGCCTGCTTGCAGTCAGATACAGAAGACTTTCGATCATCGATCTGTACAACGTTGGGTCAACTTCAGGCCCAACTGCATCCTTCGACAGTTTCTCAGTTGTGCTCATGGGGGTTCTCATGTGTTTTGCACTTTCTAGACCAAACTTCTTCACAAGGTTCTTTGTATATTTCGTCTGTGAGACGAACATTCCATTTTCTTTTTGCTTGACTTGAAGGCCGAGGAAGTTGCTAAGTTCCCCAACCATGCTCATCTCGAAGGAGGTTGACATGGCTTCCACAAATTCCTTCAAGGCTTTCTCATTCGTTGACCCAAACACTATGTCATCGACATAAATTTAAGCTATGGTTAGAAAGTTGTTTTCCTTTTTGAGAAAAAGTGTCATATCCGTATGTCCCCTGTAAAAACCAAAATCAAGCAAAAATTCGGTCAAACGACTATACCAAGCTCTAGGAGCTTGCTTTAGTCTATATAAAGCCTTGTGTAGTTTGTACACATGATCGGGCTTTGAAGGATATTCGAATCCTTTGGGTTGTTCCACATATGCCTCCTCTTCCAAGATTCCATTGAGAAAAGCTGCCTTAACATCCATCTGGTGAAGGGTGATGTTAAGGTAACATACAATAGCAAACAAAAGCCTAATTGACTCTATTCGTGCAACTGGAGCAAAAGTTTCATCATAGTCTATGCCTTCTACTTGAGTGTATCCTTGGGCAACTAAGCGAGCCTTATTTCTAATGATGTTTTCAAACTCATCAGTTTTATTTTTGAATATCTACTTAGTCCCGATAACATTAACTCCAGAAGGTCTGGGCACTAGTGTCCAGACTTTGTTTCTCACAAATTCAAGTAATTCAGTCTGCATTGCACTAATCCAAAACTCGTCTTTTAAGGCTTCAGTTACATTCCTAGGTTCAATCAAAGACAAGAACACAATCGTGCCAACTTCATGTATGACACATGATAAACACACCATCCTTATTATTTCCTTGTAGTTGGCAATTGCTTTCCCTCTTGTTCGGACCCCTTCGTTAACATCTCCAATGACTTGGTCTATTGGATGATCTTTGCGAATTCTCTTGGGAGGGTCTCGACGAACACTGTTTTGTATAACTTCTGGGGTTGCTGAATCATCAAGATCAGCATCCGAGTCAGGCTCATCGGAGGGTGTATCCTTGTTTGTCGCTGAAGTGGGCTCAACTTCAGGGTCAACTTGTGATGCATCGGTGTTTCCTGTATTTCTCTGAATCTCAATTACACCGTTAGTATCATCAGTAGGAGTATACAAACTAGCCATATCATCAAATCTTATATTCACACTTTCCATTACAGTTTTGGTCCTGAGGTTATAAACACGGTAGGCATGACTGTTAAGTGAGTAACCAATGAACACACCTTTGTGACTTTTAGGGTCAAACTTGTAAAGATAGTCCCTATCATTCAAAATATAACAAACACAACCAAATACATGTAAATATTTCAGGTTGGGTTTTTTACCATTCAGAATCTCGTATGATGTCATGGTGGTTCCGGTTCTTAGGTTTACTCGATTACCTACATGACATGCGGTATTTAATGCTTCAGCCCAAAACCATTTAGCCAGCTTCTTTGAGTGCAGCATTACAGTGGCCATCTCTTGTAAAGTCCTATTCTTTCGGTCGGCCACACCATTTTGCTGAGGTGTCTTTGGGGATGAGTATTCATGATGAATACCTTCTTTTGTACAAAAGTTGAGGAGTTATATATTCTCAAACTCCCTCCCATGATCAGATCTTAACCTCTTAACCCAAACATGATAAAAGTTTTTGATCATAGCATACAATTCTAAGAAGGTATCATACGTTTCACCCTTATTTTTAAAAAAATTCACCCAAGTATACCTTGAAAGATCATCTACAATGACAAAAGAATACCTCTTACCTCCAAGGCTTTCAACTTCAGCCGGTCCCATAAGGTCCATATGAAGTAGTTCGAAGCAGCTTTGAGTTGTGAAAGGTCTCTCAGAAGTTGTCACAACAGGGTGCGACGCTTTAACTTGTTTTCCCTTTTGACAATCTCCACAGAGGCTAGGACTTGCAATATTCAACTTGGGAACTCCTAGAACAGCATTTAGTCTTTGGAGATTTTTCATGTTACGGAAGTTTGTGTGTCCCAATTTTTGGTGCCAAAGCTGCACTTCATTTACCTGCGCACTTAGACAACTGTTTTTGCTAATCTCATAAATATTATTGGAAGACCTTACCCCTGATATCACATGATTTCCGTTGCCATCCATCACAGTGCACCTTTCTTTATCAAAGATGACACTGAAGTTGTCATCACATAGTTGACTAATGCTAATGAGATTTGCAGTCAGCCCTTCAACATGTGATACATTGGCCAGCTTTGGAAGTCCAGGACTGTCCAAGGTTCCTCGTCCAACAATCTTGCCATTTGACCCTCCTCCAAAAGTTACTTCACTGCCATTGATTCTTTGATAGTTTGATAGATAACATCTGGAGCCTGTCATGTGACGTGAGCATCCACTATCAAAGTACCATGTGGTCGAGTCATTATCTGTCGATGCAGTGAAGACCACTTGGCAGGTAACTGTTGGCGTAACTTTGGGTCTCCATACCAATTTCTTGGACTTGTCACCTTTGTTTGAGAGGATAGGATTTGATGCTTGGTTCTTCAGATGCATCTCCTTATGGTGTTTCTGCAAAAACTTATGACAGAAGGGCTTAATGTGTCCAGGAAGAAAACAGAAGTGACAAATGTACCTCATACGTTTTTTCTTTGCTGACGAAGTTGTGGGAACTTCCTTGGCTTTCACAAATGGTTTGCCATGAGTAGACAAAATCTGAGTGAAGGCTGGTCTTGCACTCGGATCATACCCAAGGCCATGTGAAGTTATCTGAGTTTGAGACAGAACTTCATCTAGTTTTGAGGTTCCCGTGTTGAGTCTTTTAAAAGTTTCATCAGCATGATTGAGTTTAATTCTCATGTTTTCCAACTCAGCATCCTTCTTTGTCAGCATGACTTCCAGTTTTTGTAGTGAGGCCTTTTGCACAGAAACTTCCTCAGTTAGTGAATCCACCACTTTGCACTGTTTGGACCATTTGACGTACAGTTCCTTGTAAAGTTCCTGCATCTTTATCAGTAACTCCAGAGTTTCCTCTTCCGTGACTTCTTCCTTATTTTCTGCAGTGGACACAATAGTGTTGAAACAGAAAAGAGTGTTATAGTAGGACTCATCATACCTATCTGAAGTTATCTCAACTTCGGTGTAGTTTGACTTGTCCTCTTCAACACATACTGCAGTTAAGGCTGCCTGCTCAGTTGGTGGATCATTAGGAATCTCCTCTACATAAATTCCTGAGGTGTCAAGCTCACTATCGCTAAGGGATAGAAAGTTGACATGCTTTCCCAGTTTGCGAAAAGTGTTGGGACACTCGTTGGCAAAGTGTCCGAAGCCCTTGCATTCATAGCATTGAACTGTAGAGAAGTCCGTCACTTCCTTAGGACGGAAGTGATTAGATGCAGCACGCCTAATGATTTTTGGTTCCTTTCCTGGTGTGATAAGCCTGTCATAGAGAACCAAAGATCCGGAGGCATTACTTCGAGGCTTTTGTTGTTCTCTACCTACCACTTGTTGTTTTCCTTTGTTGGCTCGAATGAGAGAATTAACTCTTCGGGTGAGAAGAGCATAATCTGGATCCTTCTCAGTGATTTCTTCAAGATCTCCATCTTCTTCTTCAACGTAAGCCGAAGTTGTCTTGGAAGTTGTCCCGACAGTCAAGGCGATTCCCTTCTTCTTCTGTCCACCCTTTTCATTTAGTTTCATCTCGAATATCTTCAGATCATTCATCAGTTTGGTGAAATCCAGAGCTCCAGTAGTTGTAGCAGTATCAATTGCAACCACTTTCATGTCAAAACGAGAAGTTAGAGTCCTCAATGTTTTTGAAACTAACCTCTTATTAGTAATTGGATCACCCAAATCATTGCACTCGTTGGCAATCTCCAGTAGTTTGTTGCAGTAGTCTCCTACGGACTCATCATCCTCCATCTTCATGTTTTCAAACTTTGTGGTGAGAATTCGATGCCTTGATTCTTTAATTCCAACATCACCTTCGCAATGCTGCTGGAGTATATCCCAAGCTTCCTTAGCCATCTCACAATTCCTTATAAGTTTGGACATCTGAACGTCTAGGGAGGATTGAATCGCGTTGAGCGCCTTGTCGTTAAAGGAGGCTTCTTCATTTTTCTCTCTGCTCTATTCTGATTGTGGTGTACGGCATGTATCTCCTTCAGTATCCACGGTCTTAGGGTGTGTCCATCCTTTTTGAACCGTATTCCATGCTCTTGCATCAATCGACTTGATGCATGATCTCATCCGAACTTTTCAAAAGGAATAGTTCATGCCATCTAGAACGGGAGGTTTGTTGAACAGCGGGTTCGTGCAATCCATTGTGCTTACGAAAATAGGATCACCACTTAGTGTATCAAGTGTCTGCTCTCGATGCCAATTGAAGAAACCGAACTCTCGGTTTTGAAAGAGTTGTGTACAAAGTTGTGTATAAAGTTGAGACAACTTTGCATACGCAGCGGAAATTTAAAACATAAACAATGGATTGGAATTTTCACGAGATTATATTTCTATAATCTCGCGAAGTGCCTCAGGGCAAAATCTTCACTATATAAAATATGTGAATTACAAAAACACTACCAGATAAACTCTCACTAAATATTAAGACACTTTATCTCTTCCTTCACAGAAGGTTGGGACTAAAGTTGTCTTAATTATATCTAGTAGAAACGGATAAATACGAGAAACCAAAACTTTACAATATCTGAAAAGCTCTGTTAAAAACTCGTATCTAACACTAACTATCTAAACCCTATATATACACAACTCGTTGCTTGATCCCCACTCAAAGCAATAGATCCACTAAGCCATGATCTCCATGAACTCGACTCCTACATTTCCGGCGCAACTTCCGGAACAACCGTGGCTTCAGCAGATCTTTGGACTTGGTCAAATCCCACATACTCCTATTTTCTCTCAACAGATTTTATCCTGCAAGAAAGACAAAAACTCCAAATACACGATTTAAACAAATATCCCTAAATCTATGATACACTACCAATCGGTATCAACAGTTTCAAGGATAGGACAAGTCTTTACAGTTTCAGAAATAGATACATCAGATATCAGTAGTGGAGGAGAAGTCTCGGCATTGGCCTCAAGCTCGGTAAACTACATAGTCTCAGGAGTTAGCTCAACAGTGTTGTTAACCTCGTCTGTTGGACCTATTTCCGGGATAGAACTTGACATTGGCAAGGACAACCAACTTAAGAAGTCACTTTCCCTAGTCTCCCCCTGACAAATAAGGTGGTGATAAAAATACTCAGTTTTGAGAAAATCATAGTTCATAATGGTGAACATGTGTCGAGTTTTGAGATCATAACAACGATACCCTTTTTTATGTAAGCCATAGCCGACAAAAACACATTTCACTGCACATGGGGAAAGCTTATGTCGGTTATGCTTAGGGATATGGACATAAACCGAACAACCAAAAACTCATGGTTGAAGAGTGAGGGCAATATGAATTTTGGCCTGGGTAGAAAGAAACTGCAATGGGGTTTGGAGTTGCAGAGCTTTGGTAGGAAGGCGATTGAGAAGATACACAGACATAGCCAGAACTTCGGGCCAAAAAACTGTAGGGGCACGAGATTCAATTAACATAGCATGGGCTATTTCTAGGAGGATTTTATTTTTCCGTTTAGCAACACCATTCTGTTCAGGGCTATGAGGACAAGTGGTTTGATGAATCATCCATGTGGTAGCACAGTAATGTTTCGTACGGGTATTAACATACTCCCCCCCATTATCAGACCTTAAGTCCTTAATTATTTTATGGTACTGAGTTTGAACTAAGGCATGGAAGTGAGTAAACTTGTCAAAAACTTCAAACTTATGTTTCAAAAAATAGATCCACATCATTCTAGAATAGTCATCAACAAACAGAAGAAAATACTGAAAACCCGGACCCCCAATAATAGGTGCAGGACCCCAAACATCAGAATGAACTAAAGAAAAAATATCATCAACCTGGGTATTGTTCAACTTATAAGAATGTCTATGGCTTTTAGCCAAAAAACAGATCTCACAATACAAATCTTTAGAAATTACTTATTTAGGAAAAAGTAATTTTAAATAGCCCGTGGAGGGATGTCCTAACTGACGGTGCCAAAGCCAAGCAGTCCGGTTTCTAGGTCCATGAGTTAACATCACCACACCTTTTTGAGCTATCTTATCCACGTAATACAATCCATTTCACTCAGTGCCATGCCCAATAATCGCCCCCGTCTTAACATCCTGTAAAATGCAAAAATTTGATTGCATTAGAATGGTACAATTAAGCTCCTTCATGACATGACTAATAGAAAGCAGCTTGTGTGACAAAGATGGAACAAAAGGGCAATTGGACAGTGGCAAGGTGGGGGATAAATAAATAGTGCCAGCTCCCTCAACCGGAGCTAACTGGCCACTGGTTGTTTGAACATGCGTTCTCCGAGAGAGAGTAGACTGTACAATATCAGTTTTGACAAACATCATGGTGTCGGTCGCACCACAGTTAAAAATCCACTGATTATATTTTGTATATATCACCATCGGAAGCTATACAGACAGTAGAGATATCTCCAAGGACCTGAAATTTATTCTGCAACTTAACATGGGTCAAATTGCAATATTCATTTCTTTTATGTGGATGCGGGTCTTGAGGGGTCAAACTGCAAAATTGATTATCTTTATTTGGGGATAGATCTGCAACATTCCTTTTATTCCCGTCATTACCTTCTTTGATCGACAAAAACCTAGCCTCCATTTTCGTCGTCTCTGAACTTGTCTCTGCTTAGGGCTGAAAATCAAACCAAATAGCTCGATACTCGGCTTGTGTTCATTCGTTAAAAGCTTGTTCGAGCTCAATTCGATAAGCATATCAAACAAGCTTGAACATAATTTTATGTTTGATAAAATTTAAAGCTCGGCTCGAACTCGAGCTCGATAAGTAAAAAATGAGCAAACATATGTAAAAATATCAAACTACTCGAGCTCGACTCCTGTTAGGCTCGATTAAAGCTCATTTGAGCTCGATTCGATAGATAATCAAACAAGTCTAAGCATAAATTCTAAAGCTCGATATCATTTCAAACAAGCTTGAACATACGTATGTTCGGACTCGGCTCGACTCATTTACACCCCTATCTTTGCCCGACCGTCGATGTTGTCCACTCCGGCGCTGGTAGCTCAGTCATCGTTGGTAGTAGCTGCTGCAGCAACGCCGTCTCTATTTTTACTGGGTTTTTTCATCTTTTTTGTGTCATCCCACCATTTGGGGTAGCCGACTAATTGGAAGCACGTCTCTCTCATGTGTTTCTTCATCCCACAGTGCGAGCATACAAGCTTGCTCTTGTCCTCCTCCGTTTTCTGCGGCCACTGTCCCTTTCAATTTCGGTCTCTGTCCCTCCCAGCGAGCCCAACCCGTATGCCCGATGATGCGCTGCCTTCATCGACGACTACCAGCCAGAGAATTCGGTCCCTGGCAGTCTCACGCCTCACTATTGAGTGGGCAAAGTTGACTGAGGGCAAGGGGTCTCTCTTTAGAAGCTCATTCTTTACCGGTTCGTGGGTCTCGTTCAAAGAGGTAAGAAATTGAAACAATCTCTAATTTTGCACAATTCGATTGAAAGTTTTAATATCTTTAGAACATGTCATGGGATTTGGTTCTCTGCGGTCTATAGTCATCTAAATCTCTTGGAATTTAGCCCATGTTTCCTCTATTGTATGTTTTCTTTGCTTCAAAGTATTGGCTTTTCTGTGTAAATCAAAGATTTGGAGGGAATCGGTGCCGCTTCCGTAGGTAATAGCTAGCATGTCCCAAACAGCCTTAGCCATGGGATGTTTTGACACACTGTTGATTAGAGTTGTTTCTATATTCTATACTAACCATGTGAAGACACACTGATCTTCTTGCTCCCATATTTTATATGTCGAATCGGTGGTGGCTGGTGGATCCCCGGTAATGTATGATGACTTTCCTCGTCCTCTGATGGGTTTTTTCCTGAGGATTGCCCATAATGGATAATTATCTCCGTTCAACTTGAATCCGATTGATAGAGATTCAGTATTGGTGTTCTGTTGTAGGCCGAGGCTATTTTTGAGCAGATTGGCCAATTGAATGGTTAATTCATCTGGGGTGTTAGTGATGTTTGGGGTTTCACTCATCTCTGTCATGATCAACATAATTAAACTAGAGGGTCGAGAATGGTATACATACGATGATGAGTTTTTTTATGAGTCTATCGGATCATATCCCGCTTTGATACCATGTTGAGTGGTATAAACACCATTAGAGAGAAAAGATAGGAAGATAGAATTGATTCTTATTTCTTGTATGTAAAAGAACATAATTACATCATCTCTTATTGAGAGATTTTGTACTATTATAAGGAAAGAAATAAATCTATTTTTGGATGAATACATTTGATTCTTATTTCCTTCTAATAGAATGATGCTTGGTTCCTAGACTCGGGATGTTCCAATCATATGTGTGGAAACAAAGGTATGTTTTCAAGTATGGAAGAAGTATCCAAACATTCTGTTAAGTGTGGAAATAATTTGAGAATGAACGTTACTAGAAAAGACAGCATAAGATTAGTGATTAATGGTGTTGCCTTTTATGTTCAAGATGTGTACTATGTTCCAGAACTTCGAAACAATTTGTTGAGCATAGAGCAGCTGTAGGAAAAAGGTCTAGCCATTCTTATAAAGAATAGAGAATGCAAGATATATCATCTATCTAGAGGCTTGCATGATTGCACACACTAACATGAGTGCCAATCGTATGTTCATCCTCTTCCAGAAGAGCTCAAACCATGATGCTGATATCGAAGAATGTCTCCATATCTCTTCGGATCTGACATATCTTTGGCATCAAAGATATGGCCATCTAAGCTACAGAGGATTGAGAACACTGCAGACAAAGAACATGGTGCATGGTCTGCCTCAGCTGGAAACATCAACTATCATGTGTGCTGATTACTTCACTGGAAAACAAAATAGGAATGCAATTCCTAAGAAGAGTGAATGGCGTGCAAATAAGGTTCTGGAACTCGTACATACAGATATTTGTGGACCGATCGAACCAATCTAAAATAGCAGCAAGAGGTACCTTTTATGCTTCATTGATGATTGTAGTCATAAAAGTTGGGTATATTTGCTATTTGAGAAATCAGAAGCCTTAGAGTGTTTCAAGAAATATAAAAATATGGTGGAAAAGGAAGCAGAAATATCCATCAAGTGTCTAAGATCTGACAGAGGAGGAGAGTTCAACTCTTTCAAATTCAAGTCATTTTGTGAAGAAGAAGGAATTAAGAGACATCTTACCACGGCATACACTCCTCATCAAAATGGAGTGGCAGAATAAAATACAGAACATTTATGAACATGGTTCGCTGCATGCTCATAGCGAAAAAGATTCCCAAATATTTTTGGGCTAAGGCTATCAAATGGACCTTTTACTTGCTGAATCGGTGCCCAACATTAGCGGTGAAAAATATTACACCTCAAGAAGCTTGGAGTGGGATCAAACCATTTGTAAATCACCTCATAATTTGGGGCTATGTGGCACACGTTCATATTCCTGAAGCAAAACGAGGTAAGCTTGATGATAAAAGTTTTCCATGTATTTTGATGGGTATGAGTGATGAGTCAAAGGGCTATCATTTGTATAATCCAAATACTGAGAAAATTGTTGTCAGTAAGGATGTGGTATTTGAGGAAGAAAAAAGTTGGGATTGGGATGGAACTAATAAAGAGCAAGTAGAAGCAGATTTGTCTTGGGGTGATGATGATTTTAGCAATGATGATAATGAGAGAAGTGATGAAGCTGATAATAATAATGAAGAGGATGATGAAGCTGCAAATGAAGCTAGGAATTTACTAGAAAATCTAAATCGAGGAAGAGAGAGAAAAGCACCTCATTGGATGAATGACTATGAAGATGGTGAGGGATTGAGTGAAGGAGCGGAGGAAGCAGAAGCATACATGGTACAAGACCTTGCAAATAACAATCCTTATTTGTTTGAGAAAGTTGTGAAGCATGAAAAATGGAGGAAGGCCATGGATGCTGAAATTAACTCAATCGAGAAGAATCAAACTTGGGAGCTCGTGAATGTGCCAACTGGAGCAAAAATCATTGGAGTAAAGTGGATCTTCAAAACAAAGCTGAATGAGCATAGTGAGGTTGAAAAATACAAAGCTCGTTTAGTGGTCAAAAGGTTACTCTCAACAATAAGGAATCGAATTCATCGCAGTCTTGCCCCTATTGCACGCATGGACACAGTGAGGATAATTATAGCACTTGCAGCTTGCAGAGGATGGGAAATCTTTTAGATGGATGTTAAATCAACATTTGTTCATGGAGAATTGAACGAGAAGCTGTATATCGAGCAGCCGATGGGGTATGTAACAAATGGAAAAAAGCATAAGGTTTATAAATTACATAAAGCCTTGTATGGTCTCAAATATGCGCCAAGAGCTTGGTTCAGCCGCATTGAGTCTTATTTCTTGGATGAAGGATTTCAGAAAAATCCAAATGAACAAACCTTGTTCATCAAAAAGAGTAAAGAAGGTAATATTTTAATTGTTAGCATTTATATTTTATATTGTTGATGATGAGGGAATGATGCTCGAGTTCAAAAAAATCCATGACGCAAGCTTTTGACATGTCGGATTTGAGGAGGATGAGATTCTTTCTTGGCATTGAAGTGTTGCAGAAACCAGAAGGAATTTTTATTAGCCAAAGAAAATATGATGTTGATATTCTGGAGAAGTTTGCAATATCAGAATGTAGACCTGTGAATAGTCCAATTGTTCCAGGTTTCAAAATTCACAGAGATGTTGATGGAGCAGCTGTGGATGGTACTTTTTTCAAGCAAATTGTGTGGTAGCTTGATGTATCTCATAGCAACAAGGCTAGATATCATGTTTAGTGTAAGCTTGATCAGCAGATACATGTCAAATCCCACCGAGTTGCATTTACAGGCAGCTAAAAGGATATTGAGGTACTTGAAGGGGACGTCTAGATATGGGATTTTCAACAAGAAAGGAGAAGAAGAAAACTTGCTTGGTTTCACAGATTCTGATTATACAGAAGATGAAGAAGATTCTAAAGCACATCTGGAAATGTTTTCTTGTTGAGCTCTGGAGTAGTTTCATGGATGTCTAAGAAGTAACCGATCATCACACTCTCAACAACTGAGGCAGAATTTATTGCTGCTGCTGCTAGTGCTTGTCAAGCTGTATGGATGCGGAGAATTTTAAGATGTTCAAATCACTATCAAGAAGGTAGCACTATCATTATGTGTGATAACAGCTCAACCATCAAACTTTCAAAAAATCTGGTAATGCACAGAAGGAGCAAACATATCAGAGTGCGTTTTCATTTTCTGCGAGATCTTATGAAAGATGGAACAGCAGAGTTGGTGCATTGTGGAATAAAGGAGCAGATTGCAGATGTGAAGACTAAAGCCTTGAAGCTGGATACCTTCAAGAAGCTCAGAAAGAAGATGGGAATGGTTAATATAACTAAAGTAAACTAATTGTATGATTGCATTTAGTTTAAGGGAGGGAATGAAGAGGTCAATATTATCTTTGCTAGTATTTAGGAGTTTGTTTAGTTTGTTGAATAAAGTCCTAGTCTCTAGGCTGCTTTCTTTTAGTCGTGTGTAGTCTGTTAGCTAGTTTATCTTAGTTTCTATTTTGCTTTTGTAAAGGCTATTTAAACAGCCTCCGTTATTCAATGGAAGTATTAAGTTTCAACATCAATCTGATTCATATAAGTTTTTATTCACAACAAAGACTTGATAATAAAAGCTGCAGCTAGCTAGCCTGCAGCTTCAACAAACAACCAAAAATATCCTAACAAACGGGAAGAACAACGCATAACAATTTTACATTGAATGATGGTCCCACTAATAACAAAATTCAAACGGTAAAAGGTTTTGAAAAAGAAAAGTGGAAGGAAGAAATGTGTATTTTAATTAAAAAAAATCTCTTGCCACGAAACTGTTGTGAACCCCACTCAGACGAGATTGGCAGGAGGGAGATATACGAAAATGGATGAGATTAGTGGCGAGAGGAAGGAGGAGTTTGCAGAGGGAAAGACGCCATTTTTAGGGTTCGAAGAGGCAAATTCTTAGATTGGAGAAATTGGGAAGGAATTGGTGATTTCAACGCAGATGAAGGTCAACCCACTAATGGGCATATGCGGGTCAAGGCTGGAGGATGAATAATTGGGCTAAACTGTTACTTGGGCCTTAATTGTTTTGTTTGATTTAGAGTGATTCTATTCACAACCTCTACTTTTCTTCTTACAACCCCCAAATTAATTAAAATATAAATATTCATTTTCTTAGACTTTTTTACCTTTATAACCCCTAACTAATTTAAAACAATAGAAAAATAAAATATAACCCCATTGTATAGCCCCCACCACTTAAAATCTATGATAAAATAAAATGCAACCCCATTGTACAACCCTCATTACTTTAAAAACTCTACAAAAATAAAATAATTAAACCCCCTAATGTAAAGCCCCCAATCTCCTTCATAATAATAATAAAAAAAGAACGAAAAGGAAAACAAAAGAATATTACAACTGATACGTATATTGGGTGTGCATATCCATTGATGACATGAAACAACTCTGAGATGGATGTGTCTAAAAAGTTATTGACAAGTGAAATGTAATAAAATTCAAGATAAATGAGCTTATATTAATTCCATAAAAAAAATCTACATGCAACACCAAGTGACGATGAAAAGTTGAGAACATAAAATGAAATATAATTGCATAGGCAGTACTACTCATGGTAAAAAGTTGAGCATAAAAGATAAGCTCTGCAAATTCCGAAGTGGATACATACCAGAGTTTCAGAGACTGACAAAAATCTAATTAAAAGTTGATTTAATATTCTTAATTCTCATATATAATTAATATATATCCTAACAAAGTTTAATAAAATAATCATAACTTCATACAGAAAATTATTTTGTAGCTCCATGTTTTTGTTGAAAACAAGATCCGTGTGACTTTTCAGTGGTATAAGATCCAGACTATAATTCACTTTCAAATAAGTTTAGCTAATTAAACGGTTTAATTGAGAAATTCATGAATTAACTAAAATTTAACTAAAATTTTCAAATTCTGATACACTTCAATATAATTAATAATCATGAAACACTTTAATATAAAATCATAACTTTATGTAGAAATATTAGGTTTTAGCTCTGTGTTTTTTATTATTATTAAAAACTAGGCCACATAGCTTTTTAATGATGTATAAGTTGAACTATAATTTACTCGAAATGAAATCAATTTAATTTGAAAAGTTGAATGAAAAAAAATTAAAATAAGGTGTGGCCATATTTTTAATTCGTACATTTTTCCTTTTGTATTATTTAAAGTGTGGCTATATATTGGGGTTGTATCTTAGTTTGTTGGAGTTCTTAAATGGTGGTGGTTGTATCTTAATTTGTTAGAATTTTTAAATAGTGGGAGTTGTATTTTAGTTTGCTAGAATTTTAAAATAATGGGGGTTGTGAGGGCAAAAAAGTCTAAAAAATAAATATTTATATTTAATTAATTTTAGAGATTGTATGGAGAAAAATGGGGGTTGTGAATAGAATTACCCTTAAAAGAAGGACATTAGTCCAAGTTGTGTGTTAGGGTATCTTATTTTTGTGGTCCCTTGTAATTGTAACACTTAAATATGAAGTTGCCCTAGGAACAAGTAATGAGAAATATATCAGTTTTCCTCCCTCTTGTTCTCTGCAACCTTCTCCCCTTTCTTCTAAATACCTCTCCCATTTCTCTTACTAAAATTTCATCAAGATTATAACTTTCTTTGAGATCCTTTACAAATATTATTATTTACAACAAGATCAGTAAGAATTGGTAGGAAAAAGTCTAAAGCTTCAAAGGAAGCATCTGAGTACATCACAGAAACAACTATGATCATATATGTGAATTTAAAGCTAGTATTTTTATTTTTTTATTTTTTATTTTTTAAAAAATTAACGCTTGTATTTATTGGCCTTAAACATTATTTTTCCATAATTCAAAACTAGTTCCAAAATGTCTAAATTCATGACATGATTAGGTACACTTACAATATTGGATGTGATTTTTATCATTGAAAAAATAAATTAAAAAAATGGTATTCGTGGTTTTATTTAGATCACATGACTGACCTAATGTAATTGTTATAATTTTGTTTTGCATGTAACTTTTATTATTTTAGAACTGTTTCGAATTATATGTATGGATCGGCAAAATCAAACACCTCTCACCCGCATCCTCTGCTTCTTGCCTTCTTCAACGCGTCATCTTATAAGCTCCACTGTCAGTGCTCTGGAGAATTCCCATTATTGGAGCGAAAAATCACGTTGTAGGCTCGGCTAAGATGAAGTGGGATGAGTTCTGGGCATCCGGGTTGGGTTGGCGGTAGTGTTTCATCAGGGATGACTGCCAACATTACGGTTCGTGCTGACGACGATGGTGTGACAATGAGATGGTTGTTGAGATATTTGGCCTATCAGTTCGGTCGAATTGTTGGCCTAATTTTCCCATTTATGGCAGCCCATCTTGAGTTGCCCATTATTGTATCCAACGCGCCCCTTTGATATCCTTTGCTTCTTTAAATAAAGCCTGGGGCTTCACTGTTCATCATCCCTTCTCTCTCTCTCTCTGTTCTTCTTCTTCTTCTTCTTGCAAACCCTAGAACAAGCCTTGTGTTTGGAGCTCCGTGCTCATACTCTCTCGCCATCCCAATTCATCTAGATTCTCTCTGGGGTCTCTTCGTGCGAGTATCCTAGGTGCAGCAATGGGTTAGTCATAGGTTTGTGGGAGGTGGAGTTGCCGGTGTGGGATTTGGGCTGCTCTCTCTTCTTTGAGCTTCGATGTGTATTTGGTCACTGTTTGAAGGAGTTTATCCACTGCAGGGAAACCCTGAGCCTTGCTTCTCGTGATTCAACTTTCTATCCCCTGAGCAATGAACGGACTGACTATTGGTGATGGAAAGCAAGAGGTGTAACCTCCCGGCGAGACGAGATACCCATATATGGTATCAGAGCCATAGAGGACTCTCGCCAGAGGCACCCTCCGTCATCCATAGACTCCGTCCGACCATCTTGGTTTTGAGAAAGTATGGTAAGTCGGAAACCCCATCCGCGGGGGTTTCTGCTCTGATATTGACTGTTAACCCTTAGTTCAACTAGGGTTTTTGTGTTATCTGTGAGATCTGTGTGATTTCTGTTAAATCTGCATGATTCTCCCTGAATCCTTGAATCTCTATGATTTTGGGTATTTTTTAGTCCTGGCTCTGTGCTTGGCCCTCTCTGCTTCCGCTACATATTACTGATTTTCTTTTAATCGATAATTTTCGTAGTAGTGTGTTATGTGTCTCACTATCACTCATTAAAGGATCCAAGTGAACTATGTATTGCAGGTTAATCTGGTCTGGAATCTGGGCTCTCCCTGGCTTCCTCACTGCGTGTGGGTGTGCCTTTTTTGGTTTTCTATCATCCCCGAGCCTCTACTTGGCTCTCTGATCCATTATCCTCTGTGCCTGTGTATATTTCTGTGATTAAAATAGGCTCTTCATATCATACTGCTCCATTTGATGGCAAAACTGACTTCCAGATTTGGAAAACTAAAATGGAATGTATTCTCATTAAAGAAAAAATGTTTAAAGTTGTTCTCGATGGATGTGCTAAAACTGAAGATGATGAGAAAAAGATTGAAATGAATGCTAGTGCCAGATCTTCAATTTTGTTGAGTTTACATGATTCTGTGATGAGGCAAGTTGTTGGGATAACTTGGGCTAAAGAATTATGGGGAAAATTGAATGAATTATACACTCAAACTTCTTTTCAGTCACTGTCTTTTTTTCAAGAATTATTTTTCAAATTTAGGCTTGATATGACAAAGGATATTGATGCTAACTTAGATTATTTCAATAAATTAATCCAAGCTATGAAACTGGGAGAGGATGACACGATTAACAAATATTCTGCTACTGTGTTTTTGAATGTCATTCCTAACAAGTTTAATGATGTGAAATATGCTATTAGATATGGTAGGGATGTTCTGACCTATGATATTGTTGCTAATAGCTTGAAATCTAAAGAACTTGACATGAAACATGGGAATAGCAGTAGTAACAAAAATAATGGTGAAATTATGAATGTAAGAGGGAGGCCTACTGGGAAAACTAGAAATAATGATGCCTTTGAAAAGAAAAATTCAAAGCATAGGTCTAAATCTAGACCAGGTAACAGAAAGTGTTACAATTGTAATGAACCTGGTCACTATGCCAACAAGTGTGATAACCTAAAGAAAAATAAAATGAAAAATGAGCATTCTAGTGATAATAATTATGCAAATATGGCTATAGATTCTGAGAATTATGGTGATGTTCTTATGGTCTCTGATTTGTTCTCTGAACCTTTTGTGAACTCTGTATCCAATTCTCTGTCTGAATCTGAATGGCTAAGATTCTGGATGTACCTTCCATATATCTCCATGTAAAAGCATGTTTTCTAAACTTGAAACTGTTGAAAATGGGTCTGTGACTATGGCAAATGAAAGAAAAGGTCATGTTGGCACTGGTGAAATTTGTTCAAAATTTGACTCTGGTTCATCACTCACTTTAAAGGATGTTAGATATGTTCCTGATCTAAGATATAATCTAATATCTGTTGCATGCTTGACTGATGATGGTTTGCTTTCTAAGATTGAAGTGGATGGAATTAAATTCTTGAAAGGTGCTATGGTAGTGTTTAAAGCTCCCAAACAACATAATATGTATGTTTGCAATGCTAGCCCCTTGAATTTGGTCCCTTCAATTGTGAATTCAATGCAGACTGACAAAACCATGTTATGGCATACTAGATTAGGTCATATGAGTTATAAAGGTCTGAAAATGCTATAAAAATCTGGTGCATTTGGAACTGATCTTATATCTGACATGTTTTTTTATGAAAATTGTGTAATGGGGAAACAACATAGGGTTCAATTTCCTATTACTAGTCCTAATAAACCTCATACTAGCTCTGAAATTCTTGAATATCTGCATGCTGATGTGTGTGAGCTTGCAAAGGTTGATACTCATGGTCGAAATTGGTATTTTTTATCTGTTATTGATGATTTTTCCAGAAAAGTGTGGGTCTTTCTTGTGTAAAACAAGTCTGAGGTGTATGATAAATTTTCTGCTTGGAAAACTCGGATTGAAAACCAAACTGGAAAAAGGATTAAAACTTTGAGAACTAATAATGGGTTAGAATTTTGCAATGCTTTAATTGACCAACTTTGTGTTGATTTTGGTATTAGGAGACATAAATCTTTCCTCTATACACCTCAGTAAAATGGGATTGCTGAGAGAATGAACAGAACTCTCCTTGAAAGGGTGAAAAGCATGCTTGCTTCCTCTGGCCTGTCCAAGAAGTTCTGGAGAGAAATAGTCTCTACTGCAACCTATCTCATCAATAGGTCTCCCTCTATCCCATTACATGGTAAAACTCTAGAATCTGTGTTTTCAACGAAAACCATTGATCTTTCTTCTTTGAAATTTTTTGGTTGTGCTGCATATGTTCATCAAAAACATGACAAACTTGATCCCAGGTCTAGAAAGTGTCTTTCTTGGTTATCCGGAGGGTGTGAAGGACTACATGTTATGGGACAAAAGTGTTCCTGGTTTTATAAGTAGGGATGTTATTTTCAATGAAACTGATTTTCCTTGCTTGTCCCCTTCTGTACATGTTTTTGTGACACCTCCAAGTGAGGTAGAGCACTTGGCTATATTGAGTCAGCTTGATCAAGTTGATGATGCTGTAATTGTTCTTAATTATGATAACTTGGATAATCCTAAAGATGGGAGGGATCCTATTGATCTTCAGGACAATCCTATGCATGATAACTTGGATGATCCTGAAGATGGGAGGGATTCCAATGATCTTCAGGACTACCAACTCACTAGAGACAGAGTGAGAATGACTGTAAAGCAACCTCAAAGGTTTGTAGACAGCTATTTATCCATGTTGGCTTTCACTATGTTTAATAATCTTAAAAATTATGAGCCTCAAATGATATAACCCGAACCGAGGAGATGTCCGATCCAATCAAGGTACCAGAAAGACCAGTAACACGAGCAAGAGCTAAGAGGTTCAAGGAAAGCCTCAATGGATTCATGCGAGAGATCTGGAACCAAGAGTTGGCTAAACGACCCGTAGAAGGAGAAGAACCCGATCCCAAGTGGAAGATAGTGATCTCGAGCTGCAGGCACGGACTACAGCACGAGTCAGGACACGAGCACCCGGTCGCGCCGCTTGATGCGAGCTACAGTGCGGGTAGACGCACGAGTGGAACCAGCCGCGCCACCAACGCTTCGGGTGATGAGACCGGCGCGTTCTACAGCGCGACCTGAGGCGCGAGTGAAGCCAGTCGCGCCACAGACGCTATACGGAATGAGACCGGCGTGACCTACAGCACGAGTAGAGGCGCGATTGACCCCGTGTCGCGCCCATCTGGAGCGTGTCTGGAATTGCGCGATTCTTATGTTTTATTTCCTAATTCAAGTGGGATAATTAATTAGGTCTTAGTTTATTTTGGACCAACTATATAAGGCTTGTAATCTCTTATTTTTGAGAACGACTTTGATATCATTAATTTTAACACGAGTTATTCACTTTTCTCTCTGAGAGAGTTATTCGAGTTTCACAACACAGTGTGAGATTCAATCGACTTATCAACGGATTCACATCCCCGTTTGTGGCATCACCACCCAATCCAAGTTCGTGTTTCCAATTGATCGAGGGTCTCGACTACATCGTGTCGAGGTTTGACGTCTTTGAGAGGCTAGGGTTTGGATCCATCCATCCATTCCGTGGAATCTGCTACAATCCTGGATAAAACATCTGCTGTCTTTGTCGTATGCCGGTGAGGATCGCATGAAGTGGTATCCAGAGCCAGGTCGTATCAGGTTCCGTTTATCATTTAATTTCTGTAATTTAAATTCTCACCTATTAAAAAAAAGAGACGATATCAGCATAAAAAAAAGTCGCTGATTTAAAAAAAAAGTAAAAAGGCGGGAAAATTTTTGGTGTTTTCGTTACATTTGATTTTGATATTTGGGTTGTTGGAGATGCGTATATCACCTAGGGAGAAGTCGAAATTTTTTCGGAAATTTTCAAATTTTTGAAATTTTTCCGGCACATTTTTCATGAATCTGTGATTGGTCTTTTGCGATTTCATTGTTGTGATTGTGTTTCTAGTTTAATTTTATTTGGAGAGAATACGAGTGGTAAAAAGCAAGAGTGTGTGAGATTATTAGAGTGAAAAGAGTTGATTGTGTGATACACGAGAGTATACACGTGAGGTTGAGAGCTAGAAATTTGTTAGGTTTGTTTCATTTCATTGTCGCATTTGTAGTTCTTTTCTTTGTTTAGTTTAATAATTATTTCATTCATTACGTAATAAAAAAAAGGGACGAAAAAAAAATCGTTCAAAAAAAAGAGTCGATAAAAAAAAAGAGAGAATCGACATGTCTAACAAAGGTGCAGGTACCAAAGGAGCAGCCGCAGGATCGAGTGATGAGCTGAACAATACTTTTGATCCTAAGAATACAGTGGAAGCCATTCAGCAACATCTCACGAAGTTGTTCAAAACTGAGATGGCGTCGTTGAACAAGAGGCTAAACCAAGTAGAAAGTTCAATATAGGAGTAATCTCAACAAGCTCCTCGAGAGAACCATGGCGGAAGAGGTGGAAGAGGCGGACGCGGAGTTCGGATAGAGGCTAGACGTTATCCACATGTAGAGAGACAGCAGAATGACTACTATGACACCGAGATGGGAGACTCAGAAGAGGAAGATAGATATTCAACTGCTGGAGGTAGGAGACATGGGAGAGCAAGGAATCGAGAAGACGACGATCTCGGAAACATCAAAATAAATGTGCCTTCATTCCAAGTTAAAAATGATCCAACTTTGTACCTTGAATAGGAGCGCAAGATTGAGATGATGTTCGATTGTCACAACTATTCTGAGCTGAAGAAAGTGAAGTTAGCAGCAGTGGAGTTTTCAGATTATGCCATAGTTTGGTGGGATCAGTTGACATCCAACAGGAGGCGTAATCAAGAACACCTAAAAGTGACGTGGGGAGAGATGAAGGCGGTGATGAGGAAGAGATTCGTACCAAGCTACTACTATCGAGAGCTATACAACAAGTTGCAAAACTTGAGACAAGGTACGAATAGTGTAGATGACTACTTCAAGGAAATGGAGGTCTCAATGATCCGAGCAAATGTGGAGGAAGATAGGGAGGCCACAATGGCTCGATTTCTAGCCAGTTTGCATAGAGAGATCCGAGAGGTGGTGGAGTTGCAGCACTATGTCGAGATGGAGGACATGGTACAAATGGCTATCAAAGTAGAGAACCAACTCAAGAGGAGGGGGAACAACAACCGAGCGAGTTCTTCCACATGGAAGTCGAACTCAAATTCCAACACAGCTCTATGGAAAGTTTCAAACCAAGAGAAGAAAGACGAGAAGCAACTGTTCACTAAGCCGAAGACTAAGACACCTACAGTGACAGGATCGAGCAACCAAGACTCGTCGGGCAACCGAAACCGAGACATTAAGTGCTTTAAATGTCAAGGTAGAGGACACATAGCCAATCAGTGCCCAAACTGACGTGTGATGATCCTAAAGGACAATGGTGAGATTGTGACGGATGAAGAAGAAGTTGATCCAGAGATGCCGGGTTTATCCGAGTCGAGTGGAGAGGAGGAGTACGCAGCGCCCAACGCTCTCATTTTGGTTGCACGCAAATCTCTTAGCCTGCACACCAAGAGCGTCGATGAGGAGCAAAGGGAGAACATATTCCATACCCGATGTCACATCAAGGATAAGGTATGTAGTATGATTATTGATGGCGGTAGTTGTACTAACGTTGCAAGTGTTGTGATGGTGACAAAGTTAGGATTGCCGGTTCTCAAACATCCTAAGCCATACAAGCTGCAGTGGTTGAATGATAGTGGAGAAACCAAGGTGAACAAGCAAGTTCGAGTGCCATTTCGGATTGGCAAGTATGAAGATGAAGTGTTGTGCGACGTTGTGCATATGCAAGCGGGACATATTTTGCTAGGGCGTCCATGGCAATTCGATAGGAGGGTGAAGCATGATGGCTTCACAAACAAGTACTATTTTGTACTTAACAAGAAGACGGTGACACTAGCTCCTCTAACACCATCTCAAGTATACGAGGACCAAGTGAAACTACAAGAGGAGGCCGATACCATGAGGAAGAAAGGAAAAGAGGCCAACGTTGGAAAGGAGGTGGTCCAACATGCTTGTTTTGCAACAGCCAGTGATGTCAAATGGGCTGTGCAACATGAGAAGCCAATGTACTTGATGATCCGCAGAGATGTGTTAATGAGTACTAACCCATTTGATCCATCTTTGCCTAGTCCTATTGTGTCTCTTTTGCAGAAATTCAAGGATGTCTTTCCCGAAGAGATGCCACCAGGTTTGCCACCAATTAGGGGAATTGAGCACCAAATTGATTTCATGCCCGACGCCACATTGCCAAACCGCCCGGCATATCGAAGCAACCCTGAAGAGACAAAAGAGCTAGAACGTCAAATACATGAGCTACTGAAGAAAGGCCAAGTGAAGGAGAGCTTGAGTCCATGCGCGAGTCCAGTTTTGCTCGTGCCGAAGAAGGATTCATCGCTACGAATGTGTGTCGACTGCAGAGCCGTCAACAATATTATGGTAAAGTATCGATATCCCATTCCCCATTTAGATGATATGTTAGACGAATTACATGGTGCATGCATATTCTCTAAGATAGACTTAAGAAGTGAATATCACCAAATTCGTATTAAGGAAGGGGATGAGTGGAAAACGGCATTCATTACAAAACTAGGATTGTATGAGTGGTTAGTTATGCCGTTTGGATTAACAAATGCTCCTAGTACATTTATGCGTCTTATGAACCATGTCTTGCGTGCCTTTATAGGTAGATTTGTGGTGGTTTATTTTGATGACATATTAATCTATAGCAAGAATGAAGAGAACCATATTGAACATTTGAAGTTTGTTTTGCTTGCTTTGAGAAAGGAACAACTATATGCTAACTTGAATAAATGAACATTTTGCATAGATAAGGTTGTGTTTCTTGGTTTTGTTGTTAGTACAGATGGAGTACAGGTGGATGAAGAGAAGGTTCGAGCCATCCAAGAGTGGCCGACGCCAACAAATGTGAGTGAGGTTCGAAGTTTCCATGGACTTGCGAGCTTCTATCGGCGTTTTGTTCCACACTTCAGTAGTATCACAGCACCCATGACCGAGGTGATCAAGAAAACTGTGGAATTTCATTGGGGAGAAGCACAAGAGAAAGCGTTTCAAACGCTCAAGGAGAAATTGACATATCCACCGGTACTATCTCTTCCAAACTTTTCTAAAACTTTTGAGATAGAATGTGATGCTTCTGGTGTTGGAATTGGTGCAGTGTTGATGCAAGAGAAATGGCCCATTGCCTACTTCAGTGAGAAGCTTGGCGGTGCCACCGCAAAATACCCGACATATGACAAGGAGCTGTATGCACTAGTTCGGGCATTGCAGACGTGGCAACATTATTTATGGTCTAAGGAGTTTGTGATCCATACCGATCATGAGTCGTTGAAGCATTTGAAGGGGCAACACAAGTTGAACAAAAGACATGCCCGCTGGATGGAGTTTGTAGAGACGTTTCCGTACGTCTAAGCAAGGGAAAGAGAATGTAGTAGTTGACGTACTATCGAGGAGGTACGCTTTACTTTCCACCTTAGATGCTAAGTTACTTGGTTTTGAGCATATTAAAAGTATGTATAGTGAGGATGGTGATTTTAAGGATATATATGTTGCATGTGAAGAACTGGAGATGGGAAATTTTATAGGCATGATGGATATTTGTTTAGAGAAAATAGGTTGTGTGTACCTAATTGTTCCATGCGTGAGCTTTTATTGTTGGAGTCACATGGTGGTGGTTTGATAGGGCATTTTGGGGTAGCAAAGACTCTAGCTGCATTGAGGGAGCATTTCTTTTGGCCTTATATGAAACGTGATGTGGAACGTGTGTGTGCTAAGTGTGTTACATGTAGACAAGCCAAATCTCGAGTCTAACCACATGGTTTATACATGCCTTTGCCTATTCCTACATCACCTTGGATAGATATATCTATGGATTTTGTGTTAGGATTGCCTAGGAGTAAACGTGGTCATGATTCTATTTTTGTGGTTGTGGATAGATTTTCCAAGATGGCACATTTCATAGCATGTTCTAAAACAAATGATGCATCCTACATTGCTGATTTGTTCTTTAAAGAAGTTGCGCGTTTACATGGCATGCCCAAGACTATTATTTCTGATAGAGATGTTAAGTTCTTAAGTTATTTCTGGAAGACTTTGTGGTGTAAGTTGGGTACGAAGCTTTTATTTTCTACTACTTGTCACCCACAGACTGATGGTCAAACGGAAGTAGTCAATAGGACTTCATCTACATTGTTAAGGGCAATAATTAAAAAGAACATCAAAACTTGGGAGGAATGTTTGCCACATGTTGAATTTGCATATAATAGATCTGTGCATTCTGCATCTCAGTTTTCCCCATTTGAAGTTGCATATGGATTTAATCCTTTAACTCTGTTGGATTTGATTCCTTTACCTGTTCATGAACATACTAACCTTGAAGGGAAAAAGAGAACTGATTTTTTTAAACAGATACATGAGAAGGCTAGAGCAAACATAGAGAGGCGAACTGAGCAGTATGCCAATAAGGCCAACAAGGGGCGACGGAAGGTTGTGTTTGAGCCCGGTGAATGGGTTTGGCTACATATGCGTAAAGAGCGGTTTTCAGTCCAGAGGCATTCTAAGTTGCTTCCTAGAGGCGATGGACCATTCCAAGTTGTGGAGCGCATCGGTGACAATGCATACAAGTTGGACTTGCCAGGTGAGTACAAAGTGAGTTCTTCATTTAATGTTGCTGATTTAAGTCCTTTTGATGTAGGGGACGAGCTGGATTTGAGGACAAATCCTTTCCAAGAGAAGGGGGATGATACAACCCGAACCGAGAAGATGTCCGATCCAATCAAGGTACCAGAAGGACCGGTAACATGAGCAAGAGCTAAGAGGTTCAAGGAAAGCCTCAATGGATTCATGCGAGAGATCTGGAACCAAGAGTTGGCTAAACGACCCGTAGAAGGAGAAGAACCCGATCCCAAGTGGAAGATAGTGATCTCGATCTGCGGGCACGGACTACAGCAAGAGTCAGGACGCGAGCACCCGGTCGCGCCGCTTGACGCGAGCTACAGCGCGGGTGGACGCACGAGTGGAACCAGCCGCGCCACCAACGCTTCAGGTGATGAGACCGGCGCGTTCTACAGCGCGACCTGAGGTGCGAGTGAAGACGGTCGCGCCACAGACGCTACACTGAATGAGACCGGCGCGACCTATAGCGCGAGTAGAGGCACGATTGAACCCGTGTCCCGCCCATCTGGAGCATGTCCGGAATTGCGCGATTCTTATGTTTTATTTCCTAATTCAAGTGGGATAATTAATTAGGTCTTAGTTTATTTTGGACCAACTATATAAGGCTTGTAATCTCTTATTTTTGAGAATGACTTTGATATCATTAATTTTAACGTGAGTTATTCACTTTTCTCTCTGAGAGAGTTATTCGAGTTTCACAACATAGCGTGAGATTCAATCGACTTATCAACGGATTCACATCCCCGTATGTGGCGTCACCACCCAATCCAAGTTCGTGTTTCCAATTGATCGAGGGTCTCGACTACATCGTGTCGAGGTTTGATGTCTTTGAGAGGCTAGGGTTTGGATCCATCCATCCATTCCGTGGAATCTGCTACAATCCTGGATAAAACATCTGCCGTCTTTGTCGTATGCCGGTGAGGATCGCATCATTAAACCTACAAATTAGCTTTGAACTCTGAAGATTCTGCTAACTGGCTTGATGCTATGAAAAAGGAAATTAAATTTTTGCATGATAACAAAACTTGGATTCTTGTTCCAAAACCTGCTAAGTGCTCTGTTGTTCAATGCAAATGACTTTATAAAATCAAGCATGAATCTGATTCTATGAGGTACAAAGCTAGATTGGTTGCTAAGAGATTTACTCAAAAAGAGCGGATTGATTATAATGAAATCTTTGCTCCTATAGTTAAATTTACTACTGTCAGAATCATCTTATCTCTTGTTGCTCATTTTGACTGGGAACTGAAATAGATGGATGTTACCACTGCCTTCTTGCATGGTGATCTTGAAAATGATATCTTTATGAAACAACCTCAAGGTTTTGTGGATAAGAATAAACCTGAGCATGTTTGTCTGTTAAAAAAGCCATTGTATGGTCTGAAATAGTCCCCTAGACAATAGAATAAAAAGTTTGATGCATGTATGCTATCACGTAAATTCAACAAGAGTGCCTTTGATCACTACCTATACTTTAAGAAAACTGGATCAACTCATGTGTTCATTCTTCTCTATATGGATGATATGCTTCTTATCAGCCCCTGTATTAAATCTATAAAGCATGTTCAGAAATGCCTTTGTGAAAATTTTGACATGAAGATTTGGGTGATGCTAAGAAAATCCTAGGGATACATATTCATAGAGATAGGAAGAACTACTCTCTTATTTTGAATCAGGTTTCTTATGTTGAAAAAGTTTTGAGTAAATTCTCCATGATGAATGCTTCTCATTTCTTGCTAATTAAGGATATGTCTAAAGTGCCTTACTCCAATGCCATTGGCTCTATGATATACCTCATGATTAGCACTAGACCAGACATTGCATATTTTGTTTCATGTCTGAGTAGGTATATGTCTAATCCTGGACTGCTTCACTATGAAGCATTGAAATGGCTTCTCAGATACTTGAAATCCACATCAAAATGTGGTATGCCTTCTTAAAGTCAGTTGATAGTGTGAAACTTGTTGGTTATGTGGATTCGAACTATGCTAATGATAGAGATAATAGAAAATCCACTACATCTAATGTGTTTACATTGTGTGGTTATTGGATTAGTTGGAAATCTCAGCTTCAGCACATTGTAGCTCTCTCTACTACGGAGGTAGAATATGTTGTTGCCACTAAAGCTGTAAAAGAAGCTATTTGGCTCAATGGCCTTCTATCTGAAATTGGTTTTGCTAACATTTCTCCTACTTTGTTTTTAGATAGTCAATCTGCAATCCAATTATGTAAAAACCCTGTGTTCCATGACATAACTAAACACATTGATGTCAGGTTCCACTTCATTAGAGATACTGTTGAAAAGGGCGAGATACAACTTGAAAAGATACTTGCTGAATTTAACCCTGCAGACATGGGAACTAAGTGTTTACCAGTTGAGAAACTGGTTTCATGTCAAAAAATCCTAAACTATGACTTTGGTTAAATCTCTCTAACTCTATTCTTTCTTGTTCTTTGTGAACATCTATGATTCTTTGTGAATCTTGTACACTTGTGCACTATTTTGATCATATGTTGATCTGTTCTAACTTTGTGTTGTTTTCTCTTTTGCAGAAGAATGACAAATGGGATTTTTACCCATTTTTCTGAGCATAATTCGTCCGTTAAGGATTTTCTTTTTCTTTACTTCCCTTTTTGAATATTGTTTTCCATTTAGTCATCTAATAAATGCATTTAAACGCATTTGTGTATGTTTCAGGGAGAATCGAGGGGGTCGAGACTCCAAGGCACAGCGCGAGGCGCGACCCGATGTCAAAGTGGGCGCAAGTGCGGGTTCAATCAGAGGCCTCGATAGCATGCTTGGAGGCGTGACCTGACCCCGACAGGCTGAGATGCGACCCGCTCGTTCATGCCACCCGATACGGGTGCAGGCAAGGCATGACTCGACGCCCATGCAGAGGCTCAGAAAGCACGGGTTCCAGGGCGACACGAGCACAGGGAGGCAGGGCGCGACCAACTCGATCCCATCACCTGGAGCGACTCGACCGATTCGGATGAGGTGCGATCGAGCCCGTGTTGCACCTCCCTAGCCCTGTTTCGGATTTTAGCTATTTTTTCCATTTTTGAATTATTTTTATCGTGCGAAAAATAAAGTAGTATAAATACAAATCTTTGTTTGAAAATTAGGGTATTCACTCCCTTAGCCCCCAAAAATAGAAGTTTGAGTTGGAAGAGTTTTGTAAATGGGTTCTTGATGCTTTGAGAAGATTTTGTAAAAGGCAACTTGAAGTTTTTGAAGATTATTGATCATCTTTCGGGTTTACTCTTATCTTTGTTTTTCCTATTTCTTTTTCTTGTATATTTTTGTTTCCTTTTTATTTCAAGCATGACTAGCTAAATTTCTCTAGTTCTAGGGTAATATGATTTTGGCATTGGGTGTTGGACTTTTGGGTGAGAATTCATGTTTCTATCTTCTCCTCAAATTCTTATAAATCAAAATTGTGTTTCCATCTAGCTTAGGGTTGGCCACCTTGAGTTTGATTTTGTGTTATGTTGACTTTGAGAAGAGCGATTTGGCATGGGTAATTGATTCATGGGTCCAATTTGATATTACATTAGAATTTGATGTCTAATTGGTTTTGGTGATTAATTGTGCCTAATTTGATAAAATTAGGATTTAATCCTAGAGATAGGAAAATTCTTGTTTTCTCAATTATATGCTAGAAGCTTGAGAGAGTTATAGAATTATCTTTGTATTAATCATGAGTGAATATGACATGAATTTTAACCTCAAAATCCTATGTCCGTGTTAATGTACATTACCCTAGAATACTTTATCTACTTGTTACCCCTTTTACTGTGCTTGTGATTGAATTATTCTTATTTTAGTATATTTCTTGAAATTGTTCAATTTCGTGCCTAGAATAAAAATCACATAAAACCCATGTTTTTCTTTTGTTTGACTTGTGAAGTAGCTTGAATTTGATGCTTGGATAGCTTGATTTATCTTTACTCTCTGTGTTCGACCTAATTCCATATTCTACACAATTGTCCGCTTTCATCAAGTTTTTGGCGCCATTGCCGGGGAGTTTAGTTTTAATTCAAGTCTTTATGCAATATCGATATAAGTGCTATTTGCTAGATCAAGCATTTTTATTTTTTCTCCTTTAAGGTACCAAACTCACTTGTAGTTTTTCACGGATGGTGTATGCGAACAAGGTCACAGGGTGACCCGTTGCTCAAAGTGGACCCCGAGATAGAAGCTACGAACCATCACAACAACGCTCGAAGATGAAGAAGATGGATGGCAGACAATCCACCACCACCACCGCCCAACCAGGATCCGTTGATCTGACAGATGCAGCGATAATTAGAAAAAATGAGGGCACAACTAAGGGCACAAGAAGAAGCTCGGGCTAACATCGAGGAGGCCCCTATTAGGAATTTGTTCCAACCAACCGTGAATGAGGAGGTTGTTAACGGACCAGCCATACAAGCAAACAACTTTGAGTTAAAGCTGGCATTAATGGCCATGGTTTCTCAAAACCAATTTGGTGGAACGGCCCTTAAAGACCTACATGAGCATATCAACCAATTCTTGGAGATTTCCCGGACCGTGAAGATAAGTCCCTGAAGACGCTATTCATCTCCAATTGTTTTATTTCTCATTACGGGAGAATGCTAGGGCATGGTGGTTGAATCAACTACCCGGAGGATTTTCGACATCGAATGAGATGATCTCCAAGTTTCTTCAAAAATTCTTCCCACCGGGAAAGACACTTAAGTTGAAAGGAGAAATTACCCAGTTCAGATAAAGGGACGAAGAGTCGATGTGTGAAGCGTGGGAAAGATTCCGCAAAATGCTTTGAAAGTGCCCGAGCTATGGATTCAGCACGGACTGCCAAGTCTGTGTGTTCTATGGTGGTTGTAAATCTCATGTGATGAGCATTCTGGATGCATCAACAGGAGGATCATTGTTAGCCTAAAACTTGTTCGGTATTTATTTTCACCTACACTGCAAGTGTACAGTGAGGCTTATAGGACAGCGGTGAACAAGGTCGTACCCACAAGAATTTAATGATTAATCTCTAGTTATCTAATTTAATCCCTCGCAGTTATCTAGACTATAAAACATGGTTGAATTTGTCTATCTAAAAACTAAGAATAATAAATAAACTGAATTGTTAAAGCAGAAATTAACACAGATAAATCAAATACTGGAGAAAAAGACGCATTCTAGGATTGGATACTCATTATTTAATCCATTATCTTAATCAATTCATTTAGTGTCTATGTTGGGATTTAAATCATGCTAGAATAATCACTCATGCATTCTAAACCTTCTCTCAAAGTGCTTAGATTGTAGATCACACAACAAATATTAATGTCTCCGTTCAATACATATTGTGCAACTACTAATGGATCCAAAGATTTATTGTTCTCTATATTAATCGCAACCCTCTCGAGTGATATTGACTAACCAGTTAATTATTCCAGATCTTGTGTTATTAGTCATCTCTCGAATTATGGATTAACACATCATTTTGCATCATTTAGTGATCAGGTAAATAATACAGAGAAAAGCAGGAATAATCAAAACATAATCAAATCATAGACACCAAATAAATAAATCAAAAGAACTTCATAAATAAATCATAATCCAACCCTAGAATACTAGGGTTTTAGCTATCCATGGCAAAATAAATAAATAAAATAATCCACAAAGAAAACATGAATAATTCTAAGAACAAAGAAAATAAAACCCGGAAAGATTTAATTTGTCTCTAATCTTGAAAGATCTTGAATCATTTGGTCTTGTTCTTCACGTCTTCTCTTCTCTGTAGCAAACCACTGCTGGTAATTTTGGGGTAAGAGAGAATGTGTGTAATTTTCGTGCATTGAATCCCTTAAATACCAAGTTAAGAAAAGCCCAAAATAGGTCAAAAATTAGTCAGGCCTGCTCGATTCGCGACCTCGCTCGCGACCCAGACACCCGCGACTCAGGTCGCGAGTCCACGTGGCGCTGATGTGGCCAAAATTCATGACCAGATGCTCAAATTCACGACGGGTAGCGGGTATTTCAAAGGAGAACCCCCCTCTGTCGCGCGCGTGCAGAAAAATGGAGAAATGGTGATTCGAGACCAGATTCATGACCCCCCGGGTCGCGAGTCCGGTCGCAGGTATTTTCAGCTCCGGCAGCCTCTCACTGTTTTGCTTCGTTCTCACTCATTTCTCGTCCGATTGACCCGATTATTTTTGCAACGCGTTCCTAACTTGATTTCCCATCTTTCTAGGGTGTTTCCACACTCATTTGAGGTCCACACAAAAAATGGCATTAATTCCCTTCACAATGAACAAACACATGACATTGCACAAAACATAGAAACTATGCAAGACTTATCACTTTATGCATACAATGCCCGTCAAATACCACTCAAATGTACCTCAAAATACATGTAAAATATGATATTATCAATCATTGTTAGCTCGAGGCCCTGACGAGGCCACCACTATCATTGAGGAGATGGCTTCTAACACTTATCAGTGACCAGTGAAGAGGGAAAATGTGCAGATATGAAAGAAGGTTGATACCACAAGCACCGATGTTATTGCCCTTCTAGCCGCGCAAGTATCCACCATGAACTCAAAAATTGAAGCAATGACCTCTACAAAGCTGGAGTCGTCCGTGTTGTCTAACTTGGAAGAGGCTAGTTTTGTTGGGCAAAGAGGTTATGGAGGTTATCAAAGACCATATAATCAAGGCTTGAAGCCCCATTATGGAGGGCCACATGGGCAAGGTGGTAACCAATACTAAAAAAGGCCACCTCATCCGAATCTATCATACTCAAATCCGAATAATCATCTCCAACCGCCTCTCGAATTTTCTATCACCAATAAAGTTATAGATGTGGATAAAAACATAAAAATGGATGAGCTCCTTATGGCCTTCATGAACAAAACTGACAAGTACATGGTCGATTCTCAAACACGCTTTGAGAAACTAGAAAACAACTAAGCCACTGTGAATACTCAATTGAAGATGCTCGAAAAGCAATGGGACAACTCGTCTCGGCTTTGGGAGGCCAACACCATCCAGGAAAATTCTACTACAATACTACCATTAACCCAAAGAAGAATTGCAAGGCCATAACTCTTTGAAGTGGCACGTCCTATAAGGAGCCCGATATGCTGGACCAAGAGAAAGACACTAGGAGTGGGGATGAGCCAAGTGTAGAAGAGAAAGGAGATTTTGAAGGTGAGAAGGAAGATGCACCAAAAGAAGAAGAAGTGGTTCCTAAGGAAAGAAGAGAAGTCGAGCCAAGGATGAATGTCCCTTATCCTCACAGGCTCCGAAAAATCAAGCATGAGGAGTAATTTTCTAAGTTCTTAGACATTTTTTGAAGGATTTAAACCCCTCGTGGAGGCCTTGCAATAAATGCCGACATATGCTAAATTTCTCAAAGAAGTCATCACGAAGAAAAGAAGGTTGGGTGATTTTGAGATAGTGAATCTTACGGAGAATTATAGTGTTATCATCCAACGGAAGTTGCCCGTGAAGAAAAGAGACCCGGGGAGTTTTAATATTGCGGTCACTATTGGAGATCATTTGGAGAGAAATGCTCTTTGTGACTTGGGAGCGAGCATCAATTTGATGCCTCTCTCCTTTTTCTCCAAGCTCAACATAGAGGATATGAAACCAACAACCATATGTCTCCAAATGGCCGTAGGTCATTGATATATCTATGTCGGGTAGTTGAAGATATGTTGGTGAAAGTCCAGGATTTTATTCTTCCTATAGACTTTGTTGTGTTGGACATGGAGGGGGACTAGAGTGTGCCATTGATTTTGGGTCGGTCATTCTTAGCAATAGAAAACGCATTGATAGATGTCTCCAAGGGAGAGCTTACACTTCGGCTAAATGATGAGAGTGTCACTTTTTCCATTTATAATGCAATGAAATTCCATGATGATGATGAGGCTAAAAGAGTGGAGGAATGCAAATGTATGAAGGTGGTTGACTCGTGTATATAAGAAACATTGGCCGACTTCTATAACTCACAAGATGCATTAGAGATGTGCTTGGTCGATTCTCTCTACTCCTCATCTCCCTTTGATTTATTTAATGCTAACCCCAATATTGTGAAATCTGCTTGTACTCTTGATTCTTTACAAGAAATACCACGTAAAGGGAGCCATTTCTTGCCATTAAGGGATGAAAATGAGGAAGCCTTGAAGAAAAATAAAGATGAAGGAAAGGATCCCAAAGTTGAATTGAAGCCCCTTCCGGGGCATTTGAGGTATGCTTTTCTGGGAGAAGATGAGACTTGTCATGTTATTGTGTCTGCTTACCTGTCTACATCTGAGCTTGATAAGTTGTTGAGAGTCTTAAGAAAATATAAATCTGCTATAGGGTAGTCTATTGCCGATTTGAAGGGGATTAGCCCCTCTGTGTGTATGCATAGGATTTTGCTTGAGGATGAGTATAAACCTCGTGTGCAACCACAACAAAGGCTTAACCCAATAATACAAGAAGTAGTGAGAAAAGAGGCTCTAAAATGGCTAGACGCATGGATAGTGTATGCTATATCTGATAGTGAGTGGGTGAGCCCCACTCAGGTTGTAGCCAAAAAAGGGGGCATGACAGTTGTTGAAAATGAGGGTAGTGAATTAATAGCTACTAGACTTATGTATTGATTACTGTGCCCTAAATGCCACCACTAGGAATGACCTTTTTCCTTGCCTTTTATCGATCAAATACTTGATAGATTAGCCGGGTCGTATGAGTTCTATTGCTTTCTTGATGGTTATTTTGGTTATAATCAAATTCTTATAGCACCTGAAGATTAACACAAGTCTGCATTTACATGTCCTTATGGCAACTTTGCATTTCGTAGAATGTTTTTTGGTTTGTGTAATGCGCCTGCTACATTCCAAAGATGCATGATGGCAATTTTCCATGACTTGATTGAAAATATTATGGAGATTTTTATGGATGACTTTTCTATTTTTGGGAATTCGTTTGATCACTATTTGGAAAACCTAACCCAAGTTTTGCAGAGATGTGAAGAAACTAACCTTGTGCTCAATTGGAAAAAGTGTCATTTTATGGTTAGAGACAAAATTGTCCTTGGGCATAGGATTTCTGTTGCAGGTTTGGAGGTAGATCGGGCAAAGATCATTGCCATCAAGAAGCTCTATTGGGAAAATTGTTGGAAAAGCTATCATTATAGCCCAATTGATGGTTTTGATGAAATGTCAAAACATGTGTGATAATCTAATGAAAAACTGCAGGTTATGTAAAGCTGGAAATCAGGGATGATGACCAAGTAAGACTTCAGACATCAGTCTAGCTGAAATGAAAGATAACTATTTTGAAGCATAGTCAACCAGCTTAAAAGGTTGCCTCGATCAGACCAATCAGAGTCAACTCTTCAAAGCTTAAGAATAGCTATAAAGGGGAAGAGAACTTTGGAGACTGGTAGGCATCCACAGATGAGTAACCATCAGTCTAGCTGAAAGCTAAGAAAGACTGATGAGAGCAGAGCCAACTTGAAAGCTGAAACTGAACTGATCAAAGATCAGTCAGTCATAAAGAGCCAACTCTAAAACTGATCAAATCTTAGTTAGCTGAGAGAAAAGCTCTAAAAGCTTTGAGCCAATACTGAACTGACCAAAGATCAGTTCAAGGAGAGAAAAGCTCAAACAAGTAGCCAACTGGTAGTCAAGAACTAAAAGCTTTTTGAAGCTAAGCTGCCAAATCAGCTTTACAGGACCATCCCAGGATTGAAGCTCAAGGCAGCTGAGGAACTACCAACTGGACAATCTCAGATCTGAAAGCCGAGACAGCTGAGTGCCCATTAGCTGAATGACCAAAATTAATAGCTAAAATACATGCTCTCTCTTTGACAAGCAGTCAATGAAGATCTTAACAAGAAATCTTTGAAAGATTCTGATGATCTTAGAGCAGAAGTCATTAAATTCAAATGGCTAGTTCATTAAAAGCTTCAAACGGCTACAAGCATTAAAATACCGCCGGTGAATTCTACACATTCACCAATCACAATGGTCAAAAGATCACTCATCTATTTAAAGATAGTGAACTCAATTTTGGCCAAGACTTTCTCGCAAAACTAACTTTGTTATTTTGCAGACATTGAGCTTTCTTTCTCCCTCCTCCACAGCTCAAGAGCTTAAATCTCCTAAGCGAAAAGTCCCAACTGAGAAAGTGTGCTTCAAGTCTCAAGCAAACAACTAGCTGACAGAGAATTCCAGCAAGAGTAAAGCTTCTCAGTTTAGTTCTTCAAAGATCAACCACTCAGCTCAAGCTAAAGGAGCATTCCAGGTTGATAACAGATTCAAGACTACCTTCTTGAAGATCGAGCGAGATCTAAAATCATGTAAAGACGGACAATAGCACCTAAAGTCTCAGTGAGCAATTAGGACCAATAAGTATGAGCTATCGACCCAGAAACTGGCTGAAAAGAAGTGTGTACCGATGAGTCCGTTCTTTCAGGATAGCAACAGTTGGAAAGAAGGTCGCGCTCGATTTGAAGAGTGTCGTTTTTAGGTCTAACAGGAATTCTTCATTGTGTAACTGTAATAAAGAAACTTTACACTTACATAGTGGATTGTCCTTCTGCGGAAGGAAGAGAGGACGTAGAAGCAGGAAGCTTCGAACCTCTATAAAGTCTTATGTGTGCTGTACTTATTCCTTTTAACTTTGCATGTTCTTTAACTGTACACTCTAGCACACAAGTTGCACTGACGAGCTAAGCTAAGTCTTCAAGCTATCAGTTCTAACTAATTAGCTCACCAGTTAAGTTGTCGTCCATCTCAACTGATTAAGTGCACAGATAAAATATCGAAAGCGAGTCAGGGCCCTATACATTCCGCAATCAGTTTAAGTTTTTGAAGTCAGTTTATTCACCTCCCCTCTAAATTGATATAGACTTGTACCGGGACCAACAAGCTCCCACCTCCAACAAATGAGAAAGGGGTTCGAAGCTTCTAAGGCCATGCCAGGTTTTACCGCCACTTTATCAAGGATTTCTCAAAAATCTCTAAACCCTTGTGTCGACTTCTTGAAAAAGTAAATGAATTTATTTTTGATAATGAATGTTTGCAGGCATTCGAGATGCTCAAGAAAGCCCTAATGATTGCCCCAGTGCTCATCATACCAGACTGGAATGAGCCGTTCGAGTTGATGTGCGATGCAAGTGAAGTGGCGGTAGGGGCCGCATTGGGCCAAAAGAGGGAAAAGATATTTCGTGTACTTTACTATGGTAGCAAGACACTCGATCCAGCCAAAGTAAATTATACCACTATAAAGCGTGAACTCCTAGTCGTGGTGTACGCCTTTGATAAGTTCCGGTCCTACCTCATTAGGGCCCGGACTATAGTACACACGGACCATACGACATTGCGACACTTATTTGCAAAAAAAGACACCAAGCTCAGATTGATAAGATGGATCATATTGCTGCAAGAGTTTGATGTTGAGATGAGAGACCGGAGAGGATGTGAGAATATGGTAGCGGATCACCTCTCACGTCTAGAGCATACCCCGGATGAGTTAGAGGACAAAAAGCTTATCAATGATGATTTCCCAGACGATAGGATATTAGCCATAAAAGCTATTATACCTTGGTTTGTGGATTTCAAGAATTATTTGGTAGCAGGGGTCAAGCCTGTAGAGCTTGAGAGTTATAAATGAAAAAAGTTCTTCCATGATGTGAAAGTCTTTATTTGGGATGAACCATACCTTTTTAGACGCTGTGCAGACTTGGTATTGAGAAGATATGTGCTAAAAGACCAGTGGGGAGAGATCTTAGAGGCATGCCACACCGGGCCAAGTGGTAGCCATTTTGGTGCAAATCAGACCCTAGAAAAGTCCTTCAAAGTGGATTATATTGGCCTACACTGTTTAGGGATACAAGAGGATTTGTGAAGAGTTATGGACAATGTCAGCGGATAGGTTCTATTTCCAAGAGGGACCAGATGCCTATGAGAAACACAATTGAGGTGGAGCTCTTCGATGTATGGAGTATAGACTTTATGGGTTCGTTTGTAGCTTCTGAAAGGAATTTGTATATACTCTTGGCCGTAGACTATGTATCCCGTTGGATAGAAGTGATGCCCACAAAGAAAAATGACTCTAAGGTGGAACTCAAGTTCTTGAAGAGGAATATACTCACTCGTTTTGATGTCCCGAGAGCTCTCATTAGTGATGGAGGCTCACATTTTTATAACAAGTAGACGTCCATGTTACTTGCTAGACATGGGGTGAAACACAAGGTGACCACACCATATCACCCCAAGCAAATGGCCCAGCGAAGCTAGCAAATAGGGAAGTCAAACAAATTCTTCAGAAGGTGGTCAGGACTAATGGCAAAGATTGGGCTTCATTATTGGACGAGGCACTTTGGGCGTACCAGACCGCATATAAGACGCCATTGGGAATGTCACCATACCAACTAGTCTTTGAGAAATCTTGCCACCTCCCAGTTGAGCTTTCTCACAAGGCTTTTTGGGCAACTAAGAAACTTAACTTCGATCCTACGGCATCTAGAGGAGAGAGGATAGTCCAATTGAATGAGCTCGATGAGTTTAGGATGGAAGCATTTGAGAATTCAACCATCTACAAGCTCCGGACAAAGTTTTATCATGATAAACTCATAAGGAATAAAGAGTTGGCTTTGGGGGATGAAGTGCTTCTATTTAACTTGAGGCTTAAGCTCTTTCCTGGGAAATTGAAGACGAAATGGAGTGGCCCATTTACAATAGAAAGAATAATCGATGGAGGAGCAGTTGAGCTCAAGGAAAATGATGGATGCCTTTTTGTGGTGAACGGGCATCGGGTCAAGAAATTCTACAAGCCAGAAGATAAGCTCGGACCTACCACATGCTACATCCAAGACGTCTAGAGCATGGTAATCCGTCGAGCTAACGATGTTAAACTTAGCGCTTATTAGGTGGCAACCAGAATTTTCTTTTGTTTCTTTTAAATCCTTTTTTATTTTTAAGTTTTATGTAGTTAGGTGTTTCTTGGTGTTTTTAGTCTTGGTATTTTGTTGTTTCTAATAGTTTGGTAAGTTTAGTGTAAAAGTGCAGGGGATAGGGCCCAAAATTCACCAAGTATAGAGCCCCGAACATAGGGTGGCGTGGCTCAGGGACAGCGGAGGTGCGAGTGCGCATGTACACAAAGGGGGTAAAACTACGCAGCACCGCGCAACCCGAGCACAAGCTGAAGAGGCGCGAACAACTCGATCGTGCCCTGAGACATGACCCAACCGGCACGAACACGGGCACGAGTAGCTCAGTCGCGCCCCATGACGTGACCTGAGCACCCCTACCAGTTGCGCCCCGTAAGCGGGTTTTTAAAACCCTTCTTCTCTTTCATTTCCATTTACTCTTCTTCTTGATTTTTCTCTCCTCCTTCACACCCACACATAAAAATATCAAAATTCTCCACAAATTTCCACTCTCACACACACTAGGACACTCCAATCCAAGGTATGAACTCTTTAATCTCCTTTTCTCCATTAATTTTGGTAAAAATTCTCTATGTTGAAATTTTAGGGAAATCTTGATTTAAGATGTGCATTGTGCTTCTTGTTGGGTGATTTGTCTTCCTATTCATGAGCTTGAGTGAATTGTGTGAAAATTTTGGTTGTTTATGGTGGAATTTTGGAGTCCCCAAAACTAGGGTTCTTGAAAATTTGGGAAATTTTGATTATGATACATATTATGCTTTTGTTGGAACAATTGATGTTTATTTTCCCCATAGACCATGAGCATGTATGGATTTTGTTTGGATTATGGCTTAGAATTGCAAATTTTAGATTTTCATGAATTAGGGTTCTTGATGATTTGGGGAAAAATGCTATTGATTTGAGCCCATGTGCAAATTCAAGATGTTTTAGGCCAAATGTTTGCTACATTGTTGTTACATTGTCGTTGGAAATTTAATTGAAGCATACATATGTTGGTTTGATGAAGTATGGATAGGGGCCATGAAGATTTTAGGGGTTTTATGTATTATTTAGAATTTTATCATTTGATGAGCGTTATTTGCACAAGTATATGGCCCGTGAATTTTAATTGAGCATGTTGCCCTTTATGCTTGTTCTTGGTGCAATTTTGATATATAGAGATGTGTATGATTGAAGTGAATATTGCTTGGGTATTGTGAATTGATGAAGGAGTTGAAATTGTGTACGTGGTAGTTGTGCTTGAGTGTCGGCTCCTCATGGTCTAGAGTGGTGCCTACACCCGTTATGTGTTATACCTTTTAAAATGTGTCCTTGATGGGATTTTGTTTTATATATGCAAGGTATGGCACGACGGGGTAGAGAGACATGCAGAATAAGGCAAGTTGAATCCGAGAGCGAAGATGAGGAAGCTCAGGACTACCAACAAGAGTCTGAGGAAGAAAAAAGTGAGAACGAAGAGAGTGAGAATGAAGAGGCCAAGGATGAGGAGGCTGAAGAAGAAGATGACATCGACGAGGATGAGATTGAAGAGGATGAGGCCTGGTTTCCTTTCTTAAATTGGAATGGGGATCATCCGAGTCAAGTGGGAGTTCATTTGCTCAAGCATTAGCAAAGGGTAAATTAGTTGAAGATGGCGAAGCATTTCAAGATTCGGGCTACAAAATTTGCAGATGTAGCAGCTGCCCGACAGTTGGGCATCTATGAGGACGTTTGGAGATTATTTGGTCGTCTGGGGTGGACAAATATGTTGGAAGGAGGATGGGTCACGTACCCTATTTTGGTGAAGGAATTATTGTCTACCCTCAAGGTCAAGTCCACGGATAGGAGAGGGCCTATCTGGTGTAAATTTCGTCTGGGAAATCAAAACAAGCATCATACAGTGGATCAGCTGAATTGCATCTTCGGCACCCCATGTGATGGGATTTTCCACTCACGTCCCACTTTTCGCCTTGAGGAATTTATGAGGCGCATCATGGACCCTGATCCCAGAATGGTTCGATATGATTCAAGCAAGGCAAAAGCCTTCCACATTCAGAATCTAGTCTTTAGGTACATCCAGAAGGTCCTCTCTTCCACTGTTCTAGCCTACCATGAAAATAGTAGATTATGCACTCAAGAAATCTACATAATTTGGTGCATGCTGAAGGCAATCAATGAGGATTTTGCAGCTCACTTCCTAGATCAGAGCAAGAGACAGACTGCACCGGGTAGTGGCAAAATATGCATTGGGGGCTTGATCACCCCAATTTCTATGGCCTTGGATGTGGATCTTTCCAATTATGTTGCTGTGCCCGGGTCCAGGAAGCTTAACTTGCAGCATCTTCGAAATGCAAGAATGATAAGGTAAGTCGCTCCCCTGCCATTCCAATTCTAAATGAAGAACCGTGTCAAGTTCCATCTTCCTAATCCGGCTCTCACTTCTGTCACTACTTATGATGAGCAACATAATTAGATGATGAACACGCCCGAGCATCATACCCTGATTACAGTGTTGGATACCGTTCCACGTAGGCCCCCTCAATCGGATGCATCTATATCTCAGGCACCCAGAGCAGCTAGGAGAATAAGGGAGGATGTGTAGGAGGAGCGGTTTAGCAATATGGAGGGAATGATAATGGAAATGACGACCAACATGGGTAATATGCGGGTGTACATGACCTCCAGATTTGGGGATATACGTATGGAGATGGATATGCGCTTTATGGGGCTATATGAGACGTTCGATACGAGGTTTACGAACCTCCAGGAGGACATTGGGGCCCGTTTTACTGGGATGCACGATGAGCTGGACATGAGGTTTTCTAACCTCCAGACGCACGTTGATTCCCATTTTACTGGGATCAGTGCAGAGATTCAGGGCCTACAGGGAAGCTTTAATACTTTCCAATTTGGTTTTAATGATTTTGCAGGTATGATGAGACAGTGGGGTGGACCAGGCTCATCTACCCAGCGGCCTCCTCAGCAGTTCCAGCCTTATCCTCTATATCCATACCAGTACTTGCCTTATCCTCCATACTAGCCACAACAGCTACCTCATGATCAAAATCACACTGGAAATTAAGTTTGCTTCTCTCATGGTCCCACTATTCTTCCACCCAAACTTGCCCTTCCCTTGGTATGGTGCAAGTTTGGGGGAAGGGGTATATGCTAGTGGTGATCGTTGAGCTCTAGTCCTCCAGTCTTTTTTTGAACAATCTTTAGTTTATGAACAATTTTATGTTATGCTTATTTGGATATTTTGGGATGTTTATTTAGGTGTTATTTGATAGCTCTGTTGATGTGTATTGATATATTAATCGATTAGGATTTTATTTGAGCTATTTAATAAATTATTATGCTCAGATTTGGGTGTGAATTCTATTTACGATGCTCTCTTATGCTTGAGTTTTTATTTATCTTCCTTGCTTGGGTAGAGAAAAACAGGATAAGATTGAGCATTAGTGGGGATTTACGTTGCCTTGCCTATGATGATTAAAATCTGTGCAATTTTTTTTGAAAAATTATGCAAGGAAATGGGTGATTAGTGATTGGCATACAGACTGAAATATGGAATTTTGGCATATCTTGTAGCCTACATGAGGCTTGGGCCATATTATTTTTCCTTGGTTGAGAGTTTCTTCGACAATGCTAGCATCTCTAGAACTTGCTTGACAAACTCTTGTGATTACTTATGTGCTATAAGAAACATGAAGATGACCTAAGGCGGTTTTTGTCAAAATTTTGAGACTCAAATTTTTCTTTTGTTATGAAATATAACCTTTGTTCAACCCTTTTGAGCCGTGAATGAATTTGTTTTCTTTGGAAGCCAAGGGTAATGGGCAATGAGGAAAATAGGAGGTTTGGAATGACAAAAGCTTGGGCGCATAAAACGTGAAAATATTTTGAGAATGATGAATGAGATTGTTAGCCTTGATGAATGCAAATTAATTTCTTCTCCTAAAAGCTAGAAAGGGAAGCAATAGAGTGAAGTTGAAAAATAATAGAAGAAAAACAAATGAACACTCTAGCTTTTATTTTGAAAGTAAATGATCTTATAGAGGAGAAATGAACCAAAAACAGGCTAAGGATGGTCCGTTTTATTACTACAAAATCCCCAAGTAAATTTAAAGAGGGTAGAAGAAAGCTTTTTAGATTGTTTTGCTTAGATTTGTATTAGAGAATGGGTGTGATTTGGAGTCACTCTTTCCTTTATTTTCCTACCCGTCCAAAGAGCCGAACGTTTCAACCCGCAAGACCTATGTAATTATTGTTTCTAGCACATATTGTGGTTATATTGAGTTGTTTTGCAAGTCTATGGTTGCATGATGTTGAGTGAAAATGCGCCTTTCTTGATCCCCGTGAGGTTTATTTGTGTGATTGATTCGTTAACCAAAAGAGAGGGGAGTCAAAGTTCCGTAAATCAATCTTTATGCTTATAAATCTTTTATCTCATTTACCTTGCATGCTTTTAGTTGATTTCCACTGAGGCAATAAGGGTTCAAAAATCCCCTATGTTTATTTCTTTCGATTCCTCGTGTCTCTATTTCTTATTTGGGGACAAACAAGTGTTTAAGTTTGGGGGAGTTGACAAATGAGATTTTTACCCATTTTTCCGAGCATAATTCATCCGTTAAGGATTTTCTTTTTCCTTATTTCCCTTTTTAAATGTTGTTTCCCGTTTAGTTGTATAATAAATGCATTTAAACGCATCTGTTTCAGGGCGAATCGAGCGGGTTGAGACTCCAAGGCACAGAGCGAGGCGCGACCCGGTGTCAGAGTGGCCGCGAGTGCGCGTTCAATCAGAGGCCTTGAAAGCATGCTTGGAGGCATGACCCGACCCAACAGGCTGAGGCGCGACCTGCTCGGTCACGTCACCCGGTACGGGTGCAGGCGAGGCGCAACTCGGCATCCATGTAGAGGCCCGAAAAGCACGAGTTCTGGTGCGGCGTAAGCACAGGGAGGCAGGACGCGACCAGCTCGGTCGCGCCACCCGGTGCGACCCGATCAATTCGGGTAAGGCGCGACCGAGCCCGTGTCGCGCCTCTCCAGCCCTGTTTCGAATTTTAGCTATTTTTCCCATTTTTGAATTATTTTTATTGTGCGAAAAATGGAGTAGTATAAATACAAATCTTTGTTTGAAAATTAGGGTATTCACTCTCTTAGCCCTCAAAAATCGAAGTTAGAGTTGGAAGAGTTTTGTAAATGGGTTTTGAAGCTTTGAGAAGATTTTGTAAAAGACAATTGAAGTTTTTGAAGATTATTGATGATCTTTCGGGTTTACTCTTATCTTTGTTTATGCTATTTCTTTTTCTTGTATATTTTTGCTTCTGTTTTATTTCAAACATGACTAGCTAAATTTATCTAGTTCTAGGGTAATGTGATTTTGGCATTGGGTGTTGGATTTTTGGGTGAGAATTCATGTTTCTATCTTCTCCTCAAATTCTTATGAATCAAAGTTGTGTTTGCATCTCTCTTAGGGTTGGCCACCTTGAGTTTAATTTTGTGTTAAGTTGACTTTGAGAAGAGCAATTTAGCATGCGTAATTGATTCATGGGTCCAATTTGATATTAAATGAGAATTTGATATCTAATTGGTTTTGGTGATTAATTGTGCCTAATTTGATAAAATTAGGATTTAGTCCTAGAGATAGGAAAATTTTTATTTTCTCAATTATATGCTAGAAGTTCGAGAGAGTTCTAGGATTATTTTTGTATTAATCATGAATGGATATGACATGATTTTTAACCCCTAAATCCTATGCTCGTGTTAATGTGCATTGCCCTAGAACCCTTTATCTACTTGTTACCTCTTTTATTGTGCTTGTGATTGAATTGTTCTTATTCTAGTATATTTCTTGAAATTGTTCAATTTCGTGCCTAGAATAGAAATCACATCAAACCCATGTTTTCGTTCTGTTTGACTTGTGAAGTAGCATGAATTTGATGCTTGCATAGCTTGATTTATCTTTACTCCCTGTGTTCGACCTAATTCCATATTCTACACGATTGTCCGCTTGCATCATGGGATTAGAGATTTAAAACTTGTTTAGGACTCTTTGTGGTCGTTGGTAAAATTCCCATCAGATAATTAAAAAGAAAAGATCAATGCACATTGTTGGGCCAAAGGTGGAGATTGTTAAGATATTTGGCCCATCTGTTAGGCCCAATTTTCCCCATTTATGGTAGCCCATCTTGAACCGCCCACTGCTATATACCAATGCGCCCCTTCGATATCATTTGGTTCTTTAAATGAAGCCTGGGGCTTCACTGTTCATCATCATTTCACTCTCTCTCTCTCTTCTTCTTCTTCTTCTTCTTCTTCTTGCAAATCCTAGAATAAGCTTTGCGCTTGGAGCTCCGTGCTCATACTCTCCCGCCATCTCAGTTCGTCTAGATTTCCTCTGGGGTCTCTTCGTGCGAGTATCCTGATTGTAGCGGTGGGTTATTCGTGGGTTTGTGCAAGGTGGAGTTGCCGGTGTGGGATTTGGGCTGCTCTCTCTACCTTGAGGTGTTCGGTGTGTATTTGGTCACTGTTTGAAGGAGTTTATCGACTTCAGGGAAAACTTTCCCTGAGCCTTGCTTCTCGTGATTCAACTCTCTGTCCCTTGTGAGACGAACGGACTGACTACCGATGACGGAAAGCAATAGGTGTAACCTCCCGGCGAGACAAGATACCCCTACAATGGTATTATTATAAGCGCCTCTGGTGAGCATCATTCTGCGTAAGAATATTTCTTTTTTCTTTATCCTTTCTTCCTCTTCCCTATCGCGCCCATTCCTGCGTCGTTGTTGCTTGATGTTGTTCACCATCTCTGATGCTCTAGTTTTTTTTTTCAATTTGAAAATTCTGATTTATTTCCTTGCGTCGGCACTTGCTCTATTATTTCTCTCTATCCAAAAAATTAAGATTTTTCCCATGCGCCTTCTACCTAATCGATGCTCTCTTTCTATCTCCAAAAATATCTAAGTGTTGCACTCTTTCTATCTCCAAAAATCTATTTTGTTATTTATCAATGTGTATGAGTTAGCTTTGGTATTGCAATTGTTGTGACTGGAAATTGACATCTCACCGACGGGAGATGAGTCGTCTAATTGGGTTAATTATTCTTGTGAGGTTGCATGCACTTAGAAGTTAGAAGTTAGAAGTTTGATGGTGTAATTTCTCCTTGTTTTATTGTTTGATTAATGTGAAGGAAAAAAGATGCCCGTTATATTACATGTTGAACTTGGAATAATAGATGCACATATGTGTGAGTTTTGCAATATCATTCATTAGTTATATCCATTTATGGAAAAATGACTTTCTTGAATGAATATGTGTGCTTTCAATGGGGGAAGCTGCTTTAAATTTTACTTCGAATATTATTGTATGTTTGCAAATCTTTAGATGGAGATGTTATTTATGTTTATCTATTCATGATGGATTGCTGATGCGTATGACTTGTCAAGAGTTGAATTTTATGATGATTGATCATGATGTAGTTTGAATTTATGTTCTAGTTGGAAAGCAGCAAATGACATCTAATTTTTTCTCGGGGGGTTCAAAAATGCAATTCTTTTAGGACTAAATGTGCAAATTAATTTAACAGAAAATGTGACAACTAATTTTGTAATGAATTTTTCTTTTAGGGTGAAAAGTAAAAGTATTGGGACCATTTCACAGTAAAAGCATGTCATATTGGAACCACAAATGCAATTTTCTAGTTAGAGTTTTGACCAAATTAAGTAGCTCAGCTCAATTCAAGAAATATGTTGAGAATGAGGAACAAAAGGACAAAAAAGTCCTCTTCCAACTGAAGGAAAATAAATTCTCTTTTTGGTAATCAACTGGCTTTTTTTTGGCCCAATATCGAAAAGGGGAGACGAAGACAACAGATTTATATATCTATCTCCACATATTGATATGAACACGCCATAAAAATTTTAGGGATCACCCCATCTTAAATTACAAGTTTAAACTTAAAGGCTCAAAGACTTAAGAGTCGTTATACATAATTCAATATGCTTTTAACATCTGATTGGGACATTATAAAAGATTAGAACTGCATAATAGAGATAAAATCAAGTCCGATTTCCAATTCTATTTTCGAGAACATGTATAGCACTAAAACATAATTATAGGAAGTGGTCACATACAAATAAATCATCTAAATTTTTGTAGGGAATGGAAGCCATGATGAGCTCATCAAAATCCAAGAGCCTATGCATCCTTACTTGCTATTAATGCAACTGCAACCCACTAAGGATTAGGAATTCATAATCCACACTATTTTTAAATTTCATCTCGAGCTATTTAATAAACAAAATCTATTTTTAATTTTGAATACATTAAAATATTTGGTTTTATTCAATTTTTTTCCCTAATCTAGAATAGAGTTTAAAATGAAACTATACTTTTTTTACTTTTACTTTTACTCACACACCCGACTTGTGGTATTAAGGAGATTCGAATTTGTGACCCGACTTGTGATATTGAGGAGATTCGAACTCGTGACATTTGATCTCCAAAGGACTCACTCCACCATTAGGCCATCCCCACCGGAACATGAAACTATACTTGCTTAATTTTATAAGATTAATATTGGATGTAACACATAATATGCTATATACAATTTCATTTGGTAAATATATACTACCCGAACTAAGATCATGTTCAGTATTTCTTTTATATAAGAATGCAATAAAGTCAAAACCCTTTGAAATTGAAATATAATTAAAAATTACTACCCCCTCCGTTCCAAGTATATAGTCTAATTTCTTCTCGTACATAGATTAAAAATATTTATGAAAACATGATATCAAAATTTAATTTCCAATATTATCCTTATTTAAAATTAATGACTTTAAAAAATTTAAGTGATTGGTTTTAATTTCCAATAACTAACAAGGATATATCTGTACAATATTATGGAAATTAATACAATTTATAATTATGAGAATATATAATTAAGACAACTCAAAATAGTAATATTGACTATATAATTAGGACGGAGGGAGTATAAATTACTCTAACTGATCTTTTCTCTCTCTAAAAAAATATGATGTTTTTTTTAGAAAGATTTGAGTTCACATTTTATCAGTTTTGAAAGACCAGACCGACGAAATATCTTGAAGGTTTCGTAGTTCTCTCTTATAAGAACATTGACTTAGGAAAAACCATATATGCATGTTGTTGCCCTGTGACATTGGGTATACCCAACATCTTCTGCACTTCAGGGTTCTTCATCGCTGAAAAAATTGACACGAAAATAACAAGTTTATATTAAAGGAAAAGACAAGAGAAAGAACAAGAGTATTCGATCCATTATAAATAAACAGGACTCACCCATTCCATATGCGATTCCATACAGGTTGGAAGTAATCCAATAACATAATACAGCCTAGAGAGAGAGAGAGAGAGAGAGAGAGAGATTCATAATTAATAACAACGGTGAATACATCCATCTAACTTCCCTTACAGAATACGCACTCAAAGAAAGTTGAGCACATGCATGATGATGTATAATATAATGCAATACCACATTAATTACCTTGGGGGCAGATGCTGCGAGAGGGATTGTTAATGCTGCAAAAATCCCAAGAACGCCTGATCTTGAGATATGACTCAACCCTGCATCAGCGTTGCACTGAAAAGGGACCCATTATCAATTATAAAACAATATAATTAAGTTAAATCTACGAATTCTGATCTCACAGCAAATTAATTAAAACCTCAGATCTTACACTGAAATCAAAATTATAAAAATCAGAGTGAACCACCACTAGTCAATGGTGATAGTCAGCATGCTTTTGCATTTGTTAGGATTAAGTAATAGGACATATATACTATACATATAATTTGAGAGATACGAAAAGTGAACATTACATAGATAGAGAAAGAGTGGCTCACCTCCATTGCTCTCCAAGAAGTGAATGCCGTCAAAAGTGGCAAAATATACATTGCATCTGGCGTGGTCAAATCAGTAAACCAGATTGCTCCACCCTCTTTGAAAGATTCAACTTTTTCTGTCATGTTGACGATCTGCATATAATTAAAGTGATGAGGCTAAAGTGTCATATAGTTTATAAATGAAATAACTGATGGAGAAACACAAAAGTAACGTTAGTCGAAGGAATGAATCATCTAGAAGAGTACTCATAAGGAAATTAATTAAATATCTTCTTACCGCTGAAAACAAAAAGAAAACAGCAGTGTACTGCGTTAAATGTGACGCCAAGTTGGTGAATCGATTAATGCCATATCTGTGACAGTAAGATGCAACCATCTCTGTGAATATCATATTCTTAATCCAAGTGTAGTGTTCTAACATAAAAGTTTATTTGACTTCAATAAATGAGGTAAACACTACAAATGATGTGTTATATACTATTGATGACAGAAGATACATCACTTCAAGTCCAATTTAAAGTCCACAGGATTCAGTCCTGGACGAGGATTATCGTCCATTTGTCCAACGGCTGTGGAAAGAGAAATGCTAGAAAGGTGAAATTCAAGTTCAGACAATATGCATCAGGAAACGAGGAATAAGGTTAACCTCTGATGGCCAAATCTACCAAGGGATTTAAAAGCTCATTGAGGTCTCAAACAATTCAAGGCAGTAAACTGGTGACACCATTTTATAAGCTATATGGATCGGAATTGATTAAACCAAAAAGGGGACAACCTGACATTATTGATGACATAATTTTATTATTTTCTAGTCTAATAAAATCCTTTTAACTTTGGCCAATATTGCTTCACCTTCATGTTGTTATATATGTGCGCACAGCGCATACTATGTCGATATCCCCAAAAGATTACTCTTAAAAACATCAATCTCTGAGGAGGACAATTGCATGCATATCTTAGAAGTGGATCGGAGGAGAGAATTACTCATTTAATAGTTTTCTCATTCGCGCCTCACCTACAGCCACAGCAGCGGGACTCTGATCCTGGAAAACCAAATGAGTATTCATCAGGAGCCGGAAGCAATTTCATCTAGTAAAAGCAACAAAAAGGAACACTGCCTAGCAAGGCACCACACACAAATTCCAGCAATCTAGTTCACAACAGCCAATAACAGTATGATGCACGTACGCTCCTCTCTGTTTCTTCACGATTATACTCCAGCACTTGAGGCCTTATACGCTGTGCATCATCACACGTAAATTAATTTGGCATCAGAAAAAGAAGCAGGCATTAACGTACATGGAATTAAAGCAGGCACTGGGATGTGTACATGTCGATTCATCAATTCAAGTTTTTTCTCTTTCATGCTATGTTTGATCCTCAACGAATCCAGATGCAATTTACTATGCTCTACATATAATTTGTATTTAATTTCTTCTGGGATTCTGGTAGACATTTCGTTAAACATGATTTTGGCAGCAGATATTTCTTAGGAAAAACTTCAAACTCCCACCTTCCGAACTTTTCTCTCCCATCTTCTCTCTCATGAACCCAAAAGCACACTCATACCCCAGACTTCCAATTGTACTACATACATATATAAATATACGTATACTGCTATAACCTCACAACTTCCTCACTCTACATTCATGCCAAAAAGAGATCTCAAAAAGTTACTTTCCTACAGACTTAAATGATGTATTTCTTCCTCAATTCTAGAAACGCAATGTGTAGGTAAGCGTGGTAAACAATTGAGGAAATATGTAGGCAATGAAACAGTCCAGATTCAAGCCAAACTCACAATAGAATGAAAAAATCATGTTACAACTTAATGTACATTTTGAAAGAGCTTTGAATTGATTTATCGTAAGAGGAAGTATAAGCGTACGAATCAAAATAGTGGTGACAGCAATTGATGCCCACCTAAACACAAACAATTCCTTCAGAAGATCGCTATTAAGAATATTAACAAACATTCATTAATTCAAATCCATGATGAAACAAAAAAAAGGTAAAATCATCCGCACCAATTTAACCCAGTAAAAGTGTGCACATGATCAATCAAGTATTGAAGCACATCCACGCCAAAGTTGCCCGACGCAGCAGACACCGCCTCATTCACCACTGGAGCCACCACCGCCTCAACAGCTTTCTCCACGACCACATCATTAACGTCAGTCGACATATTCCTCACAAAAACCGGCGCGTAAGTCGCCGGAATAGCAAATCTCCGATCTCCTAACAAATTCCTCGACCCACTAAAACTGCCCCAATTATCTCGGGGGATGCGACGCCGGAGACAATCACCGCCCCTGTCACTTGGACGGAGACGGTCGTCGTTATCATGAGTAGCAACGTGCGACAATGTAACGGCTAGTCGTTTTTGCTGTTGATAAAAAAACTTGGCACGTGCAGTGACGGCCCGTCTGAAAGCCATGAATACGAACAAACTTCAAAACAGAAACAACTCCTCAAAATCGTAGTTTAATTTTGTTGCTCAAGACTTGATAATAAAGCTAGGCTGCAGCTTCTGCAAACAACCAAAAATATGGAATCAGGGTAGTACGACGCATAACAGTATCACGTTGAACGATGGGTCCCACTAATAACAAACTCCTACTACTCTTAGACTCTAATTTTTTTTCAGAAGAGCTTTTTTTTTCCAAGTTGAAACAACAATTCGTGTATCTTTACTAAATATTTCAAAAGGGTTGTTGCAGTCTTATTTTCGAGAAACACTCGAGTATATATATGCAACATTTAGTGTCTTATAAATTCAAACAATTTATATAATTTAAGAATTTATAAAACCTTCTATTAGTTGAAGATACATATGAAAGGAATGCTTTCCTTGAAAAATCCAAACAGTAAATGGTTCTTAGAAAGAAAAATGGAAGGAAGGAATGTGTATTTTGAGAAAAAAAAAAGAGGCATTTCTCTTGCCCGGAAACAACTATGATCACATATATGAATTAACACTTGTACATTCTCCATTGGCCTTAAACATTATTTGTCCATAATTTGAAACTAGTTCCAAAATGTCTAAATTCATGACTGATTAGATACACTTACAATAGTGAATGTGATTTTCATCGTTGAAAAAGAAAAAAGGGCATTCGTAGTTTCATTTAGATCACATGACTAACCTAAGGTAATTGTGGTGATTTTGTTTGTCTAAATGGATAAAAGTAGACAAAAGTAAATAATAATTGGGAAAAAACAACAACTTTTAAATATAGGTAGTTTGTTAGGCAATTTGTACTATCTTACACTTGGTCCCCACACCCAATGATTGACACATTGTACTTTTGGCAGGCATTAAATGCACCTAACAGTCCAAACCCTAATTGTAAAAATGAAACCCTAACAGCCTCGATTTTATATTTAGTAGTATCGATTAATTGGTAGCCTCGATTATGGTGATTTATGAGATTCTTCTTAAATCGATGCTCTTAATCATACATGCCATCTTGATATGGGTCGAATTGCTCCGCGACAGGTACCTGCACGAGTGCTCAGAAAATACTTTGCTCGTAGATTGGTGGACGAGCGGGTTGTCCTGAAGCCGAAGGAGATGATGGCGGAGCTTGTGCGTGAGTTTGGCATCCACATCGACTACAGCTTTGCTCTGCGCACGAGGAACATTGCCATTCAGATGGTATATGGAGACTTTGACAAGTCCTACGCACAGTTGCCCGCTTTCCTTCACACTCTGCAATTGATGAATCCGGGAACTGTAGTAGACATGGAGATCACGAGTGATGGTCGGTTCAAGCATTCATTCCTTGCTCTCGGTGCGTGTGTCAATGCATTTCTCCAGGATGCTCGTCCAGTGCTTGTGATCGATGGGACCCACCTGAAGGGAAAGAACAAGGGGGTTCTCTTTGTTGCTGTGACGAAGGACGGCAACGAACAGGTCTTACCTGTTGCAGTTGGGCTCGGACCGATAGAGAACGATGAATCTTGGATATGGTTTCTGGCCCACGTGCACATGGCTCTGGGTGATATAGATGATCTTCTAATCGTTTCGGATCAGCATCAGAGCATTAAAAATGATGTGGAGGCCGTTTTCCCAAGTGCGACGCACGGACTGTGCTACTACCATTTGAAGAATAAGATGACGAAGAGAGGGAAACACATGACGACGCTGTTTCAGGAGGCTGCCTACGCATATCGGAGAGAGACATTCCAGGAGAGTATGTCGACGTTGGAGCAGGTCTGTCCAAATGCATATCAGAAGCTGTGTAATATTGGCCCAGTGCATTGGGCTCGTTCACACTGCCCTGTACGGCGCTACGGGTTCATGACATCTAATGCGGCGGAGAGTCTCAATGCTCGTCTATTGTGGGCGAGGAGGTTACCTGTTTGCTCATTGTTTAAGATGTTTAGATCGATTGTTGAGCAGTCGTTCGTCGAGCGACGTGCGGCAGCAGTGGGTTCGAATCATGTGTTGACTGATGGCATCGCGCTTAAGCTTTCGAGTAACGTCGATAAGGGACGTTGCTATGCCGTGTGTCCCACTACATTAGCAACTTTATGGAAAGTCGAGGTTGGGAGGGAGGTCTACATGGTCGATCTTCAGAACCGGACCTGTGACTGTCGTGAGTTCGAGCTGGACTTAATCCCCTGCTCTCACGCGGCAGCGGTCATCTGGTACGACATTTAAATCTATATTTGTTCTTTTTTTTTGTACATGTACCTAATGGAGTGTGTTTATTTTCCCTTTTGCAGTTGTACCGGGGCGGCTATATATGATTATGTGGACAGGTGTTACAAGGTCGAGAGCTTGGTCGGTATGTATAACTCGATCATCAGGGGTCTGCCTCATCCAGAACAATGGATTATGCCCGATGCGTTTGGATCACGAGTGGTTTTGGCACCAGAGATCAGACGACGTGCTGGGCGTCCATCTACATCCAGAGCTCGAGCCCCGTTTGAGGCCTCATCCAGTGCACGGAGACAGTTTTGCACTAGATGCCGTGGACAGGGGCACAACAGGCGTGTATGCATATCCCATTTACCCATTGGCGGTGTTGATCTGAATTCACCGCCTGAAGATGTTCAGCGGAGAAGGGTGCCGAAGAAGTGTGGCATTTGCGGTAGCACGGAGCATACGCGTCCTAGATGTCCTATTCGATTGTCAGCGGATGAGCATTAGTCAATTAAATTAAGTTGTTTTCTGAACCATTTTATTGACGGGACAACACATTTTGTCACGAAAAACATTAATGAAGGAAAATATTTACATTAATCAAGTTCAAGTACAAAAACAACACATAAGTCAATATTTAAATGTCAACATCTACAAGCTAGGTCTCTTAATGTAAGTCAATGAATATATCCGAGCCCCTATAATCCTCCGATACGCATTTACTCCCTCCTCCGACAATCCGGGCGGAAGTCCTGCACCCAAAAGCCGATCCACGTACATGCAGGCAAATACTCCACAGCTCGTCTGGTCCGTCTGCACGAACTGGTCAAGAGGATGCAGTCATCGTCACCGTATGCACGTGTGTACTCCGGGTCAAGAGGATGCAGTCTCTTCCATGTGGCAACGAGAGCCTCCTGTAAGAAACATCAAACGATTAAGCGTCTAGTAAGAAACAAGACAAACTATTTTCAAATAAGTACTTGAACTCACATATAGACCAGTAGTAACCACCGCCGTCCGACAACGGTTGTCCCTCTTAACTCGTCGAGCCGTGGCGCTCAGAAAGTAGCTCATGTGAACATCCTTCAACTCAGTCCTCAGATCCTCGAGATGATCAAACCATCCCTGCCGCAAGCGATCGCCGTTGAAATGGAGCTGAACAACGGCATCCGGACCTAAGGATCTAAATTGTGGGTAGGTGACCTGGAGTGTGCTATCATCAATGTCATTCATGAGCTGATAGGTCGCGCTAAAACCACCATGGCGTGGAGCCGAAGTGCTAGTACCCTCCGGCTCCACAGTGGGCTGTGGAGCCTGATCACCAGGACTACAGTCGCTCGGCTCTGGGCTGTAGCGATCTCTATCCTGAGGCATGTGGGACCTCCGAGAGCGGCTACCCAAACCAGCTAATGCACGATCAATCACCCGATCCACATACTCCTGGACACGGAGCGCAATAGTCGTGTCAATAAGCTCCTGGACACGGGGCATCACTCGATCCACAATCCTCTGAATGAAACCCTCTGAGGGCTCCCGACTGCTCGGCGTGCGATCCCTCCTCGAACGCTTCATTCCCCAAGCTCGAGGAGGGCTCTCTGGATCGATCGAATCAGCCGTGTGCACTGGTGCGTCCTCAGTGAGGGGCCGGGCTCCAGGCTCAGCTCGAGGAGGGCTCTCTGGATCTGGCTCGTCCCTCAATGCCCGGCTAGTCGAGGGTCGACTAGTCGCCTGACGGCCCGTCTGTGGTGTCCGAGCAGCTCTGGTGCCTCGGGCTGACGGGGGGACAACCGCCTCTGCCGATGTGGAACAACAAAATACCACATTTGCAAGCATCTTCTTCTTGTTCCCGGATCGAGCAGGAACATATCTCACGCTCTGAGCTCCAGGCTCCAACTGCAGGCTCATGTAATATGAAGTTGCCGTCTCCTCGGGAGATGGCACCAACGTAACCACACGTGATTGCATGGAATTATTAATAATATCATTAAGATGAATTAACAAATATAGATCGAAGATTCTAAATATATCAAGAAACATCAAAATGTACCACTCGCTGTAATAAGATGGTTGGGTCGGTGGCAGGGAGTCTGAATGTCCACCTCAAACATCGAGGCACAGTGAGCTGTCCACTGTGCAGACCAGCCTCAGTAGCCAACTCCAGTATCACCTCACAAGCCCATACATGTAAAGTGAATTAATGGATTAGTTAAATATTCACTTGATTTAAACTAATTTAGAAGAATTAAATTTAAACTAATTACCTGGAGTGCCCAGATCGGCCCGTAAAAATGATACTGTCCCGATCCTTTCCCGCCCATAGCCTCTCGAGTCCTGGGGAGGAGGCCAATGTAGTGCATCAACGACTGGTAAGAATATGCACCCCATGGAAACGAGTTACATCCCTCCACATCCTCCGCTAGCGCCCACACCCATGGATCCACGGCCCGGTGCAGATCTAGGCACAGAATCATCCGGTATACGAACAATATGTTCGCAACCTTCACATAATCCGCAGCGTCTCTGGCCATCCCTCGGGCGGAGAACCTGTCCTCCATCTGTTTGACTGTCGTACGCTTCCCTTCGAATAAACGGTGGTAGACCGATCTCCTCGGAACAATATGAGCACCATGTCGAGCTGCCGAAGCGTAAACCCGACATCAAGGCGTACTCACTCGCACGGAACCGCAGCTGGGAACGATGAATGTGAAACCATGCCTCCAGCCCCACACGTGCACGATCCGGCACGTGCACCTCGAACGTCATCAGCGCGTGCATGACCCTCTTCTGGACGTCACCACCTCTGTAGTCCAGAAAATATCCGAAACACCCCGATCTAAACAATCGCATGGCGTCACCACCAATCGCAAGCAGTGTCTCTCTAATCGTGTCAATGACACCGGGGATGGCGTACACGACGACCGAGGGCGTCCGGCTCCGTAACGCTAGTCTAACCCAATCAATCTAACAACATTTTCAAAATTAAAGTAAATTCTTTTAATATTTCATATAAATTGGAATTTCTTAAAATTTAAATTTAACATTAATCGATTAATTTTTTTTTAATTAATCGATTTACATGAAAAGAAACTAATCGATAATTTTTTTTTATAATTAATCGAGTAAAAAGAAACTAATCGATTAGTCTTAAATTAATAGAGGCAATTAATCGATTAGTTTTATTTAGGCTATTAGGTTTTTGTTTTTTAAACTAATCGATTAGTTTTTTTTAACATTAATCGATTACTTTTTTTAAAAAAATTAATCAATTAATTTTTTTTAGACTTAATCAATTTACATTATATATTAATCGATTTGTATTAAATTAGGTTTTCTTAAACTAGCCATTACTTTTTTTTAAATATTAATCGGTTAGTTTTTTTTTAAATTAATCGATTAATTTTTTTTATAATTAATCGAGTAAAAAGAAACTAATCGATTAGTCTTAAATTAATAGAGGCAATTAATCGATTAGTTTTATTTAGGCTATTAGGTTTTTGTTTTTTAAACTAATCGATTAGTTTTTTTTAACATTAATCGATTAGTTTTTTTTTAAAAATTAATCAATTAATTTTTTTTAGACTTAATCAATTTACATTATATATTAATCGATTTGTATTAAATTAGGTTTTCTTAAACTAGCCATTACTTTTTTTTAAATATTAATCGATTAGTTTTTTTTTAAATTAATCGATTAATTTTTTTTATAATTAATCGAGTAAAAAGAAACTAATCGATTAGTCTTAAATTAATAGAGTCAATTAATCGATTAGTTTTATTTAGGCTATTAGGTTTTTGTTTTTTAAACTAATCGATTAGTTTTTTTAACATTAATCGATTAGTTTTTTTTAACATTAATCGATTAGTTTTTTTTTAAAAAATTAATCAATTAATTTTTTTTAGACTTGTATAATATTAATCGAGGAAGACCTCAATTAGCTTGTGTTTTTTAAAATTATTCGAGAAGGCCTCGATTTGTATGAAATTTATCGATTTAAATTAAATATTAATCGATCTCGATTAGTCATAAATTAATCAATTAATTTTTTTAATTTAATGGAGGAAGGCCTCGATTAGTTTGCGTTTTTTATAATTAATCGAGTAAGGCTTCGATTTGTATTAAATTAATCGAGGACTCGATTAGTTTTATTTAGGACTCGATTAGTATTGAATTAGGTTTTTTAAACTTTCTCGATTAGTAGTAAATTAACAAAATACAAGCCTGGATTATCAAATACAAGCCTCATCCAGCATAACAAGTCAAGATTAACATACAAATCCATTATTAACATAACAGGCCTAGTTCTAAAGCCATAACACAACCACAACCATTGCAAACATAAACAAAAACCAATTGCAAAATACGGTGATTAAATCTAGGAATGGATATACGATAATTTTAATGAAAAGGGCCGGAAACCTACTTGAGAAGTGGACGTCTCCGGTGCCGTTCCTTGCTCCATCGCCGGTGAAAGAGAGAGAGGTGCACAGCCGATCCAACTGGAACTGGTTTTCTTTTTGAATTTGGTCGTCCAAAATAGAGAGCGAAGTAATCTTCGTTTTTTTAAAATTATATATCTTCAATATTCGAGTCACGGGATATTAAAATCTTGGGAGAGAGAGAGAGAGAGAGAGAGAGAGAGAGAGGGGGAGTCACGGGACTCGATTAATGGTGGAGATGAGAGAGAGATAGAGAGAGAGAGATGAGAGAGAGAGATGGAGACGGGCAACAGGAAATTTTGATTCAAAACCCTAATCATAAATAGGGCAGTTATGTTATTCAATTTATTGCATGCGTGGGCGGTTGGGCGGTTTAACTCAAAAGCTGGGGGAATTTATTCCCTTGCAGAATCTTGTCAGTTTTTTACCATTAAAATTGATATTGTGAGACCCTTTCCTAAAAAGTTTTAATAAATAAGTGCAATGTGTCGAAATAACACCTATGTTTTAAATCTTGATTTTTTTCCCATTTCTTATTTACTTTTGTCTAAATAAACATTTTCCCCGTTTTATTTTGGTTAATTCCTAACTTTAATTATTTTAGAACTCTTCGAAATTACAGGCATCGATCGGATGCGCTGCACTAGAAGTCTGAAATTGGTAGCACAAATTAACTCTAACGGGAAAGACAACTGGACACTTTAGTTTAAGCAGAAAATTAAATTCATATTCCTGTGTTTAATTTATAGGAGCTTGTGGCTGAAGTTTTGACCAAATTAAGTAGCTGAGCTCAATTCAAGAAATATGTTGAGAATGAGGAACAAAAAACAAAAACGTCCTCATCCAGCTGAAGTATTTTAATATTTTTTCAGAAAAATTAGGGTACTGTACCTCATCCAGCTGAAGGAAAAGAAATTATTTCTTTTTGGTAATCAACTGGCCATATTTTGGCCCAGCATCGGAAACGGGAGACGACGTACGACAACAAATTTATATATCTATCACCACATATTGATATGAACACGCCACAAAATTAATTTTTAGAGATCACCCCATCTTACAAACTAAAACCCAAAGGCTCAAAGACTCTAAGAGTCGTTATACATAATTCAATATGCTTTTAACATCTGATTGGGACATTATTAAAGGTTAGAACTGCATAATACAGAGATAAAATCAAGTCCGATTTCCAATTTTATTTTCGATAACATATATATTGCACTAATACATAATTATAGGAAGTGGTCACATACAAAAAAAAAACATTTAAATTTTTGTGTTTAAGTGAATATATATGAACTTAACTAATTTCAATGTATTCACGTTTAATTTGTTTTAGAATTAGTATTCACGATTTACTTATTTTCAGAATTTGCATAAATAATTTAAGTTATTACATTTAAGTGTTTTGAAAATGTAATATAGATACAATATAAAAACTTAATGATGTATGAGTGTGATTGATATATTCTAGATGATAAGATGAATATATAGTAATTCATGATTCATGTCCCATGCTGCATCGCACGGTTAATATGTTATATGTACAACATTATATATTGTTTCGAATATAACATTAGCGGCATATAATACATAAGATTTAGTGTATCTATATAATATAATTTATGGTATTTTAACATAAATTTACCTTTTATGATATAAATCCATCCGCATAATTATAGAAACAATTGATTTACCTGCTTGTAATTCAGTATTGATTGTTATATTACCTTATATATCACTACAAGAAAATCATCAAATTCCAGCGGACTTCAAATACACTGTAATTTTTCGGATTTCAGCGGTTATTCCAACAAAAAGTATTTACTAGAATTTTCCACTGAACATTCCAGCTCATGTTCACTGGATTTCCACGGGATTATCCCAGCAGATTTATATCCGCTGGAAATTCCAGCGTATATTTGACTTGATTCCAACGAAAAACACCCGCTGCAATCATTTTTTTTTTGAACTTTTCCAAATTCCGGTGAAAAAATTATTCTGGAATATTATAATATTTTTTATTTTTCAAATTTTTTCCATATTCCAACGGTATTTTTTCGTTCAAATATTTTACTATTTTTTATTTATGAATTTTCTTCAGATTCCAGCGGTATTTTTTCACTGGAATAGTTTAACATTTTTTATTTTTTATTTTTTTATTTTTCCATATTCCAGAAGTATTTTTCGATGAAATGTTTAAATATTTTTTATTAATGATTTTTTTTCCGGATTCCAGTGGTATTTTTTTGCTAAAATATTTTAATATTTTTTATTTATGATATTTTTGGATTCCAGCAATATTTGTCTGCTGGAATATTTTAATGTGTTTTATTTATGATTTTTTTTCGTATTCCAGCGATATTTTTCTGCTGGAATATTTTAATATTTTATATTTATGACGCTAGAATATTTTATTGCTTAATTTAATTTATTTAATTTGTTATTTTTAATAAAATTCCAGCATTATTTTTCATCTGGTTGAAATTTCATTTTTTTAGTGTACAATATTTATTAGATATTATAAATCAATATAAATTCATATGAATAATACATTACAAAAATACATATTAAAATGTACTTTAGTCTTTTTAACTAGATAATGAATATTAACATTTTTAATTATAGGAGAAATATGTTCTTATATATAAGATAAATTGATCATAAAAATATAAGATAAACTCGAGATTTATATAAATGGATCTTGCTCTTTTAGAACTTATAAAATAACTAATCGATTAAAATTTAGAAAACTAATATATTAAATTTAATATTAAGGTTAAAAATTATATATTGTAGTGAGTTATAATATTTTGAAGTTAAAAATTGTAAAATTTTATAAGTAATTGAGTGTTATATCGATGCAATATTATTTTATAATTGTTCTACACTTATGATAAGTTTTATTCAATCTATAATCAAAATATAACAATCTTCTAAATTTAAAGTTTGATTAAGTTAATTTAGCACACATACAACTAGTTTATTTAATATGTATATATAATATACGCAATTAATCATTTAAAGTTTTATATAACTAATATATAGATAAGGGTGAAAATTAAAGTAGTCAAATTCAAGATAGTAAATGCTTTTTTAGCCAAGTATTTTAAGTCATGCTTTCTTGGTCCAAAAGTGATGCAAAAGTCTCATGTGCCCTTTTTGTCTTATTTGAAAAATGATTTACCTTATTTCTATTATTTCTTCCTTCATGGCACACGTGACTTTTGGTTGCATAAAAAAAAGAAAGAAATCTGAGACATTCAATTCAGGGTGCAAAGTCGAATTTTGGTAGTTGGGGTACAGTTGCTTGCATTAAACTAGAACCCATGTTAAAGCAAAAAAAATGTCGATATTTTTTTAGAACAATTTGAAGAGAAGAAAACCTTGGGAGTTTGCAATTTTGTTGGAGAAACAACATATCCCCAATAATTTCAAGGTAAGTTTTTTTATTTTTCTAACCGTTAAGATGTTCGAATTAGTCGGGTTTAAGGCCCTTTTAAAATTTTAAGCAATTTATCCGTAATTTATGCTAATTTTTGTGTTTAATAGTTATTGAAGTTATAAGATCTTTATTTTTGTAATTTTTAAAGATCGTATATGCATAAATTGTTGTAGGTTTGGATATTTTGTGGTAGATTAAAGTGAAGTTGTAGATTTGGTAGTTTTGTAAAGATTAGCATCGTCAATTAAATTTTCGGATATTAGTACCTCCCAATATCTGCAATGCCGCAGCAGTCCTGGAATCAACTGCATCAATGGCCAGAGCTGGTGCTCACGCATCGAATAGGTGGGCTAATCCGTCGGATCCATCATGTTGTACAACAACGAATCATACAACTCAACTCGCCATGCGTCTAGACGAATCCGAACGGTCACTCAATGTCCATTTACATGGCAAGTGGTGATGATCTGCAAACACAAATAGATACAAAACAGTCATAAAACATACATGTATCGTAATAGGAATTTAATGATGTTTACTTACATTATTCGCATGGCACCAAGGACCCGACAACATTTGTTCCCCTCTGACGATCTTGACCAGCTCATCATCCCAACGCCACCATACGTAGTCAAAATGGGAGTATGTATTCGTGAATTCATCATCCTCCGGATGAATGAGCTGATACTCTTGCACCAACTTATACTATAAGAAACAAATATTAACGTAATTATAAAATCAATTGACTTGTTAGATTTAAATAACCATTGAAAACTTACGAAGAATGATGACTGCAAGACCACTGTGCTCTTTAAATTCACCTCTGACTTCAACCCAGACCCTCGATCAGCCTGATCTGAAGACAATAGAAGATCAGATCCATACATTTTGAGGACGTGTCTCTATTGGTGTCGAGCAGCTCATCAAAGAAGGCTTGACCCAGGTCAAACTCAATAAGAGTCGCTCTTAACATCACGACCAGCCCACTCAATCAAAATTCAGCAAAATCCCTCATCGGCTGTGACACACCACCTGACGCGCTACGCCTGGCCGAGCTACACCTAGCTGAGCTAGGCCTAACCGGACTGGAATATGATGCAACATCCCAATTGTCACCTGTGGCCCCTACACCCTCGACACGTACATCCTCAAGATGGGGGCCCTCAACTTGAACTAAAATTAATTAGTATATTTAAAAGTATATATAAGACAAAATCATACCAAACACTACTTACATCGTAATCATGTACCATACGAGGTGCCGATCGCTGAGGACTCTCTTTCCGTGCATGTTCTTGATGTCTATCCTGAGAGCGAATCCTACTACGGGACTGGGACCGGGACCAGGATCTGGGGACAAACTTCTTGAACATGTCCTTAATGAAATCCCTCAGTCCATGAAACATATCATCATAATCCTGTCTGCGTGCCATCTCACGCTCTTCCTCGTATTGTCTGCGTGCCCTCTCACACTCCTCATCACGCTCCTGCATAATACGGAGCAGCTCCTCACCTATTTGACGCGCCACTTCTCGCATCTGCCCGACATGCTTGCAGCACTGGTGATCCTCACTAGTACTAGGCGTGGGAGTGGCCAGTCTAGGATGCTTCTCTGTAGGGCGAGTTTGTCGTCTCTTGGATGACTCAAGTGCACCCGTATCTGCACACGTGCGAGGAATGCAACTCCTAGATTACCTGGAGTGAGAGGAAGCTCTGGGAGGAGAGGGGGCTCTGGGAGGAGACGGAGCTCTCGGGGGAGACGTAGCTCTCAGGAGAGAGGGAGCTCTCTGCTGACGGGCTTTAGCCAGCTCGTGATAAGTGGGCTTCATCCTCTTATTGCGCTGCGCCTCATACGTCACACCCATACAATCACCGAGCGAGACACTTTTGTGATATGACATGGCCACCTCATGCTCACTCGGCTCTAAGTATATGAAACATAATTGCTGCAAACCGTAAGGATTGCATAGAAACACTTCTGATAATCAATAAAATAAACATTCTTTAAAATAAATTCTTACCTTATCAGAAAACAATGTGCCCAAACGTGCAGTCTTCATCTTAAAGGTCTACTTCAAGCACCTGTGCAATGCAGCTGGTGATGAAACTTGTGCACAATGTACGCCAAGTCGAGGTATCACCTCATATGCTCATACCTGTAAAATAAAATATTGATCAAATTATATTCGATAAAATAAGATTGTAGTTATAATCATAATAAAATTGAAATCATACCAGTAAAGCCCACACTGGTCCATAAAAATGATAAGACATTCTTTGCTTTTGTTCTGTCTTCTTGAATTTCCTTGTCAGTTCAACCTCTGTAGATGGTATCAAACTCATATAATGCTGCAACAGACTAAATGTGTAAGCGCCCCATGAAAATGAGTTCCATCTATGCCGATCCTCAACTAAGGCCCATATCCAATCATCTATCATGTGCGTCTGGTCATAGCCAAATATCATGTTATGCAGGAACAACACATTGGCAACTTTCATGTAATCCAAAACATCATCTCCTAAGTAATAGGTCTTAAACATCTCAAGTAGGTCCTTCACTCTCAGAGGTGTCTTTGACAATACACGATGATAAAATGATGTCTTCAAGAATCTCGTATGATGAAGATGGGTCAAAATAGGATCCCCCGAACTGCAGTCCAGTCACTAATGCAAACTCTCTAAGGGAAAATCTAATGTTGGTTTGTCCAATGCGAAACCAACTATCATGCTTATGTGGACCATTAATTATCACCTCCCTGCTCAACAATGCGTATAGAGCATTGTTACAACTGTTTCCACCCACAAAATCCACCAAATGTCCAAAACACCAATCTCTCCTAAATTCTTCTACTAATTCGGGCCTGCTATTGATCAGCTCTAGTACTTCTTTAATCACTCTCCAATTTTCCCTCCAATATAAAATGATCCCTCACATGATGTTCTATAAAACCTTTTGGTGCGTCGTTTTTCACCAAAAATAATTGTTCCGACTGTTGTCGGTATGCCCACACTACTCAGTACAGTGGCAAGCAAGATCGTCTCCCAAGAGATCGATGAGAATTACTCGTGGCTTACTCAATCTGCAGAACCAAACTCTATATGGGGAATTTCTGTTTTTAAACACACGAAAATAATAATTCAACAAGAAAAGAATTTAAATGACAATCAAAACAACGATTTTAAACGAATTGATGAAAATATTCCGGTTACCAACTACTCCACTCTGGTACACTAAACTGATCCTCGACACAAAGATGCAATTAATTAGCACATGCAAATCGGTTATGGCTGCCGAAGACACTTACTGACACAACTTTATTTCTCCATATTTTCTCGATAAATAGGAAGACACTTCACTAAATATTCCCCTAGTCAACTGACAACCGTAAGAGACACTCTTATAGATTTAATGAGTTAACCGCTTGAAGATCTAGAGAAACCCGATTCTAATTTAACAGACTCTGACACAGGACTATTAAAATCACATTATTATTCTCATGGTTCTTACGAACCGTTTTACCACTTATCAATTCTAAACCACAATTACGGATGGCCGAATTAATTGGCGAGTGATTAATTCCTAAACACCGAATATTTGCAACTACTCGGCATTATCGAAATAATCACAACTCGGATTACAAAGAATAATAAATGCACGCACATAAATTAACAGAGATAAATATTTAGGTCTCACAGTTCGAGTTGGCCAGAGCTTCGTGATTTGTTCCCAGAATAGAGGAGTTAGTTAACTTGCGTGTTCATAATCAACGTTGAATTATTGTATAAATTCACGCACATAAACAGACAAAGAAGATGAATAAAAATCAACACTAGAGATTAACGTTGTTCGTTGCTGCTGTCCTTTTAAAATCTGGAATAATAATACTAATGAAAATCAAATCCTAATATAAAGAAAATATCCCTAGAATTAAGCATCCAACAAGGAAATAAATCCTACTATATCTAGACTAGGTAGTTTCCAAGGAGAAGACTCCTTAGAGGCGCTGGTGATCACAAATCCGTGCCTCTAGCTTGGGCTGGATCAGATACTTGCACAAAAGAGCCCAATTCACTCGCACAGCTTCAGCTTTGAAATTCCTCGGCCCAATCCCTTGGCAGTATGCCCATACTGACCGTTCTACGAGCTTCCTTAGTTGCATTCCTTAAAAGATGGTGTATTTCTTCACTTATTCCAATTACCTGCACATCTCCACAGACACATCAAATTCTCCCAAAAACACTTAGCCAGATAGTGATTAATGCGTGAAATGGTAAGAAAAATAAGTACGAAGAATATGCCCGATCACCTCTCTTCTCCACACCCAAGAACGCTATTTTTCAAAATCAATATAAAAAATATCAATAAATAATGCAAATATAAAACATATATGAACAAATATGATTAAACTAAAACTAATTATTCATGTTATAGGTATGTACGTGAGGAGAATAATTAATTATCATATCAAAAATGCAAGCACGATGAATTATCAAACCAAAACATTATATTCACAAGAACTTAACTCGTGAAAATAAATATACACGATTTCATATTTCGTGATAAAAAAAATGCTCACGGTTACACCTTCTCGTGTCAATAATACTCATGAGATATTAATTCGTGACAAAAATGCTCACAGTTTAAAGGTTTCATGTCAAAATAATCACGGTTTAAAGTTTAGTCATTAAAGTGTTTTCGTGAGAATAAAAGTTTTCATGAAAAAATATAATCCCGATAACACTTTTCGTGAGAAAATATAGACACGAAAAGGAATTTCGGGAGTATATATTGACACGAGAACTGGTTTTCGTGGGAATATAGTTCATCCATTTCTGCCTTAAAATTCGCATATTACGCAGCAACCCATTAATCTAAATTTCACTACTTCCCAACATTAAAACCTATTCTAACGTCTTAATTCAAGACATTCCACAACAGAGATCGTCTAAATTGAACGACATATATTCACAAATTGAACGACGTATATTCAAAAAATGAACGGCATATATTCAAAACAACAAACTCACGAATTCAATGTTCGAACCTATTGAAAAACAGCAGCAACCCATGAATCAAGATCTTCCATGGCTCACACTGTCTTCGTCCTCGTCACGCAGCCTTCAACGTCGACGGTGATTTTTCAGGAAAGAATTTCGTGAGGATTTTTTTCGCGACAATAGGTTGGTTTTTCGTGAGAAATTTGTTGTGAAAGTTTCGTGTATATTCTGGCCAAATCGCGAGAAAAATATGCAAAGTGGATCTCGAGCCTTTCGTGTGAATAACGGCTCTCATTCAAACCGTGAGAATTTTTAGATTCAAAATTATGCTTTATGTTTTCAAAAAGGAGTCAAACAGAATATTTTGACTGGGCCCTTTAGTGAGGGTATTTCAGAGAATCCCAAAAAGTCTGATTAAAAAAGCATGTGTTAAAAAAGTGGGCAAAAAAAACATTTGTTATTTGGATTTTGATTACTTATATCCATTTACACATATAGATAATGTAATTTTAAAGTTAAAAACTATGTATTGTAGCGAGTTATGAAATTTTTACGTTATAAATTGTAAGATTAGTAATTCATTGTAACACAAATATTATTTTATACATTTTCAGTACTTAAAATAAATTTTCTTTAATATGTGATCACAATATAATTGTCTCTCCTACATTTTCAGTTTTAAGTGAATTAATCTAGTATTATAGTTTACTATAATATATATTATACACAAATAATCAGTTAAAGTTTATTAAGCTGATATAGAAAATCTAATTTTAAAGTTAAAAATTATGTATTCTTGTGAGTTTTAAATTATAAGATAATGCAAATTATGGGTTATCTCGATTTCCAAGTTCCAACTTCTAATACAGATATTATTTTCTCTTTAATTTTGTATCTTTCCATCTTCTTTCATGATAATTCTTCTAATTACCATTAGATTTTTCTCTATGAAAAGAGTTTCTCATTTTTTTCATGAAATACTCATATCGAACTCCAATATTCCTTCACAAATAATGCTTCTGAATCTGTTGCCACTACAATTCTTCAATTACAAAAAAAAATTCTTTCATTCTCTGATTCCCCCAAAGGTCAAATTCCCAGTAAGTATTTTTCTTAAACCATATTCTTCTTAATTGTTTTTTCGATTTTTCTGTTCGAATGATTCAGAAATATGAATTTAATTATCTTCTTGAGCGAATTGATGGCGCATTCTACTATCTACTTGAATAAATTATTTCATTCCTTGATTCTGATTATGAATTTTTTCTTCTGTCAAGAATGGAGAATTGATGGCAATTGGCGAGTGACAAGCATAGGACAACAATCTATTATTTATTGATTATTTGATTTGAACTTCTTATTTCCTTCCATGTTGTTTCAATTCTTTTTTTGTTGAATTTTTTAAAACTTTGTTTTGAGTTTTGATTATTTTATTATGCTTCTTAAAACTAGAAAATTAGATTCTGGATACCAAAAACTCATGAAAAAAAAAAAGTTGAAAAATTGATTAAGTCACAAGGAGGAGCTCTTGATAAATACATTAGAAAAGATTCACATGTTCCTGTTGAAAATCGAAATAATAATGATGAAATTTCTACATGGAGCCTATGCATCCTTTCTATTAATGCAACTGCAACCCACTAAAGATTAGCTACTGATTCATCATCATCCACAACTACTATTTTTAAATTTCACCTTGAGCTATTTAATAAATAGTAGTAGAATATCTATCTTTAATTTTGAATACATTAAAATATTTGGTATTATTTACTTTCATTATTCAATTTTTTTCCTTATCTAGAATAGAGTTTAAAATGATAACTATACTTGTTCAATTTTATAAGACTAATTAACGATAATGATATAGAGGATCTAGGGATAAAATCTTCTAGTCCACTTTTCATTTCTCACTATGAAATTTAATATTTTAAAAATATTTATTACAAAAATAAATTTTATTATAGTATTGCAAATCATAATCAATATTTATTACTAAAAATTAATAAATTTCAAAATTATGTACCCCTACATTTGAATAATCAGCCATATTAATCAATTATATTAACTAAAAAATACGAAATAAATATTAAAAAATACATATATAATTATAAAATTGGGTGGAATGAACCCTAAATAATAATGATAAAATTAAACTAAGCCATAATAAATTGAAATTGAAGAAAAAAATTGATGAAAATCGAATAAAAATCAAAATGGGACACTAAGTAAGATATAGAGGATTTCATTTGGAGGACCTAGATAGGCGAAGACCAAATATATGGCTTGAAGGTTTCATAGTTCTACTCTTATAAGCATTGTCTAAGTAGCAAAAAGCAAAAGATTCATCAAATTGACTCAATATGATGAAGAAAAGGCAAAACGACCGTGACCCATTCACATAATGTATCAGGTAGCACTAGCAACTCAGCATTTGAATATCGTTTCCCTGCGACATTGGGTATACCCAACATCTTCTGCAACTCAGGGTTCTTCATCGCTGAAAAAATCGACGCGAAAATAATAAGTTCATATTAAAGGAAAAGACAAGAAACAAGAGTGTTCGATCCATTATAAATAAACAGGACTCACCCATGCCACATGCGACTATATACAGGTTGGACGTAATCCAATAACATAATACAGCCTGGAGAGAGAGAGAGAGAGAGAGAGAGGAAAGTTGAGCACATGATATATGTATAAAGTATAATATAATGCAATACCACGTTACCTTCGGGGCACATGGTGCGAGAAGGAGTGGTAATCCTGCTGCAAGAATAGGAGCGCCTGGTCTAGAGACATGTCTCAACCCTGCATCAGCGTGGCACTGAAAAGGGATCCATGCATTATCAATTATAAAACAATTAATTAAGTTAAATCTACGAATACTGATCTCAAAGCAAATTAAACCCTCAGATCTTACACTGAAATCAAAATTATAAAAATCAGAGTAAACCACCACTAGTCAACGGTGATAGTCAGCATGCTCTTGCATTTGTTAGGATTAAATAATAGGACATATATAATATACATCTAATTTGAGAGATATGAAGCAAACATAGGTAGAGAAAAAGTGGCTCACCAGCAGTGCTTTCCAAAATGTCAATGCCGTCAAAACTGGCAAAACATACATTGCATCTGGTGTGGTCAAATCGGTAAACCAGAATGCTCCTCCATCTTTGAAAGATTCATTTTTTCCTGCCATGTTGACGATCTGCATATAAAGTGATGATCCAGAAATGTCCTATAGTTTATAAGTGAGGAAGAAACACAAAAGTACAGTGAGTCGAAGAAATCATCTAGAAGAGTTATGAGGAAATGTGTTCTTACCGCTGCATACATAGATAAAGCAACAGTGAATTGCAACATAAAAATAATGAATTGCTTTTCAGAGCCATATCTGTAACAGTAAGATACAAACATCTCTGTGAACGTCATATTCTTAATCCAAGCGTTTTAAAATAAAAGTTTAAATAATAATAACAATACAAGAATTTTACAAAAAATGAAGTACATTATCACAAGCATGTTTTATGTTTTTGTTGGGGGAGCATAGTGAGAGAGTATTAAGCTCTACTTATGCTGCAGGCTTATATATATATATGTATGTATATATATAAATAGCTCTTATTTGGCTTCAATAAATGAGGTAAACACTACAAATGATGTGTTATATACTACAAAAGTGAAATACACGTTCAGACATTTTGCAAGAAACGAGGGTCGAGGGATAAGCTTAACCTCGGATGGTCAAATCAACCGAGGGATTTAAAAGATTATGGAGGTCTCAAACAATTCAAAGAAATAAACTGGTGACACCATTCTATAAGCTATATGGAAGGGATTAGACCAAAAAAGGGACAACTGACATTATTGATGACATAATTTTATTATTTTCTAGCCTAGTAAAATCCTTGTAACTTTGGCCAATATTGCTTCACCTTCATATTGTTATATATGTGCGCATGCTATTTCGATATCCCCAAAAGAGTTCTCTTAAAAACAAGTAAAGGGCATGCTATAATTTATACCAACATCGATCTCTTAGGAGGACAAGCACAATTTCATGCATATCTTAGAAGTAGAGAGAGTGAATTACATACTTTTCTAATAGATTTTTCACTCGCGCGCGACCCAAAGCCAGAGCGGTGGGGCTCTTATCCTGGAAAAACTAATGAGTATTTATCAGGAAAAACCAACGGAAGCTATTTCATCAAGTAAAAGCAACAGCCAATAATAGTATGATGCACGTACGCTACTCTCTGTTTCTTCACGATTAATCTCCAGCACTTGAGGCCTTATACTCTGTGCATCATGACACATAAATTAATTTGGCATCAGAAAAAGAAGCAGAAGTGGATGTGGAAAATTGAGGTATATATCTCGATTCATCAATTCAAGTTTTTCCCATTTCATGTTTTGTTTTATCCTCAACGTAACCAGATGCAATATACTATCCTCTACATATAATTTGTATTTAAATTCTTCGGGATTCTTGTAGACATTTCGTCAAACATGATTTGGGCAGCAGATATTTCTGAGGGAATACTTCGAACTCCCACCTTTTAAACTTTTCTGTCCCATCTTCTTCTCTCTCATGAACCCAACAACACACAGTGATACTCCAAACTTTCAATTGTACATAATACATATGCATAAATAAATATACGTTCTATAAAAAAAGAGATCTCAAAAAGTTATTTTGCTACAGACCTTAAACAAAGCATTTCTTCCTGAATTCTAGAAACGCAGTATGTAGAGGTGAGCATGGGAAAACAATTGAGGAAATATGTAGGCAATGAAACGATCCAGATTCGAGCCAAACTCACAAGAGAATGAAAAAATCATGTTACAACTTACGTTCAAGTTGGAAAGAACTTTGAATTGATATATCGTAAGAGGAAGTAGAAGCGTACGAATCAAAATAGTGGTGACAGCAATTGATGCCCACCTAAACACAACCAATTTCAGAAGATCACTATTAAGAATATTAACAAACATTCATTAATTCAAAATTTCAAATCCTTAATAAAGCAGAAAAAAAATGGTAAAATCATCCGCGCGCACCAATTTAATCCAGTAAAAGTGTGCACATGATCAATCAAGTATTGGAGTGCATCCACCGAAAAGCCGCTACACTTAGAAGCCGCCACCTCATTCGCCACTGGAACCACCACCGCCTCAGCAGCTGTCTCCCCGACCACATCTACTCCGTCAGTCGACATGTTCCTCACAAAAACCGGCAGTAAGTCGCCGGAATAGCAAATCTCCGATCTCCGAACAAATTCCTCGACCCACTAAAACTGCCCCAATTATCTCCGGGGATGCGACGCCGGATACAATCACCGCCCCTGTCACTTGGACGGAGACGGTCGTCGTTATCATGAGTAGAAACATGCGACAATGGAATGGCTAGTCGTTTTTGCTGTTGATAAAAAAACTTGGCACGTGCAGTGACGGCCCGTCTGAAAGCCATGGATACGAGCAAAATTCAAAACAGAAACAACTCCTCAAAATCGTAGTTTAATTTTGTTGCTCAAGACTTGATAATAAAGCTAGGCTGCAGCTTCTGCAAACAACCAAAAATATGGAATCAGGGTACGTAGTACGACGCATAACAATATCACGTTGAACGATGGGTCCCACTAATAACAAACTCCTACTACTCTTGGACTCTAATTTTTTTTCAGAAGAGCTTTTTTTTTTCTAAGTTGAAACAACAATATCGTGTATCTTTACTAAATATTTCAAAAGGGTTGTTGCAGTCTTATTTTCGAGAAACACTCGAGCATATGCAACATTTAGTGTCTTATAAATTCAAACAATTTATATAATTTAAGAATTTATAAAACCTTCTATTAGTTGAAGATACATATGAAAGGAATGCTTTCCTTGAAAAATCCAAACGGTAAATGGTTCTCAAAAAGAAAAATGGAAGGAAGGAATGTGTATTTTGAGCAAAAAAGAGGCATTTCTCTTGCCCGGAAACAATTATGATCATATACATGAATTAACACTTGTACATTCTGCATTGGCCTTAAACATAAATTTTCCATAATTTGAAACTAGTTCCAAAATGTCTAAATTCATGACTTGATTAGGTGCACTTACAATATATAGTGAATGTGATTTTCATCGTTGAAAAAAAAAAGGGGCATTCGTAGTTTCATTTAATTCACATGACTAACCTAAGGTAATTGTAGTGATTTTGTTTTGGTTAATTCCTAACTTTAATTATTTTAGAACTCTTCGAAATTACAGGCATGATCGGATACGCTGCACCAGAAGTCTGAAATTGGTAGCACAAATTAACTCTAACGGGAAAGACAACTGGACACTTTAGTTTAAGCAGAAATTAAATTCATATTCATGTGTTTAATTTATAGAAACTTGTGGCCGAAGTTTTGAGTAGCTCAGCTCAATTCAAGAAATATGTTGAGAATGAGGAACAAAAAACAAAAACGTCCTCTTCCAACGCTTTCACTTCCTATAGGACTGCAGAATTCGAATAAAAGTATTTTAATATTTTTTCAGAAAAATTAGGGTACTGTACGTGTGTACCTCATCCAGCTGAAGGAAAAGAAATTGTCTCTTTTTGGTAATCAACTGGCCATATTTTGGGGTTAATTTGAACGTGAAACCTCATCCAACACACGCCCATCTAGGATGTTGTCAAGTGTCCAATATTACTTTTTGCTTATTTTAAGTATAAATTAATATTCTTAATTACACTTAATTTCTGACTAAACTAATTTTAAAAAGTCAAAGTTGGACAAAAGTTGTTGAGTTGCTTTGATATATGAGCCCATTACCTCGGTATCTGCACCATCACCCGCAAGTCACCGGCAATACTATTAACGGTCATCGGTAATAATTTTTTCCGATCAATAATTTATCGACAACATAATGGGTGACATCGTGTCACGGGGCGCTTGTAGCGCTTGGGCTAGTGGCGCACCGTGCGGCTAGTAGTCCGTCCTAGACTACGTCCGCCTCACTCACAAAAGCTTTGCTCGCAAAGCTTGATGCACGATGACGACGCAATTCACACCCTCCGGTGCTTTTAGTGGTCTCGGCAGAGCAAGCAACACATGAACACGATTGATTGCAAGGAAATCTTCATTAATGCAATTTGAATGTACATTATAGCTTGGAAGCAATTACAGCACGCGTTGGTCGGAGAGGGGGTCGCTCCTTACAACGCTCACAGTCAGACAAAAGTTCGCTCTCACCCCCTATAATAGGCTTAAAGAAAAAAAGGCTAGCGACAGCACTAGATACTACTAAGCTAGAAAATGACACAAACGGCCGTGCAAGGCCGTGCTTACAATATGTACACTACAAGGGAAAAAGCTAGCACTCTAGGCAACTAAGGAGCTTCGGGCGGGGCGTTTGGCGGAGGTCCGCCCCGACGGTATGTTGGTGCTAGTGCTGGCGGCCCAGGCGGGTGCGGGTGGCCCGGGGTGCTGGGGCGCCAGTCACGGGAGCCCGACGGGCCTCGGCAGCAAGGGGCCCGGCGTTGCCTATCCCAAGGATCGGGATAAGGGAATGGACTTGTCCCGGCGTATCCTGGGAGAGGGGATAGGATGAGGGTGGCATCCCGTGACAGCTCTCCCCCTCTGGAGTTGGCGACGTCCTCGGCGCCACAGTCAGCAGGTACGCGTCGATCAGCGGCTGGAACGCCTTGAGGGTTGTCGCTCTCTCCCACGTGCTTTCCTCCTTTGGACAGCCCACCCACTGCACCAGGTACTCTCTGTGGAGCTTCTTGCGTTTTGCGGCGTCCCGGTGGCAAAGGATGGCTTCCGCGATCCGCTTCCCTGTGTCATTGGCCAGACGGAGCTGGGGGCGGTCGGGCATGGCGCGCGTAGCGTCCACTTTATCTGCCTGGAACGGCTTCAGTTGGCTGACGTGGATGACATTGTGGATCCGCCACCATGGGGGCAACTCTACTCGGTAGGCTACCTTCCCAATGCGCTGCAAGATGGTTAAGGGCCCAATATATTTTGGCATCAACCGGGCGTCCCGCCCGCGGGATGCTTTGGAAAGTCGTTGGTCCGGGACCTTAACCATAATTCGGTCTCCCACTCGATATTCCACGAAGCGTCGCTTCTGATCTGCATATTTTTTCATGCGCTGCTGTGCCTTCTCCAGGTAGCTTCGGGCGAGGTCGAGGTTCTGCTTCCATTCCAGAGAGAAACTCTGCGCCGGCGAAACTCTGGCACCTTGTGGGGCGTCGATCGAGTGTGGGAGGAGCGGTTGCTGCCCGGTACATATCTCAAAAGGCGTACCGTTAGTGGTAGAGCACTTTTGGGCATTGAAGCACAACTGAGCAGCATCCAAGAGCTTCACCCAGTCCTTCTGATTGGCGCTGACAAAGTGCCGAAGATATTCCTCCAGCATAGAATTGAAGCGCTCCGTCTGCCCGTCGGACTGTGGATGAAAGCTCGAGCTCATATTCAGCTTGGATCCGAGTAATTTGAACAGCTCGGTCCAGAAGTTGCCAGTGAAACGGGAGTCCCGATCACTAACAATATCCCGCGGCAGTCCCCAAAACTTGACAATGTGCTTAAAGAAGAGTTGAGCTGTCTCTTCTGCTGTGATTGTCTTGGGGGCTGGCACAAAAGTGGCGTACTTCGAGAACCGGTCTACCACCACCACGATCGCATCTAAGTCTCCAACCTTGGGTAAACCGGTAATGAAGTCCATCGAGACACTCTCCCATGGTCGTGAGGGTATGGGAAGTGGCTCTAGCAACCCTGCTTTCTTGTGTCGATCCGCCTTGTCCTGTTGACATACAATGCAGGTGCGGACGAACGTTTCAATCTCATCTCGCATCTGTGGCCAGAAGTACGTCCTCTGTACGAGGGCCACGGTGCGTTCTTCGCCAGGGTGTCCCGCCCAGAGCGTGTCATGACACTCTGCGATGATAGTTCTCCGTAGGTCCCCGCCTTTCGGGACGTAGAGGCGGTTTCCCTTTGTTTTCAGAAATCCCTCTTCGAGCCAAAAGTTCCGGGTCTTCTTTTGCTCGACTAGGTTGAGTAGGCCCTGTGCAGTAGGGTCTTCCTTGGTGAGCTCACGGATTCGGTTCTTCAAGTCGGTGGTTGCTTTACTGGAGGCGAGAGCCGCCATCACCGGTTGATCTTCCAAATCAGCCCTACGACTTAGGGCGTCAGCGACATGATTGCTGGAGCCTGCCCGGTACTCCAGCGAGAAATTAAACTCTGCAAGCAATTCCTGCCATCTTGCTTGCTTCGCAGTTAGCTTCGGTTTGGTCAAGAAGTAGCTCACCGCTGTGTTGTCTGTCTTGACCACAAAAGGGAAGCCCAGCAAATAATGTCGCCATTGTCTCAAACAGTGAACAACGGCCAACAACTCCTTCTCGTGCACTGGGTAACGTCTTTCGACATCCTTCAACTTTCGGCTCTCAAAAGCGACGGGGTGTGCTCCCTGAGTTAGCACTCCGCCAAGGGCAAACTCGGAAGCGTCCGTCTCCACAACAAAAGGTTTGGTGAGGTCGGGGAGTGCGAGCACGGGGTCACTCATGATCGCCTTCTTCAACTTCTCAAAGGCCGCCTGTGCTTGGGGCGTCCACTTCCACACCTCGGTTTTCTTCGTGAGATCCGTCAAGGGGCGGGCAATCTCGGAGTACCCCTTCACGAATCTTCTGTAGTAGTTAGCCAGCCCCAGGAACGATCTCACTCCATGAACATCTTCCGGCGGCTTCCACTCTTCGATGGCTTGGATTTTCTTGGGATCCATGCGGATTCGTCCTCTCTCAATGATGTGGCCCAGGAACTCGATCCTGTCTTGGCCAAATGAGCACTTCGACGGCTTGGCATAAAGCTCGTGCTCTCTCAGTCTAGTGAATACCTTGCGGAGGTGCTCCAGATGTTCCTCAAGGGATTCGCTGTAGATGACAATATCGTCAAGGTATACCACCACGAACTCGTCCAGGAACCCGTGGAGTACCTGGTTCATTAAGGTGCTGAAGGTGGCGGGGGCGTTTGTCAAGCCGAAGGGCATCACCAAGTACTCGTATGCCCCGTACCTTGTCACGATAGTTGTCTTGAACTCATCTCCTTCCTTGATCCGAACCTGCCAGTAGCCCGATCTAAGATCGATCTTCGAAAAATGTTTTGCCCGGCTGAGGCGATCGAAGCAATCCGCCACTAAGGGTATTGGATATTTGTTCTTCACCGTCAGCTTGTTCAGGGCGCGATAATCGCAACACATCCGTAGGGTGCCATCTGACTTCTTCTGGAACAGCACAGGGGCACCGTACGGGGACTTTGCAGGCCGGATCAGCCCGCTCTCGAGCAGTTCCTTTAATTGTTTCCTGAGCTCCTCGAGCTCAGGGTATGACATTCGATATGGTGCTCGGGCAGGAGGCTTTGTGCCTGGCACCAACTCGATCTCATGGTCGACTGCCCTCTTCGGCGGCAGCTTCTTCGGCAGTTCATCAGGCATGGTGTCTTCGAACTCCCGGAGGATTTTCTTCACGACCTCGGGGATCTTCCCCGACTTCTCTTCAATGTCTTCTATTCGGAGGGTGCACAAGAAGGATGGCTCGTTCTTCCGGCACCCCTTCACAAACTGCATCGCGGACAACGGCTTTGAACTCGTTTTGTGTGACACCGTTTGGGCCACGCAGGGTTTATTACCCATCATCATGAGGGCTCCAGCATGGGGCATCACCGCCGTCTTCGTGTCCCGCAGGAAGTCCAACCCAAGGATGAGCTTGAAGTCATCCATGGTCACAATAGACAAATTTGTCCTCCCTTCGTATGGCCCTAGCTTGATTAACACGGACCTTGCAACTCCGGCAATCGGTTGAGCGGCAGAATTGATGGCCTTCACTCGGCCCACTCCCTTCTCCAAGACTAGCCCAAGTCTTTCAACTTCGGTGCTAGCAAGATAGTTATGTGTGGCACCTGTGTCCACCATCGCTCGAACGGGCTTCCCGTTGATCTTCACATCGACAAACATCAACCCCTTCTCCTTGGTAGACTTTGCCGACGCTTCTCCAACTGCTCCGCCCTCCATTGCGGGGGCGGTCTTCGTGTTTTTGGGTAACGCCTTACCCTTCCGTGCCCCCGTCCTTGACAGGGCATTGCACCTATGTGAGAAGGCTCCAAGATTCTCTCCTTCACTCTCGGAGTCTTCCTCAGGCTCTTCCGGGACTGGCACCGGTTCTTTCTCCTTCTTTTTGGACGTTCGCTTGTCCCACTCCATGTCTCCACACAGAGCATTAATTAGTTGCCGCTTCGGACAATCCTTTAGCATGTGCGGGCCGTTGCACAAAAAACACCCGTCGAATCTCGAGCTTCCCGCGGCTTTGTTGCCCCCTTGAGGGCGGCTCTTGTCGGTGCTCCCTTGGGAACTCTCTTGGGAATGGGAGGGCTTTTCTCCACCACCTCTGTTGTAAGTGGGGCGGAAAGTTCTGCCCCCACTCCCCTTCTGCTGGTTACCACTGGGCGCTGGTGGCTTCTTCTCTCGGGTCTCCGTATGGTAGTCCATTAAACATTCCGCCGCTGCCATTGCGTCGCGGATGTTGGATACTCGTTGGCGTTGTAGTTCAGCACGGGCCCAGGGCTTCAGTCCATCCATAAATTGGTAGACTTTGCTCTCCTCATCCATGTTCGGGAGGTCCAACAATATGGAGGCAAATGCTTTGGTGTACTCATTAACCGTGCCTGTTTGTTTGAGCTCCCGAAGTGCCTTGCGGGCGTTATACCCGACGTTCTCAGGGAAGAACTGTTTTCTGATGGCCGCTTGAAGGAGATCCCACGTATCGAGCCGCTCCCGTCGATCCCGGATGTCTTGGTATTTCCCTCGCCACCATTGTTTCGCATCTCCAGTCAAATACATAGTGGCCGTGGCGATTCGCTCCGATTCCTCATCTATCTCGGCCGCAACGAAATACTGCTCCATGTCGAAGAGGAAGTTGTCGACTTCCTTCGCGTTTCTAACGCCGCTGTAGAGTTGTGGTTCGGGGATGCGTTTCCTCGCTCCCCCTCCAGTGCCAAAATTCTCCATTCGGCCCGCCGGCCCTCTGTTGACAACGGCTTGTTGGAGTAACGCCACCTGCGTTTCCAACCTTTCAATAGCACGTTGCGTCTCTCCTTCGGACGCCCGTGCTTCTCGACTCTCGCCCAGTCGATGGTGGAGATCTAGGTTCTCCTCTTCAAGGATTTCGACCTTTTCCCGTAGGGTCGCGACCTTTTCCTCCAATTCAGAGACTACATACCCAAGTCGGGTGCACTCATTTTCTATGGAGTTCATTCTTTCACTCTTAGTCGGGGCCTTTGTTGGAGTCCCCATTTCGGGTCCCGTTTGGCCACCCTTCGTGTTGGAAGCAGTAGCCACGTCTTCCATAGTAACCCGCCTCGGTCCGTGGATCAGGAGCCGAGGCTCTGATACCACCTGTCACGGGGCGCTTGTAGCGCTTGGGCTAGTGGCGCACCGTGCGGCTAGTAGTCCGTCCTAGACTACGTCCGCCTCACTCACAAAAGCTTTGCTCGCAAAGCTTGATGCACGATGACGACGCAATTCACACCCTCCGGTGCTTTTAGTGGTCTCGGCAGAGCAAGCAACACATGAACACGATTGATTGCAAGGAAATCTTCATTAATGCAATTTGAATGTACATTATAGCTTGGAAGCAATTACAGCACGCGTTGGTCGGAGAGGGGGTCGCTCCTTACAACGCTCACAGTCAGACAAAAGTTCGCTCTCACCCCCTATAATAGGCTTAAAGAAAAAAAGGCTAGCGACAGCACTAGATACTACTAAGCTAGAAAATGACACAAACGGCCGTGCAAGGCCGTGCTTACAATATGTACACTACAAGGGAAAAAGCTAGCACTCTAGGCAACTAAGGAGCTTCGGGCGGGGCGTTTGGCGGAGGTCCGCCCCGACGGTATGTTGGTGCTAGTGCTGGCGGCCCAGGCGGGTGCGGGTGGCCCGGGGTGCTGGGGCGCCAGTCACGGGAGCCCGACGGGCCTCGGCAGCAAGGGGCCCGGCGTTGCCTATCCCAAGGATCGGGATAAGGGAATGGACTTGTCCCGGCGTATCCTGGGAGAGGGGATAGGATGAGGGTGGCATCCCGTGACACATCGTCATCTTACATTGAATCCAACAATCATATCACTTTAGTAATTAGTTTGTTAATTTGAAAATTGGTTCAAGTAGAAATAAAAAATGAACTTTATCCATTTTTCCCCCTCAAAATGCAAGACCCTCATTTCATTTTCATTTCAACAATTTATCTGTGTGGTTAATTTTTTGGGGTGATTTAATAATTTATTTGTGTTTGGTGCGATCATTTAAAAATTTGAATTTTCGAGTATTTGGTCATGGTGGACAACTAAAATTATAATATTTTCTAGGTATTTTCTTTAAATATTAAAAATATTGAAATGTATCATATTTAAATTATAATATCAAACATGTATGTGTTAAATGTAATAAAATATTAAGAAAAAGGATGCAAATGCACAGGTTTATAGGGAACGAGTGTGAATCATTAATCCTAATGGAACTGGTTTCTTGGTATCGGGTGCAAAACTCACCCACGTTCTTGAAGGAAAAAAAGAGTTATTGAAGGGAAAAAAAAAGTTATTGAAAAAATTAAATTTAAATTTAAAAATAATGTTAGAGGTTGACAAAAAAATATATATACAAATCACAAAAAAAAAATTTAAATTAAAGAACTCATATCAACGAAGCTAAATGCACTAATTGCATTAAAATTTAAAAAATGATTTTTATTCATAAGTTTATTTTTTGAAACATAATTATCCCATTTTTTTTATCTTAAAGAAAACATTATCTCGAATCTAACTAAAATTAAAATCACAAAAAAAAAATCACATAAATCATAAAAATAAAATAAGATCAAAGACTTGTATCTGTGAAACAAAATGCACTTGTTGCATTAAATTTGAAACTTAATTTTTATTTAATAGTTTATTTTTGAAAAATAATTATCTCATTTTTTATATGAAGGAAAATAGTATCTGGGTGCGAAATGCATAAAAACGGATCCTAAATCCTAATGTACTTGTTTTATTGGAGGAACCGGGTGCATTTGGACTCATTTTCTTGAACTTGAATGCAATTTGGACCCTTTTGGAGGAACTAGGTGCATTTGGACTCATTTTATTAGATTTGAGTGTAATTTGCACCCGTTTTGTAGAAAACGTATGCAAATTATGCACAAGTTAATGATAATTATCTCTTTTAATTTGAATATCAATACACGTATCTAATTCAAAATAAAATATATTATAATAGCATGAAACATAATACAAAATAACATATGTAATAAAAAGGGTTAATTGCAAAATTTAACACAACGTTTGCCCCATTTTGTAATTTTCGCATAACGTTTAAACATTTGCAATTAATATCATAACCTTTAAAATTTTTGCAATTGTAACACAGTTTAAATTTTCCGGCAAGACCCGTCCTATGTGTTCTATTTTTTCCATGTCAGCAAGCTATGTGTACGCCACATCTACAATTAATAAATGATGTCATTTTAGAATTTAGGGATTTTAATATATCTCTCACTGTGGGATCGGAGTTACGCACACCAGAATTTCATTTTCTTTTCATTTTCTTAAAAATCAAAGAACACAAAATCCATTTTCAAAATATCTATCGATCAACACAAATTTCTCCTCTTCCTCTTCTAAAAAATCGAAGAACTCAAAATCGAAGAACACAATTATGGGTTAGGGCATATTACTGAACTTTTTCTCTTCTCAAAAATCATCATTGTCCTTGCTCGTAATGGGTTTAATTGAAGCTTGTATGCATGGTGATGGTTCCAATTGAAGAATTTTTGGGTTGGTGGTCCTCATTCTAAATGACTAGGTTCTAGCTTCTGCCATATATTTAATTCTTAGTGTTGTGTCCTGAAACTAAGTGTTTCATACACTCGATGCAGTTGTAAATCTCAAAAAATTTCTTTTCATTGGTTTTTAAATGCAGTTTTGAATTATCAATCTGTTTTCATCATGGCGGTAGAATGATATATGTGGGTTGTGGTAAAGAATATAGTGGTGGTGAGTTGAAAAGCAAGCATGGACTGGATATCGATAGGTTTGGTTTTTTTGATTTAGTAGAAGAAGTGGAGAATTTGGGATACACTTCTTGGGATAATTTGTATTTTAAAGATCCAGAAACAGGTGAATTTAAAGAACTGAATGATGATAGAGAAGTGATGAAGACGATTTCCTTTATGGTGAATGGAGATAAATTCGTTAACGTTTATGTTGACAATGGAAATAGGACGAGTAAGGAAACTGACATCCATAATGATCATGGCGAGGTTACCAAGGAGGCTATTGAGGATGGTGGTATTTATTCTGGAATATCTTTGAGAGAAAATTTTGCTGCTGATGATGATGACGAAGGATCAATTTCAGAAGATAATGATTACATTCCTGTAGAAAGTAGTGATACTGAAGATGGGTTAGATGATGATGAATTGGTGTCAGATGATGAAGAATACATTGAAGCGAGACAAAACATGAAGAATTTCAAAGTAGTTATTGATGATGGGAAGGGAAATAAATGTAATGAAATTGTCCATATAGACACACATGGTGCTGATGGAGAAATTATGTCAGAATATGAAGAATCTGATGGGAATATAAACTCTGAATCTAGTGAAGATGAAGATGGGGCTGTTAGAAGATTTAAGCTACAAAAGGTTACTTATGATCCTAAATGTGATCATAAATCACTGAAGATAGTTCTTGGTATGAGATTTCAGGATGGCTTCCAGTGTAAACGTGCTCTTAGAACAAATGCAATAGAGAATGGAAATCAAATTCGATTCATTAGATATAATGCAAGACAATGTGAAGCTCGATGCATTCCTGAATGTAACTGGAGGTGTTATGGAAGTGTGGTAAAAAGTGATGGACATTTTGTAATTAAGACTGTGGGTGGTCTACATACATGTCCAAGGGTTATGAACAACAAACTTGCAACAGCTAACTGGGTTGCAACAGAGTTATTGGAGATATTCAGAACCAAACCTGATATCAAGATTAAGGAGCTGGCGGCACACATCATGAATAGATATGGATGCGATGTGTCTGTGCCAAAATTATACAGAGCAAGATTGAAGGCACAAGAGAATCTAAGAGGTACTCTAATAGAGCATTATGGAAAACTTAGGAATTATGTAGCTGAGCTGTTGAAAGTTGATAAAGATGGATGATTTGAGTTATTGGTTTCTGAAAATATCTTTAAAGCTTTTTATGTTGGGTTCAGTGCTCTTAAAAAGGGGTTTTTAAGGGGATGCAGGCCAATTATAGGACTAGATGGCTGTTTCTTAAAGACACTTATGAGAGGAGTTCTATTGTGTGCTATTGCAAAGGATGTCAATAACCAAATGTATCCAATAGCATGGGCAGTCGTGGAAGTTGAAAATCAAGATTGTTGGAGATGGTTTTTGAAAATACTCTTAGATGAGTTGGGCATATCAGATGGATTGGGCTACACTTTTATCAGTGATCAACAAAAGGTATAAATTGTGATTTTTTTTCTTATTTGTTTAGAATAAATAGCTAACTATTTCTTATCATATAGAACTTATTTTCTTCCTTAACTTGCAGAGGCTTACTAACGCTCTTATTGAGTTGGCTCCACATGCTGAGCACATAAATTGTGCAAGACATGTATATTGCAATTGGAAGAAACAATTCAAAGGACCTACACTGAAGAATTTATTCTGGAGGGCAACTAGAAGCACTTATGTTGCAGCTTACAAGAAAGCATTAGAAGATATGAAGGTGGAGAATAAAGAGGCTTATCTGAATTTTATTGAAAGAGATCCTTCCAAATTCTGTAAGGCGCATATATCCGTGTTTCCAAAATGCGATATGGTGGATAATAACATCAGTGAAACTTTTAATGGTTTCATTTTAAAAGCAAGGGAAAAACCATTGATTGACATGCTTCAAGATATAAGATGCAAGTTAATGGAACGACAATATAAAAAGTTAAAAGCCATTAGTGGTTTGACTGATAGAATTTGTCCAACAATCAGAGACAAGCTGGAAAAACTTAAATTAGATTGCCTTTCATGCACCGTTATACCTGCTATAGGAGAAAATTTTGAAGTTTGTTTGCAAGATGATCGATTTGTGGTGAACGTTCCAAACAGGACATGCACATGTAGGTTATGGGATTTGACAGGAATCCCATGCATTCATGCATGTCGTGCGCTTCATTTTCTTAAGGTTGATGCTGCAAATTTTGTTGATGATTGTTATTCAGTACAACGATACCTAGATACATATAGGTTTGGGATTGAGCCTTTGGATGGACCTGAAATGTGGCTAATAGCACAAGGTGATACAATAGAGCCACCTTTAGTGAGAAAACTACCAGGCCGACCACCGAAGAAAAGAAAAAGGGGTTTGGAGGAGAAAGAGATAGGGAACAGTTCGAAGCTCAGGTCTTTTGGCCTTCAAATGACATGTCGACGATGTCAGCAAAGTGGGCACAACAAACGAACATGCAAGAATCCACCAGTTGAACTACCACAACCTGCAAATGTAAGAAAACTCAATCTTAACCAGTAGTGTGGCTTTATTTGATATTTTAATTCTTTTTATTATGTTGCAGGCTACAAAGGTTAGAAAGAGTAACCAAACTCTAGGACGGGTGCAGAAATTTACTCCTAAGAGAAAGAGTAATCGTCAAGCTACAAATGCAAATATCAGAAAAGAAAGAGCATTGGTGAAAACTTTTTATTCCATTGTTGTTTTGCTCAGTTTCTATAAGAGTTGTGAATTGATTCTTGTGTTGTTTAGGTTAATACAGGATTGGGGGTAGCAACATTCGAAGGAACTGGGCATATCTATATGAAGGTTAGATGTTATTTGTTAAATATGCCTCTATATTTATGTTAATATGCAGACATTAATGCATATTTTATTTAATTTCATATGTCTTGTAACACTCAAGTTCACCATGTGAATTCTAAAAGAGGTGGCATACAAGCCTGGGGAAGAGGACGTGGTAGGACTGCAACTACTGCAACTGCTGTAGTGGGGGAAAGAAGTAGAGATGTTACAGACACATCTATTTCAGGAAGAGGAGAATGCACTCAAGAAAGTCGGGTCTAGAATTAGGAGAAGTTTGTATTTTGGTTAATGACTGGTTTAGGAATGCCTTGCAGTGACATTTTGGTTGTATTTTGAAGTTTGTCGCTTGACTTTTGTTTTGATGGAATTGGTAGCTTTGTTTGATGTATTATGACTGATGCAGTTGCTTGAACTCATTGATGTATTATGATTGATGCAGTTGCTTGAACTCATTGGTAGCTATAATTCGATAATGTAGACTGGGCACCATCTTTTTTTAACCAAAATTTAATTTTGATTTTCCTTTTGGAGTGAGTATAATTGTATAAGCTTTCGAGATGAATATTCAATCTTATATCAATGCATATATGAGTGGTAAAAATAAAATGGTCTGACACTCGAGTAATATGAATTGAATCTTCACTGCAGTTTTATCAGACCTTAATCACATATTTTAACTCTGCAGATTCACAAATGGAAAATATTTTCACTCTGCAGATTCACAAATGGAAATCTACAGCTTAATGAGCAAATTCATGTTGTCCAAATTAATCAGCGATTCCCACCACATATGTCAGAAAATGTAACAGCTAACACCTCTGAATCTAGCATTTTTTTTCTATTTGCTACAATGCAGCTGCTTTATTTTCTTTTATCACCTCAGAAATCAAAGGATCACACACTACTCTTCATCATGGAGTAAATCAGAGCTTTAATCAGAAATAAAATCATCAAATTACACAATCATATTTCAAAAATCACAAAACACAACAATGTATATAGAACAAGAAGCAAAAAGCATTTTTATACAAAAATCACAAAACACAACAATGTATATATCATCAAATTACATCAATTAAGCTTTTTCTTATTATTTTTTGAGTGGGAAATTCTATCCAGTAAGAAGCATTTTTATACAAAAATCACAAAACACAACATGATCAAAAGTGAATGCCATCAAACTACTGTAGCATCAATGTATATAGAACAATCAATCAAATCTAGAACAAACAAAAGAATGACAAAAGAATAGTCTCTGTCACTCCTCTACATCACTAATTTGAATTTCATGGATAAAGAGAAGCTTCAGCTCTCGCTGAAGACCCGCATCAGCCTCTTCTTCCTCAACGCCGTCACCGACTCCTCCAGCCGCCCCGACGGCACCGTCAACTGCCGCCTCTTCAGCGTGACCGAGTCCTTGGGCAGCATGAGGGTGCCCGCCGCCGCCAAATCCCGCAACGGCGTCAAGACTTCCGCCTCTTCAGTAATATGCCCTAACCCATAATTATGTTCTTCAATTTTGAGTTCTTCAATTTTTTAGAAGAGGAAGGGGAGAAATTTGTGTTGAGCGATAGATATTTTGAGAAGGGATTTTGTGTTCTTTGAATTTTCAGAAAATGAAATGAAGATGAAATTTGGCGTGCGTCTATGCGTCTCCATCCCCCAACTAGAGATATATTAAAATCCCTAAATTCTAAAATGACATCATTTATTAATTGCACATATGGCATACACGTGGCTTGCTGACATGGAAAAATAGAACACATAGGATGGGTCTTGCCAGAAAATTTAAACTGTGTTACAATTGCAAAAACTTTAAAGGTTATGATATTAATTGCAAATGTTTAAACGTTATGCGAAAATTGCAAAATGGAGCAAACGTTGCGTTAAATTTTGCAATTAACCCTAATAAAAATATGAAACATATTTGAAAATATATAATGTATTATAATAGGTTGTTGGTAGGATCTTGTTAACCAATTTGACATGTTATTGTCTTTGATTTTATATATTATATTACATTTTATTCTCAGACATGTTCACCAAACTAAATGCACCTGTAGCATTAAAATCTTAAAAATAATTTGTATTTATAAGTTCATTTTATAAAATAATTATTCAGTTTTTTATATGGAAGAAAACAGTGTCTCTCGTCTAATTAAAATTAAAATTACAAAAAAATAAATACACGAGTTGCAAAAAGAAGAAATTGAAATTAAAGCATCCGTGTCAACAAAACTAAATATACCCATTGCATTAAAATCTAAAAATTAATTTTTATTTATTTTTGAAAAAATAATTATTCAATTTTTATATGAAGGAGAATAATATCTCGGGTCCTCCAAAAGGGTTCAAATTGCACCCGAGTCCAAGAAAATAAGTTCAAATATAACATCCCAATTCTACGTGATTTAATTATTTAATTACTTTAAATTGATTTTAAATTTATTTGATAATGCTCGATAAAATTAGATGGACTTGAGGGAGTTCAATATTGCGCCCCTAGATACAAACTTGGTTTGGTTAATTGGAATTTAAGGCACTAAGTGCATGAATTATTTTAGTTAGTAATTTTCATATGTGAGTATACATATGAAATACACACACTAATACTCACCATGGCAACAATATCTTAAAATATAAAATAAAAAGGATTTTAAATATTATACACACACACACACACACAAATAGATAGATATGTAATGTGTGTGTGTGTGTTACAATCTTTTAACCACTAATCCTCTCACATATGTCTTTAGGATAAAACTTTTAGTGATGACTAATAATAAATTGGGATGGGTGTCCCCAAATTGGAGTTGTAAATACTCATCCAAATACTATAAACTTCCAATCTCTCTCTTTTTCTCTCTCTCTCTCTAACTTCTTGAAAAAAAAAACGTAAGCTTTCTCTCTTACATGCACACAAGCACTCAATCTCTCTCACTCTTCGTCTCTCTCTCTCTCTCATTCCTTTCTATCCCCAAGTTCAAGTAAAAGAAAGCTCCACACACATACACCTACTCATCTCTCTCTTGATCTCTACTCCAAACAAGGTAATCATCTATTCATATTTCTCTTCTTGTTTATTGATGTTCTATGGTGTGGATAGATGATGAATTATGCTGTAACATATTTTGGAAAATTGAAAGATTTCTTTTTCTATTATTTTCAAATTTTAGGACAATACGTCACCCTTCTTAATTAAAAATACCTGATTCTATTGATCTATTTCTGGACCCCACACCATGACACAATTGTAAGTTATCGTAGCTTTCATTTGAAACTTGAATCGGGCTAATATGAATTTTGTAGACGAAGTTACGATCATTTTACCGAAGCTTGGCAGTTTTCTGAACTGTTTCTGTTCACCTAACTAATTCGACATTTTCGACCCTTTAACAATGAAATCTGGAAATTCTTATTTCTCGAACAGTTTTAGATAAATGTCTTAGGGTTTTGCAGAACTTAGAATTTCTTTATTTGGACTTTTAGTTTGTAAGATATGATTTATTTAGTAAAACTGCTACACAGGGGAGTGTAACTTGCAAGAAGAAGTTTTGAATTTGTGTTTTTTTGAAAATTTTGGTAGGAGTTGGTTTACAGAGGTGGCTTTCTTTTCAAGAATATGATGGAGAAGGTCTATTTGAAGAATAAGCTATTTTCAACTAAGAACTTACAAATTTTTTCATAAATTATTTAATTAGTCCATAACCTATTTCAAATTCAAAATATGCCTAGAAACTTTTCAAAAGTTAGAATCTTGGTCTATAAATCTGATTTTCAGATTTAATAAAATTAGAAATGACTCAAATTATTTAATTAATTAAGATTATTTTGATTCTAGGTGTGGCGCAATTAGGACCCTCGTCCACTCTGTGAATTTTTCCGGCTTGGTGCTCTCTTTTATCAGGTGGGTAAAATTATTATTTTCAAAATAAAAGTATATAATATATGCTTTTTGAGACAGAAATATTTTTAATCCAACTTGAATTATCGTGGATGGAATTTGGATAAGAATTGCATTTCCTATCCTGTAAAAAATAAATAAAATCAGACATTCTTGATCGACCCTAGCTAGCTAGGTCAAGACTGAAGAGAGGTCAACCAATTTTTTTTCTTTTAAGATATTTAAAAAAAATTATCTATAACTTCTATTATAATTAAATAGTCTTCTCGGTAGATACTAAAGACGTAATTTATATGGTGGAATAGAATGAAATAGAATGGTCATTCCCATGTTCTTTCCCATTCTGGCGACTGGTATCATTCAAAATCGGAAATCATCATTCCCGATGAAATCCCTATTACCAAAGAAAGGGGAATAGCCGAATAGCCATTCCCCCCATGGGTTTAGCTATTCCCAATTAACAAAAAAATTAATATGCATGTGATATATTTATATATAATCATGTCTTATAATATTATTTTATCATATCTTGAAAATTAAATCAAAAATCAAATTAAATAATTTGAAAAAACTGAATAGTCAGTGTACACAGAGTTGTGAGCAAAGTTGTATCTGAAGACCAGACAACTTTGCATGTGATTGCAGCGGAAAATTAGTAACAGACAATGGATTAAAATTTCACGAGATTATTAATTAATAATCTCGCGAAGTGCCTCAGGGCAAAAAGATTCACTATATGATAAGGTGAATTACAAAAACACTTCGAGTAAAAGATTACGAAAACTAAAGACAATTTATCACTCCCTTCACAGAAAGTTGTGACTAAAGTTGTCTTAACTATTGCTCGAAGAAAACTATAATCAGTATCTAATGTAGACTTGATCTATCAAACTATATCCGAAAAACTATATATAAACTCAAAAGATTTTATCCCTATTTATACTAAATCAGAATCTTGGGCTTTACTCCAAATAACCGCACGATCTCTACATGTTCTCACTTCCTTGATTCTCGCTCCACTTCCTCCAAATAAGCAACAACTCAATCTTGATTTATTCCACCTTGAATTAGTCAATTCACATGTGCTCCTAAACTATCTCAACCACTTTTACTTCCTGCACAATCAACAACAAAGAAAGACAAAACTATATCTATAAAATCTCAAAACACAAGACTTCAACAATCTCCTCCTTTTTGTCTTTCTTCACAAAACAAACATAACTAAGTAAAACAACAACTCAGCAAGCATAATTTTACTCCCCCTGAAGAAACACATACAAGAAAATCAAAAGTCAGAGCACAGTTGCTCTCCCTGTCAAGCAGACTCCTTTAACTCCGATTTTGCAAAAACAAACATATTGCAGACTGATTAAAAGCAAGATAAACTCACAGATAAAATCACAGAATCATCACCAAAAGATCCATAAACTAAACAAACATAAATAAACATAGTTTAAACATAAAAACAGATTGTTTGTTTGGTTGTTGCAAAAACAACATCAAGCAGCCAGCTGCAGTCTTCACCCTTCTTCTGTAGTCCCTCTCCTTCACACTTCTTCAGCCTTCATCTTCAACAGCTCCTTGGCTACTTCCAGCCCCACCATCGTGCTTACTTCTTGTTCCACCATCTCCCCCTTTTTGGGAAGAAAGCAAGCGCTGAAACATCATCCTCTGCTGGTCAAACTTTTGAATCTGATCTGTGCAGAAACTAATTTGCTCCTGCAAAACAGATGCTGAAATGAAACAGTGAGGACCAGAGAAAGGCGGAATGGAAGATTCTTTATCAATCCAGGAAAGATCCACAATTCATGGCAGTAAGGAATGCTTTCTGCACAGTTTGAAAAATTAGCCGTGAGGTGTAAGCATCTCGCTTCTTGGGCTTGAACCCTTGATCAATCAGCATATTGAAGATGAGAAAAGGCACCACCAATTTTTTTATTGCTTTTGGTCATTGCAACCTCAGTAATGGAATTGAAGATAAGCTGTCCCAGGTTGACCTTCTCTTTGACATAAATCTTGTAGAGGAGACAGACATGCTCGAGTGGGACCACAGTGGAATTAGAGATAGGGATCCAATTGCTGACTGAGACTTTATGCAGGGTGGAGAAAAGGGATGTGAGAGCAGAATCAATTCTGTTCATTTTGTTCTGAGTATACCAGACATCAGCTCTTCCTCCAGTCAAGACATTTGCCATCTTGATATCAAGATCCTCATCCACCTCATCATCCAACACAGCAACATTCGGTAGGCTTAAAAATGTGTTAATTCTTGTCGGAGTAAAGCAGTAAACATTTCCCCGCACATAATAGACCTTCCCATATCGTTTTGATGAGGGATTTCCAAAATCAAGAGACAAATGGGCATAAAATAACCTCACAATTTTAGCAATATATGGCCTAGCATACGTGACACTACCCCATAACTTCCTCTTTTTCAGAAAAGCAACCAAATCGTATTTCTCAAAATCTTTCACATCTACAGCCCTATCATTAAGAATTTTCCAATTCTTAAAATACTCCCAATTCTTCCTAGCAACTTCAGAATAGAAAAGATAAGTGTCTGCTTTAGGTACCTCAATATCAAACTCGGAAAGGGCGGCCTCTTCATCAGGATCAAGACAAAGCTTTGCTCGTTTTGGAGTCCGGAGCACTTTGGTCGTAGCTTTTGAAGGAGGTGAAGACATAACCTTCCTCTTACCATTCCTTGAGACTACAGAGGCTGTCTCCGTCTCGGTGTCAGTCTCGGTATCTTCCCAGCTATCGTCAGAATCAAACACATTCACAGTTTATGTCTCAGCTTGAACATGCTCAGAGGAGTCCTCACTTTCGTCCTCTTCCGGCTCACTGGTAATGTCAATAGAACCAACTCGTGTTTTTGAAAAACTTGTGTAATGCAGGTGTTGAGACCGACGAGTTGGAGGGGCTCGCTTGGTTCACACCCGTTTCTTCTTCGGTGAAGATTTGGTCGGAGTTGTTTCCTTCACAGCTTCTTCTGGTTGTTCCTGATCAATTTTTGAGAAAGGCACTTCAATGGGGCCGTCATCATGTGGATTTCCCTCTTCAGATTGAAAGAGAGGATCGAGCGGTTCGTCTTCGGAAAATACAAGGACGGGGATGTCGAGCGGCGGCATTATAACACCATCAGGAGCCAAAATAATGGCTTGAGAGCTCTCCAGATCATAGGATGGTGAAACCGAGGAGGGTTTCACCGGAGCAGGAGCAGGCAAGGGTAGGGGCTTTGACTGGACCTCGGAGCAGCTACCGATCTCCGATGAGATTTCCATCAGGGCATTTCCTCGCGAGGAAGAAAGCACCTTTGGTCGGAGAAGGGGTGTCGTGTCTGCAGATAGCAGCCGGAAGGGGCTAGAGACCAGAGGTTTAGGCGGAGAGAAGATCGGTTGAGGGGGAAAAGATGAGAGGTGGCAAAGGTAGGCCAGAAGCTTCAGGGTCACTGAGAAGCTCTTGAATTTTCTTCAATTTCTCGTTATCCATGGCGATACAGGCGCAAAGATGAAGATGATGGGTTGAGGATGCGAAGAGATGAGGGTTTTCAGGAAGAAGGTGAATGATAGGGATAGATTTTTAAACATAAATAAAGGAAGGAAATATATAATATAAATACCCGCTTCCTAAACAATAGGAACCAAAATATTAAAGATAAAGTCAAGGGAAAATATTAAAAATTAGAGTAAGATATGTTCCAAATTTTTATCAACTGTTTTTTTTTTAAATAAATAACTATTGTCAATATAATCATTTAATCAGAATACTACTTCTGATACATCATAGAAAATAAGAAGAAGGAGGCAGATGGTGAATAGATGAATAACCAAAAGAATCTTGTAATCACCACTTATCTAAGATCTTTGATCTAGTTATATGGTTTTCTAAGAACAATCTCGATTTCACCTTAAAAAGGTTTTTACATCCTCAAATCTGTCCCACTTCAGAATTATCTATGATATGACAGAAATGTGACAACAGTTGAGACAACTTTTTCTTTAAACAGAACATAAGCCAAGAGATTTTCTCAACATTGAGAATCTCTCATAGCTCAAGGCCTTGGTGAACATATCAGCCAGTTGATTCGACCAAATCTCTAATAAAATGGTACCTCAAATGGATATGTTTGGACTTGGAATGATGAACAGGGTTCTTGGCAAGGTTGATAGCACTTGTGTTGTCACAGAGCATCACCAAAGGATTACTTTCTAGCCCATAGTCATCTAGCATCGATTTTAACCATACCAATTGTGTTGAATAGCTATTGGCAGCCACATATTCAGATTCAAATGTGGACAATGAGATACAGTTTTACTTTTTACTATGCCACCAGATGAGATTGTTTCCTAGATAGCAACATCCTCCACTCGTACTCCGTCTATCATCTGTCTCTCCAGCCCAATCTGAATCGTTGTAACCTACTAGATCTGTAGTAGTGTCTTTTGTGAACCACAATCTTAATTCACAAGTGCCGGTAATGTATCGAATGATCCTCTTCACAGCTTTGAGATGTTCTTCTTTGAGACAAGATTGAAAACGAGCACATGCACATACACTGCACATGACATTTGGCCGGCTAGCAGTCAAGTAGAGAAGGCTTCCGATCATAGACCTGTATAAAGTTGGGTCAACTTCTGGTCCAACTGCATCCTTCGACAGTTTTTCGGTTGTGCTCATCGGAGTTCTCATGTGTTTTGCATTTTCCAAGCCGAATTTCTTTACCAGGTTTCTGGCATACTTTGACTGAGAGACAAAAATGCCATTCTCTTTTTGCTTAACTTGTAGTCCAAGGAAGTTGCTTAGTTCTCCCACCATACTCATCTCGAATGATGTAGACATTGCTTCCACAAACTCTTTTAAAGATTTCTCACATGTCGATCCAAATACTATATCATCGACATAGATTTGGGCGATTGTGAGTAAGTCTTTTTCTTTCTTGAGGAAAAATGTTCTATCGGCATGACCCCTGAAAAATCCAAACTCAAGCAAAAACTCGGTTAACCGACTATACCAAGCTCTAGGAGCTTGTTTAAGTCCGTACAACGCTTTATGTAATTTATACACATGATTTGGTTTGGTTGGGTCTTCAAAGCCTTTAGGTTGTTCAACATAAGCTTCCTCTTCTAGAACACCATTTAGAAAAGCGGATTTTACATCCATTTGATGAAGAGTGATGTTAAGATAACAAGCAATAGCAAATAACAACCTAATGGACTCAATTCTAGCAACGGGAGCAAATGTCTCATCATAATCAATTCCCTCTACTTAAGTGTATCCTTGAGCAACTAAGCGGGCTTTATTCCTAATGATATTTTCAAACTCATCAGTTTTATTCTTAAAATTCCACTTAGTTCCTATCACATTTATTCCTAAAGGTCTAGGCACAAGATTCCAAACTTTGTTTCTAATGAACTCAAGAAGTTCAGCTAGCATAGCACTTATCCAAAACTCATCTTTTAAGGCTTTAGACACATTTTTGGGTTCGAGTGTGGACAAAAAGACAACTACACCAACTTTGTTAATCACACAAGATAAACATACCATTCTTACCATTTCTCTGTAGTTGACTGGAGTTTTGGCTCTTGTTCTGACCCCTTCACGAACATCTCCGATGACTAGATCAATTGGATTATCTTTTCTGATCTTGCTTGGCGGATCTCTCCTAATATCTTCCTGAACTTCTTCTAGAACTTCTGCTTCATTGGATCCAGTTTCTTCTGCAGATGCATCCTCGGTTGTCTCTGAAGTTGGCACGACTTCAGTGTCAGCACTTTCTTCTTCCACAATGGTCTTTTCTGTTCTTCCCTGTATCTCAATCAGACCGTCAGTATTTTCTTCAGGAGTATAAAGACTTGCAAGATCATCAAAACGTACATTAACACGCTCCATGACAGTTTTGGTTCTGAGGTTATAAACACGATATGCATGACTGTTGAGAGAATATCCTAAGAAAACACCTTTATCACTTTTAGAATCAAATTTGAACAGATAATCCCTATCATTCAAAATATAGCACACACAACCAAAAACATGAAGATATAGGTTAAGTTTATTGCCATTGAGAATTTCATAGGATGTCATGGTGGTTCCAGTTCTCAAATTGACACGATTACTCACATGGCATGCAGTGTTCAAGGCTTCAGCCCAAAAACGTTTAGATAACCTCTTAGAGTGCAGCATGACCGTAGCCATTTCTTGCAAGGTTCTATTTTTCCTTTCAGCCACACTGTTTTGTTGGGGTATTTTAGGAGCTGAATACTCATGATGGATACCTTCTTTCATGCAAAAGTTTAGGAGCTGAATGTTTTCAAACTCCCTTCCATGGTCAGACCTCACTCTTTTAACATGGGAATGGTAAAAATTTCTGATCTTAGCATATAACTCAATGAAAGCATCATAGGTTTCACCTTTATCACTTAGAAATTTTACCCATGCGTACCTGGAGAGGTCATCGACTATCACAAAAGAGTATCTTTTACCTCTAAGACTTTCTACCTCGGCTGGCCCCATTAGATCCATGTGCAACAATTCAAAACATCTTTGAGTGGCAAAGGGTCTCTCTGAAGTTGTCACAACTGGATGTGAAGCTTTCACCTGTTTTTCTTTCTGACAGTCCCCACAATGACTTGGGTTTGAGACGTTCAGCTTTGGCACTCCTAGAACAGTATTGAGTCTTTGAAGATTCTCCACGTTGTGAAAATTGGTATTCTCCAACTTTTGGTGCCATAGTTATACGTCATTCACCTGTATACTCAAACAACTCTTCCTTTTAGTTTCATAAATGTTGTTTGAAGATCTTACCCCTGAGATAACATGATTGCCGTCGTTATCAATAACAGTGCAACTTTGCTTATCAAAGATGACAGTGTAGTCGTCATCACAAAGTTGACTGATGCTGATAAGATTTGCTGTGAGACCTTGCACGTGTGACACATCGGAGAGCTTTGGAAGATCTGGGATATTTAAGATTCCATGACCTACAATCTTACCATTTGTTCCTCCTCCGAAAGTAACTTCGCTGCCATTGATCTTCTAGTAGTTGGACAGGTGCCCTTGAGACCCAGTCATATGACGAGAGCAACCACTGTCAAAATACCAAGTTGCTGTATCATCAGCTACAGATGCAGTGAAGACAACTTTGCAGGTGTCTTTGAGAACAGCTTTTGGTTTCCACACCATATTCCTTGTTTTGCCACTTTTGACTGTGAGAACAGATTTTGTGGCTTGCGTCCTCAGATGGATCTCTTTCTTGTATTCCTGCAAAAATTTATGGCAAAAAGGCCTTATGTGTCCTGGAAGGAAGCAATAGTGACAGACAAATCTCCGGCGTTTCTTACCCATTGATTTTATAGGGTGAGTTTCTTGAGCTTTAACAAAAGGTTTTCTATGAGTGGACATGATTTGTGGAAAAACAGTCTTTACTGTTTTATCAAATCCTAAACCATGAGACGTTACCTGAGTTTGAGCTAGAACTTCATCAAGTTTGGAAGTACCAGTGTTTAGTTTTCTGAAAGTTTCATTTGCAAGATTGAGTTGAACTCTCATCTTATCAATCTCTGCATCTTTCTTGGTTAGCATTACCTCCAATTTTGCAAGTGATGTCTTCTGGCTGGTAGTTTCCTCATTGAGTGACTCTACAACTTTGCACTGTCTAATCCACTTTGCATACAACTCCTTGTAGAATCCTTGCAACTTTATTAACATCTCTAGTGTCTCTTCCTCAGTAACTTCTTCTTCCTCATCTGCAGCAGTTATCACAGTGTTGAAACAGAAGAGGGTTTTATACTAAGAATCATCATACTTGTCAGAAGTTATCTCAACTTCGGTGAGGTCTAGATTATTCACTTCAGGGAACACTGCAATCAGTGCTGCATGTTCGTTTGTTGATTCATCCGGAATTTCTTCCACAGATATTCCAGAGGTGTCCAGCTCACTGTCGCTTAGAGATAAGAAAGTGACGGGCTTTCCAAGTTTTCTAAATGTATTGGCACATTCATTTGCAAAGTGCCCATAGCCCTTGCACTCATAGCATTGAACACTGGAAAAATCTTTTACTTTCTTTGGTCTAAAGTGATCAGATGCAGCGCGCTTCATGATCCTAGGTTCCTTTCCTGGTATGTTCATTTTCTCATAGATAACCAAAGGTCCGGAAGAGTCTTGTCGAGGCTTGCGTTGCTCAACACCTCCCTTTAGTTGTTTTCCTTTGTTTGCCCGGATAAGAGTGTTCAGTCTTTTGGTGAGGAGAGCATAATCAGGATTCCTCTCACTGATTTCTTCGAGATCCATCTTCCTTATCTACATCATAGGTTGTAGTTGATTTCGAGGATGACCCAACTATCAGGGCAATTCCCCTTTTCTTTGATCCGCCTTTCTCATTTAATTCCATTTCATAGGTCTTTAATCGTTCATCAGCTTTGTGAAGTCTAAACATCCAGTGGTTGATGCCATGTCGATGGCAACTACCTTCATATCAAACCGAGGTGTTAGAGTTCTCAAAGCTTTAGAAACTAACCTCTTGTTGGGGATTGGGTCGCCAAGATCAGTGCACTCGTTAGCGATCTCGAGTAGTTTATTGCAGTTTTCAAACTTTGTGGTGAGGATACGATGTCTGGATTCTTTAATGCCGACATCTCCTTGGCAATGTTGCTGAAGAATATCCCACTCCTCTTTAGCTGACTCACAATTTCTAATGAGTTTGAACATCTGAATATCAAGGGAAGATTGAATAGCATTGAGCGTTTTGTCATTGAATGTAGCTTCATCGATTTGTGCTCTGGTCCACTCTTCTGGAGGAGTGCGGATTGTATCTCCTTCTGCATCTACAGTTTTAGGATGTATCCAAGTTTTCTGAACAGCATTCCATGCTCTAGCATCAATTGATTTGATGCATGCTCTCATCCGAACTTTCCAAAAAGAATAGTTCATACCATCAAGGATAGGAGGTTTGTTGAACAACGGGTTTGTGCAATCCATTGTAGTCACGAAAACAGGATCAACACTTAGTGTGTCAAGTGTTCGCTCTGATACCAATTGAAAAAACTGAATAGTCGGTGCACACAGAGTTGTGAGCAAAGTTGTATCTAAAGACCAGACAACTTTGCATGCGATTGCAGTGGAAAATTAGTAACAGACAATGGATTAAAATTTCACGAGATTATTAATTAATAATCTCGCGAAGTGCCTTAGGGCAAAAAGATTCACTAATATGATAAGGTGAATTACAAAAACACTTCGAGTAAAAGATTACGAAAACTAAAGACAATTTATCACTCCCTTCACAGAAGGTTGTGACTAAAGTTGTCTTAACTATTGCTCGAAGAAAACTATAATCAGTATCTAATGCAGACCTGATCTATCAAACTATATTCGAAAAACTATATATAAACTCTATAGATTTGATCCCTGTTTATACTAAATCAGAATCTTGGGCTTTACTCCAAATAACCGCACGATCTCTACATGTTCTCACTTCCTTGATTCTCGCTCCACTTCCTCCAAATAAGCAACAACCCAATCTTGATTTATTCCACCTTGAATTAGTCAATTCACATGTGCTCCTAAACTATCTCAACCACTTTTACTTCCTGCACAATCAACAACAAAGAAAGACAAAACTATATCTATAAAATCTCAAAACACACGACTTCAACATAATTCATTATTATTATTATTATTATTATTATTATTATTATTATTATTATTATTTCATAATTATTTTTATATTATTTATTTATTTTCAAAATATAATTTAAAAACATGTGCTAAAATTAAATTTTGATAGCTTTTATAATTTTGTTGAAGAAAAATGAAAGTGATGCCGAAACAAATTTAACATAAAAATGTGTTATAATACAATATAAAATATTTATGTATTTGATATAATTTAATATATTCAAATGAAAATTTGAAATGTTAAAGTAGTTTTCTATGAAGTAAAGATATTTTTATTAACGTATACAACTATTTTATATTAATTAATTAAAATATTTAGGATAAAGTTTTTCAATAAAATAAATAAATTATAATTTGCTAAAAAAATTAGAAAAAATCATATACTAAAAAAGAAAAATGGCATTTAGAAATATAAAAAATAAATTAATGCATGTGTTGATATTTATTAGCCATTACGTAAAATTTATTCAATTATAAGAAGATTTAAAATTACATAAAATATTCATTATATAAAATAAAAAAATTGATATTTCATTCCGTTCTTCATTCCGTAAGCATACCAATCATAAGAATCATTGTTCCATTCAGACCCTTATTCATTCATAAGTTCATTCCATCCATACTTAATTTCATTCAATCATACCAATCACCTTCTAAATCTTTAATCATTGTTCAATGTTTTGTAAAATGATCAAATGTCATCTGCATATAATAAAAAAGTTGTGTTGCAGATTTTTTTTCCCGCTGATTGACTAGGGCAATTAATCAATTTGTAATATAATAATTTAGGAGAATTATCAATTCAAAGCTCGAAAGATGGTTTATTATTAATATAGAGCTCGGAAGATAGATTCTATCGATTCAAGGTTTAAAAGATCTAAAATTATCAATTTAAGGCTTGTAAATTTAACGGTGTTAAAACTCCATCCAACAAAAGGTGATGTGACCGTTAAATATCCACATCATTTTGACACATCATTTTTATCCTAAATTAAATTAAATTAAAAAAACATTAATTGACATTAATTATTTTAATTAAATTAAATACGGGGTTATATTAAATTTCATCAAATAAAAACCAACACTTTCTGTTGTTCATATCTCATTATTTTTAAGTTTGAAATTCATCTTTGTTTGTTTGATTAATTAAATTTTATTATATTTATAATTAATATTTATGATTTTTATTCCATCGCAAACGATTAAATGTTATTGAACTATTTAATAAATTAATTAATGTTAATTTTATTCTCTCTCCATATCTCCTTTTAAAATAATCATTTATGCATCAAAATTGAAAAAAAAAATTATATCAATTTATTATTATGATCGAAAAAAAAGTATTACAATTACATATTGAATTTAATTAAACATTGAATTTAATTTAAACTTATAAGGATCTCTCATTGAATTAAGTAGAGATTGAATTTACAGAATATAATAAAACCCTCTATTTAATTTAATAAATGTCAATTTATGTTTTTAATTTAATTTAATTTAGGATAAAAATGATGTGTCAAAATGATGTGGATATTTAACGGCCGCATCACCTTCTGTTAGATGGAGTTTTAACACCGTTAAATCTCCAAGCCTTAAATTGGTAGTTTTTTATCTTTCAAACCTTGAATCGATAGAATCTATCTTTTAGGCTCTATATCGATAGATAAAACATATTTCGGGCTTTGGATTGATATTTCTCCAATAATTTAACCTCAATTTTCTATATAATTAAATTTCCTTAATAACCATCTATATCTATATATATGTAAAAGCAAAATAATAAGTTGAATAGACAACGGTTGAAATCTGTTTTCTATAAAAAGTTGTGAAAAGAAAAATCATTTGCTTGATAGACAACAGTTTAAATCCGTTGTTCTAAATAATATGTGATATCAACAACCATCACATACCATTGTCAGTAAATGTGGCATGTTTATTTGTCTATTAGACAACAGTAAAACTGTTGTGAAAATAATTGTCTATTTCCCTTTTTGTTTATTTTTCCAAATGATATTAAAAGCTAATACTAAAAATGCCATTTTTTTATTTCATTTTCAAAACTATTATTGCACATATATATATATATATGATGGATCTGGTGAGAACCCTTCCCTTGGGAACTGGGAACTCATTCAAACCACATAAATTTTCATTTCAATGGTCTAAATTTAATACAAAAAGATGATGGTAAACTTGTAAATATGTTGAACTTTTTAAAAAAAGCGGTGACATATTGGTAAATACATTGAACTTCAAAAGTGAGGGGTTATTTTCTTTCCGTCAAAATTTATGATGATGTCAACATATTTATACAAATATTGTAGAAACTTTAAACAATCATAACTCACTCGTTTTTAATCGGATTTACGTAAAACATATATCAGATTAAAGCTCTTTTCGTACTTTTTCATTTAAGATCCATGTTGCATTTGTTTATTTGAAAAAAATAGATGAAAAATACAAAAATTAATTTTCAGACATATTTTTCATACAAAGCAACCCAGAGTTATATTAGTATGGTGTGTATAATATTTTAGCACAACCTATATAACATTTTAGCATGACCAACTATAACTCACATTATTGTGTTTATGATGTTTTAGCATGAAACTACTCGCATATTAGCATGATATATATGATATTTTAACATAATCCGTAACTCATCATCATTTAATATTAAACTACTCTTATATTAGTATGGTGCATATGACATTTTAGAAAATTTTATATGCACCTAAATAATATTAGAAGTGATATTTTTCAGTATTAAAAATGATTTTTCATGGAAGATCTAAAACTCTGATTGGAATAAAATAGACCCTAATTAGGGTAAAATTAACCCTAATTGGGTTGAAATAAACCCTAAAAATGAACATTTTATATTTTTCATCCATATTTTATTCGGAGTACCAGAGGCATGTGACATCTTAAATGAAAGAATATCAAAAACTTTTGTAGCGACCCGAAACTTTTTAGAAAATTTGCTACATTTTATTTCCAAAAAAATAATGATTTTTATAATACATGTTATATTATTTTTGGTTACATTTCTATAAGTCGCGCCTATGTTGTTGTTGTTATTATTATTATTATTATTATTATTATTATTATTATTATTATTATTATTATTATTATTATTATTATTATTATTATGTTGATATTTAGACTTTGATATTTATCTTTTAAAATTTAAAACCTTTGATTTAAAGGTGATCCACTTTCAAGGCCCAAACATTAACTTCAGCCCAATGTTTAATTTTATTTCGAACCCAAAAATATATATATACTAGCCCAATATCTTTTGGCCCAAGATAGGTTGTCTTCCTCCTTGTGAATACAGAAACAACGGATTCCTTCCTCTGCCAACAATTATTTTGCCGTTCTGAATTCAGTTCTTCACTATCTTCATTATTGCCACATTTATTTTGAGACTATATTTAAAACACATTTGTCTTATATTTTAAGATCTGCTCTCTCGTGAGAAAAAATGAAAATATCGCCGGAAAACCAAAAGACTGTAGCAGAAATCCATCTTACCGTTTGTCACCCCTTTTCATATTCTAACTTTATTTTCCACCATTAAAAATCGGCCTTTCAACTCCATTTGTATAAAATGGGATCTCATATTTTATTTGTAACAAACCTAAATAATTTTCTAAAAGCATTTCGATAGCTAAAGTTTCTCCATTTTCTCAGAGGTATATGCGTGTGCATATCTATTTTCTTACGAGTTTTTGCATTTCATTGGGAGATTCGAGAGAGACGGGAGGTGATACAACCGGCGGCGATGGAGGTGGCTGTTCCTCAGTGGCGTCGGCGCCGGTGTGGGGGTGAGAGAGGGAGATAGAGGGAGAATGGGAAGATGGGTTAGCCACAGTAGTTCTCTAGTTTGCTGAGGTTGTTGTCGGGAAAAAGAGAAGTGATAATTTAACTATTTGAATTTGTAGAAAATTGGGCATGAGAAGGTTGGGGAGAGAGAGAAATGTTCTTTTGTTTATGTTATTGGGTGGCCGAGAGTTGGGGAATAAAATGGTTAATTGGTGTATCGAAGTGGGATTTTTTTAAGTTGGGCTAATATTAATTATTATTTAATTGGGCTAGGTTGGCTTTTAAGTGGGCCGGAAGGTTTGGATGAAGTTGGGCTGGGTTGTTAAGTTAGATCGGTTGAGAGTGGGAATATATGGTGAAATATATCCATGCATTATTTATTTAATTATATTCAATTATCTATTTAATTAATCATGTTAATGATTATTATTTATATTAATAGGCAGCGCGTGGACTTAACTAACACCCTATTATTTTTTAAAAGTTAAAGTTCAAGTTCAAGGTTAAGGTGGGGAATACAATGTGACACAAATTATTATTTATCCTTGTTATACTCTTATGCAGGTTCACAATTATTAACTTACGAGTTACAATTATTATTATTGGCTGACGAGCTGCATATGTCCCGATATATTATTAGCCGCGGGCTACCCATATTATAATTTGTTATAATTGTATAACTTGGATAAATGTGTTCACCGTATTGAGTCAATAGCACTCACCCTAAAGCTCTTATATTTTTCAGGTTGATGATTTACTCGGGCGATGCGCGTGGTGACATGTGATGATGGTTCATTAAAGAGATTTTATTATTTAGCTTCTGTTGTATTGATATTAAATGTTTTATATTTTAATAAAAGTGACGTCCCTTTATTGTTATTTTTATTATTTTATATTATGAAAATTGGGGCCTAACAACTTTAATTTGATCTATTATACGAAAAAATTGTGCTCATAACGTTTTAGCTTGAAACTACTTTTTTATTAACATGTTGTATATGAAACTTTAGCATGAGAATATATATCATGTAAATTTACTCTTAATAACATGCGTTGTTTATTCATTTTAGCATGATTATATGTTCATATTAGCATCACATTATTTTCATTTCATCATGACAAAATTCCATGAGAATAAGAAAAACACAACAAATTATTGAATTTTCATATATAATACCTAATTAAGTTGTAATTAAACTTTAATTGGGGTGGAATAAACCCAAATTGGATGAAATAAACATATTTGAATTGAATAAACTCTAACTAAAATGAAATAAACCCTAAAAATTAATATTTTGTGTATTTCATCCATATTTTTCGGATAAACATATGTATTCGAGATCTTAAATAAAAGAACATAAAAAAAGCTTTAATTTGATATATTATATTTCTTTCATTTTATCATGATAAAGTTACATGAGAATAACATGTAAATTTACTCATAATATTAATTATATGTATTGTTCGTTCATTTTAACATTGTGATATGCTCAATTTAGCATTATATTGCTTTATTTTAGTATGATGAAATTGCATGAGAATAACACGTAAATATACTCGTAATAACATTTGTGTTGTTCTTTATTTTAGCATAGATATATGTCCATAATAGCATGTAAATATGTCCATATTAACATCATATTGCTTTCATTTGACGAAATTGCATAAGAATAAGAAAACACATAAATTATAAATAAACCTTAATTGGAATATAATGAACCCTAACGAGAATAAAATAAGCCCTAAAAATGAATATTTTATATCTTTCTTATATATTTCTTTGGATAAACAAAGTCATGTGAAATCTTAAATGAAATAGTATTAAAAAAGTTGTAATTTGATATATTATATGAAAAAAACATTACGTTTACGAAGTTTTAGCATTAAACTATTCTCATAATAGCTCTGTGTATAAGATATTTTAGCATGACGTTAAATATCAGTATTACGTTTAAATGTGGATGAAGTTATTGTTGTTTAATTGAAGTTCGGTTTATTGTGAAATTTATCCAACATGTAACTCACACCAACACCATTTATCACACATATCAGAAATAAATTTGAATGATATTATCAATATCAACATAATTCATGTCATTTTAGCAGGAACTATGAACCATTCCAGCATGATATATATGTCATTTTAGCATGAACTATAATTAGTAAAAAAATCATCGACGAAAAAAAAAGAAGAAAAATTAATACCTAAATCAGAATTAAATACAATGTACAAGATAATTAAAAAAATGAATACGTGAATTAATAGAATTATATGAAGAAGATGAAATAAGGTAAAAATTTAATTCGGATGATTTACACAAAAAATAGCATTTAATCCAAAAAAAAATAATAGTATCTGCAAACCAATCAAGAAAACCTAAAAATTCAAACTCATGTCTGAAAACATCAATTTCGATTTTGCGCATAAAAACTTTCTTAACCTTATATATATTTATAAGTATAATATTTTATTGTTTTAATAAATCACTAATAATTATTATAATTTTTCCAATTTGTATTTAGAGAATGATTTACAAAAAAACACACAAAGAAGGGAGATATGCGAGAAAGAGAAAGAGAGAGGGGAGAGAGACTCGGAAGAGAGAGAAGAGATGAGAGAGAAAGAGAAAGTGGAAAGATGAAAATAAAAGATAGGTGGTGTACGAGAGAAATAAATAAAGAGATGAAAAAGGATCAAAATATAAGAATTATTGAATTATCATAATACCCTCTTTTATTTAAGGTTGTAAATAATTACAAGTATGTCACATTCTATTTGACCAAAATTTAACTGAATTGTAACCATTAAGATCTAAGTCATGAACGCATTAGATGAGTTTCTAGTTCCCACATAGGGGAAGGGTTCTCATTTGAACCTTCCATATATATATATATATATATATATATATATATATATATAACCAATCTAACATGAGAGATTTATATTGCTAACATCAAGAGATTAAGTAAACTCATTTTGCTAACTTGACGAGATCATAATATTAGCAACATATTGCTAATATGTTAGCGATTATACACACTGCTAATATGTGACTAATAATTTACTAATATGTTTAGTTCCTAGGTTCTCACGGGGGGATTTGGTTCCTATTTGATCCTTTTCCTATATATATATATTCAAGTCCAAACTACGCATACTCATTTAACTGTATTTCTTATTGTACATCCCTCAACTCTAATATGCATACTTATATTCAATATCCTTATTAATTAATAATTGTTTTAATATTTGTTAGATTATTGTGATGGATTAAATATTTTTATTTCATTTGTCTAGGAGTCAACCATAACTATATATTATGATTTATTTTCGTTATTTAGTAATGATAACTTACTTTAAAATGCATTATTCGTTATTTTGTACTAATAACTTACTTTAAAATGCATTTTTATATCTTTGATGATTCGTAGTTGTGCCTAATGAGGAAGTGATGGCAATTGATATATGCAAGTATCAATCAATTGAAAATGATGCAAGATGGCTCGTTATTAATTGTAAAAAAAAAAAAGTTTCTTCTCAATGTATACAACTAAACTGTCATTCATCTACTCATCTCCCATTTTACTGTGCAAATCAGTCTTGACAGTCTTCATTGCAGAAAACGCTCTCTCAACAAAAGTCATGGCAACTGATAAAATCAATGACAACTCAATCAAATGATAAACCAAGAAAAAGGGAATGCTTACCATTGTAAACCATTTGTCGAGCAAGATTATTTCCCAAATTGATAATCGCAGAAAAATTGAGGATCACATTGCACATTAACCTTCACTAGAATGAGGAACGATTATAGGTTCCTTCCCCTTCGAGAACTTCAACAGGCCGTGAATCGGGGCTCGAAACCTCCGTTTGCTCAGAAAACTCCTCCGCACTGTCACCCCAACTCCTTCCCTCATCTCCGGCAGATGAATGTTCACTCTCTCTCATACTTACAGTACTGACCTAGAAAAACTCGAAGAAAAGCAAAAATAAAAAGAGGTGAAGAACAAGAAAGGGAGATATATAAGCAGGGAATATCACAATGCTTATCAACAACGACTCGAGGCATATCCCAAGCAGATCTAATCGCGTAAAACTTAGAGTAAAATGCGAGGATTTGCAAATTAGGGTTATCGCGGTAGGAAGATGAAGTACATGAATTTAAAATGCGCCAAAGGTCGTGTCAAGGAGATCGACAGCTGCGAACTCTCCTTGAGTAGTAAACAGAGCCCTAACGATTTCTTTAACCAGACCAAGTCAAAACCCCACTGCAGATAAATAGCAGACTAGGTCAAAACCTTAGAGGGGATAGAGTCTCGGAAAAAACGGGGAAGAAGTTGAGAGAACTCAGAATAAATAGAGGACTTGAAATCCCCTTCAAGGGGATGGAAAAAGGAAGACCTGAACTGAATATTTAGCCATCATCTGATTACATTACAAAATTCATAGTATTCTCGAATTACGTTTATAATATTGCTATCAATTTTGTCTCTGATTTATTTATGACTTGAGCGTCGGAGACCGATTAATCGTCAACCCCCCAATGATCCTTCGGCTTCACGTATTTTCTTGTCTTTGTTTTGTATATCATCGGAACCCGAATCTGAATATCGTTAATTGCAGAATTCGAGTTCTACAATACACAATAGAAAATAGGTCGATAGACAAGGGTTCTAATATTTAACAGACAACGGTGAATAACTGTTGTCTATTTTCATATTTGTAGTAGCGCTCATCTGCCAAAATCCGACATGGAAATGGCTTCTGTGGATTATTTTTTTTATTTTTAATTTTTCATGTTGGATTTTGAAAGTTGGGTTAGTCTTCAAATGGCGAAAAATGAAATGTAGAGAAAATGAAATGTTAGGATAAAATTATTATTAAGTATAGTTTCCTTTAGATCACATCAGTGGCCTGTTTTGAGACTTGGTGTAACAGTATGAATTCGTTTAAATGTATAATTAAGTTTTCGAAACTATTGACTTTTGATTTCCTAGTTATTAATCCAAATCTCAAGGGGTATTTGTTATCCGAAAGCAAAATTCATGCATTGATCTCTAGTCTTAATTCAAACTCCATTCTTTAATATAAAAGATATAAGGAAAAACAAAAAATCATTCAAATTTAGTATATTTGATGTATACACATTGATCAAACAAAGGTGCAGTGAATCAGCCAAATTCCTAAAATTCATTATATACAATAAAAATTCATAATGAATTTCGACGTTGCTATTTTATTGAAAAGACTACCATGCTGCAGAGCTTAATGATGATTCGATGTAGTTGATGATGGAGAAGAAGACGATGAAGAAGAACTAGGAGTGACCAATGAGGAGATCTCAGGCGAATTCCTACACAATGGACATGTACCATTGAGCTTAAGCCACTCATCTATGCAACTAGCATGAAAATAGTGGTTGCACTCGGGAATACTCTTTAGAGTCTCTTTAGGTTGGTAATCCGATAAGCAAATCGAACACGTGTCGTTGCTCGGATTGGGGAGCCGGCGGCTTTGCCCTAACACCGTCTTAGGGTACGACTCGATGGTGGGTAGTTCAAGGCCGCTAGTGGCCCTAACCATAGATTGTCGATCGAAAGATATTGTTGGTAGCTCGTTGTTTAGACGACGACGTTGGTGCCTCACCATCCTTATTTTGTTACAAGTATAGCAGGTTAGTGCAATCATGCCTAGCAATCCTGGTATTCCCACTCCAATTATAACAGCATACTTGGCTCCTCGTGGAAGCCCTGTAACTGAAAATTAATTTAGACATTATTTAGTTTGAGATTGATCAAATTAAGGCTTCACAATGTACTTATTAGAATATTGTCCAGTAAGTTATAAACTCAAAAATATATATTTCGAATCTATATATCGAGTGATAAATATTAAAAACTACATAAATCAAAAGGTTAGTATAAAACCCATTATAGCCATTTTATAGCACACTTGATTCTATTTTCTTGACTACATCTTGAATATTTATATATTTTAAGCAAGAGAAGAAATGTCATTATATATATAGAGGGGTGGTCTCCTGTGAGACGGTTTAACGGGTCGTTTTCATTAGACGGGTCATAACCCGACCCGTTTTCCTAACTTCATATCTGGTGACACTTCAGTTCATAGTATGTGACACTTCAATTTATGATTGGTGATACTTAGCTTCATCTCTCGTGACACTGGGCTTCACACAATAGTTAAAGATATTACTAAAAAATATTTCATATCTGCTGACACTTTCAATTCATAATATGTGACACTTCAGTTCATGATTGATGATACCTAGTTTCATATTTGGTGACACTTCATTGTTATTTGCTTTAATAATTCAACGTGATAGTTCGTTGTGCATGCTTGTTATGTTAGTGATACTTCATGTTACAATTGATAGGACTACACATAATAGTTAAAGATATTACTAAAAAAATATTAAAATGTATTAAGACTCATGCTGCTTCATATTCAGTGACACTTCAGTTCATAGTATGTGACACTTCCGTTTATGATTGGTAATACTTAGTTTCATATCCGGTGACACTTCATTGTGATCCGAATCCGGATCGGATCTTAATATCCGTCTAACGGTTTATGACCCGTTAGACGGTCTAACACAAGTCTTTATCATGTATAGATAATAATATAATATAGAAATGTCAACGCAACGCGTCGTAATTCCTTTCCTATTCCGTGGCAGTATTTTTTGGCTTTTTTAGTTTATTCCCCATTTCATTTTCTACATGGGTTGCTTCTTTAATCTCCACCAGCTCCAACCACTAAATAAACGTGGACTTTTTCCAATAAAAATAAAAGAAAAGAAAAAAGCGTCGACCTCAATTATTTCTAAAATATATCAACCTGTAACAGTCAATGATCAGTTAATGGCAATTACATTTGATGAGATTCACCGTATTCATAATCAATCAAAATTAAATAAAGTTACCAATTGGTATTCAAATTAATATTAAGATTAAATTTTGTTTAAATTCAATATATATAACTTACATTATACTTTGTAAAGCTCAAAAAGAAAAAAATACATAAAATTAACTAATGACATATAGATTACGATTTAGTTACATTTTCAATTATTGTTTGTCGGTCAAACTTGATCAGTACTAGCTCGAATAGTGGTGACAGAGCAAGGGGCCCTCTTAATGTTTTTAAATTTAATTATAATATTCAATTATATGTTTTTTAACAAATTAATATGTGTGTTGCACGATGATTATTGGTCAAAGTGTATGGTTTCAATTTACAACTTTTTTTTTCCTTTTAAGATTTTTTTTTTTAAACAAATAATCATCTCTAACTTCTATAATTTCAAAAGATTTTGTTTAGTATTCCTTTTGTTTTGGTTCCAAACCTTTACTACCTTTAGAACTCTTTCTATATACCTTAAAAAATTAGTTATAAGTTTATAATCATTCCTGCTAAAAAAATAATTATTTTGCAATTATAACATTTGTAATTTTTTCAGTAAATTAAATCAAACTATACGGTATCGCTTTCACGTGTGCATTTAATCCATTAAATATTCTCATTTTAATTGTATACGTGAATATATGCATATACACACATGCGCGTATAATGTTTAATCCCACGACAATTTTAATTTATCTAAAAAATCATGTTTTAATTATAAAAATGTGCAAAATATTAGTATTAAGCCTAAAATTTAAAATCTAAAATAAAAAAGAAAGAAATTGATGAGAGATTGCAATTTTAAGTGCAATTAATCCAATTATTTAACCATAACTTACCAGAAGACTTGGAGCATCCAATTTCCAAGCCCGAATCCTTCGTAAACCCGCAGAGCCCGCCACGTCTTTCGCACCTCCCGCAAGCGGGCTGACTCCAACGCAGCTCGAAATCCTCCTTCGAGCCGATCGACCCCCAGTATAAATCCGAAAACCACGGTGGTACAGAAATATTCGCCACCCTCCGACACGGCGGCGGCACCATCTCCGCCGGGAAATCGACATCCACGGCCGCAACCGTGTTGTTCGCCGTACTCAGACAAGGCAGCACCACGTAATAATCCATCGGCATGTCGTCCGTCGTCAAATCATCGGAGCAGTTAAGGATTCCGAAACTATTTAGATGAGTCGCCTCGAACGGAGAGCCCGAGAGGCTGAAATTTAGGGCCCGATTTGAGAGGCACAAGCCCGGGTCGTCTATTAAGAGGGCCGACGCTTTATAGTCTATGTAGTCCACGATGAATTCACCGGAGCGCGGGAGCTTGAGGACTGTTTGGTTGCGAGCGTTGCAGTGGAGGTCGAAGCCCGGATAGCCGCATCGGGGCAGTTGCCGGCCTTTTAGCCGGAATGGGAACCGGATTTTGGGCCCGCGAGTGGCGTGGCATGAATCCGGTTTGCATAGATTGGCGGTTTGACCCGGGATTGTGAGGAAAAGGACTATGGAAGAGGATAGTATGAGGAATATTTGTGGTGTTTTTTCCATTTCAGTTTTGGTTTTGCGATTTTAATCTGTTTATGGTAGTTAAATCCACAGATTTTGGTCGAGTAGGGTCGAGATGGGAGAATTAATATTCTGAAGAAAATGACACTTTTATTTATCAAATAAATGGAAAATCATAATTATGGTTTGATTTTTCTAATGAGTTTGTCAAAATATAATAAGTTCTCTCGAGATTAATAGGTATTTACAGATATTATAAAGAAGCATTTAAAAAAAATTGTAAATAAATTTGTAAGTAGTGAATATTAAATTTTTGGAGTTACTAAGTAGCTTTTTAGCATAAATTAATTTTTTAAAACCAAATTCCTTGACTCGATCACTTTAATCATAAAATTGGTATTAGTAAATCTTGAGATAGATCCATTTTATTGTTTAATTAATCTAGAAAGCTCAAAATTTTAGATTGAAGAAACTATTTGGTAGCTAATAAAGTCTAAAGACAACTTATAAGATTATCTGCATGAGTTAATTTAAGTTAATCGGTCATTTTATTAGTAAAACTTTGCATTTATATTCAATCCATGTGGTTTGACTCTGTCAATAAAATATTAGTATCATATTAGTTTTCATTTACTTTGACACGTAATATGAATGGTTGAAATCAAAATTGCACATCCAAGTACTATATGTTCCCGTCTTCTTCTGTTAGTTGATTTTTAATGGTAGTAGTCACTGTAGTCGAGTCTTGGTTGATTTATACACCAATTTTAGTCTACGTCACTCAATGTCCAATGAGGCTCATCATCCATCAGATATATCAGGGGATCAACGCTGGTCTTGATCGATGTTGACTGCCAAAAAAAATTAATACGAGTTTATTTAGTTCAAATTATGATTTACGGATTTATTTAGTTCAAATTATAACTGCAGTGGTCATTTTTTGTCAATCCGTGCGCTGGCCCAAGAGGGTTGAACGTCGACGTTCAACTGGTTTTCTAATAGATAACAATTCAATTTTAAATTTGAATTAACGTTGTAGTTCCGCCTTATCCAGAAGGGTTGACGGGGTTCAGAACAGTCGGCATGTTCTTCAACCGCCTCCACGATCAACGTGAACCCTAGCTGCTACCTCTACCTATAAAAATTAATTCGAGGAACCGACTTACACAGATTGTAGGGTTGACGACGAGATTAAAGGTCTAATCTCGTTGCTGTAGAAGAAACGGTTGAACTTGGCCCTTTTCCTACTATGTTTGACGCACACCAAGGCTGCACAGATACTCCTTGATCTTCTACTGTATTTTCGATACCTGTTTAGATGTAGAGTGGGCTACAAACTACTAAATTGTATGGATAACCTAGGGAATTAAGTGTGACAGAGAGGGGCTGATCGTATATATCATGAAATACACGCCTCCTCCCTTTATTTATACTGAGGGAGGCATGTATTATGTCTCCCAACCCTGATGAGTTTGGGCCTCTCCACTTATTCCATTCCCACAGTCCATTAAGGTATTAATTGGGCTACAATATGGATCTAGAAGAATATTAAATTGACCAATTAATTTATTTAATATCCAATATCCAATACCTAGGATATAATTAAATAAATTAAGTGTTATTTTTATTCCACTAAAGAAATAACACTGACCTACCAATTTAATATATTTTACTCAATGCATTCTTCTTTAGTCCAGCCATTCCCCATGTTTAAGATATAATGTCCATTAATTAATTATATAAGCTCTGACAGCTATAATTAATTAATTCTTCCATTCCTAGAGCAGTACCACACAAGCTTTACCATGTATGGAATAAATTCCACCTGCAGGATTTCACATGTACTTGTGTTTACTCAAGGGGACATCATCAACTTGGCGCACCAGGACATGGTGACCTAACACAGAGCATGACCCATATGTGTGAATATGTTACTGCCCAAGATATCGAGATTATTGGCTCTATTAAGAACCTCACTCATTGATAAGTCAAAGCAATAATCATAACACACATATGTCCACCACTGTGCAAGGCTTAAGAACCCGAACTCTGTGGATCTTTATTCTCTCCCTTTAGGGTCAGACCAGAGAATAGTATCCTGTCGCGATTCTCCTCAATACACAAGTCAGTGTATCAGAATAATCAGTTAGTCAGGACAAACTAACTATCAGATTATTCTACAGTCTACAATGATTGGTTCAGGACCATCTAAACTGCGAGCTTTTTAATACTTTGCAAAGAATCCGATGATATGATTTTTACCGTGTGTTTACCCACACCGTATCATCTACAATGCAAATATAAGGAAACATGCATATATAAATGAATAGTAATGAAGCCACGAGCAACAATGAAGATTAAGATCCGGAGTTGCAATTTCGAGGACCAATCACAAGATCAAGAGCTAAGAAGTTGCAAGCTTACTTGCAAGTGATGATTCGAAGAAAGCTCGAGATTGGAGATGAAGAAATCGGAAGAGGCGATTCCAAGTTGGTTAATTTATTAACCATTGAAGATCAAGAACACACCATGGAGAATTACACTTGAAGAGTTGAAGTGCATTTGTGCGTGAACCGTCGGTATGCCCATACCGAGTAGTTCCGACACTTGATAATTTTTATCTAGACTATAGTATTATTTTTATTTAATTTAGACTATAGAAGATCAGATTTTTAATTAATTATTTGTTAATTTTCGTCCATTGTCTAATTAGGTTTGACTAGAATTGTATTTAAGGCAATTTCCTACCTTGAATAGAATTCTAGTTTAGGTATCTTCCTAGTATAGTTAGAGATTCTTTTTGGATCAATTTTTAGGCCTTTTAGGCTTAATATTTTCTTGCCCTATGAGACTTATAAATAGGGGATCTTTGTTTCATTGTTACTTTAGACATTGTTGAATTAAATTGCTATTGCATTCAATTTGTGTGTCAAATCTATTCGTCTTTTGAATACTTTTCACACGAAAATATTCATTCTTGGAGCTAGCAACTACAAGTCTTATTCAAGGGTATTGCTCAATTCACTTGAGGGATTGACCGGTATTCGCTATCGAGGAACAACTTGGAGATTTCAACCTTGGATACGTTCGAGATTCAAGGAGGCTATCGGGTTGTGAATCACCACAACATCACCTTCCATCCACGCCATCGACGACCTCTATACAGCCCTACGCACGCCTCAAATTCAGCCCACAAGTTTGAGTAATCGTCATCCGTTCGTTTTATCCGTAAGTCCATTCAAACACTATCATATCCTATCTTCTCCAAGCCATTCTTCACCAACCTTCACACACGAAATTCCATCTTAAATCCAGCCCCCATACACGTCCAAATACAGCCCTTATCCCATTGGTATTGTGTTATATTTTTGTGTCATCGTTCTAGATATTTTCATTGTCTAGATTTCGTCTTTTCATTATTTATCGAGTCGGATTATTCCCTTCATTTAAGTTGACGTGTTTCGATTCTTAAGTCTTCCGCTACGTTGTTATTATCGTCCTAGATTACTTGTCCGGGTCGTATCAAATAGCAAAGTAAATAGATGCACAAATAGTGACTGCAATAATAATCAATCTATATCGTCAAAACCATTGTTAATAGTATACAAAGACAAGCTTTCAGTATACAATCCTAACACAAACTTCATATCATACCCTAAGAACACCGAGTTTACTCTTTTCTGAGTTAATCCCACACCGAAAATTTAACATCCGGGCATCTTTCTTACGTTGTTCTAGAATTGAACGATGATCTTCCTGATTTCTAGTCATGTTCTGGCTAGATATAAATATTATTAAGCTCTTTAATTATTTAATCATTTTGTATTTCATCTCTTTCTACTTTTCTTCTTTTCCTTATTTGAGCGTCGGAGGCCCAACGATCATCACCCCCGACGGTCTTTAGCTCTTACAGTAATTTCTGGTTTTGTTTCACAGATTAACCGTTGCTCCGACTAAATTAATTAATTGCAGATTTTCGAATCTACAGTAATTTTTTTCCATTCCAATTAATGTTTAGAGCTTATGAGTTTATGATTTTTTAAGGTTCATGAGATTCTTATGGTTTTTTTAATATATTTAGAATGTTTTAGATTTTTAAGGGTTTCTTTTTTGTTTTTGATGGTTCATATTTTTTTAAGTTTATTAATATAAATTAGGGTTTATATTTATTTTAAAAAATTAATTATCGAGTGCAATGCACGAGCCGATGCGTTAGCGCTGAACGAGTGCATCATAAGTCACCAGATTTAAAAAAAAAATACATTCACTTTTATTTTAGGGTTTATTAAATCAATTTAATTGTATATATTTATATTTATTTCAAAATATAAAATTAATTCATTTTAATTTTAGGGTTCATTAATTGTATTTTAGAGTATATAATTTGGGGGGAAAACAATAAATAAACATAAAATTACAATATATATATATATATATTGAAAAAAATAAAAAAAATATATGTTACGACTCATGTACCTCACGCGCCATGTATGGGCGAGCGCAGTGGTGTATCATTTTTCATCAAAAATAATCCGACTAGCAGTCAGTATGCCAACACTACCTAGAACAGTGGCAAGCAAGATCGTCTCCCAAAGGATCGGCGAGAATTATTCAACACTTCAGCCTGTAGTAACCAATCTTTCCACACGAATTTTGATGTTATAACATAAAAACTAATATAAAGCAAGTAACCAGAGAGTAGTTTTCTTAATAGATTTAAAGGTATTCCGGCTTCCAATTAACTCCACTCTAGCTTAATTATTCCGATCCTTGATGCGAAGATATTTCCAATTAATGCATGCAAACCAATTATAAGCATCGAAGACACTTCTGACGTGGCCTAATTTCTCCTTAGTTTCTCGATAATCAGAAAGACACTTCACTAATTATTTTCCTAATTGACTGACAACCGTAAGAGACACTCTATAGATTTAATAAGCCGACAACATTAGACACTAGAGAAACCCGATTCAAAACCAACAGACTTTGACACAGAACTATCGAATTAAGACTGTTCTTCCCTCGATTCTGAAGAATCGTTGTACCACTAATTAAACCTAAACCACAATTACGGATGACCGATTTAATTGGTTACTAATTAATTTCAATCTAATAAATATGTGCACCTACCTAGCAGAGTCGAAACAATTAACAACTTTAAACACGGAGAATCACAGATGCATGCAATTAATTAAAGCAAAAAGAATGATTAGATCTCACAGAATAATTACGCCAGTCTTTCGTTAATCTTCACCGGAATAAAGCGAGTTTAGCTCGAATTCATAACTGGATTCGAACTACAATAATTGTCTGAGCAATAACGATGAAAAATACAAAGTAGAACGATAGAATCTGCTGCAAAAACACGTCTCTGGTCTGTGGCGTGAGATATGGATGTTTTCTACTCTCTCTAATATTCCTTAAATACAATAGTTTAATTAAGGAAATAGAGTCCTAACCCTAATCTAACAAGGAAAGAGATAAAGATAGAGTCCAACAATGATAAAATATATGGCAAATCGCGTCCAGGCCCAAAAACTTGAGTAAACCCGCGCTCCAGCCCAATTCCGCGCGTACAGCAGCCCAGCAGTTGTTATCTCGGTACCCCTTCCAGGCAGTATGCCCATACTTCGTGCTTCCCAGACTCTTCCGGATTTGCTTCACTCATCTCGGCTGCAAAATCTCCACAATCTTGGCCAAATCCTTCACATTTGTGTTAATCACCTGCAATCAATCAGAAAACACACTTTCTTCCACAAAACATGATCGTGATGCAATTAACACATCAAAATAATAACAAAAAGACCCAAAAGATGTTGGAAAATAGGATTTAATAAAGTGAGTTTTGACTCATTTTATCCAATTTTTCGTGACCAGAATATTTAATTTTGAAGGAATTAAATACCGTACGATTGTTCTATGTCGTGAGTAGATAATCGTAGTATTTTTATTTGCTCAAATCCGATTTTCGGTGAGTGAGAAATAAATGATTGAAGTTGGTCACACGATTGGGCATTTATAGTGTGTGGGATAATGTGTTTAAGACACATTAAATAATCCCACATTGAATTCTTAATCAAGTTAAGAAGTGTATTTAAGTGTATTAACACTTAAGTAAAGTAATTAAGTGCACAAGGATGTGGGCCATGAGCCCACACGCGCGCGCCCGCCTGTGCCCGGTGCCCGTCTCGACTCGACTCGTCCTCATCCTCGTTCTTAGATCATGGCAATTGGACTTTAGGTGGACTTTGGGCGTACGTGGGCTTTCGGGGCTTATCCGTATCAGTTTTACGGTACATAAATGGTCGGGTCGTGGAGCGGGTCGGCGGAGTTAGTGCCATCTGGAGCTGGTGGAGTTAGTGGGCTGGACAGTAACTGAGCTGACACGGGACACCTGTCGGGATCTGCAGAAGGTAACTCCTGGAGGGCTTAATGGCAGAGCTGTAACACGAATACATATTCATATTGTTGCATACGAGTTCCTTCGAGTCAAAGCTTCCAGTTCTCCATGTTGTCTCTATTTGCTTTGTTTAAATTCAGTTTATATTGTAATTGTTATTCTTCTACTCCTTCTACCTTCTTGTACTTCAGTTGTAATTCCAGTAAAGAGTAATACAACACAACAATTGCAAGACAATTATATAAGACTAAAATCAATCAACTATCTTTGCTGGAATGGCATCATCATCCAATACCGTTGCTCCAAGAACCATTCCCCATGGCCAAGCCGAGAAGCCGGAAAAGTTCTCCTGATTGGACTTCAAGAGGTGGCAGCAGAAGATCCTCTTCTACCTAACCACGCTGGGAGTTGCTAGATACATCAAAGAGAAGGCTCCTGTAGTCGAAGAAAATGAGTCGGACGTCAACAAATGAATGGCGTACGACCAGTGGATCAATGGCGATTTCCTTTGTAAAAATTACATTCTGAATGGTTTAGTAGATAGTCTTTATTCTGTTTATGGAAATGTAACTAGTACTAGGGAATTCTGGGAAGCTCTAGAAAAGAAGTACAAAACTGAGGATGCCGGAACTAAGAAGTTCGTGGTGGCAAAGTTCCTCGATTATAAAATGGTGGACACCCGATCAGTGATGGATCAAGTGCAAGAGCTTCAGCTCATTGTGCACGACGTTCATGCTGAAGGGATGGTCCTTCCCGACTCTTTCACTGTTGCTGCGGTGATTGAGAAGTTGCCACCATGTTGGAAGGACTTCAAGAGCTATCTCAAACACAAACGAAAGAAGATGACTCTTGAAGACCTTGTGGTTAAGCTTCGAATTGAAGCCGATAACTGAAACGCGGATCCAAGGCCACGAGTCCCGATCGAAGCCAAGGCTAACTTGATGGAACGTGGTGGACCATCAAATAGCAATAAAAGGAAGCGTCTGGGTCAAGTTGACAAAGGAAAGAAGCCAATGACGAAGTTCAACAGCAATTGCTTCAATTGTGATAAGCCGGGGCACATGTCCAAACATTGCACGGATCCAAAGAAGAAACGTACTAACTATGGTGCGCATTTGGCGGAACATAACAACAAAGGCAAAGGCAAAGCCCGTCAAGATGATTGGGATGACGATGATTTGGCTGCTGTTGTGTTTGAAGCCAATCACGTGGACAACCCGAGAGAGTGGTTCGTCAACACCGGGGCTACTTGTCACGTTTGCTCGGACAAGAGCTCGTTTGCTACCTACAAAGCTGTTGAAGGTAGAAAGCTGCACATGGGGAACCAAGCCTCGTCTGAAGTGGTTGGTGTGGGTAACGTGGTTTTGAAGCTGACTTCAGGCCAAGAGCTGACTTTGAAGGATGTGCTGCATGTTCCGGACATCCGCAAGAATCTAGTTTCAGACTCGCTGTTAGTCAATCATGGTTTTAGACTAGTGTTTGAGTCTGAAAAGTTTATTTTGAGCAAGTACGGAAGGTTTTTTGGTCGGGGCTATCTCGCCAATGGACTTTTCAAAATGAATGTAATGGCTATGCGCCGTGTTGCAAAAGAAAATGCTAATAAAGTTGATTCTTCTGTTTACTTGCTTGTTGAGTGCTCGAATTTATGGCATTGTAGATTAGGACACGTTAATCTAAATGCTATAAAACGTTTAGTAAATTTAGATTTGCTAAAAGTAAACCAATTTAATACACAAAACAAATGTGAAGTTTGTGTCGAAGCTAAATTGGCTAAGTTACCATTTCAATCGGTTGAACGGAGCACTAAACCTCTAGAGCTAATTCACACAGACGTGTGTGACTTAAAGTTTGTGCAAACTAGAGGCTGGTAAAAAATACTTTATTACTTTTATTGACGATTGCACAAAATATTGTTATCTTTATCTTTTAAGAAGTAAAGATGAGGCGATTGAAGCTTTTAAGAACTTCAAAAATGAAGCTGAAAATCAACTAAGCTGTCGAATTAAAGCAATTCGAAGTGATAGAGGTAGAGAATATGTTGCCCCGTTTGAAGAGTTATGTGCAGAGGCGGGTATAATTCATCAAACTACGGCACCCTATTCACCACAGTCTAATGGTGTTGCTGAACGCAAAAACCGAACTCTTAAGGAGATGATGAATGCTTTGTTGATAAGTTTGGGATTACCACAGAACTTGTGGGGGGAAGCTCTGTTGACAGCCAACTATATCCTGAACAAAATTCTACTTAAAGGTAAGGATGTGACGCCTTATGAGTTGTGGAAAGGACGCACGCCGTCTTACAAATACCTCAAAGTGTGGGGGTGTTTGGCTAAGGTTGAAGTGCCACTTCCTAAACAAGTTAGAATCAGCCCTAAAACGGTTGATTGTATCTTTGTTGGGTATGCACTTAACAGTAGTGCATATCATTTTCTTATTCATAAATCGGAGATTTCCGAGTTGACTGAAGGAACGATGATGGAGTCGAAGAATGCTATATTCTTCGAGAATGTCTATCCTTGTAAAGATAAGGATAGGGCAGAAGGTAGTTCTGAGAAATGAACTTCTGAAGCTGCTACTAGTTCTGATCCTGTGGATGAAGAACCGAGACGTAGCAAGCGAGCTAGGACGGCTAAGACTTTTGGTCCAGATTTCATCACCTATATGCTAGATGATGAGCCAAAGTCTTTGAAAGAAGCTCTATCTAGTCCAGATGCTGCGTTCTGGAAAGAAGCTATCAACGGTGAAATCGATTCCATCATGCAAAATCACACTTGGGAGTTGATAGATCTTCCAAGTGGGTGTAAGCCGTTAGGATGCAAGTGGATCCTAAAATGAAAATATAAGGCAGATGGTTCTGTTGATAAGTATAAAGCTCGTTTAGTTGCCAAATGCTTTAGACAAAAAGAGGGGTATGATTTCTTCGATACCTACTCCCCAGTAACAAGGATTACATCTATTCTGGTGCTTTTAGCGATTGCTGCCTTGCACAATCTTAAAATTCATCAGATGGATGTAAAGACCGCGTTTCTGAATGGTGAGCTGGATGATGAAATATACATGGAACAACCTGAAGGGTTTGTTGCACCAGGGCAAGAACGAAAGGTGTGTAAACTTATTAGATCGTTGTACGGTCTGAAACAAGCACCTATTCAGTGGCACCTGAAGTTTGATAACGTGATGTTATCAAATGGTTTCAAAATCAATGAGTGTGATAAATGTGTGTATATAAAGAGCAGTTCTAATGGCTATGTCATAGTCTGTCTTTATGTAGACGACATGTTAATCATGGGCAGTGGACACCAAGTGATTGTTGAAACGAAACAAATGTTGAAATGAAATTTCGACATGAAAGATATGGGCTTAGCCGATGTGATTCTAGGAATCAAGATAGTACGGACAAGTGGTGGAATTATCTTAACACAATCTCATTACATAGAGAAAGTGCTTAAGAAATTCAACGCTTTTGATAGTCCGCCGGCTAAGACCCCGTTGGAACTCAATATACACTTGAGCAAAAACCGGGGAGAACCGGTAGCTCAAGAAGAGTATGCAAGGGTCATTGGGAGTTTGATGTACATCACTAACTGCACTAGACCTGATCTTGCATGTTCTGTGAACAAGTTGAGTCGGTACACGAGCAATCCAAGCAAAGAGAATTGGAAAGCTCTAGTACGAGTTCTAAGATACTTAAAATATACTTTGAACTTCGGGCTATATTATACAAGGTTTCCTCCTATACTTGAAGGGTACAGTGATGCGAATTGGATATCAGACACAAAAGATTCATTCTCGACTAGTGGATTTGTTTTCATTATCGGTAGTGGAGCGGTGTCTTGGAAATCCACGAAATAGACTTGTATAGCCCTCTCTACCATGGAATCTGAGTTTATCGCTTTGGATAAAGCGTGTGAAGAAGCATAATGGCTTCGCAACTTTCTAGAAGACATTCCATGTTGGAAAAAACCAGTGTCGTCAGTGATGATTCACTGTGATAGTCAAGCGGCTATCGAGAGGGCACACAATGCTATGTACAATGGTAAGTCTCGACACATACGTTGGAGACATAATACTGTGAGGCATATGATCTCAAGTGGGATTGTCTCAGTTGACTATGTGAAGTCCTAGCTCAACATGATCACAGAGTTGAGCAAGTACGAAGGATGCCCAATCAGCTTTGCATCCAAAGTATATAGCAGCCATGATGTGAGCATTGTTGTAGGTGAACTGCGTGTTGTCAAGATTGTCGTGAAGAATGTGCACAATAATGTCCATGAGTTGGACAATCTCTGGGGAAAGGCTTTCCTTCAAATTGTGTGAGAAATCATGATAGTGACCACATGAAAGCGTCCATGTATTCCACAGCTCCAGCTTGCTGGGAAGTGCCGGTTCATGCACCTTCGGGCTGTCGTCTGGAAGTCAGAACAGTGTCATCAAAGTGTCCTTGGTAAAAGTGATGACATGATTGTAGACGACTGAGACAATGTTGTCTCTTTAGATTTCTGCATTATAGTAGAACTTAACTACATGCATGGAGATCTGTCTAGAGGGCATAGTCTCCACAAAATGGTAGTAGCCCACAATTTTCCAAAGACTTTAAAAGAATGACCGTCTTCTCTGAACCTATTCGAGCTTGAAGAAGCCCCATGTTTAAATACTTATCCTTTCTTATCTTTTTGATAAGAAGCTTAGTATTCATCATATGAAACGGATGTACCATCTCTGCAAGGATAAATGATGTTAAAGAGAGTATTACTTGGATAAGGATAAGAGATGGCAAGAAGAAGGAATAGATTTAGAATGATAATGCACTCCTTTATCTCCTTTGTTTATAAAGAGTTAGCATTGCATGCATTTATCGAGAGCACTCGATGGCTTTGGCTGATCAGCTATCTAATTTGATGGATAATCAATTGAATAAATGATGCATGCATCTCGGCCTCCACTTGCATTTCGACTTTAAGATCAAGCGGCTGAGAGCAAGTGGTTCTCTAAGAATGCTTGTAGTGGTAACCCAACCATGATAACTGGAGATCCCAAGAACTTGGTTCAATGGGAAAACTAAGCTACAAACATTCGGTTTGGTAGCACTTGGAAAATTATAAGTGAACCTTTCTCTGTGAGCAAACCAAGTGCACACCTGTCAATGTGGTGAGGATAAGTCCTATGACTTTTAATGATTCCTAAACCTAATGAGGTTGAGTATGGCAGGATACTCGGAAGAGGAGATCACCTATATAAGTGAGAAGTGGGGCCGCTTCTAAAGAGATACTTATGAATTCAAAGAGGTTGTCCATGGCCTGAAAAGGACACAAACGTGAGAACAGATAATGTTTGATATACAGCTGTTTTCAATACTATTGTCTCAGTATACACTAAGGACGTATAGTTTAAGGCAGCATGTCCACTAAACAACCGGTATACTCGATAGTGTTGGAATATGGAAGGTTTAAAGCCACAAGCTACCTATCCTGGTGCAGTTGTGTTTCTAAGAGAACTGGACTACTTATCTGCATACATGCATGCACTATTTCCACTCATGTGGGGGATTGTTGGAAAATATGATTTAATAAAGTGAGTTTTGACTCATTTTATCCGATTTTTCGTGACCGGAATATTTAATTTTGAAGGAATTAAATATCGTACGATTGTTCTATGTCGTGAGTAGATAATCGTAGTATTTTTATTTGCTCAAATTCGATTTTCGGTAAGTGAGAAATAAATGATTGAAGTTGGTCACACGATTGGGCACTTATGGTGTGTGGGATAATGTGTTTAAGACACATTAAATAATCCCACATTGAATTCTTAATCAAGTTAAGAAGTGTATTTAAGTGTGTTAACACTTAAGTGAAGTAATTAAGTGCACAAGGATGTGGGCCATGAGCCCACACGCGCATAAATTAATTCACTTTAATATTAGAAATCACTAATTTTATTTTATAATATATAGGGGGGGATAAAAAAAAGAATAGAAAATTAAAAAAAATGAAAAATAATAATACTAATAATAATAAAAAAAAAAAAAATAGTGTCTGCGTGTGCACTTGCCCGACATGCGCGGATGCACCCCAGTACAACAGTGTTGTTGTTTTTTTTTTTTTTTTTAAATCAATTTATGGGTTTGGACTAGCCCATCAGATTAGTGCATCAAGTCTAACTCATAATTATTTGGTTGGATTAAACCTCCAATAATCATATAACTTCAGTTAATCAAAATTTGAAAATCACGTGGAAAAAAACTAAGTGCTATGTTCTTATTATATGTGAAAAACCAAAAAAATCTAAAATTTATGCATTTTAAGACAACTAACCCTTATTTATATAAATAATTCCAATAAAAAAAATTTAACGATTTGAGAAACCGAATAATTTATCTATCAATACATATCCGTAATATATTATCTACCAATACATAACTTGGAACAATGAATTTTATCAATCTAGAACTAATCAATGTAAGACTTATAGAATGGTTAAATGGGCATTAATATTTTACGGTGTTTCCGAAATTGCAATTCAACAATATTATATTATTCAAAATAATATTTTCATACTCAAACTGTTGAAAAATTAATCAATCTAGCATCAGAACAATTTTTTCGCATTTAAAAAATGATACGTGTTCTATCAATTGAGCCAACCATTATAATATTCCTCATAGTACAAAATCCTTTTTTCAGGTGTCGGATATTAATGATGTCAGATCTGATTTTTCAAATATTATTTACCTAATGATTACGAGTTACTCACCTTTAAAAAAAACGTAAATTGATAAATCTCCTACCCACCACCATAGCGTTAACAACCACCGCCCAAGCTCTCCACGCCCTCTACATATTTTGCCTATGGTTGTTAAACGGGTCGGGTTCGGATGTCAAGCGGCTAGCACCACCAGTGAATTGAGGCAGGCATTTTTTTTAATATACGGGCATGACCTATGGGTTTGTAGAAGTGAGTTGAGGCCGGGCTTGAGTCGAACTTCTAGCAGGCTAGGTTAGTGGGCTACGTAAGCTATGTTTAATTTCGGTTAAATTATCTTAATATACATTAATTTTTTTATCTATTTTGATTTGATTGAGTGCCCAAATTTAAAAATCATATGAAAAATTAAATAAGTGTTAAATTCATATTAATAAAACTATATCTTTCTAAAACGTGTAAAAAAATAAAAACACCCTAAAATTTATGTATTTTAAAGTAATTAACCCTATAAATAAATAGAGTTAGTCTCATGTGCATAAAACTCGTGGACCAGACATATCAAACGAGCCAACACATCAAGATTCAAGCCCATTAGAAGCCAACCCATTAAAAATAAAAAAAAAAAGGTCAAAAGACAGCGCAGGCAAGCCCCTGCGTGGTGCATGTCACGCTCGGACCAATACTATTTTTCATTTTAATTTTAAATTTTAAATTTTTTGTTATTTTTTTTCATTTTTCTGTTTTTTGAGTTATTTTTTCAAAAATATATACTCTAAAACATAATTAGTATACCCTAATATTAAAGTGAATTAATTTTATTTTTATCCAGCTACTCACACAATGCACTCTCCGATGTTAATGTGTTGATTCATGCGCTGCGCTTCACAATTAATTTCTTCAAAATAAATATAAATCATTATTGGGAATAATAAATCCTAGTTGGGAATAAGAAAGTCGGATGACTGGTATGTCGGAATATAATCAAATGAGAATAGAATGAACTTAGTAATTGAATGATGATAAGAATGGAATGGAATGGTTATTGTCATTCCTTTAGTTGGTATCATAACTTTATAAGTAATAAGATATGAATGAAACTTACATTTATGAATTGATTTTATTATAACAATATGTAATTAATAAATAAAATACACGAATTGGCTTATTTAGTTTTAAATAACAAATTACTCTTCTTTCAAGAGATATTATTATATTTTAAAAATATATTATTCAATATTAAGAGATTTTTACTTTATTAACATTTGTGAAAAAAATAGAGTATACTTTTAGTAAGTATTTCGCTAATGATTAGCTGGTATGTATATTTTATGTAATCCTATAATATCATTAGTACTTTTGTTAAATATTATAAAATTTTATGAATCATTAATAAATTATTAATGAATTTTTTTTTAAAAACCATAAATTTGAAATATTTTATATTATGTACTGTAAAAAATTTTTGAAATTTTTCAAATTAATTTTTAAAAATGATTGGCGATTTTTAAGTTTTTATATAATTTTCTTTAGTTTTTTTTTTACAATTTAATTTATTTTAAATTTGACTAGAAAAATTATTATATATATTATCATTTTATTTTTTTAATAAAATATTTTATAAGAATATCAGATTTCATTTATCAATACAAAAAATAAAGTATAATTTTACAAAATAAAAAATAAAATTTATTTTAATAATTGAGAATGCATAATACCATGGGAGCGAAGAGTAATGGGTAATCTTATGTTCATGGTAATGCAATTCCTTTGGAAATAATCATTCTCAACTGAAAAAATCATACCAACCATATGAATGATGACGAAACCGAAATCTCGGTTCTGACAAAGTTAAGAACAAAGTTGTGTCTGAAGTTGGGACAACTTTGTGTATGCAACGGAATTTTAGAAACAGACAATAGATTGAAATTTCACGAGATTATATTTCTATAATCTCGCGAAGTGCCTTAGTGAAAAATATTCACTATACGAATTTGTGAATTACAAAAACACTTCGAGTAAACTCTCACTAAACTTATGACACTTTATCTCTTCCTTCGCAGAAGGTCGTGACTAAAGTTGTCTTAACTAACACTCAAAGAAAACTAAAATCTCTAACACACAGATCTTGAACTATCTGAAATATATCTATGAACTCGTGTCCTATCTCTATACAATCGATCCCTATTTATACAAAACTAATTACTTGGCCTCTACTCATGTATCTTGCACGAAATCCACTTCTTCCATCACGCCTAGACTTTAGCCGCAAGTACCATCTTTTCCACCGAAATAGGAACTACCTCATCTTGACTCTATCTCTTAGACTTGGTCAAAACTCACATGTTTCAAATATTCCTCAACTCACGATTTTCCTGCAACCAAATAAAAGAAAGACAAAACAAATATATATACTAAAACCACGATTTCAACAATCTCCCCCTTTTTGTCTTTCTTCCCAATACAACCTCAAGCATGCGGCAAAAAATAACTAAACTCCCCCTAAACATATACTTAGAATAAAACAAGCAAAAACAAAACAGAACACAATCGCTCCCCCTGTCATGCAAACTTCTCCCTTCACACTAATCGTAACTTATATCCCTATCACATTCTGCAGAAACATAAGAAGAACAAAAAAAATGACCTTATCAAAAAGATCAACAGTCAGATCTGTAGCAAAAATAAAAAAAACATAGTTGTTTAAGATAAAAATAAAGAGAAATTGTTTGAGAAATTATTTGATAAACATCAATAAAAAGAAACTGCACAGTTCTGTAGCTTTCTTCTTCTTCTATTCTTCTACTCCTCTTCCTCTTGCTCATCAGCTCCCACCTCTTCACTTGTTGCCCTTCTTCTTCTGCTACTGCCTTCTCCACCATTACCTCCTCTTTTTTGGGAAGAAAGAAGGCGTTGGAACACCTTCCTATGCTTGTCAAAGATCTCGATTTGTGCAGTGCAGAAGTTAATTTGTTTATGCAAAACAAACACAGGAATAGAGCAGCGAGGACCAGGAGATGGTGGAGCAGAATCTTCATCATCCATCCAAGGTAGATCCACAACTCGTGAATCTGTAAGGAAAATCTTTTGCACCGTCTGAAGAGTGAGCCTGGAAGTGAACAAATCTCTCTTCTTGGGCTTGAACCCTTGGTCAATCAACATGCTGAAAATGAGAGATGGCAACACAAGCTTCTTGTTGCTCTTAGTCATGGCAACTTCAACAATAGCATTGAATATAAGGTTGCCTAGATTGACCTTTTCCTTCATGTATAATTTGTACAGGAGAGAGACATGTTCAAGAGGAACAACAGTAGAGTTCGAGGTAGGGATCCAGTTGCTAATAGAAATTTTATGCAACGTGGAGAAGAGAGAGGTGAGGGCAGAGGCAATCCGGTTCACCCTCTTACCATGCCAGGCCTCAGCTCTTCCTCCAGTTAGCAGATTAGCCATCCTAACTTCAAGCTCATCATCAACCTCATTATCATTTACAGACACATTCGAGAGACCCAAGAATTTGTTAATTTTAGCAGGAGTTAAAATGTAAATACTCCCCCTAACAAACACCTTCCCGAACCTCTTAGATAAGGGATTCCCAAACTCAGAAGATAGATTAGCATAAAATAAACGAACAATCTCAGTAACATATGCACGGGCATAAGAAACACTACCCTAAACCCTCCTCTTTTTCAAAAATGCAACCAAATTGTATTTACCAAAATCCTTTGCATCGACAGCCCAATCATTCAAAATCTCTCTATTTTTAAAATTTTTCCAATTCGTCTTAGCAACATCAGAATAAAAGAATTGAGAGTCAGTCTTCGATACCTCTAGGTCGGACTCGGAAAGAGCAACTTCCTCATCGGGGTCCAGACACAGCTTGGCTCGCTTTGAGGAGCGATGCTTTTTCCCTTTGGCTTTCGGAGAGGGAGAAGGCAGAACCTTCCTCTTTCCATTTTTAGACGTAGCAGAGGTGATCTCGAGCTCAGCTTCAGTCTCCGTCTCCTCCCGACTGTCCTCAGACCCGGACACATCCTCGGCTTGTGTCTCCGGCTGCCCCTTTTCGGAAGACCCTTCAATAGGTTCGTCTTCCGGTTCAGAAGTGATCTCTATAGGACCCTTCTGAGTCCGTGAAGAACTGCCTGTGAAGTGCAGGCGCTGTGACCGGCGAGACGAGGAACACATTTAGCCTTCACGGGCTTCTTCTTCGGAGGGGATTTAGACGGAGCAGACCTCTCCGAGCCTTCCACTTGCTGTTCCTGCTCCACTTCCGAGAACGGCACTTCAATGGGGCCGCTGTCATGTGGATTCCCTTCGTCGGAAGGGAAGAGAGGATCGAGAGGTTCCTGCTCGGGATAGGTGAGCACTGGAGTGTCGAGAGGCGGTATGATTACGCCGTCAGGAGCCAGGATGATGGCCTGTGATGACTCCAGATCTGAAATAGGTGAGATGGAGGAGGGCTTCGTCGGGGATGAGGCCGGCAAGACGAGAGGTCGTGACTGAACCTCTGAGCAGCTACCTATTTATGGAGAAATTTCTATGGGGGCGTTCCCTCTAGAAGGGGAAAGAAGGAATTTTGGCCGGAGAATCGGTGTGGAGTCCAGTGACAAGAAATGAAAGGGGTTTGGGACAATCGGTCGCGGCGGAGAAAGGATCGGCGGCTGAGGGGGAAAGGTAGATAGATGACGGAAATAGGCCGACACCTCAGGGTCATTGAGAAGCTCTTAAATCTATCTCATCTTGTCGGAGTTCATGGTGAAGGAGACGAAGGTGACGGATTTGAGGAGACGAAAGGGTTTTGTGAACAGTTGATCAAGTGGAGAGAATCTGAGTGAGAGTGACTAAGTGTGGAGAGTGAGACTTTTAAATATGTATATGGAAGGATATAAATATATCTGATGGATACCTAACTCCATATAAATAGGAATCAACATATTAAAGATATAGTCAAAGTAGATATTAAAGATAGAGTAAGATACATCTCCAGATACATTCAACTGACTTTCAAAATTTTTCAGTTTTTTTTTAATTTTTTTTTATTAACCAACTGTTGTCAAGAAATTTATATGATCAGCTTACTTTTGATACATCATAGGAAACTTTTAAGAAGAAGACAGATGATGAATAGATGAATAACTAAAAGAATCTTATAAATACCATTTATCTAAGATCTTTGATCTAGTTATATGGTTTTATAAGAACGATCATGGTTTCACTTTAACACAGACTTTTTCATCCTCGAATCTGTCCAACTTCACAGTTAACTATGATATATGAAAAGTGTGACAGCAGTTGGGCCAACTTTACTTTTCATATAGAACATAAGCCAAGAGATTTCCTCAGAATTGAGAATCTCTCATAGCTTAATGCTTTTGTAAACATATCAGCCAGTTGATTATCTGTACTAATATACTCTAACTTTAATAGCTTCTTTTCAACTAAATCCATAATAAAGTGATACCTTAAGTGGATGTGTTTGGATTTGGAATGATGAACTGGGTTCTTTGCAAAGTTGATGGCGCTTGTATTGTCGCAGAGCATCACCAAGAGATTACTTTTCAATCCATAATCATCCAACATTGACTTCAGCCATATCAACTGTGTCGAACAGCTCCCAGCGGCCACATACTCGGATTCGGCCGTGGATAATGAGATACAGTTTTATTTTTTGCTGTGCCATGAGATGAGGTTATTGCCAAGATAACAACAACCTCCACTTGTGCTTCGTCTGTCATCAGTTTCTCCCGCTCAGTCAGCATCACTGTATCCCACAAGATCTGTAGTTGTGTCCTTTGTAAACCATAGACCCAATTCACATGTGCCGACTACGTACCGAATGATCCTCTTTACAGCTTTAAGGTGCTCCTCCTTTGGACAAGATTGGAACCGAGCACATGCATAAATGTTGTACATGATATCTGGCCGGCTAGCTGTCAGGTAGAGGAGACTTCCGATCATGGATCTGTATAAGGTTGGATCAACTTCTGGTCCAACTGCATCCTTCGATAGCTTATCAGTCATACTCATGAGAGTTCTCATATGCTTTGCATTTTCCAAGCCGAACTTCTTTAAAAGATTCTTGGCATATTTTATATGGGAGACGAACACACCATTTTCTTTTTGCTTGATTTGAAGTCCAAGGAAATTGCTAAGCTCACATACCATGCTCATTTCAAAGGACGTGGAGATTACCTTCACAAACTCTTTTAAGGCCTTCTCACTTGTTGACCCAAATACTATGTCATCGACATATATTTGTGTAATTGTGAGAAAGTCTTTCTCCTTTTTGAGAAACAGAATCTTATCTGCATGTCCCCTGAAAAAACCAAAATCAAGTAAGAACTCCGTTAGCCGACTATACCAAGCTCTAGGAGCTTACTTAAGTCCATACAAAGCTTTGTGTAATTTATACACATGATTGGGTTTTGACGGGTCTTCAAAGCCTTTAGGTTACTCTACGTACACTTCCTCTTCTAGTACTCCATTTAGAAATGCTGCCTTAACATCCATTTGATGAAGAGTAATGTTAAGATAACATGCAATGGCAAATAATAACCTGATGGACTCTATTCGTGCAACGAGAGCAAAAGTCTCATCATAGTCAATGCTCTCTACTTGAGTGTAACCTTGGGCAACTAAACGGGCTTTATTTCTAATGACATTTTCAAATTCATCAGTTTTATACTTAAATATCCACTTAGTTCCAATTACATTTATCCCTGAAGGTCTAGGCACAAGTGTCCAGACTTTATTTCTAACAAACTCAAGTAGCTCGGCTTGCATGACACTTATCCAGAACTCATCTTTTAATGCTTCATTCACGTTTTTAGGTTCAACCATGGATAAGAAGACAACAGTACCAGCTTTATTGATAACACATGACAAGCACACCATCCTTACCATTTCCTTGTAGTTAACAGGAGTTTTACCTCTAGTTCTGACCCCTTCGCGAACATCTCCAATGACTTGATCAATTGGGTGATCTTTGTGAATCTTGCTCGGTGGGTCTCTTCTAGTGCTTCCCTGAACTACTTCTGGAATTTTCAAATCGTTTAAGTGGAGGTTCGATCCAGATCCTTCTGTAAATGTATCCTTACCTGTCTCTGAAGTAGACCCGACTTCAGGGTTGACTCTTTCTTCTTCCTCAACGGTTCTTCCTGTCCTTCCCTGTATCTCAAGTAAATCGTTAGTATCTTCCTCAGGAGTATACATGCTAGCCAGATCATCAAATCTCATATTTACACTCTCCATAACAGTTTTTGTTCTGAGGTTATAGACACGGTAAGCATGACTATTAAGCGAATAACCAATAAACACACCTTTATCACTTTTAGGATCAAATTTGAACAAATAATCCCTATCATTGAGTCTCTGAAGAACAGCATTGAGTCTCTGAAGGTTCTCCATGTTGCGGAAATTGGTATGACCCAATTTTTGATGCCAAAGTTGTACATCATTTACCTGTGCACTCAAGCAGCGTTTTCTTTTAGTTTCATAAATATTATTAGAAGATATTACCCCAGAGATCACATGTTTACCGTCTTTGTCAACCACATTACAGCTTTGCTTATCAAAGATAACTGTAAAGTTGTCATTACAGAGTTGGCTGATGCTGATGAGGTTCGCTGTAAGGCCTTGAACATGTGATACATTGGCTAGCTTTGGAAGACCAGGACTATTTAAAATTCCATGGCCTACAATCTGACCGTTTGTTCCTCCTCCGAAGGTGACTTCACTGCCATTGATCTTCTGGTAGTTAGACAGGTAACATTGAGACCCAGTCATGTGACGAGAGCACCCGCTGTCAAAATACAAAGTTGTTGAATCATCAACTACTAATGCAGTGAAGACAACTTTGCAGGTGTCTTTGGAGACAGCTTTAGGTTTCCAAACCATATTCCTGGTTCTGTCACCTTTGACTGTGAGGCCTGATTTTGAAGCTAGTGTCCTCAGATGAATCTCCTTTTTATGTTCCTGCAAAAATCTATGGCAGAAAGGTTTTATATGACCCGGGAGGAAACAATAGTGACAAACAAATCTCCTGCGTTTCTTACTCACTGATGAAGTGGGATGAGCTTCTTGAGCTTTTACAAAAGGCTTTCCATGAGTGGACATGATTTGTGTAAAGGCAGTCTTTACAGTTTTGTCATAACCTAAGCCATGAGAAGTTACCTGAGTTTGAGCAAAAACTTCATCGAGTTTGGAAGTACCAGTGTTAGTTTTCTGAAAGTTTCATTTGCATGATTGAGTTGAATCCTCATCTTGTCAATCTCTGCATCTTTCTTTGTCAACATTACCTCCAACTTTGCAAGGGACGCCTTCTGGCTAGTGGATTCCTCATTGAGTGACTCTACTACCTTACATTGTTTAATCCACTTTGCATACAGCTCCTTGTAGAGTCCCTGCAACTTTATCAGCAACTCCAGTGTTTCTTCCTCAGTAACTTCTTCTTCCTCATCTGCAGTAGTTATCACAGTGTTGAAACAAAAGAGAGTTTTATAGTAGGAATCATGATACCTGTCAGAAGTTATCTCAACTTCTGTGAGCTTTGAATTGTCCATTTCAGAACATACTGCAGTTAAGGCTGCATGTTCGTTAGTTGCATCATCTGAGATTTCTTCCACAAATATCCCTGAGGTGTCCAGCTCACTGTCGCTAAGAGATAGGAATGTGACAGGCTTTCCAAGTTTTCTAAAAGTGTTGGCACATTCGTTTGCAAAATGCCCATAACCTTTGCACTCATAGCATTGAACAGTGGATAAATATTTCACTTCCTTTGGTCTAAAGTGATCTGATGCAGCACGCTTCATGATCTTAGGTTCTTTTCCACGTGTGTTCATTTTTTCATAAATAACCAATGGTCCGGATGAGTCATGACGAGGCTTGCGTTGTTCAGCACCTCCCTTCTGTTGTTTTCCTCTGTTAGCTCGGATGAGAGTGTTTAGTCTTCTAGTGAGAAGAGCATAATCAGGATTCTTTTCACTGATCTCTTCAAGATCCTCATCCTCTTCTTCGTCATAAGCTAAAGTTGACCCGGCTGTCAAGGCAATTCCCTTTTTCTTTGACCCGCCTTTCTCATTCATTTCCATTTCATAGGTCTTCAGATCATTCATCAGCTTTGTGAAGTCCAAACATCTAGTAGTCGATGCCGTGTCAATGGCAACAACCTTCATATCAAAACGAAAAGATAGAGTTCTCAAGGCTTTAGAAACTAACCTCTTGTTGGTGATCGGATCACCAAGATCAGTGCACTCGTTTGCAATCTCAAGCAGTTTGTTGCAATACTCTCCAACGGTTTCATCTTCCCCCATCTTCATGTTCTCAAATTTTGTGGTGAGAATACGATGTCTTGATTATTTAATTCCAACATCTCCTTCGCAATGTTGCTGAAGAATATCCCATGCTTCTTTGGCCAACTCACAATTTCTTATGAGTTTGAACATCTGAATATCCTAGGAAGACTGAATCGCATTGAGTGCCTTGTCATTGAAGGTAGCTTCTTCATTTTGTGACCTGGTCCACTCTTTTGGAGGAGTACGAACTGTATCTCCTTCGGCATCTACGGTCTTTGGATGTGTCCACGTTTTTTGAACAACATTCCATGTTCTAGCATCAATGGATTTGATGCAAGCTCTCATTCGAACTTTCCAAAAGGAATAGTTCACACCCTCGAGAACAGGAGGTTTGTTGAACAACGGGTTTGTGCAATCCATTGTACTCACGAAAACAGGATCACCACTTAGTGTGTCAAGTGTTCGCTCTGATACCAATTGAAGAAACCGAAATCTCGATTCTGACAGAGTTAAGAACAAAGTTGTGTCTGAAGTTGGGACAACTTTGTGTATGCAGCGGAATTTTAGAAACAGACAATAGATTGAAATTTCACGAGATTATATTTCTATAATCTCGCGAAGTGCCTCAGGGCAAAATATTCACTATATGAATTTGTGAATTACAAAAACACTTCGAGTAAACTCTCACTAAACTTATGACACTTTATCTCTTCCTTCGCAGAAGGTCGTGACTAAAGTTGTCTTAACTAACACTCGAAGAAAACTAAAATCTCTAACACACAGATCTTGAACTATCTGAAATATATCTATGAACTCGTGTCCTATCTCTATACAATCGATCCCTATTTATACAAAACTAATTACTTGGCCTCTACTCATGTATCTTGCACGAAATTCACTTCTTCCATCACGCCTAGACTTTAGCCGCAAGTACCAGCTTTTCACCGAAAGGAACTACCTCATCTTGACTCTATCTCTTAGACTTGGTCAAAACTCACATGCTTCAAATATTCCTCAACTCACGATTTTCCTGCAACCAAATAAAAGAAAGACAAAACAAATATATATACTAAAACCACGGTTTCAATAAATGAGAATGAACGTGGGAATGTAATTTCATTCTCATTCCATTCAATTATATCAATCGTGCCCTTATTTAGATAAATTAAACCATAATTAGAATATAATAAACTCATATAATTAAAATAACATGTAATATACTTTTTAAACTCCAGCCTAAAGCTGATACTTTTTAATGAAATGAGTGAGACTTTTTCAAGCTCTTTTTTTTTTTTTTTTTTTTTTTTGAGAACGAGACAGATCAATCCAATCCGCACACAGCCAAACCGTGGGTCTAATTTTGAGCCATAAACGATGTATGTGAAAATTTGTCAAATAACTACATCGAGAGAAATCACCAATTACGAGTCAATCTACCATTAAAAATTACATTCATCACCAAGTTCTATACGTAGTGCATTTTACTCTTTGATCACCTAAACTACATTTAAAAATTAAAATCGGTTGAATTTGCTTGAACTTTTCTGGGATGTGGGTGTACTATGCACATGACAAAATCTTACTCGGATATTACCCCCATAGGGTAGAGTAGACAGTAGAGGTCCCTCTTTCAGCACTCAACTTGAGGAGGTTCCTTCTTCAGAACACATGCATATAGTTTTATCGTGTCGTGTCGTTAGCGCACGATCCCTGGATCGGGTTCCAAGATACATAGTCAATCAACCACATCATCACTAAAAATCTTGAACTCTTTAGCGTCAAGAACCAACTTCCGCACAGAAGAAAAGGCGCCCATGAGTCCAGCAATTGTGAACACCACGATGATACAATTGTTGATCCAATAAATCGACGACGACTTCGTCGGCTTATACGTCATGTTGTAGAGAAGCATCGGCAGCACGAAATCAAGAGGGATGAAGCCGATGGCGCCGACCACGGCGCTAATGTCTCCAAAGAAAGGCAGCATTGCTGCAATGAAGCCGCAGAAAATCACATACAATGATCGCAGAATTATCCTCGGAATCAAGTTCCTCTTCGAGAAAATGCCCTGCCTCACGTCAGCCGATTTCTTCTCCATGATCTCGTATGCTACTTGAGAGTAGACCTGGATCGACGCGTGGATGAATAAAAATGCAGACTAAGAAAATTCAAGGTGAGAAAATTGTACGCAGCACGAACTTACCAAGCCAATGGCGAAGAGCTGAAGCAGAACGAACACGATTGCAAGGCCTAAGACCCAAACAGGAGCCAACGGTGGCCCCTCATCTGGCATTAAGCTTTTGATAATGTTGGAATTTGATTTATTTCCAAATACCCAATATCCAGAAACTGCAGCAGAGTAGAAGGTGAAGAAGATCACAGTGTAACACATGATTAGGCCTTTCACCATCTTCCCAGTGGCCGGGGGAGCTAGCGTTGCCTGCATTGATTCACAACGAGCATTGGTAATGATATTAATTGTAACGTGTAGCTAGAAACTACGACAAGCTATCAAGTTACCTGTATTTCGGGTAGGATGCCGTTACCAAATATGGCAGCTATAATGGATATGGAAGTGAATGCACTGAATAACTTAGATGATTCTGATGACTCTAATGAGTAGTCCTTTGGGGGTGCATTTTCTGATGTACCTGCATTACATTGGAAACTATTTGATCACCATAGATGTTCAGCTACGTTCCGTGACAATCTAGATCATAAGAAGCCTAGATGAAGAGAAGAAAATTCTTTATTCGTGCATACTTTTGCTTAGACAGTATGATCATGCAGTGATTGGATGATACGTACAGTCATAATGGTTATTTAGATGAGAGAAGTTTACCAGCATTAATACAAGCTCCCACGACGAGGAAAGTGTAGCCGAAGCTCAAAACAAGGGAGCCAAGGTTAATATGCCTCAGAGAATGGAAGGTTGGAAACTGAGACAGAAGGATCATAACTGCTGTCACCATTGCTATGAAGTGATACAGTTTCAGCGATCCATCCGGAGAGAGGTTTGAGTACATTATCTAAAACCCGAACAGTAGTTTAATTAGAACGAACACATTATAGATCATAATAGTATATAGTACATACAATTGCATTAGTAGTCTCTGATTCTGTTAAACTTTGAAGGGTAATTCTCTGCTTATCAAAATCATTTACTTGTCTGATCAACGAATGCAGGCCAAAGAAGGCAATTAGATACCTCTACATTGCTCTACCTTGAGGCATTCCCCTGCAAGCAGAATAGCACCTATGCTGATGCCCGTGTTTATCGCTGTCTGTATCAATATCACGAAATAGAACATCCATCCCGATCCTGTTTCACACAAAGACTCACTCTGAATATTGATGCTCTTGTACATAAAAGGTAATTGCCAACTAATCTCATGATGTAATGAAGAGCCACAATCATGGTTGCACAAGTAGTGGCATGAGAAAAGCTTCAACTACAATAAAGTCTTCAAGGAATAAAGCAACTTAACCTTAATTATATAAGAAACACATACTAATTTTCTTAGCATGAACTTTCTTAAGAGAACATTGCCTTTGGAAAAGCAACTTGATTAAAAGAAAAGAATTTGCGGGGGAGTGCAAGATTAATTATGTGATATCTCCTTTCTAACAGCAAATGATGCTCTTTTTTAATGTTATCAAAAGTTCCCATTGTTAGGCATCTTTCATATTACTTTTACACTTGAATAACCAAGTTCTTTGAGATTCTCAAAAATATATATTTCTCTTGATATTCAGTAGTGATAATGGCACATATGTAATCTAGTTTTCATCTTCAACCCCCACAAAACTCCAATCCCGCATAAATTTCCCACTAGTAACAAGATCCTACACAACAAAAAACATTACACCAAAAAAAAAATGGTATCAGTTTTATTCATCATATATAATTCAGCACACCCTTTTTTTTCTTGCTGATTTGGATCGATCTGGTCAAACTCCCTCATCCCGTGACAAGTGCTACGTGCAAGTACACGTGTTGCATCAAATCATAATTCATAGAATCATAGGTGGTGTAATCAGTAATGTGACATAATAATATAGCATGGATTGGAATGGAAGCATGAATGTAGCAGAGGGGAAGTCAAGACATATCATTATCACTAGTCCAGTACAAAAATATATAGGTGGCACAAGATTCAACCAGAGAAAAGGACTAGGAAACAGAGACATACATTAATTAATTAATTAATTAATTAATGTGAAGAAGAATAATAATACAGTAATATAGATGAAGATCGCGATGTAATACCGACCCAAAACATCAGCGGCGAGTTCCCGGAATCGGATGTGGCGGCGACCAGCCTTCTCACAGTGGTCCAGCACCAACGACATGAGGTAGTAAGAGTAGAAGGTGACGGCGCCCATCGCCGTTAGGCAGATGAACCCCGCCACCCATCCCAGCCCCCGGAAAGCGTACGGCAGCGTCAGAAGTGTGGGTCCCACGATCGCCGTCGTCAAATGAAACCCGGCGTGCCACCACCTCCCTATTAAATTAATTATTACTAATAATCTCCATCAACATGTACACTTTTTGTAGACTTCATTCAAAAACATTCAACTAACAATTTAATCAAACGCCTGTCACATAATTTATATCTGTCTCTGTATTTCGGATTCAATATTTCCAACTCAAGCATCGGATGATGCTCTGGAGTTCATCCAAGAAACAACATCATGTTACACTTTAAATCTCCAAAATTCTACAAAAAATAATAATAATATAAATATTTAATATCTGAAAGAAGTAGCAAGCACCTTTAGACTGTAAAACAAAAGATGCTCCGGCGTCCTCTTCCCGGTTGATTTCTTGGAACGGGCCATAATTTTGGGCTTCGTCCATCGACTCTCTCTCTCTCTCTCTCTCTCAAGAAAAGGCTATATAGCTGGAAGGAAGATACACGCACAGCTTATGAAGCCGTAAGATGGAGAGAAAACTGGATGTTCACACACACAGCGGTGGAGTGAGGGATTAAATGAAGAAGGTTGACATCGGATTCGGATGCATCACAAAAACTTCCAACTTATTGGTATTAACAATAATAATAATAATAATATGATATTGAACCACCACTACTCCTACTAATAATATATTGAATATTGAATAATAATATTATACTGGTCATAAATACTTTTCAGTTAATCTTTAAATTTGGATTCCACAGTATATGTACAAATGTACGTACAAGTTAAGGCATCAATCTAAAAAAAAATTCAAATCCTTTATTAATTGGTGTTTCCGTATCAAGTCGAACAAAAAAAAGTGATGTTTGCGTATATCTTATATGCTAGTATAAGACGAAATACTCACAATACAAACGTACATTAGTAAACTCAAATATAACATCCGACAAGGCCAGGACCCCCCAACTATATTTTTTCATATTTTTCTATAATTTTATTTCATTTTTTGGACGGGGGACGTGGTGGGGGGCGGGAGGTTTTAGACTCTACATTTTTTAGAACTAATTAAAACACCCTATTGTGAAAAAGTAATTGGAAAATAGATAAGGCGAAAGTTGGAGAATGGAGATGGTGCAAGTAGCAACGAACACACTAATTTTTCTCGTAATTCCAATTCTAGTCAATTTTTGTTGGCCGCCTTCCCCCACACCAAATTCCAATCCATTACAAAACAACAACGCTTTTTTTGGAGCACTGCATATATTCATAGATTTTTAATGTATTCACACAGCCTTTATATTAGTTTGGACACTTTTTTTTATTAGATAAATATACTTTTATTCCTACGAATAAAATAAAATATATTAACTTTTTGAACTGGGATCCTAACTTTTATTTGCATTAAAAATAGGCTTGTATATCAATCGATAAAAATACATGGATGAGTAATTGTACTTCTATAAGCTTTTGCAAACAAATCTTGGGGAAATTCTTGCAGAGGGAGCAAAAATAAAAATAAAAAAATTATACAGCTGCAAGAATTAGACTGGCGGTACAGTTCTTTCCTAGTGTCTCTTACACCCTTTTTGTCGCATGAGACCCTCTATTTCAAAATTTACGACTGCTATATCCTAAACATTTGAGAAGTTAACATCTCAACCAGCGATAAGTTAATTAGCAATCAAATTTAGATTTCTCTGGAACACAACTGCCATCTGATTGTTGTGCCATAATATACATTCAGAAACATAACTGAATATATTATTAGGTACAGTATAACAGAATTGATATCGTATAAACCATGTATTACACTACAACACTGAGCACCAGTGAATACATAGAATTCCCCTGCTGATCACAAGAGCATGTTCAAATCATCCCCTTCTGCTCTAGATTAACTTACTCAACAGATGTTTATGCACGAACCCGAAAATTTGCATTAATAGGTTTTGAGTTTTGAGTTTCATCTGCTCAAGAAATGTAATCAGAGCTCTTTCCTCAACCATTTACAAGCATTTCCATCAGCAGATCATTCCACGAATCTATTGGGCCGGGAAGACACCAGTGGAGGCAGTCGTTGATCACCTTTGCGTTCTTGTCTTTGGCGAACGGATGGAAAAACCGATAGGGACCGGGGTGTCCATCTGGTCTTAGTAGTGAGAGAGGGTTCACATCTAAGAGCTTCAGATTTACCCCACTTTCAGAAGCTTTAGCAGACGCCTTCTCAAACTCTTCTAGTTCCACTTCACGAAGAATCTTGTTCAGATCGTTCAGCTTAAAATCACCATGCTTTGCAGGTACTTTTCTTCGACAGGTTCCACCGCTGAACCATTGCCCATTTTCAAAGTGATCTGGTGTGGATGTCCTGTAAACAACCATGCCCTTGTGTTTTGATGCGATGATGTAGTTAAACACGTTCCTGATGACCTTGCGGTATGCGAAATTGACCCCCACCTCAGTGATGTTCCTTTTCGGACAGTAGTGGCAACCAAGTATCTTATTATCCTCATAGTAGATGGCTGCTTTAACAAACCATTTACCACTTGAAAATATCATATAATCCAAACTTTTGTAGTGCTTAGTCCAATTCTTATCAAGTATGTCGAGATGCAGTTCTATTTCAGAAGAAGAAACACCGTCCATATCTTCAAAAATGGCAGCTTCAGCGAGGAATGGGGACCAAATAATTGAAAGAGTGAAATTGTACGAGGGGAAGACCCATCTTCGGTTTCTGTAACTCTCATCATGATAAACGTGAATAGGCTTTTCAACCTGAAGAGAAAAATAGCCTAGTTTTAGTTGCTTGGAAAGAATTCTTGATCACTAGACTATTTTCTGATCTAACACATCCACATCCCAATTAACTCAAGTTAATCATGCTCAAGAACATCTTGGTGGACAGGTTAAATTCTCCCTAGCCAAAAAAGAGCGTACAAAAAAAACTGCATCTACCAATGTGTATTATCTCATTTCCACTGCAACAGATCTACTAGATTTTTTCATGTTGATGGCAGGTTGTGATGTATGAGATTGGAGCTCAACAGTATGGATGAAAAGCTACACCAAGATACTCGAGTTCCTAGAGATAGTACATGAGGAAAATGGGGAATGAGATCTACCTCAGACACTCTTAATGATCAATCAAAAAGAGTTGCAACATAATGTAAGAATTATTTTGTGAAATTCTTAAAATATCTCTTCATTTTCAGCAGAATTGTGGGAAGACGGCCTAAATCCATAATGTGGTACTCAATAATGGTAGGTAAGCAAAAAAAAAAAAGAAAAAAAAAAGATGTCCATATTGAGAATGCAGGGTTAAAAAAAATCATTTTAGCATATTCAACCAATTGGTGAAGGTATTTTTATATGGATAAATAAAACCAAGAAAACACGTACCACAAAAACGAGGTTCCACTTAACAGCCTAAACAACATCAGGGATATGTCTAATTTAGGGACTTCCTATCCACAATGATTGAAAATATTAGATTAATAGCTTCAGTTACTAAAAGCAAACTAGTGTAGCACCTAAATCATGATATTACACTCTGCTTTATCACCGTGTGCTGTTCCACTAGAATTTTAAATTCTCGGACCAATTTACTAGTGTTGGGGCAAATATTGGCATAGCAAAAGCATGGACACAAGATCTCAACGGACAAATCAAGTATAGAGGTAACATAATCAAGTTTTACCACTGAGAGTTGGCATAGTATTGATTGCACATGGTTCCTCGATATAGAATCACCAATCAACCCCCACCTTTTGTTCCTCATTAAATCAAGAAACCTCTCCGGATCAAGCCGGGCCAAATCACAACCGTGGGGCTTCCACCTCCAGTAAAGATAACCTTTGTCTGGTCTCCCATTCTTCATACAATTCTGGTGTTCCTCAATAAAGCTACAACTATTATTTGTGTAAAATGGCTCCGACTGATCCGGAATCCAATCCCCATAAGAAAGATTGCATTTTCCTTCACTATCTGCAATTCTTCACCGCATAACAAAATGAGTGAAACAAATCAATCATTCTTAATGTATTAGACTATTTGCACAAAACCTAAGAAAACAGCAAACCGACATAATATTTCTTAAGCAGATCAAATCCCACATTCTCAATCAAATGGAAAAATGGGTTCTTGGCATCAAACAATGGCAACCATCTACACTTATTCTTGCAGACTGTAATTACAAACAATAAAATGAGAATCCGAACTACTTCAGCAGAATATCGATTCACTAAAATCTAACACCTTTTAAACAAAAACTTAAATGAAAAAGAACGAAAGATCTGACCTTGTGGAGAAAACTGATCAGAGATTTCTTGGGAATCGGCCGAAACCAAAGGGGCCGCAGAAATCTGAGAATTTTCAAGAAAAGGGGTGTCTGAAACTGGAGAGAATTCGAAGGATCGGTTGTAGAGAAGTCTAAATGCAAGAGCCACTAAAAGAATCGAAACCCCCAATTTGATAACAAAGTAATTGTGATTGTGGATAGACCTCCACCATGATTTCCAATTGTAGAGTATTTTCTTCACCATTTTCTACGACTTTGAGCTCACTCTTTCAGTCTCTGTTTTCGAGTTAAAGTTTCAGTCGCTGCAAGATTTATTTTCTCTTTTTTCTATTTTTCGAGAGCTAAAAAAATCTCGATTTTTCTTTTCCATTCTGTCCCTTAACAGCGACTTCGCAAATTAAATCTTGTTTTGTTACAGAAATCTCAACTTAAATCTTGTTTTGTTACAGGATTTGGCGCCATAATTTACTGAGTGAGGGCAAATTAATAGGTAAATTACACCCAAACTTTCCAGCGTGGCCTATCCCGATGTTGAAAAAACAATAATACAGTACTATAAATAAATTATCCCGGCAATTTTTATTTGTTTTTTTACTGTTGATTGAGGTGAGAAGTGGTTAAGTAGGTTGATTAATTATTATTCCCGATAAGAATATAGTTGTTATGAACATATTAGTTGTTCAAATTCATTTTTCAGTCCTAGTGAATCGTGCATTCAAGTGGCATACATTTAATGCACAAAACATAAAATAAAGAATGAAAATGAACACGCAATCTAAGGCCATAACTCAACATATATTACATTATAACAGAGGCATACCACTGTCGTACATAATTACATTACAACCATTCTTTTTAATTTAATCGATCTGGTAGAGTGGGAACAAAAATTAAATTAAATATATATAGGTATAGGTATATGTATATACACTTGTTTTTTTCCCCCAAAATTTGTATTAACCGACAATTAGAGCTCGCCGACGACAGCATTGATTCCCCCCCTTTTTTTGGTATCAATTCTTTTTTTAATGGTCTAAATTTCTGCTTTTAAGATCGGGGAGAACTCACCTATCAACTTATTAAATAAAAAATAGGTTTAAAAAATATATTGAACCAAATGTTAACCGATTCGAAGCTCAAATAAATCGACTAAACAAGTGATTTTTTTTATATTGTTCGTTTGTAAAGGTAGATTTAGTGTTTAATTAGATTGCACATGTATGTGGGCCATATGGTTGTTATATTTCGGACTTTTTCATAGAACATATAGTTTCTTACAATTGAATATTTTATTTTTTTAGGGGAATCTTACAATGAAATTTACTACTAAATGATAATTGGTAGTTTACATCATTTCCTTATATAGTAAAATTGAGAAATATAGTGTTTTTTAGTAAGACCGATTGGAGTTGCAGTTTAGCATATTCGTAAATTTGTAGCGAAATTGATTCGAGCACCGACAAAAAATGCTGGTAGGAATATGGTTTTAAGCTCCCATAGTTTTTATTCCAGTATTCTTTAGAAATGTAATTTATTAGAAGATATAAAGAGAACAGCATACATTTAAGTATTTTCCTTCAAAAAAAGAGAAATATATTTGAGTATTTATTGAATTAATATATATTTTTAACCATAGTTTATTGCAGAAAAATATCTGACACTAGGTATAGAAAAAATATTTCCAATTTCAGAGATATAATACATGGTGTTTTCTCATATGACTACAATAGTGCACGCAATAAGTGTGTTGAGAGTACAAATCTACATTTCAGAAAAATAAAATACAAATCTTAAACATAATTTTAATCATCAAAGAAGGAAATCATTTCTGAAATTGACACTAAATAAAGGCATATCATCTATATTTCTTCAAGAATTAAGAGCCATTGGCATCAAACTATCAATGGAATAACCAGTTTTACTTGGACCAAACCTTTCTTTACAAATTGCTTCAAACCAACGTCAAAATCAAAATTCTGGCAAAAACAGCCATGCATCTTCCTCACTGAGGTGTTCTTCATAGATAGAAATAATGGCACACACTAAATTAAGAACAATCAACTCACCTTATATCTAAATAAGAATGAACAAACATAACTCGACTGCATTATACTTCATGCGATCAACCAATTTCATCGCGGGGAACCCTTAAGAAGGCCGAAGAACCTGGTCTCTAGCCCTTCGATTGAGCAATAAATCTCGGTACCTTCATACCAAACCCATGCTTGGCCCTCTCAACCCTGTTTAGATACCAACTAGTCATTAGGACTTTTGCATGGCTAATAGATTAGATGATTCAAGTTTGCTGTTGAAATTAGCTACTAGAAATCACAGCTATACATTATCCACTGACTGGAAACATTTCAGTTTTTCAGAATAGAGATATCAAAAGGAAGTAAATTGAAGTAAAGTGGAAAAGCATGGCATGAGAAATATGTATTCATCATAAACTTTTGAACTAAACCGATTGTTCAGTTTCATTACGAATTTGAGGCTAAACATATTAGAGCATATCTTAGGTATTCAGTTCCTTCCAACGAGAGGAGACTCCATAAAACACCTAAAGCACAAATAAGTTATGGTGGCACGACAGATGTAATATCAAAGTCCAATCAAGGATTACATAGGATAGCTTGCTCCTTATCTAACCACTAACATATTGAACGAAGACCAGTAGAAAATAATGGTAATCATTTACGAAACAAAAAAATCAACAATGTTTGGAATGGTAATCACTTGGAGGAATTCAGAACTTACGTAGGTGCAAGTTTGCCTAGACCATCAAGTTCTTCCTTAGTTTGCTCATCAATCACTTTCCCGGTGATGTCAACGAGATAAGATCTGTTTTCTGTGATTGGTAGACCTCGCCCAGCAAGCAAGTCTAAATCTTTCTCGTTAAGTTCACGCCCATTAACATAAACTCCTGTATTTCCAGCAGCACAGTTCTTCGGTATAGGATAATTGAATTCTTCAATATTTGGCTGTAGAATATCAATTGGATTGTAAATGGATTTGCATATCAATCGGTGGGACTGATAATACATATAAATTGAAGAATGTTCAAAGAAAATGAATTTATGCTTCAGTGTTGAAAACACACCATAATAATGCCCAGGCAAGGATAGCCTATCACACCCCAAAATCCAGCTTGCTTATCATACCTGATTAGTTGAAGCATTGGCAAAAGAACCATTAGCTTTTTGGATCAATATTACTAGAATATAAAATTGTTTTTCTACGCGACTGCGTAAAGAAGCTATGAGAATAATCACAAAATAGAAGGGCTTATTATTTCATTGGGAAAGAAGAATGCAAAAAAAAAATGTAAAACTGAGTGGATTGACCAAACTATATGTCACCCCAAAGTACCAAACCTAAGTTATCATGGCATTAATATTTGACCATTCAGAACAGAGCAAGGCCTATTGATACTAACGATTTATATAAGATTGATGCATTAGTAACAGACTTTTTAATAAACTTACAAACAAGTTGTCTTCCACAGCAACTTCTCCAACTATAACAACAAAATATTCAAGAACTACATCTGTTCATTTCTTGTGCTTCTGTACTGCAATTATCTAATATTGTTTCCACATGGCCTATCCAGAGTTCAAGCCTTTCATAACTCCAGTTAATGAAATTCAAAATTTTCCATGTTCGACACTGATCCCAGATTTTGTGGGTAATAATGACCACACAGCATTAGGGTTCTCTATGTTATAATTCAGCTAGAAAAAGAATCAAAATAAATGACAAGATGGCCTTAATACACATAAGGAAGACAGAATTACTAAAACACCCGATGGAAGCAGTCATGTGATAGAGTAAAAATATGGAAGAAATAATGTGCTTACCAGTATTCTCCAGGTTGAATCGGCCCAGCTAGCTTTTCAGCTTTCTTAACTACACGATCTGGTATTAAATGCCCATTTACAAAAACTTGTGGTCTGCCAACTTCTACACCTTGGTTAGACTTTTTGAAGTCTCTGAAACTCTTTTTGATAAGACCTGCAAAGAAAGACTCTCCTCCTTTGTTAACCTTTGGGACTTCTCTACTAGTATCACTGAAATCCTGAGATCTATTGCTATTAGAAAATGCAGTTAACGACACATCTGTATCAGTTGCCATTTCTCCATCTCTTACAGAATTCTGTTTAGAGGTTGTCCTGTCAAGAGAAACCATCTCCTGCTCAGGTCGTCTACTTTTGTTCCATTTGTCATATCGGCTGACTATCAAATTTTCTGGAGAATGATCAGGAAGTTCCTGGGGAGACGCAGGCAACTCTGGAATTGGGGAATCATGTTTCCTAGATGAATTATTTTCTGGGCTCTGCTCGTCCTCTGATGGAGATAAAGTTGAAGAAAGATTACTCAATTGCTTCTCAGGAATACCAGAATTTGACTTCTTGTCTGCTGGCGAGAACTTAGGGTCAAAGTCATCAAAATCATTAGAGCAAGTGTTCATGTTGGCAGTACTTGAACCATCATTCCAGTATCTCACATTATCGACTGTTCCACCAGAAACTTCATCAATCTCTGTTGGCAATTCCTCAACAAGAGTAGAAACAGATGCAACAAACCCCTTGTCTCCAAGTTCAAACAAGATAACTGAAGAACAAGCACCACATTTCAACTTCTGTTGGTTTTTATCCACTGAAATGTGTTTCCTTGAAAGTTTTAGTAACTCAAAGCAATTGCTGCATGTTATAAAAGGAGCACCACCTCCGATCGGATGACTCACTCGTCCACTCCTGGGAGCTACAACCAGCTTTCTAGGACGATGGTAATTGAAACCATCATTTTCAGAATCTATGTCATTTGAATTCAGCGTTAGGGACTGTCGAGATTGTGGTGGATACAAATTTGAGCCTCCAGAACCATTAACCTGCTGCCGATGCAGAATAGGATTTAGATGATCAAAAGTCAGATTAGAAGGTTCATTTTGAGACCTTCGATTACGCAAACCTGGGGGATCAACCCTAGGAGGCATATGCCAATTATTATCACAACAGTGCACACAAGAGCATGCTGGCTGATGAAAAAAGTTTTCATGCCGGTGTAACATGAAGCGGTCATGATTGATATCACCATAGTAACCTGGATAGCGCTCATGATAGGGCTGTTGGATGTATTGGGATTGGAGCTGATGAGGAGGCTTCCGAAGAACTTCTGGTTTATAGGCATTAGCATAATGCATGTACTCATGTGGATATCCCCTTTGAGTATACGGATCCAGCACTCTTGAACCATACCTGTCAGAGTATGGAACAAATCCAGAAGAATGACCAAAATACGGAGGCACTACATTATCAGGATATACTGGCTGCCTGTTTGCAGCTTGTGAACTAGTAGTCAATCCTTCTTGAGCATAAGCAGCATGATGTCTATCATAAGGATCAGGTGAAGTCAGAGAAACATTCCTCTGATCAATGCCAATCTTTTCCTTGGGTTTGTCCGCCATATCACAAGAGCGGGATATCCGATCTTTCAATTCATCAAGCTTCCTAAGGAGCTCAGCGCGACCATTTTCTAAATTGTCAATCCTGTCAAGTCCATCAAGATTGTGACCTCGATATCTAGTCCTCTCACCTTGTCGTTCATAATAAGAGTTCATGCCATAACTTGACTGCCCCTCATCATGATATAGAAAATCATCAAACCTCACTTGAGCAGAAACACCCATGGCAGGCCCGTGAACTGGTCCTTTACTTTTTACACCCCACTGGTCCATAACCAGCCTCGACCTCGAAGAGTCCATCGGAGGCATGCCTTTAACATTTTCATCATGAAAATTAACAAACTCTGGCCCATCTACATTAAAGTCACAACTTTTACCCCGATTTCTGTTACGGGTCAGCCCTTGTGGATATGGCCTGAATTCATCATCAGAACTATCTAGACTTCTGACCCTTTCTTTACCTCTCCTACTTATTTCAGAATCAGTTTGCAGCTCCTTACATTCAGCTGGCAATGTGGAACTATCATTGGAAACCAATCCTTCTTTCTGGATTTGCTCTACTCCACCATCTTCAATTCCATCAGCACTGTCCATTTCAACATTGGAGCCTTTAACTGTGCTATTTTCCTCGGAAATTCCTCCACCTTTTACACCCTCCGATATATCTGACAACCTATCTTCCAGAATCCCCTTCTTTTTAGCTGCACAATCAAAACAACCAAAACGAATAAGCAAATCTGATTCTTCACTTGATCAGAAATATAACATCAAGACACCCAAAAAAGAAAGAGAGAAAAAAAAATCAAAACTATAACATGATTCCTGCAGATAATTTCAGCACCCATTTCAAAAGAATCATCACATACGCACATGATTAGCCCCTTCTTTTGGTATAGCATCAGAAGCATACAATAATTAAGAATTCATAGTTCAAACCCTCAAATCGATAATGCTAAAGCGTAATAAGCAATCCATAAATTACTCTCTTTCTGCAAAATATTTCAACTGTGGCTATAATTAGACAAACACGAACCAAGATTCACACCAAATTTAGCTCAAAAATTCCAAAATAAACACCTTTCCGTTGCAATGCCCACATAGTAGCTCAACTGCTAATTCCACGGTAATATACAGAAATTTAACACCCCTACGTAAAAACTCATACAAATGCACACAACAACAAGAACTGTACCTTTCAGAACAGCACCGCAGCCTCCACACTTGTAGAGAGAGAAATCAGGGAGCTCTGGAAGAAGATTCTCACACTTCGGGCAACGAACCAACCGTACTTTTGAAGGTTCCGCCATTTTCGTTTTCTTTTTTTTTTCCCCTTTTGCTTCAGCTCCAAAACTTCGCCAAAATAGCAAAACGAAATTTAAAATGCTACAATATTTTATACTGTAGCATGATTTTCGAACACGAAAAAGTCATCAGAAATAGCTTGGATAATAATCGTTATATTAAAAGTCAACTCGATAATCTTGAACACCCAACATCACACCATTAATTTCTCCAACCATTAACCAACCAGAAAAAAAGGGGGAAAAATGAATAATGAACCAAACAGATTATTATTTTTATTTTCCTGTAGCAAAAATAATGAAGCACAACAGTAACGCTAAACGTAGTAGAAGTTGTACCAAAAAAGTAAAAATCACAAGCGCCAAAATTTTCTCAACTCTTTTTAGGTTGTCTTGAAACTACAGAGATTTTGAGGAACAACAAAAATACAAGTACAATCGAACAAAAAAAAAAGCTCGGGACTAGAAAACAACTGAACTGGCCTGTTTGTCTGTATGCTTGGTTACAAAGATTGACGCTTTATCGCAGCAACATAAAAGGAAAAACATTATAAAATTTTAAATTGTAAATTTTGAAAGGAAAAAAGAAAGCGGAGAATTTGGGTTTTCCAAGAAAAGCGGATGCTTGGATTTGGAGGGAAAGGGTGAATATCATAACGGCTCGATTCCCAATATTTTCCACTTTCTTTGAAGAATTTTGGATTATTTTGTTGCATTCAGTAATTTGTGAGCGCGGGATCGGATTAAACGGTGTAGTTTTGGGAGTGTAAACATTGGAACGGCGTCGTAGCTATGACTTTGTGGAAAGCTGCTTTGGCAAAAGTAAAAGGAAAATTGCAAGCTGTATTAGAGAAGCCGAACCCCAATATTCAGACTGCCGTTAAACGCCTGCGTTTTAACTTTTTCACGCTTTCTTAGCCGAAAGTAGTGAGACGGAATATGTGCCTGCTTTTACGAAAATGCCCCTCTATTTTTTTTTCGTTGTTTTGGTGACGGAAATGAGGATCCAATTCAACCCTTTTTTTACGTAATCAATCATGAATCATGAATCTTGAGGTTAGATACAAATTTAATATGAATTTTAAAACCAAACAATTAAAATTTTCAAATTTGAATTTCTATGTTATTAAACATTTCTAAATTCTTATAAAATATATTAATCTCCAATAGAACATACAATTTGCCCATCTCTTCAAACCCGTCACAACTCGACCATCAATTTTTTAAAATAACGTCAAAGTGGTCACAATTGTATGTTAGATTGAAAGTCAATTTATTTTATAAAAATTTGGGAATGTTGAATAACACACAAATTCACAGTTGGTGTTTTAATTGTCTACTTTTAAAATTCATGTTAAATTCGTAACTAAACTCAAAATTCATAATTTTTAAGGCAATTAACTCATTAAAAAAGCACGATACTTATTTATTTTTCATATCAAATAGCATTCTTATTTCTTATAGATTTGCTTAGTGTTTTAGTAATATTTGAGTTTTATTATACACCACTAATTTTTCAATATACATAATTATTAAATTTAATTTAAAAATAAATAATTATTAATTTACTTAAAACCCGTTTCAAAAAAATAAATCCTTACCCGTGTCAGAATAATTTCATCATATTTTGAAGCCTCCAGTCACCAAAGCAGCTTGAATTAGTTTTACTTTTTCCACTTTAACAGGTTGCTGAGACTTTGGTTCGTCTGAAGTAAGCCTGGTTTTAGAAGTTAATCGTGCTTCGTTAGGAGCTTGGCAGAATGATGTTTTGGTTTCTTTTCATGCGTAGAAGTGCATTATGCCTCTTTTCCTGATTGCTTCAACTCTTGTTCTATGCAGTCATCCATAACGTTTAGATTCTCCAATGCTGCTGTTGGAGAATATGGAATTGGCGGCGGCGGTGGAGAAGGGTAGCAGCCACAACAGGATAATACATTTCGTTTTCCTACTCTAACAATATTTTGCTGCCCAAGAAATTATATTCCGCCAAGAGATTTAATAGGCTTTATAATGAATTGCAATTTGCAAGTTATGAGATGGAGAGAGTTCTGGAGTGGAGAAGGGTCGCCTGAGATGGCAGCGGCGGCCATGAGGATCTGAAAATGGCCGGAGTGGCATGGTTGCTGCTGGATAAAAGCTTTCACCCTTTTTTCCCCTTGTTTCCTTCTCAATTGAGGAGGTTAAAATGGTAAAAGGCATGGTGTATAATGAAAAATACTGGAAAAAAAAATATGATAATGGTATATATAATAAATGTGGTATATAATGAAAATTTGGTAGTATATATAGCAGCACCCATCTAACAAATGTTGATCGTCAGATGATCTAACACGAGATTTCTCCCATCGATCATCGCGAGCTCTAGAGAAAATGTGACCATAGTCATATTTGCACCTAACAACACTAATCATCGTTGATCAGACCTTCTAACTGTCGATTGAACATCATCTAACAACCAATATGATGATTTATGATACTTTAGAAAATCGTGCAAATTTGAATAAAAAATTAAGAAATTTAATTTAAATTGCAACTAACCCTTTAATTAATGATAAGATTATTATAAAAAATAAATAAATTGAACTCTAGTAGATTAGGGCTAATAAATGCTCAATAATTGGCAAACTTTAACCCGTACAATACGTTTGCTACGGAATAGGCTATATGTATATAGGTCAAAGAATATTCTAACTCTTATACGAAACAACAACTATTTTGATTAGTTGTTGGACGATATTATCATTTAATTTTATGCTGGATCAAGGGCTACCTAGCTACTTTCATTTTGGCTATATATAATTGAACGATATATTGTAGAGAGTAGAGACTAGAGAGTGAAGTAAAATACAAGGTTGCAGTAAATAGATCCAAAAACTTCATGATTCATGCATAGTACAAAATATATTAATTTGAATTTATCCACACAAAGTTATATCAAAATAAGAGAAGAGATCATGAAAATCCTAACTAAAATATTTGATTGGTTTGTTGGTTAGCTGTCTCATCTCAACCTAAACTTCTTGCAAAGATAGATGTTAGCTCCGAAATTGACATCCTTATCATGTTTCTTTCTCTAGATTTGAATTTTTCTTCCCGGACAAGTCATATCCCAAACTCGAACAAAAAAAAATTGCTATCTTTATTGACTTTTTACACTCAGAAATTTGAATTATTACTTACATATTAATGCTTGATGTAATATGCTCTCTGTTTCTTTAATTGACATTTTCTTTCAACTGATTGTAGGTTGATTAATTCCATCCAAATTAATTATTTTTCCTTTCATTTCCCTAATTATTTATAAGGCTATCCACATCAGTGGCATTCATCCAACCCAACCCTCAAATAAAATATTAATTTCTCTCTCCTCCACATCCACAACCCCCAACATTTTAAAATTTGCACTCCATCAGTGACACTCATCCAACCTGACATTCAATTAAAATAATAATTTCTCTTTCTTCTAATCTATATATAATATTTATCATTTTATTTTTTAAATAAAATATTATTAATAATAATTTTTACTATATTTAAAAAATCAAAATTAATTTATTAGATACATTTTTTAAATTCAAAATTAAAAAAAATACTCATACAATTATAAATTCATAATTTATTTGACAACAAAATGAAAATTACAAGAGTTAAAACAAAATAAAACATAATTAATTAAACTGCAATTAGAAAACTTGAAATTATAAATTACGAGTACATAAGATGTAAATTACATATTCAACTAGTGCCAAATTTTTGCCAAATGTGCTCGATCAAGTCCTTTTTAAGAGCACTGTGATCCTCTCTATTGCGAAGTCGATCCCTATTAATCATATAATCCGACAAGCTTGTGATGCCTTCAGTAGAGTAGTGAAAAGGTTTGGCATTTGAATTTGAAGGTGCATCCGTCAAAAAATCGATGGGATCATAATAGTTTTGGTATGTGTCTCGTTCATCCTCTACAATCATATTGTGTAAGATGATACAAGTCATCATAATTTTTCCCATCAAAACCTTATCCCAAACGAGACATGGGCGTCGAATAAATGCAAAATGAGCTTGTATAACTCAAAAGGCCCGCTCTATATCTTTTCTCATAGCCTCCTGGTGTTGAGCGAATAACTTATGCTTTCGAGTTACAGGAGATGTAATAGACTTAACAAATCCAGCCCACGAAGGATATATGCCATCGGTAAGATAATATGCCCTATCATTTTGGCGACCATTGACGATATAACTAACATGTGGTGACCGACCTTCTAAAACATCACTAAAAACTGGAGATCGATGGAGAACATTAATATCATTACACGCACCTGGTGTTCCAAAGAATGCATGCCATATCCATAAATCATATGATGCAACGGCTTCCAAAATGATTGTTGGCTTTCCACTTCTCCCTGTAAATTGCCCAGCCCAGGCAGTGGGACAATTTTTCCATTCCCAGTGCATGCAATCAATACTATCAATCATGCCAGGGAAACCACGTTGTTCCCCAACATAGAGTAATCTTGCCAAATCTTGTTGATTAGGCCTTCTAAGGTATGTATCACCGAAGCAGGAAATGACACCGTCTACGAAATGGATGACAACATCTCTTGTAACTGTTACACTCATTCGTAAGTATTCATCAACAACATCAGGTGATGTTCCATAAGCCAACACCCTCATGGCTCCGGTACATTTTTGCAATGATGAAAGACTTTTTCTACCTGTGCAATCAGGCCTTTGTTGAAAATATTCATCATTGGTAGTAACAACATCCACTATACGAAAAAAGTGATTTCTGCATGCGAAATCGACGCCGAAAGAGCTCCGGAGAATACGTCGGATTAGAGACAAAATAGTCTTTCATCAAACGCTCTTCACCAATCTCACGTTCCCTATCACAATACCTTCTTCTGATTGTAGAAGTTTGAGTTCTTACAACCAGATGAGGATTGGTTATGAGCATATTCTCTATGATGTTATCCTCTTCACGACGTTGTTGATGAACTCGTTCTTCTCATTCATCAAGTTCGTTGGGATTCGATTCATCAGAACTTGAGTTTGATTCGATTGAAGCATCATCATTAACCTACATTTTTTTTGAAGAGAAATAAAAATTGAAGAGAATGTATGTAATATAGAGGATTTTTGTGTGAGTTTAATTTTGATATGTATTTCATGATATATTTATAGACAATGCTAAATATAAAAAAATTAAGTTGAGTCAGAATCCAATGTTCATAATGTGACACCCACATGGGATTATTTGCAGATAAATTGACAACACTTGCATGTGATTTTAATTTGTTGATAGACAGCCGCATATGATTAGTTGCAGATAAATTGACAACACCTGCATGTGATTTCAATTTGTTCATAGACAGGTGCATGTGATTTTTACAAATAAATTGACAAGACATACGAATCATTATTGTTGATGTTTGGTGACCCGAATTTATTTAGGTTGAGCCCGAGAAGCTCGCGGTGCGACAGACTTGGATTTTTTCGCAACGTAGTTGTGGCTATCGGGATTGGGCCGGTATGGACCCATGTATATTTCCAAATCATGAGAATCCAATGCAAATAATTTGTCTCATGCATGTGATTTTTTGCAGGTAAATTGACAAGACATACGAATCATTATTATTGACCAACTTGCAAATAATATGGCAGGTGCATGTGATTTCAATTTTCTGCAGGAGATTGTTTGCAGATAAATTGACAGCACCTGCATGTGATTTCAATTTGTTCAGGGGCAGGTGCATACATGCGATTATTGCAGGTGATTGAGACATATGCATGTGGGTTTGTAGGAAAATAAATAAGAGTACTAGAGAAATATAAAATACATTAATTATATATGAGGAAAAAGACGACTCATAATTACAACATACATTAATTATAAGTGGGTAAGATGAACCCCACAATTACAACACACATTAATGTAATGTGAGGAAAGGACATCTCACAATTACAATTACATTAATCTAATTTTGCCCAAATAAACGAGCAATTAGTTGGCATTTCAAAACTTCTTCTTCTGGAGATAAATGATCTTTTCCCAGTAATGTGTTCAATAATTTTTTTATCCATCTTCAAGGACATCATTTGTAGCTTTTAGCTCTCGAATTCGAGTTTCTTAGCAATTAACTCATTTTCATTGTCTCTGCTGAGCCTCAATGCACGAAGTTCTGTAGCAACTTCAGATTCAGATTCTTTTGCCTTACCTTTTCCTTTCTTTTTCGACTTATCTCTACCTGTTGGACGAGAAATACTCGAACCTCCAGTAGTTGGAGTTTCTGGATTTGAAGGAATTTCATACTCCCCATCTACATAAGTCCTCGATCTTTTGTTGCTACCACCACTTTATTCATGGTCATCTTCAGGACGAAGTCGTGTTGCATCGTTATGAAACGATGCAGCCCACCTTGAATATTTACTCAGAACATCATTATAAACAACCAAGTCTTGAAACTTGCTGCCATTTGCTTCATAAATTGCATGAGCTTCCATCTCAATATCATTCTGGCTCATTCCACTTCTTTTTCTCCGATATGCTTCTTCTAAAGCAGCAACCCACTTGCCTGCATTTTCACTAAGTCGTTTCCAACGACCTTTCATTGATTCGATATTTCTTGGGTTGAGCTCGTTGGGATTTTCAGCTTGACTTTCGTGATACAATTTATGAACACGTGACCACAAAGCGGGCTTCTTTTGATTATTTCCGCGCACGCCGTCTGTGCTAACGTTGATCCAAGATGACATAAGGGTTACATCTTCTTTCACGGACCAACTTACATTTTTTGCTCCTTTCTGATTTTGGTTTCACGGACCAACTTACATTCCCAAAGAAATTGCGAGAGATATTTTGTGTGGTGGTAAGTTCTTCAGAGGATGGAATTTGAGTGAGGTTTGGTGAAAATTGAGAATTTTGATAATACTGAGAACTTTGTTGATCTACCGAATTTGGAAAATTTTGTGCAGGAAAGTAAGTTCCAAAATTTAAAAATTTTTGGGAATCATGATAATAATTTGGGTGATTTGGATCCATAATTTAAGATGAAGAAGAAAAAAGGGATTGAGAATTTTCGAGATCAAATAAGCTATGTGAGAAGAAGAGAGTATAGTTGTTTGTAAAAACATACTAATATTGGCTCCATTTATAGAGAAAAAAAATTATGAATATTGATTTTTTTTAATTATATAAATTATTTAAATTTTAAATTATTAATATATATATATATATATATAAATAAAGTGGCACCCAATCAAAAGGTGCCACGTGTGCAGGGGCATGACACCGACCTTCAGTCGGCTGGCCGACTTGGTTGAGCATTTAGCATGACTTTTCCTTTTTTTTAAATCTGTTTTGTCATTTTTTGGTGACACCCGAGTGGGTGTCACCGTTGTGGCTAGTCTAATTAGGCGATCGGGTTCAATCTATTGTGTTGAGGCCAAAAAATATGTTGGTTGAGTTGTCTTTGTGTTCAGATTTTGAACTGGATTAATGTTAATTGGGCCTGTTAACGTGACTAGCTCGTTATTATAAAAATTTGATTTTTAAGTTATTGATAGTCAAAATGGGTTAATATCTCTCTCTCTATAAGAAAAGATTTTGGCATGAGAAATGAGAAAATACTAAGAAAAACATGTATATATAAATATTTTGATTTGTTTTGGAAGGAGTTCTTGGACAATCTTATGATTTTTTTTCAAAACATATCTTCCCTTTGAGAATAAAAAGGTTTGATAATGTTGCCCAAAATATATTTTTAATTTGCTGAAACGTTTTTTGTTTATATCATATGTTCTTGAAGGATACCTAAAGGAGGTATATATCTTCATTAGTTTGAAATTTTATTTCCCTCTTATCAAGAGTTTTAGGTATCCTTCAAGAACAAATGATTTCATCAAAAAAAATCTTTCAAAAAATCAATCAAAATCATCTTTTGGGCAACATTATCAAAGCTTTTTGTTGTAGAACAAGAAAAATATGTTTTCAGAACATCTTTATGAGATTGTCCAAGAACTACTAAAACCAATGAAAAGATTGAGCATGAATTATTTTCTTAGAAAAAAAAAAAAAAAAAAGGAGAACAATATTTTGAAAATAAAATCTCCAAATTTTCTATCAAAATTGCTCATTTTCTTCACAGATTTCAAAAGCACATTGCTCTCAAAGTAAGTGAATTGTCAGATGATCTTATTCATGCAATAAATAGACCATCAAGATCAGTTAATGGTCTAAGGCAGAGAATCTTACAATATCTCAACGTTGATAAACATTACAAGATAATATTATTCGTATCCAACTTATCATTGAAGAAATAATTAAAAAATTCAGTGAAGAAGATCGTGTCAGTCTTGAATGGGGATTACTTGCGAGATTCAAAGTTAATCAATATACTTATCTTAGCATACTACCCAAGCTGCTAAGAAAAGTATGTATAAAAATACTCCAAATGGTCAGAGAGGTACAAGTTTGCATTCAATCAATTCCTCCCGAATGGATCAAAATGGAGCATGATATACTTGAAGAATATCAATATGCAATACACTTAATTAAGTGTACCACAAAAGGGATGTCCTATGGTCCAATTGTTTTGAAGATTATAAGAAGATTGTGATCAAAGAAATCACTGAAATTGAGGTAATGAATTATCCTCAACATACTAGAGCCAAAGCATTGATGAAGACAACAAAATTTGAATACTTAAAGAAAAATTATCATTCATGCGATACCAGAAGCAGCCTGAGGATCCCATGGATCAACGGAGGACACCACGAGAATAAGATAATGGGAGAAAGAGGTGGATGATGGAGTGATAAAATAAATATGGCAAGAACATAAGATAATGAAACAAATAAAAATGCAAAGAAATGAAATAAATAAGAACATGAAATAAAACTTACAAAAAAGTAAATGAATTAGATGATCGAGACTGTAGAGTGGATCCACAGATCATAAGAGCTAGTTTGGCAGAAAAGTAAATGATCAGCTGATTGTGAGACCTCAAGAAAGGTCCACGAATCATAAGTTAGTTTGCAAGAAAGTAAATTGCAAGATTGTGAGATCTCAAGAAGAGTTCATGAATCATAAATTAATTTGGGTGAAATTAAATATGATTTTTACAGGCAGTAGAGCGCGTCTTATGCATATGATGAATGGTGTAGGTTGCAGAGCCGACCGAATGTAGTTTGAAGATGATGATAATAAATTCAAATGAAATAATAGTTATATATATTTCATAAGAAAGTTTTGATAAAGTACCTTACTACAAAATACAAATCTTCAAATCATAAAGACTTGAAGAGATGATGATGATGATGATTTGATACAAGCTTGATCTACAAGCTCATATGGTTCTGAAGGTTTTGAACCAAGGTGAAAGGATGTCTATGTGGGCTTTTTGCAATCTTTTTAAGAAGATCTACCTCACTTCATACACTCAATACTCAAGGTTTGGAAAGGCCTGTTAGTGTCATCTTATAGCACTAAGTGTTTTTAGATTGTCATGATCTTTATGGCAATTCAAAGAATACAAAGGTTTTGGTTTTTTAAGTTTTGAAGACCATGTTCTGAACATTATGACATGAACATTTTGCTGTCAACCTGATTGAAGATTCAAGAATGTACTTGAGCATGTTCGTGAACATGATCATATATATGGTTGTCCAGAGAGTTTCCAAGAGACGAGCCATGCTGATTTCAAGGAGTTGAAGCTACATTTTCAAGATAGACATTTCAGAATAGAAGATTGTTCGGTATTTTATTTCACCTAAAATACTACTCGCAAGAGAACGAGGTAAATTATTGTAAAATAATGGTGAGCAAGATCGTATCCACAGAGACTGGCTATGCAACCCCACTAAGTACCCAATTCTGTTGTTTCACTTTATCTAGAGAATCGAATTAAAGGATTGATTTTACTTAACTAAATTTTGTAAAATAAATAAATAAATCAAACACAGAAAATTGGATAAACAGATGAAGAAACGGATCCTAGAGTGTTGATGCTAAATGGACTTCCCGATTTTTAGACAATTTATTAAACCAATTTAATTCTAAATCTTGTAGGAGAATCACTAAATTATCTAGACCATCTCTCTCGAGTAAGTTCTAGACGCAGATTAGATTCTAATTCTTATCTCTCGATCTCGAATTATTATCTAACTCCAATTAGTACCTCAGATTTATTCTCCTCATGACACTTACAAATTTCTCGATCTAGCAGACTCGTGTTATGCAATTCTAATCTATTCATGACACTTAACCTCTCTCGAGTGAATAATAAATTAACTACACAAGTGTAAATGTTGATCAATTCATCCACACAAGACAACAATAAATGAGCATGCATAAATAAGATAAGAACATAATAATAAATTACGTCAAATCAATAATCCATCAACATTCAACAATCCTAGGATCTCAAAGAATTTAGCTACTCATGTTGTATTCAAAATACAAGGGAAATAAATACACAAAAGTAATCAACATGATAGTTCTAATTGAATAAAGCATAAAATAAATTTAGTCTATGATGTGCGTCTTCAAATTCTCGATGGTCTCTTCTCTATCTTCTCTATAGTGTCTCTCTACAGATTTATCTCTGTATTGTTTGGGTATTGGCCCTTTCGTTGCTGGCTTCCCACAATTTTGGCTGGCTGACCAATTTGAGTCTCCATAGATTTCAACTGTGCCCCGTGTTAGCAGTGAACTTGTTAAATGTTATCATCAGATTATCCACCTTTGCAGCTTCGACGTCTATCCTCTGTTTGCCAGAATATCTTCCAGATCCAGCTTTTTCCCTTCATTGACGACTCTGTTGGTAGTGGAGAACCCGAGAGGTGGCTGCTGAAAATTATTGGGTTGCCATAACTCAATTTATCACTATTCCGCTGCCTAAACTGATTGTATGGATTCCCTCCTTGATTTGGTCGATACTTATTATTGTAGTCTCGACCTTGCATGTAGTTCACATCAGCTGCATCATCGTGAACTGCTGCTACTTGCTCTGGCACATTCTCCACTAGGGCTACATTATTCTTTGTCAGCAATGTAATTGCTTTCGCCATAGTAGACATTTGGGCTGTTAACTCCTTCAGATCATTAGAAGTCGAAAATCTCAGCCATCTTCCTGACTGAGTTCCTCTGTGATAGCCACTGAGCACTGTTTTCAGCCATTCTTTCCAACAACTCCATAGCTTCCTCTCCTCTGCAGACAATTCCAACAAGGCACCTCCTGAAGCTGCATCAATTCTGTCTTGAGTGTCTTCCATCAAACCATTGTAGAAATAACACACCTGCTGATCAGGCTAAAATCCATGTTTTGGGCACTTTCGGATGAGATCTTTGAACCTCTCTCATGCTTCGTACAAAGGCTCCTGATCAAACTGTCTGAATTGTGTGATTTCATTCTTCATCCTTAGTGTCTTATTTGGAGGACAATACTTTGCTAAGAACTTCTTACAAAGCTCAGACCACGTCTTGACTCAGTCAGCATCCAGAGAGTGGTACCATAACTTCACCTTATCTCGCAAAGAAAATGAGAAAAGATGAAGCCAGATAGTATCTGCTCCAACTCTATTCATCTTGATAGTCCTACAGACTTCAAGAAACTGTGCCAGATGCGCATGCGGATCCTCTAGTACTCCGTCCCCAAACTGGTTCTGCTGAACCATCAGAATAAGTCCCGACTTCAGCTCGAAGTTGTTAGCATCAATAGCCAGCAGCTTGGCTCCACCAAAATTTCCTTTCACTTCAGGCTCCAGAGCCTCTCGAATCAGTGGTTGAGCCGCTGGTGCCTCAGGTGCTCTCTGCTCCTGCTGCAACAAAGCTCTCAAAATGCCTCCATTTCTCTTCGCATGGCCGCCATCTCTTCTTCTCGATTAGCTGCCATTTTCTCAGCTCGAGTTCTCTCTGCGTTCTTGTGTCTTCCAGAAGCCTCGATCTCAGGATCTATTGGTACTAAGTCAGTTATACTTCTAGACCGCAAATTCATACACTATCTGCCAAACACCAAATTAAAATCAAAACGCAACAGAGAAAAATAGAATAAATAAAAGAAAATAAAATACTTGCAATAAAAATAAAATATACTCTAAATTAAAGCTCAACAACTAAATCAAATATTAGCCGTCAATTATGCCAGTCCCCGGCAACGGCACCAAAAACTTATTCTGTATTTTATTTCACCTAAAATACTACTCGCAAGAGAACGAGGTAAATTATAGTAAAATAACGGTGAGCAAGGTCGTATCCACAGAAACTAGCTATGCAACCCGACTAAGTACCCAATTCTATTATTTCACTTTATCTAGAGAACTGAATTAAAGGATTGATTTTACTTAACTAAATGTTGTAAAATAAACAAATAAATCAAACATAGAAAATTGGATAAACAGATGAAGAAACGGATCCTAGGATGGTGATGCTAAATGAACTTCCTGATTTTTAGATAATTTATTAAACCAATTTAATTCTAAATCTTGTAGGAGAACCACTATATTATCTAGACCCTCTCTCTCGAGTAAGTTCTAGACGTAGATTATAGATTCTAATTCTTATCTTTCGATCTCAAACTATTATCTAACTCCAGATAGTACCTCAGATTTATTCTCCCCACGACACCTATCAATCTCTCGATCTAGCAGACTCGTGTTATGCAATCCTAATCCATTAATCTATTAACCTCTCTCGAGTGAATAATAAATTAACTACGCAAGTGTAAATGCTGATCAATTCATCCACACAAGACAATAATAAATGAGGATGCATAAACAAGATATAGAACGGAATAATAAATTACGTCAAATCAATAATCCATCAACATTCAACAACCCTAAGATCTCAAAGAATTTAGCTACTCATGTTGTATTCAAAATCCAAGGGAAATAAATACACAAAAGTAATCAACATGATAGTTCTAATTGAATAAAGCATAAAATAAACTTAGTCTATGATGTGCGTCTTCAATATCTCGATGGTCTCTTCTCTGTCTTCTCCACGGTGTCTCTACTCTCTCTATAGGGTAAAAGTTGTGTAATTTTTGTGCTTAAAGAAGTCTTAAATAGTTGGGTTGAGTTTGGATGAGTGTTGGAGTCGAACAAGGAAAGAGTGGAAAATCCGACACAAACCGCCTCACGGCGCACAGTCCGTGTGCTAAGGGCTTTCTTGCGCATAGGCCGCGCGTAACTTACTGATCTAGTTTCTTAAGGACTGCACAGTCCGTGCGCTAAGAATTCTTGGTGCACGAGCCATGCACCATCTTCGTCGCCCGACACTCTTCACCGTTTTGCTCTGTTCTCACTCGTTTCCTATCCGATTGACCCGATTCAAGTTGCAGTGCACTCCTCACTCGATCTTCTATATTCTTAGATAGTTTTTAAGCTCAATTGAGTTTCATAAAATAAATAACATTAAATCCCTTCAAAATGAGCAAATATATGACACTGCACAAAATATAGAAAACTATGCGAAACTTGTTAATTCATACATGTAATGCTCATCAACTACTATCCAAATAGACTTCAAAATGTATGAAAACCATTGAAAAATAAGGGTTTATCAAAGATGTCTTGTTCAAGATGAAGATCAAGATAGAAGAAAGGAAGTTCTATTCAAGGAAGACTTCTAACTAGTTGGAGTTCGAATTAAACTAGGAAAGTTTCCTTATTGAGTTTGATTCGAAATAAGACAATCTGATTACCTTATTTAGGCTATGTCTTGTGTTTATAAATAGCCTGGGAATAAGACTAGTTAGTAAGCAAGAGGTTTTATGAATGCACAAGAGCTAGAGAGTCTAAAAGACTTCAAGTTTGAAGCATATAGTATTCTGATAGACTAGATTTGATCATTTTGATCATTGTGTGTCTAGTTTGTGTTTGAAATTATTTTATACTCACTTAGAAAAGTCTCGGGAGAGATTCCTGTGGGAACTAGAGGGAGTCTAGGTTGTGAGGGGATCTCAGAATTTAGTCCATCGAAAGAGGTTGTAGAGTGTAGGAAAGGGATCGAGTGAAGGGAGGTCATCATGTAACAACATTTGTAACCTTGCAACGGAGTAGCGGATTATTTCTCACAGACTTGTGAAGTCTCCTGACGTAAATCAGTTGATCGAATATGGTTACCAACCTCGTGCCTTTTGCTTGCTTTTATTTTATCATTCTGACCTTACATGTTCCTTATAATGTACATGTACATGATAATGAACATATATGTTTATATATGCACAGTTTATGTAACTTCAAGGTCGAAGTCTTTAAAGAAACTAAAGGAACTTCAATATTGCAATGTTGGATAGAATTGCGAGAAGTTCATGATGAGTGATTCTCTAAGTGATGTTTGGTGGTGTTGTAGGTATGTTTTTAGGGTTCAAGAGTGTCTCCTTTTATAGATGAACTTCGGGCCTTCTTTGCAATTTTTGAAAGCTTGGAAATGAACTTCGGGTCTCCTTTGCAATTCTTGAAAGCTTAGATAAGAGTGTTGTCAAGTCCCTCTTTTTGTATGTCAAATCTGCATTTTGGTTGTGTCTTGAAGCATGCCTCTTTGATTCTCAAGTGTATTAGTACATGTGTTTGTTCTTTTTTCTCTCTTTCTTTTTTTCATACAAAACTTGTACAATTCATATTACAAACTAGTAAATACATATTCAAATATTGTTTTGTATAATACTTACTTCATCATGGTTCCATCATATTTTCAACATTGTGAAGTTCTACTTTATCTACCTGATCATACTAAAATGTGCCATCATTTTTCGCAATAACATCCATGTGTGTAATACACTCATATTCTATCTTTATCCAGTCATTCATAGGAAGATTAAACTCTAGATTTTCAATTTGTTGGAAAACGTCTCCATATCGGTATCCTGGATGGTTTTTTTATGAGTATGGAAAAATTATTTCCATTTTTGTTTGTAAAACTACCAGTGTTCAGAGAGATTATCTGTCTATTATTTGGTACTAATGATTATATTGGCTCTAATCATTGTCAAATATGAAAATGGATCTTTCTCAGCACCACTTTGTTTATTATGAATTTTCTTTCTTCTTCATAAGAATGGTCAACATGAGCTCAGTGTTTTTTGTGATGCATTGAACTAAATTATACGGTCCTTCTTCATGTTTGATCCATTCTGGAGAAATTGATTTGATTTGTATTCGAACCATAATTTGATCTTCAAGTAAATCGAGACAAACCTTTTGGAGTGGTTTTAGCATTAATGTTAAATCTGCTCCTCTTTGAATGTCAAAATCAGTGGACAATCCCCATTCCAGATTAACTCGGTCTTCTTCTGTTAAATGTAGGTGAATTTCTTTTATTACGATTCCGATATGAGATTCATGATCTCTTGGTATAACAAAATAGGGCCATGTTGCTCAAGATATTAGAGTACTCTTCTCTTGAGTTCTCATATTTGTCTAGGTTTCAAATCAAGTTTTTCAAATAAGTGTCGAGGAAGGATATTCTGGACATTTTTGGTAATTTCTTATTGATATTTTGTTAACAAAAGGTGCAATTTTAAACATGATTTTTGAAGATTTTTTGTGACATTCCTTCTCATTTCTTTAAGTTGAGCTTCAAGTTCCTTATTTTTTATTTGATTTCGAAAATTCTTCTAAAATACGATGAAGATTTTTTATGAGATGTCCTTTATTTTGAAAATTGAAAGCCTATAAAGAATCATCAAGTAACATTTCTTGACCGACAAAAAGTTTTTTCTTGGTTTGAAAAATAGTTTTGCCTTGAAAATAATCCAAAGGGAATATATTCTCATTTTTTTTAATTTGTCTTTCTCTTCTATGAGAGGATTAAACTGTGTGTTCTTAGAATCAAAGGACTCAGTAAAGAAGGTCATTTGAGAGAGTAATTGTGGGGATGGTTTTAGGGAGAACGGTTCTATGGGGAAAGAGATTTTTCCTTTTCGTATGCGCTCTACTAGTATCTGTTTTCTTCTTCCAACCTATTCAAATAAATGTTATAATATTTATGAGAACTTTGAGAAATGCGAGAATTTTCTTGTGAGTCATATTCCTGGACCAACTTGTTAGAAAAACATAATTTTTAGGAAAGACTATTAACCAACATGCTTTTATAAGATCCAAGTCCTCTACTCGGGGTTTTTATTGAAAATTAAAAGTAAGAGTTTTTATTTGAATTTTGGAGAGATGCCATTCTCATCTACAATATATGGTGTAATGAGATTTATAAGGGGTGTTCCTAAAAATGACAGTACGATGAATATTTTCAACCAGAACAAATGAAGTGTTTATAGAAATCCCGTGTTAATAACTAAAACATCAGTTTTAGAATTAACTTTGAGTTTGGTGTTATTAGTAGTAGTTAACCTTTCACGAGTGTAATTTTGAAATTTTTCTGAAACAATACCCGACTTTATGCCATTTAGATCAGCACATGTATCAAACAAAACTGTAACATCAATTTTAAATTTTTTGGAGGACTAAATTGTAATTTTAATGATGTATTTTCTTGATGAGATTTCTTTTAAAATTTAAAAAAAAAATCTTCAGAAAGTTTTTGAATATTTTGGATGTTTTAGATTTCTTCACTTTCACTTTCTTCCTCTCATTCTAAATTTTTTGAAAATCTTTCAACTACTTCTCGAATTATCCTAGAATTCTGAGACTTCTTTTGTTGTAATTATTTTAAGAGTTAATTGCCTCAAACTATATAAATTTTTGGGTATTTTTTATTTTACATACGTTTTTAAAAATGTAGTTTTTTAATTGTATGAACTTAACACTTGTTTAGTTATTCACACGATTTTCAAATTCAGACACTCTAATCCGATCAAAATTGATCAAAAGTTCATGTATTTTCAGATAATTTAGTGTCTATGTAGATGTATACGTTGAAATCTCCGACAACCACATCACTTCATTTGATGAAAATTTGAAAATCATGTTATTAAAACTACTTTTTTTAAAATATGTAAAAAATCAAAAACACCCTAAAGTTTATGTATTTTAAGGTAATTAAATCATCTTTTAATTCAATTTTGACCTGTTTATTTCCTTTTGAAGATCTTCAAAACTTAGAGTTTTGTTTTGGGGTTTCTTTTGTTTTCCTAAAATGCTTGTTAAATCATAAGTATTGTTGGTGGGTTTTGGTAAAAGAGTTTCTTCCTTTGAATTGACGGATTTTATAATCTTATCTAGATGTTGTCTTTTAATCTCAGTATCAGAGATATATACTAAAACTTCAAGAAAATTTTGTTGGTCTATATTAAAAACATTTAATTTTTTAGAACAAAAAGGATTTTCAAAATCATACTAAAACTTCAAGAACATTTTGTTGGTCTATATTAAAAACATTTAATTGATTCTTAGGACAAAAAGGATTTTCAAAATCATCATGAAGAAATAGGATCATCACTTTGTAAAGAAATTTTGTTTTTTTTTTTATGAGAATTATTTTCAGAAGAATCATTTAGCAAGATAGAAATTTGGTTCATGGTTTCTAGATTAGTGGAAGATAATGTGTGTAATTTACCTTGGAGTTTGCAATAATTTGAAGTATGACCCTTTTGATGACATTAATTTGTCGCACTCAATATCTTTGAGGGGTTTTATGAAAAGAGATCTTCCCTTTTTGGGTTTTTTGTAATACTCTTCATTAGATTTTGAGGATTTTTGAAAGAATTCTTATGGGGTTTTTTAACACTGGGATTTTAGCAATTACTAGAACAATCAGATGACTTTTTCACGTTCATATCGAACCGTTGACCTAACGAAGAATAAAGCTTGGAGCTCCGTAAAATGAAATTGCTCAATCTTAACTTAAAACTCCTAATTCTATTTTTGTTTGTTTGAGTTCCTATTTAAGGTGTTTGTGAAGTTTTAAATCTTGACAAATTTTTATTTCTTCATGTTGAGTTAGCCTAAACAATTGGCCATAATTATAATCATCATAAAAAATGATTTGTTTGTCTGATATTTCTCTTATTCTATCCCTGACCTTTTTACCAAGAAGGGTAGGTAATCCTGTAAGAAATTTTTCTTTCCAGAATGACTGATTTGAATCTTCTCTAAGCATAATTATGGTCATGAAAGTATTTTTGTACCAAGAAAAAATGACCTAGTTTTTTTTTTTTTTTGCATTTAAGATTTGAAAGTAATTTAGCATTGTTGTTTTTAAGATAAGCTCACGTTCTTTTTCACTAAGATGATAATCCCACAACCCTTTAATTAACCTGAGAACCCAACTGTAAGAAGCTTAGTTATAGTTCTATTATTTGTTCCTATTTGAGTTTTGTAGGCATTCGCAACCATGGTCATTTGTTGATGGGTATTAAGAATATTATATTCAGTTAATTCATCAATGTTCTATCCATCAATGGATGAAGCATGTAATGACCCGGCTACTAGACTGACGGCTGTCCCCACAAACCAACACGAGTCTTTCTAGCATGTTTTGTCCTCACTCACACGCTCCTTGAGAAAACTTTTCAGGAGGTCACCCATCCCACCATTGCCCTAAGTCAAGCAGGCTTAACTTCGGAATTCTGATGGAATGAGCAGAAGAAAAGAAGATACATCTTGTGGTATAAGTAGCACTAATCAAATCATTTAAGTTCTCCTCGACTTTACAGTCCCATTCCTGTATAGCCTCAGAATCTCTCTGAGGGTGGATTCAGTTTATTCATATGTCCCTTCGCTTGGAAGTCTTATAGAAGCCGCTCTTTAGCCGTGTCTTGCATGGACGATTGCTCCATGCTTCAGCCCCGGACATCACATGCCTACTAGCTTCCACTAGGTTCATCCCTAAACCAAACCTTATTGTGAGAAGTTCAGCTTTGATAGCACCTATAACGACCCAGCTACTGGACTAACGGCTGTCTCCACAAACCCGGTGATTGCTCCATACTTCAGCCCCGGGCATCACATGCCCACCAGCTTCCACTTAGTTCATCCCCGAACCACACCTTATTGTGAGAAGTTCGGCTTTGATAGAACTTGTAACGACCCAGCTACCAGACTGACAGTTGTCCCCACAAACTAACATGAGTCTTTCCAGCGTGCTTTGTCCTCACTCATACGCTCCTTGAGAAAACTTCCCAGGCGGTCACCCATCCCACCATTGCCCCAGGTCAAGCACACTTAATTTTGGAGTTTTGGTAGAACGAGCGCCAGAAAAGAAAATGCATCTTGTGGCATGAGTAGCACCAATCAAATCCTTTAAGCTCTTTTCGACTATACAGTCCCATTCATGTATAGCCTCAGAATCCCTCTCTTTCAGGTGGATTCAGTTCATTTATGTATCCCTTCACTTGGAAGTCTTATAGGAGTTGCTCTTTATCCGTGTCTTACACCAGCGATCACTCCATGCTTCAGTCTTGGATGACACAAAGCATTATAATGAGATTGAGATATGGGTTTTGAGATTCCTAAATCTGGAGCATGAATGATTTGGACATGAGTTTGATGACTAGGAAACCACTCAATTTTATTTATATTAGGTTTAAGACTTTCTGAATATTCAGAAGTATCATAATTAATCCTAATTACATTTACACTAAGTTTTGAATCAAAACTATCCGAAGCAACTTGATCCAAATAAGGATTTTTAGAAAAAAGAGTTTATTAATTTTCTTTTGTAGAATATTAACAAACTCAGATTTATTTGCGTGTAAATTTTTTACACTTTTCTTGGACATTTGAAATGGTGTGAAGATAGGTTTTGTGATTTAATTTTAAAATGATTCTTTGATGGAAAAATCTTCAATATATTTCTCAATTATATCAAGTTGTTTCCAATAGTTTTCAAATTTACATTTGAGAAATTATTCTGGAAAATGATATTTTAATATTTCTTTTGTGATCTTCTCTAGGTTTTTCGAAAGGAATAGCCTCTACGCGGCCATCAAGAATTGTAAGCTTCACACCTTGAAGAGGATGATGATTTGAAGATATATTTTTTTTTATCAGAAAGAGTTTCCCATTTCGGTTATTCCCAACTACATTTTGTTTCTTATTGTTATTGGAGAAATATATTTGAAAGAAAAATGTATAGAGTTTGTGCAACATAGATGATAAACCAATCAAATAATAGAATATTAAATTTTTTATAAAATCATAAAACTCTTTTTTTCAATTTGTTTTCTCCTTTTCAGAAATTTTTTGAAAAACCATTCTCATTTTTCTTTGTTGTAATCTAAGCAAAAATTTTCATGTAGATATTTCACATCAGCTATAAATTCTCTTGAAATGACATTTGATTCATCTAGAGGTGAGAAGGTTGAATTTGTGGGTTCAGAATTGTTCCCTTATTTTTTATAAATTAATTTATGAATTTTTATGGTGTAATAAATAGTATGGTATGAAGCATCTGAAATGTCAGATGTAGAATATGCGGGTTTTGAAGAACTTGCATCAAAAGTCTTGTGGGGAATTTACCTTAGAAAAGTACTTTGTTTAAGATTGTTAGTGCCATCGTTTAGCACTAAATGTTTTTAGATTATCATGATCTTTATGACAATTCAAAGAACATAAAGGTTTTCTTTTTCAAGTTTAGAAGATCATGTTCTGAACATTATGATATGAACATTCCGTTGCCAAATCTGATTGAAGATCGAAGAATATACTTGAGCATATTCGTGAATATGATCATGTGTATGGTTGTCCAGAGAGTTTTCAAGAGACGTGCCAAGTTGGATTCAATGAGCTGAAGTTTTCTTTTGAAGATGGAAATTTCAAAATATAAGATTTCTTGTTCAAGATGGAGATCAAGATAGAAGAAGACGAGTTCTATTCAAGGAAAGACTCTAGCTAGAGATGTCCGAATCAAACTAGGAAAGTTTCCCTATTAGAGTTTCATTCAATTTAGGACCAATTTGATTACCTTGTTTAGGCTATAACTAGTTCTTATAAATAGCCCATGAATTAGACTAGTTTTGTGTCAAGCTTTTATGTATACACAAGAGCTAGAGAGTTTAAAAAAATCTTTAAGTTTGAAGCGTACAGTATACGGATAGACTAGGTTTTATCTTTGTGATCATTGTATGTCTAGTATGTGTTTGAAGTTCTTTCATACACACTTAGAGAAGTCACGAGAAAGATTTCATATGGGAACTAGAGGGAGTCTGGGTTGTGAGAAGATCTTACGATTTAGTCCATCAAAACAGGTTGTAGAGTGTAGGAAAGGGGTCGAGTGACGGGAGGTCATTGTGTAATAGCCTTTGTAACCTTGCAATGGAGTAGTGGATTGTTTCTCACGAACTTATGAAGTCCTCCTAACGTAGATTAGTTGATCAAACATGGTTACAACATCGTGCCATTTTCTTACTTTATATTTAGCATTCTGACCTTACATGTTCTTAATAATATACGCGCACATGATTGTGAACATGATTTTATCCGCACAGTCTATGTAACTTCAATTGGTACCAGAGCGGGTCGCCTTTGGTTAAAAGCAAAATAAGTCCTGAAAAGTACATAATCGCATGAAGATTTTAGTTAATTTTAAGTTATGAGCTCAATTAAGGAATGAAGATCTACGGTCAGATCACCTCTGCTTGAAGGCAACAATTAGCCTTACTGGAAAGCAAGGATGAAGGTGTTTCTGAGACCATTAAATGAGCTTGCATGGAAAAGTATCACTGAAGGATGGGAGAAACCAACTGTTGCCAAAGAAGAAAATCAGATTGAGATTGAAGAAGGAGAATGGACTGTGTCATAAAAAAAGGTACAATGTCAACTCTAAAACTCTCAATGGTATATTCTCTGCAGTTGATCTAGAGACATTTAGTCTGATTTCAACTTGTGAGACTGATAAAATTGCATTGGATATTCTGGAAACCACCTTTGAAGGGACCAACTCAGTAAGATTATCTCAGCTTCAAAATCTTACTTCTAAATTTGAAAATCTTATAATGGAAGAGACTGAGTCTATAGGTGAGTTCAATGCTAGAGTAATAAGTATATATAATGAGAGTTTTGCTCTTAGTGAGCCCATGAACAATAAGAAGCTTGTAAAGAATGTGCTCGGATCTCTTCTAAAAAAATTGCCTATAAATTTGCTACCATTGAAGAAGCCAAGGATATCAAGAGTATGAGGCTTGATGAACTGATGGGGGCTTTAAGGACGTTCGAGATGAATCTAGAAGATGAAGACAACAGCTCAAGGAGGAGAGATATTGCTCTTAAAACTGAAGTTTCAAAAGATATATCTGAAAAAATACATAATAAAAAACTTGTACTTGATTCAGATACAATGAACTCTATGGTCTTGATTACCAAGAACTTCAGTCGAATGTTGAAAAGAGCCAATAAGCAACTTCCAAGAAAGTTCAATAATAGAAGACAACCATCTGGGAATACTATGTAAGAAAGAAACTCCAGCAATGACTAGAAGGAGTATCAACAACCTAATTCAAGAAGATAAATTCAATGCAGAGAGTGATGGATTTGGTCATATTCAAGCTGATTGTGCTAACACACTGAAGAGAAACATGAAGAATTATAATGCATCTCTCAGTGATGATGATTCTGAAGAAATAAATAATGACTTAGATGTAGAAACTATTGTATTTATAGCTAAAGTTTCTGAATTTCAAGATCTATTCATCTATACAGAAGAAGATGATTCAGATAATGAAGATTTTAGCTAAGAAGAATTTGTGAAAACCTATAAAGAAATGTATACAAAATGGCTGGAAGTTGTGGAGATCAACAAGACTCTTCAGTCTTATAACAAGAGTCTTAAGGAAGAAACAAAGAAGTTGATCAAATCTGATTCGAATTAGAAAGTTATCATACAACAGCAAAAAAGAGAGATTTCAGAATTATCTTCTGAGTTTAAGTCCATTAAGAATAATGTCACTACGCTGAACAGTGAAACAAAGAATCTTGATAAGATTCTAACTGGTTAAAGATATTCAGAAAAAAATTATCCAAGTCTTGGATATAATGGAGGACAATCAAAGATTGTATTTGTTAAAGAAAGTACAAGCCAATCAGCACATGTACATAAGAATGTTTAGTACAATAACAAAACCATTACAAGCATAAGGGTGTCTGATCATAATGCAAATAGAATATGAATTATCTGTCATTATTATGAGGAGAAAGGCCACATTCGACCACATTGTGAGAAGTATCTCAATGATCTTGGAAGGATGAAAAGAAGATTTTTGGTTCAACATTCTTGCAATAAGAACAAAAGGCCAACTGTGCAAAAGAAGAAGAAACTTGCTCAGAAAAAGCAACGGGTTGTTAAACAGAAAACACACAATAGTTTGATTCTCTGCGAGTGGAGGACAACTGCAATTGTACTTTAACATTGGATGTTTAAGACATATGACTAGAGATTGCTCAGTTATGCATAATTTAAAGACCTATTCCTCATACTCTGTCACTTTTGGAGATTGCAAGAAAGACAAATTCATGGGAAAATGAGAACTTGTAGTTGAAGGAATACCCAAGCTGAAGAAGGCAATGTTGGTTGATGGACTTAAAGCCAATCTTATCAGCATCAGTCAACTTTGTGATGATGTCATGACAATAGTATTCACTAAGAAAAACTGCAAGGTATGAGAAAGAGTAATGACTTATTTATGGAAGCAAAAATATCAGTTGACAATTGTTATCAGATGCATGTACCTGCACAAAGTGCAGTAACATTTCAAAGAACATCATTGGAAGAATCAGAGATTTGACATCAGAAACTTAGACACATTCACTTCAGAAATCTCCAGAAGATCATCAAGGAGGAAATGGTTAGAGAAATCCCTCAGATCAAAGTTGAACATGATAAAATATGTGGTCCTTATCAGATTGCAAAGCAGACTAGGTCTCAACACAAAGAAGTTCAGAATAGAACTTCATAAAGAGTTTTAGATCTCCTACATATGGATTTAATGGGACCAATGGTCATTGAAAGCTACAGAGGTAATAAGTATGTCTTTGTCTGCATTAATGACTTCTCAAGATTTATTTGGATGTATTTTCTAAGAGATAAGACTGAGACTTTCATGGCATTCCAGAAACTAGTCTTCAAAATCATTGTGGAGAAGAATATGCAAATTATTAAGATTCGAAGTGATCATTGTAAAGAATTTGAGAATCGGTCATTTGATTATTTTTGCAATGAGAATAGGATTAGCCATAAGTATTCTGCACCAGAGACTCCACAACAGAATGAAGTGGTTGAAAGAAAAAACAGAACTCTACAAAAGATGGCTAGAACAATGATTGCTGCTAAATGAGTTACTTCAATGTTTTGAGCAGAATCTATCAACACTACATGTCACATCAGCAATTGTGTTCATCCCAGACCAGGTACCTTTACTAGAAAAATTTAGCATGAGAAGAAACTAACTGTGAAGTACTTACATGTTTTTGGAACTACCTGCTATATCTTAAATGATAGAGAGTATCTCAGCAATATGAATAATCGAGGAGTAGAAGGTATGTTCTTGGGATATTCCCGAAATAGTAAATCATGTAGGATTTTTACAACAAGAAAACCAAGGCAGCAGTTAAGTCTGTAAACGTAAGATTTGATGATCAGTATGATTCTGGTAGCTCCACAGAAGATGATGTACATACAGATGTGTTAGGAATGGTGCTACATCAAATGTTATCAACTTTGTTGATAACATTATCCTCAATGTTATACACGATGAGTAACAACATTCTGACAACATTGACCAGCACATTGAGTACATTAATCTTATCCTTTCCTAGTTTTTAGGATTAATTCTCTTTGAATTAATCTGATTCATTTGTCTATCTTAATTAAATATATCCATAAAATTTGACTTTAAAATAGTGGATATAGATGGCTAAGATAGTGGATAAACTTAACTTTGAAATGGCCAAAGTTAGTTCCTACTTTTAAGGAACCATAATTTCCCTTTCCCACTTTGTCTAACCACCTTGCAAGTATTGAACATGGGAAGACTATTGTAGCTTCCTTAATTCTACAAACCATGTGAAAGTGGTTAGCTAGTAATGGTTGCAAAAGATGTGACGTCGAAGTTAATGTTGCATCTAATGTTGTTACATCTTTCCATAACATCAGTTTGTTCTAGTTCTGATAATTTTTTCATTTCCTAGATTTTCAGATTAATTAGTTATAACTGATCTGATGTATTATTGGATCTTATCTCTTTATTATTCTCATGTTTCTAGTTGATTTAATCTAAAGAGATAAAGAGATAAGCTTCAAACTTTTAGGGTTTTGACTTTGTCAAAACAATTCCTAATTTTAAGGAACATTTCTCCACTACCTTTGTGTTCTAATATGTGTCTGCATGTTGAAGACTAAGTGGGTAGCTATAAGAGTAGTGGTGAGTGAATTCCATGATGTGGAGACATGTTACGGTAAGTGTTGCACGTAATATTGACTTTAACATCAATCAGTGGATCTAAAGTTTAATCTTATTATTCCATAGTTTTTAGGATTAATTTATTTTAAATTAATCTGTTTATGTTGTGATTTTTATCACATTTTATTTTCCACATATTTAGGAATTTATTATTGATTTTATTATGAAATAAATCATGGATATTATTTGATTTTAAATTAGTCAAAATCTGTTCCGGATTTATAAGGGACGTGATCTTCCCACTCTATGTTGAACAGTAATCATTGCAGGTAAACGTGGGTGATTGGAGTAATTGTCACTATTGCATGATGTTGAAGAACGTGTGACACATAAAGCAAAAAGTAGTTATCTTGAGACCACTACAGTAATTGGGAGTTGAAAGTGGTTGATTCAAGGCTACATCACATGTGTTCATGGAGCAACTATTGGAGCAAGATAGAAGAGTATTTAAGGTCTCCTAGACCTTGAAATCATTCACCCAACCTGAGACGTGCTGCTATGAAAAATTCAGAGAGATCAAAAGTGTTAGTGCCATCTGCACTTAAGTGTTCGGGATTGTCATTATCTATTTAGATATTATGGCAATTTCAAAAAAACACAAAAGATTTTGATTATTTATGTTCCAATAACATGTTCTGGACATTACTGTGAACATTTTGCTGCCAATCTGATTGAAGATCAAGACATGTACTTAATCATGTTCAGAGACATGATCATGTACATGGTTGTCCAGAGAGTTTATAAGAGACGTGCCATGCTAGATTCAAGGAGTTGAAGTTGCAGATTCAAGATGGATGTTTCAGAATAGAAGCTACCTTATTCGTGATGAAGATCAAGAAGGAAAAGAAAGAGTTCTATTCAAGGAGGGCATCTAAACTAGAAAAGTCCGATTTAAATAAGGAAATTGTTTCCTTGTTAAATCCTAGTCAAAATAGGACTTCTGAATACCTTGTTTAGGCTATAACTATTTCTTATAAATAGCCTAGGATTCAGACTAGTTTAGGTGATATGAATTTTATGAATACACAAAAGGGCTGAGAGTCAAAAGACTTCATATTTGAAGCATATAGTATTCGGGTAGACTAGGTTTGATCGGGTTAGATCGTTGTGTTTCTAGTCTCTGTTTGAAACTCACTTTCATACACACTCAGAGGAGTCTCGGGAGAGATTTTCTGTGGGAACTAGAGGGATTCTAGATTGTGCGGGGAGCTCACAATTCAGTTTAGTGAAAAAGGTTGAATCGAGTAGGAAAGGGGTCGAGTGACGGGAGTCTTCGTGTAATAGATTTTGTAACCATTCAACGGAGTAGTAAACTGTTTCTCACGGACTTGATAAGTCCCCCTGACGTAGATCAATTGATCGAACAGGGTTACCATCCTCATGTTCTTTATTTACTTACGTTTTCATATTTTGACCTTACATGTTCACAAAAATGTTCAAATACATGATGATGAACATGATCGCACAGTTTATGTAACTTCAATTGGTATCAAAGCGGGTCACCTTTAGTGTTAGTGCGAAAATAGTCCTAAAAGCTACATATCTGCATGAAGGTTTTGGTTGCAGTCCAGCCATGAGTACAATCAAAGAAGGAGGATCTACGGTCAGACCACCATTGCTGGAAGGCAACAACTATCCTTACTGGAAAGCAAGGATGAGAGTGTTTCTGACATCACTTGATGAACTAGCATGGTAAAAGTGTCACTAAAGGATGGAAAAAGCCAACTGTTACCAAAGAAGAAAGGCATGTGGAGATTGAAGAAGGAGAGTGGATTGTGTCACAGAAGAATTGGTACAATGTCAACTCCAAAACTCTCAATGCAATATTCTCTGCAGTGGATCTTGAGACATTCAGTCTGATCTCAACTTGTGAGACTGCAAAAACTGCATGTGATATTCTAGAAACTACCTTTGAAGGGACTAGTTATGTGAGGCTATCAAGACTTCAAAATCTGACTTCAAAGTTTGAAAGTCTCAGAATGGAAGAATCTGAATCCATTGGTGAGTTTAATGATAGATTAAGGAGCATATCAAATGAAAGTTTTGCTCTCGGAGAACCTATCAGCAATGAAAAGCTTGCGAGGAAGGTTCTCAGATCTCTTCCAAAGAAGATTACCTACAAAGTTGCTGTCATAGAGGAAGCCAAGGACATCAAGAGTATGAGACTTGATGAACTGATGGGATCATTGAGAACATTCGAGATGAATCTGGAAGATAATGACAGCAACTCAAGGGCGAAAGGTATTGCTCTTAAAGCTGAAATTTTTGAGGATGTCCCTGAATATGTACAGAAACATAAACCTATACTCGATTCAGAGATAATGAATAATATGGTCCTTATCACCAAGAACTTCAACCGAATGCTTAAAAGAGTAAACAAACAGTCTTCCAGAAGGACAAACAACAAAAGACAACAACTTGGAAATTCTCAGTAAGATAGAAACTCTAACAGTGAGTAGAAAGAGTTTCAACTATCAAATACAAATAGAGGAATTCAGTGCAGAGAGTGTGATGGTTTTGGACACATTCAAGCTAAATGTGCCAACACTCTAAAGAAGAATAAAAAGAACTACAACGCCTCTCCCAGTGATAATGATTCTAAAGAAAGTAGTAGTGAATCAGAAGAAGAGACCTATGCCTTTACAGCAAAAGTCTCAGAGGTCCAAGATCCTTTTAAACATGCAGAAGAAGAAGACTCAGACAATGATGATGTCAGTCATGAGGAGTTTGTTCAAACCTATAAGGAGATATATGAAAAATGGCTTGAAGTAGTCGAGATCAACAAAACTCTACAATTTCACAACAAAGATCTTCTCAAAGAAAATGAGAATTTAATCAAATCTGATGGAGAACAGAAGCTCATTATCCAATAGCAGAATAAGAAGATTGAAGAACTGACTACAGAACTGAAGTCCATCAAAATGAATGTCAACATGCTGAATAATGGAGCTGAGAATCTTGATAAGATTCTTACTAACCCAGGACATTCTGGGAAAAGTCATCCAGGTCTTGGATACAATAGTGGAAAATCCAAGACAGTGTTTGTCAAAGCACGTACAAGCCAGACAGTGCATGTACAAAATAATGTTCAAACCATCTAGAAGAACATTAACAAAAAGATTACTGCTAATAATGGCAACAGGAAAGGAATCATTTGCCATTATTGTGAAGAAAAAGGCCACATTCGACCACACTGTGAGAAGTATCTCTTTGATCTAAAAAGAATGATGAGAAGATTTGTGGCTCAGTATTCCAGCAGCACCCAGAAGAAATCAGCTACTTAACAAAAGAAGAAGCCTGCACAGAAAAAACAATGGGTTGTCAAGCAGACCAGTCTAATTGCTTATACTTCTTTGAGATTTGAACATAAAAGAAGTTGGTACTTTGATAGTGGTTGATCAAGACACGTTGCTGGAGATTGCTATGTGATGTAGAATCTGAAAGCTTGCTCGTCAGATTTTGTTATCTTTAGAGATGGAAAACGGGGCAAAGTAATGGGAAAAGGATAACTGATTGTTGAAGGAATGCTCAAACTTAAGAAGGTTATGCTAGTTGATGGACTCAAAGCTAATCTGATAAGTATCAGTCAACTATGTGCCGATGACATGGTTGTAGTCTTCACCAAGGAAAGTTGCAGAGTTATGAATAAGAACAATGACTTATTCATGGAAGGAAAGAGATCAGTTGACAACTGTTATCAGCTACATGTTCCTGCACAATGTTCTTTAACATGTCAAAGAACATCTATAGAAGAGTCAGAGATCTAGCATCAGAAATTTGGACACATCAACTTCAGAAATCTCTAGAAGATCATCAGCAAAGAGATTGTCAGAGGGCTGCCTGATATCATAATTGACAGAGACAAAGTTTGTGGTCCATGTCAGATTGGAAAATAGTCCAGATCTCAACATAAAGAAGTACAAGACAGGACTTCTAAGAAAATTCTAGATCTCATTCATATGGATCTAATGGGGCCTATGGCTGTGGAAAGCTACGGAGGAAAGAAGTATGTCCTTATCTGCATTGATGATTACTCAAGGTTTACTTGGGTTAACTTTCTCAGAGACAAGAGTGAATCTTTCACAGCATTCAAGAAATTAGCCTGCAAGATCACAGTTGAGAAGGATGATCAGATTATCAGAATCAGAAGTGATCATGGCAAGGAATTTGAGAACTACTACTTTGATACATTCTACAGTGAGAATGGTATCAGTCATGAGTACTCAGCCCCCAAAACTCCTCAGCAGAATGGAATTGTTGAAATGAAGAACAAAACTCTTCAGGAGATGGCCAGAACCATGATTGCTGCTAAAGGAGTTGTTGCTATGTTCTGGACAGAAGCTATCAACACAGCATGCCACATCAACAACAAAGTTTATCTCAGACCAGGTACTTTCACTATTCCATATGAGATTTGGAATGAAAAGAAGCCAACAGTGAAGTACTTTCATGTGTTTGGAACCACATGTTATATTCTCAATGATAGAGAGTATCTTAGTAAGATGAATAATAGAGGAGTTGAAGGGATGTTTGTTGGATACTCCAGAAATAGTAAATCATACAGGATTTACAACAAAGATACAAAGGCTATGATTGAGACAGTCAATGTCAGATTTGATGATCAGGACAATCCTGTAAATACTCCTAAAGATGAGGTTCACACAGATATTTTTGAACATCCTAAGGTTCATGATGATACAGACAGAGAATCTGAAGAACAGACAGTAAGGCATAGAAAGCTTTCGAAGCAAATCATCAAGAATCATCCTACTTCAGAAGTAATAGGAGATATTCATGAAGGTAGGATGACCAGGAGCACTCTGAGAAAAAAGATGTATGATGAGATATCCTATGTCTATTTCACCTCCAATGTTGAACCAAAAAACATCCAAGAAGCTCTTAAAGATGACTACTAGATAGAAGCCATGCAGGAAGAACTTATTCAGTTCAAAAAGAATGATATATGGGATCTGGTGCAGAAACCTGAAGGAGTCAACATTGTTGGAACCAAGTGGATTTTCAAGAACAAGACTGATGAAGCTGGAAACATTATAAGAAATAAAGTTAGATTGGTTGCTCAAGGTTATTCTCAGATTGAAGGCATTGATTTTGATGAAACATTTGCTCCAGTTATAAGGATTGAATCAGTCAGACTTCTTCTAGCTATGGTATGCATCATGAAGTTCAAACTATACCAGATGGATGTCAAGAGTGCTTTCTGAATGGATTCCTGAAAAGGGATGTGTTCGTTGCACAGCCTAAAGAATTTGAAGATCCACATCATCCAGAGTTTGTGTTCAAACTAAAAAAGACATTATATGGCTTGAAGCAAGCTCCTCGAGCATGGTATGAAAGACTGGCTACATACCTAGTAAGCAAATGATACAACAGAGGAGAAGTAGATAAACACTGTTCATCAGAAAAGAAAAATCACAAGTAATTGTGGTTCAAGTATATATGGATGATATAGTGTTTGGATCAGTGTTTGATAAGATGGTCAAGGACTTCATCAGAGACATGGAAACTGAATTTGAGATGAGCCTTGTTAGAGATCTAAAATACTTCCTAGGACTTCAGATAAAGCAGTCAGAATAAGGGATAGTCATCTCTTAATCTAAGTATGCCAGAAACTTGGTGAAGAAGTTTGAGCTTGAAAATTCTAAGCACAAACAAACTCCTATCAACACTACAGTCAAGATTGAAAAAGATGATGCAGGAACTGAAGTTGATCAAACTCTCTACAAAAGCATGATTGGAAGTCTCCTTTACCTCACTGGAAGCAGATCAGATATAGCATACAGTGTGGGAGTGTGTGCTAGATATTAGTTCTGTCCTAAGGAGAGTCACATGAAGGCTGTTAAGAACATCATCAAGTATATCAATGGGACTGTTGATTATGGTTTGTGGTATACTTCAGATACAAATGCAAGTATTACTGCATATTGTGATGCTGATTGGGCTAGATCTCCAGATGACAGAAAAAGAACTTCAGGTGTTTGTTTCTTTTTAGGAAACACTATTGTTTCCTGGTTCAGTAAGAAGCAGAACTGCATATCTCTATCTACAGCAGAAGCAGAATACATTGCAGTAGAGAGCAGCTTTACTCAGATCATCTGGATGATGCAGATGATGAAAAACTATGAAGTTAGTAATGATACTCTTATTCTATACTGTGATAATATAAGTGCTATCAACATCTCAAAGAATCCAGTGCAGTATTCGAGGACCAAACATATAGACATCAGACATCACTTCATCAGAGAGCCGGTTGAAGAAGAAGTGCTAAGGATTGAACACATGAAGACAGAAGATCAACTAGCTGATTTGTTTACTAAGGGATTAGCTTCAGCTCAATTTAAGAAACTCAGAGCATCCCTTGGGGTGTGTTTGGTTCAGTAAAACCAAGAAGAGGGGTATGAGTGTGTCTATTTCACACTCAGCAAGAAAGAACCATTCCTGCACAAAGGGACTGAACATTTCCATAAATGTTTCTACAGATGTACATGATCATGATTCAAACCCTGAGTACATCTTTATCAATGGCTAGTTCTGACGTGCTATCATCATCTCTGATTTTTTGGGATTTTCCTCCAATTTCTTAATCTGATGGAAACCTGAGTCTATTATATGAAAGGAATACTCTCGTATATATATGTTTAGCCATTTTGAGAGATCGTTCACTTTTCAAATTTCTGAAATCAAAAACCCTTCTCTCTTGATAAAACCTCTGAGTTTTCTAAGTTTCTTCCCTTGTTTGCCATTGATTTTCTTACTGTTTATTTCTGTCATATACCCATATATTTACAATAGCTCCTAAATGAAAACTTGTCTGTCCTAAGAAAGTTGTGAAGTCCAGAATGAGGTATGGAATGGTTACATATTCCAAACCTCAAGATCAATTCTACGAGGAGGATGATTTCGACAAGCAGGTTCGAGGTGAATCAACATACAAGAAACCTATTCAGAGGGCACTTTGCGATGAGTCTTTGAGCAAAGATACAGATGAATTGATTGAAATGTTCTATGTAGACGAAGAGGAAGAATATATGGAAACAGAAGAGTAAGAAATTGTTTCTTCTAAGAAGAAAACAAAGACCTAAAGTCTTTCAATCGATGATTTATTGAAGGAAGCTGCACGCTTATATGACGTAAACAAGAAGGTTACTGCAAAGAAGGCAAGAACAAGGAGAACTGGAGTCAAGAAAACTAAGAAGACTACAACCCCTTCATCAAAGAAGATCGTCACAGCACCTGCTGCCCAAGCCCTTCAGAAAGAAAAGGGATTTTCTGTTGATGATCAAGTTAAGCCTTCAGATGTGCCTGAACATGTTGAGAAACATGTTGCAGAGAAGAGCACTGCGGAAACATCTACTCCAGCTAGTATTGTGCTGAAGGCGCCTATTCAACCTTCTCCTGTAGAAGGTGATGATGAAGACAGAGAAGATGATATTCCATTAAGCCTGAAGATGAAAGCGATAGCTACTGCTCTTGCAAAAGGAAAGAAAAGGATCATTCACAAACCTTTAGTTGTTGATCCAACGGAGAAAAAAGACATTCAGAGTTCATCCTCTGAATCTACTGAGAAGACTCATGTTCCACAATAAGAAAAGTTGGTTGTATCTGCATAATATAATCCATTTGCCAGATCACCTATAAAGAAGAAAACCCCCAAAAAGAAGGCATCTACTGTTGTGGTGCAGTTAGTACCAAGAACTCTTATGACATAAAGCCGAGCATTCTCCACTCCACCATCCACTGCTGTGTCTATCAAGAAAAGAAAAGTTGTTGAAATGACCGGACCTTCTAAGAAAGCCAAGAAAGATGTCCAGCCGAAAGATGTAACTGAAGATGTTCACTCACATTTAAGTGAACATGAGGCTAAAGCTCACAAACAGATTGTTCGTGTTCCAGGTACTTCAAATCAAACTATCTTTTGTTCTTCCAAGCATGTTGAATTGTGGGAGAAAGTAAACCAGAGGTCAATGATCTCTGAGAAAAAGGTTGATAAGGATACACTGTTAGCAACTGGTGTGTATACCTCATTGGAGGAAGCTGGTCTTTTAGGAACTGTACAGAAGGTGCAAGAGTTTATGTCTAAGGTTGTGTCTGAGTTCTACTGTAATCTAACCAAAGAGATTGATGATCCGGAGTCTGAAGATTTTCAGAAAGTCTTTGTAAGAGGTGAGATGCTGCAGTTTTCTCCAGATCACATTAATGAGTTTCTGGGATGTGCATCTGAGGAGGAGTACAAGGAGATCGATGACTGGGGGATGGTTGCTAAGGAACTGACCCAGAGCATCTATAATAAATGGCCATCACATCCACAAACTATTCAAACTTCCAAGCTAACTCACAAGTATGGTGCTCTATTCAGGATTCTGATCCATAATTAGCTTCCCACGAAGAACAGAGCAGCAGTGACTCAAGCTCAAGGGAAGTTTCTCTATCACCTCAGAAGAGGAAAGCAGTTTAATTATGGTGAGTTTCTGTTTGGAAAGATCATCAGCGATGCAGAATTAACAGTGCATAATCAACAGTGGTCAAGAGACCTCTGTGCTATCCTTCGTTGATCTACAACCTAATCAAGCAACAAAAGAAGAATGTATCTTCAAAGAAAGATAAAGTTGTTCCTCTCAACAAGTCTTTCGTGAACAAGGTTGCTCCTGAGATAGGAGATCCTCACCTTCGCCTCCAGTTAAAGCAGTACCTGTCATCCAAGAAAGGAATGGATGATACTGTTGAAGAATCCTCACCAAAGGGTATTGTGCTGAAGTTTCTAGAGAGAAGCTTGGAGTCTCATGCTCGTTTGATTTCTAAGCATACTTCTGAGAAGATGAAGATTCAAGCAATGATTGCTGATCTTTCATCAGGAGAAGAATTTGTCTCCCCAGCAGTAGATGTACCTGAGAATGTTCATAACTTGCACAAGCTTGCAAGTACTGCCGAAGCTGCTACTCAGAAGAAATCTACTCCAACATCAAAGCTAGGGAAAGCACAGACTACAGCATAAGAGAAGGAAGTTGAAGCTATTCCAGAAGAGCCTGCAGAGGAGGCTCATGAAGAAGAGCAGAAGACAGCTGAAGAAGTGATTGATGAGGAAGAGGAAGCTGCAACTGAAGAAGAGGCTGATGAAGAGACAGAAGCTGAAGATGAAGAAGATGGTTCTGAAGCAGAAGGAGGATCTGAACAAGATGATGCTGATCAAGACCCTGACAAATCTGAGTAGTTGCTGGTTATTATGTAACAGCCCGGTCCCGAGGATGGGGACGGGGTTGTTGTGTGTAAAATAGCACCTAAAATCGGAAATCCAGGGGGTGTTTTTAGAATTAAACTAAGTTAGCGCCTCAAAAACTTAGGCAACTTAACTTTATGACTTGGAAGAACTATCATTTTCAACGAATCAATAAGGGCCAAGGGGTTCAATCGGGTCAAAGGAATGCCAAATCATAGGCCAACTGAAATTTAAACAGTATCCAAAGACAAACAGATATGAATTTAACTTTTCAAATAATCAAGACCTCATCATAGGTCACATCAACTAAGACTCATAAATAGCTCGGAGTCAAATATATCTTATTGTCCTAATCATAGGACGGACCAAGAAAACAACATAAGATTAACTTTGAACGAATAGAATCATGCTTGGAAAGAAAAGCCTCTTTGTAGGCGAACAATAATAACAAGCATTCAAGACTTATTCACAAGTCAACTGAAGATGAATAGATACCAAAATGCTCAATAGGTATGAATATTCAAATAACTCGGAATCAATAAAGGCATAGATGGGTATGTCAAAAGATCATGCTTCAAAGACTTTATTGACAACTAGATTCATAGCATTTAAAAAATGCTACTATCAAGAATCAAGTTACACAAATCAAGACTAAATACTAATATCATAGTACTTAGCAGAACTTAGCGGAATAAATCAGGTAACATATAGAGCAACAAACTTGAAACCTCAGACAACCCCACCAGCAGCACATCACCGGCCTCAGCATTTCAACCTGAAAACATATGAAAAAGAGGGTGTGAGCACTAATGTACTCAGTAGGGTTTTATGAGAAAACTCTTTAATAAACTTTGGAATATCCAATTATAAACTGACGGCATATGGAGAGCAAATCGCAAAAGCCCTCTCCATACCCACAAAACCTTTTACTTCCTTTCTTGGCGCCTTTCCTGGCTCAAACCTGTTGTCTACTGCACCCTTATGCCTTAGGATGATAGAGGGGTTACCTCAAGTATCCTTCTGAGTATGCGAGGGGGTTACCCAGTAGTGACTTCCTTTACTTTCAAATGTTCAACATTAGTGACACGAGGGTCACAGCATGATAATATAAATAAACTGTTCTTTGAGCTCGATAACCTGCTTACAACATAAGCTATATTCTTTCTTAACTTCTTTCCTTACTTAACCTTAACCTTCCTTACTTAACTTAGCTAACAATACCAAGCCTAGAGCAATCGTCTAAGGCTAAATCTTAATTGAGCATGATCTCGACCTATAAGGGATTTATAACTTACTCAAAAAGGCAATCCTTAATCCTTAGCTATACGAGCTTTAACAAAGCATAAACATTCAAATGCGAGGAAATGAACGCGGATAAACATCGATTGCAATTAAAGCAATTCTAGATCTCAAGCTAGCATCAATCGTATTTAAACAATTCTAGCATATCTAAACATACTTGAGAGCTCACTTAACTTATAATAACTTAATTTATCTTATCAAACTCAAATAACAATTCAACAGTATCATGCATATAACTTCCTTTATTCCTTTCCTTTCCTTGTACAGAGACTAAACAGGCAGAGCATAAAATATATTTTAATATTCATTATGCCTTATCATGCTTCTAGAGCTTAATAGCTCAAACCTTATACTTGCGTTAGAACCACCCACCTCGATGACGAACATCTCGATAACGAGCACGTAGACGAAGCAACGAGCCGAAAATCCTTCCTCGGGCCTCCTCGGGGTTCACCTCATCTTTACGAAAGTCGATCAATGACTTGAAACCTTATTCAAGCTCCTAATAAGACACCAAAATGATATCTAAACCCTTGACCCTTAACTATAACTTAAAACACGAGAATTTAAAAGATTAAGGCATCCGAAATTACCACAAAAGGGGATGGAAAATCTGATTCGAAAGATCGAGATTCCGGACGATCGGCTACTGCTACCTTGTAGATCATCGAAATAGCTTCAATTTTAGTACTCATGGGCCTCGTAAATCCAACTGAGGCGAAAGTTATGGCCTCCGCATGAAAACGTGCCGGAGCTGCCGAACGCGCCCGCGCCCCCGCGGGGCTCCCTTACCCCCACGGCGCTCCTTGCGCCCCCGCGGGGCTCCCTTTCCCCCACGGGGCTCCTTGCCCAGCCCTGTGGCGCCCCCACTCCGCTCTCTCTTTCACTGGGGTGCCCTCACGAAGAGGGCTCCCTCTACTCTCTCTCTCTCTACTACAGAAATGGGGATTTAAGAATGAGAAATGTGCGAGGAAAAATGAAAGGGGAGGGGCTCTATTTATAGAAAAATAAATGGCTTCCTCAGGAAGCTTCAGCAGTGTAACAATACTGCTTTAAAAATATCGGGTTCGGATAAAAGGCGTTTTATTCGATGGCGAGGTCCAAATGACTTCGTTTATTAAATCCGAAAATACCGGCAGGTTCGTTGGCTCGAGTACTGTTGAACCAACTTGACTTGGAATAAAGAACGAGTCATTTTGAAGGAAAATGAGAAATTAATCTCTTTTCAAAAATAAGGTTACTATTCCATGCAAGGGACAAATAAAATTCCCAAGCGTTCAATTGACCTCAGAATAAAAATCCGGGAACGCCAACGGATTCCTTGAGATATTTCCTATAGGATAGGCTTGAAAAATCAAGGCTCGAGTCAACACACGAGATTTCGCAAATTTCGAACGAACGCGCTCCTACGGAAAAACACTATTCATAACTCCTTTAAACGCGATTTTAATCACCGGGAACTCAAACGACTTCAAATTCAAAATCTGAAAGCACCGGCATGCTCCTTGGGTCAACGTCTTTCAAACGTGACCAAAATTGGCTGCGATTGAGATGGAATCAAAATTCTCAAAAATACGATTTTACGAAAAATAATCCTAAAAGCACAATTAAGAACCGAAACATCCTAATTATGCTCAAAATCCTTCTTCATATTTCCTAATTAAAATTAGGGATTAATTAATCACCTTCTGAAAATCCGGGTTGTTACATATTACTCCTTTGCCTTTCTCGGTGGAAAATAGGGGGTAATGCATAATAAGTTTTTTTTTCTGTTCTACTTATCTTGCATCATGTTTTGCAAGATATTTTATTTTTAATCTAATAGCTTGTAATAGATATTTTGTTATGGAACAAATTGTTTTTCTTCCCTATTTGATTCATATCTACTAAAAAATTGAAACTGTTATCAAAAGATAAAAAAACAATCAATATAGCAGAGCAGGTACAAGCTGATAAGCAAGTGAAACACAACTGAATCATATGATGTTCTTCACAACATCTAAGTATGTTTTAAGTACATGATCCTACAGTTTGAGGGTTGTGTTCTTTTAAAACATGGAGCTGATTTGCCACCAAATAAAGATAAAGGGGGAGATTGTTAGTGTCATTTGCACTAAAGTGTTCGGGATTGTCATTATCTATTTAGATATTATGGAAATTTCAAAAGAACACAAAAGGTTTTGGTTATTCATGTTCGAATAACATGTTCTGGACATTACTGTGAACATTCCGCTGCCAATCTGATTGAAGATCAAAACATGTACTTAATCATGTTCAGAGACATGATCATGTACATGATTGTCCAGAGAGTTTACAAGAAACGTGCCATGCTAGATTCAAGGAGTTGAAGTTGCAGATTTAAGATGGACGTTTCAGAATAAAAGCTACCTTGTTCGTGATAAAGATCAAGAAGGAAAAGAAGGATTTCTATTCAAGGAAGACATCTAAACTAGGAAAGTCCGATTTAAATAAGAAAATTGTTTCCTTGTTAAATTATAGTCAAAATAGGACTTCTGAATACTTTGTTTAGGCTATAATTATTTCTTATAAATAGCCTAGGATTCAAACTAGTTTAGGTGACACGAATTTTATGAATACACAAAAGGGCTGAGAGTCAAAAGACTTTATATTTGAAGCATATAGTATTCGGGTAAACTAGGTTTGATCGGGTTAGATCATTGTGTTTCTAGTCTGTGTTTGAAACTCACTTTTATACACACTTAGAGGAGTTTCAGGAGAGATTTCCTGTGGGAACTAGAGGGATTCTAGTTTGGAAGGGGAGCTCACAATTCAGTTTAGTGAAAGAGGTTGAATCGGGTAGGAAAGGGGTCGAGTGATGGGAGTCTTCATGTAATAGCCTTTGTAACCATTCAACAGAGTAGTAAACTATTTCTCACGGACTTGATAAGTCCCCCTGACGTAGGTCAATTGATCGAACAGGGTTACCAACCTCGTGTTCTTTATCTACTTACGTTTTGACATTTTGACTTTACATGTTCACAACAATGTTCAAGTATATATGATGAACATGATCGCACAGTTTATGTAACTTCAGAAAGTTAAGTCCAGTGTCTAATGGAACTCGTCAACATTCACATCGATATCTCCCTTATTGTCTGGATCAACAAAGGTCTGTATCCTTGCTATGTTTGTAAGGTGTAGATTAGATTGAATGTTGTGAGTTCTTCAAGTAGATGTTGTTTATCTACCTAAGTGCTAGGTAGTGATTTTTACAAGGGTTGTCCGAGTGAGTGAAGCAAGGACAATTTTTGTTGTTTTCATAGAGATTATTCAAGGGAGTGAACCGAGAATATCTCTATGTATTTTTATCTATCTAGATGTTAGGTAGTTTATGTGTTAGAAATTATTCGAGTGAGTGAAGCTAGAATAGTTTATTTGTAATTTTCATAGAGAGAGTTCAAGAGAATGAATCGAGGATGATCTCTATGTGTATTTTGTATTCACTTTAATTTAGTGAAATTTTACCATGAGTCAATCACATACTGAAGGTATGTGATTTAAAATTATTTTTGTATATATTGTTCTCTAAATTCCCGCTGCGTATTGAAAGCATAGTGGTTACACTAGCTTCAAGATCAACTCTATTATCTGCATATTGACATTTTTCACAAGCTATTTTCTGCTTGTGTTTTAAAGTTATTTCCCTGCAAGTTGTTTTATAAACTCCTGTGATAATGTTGTCGGTAAAGTGAGTAACATTGACTACAACATTGTATATAACTTTGCACGTGTTATCTATTTTTTACAGTATTTGAGAAAATAAATTCTAACAAGATGTATTTGGACATTCTGATGTACATGATGACATAGAAAGTGAAGAAGAAGATTAGGGAATGAAACAAATAAAGCCTTCACGACAAATTACCAAAGACCATTCAACTACTGAAGTTATTGGTGACATCCATGAAGGTAGAATCACTAGAAGCAAACTCAGAAAAGAGATTACATGAAGAGATATCTAATTTCTGTTTCACATCAAAGATAGAGTCTAAGAATGTTCAAAAAGCTCTAAAGAATACTTACTGGATTGAAGCAATGCAGGAAGAATTACTTCAGCTTAAGAAGAATGATGTTCGGGAGGTAGTGCAAAAACCTAAAGGGATAAATATTATGGGGACAAAGTGGATATTCAAAAAAAGACAGATGAATCTGGGAATATCACAAGAAATAAAGCTAGGCTAGTTGCTCAAGGATATTCACAAATTGAAGGAATAGATTTTGATGAGACATTTGCCACAATCATAAGGATTAAATCTGTTAGATTACTCATTGTCATAGCCTGCATGATAAAATTCAAGCTCTATTAGATGGATGTCAAGAGTGCTTTTCTGAATGGATTTTTGAAGAAGGATGTGTATGTTGCACAGCCAAAAAGATTTGAAGATCCACATTATCCAGATCATGTTTTCAAACTCGAGAAGACTTTGTATGGTTTGAAACAAGCTCCTCGAGCTTGGTATGAGAGACTGGCTTCATACCTAGTAAGCAAATGATACAATAGAGGAGGATATGATAGAACACTATTCATCAGAAATGACAAATCACAAGTCATTGTGGTTCAAGTATATGTTGATGATACAGTGTTTGACTTAGTGTCCGATAAGATGATCAAGGACTTTATCAGGGACATGAAAACTGAGTTTGAGATGAGTTTGGTTGGAGATCTGAAGTATTTCCTTAGACTTCAGATAAGGCAATCAGATGATGGTATTTTCATCTCTCAGATTAAGTATACAAGGAACATAGTCAAAATGTTCGAGCTGGAGAATTCTAAGCATAATAGAATTCTAATTAGCACCACTGTAAAGATTGGAAATGATGATACAGGACAAGATGTAGATCAGACATTATACATGAGTATGATTGGAAGTCTTCTCTATCTTATTGCAAGCAGACTTGATATATCATACAGTGTGGGTGTCTGTGCAAGATATCAAGCATGTCAATGGAACAGACTATGGATTATGGTACACATCAGACACAAATTCAAGTCTTATTGCCTACTATGATGCTGATTCGGCAGGATCTCCATATGATAGACAAAGCACATCAAGTGCTTGTGTTTTTTAGGAAACAATGTTGTTTCTTGGTTCAACAAGAAGCATAATAGTATATATGTATCAACTGCTGAAGCCGAATACATAGCAGCAGGAAGTAGCTCTACTCAGGGACATGAAAACTGAGTTTGAGATGAGTTTGGTTGGAGATCTGAAGTATTTCCTTAGACTTCAGATAAGGCAATCAGATGATGGTATTTTCATCTCTCAGATTAAGTATACAAGGAACATAGTCAAAATGTTCGAGCTGGAGAATTCTAAGCATAATAGAATTCTAATTAGCACCACTGTAAAGATTGGAAATGATGATACAGGACAAGATGTAGATCAGACATTATACATGAGTATGATTGGAAGTCTTCTCTATCTTATTGCAAGCAGACTTGATATATCATACAGTGTGGGTGTCTGTGCAAGATATCAAGCATGTCAATGGAACTGCAGACTATGGATTATGGTACACATCAGACACAAATTCAAGTCTTATTGCCTACTATGATGCTGATTCGGCAGGATCTCCATATGATAGACAAAGCACATCAAGTGCTTGTGTTTTTTAGGAAACAATGTTGTTTCTTGGTTCAACAAGAAGCATAATAGTATATATGTATCAACTGCTGAAGCCGAATACATAGCAGCAGGAAGTAGCTCTACTCAGATAATATGGATGATGCAGATGATGAAAGATTATGAAGTAGCTCATGATTTTCCTATTTTGTATTGTGATAACATGAGTGTTATCAATATATCAAAGAATTATGTTCAACATTCAAGGACAAAACATATTGATATCAGACATCACTACATCAGAGTGCTAGTTGAAGAAGAAGTTCTAAAGATAGAACATGTAAAAATAGAAGATCAACTTGCTGATCTATTCACCAAAGGATTAGATACTACTCGATTTAAGAAATTGAGAACATCTCTTGCTGTTTGCTTGATTCAGTAAATCAAGAGAAAAGGGGTATGAGTGTGTTTATTTCACACTCGGCAAGAAAGAATCATTCCTACGAAAAGGGCCTGAACATTTCTATAAATGCTCATCATCATGTACATGAATAATTTTCAAATTCTCTTATACATCCTTGTCAACAGCTAGTTCTGACTCAAAACTTCATCTCTGATTTTCGGGGATTTTTCTCCAATTTCTCAGTCTAACGGATACCTGAGATTACTTCTTGAATAGAGTACTATATTATATATACATTTAGCCATTTATAGATGATCATCGGCTGGTCTAAAATTCTAAATTCAAGTCTTTCTCTCTTCTTGTTTTCTGATATTTTATCTCTTTATTTTTTCTGCCATGACTTTTTGATCTCTTAAGAATTATATTCTATTTCTTTCAATGGCACCCAAAAGAAAACTTGTCCGTCCTAAAAAGGTCGCCAAACCCAGAATGAGGTATGGAAAAGTCACATATTCCAAACCTCAAGATCAGTTTTATGAGAAGAATGAGTTTGACAGACAAGTTCGTGGAGAATCAACTTACAAAAAACCAGTCCAAAAAGAACTATGTGATGAGTTCTCTAGCAAGGATACTGAAGAGATGATTGAAAAATACCATGGAAAAGATAGAAGATGAAGAGGAAGACGAACCAAAAGCAACATATTTTGCAAAGAAGATAAAAACTCAGAATCTTTCTCTTCATGATTTATTGAAGCAGACAGCAAACTCTTACAATGTGAGTAAGAAGGTTGTAGTAAAGAAGGCAAGAACGAAGGGTTCAACAGTTAAGAAGCTAAAGAAGAATATTGTCCTTACAGTGAAGAAGATCATCATAGACCCTGATGCTCAAGCCTTTTAAAAAGAGAAGAGTCCTGTTGTTGATGAGACAGTTGTGCCAGAAGATGTACCTGTACAAGAAGAGGTACATGTTACCGAATAGATTGCTGCAGAGAAGACTATGACAGAGATGCCTATCACTGAAAAGCCAACATCAGAACAACCAACAACTGAAGAAGGTGGAGATATTTCAGAGGAAGATGATATTCCTCTGAGTACAAGGATGAAAGTTCAAGCAGCCGCAAAAGGAAGGAAAAAGGTCATCAAAAGACCTTTGGTTGCTAATCTAGAAGAGGAAATAGGAGCACAAAGTTCTTTCTCAGAGTCTGCTACAAAGACTCATGTTCCACCTCAAGAGAAATTGATGGCACGTGCACAATATGAGGTTGATTTATTTTCTGTTGGATCACATGTCATGAAGAAGACTCCTCAAAAGAAAGCAATCACCAGTGTAGACCCATCAAAGAAGGCTAAAAAGACTGTTCATCCCATACATGTACCTGAAGATATTCACTCAGAATCTAGTGAATATAAAGTTGATCATCACAAACAAATCATTCATCTGCTAGATATCTCTAAACATGCTCTCATTCATTCAACGAAGCATGCTGAACCATGGGATAAGGTAAAGAAGAGGTTTTTGATTACTGAAAAGAAGGTAGATAAGGATACCTTGCTTGCTTCTGGGATTTATTCTCTATTGGAGAATGTTGGATTATTAGGAACTGTGCAGAGGGTGCACGAGTTTGTTTCATTGGTTATATCTGAATTTTATTGCAAATTGACCAAGGAGATAGATGATCCTAACTTAGAGGACTTTCACAAAGTCTTTGTCAGAGGAGAAATGTTGGATTTCTTACCAGAACTCATCAATGAGTTTCTCGAATGCTCAATTGAGGGGGAGTTGATAGAGATAGATGACTGGGGATGGTTGCTAAAGAACTGGCCCATGGTGTTTATACCAAAAGGCCCTTCAATCTTCAGACGATTCCTACTTCAAAGCTATCTCAAAAATATGGTGCTCTATTTCGCATCATGATTCACAGTTGGATGCTAACTAAGCACATGGTTGTTGTTACTCAAGCTCAAGGAAGGTTCCTTATCACATTGGAACTGGAAATAAGTTTAGCTATGGAGAGTTTGTGTTTGGAAAGCTTGTAAGCAGTGCAAAGTCTACTGTGGTTAAAGGACCCTTGTGCTATCCTTCTCTCATCTATGGCATCATCAAGCAACAAAAGAAGAATGTCTTTACCAGGAATGATAGAGTTATACCTCTGAGAAAGCCTCTGATCATCAAAATTGCTCCTGAAACTGATGATCAATGTCTGCACTTACAGTTCAAGAAGTTCATCACATCAAAGATTGGTGTTGCTGAAGCTTCTACACAATCCTCTCATAAGCAGCTCATTCTCAATTTTTTGAAAAATAATCTGGAGTTTCATGCTCGAATGGTGTATGAGCGTATTTCTGAGAAGATGAAGATTCAGGCCCTAATTGCTGAAATTGTCATCTGGAGATTATTTTTCCTCACAATAGCTGATGTTCTTGATCATGTTCACAACTTGCATAAGCCTGCAAGTACCGCTGCTGTTGCTGCTACTCAGGAAGATTGCTCCAACAAGAGATAAAGATCGAGCGTCTGCTGCAAACACACAAGATGATGATGATGATGAAAGCTGCAGAGGAAGAAGAAGATGCAGAAGAAGAGAAGGAGCAAGAAGAAGAAGAAGAAGAAGAAGAAGAAGAAGAAGAAGAAGAAGAAGAAGAAGAAGAAGAAGAAGAAGAAGAAGAAGAAGAAGAAGAAGAAGAAGAAGAAGAAGAAGAAGAAGAAGAAGAAGAAGAGCAAACATCTGACAAATCCGAGTAGTTCTATATTACTCCTTTGCCTTTCTCGGTGGCAAATAAGGGGAATAATGTTTCTGAAAAAATTAATCTTATCTTTTTAAAATTTTATATCTTGTACCATGTTTTTGCAAGATCTTTTGCTCATGCTCTAATATCTATGTTTTGATATTACATCTTCAGAACAGATGTTTTTATCTATAAGTTTATATGATCCTTATTATCCAGGCTACCCAATTTCTCATGTGTACTATTCCTAGGCAAATAATTAAAATTAAACTATTAAAGTCAATTATCAAATCAAATACAAATTAAACAAGACTAAAAATATGAACTATCAAATAATGAAACTAATTAATTCTAGGGAATGCAAAGACATGAATTCATTATATATTAATCTAATTTCATTAATTTCCAATTTAATTAAATTAACGGTGAAGGATCAGAATTCTAATTACCTATCTCCACCAGGTCTCAAGGTAAAAGTAGATTAACAATTTATCTATTACTTTTGTCTCTACATTAATTGTTAACTCCCAATAGATCAACAGATTTAAAACCTTCTAAAAATCACAAATACAAGTATCAAATCATTAAATTTAATCACACTAATTAATTATCTCTGCCAGGACTCAAATTAATTAGCTAGCATACAATGACATGACATTAATCACGCATGATAAATCTAAACTTAAATGTTTGAACCATATAGTTGGAAGGAGAATTGATGAAGAATTAAATTAACACATAATTTCATACATGCTGCAAACCTTATAATTAATTATAAAAACTACTCACACATAATGAAATACAAAATAAATGAAAGAAGTAAAAAAATTAAAAAACATAATTAAAATTACAAAATATTAAAAAAAAACCGTAGTTAAATTATGAAAATAAAACTTCAATCTTCAAAGTTGTAGAGAAAACATCCGTTACGCAACTGTCCAAATCTAAATAATGAAAAAGTACCCTAAATTTCGTCCAACTCAAGTTTATTTATACTGAGTAATAAAAATCTGGCTCAAAAGGTAAGTTCACGGGCCAAAAATATGAAAACAGCAACTAGCGGACAACTCGGCGATCGAAAATGAAAGAACCGGCGATCAGCGGTCAAATTTAGTGCTCAGCGGCTTGATTGGCGGATTTCACTGGCTTGGAATTCTACTTGGCGAACGACGGTTCCATTCACCGGATCTGGCCATGGTTTTGGATGATCCGATGCTCGGTGGATTGGTCGTCGAATTTCTAGCGCACTCTACTGTTTTGCTCTGTTCTCGCCTGTTTCTCATCTGATTAGCCCGATTCAAGTTGCAGAATGACCCTAATTCGATCATCTATCTTCCAATCTTATTTCACAACTGAATTGAATCCCAAAATTATCCCTTTTATAACTCACACTTCTACAAAATGAGCCAAAACATGAAATTGCACAAGAAAATGTGAAACTATTATCAAACACCAAACTATGCATGCATTAACCATTAAATGTCATCCAAATAAACACCTAAATGCATACAAAAGCCATGTTTATCATATTTCTAACCTTTTTTGTTTCCATTTTTGGAAGTCTATTCTCTTTTGTTGCAAGATTTTATAATGTTTTATGTTTTTTTTTAACTCAGGCCTATGTGTTGTGGTTTTTATGAAAATTGGATTGAACTTTTTTTTTCATAATCTAAGTCACATAGTATCATTTTTTTATTATTGAGAATGATGTTTTGACTATGATTTTGTTGAAGATTTTGAGCATTCTCTTTTTGTTGTTTAGGAAAATTATATTTTCCTTTCAATTTTGGGATATTGATTAAAAAAATATTTTGCTCAAGACAAGATTACTAAAAACAAGTTCATTATCTTTATAAATTTTGTGAAAATGACATAATCTAACAACCTTTTCAATGTTTGGACCACAGTTGATTTTGAGAATGAATTTGAGTTTTTTGGAAAGAGAATGATTTGAAAGCTCTATTTTGATAATGAATTAAAACATTTTGTTTTGTCCTCAAATTTTGAGACAAGCAAATTTTAGGTGGCATATTTTAAATATGGAACCATGACTATATATTTTTCATCTATTTGAGTAGTATTATTTGTAATTTGAAAAACTTTATTTCTTTTTCAAATGTTTGATCATTTTGGGTATGGTAACTTTGTGAAACACTATTTGATTAAATCTCTTTTTCAAGATTATAATCATCATGTGTTGAAAGACTTTTTTTGGTTTGTTTCTTTCGAAACAATTTCTTTTTTCTTTTTGAAAAATAATTTCTTCTATTGATATCCAATAGATTTTTCAGAGGCATATGATTCAAACCAATCAAAGAAAATAAAATTTTTTCTTTACTTAAGAATGATATTGTTATATTCTGGACTTGTTCTTTAGTTTCATGAAAGGTTGCTTTAAAAAATCATTCTCTTCTTTCTATTTTTCTTAGAGTAGAAGTTATTTTCAAGAAATTTTGTGTTTGGAATGAATAAATTTTTGGGAATGTATTCATTATTTAGAGATTTGGTTTAATTGAGAAGATTTTTTATTTTATCAAGTGGTTTATTTTTGTCAAGTTTGTTTGGAAAAGTTATTGTCATATTGTTTCCCATATATATATATATATATATATAATAATTGTAGATGCACTTAAGGGTAATTGTGTATAATTGTGTTTAGAAGTTAATTGGACAAGAATTCTAGTATATTTATTAATTAAATCCACCACTAATCACAATTACTCACACACAAAATATTATAATTGATAGAATAAGCAGATATTTTTTCAATTTCTAAATCTTCGTATTGGTATCAATGAGATTTTTCTAAATCTACATGCATCAACTTCTTTATTAAGAGCATCATTCAATTTTGTTTTGTGTTTGGTTCTTGAAATCATATTATTTTTAAGTAACAATTTTTAATTATACATGATGTTATTATTTTCTTGGTTAATGCTTTTTTTAATATTTTTATATAAAAACTAAATTATTATCAATATAAATTGTCATGTTATTTTTAGACTTCAAAATGTTTATTTTGTTATATTTTAATGCTTTTATGTATGATTATTGTTGTATTATATATTATATCAAGATGCTTTTTTTATTATACAAAATGCTTGTTTTCTAATTTTGTAATGCTTTTATGCATGATTATTGTCATACTACGCTACACCATATCAAGGTGTTTCTTTTGGTATCCAAAATGCTTATTTTGTTATTTTGTAATATTTTAATTTATGATTATTGTCATACTATATATAAGCTATATTAAGGTGCTTTTTTAGTTATCCAAAATGCTTGTAATTTAGGAATCTACTATTCAAACCACATAATAAAATTTTGACCTAATGGGGTCATGAAAATACTTGACCCCTCATATTTTTATTTTCATATTTTTAATAACATCCACACAAAAATATAAAAGAAAGCATTACAAGTCCACAAACTAGCATCACATATTGGAAAAAAAAACATATCCACATGCATAACTAACTAATAAATTAATAATTAAAAACATGTACAATTGCATATCACAAACGTGAATTAATTTGTAGCATCATGTACAAATATTATTAAATCAAATATTTTGATTTTAATAATCAAACAAGATAACCAACTATTGCATTATGGAAAACATTAATTAAGGAATTTAATTCATAGATATTAAATGAAGTTAATAAATTTATAAGTCAACTATGCCCTTTTCTGTATAAAATAAATATAAAAAAATAAATTAAAAATGATCCAAATCATCTAACATATCTAATGAATAGGATGAGTCCATAATTTACATATTAAGGAAGTGTTTACAAATGAACCATTCCATATATATATATATATATATATATATATATATATATATATATATATATATATATATAGAGAGAGAGAGAGAGAGAGAGAGATTATAATAATATAAAAAGTGTATTATCTTATAATTTTGAGTTTACCTATTATAACCTTATTTTATATTTTATTTAAGGGCGATAATGTAATCATCTAATATTATTGAATATTTTGTTATTATATGTATTCTAATTATTTTATAATTTTGAGTTTACCTATTATAACTTTTTTTAAAAATTTTATCTAAGGGCAATAATTTAATCATCTTATATTATTTAATATTTTATTTTTCTTTGTATTCTAATAATTAATCTGTGATTATCATTCTAATATTTTAACCCTAAAAATTCTAATTTGTTAAAAACCTATCAAGATAGCATAGTCCTTAAAATAATATATTTAAATTCAATACATTATTAAAATTCATAATTTTGTATACATTTAAGATTTAAAAAATGGGATGAACAAACTTTCAAGATCATATCACTTAACGATTTCGAAACAAATTCATAATCTGTGAAGTTCGGTTTATTTTTACAAATGAGTAGCAAATTCACGCAAATACTAAACATCCTAAACCACAATTCAATCAAAAGAAAATTATAATTAAAATCCCATTTACTTTAAAGACAAGACTAATTGTCTACCAAATTAAAAAGAAAAAATTGATATATTTATAATTTGATGCGGTTTTTATATAAAATATTTCATTTTCTTAATCAGTAAAATAAGCTATTAATTAAATAAACTTCATAAAATATTATAATATTCTTAAAAATATAACAACCAAGACATTAAACGCACATATTGATAGAAAACATAAGATAAGAAGCTTGTACATTATTTACATTATTTATTAATTTTTTAGTAATATCAAAATATATTCATAATTGATATTAGTTAGAAATATAATATACTATTAATATATATATATATATATATAATCTACTATATAAAAAGAATTTTGAAAATTTTATTGTGCCTATTATATTCCTATAATATATTTTATTTAAAGATAATAGAATAATATAATATATTTATGTGTACATTCTATTCAAGAAAAAAATCTATGTACTTTTTATTAACCAAAAAAATAATCTTGTGAGATTTTGACCATATTTATGCTTTCATTGAATATGATATATAGAAGCTATTAAGGCATTATTATTGACTCTATTATATTAAAATTTATATTTAATTTTGAATGATGCATGAATTAGTTGTGTTTTATTGATAAAACATAAAAAGAAACAAACCATGAAATCAAAAAACGGAAACAACAAATGCTGAAAACAAGACATTAGGGGCAGACCTCATTAAAACCTAGCAGAGTAACACCCTAATGGGAGAACCTTTGATAGAAAAAAGAGTATACACTCTAAAAAAAGTGAGTTAAAATGAATCGATATTAATTTTGAATGATGTCATATATATATGTGTGTGTGTATGTATGTGTGTGTATTTATATTTTTATTTCAATTATATGTTCTAATTTAATATAGAATTCTAGAAAATTCATTATACATTGAGTAGATATGGATTATGAATTACGAATTAACCATTAATGCATTGCCCATGTATTCATTTAAAAAAATTATTTTTAATTTGAGAAATTAAATGTATATTTAACATCAATTTGTGAATGTTGACTTTGTATATTGTTGATGTTGAATATATCTAGAAAAAAATGGTAATATTATTAAGATGTTTAAAAAACCATGTTGAATTGAAAAATAAGTCAAATATAGTAATTTTATTGGAAATTATATATCCTTATAATTTATTCAATATACTCCAATCTTAATTTTCACCTATAAATGACTAATTCACATTATGCGATATCAATAATGTGAATATTGGGATCACTAGTATGTAGCTTCTTACACTATAAAAAAATCACGTTTTAGAACATCAAAAATCCGTCATTACACCATTTTAATGATGTATCAAGTATGTCGTCAAAAATCTCATCGTTACCCATTTTAACGACGGAAAAAAAAATTATCACTAAATTATTGCCAAATTTAGTTGTCAAAAAATTAAAAAAAATGATAAATTTAGCAACGGATTAGTGATGGAATTTTCCATCGATTCTGTTGCTAAAAAATACTAAAACAATTTAAGCGCATGAGCCTCCGGAGTGCGTTGGCCACTCGGCGTAGTATGCAAGTGAGGACAAAACATGCTGGAAAGACTTGTGTTCATTTTTGGGAACAAACGTCCATCCAGTAGCCGGGTCGTTACAGGTGGTATCATAGTCGAACCTCTCGTAATAAGATATGGTCTGGGGATGAACCAAGTGGAAGTTGATAGACTCATGTTCGTTTTTGGGAACAACCATCAATTCAGTAGTCGGGTAGTTCCGGGTGGTGTCAGAGTCAAACATCTCGCAATAAGGTATGACGATAGTTGGGTCGTTAAGCTAAAGATGAAAATATCAGTTGTTAAATGTCGCTAATTCTATCGCTAAAATGGTGTTTTTTTTTGTAGTATTAGTTGGTATTCCTTCCATTTGTAAGGGTGGGAGACTTGGTTACGAGTCTCAATCCCCTCCACCCCCACCAAAAAAATGAATATTGATGACCTAAAATAGATACTAAAAATAGCAAAATACAATAAGGATTTACATATAGCAATGATTTTATGTCAAAGAGCCAAGTAGAACTCTTAAGTGCATAAAAAGTTATCCCTGATGTATTATTAGTATTAATAACAAGTCATCTAATGAAATATTATTTTGGAAAATTATTTATTTTTATTAAAGTGTGATTTTTTAAGTAATTAATTTGTAATATTATGTTGTAATTTAATGTCATGCAGTTCAAATCATCAAACATTTTATGGAAAAATTATTATTTTGTCAAAACATGCTTCACAACCCATAAACTTAGGGTTAAATGGGTTTAAATATTATTAACTATACACTGATTTTGATTCTCTACATAAACTTTAAAATGATATATCCGGCCTATAACGCAAACTTACATATTTTTTTATAATTACAACATCAGTTCGAAATTGGATATAATCGAGTCTGAAGTGAGGGTCAAAAGATAATTTTTTTAATGTAAGGGTATTCATATATAGTTCGTGATATTTAAACTTATCAACCCTTAAAATTAAGATAATTTTTTATTCTATACAATTTTAACAACATAGAGGTTAATATTCAAATATGCAAATCGGTGAAAAGATAACTATTTAAATATTACTTATAAGAGAATATATCAATTTGAATTCTACACTTAATAATTAAGTAATCATATATATACATATATATATATATAATGTAAATCAAGAATATATATTTTTATGTTATTTTTTACATTATAGTGACGATCAATACATACTAATGATAGACATATAATCTATTTTAAATATTAGTGTACTTGTTGATATTAATTTAAATCATATCATATGTAGCTAGGTAAATAGTTCATTTTACTTTGATGATAATTTTCTTATATCCATGTTTTTTTATGTTTTGTTTGGATATGACTTCGTACATTTTTTTTTTGTAAATTCTTCTAATTCTATATTTGATATATTATTTAACGGAGCAAACATAGTTAGTTGTTCACTTTTTTATTATTTTAAATAACACTGAAGTTATTTAAATAATTTTGTATTTTATTTATTTTTATATTTACAAATGTAGTGATATATTTATAAAAATTGAGAACTATTATTGTGTAAGCTATTATTGCATTGATATTTTTGGATATCTTCAATTTAATTGAAATGAAAACTAAAGTTGTTTTAAAGAAAATATCTTAGTACCTTTGAGCTATAGATATTACCACAAATAGAAGCAATATTATATTGAGTGTAAGAATTAATGGTGCATTACACTTTGATACCTATATTTTTTACTCCTTTTAAAAAAAAATAGTGCAATTTTTTCAAAATTAACAAAATAGTACTCATGCACTTTTTAAATTTTTTGGCAAATCTAATATTTTATCAAATTTTCGGCCCAAAAAACATATGTAATTAATTGTATTTTAACATTTTGATTTCCACAACAACATAAAAAAGCCATACAATCAAAATTCTTAATATACAATCAATTATGTATGATTTTTGGATCGTAATATTGAATTATTGATCATGTTAGATTTACAATTTTTTTGAAAAAATTGTTATTATTTTATTAATTTAAAAAAAATAAGTTATTTTTTAAAAGAGTCCAAAATAGGTTGGAGCAATTATCAAAATCAAAACCGGTTAGGCAGGTATAATAAACTGCACTTTTATTTGTCATATGTTAGAATAGTAATAATATTTTACTCTCATATATTAGTAATATTGTAATACTAATATAATAATATATTAAATGGTTACATTATTTATATTACTCTTATAAATTAGTTGATTATAATTTGTATTTCATGATATACATAATTTAAAATAAAAATTTCAAAAATTACAAAAAAATAGTGGGAATCAAAATGCCAGTCGAATTTGAAATAAACTTGAAACATTAAAAAAAATTCCTACAGTATATCTTCTTTGGAATTTTGGAAAAAAGGGGGGAATATATATTTTGTTCTCTTTCTTATTTGTCCAGGAATACTTTTGTCTCTGTTTACCCTTTTAGTCAAAATTGATACATTAGTTATTTTAAAAGTATCAGCTTGATCTTTTTCTCAAAAGAAAAAAAAAAAGAAAAAAAAAACATTGATCCTTTTCTTGCTCTAAAGACAATTGTTTCAAAAATTTATAATTCAAAATACTCATAAAAGTTCAATAGTCATTGAAGGTCTCAATGTGATCCTTTTTAAAATACACATTTTTCTCATATACTTAGATTATTTCACACACTAACATGTACTTTTACACACACGAATTAAACACTTTGAGCTATAAATCTTGATCTATTTTTCTTGTTTTTCTTTTTATTTTCCTTTTTCTTTCGCTTTTTTATCTCGTGCTTCAATCTTGATCTTGGTCATGCTCTCGGGAAAATAAGATATGGTTTGTACTTACTGTTATATTTGTATAAAATGGATAATTGAGTTAATTCACTGAGTTACACAAACACTTGCATGCACTAATTGTAAAAATAAGTTTTAGATGGATTAACCAAATTCGCGGGTCAACCTTCAAACTGTTAAAATCAATATCAACTGTAACATAAAAAAGTATCACTCAAAATTTGAAAAGTATCACCTATATCCTTAAAAAGTAACGGGTCTGCTAATTATCTTATACTAGATAGTTTATTTAGTTCAAATTGTGATTTTTTTCATTCCAATTAATGTTTAGAATTTAAGAGTTTATGGTTTTTTAGGGTTCATGATTTTTTTAGAAATTTTTTTTAGTATTTTTAAAATTTTTTAGGGATTTATTTTGTATTTTTAGGGTTTGTGTTTTTTCAAAGTTTTATTAATCTCAATTACGGGTTATATTTAAGTAGGAAAAATTAATTGTCTAGCACAATGTGTGTGTCCACATATTAGCATTGAGCGAATGCATTGCGCGAGTCGCCGGTTTTCAAAAAAATAAAATTAATTCACTTGTATTTTAGGGTTCATTAATTCCATTTTAGGATATATATTTATTTCAAAATTAGATTTTTATTTTTCAATTACCGTCTATATTTATTTCAAAAAAAATTAATTGTCGAACGTGAGTCGTCGGATTTCATAAAAATTAAATTAATTCAGTTTTATTTTAGAGTTTATTAATTCTATTTAGGGTGTAAATTTATACTTATTTTAATCAAATTAAATCAATTCACTTTAATTTTAGGTTCACTAATTTTATTTTAGGATATAAATTTTTTGAGAAAAAAATAAAAAAGACAAAATAGAAAAAAAATCGCCTAGGAAAAAAAAAAAAAGTGGCCACGTGATGCCCACGTGCCTGTTAGAAATAGCCGCACATAAGAGTTATTGCACTGCACATAAGTGTAACTCACTGAGTTAATAGTACTCACCCAAAACTATTTATTTTTTCAGATTAAGGAAGCTCGTGTGATGACGTGAAAATAGGGTGATGATCAAGTTTGAATAAATATTATTTTATTTTAAATATTACTCCCATTATATTAATTTTTTTATTAAGTAAATGAGATATTTTATATTTATGAAATTTTGTGCCGTCACAAATTTGTCATAAAACGGATCTTGTATATGAATTATGATGTCTTAGATATGCATTTTCTCGAATGAGTACTGGTCAAGATCATCTTATGTAACCTGCAGAAATCTAGGGAAAATTGGATGCTACCCCAGCGGGCACGTACCCCATTTTCACAAGTTAATTTTATAAAATATTTTTAATATGTTTTTGTAAAAAATATTTAGGGGATATATTTAATCCTTAAGTATATATTAATTATGTTGGTTTTGGATTTTTTTTTTTCGTCCCCTACTGTGTGTTGGTATTTTTTTTTTCGCCATATATCTCTAAAATATCTTTTGCAAAAACATTTTAAAAAAGATACCAGCAAAAACTGCTTTTAGATAAAGGAAAGCTGGTTAGTTGAAACTAATTATACCATTTATGAGAGAGAATTAAAGAAGTCACACTTGTATTGAATTTACTTCAAAAAAAAAAAAACGATATAACCACGAAGCAATATTTGCTCTACTCAGACACGAAATTGGACTTGAATAATGACTATAGAAACAAAAACAAATCGGAGTAATTTTTCTATACACACCAAAAAATGGAAATTCATATGCTTACTTGCAACAACATCTACAGTTATTTCCTCCACACGGAAAAAAAAACAGCATGGAAAAAAAAAACTATGTAGTATAACAACAATGCAGAGATACAGAAAATTACTGGATGCATTAAGTAGCGACTTGCCTTCCTCCTCTTGTTTTGGCGATCATTTCTTTAAGCTCGTCGTAGCGACTACGATGATACTCAATCCATATGCATAACTGTCTTATAGCTTCTCTTTTCTCCTCTATCAAGCTATCGAATCCCGTCTCGTTTTCCTTCATCTTCCTCTCCAACTCTCCCATTTTCTCGTCCCTTTCTGCTACTATCTTCTCAAGCTCTTCCATCTTCGTTTCCTTCTCTCTCACTGTTTTGATCAAGCTCTCGTTTTCATGCTCATCTTTCCGCAGTGTAATTTCCAGTTCACCAATCCTTCCCTTCAGCTGCAGCCCGTTTTCTTTCTCATCACTCAGTTGCTGAGCCAAACTGGCTAGTTCCTTCCTCAGCTGATCCCTCTCGACGTTACTATCTTTGATGTAGTTTGTTGTGACCTTGAGCTCGTGCACTGTTTCATAGATGCGTGACTCTATGTGACCGTAGTCTTCCTCAAACTTCATGTGGAATGCATCGATTCCTGTCAGTGTGTTGTTTACCTTCTCGGATATCTCTGCTACCACTTTCACTTGAGCCTCTTTATAAGCAACAATTATACCTGAAAGTGTAGCCACTCTCTCTTCTAGCAATCTCTGCTCTTCCTGCAACTTTTCTTCCTTTTTCAGGTAGCTTTCATCCTTCTCGCTTAGTAACTGTTCTGTTACGCGAAGTTTTTGACTTGTTAGTCGTTGCTTGACCTCAATGTTCCGCATATCTTCTGCCAGTGTACTGATATCATCTACTTTCATCTCGAGATCTCTCTTTAGCTCTTCTATGTTTGCTTCCAGCTCATTGACTTCTTGATTTTTTGCATACATGTCATTTTCGAACTGCTGTGTCACCTCTTCTATCTTCTTTTCAGATGATTTTAGACGTTGTTCACAGTTTTGGAACTCAACTTCCAGTAGTTTGTGCTCCTCACACAATTTGATAAACGCGTCTTCCTGTTCTTTCAGTCTTTTCTCCTGCTCAGTGGTCTTGTTCACTAATTCTGCATTATTGTTCTCAGCCAAAGCCAAGCTTTCTATGGACTCTTGCTTGTTTCTCTCAATTTCCACTTCCAATTGGCTTTTCTGAGACACCAGCAGTTCCAGCTGCTGCTGTAAAGAGTCAACCTGTTTTTTCAAGGCACCAATTTCAACTGATGCTTCATTCTGCAGATCATCCATCTTTTTCTGAACGGCAACGAGCTCATCACCTCTCTCTGTTAGCACATTCTGCAACTCAGAAATCTTGCTCTCTAGGCTACCCTTCTCCTCCCTCAACTGATTTCCCTCATTAAGTTTGCTGCTTATTTGATCTTCCATTTCACCTTTTTGTTGACGGAGTGTCACCAGCTCTAGTTGCAGATCTTTTAGCTGTACTGCCAGACTTTCCTTCTCTTCAAGTAATTTTTTTCCATTAGAAGTTTGGTCTGATAGTTCTTCTTTTAGCTTTTCAATCTGTAGCTGGAGTTCTGATATTTCTCCAGTCCTTTTGTCGAGAATGATATCTGCTTCACTCTTCAGGGCACCTAAAGAACCCAATTGCTCTTGAAGACTGCCTACATCTGCAGTCAATGCCGTGATTCGGGCAAGTGATACACTCTCTCCATCTTCGGATTTTTTCTGTAAAGTAGATAGTTCATTCTCTTTCTCAGTCAATGCTCTCTCCAGATCAGTGGCTTTTTCTTGCAGCTTTCCTTTTTCCTCTTGCAACTCATTAAGCTCCTCACTTCTTCTCCTCAACTGCTCTTCAACTTCTTGTTTCTGGTTACTCAGGGTGTCGAGCTCCAGGTTAAGGTCTTTTACTTCCAAGACAAGAATCTCCCTCTTTTCCAGTATTTTCTGTTGTTCGGCCCTCAATTCTTCTGTCAAAGTCTCTGTCTGAACTTGAAATTCAGATAATTCTTGGCTTTTGCTTTTTAGCTGTTGCTCTAATTCCAGTTTTTGATTGCATGTGGAGTTGAGCTCCAGTTCCAGATCTTTCACTCGTTTCAGAAGAGTCTCCTTTTCTTCACTGCTCCTGTTTAGCTCCGAGTTTTTATTTGCCAACTCTTCTTTCAGAGTCTCTATCTGGATTAGCAACTCGGAGATTTCTTTAACTCTTTTATCCAGATGCACCTCTGATTCTGTTTTCTGAGTGAGCAAAGATTCCAGTTCCACCTGCTTTTCATGGATCTGATCTGTCAAGTCCTTGACTTGAGCGGAGGTGTCAATCTCTTTCTGTGCTAATTGTGCTTCCAGTTCACCTTTTTGAACCCGCAATGACTCTGCCTCAGCTTGAACATTGTTGATCTTCTCTTTTAGATCATTTATTTGGGCTATTGAACCCTTTTCTTGATCTTCAAGTTTTTGAAGAAGAGCAGAGATTTCATCACTTTTCTGTTTCTCAATGTCTCTTCTCTGAGTGTGTGATGAATCAAGTTCCAGTTCCAAATCCCTTGCACGAGTTGATGCTTGTTCTTTGTGAGCCTCATGAATCTCAAGGTGACTTGAAAGCTCTTTTTCTTTTTCAGCCAATTTTTCACTCAACTGGCTCGATTCAGTGATAAGATCTTGAATCTTGTTTTCTGCCTGTTTTATTTCATCCTCAAGCTGTGAAATCTTTATGGTAAGACTGGCATTCTCCTCTGCAGCAACTTTTCGTATCTGACTAAGCATAGTGATTTCTGCTGCTGCTGTCTCCAGTTTTTCCATTGTTTCCTTTTTGTGAGCCTCATGAACCTCAAGGTGACTTGAAAGCTCTCTCTCTTTCTCTGCCAATTTTTCAGTCAATTGGCTGGATTCGGTGATGAGATCTTGAATCTTGTTTTCTGCATGTTTTATCTCATCCTCAAGCTGTGAAATCTTTAAGGTAAGACTGGCATTCTCCTCTTCAGCAGCCTTTTGCATCTGATTAAGCTTAGAGATTTCTCCTCCTGCAGTCTCCAGCTTCTCCATTGCTTCCCTTTTGTGAGCCTCATGAATCTCAAGGTTACTTGAAAGCTCTCTCTCTTTCCCAGCCAATTTTTCAGTCAAAAGGCTCGATTCAGTTATATGATCTTGAATCTTGTTTTCAGCCTGTTTTATCTCATCCTCAAGCTGCGAGATCTTTAAGGAGAGACTACTCTTCTCCTCTTCGGAGGCCTTGTGCATCTGGTTTACCGTTGCCATTTCTCTCTCTGTTGATTCCAGTTTTTGTTTTGCTTCATGTTTATGAGCCTCATGAGTCTCCAGGTGACTTGAAAGCTCCCTTTCTTTCTCTACCAAATTTTCACTCAACCGGCTTGATTCAGTTACAAGATCTTGATACTTGTTTTCAGAATGTTTTATCTCATCCTCAAGCTGTGAAATCTTTATGGTGAGACTAGTTCTCTCTTCCTCAGCAACCTTTTGAATCTCATTCAGCTTAGCAATTTCACTTTCTGCTGAGTCTAGTTTCTCCCTCAAAGTAGAGAATTCTCCCTTCACTGCATCCAGTTCCACTTGTACTGCTTCTCTCTCCTTTTGCAGCTGGCTATTAATGCTTCTCAACTCCTCAGCGCTTCCCTTCTCCTCTTCAAGTTTGGCAGCAACCGCGTCTCTCTCCATGCTCAAGCTCTCTCTCTCATTCTTCACCTCTTCCAGTTTTTGGTTCAACTCCGCTTGTAGCTTGATCGAATTCTCCAGCTCCAATTTCAGAGCAGCGTTTACAGAGTTCATCTCCGCTATGATGTTCTCTGCTTCCTTTGTTTTACTCAAAGCATTTCGACATTCCTCACGAAACGTTTCCTTTTCATCAATAGTGATCCCCAGCTTCCTCTTCAAGTCAGCAATCTCAGAAAGAGCGATTTCGAGCTCAACCTTGACAGCTATGTCATTCTCAAAACTCTTCTCAAATTTACCATTCTTGGAGCCTTTTTTCTTAGGTGAGTCATCTGAGTCCGAGGAATCGGAGCTCGATGAGGAACCATGTTTTCCGTTTGCCTTCTTTCTCAACTCGTCTGTCAGATAATCATATCGTGCATACAGAGACTGGTAATGATTGTGGAAATCCTCAATCAAACGAACCAGTGGCTCTTTCCCATCACTATAATCTTCTTCTTTAAGAACCTTCAAGATCTTCTGCACGTTGCCCTCGATTTCTGCATTTTAATAACACAATTCAGAAAAGAAACTGTAGCCTTTGCATTATAATTTAGAGACTCAACAGTTGGATCAAAACAATACCTGCTCTGGATTCTTTCAGCTCCTCATCTTTTTCAGGATCAACATGACTCCCGAAGAAGGTTTTGACCGAGTTGCGCCACCGATGCTTTGGCATGTTTTCTATCTTCTCCAGCAATTTACCTGGATAGTAGATCACACAACAAGGTTCTCTGAATATTGATTTGGTCAAGAGCAGCTGCTAGTTTAGGAGCATGCAAAAAAAAAAATTTGGCAACACTATTCATCCACAATTTGCATTTTAATACTTTACAGAAATATTGCAAGGTCAATGAGACGCTGAATAAAACAATCATGCTGTCCTAGGTCACAACTGGAAAATTCTTAGTGTAATTCTTAATACCCTTAATTTGAGCCGGGATTTTGGATTAAGTGAAAACTTCAATTTTGTCACGTTCACTTGCCGGCCAGAAAATATTTTATGATATAAATGCTATAAGCTGATGAAAGTACTTACAGATAAAGAAGGGCAAAACATTAACGCACAAAATGGAAAACATGGCAAGAAATGTGTAATTGTACATAAAAACTTTTTATTAATTTTTAATATTTTTTTGTAAGTGTGCAATTATTCCCAGTTCTCTGTACACCCCTCTGTATTTCATTTAGTTTTACTTCCATCTAATTTAATATGATGACGAGTAGAAATGTAGTAAGGAAACCTTCTGTGGACAAGAATGTGATTACGTTTACCTCATTTAAGGACCTAATAATATTCTTGTTCTTAGTCTTAGGCCTCGTTTATTCACCATCAATATGAATCTTACCGGTAATTATAATTTAAAAAAACTTGAGAATATATTTTTCTCTATATTTTTTTATAACCACAACTTATTTCGTAATATCATACGTTTTAATTCAAACCTAGTAGCATATTTCATATACAACAACTAAGTTTTTCATTCATGGCTCCATATATTCAACAAAGTGAAATTCCAAAAAAAAATGAGAAAAAAAAGTAATTATTATGAAACAATGGAAATATGAAAATGAGATAGGAAAGATGTCAGCCGTCCTACGGACAAGTTCTATGCTAAAAACTAGTAGACACTAGTCACACTACAATAGGTTCTCAATTCCCATCTACCACTTGAAAGTGATCAATTTGAGCTGTATACCTACCCTTTTGTTGTAGATATATATATATTTACTCAGCTGTAGAAATATGTGATGAGAATTGTTACAACCATCATCCTCACACCACAGGTCTCTTTCTCTTAAATGCCTATGCTATCGCGGAAAAGTCACGCCTTTATTTTTTAGGATTGCACTTTCAAATTTTCATTTTCTACTTCTGTTAGTCTGGATCTGGCTTGCCTAAAAAAGTCACTATTTGGCAACACTTTTGTTATGATACGTTTTCTCAACATAGAACGTCCAAGAACCCTCCCCAATTCCCAGAGAAGTCTTTTTTTACTTATTTTTGTTATCAAGCAATTATACAAAATATATGCATCTAATCACTTTCCCAAAGCACTTTTTTTCTTTTGGCGAAAACTCTCCTAGTAATTAAATAGTACATTGCACATTACTTTGAAATTAGATCCCATCTCTATAGCCCATATATTGCAGAAAAATAATTAGTTTATCGCGACGTAAATAATTAACTACAATCTTAGGGCATAGGCCATATCTAGACGCATCACGGAGAGATTTGTTGAACATGCAATTATTTATTTAATCTTTTGAGATATTCGCAACTGTTGCTAGTTGCTCCCATATATAACCTGATAACCATAGGCACGTGTCTCAAATCCCAATATATTTTGAGAGAATTCGAACTCATGACCTTTTAATCATTATGGTAGGCTACGTTATTTGTCTTTACTGCATCTTATATTTTCTATAAGTTATAGTGATCATCATATATTATCACACTACCATACATATTACAAAAATTGTATCTTATATTCTTTCCGTTTTGTTTTGATTGTTGTTTTAGTTTGTTTTTTTTTTGTGTCAAAATATTTATTCTTTTATATATTTCCATACTCTCTCCTCCAATTTTAATCATATCCCAAATTCTAAAAATATATGGAGAGATAAAATGTTGTCTTATTTTTAGGAAAATATAAATAAATAAGATTTTATGTTATATACTCATTCCGCTCCGTTTTGATTGTTGTTTTAGTTTTTTTTTATCTAGAATTAACAATTAATTTTTACAGACTAATATACACATCCCTCATATATGACATAAAATCTTATTCACTTATATTTTCTTAAAATAGGATTTGGGATATGGTTAAATTTGAGAATGAGTGTGAAAATATATAAAACAATAAATATTTTAACACAAAATAAAAAAGTTAAAACAACAATCATAATCAAAAAAAGTATAAAGGATGAGTATAGTAGGCCATAAAATTAATTATTAATTCTAAATAAAAAAAATTAAAATAACAATCAAAACAAGTCATACGTTTATAAGGCCAGAGATAAAAGATTATGGGCGCCCATCTCAATCCCCAATTCCAAACTAAAAAAAAAAAAACACAAAAGCCAGGAATAGGTCTACATTTTGTGTAATTACTAACTACGAAGTGCAGTGTCTATAAGACCCAAGTCAAATTTTCGTCCAACTTCTTTACAATTAATCATCATGATATGATCAAATCTGTAAAACTAATATATATATATATATATATATATATATATATTAGTTTATGGAATATAAACTTTGATGCTAGGACAGACCATGTGATACTATATGCTACACGTGGCCCATCATTTTTCGGACGACCATGAACAAACCGAAAGGGCTCGCTAGTTTAGTCGATTGGTTAATTAGGGGATGTTTGTATATGTTTCTAGATTCAATTTTTAATTTCGTGTGCAGTTTCCGAAATGTATTAGTTTTCGTGACAAAAAAAAAATTGATTTTTATGTGATGAGTGATTGAATATTAGAGTTACAGGTTAAAAAATTAAAATATATTTATTTAATTATTTTTTTAGAGAAAAAGATTATTTTAATTTTTGGTTTGCATCAAATGGCAAAAAAAAAAAATTGTAGGTGGTATAAGAGATGAATATTTAAATAACAAACCTCACACCAATAATGATATATGATCGTTAGGAATAAAAAAAATGAATAAAATAAATGTGTTTTCAGTGTTTTGCATGGTAGAAAATTGAAAAAAGTGAAATAAAAATAAAAACGAACATGACCTCACATTTCCCATAATTATAGCCTTATAAAATTGTTCGTTTAGAAGCAAATAAGAAATAGGGACTTTCGAATGTTATTTTGCCACACATTCCAATGGCTGAACGGTTGTTCGCTTAATTTATTGATAACATTTTGGCTCAAAAAAATGTTCTTTTAGAAGCAAATAAGAAAAAAAAAACATATTTCAAATTAAAATATTGTTTTAGTCACTATTTTGTATTACCCACTTAGATTATTTTGATTCATACAAGAAATGACCAAATTTGCCAATTTGATATCAAAAGCGACAACTATGATTTTTGAATTTTTGTTGAGGGCCAGCACATTGGGCCAGAATTTGAATATTTGCTTGCATATTCAGGTACAAATAATAATAATAATAATAATAATAATAATAATAATAATAATAATAATAATAATAATAATAATAATAATAATAATAATAATACAGTGCTAGTATTTATTTATTTAATGTAATTTCATTCGAAAAGACATTTAATTTTATTTTCCTTAGGTATAACTATGATTAGATAAATACGGACCTTATATTTTGGAGGAAAAATAGAAAATCAAACTTTTATCACGATTTTCCATTTTCGTCCACAGACCACAAGTATGTCTAGTCAACTACAATACTAGATTTTGCGTTTGATTTTCTTTTCTCGTATCATCATCACCCCATTATGCTACGCGTATAAAATCCTTAAAAACAAAGGTTAATTACGCATTTATGTTCCTCGTTTTCAAACCAAGAAAATAAAATTTAGCAAATAAAATATCTTCGATTCCCTGAAAAAATGACCAATCATCGAAATTCAGGAAAAAAAAACTACTAAAAGTAACCTAATGTTACTGGCTTACCGCTTCCCACTGAGACGAATGCAAAAGATCGGTATAATAGATAGAACTGACTAAATATTAATTATTACAAGTAATTAATTAAGTAATTCAATTTAAGAAAAAAAAATATGAACTTATCTTATGCTTTTCTCATTATCATCAAAAAAACGTGATCTATCACACCAAAAACAGCATCAAGAAAGAAATTCAATCATGAATCCAAGGGATTTGCCAGAAACTCTAACTAATAAAGAAGAAGAAGATGCTTCACAAGTTAAACATCGAAAATTAACAAACAAATTCAACGCAAATAAACTTTCCAAACAATTCGATTCCATATTTCAGTTCATCCAATCAGAAATCATAATTCAAGAGCAAGCAAAATGAATCAATCCAAAAACGGAACAACAATCGATGATGATCTAATAAACGAACGCCGAAGATATTCCGTGATAGCACAAGCTGATCAAGCGGAAAAAAAAAAACTGATCTGATTCAATAAATCAATAAATTACCTCAATAATCAGCTTCTCCTGCATCAGCAGCCTCAGCTGAGTGTGAATCACCCGAGGACCAGATTTCTAGAGAGAGAGAAAGAGGGAGGGAGAGAATGAGAGAGGTGTTTTTTGTGTGATAAATTATTTAAATTTGAATAGGAGAGAATCCAATGGTGTGCTGGATAATATTAGTTGGCAAAATCAGAGGGAAAAAAATTGAGAATATTACAAAATCTCCTTTTTTCATGAGAGAGAGGAGGAGGGAGAGAGAGAAAAGTGAATTTGTCTGGTGCTAAGAGAGGGGGGGGGGTCTCTCACAGCGACTGGCACTGCAATTGGCGCTTGAATTTTCATTTGGTGGTGGCATCAGGAGAGAGGGACGTGGAATTTTTGGAGTTTTCTTTGCATTTAATTTGTCCTCTGATTTCAATTAATTTTCGGAAATGCCATTCAACTGTCATATTTAAATTTTCGATGTTGAAGAATGTGGGGGGTGGGGGAAGGAACAATTACAAATGACGCGCTGTCAAAATTATTGCATAATAATTTGTCAGGTTGCAGCCACTATGCTTTTTGTGCTTATATGGAAAGCCAGATCATCATTTCACATATAATTAAATGAATCCAGTTTCAATTTTAAATTTAATTAGGCCTTCTCTGTGTAATAGTTTATTCCTTTTTCTTGGGGTGAAAATTGTTGAAAAACTGGAAATTTGTGTGGATAAATTACAATTTAATACCTACATTTTTTGTACTTTTAATAGTTGCGCACCTTTTTTGAAAATTAACAAAATAATGTTTATTTTTAAAAAAATTATAAACTTAATATTTGAACAATTTTACAGCTCAAAAATTATAGGTAATTGATTGTATTTTAATATTTTTGAATATATGATTTTTTTTTATGAGGCTGGGGAAATATAAATTTTAAAATACAATCAATGACTTATAATTTTTAAACCACAAAATAAAATATTAGATTTGCATTTTTTTTAGAATAATAAGTATTGTTTTGTTAATTTTAAAAAAATAAACTATTTTTGAAAAAGTTTTCAAATAATATAATTTACCCAACTTGTGTTAAAATTATGAGAGAACATGTTTTTATTCTTTTTCTATAACACCATACAAAGATACTGCATGTTATCGAACAAAATTTAAAATAATATTTGATGATGTAAAACTCGGCTCGGGAGAAAAGTGGCTCGATGCATATATAAATCTTTTAATTGAAGGGAGAATATATATTATAATTAGGGTCGTCAAAGTTGACGTGGAGATGCGACCAATCAGATTGGAAAGTATGGTGTGCCCAAATATATATTTTTGGGATGGCACGCAGCCGTCTTAAATTTTTATGGGCCGTCATTTTACCGATGAAATTATTTGCTGCACTGTGTGAAATATTTAGTACTATATAATTAAATATTTTTTTTTTTTAGATTTTTTATTTAATTTTAATTTATTGTATTTTAATTTAACTTTACGCTCATTAATTAGGATAATGATTCTATGCTGTGGGAAAAAATACAGCACACCATACTCTGGAGCCAGCGTCTCCGCATAAACGACATCACTTTTGTTTAAATTATATAATTATTTTTTTACGAAATAATCCATTATTAATTAGAAAATAAAAATTAATTATATATCCTAATTGGGTAGGATGATCCCTAATTAATAAGTATAGAATTAAATTAAATCACAATAAATTGAATTAAATGAAAAAAATCAAATAAAAATTAATAAATTTAATTGTGTAGCACAAGTGTTGTATAAAGTATAGCAGATAATTTCTTAAAGTAAAATAAGTGCAATGTATTATGCATGTTATGAATGATGTAATTTAACATAATAATAATTTAATATGTTAAAAAAAATATCATGTAATATAAATATATGAAAAATGCAAGAAACTATTGCAAACGTAGAAAACATTCTGGTACAAAAACTGGCCAAGAAACAACCTCAGAATTGCATCATCATGTGCCTAACTGCAGCTGCTTTGCTGCTTATGATGTTTAACAGGGGCCTAAATTTTCTTATTCTTTCAAGGCCCTCCAGCCTTTCTTTAAATATTAATAAAAAAAAAAAAAGTTGATGAAAAACTAATGTATTTCAAGAACCAGTGTGTGTGGGGGGGGTGGGGGGGGGGGGGAACGTTGTCAAGATGCCTTCTTCCCACGTTGACGTCGTTGATTAATTTCCGACATCCTCTTCATCATTTTCTTGTAATAATCGGTTTTGCAACGGTGATAATCAATCCACACACATAGCTGCCTTATTGCCTCTCTCTTCTCCTCTCGAAGCTCTTTGACACCTTCATCTTTCTCTTTGATCTTCGTCTCCGTATCCCTCAACTTACTTTCAAGCTTCCAGACCCTCTCTCTGAACACCAATATCTCTGCCTCCTTGTCATCGAGCTGGCACAGCAAGTCGTCTAGATCGTGTTTCACTTGCAGCAGCGCGTTGTTCTTCCTCCTCACCCAATCCTTGGCGTAGTTCACCTCACACGACGTCTTAGATATCCTGTTCAGGAAGTTCTCATTGCATTCATCAACCTTGAGGACTATTGAGTCTAGTGAAATGAGCACATCGTTTGCTGTCACCGACATATCCTTTATGTTTCTGAGCCCCTCTTCTATTTTCTCTTGCTCGGACTTGTTTTCTTGCTTGTATGCCTCATTCGTGTTTAGAAACCACTCTTTGTGATCAACATGCAGCTTCTCTGCGGCTCTTATTCGACGGCTTAGTGTCCTGTACTTATCTTCAAACTGTTTTCTGAACTCTTCAGCCATTTCTTCTATCTTTTTCTCCACCAGTTGGAAGTTGGGGTGGGATTTTATGTTGTCCGTTTTCAACTTGTGCACGAGATCCCCCAACTCCAGCAGAGTTTTCTGCTGATCAGCAATCTTGGCTGTTAGTTCTGTGTTCTTCCTTTCCATCTTGGATTTGATCAGTAACAACTCTTGTTTCTCTTTCTCGAGCTCAATCGTATGTTTCTCTTTCTCATTTCTTAGAGCCTCAAACTCCACCTTCAAACTGGTTTTCTCCTTGTGTAAGGCTTCCAAGTTCTTCTCATGATTCTTGATCTTTTGGTTCAATGATTTGATCTGAGCAGAGAATTCATCTTCACTTAGCTTAACCTTCTTCTCCTGAGATGATAGCTTTCTCTCACTAATCAGGAGAGATGTCTGTAGTTGGGACATCTTCCTTAGTAGCTCCTGCTTTTCATCTACTGATTGATTGGATTCTTGGCTTGTTTTGGCTATCTGTTCTTGCAGATTGCTCCTTCTGCCACCCTTAGAGTGAAAATCGTTTACCTGAGATTTCGAGCTTTCCTTCCCTCCAATCCTGCCCTGATCGATCAAAGACTGATTCTTCAAATTCTTATTGAGTTCCAACTCCAATTCAGCCTTCTGAATGTTGGCAGATACCAGCTCTTGATGCAGACAATCAACTTGCTCGACTAGGCCCTTGACTTCATTAGTCCTTTCCTTAGCTTCACTCGACAGTCTTTCTTCCAATTCGTCTCTCTCATGGCTCAGAGCTTCCACTTGAAGCTGCAGGCATTCCTTCTCCTTGCACGTGGATTCAAGTTCCAAAACACGGCCTTGCAGTCTTGATATCCTCTCTTTCATCTGCATAGCTTCGTTTGCCTTGCACTCCACCTGCTGTTCCCATTGTAACTTCTGTGAGCAAAGAGTTTCGATCTCAAACTTCAAACGCGCAACTTCTCTCTCTAAATCCTTCACTTGAGCTGACTTATGATGTGTCATATTTGGCTCTTCAATTTGAACTCTCAAATCCTTGAAAAAGTTGTTCATATCTTGGGACTGTGAGCCAAAGGAAGTTTCCTTTACTTCACTAGAAGAAGTTAACTTATCCTTGAGGATTGTATCTTCGACATCTGATGTTTCATCATCACTACGCAGCACGTGTACAATCTCAGAGCTACTTGTTTCCATGCTGTTTTTGTGCATGAAATCCACTGGAGAATAAAATTCCTCTGAATCGGAAGGAGTGGAAGAACCATCATCTCTACCGTTAATGTTGTTCTTCGCCTCTTCTCTTAGATCTTCATAAAGAGAGTAGAGTGATTCGTAATGCTGGTGGAAATCTTCAACTAGATGAATTATCTCTTTCTTCAAGTTCCCTTCTTTGTTGCCATTTATGCCCTTTGCCAGCTTCAAAATCTTCTTCACTTTATTCTCAGCATCTGCAAAACAGAAACTCCTCACTTTCTGAAAATCTTTACTTCTTTGCACATTAGGACATAAACACAGGTTCTGATACATGTTAATCCTGCTGGTGGATACAGTTTCAAAGTGTAAAAATGTAATTTTTTTGGCAATAAAAGCCTTGCTCATGAGTCATGACACCATGTTTTCAGCACAATAGAAATTTCATTCAAGTTAAGTTTAAAGATTAAGGTTGTTCTGGATTTGAAAATTTACCTATTTTCGCCCGACTCAGTTGCTCTTCTTTCTCAGGATCGATGTGATTCTCAAAGGACTTCATTGCTCTGTCCTACCAACACTTTGTAATCTTGCTAAGCTCCAAATTTGGAAGGATTAGTGCTGCTCCTTTGTAATCTTGATGAGCTCTTTCACTTGCATTGTAGCTTAGAACCATGTTCCTTAGCAATTCAAGAATGATAGATATTACCTACTGAAAACTTGCGAAAATCATCTTATCAAGCAGAGGAAATGCAGCCCCCATGCATGCATGACTACTCCTTGTAGCCTAACAATGTGAAATGTATCATGAGCTTACAATCCTCTCGAGGAATAGTTATCAATATACACGTGATGTGCATGTATTCAGCTCACAAAGATTCCAATTATTGCAGATTTTTGGCTCGGAAACATCAACTCGTTTTTTTTTTATTAATTCAACTTATATATTAATGTGATTTGCATTTCCCAACACTTGATTTTCATTAGCCCTTTTCCTGAAAACAGCCAATTCTATGAAGAAAAAGAATAAAAGAAGCATGCTCTCAACGTGTTGTAACTTGTAAGATATTAAATATCGAAATCAGCATTAAATACTCGACCATGACACGAAAATTTAATATATGTGGATTATTGAAAAAAAAAACACCCAACAAGGATCAAGATTGCGATGAGCATACGTTTGTGTATGTATGTGAGTGTGATTCCTGATCTAATCCATGCACATACCAAGAGTGGTATGTATATTTGTGATAAAAAAATCCAAACAAAACAATCCCGATTTAAAATTTTCATGAGCTGGGAAAAAATTGTATTGGTGACTTTGATCTAATGAATGCATCAAAATTATTCACTTAAAACACAAACGCGCGCGCACGCACATGTATATATGTATGTATGTATGTATGTATATCTGGCCTCTTTTCTATGAACAGGTGATGGCTAGATAGGCAAGATTACCTGAAAATTTGCAGAGTTGTGAAGAATGTCAATCGGAATCAAGGCAAATCCCACGAGGACAAAATGAAGAGGGTAGTGAAATGAACTATTTTTAGTTTTATGATAATATTTGTGATATAAATTAAAAGTAATATATTTATATATGGATCCTTTTTTAAAAAAAAAGGTTATATATATATAAACATACAGTCTTTTTTTATATAAGTTGAAACATATAATTCTATCCTTTTGAATATATTTCTTATTCTCTCTAATAATAGTAATAACCATTATAAAAGTATCTTATTTCTTTAGTATATGGGGAGGGGAATGCTATTGTTTTTGTATGTGACAATAAATCTCGTACCGCGTTCTGCATAAGAGTTAAGAAGCGTAGTAAAACTTTTTTTTTTTTTGAGGGGAAAAACAAATTATGCATTAATCAAATCCCTCAATCAATGAGGAAAGAAAGAGTTCCAAGTACACAAATTATCACTTCTAGCCCCAAAATGTGCTAGAGAGTGAGCGATAATATTAGCGCAACGGTACACATGATTAAAACTGAGAATAACCCCCGTTTGCAAAGCTTCGGCCACCTGCAGAAGATTCGTCTCCAAGAAGTTCTCTTCCTTTTGACGATCTTTGAGATTCCTAATAACATTCATCGAGTTGGAGTAGACTTTCACCGCCCCCAAGTTTTCAGTTTTGCACAGAGTAATGCCATCAATAATAGCTTTAAAAACAGAAGCGTAGTAAAACTTCCTAAGCATAATTCAAATCAATTGTAAATTGTTTTTACATTATTTATGATAATAATGTTTGTTTTTGAACTAGCATGCTTCTTGTTTGTATTAGTTATACATAACATAAAATTCTTATTTTATATGTTATCATAATCTCATAATCTTAGTACATAGTGTCATATACAAGAGGATTAAACTAAAAAGAAAAAAATAGATTATGAATGATAAGCAAAAATAGATTATGAATAGAAAAATGAAGTAAAAATAGATTATGAAGTTCGTGATAAATTCAATTAAAGTATGAGATCTTTAATTGGAGCATCATTAATGTACCTCGATAACATTATGTGGCTGTTTTATTCGAACCCTCAATGTGGATACATTCAATTGTGAGTATTTATACATGATATGATCATATAAGATTTGAATCAATTTAATTTAATTTGATTATTCTTTCCAATTCCATTAAAAAAAAGTATATTAAATTAAATAATAGGATGATCATATGTGAATTATTTTAAATTTGAGTGGTGTGGTTATAAACTACTGTTTATTTAAATGAGATTCTTAATTCTTATTTGCTTCTTAAAATTCGGCAATCAATATTCATACACTTGCATTTTAGATTCACAATTGAATTTTTACTAAGAGAAGAAAGATAATTATCTCGTTTGTTAATTCTAAAATTGAGATTTTTAAATATATGAATCATTTATAAATTAATCTATCACTATTGAATTAATTAATGCTAAATGAGGAATATAAATAATCGAAAAGGTTAATGGATATCGTTTGTGTTCAGTTTCAGTTATGAATTGTTTATAGAAGATTATTTCATATGAAATGGTTAAATTGATGAACCGCTTAATTTGGTAGAGTAATTATATTCTATAATTTCAATTTTTAGTGGGAATAATTGATTCCTTATTCAATACTAGTACTTTGAAGTCTGAATCTGTTCGAGATAGGAAATTACCTTGAATTCAGATACTATATCTAAATTTACCTTATTTTATTTATGGAATACTATCTAAACCTCTGTGTGTGTGTGTATCGATCAAAAACCTTTACATGGCCAAACCATAATCAAAATTCAAAATCCCTTTCTCCAAAACAATTATCGCAGTCATGGCAAATACGAGAGAATCCGATCCGAATCTGGGCTACCTCACGAAGAAAGAGACGGAGGTGAAGCTTCCCCGACCAACCCGCGTAAAAAATAAGACGCCGGCTTCGATTCAGATCACCGCCGAGTAAATCCTCCGTGAAGCCCGCGAGCGTCAGGAGGCCGAAATCCGCCCGCCCAAGCAGAAAATAACCGACTCCACTGAGCTCGGAGATTACCGGCTCCGGAAACGCAAGGAATTCGAAGATTTAATCCGAAGAGTGCGGTGGAATAAGAGTGTTTGGGTGAAGTATGCCAAGTGGGAAGAATCTCAGAAGGATTTCGCCCGAGCGCGGTCGGTGTGGGAGCGCGCGCTTGAGGTGGATTACAGGGACCATACGTTGTGGTTGAAGTATGCTGATTTTGAGATGAAGAATAAATTCATTAATCACGCTAGGAATGTGTGGGATCGTGCTGCACAGTTGTTGCCGAGGGTGGATCAGTTGTGGTACAAGTATATTCACATGGAGGAAATGCTGGGGAATGTGGGTGGGGCTAGGCCGATTTTCGAGAGGTGGATGAAGTGGATGCCCGATCAGCAAGGATGGCTTTCGTTTATAAAGTTCGAACTTAGGTATAATGAGATTGAGAGGGCCCGAGAGATTTTCAAGCGGTTTGTGGACTGCCACCCGAAGGTTAGTGCATGGATTAGGTTTGCTAAGTTTGAGATGAAAAATGGAGCGATAGCTCTTGCAAGGAATGTTTATGAAAGGGCTGTGAATAAGTTGGGAGATGATGAGGAGGCAGAGGAGTTGTTTGTGGCTTTTGCAGAGTTCGAAGAGAAATGCAAGGAGACAGAAAGAGCTAGATGCATATATAAATATGCATTGGATCATATTCCAAAGGGGCGGGCGGAAGAGCTTTACAAGAAGTTTGTTGCATTTGAAAAGCAATATGGTGACAGGGAAGGAATTGAGGATGCTATCGTTGGAAATAGGAGGTTTCAGTACGAGGATGAGGTGAGGAAGAACCCGCTTAACTATGATGTGTGGTTTGATTATATTCGGTTGGAAGAGAGTTGTGGGGATAGGCAAAGGAGTGAGGAAGTGTATGAGAGGGCGATAGGAAATTTGCCTCCTGCTCAGGAAAAGCGGTACTGGCAGCGGTACATATACTTGTGGTAAGCTTAATGCTTGAAACTTTTCGTGATTTTGCCCGTATTGGATATTAAGGGAAGGCCGTGCTGAGATTAATTCTGCTCCATTTTATTTGTTTCTGATAGTTGAATTTATGTTATTGTCAGGATTAATTATGTGTTGTATGAGGAGCTTGATGCCAAGGATGTTGACCGAACAAGAGATATATACAAGTAAGATTGCATTTTCTATTTTCAGTAAATTATCACTGTCTGCTGCTTTTTTTTCCATACATAAAGATTTTATATGAAGGGTCCTTACTCAACATCCTTTTTGATGGTCAGTTATCTATTTGGCATGAGGTATTGGGTAGGAAATTGGTTTATGAGATTCAATGATTAGCTGTCTAATTTTTGTAATGCAAAGCTATTATCATGGTTCAAAGCTTGAATATGTTCCACCGGGATGAAACTATAATAAGTTAAGGCAAACTATTTCAGCTAGAAGCTTAAGAGTATATTTCATTGCTGGCAGACTTTTTCTACATGTGGATGTTATCATTATATTATACATAAGTATTATGCAGAAACTAGTAGTTCGCACAACAAATATCTATGAGTTGTTTTTTTTCCACATCTTTTGAGAAGAGCTTTTCGTAATTTAAAACTTTGTCAGTGAAATGAGCTTTTAATAATTTCTCCAGACTCCAGTCATTGTGATGTCGTGAGAATTGACGTTATAAAATAGCTTCTGCTACATTTTTATTTTTTTTGAGGGAATCTTCTGTTGCATTTGTTGAAGTGTAGTATCCATTATATTTGCCTGCTCCACATTAGAATGATGAACATCAAGATATGCAATGAAGTGCATTGCCATGTACATTGATCATCCACTTTTAACTAGATTTTTACTGCTGAGTTTTATTGCTTTAGTAATGGAAATATCAGTTTAGTTATATATGCATTTCATTTGACTATGCGACTAACACCTGCAGAAGTTAAGTTCTTTTTGTATTGGATGTATAGGAAGCCTGATTAAGCTAGTTCTTAGAAGTTCAGTAATGGGATCACTAGAATGATATAATTGCGTGAACTGTGGTCATGGTATTTTGTGGATAGCTTTCTATGGTTCCTGATATATTTTGGAATTGTGCAGCTTGTGCTTGAAGATGATTCCTCATGAGAAGTTCTCTTTTGCAAAGCTTTGGCTGATGGCTGCACAATTTGAAATACGTCAGTTAAATATTGATCAGGCTAGGAAAATTTTGGGGTCAGCAATTGGTATGGCTCCCAAAGATAAGGTATGCCACAAGTTGTTTCACAAAAAAGTTTAATTCTTTATTTTGTTCTTATACTGGTCTTCCTTGAACTGTACTCTAAATGTATCATGTCACGAGCAGATCTTTAAGAAGTACATTGAGATAGAGCTGCAACTTGGTAACATAGAACGGTGCAGGAAACTATATGAGAGGTACTTGGAGTGGTCACCTGAGAACTGTTATGCATGGAGCAAGTATGCCGAGTTGGAGATATCCTTGACAGAAGCTGACCGAGCCAGAGCTCTTTTTGAGCTTGCAATAGACCAACCTGCTCTAGATATGCCAGAGTTATTATGGAAGGTACTTGGTCTCTGCATCTTGCAACTGGGTAATATTATGTTGTTCTGTCTTGCCTAATTGAGACATATAAGTTCTAACTCTTGAATAGCTGGAACTAGCTAACCTCTACTTGATGGCTTTCCTATGTATTTGTTCTAAATGATCTTATATCTATTTGATAACAGGCATATATTGACTTTGAAATATCTCAATCCCAATATGAAAGAACTAGAGCTCTTTATGAGAGGCTTTTGAACCGAACAAAACACTTGAAGGTGTGGATCAGTTATGCAAAGTTCGAGGCTTCGGCTATGGAAGAGGTCATTCAAGAATCGGAATCACCCGAAAGAAAATGCATTCAGCATTCCAGAGGTAAGGAATTATTACAATGTTTTAAACGAGTAAATCTCTTGCATTATCTTATCCATTATATTCGTTGGCGCCATATTAAGTCTTACCACGGTCGTGAATTTGATCTCACACTTTCCACTGTTCTTCAGCTGTGTTTGAAAGGGCCCTTAGCTATTTGAGAACTTCTGCTCCTGAACTGAAAGAGGAAAGGGCAATGCTTTTGGAAGAGTGGCTGAACACAGAGAGCAGCTTTGGTGAGGTTGGTGACGTTGATTCGGTTCGTGCTAAGCTTCCGAAGAAACTTAAAAAGAGAAGGCATATAGAAACTGAGGACGGTCCAGCTGGGTATGCATTTGACTTACTTTTTGGTCATTATTTCTGAAAATTTTTATGCTGGTTACTGCTTATATGCCCATCTTTGCTTGGATTTTTGTTATTTTCTCATTGAATTGACTGGAAAATGAACGTGGCTGTGGCCACATCTTTATTGGCTTCTTGGAATTGTCAGCACTTAAGAGTCATTGACTTCTTCACCTAAAATCTCCATCTTGGTTGATTTATATGATCGCCATGCACTCTTTTCAGAATTTGAATGTCTTTATCCTTGATTATTGAACTTTGCTAAAATATGGAAAGAATCAATATTTGGTATAATGATTACATTATTGAGTTTACTTTGTAAGACACATCTTCTGCCTCATCTTCTTCTTCTGCTGCTGCTGCCTCCCTGCTACAATGTGTTATTCACTTATTTGTGTTGAAATGATGGTTGTATTTTAATCCAATCTCACTGAAATTATCCGCGGGCTTCAACAAATTCTTGTGTTTGAATAACCTGCAGGTATGAGGAGTATATTGACTATCTTTTCCCAGAAGAAACACAGACCACAAATCTCAAAATTTTGGAAGCGGCATACAAGTGGAAGAAGCAGAAGGTTGTTTCTGAGGATGATTAGTTCGGTAACACTGTTGTGGCTGTTTAATCTTGTTAATATTGGCTTCGACTTTTTTTTTCCCATTTTGCGCTTTGGGTCCTTCATAGTCTTATCTTGTATGTATGTATGTATGTCAATTTTTACATTCTATGCGGATGCACATAAGATTCAAAAGCTGCAAAAAGAATTTTGGTTGTATTGTATTTATCTCAACTGACTTCTCTTTTTTCTTTCTTTCTTTGCTGCGGGATTCTGGGCCAAACTTGGAATTTTACACTCAAATGTATATATATTTTGAGGAAGTACTCTCAAATGTAGTTGAAGCTGCTAATAATTATTTATTCGATTCTTTAAACGTGATGGACTCGATGTCTGCATTTGATGATGGTATGGGAATGTGTATTTAAGTTATGAATGTGGGATTATTGAGTAAGGAGTCTTCTCCGGCAGATCTCTGTATAAGTCTGAAGCAGGTTTGCCTGATACTCCCTCCTGTTTTTAATAGATGATTTCCTAAGCTTTCGCACATAATTTTCAGGAATGATTGTAAGTGGTAAACCTTGTAATGAAAAATTCAAAGGTAACGCATCTTATTAAAATCATAATAAAATGAATGCATCTTATTTATAAAATAAAGAGTTTTGTCCGAGCATATGCCCCAGTTGTTCCATTGGGATTGCATACTGTCTCATATCCTCGCTCTCTTCCCGCCCCCTCCTCTTTGTCTAACAGAATTAAATTACTTCAATCATATGATACATGTAAAATATTTCTTCGGAAAATTCAGTAGCCTGATAAAGCTATATTTAATACCGAAAGATATGGCTAACCCAAAATTATTAGAACATTAAAAAAGGCTTAAAAAAAGAGGGAGAGAAAAAAAGAAGCTAATAAGTGAAAACATTGCAAAATAAGCCATGATTTATTACTGTTACCTAACACAATGAAAACAATTTAAGTGACTAACTGGTTAATTAATATGGCGAGAATGAAGATATGCTCGTCTCTTCCGAAAAAAAATAAAGGAAAAAGATACGTTCCCGATTTATCATCATCATCATCATAATTCATAAATGGTAAGCTTTTCAGTTTTTCTCTCTCCACCCCCTCCTCTTCCACCTTCTCTCTCTTCACTCTTCAGTCTCGCACGCGAAAATGGCAGATTACTTGCAAAGCCACCATCTTCATACCTGTAAGATTGCTTAAACCTACGAGAATCATAAACCCTCGACTCCATTCTTCCACCGTACCGTCTCTCACAAAAGGTAGAACTCGACTTTCCGAAAAAAACCACCTATTTTCACTATCTTTCTTGTTTTATTTTTTTGGGTTTTATTTTATCCCCTCATATTCAAAAATTCCTTCTCTGCAAGTGCTAAAAGTTGCCGAATTTCACAACAAGAACTTTGTTTTTCTACATAGTTTCATCTCAGAAGGTACGGTTGTAGTAGGCTTCTTTTTTCACTCTTGATTTTTGTGTATGTTCAACTCGGTTTTGATCGTGTAAAACCTCTGTTGCGTGTCGTATAGACAGTCGACTCTTAACTGATTGCTACATTGTTGAGTTTCTTGAGAAAATGGATTGTAGAGGACGGGTGTCGACAATTCATCACGGTTTATCAATTCCGGAGCTGATTAAACTCATTAAACACTCATTTCGCGAGTGCGAGTTTGATGAAGTCCAGAATGGTTTAATGGAGAGGGAGAAGAATATGAAACTCGAAATTGAAGAACTTGTGAGAGATCGCGATTCACTCAAGAAAGAGATTGATTTGCTGGAGAAGACTCACAGCTACACGGAGTTAGAGAAATGTGGTGTGGAGGAGAAGCTGGGGATCAGTCAGAGGAGATGTCAGGAGTTGGATAAAGAAATTGTCCAAATGGGAGAGATGATTAGGATATTGAGGGGTGAGAAATTGGGTGTTGAGGAGAAGTTGGAACACAGTAATAGAAAAGGTGAGGATATGGATGAAAGGCTTCTCAAAATGGAGAGGGAGATTGAGGACTTGAGGCGTGAGAAGCTTGATGCAAATCGAAAAATAGAGGAGTTGAAGCAGAAAGAGATCGAGGCTGGTCGGACTGTGCAGGAACTCAAGCACAAAAATGTTGAGGCTTCTCGGACCATTGATGAGTTGAGAACCCAAAAGATGGGGTCTGATAAGGTTGCTGAAGTTTACTACAGTAGAATTGCTAATTTAGATAAGAGCATTTTGAAGTTTGAGACAAGATTGTCCAAAATGTTGAGTGTGGACGTGGAAGATTTTCCCAATTTTGTAAATGAAATGGATGATTGTGCATTAACATCTAATCATTCCAAAGGGGAGGAAAATGGGAATGCTACGTCACCTAAGGTTCATGCAACTTGTGATAATTCTGCTGGAAGTCAAGGCCTTGGATTATCACAGAAAGGTAGTTCTGTAGAAAGTAGTTCTGTAGAAGCATAATGAGGTTTTTAAGTTATTCTGTTAGTTGCAAACTAGTTGATGTCAAAAATGCCTTTGTTAGTTAATATTGTTCTTCTAAGGAATTTGTTAGTTTTCCGGCGCAGTAATCTCAGTGCTACTACCATTTGAGTTCATCAGTTTAGCTTGTAAATATGAGATATCCTGTACTTGGTTCCATTGAATTATTCTCACCATCACTTTGACTTGTTCTTTCTTCGCTTTATTTTTTTTGGCGTTTTGTTTTCAATTCTGCATAATGTTCCTTATAGGAGAGCCAGAGTGTGGGTCAGTTTGAGAATGTAAATGTTCTTTCACAAGTGAGTAACACTTTGGATATATGGGTACAGGTGGAATAAAATTGTCTCATCTTGTGGTGAAAGAGGATGGTGCGAGTGTGGTTTGCACTTATCCTTGTTCAGTTCCTGATGTTGCTGAAAGTTGTGGCACTGTCCAAGATGATGAGGGCCAAAAGCCTGGGGTTAAAGGTACAAAACTAAATTGATGTAGCGTTTAGACATTTGCAATATTTTCTGTTTTAGTCAGCTCACAGATCATGTTCTCTACTTTACTTTGTTTGAGTAAAGAAGTGTGTTGTATTGTTCAATGAAAAAACACCATGGATAACTCCCCGTTAGACTAAGTGTAGTAGTTTGCAGCTATAAGCCGAAATATTGTCTTGCTCGCCTGATTCTGTGTAATCAAGCTGATAAATAAAAAATGGATACATAAGAATCAATTATTCAATCCACCTCACGGACTTTCCTTTTTCTGGTGTGTATACAAAAGGAAAGAGTAACGCTTCAGCCATTAATACCACCCCAACGGAAACATCATCCTTTTTCTTGATGCAGATGCCAGGATACATGAGTCTGGTAAATCATCCATGATCATCTAGTTATTCCGGTTCTCCATCTTCCACGTCCAGTACTGCACTTTCAGTCCTTCAATCCTACTGCCGAGCTCCTTCTTTATCTTTCCTACATCATCCCTACCCACCAAAGTAAGCTCTACCTGTCCACTTTTTCATTTGTTGGATCTGAAGGTATTGTATTATTCACCCTTAGTAATCTAAGCAATGTATGTTGGAGAATGGAAAAGGGTGTTTCTAGGCTTTTTTGTGGATGTTTCTTGTCAAAGATGCGATTATTTCCCTTCAGAATTTGCGATTCAACATTTCAAGCTTCTTGAGTCTGCCCCCGATAATTTTCTTGGTTACTTGTCAATATGGCATGCACACATAATCCGTGACAAAGTGAATAGAATGGTTGGTCTTGGATCATCCACTGCATAAACATAGGGGCTTGTTAATTTTTAGATTTCAGTTTTCAGTGTTAGTTCATGTTTACTGTGGCATCTGTCTTAATATTCTTGTTTCCTTTTTCTTCCCACATCTTAAATGTGCTTAACACCATAATAATCTATTTAGTCTGTGATCATGATGCATCTATCTCGTTTTGTCCGACTTGGATTTGGATGGATCTTCTCGGGAGCCTGAACTTTATTTAAGTAATTAAGTTTTAGTACTATACACAACTTATGTATGCATGTGGTGCAGTTTCTGATGCGACTGTGATGCAATCGGGCGGTGGTGAAGTGCCTACAGGGAAGATTCAACCTCCATGTTCTGTGATCGTGATATGTGATAGTGATGATGAGACAGACCCTGTTGATAAAACCACCCATATTCCTGGTACGTCGTCTGGGCTAACCACCAAGAGGAACAGAGCAGAGCGCAGAGAGGATTCTCCCGTTAATTCGACTTCAAAGAGGGAAAGAAGCACGTTTGCTCAACCATCACGCTGTAGTTCGTTGCCCAGCAGAATCGTGGATTGTATAGATTCGGAATGATGAATCGTGGTCAGATACCTACATGAACAACTTCGTTGCAACGCTTAAAAGTAAAAAAGAAGTAGCGCAAGATGATTAGTTGTGGTGGCTCTGCTTGGTTTTGTTAATATTGAGTTCTTCATTGTCTGTATGTACAGCAACTCTGCAGCCAGTGCTTATTTCGTATCTGTTAGTTAGGGTTTATATTTAAATGGTGATGCGAAATTCGAAATAAATAAGGCTTCTAGATATTCATTTGTCTGATTTTTCATCTTGCACCAACACAAAAGGCAAATGAAATCCTTTATCCCATTTTTCTCTTTTCCATTTGGTGTCCCATTTTAATTTTTATTCGATTTTCATCAATTTTTTTCTTCAATTTCAATTTTTTATGGCTTAGTTTAATTTTATAATTATTATTTAGGGTTTATTCCACCCAATTAGGGTTTATATTTATTTTTTAATATTTATGTCTTGTTTTTTAGTTAATATAATTGATTATTCCAAAAATATGGTATATAATTTTTAAAAATTTTAATTTTTAAGAATAAATGTTGATTGTGATTTGTAATACTATAATAAAATTTATTTTTGTAATAAATATTTTTAAAATATTAAATTTTATTGTGGGACATAATAGTGGGACATGAACAGTGGACTAGAGAATTTTATCCCAACAAAAGGAGCTAGTAAGATTGTAGCTTTAAACATGCATAAATCATTTTTTCGTAAATATACCTCAATTTTTCTTTCTTTTTTTTGTTTTTTTTTATAGATACAGATCGTTCCTTAAACATGAATTGAGCCCTGTTGAAACATAATTTTCTCTTCTAACAAAGAAGACTTGTTTTAAATACTGCACGTAAGAGGGAGATAGAGAGAATAGTAAAATTAATATAGAGCGTGATTTTTTAGTATTTGATTTTAATTAACAATTGATTATTTTATAAAGTAAATAATAAAAAAATAATTATAAACTTTAATCGGGTACAACAAATAAATGTATAACTAAATTAAAAATAAAAAAAAATTAAAATCGAATAAAAAAAACCTAGTAAATTTGCGATTTGGGCACATAAAATTTCATCTGATTTATTTAAGACTATAGGCATGAACAGTTTGCCAAATCATTGGAATTAATAATATATAGTATAAGGTAAAATATTCTGTTAGTTATCGTTCTTCCTAGATAATCTCAATGCTACTTGTTTAGTTCAGCAGTTCAGAACTAAAAAAATATTGACGTATTATGTGATCAGTTGCATATTAGTCTCACCATCTGTTGTCTTGTTCAATCTTTTTTTCGTTTCTTGTAATGTTAATAGGCTCTAATATCACAATCTTTTCATATTTTTTGGTTTTTCACATATTTCAATTTTGGTAATAATTCCAAATCTTATCCTTTTGCTGCAATTAAGTCATATGATGAAAATTGATCCGAGGTTGCTTAATTTTTTACACATGCACACTCTTAATCTGATGCATTTTTTTCTTAATTACAATCAATGCATATTTTTTTTGGTAATTTGATAGAGGTTTTGTTTTGCCTCTGCTTAATTCCACTATTTATAAACTCGTGTCATGCTTACAAGTATATTTGTAGTAAGGATGAAACGAGATCGATCCACAGGGAAATAAATTGAAATAAGAAAATGCAAGTACTACGACGATAGACGAGCGGAATATCTAGACTATGATAAGGAGAGGGTTGTTTATCTTAACACAAAACCAATACATCAATAAATGATTAAACACCAAACAACAACAATAAATAAACTAACTAGTAATCAAGAAACAATACCAACAAGGGAGAGAGATTTGAAGATGATAAAGGCAAGACTCTAGGACATGGATACACAATGCTGCTATTGATCAAACAACAAGGGTTTAAACACACGATCATGCCAAGTTCATAGATAGGAAGACCACGAATATAGAAAGAGCTTCTTTCAAATATCTCTTCAATTGCGAATGCGACAAGGATGACTATCTCTAACGCATTTCAAGGTTGCACCTACCAAATGCTCTAAGAAGACATTCGACTAAGAAGACAACTATGAAGATTTAATCTAAGCATGGTTATGATCACGGGATTGACTGGATGCAAGTGATTCATACATGTGATGCTAGTAAGAAGGCCACTCAAACAACATCATTCAAGACCAAGCATGAATTAAAACCTTGATAAAGCATAATCATATATATAAAACCCAAATCAAGATTAATATTCACATTGTTTACCACATCCTAGAGCCCTAAGGCTCTAGCTAACCATATTCATAATAACATCAAGAATATAAAAGAAGGAACAAAAATCCATTCTAAATTCAAGATTAAAATAGGAGAAGAGATGATAAAACCCAATTTAGAACACTGTTCTTCAATCTAATGGCTTGAATCTTCAAATAGATGGATGGATCTTTCTTTTTCTTCTTGATCTTCAAAAATCCCCAAATGTGGTGTTCTCCTTGTGTATTTTCGAGTCTAAGGGGTGTTCTTTGAAATCCCAAATAGATATATAAAGAAGTGGACCAATAATTGGATGCCAAAAATCAATTTTAATTTTCATCTGTGCGGAACTCGACCCCAGGAACTCGCGTTTGAGGGTTGAGTTTGGAACAAAGGAAATCAGGTCTCTGAAGGCTCTGCAACACGACATTTGGGTCGCGTTTTGACTGAAGGCCGAGGCGCGGCCCTAGTAACTCGCGTTTGACACCGGTGTTTGGTGTGAAGGAATTCGGGTCTCTCAAGGCTCTGCAACACGGGATTTCGGTCGCGCCTCGGGGTTGAGTTTCGACTGAAGGCCGAGGCGCGACCCTGAGGTGTCTCGTTTATCGGTCGCGTGCCACAAGCCTTTGAAGCTCGACCCTAGTAACTCGCATTTTGGGGTCGCATTTCAAGCACTTTGTCATTTTCTTGCTCGTTTCTTCGTCGTTTCATGCCTCGTGTACTCTCTGTCAATCCCATAATACATTTGACTTTGTTTTGCACTGTTCTAACCCAAAAACTCCATATATTGGCCACATTAAATAAAACTTAAGATTAAAACAATATTAACAAAATTTACAACATATATATATAATAACCAAGTGCAAATGCACTTGAAATGAGTGCGACTGAGTGCAATTTATGCACTCATCATAATTACAATCAAATTTAAATTTCAAAATTAAGTTTAAATCATTTTTGTTGTTTGAGCTTAATCTAAAATGATCATTAATCACAAATGTATGTTGTAATTAACAAAAAATAAATAATATGAAAATTTCTATAATTCACAAAGTTATAAATTAATTTTATTTTGTTGTAATGATTTTATTAAATTTTTCATAATTATAATTTCTAACAAATAAAATTATACATATCACATTCGTGCATCGCACATGAGAGATACTCTGGTTTAATTTATGCCACATCTGATTAAGAGTGCACATGTGTAAAAATTTAGGCCAGGTTAGATTAATTTTCATCTTATGGTTTAATTGTAACAAAAGATAAAGTTTTGGCATTATTGCAAAACCTAAAACATTGTATGGAAAAAAAAATAAAAAAATTGTGATATCAGAGCCTATATATTAACCCTTTCTTGTTTCAATTCTGCATAATGTTCTTTATAGGTGAGCTAATATGTGAGGCTCCTTTTTTACTGCCATAAGACCATCTCTAACCCAAATACCCAAATTCAAACTCAAAATGTAGTAAGTGTCACATTAAATAATAATTTATCTCTAACCCACAAACCCAAACTCAAATTCAAAAGAATATTTGCAGTATATTCCACCTTTTACTATTTATCATGTTTATTTCAATAACACCCACATATTTATCAAAATTTATAAATTGAACCTCTTATTTTTTTTTGCTATATACACAACAATGTATTATATTTAATTATAAATATATAATTCTTTACATAATTTAATGTTGTTCAACAACCACCCCTAAAATAGACTCTCTCTCTCTCTCTCCTTTTCTTATTTCCACCCCCCACACCTACCCAGCTGTAATAGAGTAGTAGCTCTCTCTCTCTCTCTCTCTCTCTCTCTCTCTCTCTCTCTCTCTCTCTCTCTCTCTCTCTCTCTCTCTCTCTCCTTTTCTTATTTCCACCCCCACACCTACCCAGCTGTAATAGAGTAGTAGCAGTAGTTCACTTCATCATTTCTCTTGTTTCTGCAGAAATCCCAGAAAGAGAAAATGAAAAAAGAAAGTGTTAAAAAAAGTAATCTCTCCCGTGAGGAGAATATAAAAGAGAAAAACGAAAAAAAAAAGGAAAGGATTGTGAAAGTTCCCTAATTGCTAAGTTAAAAACACGGTGTTTGAATTTCTCTATAAAGAAAAGATGATATACACACTCACACGCGCGCACACAACAATTTCAACTTTCAAGAAAACAAAAAAAAAAGCTCGAATCTTTTCTCTCGGGTATTACTTCAAACACAAGAACAACTTTGCTGAGAGCTTCAAGAATTAAAAAAACATTGTCACTACAAAAAATTCACGTTTTACTGACGGAATTTCCGACGGACATAATTCGGGTTGTCATTTAGCGACGTATTAACGACGGAACGTTTCCGTCGTCGTTTAACGACGGACTTACGATGGAATTATTGTCGTTATATGTAACGACGGACAGATTCCGTCGTTACATTTACAGATTTTTGTTTTTTATTTATTATTTAATATTAACGACGGATTATATCCGTCGTTATATTTTTTTAAATATTTTTCTTTTAATTTTAATATTTAACGACAGAAATATTCCGTCGTTATATTTACAGATTTTTGTTTTTTATTTATTATTTAATATTAACGACGGTGTATATCCGTCGTTATAATTTTTATTTAATTTTCTTTTAATTTTAATATTTAACGACGGCCTGATGCCGTCGTTACGTTTTTAGTTTTTTGTTTTTTTAATATTAACGACGGACTTATGCCGTCGTTAAGTTTTTAGTTTTTTATTTTTTATTTATTTTATAATATTAACGACGGACTGATGCCGTCGTTAAGTCCGTCGTAAAAAATCGATTAATATATACCATTTTGATAGTAATTATCGAGCCCATAAAGAAGAAGAAAGATCTCTCAATCTTTGACCCTCTCTCCCTCTCTCTCTTAAGTGAAGAAGAAGAAAAAGATAGTAATTATCGAGCCTATATCTGATATGATGCACCTTTCTCTCTCTAGAACTTTTAATAGATGAATGAGATAAGAAGAAAGCAATATGCAGGATTAAGAAGGACTATTTTGCAATTTCAGATTTTTTGAAAAGCAATATGCAGGGATGAACAGTACATCTACATATATGGGTATATACTGTTCAAATTTGAGATTTTACAGCAAAATGGTGTTGTGTTTGAGGGTGGGTTGGAGCAGTTTGTTAACTACAAAATGAGATTTGCAGTTGGGTTGGAGATGATCTAAGAAGCATTTATTTGCAGTAGCATGCAATTATCTCGAATTTCATTTGGCAAATCTAACAAAATGATCTTTTTGTTAAATAATATTTAATGATAATTAACTATCTGGCATGGTAATTGAGAAAAGTGAGTTTGATTATGTAAAAGTAGTTATGCAAACGGTTAACATTTTGATTTTGGATACATGGCCACACGTAGCAGAAGGGTGAATTCAATGCTACGTCCGGTCGCATTACATACCCTGTGTGGATGTGCGCCACGTGGCTTTTTTTCTTTTTTTTTTCTTACCATAGTTTAATATATACTATTGCAAAGTTAGTTTGGTCAAGAATCGACCATTGACCGAAAAATTATCGGGTATGTTGATTGTGTCGCCCAATTGTAGTCTCAGAATGAATAATGGGTGACCGGTGCTTCAATCCTTAAACAAAAGTGCAGCCAGGGTTCCGATCCCCTAATCAGCGCTTGTGATTGCAAGGCCTCTTCGCTGAATTGATGATTTGTGTGGGATTGTTACTGTTGATGGGCTTTGGATTATTGCGAAAGAAAAAAAATGGCATCTTAATTATAAACTTGCAACTTATTCTTTGTTTGTCCATTTTGAAGATTGTGAATCACCGGAATTCGAATTTGGTCTACGCGCTGATTTGAACTTGTTGAAATCTTCTTGGAGAAGAAGTTATGTCCTTGTGAATACCGATTAAAAATTATAGGTTAATTTGGGAATGCACTTTGTTTTACTAGATTTATTCATTTCTTTATCTCTGCAATTTCGCATCTGTAGAGTCTGTCGCAATTGTTATTGAATTGTGAATGTTGAGATGCATACAACAGTTGTGTTTCTTGGGCTTGAATTGTTACTTTTTGAGATTATTATTGTTGAGGCAGCCATAGTGAGTGAATTTGGAACTTGAAATTCTGAGATGATGTTAAGCCAGCAATGGCAATTGATGTTTCGTGATTTTATTAGAATCTGATTTTCGGTTTTTTTGGTGATTTTTTTTCTTGTTGTTGAGGTAGGGAATGAAACTTTGAAACACTTTGCAGAAGCTTGAGATTCTGATTGCATGAGCCTGAAAATCCTTTTTGGGAAGAGGTAAATTTATTTAGTATGGTTATCGACCTTAATCTGTCTCCGTCATATATTGATGATGGTTTTGAGAAGTCTGAGATATCACCCTTAAGAGATAAGGGTGATCCTAATTCAGAGGATGAGGATGAGGATTGTTATGACGGGGTTATAGAAATTTGTCGTGAGATTAAGAGAAGATTGGAGCTCGGTTCATTGATCGAGGACATTGATGAGGCGTATGTCCTGTATTGTGAGTAGTCACGTTATAAGGAGTTTAACGTAAGGAAAGGTTGTCAAAAATATTTTGATAATTCATTGGACATGCGGATGAAAGTTTTTAATTGCTCCTATGAAGGTCATCCGGATAATAAAAGATCAAATAATCGGCTCAGTGTTTATAAGAAACAGGTTACTAGAAGCAACTGCAAAGCTAGGCTTCGTCTGTTGCGGTAACGAGATGGTCCGTGGAGAATTTCTGTGTTTGAGAAAGTGCACAACCATGAATTATTGAATCCTGATCAAAGCTATCTACTACGCTCTGCAAGACAACTATGTGGCCCAAAAAAATCAATTTTGGAAGCTCTTCACTCTGCGGGCATACATTTAACTCGTGCTTGTAAATTCTTGAAGCGAGAGAGCTGTGGTCGACAGAATGTCAGATTCACTCGGACGGATGCATACATCATCTCGGTCACAAGAAGACTGAGACAAATGTAGAAAATGGAGATTCAAATGCATTGCTCCAATTTTTCATGGAGAAGTCGAATAAGGAGCCATTTTTCTTCTACTGGAAGGTACAACAAGATGATGAGGGAAAGTTGTTGAATTTTTTCTTCCGTGACTCTCGTTTTGCCATTGATTACGAATACTTTAGTGATATAGTATCCTTCGACACTACATCCAAAACCAATAAATACAACGTGGTTTGTGCACCTTTTATTGGTGTTAATCATCATTTCCATAATATGATGTTTGGTTTAGCTTTTTTGTTCGATGAGATGACAGAAATATTTGGATGGTTGTTTGGTGCATTCTTTGAGGCCGTGTATGGAAATGAGCCTCAAGTGATATTCTCCGATCAATGTCAGACGCTTATGAATGGTGTGGACTACACATTTGAAAGTGCGGCTCATTGTTTATGTCAATGGCACATTAATCAGAATGCCCCATCACATTTTGGTTCGTTAAATGGTAATATTGAGTTTAAGAAATTATGGAATCATTGTATGAATGTTGTGAGATTGAAGATGAGTTTGAGAAAGTATGGCAATAACTAATTCAGATGTATGAGCTGACGAACAATAGATAGTTCAGTAACATGTATAATTTGAGAAGCAAATGGTCATCTGTGTTCACCAATGATCTTTTTCAGCGGGTATGCATGCTACGTCTAGGAGTGAGGTGACTAATAGAATTTTAAAAGACTTAGGTAATAGAAGCAATACAGTCTACAAGTTTGCTGTTTGCTATTGTGAAATGCAGAATGAATGGTGTCAGTGTGAGAATGCAGAAGATGCTCTTTGTCAAGGTATGCCTGGGCAATTCCTTGAGGCTAACCTGTTGTTAACACATGTTGCAAAAGTATTCACGTGCAATATCTTTAAAATATTTGATTACAAGGCTCATCATTCCATGAATATCAAAATAATTGAGCATCTAGACTATGCTTCCAATGATCTTGTGTTCGAAGTGGGCTCCAGTCCTCATTCCGATTGGATGAGGTCAGTTTCTTTCAACCAGAGAAGCCATGAAGTTTCATGTAGCTGTCGTATGTGAGAGTCAAAGGGAGTTTTTTGTCGGCGCATATTCAAATTGCTTTATTAGATGAATGTTGATGTAATGCCAGAACAATACATACTTAGAAGGTGGACGCGAGATTGCAAATGAAGATGCGTCCCCGGTCTGAAGAATCTTTCTGGTGCAACTGTTAACGATAATTTATCTGGCCTAGTCTTCGTGAACAGCATTATGAGGTTATCATATGACATAGCTTACAAAGTAAATGGTGATGCTGGCAGCAGGTCACACATGCATAAGTATATGTTGAAGCTGCAACAGAGTTGTTGAAAAATCGTGAGCTGAAAAGCAAACATCAAGCAAAAAGCACAGGAAATGGAACTAGTGGTGCCCAGTAGATGAGGAACCCATCCGTCATGAAAAATCATGGAAAGTCCGTGCATAGAAAGTGGATGAATTCCAAGCTCAAAGGAAATAGAGGAGGTTTGTTGTGTCATATGTATAATCACTATTACCTAGCGGATTGATGTTTAATAACATAAATTCTGTTTTGTCGAGTATGAGCGCAAGTGCAAAACTAAAAGAATCAAGTCCAGTGATCGTGTCAAGTAATGAGGTGGATAACTCTTTCAAGGAACCAGATCGTTATAAGCCGGAATTTTGTCGAGTATGATTTCGACCAAGAATTTGTTAAATGAGGTCAATATGTTTGCATTGACGAGAAAGTAATTTTATTTCTTCTTAAGTGTAGGAGTTTAACTCACATCAGTCGCGATTATTCTTTACAACAACTATGGATTTTGAGGAAAATGTGGATAAAGAAATGGTGAGAGAAATATTTGTGAGGGTTAGTCATTGGTTGCATAGTATATTTTAGGACGGGAAACATGTAGGGCAACAGAAGTGAAGAGATTCTTCACAATATCTGATTGCTTCCCCTCTTTTTTTGTCATTTGTTACAGGTGAACAAGGAAAGAAGATTTAACGATGTAATGCCTTCTGTTTGGCTCTGAGATGGTCACGGGCTATTTATTGTAGCCAGCTATTTTTTATCTGTTAACTTATTTGTATGGACATTGGACAAAAAGTTACTATTCCAACTGTGATATTACAGTGATTGTTGCAAACTATAAATAAATTCAGTCCGTGTTAAGTAATGAAGCAAACTTGAATGTAATGGTTGGGTCCAATCCAATTTCGCAGGATGATGTTTTTTCCTGGGAGTGTGGTCTCGGGAGCTTGAAAGCACCGTTCTCTCAAAATTGGATTTCGAGCAATGGAATCAGAATTAGATTGTTGGAGACCTTGAGAACAATAGGTAGTGTCTCCGCATTGTAAGAGAAGCGGTCAATGTAGAGATGGGTCTCAATATTCCATTTGCTGCCTATTTGGAGAAACTGCAGCAATGGGAGAATCATTACCATCAATTCAAGTATTTGATCTCACGGCCTGATGTTTTCTATTACCCATACGATAATACAGTGGAGGCCTCTGTTGAAGTTTGGACTGAAATAGCAAGGGTAGAGGTTAAGTATTTGTATCTACATAACTACTTTTGGATTTGTTAACTGAGTTAAATTATTCATACAAATTTAGCCAAACTTGCTTTTTTATAGACCGAAGGGGAAACCATGTTGGGACCAGCTGAGAGTTTTATTCCGGGAGGTAATTATTGTATCAGATTCACAATTAGCAAGCCATGCTCAGAGTGTAGATTCATCTCACAATCAGTGTGCGAGCGAAGTCGTGAATGAATCAAGTTCATCTACTCGAGGCTAGAAACCCAAAAAAGCCCTTTACTCTCTCATAGATCTTCGTCGCGTGGGTATTCGACCTCAGCTAGCGGATATTAGCATTCGCCTACTTTGTAACCGTCTAAATGTAATTCCAGTTTTTAAGTTTGAGGGATGACCTTTCCTTAGGGAATATGTTACTACCCTGTACTCGGTCAACAAATAAATCCAGTTGGATATGTAATAAAAGAACCCCTGTTCACTTTCAGAAACTCTTGTCCTTTACTAATTGTTTTAGGCAATGGATGAGATGCTCTATTCTTCTATATAAATCCTACACATAGAAACCAACGTGGTTAACTAAAAACTAGCAAGAAAATTCTATATATACATGTATGCTGTCTTATATTACAGATTTATATGACTGCATTTGGACGAAGGATATGGAGAATAGATTCATTGAAGTGGTGGTGGCTGCAAAGAAAAATGGAGCGTGGAGGGTAAACCCTAATTGGCGCAATCCGGCTTTCGTGGAACACATTACCCCAATACTGAATTCAGAGTTTCGAGCAAATCTACCAACAGCCTACTATGCAGAGAAAGTTGATCACCTATTCGAAAGACAAAACACATTCCAATTCATAAAAGGTCACTCTAATGTGTACTGAAATGAGCAATCAAATGAAATTACAATGGACGAAGAGACCTTCTCCGAACTAGCTACGGTGAGTCAAATAATCTAGCTAATGTTTGTCGATTTACTTAGAAGTAATGTTTAACTTACCTTATCCTTCTGCAGTTGACCCCTTTGGCACATGCATACAGGGTCAAGGGTGAGCCACAGTACAAGAGTCTATGTGCCCTGTTCATAGATGATCAATAGAGGGCAAATATTGTATGCATGGTCTTTATAAAAAAATGCATTTCGATTACAAGTATCGTAATTAAATTTCACAAAATTTGAGCTGCTTTAAATGCAAATCCATGCATTCATATTTACTTCATATTGGAAGCCAAAAATTCGGATCATGAACACATTTAAAAGACACACAAACTGTATCATATATATTCGATAATAATAATATTAATAATAAAATATGTAATATTAAGTACAATAATAATAATAATAATAATAATAATAAAACCCATACTAATAATAATAATAATACCATTAGTAATATCTATAATAATAATAATAATAATAACAACAACAACAACAACAACAACAACAACAACAACAATAATAATAATAATAATAATAATAATAATAATATTAATAATTTATGTTCTGCAATTTAAAACAACTTCACAAGAACTACAAGAAGGACCATTATACCTGCACTAGCAAAAGATAAGATGAATCGCTTGCTAATCATACCAGACGCCGTTGTACGGGGGAAGTCATTTGCACGCTTGAAGCTCTACAGCTCATCATCCTTCAATTTAATCTTTTCGTACAACACCTCGGTCAAAAGAGTCTTGCATTTCAGCTGAGTTTGTAGCGATTCCTTTTGCTGCTTCATTCGTTGCACGGATGCTAGGTAATGGGGTGTTAGTTCGCAACCGGATACCTAAAATGAGGGTCAAAGAAATTTGTTAATTTCCTTGTCTACAGAGTCAGAAAATATGAGTGGAAACCAAATACAAAGCTAATTAAACCTTCCTTAGAGGGCAACAGACGAAACAACATAATGGATTAGCATCTGTCCCAGACACGTATCGCTCTCCGACCCCATGAAGATGATAAACAATGGGACTGCCGGACCTAGTAGACTGGTTAGTAGATGAAGTTGCTGTATTTGAATCTCAGGCGAGAGTCACCATCGGCGTGCTTGAAGACATTTGGGTTCAGAGAAGAAGAATAAGAATTGAGGAAATATCTTGAAGAAAAGAAGAGTTGAAAATCTGATTGCAAATAAAGCCAATATTTGGATAAAAGAGTAAAGTTCGGTATACTGCATAAGTCTTCCTCCACTAGCTTTGCCTCAAAAGTCCTTTTCGCTGAATTCAAATGAATTTGCAATTTGGAGGAATTCGAAATTTTTGGAAATTTTCAAGAAACCACTATAATTCGGAAAAATTAGATTTCGTAAATATTAATTCAGTTTAAATGGATTTTGTTAATATTATTTGAGTTTTATAGTTGATTACTAAATATAGTGTTTTATGAATCATGCGTGATTTATCAATTAGCTTTTAAAAATTTTCATAATATTATTGTGCACAAATATAAATATTTTATATTATTTAATTTTCTGGAAAAATGATTATAGTTTCCTTTATTTATTTTTAATTAATATTTTATACTTATACAATATATATTGTTTGAACAAGTAAATATGAATATAATATTTAAAGAACAAATATGGACGATTTTGCTAATTTAAAAAAAGATAAATATGATCAGTTGAGTCGAGCAGTAGTAACTAACATTGTTACTCTAAAAACTTACATTGTTCTAATCACTCGCAACTACTAATTGAACCAAGAACATAGGAAATGTATCTATCCCGGTCTTAGCTCCTAGTGGATTCCAAACCGATGCTCGTTCTAGAAGAATAAACATAACTGCACTCCGACTTTAATTGTGTTTAGTGATCATTCGCAACTACTGATCGAACCAGGACCAGACAACTACTGATTTCCCGATCTTCGACAGTACCTTCATCTATGAAGCACATTCGGGGTGAACAGTGGCAAGTGAACACTGTTACTCTAACTCTAACATTGTTCTGATCACTCGCAGCTACTAATTGAACCAAGAACATAGGAAATGTATCTGTCCCAGTCTTGGCTCTCAGTGGATTTCAGACCGATGCTCGTTCCAGAAGAACAAGCGTAACTGTACTCCAGCTTTAATTGTGTTTAGTGATCATTCGCAACTACTAATAGAACCAAGGACCGGGCAACTGAAACAAAATCCCGGTCTTGTACAGAACCATCGAGACCATGCTCGTTCTAGAAGAACATCAATATATTTACTACTTATTACTCTAGCTTATTACTTATCTGTCCCAGTCTTGTAGTGAGTATCATTGAACTATTCGAATTGAATTCAACAATTAAACTAAATGTCCAGTTGAATTGTAACTAAAATTTGATTCCAATATGAATAAACGAACTCGAATTCTAACTTGAATAAATTTGGGTCGATCTCGGTTCCTTTATAGCCATACAAGAAACGTGCAATTGTAACATTCCAAGTTTGGATCATGAACTAGATATACTACCCATTGCTATTATGACAAGAAGATTCACATCTGTACAGTTGAGATAATGAAAATAATATAACATTAATTTAATAATACAAACAAGCACATATTAAAAGATATTTCTATATTTTGTAAAAAGAATATTTTATAAATTCATATAATGTCACAAAGTTTACAACAATCAATCTAAGTAGTTAAATGTGTAATGCAACAGATTTAACATTTTAAGTTTGGCTTAAAACCAAATTATATATTATAATTTAATTACCCACGCTTATAAATACACGTATAATGTACATAACACTACTAACTCTAACTTTGAATTTGGCCTAACAATAGAAAATTATCTGTTAACTTAATAATAAGAGTAGATTTGTTGTTTGGGGTATTTATTGACATAAATAATTTTAACCATTAAATATAAGTTCATGTTATATCATATTTCCATTACGGTAATCTGCTTCACACCTTGTCTCTCCAAAACCCTCCTTGCCTCTTTCTCTTTCAAAGCCCTTCTCTTCTATAAGGCCAGACTTCGCGTTTTTGACCTCATTTATTAATTTTGGGAAATCTCTGCGCCTTGGGCCTTCGCTTCTTTAATGGTTCTTGAGAATTCCGCAGATTTCAAGACCTCCCATCGAGTGCTTTCAGGTTTCTTTCGTAGCTTTCGATTTCTACAAATTTGCACAAACTGTTCCCGGAATATGATATATAGGAGCCGTATTCTAACTGAAGAATTTATGTCAGTATCCAGATCTCGATTCTTGCATCTATATTTTCAGATCTTCACTTGTATATGTATTTTGGGGTTGGTTTTTTTTTTCAGAATATTTTTGGTTGAATTTATTTTTTTTCTAATTTTCAGAGAATGACGATGGATTCTATATGTTGGAGACGCAGTCCAGATCTCAATCAAGAAGGTCGGGCTCCAAGCATGAAATTAGCAAAGCAATTTTAAGATTTTTATTAAGAAAATATTTTTCGACCCTTCTTCATGGTGGTGAGATGTCCTTTTGCATGGGTGAACCTCATATGCTTATCTGTTCATGTTAATTATATAGTCTTTCTGCCTATTTCATCAGAGAATTACATATTAAGGTTTGTATCTGATAGAATAGAATGTCTTCCTTTATTCATCTATTCAGCAAGAATATATACACTTTTGAATACAAGCCCAAATATAAAAACTAAAGCCCAATTACAACACAAATAATATAAGCCCAATACCCCCCCTTAAGTTGGCACATGTAAATCACAAATGCCCAACTTGCGAAGGAGGAACTCAAATTGACGTCTGCCCAAAGCCTTAGTAAAAATATCCGCTAGTTGCCTATTTGTAGGAACATAAGAAGAGCGTATAGTACCATCCTGCAAAGCATCACGTAAGAAATGACAATCAACCTCAATGTGTTTCGTGCGCTCATGAAAAACTGGATTCTTCGCAAGATACAAAGCAGACTGACTATCACAATACAGGTCCATAGGATCATGATGGTGTACCCCAAGACTATCAAGTAATCCCTTGAGCCATTTAAGTTCACAAGTCGTGGTTGCCATAGAGCGATACTCTGCCTCTGCAGACGATCGAGAGATAGTTTCTTGCTTTTTTGTTTTCCAAGAGATAGGAGAGGTACCAAGAAAAACAAGCCATCCAGAAATGAAGCGTCGAGTAAGAGGACAACCTGCCCAATCTGAATCACACCAACCAGATAAATGCAAATCACAATCAGAATGAAGAAGAATACCTTGACCGGGGCATCCTTTCAAGTAACGGACCACTCGCAATGCCGCATCCCAATGGTCACGACGCGGTGCATGCAGGAACTGTGAGAGAGTATGAACTGCATAAGCTAAATCTGGCCGAGCAAATGCAAGGTAAATCAGACGACCCACCAATCGTCGATACTTCTCTATATTCTTCAACAGAGGACTAGTAGAACGTGCTAACTGATGATTTTGTTCCATGGGAAAGCTTGCAGGCTTAGCCCCAAGTAACCCTGCTTCAGAAATGATATCGAGAGTATATTTTCTTTGACACAAAAAAATGCCATCTTTGTTACGGGCAACCTCAATCCCAAGAAAATATTTCAATACACCAAGATCCTTCATATGGAAGCATGAACACAAGTATTCCTTAAAGGTAGTCAGAGCAGCGGAATCATTCCCAGAAATAATAAGATCATCCACGTACACAAGAACATTAAGTTGTACATTTCCTCGATACAAAGTGAACAGTGAATAGTCAGAGTATGACTGTCGGAAGCCATATTTCGTCAAGGAGGTAGTTAACTTTGCAAACCAACAACGAGTAGCCTGCTTCAGTCCATACAACAATTTACGTAGTCGGCACACCTGATTCGGTGGAGTATTCAGCCTATACAATGACTTACGAAGACGACACACCTGATTCGGTTTATGATTCTGAAAACCGGGAGGTAATTTCATATACACCTCCTCAGATAGGTCTCCATGTAGAAAAGCATTGTGAACATCCATCTGATGCAATTCCCAATTCTTTGCTGCAGCTATGGCTAGAAAAACACGAACTGTAACCATCTTTGCAACCGGTGCAAAAGTATCAGTATAATCAATCCCAGCAACCTGATGATTGCCAAACACCACCAAACGAGCTTTGAGTCGCTCAATACTGCCGTCAGAATGGTACTTTACCTTGTAAACCCATCTGCTACCTAGAGCTCGCTTGCCGGGGGGTAGAGTCTCCATAGTCCAAGTGCCATTATTTTCTAAAGCCTGAATTTCTTTGTGCATTGCCTCTCTCCATCCAGGATCCTTCACTGCCTCATTATAAGACTGTGGTTCAGTACTTGCTGTAACGGCTGCAAGAAAATTCTTGTGTCCCATAGAAAAACGATCACAATTCACAAAATGTGCTATAGGATAAAGCATACATGAGGAGTTAGATGGTGCAGGTGAACAATGAGGGGGAGTTGAACTCAACTTTCGTATTGTATTAGTAACAAAATCACGAAGCTTCACGGAAGGAATTTTCTTACGCTTCCCACGCCCCATCTCAACAACACCATTTGTCGGTCCAACAGTATCACCACTCGTCTCCACAACTAAGTCAGTAACACCATTGTCAACCTGTACCACATGATCATTTGTATCCGGAGAAAAATATTCATAGGCAAGATCATCATCTGATGGCAGAGACAACTGTGGATTTGCAGCCACATCATCTGACACAACAACATAAGGAAATTCATTCTCATAGAATTTCACATCCCGAGAAACAAAAAAATCACCCGTTTCAAGATCATATAATTTCCAACCCTTCTTTGCATATGGATAACCCACAAACACACACTTACGACTTCTACTATCAAATTTGTTGTTCTTAGCCTTCTGATTATGAGCATAACACAATGACCCAAAAACACGCAAGTTATCATAAGAAGGGGGTTTGCCAAACAAGACCTCATAAGGGGATTTATAATCCAAAATGGCAGAAGGAGTTCTATTAATGAGATAACCTGCCCCTAAAATACACTCTCCCCAAAAATCAATTGGCAAATTTCCTTGAAATCTCAATGCTCTTGCCACATTTAAAATGTGACGATGTTTTCGTTCTACTCTGCCATTTTGTTGAGGAGTACCTACACATGAAGTTTGAAACAATATTCCATTTTGAACAAAATAATCCTTTAAGCAATTAAATTCTGTGCCATTGTCACTCCTGACAACTTGCACTTTAGCATCAAACTGTCTCTCAATCATAGCAAAAAAGGATAAGAACATCTTATACACCTCAGTTTTATCAAGCAACAAAAATACCCATACAGCTCTTGAAAAATCATCCACAATAGTCAAAAAAAACTTAGCACCACAAGAAGAGTGTGTAGAATACGGCCCCCATAAATCACAATGGATTAATTCAAAAACTTTGGTTTCCTTAGAGTCACTAATAGGAAACTTGTCTCGAGTTTGTTTAGCCTGATGACACACATCACATGCCTTAACCGATGTTCCACGACTTTTAGTAACAATAGGAAGAGACTGTACTACTCTATCAGAAGGATGCCCCAATCTTTGGTGCCATATCTCTGGAGACGACACGCCATCCATAAAAAAAGCTTGAAGCTTCGGTATCGCATGAAAGTAGTAGAGTCCATCCCTTTGTTCACCTGCTCCAATCAGGGTCCTCAAACTTTGGTCCTGTATAATGCACAAAATTTTTGTGAATTGTACAATGCAATTTATATCATCAATAAGTTGAGTGATAGAAATTAAGTTGCATTTTAACTGGGGAACATATAAAACATTTTTAAGAACAATTCCAGGCGCAAGATACACCCTCCCACATTTTGATGCACACATTTTTCTTCCATCGGGGAGGCCTACAGGGCACTCTGACACAGTTGTAACATGAGACAACAAATCTAAGCTTCCAGTAACATGATTTGAGGCTCCGGAGTCTATAATCCATGCAGAAATAGCAGATAACTTACCGGCTAAACGATCATCATTCGGTTTGAGATTGACATTACCTAACATATCCAAAAGTTGCTGCCACTGTGCATTCGTTATACCTGGCAGAACCGCTTCATTAGTAGCACTTGAGGATGAGAAAGATGATATTACACCACTTGGTGCACTATTCCCAGCCAGCGTTGCACGAACTTCAGCAACTTTTCCTCCGGTGACCCGAACGTCACTGATCTTTCCTCTTCCTGAATTAGTAGAAGAATCAATAGATACTCCACTGCGGCCCTTTCCAGACCCGCGGCTGGCACGAGGTCGATCCCCCCACCAATCAGGGAATCCATTCTTAGCAAAACAGTTTGCCTCATCATGCGTGGTACGATGACAATATGAGCAAATCAGTTCAGATTTATCTCGGCTATCGGAACGTAGCAGACCTCGGTTGTTTGATTGAGATTTAACCGCAAGTGCCATAACTTCATCCCTCTCTGGGGTCGCACGAGTAGAGTGACGGAGCCGTTTCTCTTGAAGAAGCGTTTGATAGGCACGGGCAAGAGAAGGAAATGGATCATGTGACAATAAATTTGATCGAACATTGCCATAAAGTTCTGCATTAATCCCATAGAGAAATTGATGAAATTGTTCTTCGTCGACTCATTTTTGAAGTTGTTTCGGAATATTGCAGCTACAGCCACCACATGTGCAACCACCACATCGACAAGCCGGAATAGGTTCATACGTTCCCAACTCATCCCAAAGAATTTGTAACTGGCCAAAATATTCAACCACAGACATAGTTTTGGATTGTCGACATTGTGCCAAAGCACTTTTGAGCTGTTGAATCCTCGGCCCATTCTCGATGCTGAACCTATCCCTCAGCATATCCCATAGAGGTTTCGCCTCCTCAAAATAAGGGATCGTCTGCTTCACCGATTTGTCAAGAGTGTGCATAATCCATTGCACGAGCATAGCCTGAACACAATGCCAATCGACTAATTGAGCATTATCTGTAGGCTTCTTAATTGAACCATCAAGAAATCCAAATTTTCAGCGAGCCAATAGAGAAAGCCAAATCGATCTCGACCATTCCTCATAATTATCCCCATGAAAAACCACAGTCGTAATTGTATTACCAGGACTATCATTAGAACCAAGGTAATACGGAGAGGTAAAATCAATCTTTGTTACCTTGGTAGCCTCAATCTTAGTTTTGTTCGATTCGTCCTCACCGCTAGCCATGGTGAAGGGAGAAAAAAAATCTATTAGAACAGACGTGCCCTAGCCGCCGTGGCTCGTTGATACCATGATAGAATAGAATGTCTTCCTTTATTCATCTATTCAGCAAGAATATATACACTTTTGAATACAAGCCCAAATATAAAAACTAAAGCCCAATTACAACACAAATAATATAAGCCCAATAGTATCTCTATTAATTACGCTACATTGCTTTGTTGTGTCTCACAATATTTGCATACCCAATTTGCATCATTCTGGAATACAAAAGAGTGTGAGGAGCTTAGAGTCCTAGCAAATTTGACTTAAAGGAGTATTAACATTTTACAAATGGACCTATTTCAATTTCAGAACCGGAATTAGGTCGCTTTTTATTGCAAATGGTCCAATTTCTATTAGGTAATTTGAATTGAGCCTATTTAAATTCCAAATGGGCCTATATATATTTTTTTCAGAATTGTGATTGCTCGTTCATGCTAATATAGGCTTAACATAGTTGTCCTTGCATAAAATAAGCTGTCAATAAATCAGTGAACACATATTTGTATAAAAGCCCATTCTCATTACTTTTGCATTAGAAGGTTCCTATAATCCATAAACAAACAAAAGTCCTACATTGCAATTTTTACTACTACAACAATCTAATACTGATCATTCTTACTACTATTGGTGTCCACATCTAAGAACTATATTAGTTACACACCCAAAATTCATTGTTTGATTTGCATGCAAATCACAAAATATTCACTACTATTTAAACACCTAAGCTTACTACCATGCAAGATCATCAACCATCTTCAGCTCCAAAAGATTTGTGCCATTCTTTATCATCATTCTGCAACTGGGAATTCATGACCCAACTCAACAAGCTGGGCGCGATAGCTACGCCGGAATATGTCGCACCTTCCTGGATAGAGATTGCAGAGGTCGTGGTCATAAGCCAAGCATTCCATATACTTCATGACCATGATTCCACAGTCAAAAGTATTAGTCTACTGAGGAGCTTCTTCACAAGAGACAATCTCCCACACGTCTCTTAATTTAGCAGTCATCTTCTTCTGCTCCCATATTCCAGAATGATGGCAGAGCTATTGAATGAATCGAACCATGTGATCGAATTGACCTGCACTATTCTGCCAATTATTTTTTCCACGCATGGAGTCCACAATCATCACAGTCTGAGACTCAAAATAAATCTTATAGCAAAATCGGTGGTTCTTGTTAACATTAGCCACGCAAACCTCCTTCTCTTGGCCACTTTCCACTGGTATATTCCATCAGTGTATTAGTTGTGGCATTGAATTCTCCATGACGTATGAAACACAGTAATATTAACAGGAAAATCAGCATAGTTCCGTCTCATTCATGGATAGAATTCCAGATAAGAATATACTTACCGTGCCCAAGGCATCCATCACAGCCCATCCGCTCAAGAAATGATCCTTGGCTTGCTTATATTTGAATAGCAGCAGGTTCATCAAGGCATCAATATTTTGTGAACGAATAACAATATTTTTGAGGTAATGCACTATTAATCATAAACATTAAAATGAAATAATGAGACTAAGCTTACTTCATCCGCTAGCCAACCCCTTCTCTTCCATAATGGATCGAACCACGACACCTTCACCCTCGATTTGATGACGATCGGAAGCGGAGTCTCAGGCTCGCTACAATTGTAAAGTGTATTTAAAGCATATTTTGAATATACAATCTTCAGTTTACTAAAATAAATCAATGCATGTTGACCTTTATTGACCGTCGATGTGCTCCTAGTATACATGAGAATTGTTGTTTTATTTTACCCACCGCTCCCTCACCGTTCCCGTTGCCCCCTCCGCTCCCGCAACGACCTTAACTTTTTTTTTTTAATTTATAATTTATGAAAATACGTAATAGTAATTTTACAATTTACTCATATTGTAGTGACATGAGATGTAATAAATCTATGATTTATATGATTTGAAAGTAACATTACACCTCATCACAATTATAGACTTTCTCTAAATAATCGGATACATATTCATATATAAATAAGACTTTGAAAATAATCCCGGTAGAAATGACTTAGTACTGGAGTGGGGTTATTTGGAGATCAAAAATTACAAATTTGAATCTCCTCAATACCACAAGTTGAGTGTGTGATTATAATAATAATAATAATAATAATAATAATAATAATAATAATAATAATATTTTGAAAATATAGCCAACGAGAATAACGATAATACCATTCCTATTCTAATTATATGACATGTAATACTACACTATTTAATGTGATTTGAAAACACTACAAAAAATTCGCGTTTTAGCGACGAATTTTTCCGTCGCTAAACATAAAAAATTCATCGTTAAATCAATTTAGCGACGAATTAACGACGAAATTAATTCAGGCGAAATTTGCATTCCAGAAGATTCAAACACGAGCCAATGACCTTATGCCCTAAAGCTCTAACCAAGTAGGCTAGAAGGTATTTACGTTAAAATATACAAGTAGTATATATACACACACACACACACACACACACACAAGAAATCTATTTTCATTGATTTTTTATTTTCAAATTAAATAATTATATAATATAAAGTCCTAAAAATAATTAAAATAAAAAATTATAAAAAAGTCATAAATTAGTAATTTAAATATAACAAAAGATATAATATATTAAAAATAATAAAAAAAATTAAAAAAATTAAAGATAATAAAATAAAATAAATCTGAAAAAATAAAATAAATAAAAATATTAAAAAAATTCAGATTCATAATTGAAAAATAAAAAAATATTAAAAAATAATATAAAATATTAAAAAATTAAAAAATAAAATAAATCTGAAAATTAAAATAAATAAAAAATCAAAATTTTAAAAAAATTAATTTCAAATTCATAAATTAAGTATTAATTGAGAAATTAAAAATTAAAAAAAATTAAAAATAAAATTTAACGATGAAATTATTCCGTCGCTAGTCCGTTGCTAAGTTTAAAAAATATTAAAAATTAAAAAAATTAATTTTAACGACGGATTTTTCCGTCTTTAACGTAGCGACGAAAAAATACGTCGTTAGTCTGTCGTTACCTTAAAAAATTAAAATTAAAAATATTAAATTCAATGTTTAACGACGGATTTTTCCGTCGCTACGTTAAAGACAGAAAAATCCACCGTTAAAAGTCTCAATCCCAATCCGTCATTAATTTATCGTTAATCTAGTGACGGATTTTATTCCGTCGTAAAATCACGTTTTTTTGTAGTGAATTTCGTAATATGTAATTTAATTAGTGGTATTTACTCGGGGGTATGTAATTAGTGGTCATTTTTATAAATATTACTACGAAAACACCAAACACAATAAAAATAAAAGATATAATTCCCTACCTTGATATTGAAGAAGAAAATAATTCAATTTTTTTTTTTTAAGAAAACACCCCTAAAAGGGGTGGAATAATTCAAATTTGGTTAAGCAACCCAAAATTAAATCTGGAATTTTAATTTGTTAGCTCTAAATGTATCCTTTTTATTTTATTTTCAATTATTCAGGTAGAATTTCAGCGAGTCCAATCATACTTTAATTATCAGATTTTGGAATGTAGGATACGTTGGTTAAAAAAATGAAATTATAAATAATTTACGGTAATTATCAATAGATAATTATCAGATTTTGGAATGTAGGATACGTTGGTTAAAAAAATGAAATTATAAATAATTTACGGTAATTATCAATAGATTAGGTTATTCATGTGAAAACCCACAAATAAGAAATTGAAATAAAAAAAAACAAACGAAGAAAAAAGTCACGAATTTAATTATGGATGGCCAATGGGAATTGCAATATGGAAATATAATAAATGATTTTTTTTATATAATTTGATTTATTTATTATATAATAGATGATTTTATCCGCATTGGAACTAGTTATAATCTCGCTAGAGTAACCATGGTAAAATTTGAGTTAAAAAAAAAGTTACACAGCAATAAATTCAATAATAAGTGTTCCAGTTTCCTTCTACCCGACTTCATGCGAAATTAATATTTATCCCTAAAAAGGTTAGCGTTCTAGTTTCCTTAGCTCTCCTACTCCATCCATGATCCATAGCGTATCTTCTCTCTCTCTCTCTCGCACACACATACACACACTCACACAAAATAGGTGAGTCTAACGTACTAAAAAGTGAAAACTCCACCTTCATTTGTGCAAGATGGCTTAAAGAAATATCTCAGCTTTCCGAATAAACAACTGTTCTATCGTTGAGGACGGGTGCCGACGACTAATCCGAGTTTTTCAACGCCGGATTGATCATGCTCAAGTTCAATGAGGCTAAGAATAAAATGAAAGATGAGGAGAAGAATATGAGAATGGAAATGACAAACCTCGTGAGTGAGCACAATTTGTTGAAGAAAGCGTTGGAATTTCTGGAGAGAACTCAAATCTCCACCAACTCAGAAAAATGTAGCCTGGAGCAGAAGCTGGGAAAGAGCGAGGGGAGATGTAAGGAGTTAGAAAAAAAGATTGTGGAAATGGAGGGGAAGGTTGAGAAATTGAGGCGCGAGAAATTGCAACTCGAGAAAAAGCTAGGAAATCAGAGCGTGGAGGAACTGCGGTGCGAAAACGAAGAATGGAAGGAGAAGACGATGGAGTCTGATCATTTAGAGCCGAGGATTAATTTGGAGGTGAATGAGGAAGTCATGGACAAGTCTACTACTGAGGTTGAGGAGGAGGAGGAGGAGGAGGAGGAGGAGGAGGAGGAGGAGGAGGAGGAAAATGCAAATTTGTCAGATTTTGGTGAAAATGCAAACATTGGATCATCCAAGAAAGGTAGTTCTAATTTTATTTGATATGGAATTAATATGCCTTTATTAGTTATCCAGATTCTCTTGCATTATTTTGAGGATTGATTTTTTGTATAATAGGGATGATTGATTTTGGGACAAATTTAAGATTTATTTTTATTGATAAATATGACTAATTTGATAAACTGGGTAGGTGTAGGACTGACCGGCTGAAAATCCATTTTAGGGATAATTCAATTATCATAATTCTGACTGGTTTGATAAATTAGGATACACGCAAATTACGCATTAATATTATTTCAGGTTAATTTCCCACCTTGTTTATACATTATATAAGTATATAACTAGTATTTCTCATTGTGGATGCACACGTACATTTTAATTTTATAAACTACATGTTGGATATAAATAAGAAAAATACCTTTATTGTTTAATTAAATAAAAAATAAAGAAATGTATATAAGTAAGTATACGGGTGCATGGTCAGTTACATGTTAATTTATGCATGCTAATATAATTAATGTCAAAATTTGAAACAACTAAGAACATGTACACCCTTGTTTAAACCTAATTTGCTGGTAGTTTGATTGAAAAAAATATGGCATCCATCCTATCTATAATTTGTGTTCCCCAATTTCAGGTGCTAACTATAGGGCGAAGATAAGGCGTGTTTGTAAACTTGAGATTATAGACGTAATCAAGGAAAATCTACAAAAGGAAAATTTGGAAATATTCGAACAATCATGCTTCGGTCATCTCCTAAAGATTAATACGCATCAACTCAAATTTCAAGGACAAGTGATATTCCATTTGATGCGGCACATTGACATGAGTGCCTCCAACAACGAGAGGCTTGTTTTCAAAATTAACAACTCTTGCATTGAATTCGGACTTGAAGAATTTTCTCTCGTCACAGGGCTTGATGATCTTGGCACATTTGAAGAAGTAACAGCAACATCTTCATCTATTCACAGGGAGGCTTTCCATGGCAGGTCAAGTATCCAATTAAAGGATATTGAAAAGGCTTTCCTTAATGTTAGCCGTTATCACGGGGGCAAAGGCGAGTTGTCATTGAAGTTGGCCTTTCTCTATTTACTTTACGGAACTTTGTTAGCTAGTTATAACAAAAATATTGACACACAGTATCTTCATTTAACTGAGGATCTACATAAGTTTAATGCATTCCCTTGGGGTCGGGTTGTGTATGAGTTCCTTGTTTCGTCCATCCTTGCGGCCCGAGTGCGCATGGATGGTTTTGAAGTCATCGGTAAGAAAAAATCAGTATGTTTAAATATGCAAGGCTTCATCTTTGCTCTCCAAATATGGGCATATGAGGTGATACCTTGTTTAGCCACATATTGTGCATCTCATGCAAATAACTTCGATAAGCAAACACCACCCATCTTGCGTTGGCATGCAACGGAAATCTTTTTGTTCGAGCAACTCAAGAAATTCTTTAACAGAGCACCACATTTGGTACCTAACTTCTCCTTTGAGCACTTGTGTTTGTTGTGTCGTGTATATATATATTAAAACCCAATTATGATGATCCCATAGGGGTTGGATGGTATTGAGGCTTCTCCGGTGAAGAGAAATAGAACAATGAAGTCGGGAAAGCAATCAACTGACACTGAGGTGCAGGCGGAAACACCATTGAGTAGCCCCCAACAAAAGAAAAGAAAGTTGTTTTGTGAAGACAAAGATCAAATGCCTCAGGCTCGTGTAAGTCAATTTTTTCCTATATATAATTCTTGAATTTTGTTATGTTTCACTCTATTTTGGGTCGCTTAAAACCCTGTGTTGCATGCAGGATAAGCAATCCAGTCCAACTGATTGCTACGCTGCTGAGTTTCTTGAGAAAATGGACTTGCCGGGCTCTTGTGGAAGACGGATGCCAGTGATTAATCCGGATCTATCCATTCCAGAACTGATCAAGCTGATTAATGAGATCCAGAGTACATTGATGGAGAAGGAGAAGATCAGTAGAAGAATGGAACCCAATGAATTGAGAGTGGGAAAGATGAAGTCGGATAAGGCTGCTCAACATTACCAAAAAATGCTCGAGGATTTAGAGGCAACTTTGGGGGAAAAGTGTGATGCTTCTGCTACTGATGCTGACAATGAGAAACAAAATGTGAATGCTGATACTGAGGATGGGGGTGCCATGTTGTCACCTGAAAGCCATGAATTCTCGAAAAAAGGTGATTTTGTAGAAAATATTATGTTATTAAGCAATTTGCAACTCGAAAATATGAGATATTGTCAGCATAGCTTAGACTTGAGATTTATTTGTTTTTGGTTTTTAGTTTCAATTCTGCATAAGAAGCATCTTATGCCCTAAAGGATCTTCAATTGGCTTGCATTTCCCTCGGTACCATGTAATCACATGATCAATTCAACTTGTTAAAATAGACCTATATCTTGGATGGATCAACATGATAACTATCTGACATGGTATTTGAGAAGAATCACTTTGGCGAAGGGGTGACATTTTGGATACATGGCCACAGGTTTCAAAAGCTTGGCTCATTCTGGTTCAGAACCTGCTTATACCTCTGCCGTGGATGCCCGTGATAATGAAGGCAAAGAGCCTGCTGTGGCTGACCATGGTAATTATGTAACTATACTTTTCAGGGCTTAGGCACCTTACAATATTTTCTATTTTACTCAGTCTAATGTTCAAGTTTTCTAGTATTTTAGAAAATGTAACCTACCCCCATTTACCTTGTGTAGTGTATCATTGGGTCGTTCTAGCTAGAATATGCACTACACAGAAAAAATTGCATGAGTTATGTTAATTCTAATTCTAGGCGGATAACACATGAGATCAATTCAATCTACTCTTTTGCCATTTTGCTCTGAGCATGCATGGAATAATTTGATTGCTTTCCAAGACTCTGCATGCAGTGAACTTGTGACTCTCTCTGAAAGATTAGAAGTTTAATTAACAGATTCCTATTTAATATGCTGAGATTTGTTCTTTTTTGAAATAATGCAGAAACTCAGATATGATTCATGCTTCTTATTATTTTCATTCACCTCACATCTGAGTTCATAAAATATGGTGAGCACAGGTTGTTCACATGCAAGTGCAATGTGCTCGAACGTTGAAGTGCCTAGATGGAATATGGCATCTGGAGTTTATCATGTCATCGTCATATCTGATAGCGATGACGAAATTCAAGATAAATCGAAGATAACAGACTACTGCAGAGTTGATTCGAAGAAAAGAAGCAAACCTGGTCCTAGTACTGCACCATCTCCATCTCCAGCTGCTGCTGATTGTGATTCTGAATCTCCTCTTCCAAAGTTTAATGCCGCAACTGATCATGTGCATTCTGCAGAATCAGACGATATATCTTGCTCCCACGCCTACATGAACCTTGTTGCGGCGCTTCAGTTTAAGGAGGGGAAGCAGCGGAAAATAGATGTTTGAACCACAACTTTGTATGCATCCATGGGAAAGTTGGTAATTGTCTGTACCTATTTAGTATTTCTTTTCCGTCCTTTTTTTATTTTGCACAAAGACGAAAAGTGTGTGCTTATTTACTTATTTATTATGGTCTTCAAAGCTTTTATGTTGGCTTTTTCATCATCCTTTTACTAACTGGAAAAAATGGAACACCTAGCTAGTATCTAAAGACATTAATGGGGCTAATTAAATTGCTTGTAAAAGAAAATTGCTTCTACACCCGATTAGCCATCCCCTCGTCCCTGGTGACTTTCAGTTTTATGCATTGAGTATTGTTAAGACATAATTTGCTGTTCAAACAAACAATCTTGTATTTAAACCTGCATAAACCCATAGGACATCGGGTATTCCGATTTTGGTCCCGACACTATCATTTTTGGTCCTTTTTCAAAAAAATCGCCCAGTTTTAGTCCCATAGGTTTAAGAATATCATTTTTGGTCCCATGATTTTAAGGTAAAAAAGGGAACCAAAATCAATACTAACTCTGTTTGGGACCAAAAATGATAGGTCGGGACCAAAATCGGAATACCCGATGTCCTATGGGACCAAAATCAATATTTTCTCGCAAAATAGCTTAAGAAATTAAATTAAAAGTTTTCCATATATTATTAAAATGGGTAGAATATCTATTTTTTTTTTTAGAAAAGAATATCCAAATATTACTAAGACTAATAATATATATAAAAAATAACTTCATACATTTTTCAACTGTATTAAATCCGTTATTTAATCAAAACATATTGTGTACCTTTATTTATGTAATCTAATTTAATTTGAATTATTTTTCTTATATATATATTTGTTTAATAGCCCATTACAATAAAATAAAAAGATTCAAATATGGGAAACCCAATAGGACCATTAGAATATGATATTAAATTAAGTTTTTTTTTTTTTGAGGAAAAAGAAAATGATTTATTAAGATTGTAAATTGTTTGTTACAAAAGAACATAAATGGGCAAAAAGTGCCAACATTGAATCAAAATAACAAAAGTCGTCAGTGGCGGATTGCGTCAAACCATGAGCCAAAAGATTTGTTTGACGCGCACCCAACGAAAGCGTATGGATTTAAAATATGGAATCAGATGTAAAATATCGCCAATCACATTACCAAGATGAGTTGGAGGAACTTTCCTGTTGGAGAGATAATGAACTAGCTCCGGACAATCTGTTTCAGCAACAATATTGGTCACTTGTAAGTCTCTCGCCATCATTAATCCATGAAGACAAGCCAATGCTTCTGTCACTGAGCTGCTCAATCAGAAGGGAATTGAAGTTTAGCAACAAAACCTCTGATCATCTTCCCACTTGCATCCCGAATAGCTCCCCCAATAGCAGCATTGTTACAATCTTTAAAAGCTGCATCAGAGTTCAATTTCAAAGTTCCCGATGGAGGAGGTTCCATTTGTCCAGGCTTGAGTTCATAGAGAGAATCTTTCCTGGGATAGAGTTAATCATCTCATATTCCCCAAGGATTGAATATGTCATGGATTGACACTTATTAATGGGAAGCAAAGTATGCTGAAAAACAAGAAGATTTCGAGCTTTCTATACCATCCATAGAAGACAAGTAAATATGCTAACAAACTCCCCACAATTTGATCTGAACACACGAATCAACCAATCTTGATGAGATGCTTTCAGATCTTGTCCCAAACTAGGTTGAATCCGTAAGACACTTGTTTTCCATAAAAAAGAAACCCACTTACAATCGCGAAGGGCATACTCCGAAGTTTCAATTTCCAAACCACACCGTGAACAAATAGGATCAAAAATCACCCCATGCTTTACAAGATTAAATTTAGTAGGGAAAATACTAGACATACACCGCCAAACAAACATTTTAATTTAACATTTAAGTAGATGAAAATTGAAAAGGCTGCAAAAGTAAAAAAAAAAATTATTATAAAATTACATATCAATTACTTCCGAGAGAAGAAAGTATTAGGGGGGGGGGGGGGGGGGAACTTGTGATGGATGACAAGTCCATTTTATAGTATTAAATAGATTTTATCTGTGTATGGACTTTAGAGTTAAATTGAAATTTTAATAGACATGACAATTTACTTCAAAAAAACAACTCGTACGAGACATAAAATCATTTAGTCTACATCTCATATCTCATATTCTCACTATGCTCCGATATTAAATTTAATATTTTAAAAATATTTATTATAAAATTAAAATTTATTATAGTATAACCAATCATAATTAATATTTATTGTTAAAAATTAAAATTTTAAAATATTATATATCCTAATTTTGGAATAATCAACCCCATTAATCAATTATATTAATTAAAAAATAAAAAAAATATGTTAAAAAAATACAAACTCTAATTGGATGAAATAAACTATAAATAATAACTATAAAATTAAACTAAAATAAAATAAATTAAAACTGAATAAAAAAAGATGAAAATCTAATAAAAATGAAAATGGAACAAAATAAAGGAAGTGGGATAGATAATTTGATTTGCTATAACATCATCACACATTTCACATCAATGGTTAATCATATGGGATAAAAGAATTTCTATTATAATAATATTTATTATAAAAATAAAATTATTATAATATAATCTATTAGACTATCATGATTAACTTATTTGACCAGCCCCGGCCCCGGGCCTCCCTCGCCGTTCCGGTTTCCCCCTCTCTCCTCACCGTTTAATTTTAATTTTTTAGAATTTATAATGTGGGAAAATAAATAATAGCAATTTTATTATTTTGAGTATGTTCCAATACACGGATAGATATTGTAATTTGTAGTGACGTAATATGTAATTGTAATAAATCTCTGATTAGCATCAGCTGAAAGCAGCATTACTTTTTCTTTTTCTTTTTCATTTGAAAAGTAGCATTACAACTGATCACAATTACAGACTTTCTCTAAATTATCCCATACATATTCCTTTATAAACAATACTTTGAAAATATAGAAAACGAGGATAACGCTATTATTTTTCCTATTCTAATGTGACATGTAATCATAGGCAGACCTCCAGTGGGCCAAGGGGGTCACTCGGCCCTGATTTTTTTTTTAATAATAATAATAATAATACATGTTTTTGTCAAGTTTTATATAAAAATAATGGATAACAATTTCCAACCTTAAGAATTTGGTAACATGTTAAAGAGAGTTGTTGTTTTTTAGGCCAGGGTTCAATCCTCCATTAAAGTATTGATTATCTTTTATAGAGTGCCTTACTTTTTTTCACTTGGCGTTTTTTTTTCAAAGTTGAGAATTATTTCAATTTGTTTGTTTTATTTTCACCAGTAATAATTGTTGTATTTTTATTTATATATTTTTATATAAAAATTTTGGGTTTCGTCATTAAAGTAACAATTATCTCCTCTAGCGGAGGTGGTAGATACATGATTTACTAATAACGTTTGTCATATGTATCGGTAAGCAAATATCGTGGCTCATACACGTGCTCAGTTTGGAGCGAGGTGTGGGTCTCTCTGTACTTGGAATAAGAATTTTCCTCACTGAATGAGGTCGTTGGTTTGTTAATAAATATCTTTTTTTTTTAAGTTGTTTGAGCCTAATCCATAGATTTTCAGTCCACTAACTTTATATTTATATAGTAAGATTTTGATAGTTTATTAATTTATTTATGCACAAACACATATATATACTATGTATATAGTTATACAATTATCTATTAATTTTATTTTTATAATTTTATAATTATGTATATATGTATATATAATATTTTTTATAGTATTATTAAATGAACTCCCTAAGTAAAATTCTTGTGTCCGTCACTGCATGTAATGGTGCACTATTTAAGGTGTTACTTAACACGAATTTTATTAAAAATAGCATTGGAATGAAACTTGTAGTTATAATCTCTCTAGAGTAAGCATGGTATGAATTTTCACAGGAAAGAAAGATTATATGCTAAGTATACATGTAATACGATAAATTTTATGATGTGTACGCACGCATTGTGTTCCTCGTAGACATCATAAAAAAATAAGTGGGCTTGTTATTTAAAAATTATTATTTTTTATGAGACGCCCTACATGCACATGCATCATATAATTTATCCACGTAATATATATATACACACACACACATTTTATTTTCTATATATGTATAAATAATATACTAACAGAATGACTATCTATTAAATTTAAATTTAATGAGTGTAAAATATGAAAGTAAATTACAATACAAAATAACACAATCGTGCAATTTCATTATAAATTTTGTTAGAATGTATCTTTAGATATTAATTAGTAATTATAGATAATATCGCATATAGATTAGAGATTTGTGTATTATGTTTGTTGACAATATTGTCCAGTTATGGAGCTTCATTATGAATTGACCTCAGTCAATCTAAATGAAATAAAATGATCAATTATTTTTGTGGGCTTATTCTGTGAAGCTTAAATTACAATGGCGGAAGTGAAACTTCATATCCAAAAATTTGAGAACGCATGTCACTTTCTCCGAAAAACGAAATAGAGAGGCACAAACAGAAATTTTCAAATAATCACTAAATTTATACTATGTAATCACACCAATACATCATTGATCTTTCTTGTATCACTTTACATCCAATACTTCATACCATTGGATTTGAGATTTCAATCTTATCAACCCATCAAATAATACTATATCATACAAACATAAATAGTTAAAACCATGCCAAATATATTTCAGGCCACGAAAGTCAAACAAAGATACATTCCGACAACAAAAGAAAAACAAAGTTAAAACTTTTTTGGAAACTCAAATGCGACTTATATCTCTAAATATAATGATATAGTTGTCTTATAATTCTTGGTGGAAGCTAAACAAATGTGAATGTTTGCCATAACATCAATTTATATAGGGTAAAGAAAACTTAAAAACGCTAAAAAACCGGAATATTAGAATTATATATGATTTTGGTAGAAGCTAATCAAATGTTCATATTTGCCACAGTATCAATTTATAGGCACAACAAAAAGAAAACTTAATAAGTTAAAAAAAAAACAGAATATTAAGAGTCACAAAGAAAAAAATAACGGCAAAATAGCAAAGGTTGTTGCGATTGCAAAATAAATTTGAGTGATTACATAAATATTATTAAATATTTAAATTTGAATGGTTGCATAAATATTATTAGTAACATGAATGCCAAAGTTGTAGACCTTTAATACAAAAATTAAATATATATAATGCTTATTGTTTAAATAACAATCAGCAACCTAAAATGAAATAAAAGAAAATTTTGAATGAAAAAAGAACAAAAGAGTTAAAATAAAATAAAATAAAATTTGAATAAAATGAAAAAAAAAATAAACAAAAGGAAGAAAAAAAGAACAAAAGGAGAAAAAAAGTACAATTATCATTGTTCAAATAAAATTAATGACCCTAAAATTAAATAAAAGAAAAAACTAAACAAAAGAAAGAAAGCGAAAAAAAAACCAAACAAAAGCCGAAAAAAAGTACAATTATCACTTTTTTGTTTTTGTTTTTCCTTTTTGTAACATTTGTATTATTTGTAAGGGTTAAAGTATACACTTTGTGATATACAATTAAAATACACACTTTGTAATGTCCAATTAAAATATTACTTTGTAAATTATTTATCTATTTATTTTTCAAGCATGCTCATCATATTGTGGTGATGAAGTTTTTTAAAATATATATAAAATTTAATAAAGGGTATGCAATAATCAATTATTCATCTATCTGCAGAGATCTAAGCGTATCTCCTCTATCAAGTCCATAACGATTGAAATGTATCTGATATCTCAATTTCGCTGGTAATCAGTGTAGGAAGATGCTTGGTGTAAAATTGAGAAAAAAAAGATAATAATGATGATGTCATCTCATATAGTCGGCCATAATAATACTAATTCGATTGGTAATTGATTTCCTCCTTAATCATAATAAAGACGTATTTAATATTTTGATTGTTGAGATTCTTAATCCAAAATTAATTTCATAAAATATAATTAATATTTTAAACAATATGAATTAATCCAATTAAATGTATATCTCCATTAAATTAATCTATATTTTTTACTTAGACTTTTAATACAATTAACTTCAATTAAACATTTTAATTGAATATCTGATTTAAGTAATTGAATAAAAAAATACTCCCAATTAATAATATCATTAATTAATTAGATTTAACAATTGAATCAATTCAATCGATACAATTTCAATCTCTCTACGTAACCCTCTTAGATTCACAACTAGTAATAATAGTGTAAATTGCATAGTAAAAGCGTCTCTAATGCATGGGTATCATCCAGGTGGCACCAAATGTTACCCACTCAAGAGATAACATTTGCCTAAGAAGTTGCGTAGCATTTGTTTAAAAATTTGTGGTAACAATATTGCTACCATGTAGCAATTGGAATCGGGGGACTCACCTTGCAGTTTTTTTTAATTTCACCCCATTCTATATCCTTTTTCTCCCTCCTATCTTCTTTTTTCTCTTCTTCTGTTCATCTAAAATTTATTTTTTAAGTAAATTAATAAATAAATAAATTTATTAAAAGTTATTTTTATTATTATAATTATTAATTTAATTATATAATAGAAATTATAATAAAACTTTTAATAAAATTAAATTCGAATTTGTATAAATTAAAATTTTAAATTAGCATTTAAAATAAATTGACTATAAAATATTGTCATATTAATTAAAATGTGTGTATATATAATGAAAATTGTAGATAATTTTTTAATAAATTAAAAGGATGTAAATAAAATAAGTGATATAATAGTGGGATCCTAAAAAGTAACAATTATACCTCGATGCATTGGGAGATTTGAGTAGCAATTTAGTGAACTTGATAACTTTTGATGTATCGGTGATGTGGCAAAAATATGTACCTAAAAAAATTGGATAGAATATTGGAGATGCCCTAAGAGTGGGTATATACTACATTGCCATCTTCAATGGTTAACTAGTGTCGCCGAACCCATTAAATTTGATTATTTATACTCTACTTTTAACTTTACCTAACAACAAAAATTTTGGTAAAAAATTTCAGCATAATTTATCTTTAATATTACACAATTCGCAAATATTAAAAGTTTCGGATATCGATTTTTTTTATCGGTCGACTGATAAAAATTATTCCATTAATTTATCGAATAAATTAATATACTTGAAATTAACCCTTTAATTTCGAGAACCTACAAATCATGGAACATCTGACAAGTAGCATGATCACCTAGCATAATGTGAAATAGCAAGTTGTAACACCCCAAATCACTCTGTTTGGCCACGTCACTTAACATACAATTTACTTACTTATAATGGTGTGTTTATATTTAACTGAGCAGAAGTTGAGGTCAATTAGCATGATAAGGTAAGGCATCATAATTCTCAATATCGACTTTTCACAATTAAAACATACAATCTATCATATCTATTTTGTCATATAACATAGTGTTAAGTAGAAGCATCGTGTAAGCCCATCCACAAAATCATACAATCATCTAACCTATCGGGCTCATAGGTCTTACACAACCCGTCCGTCTATCACCCTAAATTAACATACATAGCATAAAGGTTCATTGACATAATTCGCACATAGGAGGCTCTAAGGTCGAACGACCCGCCTTTAAAATATTTTGCATAATATCAAGTTAAATACATCATAACTAAAAAATAGGGCTATTCCCATCCTCAATGATCATTGATCATAAAAACAAAAGAAGAATGATCAATGTAATATTAACAATGTGAGTATTTCAAAAGATGAGCATGCAAAAATAAACACAAGCTTGTGAGTGTTCTCTTGTGTTCACAACGCTCCTACTCGGGCCTCGACTCCTCAACCTGAAATTCATTGAATGAATGGGGTGCGTATTTAACAACATACTCAGTGGGGAACACTGTAAGCAGTTATAGCCAATTGCATAAGTGAAAATATAACATATGGATACTTCTTTACATTGTGGAGACTAATCTCAACCCCGTAGGGTCCAAACATCATGATGCCCCTGTTAATGAACATCTTTGGCCCTGTAGGGATGCCCGCAGGCTTATTATACCCCAGGGAGGACATTAACAAATCTATATTAATCCCGAAGGACCTCTTTATCGACCCCGAATGATCTCTTTCATTTCACCGGTCTGAAGACCCTTCATACTTATACAATCAAATCACAACAATAACTATAACTTTACACGTGTTCACAGTTTAGAGTTACCCCACCTTATGAGACCTTTTAAAAATCCTTTCAACCTTGAAATACTCATTTTCCGTGCACAAGTTGTCCACCTCGAGCCCCAATACGTCGCCTAGCACCTTTAATCCCCTTTTTCATTTTAGACGTCGAGTTATACAATTATTTCATAATTTTGACCAAACACATGCTTTACATGCCTTAAGGTTTTTCATACATATCCACATACACAACTATGGATATACGAGCTCATACTATGATTTTAGACTCAAATACACATTAAAACTCTTTAAGACATTTAATCGAACACGTTACGTGCACCCATTTACGCCACAAGAACAAGACTCAATTTAAATCCTTTGAACCCACAATTTCCAATACATGTACTTCCATCCTAGGGATATAACATACATGAAAATCAATTTCATAAAACCATTACAACACCCCCAACCAACCATCAACAAAACAAGGGGAAATTAGGGCAAAATCCCAACTCTAGCAACAATGAACCATAGGAATTTGATATAACTTCACATATAGCTTCAAGGAGGTAAATAAATCATATGTTCAAAATATCTAGGCAAGAGGATCAATAAAATTGAAAACTCTAATTTTTGGATACAAGTCCTAAGTTCAAATCAACATGAAAATGGTGTTTAATCACCAAGGTGAAGAGGGTATGAAGTTACCTTGGTTGATGGATGATGATGAGAGAATCAACTCCAAAACTTGAAGGATTTTCTTGGGAGGATTTGGGAGAAAATCACCCAAGTAGATGAAGAAAATGAAGAGGAATGAGTGAAGTGTGGTATTTGTAGGATGGAATTTCCGAAACAGGGTGCGGCCTAGGGGTGGTCGCGCTCGAGATAAAGAAAAACAGCTCTCTGAAGTGGTGCCACGCAATCCAACTGGTCGCGCCTCGAGGTCATGTTGCAGACCTCTTGGCACACGGCCTGGAGGAGGTCGCGCCGCAGGCCCCTCGGCACATGGCCTGACTCAGGTCGCGCCTCAAGCCACTCGAGAGATCAAGATATCAGATGATTGGCCACTTCAGACTTGTAGATTTTTGAAACAGATTCGATTTGAGTACTCATGGGCCTCGTGATTCTAACCGAGTCAAAAGCTATGACCTCCGGACGAAACCCTGCTGAAACTCAGCGAGACCCCCGATCAACTCAGTGTTAGGGTGCTCAAAGTATGGCAAACTAAAATTAAATACAATCACATTCCTTCACTATCATATAACTCGACATTTTTGTATTGAAAGTTCAACCAATATTATACACTCAGTATAATATAACCGTGTTATGACGTATCGGCTCGAGTGGGACAATCTACAATAAAACAATGGCATAAAATACGAACATACCATCATAATTAATATTCAAACAATATTAATTCAACATCATTTTTCCAAAATTATAATTCATAATTTAGAAAAAGGGTCGGGGTATCACAATCTCCCCAACTTTTAAAGAATTTCGTCCTCGAAATTAGCCTAACATTTCTGTTACATTTGGATATCGAGCTACAATATCAACTTCTTTCTCCCAAGTGGCCTCTTCGAGTCCATGCCGACTCCATTGCACTTTTATTAAGGGAACCTCATGGGTTCGAAGAGTGTGAACTCTTCTATCTAACACAACAATTGGAACTTCTTCATACGTCAAATCTTGTGAAACTTGCACTATGTCATAAGAAATGACATGACTAGGGTTAGACACGTATCATCTAAGCAACGACACATGGAAAACATCGTGCACACCCACCAAATTCAGAGGTAGCGCTAGGCGATAAGCAACATCACCTATTTTCTCTAGAATCTCGAACGGTCCCACATATCATGGCTGCAACTTACCATTCTTCCCAAATCTAACCACTCATCTCATTGGTGCAATCTTCAAGAATACCTTATCACTAATCTCAAAGCTCACGTCTTCTCTCTTCACGTCGGCATAGGATTTCTGACGATCTTGAGCTATCTTGATTCTTCTTCTTATCTTCTTAATCACTTCCACCGTCTTCTCAATGATCTCGGGACCTAAAAGTCAACGCTCTCCCACTTCATCCTAATGAATAGAAGATCTACACTTTCTCCCGTACAGTGCCTCGTACGGGGCCATTCCAATCGACGCTTGGAAACTGTTATTATAAGTAAACTCCACAAGTGGCAAGTGGCTCTCCCAACTTCCACCAAAATCAAGAACACATGCACGAAACATGTCCTCCAACGTCTGGATGGTCTGCTCAGATTGACCATCTGATTGAGGATGGTACGCCGTGCTAAACCTCAACTGAGTTCCCATAGCTTCTTGCAACTTCGCCAAAATTTAGACGTAAACCTTGTGTCACGATCTGACACTATCGACACATGAATGCCGTGAAGACGTACTATTTCATCGATATAAATCTGAGCTAATCGATCCATGTTAAACGTCATTTTCATCGGAAGAAAATGAGCAGACTAGGTTAACCTATCGACAACAACCCAGATTGCATGATGACCTCTGACTGACGGAGGTAATCCTACCACGAAGTCCATTACAATGTGCTTCCACTTCCACTCAGGAATCTCGAGTGGATTCAACAATCCTAAAGGGTGTTGATGCTCGGCTTTCACTTGTTGACAAGTGATACAGTTCGATATGAATTGGCCAATCGACCTCTTCATATTTCTCCACCAGAAAACCATCTTCAAATCCTTGAACATCTTCGTGCCTCCTGGGTGCACAGAATACAGAGTATTATGTGCTTCTTCAAGAATCTCCCTTCTGAGCTCTTCGTTCTTCGGCACACACAACCTTCCATTGAAGAATAGTGTGCCATCACTTGCAACGGCAAATCCCTGAATAGAACCCTCCAATGATTTTTTGTTCATTTTGCATAAGAAAGGATCGTCGACTTGCGCTTCACGAACTCGATCACGAATTAGTGGTCGAACCACTAAGGCTGCTAAAATCCCTTAAGTGGTGTTGGAAGGATTCACCACCTCTAAATTCATCTTCTCAAACTCGTTGATCAACTGCTCTTGCTTGGTTGGAAGATAGATCTTCCGGCTTAAGGCATCAACTACAACATTCACCTTTCCAGGATGATATAAGATCGTACAGTCCTAATCCTTCACCAACTCTAACCATCTTCTTTGACGTAAATTCAACTCCTTCTGGGTGAAGAAGTACTTCAAGCTTTTGTGGTCGGTGTAGATCTCGCTCTTGCTTCCATAGAGATAATGTCTCCAGATCTTCAATGCATAAACCACGGCCGCTAACTCAAGATCATGCGTCGAATAGTTATGCTCGTGCATCTTCAACTGTCTTGATGCGTACGCCACTACCTTTCCATGTTGCATCAAAACACAACCAAGTCCTTGCTTCGAAGCGTCGCTGTAGATGACAAAGCCTTCCGTCCCATCAGGAATAGTCAACACTGGGGCTGAAACGAGATGCCGCTTTAATTCTTGAAAACTCTGTTCACACTTCTCACTCCATTGAAACTTCTCATTCTTCCTTGTTAATCTCGTCAAAGGACCTGATATCTTGGCAAACCCTTCGATGAATCTTCTATAGTAACCTGCTAGTCCTAGAAAACTTCGGACTTCATTAACATTCGATGGCGTCTTTCAATTGCTAACAGCTTCCACCTTCGACGGGTCCACTTCGATTCCATTCGATGTCACCACGTGGCCAAGGAATGCCACTCGCTCCAACCAGAACTCGCATTTTGAAAATTTTGCATACAACTCTTCTTTCCTTAGTGTAGCTACCCGATTTTTTTCTAATATTTAAATTGCTACATTTTTCATGAAATATTATATTTGTTTTATTTATTTATGTGTGATATTAATTGATTAAGTCTAATAAGTCGCGCCTAAGTAATTTATTTTCTTCCGAGAATGAATTCATTTTAATATATAGTAATTTCATAGCATGAGCATGCATTTAATTTATTTAGTGCCTAATGTGTTACATTTATTTATTTTGTCCAAAATTTATTTCTAACCCATTTGAATTATTTGTAGCCCAAGTATTTGAGCCCAAAGTTTAGAAATTCTCTTATCTCTTTTCTCCTCTTCCACGTTTTTTTTAAATTGATCTCATGAAAAAATTCAAAAAATTCAAAAGTTTATCTTCTCATCCGTATCAAGAAATTTTCAGGATAACTACAAAATCTACACCTAAATCCTAATCCATCACTATAAATAGAGGTGTCGTAGCCATCCTTTTTGTCACCCCAAAGAAAATGCGTAGAGCAAGATTTTTTGTTTCATTCTTTCTAAAGCTTTCGAGGAGCTTATCGAAAGGTACGTAAATCGTTTAGTTTGTTCCTAATGCTTGCATTAGCATATCATATGCATGGGGAAGGGTTTAGGTAAAGATGAGAGGTAAACTAGTAATGGTAGCAGCAGGTTGTCTCGGCAGATCAAGAGCAGCAACTTCCGGCGCCATCGATGAAGTTCATAAACAGTAGTTATTTGGCAACGCAGCTGCTATCCAAACAAAGCTCCAGTGTTAGTAGTGGTGGTAATTCAAGCACTCGGCGGCTACTTGCAGAGGAAGGTTTATGGCATAAATGGTAAAAAGTTGGTTGAATTATTTTACCTAAATCTAAGCTTGTTTTGCAGGAGTGTCGTTAGATATTTAACTGGTGGGTGTCTGTGAGGTGTTGCTGCAAATCAGTAGAGAGAGGGAAGTTGGCAGAATGTTGGGTTGGCATGGAAGATAAAATTAGGAAGAAGTGGGCTTTTATTTTAATTAAGTTGGGGGGGCGAAGATGGGCTTGTCATGCATTAGTTCTTTCAATATTTGCATGATTTCATTTATAGTATAGCAATATAAAATCAAAGCTTAGTTGCACGTGGTTTACGCTAATATGTAATTAGTCTTGCATGATTAAGTTGTGAGTAATAAGAAAAGACTTAAAAATATGGTTTAAAGCATGTCATGGCGTTAGTGTATAATTATTAAATATTTATCATGCACTAGCCATTTTTTTACAAGAATACATTCATAGCATGGCATATATATATACATACATACGCATATGTATGTGTGTTGGGCGTGTGTATATATATATATATATGATATAGTATATATTTTAGTAACATCTTTACTAAATCAAAGTTTTATTTAAGCATGCATCATATCATAATAATTTAGTTTCATGCATTGTTTCTTATATCATATTGCATGCATTGTATTAATTTAAGATAAATAATTTATAGGCAAAGTGCGCATGACTTAATCGGTTAATATCGAAGTCAAGGTCAAGGTAGGGTTTTACATGACCAAGTCCTGATTATTCTCTCTATATTTTATTATCGAGTTATGTGATGACACAGGCATTGGCCTTCGGGCTAAACAAACATGGCCTCCGGGCTAAAAAAGCATGGGCCTTCGGGCTAAAGATGAAAATGGGCCTTCGGGCTAAACAAGACAGGGCCTACGGGCTATATGGTTTGGTCTACGGACTGAACACTTCTACTATTATCACTTACTCGCTTAATTTTATATAGCTTGGATAATTGGACACTCCCCACTGAGTCAGTAGTACTCACCCCAAATCTACTTATCTTTTCAGGTGTTATCTCGGGTGATGCGTAGCGGACAAGATGTGATGATGGTGGTCAAGTGATCAAGCATGATTAAAGATTTTAATTTATTTTTGACTTTATTTTATGTAATAAATGTCGAGTTATGCTTTGAAACTTCCACTGTATTTCAAGTAAAATATTTTTATTAATGAAAAGCATGGATAACGTGTCTTTTTCTATTAAAGTGAAATTTGGGCGTTACAGAGTAGTATCAGAGAAAGGTCTACTTTTCTGCATACTAAAAAAAATGCAAGCAAGTAAGTATTGACCATCATCACATCCGCCGCATCGCTCCGAGAAGAGGTACAAGTTAAAGTTTTGGTTTCATGTTAAGTTCATGATTATATGGAAATTATGTTTTATGATAAAATGTTTTGATAGTTGATGTAATGTATATATTTAGTAGGTATTATTAGGTTTAATCTTTTCCATATTTAGCCTAGTATCTATTCCATATTTAGCCTAGTATATCTTTTCCATATTTAGCCTAGTATTGATGTGTATATATATGTATCTTCTTCAGTTAATGGAGATATGATTTTCACCTCATTCTATTATGTTTTGCTCCTAAGATAACATGGTATCACAGCTCTAGGTTTTTAGAGTTTCTGTTTTCAAATTTTTTGGGGGGGCTGATTCATATAAAATAATAATAATAATAATAATAATAATAATAATAATAATTATATGGATTGGCGTCAGACTATTGAGCTCTACTTGCTAAGTATTTCGATGGATCATCATATTTCTGACGATCCTCCTTCTGATGAAACCACGAAGATGGAGTGGATGCGCGAGGATGCTCGTTTGTTTCTGTCGATACGTAACTCTATCGACAGTACTGTTATTGGTCTTATCACTCACTGTAAGACTGTTAAGAGCCTGTTGAAGTACCTTGATTTCCTTTATTCAGGCAAAGAGAACGTATCTCGCATGTTTGATGTTTGTCAAGCATTCTATAGACCAGAGAAAGGCGACAGGTCTCTTACAGATTATTTCATGGCATTCAAGAAAACTTATGCAGAGCTGAATGAACTTCTTCCGTTCGATGCAGACATTAGTATACAGTAGACTCAGAGGGAAAAGATGGCGGTCATGAGGATTTTGGCTGGTCTCTCGTCTGATTTTGAGATTGCCAAGTCTCAAGTTCTTTCAGATATAAAAATCTCATCTTTGGATGAAGCATTTAGCAGGATTCTTCGCACTGAGCATTCAACAGTTGCTCCTTCAGAACAACATGGTAGTGCTCTACTTAGTCGAGCTCCTACTTATGTATCTGGCAAGCCACCATACAAGAATGGTGGTTCTAAGAGTTCCTCCGGACCGGGGCAGTGGCAAGATAATGCGGAGTGCCGTTATTGCCATGAGATTGGACATATCAAGCGCAATTGTCCAAAGCTGCGTAACAAGAAGCCTCCGTCCTCTGCTCATGTTGCTGACGGTAGTGGTTCTCTCATTGTTTCTGCTTCGGAATATGCAAAGTTTTTGCAGCATCAGGAGCGGAATTCTTCTTCTTCTAGTCCAACCACTGCTCTTGCGGATTCTGGTAAGCCTACTGCCTGCGTAACTTCTTCGCCAACCAAATGGGTCATTGATTCAGGTGCTACAGATCATATGACAGGTAATCCTAGTTTATTTTCCACATTTGAGCCACATTAGACTCTAAACCCAGTTACTCTCGCTGATGGTTCACAATCCATTGTGTGTGGATCCGGCACAGTTCACCCTACCTCTTCATTGTCCTTGTCTTCTGTCCTTAGTCTTCCTGAGCTATCATTTAATTTGTTGTCAGTCAGCAAGCTTACACGTCATCTGAATTGTAGTGCCTCATTTTTTCCTGATTATTGTTTGTTTCAGGATCTTACGACGAAACAGATTATTGGTAAAGAACATGAATCAGGCGGCCTCTACATCCTTGATACACCACCATCATCTTCGGTAGCTTGTGTTGTCACTCCTATGGATGCACATTGTCGGTTGGGTCATCCTTCTCTTCCTTTGTTAAAGAAATTGTGTCCGCAGTTTTCGGGATTGTCGTCTTTAGATTGCGAGTCGTGTCAGTTTGCTAAACACCGTCGTGTTAGTTTGAGTCCTCGAGTCAATAAAAGAGCTGATGCTCCTTTTGAGTTAGTTCATTCTGATGTTTGGGGTCCTTGTCGCATTACATCAAAGTCTGGTTTTAGGTATTTTGTTACTTTTGTGGATGATCATTCTCGTTTGACATGGCTTTATTTAATGAAGAGTCGTTCAGAATTATTTACTCATTTTTCTGCCTTTTGTGCTGAAGTTAAGACTCAGTTTCATGTGTCTGTCCAAATATTGAGAAGTGATAATGCTACAGAGTATTTATCTAATACATTTCAGTCGTATATGATAACTAATGGCATGCTTCATCAAACTTCTTGTGTCTACACCCCGGCTCAAAATGGAGTTGTCGAACGCAAAAATAGGCATCTCCTTGAAACAGCCAGAGCCTTATTATTTGCCATGCAAGTTCCTAAACACTTTTGGGCTGATGCTGTGTCTACTGTTTGCTTTCTCATTAACCGTATGCCATCGTCTGTTCTGTCTGGTCTATCTCCCTTTCATGTTCTGTTTCCATCCAAATCATTATATCCTATTGACCCTAAAATCTTTGGCAGCACCTGTTTTGTTCGAGATGTTCGACCTCAAGTTACTAAACTCGATCCCAATTCTGTCAAGTGTATTTTCTTAGGATATTCTCGAGTCCAGAAAGGGTATCGATGTTTCTGCCCCAGTCTGAACAAATATCTTGTCTCCACTGATGTCATATTTTTCGAGCATACACCCTTCACTCCGGATTCCCCTGCTGTACCTGAGAATGCGGACTTTGATTTCTTAATCTATACTGTTGTAAAATCTGTTGAGCCCGTTGAGTCCACCTCTCTCTCTGATCTGCCTCGTCCTCCTGTCGTCCAACACTATACACGTCGTCCATCTGCTCCGGCTACTGAACATTTGGTCTCTCCTTCGCCTGATTCTAGTCCTGATGATCCAATAGCACCGTCGTCTGATCCTGCACCGAGCGATGATCTTCCAATTGCCCTTCGTAAAGGTAAACGTTCTTGCACTTATCCTATATCTTCATTTGTGTCGTATGCTCAGTTATCTCCCTCTTCTAAAGTTTTTGTCTCCACTCTTGAGTCTGTTCCTAAAAATGTTTCTGAAGCTTTAGCCCATTCTGGTTGGCGTGATGCTATGCTTGAGGAGATGCATGCTTTGGATACTAATGATACTTGGGATTTGGTAGATCTTCCTGCTGGCAAACGCCCTATTGGTTGCAAATGGGTGTTTACTGTTAAGGTTAATCCTGATGGTTCTGTTGCTCGCTTGAAAGCTCGTCTTGTTGCAAAAGGGTATGCTCAAACTTATGGTGTTGACTATTCTGAGACGTTCTCTCCAGTAGCTAGGCTTACATCTATTCGTCTTGTGATATCCTTGGCGGCACGCCATCATTGGCCTTTATACCAGTTGGATGTGAAGAATGCTTTTCTTCATGGCGATCTCAGTGACACAATTTATATGGAGCAACCACCTGGATTTGTTGCTCAGGGGGAGTCTCATAAAGTGTGTCATCTTCGCAAGTCATTGTATGGATTGAAGCAAAGTCCTCGTGAGTGGTTTAGTACATTTTCACGTGCTGCGAATGCATTTGGCTTGAAGCAATCAATATCTGATGATTCTATTTTCTACAAGCATTCTGAGGCTGGTCTTGTTCTATTGGTTGTCTACGTGGATGATATTGTGATTACTGGTAGTGATTCTGCAGGAATTACGTCTTTGAGAGCCTTTTTGCCTACTCAGTTTAAGATCAAAGATTTGGGAGAACTTAAGTATTTCCTCGGTGTTGAAGTATTGCGAAGTAAGAAAGGGATTTTCTTATCTCAGAGAAAATATGTACTTGACTTGCTATCTGAGACTGGAAACTTGGGTGCTAAACCATGTAGCACTCCAATGGTCCCTAATTTGCAGCTTAGTAAAGATGGTGTACCATTTGAAGATCCTGAGAGATATCGGAGACTGGTTGGCAAGCTAAATTATTTGAGGGTGACACATCCTGACATTGCCTTTCCGGTTAGTGTGGTCAGTCAGTATATGTCTTCCCCAACAGTAGATCATTGGAAGGCAGTGAAACAAATTTTGTGCTACTTGAAAGAAGCACCTGGACGTGGAATCGTGTATGGTGATCATGGTCATGATAGGATTGAATGCTTCTATGATGCAGGTTATGCAGGGTCGAAAGAAGATCGGAGATCTACTTCTGGATATTGTGTGTTCTTTGGTGGGAATTTAATTTCTTGGAAGAGCAAGAAACAGAAAGTGGTGTCTCTTTCAACTGCAGAGTCTGAGTACAGAGCAATGGCTAAGTCTGCATGTGAAATTTTATCAGAGTATAATTTCCTAAGTGAGGTAGGATTAAAAGTCTCGATGCCTGCTAAGTTGTGGTGTGACAATCAGACCGCTCTCCATATTGCTTCTAATTCTGTTTTTCACGAGCGAACCAAACATATTGAGATTGACTGTCATTTCATTCGTGAGAAGATTAAGAATGGGCTGGTTGTTACTGGATATTTGAAGACTGAAGATCAGTTAGGAGATTTGTTTACGAAGGCCTTGAATGGGGTTAGGATTAATTATCTTTGCAACAAGCTGGGCATAATTAACATCTATGCTCCAGCTTGAGGGGGAGTGTTGTAATGTATATATTTAGTAGGTATTATTAGGTTTAATCTTTTCCATATTTAGCCTAGTATCTATTCCATATTTAGCCTAGTATATCTTTTCCATATTTAGCCTAGTATTGATGTGTATATATATGTATCTTCTTCAGTTAATGGAGATATGATTTTCACCTCATTCTATTATGGTTTGCTCCTAAGATAACAATAGTCCTCGAGATTTACTTTAAGATTGTAATTTTTTTCAGATGATTAGAGCTTGTAAGGAAGACAAGATTGTGATAGAAGGGCACCAAGTAGCTTTGTCAGTAGAAGAACGTATTAGAACCCGCAAAGCCAGATTTATTGATAATCTATGGGAATTTCAGTGGGATGAAACAATAGGAGTAGAAAGACAGTTGATAAGAATCTACAGGATATGGAGGAAAATTCAGAAAGAGGAGATAGAATTCGACCCTATGATAGCCACTCAAATAGTCGGTGTAGCTATACCCAAATTATTAAAGCTCTTAGCCAAGGAGATTGCTAAAGAAATTTTGGAATATACTTCAGGGTTTAGGGAAACAATAGATTTTGAAAAATTCATGCTCCGCCTTATGGATGAATGGAGAGGCAAGGTCTTTGGAAGAGAACTAAGAGATTCAAATAGAGGACTAAGTTTTGAGACCAATTCAAATAAGAAACGGAAGAAACGAAGCTAGTAATACTTAGAAATGATAGAGTGGGCTAGATTATATATTTTCTAGAATTCACGTTTTTGTAATTCAACTATTGAGTAATAAAATTTATTATTATTATTATTATTATTATTATTATTATTAAGTTAGAACTCTATAAAAAAATATATATAATAAGATTGGTGGAGAATTTCTAAGCTATAGTTAGGAGATTTACGTATTAGGAAATGTAAGAAGCATAACGATTTATTTACAGAGTAAGCATATCGGTTATAAGGTAGCATAGAAGTATATGAGGATAGTGTTAGGTCTAGATACCAGCAAGCTACATCTAGTGAGGAACGAGAATTGGTGTTATGTATAGATTTATGCAGTTTGAGGTTTAGGTAAGTAATTTCGAGGACGAAAATTTTTTTAATAGGGAAGAATATAGCGACCCGGTTTTTTTTTCTAATATTTAAATTGCTACATTTTTCATGAAATATTATATTTGTTTTATTTATTTATGTGTGATATTAATTGATTAAGTCTAATAAGTCGCGCCTAAGTAATTTATTTTCTTCCGAGCATGAATTCATTTTAATATATAGTAATTTCATAGCATGAGCATGCATTTAATTTATTTAGTGCCTAATGTGTTACATTTATTTATTTTGTCCAAAATTTATTTCTAGCTCATTTGAATTATTTGTAGCCCAAGTATTTGAGCCCAAAGTCTAGAAATTCTCTTATCTCTTTTCTCCTCTTCCACGTTTTTTTTAAGTTGATCTCATGAAAAAATTCAAAAATTTCAAAGTTATCTTCTCATCCTTATCAAGATATTTTCGGGATAACTACAAAATCTACGCCTAAACTCTAATCCATCACTATAAATAGAGGGGTCGTAGCCATCCTTTTTCTCACCCCAAAGAAAATGCGTAGAGCAAGATTTTTTGTTTCATTCTTTCTAAAGCCTTCGAGGAGCTTATCGAAAGGTACGTAAATCGTTTAGTTTGTTCCTAATGCTTGCATTAGCATATCATATGCATGGGGAAGGGTTTGGGTAAAGATGAGAGGTAAACTAGTGATGGTAGCAGTAGGTTGTCTCGACAGATCGAGAGCAGCAACTTCCGGCACCATCGATGAAGTTCATAGACAGTAGTTATTTGGCAACGCAGCTGCTATCCAAACAAAGCTCTAGTGTTAGTAGTGGTGGTAATTCAAGCACTCGGCGGCTACTTGCAGAGGAAGGTTTATGGCATAAATAGTAAAAAGTTGGGTGAATTATTTTACCTAAATCTAAGCTTGTTTTGCAGGAGTGTCGTTAGATATTTAACTGGTGGGTGTCTGTGAGGTGTTGCTGCAAATCAGTAGAGAGAGGAGAGTTGACAGAATGTTGGGTTGGCATGGAAGATAAAATTAGGAAGAATTGGACTTAAAGAAGTGGGCTTTTATTTTAATTAAGTTGGGGGGCTAAGATGGGCTTGTCATGCATTAGTTCTTTCAATATTTGCATGATTTCATTTATAGTATAGCAATATAAAATCAAAGCTTAGCTGCACGTGGTTTACGCTAATATGTAATTAGTCTTGCATGATTAAGTTGTCAGTAATAAGAAAAGACTTAAAAATATGGTTTAAAGCATGTCATGGCATTAGTGTATAATTATTAAATATTTATCATGCACTAGCCATTTTTTTACAAGAATACATTCATAGCATGACATATATATATATACATACATACGCATATGTATGTGTGTTGGGCATGTATATATATATATATGTGATATAGTATATATTTTAGTAACATGTTTACTAAATCAAAGTTTTATTTAAGCATGCATCATATCATAATAATTTAGTTTCATACATTGTTTCTTATTTCATGTTGCATGCATTATATTAATTTAAGATAAATAATTTATAGGCAAAGCGCGCAGGACTTAATCGGTTAATATCGAAGTCAAGGTCAAGGTGGGGTTTTACGTGACCAAGTCCTGATTATTCTCTCTATATTTTATTATCGAGTTATGTGATGACACAGGCATGGGCCTTCGGGCTAAACAAGCATGGGCCTCCGGGCTAAACAAGCATGGGCCTTCGGGCTAAAGATGAAAATGGGCCTCCGGGCTAAATGAGAACGGGCCTCCGGGCTAAACAAGATAGGGCCTACGGGCTATATGGTTTGGTCTACGGACTGAACACTTCTACTATTCTCACTTACTCGCTTAATTTTATATAGCTTGGATAATTGGACACTCCCCACTGAGTCAGTAGTACTCACCCCAAATCTACTTATCTTTTCAGGTGTTATCTCGGGTGATGCGTAGCGGACAAGATGTGATGATGGTGGTCAAGTGATCAAGCATGATTAAAGATTTTAATTTATTTTTGACTTTATTTTATGTAATAAATTTCGAGTTATGCTTTGAAACTTCCGCTGTATTTCAAGTAAAATATTTTTATTAATGAAAAGCATGGATAACGTGTCTTTTTCTATTAAAGTGAAATTGGGACGTTACACTTAGCGTCTCCAATAAAATTCTGAGATGCTTAGCATGCTGCTCCTTGCTTGTTGAATAAATCAAGATATCATCAATGAAGACTATTACGAACTGGTCGAGGTACGGATGGAACACTCGATTCATCAAGTCCATAAAGACTCCAAGCGCATTGGTCAATCCAAAAGGTACCACCGTAAACTCATAGTGACCATATCGCGTTCTAAATGTCGTCTTTGGGATGTCACTCTCCTTGATCTTCAATTGATGATAGCCAGACTTCAAGTCGATCTTCGAAAACACACCGGCTCCCTTCAGTTGATCAAATAGGTCTTCAATTCTCGGCAGCGGATACTTGTTCTTGATCGTTAACTGGTTCAATTCTCTATAATCAATGCACATTCGCATTGACACATCCTTCTTCTTCACGAATAGCACAGGTGCTCCCCATGGTGAAACACTTGGTCGGATTAATTTGTTGTGAAGCAACTCCTGAAGTTGAACTTTGAGCTCTTGCAACTACTTTGGCGCCATTCTATACGGAGCTTTAGATATTGTTGCCGCACCTGGCACTAGGTCAATCGTGAACTCGATCTGACGGTCAAGAGGAATCCTTGGCAACTCATCTGGAAACACCTCGGGAAATTCATTGACCACTGGCACGTCTGACACTTGCACTCTAGTGGACCTTGACTCCACTATGCTAACAAGAAATCCCCGACATCCTCTTTTCTTCAACAACTTCATTGCATTCATTGTTGTAATGATTCTCTGGGTTGACCTCGTTCTTGCACGATAGAAGGTTAACTTTGGCTCACACGGAAAATCAAATTCGACCTCACGATCACAACATCGAATCGTGGCATGATTCCCACTTAACCAACCCATACCTAGGCTTACGTCGAAATCACGCATCTCCAAGACATGGAGATCTGCTCTCAGCACTCTATTATTGATTTCTAGTTTCAGGCCATACGCCATCTTGCTAGAAGAAACTTTCCTTCCCGAAGGAATACTGATCTCTAACAATTCTGATCTTTGCATGAAATACCAAGTTTGGAACAGAAACTTGCAGATATAAAGGAATGCGATGCACCAGAATCAAACAATACTAAAGCTAGGACATTTGATACTCTAAGAATACCTGACATAGTATCCTCACCTGCACTCGGATTCTTTTCCTCGCCCTCCAAAGTAAATAATCGGGGCTTCACCTTTCTTTCTTGCTCCTTCTTCTTCTTCGGGCAGTCATAGGACATGTGGCTCGGGTTCCCACATGTAAAGCGGACCCTCTGCCCCGCACGGCACTCTTCTAGATGGAACTTTTGGCATTTAGGGTAAGGAGCCCTATCATTGTTTCCTCTCTGTGGGCCTGGCCTCTACTGCCACGGTTTGTTTTGCATAGGAGCTTTTCCTTTTCCTTTGTCCTGCGGCTCCCATTTTCTCTTGCCAAAGGCCTCACGCTGCCTTTGGTCCTTCAGGTCTAACTGGAGCCCATAAGAGATGGCTTGGGCCCTCTCAATTACTTTGCCATAGGTTCTCAACCTTTGGCCCAAAAGAATTCCTGCAATTTCGGGACGCAATCCACGCTCGAAGTGTCGAGCCTTCTTTTCATTCGTATCCACGATATACGGAGCATAGCGGGAGAGACGGTTGAACCGCCTTTCATATTCAATCACCATCATTCCTCATTGCCTTAAATTGAGGAATTCGGTCTCCATCTTAGTCTTGAAAGACTCGGGAAAGTATCGGGTGAGGATCAACTCTTTCAAGTCAGTCGACACCAAAGCTTGGCGTTGCTCGGGCGTCATAGTTCGGGAATGGGTTTCCCACCAGAAGCTCGCCTCTTCTGTAAACTGTAATATAGCACATGAGGCCTTATGCGCCTCGGTGCACTGAATGTGCTCGAAGATCCGCTCCATTTCCCAGATTCATTCCTCTGTCGCTTCTGGACCTTCACTTCCTTTTAAGCCTAGATGTACCCCCTTCTAAACTGCTCGACTACGTCAAACGCCTCTTTTTGGAGCCTTGCTCCTTCAGCTATTCCTCCTCGCCCCATCTGCTGGGCCATGAGAACATGGAGCGTCTCAAGGAAACCTCAGGCAAAGTTGGGCCCGTTCTCTCGTGGTGGGGGATCATGGAGATCACTCTCTTCATTACTTGATTCATATGCATCTTGCGGAGCAGGAACACGATGCGGAGGCATCCTAAAGCTTTTAGGCACACTAGCTCGTTAGGTTAATGTCATTCTTAAAGCTAATTTCGAGGACTACTAAAGCACTTTTCATCATTTCATAATCAAGAAAGCACACAACTCTCAAGATTTCATTTCTTTGAAGCGTGTATCGGGAATTTAAAACATCATAGTTGATCGTGACAACAGATATATACATCATTCATCTATATTGTCCAACTTCGGACCATTCTTTTCTTCTTTACCATGCCATCACGATTTATTCAACTCTTTAACTTCTTTCCCTATACACTCTATACATACACCCCTATTTCAAATTGCTCATACTTGAAAACCTTTAAAGGTACATACCTTAGGATCGGAGTTAAGCCGAGTAGCCGTCGTGAATAACCACCTACATTTCTCATACATAAATCAAACAAATGCAGAACAAGTCTACAGGAGCGTAGACCTGCTCTGATACCACTTTGTAACGCCCCTAACCACTCCGTTTGGCCACGTCACTTAACATACGATTTACTTACTTATAATGGTGTGTTTATATTTAATTGAGCGGAAGCTGAGGTCAATTAGCATGATAAGGTAAGACATCATAATTCTCAATATCGACTTTTCACAATTAAAACATACAATCTATCATATCTATTTTGTCATACAACATAGTGTTAAGTAGAAGCATCGTGTACACCCATCCACAAAATCATACAATCATCTAACCTATCGGGCTCATAGGTCTTACACAACCCGCCCGTCTATCACCCTAAATTAACATACATAGCATAAAGGTTCATTGACATAATTCGCACATAGGAGGCTCCAAGGTCGAACGACCCGCCTTTAAAATGTTTTGCATAATATCAAGTTAAATACATCATAACTACAAAATAGGGCTATTCACATCTCCAATTATCATTGATTATAAAAACAAAAGGAGAATGATCAATGTAATATTAACAATGTGAGTATTTCAAAAGATGAGCATGCAAAAATAAACACAAGCTTGTGGGGGTTCTCTTGTGTTCACAATGCTCCTACTCGGACCTCGACTCCTCAACCTGAAATTCATTGAATGAATGGAGTGAGTATTTAACAACATACTCAGTGAGGAACACTGTAAACAGTTATAGCCAATTGCACAAGTGAAAATATAACATATGGATGCTTCTTTACTTTGTGGAGACTGGTCTCAACCCCGTAGGGTCCAAACATCATGATGCCCCTGTTAATGAACATCTTTGGCCTTGTAGGGATGCCCGCAGGTTTATTATCCCCTAGGGAGGACATTAACAAGTCTATATCGATCCCGAATAACCTCTTTATCGACCCCGAAGGATCTCTTTATCGACCCCGAAGGATCTTTTTAATTTCACTGGTCCGAAGACCCTTCATACTTATACAATCAAAGCACAACAATAACTATAACTTTACACTTGTTCACAGTTTAGAGTTACCCCACCTTATGAGATGCTTTAAAAATCATTTCAACCTTGAAATACTCATTTGTCGTGCACAAGTTGTCCACCTCGAGCCCCAATACATCGCCTAGCACCTTTAATCCCCTTTTTCATTTTAGACGTCGAGTTATACAATTATTTCATAATTTTGACCAAACACATGCTTTACATGCCTTAAGGTTTTTCATACATATCTACATACACAACCATGGATATACGAGCTCATACTATGATTTTGGACTCAAATACACATTAAAACTCTTTAAGACATTTAATCGAACACGTTACGTGCACCCATTTAAGCCACAAGAACAAGACTCAATTTAAATCCTTTGAACCCGCAATTTCCAATACATGTACTTCCATCCTAGGGATATAACATACATGAAAATTAATTTCATAAAACCATTACAACACCCCCAACCAACCATCAATAAAACAAAGGGAAATTAGGGCAAAATCCCAACTCTAGCAACAATAAACCATAGGAATTCGATATAACTTCACATATAGCTTCAAGGAGGTAAATAAACCATATGTTCAAGATATCTAGGCAAGAGGATCAATAAAATCAAAAACCCTAATTTTTGGATACAAGCCCTAAGTTCAAATCAACATGAAAATGGTGTTTAATCACCAAGGTGAAGAGGGTATGAAGTTACCTTGGTTGATGGATGATGATGAGAGAATCCACTCCAAAACTTAAAGGATTTTCTTGAGAGGATTTGGGAGGAAATCACCCAAGTAGATGAAGAAAATGAAGATGAATGAGTGAAGTGTGGTATTTATAGGATGGAATTTTCGAAACAAGGCGCGGCCTAGGGGTGGTCGCGCTCGGAGGTCGCGCTCGAGACAAAGAAAAACAGCTCTCTGAAGTGGTGCCACGTGACCCAACTGGTCGCGCCTGGATGTCGTGTTGCAGACCTCTTGGCACACGGCCTGGAGGAGGCCGCGCCGCAGGCCCCTCGGCACACAGCCTGACTCAGGTCGTGCCTCATGGTCGCGCCTCAAGCCACTCGAAAGATCAAGATTTCAAATGATTGGCCACTTTAGACTTGTAGATTTTTGAAACAGCTTCAATTTGAGTACTCATGGGCCTCGTGGTTCCAACCGAGTCAAAAGTTATGACCTCCGGACGAAACCCTGCCGAAACTCAGCGAGACCCCCGATCAACTCAGCGTTAGGGTGCTCAAGATATGGCAAACGAAAATTAAATACAATCACATTCATTCACTATCATATAACTCGACATTTTTGTATTGAAATTTCAACCAATATTATACACTCAGTATAATATAACCGTGCTATGACGTATCGGCTCGAGTGGGACAATCTGCAATGAAACAACAGCATAAAATACGAACACACCATCATAATTAATATTCAAACAATATTAATTCAACACCATTTTTCCAAAATTATAATTTATAATTTAGAAAAAGGGTCGGGGTTTCACACAAGTAAACCTATTTTTCAAATCATTATACACTTATGATCCTTCTATTATCTAATAGTAGTATTTCTCCTGTGCGATGCACAAATAATTATTATTTTTTAGATTTGTATTAGTATGATTATTTTTGAATTATATATGTTGTGTTTAATTTTTAAAAATTAATAAAATGATATGCATGTGCATTGATTAATTAAATAATAAGATCAATTTTGTGTAGTTACGACAAACAAAAAAAATTAATTTTTAGGAACTAAATGAAAATCCATATTAAAAAGACTGAATTGAAATATTTCAAACAACACGATTTTATAAATAGCATTGTATAATTATCTATGATGAAAGAACATTTGATTTCTTTGAATATTTGATAAATATAAAAAATATAATAATTTAATTATTTTAAATGATGAAATTGAAATAGAAAAATAATAAATTATTGCAAATTATGTTATACTTATATGTTGTTATTATTATGATTATAGTGTAACACAAATGAAAAATATTTTTTTAGAAAACAAATGTAGAATACTATAAATCATCCACCTATGCATAAAAAATTAAAATAAAAAATGTTACAAATCTCAAAATTTCAAGTAAAAAATAACAAATAAGATTGCAAAAGTTTGTTATAATACAACATTGTAATCTAAACCATCATGGAAAATGCAAAATAAAAATAAAGAAAATTTACAACAATAAGTGTCACTATTGTTGTCTATTAGCTCAAAATTGCTGTCTAAAATATAATTGTTAAATCGTGTGATAAATAACAGTTTATACCAGAACTGTTGTCTATAATACGATTTTTGCCTTAATATATGTATAGATTCTGATTAAATCTTGAGTAGTGGAATAATACGAAAATTGAAAATTAATTTGAAGATTCTCTTGATACTTAAGTACTCCCTTCGTCCCAATAGCAAGGTCCACAATGCCTTATTTGGCTGTCCCAATAGCAAAGTCCACTTCCATATATGGAAATAATTAATGTCAACATCAAAGTGGACCTCACTTACTTTATATTACTTTTTATTATAATACTCCTTAAAGGCATGGACCCCACCTACTTTACCAACTACTTTAAGAACTAATATACTTTTCCTTAATCTAATCTACTTTTTCTTAATCTCCGTGCCCAATAGCAAGTGAACCTTGCTATTGGGACGGAGGGAGTAATATATTTTTTATTGCCCACTCCAAACTCCATTCATCTTCATATTAAGTAATATAATATTCAACACAATCTCTTTACAATTGTTATGCAATCAGAAACTATATCAAAATTGGATATAAATAATACAAGATTACTATGGTGCCTCAAGCCAAAGGACCAGCGGTGCACTATCATAATTCATAAATTATAAATTCTTATTTTTGATAAATTTCATTTAAGAATTTCTAATGGGTTTGTTCAGTGAACTTGTTCTCCAATAAGCACCCACGTATATGTATTTACATCACAACGTTAATGTTAATGAAACTTAATATTCTCTCATCTTACGAGTGTACATCATACGTATGAGTTAAATTGTTAAATATGATGCGATTCTGAACCCCAAGACTGTATCAGGTTGCAAAAGCGGAATCCTTTAACCCGAGCCTCACAACGCAGACGAACTATAGATATTTGAAATTTATAACTCTATTGCGATTGGAAACAAGAACCTCAGAATATTAGTGAAGACGTCACAAATATATGTGATGTTCTGCTTGATAAGTCGGGATGAACTCACGGTTCAATAGAATTCTCATGCAGAGAAAAGTTCGATATCAATAATAATCAAAGTTGTCTAATAAAATCCAGTACAAGCTCTTATATAGGTGAGCTGAAATAAGCAAACCCTAGTAGGAATTAAATAACAAAAATGAAATAAATAAGTCTAAAATAAGTTTAAAAATTTGGAAACAATAAAAAGATCCGCTACTGGGCACGACACGGGCCCACTCGCTCCCTGGGTCGCGCTACATCTCGTGCCCTATCCAAAGAAATACCCCATGTTGTATCGGTGCGGATCACTTGCGCTGCACATTGCGCCGACCAATGCGCTCGCGCTCGTACTCGCGCTGCAATTCACGCTCCTCTTCCTGGACACTCGAACTCGATCTTCGACACCCCACCCAGGATCGTATCAATATATTCCATAATCACCATCATATACATGATCATGTTTTGTAACTTATTAGGATCTAGAGACTTTATCTACATTCATATATAATTAACAAGTGATATATATTACTCTTTTTATCCCATAATTATAACTCATTATTTCTTTTTGTGATGTTCCAAAATTATAATCCTATTTCTTAATTGAGATTGCATTAAACTTTATTTTACAAATCTAAAACTATTTAATATAGTATGAATGAAAAAAATAATAGAATATAAAATAAAGGCAATATAGGATAATTGTATATGAATTGTGTATTTTCAATACATATGAAATGCGTTTTCTTAATCTGTGTGAAAATGGGAGGTGAACTACAATTATCAGATGGAGGGAGTATATAATTATATTATATTATCAAAACTTATATTATAGTATATATATTAAATATGTATTTATAACACATCATTATATTATATATTTATATAAAGATATATAATTAAATTAATATTTATATATATATAGTAGTATTCTGGTATTTTACATAAATGTGGTATCACGATTGTTTATAATAAAAATAATACTATGAAAATTGAGAATATTTGTAGTAATTAATATTGCGAAAATGAGTTCTTGCTATTAATAATCTAAGATCATTAAACTAAGACTATCAATCAATTCTAAATACATATTATAATTTTTTGTCATATAAAATTTCCATGGAAAATTAGCTAGTTATTTTATTTTATAAATTACTAAATTAAAAATATTTTATTTAACAATTATTTATGTATACGAAATAAAATTTTATTAAAATTAATATAAAAGTCTTGAAAAATTCGTATAATTCTAAAACTCGGAGCTTCACAGTGTATGAATGTTTGAGTGTATACAAATACACATATAACAAAAATAAATAATAATATTAAGTAATCAAAACATTTTTTTATATATGGTGAAAGGTCAATTTAGAAATTTTTTTATCTTAGGAAAAAATAACCCTTTTATTTAAAAAGTCTAATGTTTATCTATGATCCATTTAATGTTTTCTTAAATAATTATAACTGCTGATATAAGTTAATTCATCAAAATTAAAAGTTATTAAAAAAAGTGATTCTAGTATCTTTAAATGTGCAAACTAATGATTTACGTAAGGCTTTTTAAAAATATTTAAAAACAACTTAACAAAGAATATTTAAAAATTAAAAGATCAAATGTACCCTGGTCAGAATTTTCAATTCGAATGAATGAAAAAATGGCTTCCCTCTCCAGAGGCCATCAGATAACTTCGCATTTGCTGTAACGGAAAGTATATTTGATATTGACAAACCCACCGACGTTATCCCAGGTCTACACTTGTACCGATCCCCACTTTCTTTGAAGCAGGTAAGCCGGAAGTGGTGTTTCCGTCAATCGCTTAATTCCATATCTCTTTCGCATTTTTTTTGGTTTAATGTTCATTGTTTTTTCTATTCTTGTGATTTCAAAGTAGTTATCATACCAGTTCTTTCAAATTTTTTAATGTTGAGATCATAGTTTTGAATTCTCGAGTTGCCTGCTATATTCCACCCTTGCAAAGAATTTTTGAAATGCACTATAAAATTATCGCAATAGTTGGTGAAATCAGGTCCTATAATTATTAGCTCGTTAAGAAATGGAATGCGACGTAGAAAAAAGAAAAAGAGGCATTGTAGTTATTCTATTACCTTTTTGGTCAAGTTTTGTTCTAACTCTGGCCTTGCCATCCTTTCATTATCCAATTTCAATATCTTTCTTCTTCGCTAACTTTTAGTTTAACATGTTTGTATTGGCGTATATGGCCGGGGTGGCAGTTTATTACCTTTTGACTGTTGTATGTTGGCGTGCGATTAGGTGTGGTATGCTGATATCATTGCATAATTACAATGTAGTACAGTTCAGATGCATATTATGGTGTTCTAGTTGTTTGCTCTACTCTTGCAAATAATCAAGAATAATGGGGTTCGACTTCGACCTGAACGTATCAATTGGATCCGATGGTTGTGAAAATCCTAATGATGACCCTGGCCATAACTTACATGCTGGTGAATCTGATGTCGCAAATGAGGATTCAACTAGTAGTCTTGAAAATGTTGATCATGCAATTGAGAAACGTCTGGAGGTGGGTTCAGTACTTGAAAGCCTTGATGATGTTTATGAGTTGTATTGTGAATACGCACGATGGACAGGGTTCACTGTTGAGAAGGGTTCCCAACTTTATTTTCTTAAGACTTCTGAGGTTCGTATGAAAGTGTATAATTGTTCATGTGAAGGTTACCCGGATAATGAACGATCTTTAAAGGATTTGGCTGTATATAAAAAGCAGGTGACTAGAACTAATTGTAAAGCTAGGCTTCGTGTGGTGCGTGAGGTAGAAGGGCCATGGACTGTCTCTGAATTTGTCAAAGAGCATAACCATGAGTTACTTCCACCAGACCAAAGTTATCTATTGCGATCTGCACGCAAACTGATATGTGCAAAAAAATCCATCCTTGAAGCATTGAATATAGCTGGAATTGGAGTTAGTCGGGCATGTAAATTCACAGAGAAAGAATCAGGTGGCCTCCAAAATATGGACTTCACCCGAAAAGATGCCTATGCACGCATTAGGATCACGAAGATGGAGACGAAGGTTGAAAATGGTGATGCCTATGCGATCTTGCGGTTTTTTATTGACAAGTCTAAGGATGATCCTTTTTTCTATTGGAATGTACAGTTAGACGATGACGGGCGGTTGATGAACTTCTTTTTTCGGGATTCTCATTGTGCCATTGATTATGAATTCTTCGGTGATGTTATATCATTTGACACAACTTACCGTACAAATAAGTACAATCTAATTTGTGCTCCTTTTGTCGGCATCAACCACCACCGTCGCAATGTTATGTTTGGTTTATCATTCTTGTCGAATGAAACTACAAAATCTTTTGAATGGTTGTTTGAATCTTTTTTGGAGTCGATGAATGGCAAAGAACCACAAGTTATATATTCAGATCAATGTCCAGCACTGATCAACAGCGTGGACTGCACTTTTAAGACTGCCAAACATCGTTTAAGTCAATGGCACATTAATCAGAATGCCCCATCTCATTTTGGATTGTTGGATGGGGACTCTACATTCAAGAAGATGTGGTACCATTGTATGAATGGATGCGAGTCTATTGAAGAATTTGAGTGCACTTGGAAGAATATGGTCAGCACATATGATCTGAGTGAGCGCAGATGGTTTACTACTATGTATAATTTGAGGAGTAGTTGGGCTTCAGTTTTTACTGACAAGCGATTTAGTGCCGGTCTTGTCGGACTTCATGCGACATCACGCACTCTGGTGACAAATACAGTACTGAAAGACCTATGCACGTCCAATAACTCTCTATATGAATCTGTCATTCTCTATGAACAGATTCAAACTGATTGGCGTACACGAGAGAGTGCGGATGATGCATTATGTTGTGGTGTTGCACGGCAATTTGTCAAGCACAATCGATTGTTAGCTCATGCTGCGAATGTGTACACACATGCGGTGTATAAGTGTTTCGAATTTGAGGCTGCTTATTCTCTCAATGTCAATGTAATTCAACGCCCTTCAGATTACTCTGTCGATGATCTAGAGTTTCTTGTTACTACAAATGGGCCTTCTACACGTTTGCGACACGTGTTTTTTAACAAAGTCACAAACCATGCCAGTTGTAGTTGTCATATGTGGGAAACTGAGGGCATATTTTGTAGACATATTCTCAACATATATTTCTTGATGAACGTTAAAAGCTTGCCTGAACAATACATGTTAAGAAGATGGTCGAAGAATGCCAAGACTAGAATATTGGAAAATCTCTCTTCCCAATCAAGATCACATGGGCAACATTTTGTGACAGACATGGTTTATGTTAATCAAGTGATGAGAATGACATATAACAGGGCACAAGAGTCGAAAAACCATGCCGAATGTAGATCGCTGATTATTCAACGTTTGGGTGATCTAATTAATGAGCTCAGTGCAAAGAAACGTGATGTTCCAGTTGCAGCTCCAGACTGTGGTTGTTTTAGTACTATGCTACTGGACAAGCCGCGTGGTTACCCAAACAATAGATTACGTCGACTCTATTGGGATGTATGTCAAAACAGAGGGAAAAAGAAGGCACGAGGTGGCCTCTCAGGTACAACAATATGTTTTCATATTATTTCAACACTTCTCATACTACTTTTTTATCATTTCTGTTGCTAATTATGTTGTGTTATTTAGGTCGTCCACTGACACTGAATAATAACACTGAAGGCACCAACCGTAATGGGAAAGCTACTGAAATTGATGCGATACGGAATGAAGCTTTTTACGCGACTCAAAACTCAAGTGGAGGCTATGGGGCATCAGGAAGATATATGGAAGAACTCTCTGATGGGTGTAGGATCAATCACTGCATGCTATTTGATCAGGCGTATATATGCCCTAAATTTCTTCAACAGTTGAGATATTAATATTTGTTACAATTTGATGAACAGGACATAAACACACAATTGTCCACATTCTCTGCAAAGATGAATCAACAAACATTTAACACAAATAGTGATACTTTTGAGGTATGCATATTGTTCAATATCGGATTGTATTCTGTTTTGTATGTCATTTAGTGACTTTGAATTCTCAGACAAGGCATGCATTATCTATGGTTGTACCTTCAAGCCGGCCTGATAGGTACGATATCTATTGACTTACATGCATTAGCTATATTATCTTTTAAATATTCACATATTATGCAAAGTACAAACTCACTAATACATAGGCTATAATATATCTCAACACTTTATCTAATGTGTGCAGATTTATTGTTTACTCCAATGGATAAGTGCTAAGCTCTTACCTTTTATCAGTTCATGACATGCGTTCTGCTTGAGATCCCTAAAAAGATCCAAACCACTAATCATATTATGATTTATCAATTCTGAAAGTTTAATTAGATTCTGATAGAAACTGTTGAAGTTTATTTAGTTTATGATAAAGTTTGGTGTGATTGATCAGAGTCTAATAGACAGACAATGCAGATTCGCACCGATGCACTAGTCTATATGGAGGAAGGAGGGTTAAAGTGGAGTTATTTGAAGGCACTCTTTGAAACTGTCATAGTTATCTGGGATAGTGATGATCCTATGTTGATATATATACCCTGATCATGCTAATGTACTAGTATCCTTGTTCGGTCTATCAATGTTCCTTTTATTTTATGGATTCAAGGACGCTACTTAGGGCAAGGTTTCTCTCTAATTTGTAAATTTTGTGGTGGATATATAGATATCGATGCAGGGTGAGAATTAAACCTTTTGACATCCCAAATTAGTTCATCATATTCACGCCTACAATATGTTTGATCTATTGCTCAAAAGAACCATATATTTTTGGGTCGTTGGTGCAGAGACTTTAGACTTAAGCAAACTTAACATCCTTAAATTCTTTGACTAATATATTATCTAAATAATTAACGTGTTGTGACATTTCTGGTGCAAGTTATTGATTATATTAAATGGATCTTCTGGGAGGATCATGAATGTGAATGTGAATGTGAATGCAGTGGCGGATTGGAGGGGGGGGTCAGGGGGGGCAGCTGATCCCCCCAACATTTTAAAAAAAAAAAAATTATATATGTCTTATAAATATTTATGTTCGCTCCTTATTCCTTAACTGTTATATATATGTCACATGTGTGTGTGTGTTTGGGCTCAAATGCTCAATGATAATTTGTTAGGCTGGGCTAGCATTAATAGATTAGTATTTAGAATAAAAAAAAAAAAATTAGCCCATTACCCAAATACACAAAGCTCCAGCTTCTGTAGCACCTGCGCCGCTACTGCTGCTGCCTGCTTGCGAGTTGCAGTTTCTGCTGCTGCTCAGAATCAAGAGTCCAATTTGTCAAGACCTGGGGATACTCGTTGGGGTTCACATTATTTGACATTGATCCGTCTATGCTCTTTGTGGTCTTCAGTTGAGCAAGTGTTGCACAATGTACGTGATGAAGCTACATTATCTGAAAGTAGAAGTACCGCAACGGGTTTGATTGATAAAATGGATAGCTATGAGTTTGTTTTTGTGCTACACTTGATGAAATTTTTATTAGGAGTTACACGTGAGTTGTCTCTTTCTTTACAGCAGAAAGACCAAAATATTATTCAAGCTATGACATTGATTGACACTGTGAAATGTCAATTGCAAAACTTTAGAGAAGATGGCTGGGAAGAAATTTTGCAACAAGTGGGTAAATTTTGTGAATTGAATGGTATTGCTCAGATTGATATGGATGCTAATATATCACGACGTGGTCATAAAAAAAAAAAAGAGCACAAACCATCACTAATTTGCATTATTATCGTGTTGAGATTTTTTATCAGGTATTATTTCTAAATATTTTGTTTATTTTATTTGTTGAAAATTTATATTTGTTATTAATTGCATTTTTCTCTCAATGTCAGGTTGTTGATTTGATCATTCAAGAAATAAACAATCGTTTTTCAGAAGCTAACACATAATTGCTTCGTTGCATAGCGTGTCTTGATCCAAAGGATTCTTATTCGCGATTTAATGCTGATCAACTCATGCATCTTACTCATTTTTATCCTCGGGACTTCTCGAAAACCGATTGTTTGTTTCTTCCACAGCAACTTAGTAATTACATTGTTAATGTGAGGCGGGATCCTCAATTTTCTACAATTAGCAACTTGGGAATGCTTGCTCAGGAAATGGTTAAATCTGGTAAGAGTTTGGTTTTCCCATTGGTTTATCGTATGATTGAGTTGGCTTTGGTGTTACCTATTGCTACAGCTTCTGTTGAGAGAGTGTTTTCTGCTATGAAGATTGTCAAGACTGATTTGCGTAACCGAATGGCAGATGAGTGGATGAATGACAGTTTAATTGTGTATATTGAGAGGGATATGTTTTTAACAATTGAAAACGAGCCGATTTTGCAGCGTTTTCAATCGATGGATACACGCAGATTTCAGTTGTCACCACTTCCTCAAATAAGCACAACTACAACCTCACCGAGTGTCAATTTTTAGTACATTTTTAATGTATCAAATATTTATACAGTTCCATCTTATTTAAATTTGTGACTTTTATTTGATTATATATGTGTTAATATATATTTACTTTGATTGTGTGGATTTTTTTTTTTTACAATACAATTTCGCCCCCCCAAAAATTTATTTCTGGATTCGCCACTGTGTGAATGTGAATGTGAATGTGAATGTGAATGTGAATGCTCTGCTGTAAGTTTCTCTCGAGACATCCATTTGCAGTTGGTATGCACCAACAAAAATCAGGGAAATAAAGCCCCTGTGACAGCTATAAAAAATCTTTAACCTCAAAACACAAGTAATGCACCACAATCTATATCTATTCTATATAAAAATTAAAAAATGTGTTATCTTATAATTTTGAGTTTATCTATTATAATTTTATTTTATATTTTATTTAAGGTCAATAGTATAATCATCTAATATTATTTAATATTTCATTATTATCTGTATTCTAATTATTTTATTATTTTGAGTTTATCTATTATAATTTTATTTTATATTTTATCTAAAGGTAATTATGTAATGTGTAAATGTATAAAAAATAGACAAAATAAAATAGTGATTGGGAAATAAAAACAAGATATAAGAATATGGAGTTATTTGAGCAATTTGGAGTGTAAATGTTTAAAATACTCTTATGACACACATGTCCCCACACCCCAATCATTGTGTAAATGTAATTTTTATAATTTTATAATAACTATACAATAAATGCACACACACCTAACATATATAAATAAAAAAAAAAGATCGAAAATGCATAATGAAGATTTCACGTAAATGCATAACGAAAATTAAAGGCCATAAACATAATAATTATAGATTTGTTTGGAAATGATTCGATAAATACTAATATATAAATAATAGTTTGATAATATGGACAACAAGAATAAAAAAATCATCCGACTTGGATTTAGATGGATCTTCTTAATTAGGGTGGTTGCAATCATGTACCTAGAAAAGCAACTCTAATACTGCCACATCAGCGTCAGATCAAAAGTTTAAACCCATCAACTTTTTTAAACTAACATCCACAATAATAAGCTCAAAAAGTAAATCTACAGTGGTCCCACCACTACACACACACATATATACATATCTCATATACTATAATATATTTATTTATTTGTATTATTCACTTTAATATTTAATTTAATTTAATAAATTAAATTTCTATGAAATACAAAAATTTACAATAAAATTATGAAAATTATTATAATAACAATAGAAAAATATCATTTAAAATGCATTACAATGATAATAAATGATACATCAAATTAATACAATAACATCACAATAATACTAGTAAACGAAAACTACATAATTAAAATTCATAATATATTTACCTATATATTTAATTTATAGTCCTTACAAAATAAAATACATGTATAGAGAAAGAGGAGAGAGAAAATGAGGAAAAAAAAGGAGAGAGAGAGCGTAGAAAAGAGAGAGATATGAAAGATGAGAGAGAAAATGGGAGCAAGAAGAGAGAGAAAATGCAAAGAGAGAGAGAGAAATTAATAAGAAACATGGTGGGACCAAATTAAATCAACTTTGACAGTCTAGACTTAGTTTAATTTTCTTTACATGTCATCATAACCACAGTGGAGATCAAAGCTAGTTTAATTTTCAAACCAAAAAAAAGTACTCCCATCACCCTTAGGAGCCTGAACTTTATTTAAGATTTAGTGGTGCAGTTTCTGTTGCCGAGAGGATTCGACGGCAAATTATTAATTATCTACTAGAACAAAGAACTACCCAAGCTTCGGTTTTTTCGATGCTAGAATCAAACTCAATGCATACCACCGTTCGATTTCCGCCATGTGGCATGTATTTTTGAATTTTACACTGAATGAAAATCCTTGACCATGATTAACTGACAATATTTTTTACCATTTGTACTGAAAAAGTGAATTTAAAACTTATAGACCGTGAGCGTGGCGAAGCATTATCGGCGAATTCATTTTTGTTTCCCTATTGCACGATGAGATGAGAATTTTGTGATTGGCGTCTGTACCATTCTTATCCTCGAAAGTGTTTTTTCCCGATCCCCTAATCGGCGAAAGTTTATCTCTTTCGCAGAATTTTAATGGGCTCGTTAGGTTTTCGGTCAACGAAAACAGAACTGAACACAACAACTTCTCCCCTGACAGATCCAGTTTCTTCTCCGGCGAATTCCCTGATCGCCGTTGACGAGAAGGGCGCCCAAACCCGAGAAAGATGACTCCCCACTTGACTGTTTTGGCGATATGGAAACAAAGTGTTTACCTCTGTGGAACAACATGCGGCGGGCGGCGACAGTCGTCGGAAATATAGTGGGAAGAAATGAGAAGAATATGGAGAAGTGATGATAGTTACTACGGAAGTAGATTTGCAGAAGCTGCTGAGTTTCCAGATTTGCAGAAGATGAGGGAGAAGATGGTTAAATAATTTTTTTTTTAATTTTTTTGTGACTTATTAAGAATTAAAGAATTTGTTTTTTTTATCTGACGATGCACTTCTCTAAGGCGACAAATTTTTTTAATTATTTTGGTTAATTAAATATTTATTTTAGAAAATGAATTGTGAAAAAAATTTAGTTCTTTGTTTAATTCTTAATTCTTATTTCGTATTTTTCAAAGGAAATTGTAGATCTAGATTGATTTTGGTATTTCATATTTTGAACTTTATAAATTATGTGATGAATATTTGTTGGTTAAGAAGAAATATATAAATCAATAAATGAAATGTTATAGAAGTTGTTTGGTTAAAAAAATAAAATATACTTGACAGACAGAGTAATGACCAAATTTATAAAATGACAAAGTAAATATTTTCGTAAAAACAGAAGTATGAAATCATAATTTAATTAAATACAGAAAATTGTGGTGTTACAAGTTACTATTGTAAATTAATATTCATATTATAGTGTATATCTGTAAGTTAATATTAGAAAACATTATAACATAAATGAGTTTTTATGTGGAAGACTCAATTTATTAATTGGGCAAAGAAAAATGGAGTAATTTGAAAGCGAAATTAGGTTATATGTGTGTATATGAATTGAAATTATGTTATATACATTTATTCCAATTGCAGGTACGAAATTTACACTATATTGTGACACTATAAGAAATTAAAATATATTAACTTTATTTCAACTAAAACTATAATAAATTAAATTACATTATTTAACTTTATTTCATCCGAAACTATAAGAAATTACATTATATTTCTTCATTTCATTTCAAATTATAAGAAATTACATTATATATAAGCTAATTTCATTAGAAATTGTGAGAAATTACATTATATAATTTATTTTATTTTAAATTATAACAAATTACATTATACTAGCTATTCATTACATTTGAAATTATAAGAAATTATATTATAACCAAATTAATTTATATAAAGATATTTCTTGTGATTTATAATGAAATGCAACAATATATTATTATCTTATACCATTTGAAACGAAATGAGCTTATATAAAGTAATTAATGAAATGAAACAATATATTTTAATTCACTTATAATGAACTAATAAATTACATTATATTGATTGGTTTCCGGTTTAACATACACACGCACAAAATTTACTAACCGGACCTGCAAGAGGACGGAATCAATTATAGGGCGATGAGCTAATCCGAGTCGTGTCTCTCGAGGAAAGCTTAGAGGGGATTATCTTTTCACGATACAATTGCTAACATGCACATGAATTTAAACACAAACCTAAACACTCTAAACAAGGGTTGGATGGTTTGTCTAAACTATCAAATTAAAGCAACAAGAATTAGCTAGCAACACCAACAATAACAAAGAAGAATGAAAAGATTATGAGAAGAGCATTAGGGTGTAGATTTTCTCATTGGTTTCTCTCCTAGCTTGTTTCAAGTCGATTATGATAATCTTAGACGTACAATAGACCCCTTCAAGTGGCTTAACTTCATTTACTGTCACCGTCAATCCGTTAAACTCCTATCGGCTATATCATACGAACAAGATTAACAACTAGGCTTATGAAACTCAGTCCACCTAATATTGAAGGAACCTTAGTCGGGCTATAGAATCTCTTCTCGGTCTCATCTAAAGCCTAGCAATGACAAGTAGTGATCAAGTACTCAACATAAACAAGCACAATTCCAACAACAAGAAGCCAACTATCACAAGCATGGATCGAAACTAAATCAATTATTTACCCTCTAACGTGAAGAATTAGTCCATCATGCTCAAAACAACACAAGAATCATAAAAGTTCTCCATTTCATAAATCAAGAGATAAATAAAATACAAACTTCTACAATATTATTGTCTCGAGAGTTTTGGGACAAATACTCACAAATGAGCTAAAGCTAAGAAAAGAAATACCAAAAGTGGAGATCCTCGAGCAAGTCTAGCTTACGCGGACGGCTTGGAGTTGGATTCCTCTTCTCGTGTCTTCTCCCTTGAGCTTAAGCTCACTTGCCTCTTCTCTTCCTCTTTCTCTCTCTCTGGAACTGTGGTGTTGGATTGATGATGTGTGGAATGGGTATTGTAGATGATTATTTATTGGTTGAAGAGAGAGATGAAAAGTAAAAGGTGGAGTTATTGGTAAATGGTGAATGGTTCCCAACTCCTCCTACAACTCTAGAATCGTGTCCATTTAATTCGCACAGCTGGCCAAGTGGGTGGAGAGCATTAAAGAATAGAACTCCCGAAAACTGCAGCTGGAACTGATTGAAGAAGAGGCCCGCTGATTAGGGATAAGATTTTAAATGAGCCCAATTTTCAAATCTACTTTGTCTTAATCTTAGTTTAGTCTCTGAGAATAAATTGAGATTTTTATAAAGGTGCAATTAAGTCCTATAATTGCTAAAATTTTATATTTTGTCCCAAAAGAAATTCTAAAGTTTATAATGCATTCTTATATGTTAAACAAAGCTTCTTAGTCATTGAATTCAGTTCAATTCATCTTTATCCATTCAATTTGGTCCACGAAGTCCGGTAAATTCTCAATCTAACTTGACTCAGTCCGTCAAATGCGCATTATTTTCCCGTTTGACTCAATTTCAATTCCAAACGATCCCATGGCATAGGAAATTATTATTTAAGCTATTTAAGACCTAAACTAATATTATATTGGCCTATATTAGGATTCTAAGTTAGATTTCCAATTTCGTAGGTCGAGACGAGCTGAAAGCATAGTAGCATTTAACGTATGAATTGCACTGCACGTTGAGATCATTAAGGTGGGTTTTTCTATAACTCACAACTATGTTTTATATTTGTCCATGAAAAGCATGTTAAATGTTTTAATAGCATTGTTTAAGCACTGATTGGATGTTTTGAGACTTCATGCACAGATGAATTCTGACTTACAAGCATAGACGGTTTACTTTGTGACTAAATGTCTAAATAAGTAACCGTAAAGTATTCATGTGATCACATTAGGTCTCTCATCCAATGAAGAAGAGTAAACTTTGTTATAAGCATGTTCATGGTTGATTTCTATGATTTATGCAGTATAACAGTTTTAAAGCATGAAAGTATGACTTAGACAAATATTAATGCCCACTAAGTGTTGTCTGACACTCAACCCCAATATTTTCAAATATTTTTAGGTTCTGAAAATCGAGCTGGTTGATGGCGAGTTGCTGGAGTGAGTTTGATGATTGATCTTTGTGTGGTTCTTGCTAAAACCATCTTTAAACTCTTGTCAGTATTTAAATATTAAATGCTTCTGCCAATACTCTGCAGAACTTTTAAGTTTGAAAGTTATTGACCTCAGTGGTCAGTTTTTTATTGTATATACAAATATTTGAATGTATAGAAGGGTTGACCGTTGAACTTTTAAACGTGTGACCTGATTGACTATGTATATTGCCAGGTCATAAATTGGTTATGTATGTGTTAGTGATTTTAAAAACATTGTTGAGAGTTGACTTTGAGAACGTCTGAGTGTGTTGTTTGAACATTTTTAAGTTGAGGTGCTGCTCATTTACAAATTATTTATAAAGTTAAATCTTATTTTTGAAAAATATTTATCACGTAAGCATGTACGTATATTTTTGGTGACGTTTTGGTCCTAGTGGGACTGGGATGTGACAACTTATGTTTCTATTTTCGAGATTTATGCTTTCTATAAATCAAAATTGGAACAATTTGAATGTTATTTATATTTATTTAAGCGTTCTATTATAAAAAAAATGAAATGATTTGAATATTATTTGGATTTAGGTTTTCTATTTTGAGAATTGAAACAATTTGAATGTTATTTAGAGTTAGGTTGGCATCCTATAATTCAAAATAAAATAATTTGAATATTATTTGGATTTATGTTTTATATTATTCAAAATTGGAACAATTTGAATTTATTTAGGTCTTCTATTATTAAAAAAATAAAACAATTTGAATACATATTATTTATTTAGGTCTTTAATTATTTAAAATTAATTAATTTGCATATTCTTAGGAAACCTAAATAAATTCAAATAACATTTAAGCTATTCTAATTTTTAATAATAAAAACAAATTAATTATTAAATAGTTAAACATTAATTATTAAATAAATAAATTAAACATGTACGTGTACATTACATTGTGTGCGTGTAGTTGTAAATTATGTGTTTGTGAGCACGTGTAGAGATAAATTGAAAGTTGAGCGTGTCACATGTTGTAGGGAAATTTTTCCAATTTTTTTAAATTTTCTTATCATTTATTATTTTAAAAAACAAAAAAAAATGTTTAATGTAGTATGCGTGTAGCTAGTGTACACAATGCAGGTGACACGTTGTGTTTGTGCGTGTACTATGAAATTTATCTAAGAGTGAAGGTTTTAATTAATTAAAATAAATATAGATTTAAACAATTTAATCAAATAATTTCCTTTCTAATGGATTGATTTGCAATATAATAATACAATTAAACATAATCAACTTTCTCCTTTCTATCTCTTCAACTACTGTAGGTCAAATTAAATTGCTACTTCTTCATCTTCTCCAACTATTTCCGCCGACAACCACTCCTTATTTCTTCCAACACTATTTCCGTCGACAGCCACGCTCTCATAGGCCACACCCGTTTTCTATTCCCTCGATCATCTCTCACTTCTCACTCTAGTCGATGAGGGTTTGAAGATCACATCACTGCCCGAAGCCAGTTCTTCATCCCTTCCGGCAACCGCAGTGACGAAACCATCGCTCATCTACTTATTGTAGGTGGCGAAATTTTACAATATTATAAATAATATTTTTATTGATTTTAATATATTTATTTAGTTTTGGAATCATATCAAATTCAAAATTAAATAAAATATTTAAATAATAAAGACATTATTATATGATAAACATCAAGAGTCTTTGACAACAAGTATATATCTTTCAAGATATATATCAATTTCCAATAGCCAATGAGATAGTGTTACATCAGCTCTAGATCTCTCTTTCCACAACTATAAATAGGGGCCTCCATATCAGTTGAAAAACACACCAGAAGTCATTTGAAGAGTTCAAGAATTTGAGAACTTCCATAAGTGAAATTCTCAAAGATATTCAAGGCGTTCTTCACCAAAATCATCCCGAAGACGGCGTTTGATCCACGAGCAAGACTATTTGAAGAGTTCAAGAATTTGAGAACTTCCATAAGTGAAATTCTCAAAGATATTCAAGGCGTTCTTGTGACATTCAAAGGCGTTTTTCACCAAATTCATCCCGAAGACGACATTTGATCCATAAGCAAGGCAGTCAAAGGCGTTCTTCATCAAATTCATTTCGAAATTAGCGTTTGATCCGAAAACAAGGCGTCGGCCCTCCGAGTTAACGTTATCAAGACTAAAGATCAAGTCAAAGAAGATCGATGATACAAATCTTCCCCGAAAACTTCAAAGGCCAAGTTCAAATAATAAGTCTGAGAAAATCAAAGAGACAAATTTACTCTGAAGATTTCAAAGATCGTTTGAAAATCAAGTTTTGAAGAGAAGAATAAGAGGAAAAATAGAGATTGGATCCGTATAAGAACTTTTTATCCGAAATCATATTATTTGTGCACGTTTTGTGTTTTACCAAATTAAATACAAAAATTGTGTTACAAATTTTGGCACACCCGGTGGGACAATCTCTACCTCTCATCTCTTCTCTTCGCCAATTTTCTCAAGCATCAAGATGTCTACAATTTTGGAAGAGCAAATTGCAAATTTGACGAAGCTTGCCGAAGGACTTGCCAAGCGGATACAAGAACGGGATGCTCAAATCTTGAAGCTGAACAAAGAATGGGTTGTTGATTTTGGTGGCGAGCAAGCGAATGAAGATACTGAAACTGAGATATCTACAAAGCTACATGCCAACAAAAGTGGAAAATCTACAGCCAAAGAAATTGAAATCTCGTCTGATGGCTCAATACAAGTTGATCAACTCAAAAATTTCATACTGAAGACAATTAAAGACAAGTCTGGAGAGAGCCATAAATCACTCTAGACTTACAACAAGCCATATACTCCAAGAATTGACAACTTAAAGATGCCAGATGGCTACCAGCCGCCAAAGTTTCAACAATTTGATGGCAAAGGAAATCCAAGACAACATGTGGCTCACTTTGTAGAGACCTATAATGATGCTGGGACATACGAAGATCACTTGGTGAAGCAATTCATTCGTTCTTTAAAAGACAATGCATTTGATTGGTATACCGATTTGGAGCTAAATTTAATTGATAGTTGGGGGCAACTGGAGAAAGAATTCCTAAACCGCTTCTACAGTACTCGAAGGACGGTTAGCTTGGTTGAACTCACAAATACAAACCAACAAAAAGAAGAGTCCGTCATTGACTACATCAACCGTTGGAGAAACCTAAGCCTGAATTGTAAAGATCAATTATCAGAAACTTCAGTAATTGAAATGTGCATCCAAGGCATGTGTTGGGGTCTTCGATATATTTTGAAGGGGATTCAACCAAAGACTTTCGAGGAATTGGCCACTAGAGCTTACGACATGGAGTTAAGCATGGTCGCAAATGGAGTTGAAGAACTATCAATGCAAAAGCCTCACATGATACGATCCTAGGGGGGGTACCGATGATCGAGTTCGAGCATGCGGGAAGGCTGGCGCGAGTGGCAGCACGAGTCCTGGAGCGAACGAATCGGTCGCACCAATGGGCGCGAGTTACAGCGCGAGCGATGGCGCGAACATACTGGTCGCGCCCGTGACGTGTGCTACTTTGGGTCTGGTGCGAGCTACAGTGCGACTCGGGATGCGAGTGGGCCCGAGTCGCGCCTATTTGGACTGTTGCGGATTTATCCGATTTCTATTTATTTATTTCCTTTTTAGATTAGGATTTGACTTTTAGGGTTGTTTTATTTGTGCCCACCTATATAAGGGCTTGCATTATAATTCATTAGACAACTTTTGATATATTAAATTTGAGAATTCTCTCTGGAGATTTTTATTGAACCGTGTGTCGTGTTCATCCGACTTATCAAACAGTAATTCACAACTGTTTGTGGCGTCTTCGATTTTCATCCAAGGTTCTTATTTTCAATCATAGCTGGGTTATAGGTTTCATATACCTCTAGTTCATCCATGTTGAGAAGTTCGGGTCGAGGATTCCGTCTCTGGCAATCTGATACAAGTCCTGGGGTTCTGAGGATCGCATCATCACAACTTTGAAGAAGAGCAAGAAACAAATGATGGGGACAAACCTTTTGAGGAAACCCCAAGTGAAGAAGAAGAAGAAGAAGAAGAAGAAGAAGAAGAAGAAGAAGAAGCGGCTATAAATCTTGTCATTGGTCTATTCAAATCTTCCAATACATGTCATAATCCATAAAATTCAAACGCTCCTTGATAAGAGCCTAAACTATCTTCAATGCTCCTTGTTAAGAGCCTAAACTATCTAAAGTCTTCAAAATGGCAACGCTCCTTGATAAGAGCCTAAACTATCTTCAAAAACTCCTTGATAAGAGTCAAAACTATCTAAGATTTTCAAAATGCAACGCTCCTCGATAAGAGCCTAAACTATCTTCGAAAGCTCCTTGATAAGAGCTTAAACTATCTAAAGTTTTCAAAATACAAATGCTCCTTGATAAGAGCCAAAACTATCTAAACCCTTCAAGAAATACCAAGACTCCTTGACACGAGTATAAAATGTCTGAAAAGTCAAATTCAAATCCAAGACTCCTTGATATGAAAATAAAATGTCTACAAAGTCAAATTCAAATCCAAGACTCATTGACACGAGTATAAAAGGTCTATAAATTCAAATCCAAGTACTCACGGACACGAGTTTAAAAGGTTTACAAAGTCCAAATTCAAGTTGAAGGCTCATCGATATGAGCATAAACTATCCAAGTTCAAGTGAGAACTTCCATAAGTGAAATTCTCAAAGATATTCAAGGCGTTCTTCACCAAAATCATCCCAAAGACGGCGTTTGATCCACGAGCAAGACTATTTGAAGAGTTCAAGAATTTGAGAACTTCCATAAGTGAAATTCTCAAAGATATTCAAGGCGTTCTTGTGACATTCAAAGGCGTTTTTCACCAAATTCATCCCGAAGACGACGTTTGATCCATAAGCAAGACAGTCAAAGGCGTTCTTCATCAAATTCATTTCGAAATTAGCGTTTGATCGGAAACAAGGCGTCGGCCCTCCGAGTTAACGTTATCAAGACTAAAGATCAAGTCAAAGAAGATCGATGATACAAATCTTCCCCGAAAACTTCAAAGGCCAAGTTCAAACAATAAGTCTGAGAAAATCAAAGAGACAAATTTACTCTGAAGATTTCAAAGATCTTTTGAAAATCAAGTTTTGAAGAGAAGAATAAGAGGAAAAATAGAGATTGGATCCGTATAAGAACTTTTTATCCGAAATCATATTATTTGTGCACGTTTTGTGTTTACCAAATTAAATACAAAAATTGTGTTACACTTATTATCTGGAAATTTTCAGATACGCCCCCATCACCCTTCAACTTCCAGACAAAATTTCATTAAAAAAAAGGATTAGGCGCAATTGTACAGATCAAGTCTCTCATCGGCGGAGCTCTCCGCGTCGAGGTGTACAACATACTGATTACTCGGGTGGTAAAACGCTTCCAGCGTGCGGTCGCCCATCTCCGGTGGATCCGCATATCAAGTAGTTGAAGTGCGGCGGCGGAGGTAAGTCGGAGATTGGGAGGGGCTCTGTCTTGACTTGACAAAAACGGAGACGGCGGCAGAGCTGTAGGAGACAGAGTAGTACAACTACAAATAGTATTTCTTCAACTTCTTAATCTTCCCATCAAATTTCAAGAAATTAGCAGTTGTGAAATGGTTCACTTCAAATTTGCAGAAAATGGTCACAAATTTTGCGGATGTGAATTTAATGTCTGGAGATATTTGATTTTTAGTTAGGTGGAAGGTGGGAGGTTTGATGTTGTGTGTTTGTTCTTTGGTTGCACCCGTTCATTTAATTAATTTAAATTAGAGGATTGAAATATTGAATAATTGAGTCTTACTGTGGTAAGCTAACCCAACTAGGAAACACTATGATAGTCCATTATTAATTCAAAAATTGCTTTCCACGTGTGACATCCACCGGTGGTAGACAGAAAAATTAAAAATTGGACAATGTGCATGTAGGGAAAAAACCCAAAAATAAATGTGCATGTAGTGTGCGTGTAGTATTTACAATAAATGTGCATTAGTAAGCGTGTAGTATTTAAAAATAAAAGTTGGGCAAAGTTGGTCACGTGTTGTATGAAATTTTTTCACTTTTTTTAATTTTCTTATCATTTATTATTTAAAATAAAAAAATAAAAAATGTTCAATGTGCATGTAGTGTGCGTGTAGGTAGTGTACTAAGTGTTTATGCGTGCAATAGCCATATATAACACGTTATGTTTGTGCATGTTATTTTTTATTAAATATTTTTTTATTTCTTATTTATAATATATGTATATAAAATAAAGATAAATTAATAATTTAATATATATATATATATAATTTATATATATATATATGGTTGACATAATTCGAAGATAAAGTGTTACTTATGTCGAATTCTGTTGTTAATTGATTCTAGAGTCGAGTTGTTTATTGTTTTGCGTTTGTCTTCTCTACCACAAATTGTCAAAATAATTACTATGATAATCAAATTTTAGTATTATTATTGCTTTTTCAAATTTTTATTTTTTTATTGGAAGTCAAAACTTAATAATAAAAAAATAATGATATTAAAAAAATTAAGATAAAAAATTATTTTCAATTTTTTATTGAAAATTTTATAAATACAATGATTATAATAATTAAAATAATTGATGAAAAATAAATAATGAAATGGTCTACACAAGATTCCTAGAAATAAGTAATCACAATACCTACTCCAACTAGGTATTCAGAATTCAGGAATGTTGCATTGATTTCCTTGCTTTAAGGATTCTGATTACTTTCCAAAATTCCATAAAATTGAACCAAACGCATAAATTTAAAAATAAGAAATCAGATTACTTTTCAAGACTAGATTCCTTGTCAACTAAACGAGGTCTTACATTCAAATGAGTTGGAGAACCTATATAACAGACATCTCTTTTTACCGGAAAAATAACCAAAATGATTTATTCGCTTAAAATATCGGGTCATTTCTGTAAAAATGTTCAAACGTTATGAATTAAATTGTTATTATTAAACATTGGATTATTTCTGTTAAACTATCCAAACATTGAGAATTAAAATGTCACTATTAAAACTTTGGGTTATTTTGTTAAAACCTTCAAACTTGGAAATTAAATTGTAATTAACCCTTTAAAATAAATGAACTAATATATTGTAATTTCTTATAGTTTAAAATGAAATGAACATACATAATCTAATTTTGAATGAACTAACATTCTTATAATCTCAAATCAAATAGACTTATACAATATAATTTATTATAAGTTGGAATGAAATGAACTAATATAATGTAATGTCTTATAATTTTTAATCATATGAACTAATTCAATGTAATTTATTATAATTTAACAGTAAACGAACTAATATAATGTAATTTCCTAATTCATTACAAGAAATTACGACATATTAATTCATTTCATTCCATATTACAAGAAATTACACTATATAAGTTCATTCCATTTCAAATTGTATAATGTCATTTCTTATAATTGGAAATGAAATAAAAATTATATAATGTAATTTCTTATAATTGGAAATGAAATGAACTAATATAACTATTTCATGTAATTTGAAATGAAATGAACAAATATAATGTAATTTCTTATAGTTTCAGATGAAATAAAGTTAAATAACGTAATTTCTTGCTATTTAAAATAAAATGAACTAATATATTGTAATTTCTTATAATTTCAAATAAAATTAGCTTGCAAAATGTAATTTTTTATAGTTTGAAATGAAACGAACTTATATAATCTAATTAAATGACTAATAAAATATAATTTCCTAATTCATTATGATAAATTATGATATATTAATTTATTTCATACCAAGTTACAAGAAATTACACTATATGGTCTCATTTCATTTCCAATTATATAGCATAATTTCCTATAATTTGAAACGAAATGAAATTATATAATGTAATTTCTTATATTTTAAATGAAATTACATTATATAAGCTAATTTCTTATACTTTCGAATGAAATGACATGCAATTGAATTGAAATAAGCTATTATTATTTGATATAAAATAAACTAATATATTGTATTTTCTTATAGGTAAAAATGAAATTAACTTATATATTTTAATTTCAACTGAACTAATATTTATATAATTTCAAATTATATGAACTTATATGTATTAAGATTTATTATAATTTAAAATGAAACGAAAAATAGAATGTAATTTCTTAATTCATTAAAAGAAATATAATATAATATTTCATTTAATTTCGAATCACAAGAAATTACTATTTCAAATGTTATAATGCAATTTCTTATAATTTGAAATGAAATAAACTTAAATAATGTAATTTCTTATAATTTGAAATGAAATTAACAAATATAATGCATTTCTTATAATTTCAAGGCAAAACACATCATTATATCCCTCTACTTTCATGTTTTGTTTTAATAGGTTTTTGTTCAATTTTTATGTTTTGCTAGATCCTTCTATTTTGATGATACACTTTATTAGATCTTTGTACTTTAATATTTTATTTCAATAGATCGTTGTATATTTTTTATATTTAGATAATTAACACTCAAGTTGTTAAATAATTTTTTATGTTTTTTATTTATGTTAGTATAATAATTTGCAATAACACCACAAATTATATTATATAAATTCATTTGAAATTAGATTACATAAGTTAATAGTATGCTTTTTAATAATAAGTTATGACAGCACACTAATATCAAAAATAATTTACGATAGTCCCCTTGGGGTCTGGGGATGACCTAGTAGTGGAGTGGTGTTATCTTAAGGCCAAAAGTCTCAAGTTCGAATCCTACCACCAACACCACTAGGTGTGAGCCTGTCACATCTGGATTGCCAAGTGTGGTTAACCTCCTCTGTGTAGTTTGCTGACTATTACACATGGGCGGGGTTTACCCAGTGCGCACTTCGGTAGCGGCTGCTGGTTATCCTTGACAAACAAAATAAATAAAAATTACAATATGTCCATTGAGTGATCAAATGATGGAGTGGTGGGAGTTTGACATTTTCGAATTTCACTAATACTTCTAAATGTATATATGTGACATTATGGTTCCACATGTATGATTTACCTCCCATTTGTAGTTTGTAGATATATTACGCATGAACAGGGTTTATTCAGTCGAAAACTTGTCATATATATTTCATAATGTGGTTTAGAATTTCAAATCAAACGAACTAATATAATGTAATTTATTATAATTTGAAATTAAACGAACTAATATAATGTAATTTTCTAATTCATTACAACAAATTACGATATTTTAATTCATTTCGTTCCAAATTATAAGAAATTATACTATATCATTTAATTTATTGTACAATGTAGTGTCTTATAATTTCAAACAAAATGAAATGATATAATACAATTTCTTATAATTTCTAATGAAATTACATTATATAGCTAATTTCATTTTAAATTATAAGAAATTACATTATATAAACTAATTTCTTATAATTTCTGCCACTAGAGTGAACTAATGTAATGATTTCGTATAATTTGAATTGAAATGAATTATTGTCATTTCAAGTAAAATAAACTAATATATTATAACTTCTTATAGTTTTGTTAAATTCCGACAAATAAAAATCATCACTTTTTGTCGTTAGAGTCTCTCTAATTTGTAGTTTGAAATTCAACTTTATTTGCTTGCATATTTAAATTTTATTATATTTATAATTGATTATTATGATTTTAATTCCATGACCAATTAGTATGAAAAAAGTGATTATAAAAAAATTACATTAATTTACAAAAGTGTATTTATATATATATTTGGTCGACATCATTCAAAGATAAAGTGTTGCTTATGACGAATTCTGTTGTTGATTCTAAAGTCGAGTTGTTCGTTGTTTTGCGTTTGTGTTCTCTACCACAAATTGTCAAAATAATTACTATAATAGTCGAATTTTAGTTTTTTTTTTCAATTTTTCAATTTTTATTTGGAAGTCAAAGCTTAAAAAAAAAATGTATGCTAAAAGAAACTTTAAAAAATGTAAAATGAAAAAAAAAACGATAAAAAAAATTAAGAAAAAAAAAATTCAACATAAAAAAAAATTTGTGTTTGTGTGCACGTGCGTGTATATCTACCTGTGAGCGTGTCGTTGTTTTTTTTTTCTTTTTTTTTTTTGTAGTTGTAAAATTGTGTGTGTTGTGTGCGTGTGTTTGTGAAAAAAGAAAAATAAAATACGCGATAATTACTGTAGGTCACAATTAAATCGCTGCTTCTTCATCTTCTCCGACTTTATTTCCGCCGACAACCACTTCTCATTTTTTCCGATTGTATTTTCGCCGATAGCCACAGCCCTCCAAAGGCCACACCCGTTTTCTATTCCCGCGGCGGAGCATCGGCCCATCTCCGGCGGATCTGAACATCAAATAGGCGAAGCGCGTCGGCGGAGGCAGGTCGGAGATCGGGAAAGGGGTTTAGCCTTGACTCGACGAAAACGGAGACGGCGACGGAGGTAGAGTTGGAAGTGATGGTGGTTGTGGCGGAAATAGATTTGCAGATGAAGAAATCAAGCTGAGCTCTGCAAAATTATTTTTCCTCTGTCTTCAAGTCGGCGACGATGAGAATTTTTTCTTTTTTAAATGAATTATAACTGGGGCTGTACGATTTGCTTTTATTTTTTTCTTTTAATGCGGCTGTAAGCCTGTAAGGTCAAAATTGTTTGATAAAATGATATTTTATTTTAATTAATTTTGGGATTGCAATGGAATGTGGGTCTGAATTATTGGTCAAGAAGCAGATTTGCAGATGAAGAAAAAGAAACAGATTTGATTTGCTTTAACCACACCGAAGAGAGGCTGGTGGGCCTGCACATTCTGATTTGATTTTAGGGTGAAGGAAGTTTCTGCCGTTCGTCTTTAGATTTGATCGGCGCTGGATTTATGGATCTTATTTCATTAGATTTAAGATGAAGGCTCTGTCGATCTGTTCAAAGTAGAATGACAGATTTATGTTATTTTCTTCCTTTACTTTAAAATCTTTGAGGTACCCATCAGTTTTCTCATGTGGACAAACTTTGGGGAAAAAAAAAAGAACAAGAAGCAGATTTGTAGATGAAGAAGACGAAGCAGATCTGCTGATTTGTAGATGAATAATTTAATTTACCTTCACCACTAACTGTACTACTTTATTCAAGTGGGGACATTTTAACCCAACTCAGCAACAGTAGCAATGGTACTGATTTTAATTTTTTATTTTATTTTTAAAAAACCTTACCACGTATCACGCATCCAATGATGATATGCATTGCACATGGTTCTAGCATCGAGTGAACTCTAAGCTTCTGATTCTGAATAATTAATCATCACACGGCATTGGAAATTGATAAAATATTATAATAATTTAATTAAAATACTAGCTACTAGCTCCAATATTAATCATTACACTGTGTGGAAATTGCCAAAATCTTACCATGCATTTAATTAAAGTATACTCTGTTTATTTAAACCTACATAAGCGCATATATTCATATTCTATTCGTGTATGGACTGTAGAGCCAGGTTGGAATTTTAAGAGATGAGAGTTTACGTAAAGAATACACAATCTCAAAAAAAAAAAAAAAAAGAATACACAATCTCAATATAAAATTCTTTTAGTACATATTATATCCCACTATTAAATTTAATATTTAAAAAAAAATTGTAAAAATAAAATTTATTATAGGATACTAATCAAAATTAATATTTATGGCTAAAAATTAAATTTTTAAAAAATTATATATCTTAATTTTGAAATAATCAACCTCTTAATCAATTATATTAACTAAAAAATAAGAACTAATTATTAAAAAATAAATACAAACTCTAATTGGGTGAAATAAATTCTAAATAATAATTATAAAATTAAATTAAACCAAAACAAATTAAAATTGAAGAAACAAATGGATGAAAATTTAATAAAAATTAAAAAGGGACACTAAGTTAAATAAAGAAAGTGAGTTAGAGAATTTGATATGCTACAACATCATCACAAATTTAAAATAATATTTATTATAAAAATAAAAATTATTATAATATAATCTATTAGACTATTATGATTAACCAAGGTTGCAGAAGGCGCTAGGCGTTATTTCGCGGCCGATGGAGAGTCTAGCGCCTGGGGTGCCTAGCCGGAACCTAGGTGGAATCTAGGTTTTTTTATTTTATTATTTTATATAGTATTTAACAAATATAAAAAAAATCATGTATAAATTCATAAATCTTAATATTCCAAATAATATCAATTAAAGTTTTAAAAATTCAAAATTTAAAATAAAACAAACATTAAAAGTTTAAATTATTCAAAGTTCATGACAAAATAACATTCAAAGTTTAAATGAAATTTTACGTTTTTTAGATATTTTCGGAGTTCTAAATCCTAATTATTAATTTACTATAACACACACACACACACACACACATATTAAAGATGAAATTCGACTGCTTAGACGGAACTTTATCGCGTAACAATTCCACCTAGACGGCTAGTCTGCATAAGAAAACCGATTATAAGGTTTTCATCTCTAGCGTCGAGCACCTAGATTGCATTTTGCAACGCTGTGATTAACTAAATCATTTGACCAGCGCCGGCCCTCCCTCACCGTTCCGGTTGCCCCCTCCCCCCTCACCGTTTAATTTTAATTTTTGTGAATTTATAATGTTGGAAATAAATAATAGCTAAATTACTATTTTGACTATTATCCAATATACTGATATTGTAATTTGTAGTGACGTGACATGTAATAAATCTCTGATTGATATCATTTGAAAGTAGCATTACAAATTTACAACACACCAAAATTACAGACTTTCTCTAAATCATGGGATACATAAATATTCCGGGATAATTTCATTTTTAGTCCCACAAAAATAAGGTCAAAATACTTTTAATCTCATATATTTCGTTTTTGATCTCATAGTTTATTAAACTTTTGTTCCCAAGTTTTTTTTCTACATTTTTAGTCCTAAAACTGACAGTATATATTTTCTTATATTTTTTTCAACGTTTTTTTCCATATATTTTGTCGAGAATTTTAATGAACAAAAACCGTATATTGGCAAGAAGTTGAAATGATTTTGTTAGGCATTTTGCCATTAACAATTAATTTTTTTTTTATTTTTATTGTAATCTAATTAATAATAATTATAAACTATTTTGACTAACAACACCAATAGTTATTGTTTGTAATTAATTATTATTATTTATTTTATCTATTTATTAACAAAATGAAATCAAGAAAAAATATCTAGTAAAAATTGTCTTTTTAGTTTTGTAATTTACATATACCTGAAAATAAATAATATGCCTAATAGTATAAAACAAAACAAAACAAAGGTTTGTATTTTTATTTTATTTTTTGAATTTTACCTATTTCTTTTAATATTGTCAATTTAACCATGTATTAGTCAATTGAGTAAAATTAAGGATAGATTATTATTTTGATCAAAATTAAGTAATTAAATTTTTGTGACATTTTTAGGCAAGATCAACAAAACATTAATTATGCCATTAATAATTAATACTTTTCTTATTAATAAATTATTTCATCAATTTTGGAACTATTTGCGGATTCGGGTGTGTCCAGTGGGACTAAAAATAAAATTTACTCTTACGTGCAACTCACGTGGAGGCCCCCATCTACATTTAACGGTCCCGTTAAAAAAATGGGACTAAGTTTGAGGATTTTAATCGAACGGGACTACATTTGATGTCAAAATTCGGGTGTGTTAGGTGGGACCACAAATGAAATTAATTCGCATTTTGCTGGATATTTATTGGGCATTTTACTTAATATTTTGTTGATTATTTTGCTGAAAATTTTCGAAATATTATGTTAGATTTTTTGCTATATATTTTCTTCTTTTTTTCTTAATAATTTGCTGAAAAAATGAAGCCAAAAGGTCCTTTGAATAAATACACACACACATACTATACTTGGGACTAAAAATGTAGAAAAAAAATATTTGGGACCAAAAGTGTCGAAAAAAAATACTTGAGACTAAAAGTGTCGAGCTAATAAACTATGAGACTAAAAACGAAAGATATAGGACCAAAAGTGTTTTGACCCTATTCTAGTGAGACTAAAAGTGCAATTATCCCTAAATATTCCTTTATAAATAATACTTCGAAAAAATATCCAAGGAGGACCATGATAGTATTTTTCCTATTGTAATGTGACATGTAATGATGCACTATTTTATGTGATTTGAAAAGTAGCATTCAATTTTTCACAATTATAAATTTATGGATTTTTTTAATATTTTTTTTTTGAAAGTGTTACCTAAGAGCATCCACAATAGATAGTTTTTTTTAGGTACAAAAGAGTTGTATGTACCAACTCTTGGTACATATTATAGTGGAGGTTTAAAAAATTTGTATAAAACTAAATACCATTTTTAATATATGTACCAAGATTTCAACTTGTTTTGGTCAAATGTGGGGCCCACCTATCCCATTTGTCTAAATAACATTTGTCTAATATATATTTTATTAAATGGGTAATATAATTGTGGCACCCTAAAAAGTTATGTATGTACCATATGTTATAGTGGGTGATTTGAAGAGAATGAGTATTTAAAAAAAAAAATGTACCAAAATTATGGTACAGCACTGGAGATGCTCTAACACGAATTAAATTAAAGATCTATGTATTTCTCGACAAAAGTAGATAACAATGGGGAAAAAGAAACAAGTTTTAAAAAGTATTAGTTTTTTCGACAATGTCCCTAATAAAAATATTCAACTGTGTGTATTGTCCCACCAAATCTAAAAAAATGTGTACTTTCTGACTAAAGTAACTGCCATATCAGGAATATTTATTATTTAGGGTTTGAATTCATTTTTTCCAACCACCCCCAACACACTCTCTCTCCCCCTCGATTATTAACGTTGGCTCATTTAGGGTTTGAATTCATTTTTTCCAACTACCCCCAACACACTCTCTCTCCTCCTCGATTATTAACGTCGGCTCGAATAGAATCGAATAGAAGAAAATCAAAATAAAATTCGCTTGAAGAACATGAAAAAAAGTACGGCTCCTCGATTGAAACCGTGTTGGTGACTCTCATCTCATTCTCACGGGTGTCTGTCGACTCTCATCTCATTCTCGCATTTTTGCAAAAAGATTGCCCTCTCTCTCTCTCTCTCTCTCCGACTCACGGTATTCATCCATGTCAGTTGAAAACTCACGCCGGAGATGGAGCGAGGACCCGGAGAACCACCAGAGATGTCTTCTTCTCAAGTAGGCTTCTTCTTGATTAAATGCGTGCAGTTCATTTTCACATTTTTTGGTTTATAATCGTGTGACCCTAATGTAACAAAATTAGGGGTTTTGTAATGAACCGATGCTTGGCTTGTTATGTTAATCGTGGATTAGTATGTTATTTGTGACTTATTATGCTAATCGGTGGTTGTATTATGGTAATTGTATTTTTTGAATATAATGGAGGATCACTTAAAATTAATAGATGATAGGCTTATTATGTTATTCGTTTTTTTGTATGTTAATTGTGACTTATTTTACTAATCGAGGCTTTTATTATGTTAATTGTGGATTTAGAACTTAATCGAGGAACCACCCAATTAATCGAGAAACCTTAATTTTTTTAAAAAAATAATCGAGGCCTTCCTCGATTAATTTAATACAAATCGAGGCCTTCCTCGATTAATTTAATACAAATCGAGGCCTTCCTCGATTAATTTTAAAAAATATTAATCGATTAATTTAAGACTAATCGATTATTATTTAATGTAAATCGATTAATTTAATACAAAAAATTAATTGATTAATTTTAAAAAAAACTAATCGATTAGTTTTAAAAAAAACTAATAGCCTAAATAAAACTAATCGACGACTTGCCTATATTAATTTAAGAATAATCGATGAAGTTTAAAAAAAAACCTGTTACATAGTAAAAAAAACTAATTGATGAATATTTAAATAATCGATGAATATTTAATCTAAAAAAGTAATCGATTAATTTAAACAAATCTAATCGATTAATATATAAGAAATCGATGAATATCTAATTTTAAAAAAAATCTAATCGATTATTTTAAAAAACAAAAACCTAATAGCCTAAATAAAACTAATCGACGGCTTGCCTCTATTAATTTAAGACTAATCGATTAATATTTAATGTAAATCTATTAATTCTAAAAAAAAAATCGATTAATATTTTAAAAAAACTAATCGCTAGTTTAAAAAAAACCGAATAGCCTAAATAAATCTAATCGATTAGTATTTAAAAAAAACTAATCGATTAATATTAATTGTCCTCGATTAATATTAAATTTAAATTTTAAGAAATTCCAATTTATGTGAAATATTAAAAGAATTTACTTTAATAGTTGTAATTTTGAAAATGTTGTTAGATTGATTGGCTTAGATTGCCGTTACGGAGCCTGAGGCCCTCGATCGTCGTGTACACCATATCAGATGTTATTGATATGATCAGAGCCACACTGCTCAAGATTGGTGGTGACGATGTCGTCCGACTATTCAGATTCAGATCCGGCTGTTTCGGACATTTTCTAGACTACAGGGGTGGTGACGTCCAGAAGAGGGTCATTCACGCGTTGATGACGTACGAGGTGCACGCGCCGGATCGTGCACGTGTGGAGCGGGAGGCATGGTTTCATATTCATCACTCCCAGCTGCGGTTCGGTCCGAGTGAGTACGCCCTGGTGTCAGGTTTACGATTTGGCGGCTCGACATTCGATCCGAATGTCGATCATATTGTTCCGTCGAGATCTGTGTACCACCGTTTATTCAAAGGGAAGCGTACGACCGTCAAACAGATGAAGGACAGGTTCAAACAGGAGGGGATGGCCAGAGACGCTCCGGATTATGTGAAGGTTGCGAACATATTGTTCGTATACCGGAGATTATGTGCCTAGATCAGAACCGGGTCGTGGATCCATGGGTGTGGGCGCTAGCGGAGGATGTGGAGCGATGGAACTCATTTTCATGAGGTGCATATTCCTACCAGACGTTGATGCACTACATCGGCCTCGTCCCCAGGACTCGACAGGCTATGGACGGGAAAAGATCCGGATAGTATCATTTTTACGGGCCGATTTGGACACTCCAGGTAATTAGTTTAAATTTAATTGTTCTAAATTAGTTGAAATCAAGTGAATACGTAACTAATCCATTAATCCACTTTACAGGTATGGGCTTGTGAGGTGATACCGGAGTTGGCTGGTGAGGCTGGTGTGCATAGTGGACAGCTCACTGTGCCTCGATGTTTGAGGTGGACATTCAGACTCCCTGCCATCGACCCAGCCACCTTGTTACAGCGAGCAGTACGTTTTGAGGTTTCTTTATCTATTTAGAATATTCAATCTATATTTGTTAATTCATCTTAATGATATTATTATTAATTCCATGCAGTCATGTGTGGTTATGTTGGTGCCATCTCCCGAGGAGACGGGGACTTCATATTACCTGAGCATGCAGTTGGAGCCTGGAGCTCAGAGCGTGAGATTTGTTCCTACTCGATCCGGGAACAAGAAGAAGATGCTTGCAAATGTAGCATCTTGTTGTTCCACATCAGCAAAGGAAGTTGTCCCCCCATCAGCCCGAGGCACCAGAGCTGCTCAACACCACAGAAGGGTCGTCAGGCAACCAGTCGACCATCGAGTAGCCGGACATTGAGGGACGAGCCAGATCATACTGAGCCTGGTCTCCGGCCCTCCACTGAGGATGCACCAGAGCACACAACAGATCCGATTGATCCAGAGAGCCCTCCTCGAGCTTGGGGAAGGAAGCGTTCGAGGAGGGATCGATCTCAGAGCAGTTGGGAGCCCTCAGAGAGTTTCCTGCAGAGGGTTATGGATGCTGTGATGCCCCGTGTCAAGGAGCTTATTGACACGACTATTGCGCCCCGTGTCCAGGAGTATGTGGACCGGGCTATTGATCGTGCATTAGCTGGTCTAAGTAGCCGCCCTCGGAGGTCACCCATGCCTGGGGATAAAGACCGCCACAGCCCGGAGCCGAGCGACTGTAGTACTGATCATCAGGCTCCACAGCCCACTGTAGTACATGAGGGTACTAGCACTTCGGCTGCACGTCATGGTAGTTTTAGCGCGACCTATCAGCTCATGAATGACATTGATGATAGCATCCTCCAGGTCGCCTACTCACGATTTAGACTTCAGGGTCCGGATTCAGTTATTCAGCTCTACTTCAACGACGATCGCTTGCGGCAGGCCTGGTTTGATGAGCTTGAGGATCCGAGGACTAAGTTAAAGGATGTTCACATGAGCTACTTTCTAAGCGCGATTGCTCGACGAGTACGGAGGGACAACGGTTGTCCGATAACCGTGGCTAATACCGGTCTATATGTGAGCTCAAGTACTTATTTGAACTTTTTTTGCAAAACATTGTTAGTTAGTCTTTTTTTACCCCACGCTTAATCGTAATTCATTTTTGGCAGGAGGCCCTCGTCGGAGCATGGAAGCCCCTTTATCCTCTTGACCCTTAGTGCAGAGGGGCATACAAGGACGATGACTACCGACGATGGATACCTGCACAGGGCCTGATACATCGGATCCAGGGCAGTGATGGGCGGTATCAGGTGCCATGGAAGGGGCGTGATTATGTAAGTGAGCTTCACAAGAAAAAAATATATTATCATATATTATTTGCTGACATTAATCTTATGTTGTAGGCGATCGTGGTATGTGACGTCTCAGATGAGCACTGGGTAGTGGTTCGTATCCGCTTTTCTGACTGGGTAGTAGAGTTGTACGACTTATTACTGTATTAGATAGACAATCCGAGTGACCACATCCACTACGAGAAGCGAGATAGAGAGTTGATGCCCCTACTCCGCCTACTTCCATGCCTACTCATATGTGTCGGATTTTAGGAGGGTTGTCAGATCCCGCCCTGATGTGCTTTTGCGATGACTCTGGACAAGTCTATACCGGACCAGTACATGCAGATGGACAACACGAGTTGTGGAGTATATGCCTGCATCTACGTGGAGCGGCTATTGGGTGCAGGACCTCCGTCCGGTATGCCGGAGGAGGCAGTACATGCGTATCGGAGGGTTATAGGGGCTCGGATATATTCGTTGACTTACATTAAAAGGCCTAGCTTGTAGATGCTGACATTACAATATTGACATTAAGAGGATTGTATGTTTAGAACTATGACTTATGTGGTGTTTTTATTGATTTTGTACTTGAACTTGATTAATGTAAATGTTTTTCTTGAAAATTGATGTTCTCGTGACAAAACGTGCTTCTTCGTGACAAAATAATTTGATCCTCGATAAAATAAGTTATCTCGTCAAAAAAAGGTTCAAAAAATAACAACTTAATTCAATCGACTAATGCTCATCGGCCGACAATCGAATACCGCAAATGCTACACTTCTTCGGCGCCCTTCTCCGCGGAACATCTTCGGGCGGTGAATTTAGATCAACACCGCCAATAGGCAAATGGGTTGTGCATACACGCCTGTTGTGCCCCTGTCCATGACATCTAGTGCAAAACTGCCTTCGTGCACTGGATGAGGCCTCAAACGGGGCTCGAGCTCTGGATGTAGATGGACGCCCAGCACGTCGTCTGATCTCTGGCGCCAAAACCACTCGTGATCCAAATGCATCGGGCATAATCCATTGTTCTGGATGAGGCAGACCCCTGATGACCGAGTTATACATGCCGACCAAGTTCTCCACCTTATAACACCTGTCCACATAATCATATATAGCCGCCCCAGTAGAACTGCGAAAGGGAAAATAAACACACTCGATTAGGTACATGTAAAAAAAAGAACAAATAAAGATTTAAATGTCATACCAGATGACCGCTGCCGCGTGAGAATAGGGGATCAAGTCCAGCTCGAACTCATGACAATCACAGGTCCAGTTCTGAAGATCGACCATGTAGACCTCTCTCCCAACCTCAACTTTCCATAAAGTTGCTAATGTAGTGGGCCGCACGGCATAGCAGCGTCCCTTATCGATGTTCCCCAAAAGCTTCAGTACGATGCCATCAGTTAACACATGATTCGAGCCCACTGCTGCCGCACGTCGCTCGACGAACCACTGCTCAACAATTGATCTAAACATCTCGAACAGTGAGCAAACAGGTAACCTCCTCGCCCACAACAGACAAGCATTGAGACTCTCCGCCGCATTAGATGTCATAAACCCGTAGCGCCGTACGGGACAGTGTGAACGAGCCCAATGCACTGGGCTAATATTACACAGCTTCTGATATGCATTTGGACAGACCTGCTCCAATGTCGACATACTCTCCTGGAAGGTATCTCTCCGATATGCGTAGGCAGCCTCCTGAAATAGCGTCGTCACGTGTTTTCCTCTCTTCGTCATCTTTCTTCAAATGGTAGTAGCACAGTCCGTGCGTCGCTCTAGGGAAAACGGCCTCTACAGCATTTTTAATGCTCTGATGCAGATCCAAAACGATGAGAAGATCATCTATATCACCTAGAGCCATGTGCAAGTGGTTCAGGAACCATATCCAAGATTCGTCGTTCTCTATCGGTCCGAGCCCAACTGCAACAGGTAAGATCTGTTCGTTGCCGTCCTTCGTCACAGCAACAAAGAAAACCCCCTTGTTCTTTCCCTTCAGGTAGGTCCCATCGATCACAAGTATTGGACGAGCATACTGGAGAAATGCATTGACACATGCATCAAGACCAAGGAATGAATGCTTGAACCGACCATCACTCGTGATCTCCATGTCTACTACAGTCCCCGGATTCATCAATTGCAGAGTGTGAAGGAAAGCGAGCAACTGTGCGTAGGACTTGTCGAAGTCTCCATATACCATCTGAATGGCAATGTTTCTCGTGCACAGAGCGAAGCTGTAGTCGATATGGATGCCAAACTCACGCACAAGCTCCGCCATCATCTCCTTCGGCTTCAGAACAACCCATTCATCCACCAATCTACGAGCAAAGTATTTTCCAAGCACTCGTGCAGGAACCTGTCGCGGAGCAAATTCGAACCATATCAAGATGGCATGTGTGAGTGCCGTTGAACTTGTATATTCTCCACATATGCCCATCAGCAACCGCAAAGCACTTGAACGGGCAATCACCGCCATGCTTGCAAACATAGCCCAATCGTGACCTATTCGAGCGATACACGGCATACTCCACTCGATTCTGCATGTGATAGATACCGATTGCCAGAGCCAGATCATCCTTCATTCGAAAAATAGCTCCCTGGTGTAGTGTATCTGATTCTGGTGCTGGTCCCTCATCCCAAGACAGTGGGCCCGCAATATCCCAATCAGCAATGTCCTTGGTGTAGTGTATCTGATTCTTGCAAAGATGCTCTGATCCGTCTGTCAGTATTGGTGCTGGTGAGGTAAAATAATTCATACTCCATCTTGTTTGAGTCAGTCCGCAACAACTTGTGAATGGGTGAGCTAAAACACAGCTTATCGGATGACATTGTCACGAGTTGCTCGTCCCCATCTACATATTCTGATCTCTCCCATCGTCCACTCTGTCGTACTATAATGCGACGTCTAACCATCTGCAATTTATAAACAATGCTATATGATTAAACCCTAAACTCTATTAAACCCTAAACCCTATAAAACTCTAAAACCCTAAAACCTTTTCTCTAGAAAGCCATGATCCAACCCTAAACCCTAGAAGAAGTCCCCATTTATAAAGGGTGAAATTAGACACGATTACATTTAACATTAGATACGATTTAAACCCTCAACCCTATTAAACCCTACACTCCAAACCCTATTAAACCCTAAAACCCTAAAACATATTAAACTCCAAATACTAACTAAAGCAATTAAATAAAATTGAACTGGAAAAATGGATAAAATAATAAAGTTCAAATATAAGCGATTAAATTTAAAAAGAATGCACGATTAATAGTTCAAATAGCATTGATTACCTCTATTAAATAACATCGATTAATTATATTAATTTCAAGACTCGATTAAGTTAAAATAGCATCGATTAAACTTAATAGCCTCGATTAACTCTAAAACATACCATCGATTAATAATAGCCTCGATTAAGTTATAATAGCCTCGATTAAATTATAATAGCCTCTAAAATTAACCTCTATATTATTTATAATAGCCTCGATTAATCGATGAATATTTTTAAAACTAATCGATAATTATCAAATTAATCGATGAATATCTAATTGTCTCGATAAATTTTAAAAAATTCATTAAAGCATCAATTAATTCAAAAAAAATTAATCGATTAATTTAATATTAGTCGAGGAAAGCATCGATTAATTCAAAAAAAAAATAATCGATTAATTCTTAAAAAATTAATATTTAAAACTATTAATCGAGGCCAATTCATAATTAATCGAGGCTAGCCTCGATTAACTTTAAATTAATCTCTAATTATTTATAATAGCCTCGATTATATTTAAGTGTTCCTCGATTAAGTTATAAAAAATATTTAAGTGTTCCTCAATTATATTTAAGCCCACGATTATATTTAAGTGTTTTTTACAAAGCCCTCGATTATATTTAAGTGTTCCTCGATTATTTAAAAATTAGCCTCGATTAATTATAAAAAGGGTTAAGAGTCAAATAGGCCCCTGTACTTATTTGGGGGGAATAAATAGCCCCTCGAACTATTTTTTATCTCGATTGAGCCCCTGTACTTTTATTGATGGCTCAATCAAGCACCTCCGTTAGCCCCCTCGTAAATGGCTGTTAAACTTGATTCAAAACGATGTCGTTTTGTTTTTGCCCCCAAAAAAAAATTAAACCCGTCCGCTTTAATAAACCCGACCCGCCTGCATGCGCTAATCAAATATTAAACCCTCTTTAATCAACCCAACCGTCTCTCCCAAATTCTCCAAAGTATCAAGCTGAAATAATTTAGGGATTTTGGGTTCTTCGTTAAATTGAATCAATCTCTCGAAAATTTTGCAGATTATTGAGCGATCTTTCTCAATCACATTCATTAGGGTTTAGGAAATTTAGGGCAGCCATGTCACCCAGCTCTCTGCTCCACGTAGGACTGGAGGAAGCAACGTGGCCGTCCACGTCGGATCTGCACGTAATTCACACGGCGGTACGAATCCAGTTCCAAACCTCTGATTATTGCAAAAATCTCTATTTTTACATGCTTTGCCTCTGATTTGTGTTCTTTTTTTTATTTGTAGACTTTGGTATGATGGATTGTGAAATAATTAAGTTGAAATATCACAAGGGTGGTAGATGGGTTTTTACTGATTCATTAGAATATGTTGGAGGCAGGGAAGTAATAGAAAAGGGGGATATGGACTTTCTATCATTCACACATATGATTAAGAAATACAAAGAACAATTTCGAATGTCAGAAGTTAATACGTTGTGTTACTTAAAGCCTGGAAAAAAGTTAGTTGATGGTGTGTCAGTTCTTGAGAATGATGATGGTATTAATGACATTGTTGCTAGTGTCTTAGATTGCAAAGATGATTGTAGTGTTCATATTTTCCCATTTGATGATATTGTTGTGAGGCAACCAATTATAGACACACAATGTTCTGCAAATGTTGAGTATGTTCCAGATGTGAGTATGTTGGCAGATGAGGTTATCTTTGACTTAATGGGTAAGGGTATTAGTGAGGGTTCAGTGGCTGAGAAGAGTGTCAATGAAGGGTTAGATGCTGGCTTGGGTAAAGAGATGATAGATAACAAGGGTAAAGGGTTGTGCATTGAAGAAGAGTGTGAGCCAGAGTCAGCCTCTGGAAGTGAGTTTGATGTAGAGAGTGGAAGTGAGTCTGATACTAGTGAAGGGTGCAATGGGGATGAAAGTGAAGTTGAGATGAAAATAATTAGTCAAAGTTCGAGGCAGTTTAGGTATGATTGTGATGTCGGAAATCCTCACTTTTTGTTGGGCATGACATTTGCTAATGCTCAAGAAGCTAGGTCTGCTATAGCTAAGTATAGTGTAGCAAAGTGTACTCCACTAAAACTGAATCCTAATGAAAAGCACAGAATTAGAGCAAAGTGTAAGAGTGTAGGGTGTCCCTTTGTTTTGTTTATGTCAAAATCTGGTAAGGATTCAGGTCTTGTGGTTAAGACTTTTCACTCTGAGCATAGTTGTTTAAAAGACTCAAAAAACAAGTTAGCATCAGCCATATTTCTTGCTAATGAGTTTAAGCCTTTAATCAATAACCAGCCTACTATAACCATTAAGGAGTTGATGAAAACTGCAGAGCAAAAAATGCATTTGTATGTATCTAAATCTACTTGTAAGAGGGCTAAGAAAATTGTGAAGGGAGAGTTGGAGGGCAGTAATATCAATGAATTTGGATATATTGGTGCTTACCTAGAGATGTTGAAAGTGACAAATTCAAACTCAACTACTCAGTTGGATTTATGTGAAGAATCTTTGCATGTTGGAAGAATTGTATTCAAAAGGTTGTATATATGCTTCGAGGCTTTGAAGAGGGGTTGGAAGGCTGGATGTAGGCCTATAATAGGCATAGATGGCTGCCATTTGAAAGGGATTGTGAAGGGTCAAGTATTGGTTGCTGTTGGGAAAGATGCAGCAGATCAAATATTTCCTATTTCTTGGGCAGTAACAGATAAAGAAAACACAGATAATTGGATGTGGTTTCTGGAATTGCTTATGAAAGATATGGAGATCAATGATAGAGGGAAGTCTATTACTGTGATGTCAGATATGCAGAAGGTACATCTCCTTTCATTATAGTTTTTTATGATAATAGCTTATTGTATTAATTTTCTTCTATGTATGTAGGGATTAGTAAATGCTGTTGGGGATGTGATGTCATTAGCTGAGCACAGGTATTGTGCTAGGCATGTGCATGCCAACTGGAGCAAAAAATGGCATAGTGAAGAGCTGAAGAAGAAGTTCTGGAGTTGTGCTTGGAGCACATTTAAGGAAGAATTTGATGATGATCTGAAGTTGTTGGGAGCTATTAGCAAGCAAGTTGCACAAGACTTTGTGGCTTATAATCCACAGGTATTCTGTAGAGCTTTCTTTAGCTCAAGGTGTAAGACTGATGCTGTTGATAACAATTTATGTGAGTCCTTCAATGCAAGCATTAGAAATGCTAGGTTTAAGCCTATTGTCTCTATGTTAGAGGAGATTAGAAAGTGTGCTATGGCTAGATTAGCATCACACAAGGAGTATGTGCACAAATGGGCAAGCAATTGGAGTCCCTCATGTATGGATGTGTATTAAGAGAATCTGGAGAGAGCTTTTGGGTGTAAAGTGTTGTTTAATAGTGATGATGGGTATGAAGTAGGAGATGGTGATGATAGGCATGTTGTGAAGGGTAGATGCTGGCTTGTGCACATGTAGGAAATGGGATTTGACTGGGATCCCCTGTAGTCATGCAATAGTTGCCATTAATCATGCAAAGAAGGATCCTAAGTCATTTATCTCCTTCTGGTACACCAAGGCAGCATACATGGCAACATATGAGATACCAATGGAGCCTATGCCCAACCGCAAGTTCATGAAGGTTGATAGATTTGAGCCATGTGAACCCCCTCCTATTGTTAGGCAGCTTGGTAGACCAAGAGTGAAGAGAATCAGAAGCTCAAAAGAGTCAAGAAAAGGGCATGCTTCTGGATCATTAGGCAGGAAGGGTGTGGTTATGACATGTTCCATATGTCATCTACAAGGCCACAATTCTGTAACATGTCCACAAAAAGCAAAAGCTAAGGTAATCTGATTTCATAGGCTATTTGCTTATTAAGTCTGTCATTTGCTAAAGTTTCTTATTACAGGAACAAGATCAAGCTGGAAAAATGAATGTAGAGAAAGGTAAACAGAAGGTTGGGAGCAGTGCATCCAGGCATCCAAAATGCAAAAGGAAAAACAGAAGCATGGTTGGCATGGGATTATATACTGATAACAACACTGGAAACTCAACTTTCAATGTGAGCCTTTGACTGTTTTTTGTTATATTTTAAAGATGCATTTTCCTTGCACAAATTACAGTTTGTGAACCTTTTTGCAGCCTGGAATGAGCTCTGAGACAGTGATTACTCAGAGAGATCCTATTGCAAGCCAACCCTTATGCTGTGATCCAGATCCAACAACAAGATATCCAATCCCTAATGAGAGAGAGCTACGCCGAGAACGACAAACCTCTGCTAGTGGTAAGAGCAATGCTACTAGAAGAATTGCATTTGCAGCTACTGGAAATCAATTTGTGTTGGCTACTAATCTACCATTCAAACCACCCGGGCCAACTTGGAAAGGCAAGCCTTGTACAACAAGGAGTGCACTGGAGAAGAAACAAAAGGAAATGAGGAATTCTAAAAAATAGTGAATGTTGGTTGTGAGCAATGACTCATTTTTTGTGAATGTTGGAGTAGTGATTTTTGTTAGCAGCTTGGAAAGATTTTTTGTAAATGTTGGGGTAGTGACTGAGCTATGACTCACTTTTTTTGTGAATGTTGGTTGTGAGCAATGACTCATTTTGTTGTGAATGTTGGTTGTGAGTTATGACTCCTATTTTGCTAATGTTGTTTGTGAGCTATGACTCACTTTTTGTTAATGTTGTTGGGGAGCTATGAAGATCATTATTTATGTTATTTAAAGTTGTTCAAAGTTGTCCATTCAAACAACTGTAATAACTATCATAAAATCAATCCTTCATATTAAGATCAATTTACATAATTTCTTCCAATATATTGATCTCATTACAAGCTAAAAGATCATACACTACAAATGATCAGTTAACTAAAACATCTTCTGAAAACAAAGAGAATACATCAAACACATTATATCAAAATAGATTTCACTTGAAATTTACATATATTAGCAAGAACCAAGATACAACCAAAGCAAGGTACAATATTTTTAGCCTATTCTTCATCATCTACACTTCAGCGTGAGCTTTCATTTGCAGCTCACTAAAATTGGCAGAAAGAAGTTCCATCTCCTCAAAACTTCCATATTTAATACATTTTTGATGCAATTGCTTATTCTCCTTCAATAGTTGTCTCTTCTCCATCTTCAATGTGTTTATCACCTCCTTCGCCCTATCACTCATGGGCTCAACATCAAACCACCTAAAATGATCACAGCCTCGTTTTGAAAGTCTCTCATTTGGTGGCTGCAATTAACAAATTTTAATAAATATTTTAAAATGATCATAGCCTCAGTTTTGAAAGTCTCACACACATAAATATTTTCAATTCATACTTACACTATAGTTTCGGCAACTATAAAATCTTCTTCTGAGGTTTGCATCTGTCCACGACGTCCTAATCACTTCTGGGATGCCACAATCGCATAACTTGCTACCCTCACTCAAATTCGAACTTTGGCTCCTTCTATATGAAGTTGAGCTCGATGATGATTGAGCCTCCATGATTACGAGCGAAGATTGATGATTAATTGGCGTTTCAGTGATTGGAAGATTAATATTTTTGAAGAGAATTGGGGGATTTAGGGTTCTACAAGTGATGAACGATCTTTAGGGAAGAAGATTGGGTTGATTAAATTCGATCTTCATTAGCGCAGACAGGTGGGTCGGGTTTATTAAAGCGGGCGGGTTTAATTTTTTTTTGGCCAAAAACAAAACGACGTCGTTTTGAATCAAGTTTAACGGCCGTTTACGAGGGGGCTAACGGAGGGGCTTGATTGAGCCCTCAATAAAAGTACAGGGGCTCAATCGAGACAAAAAATAGTTCGAGGGGCTATTTGTTTCCCCCAAATAAGTACAGGGGCCTGTTTGACCCTTAACCCTTATAAAAATTACCCTGATTAAATTTGAAATAGCCTCGATTAATTCTAAATAAAACCTCCATAAATTCTAAAATAGCCTCGAATAATTCTAATAGCCACGATTATAGTCTACCACATGCAACTCATCAATATATAAAAGATTAAAGGGTATGACATGCAAATCTCTACGTCGCCTATTTTTAGATCAAATCTAACAACACATGCAATATATAATCAAAACAATAAATATTTACAAAATAAGTGGAAAAAATGGAGGGTACAAAACGTACCTTTGAAAGTTGCTCGTGCACTACTTTTTTCTTCAGAAAAATCTTGTCTTTCGCCCCTTGCTCCGAAAAATTTCTCCAATTTTTGCTCTTCTTCGTCGATTTGCTTTGTAGTGTGAATAAAAGCATGTACTGTAGTGGAGATTTATATTGTAGTGTGAATAGCGAGCTCGTTTATTTATTTAAAAATTTAACCCACCTCGTCACAAAACATTAAATTGTATTAAATTCGGTCCTACCTTCCCTTCTTTTCATTAATTGGGTCCAACATTTCCCTTCTTTTCATTTAATGAAGCCACTAACCTATACATGTATTAAATTCGCCCCCTACCTTTCTTTCTTTTCATTTAATGAAGCTATTTACCTTCCTTCTTTTTATTTATTGAAACTGTTACACAAAAAAGAAATAAATGCATTTATTAATCGTGGCTAGTTAAGATATTAATCGAGAATCTCTTAAAATTAATCTATATATTTTTAATAAATAATCGAGACCCATTAAAAAATAATCGAGTCAATTTAAAAAAAATAATAGATGCTTTTTAAAAAAATAATCGAGACAATTTAAATTAATAATTGAGACTTCATTTTAAGGGTTCGAATCTTCTTAAATAATCGAGGCTTATAATAAGCCTCGATTAGTTTTAACTAAATAATCGAGGTTTGTGCACTAATAATCGATGAAGTCTAAAATAATCGAGGCTTTTAAGAAGCCTCGATTAGTTATACTAAATAATCGATTAAATCTACAAAAAAAAAAATCTTCTTAAATCATCATAATCGAGGAGCCTCGATTACTTTTAACTAGTAATTGAGGCTTCTTATGAAATATTCGAGACCAGTTTTGTAAATTATTTTTTAAAAAATAATCGAGGCTCAACTTATAAAATTAATCAAGGTTAAGAATTAATCGAGTCTTGTATTTTCAATCGAGGCAATTTTCAATAAATAATCGCGGCTACAAATTAATCGAGGCTCACTAAATATAATCGAGGCAATTAGAATTGTTAGGGTTTCGCTTTTAGAATTAGGGTTTCGGCTGTTAGAGGGTGCATTTAATGTCTGACAAAAGTACAATGTGCCAATCATTGAGTGTGGAGACCAAGTCTATTATAATATAAATTGCTTAACAAACTACCTATTTTTAAAAATTGTTATTTTTTTCCAATTACTATTTACTTTTGTCTACTTTTATCAATTTAAACTTTTCACAGTATATGCTGGATATCTGAAATTAATATTTATGTAAAGAGGGCTAGTGGGTCAGTTTCCTTAACTCTCCTACAGTTCTACTCCATGATCCATCAAGTACTCTTCCTCTCTCTCTCTCTCTCTCTCTCTCTCTCTCTCTCTCTCTCTCTCTCACACACACACACACGCGCGAACACACGCAAAATATGTGACTCATAATCATAGTGAAAAGTGAAAACTCCATCTCTATTTATGCAAGATGGCTGACTTAAAGAAATAACTCAGCTTTCCGATAAACTCGATCACTGGTTTCATCGTCGAGGACGGATGTCGACAACTAATCCGAGTTCGTTAACGCCGGAACTGATGGTGCTGAAGTTCAATGAGTTCGAACATATGTTTAGAACGGAAATGGAAAAGCTCGTGAGCGAGCGTGATTCATTAAAGAAAGCGGTGGAATTTCTGGAGACTACACAAATCTCTACCGAATCAGACAAGTGCAGCCTGGAGGAGAAGCTGGGAAGGAGTGAGGGCAGATGTCATGAGTTAGAAAAAAAGATTGTTGAAATGGAGGAGAAGCTTCAGAAATTGAGAAGCGAGAAATTAGATATTGAGGAGAAACTGGGAAAGAGTGAGAGGAGATATGAGGATGCAAATCAGAGTGTGGAGGAATTCCGGCGTCACCGTTTAAGGCTAAAAAGAAAAATAAAACTCCATTGGAAGAGTGAAAGCAGAGCTTACAATAATTGTATGTTGATCGCAAAAAGTTATCTTCCACAATTTAGGTTTACAGCTATATATACAAGGGAGGAGCAATCCACTACCAATGGTGCACTCGATCACAAACTAAAGAATAAAAAAAGCTAAAAACTAAAGTGCGATTCTAGATTAACTATTACAACTGCACAAATAAAAGGCTAAATAAAGAATAGCTTTATTACTCCCCTTCAAGATAGGAGTATATGGAGGATAGTCCCATCTTGCCCACAAAGCTACGAAACAGAATAGGCGGGAGTGGCTTGGTGAAGATATCGGCCAACTGGGAATGGGCAGAGACATGGAGAGGCTTGATTACGCCAGCTTGGAGATGTTCACGAACCACATGGCAATCAAGTTCAATGTGTTTTGTGCGTTCGTGAAAAACAGGATTGGAAGCGATATGGATGGCAGCTTGGTTATCGCAGTAAAGAGGCACCGGACGGCTGTGGAGAACACCAAATTCCTTGAGCATAGCAACAAGCCAAACAATTTCGCATGTGGCATTTGCCATAGATCGGTATTCTGCCTCAGCAGAAGATCGGGATACAACATGTTGTTTCTTTGATTTCCAAGAAATAAGAGAGTCACCGAGGAACATGCAGGAACCACTGACTGAGCGACGAGTGTCGGGATCGGCAGCCCAATCTGCATCGGCAAAAGCTGTGAGTTCTAATGAAGAAGAACAAGGAAAGAAAAGGCCATGACCGATAGAGCCCTTAATATATTTGAGAACACGTTGAGCAGCATGCAGATGCGAATCATGAGGATTAGCCAAATATTGGCTCAACTTATTAACAGCAAAACTCAAGTCCGGACGAGTGATACAAAGATAGAGAAGCTTGCCAATGAGACGTCGATATTGAGAAGAATCAGCCAAAGGAGCACCTGAAGTTTGAGATAAAGGAGTAGAAGAGTCCATGGGAGTGTTGTAAGGTTTGGCACCAAGCAAACCAGCCTCATCAAGCAAGTCAAGAGCGTACTTGCGTTGAGAAATAGAAATCCCTTGAGAAGAACAAGCTATCTCCAAACCCAAAAAATATTTCAAACGACCAAGATCCTTGAACTTGAAATGGCGAGCTAGAAATGAGTTGAAATCACCAACCAAGGTCAGATCATTACTAGCAAGAAGGATGTCATCTACATACACAACTAAACATAAGATATGAGTGTTAACAATTTTGATAAAACAAGAGTGATCAGAGGATGATTTGATGAAGCCATAGTCAGTTACCACTGAGGAAAACTTTTCAAACCACCTGCGAGAGGCTTGTTTAAGCCCATATAAAGATTTGAGAAGCTTGCAAACAGGATTAGGGGGAAGAAGCTCCCCTTCAGGGATATAACCTGGTGGCAGAGACATGTAGATATTCTCTTGCAAGTCCCCATGAAGAAAAGCATTATTAACATCAAGATGAAATAAATGCCAGCCCTTAACAGCAGCAATCGCAAGCAAAACTTTAACAGTAACCATCTTTGCAACAGGAGAAAAAGTGTCTAAATAGTCAATACCAGCTTGTTGTGTGAAGCCCTTGGCAACAAGTCGTGCCTTGTGTCTTTCCACACTGCCATCAGCATGAAACTTGGTTCGAAAAATCCATTTGCAACCAATGGCATGTTTAGTAGGAGGTAAACAAACAATTTCCCAAGTCTTATTTGCCTGCAAAGCTTGCAATTCCTCAGACATGGCTAACTGCCACTCGGGATATTTTGATGCTTGAGTGTAGCTGGTAGGCTCTAAAAGAATGGAAATGGCAAAAGTAAAGGCCTTAAAAGAAGGAGACAATCTGTTGTAGGAGATATAACTAGAAAGAGGATGAGCTGTGCAATGATTGATGGAATTGTTGCATACAAAATCATTTAAGAAACCTGGCTCTGATACCATAAAAAGAAAAATAAAACTCCATTGGAAGAGTGAAAGCAGAGCTTGAGCTGAGATACAATAATTGTATGTTGATCGCAAAAAGTTATCTTCCACAATTTAGGTTTACAGCTATATATACAAGGGAGGAGCAATCCACTACCAATGGTGCACTGGATCACAAACTAAAGAACAAAAAAAGCTAAAAACTAAAGTGCGATTCTAGATTAACTATTACAACTGCACAAATAAAAGGCTAAATAAAGAATAGCTTTATTAAAGGCCGAGGTCTAATTTGAAGGTGAAGGAGAAGTCTGCTACTGATGTTGAGGAGAATGAGAGTGCCAATTTGCCAGATTTTGGTGAAAATGCAGACTTTGGATTGTGAACTAAAGGTACAACTTCTAATTTCTATAACTAAATTTCTTCTGATCTGGAATTACTATGCCTTTATAGTTATCTAGCTTTCTTGAAAATGCAGGTATTGTATCTTTAGTTAATTATATATTTTCATGATTGATCGTAAATTTAATTTTTAATAGGGATTTTTTACCAGTATGATTGATTTTGGGACAATTTTAAGATTTGTTAATTGATAATGATGACTAATTTGATAAGCTGGGTAGGACTGAAGATCTATTTTAGGGACAATTCTGTCTGTTTGATAAATTAGAACACAAGCAAATCAGACATAATTGTTTCTCTTGGTTTTAAGTTAATCTCCACACCTGTGTACGTATATTGCTAGTATTTTTTCGTGTGTGCACAGTTCACACTTTTTAAATTAATAAACTACGTTGTTGAAATTTGAATATTAGAAAGGAAAATAACTTTGTTGTTTAAATGCATATAATTAAGTATATGGTGCATGGTCAGTTAAATGATAACACTTCCTGAAATCTAAGCATGCATGATTGTGTTTATGCATCTGTCTATAATTTGTGTTCCCCAATTTCAGGTGCTAACCATTTTGTGATAATGAGTCGTGGTTCTAAACTTGAAATGATAGACGTAATCAAGAAAAAACTACGAAAGGAGAATTTGGAAAAACTTGAACAATCATGCTTCGGTTACCTGCTGAAGATTAATAAGGGTCAACTCAAATTTCAAGGACAACTGATTTTGCATTTGCTGCTGCACATTGACATGAGTGTCTCCAACAATGAGAGGCTTGTTTTCAAAATTAACAACTCTACAATTGTATTCGGACTTCACGAATTTTCTCTCATCACGGGGCTTGATGATCTTGGCACATTGGAAGAAGTAACAACAGTATCTTCTTCTATTCACAGGGAGGTTTTCCATGGAAGGTCAGGTATCCAGTTTAAGGATATTGAAGAGGCCTTCCATAATGTTAGCCGATATGACAAGGGCGGAGGTGAGTTGGCGTTGAAGTTGGCCTTTCTCTATTTCCTTTACGGAACTTTGTTAGGTAGTTATAGCAAAAAACTTGACACACGGTATGTTCATTTAATTGAGGATCTGCATAAGTTCAAGGCATTCCCTTGGGGTCGGGTTGCATATGAGTTCCTTGTTTCGTCAATCCTTGCGGCATGAGTCCGCTTGGATGGTTTAGAAGTCACCAGTAAGACTTTACTAACTCTCAATGTAGACGGCTTCACTTTTGCTCTCCAGATATGGGCGTATGAGGTAATGCCTTGTTTAGCTACATATTGTGCATCTCGTGTAAATAACTTAGAAGAGAGAACCCCACCCATCTTGCGTTGGCATGCAATAAGAACCTTTCATTTCAACCATCTCAAGAAATTCTTTACACCAGGTGATGAAGAACATCTGGTATGTAACTTCTCCTTTGAAGTTTGAACACTTGTGTTTGTTGTGTCGTACACACACACATCAATTTTAACCTAAATATGATAATCCCATAGGTATTGAATGGTACTGAAGCTTTTCCGGTGATGGAAAATGAAATAGTGAAGTTGGGAGAGCAATCAACTGGCGTCATACCTCGGGCGAGTAGCCCCAGCAAAAGAAAAGAAAGTTGCTTTGTAAAGACAAAGATCAAATGCCTCACGTGTGTGTAAGTCAAAGCAACACGTTTTTGCCTATATATAATGCATGCTTCACTTTTGGATTCTGAGTTGCATGTTTCATGCAGGATGAGCAATCCAGTCCAACTGATTGCTGCACAGTTGATTCGCCAGGTTCTAGTGGACTACGGATGCCAGCAATTAATCCGGATTTACCCATTCCAGAATTGATCAAGATGATTAATGAGGTCCGGAATATGTTGATGCAGCAGGAGAAGAGTAGAAGAATGGATGTCGATGAATTGAGAGTGGGAAAGATGAAGTCAGATAAGGCAGCTCAACATTACGAAAAAAGGCTTGAGGATTTAGAGGCCAATTTGGAGAAGTGTGATGCTGCTGCTGACAAAGAGAAACAAAATGTGAATGTTGAATGCGACAAATTATTGAAAAAAGGTGGATTTGTAGAAAATATTATGTTATTAAGAAGATTACCACTTGAAAGTATGTGATATATATTCTCAGCATTGCTTGGACTTGAGATTTGTTTGTTTTTGGTTTCAATTCTGCATAAGAAGCTGTTATGCTCTAACTGAATGATATTTTTGTTAAATAATATTTGATAATCAATTCAACTTGTGACAGAGACATGTATGGCCACATGTAGCAGAAGCTTGGCTCATTCTGGTTCAGAACCTGCAGCTTTTAATATCCATGATAATGAATACAAAAAGCCTGGGGTTAGAGGTATGTAATGTAACTAAACTGCTTCTGAGCATGGCATCTTACAATATTTTTCTATTTTACTCACTTTATTGGTTAAGTTTTCTAATATTTTAGCAGCAGACACTTTTTTTGTCAAATATGAGATGGGAATGAAAGCTGGTACCATCTACCTTGTGCAGTGTATCATTGGGCCATGATAGCTAGAATATGCGCTACAAAGCAAACATTGCATGAGTTATGTTAATTGTAATTATAGGTAGATAACATATGAGATCAATTCAATCCACCTAAGTAATTTCCTTTTACGCTTATTTGTACTCAAAAGGATCTTCCTCTATCATATAGCTTTTGCCATTTTGCGCTGTGCATGGAACATTTTTGATTGCTTTCCAAGACTTTGCAGTGAACTTATGCCTCTCTCTGAAAAATTAGAGCTCAAATTAACAGATTCCTATTTAATATGTTGAGATTTGTTCTCTTTTGAAAGAATGCAACAACTCATATATGATTCATGTTTCTTATTCTTTCTTTCATTTCGCATCTGAGTTCATATATAAAATATGGTGAGCACAGGTTGTTCACATGCAAGTGTGATGTGCTCGGGCGTTGAAGTGCCTCGATGGAAGATGACATCTGGAGATTATCATGTCATTGTCTTATCTGATAGCGATGATGAAGTTCAAGATACATGGAAGATAACAGAATACTGCAGAGTTGATTCGAAGAAAAGAAGACTATCTCCCGCTGCTGCTGATTGTGATTCTGAATCTCCTCTTGAAAAGTTTAATGCCGCAACTGATCATGTGCATTCTGCCGACTCAGATGATAAACCTTGCTCCCATGCATACATGAATAACCTTGTTGCAACGCTTGAGATTAAGCAGGAGCAGCAGCAGCAGAAAATGGATGTTTGAACCACATGCAACTCTGTATGCTTCATGCATGCCATGGGAAAGTTGGTTGTCTATACCTATTTACTTTCTTTTCCGTCTTGTTTATTTGGACAAACACGAAAAGTGTGTGCTTATCTACTTATTTAGTTATTTATGTTTTTCAAAGCTTATATGTTGGCCTTTTCATCCTTGTTTTAACTTAATTTGCCAACTGGGAAAAATGGAACACCTAGTATATAAAGTTATTAATGGGTATGGGGCTAATGCCTAAATCAACTTTCAAAAGAAAATTGCTTCTACACTCAATTACCCCTCCCTCTCCTCCGGCGGCGAGCCGTCCTCTCCCGTCGCTGGTGACTTTCAGTTTAATTTAAGTTTTATTTTTTCATATATGTATTAATTTTTTAGAAAGAAAAGCAAAAACAAAATGAAAGGCAGATATGCATTGAGTCTCGTTAAAACATAATTTGCTGTTCAAACAATCTTGTATTTAAACCGGAAAATTATATGCTAACCTTTGCTACCCATAAGGTTGTGCCTTATAGTCTAATATTTTGACATGTGTCCCATAAAGTTGATATTCATACTTTTATTTTTCTTTAGACACACTAGATTTTATTTCTTTTTCTTTAGTTAACTCAATTATTTCACTGTTTCTGGGGCGAGAATCAACAACATTGTCCCTCTCGAATATTTTATTTATACAACTGAGTTTAGTTTAAATTAAATTTCTTAATTATCAAAATAGAAAAGGTGTAAAATATAGATTGTTGGCATTAAAATATTTTAGTGGGGGAGAAAATGAAATCTCGAATAGGCAACATTTTCCATTGGTATTAAAATATTTTAGTTGGTGTCTTAATTGATTTTCTCGCAAAAATAAAATGTAAATCTAAATGATGTATAGGCAACATTTTAATTGTTGGTATTAAAATATTTTAGTGGGGAGAAAATGAAATCTCGAATAAAATATTTATTTTGTAAAATTTAAATAATTTTCTACGTAACATTTTTTTGCGAGAATATGAATTAAATGGGTTTCCTGTTTTATTTTGTTACGTAAAAATAAACGCAGTTTTATTAAATTTAATTACATTAAAATATTATTTAATTAGTTAAACTATGCAAAAATAAGGCGCTTGAAAAATAATTTTTCCATATCGGCACATACGTCGACAGTAATGTTTTAGTTAAATATATGAAATATTTAGTATCGGCAAATTTTTTATTGTTGTTAGAAATTTATGTTATGGGAGAAAATGACATCGGTTATGAAATATTTTAGTTTGAAAATATGAAGATATAAAATTTTAATCAATGTCATATGAATTGATATTAAATTAAATGAAATAATTTTATAAAATGTAATTATGTTTAAATATTATTTAATAAGTTAAAATGTCCATGACAACTTGTTAGATTAGGCTTTTGAATTATAATTTTTACTATTTAATTAGTTAAAATGTGCAAGGCGTTCGATTTTTTTTTTCCATATCGGCACATAAGTCGGTAATATTTTTTGAGTTATTTTAATGAAATATTCTTTATCGGCATATTTTTTATTGTTGTTATAAATTTATTTTATTGGTGAAATTGACATCGGTAAAATATTTTAGTTTAAAAATATAATATAATATAAAAATAAAATTTTAGTTGTTGATATATTTCTTTCACTGAAATTGATTTCTCGCAAAAATAAAAATGTTGCCAATGCATAATATTAAATTTATTATTTTAAATAAGGCTCTTGTCGATGTATTCAATTATTTTACTTAACCCTATTTAAAAGGTGTCCATTAATCAGACTTTAATTTATTATATATTATTTTGATATGATATAAATCATATCATAATGATATTTTTTAACATATGGGATGATTCATATTTCCTAAAAAATTTCTAAGGTAAAATAGTTTATGTTAAGATCTCTACCAAATTATTTTACTTCAAATCATTAAAGAAATACCATTATGACAAATTGGAGAATTGATATATTAAAATTACAATCATTAAAAAATTGAAGATATGTAAAAATTGAAGCTATGATTTTTAGTATAAAAAATGGAAGCGGCACGAAGAAAATATAGAAATATGAAATTCATTATCATTTTAGAAAATGAGTGAGAATGGATATATTAAAAAATGGGGTGGAAAAAATTTGAAAAAAGACTATCTTCGATAGCATAGAATTTTCCATATAGATATGCGTAAACCCAATTTAGATTGGGGGGGGGGGGGGGAGTAGTGTGTGAGCTTTGTGAGTATAAATAAATAGATTTTAGATAAAAAAATACAAAAACATGCTTTGCACGTGTTGCTAGCATAATTTTATGTTGAAAATAATTTTGCCGGTATATGCCATTGTGCCGACTAATAGTTTTACTATTTCCTATATGCTGATTTGATGCATAATAACTCTCTAGTAAAAGATAATTTGAAAGTTGAACGTGTACGTAGGAATTTCCACACTTTTTTTGTGAATGAAGAATTGAAGATAAAAATAATAAATCTTTTTCTGCTTTGATGTGATAATAAGTAAATAATTCACTTTTTAATATGATTTGACGTTGGAATTTGTACTAAAAAAAAGTTGCATTGGAAGTTGGAACTACCTAATTTTTTTTCTCTCTCTAGCTAGCTCCCTAGCCCCCTACTACGACGTCTTTCTCTTGGCCTGTATATTTTTGTAGCTAATATTCTCATTAGTATATCAAATATAATTAGTGTGTATTAATTAATCTGCAAGAATGCTACGGTAGTTAGTATTATAAACATGCTTTGGTGCATTGGAGAGAGTTTTATCCGCCCACAAAATATGTTGAGTGAACTCTTCTCTCCCAAATATCATCACGTATCTCATCTTCCAAATCTAAAATGGTCTCGTGCACAAAAAGCATAAATCTATTGAAGAAATCTTGGTAATGTGATCCTGGAAAACTTACATATTTTTTTTCTCTCTCCAGCTCTCTCAATAGGGACGATGGCTTAATTCTCATCATCATCCTCCTATATATATTAATGAATATATGATGATCAGGAACCCCTCGCCTCCATCACACTGCCATTCAGAAATAACTCAGCTTTTAGAGAACGCACTGTTTTCATTATTTCATCTCAGACGACGGTTTGTATAAGCTTGAATTTCTTAAGTTGACCGATATGTCGAAGAGTTTGTCAACTCCGGAGCTCCTCAAGATCAAGTTTGATGAGTGTCATAATATATTGACAGAGGAGGACAAGAATATGAAACTGGAAATGGCAAAGGTTGTGAGAGAGCGTGATACCTTCGAGGAAGAGTTGAGGTCGCTGCAGAAAACTCGGACCTCAGAAAAGGCCATTCTCGAGAGAAGATGCAATGAGTTGGAGAAAACGGTTGCGGAAATGGAGGTGAAGAATCAAACATTGAGGAGAGAGAAATTGGATGTTGAGAAGAAACTAAAATGGAGTGAGAGAAAATATGAGGCGTTAGAAGTGGATGCAAATGAAAGCATGGAGGAGATGAAGCGTAAAGAGATTGAGGTGCAGAAACTGAAGCGCGAAAATAAAGAATTGAGAGTGGAGAAGATGGAGATGGAAGATTGCAAAAAAAGGATTAATTATCTGGAGTCGAGGATGTTGAAGCTGAAGCAACTTGCCGATTTGGAGGATGCCACCAACTCACCTCATCAACTTCCAACTGGATCCAAATATATTGACTTCTCAAGCGAAGCCAAAGGTTGTTTTCTTTTCACTGCCATAATTATTTTCATTTTGCGAATCATCTTTTTATTTTTTGTTAAATTTCAATAATAATACTGTATTTATAATTAATTTGCCGATCAATTTCAACTTCAAACTCGTTGTGTCAACAATATAATATTTTGGATGGCTGCAGGAAAAGCCACGAAAGAGGATGGTGCAAATGAACAAGAACTACGCAAAAAAGGCTAGTGTCCAAGGTAATCAAGGCAATGTGTTGGATAAATCTTTTGTTAAGTTACTAATTTTCTCTTGATTTTAAGTTAATTTCCAACCTGATGTTTATATATAATAATTAAACACTACAAATAGCTTGTGTATTTTTGTAACTATTCTTGCATCCGAAGGAGAATAAAAAATGATCAGAGCTATTGTTTGTATATATAGTCTAATTAAAAAGACATGAGAAATTAAGGCGCACCATGTTGCCCAAATTTCTGTAACTCATAATTAGTTGCCTACATTGTATTTGGAAAGGTATATGTACGTACTAATTAATTAACTACATGTATATATATTTATATATAGATAGATAGATAGATAGATAGATAGATAGATAGATAGATACATGTCTTTTGTATAATTATGTTTAATTAAGCATTTGTTTACAATTTTTGCTTCCCCAATTTCAGGTGCTAGCCATTCGGGAATATCCCTTAATCGTCGTTGTGATCTTAAAATAATAAATAGAATTAAGGAAAAACTTGACGAAGAAAATTTGGAGAGATTTGAGCAATCATGCTTTGGCCATTTCTTGGAGATTGGTGATCTAAAATTTCAAGGGCAACTGTTGTTGCAGTTGGTGATGCACATGGTGACGGTTGCCTCCAACGAGGAGAGGGGGCTCGTGTTCAAAATTGGCAATTCCAACATGGAATTTGGACCTAATGAGTTCTCTGAAATCACTGGTCTTAATGATGGCGGCAGCACATTAGAAGCAACAAAAACATGTTCGTCTATTCATGAGCATGTTTTCAGAGGTAGTACAAGTATCACGTTGAAGGACGTTGAAAAGGCTTTCAGTAGTGTTAGCGGGGGCAAAGGTGATCTGGCGCTGAAGTTGGCCTTGCTTTATTTCCTCTACGGAGTTTTGTTGAATAAAACTACTCGTTCGAGCAGCTACAAAATTAATAATGACCAGCTGCAGTATCTTGATTTAGTTGAGGATTTGGAGAAGTTTAACGCATTCCCTTGGGGCCGGGTTGCATATCATTGCCTTGCTTCATCTATTATGTTGGCCCGACATCACTTGATCAATCGTGAATCGCATAGTATACACGGTTTCTGTTTTGCTCTCCAAATTTGGGCGTATGAGATGATGCCTGATGTAGCTGAACATTGTGCAATACCACTTGCTGAAAAAGGCTTTGAAAACCTACCAATCTTGCGATGGTGTACCGTGTTGAGATCCATTCGTTACAACGAGCTCAATGAATTCTTTACACCGGGTGATAAAGCACATTTGGTAAGTAATTTTCGTCTTCCAATACTAATTGTATTGTGTGCAGTGTCACAATATATATAAATATATATCAGTTTAAACCTCAAGTGCACTGAATATATATGTAGGTGTTGCATAGTAATACACTAATATTGAAGCTTCTCCAAAGCAGAAAAATAAAATTGATAAAATGCCTTCATCATCTGCCACACCAGTCCAGTACTCGTGTAAGGCCGAGTAACACTACATTAATTAGTTGTTTTATATTTGCCTATGTCATGTGCACTCATGCCAAAGTTATTAATGTGATTAATTAATTAATTTAATTTTTTTAGTAACGTTCATATACGTAGTTCGCAACTTTTGATTATATTGCCTAAATTATTTTGTTCTTGATGCAATATGTATATGGAGTTTGTTCCCCACAAGTTTAATCATGATCTATGTCTCTTTTTACTAAACCAAATTAAACTAGTTAATTAAAATATATAGATACATGTCTCGACATTAATTATATTAAGTTTGTTATTTTCTTCACTCATATATATAATATATATATGATTTATGAATGTGGTGCGCTCGATCAGTCCCTTCGGCTGAAAGGTAGGAGGAAGAAGAGGAAGAGAGAATGCGGAGAGGATTGGAATGCAAAGAAGAAAAGACAAAGAAACCAAATTTTTAAAAGGACTAATGTTGTGTATTCTACGGACGAGGACGAGGATGAGGAATCGTCCTCAGATACCCACATGGAGAACTAAAATGGTTGCAGAGCAAAATGATTAGCTGTGGTGGCTCTAGCCTCTAGCTCTACTTGATTTTGTTAATATTAATCACACTTGTTCATTAATTGTTGGATTTGTAAATATATATGAATGTACTGCCAAAACTCTGCAGTCACTGCTGAATTATTTCGTATGTATCTGTTAATTAGGGTACGCAGTTTAATATTGGAATGATGATGATGCGAAATGCCTCATCTTCATTTGTTTCACCAGCCCTGCTCAAACATAATTTGCTCTTCTAACAATCCAGCCTTCTAGTGAGCTGTCAACCATGTATAATTTTAAGTAGAAATATGAAAGGCTCCTAATATCTGTTGAATTTCCAATTACCTTCGTTGTGGCACCGTATTTTTTTCCTTTTTTAATTTATCATGATTTAATTTAATTTTAATATTTTATTTAAGATTCATTCTCAATTAGGCTATATCGAAATAAAAAATAACAAAAATTATAAAATTTAATTGTGGCACAATAGATGCGATAGGGAATGCAATAAAGAATCTAATCGGCCAAAAATATACACACCAAAAAAGTAGAATGACTATTATTCCTATATATTCTGATGTGATATGATGTGTTATTATCTCATAATTTAATGTGATTTAAAAGTGTTATTAAAAGCCTTTATAAATTACAAGTAAGGGAAAATTTGGTTAAATAAAGTCTCGCAATAATAGAAGGTAAGTTTTCGGCACCCTCTCTCACGATTGAATTTTTAGCGTAATTCTTTGCAGAAAAATATATTCTTTCAACAATTGCATCGCGGTGAGGAGAGGAAACAGACGGATGAGATCTCTATTTCAGATTTGGTGTTTCAACTCGTGTTCCTCGATCAAATTTATGAAGTTTTCTTCCATTTTTTTCATCAATTTTAATTTATTATGTTTTAGTTTAATTTTATGATTGTTTTTAGGGTTCACACCACCCAATTAGAGTTTATAATTATTTTTTAGTAATTAATTTTCAAAGAAATTATTATTATGATTGATTATTTTAAAAATATAATTTATAATTTTTAAAATTCCAATCTTTTGTTGATAGGTGTGACTAGATCGATTGTTTTATAATTAATTTTTATTTTTGTAATATCTATTATTAAACTTGTGAATTTAATCGTGGAATACGGGTTGGAACACTAAATTTGGAATAGAGGATTCCAACCCAGAAAACAGAGGCACACCGGTAGTGATATTTTGGGACCCTTTGTGTTAATTATAAAAATTACGACACTAATATTAAAAAAAAATACTATATTTTAATTTATTAATAAAAATTTAATCCTTAATATTAAAATAAATACATGATCTTTTTGAGGAGCACTGTGTTGAAGCTCTCCTTGCACCCTCTTTTCATCGACACTAACCTTAACAATGTACTAGTCAATGGTAGATAGAGTCGTCGTCCGACGAGAATTTCATATACCCAAGCTATGCATGTGCTTTGCAGGCGTTTATAATAGTTTTACTAAAAAAATAGGACGTTTCTCTACAAAATTAAAATGCTCTTCATATTATAAAATGAATGAATTCAAAAATAATTAATATGAAATTACTTAAATATTCTTATTAATAAAAAAATATTTAATAATTTTTATAATAAAAATATTGTAATAATAATTTTATGGCTTTTTTCTGCTGCTCTTCTCCGCCAGATCGTCATCATCGCACATTTGACCCTCGTTCCACTTTTTCTCTTTTCATCCACCCTTAGACTGCAACCACCATCGCTCAGTCTCTCACCACTCACCACATTGGTCGGCATTGGGAAAGAGATTGAGCTGAGCAGTCGACGGAGAACATGGCATTTCACTGGAGAAGATGGGTGTGGAGGTGGAGGTTGCGGTTCCATGGTTTTCTTCTTGCTTTCAACTGTTTTAAGTAATAATTAAATGATATGGGTGAGTCGTAAGAAACATTTATTGTGTGATGTGAATAGTGAATTGCATAGCATGAAAAGTATATATGGTATGAAAAATAATTTTTGTAGTGTAAATAGAAACATCCGAAAAAATTAATAATTTTATTAAATAAAAATATTACAATACCATTGTTAGTAGACATTTCAAATATATTATCTATGTTAAAACAATAAAATTAATATAACAAATTAAGTTTTAGAATTAATTAAAGAGTGAATGTATCCTATTTTTGAATAATCAAAGTTAAATGTTAGAATTAAAGAGTTAATTGTTGATTAAAATAGACCAAATTTCAAGAACAACCATAAAACGTGTGAAGAGTGGAAAATAGTTTTTTTTTTTTTTAGGGAAAATAGTTTATAATCCTGTAATTGGACAACTAAGAAAGAAAAAGGCTTGCAATATCAATTTCCCAAAAGTTCATAATAAATTTAAACCGTTTAACATAGGCTAAATATGATATGGACTTTTAAAAATAGTCATTTTTATATCTTTATTTATGTGCGAAAAAACTGAATATTAATTAATATAATTATATAAATAATCTATGATAGTTTCGTAATAAAAAATAATAATTGAGTAGTACTTTTAATAGCTAAATATTTATAAACAGTATTTTGTACGATCAAATATTCGGTATTAAAATAATATAATATTTATGTTAGTCATTAGATACAAGTGTAGACGCACACGAAAATCATGTGTAAATATATAATCATTACACTACATTGGAAACTGGCAAAATATTATTGTTGAAACCATTTGTTTTGTATAGTTTTTGTCTTTTTTTGATTTATTATGCAGGAAAAATTAATAGATGGATGCACATGTGATTTGATCAAGTCTTGAAGGATAAAGTCCAAGATATGGTTGTTCCTATATTTATGGGAAGTTAGTTACTTGCAGCTAAAGTCGAGGAGTGACGGAAGGAGTGGATTTCGTGCAAGATATATGAGTAGAGGCCAAGTAATTAGTGTTATATAAATAAGGATCAATTGTATAGAGTTTGTGATACGAATTTATAGAGATATACCAGATCTGTATTAGAGATATTAGTTTCCTACAAGTATTAGTTAAGACAACTTTAGTCACGACCTTCTGCGAAGGAAGAGATAAAGTGTCTTAAGTTTAGTAAGAGTTTGCTTGTGGTGTTTTTGTAATTCACAAATTCATATAGTGAATATTTTGCCCTGAGGCACTTTGCGAGATTATAGAAATATAATCTCGTGAAATTTTTCAATCCATTGTTTGTTTCTATTTTCCGCTACATGTTCAAAGTTGCTTCAACTTTAGATACAACTTTGATCACAACTCTGTCAAAACTGAGAGTTCGGTTTCTTCAATTGGTATCAGAGCAAACACTTGACACACTAAGTGGTGATCCTGTTTTTGTGAGTAGAATGGACTGCACAAACCCGTTGTTCAACAAACCCCCTGTTCTTGATGGCATGAACTATTCCTTCTGGAAAGTTCGAATGAGAGCTTGCATCAAATCCATTGATGCAAGAGCATGGAATGCTGTTCAAAAGGCATGGACGCATCCTAAGACCGTAGATGCCGAAGGAGATACAATACGTACTCCTCCAGAAGAATGGACCAGGTCACAAAACAAAGATGCTACCTTCAATGACAAGGCACTCAACGCAATTCAGTCTTCCTTGGATATTCAGATGTTCAAACTCATAAGAAATTGTGAGTCGGCCAAAGAAGCATAGGATATTCTTCAGCAACATTGCGAAGGAGATGTTGGAATTAAAGAATCAAGACATCGTATTCTCACCACAAAATTTGAGAACATGAAGATGGGGAAGATGAAACCGTTGGAGAATATTGTAACAAATTGCTTGAAATTGCAAACGAGTGCACTGATCTTGGTGATCCGATCATTAACAAGAGGTTAGTTTCTAAAGCTTTGAGAACTCTAACCCCACGCTTTGATATGGAGGTTGTTGCTATTGACACGTCATCGACTACTGGAAGTATGGACTTCACAAAGCTAATGAATGACCTGAAGACCTATGAAATGGAAATGAATGAGAAAGGTGGATCAAAGAAAAAGGGAATTGCCTTGACAGCCGAGTCAACTTCAAGGTCAACTTTAGCTTATGATGAAGAAGAGGGTGAGGATCTTGAAGAGATTTGTGAAAAGAATCCGGATTATGCTCTTCTCACCAGACGACTAAACACTCTCATCCGAGCTAACAGAGGAAAACAACAAAAGGGAGGTGCTGAACAACGCAAGCCTCGTTATGACTCGTCCGGACCTTTGGTTATTTATGAAAAAATGAACTCACCTGGAAAAGAACCTAAGATCATGAAGCGTGCTGCATCAGATCACTTTAGACCAAAGGAAGTGAAAGATTTCTCCACTGTTCAATGCTATGAGTGCAAAGGCTATGGGCATTTTGCTAACGAATGTGCCAACACTTTTAGAAAACTTGGAAAACCTGTCACATTCCTATCTCTTAGCGACAGTGAGCTGGACACCTCAGGGATATTTGTGGAAGAAATCTCAGATGATGCAACCAACAAACATGCAGCCTTAACTGCAGTATGTTCTGAAATGGTTAATTCAAAGCTCACAGAAGTTGAGATAACTTCTAGCATGTATGATGATTCCTACTATAAAACTCTTTTCTGTTTTAATACTGTGATAACTACTGCAGATGAGGAAGAAGAAGTTAGTGAGGAAGAAACTCTGGAGTTACTAATAAAGTTGCAGGGACTCTACAAGGAGCTGTATGCTAAGTGGATCAAACAGTGTAAGGAAATTGAGTCACTTAATGAGGAATCCACCAGCCAGAAGGCATCTCTCGCAAAGTTGGAGGTAATGTTGACAAAGAAAGACGCAGAGATTGATAATATGAGGATTCAACTCAATCTTACAAAGGAAACGTTCAAAAAGCTCAACACGGGTACTTCCAAACTTGATGAAGTTCTTACTCAAACTCAGGTAACTTCTCATGGCATAGGTTATGACAAAACTGTAAAGACTGCCTTTACACAAATCATGTCCACTCATGAAAAACCTTTTGTGAAATCTCAAGGAGCACATCCTACTACATCAGTGAGTAAGAAACGCCGGAGATTCGTTTGTCACTATTGTTTCCTCCCTGGACACATAAAACCTTTCTGTCATAGATTTTTACAGGAACACAAGAAAGAGATTCATCTGAGGACACAAGCCTCAAAATCAGGCCTTCCAGTCAAAGGTGACAGAACCAGTAATTTGGTTTGGAAACCTAAAGCTGTCTCCAAAGACACCTGCAAAGTTGTCTTCACTGCATCAGTAGCTGATGATTCGACAACTTGGTACTTTGACAGTGGGTGCTCTCGTCACATGACTGGATCTCAATGTTATTTGTCTAATTACCAGAAGATCAATGGCAGCGAAGTTACCTTTGGGGGAGGAACAAACGGCAAGATTGTAGGACATGGAATCTTGAACAGTCCTGGTCTTCCAAAGCTGGCTAATGTATCACACGTTCAAGGCCTTACAACAAATCTCATCAGTATCAGCCAACTCTGTGATGACAACTTTACTGTCATCTTTGATAAGCAAAGTTGTACCGTGGTTGACACCGACGGCAAACATGTGATCTCTGGGGTAAGATCTTCTAATAATATTTATGAAACTAAAAGAAAAGGCTGTTTGAGTGCACAGGTAAATGATGTACAACTTTGGCATCAAAAATTAGGTCATACAAATTTCCGCAACATGAAGAACCTTAAGAGACTCAATCCTGTTCTTGGAGTGCCAAAGTTGAATATATCAAATCCAAGCCTGTGTGGAGAATGTCAAAAAGGAAAGCAAGTCAAAGCCTCGCACCCTGTTGTGACAACTTCCGAGAGACCTTTTGCCACTCAAAGCTGCTTTGAATTGCTTAACATGGATCTTATGGGGCCAGCAGAGGTAGAAAGCCTTGGAGGTAAACGATATTCATTTGTGATTGTCGATGACCTCTCCAGGTATGCTTGGGTAAAATTTCTAAGTAACAAAGGTGAAACCTATGATGATTTCTTAGAATTATATGCTAAGGTTAGAAATTTCTACCATTCTTGCATTAAAAGAATTAGATCTGACCATGGAAGGGAGTTTGAAAATATTCAACTCCTAAAATTTTGCATAAAAGAAGGCATTCATCATGAATATTCTGCTCCTAAAACACCCCAGCAAAACGGAGTGGCTGAAAGGAAGAATAGAACTCTGCAAGAGATGGCCACGGTCATGTTACATTCTAAGAAGTTGACCAAACGTTTTTGGGCTGAAGCTTTAAACACTGCATGCTATGTAAGTAATCGTGTAAACTTAAGAACCGGAACCACCATGACGTCATATGAAATTCTAAATGGCAGAAAACCCAACCTAAAATACCTACATGTTTTCGGTTGTGTTTGCTACATTTTGAATGATAGGGATTATTTGTTCAAATTTGATCCCAAGAGTGATAAAGGTGTGTTTATTGGTTATTCGCTTAATAGTCATGCCTACCGTGTCTATAACCTCAGAACAAAAACTGTTATGGAAAGTGTAAATGTAAGATTTGATGATTTTACCAGCCTATACACTCCTGAAGAAGATACTAATGATTTGATTGAGATACAGAGAAGGACAAGAAAAACCATTGAGATAGAAGGAAGAGTCAACCCTGAAGTTGAACCAACTTCAGAAACAGATGAGGATACACTGACAGAAGGATCTGGATCAAACTCCCACTTAAACGATTCAGAGATTCCAGAAGTAGTTCAGAGAAGCACTAGAAGAGACCCACCGAGTAAGATTCGCAAAGATCACCCAATTGATCAAGTCATTGGAGATGTACACGAAAGGGTCAGAACTAGAGGTAAAACTCCTGTTAACTACAAAGAAATGGTAAAGATGGTGTGCATGTCATGTGTAATCAATAAAGTTGGTGTTGTTGTCTTCTTATCCATGGTTGAACCCAAGAACGTAAATGAGGCATTAAAAGATGAGTTCTGGATAAATGCCATGCAAGCCGAGCTACTTGAGTTTGTTAGAAACAAAGTCTGGACACTTGTGCCTAGACCTTCAGGAATAAACGTGATAGGGACTAAGTGGATATTTAAGAATAAAACTGATAAATTTGAAAATGTCATTATAAATAAAGCCCGCTTAGTTGCCCAAGGTTACACTCAAGTAGAGGGCATTGACTATGATGAGACTTTTGCTCCCGTTGCATGAATTGAGTCTATCAGGTTATTATTTGTCATTGTATGTTATCTTAACATTACTCTTCATCAAATGGATGTTAAGGCAGCATTTCTAAATGGAGTACTAGAAGAGGAAGCATACGTAGAACAACCTAAAGGCTTTGAAGACCCAACCAATCCAAATCATGTGTATAAATTACATAAAGCGTTGTACGGACTTAAACAAGCTCCTAGAGCTTGGTATAGTCGGTTAACCGAATTTTTGCTTGAGTTTGGATTTTTCAGGGGTCATGCCGATAGAACACTATTTCTCAAGAAAGAAAAAGACTTACTCACGATTGTTCAAATCTATGTCGACGATATAGTGTTTGGATTGACAAGTGAGAAAGCTTTGAAGGAATTTGTAGAAGCAATGTCCACGTCTTTTGAAATGAGTATGGTCGGTCAACTTAGCAATTTTCTTGGACTTCAAGTCAAGCAAAAGGAAAATGGCGTCTTCGTCTCCCAGACAAAGTATGCCAAGAATCTAGTGAAGAAGTTCGGTTTGGAGAATGCAAAGCACATGAGAACTCCCATGAGTACGACTGAAAAGTTATCAAAAGATGCAGTTGGACCGGAAGTTGATCCAACTTTATTCAGATCAATGATCGGAAGTCTCCTCTACTTGACTGCTAGCCGACCAGATATCATGTACAGTGTGTGTGCATGTGCTCGATTTCAGTCTTGTCCCAAGGAGGAACACCTTAAGGCGGTAAAGAGGATCATTCGGTATGTAGTCAGCACATGTGAATTGGGTCTATGGTTCACAAAGAACACAACTACAGATCTTGTTGGATACAGTGATGCCGATTAGGCTGGAGAGATAAATGATAGACGGAGTACAAGTGGAGGATGTTGCTATCTAGGAAATAACCTCATCTCTTGGCATAGCTAAAAGCAAAACTGTATCTCATTATCCACAGTCGAGTCTGAATATGTGGCTGCTGGGAGCTGTTCGACACAGTTGATATGGCTGAAGTCAATGTTGGATGATTATGGATTGGAAAGCAACCCCTTGGTGATGCTCTGTGATAATACAAGCGCCATCAACCTTGCAAAGAACCTAGTTCATCATTCCAAATCCAAATACATCCACTTAAGGTATCACTTTATTAGGGATTTAGTTGAAAAGAAGCTATTAAAGTTAGAGTATATCAGTACAGATAATCAACTGGCTGATATGTTTACAAAAGCCTTAAGCTATGAGAGATTCTCAATTTTGAGGAAATCTCTTGGCTTATGTTCTATATGAAAAGTAAAGTTGGCACAACTGTTGTCACACTTTTGGTATATCATAGTTAACTGTGAAGTTGGACAGATTCGAGGATGAAAAAGCCTGTATTAAGGTAAAACCATGATCGTTCTTATAAAACCATATAACTAGATCAAAGATCTTAGATAAATGGTATTTATAAGATTCTTTTGGTTATTCATCTATTCATCATCTGTTTTCTTCTTAAGAAGTTTTCTATGATGTATCAAAAGTAAGCTGGTCATATAAAATTCTTGACGACAGTTGATTAGTAATAATATTTAAAAATAAAATAAAAAAAAATGAAAATTTTTGAAAGTCAGTTGAATGTATCTGGAAATGTATTTTACTCTATCTTTAATACTTATTTTGACTACATCTTTAATATGTTGATTCCTATTTATATAGAGGCGGGTATCTAACAGATATATTTATATCCTTCTATATACATTGTTTAAAAAGGACTCTCTCTTGTCACTCTCATTCGGATTTTTATCACTATTCACAAAACCCTCTGAAACTCTTCGTCTTCTCAGAACCCTACTCTCCCGTCTCATTTCTTTCGCCATGAATCCCGACAAGTTGAGACAGATTTAGGAACTCTTCAATGACCCCGAAGCGTCGCCCTATCTCCGACACTTGTCTACCTTTCCCCCTCAGCCGTTTTTTCTCTCTCCGCCGCAACCAATTGTACCTAACCCCTTTCGGTTCTTGTCGCCGGATTCCACTCCAATTCTCCGACCTAAAGTGCTTCTATCTTCTTCTAGAGGAAACACGCCGATGGAGATTTCTCCAGAAATTGCCAGTTGTTCAGAGGTCCAGTCGCACCCACTTGCATTACCGGCCTCATCTCAGGCGATAATTCTGGCCCCTGACGGCGTTATTATGCCACCTCTTGACACTCTGGTGCTCGCCGAGGAACCCCTCGACACTTCGGTGCTCGCTGAGGAACCCCTTGACCCTCTTTTTCCTTCCAACGAAGGGAATACATACGGTGACGGTCCGATTGAAGTCCCATTTTCTGAGGTCGAACAAGAAGCCCAGGTGGAGGTATTTTAAAAGTCTACTCCGACACAAACTCCTCCCAAGAAGAAATCGACCAAATCAATGAAGGCTCCTCCGACTAGACGGTCCAAGCGTCTTCACATGACCGGAAGCTCCTCAAGGAATTCGGTGGAGCCCATTGAAATCATCAGTGAAGCAGAAGAGGAGGATGAGAGTGAGGCGATGTCGGAGAATGATTCAGGCGAGTGGACACTTTCTGTGCATGGGTCAGACTCCGAGGCAGGCGAGGAAGTTGAAGAGACTGTTGCCTCAAAGAAGGGTAAGAGAAAGATGCCTTTCTCTTCTACTTCGAAAGTTCGTGGAAAAGTTGTGAAGAAAGTCAAGCGCAGTGTTGCTCCAGCTGAGGAGGAAACCTACTCAGAATCTGACTTAGAGGTATCAAAGGCTAACTCAATCTTGTTTTACTCTGATCTTGCTAAGCGTAATTGGGATTTCTTCAAGAATAGGGAAATATTGAATGATCATGCGGTTGATTTAAAGGATTTTTCTGGATATAATTTGGTTGAGTTTTTGAAAAAGAGAAAAGTATTGGGGAGTGTTACATATGCTAGGCCCTATGTTGCTGAAGTAGTAAAATATTTCTATGCTAATTTGACTCATGATTTTGGAAATCAATCCTCTAAGCAATATGGAAAGGTTTTTGTGCGTGGGAAGGTATTTACTATTACTCCGGCTAGGATTAACAAGTTTCTGGGGATACCTAATGTTGTTGAAGCTAATGAGGAAGTTGATGAGGAGTTGGAGGCTAAAATGGCCGATGTGTTAACTGGAGGCGAAGCTGATTTATGGGTGGCTAACAAGAAGCCAAATAGGCTTGCTTCGGTTCTCACATCACTGTTTTCAACACTTCACAAAATTTCTGTGTTAAACTAGATTCCTACTTCTAACTCAACAATGGTGCCATTCGAGCATGTTTGTTTGTTATATAAGGTGTATATGGGAGAGAAGGTAAATTTAGGGTAACATATTTTCAACTCGATTGCCGAGATTGCCATGACAAAGTCAAATAAGAAGTTGGTGGTCCCCTCTCTCATATACAACATGCTGTTGGACCAAGGGTTTAAGGCAAAGAAGAAAGATGTTTTATCCTACAGACTTCCTCTACAGACTGTCCAGAAAGCTTTCCTAACTGACTCCAGGACTCGTGATCTTCCTTGGATTGATGCTGCTGAAACAGCTCCTCCATCTTCTGATCATCTTTGCTCTATTCCTGTGTTTGTTTTGCAGGAACAAATTGAGCTCTACACTGCACAAATAGAGATCTTTACCAAACAAAGGAAGGTGTTCCAACGTCTCCTTTCTTCCCAAAAAGAGGGAGAAGGCACAAGCCGTGGAGAACAACATGGAAGTGAGGATGATGAAGAGTAAGAGGAGTAGAGGCAGTAGAGGGCTGAGTTGTTGACGGAAGAACTGCAGTCTGTTGCAGTTTTTGAAGTTGATGTTTATTAAACAGTTTCTCCAACTATGTTTATATTTTTGCTTTAAACAACTATGTTTTTATGTTTATATGTTTGCAGATCTGTCTGATGATATTTTCTAAAACAACTATGTTTTTTATGTTTATATGTTAGATCTGTCTGATGATATTTTCTTTTCATTACTGCTTTTTTAGTTGTGTTGATAATATCTTATGTTTCTCTAAGTATGTTTAAATGAGTAGTGTTGGAGTTACTTTGTTCTGAGAAGTTTGCATGACAGGGGGAGCAATTGTGTTCTGTTATGATTTCTTTCTTGTGACAAGTATATGTTTAAAGGGAGTTCAGTTTGATTTTTGCTGTATGCATGAAATTGTTTTGGGAAGAAAGACAAAAAGGGGGAGATTGTTGAAATCGTTGGTTTTGTATAGTTTTTGTCTTTCTTTGATTTATTATGCAGGAAAAATTAATAGATGGATGCACATGTGATTTGACCAAGTCTTGAAGGATAAAGTCCAAGATATGGTTGTTCCTATATTTATGGGAAGTTAGTTACTTGCAGCTAAAGTTGAGGAGTGACGGAAGGAGTGGATTTCGTGCAAGATATATGAGTAGAGGCCAAGTAATTAGTGTTATATAAATAGGGATCAATTGTATAGAGTTTGTGATACGAATTTATAGAGATATACCTTATCTGTATTAGAGATATTAGTTTCCTACAAGTGTTAGTTAAGACAACTTTAGTCACGACTTTCTACGAAGGAATAGATAAAGTGTCTTAAATTTAGTAAGAGTTTGCTTGTAGTGTTTTTGTAATTCACAAATTCATATAGTGAATATTTTGCCCTGAGGCACTTTGCGAGATTATAGAAATATAATCTCGTGAAATTTTTCAATCCATTGTTTGTTTCTATTTTCCGCTGCATGTTCAAAGTTGTTTCAACTTTAGATACAACTTTGATCACAACTCTGTCAAAATCGAGAGTTCGGTTTCTTCAATTATAATGCATTAAAATATAATAAATCATTTAATTGCGATGGCCGCGTGGAAATCTTCCCATGCAAGCTTTGACTAGTGAACAGTAGCCCGGATGAGAAATGTGAACCGGATTTGGATTAGCCGGTGGATGGAACTTCGATGCCGTTTGTTAGCACTCTGTTAGGGCTTCGTCTTAATGTGGGACCCATTCATTCATCGTTTATTGATTTCGAAACTGCGTATAGCCTAAGTCTTCCTTACCTCTATTGCAGTAATAGTTGAGCAGCTTATAGGTAGAAAGTCATGTACAGTGAAACTCGAATTTATTGCTTCAACTGGCGCCACCTTCCCGCTATTTCTTTGGCACCAAGTAACTTCCTTTTCCCACGCAGCCCTTGGTTATTTAACCTAAGATTATCAAACGACGCACTGCTGCCGGACGCAGTTCGACGGATTAAACGCAATCGGCAATATTTCGGAGGCCCGGGCAAAGAGGAATTAGGGCACAGTTCGTCTCTTCAACAACAGTAAGTTACACTTAGAATTATTAGGTGAAACAACTATCAAGGGCCGCATAATGGTGAGATTAAGTTTTCTGATTAGTATAAATGAAATAATACTGATAAGAGCCAAACCCCACTTCCCTCTACAAGGAATATTTAATAACCTTGCTGCTGTTAAGACCAAAAATCCAGTTATGTACATGCCAATTCAAAAAAGAATTCAAAGCGGGGCCTACGCATTAATTCCTCTCAGTACGGTTGATGCAGAATTTGACAAAAGGAAATAACGGAGGTGTAACGTCCGTTTCTGGGTTCGGGATGAACCGAACAACTCGAGAGCGAGTCGGAGCGAACGTCACGGACCCATTACTGTACCTAACCAAGACGTGGCCTGACAGCGCTGGACACATGAGGCAATCTGAGCAAGGCTACGCTTCCTTCTATAACATTATGACAGTTCCTAGTAATGGTCAATCATACGTTGGGATAAAAAAATATCTATTATAATAATATTTATTAAAATATGACTAATTATAATTAATTTATTATTATTAAAATTTAAAAATTTTAAAACTATATCTTAATCATGAAATAGTAAATTATTAATTAAAAATGAAAATGAAATACTATTAAATAATTATAAAACTTAATTAATAATTAGAAAATAAAATTAAAATATAAAAATGAAAAATTAATAAAATGAATTAGACTAAGTGCACCATCAGACGATTTGACCAATCAATACTGAAAAACACACGTTAACCGATCCACGTCCAAATGAATATCAACCGCATCAGCGATGGAGCCACATAGAATCCATTAGAAGCCCAATAATATTATAATAGTATTTTAATTTAATACTTCAAAAGTATTATTATTCTACTCTTGATTGGCAACCCGCGTCCTACAGCCTAGAAATAATACTTTGATAAGAATAACAATAATGTACGTAATATTTTTTCTATTTTGACGTGACATGTAATAATTTATTATTTAATGTGATTTGAAATTACCACAAGCATGGAGTTTAATTTTAATTGTATTACTCCGTTTTGTTTGGTGAATAATTAAGCACGAAACTCAATCTCCTCTCCTCATTTCAAAGAAAAAACAGGCATCGGCACTACCTAAAGTAATCGTGGTAATTTGAGTTTAAAAATGGGAGATTGATCATTTGCTTTTTATTTTTCCCCCTTCAAAAATAAAATAAAATTTTGAGTTAAAAAATAAGTATAAAACGATAGTATTAGATAATCTATTTTAGTATTATATTTAACTTTGCTCTATTATAATTATAGATTAGCATATAAAAAAATGTGGCAGAGGATATGACACTACCTTCAATAAAGAAATCTTTAATTATCTTATTACCGCATAAGAACGTAATTAGACTTTCTTTGGAAATTTTGTCCAACAGAAAAAAAATTGAAAAAAAAACCCATACTTTTGAATGCTCAATATTTAACAAGCAATAGTGAAAAGAAATTTTATCTGAAAATGTCTGTTTAAAATAAAAGTTGCGAGCATCGCCTAAATAATAAAACAAATGGGAACGTTTTTAACCCGATCTTGCCAAAATTATGTTGGAATGGCAATAGTATGAAGAGAATGTATATATGTTATCATTTATTAACATTAATAACTTATTTTTATTTAAAAATAATTTAAAATTAAAGTTCATTTGAGCATAGATGAAAAATATTGATACTTGGATTATTCACAAAACTAAAATACATAATAATAATAATAATAATAATAATAATAATAATAATAATAATAATAATAATAATAATAATAATAATAATAATAATAATAATAATAATAATAATAAAGGGGATAGAAGTAATTAAATTATCTGAACCCCTAGCCTTAACCCTACATATTACTTGTACCTGTATAGCTCAGGCCTAAGAGTAGTAGGCCTAATCAGGAGGAAAGAATATCACCAAATCAAACCATTTATAGTCCATGTACATACTTGTACGATTCTATTTTAATTTTTTTCTCTTTTTCCATACTAGTACCACTTTCTCTGGGCCCTGTAAGTTTTTGTAGTTAACGTGCTCATCAATTATATTAAAAGATTTTTTTAGAGTATTGGAGAAGCTAGGTGAAAGAGTTTCATCTGCCCACACCCACAGAATATTTTGAATGAACTCTCCTCTCCCAAATATGATCACCCATCTATCTCCCAAATCTGAAAATCAGCGCGCACGCACAAAAAACACAAATCTATTGGAGAAATCTTTGTAATTCGTTCTTGGGAAACGTGCAGTTTTTTTTCTCCCTCCCACTCGAAATAGGGAAGATGGCTTACTCCTCATCCTCATCCTCATCCTCCTATATATGAATATATGATCATCAGGAGCCCCTCGCCTCCATCACACCGCCGTTCAGAATTAACTGATATGTCGAAGAATTTCTCAAATCCTGAGTTCTTGAAGACGAAGTTTGATGAGTTTCAGAATATATTGACAGAGCAGCTCAAGATGAAGTTTGATGAGTTTCAGAATATATGGAGAGAGCGGGAGAAGGACATGAATCTGGAAATGGCCGAGGTTGTGACAGAGCGTGACTCGTTCCAGAAAGAGTTGGGTTCGTTGAAGAAAACTCTGACCTCCACCATATTAGAAAAGTCGAATCTCGAGGAGAAGTCGTCCACTCTTGAGACAAGATGTAAGGAGTTGGATAAAAGGATTGTGGAAATGGAGAAGGAGAATCAGACATTGAGGATAGAGAAATTGGATGTTGAGAAGAAACTGAAAGGAAGTGAGAGAAAATATGAGCAGTTAAAGGTGTTTGCAAAGAAGAGCATGGAGGGGATGAAGCGCGAAAATGAAAAATTGAGAGTGGAGAAGACGGAGTCTGATAATGCTGCTCGAGTTTCCAAAACTAAAATAAATAATCTGAAGTTAAATCTGAAGAAACTTGTTAATATGGAGGATGCCACCATATCACATCATCAACTTCCAACTGGACCCAATATATTGGCTTCTCAAACAAAGCCGAAGGTTGTTTTCTTTTCATTTTGCAAATCATATCTTTTTTTTTTTTTGTTAAACTTAAGTAATGCTATATTAATAATTACTTAATTTGCCGATTGATTTAACTTCTAAGTCGTGTGTCAACAAAATAATATTTTGGATGGCTACAGGAAAATCCACGAAAGAGGATGGTGCAAATGAACAAAAAATACTCAAAAAAAGCTAGTGTCCAGGGTAATCATTAATCAAGGCAATATAGAATAGTTTGTGTTGGATAAATCTTCTGTTAAGTTACTAAATTTCTCTTGATTTTATATATGTTAATTGCCCCCCTAATGTTTATAGATAATAATTAAAGGGGGAAATTTTAAAATAGACAAAAGTAAATATTTAAATGGAAAAAGCAACCGTATTTTAAATCAAAGAGTTATATCGACAATGTGGAGTTAGGTTTTGCAACAATCAAGGCTGGACCCATCAAATCAAAGTTTTTGTACTTTTATTTTCAGAAAAGTCTTACACAAAGACTGTTTTATTGTACTTCCCAAAAATAGAATATTAATGACTAGGGTTTTGAAATCTTTATTATTCCAACCATCCCAACCACCCTTCTCTCTCTCTCTTTCTCTCGATAATTTTGAACATATAGCAGCACCGAACCTGTCTCCTTTTCGATTATTTAGAAGCAAAAATCAGCCACCCTTTCTCTTCTCTATCTTCTTCGATATTCTTGAAGAATCGAAGCACTTAAACATCGAAAAAATCAGTTGAAGCCACCGGGTCTCTCTCTTCTTCAATAATCTCTCTCTCTCTCTCGGAAGTACGCACGCCGCCGTCTCTGTTGGAATTTGGTCGCCGGAAAATGGACGAAGTGCAAGGACAGCCGCCGGCCGGGTCTTCTTCTCAAGTAATTTTTCAATGCTCATTTTTTTATCACGTTTTATGAATGTTTTTCGATGCTATTATGCTTTTATGAAATGATATTCATGTTAGCCGATGCTCTAGTACTTTTATGAAACTAACTAGTTGATGCTATTATGCTTTTATGAAACTAATGGTTGATTGTTTGATATTAATCGATTAGAAATTAATTGTGGACTAACCGATGTTATTATGATTTTATTAATATAATGGTTGGTTGTTTGATATTAGTCGATGCTTGTTAGATACTAATTGTGGACTAACCGATACTATTATGTTTTAACATCATTCGATGACCTTCATTAAACTAATCGATGAACATTAATTAATCGAGGAACCTTAATTTAAAAAAAAAATCGATGAAGGCCTCGATTAATTTAATACAAATCGAGGCCTTACTCGATTAATTATCCAAAAACACAAATTAATCGACGACTTCCTCGATTAATTTAAACCAAATCGAGGCCTTCCTCCATTAACTTAAAAAAAAATTAATCGATTAATTTAAGACTAATCAATTAATTTAAGAGTAATCGAGATGGATTAATATTTAATTTAAATCGATTAATTTCATACAAATCGAGGAATATATAATTTAAATCGATTAAGTCTTATAAAAACTAATCGAGTCAGTAATCGATTAATTTTAGAAACAAAAACTAAATCGAGTCACTAATCGATTAAGTAAAAAAAATTAACCAAGTCTCTAATTTATTAATTAAGAAAAATTAATCAAGGCACTAATCGATTAATTAAAAAATTAATTGTGGCATTAATCGATTAAGTAAAAAAAAAATGAATCGAGGAATTAATCGATTTATTAAAAAAAATCGATTAATAATTAAAAAAAAAACTAATCGATTAGTAGCCTAAACCCTAAAACAAACTAATCGATTAATAATTTTAAAAAAAAGTAATCGATTAATAGTTTAATTAAAAAAAACCTAATCGATTAATAATTTAAAAAAAAAACTAATCGATTAGTACACTAATTAAAAACAAACTAATCGATTAATAGTTTTAAAAAAAACTAATCGACTAGTACTTTAATTAAAAACAAATTAATCGATTAATATTTTAAAAAAAAACTAATCGATTAGTACTTTAGTTACAAACAAACTAATCGATTGATATTTAAAAAAAACTAATTGATTAGTAGTTTAATTAAAACTAATCTATTAATAATTAAAAAAAAGTAATCGATTAATAATTTTAAAAAAACTAATCGATTAGTAGTTTAATTAAAAAAAACTAATCGATTAATAGTTTTAAAAAAATATAATCGATTAATAGTTTAATTAAAACTAATCGATTAATAATTAAAAAAAAGTAATCGATTAATAATTTAAAAAAAAAAACTAATCGATTATTACACTAATTTAAAACAAACTAATCGATTAATAGTTTAAAAAAAAACTAATCGATTAGTACACTAATTTAAAACAAACTAATCGATTAATAGTTTTAAAAAAAACTAATCGATTAGTACTCTAATTAAGAACAAACTAATCGAGTAATAGTTTTTAAAAAAACTAATCGATTAGTACTTTAATTAAAAACACACTAATCGATTAATATTTTTTATAAAAACTAATCGATTAGTACTTTCATTACAAACAAACTAATCGATTAATATTTAAAAAAAAAACTAATCGATTAGTACTTTCATTACAAACAAACTAATCGAATAATTTTTTTAATAAAAAAACTAATAGATTAATAATTTATAAAAAAATTAATCGATTAATAATTTAAAAAAAAAAACTAAAAAAGCCTAAAATTAAATTTTAAGAAATCCCAATTTATATGAAATATTAAAAGAGTTTACTTTATTAGTTTTAATTTTGAAAATGTTGTTAGATTGACTGGGTTAGACTGCCGTTACGGAACCGAACGCCCTCGGTCGTCGTGTACGCCATCCCCGGTGTTATTGACACGATTAGAGACACACTGCTCGCGATTGGTGGTGATGCCATACGACTGTTCAGATCGGGGTGTTTCGGATATTTTCTGGACTACAGAGGTGGTGACGTCCAGAAGAGGGTCATGCACGCGCTGATGACGTTCGAGGTGCACGCGCTGGATCGTGCACGTGTGGGGCTGGAGGCATGGTTTCACATTCATCGTTCCCAGCTGCGGTTCGGTGCGAGTGAGTACGCTTTGGTGTCAGGTTTACGCTTCGGCAGCTCGACATTCGATCCTCATGGCGCTCATATTGATCCGAGGAGATCGGTCTACCACCATTTATTCGAAGGGAAGCGTACGACAATCAAACAGATGGAGGACAGGTTCTCCGCCTTGGGGATGGCCAGAGACGCTGCGGATTATGTGAAGGTTGCGAACATATTGTTCGTATACCGGATGATTCTGTGCCTAGATCAGCACCGGGCCGTGGATCCATGGGTGTGGGCGCTAGCGGAGGATGTGGAGCGATGGAACTCGTTTCCATGGGGTGCATATTCTTACCAGTCGTTGATGCACTACATTGGCCTCCTCCCCAGGACTCGAGAGGCTATGGGCGGGAAAGGATCGGGACAGTATCATTTTTACGGGTCGATCTGGGTACTCCAGGTAATTAGTTTAAATTTAATTCTTCTAAATTAGTTTAAATCAAATGAATACGTAACTAATCCATTAATTCACTTTACAGGTATGGGCTTGTGAGGTGATACCGAAGTTGGCTACTGAGGCTGGTCTGCACAGTGGACAGCTTACTGTGCCTCGATGTTTGAGGTGGACATTCAGACTCCCTGCTACCGACCCAGCCATCTTATTACAGCGAGTGGTACATTTTGATGTTTCTTGATATATTTAGAATCTTCGATCTATATTTGTTAATTCATCTTAATAATATTATTAATAATTCCATGCAGTCACGTGTGGTTACGTTGGTGCCATCTCCCAAGGAGACGGCAACTTCATATTATATGAGCCTGCAGTTGGAGCCTGGAGCTCAGAGTGTGAGATATGTTCCCGCTCGATCCGGGAACAAGAAGAAGATGCTTGTAAATGTGGCATCTTGTTGTTCCACATCGGCAGAGGCGGTTGTCCCCCCGTCAGCCCGAGGCACCAGAGCTGCTCGGACACCACAGACGGGCCGTCAGGCGACCAGTCGACCCTCGACTAGCCGGGCATTGAGGGACGAGCCAGATCATACTGAGCCTGGAGCCCGGCCCCTCACTGAGGACGCACCAGTGCACACGGCTGATTCGATCGATCCAGAGAGCCCTCCTCGAGCTTGGGGAATGAAGCGTTCGAGGAGGGATCGCACGCCGAGCAGTGGGGAGCCCTCAGAGGGTTTCATTCAGAGGATTGTGGATCGAGTGATGCCCCGTGTCCAGGAGTATGTGGATCGGGCGATTGATCGTGCATTAGCTGGTCTGGGTAGCCGCTCTCGGAGGTCACACATGCCTCAGGATAGAGATCGCCACAGCCCGGAGCCGAGCGACTGTAGTCCTGGTCATCAGGCTCCACAACCCACTGTGGAGCCGGAGGGTACTAGCACTTCGGCTCCACGCCATGGTGGTTTTAGCACGACCTATCAGCTCATGAATGAGATCGATGATAGCACACTCCAGGTCACCTACCCACGATTTAGATCCTTGGGTCCGGATGCCGTTGTTCAGCTCCATTTCAACGGCGATCGATTGCGGCAGGGATGGTTTGATCATCTTGAGGATCCGAGGACTGAGTTGAAGGATGTTCACATGAGTTACTTTCTGAGCGCGATGGCTCGACGAGTTAAGAGGGACAACCATTGTCGGACGACGGTGGCTACTACTGGTCTATATGTGAGTTCAAGTACTTATTTGAAAATAGTTTGTCTTTTTCCTTACTAGACGCTTAATCGTAATTCATTTTTTGCAGGAGGCCCTCGTTGCCACATGGAAGAGACTGCATCCTCTTGACCCGGAGTGCACACGTGCATACGGTGACGATAACTACCAGCGATGGACACCTGCCGAGGGGCTGATACATCGGATCCAGGGTAGGGATGGGCGGTATCAGGTTCCATGGATGGGGCGTGATTATGTAAGTGAGCTTCACAAGAAATTGATATATTATCATACATTATTTGGTGACATTAATCTTGATATGATCCCGATCTTATGTCGCAGGCGATTGTGGTATGTGACGTCGCAGAGGAGCACTGGGTAGTGGTTCGTATCCGCTTTGCTGACTGGGTCGTAGAGTTGTACGACTCATTTCTGTTTCAGATGGACGATCTGACCAACCGCGTCCAGTACGAGAGGCGGGATAGAGATTTGATGCCCCTACTCTGCCTACTTCCACGCCTACTCATTTGTGCCGGATTTTGGGTAGGTCGTCAGATGCCGCCCCGTTGTGCTTTTACGATGACCCTGGACAAGATTATACCGGACCAGTTCGTGCAGACGGACCAGACGAGCTGTGGAGTATATGTCTGCATGTACGTGGATCGGCTTTTGGGTGCAGGACTTCCGTCCGGATTGTCGGAGGAGGGAGTACATGCGTATCGGAGGATTATAGAGGCTCGGATATATTCATTGACTTACATTACGAGACCTAACTTGTAGATGCTGACATTTAAATATTGACTTATGTGTTGTTTTTGTACTTGAACTTGATCAATGTAAATATTTTTCTTCATTAATGTTTTTCGTGACAAAATGTGTTGTCCTGTCAACAAAAGGGTTCAAAAAACAACTTAATTTAATCGACTAATGCTCATCCGCTGACAATCGAATAGGACATCTAGGACGCGTATGCTCCGTACTACCGCAAATGCCACACTTCTTCGGCGCCCTTCTCCTCGGAACATCTTCGGGCGGTGAATTCAGATCAACACCGCCAATGGGTAAATGGGATGTGCATACACGCCTGTTGTGCCCCTGTCCATGGCATCTAGTGCAAAACTGCCTCCGTGCACTGGATGAGGCCTCAAACGGGGCTCGAGCTCTGGATATAGATGGACGCCCAGCACGTCGTCTGATCTCTGGCGCCAAAACCACTCGTGATCCAAATGCATCGGGCATAATCCATTATTCTGGATGAGACAGACCCCTGATGATCGAGTTATACATGCCGACCAAGCTCTCCACCTTGTAACACCTGTCCACATAATCATATATAGCCGCCCCGGTACAACTGCGAAAGGGAAAATAAACACACTCAATTAGGTACATGTACAAAAATAAGAACAAATATAGATTTAAATGTCGTACCAGATGACCGCTGCCGCGTGAGAGCAGGGGATCATTCCAGCTCGAACTCACGACAGTCACAGGTCCGGTTCTGAAGATCGACCATGTAGACCTCCCTCCCAACCTCGACTTTCCATAAAGTTGCTAATGTAGTGGGACGCACGGCATAGCAGCGTCCCTTATCTACGTTACTCGAAAGCTTAAGCGCGATGCCATCAGTCAACACATGATTCGAGCCCACTGCTGCCGCACGTCGCTCGACGAACCACTGCTTAACAAATGATCTAAACATCTCGAACAATGAGCAAACAGGTAACCTCCTCGCCCACAACAGACGAGCATTGAGACTCTCCGCCGCATTAGATGTCATGAACCCGTAGCGCCGTACGGGACAGTGTGAACGAGCCCAATGGACTGGGCCAATATTACACAGCTTCTGATATGCATTTGGACAGACCTGCTCCAACGTCGACATACTCTCCTGGAAGGTCTCTCTCCGATATGTGTAGGCAGCCTCCTGAAACAGCGTCGTCACGTGTTTCCCTCTCTTCGTCATCTTATTCTTCAAATGGTAGTAGCACAGTCCGTGCGTCGCTCTTGGGAAAACGGCCTCTACAGCATTTTTAATGCTCTGATGCTGATCCGAAACGATGAGAAAATCATCTATATCACCCAGAGCCATGTGCACGTGGGCCAGAAACCATATCCAAGATTCATCGTTCTCTATCGGTCCGAGCCCAACTGCAACAGGTAAGACCTGTTCGTTGCCGTCCTTCGTCACAGCAACAAAGAGAACCCCCTTGTTCTTTCCCTTCATGTGGGTCCCATCGATCACAAGCACTAGACGAGCATACTGGAGAAATGCATTGACACACGCACCGAGAGCAAGGAATGAATGCTTGAACCGACCATCACTCGTGATCTCCATGTCTACTATAGTTCCCGGATTCATCAATTGCAGAGTGTGAAGGAAAGCAGGCAACTGTGCGTAGGACTTGTCAAAGTCTCCATATACCATCTGAATGGCAATGTTCCTCGTGCGCAGAGCGAAGCTGTAGTCGATGTGGATGCCAAACTCACGCACAAGCTCCGCCATCATCTCCTTCGGCTTCAGAACAACCCGCTCGTCCACCAATCTACGAGCAAAGTATTTTCCGAGCACTCGTGCAGGTACCTGTCGCGGAGCAATTCGACCCATATCAAGATGGCATGTGTGAGTGCCGTTGAACTTGTATATTCTCCACATATGCCCATCAGCAACCGCAAAGCACTTGAACGGGCAATCACCGCCATGCTTGCAAACATAGCCCAATCGTGACCTGTTCGAGCGATACACGGCATACTCCACTCGATTCTGCATGTGATAGATACCGACCGCCAAGGCGAGATCATCCTTCGTCCGAAAAATAGCTCCCTGGTGCAGTGTATCTGTTTCTGGTGCTGGTCCCTCATCCCAAGATAGTGGGCCCGCAATGTCCCAGTCAGCAAGGGGAACCACCCAATTGCTCGAAGGCCCGTCAGATCTAAACGGAACACCAGTGGTAGATGGTGGGACGACTCCCGTCAAACACAGCAATCTGTCTGTACAATCAGCAGAAGAACGAAGCCAGCCACTGAATTCTGTCAACAGTGACTCCACCAACCTCGTTCTATCATTCACCTCTTCTTATTCTTGTTCTTCTTCTTCTTCTCCCTCTTCTTCTCCTTCTGCCTCTTCTTCTCCTTCTCCCTCTTCTTCTGCAGTAGGACCATGCGTCTCTGCATGTGAAAAGTAGGGAACATAGTCATCCCTCATAGATGGTCCGGCTCCAGAACCTTCCAACTGTCTTGAAATCACGTACACGACGAGTTCAGTAGTCTGCTCGTGAAGCAAATCAAGCAAATCTCCATCATCTTGCAAAGATGCTCTGATCCGTCTGCCAGTATTGGTACTGGTGAGGTAAAATAATTCATACTCGATCCTGTTCGGGTCAGTCCACAACAACTTGTGAACCTCCCTCACCAGTGAGCTAAAGCACAGCTTATCGGATGACATCGTCATGAGTTGTTCGTCCCCATCTACATATTCTGATCTCTCCCATCGTCCACTGTGACGTACAATAATGCGGTGTCTAACCATCTGGACAATTTTTAAACAATGCTACATGAGATCACAATTTAATCCTAAACCCTCTTAAACCCTAAACCCTATAAAACACTAAACCCTAAACGTAAACCCTAAAACCCTATAAACCCCAAGCCTCTATTAATCGATTAGTTTTTTTTTTTAAATTATTAATCGATTAGTTTGTTTTTAATTAAAGTACTAATCGATTAGTTTTTATTGAAAAAATTAATCGATTTGTTTGTTTTAATTAAAGGACTACTCGATTAGTTTTTTTTAAACTATTAATCGATTAGTTTATTTTTTTATTAAACTATTAATCGATTAGTTTATTTTTTTATTAAACTACTAATCGATTAATTTTTTTAATTAATCGATTAGTGACTCGATTTAGTTTTTGTTTCTAAAATTAAACGATTAGTAACTCGATTAATTTTTTTAATCGATTAGTTTGTTTTTAATTAAAGGACTACTCGATTAGTTTTTTTTCAACTATTAATCGATTAGTTTATTTTTTTTATTAAACTACTAATCGATTAGTTTTAATTAAACTATTAATCGATTAGTTTTTTTTTTTTAAATTATTAATCGATAAGTTTGTTTTTAATTAAACTACTAATCGATTAGTTTTTATTAAAATTATTAATCGATTCGTTTGTTTTTAATTAAAGGACTACTCGATTAGTTTTTTTTAAACTATTAATCGATTAGTTTGTTTTTTTATTAAATAACTAATCGATTAAGTGAGTCGATTTAGTTTTTGTTTCTAAAATTAATCGATTAGTAACTCGATTAATTTTTTTAACTAATCCATTAGTTTTTATTTTTCAAATTAATCGAGGAAGGCCTCGATTAGTTTTTGTTTATGTAATTTAATCGAGGAAGGCCTCGATTATTATTATAATTATCGAGGAAGGCCTCAATTGTTTTTTATGCTCCTCGATTATGTTTTATGCTCCTCGATTATGTTTTATATTTAGGTTAACATTATACAACCCTCAAAATCACATGAACATCGACTAAATTCAAAACCAACAACAATTAACCTAAATTAAACATTACCAACCAATTCCAAAAAAAGGCCGTATCACTCTATTTTCAAAGTAAATCTAACAACACATGCAATATATAATCAAAATAATAAATATTTGCAAAATAAGTTCAAAAAAATGGAGTACAAAACGTACCTTTGAAAATTGGTGAAAATTTCCGAACACTATTTTTTTCTCCAGAAAAATCTTTTCTTTCGCACCTTGCTCGAAAAAAATTCTCCAACTTTTCCTATTCTTCGTCGATTTGTAGTAGTGTGAATAAAAACTTGTATGATTTTTGTGAATGAGATTTGTATTGTAGTGTGAATGAGCTCCGGATTCTACATCTATTTATTCAGAAAATTCACCTACCTCGTTATAAAACATTATAATGTATTTAATTCAGTACAACATCCTCTTCTTTTCATTAATTCGGTCCTACCTTCCCCTTCTTTTCATTTAATGAAGCCAACAACCTTTTCTTTTTATTTATTGAAACTAGTACCTACCTTAGACAAGAAATAAATGCATTCACTAAAAAAAATGATTAATTATAGGGAACATTGTCTTGATAAAATTGCATAATCGACGGTTAATAACATTAATCAATAATGGTTAGATATTAATCGTTCATAGTTAATCGAGTAAGCATCGATTAATCTAGGATATACAAGGAAGCAAATGTTAAAAAAGAAATCGAGGAGTTTTTTCTTAATCTATGCTTATTAAATATTAATCGATGAAGCATGATTAATACATAATTAATCGATGAAGCATCGATTTAAGAAGAATTGCTATTTAAATCATCATCTCTCCATAAATCACCATAATCGAGGCTCAACTTAGAAAATTAATCGAGGCTATGAATTAATCGATGCTACTAAATATAATCGAGGCTGTTAGGGTTTCATTTTTAGAATTAGGGTTTGGGCTGTTAGGTGCATTTAATGCCTGCCAAAAGTACAATGTATCAATCATTGGGTGTGGGGATCAAGTGTAATATAGTACAAATTGCCTAACAAACTACCTATATTTAAAAGTTGTTGTTTTTTCCCAATTATTATATATTTTTATCTACTTTTATCCATTTAGACATAATTAAATACTACAAATAAGTTGCGTATTTTTGTAACTATAAATCCTGGCAATTTTAAGGAGGATAAAAATGAGAACAAATATGATATAGTTTAATTAAAAAGATATATGAGAAAGTGGTACAGAGGATTTCATTTGAAGTTTTTGTTATGGCTAATTAGTTGCCAACATTCTATTAATTGAAAATGTGTATGTATGTACTCATTAACTACATTAATTGTTCGTGCGTGTGTGTAAATATATATACTAAATTATGTTTAAGCATTTGTCTACATTAATTTTTGCTCCACAATTCCAGGTGCTAGCCATTCGCCAACATTCAGTCGTCGTTGTGATCTTCTTAAAATAATAAATATAATTAGGAAAAAACTTGATCAAGAAAATTTGGAAAAATTTAAGGAATCATGCTTTGGCCATTTCTTGGAGATTGGTGATCTAAAATTTCAAGGGCAACTGTTGTCGCAGTTGGTGATGCACATGGACACAATTGCCTCCAACAAGGAGAGGGGGCTCGTGTTCAAAATTGGCAATTCTAACATGGAATTTAGACCTAATGAGTTTTCTAAAATCACTGGTCTTATTCATGATGGCACATCACAAGCAACAAAAACATGTTCCTCAATTCACAAGAATGTTTTCGGGAGTAGTACAAGTATCACGTTGAAGGACATTGAAAAGGTCTTCGATAGTGTTAGCGAGGGCAGAGGTGAATCCACGTTGAAGTTGGCCTTGCTTTATTTCCTCTTCGGAGTTCTGTTGAATGAAAGTACTCGTTGGAGCAGCAGCAAAATTAATAAGCTGCAGTATATCCATTTGGTTGATGATCTGGAGAAGTTTAACGCATTTCCTTGGGGTAGGGTTGCATATCGATGCCTTGCTTCATCCATTATGTCGGCCCAACGCCACTTGAATCGTGGATCGCATGACATACACGGTTTCTGTTTCGCTCTCCAGGTTTGGGCTTATGAGACGATGCATGGTGTAGCCAAACATTGTGCAGTACTACGTGCTGAAAAAATCTCTGAAAATCGAAAAATCATGCGTTGGTCTACAGTGTTGAAAAACATTCGTTTCAACGAGCTCAATGAATTCTTTACACCTGGTGATAGAGCACATCTCGTAAGTAATTTCCCTCTTCCAACACTAGTATTGTATATTGTGTTTATATATATATATATATATATATATACATCACTTTAAATTGACCTCATATGTGTAGGTGTTGCATAGTAATATTGAAGCCTCTCCAAAAGAAAAAAATAAAGTTGATAAAATGCCTACATCATCTGCAGCGAATGACCCAACATACCTCCCACGTCATCTCAGTACTGGTGTAAGTCCAAGTAACACTACATTAATTCATTGTTTTATCTTTACCTTCCATGTTATGTTATGTGTGCTCATGCCAAAGTTATCAATGTGATTAATTAATTTTTTTTAGTAACATTCATTTATGCAGTTTGCAAATTTTGATTATATTGCCTAAATTATGCTTAAAGTTTCAAATTCTGGTTAATAGAGTTGATTATTCCAAAAATTAGGGTATATAATTTTGAATTTTTTTTAACGATAAATGTTAATTATGATTGATTATACTATAATAAATTTTATTTTTATAATAAATATTTTTAAAATATTAAATTTATAGTGGAACACAATAGTGAGACATGGAATAATAGTGAGACATGGAATGTGGACTAGAGAATTTTATCCCAAAACTAGCAAGCTCTTTTATTTATTGGCAATTAACTAATTAAACTGTATATAAATATAATGACCAATTAATATACCAACTCGATGAAACCTAGCTAGCTAGCTATCCTCTGCTCTATTATTTTGTTCTTGATGCAATGTGTGTGTGTGTGTGTGGAGTTTGTTCCCCCACAAGTTTAATTATGATTTAGGTGTTTCATTTTACTAAACCAAATTAAACTAGTTAACTAAAATATATAGATATGATATGTCTCGACATTAATTATAGTAAGTTTGTTGTTCTTTCACTCATATATATGTGTGTGTGTGTGAATTTGGTGCGGTCGATCAGTCCCTTGGGCGAACAGGTAAGAGGAATAGAGAATGCGGAGAGGATTGGAGTGAAAAGAGGAAAAGACAAAGAAGCCCCTCTGCTGAAAGGACTCAAATTGCGTGTTGTACGGATTCGGATTCGGATTCGGATTTGGAATCGTGCTCAGATATCCACATGGAGAACTTGGTGCAAACATGTGGAACTAAAATGCATGGTTGCGGACCAAAATGATTACCTGTGGTGGCTCTGCCTGCCTTCATTAATTTTGTTAATATAATATTAATCACACTTGTTGATTAATTGTTGGATTTGTAAATATATGCATGTACTGCCAAAACTCTGCAGTCACTGCTTAATTATTTCGTATGTATCTATTAATTAGGGTACGCAGTTTAATATTCAAATGATGATGATGCGAAATACCTCATCTTCATTTGTTTCACCAGTCCTGCTCAAACACAGTTTGCTCTTCAAACAATCCAGCCTTCTAGTGAGCAGTCAGCTATGTATAATTTTAAGTAGAAATATGAAAGGCTCCAAATATCTGTTGCATTTCCCATTAATTATATCCTTTGTGAAGTCCATTTATTGTGGTTTTTTTAGACTTATTGTTAGCATAAATGTTTTTTATTTTATTTCTTTTTTGCGTTGGAAAAAAAATCTAGGGATTAAATTGGCATTCCGAGACTTGAATGTGGTAAAAGAGGTACTTTGTCCTTTAAAATAAATGAAATGGATGAAATAGTCACATGAAAACTTTATCAGCAAGATCTGATAAAGAGAAGGGTGGTGTTACTATATCAGATAAAGATCGAGCTGAGCAAAAGACGTCGTGCCCACAGTACTTGCACATATTCGAAAGAGACAGTGAAGAGGGCACAAGTGAAAAAATAGGGAAGAGGCAGGATGGATAAGGATCGCTGGAGATGTGATCAAGGTTCAAGATCAGCTATTGGAGATAGAGCGAGATTGCTGAATTTTCGAAATTGAGTTCAATAACCTAAAGATTAGCTTTATCCACCCAGACTAATGAGGACACAGGAGATCTGGTAGACAGTTGAAGACCTCCGTCTGTGTGGGGATTTGATTTGAATTGTAGCTCTATTTAAACAAGCTTTTATTTTGGAAACACACACTACAACTGATATTTCTAAATTTAAAATTCTAGTAGTTTAGTTTTTCTGCATTTAGCTGCTTTGGCAACAAGAACAATCCCATGCCTTATGCTCGCAGGAAGTAGAGTTGCGTTTAATTTTCAACGTTGGTGTTGATAACCTTTTAATTCAATTCCAGTAACTTGTTTCTGTTTATCATGTCTCTAATTTATGCATTTTCAGTTCTTTATATTATGAGTAGTTAGATCTCTATTTCGGGTTTGGACTAAAGATGAAAGTTTAACATATACTTAAACACTTGTGAGGTCATGTGGGCATAATATTGCATGAATAAGTTTATGTTAAATTTTATTCTTATTCCGCGTGATAGTGTGTTTAATATAATTAATGTGGTTGATCACTCTTAATTTGTAATTGTCACACCAATGTTAAAAAGATTAATGAATCGTGACTGCGTGTTAATCCAATAGTAATTAGGAACCTAGTCGGTTGTTGTGGGCACACAAAGAATCAGTAAACACAACAAAATTAGGTTCGTCTAGGGAACAAGACTTCATATCATTTAAATCTGTTAGGGGAACTGAGAGGTGGATGATAGGTTAGGGGTTTAATCGAAGATGAATCACTTTTAAATCTAAACTGAAAGGATGAATAAGGAGACGTAACGAGGAATTCGATTTCCATAACTGAGTGACTTAATGGTGTAGGAATGACTGAGTGACTTAATCGTGTAGGAAAATCATTGTACTCATGATCGAGTGAGTGTAAGTTAAACTGGATTCTAATTTAAATTCCAGAAATTTTTATTATTTGATATTTCTTTTATTTATTTTTGCAGATTTAATTCCAATTCTTGTGACGAGGAAACCAAATCCCCTTTGGTGATTGATGACTGAAATTAAGAGTACATCAGCTTTCTGTGGAATTGAGCTTCCTCACAACTAGTTACACCCTCTGTGGGCACAGAAGAACACAAATTTATTTTCATTGCGAAACGACCGCATGTCAAATACTATTATTAGTAATTATTTCAAATACATTATCTATGTTAAAATAATAAAATTAATCTAACAAATTAAGTTTAAGAATTCATTAAAAAGTGAATGTATCGTAATTTTGAATAATCAAAGTTAAATGTTAGAATTAAAGAGTTAATTGTTGATTAGAATAGACCAACTTTTAAGAACAACAATAACACGTGATAAGTGTCATTCTTGATGAATGCACACATATTAATAAAGACATTAATTAGATAATCAAGTTATTTGAAACATACTTATGTGAATACATTAAATGAGTTAAATATTAATTTTTAATGCATTAAATGAGGGCAAATATGAAAAAAATGTGAAATTTTTACCTCGATTGTGTAGAATAATAGTTTTTGTGAAACAAAATTAAAGTGTTAGAATGACACTAATTGTTAAACATAATTAGTAATTTATAATCTTGTAATTGGACAGTTAAGAAGGCTCGAAATTCGTTAAAAGAAAAGGACTTGCAATTAATTTCGTAAAAGTTTATAATAAATTTAAACCTTTTAGCATAGGCTTAATATGATATGGACTTTTTAAAATAGTTATTTTTATATCTTTATTTATATGTGAAAAAACTGAATATTAATTAATATAATTATGTATAATCTTTGAGAGTTTCGTAATTAAAATATAATAATTGATTAGTACTTTTAATAGTTAAATATTTTTAAACAGTATTTTGTACGATCAAATTTTAGGAACTAAAATAATAAAATATTTATGTTAGTCATAAGATACATGGAAATTCTATGTTGGACGCACACGAAAAATCATGTCTAAATATATAATGCATTAAAATACTATAAATCATTTGAGTTTTGATGAGACTCCGGTCCCTTGAGTTATGGTCTCGTGATTTCTAGGATTTTTAGACCTTTTTTTTTCCTTCTATTTATACATCTCATTTAGAGAATAAGAATATGATTGATTATTTCTCTAGAAAAATAAAATTAACATGAAATAACTATATTATATCAAACGATATATTACAACACAAATAATATAATGTTCTCAACTTTTGCGGTTTCAAATTTTATTTTTTGACTCATTTGGTTCCAAAATTAGCATATCCAAACATTTGTGAAGTAAGTTGTTAATTAGATTTGAAACCAAAAAAGTAAAAAAAAAAATGGGACAAAAAATATCAAGTAAATAAATCTTGAGATAAAAAAAGTATGTGAAACTAAAAATGTTTTTACGCTAATATATTTTGAAACTATATAAGCAGATATTGTGTGTGGAGATAAGTTGCTATTTTAATGGATGTGACTGATTATTTAAAGAACACACAACCTTCCTTTTATAACATTAAGACACAGTTCTTAGTAATGGTCAATCATACGCTTAATTATAATTAATTTTTATTATTAAATTTAAAATCTTAAAATTAATATCTTGATTATGAAATAGTAAATTATTAATTAAAAATTAAAATGAAATTAATATCAAGGCAAGCTGAAGGCAGGACTCGCAAAGTCTACTGTTGAACCTGCATCGGTGCTGGAGGCCGAAATTAATGCGATTCTCCTTGGGGTTGGTTTGTGGCTTCAGGAAGAGCTCGTGCCATTTGTTGTTTTCTCATATTCCTTGCTGGCTGTTAGAATGCTCAAAGGGGGTCGAGGTGGTGATTCTTTTTTGGAAGATGTACTGCCATATCTTGCGGAGGCCTACTCTAAAGGCCTCATCTGTGATTTTCGCCATATGCATCGAGAGGCCAATACGGTCGCTCATGTTGTTGCTCGTTTTGGAGCCGATTGTACCGGGATGATAACCTGGAGCAATTTCTTTCCCCACTGGTTGGGGAGCTTATTTGATTAATATAATCTTTTCTTGCTATTCAAAAAAAAATAAAAATAAATAAATATAAATCTGAATTAATAATTATAAAATTAAATTAAAATATAAAAATGAAAAATGAATAAAATTTATGTGGAATGCATGGAGTGACTACATGGCAGATTTGAGTAGCCTTTGGCGCGCTCGCCTACTTTCTCATTCAATTTTATTTTTTGAATTTAGGAAGGGGAAACGGTGGGTTCCCCTGTTCTTCTTTCTCTCTCCCTCTCTTAAACAAATAACTCAGCTTTCAGAAAACCCACACTTCTCATTATTTTACGGCTTGGTTTTCTCTCCGACGGGATCCCTTTTCTGCATCTGGTAAGAGTTTCCGTATTACACAACTTCAACTACAAGGGAATGAAACATCTTTAATTCTGTATTTCTTCCAACATTTCAATCTGTTTAATTAAACTCTGCTTTGATATGCATGAAGGGTAAGCTTGAAATTCTTGAGTGGACTGATATGTCGACGAGTTTTTCAACTCCGGAGCTGATCAAGCTCAAGTTCGATGAGGTCCAGAATATAATGAAAGAGCGGGAGAAGAATATGAAAATGGAAATGGAAAAGGTTGTGAGAGAGCGTGATGCTTTGAAGAAAGAGATGGATTTGCTGGAGAAATCTCAGAGCTCGGCCAACTTAGAGAAGTGTAGTCTGGAGGAGAAGTTGTGCAAACTCGAGAGCAGATGCGAGTTGTTGGATAAAAGGCTTTTGGAAATGGAGGAGAAGATTCAGAAATCGAGGATCGACAAATTGGATGTGGAGAGGAAGTTGAAAAGAAGCGAGACAAAATGTGATGATTTGAAGCGTAAAGAGATTGAGCGTGAGAGGGTTGTGCAGAAACTGGAGCGCAAAAATGAAGAACTGAGAGTGAAGAAGATGGAGTCTGATAAGGCTGCTGAAGTTTACAAAAATAGGATCGATTATCTCGAGTCGAAGATGTTGAAGCTGAAGAAACTTACCAAAGTGTTGAATGTGAATCTTGCTGATGAGGAGGAGGAGGATGTGAATTTGTGTGATTTTGTTGATGGGGATGCAACCATGACACCTCAAGTTCCAAGTGGAGGAGGCATTGGATCGTCAAATAAAGGTAGTTTAATTTACATCTTCATTTCTATATTCTCTAAAGGATCTTCTTGGCTCGTGTTTCCCTTATCTCAAATTTTCATTGTGCGAATCTAATATCCCTGTTTCTGATTCTGGTGTTGCTGATGAAACTAAAAGGTACTGTCCAAATTTTCTAAAGTATTTATTAAGGATATGGATATATAGTAGCAACTTTGAAGTAACACTTACATAAATGTAAGTTACTAATGTGATAAACTGGGTAGGATTGAAAATCTATTTTAGGGATAATTCTGACTGACTTAATAAATTAAGTTTAAGATACCACCAGATTAGGCATTATATTAATTTTCTCTTCATTTTATATATAATAAGACTGCAAATGAGAAGAAAGGCCAGTGGACCGCATGTTGTCCAAATTTCTTTTGTTACTGCTAATTAACTTGCCTATATTATATATTCTTATGTTTCGTATAAATTTTCTTTGCCTGCATTGAGTTTAAGCATTTGTCTATAATTTTTGTTCCACAGTTTCAGGTGCTAGCTTTTCAACGACATTTAATCGTCATTGTGATCTTGCGATAATAAATAAAATTAAGGAAAATCTTCACAAAGAAAATTTGGAAATATTTGAGCAATCGTGCCTCGGCCCTTTGTTGAAGATTGATAACCTCAAATTTCAAGGGCAACTGATATTGCAGTTGCTGTGGCACATGGACATGGGTGCCTCCAATGAGAAGATGCTTGTGTTCAACATTAACAACTCTCACATGGAATTCGGACCGAACAATTTTTTTCTCATCACTGGGCTTCATGTTGGCACACCCAAAGCAACAAAACCACGTCCATATTCATCTATTCACCGGGATGTTTTCCACCGTAGTCCAAGTATTACGTTGATGGATGTTAAAAATGCCTTTCTTACTGCTAGTCGTCAGAATGAGGGTAGAGGTGAACTGACGTTGAAGTTGGCTTTGCTCTATTTCCTCTACGGAATTTTGTTACGTAGAAATAAACGAGTCAGTAAAAATGACATGAAGTATCTTCATTTGGTTGAGGATCTGGAAAAGTTCAACGCATTCCCTTGGGGTCAGGTTGCATATGAGCTACTTGTAACGTCCATCCTTTCTATCCGAGGCCGCATGGATGGTTTAGAGGTCAATAATAAGAAGTTCGATATATTTGGCTTCAGTTATGCTCTCCAGGTATGGGCCTACGAGGTGATGCCTTCTGTAGCTACATACTGTGCAGATAACCTCGGAGACCTAACCCCACGGATCTTGTGTTGGTCTGCAATGAAACAATTCCGTTTCAACGATCTTAATAAACTCTTCACATCGGGTGATAAAACACATTTGGTAAGTAATTTCCCCTTTCAAACACTTGTGTTTCCTTTTTAAACTTATGCAATATATGAGCATTGTTAACCTCCACAACTCTAGTGAGCACCAATATATATATGTGGGATGTGGCTGTCATGTCATGTCATCATAGTTTTTCTTTTTAATTTTCCCCTTTCTTTTTAATCATCTATAGGCAAAAGCAAAGTCTTTCATCAGTATGAATAGACTTTTGAATATGGTTGATATGTGATTTATTTATCCAAAGGACAACAAGTTGTGGGGGTGTCTTTTGTATTTTATTTTGCATCTCGTTGATTTTAATGAATGTTTTACTCTGTTTAGATTGCTTAAAACCTCTTGTTGCATGATGCATATGATAAGCAATCATTTCTAACTGACCATTGCTACATTTTTGAATTGCCAATGATTTTTCATATCCATTCTGGAACTAACCAAACTGATTAATTAATCTGGTCCAGAAAAGTATGAGAGTCGAGCTGGATGAACTGAGACTGGAAAAGATGAAGTCGAATAAGGCAAATCAACATTACAAAAAAAGGCTCGAGGATTTAGAAACTGATGTTGCTGTCCAAGATAATGAAGGTAAAGAGCCTGAGATTAGAGGTAGGTTTTGGCATACCTTGTTTGTTTCTTGTTCTATTTTTAGTTCATGTTGGGTCATACTAGCTAGAATATGGACTACAAAGCAAAGATTGCATTTGCATGAGTAACAAGTTATGTGTGTAGGTTCAGATGCAAGTGTAACGCAGTGGGATGGTGAAGATGGCATCATCACCATATCTGATAGCGATGATGATGAAATTCCAGATATGCCTTCTGGGCGCACATATAAGAGGAACAGAGGATTATGATTCTGCCGTTGAGTGTAAGAAAAGAAGAAAACCATCTCCAGCTGCTCATTGTGATTCTGAATCTCTTCTTCACAAGTTTAATGACGTCAACTCATCAGACGATGAATTTTAGCCTTCTTGCAACACGATTTCAATTAAGCAAAGCACAAAATGGATGTTTGTGTACTTCTTCATAGGATGGGAAAGCATGTATTAACTTATTTGTTTATGGCCTTGAAAGCTTGTACGTTGCCTTTTCATCCTTGTTTTATATAATTTAAAAATTGGATATATAGGAACTCTACACAATTACAGATCGTTTTGTAAATGATCTGATAAATACTCCAATATAAATACTTTGATAATATGGGCAATAAGAGCATCCACAATAGGCTCAATTTTGTGGTACAAAATAATTCATATGTACCAAAACATGGTACAAATTATAATGGATGAATTTTTAAATGATACAAAACTAAAAAATATTTCTACCACATGTATCCAAATATTTAACTATTCACCCATTATTTTTCTGAAAATGAGATCCGCCGGCCACTATCTTCTTCACTTCACTTCAATTTTTTTTTCCTCCTTTAATTATTTTTTATGTTTTATCGATTGTTTGCAATTTGAAATGGATATAGCATTGAAATCAAACTTGGCATTTTGGGATATTCTTAATTTTATTATGTCAATATATTTTGTGTTTTTGAATTCAATTATTTGATTATTTAATTTAATATTTGAACCTAAAATAGTATATAAATTCTAATTAATTTAATTATATATAAGATGAAAAATATAATTATTTTGAATGGTATGACAAGTGGAACTCCCTAAAGTTATGTATGTACTGTCATGATTTAAATAAGAATTGATATTTAAAAAAGTAAGTACATAACTATTGATGTGGTGATGATGTGACACAGTTATGTACCAAAAACATGGTACACTATTGGAGATGGCCTGATAATAACAATGTTGAAGTAATATTTTTTCTATTTTGATGTGACATGTAATAATTTACTATTTAATGTGATTTCAAATTTGCATTGAAATTACCATAAACATGTAGCTTAATTGTATTGATAAGTCTATATATACATAATCTGTATATACAAAGTATGGTATTATGGTCATTTCCTAGTAAATTTCAAAAGTAAATGATAATAATTATCCAAAACACCATTCCCTTAAAAATCGATTGATTTTTCAATTTGAATTCAAATTTCAGATTTTTTTCTCTCTCTCTCTCTCTCTCCTATTTGTATTTTAATAATAATAATTATTTTCAAGATAGTGAAGTATTGATATCATCATCCTCATTACTACATCTCCATCTAATCCTAGCAAACAGATTTATCATATTATCTCCATCTTCAAAATTTCTTATCTCAAAATCCTAAGAAACAGACAAAATTTTCTCATTTGCAAGCTTTTTAGATTATCATCATCATTATTACCACATCAGTTGAAGATGAGTATCCAGAGTAAGGCTTCAAAATATTACGTTATTTTCAATGGTGTTCATTTCGGAATTTACAATAACTGGTTTGAGTGTGCGCCAAATGTTATTAGCTTCAAAGGTGGAATTTATAAAACTCAATGCCATCATTTAGAGTATGAAATATCCGATTCATAAAGGGTTTTAGAGAAGGGTCGCATTGAGAAATATAGAATTTGATTGTGCCTCTAAGTGAGAATTCAACCACGTAGTTTCTTGAATCAATGTTACTTACGCATACATATAAAATATGCAGTGCTTAACCAGGGTGTTTTCAATGCTTAATAACCAAGTAAATGCTTCTGATGATACATAAGCTTCAATCAAACTCAAACAACTGTAAAATTCACCTTCAACCAAACTAAAGAAGTTGTAAAATTCAGAGATAATATTAATACAAACTAAATCGATTATATTCAATAGCAACACAAGAGTTCAAGACATCACCACCAATAACGTGCAGTATTGTACAATGAACAACCTTATATACCCATTCTTGCAATGAAATTCACCAGTTAATACCAACAAGAAAATCATTTCAAATATAAGATATAAAAATCAAACGCATGCACCTCATACCTAGCAACAACAACAAACATTCAAAAAAAGATAAAATTCAATGGATACAATTATTTAGAAATTTACTTCAAATCAGTTATTACATGCTTCACACCTTCTTTGTTACAATATACATATCTCCATATTAAGCACTTTCCATCATACGACTTTCTTGTTAAACCAAGTCGCATGTCGAACCCACAAGCAAAAATATATTTTTTTTATAAAACTGAATTTCAATATCCAGAGTGTGAAATTCTATTTCACAAAGGATTTTAATGAAGGGTTGCATTGGAGAATATAAAATCTAGTCGTGCCACCGGGAGAGAATTCAAGCACACAATTGCTTGAATCAATGCCACCTGCACATGTAGATATAAAATATACACGATTTAACTAGTGTGGTTTTTAATGCTTAATTACGTACCAATAAATTTACTAGTATAAAAATAAAAAGGGTATTATAATATAATTAAAATTTATTATCTTAAAAAATATATTATATACTTTAATTGTAGAATAATTAACTCTAATAATTAATTATTGATTAAAAATGAAAATGAATAATTAAAAAATAATTATAAAATGAAAGGTTAAATGAAAATATAAAAATAAAAAATTATTAGAGTAAGATTTGATTTGACTACTCAAATATAGCGCTGCCTCCATCGCTTTACAGCTACTACCACTAGCTTGTATATTTTATTTTTAACCTTCTCCATGTTTATCATAAGACCTCCCCTTCCCCTCCATCACTCCGCCATTCACAAATATTTCAGACCAAATCACTGTTTTTTTTCTTCCAATATTTGACATTTCGTTTGATCAGACGACGGTTCGGCATAACTCTCACCTAAAACCTCCGTTGCATGTAGAATAAGCAATGGATCGTTGAATATGTTGCGGACGGATGTCGAAGAAGACTAATCCGAGTGTATCAGTTTCGGAGAAGCTGGGAAGGACTGAGAAGAGTTTGGAGAAGTTAGATAAAATAATTTCCAAGATGGAGGAGAAGGTTCAAAATTCTACGCGCGACAAATTGCTACTTGAAGAGAAGGTGGAATCTATTGAGAGAAAATTAAGTGAGGAATTAAGAGTTAAGAAAGCTTCTGAAGAAGTATACGAAACTCGTCTTCGTGATTTAGAGCAGAGGATCTTGAAGGTTGAGACAAGAGTATTTACCAATTCTCCCACTATCCAAGACCATGATGATTATCAAGACAGAAAGTCTGTGCTTAGAGGTACTAACTACTAACTAAACTACCTAGCTAGCTTGTGATTTCATAAATTAGGATATATACAACCAAATTAGGCATTCTTTTATCTCTTCATTTGGGACAGGTCTTGTCAGCCCCACTCGTCAAAATTAAATTCATTTCCAAATATGTAGTTGGATCATGAGTTTGGATGTTGCCTAACCGCACAAGTTTTTGTGCTCCATTATTTTATGTTATTTTCGCATTTAATTATTTATATATCGTGCACTTTGTAATTGTTGGCTAAATTTCTTCTGTTATTGGCAAGTTCCTGCATTATATTTCGCAATTTCTACTCTTAATTGACATTATTTTCATGTTTTGCGTATGTTTTCTGCAATGCCGACACTAAGTTAATTTACGCATTTGTTTATAAATCTTGTTAATTCCCAATTTCAGGTACTGCTAGCTATCATGCATCACTATGCTGCCGTTGTTCTCTCAAAATAATAAACGTAATTAAGAACAATCTACACAAGGAAAATTTGGAAAAATTCGAGCAATCGTGCTTCGGTCCTTTGCTGCAGATTAATCAGCTCAGATTTCAAGGGCAACTTATGTTGCATTTGTTGTTACACTTGGACATGGGTGCCTCTAAGGAGAGGCTTGTTTTTAAAATCAACAACTCTAACACGGTGTTCATTACAGGGCTTTGTTTTGGCACATCTGATGCAACAACAACAGCAGCAGCATCTTCGAATTTTCACAACTATGTTTTCCAGGGTAGGTCAAATATCACGTTGAAGGATGTTGAAGCAGCCTTCCTTACTTTTAGTCGTGATCACGAAGGCAGAGGAGGATTTACGTTGAAGTTGGCCTTGCTCTATTTCCTTTACGGTGTTTTGTTAGTTAGTCGTGGAAAAATTGACATGCGCTATCTTCATTTAGTTGAAGATCTGCACAAGTTCAACGCATTCCCTTGGGGTCGGATTGCATATGAGTTGCTTGTTTCGTCCACTCTTTCAGTACGATCCCGCATGGATGCTTCAAAACTCACCCATCGGAGAACACCGGTCGATATGTACGGCTTCAGTTATGCTCTCCAAGCATGGGTCTATGAGGTGATGCCTTTTGTAGCTACACATTGTGCGCTTCATTCAAATAACATTGAAAATCTATCCCCAAGGATCCTGCGTTGGTTTGCAACGAAAATTTTTCGTTTCGATGATCTCAAGCAATTCTTTACACCGAGTGGCAATGCACATTTGGTAAGTAATTTATCCTTTGAACGCTTGTGTTGGTTATGCAAAGCGGGCGTGCTATTATATCAATTTAAACTTAATTATGCACTAAATAAGTTAATTTCATAGGTGTTGAGTGGTATTCAAGATTCTCCCAAGCAGAAAAATACTATGGTGAACCGGGAAGAGCTGTCAACCGACACTATTCGTGCTCATATCAAAGTAATTGCGGTTAATATTTATATTTTTATGCTTGCTCTACATTATGTGTACAAATAACGAAGTATTATTTTTTTTTTATTACAGTATTCGTAATAAAAGTTGCACAACCTACTTTATGCCTTCAAATATCAAAATTATTGGTCTGGAGCAATATCGATTCAAGGTTGTGAAGATGAGTAATCCATCAATCCGGGACCTAAAAGAAATAGACTATCAATTTAAAGTCTGAAGGGTTGAAACTATCAATCTAAAGCTAAAAAAATCATGTATTTTGGTTCTTTTCCATTTTTAAATTATTTGTATATTGGTGCTCAATGAAATTTAGCATTTGATTGATGGTTTCAATCATTCAAACCTTAATTAAGTTGATAGTTTTTAGCTTTCATTAGGTCCTAAATAAATAGAACTCCTTGGCAAAATGGTTCTTCCTCACAACCCCATGATTCATATTGTTAATTAGCATGCTTCTCCCGCCACTATTGCAGGAAAAATGTGATGATGTTGGTGTTATTAAGAGGAGACGACCAGGGTTTGAGGATAGGTTGGAATCCTTACCAAGAAAGTTTGATCAGCCTATTGTGGATATCAGCAGTGATGACGACGAGGCTGTGAAGAAGGCAGAACAGCCAGCATCCGCAACCACTCCGACTGGACATACTAAGCCACAATTATTATGGAAGGTACGTACTCGAGTCTTTATATCTTGTAAACGTTATATGCTACATATAATTGGGAGAAGAAATGTTTAATGATCTTACATCTAATTGATAACAGGAATGTAGTGACTTTGAAATATCTGAATCTGACTATGAAAAAAGTAAAGCGTTTTATGAGAGGCTTTTGAACCGAACAAAACGCTTGAAGCTGTGGATCAATTATGCTCAGTGTGAGGCATTTGCTATGAAACAGGCAGTTCATGAATCAGGCTTGCCTGATAAGAGAGAATGCCTTCACCGTGCCAGAGGTAAGAAGTTAAACTGCTATATACGGGTCGATTTCTTGCATTAATCTATCGTGAATCATGATCTCACACTCTCCCCTGTTGTTCAGCTGTGTTTGAAAGAGCCCTTAGCTATTTCAGAACTTCTTCCCCTGAACTGAAAGAGGAAAGAGCAATGCTTTTGGAGGAGTGGTTCCACATGGAAAACAGCTTTGGCGAGCTTGGTGATGTTGATTTGGTTCGTGCCAAGCTACCACGTAAACTCGAAAAGAGAAGGCTCATAGAAGCTGAGGATGCTCCAACTAGGTATTCATTAATTTGACTTGTATCCTTTTGTTTCAGGAAAAAAAAAAATACCAACAACGTTGCTGCCTAGCTGCCTATCTTTGCTTGGCTTTTGTTAGTTATTTTCATCTGAGTTAAATGATTGATCACTGTGACCAAGGAAATCGAATGTGGTTGCGGCTGCATCTTTGTTGGTTTTTTGGACTAGCTCATTAATTCCATTTTTTCCAAATGTATTCATCCCTAAAACATGGAAATAATCTAGATTGTGTCCACACATAATTTTGGTTATATTTTTATCCAATTTCATTGGTTCTGACAAATTGTAATGTTTGAATTAACCTGTAGATATGAGGAGTATGTTGAGTACATTTTCCCAGATGAAACACCTCGGGCCAAAGATGTTCAGATTTTGGAAGCGGCATACAAGTGGAAGAATGATACGAAGAAGACGATGAAAGTTTATGACCGACGAGCAAGGAATCAACCGCGCGGTTCATGGCCAGATTTGCCCTGCACTCTGTGAAAGAAGCACATGATTGTTGCCGAGGATGATAAGTTGGGTAACAAAATGTTGTGGCTATTTAATTTTGTCGAAATATTGACCGGTGATATTTCACACTAATGTTGCCAATTTTAAGCTTTGGGTCCTTCATTATGATGTATGCACTCTGCACCGCCTATTTTGTCTTTGTTAGAATGTTAGGATACCAATACCTAAGGATGAAAATATCGCGGATATTGACATTGCGATACGAATATTGGGGGGAATATATTTTTTCCCGAGTATCGACGAGTAATCGCAAGATATCGCAATATATCGCGATTTTTTAAATATTTCTATAATATATTTTGATTTTTATTTAATACTATATATTTTTGTGATCTTTTTCAGGTCTTCAATGTAATTATTTGAGTTGCAATATTCTTTGCTTTTTAAAGACATTTACTTTGCAAAAAAATATAAGAGAAATAAGACCGGGAAATCAACGGATGTCTTAGAAAGAAAAGTAAGATGCACGTGCACGGACTTCATTTTTTCAGTTAGAGGACATGATGGACAAATCACTAAAAATTTTCTCCCCATATATCACATGAAATTGAAATCTAAGATTGAATATAAATTATTTGTCAAATCTTGATTCTATGAATATGGGTGACACTGATCATAGTGATATGTCCCAAGAACAAAATAATTGGGTCAGTGGACATTATCCAATTCATGGTGAAGTTGTTGGAAGAAATTAAGAAACATATCAAGTGCATCTGCATAATTATATCCATAATTACTTGAACGTGATAAGTTGGTACCGATATTGTTTAGAATAAGATAACATTCCATCTACTATTTGAATCTCATAGATCCTCATTTTGGTATTAATTGTACTTTATAATGTTTATTTAGTCATTTTATATTGTATTATGTATTATTTTGTCAAATGTATTATCTCAGACGGTATTTATATAATGTATTATTTATATATTTGCTTTCAAAATACAATTCTATCAAAAAAATTAGTGGAATATGTGTATAATAATATGTCATAATAGTTCCTAAAATTTCATGCTAAATTTCCAAGATTTTAATATGATTTACGTCATTTTTTTTTTCAATTTTCTGCGATATCGATATATCCGTCGATATATCCGTAAAATTGAAGTTTCGATATATGTTGCGATAGCGATATTTTCATCCTTGCCAATACCCGCTATGATGGTTTTCCACTGAGTGAGCTTTGTGTGTATAAATTAAATAAATAGAATAATGCTTATAAAAGGCGGTGGTTAACTGGTCAGGTCTACTTGCCCTCTCATGTTATATTATCTGTCTCATAAACTGGGGTTTTTTAATTTTTTTTTTATATCTAATTGGGAAAGATGAATTATAAATAAAAAATATAAATAAAACTAATTAAATCATAAACTAATAAAATTTAAAAAAATATTAAAAAAATATTAAAAAAATAAATAAATTTGGCACAGAGAATGTTATAGAGAATAATAGCATAGGGGATCTGAGATTGTGTTTAACCATCGAATTTTAGATTTTAAACATTTTTATGTATATTAAACAAAATAATGCATATATTGGCAACAATAGTTTCCCAATGACAAAAATTTACGTACACTAAATATATATAAGTTTATATCAGATAGTCAACGCGTTGACCGGTCAAACGCGAGTCGATGTGCGTGAACCTGATCAAAAGAAAAATGGTGAAACAGGTCATACTCTTTAGAAATTCAGGTGATATTCTTCGAATACGGTTGATATTAATTTTGCCACCTCTCCGACTATTTGAGCCACAAGGAAATTTACACTTTGATACCTACATTTTGGATACTTTTTCAAAAATAACCCACTTTATTACTATTAGCAAAACAGTACTCATTTTTTTAAAATGTTTGCAAATCTGACCTCGATCAAATTTTCAGCCTAGAATATCTATGTGGCATGCCCAATAAATTTATTTTATTTTTAGTTCATAATTGACATGGAATATCCAGGTAATATTTTTTATTGGAATTCCGGCGTGCCACATATATATTCTAGGCTGAAAATTTGATCGATGTCAGATTTGTAAAAAATTTAAAAAAGTGGGTACTGTTTTGCTAATAGTAATAAAATGGGTCATTTTTGAAAAAATATAAAAAATGTAGGTATCAAAGTGTAAATTTCCTGCCACATAATCCCCTTGACTATTATGATGGGCTCACATTATCACTTCTCCAACTATTTAGACCACGTTTGCCCCTTCGTCTATTAAAAGTGACTCTAATTACCCATTTTATTCACAACATTAGATACTTCTTTAATTTTTAGTGCTTTATAATTTATTTTCCCACCATTTTTCGTGGTAAGTAAAAATTTATAAAATTAAAAAAAATAAAAATTGATCACTTACATTATAACTTTGACAGGTATAATATCTCCTCAAAGAATCTCTTCGGTCTATAACGTTCGAAAAACTTCACAAACACCACACTTCCAAACTTTTTTTCCTATCATTATAATTTTGACATGTATAATATATCCTTAAAGATTCTCTTGGGTCTATAACGTTCGAAGAACTTCACAAACACCACACTTGCAACTTTTTTTTCCCGTTTGCAATTCGAAGAAGAAGAATTTTGTAAATTTTTTATTTAACGTGAAAATTGATGAAAGAAATGAACCATAACTCACTAGCTCTAGTAAATAAGAGCAAATTAATGGAGTCATTCATGTTGTGTAGAAAAGAGAGGAAACTAAACCCACTTTTTATTAAATAATTCTCTACTCCAAATTGTGTGTCCTATTTGTGTGCCAACATTAAAATTACGTAATTTTAATAATATTTTTCATAAAAATAAAACTTATTATATTATAATCAATCCTAATTAATATTTATTACTAAAAATAGAAATTTTAAAAATCATATACCTTAAAGTTTGGAATAATCAACCCTAAAAATTAATTATATTAATTAAAAAATAAAAATTAAATACTAAAAAATAATTATAAATCTTAAATGGGTGGAATAAAGTCTAAATAATGATGTAAAATTATACTACCTCCGTTTCATAATGTTTGTTGTTTAAGGTTTTTTTTTTTTAGTTTCAAAATGTTTGTTGTTTTATATAATTTGACATCCTCTTTTCCAATTTTAACCCTCTCAAATCCTACAAGATTTTTCTATTCTAACTTACCTATAATATATGAAGAGAGAAAAATATATGGAGAGAGAAAATATTGTTATTTTTTAGGAAAATATAGATGAATTAGATTTTATGGCATATATAAGGGATGGGTATATTTGTCCACAAAATTAATTCTTAATCCCAGATAAAAAAAACAAAACAACAAACATTATGAAACGGAGGTAGTACTAAATAAAAAAATAATTAAATTTGAAGAAAAATGAAAGAAAAATTAATAATTTTGATGTTTGGTACACGGTTGACACATACCATTTTTCACTAGAGGATCTCATGTTAATAATCGAAAGGATATGTGGCGCAAATAATTGGAGAGGTCGTGATGTAAGCCCCTCACAATAATCAAGAGACTTATGTAACCCAAATAATCGAAGAAAGACAATGTGAGTCCCTGACAATAGTCACGGGAGTAATCCCTTTTTTTTCAAGGTGAATGTATTACGTGTGAATTTCAAAAATAAAATAAAATTTTGAGTTACAAAAAACTGAAAACAATAATAGAAAGTAGAGTAAATTACAATTTTTATCCCGTAAGAATACGGTCCAAATATTTTTAATCCCAAAATATACAATTATCATCCAAGTTAATTTTTCGACACTTTTGGTCCCATATTTTATATTTCAATAGTTTTTGTCTAAAAAACTAATGGGATATACTTAACATCCGTTAAATATCTATTTTGAGTTAAAACAATAACTATTTTGTTGAACTTGGTTGCACCGCCTAATTAAGGGTGAAAAATAAAAGGAACATAGTGAAAATTTCAATCCAAAATATATACTATTTTAGCTCTAAAATAGATACTTAATGGATATTAAGTATAGACTGTTATTTTATGAGACCAAAAATATTGAAATATAAATTACGGGACCAAAAGTGTCAAAAAAATAAATTTAGAATCAAAATTGAAAATTTTGAAATTAAAAATATTTGGGGCCTATTCTTAGGGTTCAAAAGTCTAATTTACCCTGGAAAGTGTTTGAATTTTCACAAGGATGAAAAATTAAAGTAGTCAAATTCAAGATAGCAAATGCTTTTTTAGCCAAGTTTGATAAGTCATACTATTCTATTCAAAAAGTGGTGTAAAAGTCCTATATGTCCTTTTTGTTTTATATGAAGAATTATCATTTCTTTTCTCATTTATTAAATGAAAAAATTGTGGCAGCTTCTTAAAAAAAAACAAAAAATTAGGATTTATGATTTGGGTAGGTGAATTGTAATTGCATGTATTTAATGTTAGAACCAACAAAGCTTTACCAATTGAAAAATCACGCCATTTTTCAATAAACCCACGCCAAATTTTACACAATATTTTGGAGAAGCAACAACACATATCCAAGAAATTTGAGGTGAGTTTTTACTTTTTGTAAACGTCAATTTGAGCGAATTGGTCGGGTTTGAAGTCTTTTTAAAATTTCATGCAATTTAGCCGTAAGTTATGTTAATTTCATAATAGATATGTTTAATAGGTATTTAAGTTATAAGATGTTTGTTTTGTAATTTTTTAGTGATCGTATATGCATACATTGTTGGTAAATTAAGATATTTTGTGGTAGATTAACGTGAAATTAAAGATTTGGACGTTTTGTAAAGATTAGTAGCATCGAATTTTTTTTCGGATATACAGTGTTCTCGTGAGTATTATTGTCACGGTTCAGAGATTTCGTGACAATATAGTCATGAAATCTATGAACTGTGACAATAATACTCACGAGAAGAACATATCTCGTGGCTAAAAAATTATTGTCACGAAATGAATAGATTTCGTGACAATTTTTTTTTAAATTTTATAATGTCTTCATTTCGTGACAATATTGTCACGAGATCATAGAATTCGTGAAAATATTGTCACGAGATCACCTGAACCGTGACAATATTGTCACGAATTCTATGCTTCCGTGATAATATTCTCACGAGATCTTTTTTTTTTTAATTACCTTAATTAATGTTTATTGTTAATTTGCAGACGGCTTGGCAACGTATTGTTGTCCGACATAGCGGTAGATAGGAGAGATCTGAGTATATGGATGGTGAAGATCAGCTGGTGCACCTTCCATTTGACAATTTATCTCGTGATAAAGGTCGAAGAAATTCACGATTTTATGGAGACATCTCCAACAAGTGTTAGTTATACATTGAGTTATTTGACGAGGTCATTGACAGGGAGGACACTAAAAGGACTATTGAAGACGGATGTTGATTTAGCTCGTTTGGTCCAAGAGCAAGTGAGTCAGTTGTGTACGTTACTGAGAAATCAATTCTGCAAACTCCAAGTGGAATGCAGTCAAATGATACTAACGATGAACCAATTGGAGATGACAGTGTTGATGATCTGTCTTAGGATGATGATGATGATGACGACGAGAATTATGAGAGTGAAGTTCGGCGTAAGCAAATTGCTGAATTTTGTGAATGGATTCGCGAGCCAGGGCGTCTCGATGAGTTTGTCAATATTCTACAGCATGGTGGACCTTAAAACTTCTCATCTGAGGATGTTTCTCCTGATGTTGAAGCTCCGAATGTAGACTTTCCTCCCTTGGGACATTGGTCTATTCCTGTGGCCTATGTTGACGATGCACTAGCAGTGGTACATGATGACCCATTCCCGACAGATATTGATGCGATAGCCGTGGGAAAGACTTTCTTGGAGAAGAAAGATTTGGTAATTGCTGTTGGAAAGTGGCATATGCAGCGTCAAGTGGATTATTCGGTCTCCCGATCCAGCAAAAGTCGACTAACGGTTATTTGCAAAGAAAATGAGACCTGCCCGTTTAAATTAGTGGCAAGTTCTAAGGGTGGCTTGTAGATGGTGACTAAATTAGAGGATAATCATACGTGTCGGTTGGACCTGACACGTAATGCGCCATGAAAGTTATCGTCTCGGGTTATTGCTGATTTATTTAGGAAGAGAATCCTAGATGAGGGTTCTATCCTGAAGCTGAGAGCAATGATAGCTGAGATCGTGAGGGAGTATGGCATTAAGGTCGAGTACAGTGTTGCATTGCGGGCTAGGAATCTCGCAATAGAGATGGTTTACGGTTCTCATGACCAGTCTTTCGCAGTGTTGCCTGCATATTTTGAGATGTTGAAGAGGTCCAATCCCGATACGGTTTATGATTTGGAGACTGATGGTGATGATCGTTTCATGTACACGTTTGTTGCTCTAGGAGTTTGTAGAGCGGCATTCAGTGTATGTATGCATCCAGTTATCGCCATTGACGGCACTCATTTGAAGGGAAAGACGAAGGGTATTCTTTTCGTCACTGTGATGAAAGACGGTAATGAGCAGTGCTTCCCTCTTGCCATTGGTGTGGGTCCTATTGAGAATGATGCGGCCTGGACATGGTTCATGGAGCGGTTTAAGAGGGCTTTTAGAGATCGTGATGATTTGGTGATAGTTTCGGACCAACATGTGAGCATCAAGAATGCTGTTAAGGCAGTGTATCCTACAGCAGTCCATGGATTGTGCTACTACCACATAGCGAAGAATCTAATTCGAGCTGGTCGTTATGTGATTTCTATGTTTAAAAGTGCTGCATTTGCATATAGAGAAGAAAAGTTTCTGAAATATCTATCGATGATCTCCTCAAGCCGAGCTGAAGTTTACAATACACTGCTGAGTATAGGGGTACATCGTTGGGCACGGTCACAAAGCCCTTTACGTCGTTACAGCTTCATGACATCAAATGCTGCTGAATATTTCAATGCTCATTTGTTGTGGGCTAGAAGATTGCCCATATGTTCACTCATTGAGGTTGTCAGGGATGTGATAGAGAAGTGGTTCGACGAGAGACGTGCGAAGACAGTGTCGAGAGATCACATTCTCACAGAATTTGCTTACACAAAGCTTTACAAACAAGTGGAGATGGGCCATCAGTATGGTGTTCGATGCCATAATGCACACTTGTACAAAGTGCAAAAGCACGACAAGAGCTTCCTTGTTGACCTTCATATGAGAACATGCGAATGTGGTGAATTTCAGCTCGATCAAATCCCTTGTTCTCATGCAGCTGCTGCTATTAGGTACCGTACATTTATAAATATTCCTTTTAAAAATTTCAGCTATTATGTTATTGTATTAACACATTAGAACTATTGTAACAGGAGTGCAGGACATGACATATATGATTATGTGGACTTGTATTTCAAGCAAGTCCCACTTTGTCTTGCATACCATGATCGTGTACGTTCAGTGCCAAGTCAGGATGAATGGATAATCTCGTCTTCATTCAAAGTTTGCCCTCCTAAATCAGTTCCCCAAGCTGGTCGTCCTAAGGAAGGAAGATATCGTTCAGCAGGTGAAGGCTCAAGCACGAGAAGTAGAAGACAACAAGTATGCTCAAGGTGTGGAGGCACTGGCCACAACAGGAAGAAATGTACAGCCCCACAACAGATTGAGCATGAAGAATGGGGTGCACCTGGCGAAGGGCAACGTCGACCTAAGAGATGCAGTATTTGTCGTCAACCAGGACACAACAAGGGTAAGTATCCGAATAGAGTTCAACCTCAAATTTGAGCGTGTTATGATTCAACGGACTTGATTCAAATTCTTAGACTCACCAGGATATTTGTGTTGTGATATGATTGTGACAAGATTTGAGAATTTGTGTTGTGTAATATGTGGTATGATTGTTACAGGGTTAATTCCAAATTCAAATACATTTTTGAATTTTCAGTCAATGATCTCGTGACAATAATTGTCACATGATCAGTTTTCGTGACAATAATTGTCACGAAATTAGAATTCGTGACAATTATTGTCACGAAAATTAGATCTCGTGACAATTATTGTCACGAAAACTGATCATGTGACAATAATTGAAAACTAGATTTTTTTAGCATTTTTGTTGTATCGAATACAATAATTACGACGAAAACATCAATTATCACGAAAACATTAACAATAGTCAAAGTTCTAGTACAACCCATAAGTCAAAGCTCTACTCATGCTATCCTCTAACAATGACCGAATATCCTAACAGCTAAAAGCTTCCGATACGTGTCCAAGTCATCCGGAGTAGGATCCATGTTGAAATTCTTCGACGAAATCAATCGATCGGCTTGCATGGCAGAAAAAAACCACAACTCACACCATCTGTCTGCCTGAACTGATACATGAGTGGCGTTCTGTAATACTCCAATTGTCTGCAGATTTCAGTACGCCTAGCTCTCTCCCAATATCTGAGATGACGCAGCAGTCCAGGAATCAAGTGCATCAATGGCCAGAGCTGGTGCTCACGCATCGAATACGTGGGCTCATCTGTCGGATCCATCATGTTGTACAACAACGAATCATACAACTCCACTCGCCATGCGTCTAGATGAATCCGAACGGTCATCGAATGTCCATCAACATGGCAAGCGGTGATGATCTGCAAACACAAATAGATATAAAACAGTCATAAAAGACACATGTATCGTAAATGGGTTCTAATGAAGTTTACTTACACTATTCACCTGCCACTAAGGACCCGTCAATAACTGATCCCCTCTGACGATGTCGACCAACTCATCATCCCATCCCCACCAAACATAATCAAAATTGGGGTATGTCTGCGTGTATTCCTCATCGTCCGGATGAATGAGATGATACTCTTGCACCAACTTATACTGTAACAAAAAAATATTAACGTAATTATAAGATCAATTGACTTGTTAGATTAAAATAAATATTGAAAACTCACGAAAAATGATGACTGCAAGACGACTGTGCTACGTGAATTCACCCCTGCCTTCAACCCATGACGCTCGGCCAGCCTGATCTGAAGGCAATACAGGATCATATCCATACATTGTGAGGACATGTCTCTGTTGGTGTCGAGCAATTCATCGAAGAAGGCCTGATCCAGATCAAGCTCGATCAAATTCACTCTTAAGCGCGCGTCTGGCCCGCAGCATCGAAAATCAACAAATTCCCTCATCGAGCTCGACACACCCGCTGAGCTCGACCTAGCCGAGCTAGGCCTAACCGGACTAGAATGTGATCCAACACCCCAATCGTCAACTGTGGCTCCTATACTCTCAACATGCACATCCTCAAGATGTGGGCCCTCAACTTGAAATGAAATTAGTTGGTATATTTAAAAGTATATATAAGACAAAGTCATACCAAACACTACTTACATCGTAATCATGTATTGGACGAGGTGCTGATCGCTGAGGACTCTCATCCCGTGCATGTTCTTCATGTCTACCCTGAGAGCGACTCCTACTGCGGGACCGAGACCGGGATCTAGGGACAAAATTTTTGAACATGTCCTTAACGAAATTCTTCAGTCTATGGAAGATATCATCGTTTTCCTGCCTGCGTGCCCTCTCACGCTCTTCATCACGCTCCTGCATCATACGGAGCATCTCTATGCCTGTTTAATGCGCCATGTCTCGTATCTGCTCCACATGTTTGCAACACTGGTGATCCTCACTAGTACTAGACGTGGGGGTCGCCAGTCTAGGACGCTTATCTGTAGGGCGAGTCTGTCGTCTTCTGGATGACTCAACGGCACCCGTATCAGCACACGTGTGAGGAATGCAACTCCCAGATCGCTTGGAGTGAGAGGGAGCTCTGGGAGGAGAGGGAGCTCTGGGCTGATGGGCTCTAGCCAGCTCTCGATAAGTGGGCTTCACCCTCTTATTGCGCTGCGCCTTATACGTCACGCCCATACAATCACTGAGCAAGACACTTTTGTAATATGGAGTGACCATCTCATGCTCACTCGGCTGTAAATATATGAAGCATAATTGCTGCAAATGGTAAAGAATTGATTAGAAACACTCCAAATAATCAAGAAAATACACATTCTTTAAAATAAATGCTTACCTCATCAGAAAACAATGTGCCCAGATGCGCAGTCTTCGTCTTAAAGGCCCACTTCAAACACCTGGGCAAAGCGTCTGGTGCTGGAACCTGTGCACAATGTGCACCGAGTCTCGGGAAGGCCACATATGCCCACACCTGTAGAATAAGATATTGATCAAATTATACTCAATAAAATAAGATTACAATCATAATCGTGATAAAATTGAGATTCATACCAGTAGAGCCCACACCGGTCCATAGAAATGATAAGACAATCTGGCTTTTTCCTCCGTCTTCTTGAATTTTCTCCTCAGTAGATGGTACCAAACTCATATAATGCGTCAAGAGATTGAATGCATAAGCTCCCCATGGAAATGAGTTCCATCGATCCTGATCCTCGGCTAAGACTCATACCCAGTCATCTATCATGTGTGTCTGATCATATCCAAAGATCATGGTGTGCAGGTATAGGACATTGGCGACCATGACGTAATCCATGAGGTCATCTCCTAGTAAATATGTCATAAACCTCTCAAATAGGTCTTTCACCCTCAGAGGTGTCTTGTTCAACTCACGAGAATAAAAAGATCTCCTATAAATCTTATGTGATGCAGACGGATCAAAATCGGATCCTCCGAACTGCAGTCCAGTTACCAGAGCAAACTCACTCGGAGAAAATCTAATATTGGTTTCTCCAACCCGAAACCAAATATCGTGCTCCTCTGCACCGTCAATAATCACCTTCATACTCAACAATGCGTGTAAAGCATGTTACAACTATTTCCACCCACGAAATCTATCAGATGCCCAAAACACGACTCTCTTCTAAACTGTTCGAATAGTTCGGGCCCACCACTGATCACGTGTAATACTTTCCTAGTTACACTCATATTGTCCTTTTAGTATAAATTGATCCCGCATGTGATGTTCTGTAAAGCCTCTCTCCTCCACACCCAATCACGCTATTTTTTAAATAATATAGATACAAAAAATTAGCAATAAATAATGCAGAAATAAAACAAATATAATTAAATTAAAACTAATTGGACATGATATAAATATCTACATGCTGAGAATTTACCAATGATTGAGAAAAAGAATTAATTATGACATAAAAATGCAAGTACAACCGAAAAAAAAAATCTAATCGTGAGAATATATTTACACGAAATGGGATATCGTGTAAATATATTATCAAGACAAGGGTTCTCGTGATAATATATTAACACGATATCCCATTTCGTGTAAATATATTCTCACGAATATTTTTAACACGATAACATATTTCGTGGCCATTATTTACACGAATAGAGATATCATGTGTATATATTATAACGAGATCTCTATTCGTGAGCAATTTTTTGCACGAAATCATCAACAAATTTAGAATTAACAGTGCAAAAAGTATACGAATCGAAATCCACAAAGTTCAACCTATTTCACATATTCTCATAGAATTCACAAAAAAGGACATTCAAACATATTATCTGATGCAAATTGGCAAAGAAACATGAATTGGATTCCACATATTTAAATTGAGAGAAATTCGACATGAAATCGATTGATTAAATCATGAAATCATTCGAGTTTAGATATCTAACCTGTCGAAATTCCACGGCCCAAGGCTCCAAATTCTCCATGGCTCGAGATCGCGTGTAACCTGCCGTCGATGGGTTCTTCGATTTCGGGACTGTTCTTCAAAGTCGCGACACAAAAATTGGCTGGTTTTCATGAGGTTTTTCCTAGATTTTCGTGAGGATTTTTTCCCCCTTTTCGTGAGTTAATTGCGGTTAATGTTGTGTGTATATTTCGGCCCGTTAGATTCGTGTGTATTCAAATATATCTCCCATAGCAGTCAAATGAATGTTTTTGACTCTCGTGACTCGTGAGAATATATTCCCCAAGTCCAAGTACGTTTTTGTCACGGTTTCAAATTCTTCAAATTCAAAGATGAGTTAAAGTGGTAGTTGTTAACTGAACCTACCATTTAGTAAAGATATTTAAGACATTGTGAAAAAATTTAAATAAAAAAATATGAGTTATTAATATTGGCTAAAAAAACATTTGTTATTTGATTTTTGAATACTTGTATCCATTTACACTTTTCCTGTTAGGCTGATATGTGAAATCAATAATTATGCATAAATAAATGTTCAAGTTTCGTTCTCTCCGACTCCATGCTCCCCTGCCTCCACCATCTCTCTCTCTCTCCTGAAGTCCTCTTCGGAAAGATGTCGACGAGTAATCCGAGTTTGTCAACTCCGGAGCTGATGAAGCTCAAGTTTGATGAGGTCCAGAATATAATGATAGAGCGGGAGAAAAATATGAAAATGGAAATGGCAAAGCTCGTGAGGGAGTGTAATTCGTTGAAGAAAGAGGTAGATTTTCTAGAGATATCTCAGAGCTCTACCAACTTAGAGAAGTGTAGTCTGGAGAAGAAGTTGGAAAGGAGTGAGGGGAGATGTGAGGAGTTAGAAAAACAGGTTGTGGAAATGGAGGAGAAGATCCAGAAATTGAGGAGCGAGAAATTAGACATTGAGGAGAAGTTGGGAAAGAGTGAGAGGAGATGTGACGATTTGGATTCAAGGATTGTGGAAATAGAGGAGAAGGTTCAGAAATTCAGGAGCGAGAAATTGGATGTTGAAAGGAAAAAATGTGAAGATGCAAATCAGAGTATGGAAGAGTTGAATGTGAGTGCGAATTTGCCAGATTTTGTCGAAAATGAAGGAGTTGGTGCGATTTCTGATAATTCCTGCTTTGGATTGTCAAACAAAGGTAGTTTTGGATATACAGGCACAGGTGGCAGAAACTCAGCTTCTAATTCTGGAGTTGCTGAAACTAAAGGGGCTGTGAAAAATGATCAAGGCAAAAAGGTTGAGGTTAGAGGTGAGTAACTAATCAAACTACTACACGGTTTAATTAAGCATCTTACAACATTTTCTATTTTACACTCACCCTATAAAATTCGACTTGATTAGGTTATATATAAGTTGTGTGTTGTGTATCAGTGTATGTCACTTCTCAAAAACAAAGATATATGTTTAATTATCCTACGTTATGCCTAAAATATATTTACGCATCAGTCTGTAATTTTGATCTCCATTTTCAGGAGGTAGCCATCGGGCGTCACTATCGACTCGTTGCTCTCATAAGAAGATAATAAAAAAGATCAGGAAAAACCTACAAAAGGAGAATTTGGAAAAATTTGAACAATCGTGCTTCGGTCACTTGCTCAATATTAAAAAACTCAAATTTCAAGGAACACTGATGTTGCAGTTGCTGATGCACATGGACATGGATGTCTCCAACGAGGAGAAGCTTGTTTTCAAAATTAACAATAGCAATGTTGAATTCAGACCTAGTGATTTTTCTCTCATCACAGGGCTTCTTTGTTATGGCACGTTGGAAGCGACAACAACGTCATCTTCCTCTATTCACAAGGATGTTTTCCACAGCAGGGCATGTATAGGGTTAAAGGATGTTAAAAAGGCTTTCCTTACTGCCAGTCGTGACAATGAGGGCAGGGGTGAACTGACGTTGAAGTTGGCTTTGCTGTATTTCCTTTACGGAATTTTGTTACCTAGAAATGGCGGCATCACTAAAAGTGACATGAAGTATCTTCATTTAGTTGGAGATTTGGAGAAGTTTAAAGCATATCCTTGGAGTCTGGTTGCATATCAGTTCCTTGTTCAGTCCATCCTTTCAGCCCGAGCCCGCATGGATGGTTTACAAGTCACCAATAAGAAGTTGGATATACGTATAAATGGCTTCAGCTATGCTATTCAGGCATGGGCGTACGAGGTGTTGCCTCCTGTAGGTGCCTATTGTGCAACTCGTGCAAATAACTTTGGAAACCTAACCCCTCCAATCTTGTGTTGGTCTACCAAAAAAACAATTCGTTTCAACGACCTCAAGAAATTCTTTACACTGCGTGATAAATCACGAATGGTAAGTAATTAATTTCTCTTTGAACACTTGTGTTCATTTTTTAAACTTACGCACAAAATATATGTGTGTGTTAATCCCATGTATAGGTGTCCGAAGGTATTCAAACTTCTCGGAAAAAGAAAATTAAAGTTACACTCAAGTGGACAACACCATTGAGTAGGCATCAACCAAAAAGAAGAAGAAGAAAATTGCTTTGTACCAAAGATCAAATGTCTCAAGCTGTAAGTGTTTTTATGTTTGCCTGCGTTATGCCTACTCATATCACAGTAATTCAGGTTAAATATGCTCCATTGGGATATCACAAGATGGGAAGGACGACACGTTGTGGGGGTGTGGTTTTGAATTTTATTATGATTTTTGTGAATGTATTACTCTGTTCTTTGGATCGCTTAATTAATAAAGCTTATGCATGATAAGCAATCAATTGTAACTGATTGCAGTTCATCGTTGAATCTCTTGAGAAAATGGATTCTGGTTATTGTGGTTCAGGAAATATTGATGGAGCGGGAGAAGAGACTGAAAATGGAGGTAGATGAACTGAGAGTGGAAAAAATGAAATCGGATAATGCAGTTCAACATTACAAAAAAAGGCTTGAGGATCTAGTGGCCAGGTTGGATGAGTGTGATGATGCTGCTGATGATTATGAGGAAATGAATGTGAATATGGCAGATGGAAAGGTGAACGCTGATGCCATGTCATCACCTGATGAAGTTCGTGATCATTCCTCTGGAAGTGGCGCCCATGGCTCGTCGGAAAGAGGTGGTTCTGCAGAAAATATATATTCTGTTAGTTATAGTTATTCCTCAATGTTACTGATCTAGTTCAGCAGTTTACAACTCCAAGTAATATTTGACTATATATAACATTTTGGATGTATGTCCACAGATGGCACTTATCCTCATTATAATCCTGCTGTTGCTGTCCCAGATAATCGAGGCGAAGAGCCTCAGATTAGAGGTACGTACGTAGCCAACGCTGAACACTGTCGTCATTCACAGACAAATTCCTATTTAATATATCATGCTTGATTCTTATTAATCTTTCATTCGTAAATACGCTTGGTTTGGTCTGGCTTTATGGATGACATCCATCTTCTGCTGCAGGAGATATGATCATCACCATATCTGATAGCGATGATGAAATCCCAGATATGCCTTCTGGGCTCACAAATAAGAGGAACATAACAGACTGCTGCGGAGAGGTTGATTGCAAAAAAAGAAGCAAACCTACTGCACCATCTGCTTGTGATTCTGATTCTCCTCTGCAAAAGTTGAACGTGCAAAATGATGTGGATTCTACATACTCGGATGATGAATCTTGCTCGGATGCCTACATGAATAACTTTGTTTCAATGATTCAAAGTAAAACCAAGTAGTGGAAAATGGATGTTTGAATGAAGCACGTCCATTCACTTTTGCGCCTTTTCTCATCTCAAGCGCAGTTATGTATATATATGTGACAAGTGACAACTAAGTTATGTAAATTATTAAGCTTGAAAGCTTATATATGTTGGCATTTTCATCCTAGTTTGTGTTTACTTTGCCAGCTTGGAAAAATGGAACAGAGTATATTTCTAAAGCTATAATTCTGGCCTTCAAAGCTCATGCGTTGCAAAAGAACATTGCTTCTCCTGTGCAACGCACAAATGAAAGAGAGATATATATAATTTTATTTGTTAAAATTTATAATTATGAAAATATTAAGAAAATGATCATAACAAAACAAAATTGATTTACAATTATTGCGAATTTATATATATTTTTACATGTGTTGTTAATGGTCATTGAGATTTAGTCCAACCAAAAGGGGAGGGAAACGATTATTTAAATCTAATTTTAAAATACAAATTAAGCTCATAAAATTCGTGAATTGGTACATTATGCAAAAAATGACTTCTGGTGAGAAAATTATTTATCACAACGATTTTATTATTGTATAGATAATAATTTGTGAATGCCCTTTTCGTAATTTTCAAAAAAATAACTAATAATAGTAAACAAAATTATGAGTAGTTTCAATTTTAAATATTTTTGACAGTATTTGTGTACAATGAAAAGTTTTACACATTATACATGCGCTCAAACTATACGTCAAATCCTATCTAGACATGGAAACTATTTTTATTTTTATTTTTTTGCTCAATATGCATCTAAACTATACATTGAAAAAGTATAATCACCCCCCCCCCCCAACAATTCAAAAAATGTCCGTTAATTTTTTTCATTAATTAAATACTTCGAGCTCAATTCTATCACTTATGAATGTCAATCGGAAGAATTAAAACCATGGTCAGATAACCCACACTATAAAGTTTCAAACTCCACTTTTAATTTCAAAACTCAACATGGAATTGGTGTTAAGATTTGAAATCTTGTCCATGCATAAAAACCCTTGTCAATTAATATTTCTTCATTTAATTATTTCATCGTTTGACACTTAATGGACAAATTAAGAGCATAACTAGAAAGTTCATGATGAGGGTTTCCCAATCATACCCACATTACATAATATCATCGCCCGAATCAATCATAATTAAACTAAAAAAATTATGCACATTTTAGCTAATGAAAAAAAATTGATGGTGCTAACGTAAAGTATGAATTTGATATATTTTGAATATTCCATGAGATCGATTGTATTTTTTAAATAATTTACATGTGTATTTGAGATAAATAAATAATTCATACATTTGGATGGAACTAAACATATAGTTCACGTGTTTATTTGAACCCTTGCCCAAATATAATTATAAAATAGATGTAACAATTGCTTGATGTCCACATTAATTGGCACCACACGAATACATTATGACATTTTTTTTAATCTCACATTAGTTTCATATGAAAGACGGTCGACTTGATTTTTCTTATAAAAGAGTACTATAATAATTCACCGTGTAATGCGGGAATAAGACATATATTTACAATTAGTGTTCATTGTAAATAATTTAGTGGTGGAATAGTGCAAGCTAGAGAAAAAAAAATATTCGGTTCGAATCCCACCGACATAGCTAAGATAAAATATATTTACAATTATTATCTCTTGTGAATAACCTAGTGATGAGATGGTGTAAGATCGAGATCAGAGATCTCAAATTTGAATCCCACCAATACTATTAGGTGTAAATATGTCACACCTAATTTACAAGTATAATTTACTTCTTCTATGTAGTTTGCAGGCTATTACACAGGAGCGTGGTTTGCCAAGTGCGTACCCTCGAGTAACGGCTAAATGTTGCCCACGACATAAAAAAAAAATATAATAATTATTTTATTATAAATTATATATATGAATAAATATAATAAAAATATTTAAACAAAATACTATAGAACATAAAATATAAGTTTTTATTGGTTCATGGGTAACACCACTGTGGAAAAGATTGACATATCGAGTTTGAAACTTACTGCTCCTCAATGCCCCTCTTCCCCTTACTAAAAAAACCAGAGAGATACGTTATTATTGTGTTTTTAGCATTTTTTATTTTATAAAAAAATCTAAAATATGTTGATTTTAAAGTTTTTATTTTTAAAATTTAATAACATTTTTAATGCATAAATTTCAAGATTCTTTCTATTGTATATGGAATTTGTTATTTTTATATTGATACGATATATTGGTAAAATATTAAATATAAAAAATGCATATAAAATATAACATTTTGTTGGAAAATAGGATTTATTAAATTGAGTTTTGACTCATGTTATCTGATTTTTCATGATCGAGATATTTAATTTTGGAGGAATTAAATACCGTACGATTATTCTATGTTGTGAGTAGATAATCGTAGTATTTTTATTTGATCAAATCTGATTTTCGGTGAGTGAGAAATAAATGGTTAAAGTTGGTCACACGATTGAGCATTTATGGTGTGTGGGATAATGTGTTTAAGACACATTAAATAATCTCACATTGATTTCTTAATCAAGTTAAGAAGTGTATTTAAGTGTATTAACACTTAAGTGAAGTAATTAAGTGCACAAGGATGTGGACCATGAGCCTACACGCGCACACACACGCGCGCCCACCCGTACCCTTGCCCGTGCCCGTCTCGTCCTCGGACTTGGATCTTGGCAATTGGACTTTGGGGGTACGTGGGCTTCCGGGGCTTAGCTGTACCAGTTTTACAGTACAGAAACAGTCGGATCGTGGAGCGGGGGTCTATAACGGCTGTGGAGCGGATTGGTTGACCGGGTCATGGGTGCACTTGGGGTGTAACTCCTATGAGTTAAGAACCTTCAAGTGTATAACTGCCATCTGGAGCGCGGATTGGTTGACCGGGTGGTGGGTGCACTTGGGGTGTAACTCCCATGAGTTAAGAACCTTCAAGTGTATAACTGCCATCTGGAGCGCGGATTGGTTGACCGGGTGGTGGGTGCACTTGGGGTGTAACTCCCATGAGTTAAGAACCTTCAAATGTATAACTGCCATCTGGAGCTGGTGGAGTTAGTGGGCTGGACTCCTAGAGGGTTTAATGGCAGAGATCTGCAGAAGGTAACTCCTAGAGGGCTTAACAGTAGAGCTGTAACTCCAGACATGTTGGGATCCGAGCCGACATGGGACACCTGTCGGGATCTGTAGAAGGTACTTGGACACGTGTTGGGATCCGAGCCGACATGGGACACCTATCGGTAACTCCTAGAGGGCTTAATGGCAGAGATCTGCATAAGGTAACTCCTAGAGGGCTTAATGGCAGAGCTGTAACTCCAGACGTGTTGGGATCCGAGCCGACATGGGACACCTGTCGGGATTCTGCAGAAGGTAACTCCTAGAGGGCTTAATGGCAGAGCTGTAACTCCAGGGGATTACAACACCTGGTTTAAATGCCCTCAAACCCTAGCTGTCCCTTGCAGTAGAGATGTGCCTATAAATAGGACATCATGCATGGTTCAACATACTACATTTTGCATAAACGAACATCATCATATTGTTGCATATGAGTTTCTTCAAGTCACAGCTTCCCAGTTCTCGACGTTGTCTAGTTCGCCGGAGCCTTACCGGACTTGTGGTGCTACTGCCAGAAGGACGAAACCGTTTCATCTTTGAGAGACAAATCACCAGACCGTAAGCACTAGCCGGGGTGTAATTTGTCTTGCGGAGAGAGGTCCCCTCGACTTAGCTTGCCGGAATCTGCAATTGGGTTCCCGTTTTGATGTGACCTGGGACAATATGACACAACGAGACACAAAAGACGCGGAAGCTAGGAAAGAACTACGTCAATTACGAAAGGGTTCTATACTCGAATAACTAAACGACTAAGACTCAATTAAAATACCTAGATAATATCACACAAAATAAAACACAAATCCAAATATAATAGGCTGTTTTGGGACGGTAATGTGGACGGCTAGGATGATGATGAACGATGGTGATGAATAGGTTTAGAAGGGCTAGAGTAGATAGGGTATGATAGAGTAGAATCGGACTTACGGATTAAACAAGACGAACACGAACTTGAACACGATGAAGGCTGGACTTGAAACGGACGTTGGTGGTTGGTGTTGACGTCGAACGGCGGCTATGATGGTGTGTTGTTGATGTGAATCACAACCCAAAAGTTACCTTGAATCTCGAACGTACACAAGGCCAAATTCTTTAAGTTGTTCTTCGATAGCGAGTCTCCGACGATCCCTCGAACGTGGACAGCGAATTCCCTTTGTAAAACTTAGAGTTGCTAAATCTAAGAGTATGAATTTAATGTTCTAAACTCACAAAGAATAAATGGGGTTGAGACAATATTGAAAGCAAAGCTTAAATTATCAAATATGGTCTAAAGTAACAATGAAATATGGATCCACTATTTATAATAGTTGGATCGAAAATCCTAAGGCTAAGGGACGAAAATTATAGTCCAAATTAGACTAGAATTGGACTTTGACTACTTCCTAAACTAGAATTCTATTTAAGATAGATTTTGTAGATCTTGCCTTATCTAAAAATCTAATCAAATCTTCAACTAAATAACCGAAAAATGCTAACTAAAAATCTGCAAAATTTCGTCCAAACTATATAATAAATTAAATAAATAAAATACTATAGTCTAATAAATCAATCCCCTTAATTGGACCATTAAGGGCCGAGTATTTTGGGCTTTTCCACCATGCATGCTTAACTTGGGCTGAATAGCAAGTATACACATTTAGCCCAACAAAAGCACACACACGCCTCCTTCTTCATGCACACATGTTCCCATCTTGATCTCCATCTTCAAATGTCAACAATGTCATCATCTTCAAGCTTCTTTGCACTCCGTCTTCAACTTCGAACTTCTTGCGAATTGTAGCTTGCAAATATTCTTGCAACTTCTTAGCTCGTAGTCTTGTGACGGGTCCTTTGAATTGCAGCTCTTCATTGATGTCATCATTGCTATGGATGTCCTCATCATTCCCCCCCCTGCTGAAGAGAATTCATCCTCGAATTTGAAGTCTCGTCTTGGTCGAACTCATCTGCAGAAAAAGGAGACAAATCAGCAACATAAACGTAGAAGAACACTTGTACTCACCAGGGAGATCAATGCGGTATGCATTATCATTAACACGGCTCAAAACAGTGAATGGGCCATCTCCACGGGGCGATAACTTGGACTTCCTCAAGTTAGGGAATCAACCTGGACTCAAATGGATCCAAACACGATCTCCGGGCTGGAATATCACACGTTTGCCCCTCGTGTTGCGTGCTGCGGCGTTTTGGGCGCCTTTGTGCTCGATCCGGGCACGAACCTTCTCATGCATCTCTCGAATAAAATTAGCTCTCTTCATACCTTTAACACTCGTTAGATGCTCAACGGGTAAAGGAATCAAATCAGTAGGAGTTAACGGATTAAATCCATAAACCACCTCAAATGGAGACATGTTAGTAGAAGAATGAATAACACGATTATAAGCAAATTCAGTATATGGTAAACATTCTTCCCATTACTTCAAATTGTTCTTAATTAGAGACCTAAGTAAAGCTCCTAATGTACAATTCACAACCTCAGTTTGACCATCGGTTTGTGGATGACATGCAGTAGAAAACAATAACTTAGTACCTAATTTTCTCCACAAAACACGCCAAAAATGTCCTAAAAACTTAGAATCCCTATCACTAGCAATAGTACGAGGAATTCCATACAATCTAACAACATGCACAAAGAATAAGTTGGCAATATGCACATCATCATCGGTTTTTCTACATGCAATGAAATGAGCCATTTTAGAGAACCGATCAACTACAACAAACACCGAATCTTTACCCGACCTAGACCTAGGTAATCCCAAGATAAAATCCATAGATATGTCAATCCAAGGGGCTGTAGGGGCGGGTAATGGCGTGTAAAGGCCGAATGAGTGTGAAGTGGATTTGGCTTGACGACAAGTAATGCAACGACTACACACATTCTCTACATCCTTACGCATATGCGGCCAATAAAGGTGTTCATGCAGCAAGTTCAATGTCTTATGTACACCAAAGTGACCCATTAAACCTCCCGCATGCGATTCTAACACAAGTAGCTCACGCATAGAACAAATAGGAATGCATAACTTAGACTCCTTAAACAAAAACCCATCATGCACATAATATCCATCAATTGCTCTAGATTTCGACACACATGAGGCATATATGGGGCTGAAATAGGCGTCCTCAACATAAAGTGACTTAATGGACTCGAAACCAAGCATCTTAGCATGCATTAAATTTAAGAGTGCATACCTTCGAGACAACGCGTCCGCGACGACGTTCTCTTCACCTTTCTTGTACTTGATCACATATGGGAAGGACTCGATGAATTCCACCCATCTTGCATGTCTCTTGTTCAAGTTTTGCTGTCCTTTGAGGTGCTTTAAGCTCTCGTGGTCCGTGTGAATCACGAACTCCTTGGGCCAAAGATAGTGCTGCCATGTATCCAATGCACGCTTCAAAGCATAAAGCTCTTTGTCGTACGTGGAATACTTCAAGCTGGCACCACTAAGCTTCTCACTAAAGTAGGCGACGAGCCTGCGATCCTGCATCAAAATTGCACCAATACCTATGCCCGAAGCATCACACTCGATCTCAAAAGTCTTAGTAAAATTAGGTAAACGAAGAACAGGAGCAGAACATAACAAAGATTTCAAAGTAGTAAATGCATGCTCTTGTTGTTTACCCCACTCAAATTTCCGATCCTTCTCACTTAGCTCAGTAAGAGGGGCGGCTATACTGGAGAAATCCCGTACAAAATGACGGTAAAATCCAGCTAGTCCATGAAAGGACCGAACCTCGGAGGCGTTTTTCGGGGTTGGCCATTCCTCAATCGCCTTAATTTTGGAACGGTCTACCTCAATACCTCGTGAACTGACGACAAAGCCTAGAAAAATGACTTCATCTATGCAAAAGGAACACTTAGATAAATTTCCATACAACTTTGCATCACGCAAGAGCATAAAAACACGCCTAAGGTGTTCTAGGTGTGCCTGTGCACTGTGACTGTAAATCAGAATATCATCAAAGTAAACAACCACAAATTTACCAATCACATCACGCAAAACATGGTTCATTAACCTCATAAACGTGCTCGGTGCATTAGTGAGACCAAATGGCATAACTAACCACTCATATAAACCATGCTTTGTTTTAAACGCAGTTTTCCATTCATCCCATTCATGCATTCTAACTTGAAAATAACCAGATCTTAAATCTATCTTAGAAAGCACATTAGAACCACTTAATTCATCTAGCATATCATCAAGTCTAGGGATAGGAAATCTGTACTTAACCGTGATTTTGTTGATGGCGCGGCAATCCATGCACATCCTCCATTCGTTGTTCTTCTTTGGTAATAGGATGACTGGAACTGCACAAGGGCTCATCGACTCTCGGATTTGCTTCTTCTCCAACAGCTCCTTCACTTGGTGGTCGATCTCCTTCATCTCATCGGAGGACGTGCGGTATGCCGGTCTATTGGGTAGGACTGCGCCAGGTACGAAGTCGATCTGGTGCTCGATCCCACGAACTGGAGGTAATCCACTTGGAATCTCTTCCGGGAACACGTCCGCGAACTCCTCCATAAGGGGCTGCACATCACAAGGCAAAGAAACACTATTAGTAGCACTGTCCTTATAAGATAAAAGAACGAAAGGTAAACCTGCTTTTAGTGCTTTCTCTACGCCTTTAACTGAGATGAACAAAGACCGATTTTGTTCAACTTTAGGGGCTGATCCGGATGATTTTCCATGAACTAAGGCTTCATTGGAAGCCTTCGAAGGGGCTGTATTGGTCGTCCTTGAAGAAGACTCCGGCTGAGAAGTGTCGGCCGAATCTCGGCCGTTCACGGCGGTGGTCCGGGCGGCGGCTGCGGCTTGCTTTGCCCGTTCTTGCTTGAATCTCTCTTGCATCCTTTCTTGATCCTCTGCAACAGCTTTAGGAGCGAGTAGCTTGAGCACAGTGGTTTGACCATCCATGGTGATCGAATAGGTGTTGGCCAAACCATCGTGAACTGCTTTTCTGTCGAATTTCCACGGTCTTCCTAAAAGAATGTGGGCTGCCTCCATAGGAATAACATCACAAAGAACAGTGTCAGAATAACGACCTTTAGTAAATGAAACGTGTACCTGACCTGTAACTCTGATGGAACCTCGATCAGTAAGCCATTGCAGCTTGTATGGCTTTGGATGCTTTGTTGTGGTAAGGGCGAGTTTATCAACGGCATACTGGCTGATGGCGTTGATTACACTCCCACTGTCTATGATCATCGCACAAGTCTGATCCTTGCTCGCAACGCGCGTGTAGAATATGTTCTCACGCTGTGATTGCTCTTCATCTTCACGATTGATGTTCAGACTGCGAATAGACACTAAACTGACATGAGGCAATTCGGCCTCCTCATCTTCATCGTTGACTTTGGGTGGTTCGACGGCATCATGGGCGACGTCCTGGGGCTCCTCTTCGTCTTCACTGGCTGATTCAAGCCCGTTTTGTTCATTGAGGAACAAAACACGACGGTTCGGGCACTGATTCTGAAAATGGCCCCAACCTTGGCATTTATGACACTGGATGTCACGGGCTCGATTAGGGACTGCATTCGGCATCGTATTGGGCTGATTAGGCCATTGGAATGGGGGCCTTGGGGTCGACATCGGTGTAGACTCGGGTCTACGGCTGGACTGCGGTGTAGAACGGTCGAAACGCCATTCAGGTGGTCCGGACTGACCTCGGGATCATGTGGACTCAGAAAAAGGTATAGAAGGTGATGTGGAATGTGTACCTTTATTCCATGATGGACGGACGGCGGCTGCATTGTGATGAGATCGCCGGCGGCCTTCTCTCAACTCCTTTTCCACAATCGATGCGTATTGCACCATCCTTTCTACACTGGTGAAGTCCTTCAACTCGACTTCACACGCAATATCGGGATTCATGCCTTCAATATACCTAATTATGGTAGCATTTAAGGTCTCCTCCTTCCCGACTCGGTTCAAGGCTGTCTCCAACTCTTTGTGATACTCTTCAATCGAACGGGTGCCTTGTTTGATCCGGTTGAGCTTCTTTTCGAGCTCTCTCTCATAATGGACTGGAATGAAGCATCCACGCATCAATCCCTTCATTTCTTCCCATGTGTCAATTGACGAATTGCGATTTCTACGCTTTCTTTCTTGTTGCATCTCCCACCAAGTGGCTGCGTAGCTTCTGAACTCCAAACAGGCTAACTGCACCTTTTTGACTTCAGTGAAGTCGTAGCAGTCAAAAATCTTCTCTACCTTACGTTCCCAATCAAGATAGATATCGGGATCGTGAAGGCCTTCAAACTCCGGGATGCTCGTCTTGATGTTATTGAGCATTCGGTCTTCACCATAGCCATCACGGCTGCGGTCACGACCATGGCGACGTCCTCTGTCGAGTTCTTCAGTATTTTCATCAAAGTACTCATCCTCGGGCTCGTTCTGTCGCTGGTGCTGTCGAGCTGGTCCTCGAACTACCTGAGTAATGGTCGGTGTGATCTTAGTGCGTTCAATGGCGTGCACTAAGCTATCAAGTTTGTCAGACAGGGCCTGGTGCTGTCTCTGGAAGTGTTTTGAGAGTGCCTCAAAATGATACTTATGATCCAATTGTGTGGGTGGATCCGAAGTAGACTCCATGGGGGCTTTGGATGGATCTCCGGATGGGTCCAAAGGGGGGGTGTCGACTGGTGGAGTCAAAGATGACTCGGGACGGGTACCTTTCTTCATGATACCTACAAAACGAAAAAACGTAAAAGAAAACAAGGTAGGACCTCACAATCTCACGTCACTCGTTTGTTTTCACTCTTGATTTTACCACTCGTGTATCACTCAATATATGGCTGCACAGTGTGTGAAAAATCGTGTAGATGGAGTAGGGAACTCGGCGGTGTTGGAATGGAGGGAGGACGGGAATGCTATGTTCGGAACACAGATGAATTTGGAGTGTGTATGAATGAGATACGGGTTGAGTATGTGTGGGATTAGGGGCTGTCGAGATTTGTGTGGTATGAGAGAGGTGGTGATCGAAGGGTATAGGGAGAAAAGGAAAGAGAATAGATCAATTAATGAAATCCCAAATTGATTTGGAGATCCAAAAATAAATCTAGATAGAATAAGGAAAGAAATGAAATGGATAAGGAAATAAGGAAGAGATAAGGTAAGTAGGGAATTTGGATATATATCAATCTATGTGACACAATCTAAATACCTTAATTAGCCTAGACTCTAGAAGGAAAGAATCCAAAAATAAAATAAGATATCTAAGGTAGTTATTAAAATCAAAACAAACTAAGAAGGAAATTTCCTAAAAGAAAGAGAATCTAAAAGGAAATAACCAACTATGAATTTGTACCTAAAAGGAAGGTACCAAAATAAAATAGAACACAAAAAGGAAACAATGGATATACCTCTTTTTTTTTTTTAAATTTTCGGATTTGTTTTTATCCGATTTTTTTTGTTTTTTTGTTTTTTTGTTCGATCTGTTTTTTTTCTCTGTTTTTTTTTATAACAATGAACAATAATAAAAATAAATTACAACTCGATTGGACTCAAAATAAAATAAACGGGACAAATAAATGAGTATGGAACCACGAACGATATAAACCGACGTGGCTCTTGATACCAATTTATGATGTGACCCGGGACAATATGACACAACGAGACACAAAAGACGCGGAAGCTAGGAAAGAACTACGTCAATTACGAAAGGGTTCTATACTCGAATAACTAAACGACTAAGACTCAATTAAAATACCTAGATAATATCACACAAAATAAAACACAAATCCAAATATAATAGGCTGTTTTGGGACGGTAATATGGACGGCTAGGATGATTATGAACGATGGTGATGAATAGGTTTAGAAGGGCTAGAGTAGATAGGGTATGATAGAGTAGAATCGGACTTACGGATTAAACAAGACGAACACGAACTTGAACACGATGAAGGCTGGACTTGAAACGGACATTGGTGGCTGGTATTGACGTCGAACGACGGCTATGATGGTGTGTTGTTGATGTGAATCACAACCCGAAAGTTGCCTTGAATCTCGAACGTACACAAGGCCAAATTCTTTAAGTTGTTCTTCGATAGCGAGTCTCCGACGATCCCTCGAACGTGGACGGCGAATTCCCTTTGTAAAACTTAGAGTTGCTAAATCTAAGAGTATGAATTTAATGTTCTAAAGTCACAAAGAATAAATGGGGTTGAGACAATATTGAAAGCAAAGCTTAAATTATCAAATATGGTCTAAAGTAACAATGAAATATGGATCCACTATTTATAATAGTTGGATCGAAAATCCTAAGGCTAAGGGACGAAAATTATAGTCCAAATTAGACTAGAATTGGACTTTGACTACTTCCTAAACTAGAATTCTATTTAAGGTAGATTTTGTAGATGTTGCCTTATCTAAAAATCTAGTCAAATCTTCAACTAAATAACCGAAAAATCCTAACTAAAAATCTGCAAAATTTCATCCAAACTATAGAATAAATTAAATAAATAAAATACTATAGTCTAATAAATCAATCCCCTTAATTGGATCATTAAGGACCGAGTATTTTGGGCTTTTCCACCATGCATGCTTAACTTGGGCTGAATAGCAAGTATACACATCTAGCCCAACAAAAGCACATACACGCCTCCTTCTTCATGCACACATGTTCCCATCTTGATCTCCATCTTCAAATGTCAACAATGTCATCATCTTCAAGCTTCTTTGCACTCCGTCTTCAACTTCGAACTTCTTGCGAATTGTAGCTTGCAAATATTCTTACAACTTCTTAGCTCGTAGTCTTGTGACGGGTCCTTTGAATTCCAGCTCTTCATTGATGTCATCATTGCTATGGATGTCCTCATCACGTTTATTTAATTGTTCAGTTCAATTGTTTATTGTAATCTTTCACTTCCTTCTGTTCTTCTTGCAATGCAGTTGTAACCAATTCCAGTCAAAGTGTAATACACTTACAACACATTTAAATTATCATGTATATACATTTCTCAAAAATTATTTGTTTAGCAAAAATAAGGGAAATTTACACTTTAATATCTACATTTTGGATACTTTTTAAAAAAATGACCCACTTTATTACTATTAATAAAACAGTACCCATTTTTTCAATTTTTTTGCAAATCCGACCTCAATCAAATTTCAAGCCTAAAATATCTATGTGGCATGCCCAATAATTTTATTTTATTTTTAGTTCATAATTGATATGGAATATCCATGTAATATTTTGTATTAGAGCAAAATAGCCACACAAGAATTTCGGTGTGCCACGTAGATATTTTAGGCTAGAAATTTGATCGAGGTCATATTTGCAATTCTTTTGAAAAAGTGGGTACTATTTTGCTAATATTAATAAAGTGGGTCATTTTTTAAAAAGTGTCTAAAATGTAGTAAAAAAGTATAAATTTCTCCAAAAATAATATTAGCCAACAATTACAAAGTAGTAGATAAAACATTGATGGGTCACTTTGATGTGAATAAAACATTAAACTTGCTGCATGAACATTTTTATTGGCCGCATATGAGACATGATGTTGAGAGTGTGTGTAGTAGATATTACTTGCCATAGGTCGAAATCTACTTCACATCCATTTAGTTTATACACGACCCTACCCGCCCCTAGTTCTCCTTGGATTGATTTGTCTATGGATTTTATCTTGGGTTTACCTAGGTCTAGATCGGGTAAGGATTCTGTGTTTGTTGTGGTTGATCGGTTCTCCAAAATGACACATTTCATTGCATGCCGTAAAACCAATGATGTTGTTCATATCGCCAATCTTTTCTTTGTGCATGTTATTCGATTGCATGACATTCCTAAAACTATTGTTAGTGATAGGGATTCCTAGTTTCTTGCACATTTTTGGCGTGTTCTTTAGGGTAAGCTAGGTACTAAGTTATTATTTTCTACTGCATGTCATTCTCAAACCGATGGTCAAACTGAGGTTGTGAATCGTACTTTAGGAACATTGCTTAGATCTTTGATTAGAAATAATTTGAAATGATAAAGCCATTCCTAGCAATGATGATCCAAATCCAGAGTTGTAAATTAGAGGTCCAGTTACAAGGTTATGAGGTACTTACAAGGTTATTTCCTAGGCTACGTGCGAAAGAAGCTCGAGGAAGAGTTAATCGATGAAGACAACTCCAAGTTGATTACATTGCTAACATGTGAGGATGATCAAGACAATACATAAAGAATACAAGAGGGAGAAGACTCGCATGGACCGTGCGGGGAACGGCCTTAAGCGCATGAACTGTGCGCAACCAATAAAAATCGTCCAGAAGGTCTTGCATGGCCCGTACACCAACGCCAGTGCGCCTCTATTATTTAAAGAACAATTTTATTTTCTACAGTATTAATTTTAGACTATAGTTTTTATTTAATTAGGACCAGTTTTTATTTAATTTTGTGACAGTTTTCGGTCACCTTTTGAATAGGTTTAACCAGAATTGTATTTAAGGCATATTCCTACCTTGAATAAAATTCTAGTTTAGGCAATTTCCAAGTCTAGTTTGTGTTCTATTTGGACCTGAATTTTTGGTCCTTTTGCATCAAGTTTTCAGCCCCTTTAAACATTATAAATAGGGGGACCATTGTCACATTGATACTTTAGACATTATTGAATATTTTTGTCTTTGCATACAATTGTGTCTCAACTATTGAATTCTTTTGATTGTTTTCATTTGAAAATTATCATTCTTAGCAGTAGCATCTTTAAATCTTATTTCAAGGGAATGTTCTAATTCACATGAGGGATTAGGGTGAACTCGCTAGCCGAAGAGTAGCTTTGAGATACATTTTCGTAGTATACAAGATTACGAGAATTTATCGGGTTGCAATTCATCAACACCAACACAAACCACCGTCCGTCTACAACAACGTCCATCCTCCATACGTCGTACACCTCCTACAACATTCACCAAGTCCAGATCGAATGCCATCATCGTCGAGTTCAATTCAACCGATTTCCTTCACTCTTGCTATTCACGCCGTGAACAACACACGAACCGTAAGTCTCTCTTGTCGTTATCATACCCTATCTACCCAAGCCTTTCTAAACCTTATCATATCATTCATCACGTCCTAATTACGTTCCCAAAACCTTCGCAAAATCCCAGCTTCATTCGTGATTTATTTTGTGTATTATTTTTATGTCATTGTCTAGGTGTCGTATTTAGGTCTAGATTAGATCGTATATTTCTTTCGAGTCTTTAGTTCGTTTATTTCGGTTTATTTGATTTAATTGAGTCATTAGAGTTAGGATTGAATCCTTCTGAAGCTGAAGTGTTAGATCTTAAAATCTTCCGCGCGTCTGTACCCTATACAGTTTATCTGTCCGGGTTATATCACACACACAAAAAATAGTGTCAAAATAATTAAGGGTTGAAATTTTATTTTACATTTTTTGTGTTTTACTCCATGTTTCATTATCAAATTTATGATTTTAATAATATTTATTATAAAATAAAATTAATTATAACATAAGTAACTTATAATCAACATTTATGAACAAAAAATGAATTAAAAAAATATAAAACATAATTTTGAAATAATCAACCATAATAATAATGAATTATTAATTGAAAATTAAAAATTAAATATTAAAAATAATTATAAATCTTAATTGGACAGAATGAATCCTAAAAAAATCATAAAATTAAATTAAATCACAAAAAAATTTGAAAAAAAATACAAAAAAAAACTCATAATTCGAAAGTGTAACATGGGGTGTAATAAATATACCGTTTACCAAGAAATTCAACGTAAATAATTAATTAACGTTCAATCATTACTCTACATTGGAAAGTGGTAAGATATTACTATAACCATTTTAGTTAAAATGCTATATTAATTATATTTTACAATTATATAAGCAGATATTAGATGTAATTAATCAAGTTGAAAATTTAATAGATGTGACCGTTTACTTAAAGAACACACCACCTTTCATTTTTCAGTAACAGTCTATGTTGAGACAGAAATTAAATATTGCAATAATTTGATCATGTTTCTCCATCCTCGCAGATGCACGGAAAAACTCTCTCCCGCTCTCTCTCTCTCTCTAGCTCTCTCAGCAAGATGACTTAACTCTCGTTTAAAACCCTCTGTTGCATGTAGGATAAGCAAGGGATCGTTGAATTTGTTGTGGATGGATGACGAAGAACACTGATCCTAGTCTATCATTGACGGAGAAGCTGTTGGGAAGGACCGAGAAGAGTTTGGAGGAGAACGTTCAAAATTCTACATGCGACAAATTGCTACTCGAAGAGAAGCTGGAATCTATTGAGAGGAAATTAAGTGAGGAATTGAGATTGATGAAAGTTGCTAAAGAAACTCGGCTTCATGATTTAGAGCTGAGGATGTTCAAGCTTGTGGCAACCCTACTTAACAATTCTCCCACTATCCAAGACCATGGTCATTATCGAGACAGAATGTCTGTGGTTACAGGTACTAACTAACTGCAGTCTCCTAGCTAGCTTATGATTTCATAAATTATGATGCATTCTTTTATCTTTTCATTTTGGACAAGTCTTGTCAGCCCCACTCCTCAAAATTAAATTCATTTCCAAATATGTAACTGGATCATGAGTTTGGATGTTGCCTAACCACACAAGTTTTTGTGCACTTTGTAATTGTTGGCTAAATTTCTTCTGTTATTGGCAAGTTCCCTGCATTATATTTCGCAATTTCTACTCTTAATATACATTATTTTCATGCTTTCCGTAGGTTTCCCGTGCGTACATTATGTTTATGTTTTCTGCAATGCCTACACTAAGTTAATTTACGCATTTGTTTATAAATTTTGTTAATTCCCAATTTCAGGTACTGCTAGCTATCATGCATCACTGTGTTGTCGTTGTTCTCTCAAGATTATAAACGTGATTAAGAACAATCTACACAAGGAAAATTTGGAAAAATTCGAGCAATCGTGCTTCGGTCCTCTGCTGCAGATTAATCAACTCAGATTTCAAGGGCAACTTATGTTGCATTTGCTGTTGCACTTGGACATGGGTGCCTCCAAGGAGAGGCTTGTTTTTAAAATCAACAACTGTAACACGGAGTTCGGGCCTAATGAGTTTTCTCTCATAACAGGGCTGCGTTTTGGCACATCCGAGGCAGCAGCATCATCTTCGAATTTTCACGACTATGTGTTCCAGGGTAGGTCAAATATCACGTTGAAGGATGTTGAAGCAGCCTTTCTTACTTTTAGTCGTGATCATGAGGGCAGAGGAGGATTTACTTTGAAGTTGGCCTTGCTCTATTTCCTTTACGGAATTTTGTTAGTTAGTCGTGGAAAAATTGACATGCAGTATCTTCATTTAGTTGAGGATCTGCACAAGTTCAACGCATTCCCTTGGGGTCGGGTTGCATATCAATTGCCTATTTCGTCCACCCTTTCAGTCCGCGCCCGCATGGATGCCTCAAAAGTCAAAACTCACCCATCTGAGAGCACCGATCGATATGTACGGCTTCAGTTATGCTCTCCAAACATGGGTCTATGAGGTGATACCTTGTGTAGCTACACATTGTGCATTTCGATCAAGTAACATTGAAAACCTATCCCCAAGGATCCTGCGTTGATTTGCAACCAAAATCTTTCGTTTCGATGATCTCAAGCAATTCTTTGCACCAAGTGGTAATGCACATTTGGTAAGTAACTTTAACTTCTCTTTTTAATGCTTGTGTTTGTCATTATATCAATTAAAACTTATATATATATATATGTGTGTGTGTGTGTGTGTGCACTAAATATGTTAATCTCATAGGTGTTGACTAGCGTTCGAGATTCTCCAGAGCAGAAAAATACAATGGAGAAGCGGGGAGAGCTATCGATCGACACTATGCAGACTCGTATCAAAGTAATTGTGGTTAAATATTATTTCCCAAAAGAAAATTGTGGTTAAATATTTATCTATATCATGCTTACAACTTACCATGCTTAAAAATTTAGTTGTACACTTGTAGGCAATTATTTGTAGGTGAAATGGTTTTGCTTACTATTCTCCCTACAATATTTAAGTTCTGACAATATGGCTTATTAGCCACTTCAAACTTTAAAAAACTTTTTTTAGCCATCAAATTTTAAATATTATTTTTTTAGCCTAATTTACTATAACACTCTTATCTACTTTAAAAAATAAAAGTAAAATAAAACAAATTACCCTCTCTTCCCAAACTCTCTCTCTGTAAAAAACGTAACTTGAAGGTTTTCACTCTCCCCAAACTCTGTCTCTCTCGTCGCCCCCCTCCTCCACTTCACCAATCTGGAAATTACCAGCCATCACCGGTGAAAACCTGCCACCGCCGCCCGCCGCCGTCGACGTGTCTGCCGCTGCGACCCGTCTGCATTGCCGTGTGAAAAAGGTAACTTTTATGCCAATTGGGTTTTTTCAAATTGTTGGGGTTATACCATGTTTTGGATATAATTTACACACAAATTGTTAACAATATGTGAATTTAAGTATAATTATGAATAATGTGTGATTTTGTAGATTTGATTTGAAATATTTGAGTTTGGAGATTCATGGCAAGTGGTGAAGAAGATTATGAAGAAGTTGGTGGTCATAATGCCCCAACCCGGAGTTTAGAGGTATTTTTGAAACCCCTTACATGGTTTAAATTCTTGCATTATGTGAAAGATATTGAAATTCTGGGAGGTTCTTTCCTGCGCGCCGAAGCCTGCGCGCAAGCCCAGCGCTCAGGGACGGTGTGCGGGCGGGGGCGCGCGCTGGGCGTGCGGGCGGGGGCGCGCGCTGGCTTTCCGTTGTTGTGCAGGAGGGATGCGCGCGCAAGGTGTTGCGCGCTAGGTGTGGTTGTGCGCTAGGGGGGCGCTGGCTTCCCGGTGTTGCGCGCAGGGCCTGCGCGCGCAGGTCTTGGCTCATTGCACACGCTGCCCCGTTTTGTCGTCCCCGTTAGCGTCGTCGAGATATGATAAATATATTCTATTCATATATTGTGTGTAAATATTAGTCCATATCAATTAAACATATATAATCATGTCCAACATATTGTTATGTAAATTAATATTTTTTGTAATTTACTTGTGTGTAAAATTATAATGAATTGTGTTACTTTTATTATACAGGACGGATGGGAATGGAAAAGGAGGGCAATGATGGATATGAACTACATGATCAGTAATCATGACCGTGTGACTATTATCGATGATATTAAGCTTATATTGGAGAGATATGGTGTGTATGACCGCTTTAAAAATTCATGTTTTAGTGAGTTACTAAAACTTCCAATTAAGGCCGGGAGATGCAATAAGGTTGTACACTATTTCATTACACATGAGATAGTGAAAAAGGATGGCGGTGATGACACCGAATTGTGGTTTAAAATAGGGAAGAATAAATTAAGATTTAGTCGGTACGAATATGCTCTAGTGTGTGGTTTGAATTTTGGGGGGTCAAATTTTAACCCACATAATGAGCACAGGATTAGATCTTCTTACTTGTATAAGAGGGTTTTCAAGCAATGTCAGATGAATATAAGTGACTTAAAGGAAAGTTTCAAGAAGAGGCAGCTTGGTGACGACCCTAAAGATTATTTGAAAGTTGGCAAAATATTGTTTGTGTACTATTTGTTGCTAGGGTTTGAATCAAGCCACACAATTGATGACTGGATTTGGGTGTTGGTTGAGAATGAAGAAGAATGGGAATCATTTCCGTGGGGTAGCTACTCCTATCAGAGGCTTCTTCATTTTTTAACTAATATCCACACGACACCCAGAACGTCGAAAAGGCCTTTATATCACATATATGGATTCACATTAGCATTCACGGTATGTTATAGTAAATTATTTTAAGTAATGATGATAATTATTTTACGTATTTTATTATAGTTATCAAAATAAATGAATTTACTTGTGATTGATGTAGGCATGGATTTATTGTGCTGTCCCACAATTGGCTGAGACTTGTGGTGGTGTGAGAGACGCAAAGGCTATACCGAGAATTTTACGCTTTGCTTATAACTTGACAAGCGTGAACCCGAATGATATTAGAGGACGGATATGATTAATTAAACATCTTGACGGAAAGTATCATCAATTGTTTTTTGGAAAAGTTTCTATTGTCTTGATTTATGGTTTATTAAATACAGATGTTCAAAAAGTTGAAAGCTAAGAGCCGAGAAAGGGACACAATTTATTGGAAGAGCATTGAAGATGGTCCGTTTTTGGTACAATATGCTCCGCGTCGTGTATTTTCAACTCATATGCCAAAACCCGCTCCATCACAAGGCGCTTCATACGAGCATGGCCCATCCAGAGACACCTTCCACGAGCATGACCCATCAAGAGACGCATTCTATGATCATGCACCTTCAACAGAACCTTTTTACGGCCTTGTTGATCCTGTGATGACCCACACGTGGACCATGTCTCAGAGACAGACATTTTTTCAAAATGTATATGATGCAGCTGAGAGAGCAGCCCAGACAGCGGCAGAGAGAGCAGCACAATTAGCGTCTGAGCAAGCCGCAGAGAAAACACAAAATTGGCTGTCCAGTTATCTTCCGCAGTTATTTAGGGGGCAAGGAAGTGAGCAGACTTTTGTTCAATAACAAAGTCCACAGGTTCATAAATTTCCTATTCGTTTTTTATGATGAAATTTATATTTTTGGGTTGTGTTATTTGAATTAAAAATTATGGCATTGTGTTATTCATAAAAAAAAATGATACGCCATGCACGCGCAAGGCGTGCGTGCGCAGGACCAGCGCGTATAGGGCCTGTGCGCGCAGGCCCTGCGCGCTGGCCCGCCCTACGCGCGCGCACCCTGAGCTTGCATTTTTTAATTTTCTATTTATATTCTTTGGGTGTGTTGGTTGAAAGTTGTATAACATTTTTTTTTATCATTGATTTTAATATATAGTATAGTGAAGAAAGAAATAGTCCCCAGAATTGGGAATGGAATCCCCAATTTGAATGGGGATAGAATCCACCACAATATACACAGTCCACAGAAGATGAGAGCGGGCACTGGAATTCCCTGATACGGAAGTCGACGTCAAGTACGGTATGGCGTGGGCCGCAATAATGGCCTGATGAACAAAACGCATGGAATCCCCCCAATGCTACAAATGAGAAAAGCCTTGCCTGGAAAGGCACAGGAAGCACACAGATGTGGGGTGATAGTGTTTTTAACACCTGGAATGAAATGTCAGCGGGAGAATATTGGGGGTTGGATGAGTCCTTGCAGCATAGGACTCCGACTACGAGTCAGATTCATTTCGTCACCCCTATTCGAGATATCACTCCTTTGTTTGATCATAGTACTCCGGTTAAGTTGGATTTCAGAGAAGTGAGAAGAAGGGCAGCATCAGCAGCATTGCGAACTCCATTTCTTCCAAATGATAAACGTTTTGCTGATTGGAATAAATTTTTGCAGTCAAATAAACTGTAAGTAATTGAATATGATTAATCTAATTTCTTTCAAATTATAGACATTTTGTTTGATTGTGTTATCATTTAAGCAGACGGAATGTTGGGATTGGTTATGGTGTTAATGCTCAATTTTTTACGAATCTATTGAAGAAGGAGGAACTCACTGATGCACATATTGATGCTTACATGTGCATACTCCATACAAATCCGGCATTTTCTAGTCGAACAATCCATAAAACGGATATAGTTCTAACTTCCACAGGATTCATGGTATTGATTGAAATTCTCTTCAATATAAAGATGCTTGGTTTTCTTTATTATTGATTTCAATTCATTCGTTTAATGTTTTACTAGGAAGGGATTCGTAAGGTATTTGCACAATACCATGACCTTGAAGGGGCTTCTGCACTTAATAAGGAGACTGAACAAATGATCTCTGATGAAGATCTTCTCGGTCTCTCAGAATATGTGAGTGGCCATCTACCAGGGTGGCTTCCGCTGAAACCTTGGTACGATTATAACAAGGTAAGTAAAACTGAATTCTCATTAATAAAATGTTTTTTATTTTGAATCATTTATAATTATGTACTAATTATTTTGTTTTGAATCACTTCATGTAGTTGATATTTGTGGCACATATTGATTCTCATTGGGTTACATGTTTTGCGAGCATCCCTGAATACTTGATCATTTTATATGACTCCACGTGGCACAACTGGACAAAACAGATAAGGCAAACCCGAATAGATTACTTTGCTCCATTGGCGCGCATTCTCCCACAACTTCTTAAATATTGTGGATATTGGGAGTATCGGGAAGATTTGCAACCCAAGTATAATGAATGGAAGATCAAAACAGTTGAGGGAGCCGGAGTTTACAAACAAAATGATGGTGTTAGCTGTGGCCTATATGCGCTCAAGTTTGTGGAGTTGTTAATAACAAATACCAGAATGCCGCAGCCGACTGACAAGAAAATGGAAGGATATCGTTCCCATGTGGCTCACACAATTTTCAGATTTAGCACAGATGAAAATACCCTTTAACCTTAATGACAGTTTACCTTTATGTAGTGACTCATCTTTTGACTACATTGTTCACTATTTTGAATTTGGTTTGATTTGTGTTCACTTCAATGACACTGTCCTTTCATATGTTGACACTTTTGACTACGTTTTTCAAATGTTTTGAATGTGGGATTCTAAAAACTTAAGGCATTGTGTTATTCAGCGTTTTAAAAAAAAGTCTTGCATGCGCGCGCAGGGTCAGCGCGCTGCCTTGCTTGGGCGCTCGGCCTGCTTGCGGGCGCGACTTGCGCACTCAGCCTGCGCGCGCGGGCTGCTTGCGCGCGGCCCAGCGCGCGGGAGCCTGTCCCAGCGCGCGCGCCTTGCGCTCGGCCTGCGCGCACAGCCTGCTTGCTGATTAATTTGAAGTTGCTACTGCAATAAGCAAAATGAAGCAAAGATACAAAATTCACCGATATAGTTTCGACAAGTCCAAATCCAACATAAATTTAAAAATAAACGGAATGTCACTGCAGATACATTAATGTCACTACAGATACATCAATGTCACTAGATAGCAAAACAATATAAATTCCAAACCTAAACAAATTATATAATAAAACAAGCTTGCATTTAACTAGGCCTATTCGGACATGTTGGTCGAGTGTGACCAGGTACACGACATATGCTACACCTATTGGTTCGACGTGCACGACTGCTACTCGCTTCGTTTGCATTGCAACTACCAGTTTGAGAACCTTGCGAGATGGGAATGTTTTGGGTACATGTGGCTCGGTTGTGGCCTGTTTGTTGACAACGAGAGCACACTATGCTACACCGACGACCTCTCGATGTAGAGCGACTGCCTGTTTACATCCTGTTGGTGCGCGGACGTCTAGCTTGTCTCGGATTATGTGGTATCAATACTACTCTAGAGGATACCTCGAATGGTACATCCCAATCAGCATGATGTGCTATTGCCATCACTTCTCCCAAGTACATCCCACGAAGATTCTCAGTAGTGTAAAAACTCCAAACATATGAATAAACGTGCTTATTTTCTTTGCTGTTGAATATATGAATATTGACAAGTTAATCTGTAAGAAAATCAATACATAAAATATACCAAATACAATAAAGAAATATATATTACCTTATAGCTGCTGCTGCTGGGGACAAGGGATTAAATCAAGGTTAAACACTTGACATGAGCATTTTCTACCCACAAGATCAACCGTGTAGTGCTTCATTCCATCTGTAACCTTAAATTTTGTAGCACTAATTGACACATTCATTGTTTGACCTTGCTCAACTGATCCTAAAACCCTGGTGGCCGCCGTTTCGGTCAACACATGAGTCCTTGCTAAAGCAGCTCTACGATGATCGTAAAACCATTGACCCACCAATGTGCGAACACATTCTAGAAGCGTGCATACCGGTAATCTTCTAGCCCATCGAAGTCGTCCATTCAAACACTCTGCGCAATTAGAGGTCATAAATTCATAACGACGCACAGGAGACTTGCATCGAGCCCAACGAGTTGGATCAGCGTCCAGTAGTTTCTTATATGCTCCATTCTCTGATGCAATTGAAAGATTTCGCATGTGTTTATCAAACTCTTGAACACGGTAACAATTGGCAGCTTTCTTGTACATAGTCAATATATTGGCACCCCACCTCTTTAGATTGTTCTTTAAATGGTAGGTACAAATTCCATGTGTTGTTCCGAGATACACCTCTGCAACAGCATTCGTTATGCTCTTATGCTGATCAGAAACAAACAATAAATCATCGGGACATCCATAGGTCTTCTTAAGTTGTCTCAAAAACCATGACCATGAATTATCATTTTCTTTGTCTCCAATTCCAACTGCCAATGGATAAATTTGTTCGTTCCCATCCTTTGTGGCAGCGACAAACATAACTCCTTTATACTTTCCTTTCAAATGAGTTCCATCTATAACAATAACTGGACGTCCATACCGGATGAACCCATCAATCCAAGCAGAAAGGACCATGTAAACGTACTCAAAACGATCTGCTGCATCTGTCTTCAATTCAACAACAGAACCTGGATTTGACTGTTGTATCATATGCAAGTATGACGGGAGTAGCTGGAACGACTTGTCACTGTCACCATATACCATTTTGATTGCATGATTTCTCTCTGCAAGAGCCCGACCATACTCCACGACAACTCCAAAATCTCTTTGCAATTGCATCTGCATTTCCTTTGGTTTCAATATTTCTCCCTCAGTCAGCAATTTAGAAGCAAAAAATGCACCTATTACTTTTGATATAACTGTACGGCGTCCGTGGCGGCTGAAATCCATTTGACAAGAATGGACAGAATTCCATTTAAAAACCCTCCATTGTTCCCCATGAGCTGAAGCACACATTGCGAATGTACAATCTTCATGGTGCCTACAACGAGCTGCAAATCTAGTCTTGTTTGAGCGCTCAATCCGATACTCCACGCGATTATGCAAATGGTGCAAACCCAACGCATTGATCATTGACTCTTTACTTTCAAAAATAGCATCCAAACACATAGTATCGCTCGTGTTTACAGTCATATCAATGCCCAATCTATTTAGAGGGATTGTGGCTTGATATAGTGCCCCTGGAATAATCCATTGCCGTCCATGTTGACATGTATCATCCCAATTATTATCTTGCACATCATCTATGTCACATAAAGTGCCAACTTCTGGTACGGATCTACGGAGCCTTTCACAGCAAACATCAACATCATCAGCCTCATCATCCATAGGAACTTCCTCCCCATCCTCATCAACAAATGTGTCATCATTTACGCCCCAATCAAATCCAAAACCTTCATCCTCATGAACATTATCATCGTCAGCACTCTGATCAACATGCTCATGATCATCATCATCATCATTGTCATTAATCTTATCATTGACCGCACCATCATCATCTTCAACATGCTCATCTTCAACCACAACAGTTTCATTATCACCATCAACCTCATTCTCAAAATTCTCATTATTTATGTGAACACCTTCATAATGTGGGTATGGAGGTCTAACATATGCAGCTGTATATGGATATGATTGTGGAAATGCCTTTTGAGCATTTAATAAATCTAAAAACCTATTTTGAGCATGAATAGAAGGTCGATTGTGTGAGTTGGAGGATGGTGCTCTCAAAGTTGTTTCAACATATAAGTGCAAAATTGATGTCTCTTCCATAGCAAAGTTCAAGTCGGCATCATTTCTTATTATAAATCTTCGCCTTTTACCATCATGTTGACATAATGTTAAACTCGAAATAACATACCTATAGATATTCGGATCTTCACCAACAATATCAACAATTTCATCAAACAATTGCGAATAAGTTATCCCTCCCATTGGAATATGGACATACTCTTCAATTCCATTATAATATATATGATCACGCCAAAAACCTCCATGATACAGTAGAATATATGTCCCACTCATCTGCAAATAAAAATAAATACAAACACATTATATTCATACAAAATCAACGCAATTAAATGTTAAAAATGACCCGAACGGCACCGCGTCCTCGGGTAACGGTGGGCGCGGAAGACAGCACGCGGACCCCGGAAACGCGCGGCACCATGCGCGCGCGGCCCCCCTGCGCGAGGCGCCTTGCAGGAGACTGCACGCGGCCCTCGGCGGGCGCGGCCTCAGCGTGCACGGCCCCTTGCGCGAGGCCCTCGGCGCGCGGTCTTTGCGCGCGCGGCACCCTTTGCGCGCGAGTTTTTGCAAGCATCACATCACATCGCGCGCGGGGCCTGCGCGCGTTACTCGGCGCGTAGTAAAGAACCTATGCATTGTTTTTTTTCGAATTTTAAATATTACCTTTGAAAACTGAAGCTTCAACAAATCTGCAAGACGTTTTTTTTGCCTTCAAAAATTACTCAAATCTTGTAGTGTAGAGAGAGAGAGAGAGTGTGTGACTGAGGGAGAGAGAGACAATATATATATATATATATATATATTTTCCTTTTTAAAAAAAATGAAAAAAGTATAAATGTTCAAGGTGGCTAAAATAATAATATTTAAACTTTAGTGGCTAAATTTTTTTTTTTAAACTTCTATGTGGCTAAAAAAAATCTTCGCTCATATTTAGTTTTATGCCTGCTCTACGTTGTATGTATAAATATCGAAGTGTTGTTTTAATTGGTATTTAAGGTTGCACAACCTACTTTATGCCTACAAACATCAAAATTATTGGTATATATGGAGTAATATTGATTGACGGCTCAGAAGATGAGTTATCTATAAATACGGAATCTAATTTATAAAAGAAATATATTTAGATTCTCTTCTATTTAAAATTAGTTTTGTACAAGTGTTCGATAAAATTACTACATAGAGATCCTTTAGTCCCACTTGTGTGTGCAACCGTGTGCCACCATTAAAATTATATGTTGTTAATAATGTTTTTTATAAAAATAAAATTTGTTTTATCATAACTAATAATAATTAATATTTATTGTAAAAAAATTAAAATTTTAAAAAATTATATACCCTAAGTTTGGAATAATCAACCCCAAAAATCAATTATATTAACTAAAAAATTAAAATTAAATATTAAAAATAATTATAAACCCTAATTGGATGGAATAAACCCTAAATAATAATGTAAAATTATACTAAATCAAAAGAAATTAAAATTGAAGAAAAAAAATAAAAGAAAAAGTAATAATTTTGAGGTGTGGCACACGGTTGGCACACACAAATTGGGACTAGATGATCTCAAGTGTCAATTTAGTATTAGATTGATGGTTTCAATCATTCCAACCTTAAATTGATAATATTTTGCTTTCAATCGTTTAGGATCGATCGATAAAACTCCTTGGCAAAATGGTTCAACCTTTAATTAACAACCCCATGATTCATATCGCTAAAATGCTTCTCCTTTCACTCTTGTAGGAAAAATGCGATGTTGTTGGTGTTATTAAGAGGAGACGACCAGGGTTTGAGGATAGGTTGGCAGACTCCTTACCGAGAAAGTTTGATCAGCCTATTCTGGATATCAGCAGTGATGACGAGGAGGCCGTGAAGAAGGCAGAACAGCCAACATCTGCAACCACTCGGACTGGACATACTAAGCCACAGATATTATGGAAGGTAATCGGGTCTTTGTATCTTGTAAACATTATGTATGCTAGATATAATTGGGAGAATAAATGTTTAATGATCTTACATCGATTTGATAACAGGAATGTAGGTACTTTGAAATATCTGAATCCGACTATGAAAGAAGTAAAGTGTTTTATGAGAGGCTTTTGAACCAAACAAAACGCTCGAAGCTGTGGATCAATTATGCCCACTTTGAGGCATTTGCTATAAAATAGGCAGTTGAGGAATCAGGCTTGCCTGATAAGAGAGAATGCCTTCACCGTGCCAGAGGTAAGAAGTTAAAATGCTATATACGGATCGATTTCTTGCATTAAATCATTATCTATCGTGAATCATGATCTCACACTCTCCCCTGTTGTTCAGCTGTGTTTGAAAGAGCCCTTAGCTATTTCAGAACTTCTGCCCCTGAACTGAAATAGGAAAGAGCAATGCTTTTGGAAGAGTGGTTCCACATGGAAAACAGCTTTGGCGAGCTTGGTGATGTTGATTTGGTTCGTGCCAAGCTACCTCGTAAACTCAAAAAGAGAAGGCTCATAGAAGCTGAGGATGCTCCAACTAGGTATTCATTTGACTTGTATCTTTTTGTTTCAGAAAAATAAAATAAAAAAATTGTTACTGCCTATCTGCCATATCTTTGCTGGGATATTGTTAGTTATTTTCATTGAATTAAATGATTGATCATTGCGACCAAGGAAATTGAATGTGGTGGTGGCTGCATCTTTGTTTGTTTTTTGGACTAGCTCATTGCATTTTTTTCCAGATGTATTCATCCCTAAAACATGGAAATAATCTACATCTACATTGACATTGTGTCCATACATTATTTTGGTTATATTTTTATCCAATCTCATTGGTTCTGACATATTGTAATGTTTGAATGAACCTGCAGGTATGAGCAGTATGTTGAATACATTTTCCCAGAAGAAACACCACGGGCCAAAAATGGTCAGATTTTGGAAGCGTCACACAAGTGGAAGAATGATACGAACAAGACGATGAAAGTTTATGACCAACGAGCAAGGAGTCAGCAGCGCGGTTCATGGCCAGATTTACCCTTCACTCTGTCAAAGAAGCACAGAATTGCTGTCGATGATGATTAGTTGGGTAACAATGCTGTGGCTATTTAATTTTGTTAAATATTAATTGGCTGGTGATACTTCACACTAATGTTGCCTATTTGAAGCTTTGAGTCCTTCATTATGTTGAATGTATGGTGTGGTGTCTGCAACTTTGCACCAGCTATGTTGGATTTGAGTCATGGGATGTGTATATATTGATTACATGAAGAAATATGCTAGTGTAACAATTTGTGGTTTGATGTTGCACTTCCGCAATGAGCCCTTTAACAAACCATTTGTCAGTTAGAAAGATCCATATCCAACTCTGTATTCGACGATATATATATAATTTTGTTGGGTTGATTGTGTTTAGATTTGACTGATTATTGGCTAATGTAAATATATTAACTGTGAAAATATTTAATTCTAAGTGGGTCCATGATAAATATTAAATATAATTTTATTTCTCAAATAACTCTAATAAATCAAAACTAATATTTTTATTTTGGATTAATTACGATTAAATATATAAATTTTGACATAATTTACAATTTAGAGACAAACTTTAAAAGTTTGCAATTAACACGAACTTGCATTTTATTTTTTGTAGAACAGACACTTCCAATTTTAATTTTTTTTCCAGCTAACAGAAAACTAACTTGACAAAAAAATAGTGTTGTGTTGTGCTTAGGTGGAAAAATATTTTACCTCATCACAAAACGATGTCATTTTGTACCTAAAAAGATTCAAAATTTTATATTTTTTTTCCTTTAGTTCGTTGTTTAGATACAAAATAACGTCGTTTTTCGATGAGGTGGAAAATATTTTCATTTCATTATGGAACGACATGATTTTTTATGCCACATTAGTCTCTGAATGCCCGAAAAATATTAGGGTAATTATTTTGTAAAAAATGCAAATTTGAATTTTAATTACAAACTTTTAAAGGTTGTGTCTGAGTTACAAATTATGTTGAAGTTTGTGTATCTAACCGTAATTAATTCTTTTATTTTCACAAAAACTTCTGCTCTCACAATCCTCAAGACCAATTTGATAATTATAATATCTGAATTTAAACCTTAAACACAAATTATTCAAGATGTATTCACATAATTTAGTGCAAATTATAATTTGATACCTACATTTTCCGTTCTTTTTTAAAAAAATGACTCATTTCTACAAAAAATTATAATAAATAACTCACATGTTTAAAATTTACAAAACAGTACCCATTCTTCTAAAAAAAATTACAAATCTAGAAATTGATCAATTTTTGGCCAGAAAATTTTATGTAATCGATTGTATTTTAATATTTATATTTTTCCAACTGCGTAAAAAAATCTACAATCAACTACGTATGATTTTTGGAATGTAAAATTCATCCGTGTTAGATTGCAAATTTTTTGAAAAATGAAGTACTTTTTTTTAATTTTGAAAAAATGGTTATTTTTTTAAAATATTTAAAATGTAAGTATCAAAATATGTTGTCCTATAATTAACTCAAAATTGAATTCGAAAAACATTTTAATTTCTATATTATAAACTCTTAAGTTATCTTTTAAACATTTTGTATACTACGCTAAAAATAGAGGAAATCGGGAATGAAAATGAAACAAAACATCCACTACTCGTAGAGTCTCAAGTGCATTTCTGGAAAGAGAACTCTCGTGTGAGACCATTTAATAGATCTTAAACCATTATATGAATCTTATTCGACAACTAGTCTCTCTTTTACCTTTTCTTTTCAATTTTTAAATAGTCTCCCACCATTTTTCTTTTTCTTTTCAGTTTTACTTTTTCAAATTTATTATTTTTTGTTATATTTATATATATATATATATATATTTTTTTTTTATTACTATCATTTTTTTTTAACTTTCCATTGTTCTTGAATATTAAAAGACACTCCAATAACTAAGAGAGAAATTCTATTTAGAAATTAAAATTAATTATAAATCCTAATCATTATATATCAATCCTAATAAAATTGATTAGCTAAAAAAGGTAAAAAAATTAAAAGGAAAGATAATAAAAAAACATAATTATTAAAAATCTCCTAATAAAACATTAACTAAAAAATAATATAAAATATATTAAAAATTATTCAAATAGAAAGAGAAAAAAATAGGATGAAAAGGAAAATTGAACAAACCGTTCACATTAGAGTGCACAATTATTAACACAATATTGTATCATATTTTCATATTGGCATTTGATAATAAAAGATGAATTTGTAAAGTTCCAGGCCCAGGAGGGAGGGCCTAATAATGAAATGATGACTTCGCTAACAATTATTTGACGGTCATCATCACATTGTTAAAATAATTAATACAAATTAATAGAAAAATCATTGAACTTACTTATATATTCATTATATTTTTGTTCACCCATTGATGTGGGACCTCACACAATTTTGTTGATTTTACTTTTGAACTATTGATATAATTGATTATAAATGATTGATGGTTCTACAATTGTCAAATTACAATGAAGATGTCAATTGTAAATCAATGAAAATGTCATGCACGAAAAGTATTTCTAAGTCTGTACCTATTAAATTTTTAGATTTATTTGCCATAATATTTTATACACATATGTATATCAGTATATGGTTCAATTTTTTTCAAACGTGTATATTGTCACATTTCACTATCATTATTTTCAAAGTAAATTATTCAATTTTAAAAAAATATTAAAGTATGATATATACCACATGTATCGTACATGTTTAATGCTATTTATGCAAAATAATATCGGGCAGTCTCGCAATGCTCTTCCACAAAAACAGTACATTTAAACATTTTGTATCATGTTGAAAATAGCGGAAATCGGAAATCTATATATCTATATATATATATATATATATATATATATATATTATACCACACTCATGCAACCCACTTTTTCCCTCCCATTTATAAAGGTATTTTAGACAATTAATAATACAATAATTTAATAAGTATTTAATTTAATGTTACATGTAAATTTCTATCATTAATATTTTAATAATTAATGCAAATTATGTGTCCATTATATTCTATATTATATTAATCACGTCTATACAAAATAAATTACATATCCTACAATTACTTTAGTCAATCTACAAGAATATTATTGTTAATCAAAGCATGTAATCATCAATTTATATAAATGTAAACGATCTTCAATTATGTTAATCAAGCAATGTAACTTTCATAATAATAATAATAATAATAATAATAATAATAATAATAATAATAATATGTTTACGAAATTTTATTCATTTCTATTTCTTCGAAGTCTTTTTTGATATAATTACATTTATTTCTTTTTTTTTTGCTATCTTTTTTATCTGATTTCTATGATGTTGTAAATTGAAAGAGTGATGACCGTGATTGTTTGAAGTAATCATTTTTATCATATTATATATTTTCCCTTTATCATTGTCTTTAACATCTTGACTTTGTTTTACATACGCAAGCGCACACACATATTAGTGTGTGTGTGTGTGTGTGTGTGTGTGTGTGTGTGTGTGTGTGTGTGTACGTGTGTGTGTGTTCTTAATTATTAGGATGATGAATTGAAAGGTATACGATGAAATTGGAATAAAATATTGAGAATTCTTAAGTTGTATTTAATTTGTCGTTTATATTAGTGCTACAATATTATCACAATAATTATTTAATTTATATTTGTTAATTGAATTTTATATTTTAAGAGAAGGTCAATTGGAGCCAATTGATTCAATTATTTTTTGCAATAGCGGGATCATCCAAAAAGTTTCATTTGGATGGTGTGTTTTTTAATTTGCTAACTCTAAATTTTCAACATTTTTTCTTCTAAATTTTTTCATTTTGTAATAGAAGATTTCTCTATCCTATTTTGAATACTGTGATTTTTTTACTGTATGCAGTGTAAATTTTACTCTTTTTATTTAATCATTCACATATTTCTTTTGACCAGGATATATATTTGTGGGTCACTACGTTGGCGTTTTGAAGGTATTTCATTTTATTTTTAATCATATTTTGCTTTTCTATTCATATTCAAACTAACATAAATTACTATGGTATTCTATTAAAACATTTAAAACAAAATTTACATCAATTGGTTGCATAAGCTTACGAATAAAATTTGAAGTTACTTTGAACAATATAATTAGTTTTCCAAGAGCATATGAGCATGCATATCAGTTTTGAAATAATTATTTGTGTTTTTATGTTCAACTATTCGCAATTTCAATTTTTTAGATTTTCTTCATTATTAATTATTTATATGTTGCTCTACAAAAATCATTTTCATATTTAAGCAATCCTTCCAACTTTTAATAGTATATGTTTATATTTAGAAATTATTTGCATTTTTCAACATGCATTACACCTGTGAAGTCAACAACAAAAAAAAAAACACATTTTTAGGGAAAAAAACCGAAAATTTACTTATTAATTGTCCAAAAAATATTGTCTTCCTTCAAAGTAAAGTATCATATTTTCTATCTTATTTGCATTCTAACTTATAACATACAAATTTAATTTGAATAATTTTTCCTTTTTATTATTTTTTAGATAATCCACCTCCTTTTATGCCATAATATAATTTATCATATTTTAGATAATTATGTGTTCTCTTTTAAGTTTTATTTTTTTAATTATTTGATCAAAATTTTATTAGTAATTTTTAATAAATTGGTTAGGTTAAACAACAAAGAAGTTAGCAACTTTGTTAGTTCAATTAAATAAAGACTAATGGGATCAAATAGATAAGTAGAAAGAGCTATTAAAATAATAAAAATTTATTCAGGAACCTCTCAAAATATAATTAGAAAACACAGGAACTTGAGAAAATGTATTATAGAAGTAGAATGATTTACTAAACCAAAAAAAAATGTTGAAGGATCTATTGGAACAAATTAAATGTATATAAAAGTTTAACGACCTAATAATGAATTAATCCAAAAAATTATTTTAGAAAAACGCTTACTACTTATACTGCAAATCATTGTAAACAATTAAATATCCATTATAGTAATATATTTTGGAAAAATCAAAATAACTTTGTTTTTTATTTCCTTTTTTAATTATTTATCAATTTAATATATATATATATGTGTGTGTATAATTCATAATATTGTAATGCATTTTATTTTTTATTTACATGTGTTCATAACATTATTTATTTCTCCAATAAATAAAACTGATGGAAACAAAATATTGTAGATTAATAAATTGCACACAATCTATTTCTTTCTTACAAGTTCAATACAAGGATTATTTAATTCATGTTGTCTTATATTTAGGGGTGTGTGAATGATTAGTTTGGTGCAAAACCGAGCTAAACTAACAAAACCAAATAAAAAATTTCTTAAAAAAATTTAAACCAAACCAACCAAAATAATATAGATAACCGAACCAAACCAAACCGTAATTCTTTGGTTAGTTTGGTTTGGTTTTCAATTTAACCGAATTTTTAGTGATTATTTTTTCCCCAAAATAATTATATCTAAAGAGAATAACATGCACTCAATAGATAACAAACCATATATTAAATAAGTAAATATTTTAAAAATTCTATAACTAGAAAATTGAAACTAAATATTAGAATTACTAATATTATTTAGGTATAAATACTTTTAAAATTTATTAATTTAGATATAATTAATATTAGAATTATAAATCATAAATTATAAAAAATATAGTGTATATATATATATATATTGGTTAGGTCGGTTTTAACCAAAATATTTTTTACTTAAATCGAAATCGAACCAAACTATATTTTGATTTTAACTAGTACAGTGCCCGCGCGTTGCGCGATGGAAGTAACGCGGGATGTGAGACGTACGTTGCACGGTGGAAGCGAATTTACATTTCACCATTGCGTTATTTGCAATACAAATATATTTAAAATTAAAATTATGTTATATTTCTCTGTAATTTTACATATATTGGTATTTAATTTTTTTATAAATTTATAAAATTGATCGCTAATAATTATTAATTTTACCAAAACAATTATTGACACAAATTTCACATGACACACACACACACACACACACACACATATATATATATATATATATATATAATAGGTACTTATATAATTCTTAACATTTTAAATGAATATTAATTCGTATTTAAATTATATATACTTTATATTATGAAAAATCAAAGTTACTATTAAAAAAAAACAATAAAAGCAGGAATTTTACAAATTCTGAAAAATTTCTCTATATACAACATTTGTGGTGGTATTTGTATCATTATCATCAAGTAAGATCTTCAATCCACCACGACTTCTAACCCTTGAAACAGCAACATAGAATTGTCCATGAGTGAACACTGGCTTCTGCAACAATAAACCAACGTGAGACAGTGATTGTCCTTGGCTCTTGTTTATTGTCATTGTTTATTGTCATTGCATATGAGGGCATCAGAGGAAATTGCCTTCTCTGAAACTTAAATAGCAATGTGGGATCAGCAGGCGTAAGAGACATTCTTAGAATTAGTACCATTTGCTGTGCATTTTGTCCACTGATAAATCTTGCTTTGACAACATGTTTGCCAAGCCTTGTGATCATCAATCGAGTCCCATTACATAAACCATTTGCATGATCTATGTTTCTCAACAACATAACATGAGTACCTACTTTCAAAAATAATTCATAATTCGGAACCTCTGAGCATCTGATACTGTTTAAGAATTCCGGAGTATGAACTTCTTGCAGCAAACCCGTATTGTTATCTGAGTTGCATGTCGAGTCACAACTTAAATACAATCTGCCCTCACCCTTGTTCAGAGAAAGCATGTATTGATTTACAGATTCAACCGCATTTAAAGTTGGAGCAAAAATTGCTCGTTCTTGTAGATAAGTTGTATTTGCAATATCAGTATCATATGATGGAAAAGTACTATGAACAATTGCTGAAATTGGATCTCCTGACCATTTCAACACAATATCATCAGGGATGTCAATATTCACATGTCCATAATTTGGGCCACCGATTGTACCGTCTCCAATACCAGCAATCCAATTTGCAAATTGTTCAACCTCAGCAGCTACATCATTAGGCCCCAAATTCGACAATCTTAAATTTTTTGTTAATCTTAAGACTCGATAGTCTTTCCACAGATAAGAAGAATTTATTGTGGCATTAACAATATCCTGTCTGCTTCCTTTTGGAATAACTGGTAAGATCTGTTGAAAATCTCCTCCAAAAATGATTATTTTTCCTCCAAAAAGTCTACGTGCATTTGAAGAATCAGATACACGCATTATATCTCGAAGTGTTCAATCCAAAGCTTCAAAGCAGTATTTGTGCATCATAGGTGCCTCATCCCAAATTATCAGCTTGCATCTAAGAATCAGTTCTGCTAGCAGACTTCCTTGAATAATATTACAGGTGGAATCCTCATTTGGATTTAACGGTATCTTAAATCTTGAATGCGCTGTCCGTCCACCTGGTAATAATATAGAAGCAATACCACTTGATGCAACATTTAAAACTATTTCTCCTTTTGATCTCAACGCTGCTGATAATGTTTTCCATATGAATGTCTTTCCAGTACCTCCGTATCCATACAGAAAGAACATGCATGTTCGATATTTATTTAACCTAACTGCAAGTGCACAGTGAGGTTTATAGTGTAGCGGTGAACAAGAGTATCGTATCCACAGAGATTTAATATTTAACTAACTAAGTACTAGAACTTAACTCCTAAATGCTATCTAGACAATCGATTAAAGAGCTTTGAACTAATTAAAATACTTAAACATGTAATATAAATGGAAACACAGAGAAGAAAGAGTAAAGATGAAACAACGGAGAAAGATGAATTCTAGAGTTGGAGAATCCTTATCTAATCCATTTATTTAATTGTTTCATCATACACCTATGTAGGGACTTAAATCTAGCTAGAACAACCACAATTATACCTTAAACTTTCTCTCGAAGTGCCTAAAGTGTGGATCACACAACTAGTATTAACGTCTCCGTTCAATGTCTAGCATGCAACTCCTAATGGCTCCCAGGGTCTATTGTTCTCTCAATTAACCTCAACCCTCTCGAGTGCTATTGATTAATAAGTTAATTACTCCAGATCACGTGTTAAAACTCCTCTCTCGATTTATGAATTAACACATCAAATTGTATCATTTAGTGATCAGTTAAACAATACAGATAAAAACAAGAGTAATCAAAGATCAAGATAAAGTCATAGGAAATATGATAAAACCAATAAAATAAACTTCATAAATAATTCATCATCCAACCCTAGAAAACTAGGGTTTAGCTATCCATATAAATATAGAAAACTAAAATCCAACAAGAAACCATGTCCAAGATAAATAAAGATAAATAAAACCCGGAAGTAATTATTCTGTCTCTATTCTTGCTTGGCTTGAATCTCTTGGTCTTGCTCTCCGTGTTCTTCTCTGCAACTCTCTATCTCTGTGTTTAAGAGAGGAATATGGTGTGTGTTCTTGTGGTTTTTGGAGTTATGGTAGGGTTTTTGATATCCAATTTTCGTGTTTGAGGAGATATATATAGTGTTGGAAGTATCCCAGTCGAAAAAGGAAAGAAAACGGGCCAAAATAGGTTAAAAATCGGACTCCCAAGGCTTCGCTCGCGACCTCGGTCTCGACCTAGTCACCCGCGACTCGGGTCGCGAATCCACGTGGCAATACGTGGCATGACGTGGTGCTGACATGGCAGAAAATTCACGACCAACCTTGAAATTCGTGACCGGGTCGCGAATAAAACAAAGGAGACCCCCCTCTCTGTCGCGAACGTACAGTAAAATGGAAAGAAGGAGATTCGCGACCCCCCCGGTCGCGAGTCCGGTCGCGAATATATTTCAGCTCCGGCAGCCTCTCACTGTTTTGCTTCGTTCTCACTCGTTTCTCGTACGATTGACCCAATTCTTTTTGCAACGCATTCCTAACTTGATTTACCATCTTTCTAAGGTGTTCCCACACTCATTTGAGGTCCACACAAAAAATGGCATTAATTCCCTTCACAATGAACAAACACGTGACATTGCACAAAACATCGGAAACTATGCAAAACTCAACACTTCATGCATGCAATGCCCATCAAATACCACTCAAATGTACCTCAAAATACATTTAAAATATGATGTTATCAATGCCCCCTGATTCCGATGATATAACATCCAATACAATTCGATACACATTGTGTTGTTCATCTGTTAATTTGCTAACAAACACTTTGTGATCATTTTCTAATTCTGTCCTATCATATCTCGTTTCATCATTTATCAATCTATTTTCCTGAGATTGAAAAAATTCTGAACTTGGAAATGGCATACCTTCAAATTCTCCTAAAGTCCTTCCAAAACTCTTGATCAACTTTTCAATTTCCACCAGACAATAACTTTGAATTTGTTCATCAGTCAAGTGCAATTCTGTACATTTATAAGAATAGTTAATAATGGAAGTTAATATATATTATGCAAAAATTAAACAAACATTAAACAATTATAATTTGAAGTACCGGGGTATTGCAGTATTGATCGTTGCTTATATAATATATCATCTGCTAAATACATCCAACAATTATTCCACACAACTTCTGGACGTCCAATTGAATCAGAGGCTAACAATGTAACAAATAACTTTCTCAGAGATTCAGCAGATGACCAATAACTTGCTTCAACAATCCCATCAATAAATTCTTTATCGTCATCTAACAATCCCAAAGCATAACATGCATTTCTGAATGAAGCATACTGCACACCGTTAATTTTTATGATGTCTTCATAACACGTAGGTCCCCGCACAACATTAAGCAAACACCTCAAATAATACATCTCCCCACTCCCCGGAGGAACAAAGAAAATTCTTCCAATTGAGAAATTTTGTTTCCTCGGCACCCATTCTTTTTTAGCTTGTTTCCAAACAAATTTTGTTGGAAATTGAACATAAGTAAGTTTCCGTGCTTCCGGATACTTCTTATTTGCTTCAAACCAAGCTAAAAACATACTTTCATGGACAGTTGGTCTATTGAGGACATCATCCATTGAATCAGAATCTTGAAAGAAAACTGTCTGTTCATTTTCAAGATGAAAACTTAATCTCTCAACGGGAGGGTATTTGTATTGAATTTGAAATCCAAATATTCTCCATGCAGCCTCGTAGGGGGAAATATATCTGCAATCGTAATACATACTTATTTCATCAATATTTTTCCCACTTTCATCATCTTGAGTGCTCTGATAAAATGTTGCGGTGACACGATCGTGACCTTTGTTCACATATTTGAACAAATATTTTATTGATCTTGACTGATTGTACCATTCCACATTTATATGGGCAGCATACTTCATTAGAAGGAATCGATTGTGAGGAACCACATATCTATTATCCATCAACATTCCATTCTTCAAAATTGTTCTTCCATTGTCTCTGCGTCTATATATTGGATATCCCTCTTCATCTGTGGTTGTTGTCTCAGTAAAAAATTTTGAAAAATATTTACTGCAGCGACCATTTCTCATGCAGGGTGAATTTTTTTTCGCAACACCACATGGACCATGAATCATGAAATCCTGTACAGCTGTGTAATATTGTGGATCCAGATCTTTATCAGGTATTTCAGCTGATATAATTTGATCAATCACTTCTGATCCTCGATTTTGATCTTCTTTCGATATGAAAAGCAAGATATGCGCATGTGGAAGACCCCTCTTTTGAAATTCAATAGTGTACACAACTGTAATTCAAAGTAAAAACAATTAAATTATATTAAAATAAAACTTTGAAAGAATAATTTGAATAAAATTAAGACGTACCTGCTTTAACATTTCCAAATACATTGTTTTGGCGCAGATCGTAAATCAAATTGTCCAACTTCATTTTGAACACTCGACAAACAATATCGAGACGATCTTTAGATTTCAATCCTTTTTCTTGCACATATCTTACAATTTCTGGCCACCTTGGATTGCATGTGAATATGATAAATAGATTTGGATATCCAGCCCACTGACAAATAGCCATAGCATCTTGGTAATTTTGAATCATGTATCGAGCTCCTCCAGTGAATGTTGAAGGTAGGATAACTCGTTTTCCTTGATTTGCGGGATTTCTCTCACCTCTTGTTAGAGCCTCTTCTAAACTCTTGTACACATGACATCTCAATGATTGTTGATGTGTTCGTATGTATAAAAGTCTAGCAGATTCAACCATTGTGTAGGCATCAACAATAAATTGTTGAAATAATCTCCTTGAGCTTATAATGGTTTTTGCATCACAATCTCTTTCATGCAATCGATATGCAAAATATTCTTTGATGCTGACCATCTTTCTGCCCTTAGTTGCTGAAGAATGCAAATATGAAAATGGTATGTCTTCTCTACAATCGTCTTCACCATATGAAAACAGAAGAGGATATTGTAAACCCAAACAGGCTGTATTTAACTCATTAATGTGTTTCAATTCTCCAGTTTGAGTTTCCAAGATTATGTCTCTATCTCCAAAAGACTGATCAAAATCTCCAACAACTAACGCAACAACTTCAGACACAGTTGGAAGATTATACATTCTAGCATCGCCTCCACGTCTACCAATAAGTTTCAACTTAACATCAGATTGACCAAGATCTACAATGTTGTGCTTTGCCATCCTAAATGACTTTGCAAAAACATTATATTCATCCAACATGCTTTTAAGTTCATAAACAATCTCTGCATGAAGTGTGCTTAGACTTTTTTTGTTCCTATATAAACAAAAAATATAAAATTAAATTACAACGAACGTACATAATATTAAGAGATATGTTAAAAAAATTATAATAATAAATATAAATTACCTCACAGAAAGCATTCTATTTGCAACTTCGTTTTCAGTATCATAAATATATAACTGAGCAAACTTTGGTATAGAACCTTGCGGTGGCAATAGACTTCCAATCATATGATAATTCTGACCGTGCAGTCGGAATGTCGGTGAAGAATTACCAATATTTAAACTTAAATCTATCTTGCCTCCCATTTATGTAAAGAAAACATACTATTGTAGGAACGAATATTATCAAGAAAATGTTTACTCTTATGATCATTTTTGTAGAGCAAACTTTCCAAAACTTTAGGAGGCCTTTGAACAGACGGCAATTTAATTTTTCCTCCGACACAGCACAATGAGTATTTCATAATTCGTGAATCTGAATTTTTTTCCCAACCTCTCATCATACAAAAAATGTGCTCCACAAAATTTACAAATAAAAACGGCATCACCAAGATCGGAGTAGTCTGAAACTGTTATGAATGTTAAAGGTTAAATAAATATTTAATCTTATTCATACTTATATTCATAATAATTGTAGAGTCATAAATTAGGTAAAAAAAATAAATTTAGATAACTTAAATTTTAAAAAAATATATACTTAATTTACAAATAGAAGTATGATTCTCATTTTTATTTATTTTGCGTTGCTATAAATATTGAGAAAATAACAAATTTAATACAAATACATTATTAAAAAAAATCAAATTAAAATTAGCAAAATTATTAACTCACCAGTACAATATTGATTCCAATCATGATCATACTGTTCACCTAATGAGCAAAAAAATTATTGACATCAGATTCATATAATTAATATTATTAATTATTATTTAATTTTTTATTAACATATAATGAATTTAGTACCTATATCAGACATTTGTGTAACATGTATATCAATCAATTGGTCATCCTCAAGTGATTCATTGATTGGTAAATCAACCATCTGTTCAATTGTTCCTTCACCTGTATTTTATTAATTTAAGAATTATTTTAGCTATGTAAAGTAATATTAAAAAAAATACTTTTATGAAAACAAATTAATAATATTGTAAACATGCAAATCCAAAATATACTAAATTTACCAATAGAAGTGTGATTCCCAATTGTTTTTATTTACAATAAATAATTAAAAAATAACAAATTAAATATAAATAAATTATTAAATAAAAAAATAATTAAAATTGCACATAATTATTAACTTACCAGTACAATATTGCTGCAAATTATGATCATATTGTTCACCTAATAAGGCAAATAAATTATTCAAATCAAATTCATATAATCAATATTATAATTTCATATTTAATTTATAAATAACATATAATGCATTTATTACCTATATCAGACATTTGTGAAACATGTATATCAATTAATTGGTCAACCTTCAGAGATTCATCAATTGTTATATCAACAATCTGTTCACTTTTACTTGTTCTTTCACCTGTATTTGATTAATTTAAAAATTATTTTAGGTATGTAAAATAAAACAAAAAATATAATAATAATATTTTTTTTAAAAAATATACATTATTGAATTGCAAACTTACCAATCCAACATATCTAAATACAACAATAGAAGTGTGTTTACAAAAAAATTTTATTTGATATTAATATTTTAAAAAATTTATAAATTAAATATAAATAAATTATTAAAAAATTTAATTAAAATTGAAAATAATTTTTAACTTACCAGTACAATATTGCTGCAAATTACGATCATATTGTTCACCTAATGAACAAACAAAATTATTAACAGCAGATTCATATAATCATTATTATAATTTGATATTTAATTTTTAAGTAACATATAATGCACTTAATACTTATATTACACATTTTTGTAACATGTATATCAATTAATTGGTGAAAAATCACTCATTCATTAATTGTGTAAAAATGGACATAATACCTGTATCAGACATTTGCGTAACATGTATATCAACTAATTGTTCATCCTCCATTGATTCATTAATTGTTAAATCCAAAATAGCTCCACGTTCACTTGTTTCTTCACCTGTTTTTAAATAATTTAAAAATAATTTTAATTATAAACTAATATTTTAAACAAATGTAATAATATATGTTAAGAAAAAAAAAACAGAATTGTATTGAAAACTTACCAATTTGATTTACAGAATGAATAACTTAACTTTCTTTGAAGACCGGTTAAATAACCCAATTATTTTTGGATCAATACAAATGATTTAAGAATTATAAAACATATACATCTGATTTATAATATCATAATTTATTATTCCAAAACGTTAAAAAAACCTGTATTATAAATGTGTTAAACATGTATGTCAATTAATCTTGTAGTCTGTAGTAGTTCATCCGTTATTGAATAACCTGTAGTAAAAAAATATAGTATTATTAAATTAATACAATACTATATACATTTTAAATTTTTTAAATTTTTAAAAATATATTTATTATAAATTAAAAATACATGAAGATTTTGCTTATATATTAGAAATATTATACAATTTTATTGTCCACACCATAAAAATAATTTTAATATTTATTTAGATAATCCAAAACTTATTACATAATCATTGACTAAATACATAAGTATTATCTTATTTATATCAATTAAGTAATATGTAATGACACAGTAAATTAATCAAAAAAATTTTACTTAATACTTAAAATATCTAATATTTGAATAATTAATATTAAATATTAAAAATGTATCTAAATTAAAAATCTATTTATATAAATATTGAATAATCATCTAATATTTAAGTAAATATTAAAAAAATTGTAAATTAGTCTCCAAATTACGTAATACATATTTATCTATATAACTAAAATCTTATATTCTGTACATTTACTAAAGATAAATTAATGTTTTCAATTTTTTACGTAATTAATTATATAAAATAGTTAATTATCTACATTATCTACATAAATAATATTTAATTATCTAAATCCCTATTTTGGGCCTCAATTAATATTTTCAATAGATCATTAGCATTATTTGGGCCGATCTACATGGTTGATATTTTAAAATGGTCCTGATTCAATTAAGTTTTATTTTACCTTTATTAACCTAATCGAATATATATATATATATATATATATATAATGTAGCCGACTTCATTTGCTAGGGTTAATCCCCATTTGCGCCGCATCACTTCTCTCTCACTCTCTCTCTCGCTCTCTCTCTCTCTCTCTCTTCCGATTTCAACTCGTCAATGTCTGAAAAACCTAGCCTCACTTCTCTCTTTTGACTTCATTTCCGCCGCATCACCTCTCTCTTCTCCCTCTCTCCGCCACCTTCAACTTGAAGGTTTTTCTTCCGCCTACACGATTTTTTTTATAGATACCTAATTTTTTGTTTATAAATCTGAAAATTCAGATGAATCAAGTTTTTCAACTTGAAGGTTTTTATTCCGTCTACACGGCTAATTTTTTTTACAGATACGTATTTTCAATTTTTAGAACAAAAATTTTATATGAGTGAAGTTTTTTTTTTTTAGATCTGTATAGATCTCTTAGCCTCTGACTCAGAGGCGATTCTGTGTTCATCCATTTCCGGCAAGATCTGTAAGACACTGAGTGTGTATATATCTCTAAGTGTCATCTGATCGGATAAAAGTGAGGGTTTCAGCTCTTCTCTGAGTATCGATCTCTTACTGTCTCAGTGAAAGACTGTATCTGTATGTTTTTTTGAAGCTTCGAGTGAGGGTTTCGTAGATTTATTTAAATTTTCAGCTGAGACAGTCGATGCTTGTATCTTTCTAGTCTATTTTTACATTTTTTTTTCTTTATTTATATTTATATATGTTTCTGACTTTCTTTTTTTATGGTTTCTCGTGTTCTCTGAGTTTAGATTTGTAAGTCTCTCAGTGAGAGGCTGTATATTTTTCTGCCTATTTTGCGAAGTTAGCATAAGAGCCTGTATGAAACTCCGAGTTCGGCAAAAAAATTAGATAAGTTCATTACTTTTTTTATTTTTGTATCTCATTCACTAACACACACGAACATCAATTTAAATATGAAGTTCAGATCTTATTATATCTATTAAGTATGTATAAATATTTTTATTTAAATATTTTTCTGACTATTATTTATTTTTTCTTTCTGCAGAACATCAAACTCACTTCTCACTATCTCTACATTCTGATCTATACATATTCTTTACGCCTAAATATATACATCTCTGTGAAAAGATCTGCGTTGAATTTCAGTGAAGGTGTCACTGTGAATTTCAAACGACATTCCAGTCGCACTGTGAAGGTGTTCATTTTTCTAACACACTGACACACACACACACACATCTGCTAAAAGCTAATGTTCAAATCTCTGCAATGCTTTATATTACGATTCTGACTTGGACATTTTACATTTCAGTTTGGATTTTGAAGAATGGAGGCTGCAGATCCCAGAAGGTTCCCCTAAAGGCCATTTAAGAAGCTAAGTTTTTTTTTATTTTTGTTATTATCACTGTATTTATGTTTTTCTTTTGAGACTAACACACACACACACACACACACCTTTTGGTACGAAAATCTCAAAATTTTGGAAAATATACAGAGTTTTAAGTTTTTTGTCTGCAATTTTTTTAAACGTGATACTGTCTGAATACATTTTTTGTCTATATCATTTTTTGCTGTTCTAAGTCACTTTTATGAAATTATTTTTAATTAATTGAGGATATATAATAATGATTAACATACCTGGAAATGAATCTGACCTGCAGATTCTTTTAACATGCTCACCCATGTCTCCATTTTCCATTTTCGCAAGTTTTAAGATTTCTGCAGTTTTCTGAAATTTGAATTTTTAAATTTGCCTCTTATGCTAACTTCACATTACTGTAGTGGCGTTTTTTAATTTTTTTTTAACCACCCACTAACATGAATAATTTTTTTTATTATTTTATTTAAGTATTATATTTTTCTGCCTATTTTGCTTCAAACTTTTATACTTTTTTATTAAGAAGTAAATTTGCAGCAAAATTTCTTAATTTTTCTAAGAAATTAAATTCTTATATATAGTTTGAGAATTACAGTTCCAAATATGTATAATTAAATAAGTAGTTGTATGTAAAGTATTAAATAAATTTATTAGTCATTTACTATACGTACTTACTACTTACTGCAATATATTAATTTATTATTGCTGTATTTACATAAGTATAATCTATGCTATAAAAGTAATAAAATGTGTATTCCTGTATGTACATAAGTATATATATTTACTATTACTGTATTTACTTGAATATGTAACTCCTTTTAATTTATTCCTTGCAATTTATGTTCATTTTTTTAAATAATCTTTACTTATATATGTGTGCTTCAATCTTATAGGTAAAAATTGATTCCTCTATGCTTCAGCACCAATCTGGTATACTTATTCATCTCTTTATTTGTTGAGTCCAGTCTTTAGATGTGTTCTATATAGCTTAAATATAATGTTGTATGTATAAATTTAATTAGCGCGTCTTTCTGTTGTACTATGCTATTTTATTCTGCATATCAGATCTGTGGGATCTGTGAGTGTTCTTTTTAAGAACACTATGAGAAACCCCTTTGTGAGAGGTTTTGATCTGAGTCGTAGTGTTTAGCTTGATTGAGCCTTGGACTTTGTGTGACCCCCTGCGCTCCCGTTCAAACGGGTGATTGTGAACTGGGAAATCTACTTACTCCTTAGGGTTCTTGAAAGGTTAATGATCTATGATCCAGACCTTTCGCATTTATTGAATTATTTGTGTGCAGTAATTCTTGTGCATGTTTTTTGTATTGATCTTGTGCATGTTTGTTGTATTGATCCTGTTGTTTTATGAGAATGCCATATTCAAATTGCATGTTTGATTGTTTCTGTCTATATTATTAATTGTTTGCATTATTACTTGTATAATTCATTATTTACAAAGTGGCACATATATATTCCAACATTTGTAGTCTGTATATTTTTTATGCAATGAATGTCCTATTTATTTTTGAGCTTTAATAAACCTGCTGCATTAAGTTATAAAAGTTGTATATTGTGCATTATATCATGTTTGCATAATTATTTGTTTCTGGCTTTTTTTTTATATAAATTCTTTCCTATGTTTTACTAAAAACTCACATATTAAATTTGCTTGGTTAATTATTCCTCTTTCCAGTTTTTACTAACTTGCAGTATTCTTGTACTTTGTTTTTTTTTTTCAGTGATGTTTTTTGCACAATATATAAGCTGCCATATTATTCATGCAATGAATATCTTGTTTTAAATATGTAGCATAATCTGAAACTTTAATAACTTATGTAAAACTTCAAAACATAACCCTAATAAGTTAATGCAAAAAATAAAATTGTTCTTGTAAAAAAAAACCAAAACTTAGTCCAACACCATACTTCTAATCACATTCAGAAACATCTGCATCCTTTTTTCTTCCATTAATGTTTTTCTTTCTTCACCACTCTTTTGATCCTCTTGTTTGTTGTTGCTGAAAACTCATCAAGCAGATTACTCTTTACATTATCATCTGCCATATTATTAACTGCATCACTGTTGGTGATGTTCGTCCTTTTTGGAGTCATTAATGCTTCCCTGATGTTCAACTGTAATTTTTTTAAAAAAAACACAGTTGATCAAAAAATATTATGTAGTATAGGGACAAAAATGTAATCTGTGTAAAAAAATTAATTCAACCTGATCTGAATTTTCATCAACAATTTCTTTTCCTTTCTTTGATTTGCTTGAGGTTCCCTACAAAATGAATATAGTTCTTTGATACAATATTTATTTTTTAAATATTTCGTAAATTTTACTTTTATCACTAAAAACACCCACCTCCTTTTCTGAAACTGTGTTGTCATCAACCACAACTTTTACAACATCAAACGGTCCTTTATTATTATTGACCTGCTCATGCAGGACAGTAATATTAAAGACACCTTTTTATTGCAAATGCCTTCAACTTCAGCTGGAAGTAGATCAAATATCTCTTCCTACAAAAAAAAATTATTATAATTTTGTACTCATGATTTTTTATTATTTTAAACATTTATGCTACATACTTCTGCTTTGTTTTTTTCCAATCATTTACATGCATTGTGTTTCCCACATACGAAATATTGTACTTGCAGTACAGTCACTGACTTTCACAGTCAATTGGTGTATATATTTAAAAAAAATGTTTAAAATACTCAATTTACAGAATAAATAAAATACTTAAATTTTATAATAATAAATAACCTTGATTTGCCAACTATGTCAAAACTCTGGCATTTCTCGCAAAAGAATTTGAGTTCATCTTGTACATCTAATTGCTTCAGACATTCCTTGCATGCGAGATATGAAATGCCAAAAATATCTTCAATGCTATCTTCAATGCTATTCACAATGGCATACATAATGAACTCCCCACTCTGAATTTCATAAAAATTTTGTTGTGTAATTGAAATATAAAATTATTTATTCTGAAAGAATAATAATTCAAATTTGAATATAATTATTGTGAAATTTACCTCCCCATCTTCTAATATTTGCTGTATGGTTTTACTTTTAACCTCACAATTTTTTGATTGAACACATGCTTTTGAAGATGATCCAACCTGTATGTTAAATAATAATTAGCTTACAATTATTATTTACTTTAATATTATAATAAATTTTTTAAAAAACATACCATATCTTCAATAATTTCTGATCCATGTATTGAAATGGATTCCTCATCCTGTATAAAAAAATGACCCATTAATTACATAAAGATATTCATTTAAAATAATATACTTTATGTGTTTCTTTTCTTCAATACTTCAATAGCAATTTCTTCTCCAGTTACTTTTTTTATTATTTCCCTATCAATACAAATTCTGGCTACACTATATGACCCAGTGTAGTTTTTCGCCTGTCCAGGTTGAACAGAATTGTTGAACAAAGCTTTTTTGTTGCTTAAATGTTCCAAGCCTGATGGAATTCCCTCGTAGTTTTTACCCTGTGCAAAAAACTTAATTAGTATTTGCATGGTTTAATAGTATAGATTTTTTTTTTACCACACTTAATTCAGCAGCTGTTTTTCCTAAAAGGCTTATGCATTCCTTATCCCACATCAGAAATGTGGTGGTTTGACGCGCTGTCGTTTCGCGCTCAAAAATATATTTATAAACTCCTGTGCCCACAGCGAGCGTAGCTAGCCAATGAGTACGGGTCGATCCCACAGAGAGCTGTTGCGATTCTATCTTCAAGTAACCAATCACAAAGGGGGTTTTGGTGTTGTCACTATACTGAAATTAAATCTGCAAAAGAAACTAAAAGAAAATATCAAATAACAAAAGGTTCTGGCATTTGAATTAGAACTTGGTTTAAACATAAAACAACTCGATCATGGGCACACCGATTTTCATACATGATAGGTCATCTAGTTATGGTGACCGGATTCCTCTCATGCGTCTCCTCATCCATCCTTTCATTTTAGGTTTAAAAGTGATTCCTCTTCGATTAAACCCCTAACCAGTTACCCACCTCCCGATTCCTCTAAGAGATGTAAGTAAACAAGCAGCAGTGTGCCCTAGACGGACCCAGATATGTTGTGTTCAACTGATTCCTCTTGTGACCACAACACCCCATTAATTCCCTTATTACTATATGAACCAACACACAGTCACGATTCGCCAATTCAATTAATAGTGGTGTACCCTCTTTACCTAACGAGTGATCAGCCACATTGGGCACTTCAGACACACACTCATGTGGAACAAGGCACAAGAATTAACGGAAACTCATCACGCATTACTATGCCCATTTTGGCCTCATGAGTCCAGATTTATGCTTAAACCAATTTCATCATTCAAACGCCAGAATTAAAGATCTAGCCGAGAAGGCTAGACATAATTAAACTTGCAGAATTTAAAGACATAAAAATAAAGAGAACGTACTGAATTAATTAAGCAAAAACTCAACTCCAACGTTGAGAAATACGAACATAACCTAAGTCCCGAATGTTTAAGACCTTTCGGATTGTTTGGCTGCCTAAGCAGCGTACTGAAATAAAATGCAGAAAATGTAAAGTGTTTCAGAGTGTCAAAAGCTTCTTTTTCCAGAAATTAAACTTGTTTAAATAGTTACATTTCCAAGTAGAGTTTCCCCCACAGGCGGGGGTCTTCTGCTGAAAATTCGGAATGACGTGCCCTCACTGACTTGACTGGATAAGCTTCAGCTTCTCCAAATCCCTATTTTTTAGGGATTGCTCTTATGTAATACCCCGTAAATTAATTACTGCTTAACTACAGTAAATTGTTGCAATTACTATTTAGTATAGTAATTTTCAGTCAGATTAGGGTCAGAAGTATCCGTTAAGTTCCATGGAATTCAAGAATAATTAATTCCCATAGGTGGGTTAATTATTATTTCAGTTAGGGTTTAATTTTCTTTTCTGTATGGAAAGCCGGAATCGTAATTTCAGATAAATTCGATTCCTATTTTATTTACGGTGCGTGATTATCGTGAATCAGATATTCCGATAATTAATTTCAGGACTGGGAGACTCAGATATTCTCCAGTCATGCAATTGTTTAAATTCAGATAATTTAAACGAGATGCTCAAGTTAAGAGAATCAGATATTCTCTAAGTTTTGGACGTTTTAATTATCGAGAAATTAAAACCTGTATTTTTAAAGCAGTGTTTTAAAATCAATAATTTCAGATAAATTATTGTTTTAAAATAAGTGAATTATTTTAGCAATATCGGTTTAGTTTGGAATTTTTCCGAAAACGGAAAAATATCACGATAACCGAACAACCGAGTATTTATTTAAGTCAACCAAGCATGGGTGATAGCCATGTCTCCCACGTATGTGTGTCCCCTTTCATATATCCAAATTAGTAAGTGGATAACTATGTTTGATTAACTCTTATCCATATTAGGAAATAAAAAGATATATAGATAATTGCATGGTTTTATATATATATATGTTGTCGAGAGAGAGAGAGAGATTGGCATTTCATCTCCTTCACCACTCTTATCTTCTCCATTTCTTCTTTTTCTTCTTCTTCATCACCTTCCATTTATTATTTTTCTTTAAAACTATCGAGAGAGAGAGAGGAAGGCACCTGCATCATCTTCTTCTTCATCCCATCTTCATCCTTGGAAGGTTTTAGAAGGGGAGCTTCCATTGTTGTGTGAAGGTATCTTTGAAATTATATATATATATATATGATTGATGCATGCTTTCAGTTTTTTTTGGCGTCAATATATATATATATATATATATATATATATATATATATATATATATATATGGTTTGTGTTTTAATTGTGTTTCAAAGCATATTAGATGATATTGAATGGGTTAATGCATAGACAAGTTGGGATGAGAGTTGATGTGTTAAAATGAATGTTGAAAGCTTGGGTTTTGAGTTTTCATGGCTGTCGTCGCTCTCGGCCTCAATTCCGCGCGCCCACGCTCGATTGTTGGCAGACTCGGCACCCTCCGGTTAAACGAGCATAACTCCCTCGTTTTACATCGGATTGAGACACCGTAAATTTTGCCGGAAACTAGACTTAAGTGGCTTTCAAATGGTATAGGTCTCATTCTCTAATTCGTTCTGAGTAAATTATAAAAAATCGGCGAAGTTAGGTCATGTATTCTGTTTCGGAAATTCGGGACAAATTCGCTACCTTTTGGTAAAACGGGTATATCCGTTTCATTTGTTATCATCTTAAGCCACTATAAATTTTTAAAAATTCTAGACTTCCGTGGCTTTCTAATGGTATATATCTCAGTCCGTAACTCTTCCTGAATCGATCGTGAAAAATCTTCCAAGTCAGGTAACGAGTTTGATTTCGGAAATTCTGGCAATTCTGCCACCTTTTAGTAAAATGATCATAACTTTTTCGTTATTTATCATCTTGAGTCACCGTAAATTTAGCCGTAAACTAGACTCCCGTGGTTTTCCGTTGGTATATGGTATAATCCCTACACCTTAGTGAGTCAAATCAGACAATTTTACAAAGAGAGACGTTGTGCGGAACCATGTTTAGTCTATGGGCTTAATGTTGATTTTGTTGCTAGAATCTAATTGCGATGATGTTAAGGTATTATTGATACCTTAAATGATGATGATGTATGCCTTAATATGTATAATAGCTAGGGTTGAGAATAACCCTTAAGCTAAGATAAAATTTAGAACGGATACTAGACCCTAATAGGCCTTCGTTTCGTGTTGAGTCCTATCGGATTTGGATCAACATGCTAAGTGTATTTTTATCTACTGAAGGCTAGCAGATCCGCAACGGATAAGACCAGTGGGGAATTAGCAACTGCAGTAATTAAAACGTCGGTGAAAGGTGGGCTTTCTTTTCAATGGACTCTTAGTCCAAATATTGATTTGAGTTTTTACTCACCCGCAGTTAATTATTCTGATGAAAATAAATGATTGTCATGCATAAAATATTTGTTTTGTATGATATCCTTATCCGTATTTAGTTAGCTCGCAAGGGATTTCTAACTGTTAAATCGATCGGGCCTCGTGCTAACTTAGCATGTTAACCGAGGTTAGTGTACACTTGAGTCGGTGATATTAGGAAGAGAGAAAGGCTGAGCGGAGCTATTCTTGACTAAGACATCGACGATGCTAAACATCCTTGGAAAAGGCTGAGCGGAGCTATTCCTCAGAGTTTAGTTCAGATATGTATTCGTGGAAAAGGCTGAGCGGAGCTATTCCTTGGCACACAGTTGGGATATGGATGATCATACAACAGAAAAGCGCGCGCAAAGACAGAAAATGATTTAGTAAAACATAGGGCCTTTTCAGATAAAAACCCCTATGTGTTTACTCAGATGATGCATGATAATAAAACAGTTTTGATGAACGTTCATAATATCAGATATGTATTATGATATTTTTGGGCAATGTGTTCACTGAGTATACTTGTACTCAGCCCTGCATGTTTGTTTTTTTTAAAATATGCAGGTTGAGGGTTGATGGTGCAGGGTGAAGTGCTGGGAAAGAAAGTTGTTTTGTACAGGACTCAGAATATTTCCTGTATTTCGTTATGTTATTTTGCTTCCGCTACTTTAGTATAACAGAGTCAAGTCTTCAGTATGTCTTGAACTCGATGATACCTTTTTGCTACTCTGAGGTATTATTTATTCAGTTATATTTTGTGAATTGAAACTCAGTTATGAATTAGAGTTCACAGTAAATTATCGTTCCTGGAATACGGTAGTTTATTCCTTTATTTAATTATTTCTGGTTCGCGCCTTGATCCATCCTTCATTGGGATCGAGTCGTGCCAGTCACACTTCATATTAATCAGATATTAATGTGGGGTCGTGACAGAGTGGTATCAGAGCGATCTTTGCTCTGAGCTCTAAGTTGTTTTCAAGTGAAGTCTAAGATTGTTCCTTAAACTGTTCAGTGATCAGTTAACAACTCTCAGCACTCCCTCACATCAAGCTCAACCAAAGAAAGGTATGAAATTGTTAAATTTCAGTATTCAGATCAGGCCATCCAGATGTTGGAAAATATTTTTATAAAATCATTCAGTTCAGGCCATCCAGACGTTGGCGATTTTATAAAAATTTTCAGTAAGACCAATCAGGGATTGGCAAAAATTTTGTAAGACCAATCAGGGATTGGCAAAAGTTGTGCATCAGAAAAATGTTTATTAAAGCCCCTTTATGTTTAAAAAGAGTTTCAATGATTTTTATTTCGTTGAGGCAAGCTCACGAAGCAGCAGCTAAGAAGGCACAAAGGTTGCCAGATTCCAGTTTTGCAGTTCAGATAATTGCAAAAGTTCAGTTATGTCAGGCTTTTGATAAGTCCGACTTCAAGTACAGTCGAATTTCAGATAAATTAGACTGTAAGAATTTCGTGCTATTATTTTTATAATGAGCATGCAGTTTAGATCAGAGTGATCTAATTATTATCAGGTTGTTTCCATGAATTTAAGCCTCAGAGAATGTAGAGGAATTTAAAGGAATCTAGATTGCCTTAGTTCCCTTTAAGTTGGCTTTCATTTAAGAAAAAAAAAACTCAGCAAGTGGAACCTGATGAAGAAAATCAGCAAATTCAAGAACCTGAAGGAAAAAGACAAGTTTCAGAATCAGATCCAGTTTTAGGAGGCATGATGATCAGAGAGTCATATTGTTGTTGTATGCATGTTTTATCATGCGTGCTTATATAAATGAGTTTCTCATGAGAAATCTCCTTTATATTTCAGATGGCGAGACAGATATATACGCCCAGGAAGAGTGTGCCCATATCAGTTGCACAGTATGTCATATGGTTTAGGGCTTGTGAGCCGGAGCACGGGGATACGTTAGTAGAGTTCCTGGCACGCTACCACAAGCTATGGGTGCGTGCAAGGCTCAGAGATGTGGAAGGTATCCAGCGCCTGCTGAGAGTGCTTCCACCACAGTGGCAAGGATGGGCATCAGAGGCCTCCTATTTTTATATATGCCAGCACTCAGAAACTTTTGAGTTAATGGCGAATCTGTCCGAGTTCATCGCCCTACTTATGCACCAGTACCTGACAGAGCGTGCACCCCCTCTAGGCCCATATGCTCAGATACAGGGCTACCTTCTTAGGGATGAGCCACCTAGGGGAGTTTATGATCGTCGCATTCCTCCTGTTTTAGCGGCACACGCAGCACCACCTCCGAAGCCAGCAGTGCGGTTAGATGCTGAGCTCCTGCCTCATCAGAGGTGCAGGAATGATCATGAGGCGGGACCCTCGCAAGTAAGGAAAGCAGTCTCGAGAGACTCAGATGATGAGCTTCATCCCAGAAAGCGACAGGCAGTGGCAGATTCTCCGGAGAGGATCATAGAGGTTGTGCACAAGATACGCCACCAGAGAGTTGAGGAGGGAGGTGCAGCCTCTGCAGACGGTGTAGCACTGGTGATAAAGGAGGAGTCAGCAGAGGAGGAGTCAGAGGAGGAAGAGCCCTCGGAGGCTTTACAGCCAGAGGAGGGACATGACCCCTCAGGAGATCCAGGATGGTCAGACGGCCAGTAGCTCATCTGGATAGTTTAGTTTTTGTACTATGTTAGGCGTATTTTGTATCAGGATGATCTAGTTGTTGTGTACATTACAGTAGTTGAATGTGTTTCCTAGAGAACCATTCTTGGGATTTAGGCATCCCCACTTTTGAGACAGGAATGCGTTAGCTTGTAAGCATTCTGTCGTCTATGCATGGTTGGTTTTTGTAGCATCCATGCAGGAGAAATGTACTTGTAAGACCTCTTTGAGGCGATTTTCCTTGATATGTATATATACTTAAGCTTGGAAGACTGTTGATCTATGCTTTAAAGTTCTAAAAGTGTTCTACATGCTCAAGCTATGTTAAGGATCAGTTAAAGCATGAGTTATTTATACGCTAGTAGGCAGTGACTTAGTTATTAATTATAATTTGAAATTATAAATTGCAGAATGGTACCACCCAGAGCAGCACGAGGAGGAAGACAAAATAGGCCTAGAGAGAGACCTCCAAGGCAAGAAAGACAGGAAAGAGTGGAGGAAGAAGAACAAGAAAGACAGGAGGAGCAAAGAGAGCAGACACCTCCTCCACCTCCACAGCGTAGAGTAGAGGAGCTTTTTTTGAGGCAGAATCCTCCAACTTTCGATGGAACAGGAAATCCATCAGATGCCGAAGCATGGATAAGATCCATGGAAAGGATTTTTAATTTTCTCCGCTTTGACAACCAGGAGCGACTCTCCTGTATAGCATTCCAGCTTAATAGATCGGCAGATTTTTGGTGGGAGTCTCGCCGAAGGACCATGAATCTGGAACAGTTTGATGCTTACACGTGGGATCAGTTTAAAACTGGATTCTATGACAAATATATTCCTAAGACGTTCAGAGTCAAGAAGGAAGTAGAGTTTCATACTCTGAAGCAAGGAAAAATGTCAGTCACAGAGTACGAGCGGGTATTCTGCGAGTTGTCACGGTATGCACCTCTCCAGGTCGATACTGATGAGAAGATGGCATCTAAGTTCAGACTAGGACTAAGGCATGAGATTGCCATGTCTTTAGCAAGTCGGGAAGACCTGACCTATGCCGAGTCGTTAAACAGGGCATTAGACATCGAGACAGTAATGCCTGAAGAAAGAAAGGCCCCAATATCAGCTCCAACACCTACTTCAGCACCAGCACCAGCCAGGACTCCATCACAGAACTTCCAAGGGAAGAGAAAGTGGAATGATGGAGGTAACCAGAATAGGAACCAAGACTACAGAAAGCCTTGGCAAGGAAATAGGCAGCAGGGCCAACAGAGTGCTCCTGCTCAGGGGAGAATTGCACCATCACAACCCAACATTCCTCTATGCCCAAGGTGCCACAAACGCCACCAAGGCATGTGTCAGGCCAGAAACACAAGTTGCTATAACTGTGGCCAGGAAGGTCACTATGCGAGGCAATGCCCAAAAGCACAATAGAGGCGGAACCCTCAGCAACTTAAGGCCCTGAAGGAATCAGGTCAACAAAGTCAGCAACCCTAACAACAACAGCAGTGACAGATGCAGCAAGGAAATCCCAGGTCTTATGCGATGAACCCCAGTTCCTCCGGGAAAGGGAAGCAGAAAGGTAATCTTGCAGGTATGGGCAAACTTCATGGCATGCCTTTAGTTGTTTTATTTGATACTGGAGCATCACACTTCTTTATTTCAAAAGCATGCTGTGATAAGTTAGAGCTTAAAACTGAACGAGCTAGTCATAGGAAGAAGATTTTAACACCAACTGGCGGAACTATGACTACGACTCACATTTGCTCGAACATAGAAATAGACCTGGGAACAACTAGGATTAAGGCCGATAATCTAAGTGTCCTACTGATGTGGGATATCGATATAATCCTACGGATGGATTAGTTGTCAGAAAACCATGCCACGATCCTATGCAATGAAAGAAAGATATCATTTCAAGTTCCAGGAGAAGAGCTAACAAGTTTTCATGGCATAGAAATGGGAAAGTTCACCCCAATGATTTCAGTGCTGCAGGCCAAGAAGATGATCAAGAGAGGAAATCAAGCTTTTCTGGTTTATCTAAACAAGGTAGACGATATAGAAAGGACAATAGAAGATGTTCCAGTGGTGCAAGAGTTTGCAGATGTTTTTCCAAAGGAATTACCAGGATTACCTCCAAATCGACAAGTTGAATTCGTAATAGATTTGGAACCGGGAGCAGCCCCGATTTCTAAAGCTCCGTACAGGATGGCCCCAAAGGAGTTGCAAGAACTCAAAATTCAGTTGCAAGAATTGTTAGACCTAGGTTTCATCCGACCTAGTGCATCACCATGGGGAGCACCAGTCTTGTTCGTGAAAAAGAAAGACGGCACATTGAGAATGTGTATAGATTACCGTGAGCTGAATAAGCTGACGTTGAAGAACAAGTATCCTTTACCAAGGATTGATGATCTTTTTTATCAGCTCAAGGGAGCAAATGTATTCTCGAAGATTGACCTAAGGTCTGGGTATCATCAGTTGAAGATCAAGTCAGAAGATATACCCAAGACAGCTTTCCGAACCAGATATGGTCATTACGAGTTTACAGTAATGCCATTCGTATTGACAAACGCCCCAGCAGTATTCATAGATCTCATGAATAGGGTGTTTCATCCATTTTTGGATCAGTTTGTCCTTGTGTTTATAGATGATATTCTCATCTACTCTAAGAATGAATCAGATCATGCAGAGCATCTGAGGATAGTGTTAGAAACACTAAGAACGGAACGACTTTATGCCAAGCTCAGCAAGTGCGAATTTTGGCTAAAGGAAGTAATGTTCCTTGGGCACATTGTGTCAGCAGAAGGCATAAAAGTGGACCCCTCTAAGGTAGAGACAGTGCAGGAATGGAAATCTCCAACTACTCCTAACGAAATCAGAAGTTTCTTGAGATTAGCGGGATACTATAGGAGATTCATAGAAGGATTCTCCAAGATAGCTAGGCCAATGACACAATTGCTAAGGAAGGGAATCAAGTACCAGTGGTCAGAAGAATGCGAAGCAAGTTTTCAGGAGCTTAAGAAAAGATTGACTACGGCGCCAGTTTTAGCCATTCCGGTCAGTGATAGAGAATTTGTGATTTATACAGATGCTTCGAAGAATGGATTAGGCTGTGTCCTAATGCAAGAAGGCAAAGTCATAGTGTATGCGTCCAGACAGTTAAGAATTCATGAGTTGAATTATCCTACGCATGACTTAGAATTGGCGGCAATAGTGCATGCCTTGAAAATCTGGAGACACCACCTATACGGAGTTAGGTGTGAGATTTTCACAGATCATAAGAGTTTAAAGTACTTTTTCGAGCAGAAGGATCTAAATATGAGACAACGCAGATGGCTTGAATTGGTAAAGGACTACGACTGTGGAATCAGTTACCACCCAGGCAAGGCTAATGTAGTAGCAGATGCCTTGAGTCGTAAGATAAGCAGGTTGTGATTTCTCTTTACTCAGGAGGAGAAACTCATCAAGGATTTTGAAAGCTTACAGCTAGAGGTGGTTTACCCAACTGAGACGATTGTATGTCGTGTGGCAACATTAGTAGCTGTACTAGATCTCCGAGAAAAGATAATTGAGGCACAGAGAAAAGATCAAACCATGGAAGAGATGCGCTTGAAGATCAGATCGGGAAAAATAGAAAACTTCAAGGAAGCATCAAATAATGCTATCCTTTATGAAGATAGAATATGTGTTCCATCCTGTGTTGAGCTCAGAAATGAGATCATGAGCGAGGCTCATGATACTCCATATACAGCACACCCGGAAAGTACGAAAATGTATCAGGATTTGAAGCAGAAATTCTGGTGGGAAGGAATGAAACGGGACGTAGCCTCCTATGTTGAGCGATGTTTGTCGTGTCAACAAGTTAAGGCATTGCATCAGAGGCCTTACGGTGCGCTACAACCGTTAGAGATTCCCGAGTGGAAGTGGGAACACATAGCGATGGATTTTGTAACAGGCTTACCCAAGTCAAGACGAGGGAATACGGCCATATGGGTCATTATTGACAGGCTCACAAAGTCAGCTCATTTCCTTCCGATCCGAGTTACGGATGGATCGAATAAGCTAGCTCAGATTTATGTCAGAGAGATTGTACGCATTCATGGTATTCCGGTGTCGATAACATCGGATAGAGATTCAAAGTTTACTTCGAGATTTTGGATTAGTTTACAGAAAGAGCTGGGAACTCAACTCAATTTCAGTACAACGTTTCACCCACAGACAGATGGTCAGTCCGAGAGGACGATCCAAACATTAGAGGACATGTTAAGAACAGTGGTCCTAGACAGGGGTGGAAGCTGGGAGGAAATATTAGCGTTGATTGAGTTTGCCTATAACAATAGTTATCAGGCAACCATCAATATGGCACCGTACGAAGCGTTGTATGGGCGAAAGTGCAGATCACCACTTTACTGGGATGAAGTGGGTGAGAGAAGGATTCTTGGGCCAGACTCAGTGTCAGAAATGATTGAAATTGTCAGAAAAATCCGTCAAAGGATTCAAGAAGCCCAGAGTCGGCAGAAGTCTTATGCTGATAAATGCCGTACAGATCTACAATTTGCAACAGGAGACAAAGTCTTCCTGAAAGTATCTCCTTCCAGGGGAACAATAAGATTCGGCGTAAAAGAAAAGTTACGACCACGTTTTATAGGACCTTACGAGATCCTTGAGCGGATAGGCTCAGTGGCGTATAGATTGGCATTACCACCCAGTTTTGGTAATGTTCATAACGTATTTCATGTTTCTCAGTTAAGAAAATACGTGTATGATCCCAAGCATGTGATTCAGGACAACGAGATAGAGTTAGATTCCGATCTAACTTATGAAGAGAGACCAGAAGCCGTTTTGGACCGAAAAGTCCAGGAGTTGAGGAACAAGTCTATTCCTCTAGTTAAGATCCTATGGAGTCACCATGGTCAGGAAGAAGTGACATGGGAACTCAAGGATAAGATGAAAGCAAAATACCCAGAATTGTTTCTCTAAGATATGTAAATTTCGGGACGAAATTTATTTTAAGGGGGGTGGAATGTAATACCCCGTAAATTAATTACTGCTTAACTACAGTAAATTGTTGCAATTACTATTTAGTATAGTAATTTTCAGTCAGATTAGGGTCGGAAGTATCCGTTAAGTTCCATGGAATTCAAGGATAATTAATTCCCATAGGTGGGTTAATTATTATTTCAGTTAGGGTTTAATTTCCTTTTCTGTATGGAAAGCCGGAATCGTAATTTCAGATAAATTCGATTCCTATTTTATTTACGGTACGTGATTATCGTGAATCAGATATTCCGATAATTAATTTCAGGACTGGGAGACTCAGATATTCTCCAGTCATGCAATTGTTTAAATTCAGATAATTTAAACGAGATGCTCAAGTTAAGAGAATCAGATATTCTCTAAGTTTTGGACGTTTTAATTATCGAGAAATTAAAACTTGTATTTTTAAAGCAGTGTTTTAAAATCAATAATTTCAGATAAATTATTGTTTTAAAATAAGTGAATTATTTTAGCAATATCGGTTTAGTTTGGAATTTTTCCGAAAACGGAAAAATATCACGATAACCGAACAACCGAGTATTTATTTAAGTCAACCAAGCATGGGTGATAGCCATGTCTCCCACGTGTGTGTGTCCCCTTTCATATATCCAAATTAGTAAGTGGATAACTATGTTTGATTAACTCTTATCCATATTAGGAAATAAAATAATATAGATAATTGTATGGTTTTATATATATATATATATGTTGTCGAGAGAGAGAGAGAGATTGGCATTTCATCTCCTTCACCACCCTCATCTTCTCCATTTCTTCTTTTTCTTCTTCTTCATCACCTTCCATTTATAATTTTTCTTTAAAACTATCGAGAGAGAGAGAGGAAGGCAGCTGCATCATCTTCTTCTTCATCCCATCTTCATCCTTGGAAGGTTTTAGAAGGGGAGCTTCCATTGTTGTGTGAAGGTATCTTCGAAATTATATATATATATATATATATATATATATATATATGTGTGTGTGTGTGTGTGTGTGTGTGTGTGTGCTCTTCCAATTCCAAGCTTGGATAAGAAGTTTATGTGTGTATTTTGGTGTTTTAAAAGATGTTAGATAATTATAAGTTGATAAATGCATGATTGATGCATGCTTCCAGTTTTTTTTGGCGTCAATATATATATATATGGTTTGTGTTTTAATTGTGTTTCAAAGCATATTAGATGATATTGAATGGGTTAATGCATAGACAAGTTGGGATGAGAGTTGATGTGTTAAAATGGATGTTGAAAGCTTGGGTTTTGAGTTTTCATGGCTGTCGTCGCTCTCGGCCTCAATTTCGCGCGCCCGCGCTCGATTGTTGGCAGACTCGGCACCCTCCGGTTAAACGAGCATAACTCCCTCGTTTTACATTGGATTGAGACGCCGTAAACTAGACTCCCATGGTTTTCCGTTGGTATATGGTATAATCCCTACACCTTAGTGAGTCAAATCAGACAATTTTGCAAAGATAGACGTTGTGCGGAACCATGTTTAGTCTATGGGCTTAATGTTGATTTTGTTGCTAGAATCTAATTGCGATGATGTTAAGGTATTGTTGATACCTTAAATGATGATGATGTATGCCTTAATATGTATAATAGCTAGGGTTGAGAATAACCCTTAAGTTAAGATAAAATTTAGAACGGATACTAGACCCTAATAGGCCTTCGTTTCGTGTTGAGTCCTATCGGATTTGGATCAACATGCTAAGTGTATTTTTATCTACTGAAGGCTAGCAAATCCGCAACGGATAAGACCAGTGGGGAATTAGCAGCTGCAGTAATTAAAACGTCGGTGAAAGGTGGGCTTTCTTTTCAATGGACTCTTAGTCCAAATATTGATTTGAGTTTTTACTCACCCGCAGTTAATTATTCTGATGCAAATAAATGATTGTCATGCATAAAATATTTGTTTTGTATGATATCCTTATCCGTATTTAGTTAGCTCGCAAGGGGTTTCTAACTGTTAAATCGATCGGGCGTCGTGCTAACTTAGCATGTTAACCGAGATTAGTGTACACTTGGGTCGGTGATATTAGGAAGAGAGAAAGGCTGAGTGGAGCTATTCTTGACTAAGACATCGACGGTGCTAAACATCCTTGGAAAAGGCTGAGCAGAGCTATTCCTCGGAGTTTAGTTCAGATATGTATTCGTGAAAAAGGCTGAGCGGAGCTATTCCTCTACATGTGCGGAAAAGGCTGAGTGGAGCTATTCCTTGGCACACAGTTGGGATATGGATGATCATACAATAGAAAAGCGCGCGCAAAGACAGAAAATGATTTAGTAAAACATAGGGCCTTTTCAGATAAAAACCCCTGTGTGTTTACTCAGATGATGCATGATAATAAAACAGTTTTGATGAACGTTCATAATAATATCAGATATGTATTATGATATTTTTGGGCAATGTTTTCACTGAGTATACTTGTACTCAGCGCTGCATGTTTGTTTTTTTTTAAATGTGCAGGTTGAGGGTTGATGGTGCAGGGTGAAGTGCTGGGAAAGAAAGTTGTTTTGTACAGGACTCAGAATATTTCCTGTATTTCGTTATGTTATTTTGCTTCCGCTACTTTAGTATAACAGAGTCAAGTCTTCAGTATGTCTTGAACTCGATGATACCTTTTTGCTACTCTAAGATATTATTTATTCAGTTATATTTTGTGAATTGAAACTCAGTTATGAATTAGAGTTCACAGTAAATTATCGTTCCTGGAATACGGTAGTTTATTCTTTTATTTAATTATTTCTGGTTCGCGCCTTGATCCATCCTTCATTGGGATCGAGTTGTGCCAGTCACACTTCATATTAATCAGATATTAATGTGGGGTCGTGACATCTTATCTCCTTAGATTGAACTTTATCTCCTCGTCTGAGCTTATCCTTTTGTTGCAGCACCTTCCAGGAGTCCAGCTTAGCTCCAACTCTCCCGCGGATAATGTAGCTATCTTCCCACCAGCTGTCCTTCAACTGAATCCCGAATTTCACTGGAATCCCCATTCTGGCCTGTGGTCGAGTCTGTACGAGTACTGTGGGCACGGCATCATCTGTCAGCTCCATCCGTATCTGATATGCCCACTTCACCGACCGAATGTGGGATGGATACTAAGGACGTCCCCTGTGCCTCTGATGAACATATGTGCGAGATAATCGTGAATATTTGGGCATAAAATGCCCCTTCCGCCAGACTCAACTCTTGAAATTCCCTTTGACCGCAACCTGGTTCTTTTCGACTCAAAACCGACTAAAAAGGACATTTATAAGGGATAAAATGCCCATAAAAACATGAAATAAATGGACTTATCACACCCACACACTTTAAGCATGATTGTCCTCAAGCATGGGGTGCAACGCATCCAGAAAAACAAAAGAAAATAAAAGAGAAAAGAAACAGACTCAAGACTCAAGCATGCAAACTGTTACTCCGTGTGGGCACATCAGAAATAATCCAACAAAAATTGCAAAGTTCAGCATACCTAAAATAGGTCAAAAATGAGTTTTAGCTAGGTGTTCCTCACAGACTCTCTTCACTCAGTGTATACTCTCATTTCGGCTGTAATTCTATGCAAATTTGTCCCATAAGTTTGCCAAAGTTCTGCTGTTCATTCTCCAGAAACCATGATGCATTAGTATCAATAGGGCTTTTTAGGCTACAGTTGGGCATTTTAAGTGGGAGGGGTTTTTATTGATTGTACAGACCCCTCCCCAGCTCCTTTCTATTCACTACCCTCTTGTGCCCTGTTCAGGCACTGAATCCTTCTTATCTTGGGCATTCTAAACACTTAGAACTCGGGGGATTTTTATTCAGACTATTTTTTCCTTTTTTTTTCTTTTTCTAATCACATTTTTTCTTTTTCTTTTTTTTTTTTATTTTATTCTTCCCCCTATCTTTTCTGTCCCTTCATATATATGCCTTCCCAGAAAACATTTTTCCTTACCCATTTTTCTTTTCAGGTTTTATAATGCCCCGGCTAGTATAAACCATCCCAGAACAAAATCGGCTAGGTCATTTCATAGGCTCAAAAGGGGGTGCAAGGGCTGTGTCATTGGTGGGAGGTATTTATTTCAGTGGCTCAGCAAAATATGGCCTATCTCATTTACATGTGCATCAATAATTCCAAGAGTTAAACGCAGAACAGAGGCAAATTCTAGAACATCTTAAGCACAGAATTATTCACACTCATGAATGAAAGAAAACTATAATTTGAAGCATACAGCATATAGGCTCAAGTCTCACAGGGCATGCTAAAACTCGTTCGTCATCCCTATCTTAATTGGGCATGCTGATTTCTCTGTAAAGAAATTAAAATTGGATCATCACGTGAAATGCCCACACAGACTCACAGAAAAGCATGCTTTGACTCACTACCCACCCACACACTTTGCAGCTTGCAAAGTGTGGACACAGACTCAAACAACAAAGAAAACAGAAAAAACCAAAACAAACAAAAACAAAAAACAAAAATAAAACCTAATCTAAAGGATAGAAAGAACCAGGTCAGTCGGTTGCAGGCATTGGGTAGGAGAACCCAACATGCTTGAAATAGGCCTTCAGGGCTGCTTCTATTCGGGTCAGTTTTTCATTGGTCTGGGACTGGGCATTCTCTATCAACTCGAGTCTTCTTGTGATCACTGCAACTGGGTGCTCCCTCTGTGGTGTCTTCCCTGCTGGTGGTGTCTTCGATGTGCCTGCAATAGCTAAAAGCATGCTCGAGGGGTCTGCCCCCGGCACAAAGAAAACAGGCTTCCCATCCTCATCGTCAACCACATCTTACATTCTCCTCAGACAGTTAAGATCAAAATATTCACGGGGAAGGGGGGTCAATTCAGTATCATGCAGATCAAGGAGCCTATGTCTAACAACAAGTTGGGTGATTAACTGGGCACAAGAAATTCGATGCCTAGGGTGTGTTTTGATTTCTTGAAAATGTGCAATGGCCACAGAACCGAAATTAATTCTGATTTTGTGCACCATGCACCACAAAATGAATAGCTCCTGATTTGTGATTGAATTTGAGCTATCCTTACGGCCGAAAAAATTATAGGCCAACACCCTATGGCAGAATCTCAAAGCATCATTATTTAAACAGTATCCCTTTGTGGATCCGCTTTGAAAAATGGATCCATCCCCAATATCGACCCATTTTGCATCGACTCCCTCTGCAGAGTCGGGCACTACAGTCACGGCATCGACATACTCCTCCTCCTGGAGGCCCAAGTATGTCACGATGCCCAGTAACATATTCAAATCATCAGCAGAAAGAGAATAACTTCTACCCATCATTTTAAAAGACAAAACCCTAGTGGACGTGGCAGGCTTGTTCACCGCTTTGATTTTCAAGTTTTGGACAAAATCACGAGACAACGACGGAAAAATAACACACTCCATATCTAAAAAACATTCCCAACCAATTGCAGAAAATTAATCCCGTACCTCCTGCTCTATACCAAGAGCTGCAAGCGTCTCACGGTGGACTCCTTTAGAGTTTATGATGCCCCTGACTGGTGGCGGGCCACTGCTGGGCTTACTCGGTGTGGGGCTCCCCACCCCTCTGCCTCTTTTAGGCACAGGGGCTGAAGTGCCCTCTTCAGCCTTCCTCTTCCGCGAAGAGGCCTCTCCAGCCAGCTTGGCTCCGGCTTTCATTCCAACAGATTTCCCCACCCTTCGCTTGGGTGAGGAGTCCTCCGAGGGCTCTTCAGAGCCTGCTTACGTTTGGGAGGGTGAACTGGGCTCCTCCTGCTCCTTCTCTTCTTCAGTGTCCCCTTGCTGGGACATCTCTGGCTCGGTTGGCTCTGGAATGGGCTCTCCAATCTTTCTTTTTCCCTTAGCTTTCTCCAGTGCCCGCTTCTTGATGTCCGCGGGTGTCTCTTCCTCCTCAAACAGGGGTACCTTCTCTGGTTGGGGCTCAACCTCAATATCTTCGATTTCAGTTAGGTATTTGTCCAAATCGGTATCTCTGTCTCCTTCATCTTCAGCTTCTTCTCTCCCTTCAACTTCCTCTCCTTCCTCTTCGTCTTCCAAGTCCTCGATCTCCACCGAAGGCACAGGAGTCGGAGCCTTAAAGGGTTTCTTGGCTTTCTTCTTCTCAGCTCCTTTCTTTGGCTTTGGCTTAGGCTCTTCAGTAGCCTCTTCTTCTTGCGTGCCCTCAACAATTGCCTCAGCATCTTGCTGCTCCGTTTGAGTTGGAGTAGCAGAGCTTTCTTCCGTCGCCTCGACTTCAGGCGTAGGCTCCTGTTCCGGTGGGGTCTCCTTGGGTGGCTTGCTCGAAGCGGCTACTTCAGCTGCAGCCTTTCCCTTAGGTTTCGCAGAGGGTTTCTTCACCACCTTCGTTAGAGAGGGCTCTTCAGAGACAGCTGGGGTCTCGAAGTCCAGGCGTGCCTTAGGTCCAGCCTTTGGTGCGACCTTCTTGCCTCTCGTCTTTGCCATTGCTGGAGTTTTGAAGGTTTTCTGAATTTAGGGTTGCAGAAGAAAGTCGAGAAAGAAGGTTCTGATTTTTGCAAATGCGAGTGAAAGTGATAGTGGAGATTTTGTGGGGTAAGACTTTTATATTAAGGGGATTACTATTCATGATTTGACTTGTGACTCTCCAAATTCCTTAGGAGTCTCCTGGATCAGTATGCCCTATATTAATGGATAAGCCTTATACCTGAAAAATCGGAACAAACTTTATCTCTCCAGAGTGCCTCACTTCAGAATCCCTATTTCTAAGGGATTTATTTTATCTTCATCTTTCTCTCTCATTATCTAAACCTGCAAACACCATGCTTATCCAAAACAAGCGTAAAATTGCTCCCTAAACTATTTTAAATAACTGGAAAATTTATTAAAAATAAATAAAAATGAATTAAGACAAGAAAACACCTGGGTTGCCTCCCAGTAGCACCCCAGTTATTGTCGTGGGCACCACATCTTCCCAAATCAGGCGTAAGTGGGCTCCGCGAGCCAGATCACTGTGACATCTTCATCAGAATGCCCCAGGTAAGCTTTCACACGGTGGCCATTCACTTTGAAGCGCCCTCCAGTATCGGGGTTTATCAGCTCAATTGCCCCATTCGGGCATTCTGCATACACTTCAAATGGACCAACCCACTTGGTCCTCAGTCCTCCTCCCATAATCTTGAACCTTGAATGGTACAAAAGTACTTTCTGTCCTGGGCTAAATCTCTTCCTTCAAATCACTTGATCATGGAGCCTTTTCATTTTTTCTTTGTATAGCACCGAATTATCATAGGCCTCCATTCTCATTTCTTCCATCTCTTGAATTTGAAATTTCCTGAAATGCCCAGCGGCGTCATGGTCCATATTTAGCTTCTGAAGTGCCCATCGTGCCTTATGCTCTAACTCGACTGGTAGATGGCAACACTTCCCAAATAACATCTTGTATGGGGACATCCCAATTGGAGTCTTGAATGCAGTTCGGTATGCCCACAGGGCATCTTCCAGATGAATACTCCAATCTTTTCGGTTCGGACCCACAACCTTTCCAAGAATGGCTTTAATTTCTCGATTCGAGACTTCAGCTTGGCCATTTCCTTGAGGATGGTAGGGTGTGGTGACCCTATGGTGAACCCCATACTTCTTCAATAATCTTTCCAGTGTTTGGTTGCAAAAATGGGTCCCTTGATCACTGATGATGGACCTGGGCACACCAAACCGACTGAAAATGTGGGATTTCAGAAATGCGGCTACTACTCTTGCATCATTGGTAGGAGTAGCCTTTGCTTCTACCTATTTTGACACGTAATCAACTGCCAGGATAATGTATTGGTTCCCCCTCGAATTTGGAAAGGGTCCCATAAAATCCATTCCCTAAATGTTAAAAATCTCCACTGGCATGATTGGTGTCATGGGCATTTCATTTCGTCTTGTGATGTTCCCTACCCTCTGGCATTGGTCACACCTTCTGCAGATGTTGTGGGCATCCTTGAATATTGTGGGCCAAAAGAACCCACAATCCAAAATTCTTCTCGTTGTTCGGTTTGGTCCGAAATGCCCTCCGCAAGCATAATTGTGACAATGCTTTAGAATTTCATCTATCTCCTCATCAGGGACACATCTTCTAATGATTTGATCAGCGCACCTCCTCCATAGAATAGGGTAATCCCATGCATAGAACCTGCTTTCATACCTGAGTTTATTTTTCTGGTACCTTGAGTACCCAATAGACATCTCCCCAGACTCTAGGTAGTTCACTATATCCGCATACCAGGGTGCTAGTGTGCCCCTTGCTGAATACAAATGCTCATCAGGAAAATGATCGGCAATGGGCATTTCGTCACCTTTTTCATTCAGCACCCGGCTCAGATGGTCAGCTACCAAGTTCTGTGTCCCACTCTTATCTTTTATCTCAACATCAAACTCTTTTAAAAGCAGAATCCACCTAATTAGTCTTGGTTTCGTCTCCTTCTTGGTCATCAAATGCCTCAAGGCACCATGATCTGTATAGACAATGCTCTTTGCTCCCAAGAGATAAGATCGAAACTTCTCAAATGCGAACACTACTGCCAATAGCTCCTTTTCAGTAGTGGTGTAATTACACTGTGCCCCATTCAGAGTCTTGGAGGCATAGTAAATTACATGGCTTTCATTTCCTCTCTTCTGACCCAGTACAGCGCCCACAGCGTACCCACTGGCGTCACACATAATCTCAAAGGGCATTCCCCAATCTGGTGGTTGAATGACTGGTGCCGTGACCAATTGCTTCTTCAAAACATTGAATGCCTTCTTATACTCTTCATCAAATTCGAATGGAACATCTTGCTGCAACAAGTGAGTAATAGGCTGGGCAATTTTTGCAAAATCCTTGATGAATCTCCTATAGAATCCAGCGTGCCCCAATAATCCTCTCACTTGCTTTACTGAGGTGGGGTATGGTAATTTCTCAATTATATCCACCTTGGCCTTATCGACCTCAATGCCCCTCTCGGAAATCACATGTCCCAGTACAATGCCCTCTCTGACCATGAAATGACATTTTTCATAGTTCAGCACTAGGCATTTGTCCACACAATGCTGCAACACTTTCTCCAAATTGTCTAAACATCGATCAAAGCAGCTCCCATACACTGTGAAGTCATCCATGAATACTTCAATGCAGTTCTCGAGCAAATCAGAGAATATGCTCATCATACATCGCTGAAATGTGCCAGGAGCATTGCAGAGGCCAAAGGGCATTCTGCGATAGGCGAATGTGCCGAATGGGCAAGTGAATGTTGTTTTCTCCTGGTCCTCTTGACTTACTGCAATCTGCATGTATCCTGAATATCCATCCAAGAAACAAAAGAACTTGTTTCCTGCGAGTCTTTCCAACATTTGGTCAATGAACGGAAGTGGGAAATGATCCTTCCGCGTGACCGTGTTCAGCTTCCGGTAATCGATGCAAACTCTCCAGCCAGTTTGCAGTCGTGTGGGCACAAGCTCTCCTTTTTCATTTTTTACAACTTGAATGCCCGACTTCTTGGGCACAACATGGATTGGACTGACCCACTTGCTATCTGAAATTGGGTATATAATGCCCTGGTCCAGAAGCTTAATTATCTCTTTTAGCACCACATCCTTCATTACTGGATTGAGCTTTCGTTGTGGATCACAAACGGATTTTGCATCATCTTCCAACAAAATTTTGTGCATGCAAACCGCTGGGCTAATGCCCTTTATATCTGCCAAAGTCCATCCGAGTGCTTCCTTGTACAGTCTCAACAATCTCAAAAGGCGATCCTCATCAGCTTGATTCAACCCCGCACTTATGATTACAAGGAGAGTCTCATTATTCCCTAAATAGGCATATTTCAGATACCTTGGTAATGCCTTTAACTCCAACATGGGCGCTTTGACAATAGAAGGCATCAGCTTATCATCGTTTCTCCGAATGGGAACACCATAGTCCACACATTCGTGTGGCATTTCTTCTAAGGAATACAGCATCATAATTCCATCCCTTATGTCCTCATCCTCGTCCAGGGCATCCTGGTCATTCAGTCCATCCCACAATGCCCATTCCAGCGGTTCTCTGTTGCTCACCATGGATAAAGTAGAACGGTTCGGGGAATGAACTGTGTTCACAAAATTACAATTTTCTGTATCCGGGGGGTACTTCATTGCTTCAAAGATGTTGAACGTCACTTTCTCCCCATCAAACTCACACGTCAGTGTGCCCTTGTCCACATCAATTTTGGTTCGAGCTGTCTTCATGAAAGGTCTTCCCAGCAACAAAACTGAAGATTTTGAAGTCGTTGTGCCCATGTCAAGAACATAAAAATCTGCTGGGAAAATAAGCTCATCCACCTTGACCAATACATCTTCAATGAGGCCTTCTGGATAAACATTAGATCGGTCAGCTAGTTGAATGACCACACGGGTCTCCTTCAAAGGCCCAATCTTCAATTCTTTGAACACCGACAGGGGCATTACATTGATTGATGCCCCCAAGTCCAGCATGGCCTTTTCAACTTTTCTGTCTCCAATTATGCAAGGGATCATGAACATCCCTGGATCATCACACTTCTTGGGTAACTTCCTTTGTATCACAGCCGATACATTCTCCCCAACTAGGAACCTTGCATCGTCATTGAACCGCACCTTTCTGGTACAAAGTTTCTTTAGAAACCGGACATACCGCGGCACTTGTTTGATTGCCTCGATCAGTGGAATGTTGATCTCCACTTTGCTGAATACTTTTAGCATTTCCCTGGTCTCCTCTTCTTTTCTATTCTGTGCCAATCTCCCTGGAAAGGGAGGTTTCCGTCTTTCTGGAGTAGGCATCTTGGCAAATTGCTTTACTTCCGGGATGGGCACAGCATCAGTCTGCTCCGCCTCTTGTGCCTTGTCTTCTGTGGGAATTTTTTCCACTTCTTCCTCCAAGGGCACATCGTTCTTCTCTTCTCTCGGCCTGACCATCTCTGGAAGCTCTTTTCCACTCCTCAATGCTACTGCATTCACTTGTTCTCTTGGATTTTCAACCTGGGAAGGCAGCTTCCCATTTTTCTCCTCCATCTTGTGCATGGCTTGAGCCAATTGATTGATCTGTTTGCTCATGTGCGAGAGACCAGCTTGAGTCTCTTGCTTAAACTTCTCATTCTCCTCAGCCATAGCAAACACAAGATCTTCCAGCCTACTTGGCTTCCTTTTCTCTTCGGGTGGTGGCATTGGGCGTCCAGAATGTCCATCCTCCGGTCTTCTCCATCTAAAATTTTCATGGTCTCTCCAGCCCGGATTATAAGTCTGGGAATAAGGATCATATCTTCTGGAATGCCCATTCTGGCCACCTATAGCATTCACTTCTTCCATTTCGTCTTGTAGAGTAGGACATTCATCCATGAAGTGAGATATGCTTTTGCATACCCCACAAGGTCTGGGCTTCCTCACCATGCTTGTACCGGACAAGATTTTCTCTATTTTGTCGCACAATCTATCAATTCTGCTATCCTGGTCCAGTGCCCTCTCTATTTCACTTACAATCCGAATGCCCTCTCCACTGAAGTCTCGGTTGTCTTCAGCCATCTCCGTGAGAATTCTGAATGCTTCAACAGGCTGTTTGTTCAAAATGGATCCTCCACATGAGGCATTCACGATCGTCCTCTCATGTGGCCTTAACCCTCCGACGAAATACTGAATCAAGTCGTGTTCAGTAATCTGGTGCTGTGGGCATTTCGCCAGCATCGCCTGGAATCTTCCTCAGTAGTCATAGAAACTTTCGTTAATTCCCATCTTCAGGCTCCCTATCCTTCTTCTCATTTCTTGCACTCTGGATGCTGGGAAATATTTCTCCAAAAACTTCTGTTGAAGTTGTCTCCATGTGGTCACAGCACCAGTGGGTAGTGTGTACAGCCAGTCCCGTGCCCCATCTTGAAGAGTAAAAGGGAACGAGACCAACCACACGTACTCTTCTCGTCCATGGTCGGATGGTTGAGTCTGGCAAACCATCTCAAAATCTTGCAAATGCCTTTGCGGATCCTCTCCAGGCATTCCGTGGAACTTCGGCAAGATCTGGATAAAGTTTGCGTGAATATCCCAGTTCTGAGTCACAGCTGGGAGTGTAATGCCCATTGGGCGTAGATTCATGTTGGTCGGGAAGACCAACTGCCTTAAAGTCCTGTTATCATCCGCATTGCCATTCGCGGCATTTCCGTTTGCGGCCATGTTGATGTTGTGGCCGTTCTCAAACTGTCCTTCCTCCTCGTGCCCTTGATTTTCTTGATCTTCTGGTGGTGGTGTGGGCTCACGAGGTCTGTTTGCTGCTGGGCGTGCCCTCTTCACTGCTGCCCTGTTTTTCCTCGAAGTCTTCTCTATCTCCGGATCGTACAATAGAGTCTCTTCTGAAGAACCCCTGGGCATCAACTTCCAGGCTCACCAATTGTGGAAGATAAAATCACTAGAAACCAGCTCCCCGGGAACGGCGCCAATTTTGATGCGCTGTCGTTTCGCGCTCAAAATATATTTATAAACTCCTGTGCCCACAGCGAGCGTAGCTAGCCAATGAGTACGGGTCGATCCCACAGAGAGCTGTTGCGATTCTATCTTCAAGTAACCAATCACAAAGGGGGTTTTGGTGTTGTCACTATACTGAAATTAAATCTGCAAAAGAAACTAAAAGAAAATATCAAATAACAAAAGGTTCTGGCATTTGAATTAGAACTTGGTTTAAACATAAAACAACTCGATCATGGGCACACCGATTTTCATACATGATAGGTCATCTAGTTATGGTGACCGGATTCCTCTCATGCGTCTCCTCATCCATCCTTTCATTTTAGGTTTAAAAGTGATTCCTCTTCGATTAAACCCCTAACCAGTTACCCACCTCCCGATTCCTCTAAGAGATGTAAGCAAACAAGCAGCAGTGTGCCCTAGACGGACCCAGATCTGTTGTGTTCAACTGATTCCTCTTATGACCACAACACCCCATTAATTCCCTTATTACTATATGAACCAACACACAGTCACGATTCGCCAATTCAATTAATAGTGGTGTGCCCTCTTTACCTAACGAGTGATCAGCCACATTGGGCACTTCAGACACACACTCACGTGGAACAAGGCACAAGAATTAACGGAAACTCATCACGTATTACTATGCCCATTTTGACCTCACAAGTCCAGATTTATGCTTAAACCAATTTCATCATTCAAACGCCAGAATTAAAGATCTAGCCGAGAAGGCTAGACATAATTAAACTTGCAGAATTTAAAGACATAAAAATAAAGAGAACGTACTGAATTAATTAAGCAAAAACTCAACTCCAACGTTGAGAAATACGAACATAACCTAAGTCCCGAAGGTTTAAGACCTTTCGGATTGTTTGGCTGCCTAAGCAGCGTACTGAAATAAAATGCAGAAAATGTAAAGTGTTTCAGAGTGTCAAAAGCTTCTTTTTCTAGAAATTAAACTTGTTTAAATAGTTACATTTCCGAGTAGAGTTTCCCCCGCAGGCGGGGGTCTTCTGCTGAAAATCCGGAACGGCGTGCCCTCACTGACTTGACTGGATAAGCTTCAGCTTCAACAAATCCCCATTTTTTAGGGATTGCTCTTATCTCCTTAGATTGAACTTTATCTCCTCGTCTGAGCTTATCCTTTTGTTGCAGCACCTTCCAGGAGTCCAGCTTAGCTCCAACTCTCCCGCAGATAATGTAGCTATCTTCCTACCAGCTGTCCTTCAACTGAATCCCGAATTTCACTAGAATGCCCATTCTGGCCTGTGGTCGAGTCTGTGCAAGTACTGTGGGCACGGCATCATCTGTCAGCTCCATCCGTATCTGATATGCCCACTTCACCGACCGAATGTGGGATGGATACTGAGGACGTCCCATGTGCCTCTGATGAACATATGTGCGAGATAATCGTGAATATTTGGGCATTAAATGCCCTTTCCGCCAGACTCAACTCTTGAAATGCCCTTTGACCGCAACCTGGTTCTTTTCGACTCAAAACCGACTAAAAAGGACATTTATAAGGGATAAAATGCCCATAAAAACATGAAATAAATGGACTTATCATGGTTCCAGTGTCATCAACCACCCTCACAGTCAGCATATACCTACAATTTAAACTTTTTAAAATTAAATTTTGTTCTACAAAATATCAAATCTATACTATATATGATTAAAAAAAACTTACCTCAGCTTTCCTTCAATATCAAATGTTTCACATTTTTGGCAGAAAAACTGATTCCCACTTCTTGTAATTTTCTTCTGGCATCTCTTGCAAGCCAAGTAGGACCAATCTCCAATGGTCTCTACGCATAGTATGGTTGCAAATATCCAGAAATTTCCAAGCTAATATTTTTTAAAAAAATCAGTTGAACAAATTTAAAGTATAAATTTCTTTTAGTGCAATTTAAATTATTTAAAATACCTTTTCATCTGTCATAATTTCTGAAATACTCTTCAGTTCAAAATCTCCATCTCTGATTTCATCATTCAGGGACCTCTTTGATGATGAAGTCAGAGTAGAGATACTGGTGGATCTCACCTTCCCAGTTTTCAGATACCTCCAAACAAATATTTAGTCAAGAAATTTAGTTAAATAATGTATTTTAAATTAAATACTTTAAAATACCAACAAAAGCAGATATATAAAATGCAAGAATGCTATAAATATAAAAAGCACATGTAATATAACAATTGAATTATTTTACCTAATGTTGATATCAGCCAACTCTGGATCATTCTGATTCAACACCATCTTTGTAATATTAAACATAGATGACACACGTATTTCTCCTGTTGTAAAATTTTATTAATTATAACATCACATATAATTAAAATTACCAGAAACAAATAAACTGTCCTACCCCTATACATATTCGGCCTGCAAAACTGAACAATTAAAGAAACCGGTCCTTCTGGTTTAGTTTCTAGAAATTTTAATATCTCTTTTGCATATGTTTCCCACAATGTCACTGAGATCGTGTTTCCACTACAAAATTTGATTAAAATGCAGTTAATACATAATAATTCTAATATTAAAAAATAAAAATATGTGTTTTAATATAAAAAAATCTTACTCCAGATCTTCCAAAACAAAATCTATTAATTGGGTCAGCTTCCCATTTATCTCTTGGTGAGCGGCCTATAGTGTGACACAATTGTTCCCATTACATCTGTAAAAAAAAAATATATATTTCACAAATCCATATAAAATACTGCATATTTTTTCGTGTGTATTCAAATATATTACCAAACATTGTTGCATCCCCAATATTCTGCATATTAGCAATATAATTAAATGTCTTTATCTCATATGGTTGATGCATAAACTCTGCATGGAAAACTTAAAATATGCGTGTTTGTTTGAACACAATGATCTTATAAAGTCTCCCCGTCGTCTTGTACTTCATCACGTTTATTCCAACAACAAAATCTATCAAAGCAAAAACATTGCCTTCAATAAGGCGCTGTTTAAACTTGTCTACACTTGCTTTCGGAATTGTTACGTGAATTCGTACACCCTACAAAAAAAATTAACTTTGTAAGTTTTAATTTTTTAAAAGAAAGCAAATCGTAAAGCTCATTAAATCAATGTACCTCTCTGTCATGAAATATGCATTCCATGCTAAATGCGTTTGTGTTTTCGTAGCAACGTATCAACCGAAGTTCTAAGCCGAATGTACTTTTACCAGGCTTCAACATCTGAACCGTTCCAAAAATGGGAGCCATTGAGACTGTTGATTGAAAAGTATGCAGAAAATTTTTTGGATTTTTTGAAGAGGAATGATATGGGGATCGTGTGAATTATGCGTTCAGAATGGTGTTACTATGATTTAATATGGCTCAGATTTCAGTTTAACTCAAGTGGTGGAAGTAGTGGGTAATTTTCTGAATTAAATATTAATATTTTTATTATCTTAACATAATTAAATATTTTTACTTTGTTATTAATTTCTGAATTCAAGTAGTGGGTATTCATGCAGTTAGTGGGTGTGTGTAGTTTTTTTATTTTATTTTTTCATGTAGTATAGATTATTTTATATATTTGTCAATTAAATTGTATTTATCATAGCTTTCAATTAATTAATCCAAACAGCAAATGTAAATCGATGGCCTGTTTTAGTTTTGTTTTATTTTCTGAAATGTATTTTTTTTTTCGTGCACCTAGTAATTAACTTAAGTTGCACCCTATAATTACAACTATAAATCTGCATTATAGACATTTATATATTATATAACTATTCTAAATGGCAATTTTTTTTAATATTACAAAAATAAACGTCTTAATTTTAAACTTTTAATTTATTAATTACAACAAAAACGACGGGATGTGAGATTAATAATTTATTAAAATCAACAAATAAGCATAATTTTTTGTTTTTCTAATCATCATCGAGGAGGGTTATACATGTTTTATTTGTTGCAACCTCACTTTTTTTCTTAATTTTCATGATTTAATTATTCGGAAACTAATAAAATTATTGGAGTCACAATTAAAAAATATACAGCAAATGTTTTTATTGACACACGATGTGCAACTGCGCAGTTGAATATTTTTAAATATTTAATTAATATTTTAATTGAATAATATAGCTAAATTTAATGACCTCAGAATTACAATTTTTTTACAAAATTGCCATCAATCAATTTGAAATCAATTTCAAATCAATTTCAATTGAAAACCTTCTTTTTATATATAGTATAGATATTCAAAACCAAGTCAAAATTAAAGAAAAAATGACCAAACCAACCTAACTAAATAGCTCGCGCGATTTTGTTCGGTTTTTTATTTTGATTTAATTTTGCACACCCCTACTTATATAAAAAAAATTACTTATACAATTTTAATATTTTTAATACTTCACTTTTATAAAAATTATTTATTTATATTTATAAATAATTTATATTATTCAAACCTAAAATATATAAAATAATATGTGGGGAGAAATACTAGTGAAAATGAAAATGAAAATGAAAATAAAATTGAAACGAAACGAAAGAAAACATCCACTACTTGGAGCGTGGGTCTCAGTTTCCTTTTTCAGAATCATCCTCTTGCATTTTATTTTGTTTCTCTTGCAAAACTTCATCTCAGACAGTAAGGGTGTAGTGAGCATGTTTTCGTCTCGATTTTTGTGTATGTTTGATTTTATATTGATCGTTTAAAACCTCACGTAGGATAAGCAACCCATTTTAATTTCCAACGGATTGCTGCGTAATTTCTTGAGAAACTGTGTTCCTGGGCTTGTAGTGGACTGATGTCGACGATTCCGGAACTGATCAAACTCATTAAGCATGAGAGCAAATTTGATGAGGTTTAGAATATATTGATTTAGCGGGAGTGGAAAATGAAAATCGAGATGGGAAACCTTGTGAGAGAATGTGACGTGTTGAGGAAAGAGGTCGATTTTCTTGGGAGAAGTCAGGGATATAGGGACTTGGAGAAGTGTAGCCTAGAGGAGAAGCTGAGGAGAAGTGGGAGGAGATATGAGGAGTTGGATAAAAGGATTGTGGAAATGGGGGAGGAGATTGAGAAATTGGATGTTGGGGGGAAGCTGGAAAGGAGTCGTGTAAAATGTGAGGAGTTGAGGCGTGAGAAATTTGATGCAAATCAGACGATGGAGGTTTTGAAGCGAAAGGAGATTGAGGCTGACCAGGTTGTGCGGGAACTGCAGTGCAAAAATGATGGAGTCTGATAAGGCTGTTGAAGTCTACAAAAGTAGGCTTGATGATTTAGAGCTGATGATCTTGAAGGTGGAGGAAAAACTTGCCAAAGTATTGAGTGTGAATCTTGCCGATTTGGTAGGTGCTATGGGCAAGTCTGCTGCAACTACCGAGGAGGATTTGCCAGATTTTGTTAAAAAAAAAGAAGGTGAATGTAGTTGTATCATATAGGGATGCCTCTTCACATGAAGTTTGTTGCAACTTCTGATCATTCAGGAGGCATTGGATTGCCAAAGAAAGGTAGTTTTGTAGACAATATTGAGTGTCTAAGTATAACATGCTTTAAGTCGTTCTGTTAGTGACCAACTATTTGATGTCAAAAATGCCTTTGTTAGTTATCTTGCTTCGTTGCTAGTCATTGGTTTTCCAGTCTAATACTCTCAACACTACCGTTTTAGTTCAACAATTTCAAACTTTAAATATGAGATATTCTGTATGCAGTTCCATTTAATCACTCTCACCATTTCTTTTACTTGATACCTGTTGGCTTTGCTCTATCTTTTTCTTGTTTTTTCTCTCTCTGTTTTCATTTCTGTATAATGTGTTTTATGGAAAAGCCACAATGTGAGGCTCCTATTTGACTGCTATAAGAAGCATTTATGCTCTAAAGGATCTTCTTGGCTTGCATTTTCCTTATTAGTTAAGGTAAGTTGCCTACGTTATATTTCGCAACGTCCATTCCGAATACATTATTTTTGTGATTTGGATAAATTTTATAAGCCTACATTATATTCATGTTTTTCTTATGTTTTTCTCTTCATTAAGTTTACATGTCTGTTGATATTTTTTGTCCCCATTTTCAGGTGTTAACTATCAGAAGATAACTTGTCGTTGTGATCTTAAAATTATAAATGAAATCAAGAAAAATCTACAAAAGGAAATTTTGAAAAGATTTGAACAATCATGCTTCAGTCATCTATTGAAAATTAATGAACTCAGATTTCAAGGATAACTGATGGTGAACTTGCTGCTGCAGATGGACATGGGTGCCTCTAACAAGAAGAGGGTTGTTTTCAAAATTAACAACTCTAATATGGAATTCAGACGTAGTGATTTTTTTCTCATCACCGGGCTTCATTTTGGCACTTTGGAAGCAACAAAAACATCTTCGTCTATTCATGAAGATGTTTTTAAGGGATAGGTAGGCCAAGGACCATGTTGAAGGATGTTGAAAACGCCTTCCTTACTATTAGTCGTGAATCGTGATCATGAGGGCAGAGGTGAATTGGTGTTGAAGTTGGCCTTGCTCAATTTCCTTTTCGGAACTTTGTTAGTTAGAACTCGTTGTAGCAGAAAAATTGACCTTCAATATATTTATTTAGTTGAGGATCTGCAGAAGTTTAACGCATTTCCTTAGGGGCGGGTTGCATATCAATTCCTTATTTCTTCCATCATGTCAGTTCGAGTACGTATGGATGGTTCAAAATCTGCTCATATTTTCGCTATGCATGGCTTCAGTTATGCTCTCCAGACATGGGTTTATGACGTGATGCCTTCTATGGCTACATATTGTGCATCTCGTGCAAATTAATAACTTTGAAAACGTAACCCCACATATCTTGCGTTGGTCTGCAATGAAATTCATTTGTTTCGATGAGCTCAATAAATTCCTTCACCGGTTGATAAAACTCATTTGGTAAGTAATTTCTCCTTTGAATGCTTGTGTTTGTTATGCACTGCTTGTTATTATACCAATTTGAACTTATGCACTAAATATGTTAATCCCATAGGTGTTGCATAGTATCCAAACTTCTCCAAAGCAGAAAAATACAACGGTGAAGTTGGAAGATTGATCTATCACCTGACACTATTCCACATGCGGCAAGACCATTGAGTAGGTCCCAACAAAAGAAAAGAAAATTACATTTTGACAAAGATCAAATGCCTCACAATGTCCCAACATCAGAGCTATCATCTACAGCAACCCAAACACACCACATCATTTTGCTCGTGTGAGTTTAAGTAACACATTTTTGCCTATATGTCCTACAATGCATAGCCTATGTTATGTGTACACAAGTCAAGTAAGTGTGGTTAATTATTTATCTTTATTATGCTTACAATCTTCAAAATGTATGTACCTACACTATAACTACAAATGTCAGTGTGTAGGTAGAAATGTAGGGAAGTATAGGCAAAACCTCTCCTTTGGCTAACCATATTTGTCATTGCCTGTCTGATTCATATTGTTACATACTTATCCTACTATTTTTTCAGGAAAAATGTTATGATATTTGTATGTTTATGCAGAGACTATCACGGGTTGAGGATACATTGGAATCATTACTGAGAAAGTTTGATCAGCGCAAGTCGGATATCAGTTGTGATGACCTTTCCAGAAACGAATCTGCTCAGGTCGAAGATGCAGAGCCCATGAAAAAGGCAGAATACATAGCACATGTGATCCTACTCCCATCTCCATGAATGATACTACAGACAAGCATGCCAAGTTGAATAGATCCTTGGCAGAAATTGAACGAGTCAGAGCTCTTTTTGAGCTTGCAATTGAAAATTCTGAGCTAGATACGCCTCACCTACAATGGAAGGTACTTGGGTTTCTACATCTTGCAAATGTTAGCATGTTTGATATACATTACATATTTATATTTATGTTATGTTCCTCACTCTCTCTCATATCTTGTTTGGGTTTAGCCTCTTGGTACTTTAGTGTGGTAAAACCAATGTAATAATATGTTTTTATGTCTTCTAAATCTAATTGAGGCACTTAATTTCTAACCACTGAATAAAGTTGGACATAGGGCAGTTCTAACTTGTTGCTTTATCTGCATTACTCATTTATCATATACTATAAAGCCTCTAACTATAATGACCAAACCACTAATTACCTACTCAGACCCTAGCTTTCCTTCATCATTTTCTTCTTGATGCATATGGAGTTCCCCTTTCTTGGCACAAGTTTACTTGTTTATCAAAACCGATCTGTTTTCTTTACTATATCTCTTGCTCTGTAGCTCTCCTTATAATGGCAGAATATATGTGTAATGAGCTTATATCTGTTTCATAACAGGCATATAGTGACTTTGAAATGTCTGAATCTGAATATGAAAGCACTAAAGATCTTTATGAGAGGCTTTTGAGCAGAACAAAACACTTGAAGTTGTGGTTCAATTCAGTTATGCAACGTTTGAGGCATTTGCTATGAAAGAGGAGGCCCTTCAGGAACCAGGCTTGCCTGATAAGAGAAAATGCCTTCAGCGTGCCACTGGTAAGAAATTTAAAATGTTTTAAATGAATCAATTTATTGCATTATCATCTCTCTTAAATTAGTTACGAACATATTTTATTTAGTCTATCATGGTCATGAGTTTGATCTCAACTTTCCCCTGTTGTTTAGCTGTCTTTGAAAGGGCCCTTTGCTATTTCCGAACTTCTGCCTCTGACTTGAAAGAGGAAAGGGCAATGCTTTTGGAGGAGTGGTTGAACATGGAAAACAACTTTGGCGAGCTTGGTGATGTTGAATCTGTTCTTGCTAACATGCCGAAGAAACTCAATAGGATAAGGCACGTAGAAACTGAGGATGGTCCAGCTCGGTATGCATTTGACTTACCCTTTTGGGTCATACTTGTGATCTGTAAAAATGTTATCATTCCGATCTGCCAATCTTCACTTGGCTATTGTTATTTATTTTCTTTGAATAAAATGATTGATCCTTTTGACCATGGAAGTTGAATATGGTTGCGGCCTCATCTTTGTTGGATTCTTGGACTTGTTAAATTTTTATCCAATATCGCTGGTTTCAATAAATTGCAATGTTTGAATAAACTTGCAGATATGAGGAGTATATCGACTACATTTTCCTAGAAGAAGCACGTGCCACAAATCTTAAAAATTTGGAAGTGACATACGAGTGGGAGAATGGTATGAACAAGGCGATCAAAGCTTATGACCGACGAGCAAGGAGTCAGCAGCAGTAGTGCATGCAGTTCAGGCCAGAATTGTCCTTTACTCTATCAAAGAAGAAGAAGATAGTTGCCGACGATTAGTTGGGCTACACTGCTGTGGGCATTTAATTTTGACAATATTGGCTGGTGATACTTCTCATTAATATTCTTGCCTATATATGTTGATAACACGAAGTAAAATTCTAGTGTAGCAGTTTTGTGGTTTGAGGCCTGAAACAAACTATTAAGTTCATATTCGAGCTCTGTTTGTCATGAAATTGAATGGTGCTTGATTTAAGCCTACTATTTTACAGGAATTATTATGCTAAATACGCCTTGTGTATCTTGATTTGTCTCTGTTTTTTCACATTACTGACCAACTTGGATTTATAAAATTTATATTTATACTATTTATTTTTAGTAATGAACTTTGATTGTCAAATATAAACTTGTTCGGTTTACGTTGATATACATTTTAGGGGTGCTTTTTTCCAACCTTTTTCTCATGTTATTTTATTGACATTGACTTTTTTTTGTTATTATTATACTTGGATGTGGATAATGGTTCTATTAGTTAGTTCAATATTCTTTGCCATGCATTCGGCCATATACTATACTATTTTTGGGCTATTCAAATTTACTTTTGGTTTCTATTATGTAAATTATTATGACATATATTGAGAGCTTATTTGTATACACATGATGCTAACTTAAGTTGCACATTGTCCTATTTAATCATGTTTCATTCTTTCCAGATGGAATGTTTTTATAATGAGGCACTCCCCTGTGCACCAGTGGTATGCTTTGGGCCCATCAGATTTGCTCAGGGTCAATAGGTCCAGTGGCCCAAAATAAAAATCCCCATTCTCAGGTGCGTGGACCTCATGCGTGCTCACATGCGGTGTGTGGGGTACACGCGCCTGAATTATTTTTTATTTATTTTTCATTTATTTTTTTTGACCCTTTTTTATTTTTTTTCGATTTTTCTATTTTTTTTGTGTTCCCCGCCCCCCACAAATTCTATCCCATAATATAAAATTGGTGAACCCTACAAATTGAAATGAATTAATTTAATTTTTTAAAATAAATATAAATATATATCCTAAAATTGATTTAATGGACCCTAAAATTAAAGTGAATGATTTTTTTTAATTTGGCGACTCGCGCAATTCACTCGCCCGACACAAATGCGTGGGCTCTCGCATTGCGCTCGACAATTAATTTAATTTTTTGAAACAAATATAAATGGTAATTGAAAAAAAACATAATTTTGAAATAAATATATACCCTAAATGGAATTAGTGAACCCTAAAATAAAAGTGAACGAATTTAATATTTTTTGAAATAAATATAACCCCTAATTGAGACTAATAAACCTAAAAGAAATATGAACCCTAAAAAAACACAACAAAAATCCCTAAAAAATACTAAAAAAACCCTAAAAAAACCTAACCCCTCCCCCCTAAACTCTAAACATTAATTGAAATGAGAAAAACCACAATTTGAACTGCATAGACTCATATAAGATAAGTATTTGACCAGTTACTTTTTAATGATATAAATGATACTTTTTGAACTTGAAATGATACCTTTTACTGTAAAGATTGATACTGAATTTTACCAGCTTTTTTTTTTGGCGAGTCAACACCGGTCAATGTGGGTTGACCTGCGTTGACCCGGGTTGACCCCGACCCGTCTGATAGGATGCATGTGCCTATTGAGCTTGGGTGCTGTATAAGAGTTTTGGTGTTTATAAAATATTATGTCTTTCTCATGAGGTAATACATATTAGGGCAAATATCCAATTTGTTCATGAAACTATTTGCATATATGCACTTTGGTCTTTATTTACTTTTTTGGTTCAAAGTGATCCAATTACTATTTTAAACATTCAATTTGGTCCCTATTTTGATCCTCCAACTGATAGAGATGGAGACGAAGAGAAACGGTGTTAATATTACCCGTTAAAACACACAATTTCTCATATACTTAGATTATCTACACATTAACACGCATTTTTTACACACATATGGATTAAACACGAAATTTCCTCCATTTTAACAAATAAAACAAAATACATTTTCCAGCAAAATCACCAAATTCCCAACATTCGCAAATTCAACAAGAAATTTACAATGTATGATTTATTTTAGGGGTTAATGTTATGGTTTAATTATAAAATTCTCCAAATGTGTTGGGAATTTTGTGATTAGGGTTTAATCATAAAATCCCCAAATGTGTTGGGAATTTCATGATGTTAAATTTTGTGTTGTTGAATTTCAAAATATTGGGAATTTGGTGATTTTTTTACTGAAAATGTGTTTTATTTTCTTTGTGAAAATGAAGGAATTTTCGTATTCAATCCATATGTCTGTAAAAAATGTGTTAATGTGTGAAATAATTTTAAGTATGTGCGAAAAGTATGTGTTTTAATGTGTATTGTTAGCACCATTTCTCTTCGTCTCTGTTAGTTAAATAATAAAAATAGAGATCAAATTGAACCTTTAAAATAGTTATGAGATCATTTTGGACTCTCTCTCTCTCTCTCTCTCTCTCTCTCTCTCTCTCTCTCTCTCTCTCTCTCTCTCTCTCTCTCTCTCTCTCTCTCTCTCTCTCTCTCTCTCTCTCTCTCTCTGTGTACACGTGTGTGTAGATAGATATTTTATCAATTCAATAAATGCTACTACAAATGTCATATACACACAAGTGTTATATAATTTATAATATAATATTTTGATTGTAATATATAGTTATTAATTATTTATGTAATGATTTGAAATATTATATAATAATATAACATGTACATATACATATTTATGTGTATGTATTCAAATAATTATTTTTTATCGATTATATTGTCAACTTAACTCATTTTATATTCACAATAAAAAAAAGATAACCGAATAAATAAAAATGATATTAACTTATTAATTAAAGTATTATCTAAAAAATGCGAAGATGTAACATTTATATTAAAAATATAATAATTGAGTTTGGGATCATGAATGATCTCCTGCATTGCATGCATGGAAATTTAGTGTGTGTGTGTGTGTGTATATATAGGTTTTGGTTTAGGTGAGAAATATTTGTTGGTGTGAAAAATGAAAAAAAATATTTTTTTTATTGTAATTTACTGCTTAATAGGTATAATTTTATTGTATAATTATTTTGTCCCACATGTGCAATAAAATTATAGTAATTAAGCAATAAAGTATTTAAGTAATAAAATACAATACGATAAACATTTTCTCATTTCTCACACCAAGATCTTTTCTCATCTGAACCCAATCATATATATATATATATATACTGTCTATTAGGGGAATGGATCAAATAAGACTTTTTTGCTAGTGTGAGAACTAGTACCACATCCCCACCATCCAATTTAGTGATCTAATTATTGAGATTTAATTGAACAAATGTGGCAATTTCATAAATAATAAGACAAAAAAAGGAAGGAGGGATATTTTTATCAAAACATTTAAAATTGATGATGTCAGCAATTTTAAAAAAAAATATATTAAAAATTTTCAATGATCATAACTTACTCGTTTTTAATCCGGTGCGCGTAATTTTTTTTTTTATCAAATTAAAGCTCTTATTGCATTTTATTATAGAATTACCACCGTCCTTTTAATCAAATTTAAATATTTAATTTTTGAGAATTATGTAGTGTGAGATGTGATCCCAACTCCCACATTAGAATTGATTTTCACCTACTTGCTCCCCTGTATTAGAATCTCTTAAAAAATATCCATTTTTGTCATTGGATGTGATGGAAGTAATAGCTGCATTAAAAAAATATATCTCCTAACTTTCCACAATACAGTTAAATTATTATTATTTTTTTATAAATAAAATTTTCAAATATTTCTCACGACAGTCATATGCTATTTTTTCACCACGCTGAAATAACTCCTCAGTTAAGTTAATTTTTTTTTTTTTTTTGAGCAAATAACTCCTTAAATTTTAATATTATATTTTCCCATGAAAACATGATCAAAACAGGCAGAGCGCGGGCTTTCCGCAAAAGATCTAAAACCCATTTTTAAAAATTATTTATGGGAAAAAGCGATTACGTAGAATGTAACAAACAATTACAAGAACAATAATATAAAGTAAACAAGTGTAATAAGCGTGTTAGATGACGGCCAAATTGAATACACCTCATGAGGTGACGTGGCAGAAAACAAGCCAATGGATGAGCGAGTAGTGGGTTTTGGCCCATAAATGCCACGTGAATTGACCATAGATCTACTCCAATTGAATTTCTCGTCATTTCTATGGACGTGGACGATTCACTGCCACTTTGTTGTTTTCCTCCCTCAAACCCTCTCATCAAATCAAATTCTTTAACTAAATTAATCCTTCCCTCGACCTTTTAGCTTTACTCCCGCGCCGAATATTTTTACTACACTTATATTTATTTTTATATATAATTAGATATGAGTGATAATTATAAATAGTGACCGTAATACTCTTTATCATAAAAAAGTAAGAAGAAAAAATACAAATTAATTTTGTCCCGTTGTGAACTTGGATACAACTCAATCTAATGCCATATAATTTGTATTAGGGATAGTAATTTAATATTTTTACCCAATATGATATATTAAATTCGAGCTGAACTTGATAAATTGAATTTTTACATTTAGTTTTTACTAAGTGTACAATTGCGTGCATAGATTATAAAGATTTTTAATTAGTTTTGGATAGACCAAAGGCCCAACTTCGAGATTAAAACCTTTCCCCAATATTTAAAGAGGGAAATTAAACAGACAACCTTAATAAGAGATTAAGAAAGCAGATTAGTGGGTGTGTGTGTGTGTGTGTGTCGCCATTCCGTAGTCGGGAAGAGATATTTTTTCCATTTCAGGTAAGTACCATAAATCTCTCCCACTCCCTTCCTTTTATCTCCAAAAGCCCGCATCCAAATCTTTAATTGTTAGGGCTTTTTATTCCATGGCTCACAATTCTTCCCTTTTCTTTTGCTGTCCCTTTCTCGCTCTTCATTCTCTCGTTTGATTCTCTCTCTCCTGATACTGTTTTAGGTATGCCTCAACCTCAATGTCTGACTTTATCTTCAATTTTCGTTCTGCTGTGTTTTTATTCTATTTGAATTTTGTTTACCTTTTCTAGTTGATGGCTTGATGGTTTGTGGGTAGCTCTGTTCTGATTGCTGAGTTCTGGAAAGCTAATAGTTGGAATTTACATCTTCATTTTGTTGAGATTAGGTTTCCTTTTTGTTTTAATTACAGTTTTAATCGGAAACTTCAATCGGGTATGCGCTTAGAAAGTAGGAATAGTGGGTTTCTTAATACGATGCATTTGCTATGATGTGCAGGATTTTGAAATTTTGCTTTTTTGTTTTATTTAATTTCTTTTGTTAATTGATTTGAGTGCTTCACTTTTGCTTCTCAGTTCTCATTATGCATCCATGTATTCGTATGCTCATACTTGTTGTTCGATGGCTCGTATGCTATGTTGAACTTCCATTTGTTCTTTAAAGAAAGGATTCATTCATCATAACATACTTATTGGTTATCATCTTGGTATTTCAAAATAAAAATGTAAGGAATAGCCATAGCTCCTTCCCCAATCCATTAGTTATTCTAGCGATTGCCAAGGGCATCTTGATAAATTTTGTGTTTCTAATTGCCTTCTGGCTTGCTGGTAGTTAATTTTAGAATTTTGCCTTTGGATTAACAGTTTCATGTGAATTTGGTCTTGTAGTAGTGTCTTAGATTCAGATTCGTATGCATAACTATTTCCAAGGTTCTCCTGTTTAGTATCTAGAGTTCTGTATACACTTTCAGTTGCTCCATTCATAATCATGAGGCCACATATAAGATAAATAAATGAATGTGAAGATATCATCTTTGATCACCTCATGTGGGTTAATTTTCTAGAACAGGTTCTCTTTTGCATTAGCTACAAAACATAGGTGGCATTATCTGCCTAAGGCTTGAGAGCTATGATCACAACAGGAGTGACAATGTTGGATTGATGTAATTTCTTATAATACTGTCATGCTACAAGCTATCTCTGTCTTTTCCTTAACAAAATCATCTTTTGACTCGTTTTCTAAATAAATATCTTTACATTCCTGATTCCTCATGCTGCGACCTTTTCAGAAAAAAGAGTGTTATTCAGTTGAATGAAATAATATGGATGAAGTGATTGGTGATGAGATGGCAGAACCTGTTGATGCCACACTTATTCGGCATAAAGAGAATGAGTTCTCATTAAAACCTGGCAGTTCCGACATGCTGCAAGCAAATGAAATGGTTACACCAGGTGCTGATGATTATCCGGAAATGCCTAAAAATCGATATTCAGTTATACTAGATGCAAAAGACATGGACAGAATAGGTTCTTCTGAACATGCGAGTGCCAGTCCACGCTGTATGGATGATGCTGGGGTAATGGTTGAAGAGTTGACTCTGAGAAATTACGATGGGGAAAAGTTGACTATAGTGGGTAGTTCCAACACTAGAGAACGAATGCAAACTAAGAGAAACCAGTGGCAGAATTTATATCACATAGCTGGTGGATCAGGAATCAGCAACCTTCATGGACTAAGTGGGTACAAAGGAAAAGGTCAGGCAGCCTCGAGTGCCTGGGAGGATGGGGATAACAATTTCTTTCCTGGATTACTAGATCAAAATCAGCCACCATCCAACATCAATCATAAAGCTGTCATGGACCATTTGTTGATGAACGATGATAAAGGTACTCCAGGCGATACTTTGTATTCTTCTGGAGGCATCAGGACAAAGATCTTATCTAAATCTGGTTTTTCAGAGTACTTCATTAAAAGTACATTGAGAGACAAAGGAGTAATACATAAAACCCACGCTTGCAGAGGAGCTGGTATTGACTCTGGTGGCCAGGATCATCCTAAATCTGGTATTGCTGGCTTAACAAATTCTGTCACACCATTAGGTTACTCCAACAAGCCTGTTTCACCTCGTTCAGACGGAGTCGCTGGATCATGTAATGATCCTGGTCCTAGAAGTACTGTTGATGGAATAAGTTTAAGAGAATGGCTGGAAGCTGATGGAAAGAAAGCAAATAAACTTGAGAAAATGAGTATATTTAGACAGGTTCTGGATCTTGTTGATTTTTCACACTCTCAGGGATCTTCTCTTCAAGATCTAAGACCTTCTTCCTTCAAACTGTCAGGGTCAAATCAGGTCATGTATCTAGGATCTTCTGTACGGGCAGCGGACACAGATAATATTAAAGATCAAGATAATTACCAATCAAGTCATAATCGAAATGAAAAGAGGCCAATAAGTCAAAGGTTGCTTTCCTTGGAGAACCAATCTGCGAAGAAGCAGAAATCAGGTGAAAAATTGAACTCTATCCAAAGGTGGCCTCAGTTTCCATCAAGGTCTGGCACTAGGTTTGCCTCCAGAAGTGTTTCGAAGGATCCTAGCTATGATGTAGATGAGGAGCAAAATCCTAAAACAGAAACTAAGAACCACAGCAAATTGTTCGGTCATAATGTGCCTAATTCATTGCACGCATTGCAGTCCTCAGCCAGTTTTATGTTGGAAGAGAAGTGGTATACAAGTCCTGAGCAGTTCAATGAGAAAGTGTGTACCATTGCATCAAACATATATTGCCTGGGGATTCTTCTATTTGAGGTTTGTGATTGCTCATGCACAAGCAATTTTTTATTCATTTTCTACACGATGAACTCTGGCTGAAATGTGAGAAAATGTTTTATCTGATTGCAACAATTCATAAGCATGATATACTTTGATGGAATGGATTATGCCCCCATTAAGGTGAAAGCATCTCAATTAGTATGATCTTCTGAAGATCTCACTCTAAATTCAGATGTGTTACATCTAGAAGTTTATTGCTTCACAAACACTTCAAATAATTAATTTTCAGAGGATTCCTAATGTTTTATTTCATCTGGATCGATTTAAACAACTAAGATTGATATTTGATACCTTAGTTTTTTGAATTTTTAGTAGTTGGCAATCTTTCCTTTTCTGTATTCACACCAAAGCGTAACTTAAGGATTGGAAGGACATTTAAATTGTAATTGTAATTCAATTGGAATATTGCTAGACTTGATATATATTGGTATTCAGTACCCAGGTATATAGAACAAAATATTGAAGTGGTAGATTGCTCTTCACCTGGTGTCATTCTATTTAAATGTTAATCAGTATTCTTTCTATGCCTTGTATGCTATGGTAATAGCTTAAACGATCAAGTACAAGCATTGCATTCTGTTTCTCACTTTTACTTCCTGGTGAGCTATTTGGCTGAGTTTGTTCTTTTAACATTAATTAATACTGATGATACTGTCAGTTACTTGGCTCATTTGATTCTGGAAGATCTCATGCTGCTGCCATGCTTGATTTGCGTCATAGGATTCTTCCTCCCAGTTTTCTTTCAGAGAATCCCAAGGAAGCTGGGTTTTGCCTTTGGTTACTTCATCCTGAACCTTCATCACGCCCTTCAACCAGGTATGTTTGAGTTCATTCTTGGGATAAAGATATTTTTATATAATATTCCCACAATTTTCTTTGAACCCTTTTATTTCTGTTGCTGTTTTCTAAAAGACGTCAGTTTCAGTAATGGTTTATTTATTATTGAATTTCAGAGAAATTTTGCAATTTGAATTTTTAAGTGGTACTCAAGAATTACCTGGAGATGAGTTGTTGCCATCGATTGACGAAGAAGATGAAGAATCAGATCTGTTGTTGTATTTTCTTTCGACAGTAACTGAGAAAAAACAAAAGGATGCACTCAGTCTAATGGAACAAATCCAGTGCATTGAAACTGATATTCAAGAAGTTGAGAAACGGAGACCTAGAAAGTCATCGATTCTATGTTCTTCACTTCTGGAATCTCCCACTGCGTGTGAGAGCAGTTGTTTCCTAGTGGGAAATACAAGTATGGATGCATATTCAAAGATGAGCCATGCAAATGATACAGAAACTAGGATGATGAGTAATATCAGGCATCTTGAAAATGCTTACTTTTCTATGAGATCAAACTATCAGCTTGCAGACAGTAATTCTGCTCCTGATAGGGATGGAGAACTGTTGACTAGTCGTGAAAACTGGTGCACTATGGGAAAGGAAGAGAACAATGCTGTAGATCGTGTAGGGGGCTTCTTTGATGGTTTGTGCAAATATGCTCGCTACACAAAATTCAAAATAAGAGGGGTACTGCGGAATGGAGAATTTAATAATTCTTCAAACGTGATCTGCTCGTTAAGTTTTGACCGGGATGAAGACTATTTAGCTACAGGAGGGGTGTCGAAGAAGATAAAAATTTTCGAGTTTCAATCTCTCTTTAACGATTCAGTCGATATTCATTATCCAATTGTTGAGATGTCGAATAAATCAAAGCTAAGTTGCGTTTGCTGGAATAGCTATATCAGAAACTTCCTTGCTTCAACTGATTATGATGGCATAGTCAAGGTATGATTCTTTGCTCATTGTTCTGCCGTTGAAAAAGTAAAAAGAATGACTTAAGTGGCTTGTTATTAATTTGAGTTTTCTTAAAATGTCAACTTATGTTCTAATTGTTTAATGTCTCGGATTAAGAGTGAGCTAGATCACAAGGAAGAGTTTTTGAGTCCCCAGCATGCTGCATTCTTATTTTCCCGGAAGCCAGTTGGAGTGAGAAATGTTACATTGGAGTGAGGACTGTTGCATGCATGTGTATATTTGTGGAATGATGTGTGTGTATGTCTGTGTGTGTGTTTTCTCTGGTGCTTGTCTTACTCTGGATGTTTTGTTATTTTGACCTCTCAATATGCTTATTTTTGCTCTGTCTCTGAGACTGAGATGCTTACTTAACATTGCCCTTAATGGTTGTAGCTATGGGATGCGTCAACTGGTCAAGAGTTTTCTCAGTTTGTTGAGCACAGTCAAAGGGCTTGGTCTGTTGATTTCTCTCGTGTTGATCCTACAAAACTAGCCAGTGGCAGTGACGATCGTTTGGTGAAAATATGGAGCATCAATGATGTACGTATTGCCTTTCCTAGTTCTATTCTGTATCCCGTGTTTCTCCTCCTCCCCCCTTACCTTCGCTCCCAATATTTTTTTGGGCTTCGAGTTATTTTCTTACATTCTGGGTGAGTTAGAAGTTGGAGAAAACTACATTTCTAATCACACTCTTATAGTTGTTACTGTTTGATTTTGTTTTTTTACATAAACAAATGTTGATTGCAATGGAAAGTAAGATGCAGTGCCATTCAACTATTCCTTTCTGTTGCTAAATAATTCCCATATAACCACAATTGGCATCTCTTGTAAGCCTAGGAAGTGAAGTATTTTAATTGTTGATTCTCATTTCTCTCTGACTGAAGCTGCTCTGCTTCAGTTCTTAACTTCTTACACTTACTCTGTGGAGCTGTTGCTGGTCTTTTGCATGTATTGTAGTCAAAACAATGTTTCAGTCACTAAGATGATTTATCATTTTTATTCTTTGCAGTTTTCTGTTTCATACTACTGATATTTACCCTCTGGTGCAGAAAAATAGTTCGTGCACAATTAGGAACCATGCAAATGTTTGCTGCGTTCAGTTCTCACCTTACTCCACTCATTTGTTGGCCTTTAGCTCTGCTGATTATAAGACCTATTGCTATGACCTTCGTAATGTTTCAGTACCTTGGTGCGTATTGGCGGGCCATGAGAAAGCTGTTAGCTATGCAAAATTCTTGGATGCAGGAACACTTGTTTCTGCATCTACTGACAACACACTGAAAGTTTGGGATTTAAAGAAGACAAGTTCCAATAGTTTGTCAAGGGATGCTTGTATTTTAACTCACAGAGGGCATACTAATGAGAAGGTTAGTTGGTGCCCATCCCACAACTGGAGACATTTTTCTAGTTCTAGTCCACTCAGAAAATTTCTCACTGAACTTTGCTCTCCTGCTTCGCAGAACTTCGTTGGCCTCTCTGTTAATGATGGTTATATAACATGTGGTTCAGAGACAAACGAGGTGCTTCTCACTTCTAAATCATATCTCTCATTCTTTTAGCATGAATACCTAGTAGTGGGTTATCATATTAGAATCATGTAATTGGTGTAAAAAAAAAAAAGGTTTTCTATGAGAAGATGGGTGTAAATGCAAACACATTCAGTCAGTAAGGGGATCACTTCTCAAAATAGTTATCGCCACTTGAAATAGTAAAAGGAACTTAGATATTTCGGATGAATAGCTTAATGATCATTCGTGCTTCTGAGCTATGGTGCTGTTTCTGTTGCACCTGGCTCAGGGTAAAATCATTTTGAAAAAGGTAATTTATTGAGAGTTCGACAAGCGACTTTGCTTATCCATCACCTATGACTCTTGTTGTTTTTTTCCGTGCTGGCTCCTGATCATGTAATCAATGTTGGATATTTTTTATTTTCAGTTATTCTATTAAATAGAGAGATTTGTTGTAAAATAGTCTAGAAAGATATGTGTGTTGTCTTGTGAATTCTTCAATAGTAGCCCTAGTTCTGAGCTCCTCCTTGTACCATTTTAACCGGAGCTTGCCAATTTCAACTTTTGCATATGTGCAGGTGTTTGCCTACCACAAATCTCTGCCCATGCCAATTACTGCCCACAAATTTGGCTCCATCGATACCATAACTGGTAAGGAGACTGAAGATGACAATGGACAGTTTGTTTCAAGTGTTTGCTGGAGACCGAAATCAAATGTTGTCGTTGCTGCTAATTCATCTGGGTGTATCAAACTTTTACAGTTGGTTTAGGCATATATAATTTTTTTCCTCCAATTTCAAGCTGCGACATATAAATATTCATAGCTGCATGTCGTTGAAGCATCTTGCACTTCTTCTGGTGTCTCGTTCCATTGCTTCCGTGCTATGTTGGGAAGAAAGCGAGCCCTTCACTTCCATACAGTCCTTCAGGTTTGCATATTTACAGGAGCTGGAAGCTTGAACATTGTTATACAGGATTTGTGAAAAGAGGAGCGAAAGATGCAGACATGCGTGGCTCTAACTATCCTAGTCGGGTCGCTTATTCATCAGTTTCCGGCAGAAGTTGCTCAAGTGCCCATGAGTTCAAGTGAGCTCCCATTTCTGCAGAATTAAATTTGATTGTTGATATTATAGAATTGTAAGTATAATATTTGTGTGAGGCTGCAATGTTGAGCGGCATTCTTTGTATATTAACGTGTATAATTAGTGTACAAGGTTAGGTTTATACAACCAAGATTGAGCTGTTGCATCGGTATTCCTATTCTTATTCCATATGTGATGAGTGGAATAACTACCCTCCAAATAGTGGATTATTCATCCTTCACTTTCTGTTTTATTTTATCTCAGAATGTTTTATAAGCATTCTTATTCATCATTCTTTCACTTGCATGATACTGCATTCTTTTCTATTGGTAGCCTGCTCATATTTTGTATCAAATGTTTATAAAATCTAACCGAACCTATTATTTTATCCAACATTTTTTAAAACACATTGGATTTGTTTGGTCAGGCTTTGTTTAATCTATATTTTCGTTATTGTTATTTTAGAGACAATGCATCTTTAGATAATTGTGTTTTTACATCTTTTTTTGGGGGTTACTTGCTTGTTCATTTGTATTGATTGGGTTGTGTTTTTATTTATATATCAAAATAAAATAAAATTTGGGTTTTAATTAATTAAATTGAGTCTATAAACTATTTTGATAAACATTGAATCTTTATTACAATATTTGGGCAGAAACGTGATTTGGCTCGCTGGACATTGATGTGTGTTATTTCAACACAAATCTATATTAGGTCAATTAACATTGCATGTCATATAAGTCCTACAGGGCTACAACATTGAAACTAGAGCTGAGTCTGCTAATGTCAAATTTGATGATGCTCAAGACTTCAAAAGTGATGATGAAGATGTTCATCAAGATGTCTCTGAAGAACATTCAGAAAAGTCAGACTCAGCAAATGAAGAACCTATTGTGACTCCTAAAAGGACGTACATGTATATTGTTAAGAGTCATCCAACAACTGCTATCATAGGAGATGTGCATGACTCTCTGAAAGCAAGAAGCAGAGCAAAAGTCCAGGAACTAATTTCTATTGTTGGCTTTACATCAAAGATTGATCCTAAGAATGTGAAGAAAGCTCTGCAAGATCAATACTGGATTGAGGCCCTGCAGGAAGAATTACTGCAGTTCAAGAAGAATGATGTTTGGGATCTTGTTCCAACCCCAGATAATGTCAACATTTTTGGGACTAAGTGAATTTTCAAAAACAAGTCCGATGAAGAAGGAAACATCACAAGGAATAAGCCAAGATTGGTTGTTCAAGGTTACTCTCAGATTGAAGGAATTGACTTTGATGAGACATCTACCCCTGTGACAAGACTAGAATCTGTAACATTACTTCTTGCCATAGCCTACCAACTAAAGTTCAAGCTACATCAGATGGATGTGAAGAGTGCCTTCCTCAATGGTTTTCTCAACAAACCTGTGTATGTTGCTCAACCAAAAGGGTTTGAGGATCCTCACTTTCCAGACCACGTTTACAAACTTAAGAAAGCTCTCTATGGCCTGAAAGAAGCTCCTTGGGCTTGGTATGAGAGGCTTGCAAATTACTTGCTAAGCAAATGATACAGAAGATGAGGAGAAGACAAGACACTGTTCATCAGAAAGGAGAACAATGCTGTTATCATAGTCCAATTATATGTTGATGACATCATTTTTGGTTCAAAGTCAGAAAGATGGTCATGAACTTCAATAAGGACATGGAGACTGAATTTGAGATGAGCTTAGTTGGAGATCTTAAATACTTTCTAGGGCTGCAGATCAAGCAAACAGAAGAAAGAATCTTCATATCACAGTTCAAATATGCCAAAGGTCTTATCAAGAAGTTTGAACTAGAGAGCTACAAGCATAAGAGGACTCCAATCGGGACAACAACCAAGATCACCAAGGATGATGCTGACATTGAAGTTGATCAGACTGTCTACAGAAGCATGATTGAAGGCTTGTTATATCTAACAACAAGCGTACCTGATATTAGCTATAGTGTGGGAGTATGTGCTAGATATCAAGCATGTCCAAAGGAAAGTCACTTGAACGCTGTGAAGAACATTATCAAATATGTCAATGAAATAACTGAGTATGGTCTCTGGTATTCCACTGATATAAATTCAAGCATTGTGGCTTATAGTGATGCTGACTGGGCGCTCCCCAGATGACAGAAAAAGCACATCAGGTGCTTGCTTCTTTGTAGGAAACAATCTTATTTCCTGGTTTAGCAAGAAGCAAAATAGTATATCTCTCTCTACAGTTGAAGCCGAGTACATTACAACATGAAGCAATTGTACTCAAATTGCGTGGATTCTACAGACGATGAAAGACTATGAAGCTGCACATGATGCCCTTATTCTATTATGTGATAACATGAGTGCCATCAACATATCAAAGAATCTAGTCCAGCATTCAAGGACCAAACACATTGATATCAGACATCACTATATCAGAAGCCTAGTTGAAGAAAAAGTTATGAAGATCAAGCATGTCAACACAGAAGATCAACTAGTAGATTTATTCACCAAAGGCTTGGATAATACAAGATTTGAGAAGCTAAGATCCTCATTAGGTCCTTGCATTCACCATTAATCAGTCTAATGGTTTGTGAGTATGTTTATTTCACACTCAGTAGGTCAAAGAAAGAACCTGCAAAAAAGAAGAGTTGAATAGGAGAATCTGTGAATAAAGTTCACTAAAGATGTCCATGAACATCATTCAGAAGATGATCATGTACTTTGTTAATAACGGCTAGTCGTCATCTCTCTAACTTCAAATCGAGAAATACGGATTTGGTGGGATTTCGCTCCAAATTTATGTGTCTAATGGAAACTATTGATGACATCACAAGAGAGAAGAGATAATCCCTTTAAAAGGATTCTCTCGCTGATCAGTTTCGTACTTCCGCAAACTGAAATTTTGATTTCATTCCGCTCTCTCTCTTTCTCTCTCAATTTTTTTACCATTGCTAATAAATTTCTCTGTATTTTCTAAGCCTTCTTTCTCTATCATCTTAAATCTTATAGGACTCCCAAAATAAAAGCACATTCTAAGCCAAGAATGAGACCTAGAAAGGTCACGTATGTCGGGAGAATGATGGATGAAGACACGGGGTTAGATGATTTTGACAGACAAGTCATGGGACTTGACTCAAAGAAACAGAAGCTGTCTAGGTGCCTTATAGATGAAAAAGATGAATCTGGTGACTAAGAAGACTGATTCATCGAAGAATATCACGAAAGCGACGATGCGGAAGTCATTCTGATAAAGAAGAAGAAATAGAGGCCACCTCCTCCAAGAAGCTCAAAAAGAGCAAACCTTGAAGCTTGATCTGATCAAGCAGGTCACAAAGACCTACAAGCCTGCTGCTCCTTCAAAGGCCAGAACCAAAAGCAGCATCAAGAAGAAATTACCACAAAGAAATCCAGAAAGATTATAGAAGAGGTTTCCAAGAACCTCGAGCAAGAACTACACAAAGTGATCAACTTAAGAAAGCTCCTATTGTTGAGAAGAAAACCATGTCTGAAGCTGCTCCGGAACCTGCTAAAGAAGTTACTGTTGATAAAAATAATTCAAGAACATGTTCTTGAACCTGTTGATGAAGATGATCACATCTTTCTCTGGTCTGTTCAGATCTATGATGCATGTCTCACTCTGGAATCGAGTGAAGAAGAGAAATGTGATTCCTGAGAAGAGAATAGATACCTCAGTGTTGGTTGAGGCATGTGTCTATAATTTGGTTGAAGCTGCTGGTTTGCTTCAAACTGTGTTGAAAGTGGGAGAATTTATTTCCATGGTAGTGAGTGAATTCTATTGCATCCTGATAAGAGACATGGACGACCCCTCTTCTAAAAATTATCAGAAAGTATTCATAAAAGGAGAGATGATCAACTTCTCTTCGCAAGTGATCAATGACCACATCGGGTCAGATGTTGAGGGGGAGCTTGAAGAAATTAAAGACTGGGGAGTTGTTGTTGGAGAACTCACATGAGGTGAGTTTGATTTTTGGCTAACCAATCAGTAGACCATCCCCTCGAGCAAGTTGTTTACCGTTTACAAGGCTCTGTTCCGCATTGCAATACATAAATAGGTGTCGACCACTCACCGGACTTGAGTGAATTAGAACCAGGGAAGGTTCTTGTTCCACATTGAAACTGGCAGAAGGTTCAAATATGGAGAGTTTGTCTTCAACAAAGTCCTGAGTATGGCTGAAAGTGAGCTGATTAAGGCTCCAATTGTATATCCTGTTCTGATATATGGGATCATCAAAAGCCAAAAGATTAATGTCGCCATCACAATGGACTCTGTGATTAAGCCCAAGAAGTCTCTTGGCATGAAAGTTTCCTTTGATCTATCATCATCAACAAAAGAGTTGCTACGTATTTCACTTCATAAACATGTCAGCCCCAAGAAGGGTTCATCACATACACTAGCATCCTCCACTCCTGAAGTATCTATGCATGAAAGAATAATCAATCATCTGAGAGACTGCATAGCCTTCTATGCCAGAAGACTCTGGACCATGCTGCTGGGAGGAAGAAAGTTCAGAAACTTCTTCACGAACTTCTCCAGGAAGAGGAGCTCTCTAGGCCTACTGTAGTCTAAGATCAACCTCTTCACAACCTTGCTAAAATAGCAGTAAAGGATAGTAAAGACTCACAAAGGAAGAAAGGCCATCTTAGCACACCAGTCTGCACTGAAGAACAAGCAATAGAAGCTAAGCATGAAGAGAAGCCTGTCATGCAAGAAGAGGAGAATGAGGAGAAAGAAACTGAAGTAGGTGTACATGCTGATGATGAAGCAGCTAAAGACACAGGAGAGGATGAATAAGAGGAAGCAGAAGATGAGAAAGAACAAACAAAAGGAGAAGAGGAAGAAAATGAAGAAGAGGCAAAAGACTTTGAGTCTGCACAATTTGGTGCAGACAAGTCTGACTGAAGTGGAAGCTCTTCACTGATACTCCTTTACCTATATATGCAAAAAAATAAGGGAGTATTAGTTTTTCAAAAATTTAAAAGGTTTTTTTTACTCTATCTCTAAAAGACTCGCTTTATGAGTCTTATATTTTTTTTGTGAAGCTCTCTACTTTGAGCTTCAAAATTGATTTAATTTTTCTGTAACCGCCCCATCTTGATTACATCATTCCGCACTCCTCCATCTTGATAATTTTGTCATTACTTTAGAACTGTTGATGATCTTCAAAATGCTCCGATAAAAATGATAAAAAAAAATAAAGTATAAAAAGAAAATAAAGAAATAAAAACAGAGTTGAAGTTCATAGCAATGTTCATGAAGATCTAGGTGAGCGTCTCTATTGTTGCTGAAGGTGCACGAGGAAAAATGAAGGAGTTGCATCTGAAAAAATAAAGGAGCCGATTTACCAACAGATAAAGACAAATGGGGAGATTGTTAGTGCTATACGTGACACCAATCAAAGAAACCTGTTTTAGATTGAATCAGTGGTGTAACACTATACTATATTTGTTTATCAAGTGCTCTACATTACACTTGCTATAAGTACTCAATTATCATTCATCTGTATGACATTTGATAATCACTTTAGTATTTGGTTTTTTCAAGTACATTACTACTGTTCTGGACAACGTTCATAATAATGTACATGAACGTGATCTGAACTTCCTGAAGACAACTCAAGCAAGAAGTTTGGATTGAGCTGAGAAGAAGACTATTGTGCATCATGCCATAACATAGATTGTTCAACATGCTGAGTACTGCCAACTAGCTTAAGTAATAGCCTGAAGTTAGCCTGTGAACATAAAAGAGATTTCCCTGTGCTACCTACAGTGAAGATTCAAGATAAACAATGTACATTACAACATACATGAACATTTTCATAAAGAGAAGACTCAAAGATCAACAATGTTCATTATAATGTTCGTAAATGTTTACATGAACATTCCTTGTCCAGATTATTCTTCCAAGATCAATGAAGTTGTTCGAGGTTTCTAACCAAGAAGAGATTCAAAGATCAATCTAGAAGCTGCCATATCCAACCTGAAGATCTCGTGATTGAAGTCAAAGGCAGATTCCTAAACATGGATCGTCCTAGGTCTTGGCTGCAAATAAGGAAAATTTCTTTATTAGTTTCTAAGTCAGATTAGGACATCTGTTCCCTTATTTAGGCTATGACTGTTCATCTATATATAACTTGGGATACAGACTTGTTAAGATGACAGACACACACCGAAGAGAAGCACTGCACAAGAATAATTTCAAGAGCTCTAACTGTTTTGAGCGACATTGTTACAGTTGTATTTTAGACTAGAGATTAGTGTTCTAGTCATTGTGTATTGAAACACACTTATTCATACACTGTCAAAAGGAGTATTGGGAGAGATTTCTTATAGGAACTACATATGTTAGACATCTAGGTTGTGAGAGGATCTCACAATTCAATTCAACTAAAAATGGTGTATGGGTAGAACATGTTTCGAGTGACGGGAGGTCAACGTCATGTAAAATCCTAAGTAAACGTGACACATGAGTAGTGAATTATTTTCCACGGACTTGACAAGTCCCCCTGACATAGATCGATTGATCGAACAGGGTTACCAAACTTCTGTGTGCTTTACTTTCTGCAAATAATATTAAGTTCACAATAACGTTCTTGAACATTATTGTGAACATCACTCTACAACGTTCATATACTTTTTAGTGAATGTTCTGCAGACAGATACTCATCACATAGGGTGTGCAATTTCAAATTTTTATGGTATAGAATCATCACTAAGTATTTTGACAACGTTTGTAAGAATATATAAGAACGTGATCTGAACTTCATGAAGACATCTCAAGCATAAATATATGATTGAGTTGAAGATAAAGACTGTTGTGTATCAAGACACAATAGAGATTGTTCAACACACTGAGTATTGACAACTAGCTTGAGTGATAATCAGAAGTCAGTCATACAAGATATTTTGATGTGCTACCTGATGTGAAGGTTCAATATCAACAATGTTCATTACAATGTTCGTGAACTCTTGCATGAACATATTTTGTCCAAATTATTTTCTTCCAAGATCATTGAAGTTGTTCGGAGTTTGTCAAATCCAAGAAGAGATTGAAGATCATTCCAGAAGATGCTTTAATCAGCTTGGAGAGCATATTTGAAGATAAGGTAAAAATCAAAAGATGGAAGAGTTCTAACAAGGTGGTCCGCGGATCAAGGGTTTGTCTATTTAAGGAAATTTCCTTATTCGATATTTGATAGGATTATGACTTCTAATTCCCATGTTAAGGTTATATCTTTGTCTTATAAATAACATGGGATCAAAACTTGTAGAGATATCGAATGCATTGAACATATAGATTCTGCATAGAATTCTTAAGAGCTCTAATTGTTTCAAGAGCCACACAGTTTCGGTCGTGAGTTCAGACTAGAGATTAGTGTTCTAGCAATTGTGTATTGAAATACTTTTCATACGCTATCAAAGGCTTCTCGAAAGAGAATATATGTGGAAACTAGATAGAGAGAGCTTAGGCTATAAGGGGATCATATAGTTCAATTCATCAAACGAGGGTATACGAGTAGAATAGGTGTCTAGTGACGGGAGGTCAGCAACATGTAATATCCCAAGTAAACACAAACATGATAGGTAAAGCAGAAAATCTAATTATCATGGTCATGATTCTAGATGTTTAGCCTCTTCATGCAAGTAGATCTTTGAAAGTGCAAAGATTTGATTACTCGTGGGCTCCGTAGTTTAAACTAAACAAAAGTTATGGCCTCTGAACAAAAAATTGCCAAACCAGTGCACCATTACCAGCGCCCGCGGTGAAGTAGCGCCGACTGGTTGCCATTTTTTGAAGAGAGACCTAGCACTCTAAGAGCCAGTGCCGGATGGGTACCAAATGCCAAGACACACACCCAGCGGTTGTTGGGACCCAATGCTGGCCGGTCGACAGTTTTTAATCTGAATTTTCCTTCTTTTTGAGCTGATTTATTCCCTGCTTGGACTTTGAATTGCCTTCTTCTTGTAGGACTTGTTCATATGGATAAAATTCATCTCCCACAACAAGAATTACAATAAAAAGAAAGTACCAACTCAATCTAAACTAGAATTACAACTCAAAATAATATAGATTATAATTTTTGAACTCAAAAGCTAAATCTAATGTACCCATGGATTTTCTCATGGGAAAAAACCGATCAAAACCAACATACATTCAATCATCGAAAATAAACCATACATGCAAAATAAGATAATTGGAATAGCTGTTAGTGCCATCTTACAGCGCTAAGTGTTTTTATATTGTCATGACCTTTATGGCAATTCAAAGAACATAAATGTTTTAGTTTTTCAAGTTTTGAAGACCATGTTCTGGATAATATGATATGAACATTTCACTGCCAATCTGACTGAAGATCAAAGAATGTACTTGAGCATGTTCATGGTTGTCTAGAGAGTTTCCAAGAGATGTGCCAAGCTGATTTCAAGGAGTTGAAATTACCTTTTCAAGATGGACGTTTCAGAATAGAAAATGTCTTCTTGAAGATAAAGATCAAGATAGAAGAAGGCGAGTTCTATTAAAGGAAGACATCTAACTAGTTGAAGTTTGAATTAAACTAGAAAAGTTTTCTTTTAGAGTTTGATTTAAAATAGGACAATCTGATTACCTTATTTAGGCTATGTCTTGTGTTTATAAATAGTCTGGGAATCACTTAAGAGTACACAAGAGCTAGAGAGTCTAAAAAGACTTCAAGTTTGAAGCATATAGTATTCGGGTAGACTAAGTTTGATCCTTGTGATCATTGTGTGTCTAGTTTGTGTTTGAAATTCTTTCATACACACTTAGCGGAGTCTCGGGAGAGATTTCTTGTGGGAATAGAGGGAGAGGTTGTGAGGGGATCTCACAATTCAGTCTATCAAAAGAGGTGTAGAGTGTAGGAAAGTGGTCGAGTAATGAGAGATCATCATGTAATAGCATTTGTAGCCTTGCAATGGAGTAGTGGATTGTTTCTCACGGACTTGTGAAGTCCTTGACGTAGATCAGTTGATCGAATAGGGTTATCAACCTCGCGCCTTTTACTTGCTTTATATTTAGCATTCTAACTTTATATGTTCTTCATAACGTCCATATAAGTGATTAAGAACATGTTCATATCTACACGGTTTATTTAACTTTAATAGCTATCCTGCAAAAACAAGTTATGCAATTCTATATCCACGAACAATCAAAACGTGTAAGAATTTTTGAAAAAACTCATGAGAATTCAACCAACACACAGAGCCAAATTCTCGCTCTGATACCACTTGTTTGAACAACCCAAGATCCTTTAGATGTGTGTTGTTTGAATAAAAATATTTTGATCAAAATGATCCCACATCCCATTGAATGCTAATACCAAATCTAAATCTCATGCGCAGTGGAAAACTGAGATTATCAGATTATCTTGCAATCAGAAAGACACCGTTGAGAAGATGTATATATAGAAACTGCAACTCCTCCATTCTTCATATTATCCACTTCATGATCTTCTGTCGTATGTCCCAATCTCGATTTAGACGTCGTGTGGATGACGAACCTTTAGACCTTGTAGAATGTTGGAGATGAAGAATCCGAACCTCATGATGATTGAAAATATCTAGCTTTTTTAGGAACATAATTTTCAAAAATTATGACTGTGGTGTGCCAAGATTTTTTATCTCCCTTTATAAGGTATATATAGGGCTACAACAGGGATCTAGTAGGAGAATTAGGGTTGTGCCTTGATGCGCGGTCATTTCGCACAAAAAAGAATTTGTAATTTTCCTGATGCCCACAACAGGCATAGCCAGCGTATGAGTACAGGGTCGATCCCGTAGGGAGCTGTGTAACTTTACTTTCCGATGTCACCAATTTTGAAAAGGGGTTTGGGGTATTGTCATGGTCACAACAACTAAAACAAATAAACCTAAAATGGATAATAGAGAGAATTAAATGATAAAACATTACGGGTTGAACTTGAATCAGATTTAATAAACACACACTCGATCATGGGCACACTGATTTCTTATATGAATTTATTATCTAGCTATAGTTACTGAATCTCTCACTGCATAACCTTATCTATCCTTTCAATTTGGATTTAAAAGTGATCTTTCTTCTATTAACCCCTAACCTATCACCCATCCCCGATCTCCCTTAAGAATGTAAATGATATGAAGCTTTGAGCCCTAGACAGACCTAGATTTGTTATGAATACTGATCTCTCGTATGCCCACAACAATCCGTCATGCACAAGCTACCATTAGGTTAACACACATCTACGATTCATTAACCACATTAGCAATAGCGTGCCCAACTCAGTTAAGGAGTGATCAACCACAATAATCAAATTAAATACCCTCAAGCCTCACATAAATTCTGAACATGATGAAAACCAATTCATACAGTGTTATGCCCATAAGGCCTCATGAGTTCTAAGTGTTTATTAAATCATCATCATTGTTCAAACTCGGAATATAAAGATCAAGCCACTCATGCAAGATACAAAAGTAAATACTAAATTAAGAGACATGATAAATAAATGAACTTACTTGAATTGAATTAAATGTTGTCCAACACCAACATTGAATGACAACAACATTAAAAGGAAATCCTACTTCCTACGGGCATAAGTCCCGAGATTGTTCATAGCTGCAAAACAGCTAAAATGGAAAAAATGAAAATATAGAAATGTAGTGCAAAAAATAGATCTTCCAGTGTGTGTGTTCCATCAGCCAATCTGTCTACCAGATTCAGTGTGCCCTGCTTCAGCTTGTTTGGATAGACGTTATCTTGGAGTTTGTTGGATTGATCCCGATATTTCAGGGATTTCTTCTCATCTTCAAAAGTTGATCTCTTCAGCAATCTCTATCTACTCCAACTTCCTTCTAACTCGATTAGATTATCGAGCCTTATCTTCACCCAACAGAATCCTCATTTTTCTGTGAATGCCCTCTTCATTGCCATGGTCGAATCTGTATGAGTATCGTGGGCACGGTATCATCCAATAAGCTCTATCCTTATCTGATATGCCTATTTCATTCATTTCAGTTAATTTGAAGACCAAAATGCCTCTTTCGCCAGATTCAACTCTCAGAATGCCCATTCACCTTCCTGGTTCTTTTTCGACACAAAAGACACTAAAAAGAACATTTAGAGCGACTAAAATGCCCAGAAAAATATGAAAAATGGAATTATCACATCCACAAACTTTAGACATGATTATCCTCAAGAATAAGATTTTATGAACCTAGAAAAGAAAAAATAAAAGAAAAGATGGAAAAGGAACAGACTCACAAACCACGATAGCATGTAATTCATCATTCTTTGTGGGCACGAAGTTCCAAAAACCAAATTTACCAACATATCCAAATATTTGCGTAATCACCATACCCAATAAGTCAAAATTAAATTGAGCAAGTAAGAATCGTCCCAAACTCTCTCCACTCAGTGTTTAGGTTTAGTGTTTACACTTAATATAAACAATCTAAACTTAGTCATCCTATATGCTTGCAATTACTCTTTTTCCTACACCAATCATTAAGTCTTGAAAATGCATAAGTATCAAAAGGACTTTTACGGGTTGAAATATAGCTTTAGGCCAAGTGGGATTCTTTGGGTAACGAGGTAAAATCTCAGGATCATTCATTGGACAACTCCCCTCCTTTTTTTTCAAACTTTTTTTTTTCTTGTGCCCTTGTTCATTGTTCAGATTATAACTTTTTTTTTCTAATATGGGCATCCTAAACACATAGACTAGGGGAACTTTTATTATTATTTTTTCTTGTTTTCTTTCTTGTTTTTCTCTTTTTTATACATTCTCCTTCATCTTTTTCTTTCTTTCATTTTTATTTTGCAAAACCTCTAGTGACATCCCTTTTATCTTTACTCTTGTGATGCCCTGGCTTTAAATAATGAGGTATATCAATAGAAACTGCCAGGGCATTCGAATGGCTTAAAAGAGCTGCAAAGTTATGTCATAAGGTGGTTATTGTATTTGGATTAGTAGGCTCAAGAAAGAAAAAATACCTTAATCATCTACACATGCATTTCAAACTTTCTGATTCTAGAATAGAGCAAAAGAAAATTCTAGAAATTCTAAGCATAAAATGTATAATACACATGAAAAGAAGAGCTGTTATAGGCATATCAACTGTTGGTCCCGGGACGAGTCAGAATCAGTTTAGAGGGGAGGGTGAATAAACTGATTACAAAACTGAACTAGATGCGGAATATTAAGGGCCCATTTTGACTCGCAAATATTATCCGTATTATGTAGAGATCATTTGAGAAGATCTGCTAGCTCGGAGTACTGTGTGTGTTTATGGTGTGCAGTTAAAAACATGCAACTGAACTGAAAAGTAAAGCAGATCACACAAACAGTTTATAGAGGTTCGAAGCTCAACTTCTACGTCCTCTCTTCCTTCCACAGAAGGGCAATTCACTATGCAAGTGTAAAGTTCCTTTATTACAGTTACACAGTGAAGACAGTTGCTGTCTCGGAAGCTGCACTCCCAACTTTCTCAGCCGGTAGGTCGACAACTCACATTTGTTATCTCCAACTGCTCGCTGGAGAGATAAGGTGCTATTGCCCGTCTTTTCATGATTTTAGATCTTGCTCGATCTTCAAGAGTACAGTCTTGAAACTGGTATCAACTGGGTTGCTCCTTTGCGCGTCTGCGTCTGAGCTGGGGTAGCTCTGGCTAGAAATATTCAACAGCTAGCTCGAAGAGCGTGAGGCTATAGTGCTTCGGCGAACATCTTCACGGAAAGACTTAACTAAAGTGCTCTCCAAATTCTCAAAAGTCCCGCGGTCTTCTCTGGGGTAGCTCACCTTTTAAAAATTGGTGAGTTGGTGACCGGTGGTGATCACTGTTGGATCATAAATGAAAAAGCCAGTTGCAAGGCTTTTCATTTAATGAGGCCGGTGGATTGCCATTGCTCTTCTAACGAGCTTTTGATCCAAGATCTCGATTGCATTAACTTCAAGATCTTCTTTGGCTTATCTGAATTTCAGTTGTGGCACCCTTTATGATCTTCAGTTCTGAGCTTCGTCTGGCAGCTGGAATCTTCAGTTCCTTTGTTTGTCAGTTCTGCGTGTCCCTTGGCAGTTTGTAAAGCTTCAGTTGAGATCATCTTCAGCTGGCGATTCTGGGCTTGGGCTTGATGGCTTCTGGGCTCCAGTTTACTTCTGCTTCAGCTGGTAGTTTGAACTAGTGTTCTTTAGCTGGCATTTTGGACTTGTGTCCCTTCAGCTAGAACTTTTATAGACTGGTCTTCAGTTCGGTTGCTGGCACTTCATCAGTTGGACTTCAGAACTAATGTGTCTTCAGCTTGTGTTCTTTGAACTGATGCTTCATCAGCTGGAACTTCATTCTTCAGCTGGTATTTTTGAGCTAGTATCTTCCATCAGCTTATACCTTGGTCTTTTCTTCAGTTGGTATGGTCCTTCAACTAGAATATCCTTAGGCTGGTATTTTCTTCAGCATGGATCTTTAGACTTGGTACATTTCTTCACCTGAAATATCTTGAGCTGGTATTTTCTTCAGCTTGTGATTGTCCTCTCTTCGGCTGGTAATTTTCATCAGTTGATGTCATCGTGGACTGACATGTTCATCAATTCAAACTAATGTGCTCTTCAACTGGTATTTCTTTAGTCGGGAATGATCTAGAACTGGCATGTTCATCAATTCTCCTCTTTCAGCTGGTATTCCCTTCAGCTGGGATCTTCCTTTGACTGGATCTTTTCTTCAGCCGGTATTGGACTAGAACTGGTATGTGCTTCAGTTCTCTTCAGCTAGAACTTCTCTTCAGTTGGTATTGGCCTAGAACTGGTATATGCTTCAGTTCTCTTCAGCTGGCGGCGACCTAGAACTGGTAAGTGCTTCAGTTCTCTTCAGCTGGAACTTCTCTTCAGCTGGTGGCGGCCTATAATTGGTATGTACTTCAGTTCTCTTCAGCTGGAACTTCTCTTCAGCTAGTGGCGGCCTAGAATTGATATGTGCTTCAGTTCATTACTGCAGACTAGTGGCAGTTGATACCTTCTCTCTCTGGTACCTGCAATTTCCAGTTTTCCTTGCTGATTATTCTAGCAAGCTACAGTCTTCTTTTTTTCTAATCTTCTCTCTTCTTTCACACGAATTGATCATATTTGTTGGCTTTATAGCTTTGACTCTGTATGATCATCTTTAGTTTTCTACTTGATTTCTTTTCAGTTCTTTCAAGGCTCTTTTCATATTTTGACATATTTTGACATCTCATCAAAACCCTTTGTAAGAAAAACCTTGATAGTTTTTTCTAACATCAACATTAGGCTCAAACCTTACCAGGTTATGCTCAATTCATTCATCATACTTATCTTTAATGTGGGCATGCTAACTCGATTAGCAAGAATTAACCACCAGATGACAACAACACAGAAACTTCATGCTTTCCAGGATTTAACAAATAAACATACTGCCTTGACCACAAGGAACAAACTGACCCCACACACACTTTTCCTTAGACAAAGTGGGTGAGAAAAAAACCAAAAGACTAAAAACCTATACAAAATGGTAAAGAAGAACCAGTTTAGTATGGGTAGATACTAAATGAAGATTTCTAGCATGTTCAGAGTAGGATTTTTCAAGCTTGTCCATTCAGGTCCAGGCATTATGCAGAGCACTGTCTATGTTGTCCAGGCACGTCATGATCACAGTAGCCGCAATCTCTCCTTGTTGTGCCCTTTCAAATGGCTTTTTGATGATGTCCAAAACATGGCAAAATTGAGCAATGATGGAAGAACTGATTGAGAAAATTTTGAGCTGTGTAGCAAGGACACAATCAAGCAAGAAAACTTATAGTTAAGAAACTGTTTATGTAAACTGATTAGATATCTTTCAATCTATAATAGTTTGTTTTTTTTTCTTTTTCTTGAGTTTCTAGCTCTTCAGCTGCTGCGCTTCTTCAGCTGGTATCTCATCTTCTTCTTCTTTACCTATTCCACCAATTACTAGGCTCTCCTCTTTCCCTGGCACTAGCATTTCTCCAGACTTCTCCCCAGACTTCTCCCTGAGATAAATGTCTCTGGACATCTCTCCAATCTTCCTCCTGAGGCTGATGCCTCTCTTCTCGAACAGTTCATACAGTCCTCACTTCTCAAAGACTGTCTTCAATCATTTTTCTCCTCCATTTCTTCAATCTTTTCTCCCTTTTTGGCATAATCCAAAAGGGTGTGCATGTGTAGATCGAATGATGAAATGAGAATGTTTGGTAACAAGCTAAAGGTTGTAGTTAGGTTACCTTTAAATAGGGAAAGGAATAGATGTTCCCTTGGTGGCGAGGGTAGCCAGTTTGAGGCTTTTTCAGTTGGCATGAACTGCCAGAGATCTGGCAGTGGAGGTTGAACTTGGTTTTCAGTTGTTGTCATGGCGAACCTTGAGAATAGTTCTTCAGTTATAGGTGGGTGGTTGAACATCATAGGTGTGGAGGATGAGTTGGATGGTTCTGCAAATGGCAGTGGAGCTGCGGTAGGTACTCCATGTCGGATTCTGTTGATCATTGAATCCATAATCTCTGAGAGAATAGGAGTGGCCGTTGTTGGATGATTCATCCAGTTCCTACTCCAAAGTCCTTCTTGACTCCAGAAAAATCGTCCCTTCCTATCAAGCAATGCAAACCTAACTGCTTCATCAACATGATATCTCCAGAGTGACCATCTGAGATATCTTCTCAGTTGATTGAAGAGATCGGAGTCATATCTCTTGAGAAGCTGAAAGCTGCTGAGCAGATCAACGAGAGAGTTGTTGAAGCTTTTTTCAACTCCATCCGTGTAGTGGGTTTCAACTGGTGTAGACTCAGCTGACACAGTTGATTCTGTGGTCGTGTCTTCATCTGACATGAGCTACTTTCCTCAACTATTTGAAGTCGGTTCAGTCGGAGTGGAGGGGCCTTCTTCTGCAGTGCGCTGCCTCTTTGATCGCGGGCGAAAAGGTTTGAGATTCTTTCTCCTTTTGACAAAGATTGTGGGGAGATAATATCTCCTGTCCAGCAACTCGCCTCTCTGATTGAGAAGTTGGATCTGATCAGTGATGATCATGCTGATCCTGTTGAGAAAACCCAGTTTCTCTATGAATGTTCCAGTTTGATGGTCAAAGTTGACCCTGCGAACATTTTGGCGTAGTTGGGATAGCACATAGGATGCCCATTCAACTCTGCATTGGTTGTAAATGAGTGCCATCGGGTGAGCATTATCGGTGCTGAAACGAGTATAGTCTAGATTACCTCTCAAGCAGGGCCGCTCATTGCATGAGGCAAGTGAGTCGGTCACCTCAGGCCTCGAAAAATACGAAAAAATTTGGGGCCCCAAATTTTTCTATAATACTATATATATAATAGTAGTAGTAAATATTTAATACAAATGAATTTGGCGTGGTGGTAATGTTCTGCAGAATAAATGGCGAGCATGAGTGTTCGAACCTTCTAACTTACACTTTTGCAACTTTTTTCTTTCTTCTTAATTAAGAAACGTGTCTGCCCTTTTGCAATAGCCGAATAGCCGCTAATATATACTTTTACAACTCTTAACTTTTTCTTAATTAAAAACGTTTTTGCCCTTTTTCTTAATTAAAAACTTTTCTTCCTTTTTTTCTTGCTATATTGTCAATTGAGAAAGGAATTATTAAAGAACTTGATACAGATTTGATTCACACTTTTATTTCTAAAACTATAAGGTGAGTTGTATTTAAATCATGATATAAATATTTTGTATATAACGTATGCTGTTCAATTTATTTATCAAATTATAAAAAGCGAAATATTTTTCATCTCGACTCAGGCCACCAAATTACTTGGATCGGCCTTGCTCTCAGGCAGTGGATGACTATATCTTGGAGTTGAATGAACTCCGGCCGAAGACTGTCCTTCAGTCTGTGAGAGTAGTTATTATGCTCGACTCCTAGATTCATCCATTGACGCCATAAATTTGTATGATTTGGCATGACTATGGTGTCTACCTGTTCATCTATTCCACGAAGATGGAGTGACTCCATCACAACTTCCTTGGTGATCACGATCGGATTTCCTCTGACTGTTGAGATTATGTTGCCATCTTCTGCGATGTCTAAGAAGATATAGAATTCGGCAACTGCTTCTGGAAAGCATCGTCTAAATCTTGGACTTCGTGTGAGAAACTGAAAGAGTCCAGTTTCTTCCGCTGCTGAGATTAAGCGATGAAACAAACCAAGCTTAAGTCTTGCCATCATGTAGTCCAGTTCTACAAACTTTATCTCTTTTGAGGTTGAGAGCAAGCCTATCTAGGTCGATGTATTGAGCGAACAGTTCCATTCTTTGATAGAATGTTTAAGAGAGAATGAATGTATTAGAGAGAAAGGATGCAAAGCAAATGCAAGAGGAGTTTGAGTTTGATATGAAGCTTGGATCAATATCCCCTTGGCATTTAAAGAAGCTTTGTATGTATGTACTTCGAGTTCACTCGAGTACGCATCAACTGATCAGTTTAAATGGATTTGACTGATTTGCAGCTGGCATAAATGAGACGATCATCTCAGCCGTCAACAAGGTTAGCTTCAACTTGTAGATCAGTGGTTGAGATTTCATCTATTTGGAAATGGGGTAATTGTTATAAATAGCAAATATTTTGTGCAGGATTTTGCTATTTATATCCCTCAGACTATCAACTTACTTTCCACTTTAGTGATTGATTTTGCTTAGTAGCATTAAAGACTTGCTATCTTGAGAGATCTCCCATTTAAAAATAATGCCCGTTAGATCACGATGGCATTAATGATGAGAAATAAGTTTAAAGATTATAATCAATTTAAACTTTTCCTTGGCAGTTGGGCTACCCTGTCCAACTGATGACTTTTTGATGAACTGATGATGTGGAAACTGATCAATCAGTTCTAGTCATATCTTCTTCCTGGCCTTTGGAACTGATTCATCACTGAATTGATGAGATCAGTTGTTGAACTGCTAGATGATATCTCAGTCAGTTTTCTCTTCTTGAGGGACCGAACTGGATACTCTCACTGCTCTCGTCAGGGCAGTTTGACCTCTTTGTCTTGGAGGTGAATCCAGTTTCTTTAGCAGGCGTCTTTGGCCTTGTTTTCTTCATGGATTGAATCCTGTGCTTAGCTTCAACAGATGTGACCCTTCGCCTTCTGTTCAAGTTTCTTCTTGAGGATGACTTGTGCTGAACTTCCCGCAGGTTCAGTTGGGCGGATGTCTTGTGGCTTGAAGCAATCAGTGGGGTGACATATCTCTTTGATAAGAGATTGGGTGATATGGCAGTGTCTTCATCATCACACAGTTGACTCATTGCAACTGGAGTGAGAGGTGGCTCTCGCTGCTCTTGTGTAGTTGCAGGTTCAGTTGGTCGATTAGGCTCAGCTAACTGATTTGGCAGACATCCAAAATTTAGTTTTCTGCAGACAGGGCTAATTGTGCAGGTCTCTTGCTGCTTGGCTCTTGCTTCTTCATGAGCCTTGATGTCACTTCCCAATTCGGCAAGTAGGGCAGTTGGAGAAATTTTCTTGGTCAATCTATGACTCATAATCCTCTGTACTTGCACGATAGTTGGAGGGAATGGATTCACACACCCTATCTATTTCAAACTCCAAACTTCTTCTCTTTTCCAAAAACTCATGCTGTGATAAGCAGTGATCAAGAAATGAGACTGGATAGACATTGAGTGTCTCCAGTTGTACCAGTAGAAGTACCGATTTAGCAGCTTAAAAAGCTCTTGATCTTGCTTGGCCACAAATGTAAATTGAGTAAGAAGTAAATTTGTTATCTCTTTTTGTGCATTCTTGGCTACATATTCACCACTATAGAAAGTGCGAATATCTTCTTCCGTCAGTTGGAGAGGGGGACAAGTTCTTCTGAAGTAGTTAGCTCTATAATTTGAATGAGGAATTTCGATGAATGGAATAAGCTCATCTGGATTGGAACAGTTTGGAAGTCCGCTGTTGATCCATTCTTGGAGACTGATGACGTGACGACATTGGCAGTCGAGGTATTTGAGGCTATGGCATTTGTGTTACCATTTCCTAGCCTTTTCTTCTTGAGTGAGTGCAGATGAATGCTTCATCTCTTGGGAATCCAGTCTGAGATGAGAACTGGTAATGCATCATCATTTGGCAGCTTCAAGATGTCTTCAATCATCTTGCTCATTCTGAGAACAAGTCCTACTATGGACTCAAACTTTCGTGTTCTCTTTGAGTTGAAAGCCTTGAGAACTTGACGCTTGAGTTGTGAGAATACAAACTCTGCCTAGTTTGTCTCGCATCCTTCAGCTAGGTGTATCATCACCTTGTACCTCTCCTAGGTAAACTGGCTTAGGCTTCCAATTGCTCCAAACATCATCTTGTTTGTGATGTTGTTGGGGTTTTTTCGAATTAAATTACCGCAGGATCTATTTGGTTGTTCATTAATCCATGTTCATGCAAATCATAATTTTATGTAACTTGTATGTTTATCATAGTCTAATCAAATAGCATGTAAAACTGATTCGATTCTAATAAAGCGGAAGACATAGAAAACGAATCTACTTATAAATCGACAGACGGTCTCTGGACAAGATTATAGATCTAATCTTGCTGTTGAATGAACAATGATAATGGCACCACTTATGTCACACACGGCCACTGCACAATTCTACTCCAAGATCTTCTGTTGTATTCCCGGACTGTATCTAGATTCAGAGTGGGCTGAAATCTACTAGATAGAATTGTAAAATCTGTGGATAACTTTGAGAGACAAAGAAGGGCTGATTTCTTATGATTAATATCATTAAAATTTAGTGCCCCCCTCCCCTTATATATAGGGAGGGGCGAAATTTCATGTTCCAGCCCGACTGGGCTGGGCCTCTATCTCAAGTTCTATATCCAGTCCACTTTCAGTCATATTGGGCTGCAACAGGGATCTAGAAGAATATTAAATTGGCCCACTAATTTATTTAATATCTAATATCCAATAAACTTAGGATATAATTAAATAAATTAAGTTTTACTTTTATTCCACTAAAGAAGAAAAACTGACCTACCAATTTAATACATATTTGCGAATATGCTTTCTCCTTTAGTCCAGCCATTCCCCGTGTTTAAGATATAATGTTCATTAATTAATTATGTCAGCCTCTGACAACTATAATTAATTAGCATCTAAAACCTTGAGTAGTACCACACAAGCTTTACTATGTAAGGAATAAATTCCACCTGCAGGGTTTCAACATAAACTTGTGTTTCCTCAAGAAAACATCATCAACCTGGCGCACCAGGACACGGTACTCATGCACACTGCTCGAGACATCATGTTTACATTGTTATTACCCAAGATATTGAATTCGATCTACGAAAAGATCTTACTCATTGATAAATCAAAGTAATAAACAACGCACACATATGTTCGCCAATATCACATGAGTTCAGAACCTAAACTCTGTGGATCTTTATTCTCTTAGTAACTGGGTCAGAGAGAGAGAATAGTATCCTATCGTGATCCTCCTCAATACACAAATGAGTGTACTAGAATAATCAGTTAGTCAAGATAAACTAACTTATCAGATTATTCTACGGTGTACCGATGGTGTATTCAGGACCATCTAATCTGTGAGCTCTTTAATACAATACAAGGTTCTATTGATATGATCTTACCGTGTGACTCCTCACACCATATCATCTACAATGTAAGTATATGGAACATTGCATAGAACAATTATAAAATATAATCTAAATGCAAACAATGACTGTAATAACTTTCATTCCATATCATCATATCATTAGAAAATTATACAAAGACAAGTCTTCTAGTATACAAAACCAACAGATATCGAGCATGACTTCATACTCTGGTTTTAGATCAGTTTTAGCTGTGGAAAAACTGAATGTCTTTTTTCAGGTGGGGGTCTTCCACCTTCTTCAGTATGGTTCAACTGCTTCACTCAACTCTTAAATGGTTGCGCATTGTCTTGGAAGTTGAAAAACTTCAGCAACTATTCTTTCAGTTATCTTAATTGATCGGCCTTAGATAACTGATGTAATTTCCTTGCCATCAGCACTGATTTGTGCTTGGAGAAGAAATTCACACACCCCACTTTGTCTGAAGAATCTGGGTGGTCTTTCTAGGTAGTGAAGAATCCCTATCTAGTGAAGAGAAACAAGCAGGTTCTGGCCGTTTGAATTTTTAAGAATATCCTGGAATTTCTTCCTTTCAAGGAATTTGTCTCTCATCATTTGTTTCTTGAAAGAGCTGGGGGAACTAAGTAATTCTGCCATTGAAGAAGGTTTGGCTAGAATTCTTGAGAGAGATGAGAGAGAATGAAACTCTTTGAAAGAGAATGGGAAATGAGTATGTCTCTTCTCTTTTTGCAAGGGAGGGGGACTAGATTAGAATTGATTTATGAGTAATGAATGAATACTCATATATCTTTGAAAGAATTTGGTCCCTTGCTTTTGTTTGTTTGCCTTTAAATGTGCTTGTCAGACTTTGCAACGAGAGGGAGGGTACGAAGTAAATGCTTGACAAGACTTTTGAAATTTCAAGGCAAATTGGCTTTATTTGGAAAGATATGAAACTGAGATTTACAAGAAGTCTTATTCCTAGGGCTTCTTATCAGTTTGATTGGCCTCTTGTCCTTCTTGTCATCAGTTCTCCTTTTCTTTCCCTTTCTAGAACTGTCTGATATATCCTCACTTCTGGAGTAGTCTTCTTCAGAATCTTTTGTTCCAAAAATATTTCCAGTTGCAGTATTGACTCAGAGAGCAGTTTTATCTGATCTTTTATGTTTTCAATCAATTTTCTGTACAACTTTGGCGCCTTGCCATGACGCTGCTTCTTCTTTTGTTGATCGGCTTGTCGAGTCTTCATTCCACTGAGTGGATGCTCTCCAATCTCTTTTCTAGCATCCAACTGATGTTCTGCAGTCTGGTGCTTAGCAGCTGGTTTTTCAACCGTCTCAGAGTGAGTCGGTGATGCTGTTCTCCATTCAACTGGACTCTTTTTGGAGTCCCTTCTTGCCTCATCCTGTTTTTTTTATGGAGTTGATACCTATTAATGGAATGATAGATATCATCTGAGCTGGTGTTGGATTGGACTTCTGATTCCACCATTTTGTCCTTTTTTTTCCACCCTGCTGGGGGAAGGGTTGGAATCAGCTTTTGTCTCAATTGTGGTTGTGGCTCTCTGATCATTACTGGAGGTAGTGTTGTTCTTTCTATTTTAGGTATGAAATCATTATGATCAACTGACTGATGAATAATTTCCTCCTCCATTAAGTCAGGAATCAACTTTTCTAGAATTAAGCTGATTCGATTAATATAGTACATCTTTTGTGGAAAACACAATTTGCTGGTTGTTTCTCTTTCCACGATGTCTAAAAATTTCTTCAACTTCTTGAAGAGGAATAAGGACCAATTTATTCCTCTATCTTCCCAGATGGCATTACCAATCTTGTACTTTATCTCTGACATTTCATTATGATCTTCACATGATCCTACCATTATTTGTGTAGCCACAACAGCTAACACTTGAAATTCCTTCTGAAATATGGATATGTGATGGTTGACATGAAAGTGTTCTGAAGCAGAGACTGCTGCCCATCTGTTGTAGCAGTGTCTGATGTTCACTTCAGTTTCTTCTAGATTGTCTCCTTCATCTGAAAACCTAAAGATCCTTTGAAATACAGAGGGAGTAATCAGGATTTGAATACGTCTTACTTCACTTCTGATGATCCTGGAACCTTCCTCGCTGAAGGAGTTAAGGAAAAATTCTGCAACAGCCTTTGGATATACCTTAGAGGGAGTGCTTTTAGTGAAGTTTTTCAGCCCTGCAATTTTAATTAAGGTGAGAATCGATTCACCTAATGATGACAAATTGGTGAATTGATTGCTGTTGGCTGGACTGAGTATTTTGTCGTGACTTAGGCCTCTACGGAATGATCCTGAATCTTCACCGAATAATCTGAAGTTATAAAGTCTTCGGTGAATATTACCAGAGAATTGAACCATTTGAGAGTTTGAAGAGAGTTTTCTGAGGCTTTTGAAGGGAATGAAAACTCTATATGTTAGGCTTTTTGAGTGAATTCTTGAAGGCGTGTTGGCTTTTGAGTGGGCTTAAAATAAATTCGGCCAATCTATTTATAGCCTTCAAAATTCTTGGTAAATCCAACGGTAACAAAAATTTGAGGGGAGCTTGTTTTGAACGACTCCGATTAATCCATCGATTAATTATTAAATTTATCCGTTGCGATTTAATTAAAGAGAGATAGTGGGTCCAACGGTAACAATGGTATAACACGTCATTTTACCGTTCCACTAAAAAGTGAATTCAAACTTATCTATTTGAAGCTCTATCTTCTAGTGCTTCCACGTGGCTTTTAGCTGCTGACGTCATTAGATGATTTGACTACATCTGGCAATCTCCAGTTGGCATGACCGGCTTCAACTGAGATTTTTCAGTTCAGCTCTTTCTTTTGCTGAGTTGGCTTTCAGCTCTCCTTCCAGTGCAGCTGCTTGCTCCAGCTAATCACTAGCTGTTTTTCTCCATTATGAACTGATTGAGCATCTTATCAGTTCTGGCCTTTTGAGTTCTCAGCTTCCATGCTTTTCATCAGTTTGCAAACTTTTCAGCTTGCATTTTGTTCTAACTAATGATATGAGCAGTTTTGACATCTTTTACTGAACTGACGCACCTTCAGTTTCAGTTTCTGCTTTCTTTTTCTCACCGGTTGGGATTGCTTTTTGCATTTTCCCATTGTGATAATCTTTATCTTCTGATGCTAGTTCCAATAGCCCCAATTGGATACATAGCTCCATAAATCTTGTCTCTGGAAAAGGCTTTGTGAAGATGTCAGCAATCTGCTTCTCTGTGTTGACATATTGGATGCATATGTCCTTCTTTTCAATGTGATCTCTGATGAAGTGGTGCCTGATGTCGATGTGCTTTGTTCTCGAATGCAAAATTGGATTATGAGAAATAGCAATGGCACTGTTGTTGTCACAGAAGATAGGTACTTCGTCCGTTTCGACCTTGTAATCCTTCAACTGCCGCTTCATCCAGAGTATCTGTGAACAGCAGCTACCAGCAGCTACGTATTCTGCTTCAGTTGTCGATGTTGCAACTGAGTGCTGCTTTTTGCTGAACTAGGATATCAGTTTGTGACCAAGAAACTGACATGTTCTACTGGTACTCTTCTGATCAATCTTGCACCCACCAAAGTCTGAGTCTGGATAACCAGTTAGACTCAAGCTGTCATCCCAGGGATACCAAAATCTAAGATTTATGGTTCCTCTGAGGTATTTGATAATCCTCTTTACTGCTTCAAGATGAATTTTCTTCAGATTAGCTTGGAAGCGTGCACATAAGCCGACTAAATATGAGATGTCTAGTCAATTTGTAGTTAGGTAGAGAAGTGAATTGAAGATGCCTCTGTATTGAGTTTGGCTAACTGATTCTCCTTCTTCATCGAGAGTTAGTTGAACTGATGTGTTCATGGGAATCTTGATAGTTTTTCCCTTATCAGTTCCAAATTTCTTGACCAGCTCCTTTATATACTTGGCTTGCTTGATGAATATCCCATCTTGGAGCTGTTTCACTTGGAGTCCTAGGAAGAAGGTCATTTCTCCCATCATGCTTATTGGCCTTGTTCAAACCTTTTCCCATGAATGAGTTAATCATGCACTTATTTCATCATCTCCTTATAAATAGTGACATTATCATATCCCTCAAGTCGCAACTCCTCTAGTTCTTGCAACTAAAGTTTTCTCTCATGCCCTGTGACGCACAATCGTTTCGCGGTCAGAATAATTCTCAAGAGAGAGTTATCCTTATGCTCATAGCAAGGCGTAGCAAGCTTGTCGTGCCCTAGTTGTGCCAACATAGCAACTTTTCTTGTAGAGCCGAGCATCCTTCCGGAAGCGTCAACTTACCTTCCGCGGCTCCTCTTTCTTTCGGCGGCTAGGGTGCATTGCTCCTGCTGTAGCTGGCATTAGTTTTCCTTGTGCCCAGTCTCCTCTCATTCTCCTCTCAATCACTCTGGGGTTGTTGTGGGCACGATCACAAACTTCTGCTTTAGTATTTTGCTGGAATGATGGGCGATTTCCGCCATGCTCGAGAGAGAGCTTTCCGCTGAGAAGTTGTTGCCCATATTGGAATCAGTGGCACCCTTATGCCCTCCATAAGTGATTCTCCTGCCTCCTGCTGCCCCTTGTGCCCATTTTGGCTCTTTCCGACTCAAAAACAGAAAAAACAAGGGATAAAAGAACGAGAAAAAGACATAAAAATACGAGAGAATTTGGACTTGTCACACCCACCCACTTTAGTCATACTTGCCCTCAAGTATGTGGGTACAACGTGCCCAAAAGAAAAAAAATAGAAAACAAAAGAAGAAAAAGACAGACTTAAGACAGAGACATGACAAACCAAGCATGTGAAAGCAAATCCCTTGCGGGCATAGAGTCCTAGGTACCTAATCACACTCAACAACATATAAATAGTAAAACATTCATAATGCCCACTGCAAATCAAAATGACTAAGTTATTGGTTCGCTCATGGTTTCCTCACTCAAGTGTTTTTGGCTAAGTGTTTATGCTCAAGGAAAGACATAATTGAACCGAGGGTCACTATTAGGCTTGCAAGTGCTCTTGTTCCTCCACCACAGTTATAATGGGCATACTTATTCTAAGGACTTTGAAGGTTGTAATGGGGCTACGGGTTCAAGGTAGGAAATATCTGGATCTGGCTCAGTTTTTAGTCGAATTTTCCTTCTGGGAGACTCCTTTTGACTCTTTCTGGCCTTTGCCACCGTACCCATTTTATTTAAGCACATGCCCAGATTTTTTCATTTTTTGTGGGCTTTTTGTGCTTGGGGTTTTCTCTATTTTTTTCTTTTCATTTTGACCTCCCTTTTTTTCTTCTTTTCTTTTTCTTTCTTTCTTTTGGCATTTTATGCCTTGTAACACACCAGATTTATCCTCCCCTCATGCCCATGGTCTCATTTTTTTTGTATTCAAGAAAGAGAATGACCAGGGCTTTATTCAATTTCGGCTCAAAAGGCTGCAAGGGATAATATCAGGGTGGTTTTATTTGGCTTTGTGGGCCCAGAAAGAAAATTTACCTATGCATTTCAGTAGCATACCCAAAATTCCTTGTGACCTCGGAATAGAGCAAAAGCAAGTTCTAGTTCACCTAAATTCAATAATGCAGAAATCACACAAGAAAGAATAATCACATGCATCGTGAATTCAGGCTCAATTCCTCACAAGGTACTTAGTTCATTCATCGTATAAGCAGTAGCAAGGGCATGCTGAAATGAGAATACAGTAAAATATGCTGCCTTATGATCACAAGACCCTAGACTCCATGCTTTTAAGTTCAAATATTTACACATGCTTGACATTTTAAAAAAAATGCAAAGAAGACAGAGTAACCCCCACCCACACACTTTGCCTTTGGCAAAGTGGGTGCGAGAAGGTTATCCTACGAACCGCAAACTCAATGAAACATTAAATGGCCACCCCTACCCACACACTTTGCCTTAGACAAAGTAGGTCGGTACGAGGGTCATTTAACTAAAACAAAAATAAAAAACACACAAACACAAAACAAAACAGAAACACAGAAAAAACAAAGACTCCCTAGTGCCCACACCCACACACTTTGCGCTGAGCAAAGTGTGAGAATGGGGCGACATCTAGACATAAAAACAAAACACTGAAAACAAAGACCTTAATCTACAGGAAAGAGTACCAGTTCAGACATCAGAGAGGTTCGGATAATTGAATCCGACATGCTTGAAGTAGGCGAACAAAGCGGTCTCCAATCGGTCTACTCTGGCAATGATGGTAGTGGTTGCTGGCTCTTGCTGTTGTGCCCTCGGTGGCCTCTTGCTGGGACCTACATTCAAAGGAAAACTAAGGCTACTCGAAGTTTCATGCTTCGGTATGCCAAACACGGGTTTCCCCTCCTCATCGTCAAAAACATCCATCATGCATTTCAAGCAATTTAAATCAAACTACTCAACATGCTTGCAATACAGATTAGTGGACGAAGGATCAAAGAGACGCAGTTTTTCAGCAAGATGTGTAATCAGTTGGGCACAGGAGATGCGATTCTTAGAATGGGCCACAGTGTCCTTGAAGTGGGCGATGGCCACAGCTCCAAAGTTTATCCTCTTCTTGTGCACTATGCACCAGAGGACAAACAACTCCTGATTGGTAATGGAGTTGGAGCTATCTTTTCGGCCAAAGAAGTTGTAGGCGATCACTTGGTGACAAAAGTGAAGGGCATTGCTTTTAAGCATGTATCCCTTGCTGGTTCCAGACTTCAATTTGGAATCGTCACCTAACTCAGCCCACTTCTCCTCCACATTCTCATTCGTGGGCACCACAACAACAGCAGACTTATAATCATCATCATTCAGATCCAAAAACGAAACAATTTCCAGACCCATGTTCAATTCATCAACAGAAAGGTTAAAATATTTACCAAAAATTTTAAACTTGAAATTTTTTTCAGAAGTACCTCCCTTTCCCATACTTTTCACAGACAGATCATGGAAAAACTCATAGACCAACTTAGGAAAAATCAAACAGTCACATTCAATAAAGAAAGACCAGCCAACGTTAGAGAAGAGTTCTCTTATCTCTCGCTCGATGCCCAAGACAGCAAGCGAGGCGAAGTGGATGGTCTTGCTATGCACGATCTCCCTTGTGGGAAAGACAACCTCTCCTTTTGGCATGACTTTTCTAGAGGTTAGGCTAACCACAGTTTTGCCCTTCTTTGCAGACGGTTTGGCAGCAGCCTTCCCTTTTCCTTTGGCAGAGACAGAGGGCGCATCTGTTGAGCCCTTAACAGCTTCCTTCAAGGACAGAGACTGTTCATCCTGAGTCTTATGGGCTCATGACTCCCCACTTCTTTCAGCTTTTTCTTCCTCGGCCTCCCCGCGGCTTCCCCGTCCTCCGACAGCGTCGGCGACGGCTGCTTCTTCCTCTTCAAGGTCTGTGACTTAGCTTTCACGGCGGCAACCTTCTCCTTCTTTACCTTCTTCAATGTTTTAGTTGTAGAGGGCTCAAGAGTGTGCTCCGGCGTCAGCTCAGGCATCACATCTTGCTGCATACTGGCCTCCTCTTGGTCGTCGATCTCATCGGCGGTTTCCTTCACAATTTTCAGAGAGGGTTCGTCAACCTTCTCAGACTCACGGATAGAAATAGGTGAAGATGGTGGTTCGACAGTGGCAATGGGTTGAATGTTCATGGCAGCAGTGCTCGATGGGTTGGTTGGTGCAGCGGCGTCGGTGGTGGTGTCCCTGGAGTTTTCCGATGAAGTAGAAAGGGTGAACTCTACCTTCTTCTTTGTGGACTTTGCACCGTGAGTTTTAGGGGCCATGGTGATCATGGTTATGGCGGTTGAGAGAGGGAGTTTGTAGAGAGAGAAAAGAGGTTGTAATTTTTTGAAATTTTGGGAGTGAAAATAGGCGAGTGAATTTTGGGAAGGAAGGGTTGGGGTTTATACTTGGATTCACCCTAGCCACTCAATTTGGGTTGATGTGACAGGCCCATCAGACGACTTTGGGCTTCTAGGGTTTCCTTGTACGGAATCTTGTGTTGTGCCCATGGAGGCAGAGAGATCTTGAATTTCCCGGAATTGCCTTTACTGGTGCCCTCTATGCTGGAAGCATCCAAATTGGCTAGATTCTTTCCTTCCATGAAAAATTCCTTGACTTTGTTTCCTAAAATACTCCAAAAAACAAGATACAGCCGTAAAATCTAACTCCTAGACTAACATGGCAAAAATAAACACTCAAAAGGAAATAAATAAATACGGAAAACATTAAAAAAAAATAATAATAAAAAAAAACCTGGGTTACCTCCCAGTCAGCGTCCCAGTTATTATCGTGGGCACGACACTCCTTAGGTTTACATGTATATAGGCTCAACGAGCTGGAGCTCGAGAGCCTCTATAGATGAAACCATTGGTTCTTTGAGATGCTTTAGCCGCTGGCCATTGACCTTGAATGTCTCTCCAGTACTTGAATCTAACAATTCCACTGCTCTATTTGGGCACACGGTCTGGATCTCATACGGTCCTGACCATTTGGACTTGAGTCCTCCTCATAATAGTTTCAGCCTAGAATTATATAGCAGAACCTTTTGCCCACGCTCAAATGGTTTGTGGCGAATGAGTTGGTCATGGGTTCTTTTCATTCTTTCCTTGTAGAGAGCAGCATTGTCATAGGCTTCCAGCCTCATCTCTTCCAATTCTTGAAGTTGGAGCTTCCTTTTGATCCCTGCTCTATCAAGCTTCATGTTCAGCTTCTGAATTGCCCAAAAGGCCTTGTGTTTAATCTCAACGGGGAGATGACAATTCTTCCCATAGATTAAGTGGAACAGAGACATTCCTATGGGTGTTTTATAGGCAGTGCGATATGCCCACAAGGCATCATCCAGCTTGAAACTCCAATTCTTGCTATTGGGGTTCACAACCTTTTGAAGTATGGACTTTACTTCGCGGTTTGAAACCTCAGCTTGTCCCTTCGCTTGTGGGTGATATGCAGTGGTTACCTTATGTCTCACTCCATATTCTTTGAGCAAATTCTTGATGAGCATGTTGCAAAAGTGGGATCCTTGATCACTTATCAGTGCCTTGGGCATACCGAACCTGCTGAACACATTAGACTTCAGAAATTTCTTGACCACACGGGCATCATTTGTGCTTATTGCTTTTGCTTCTACCCACTTCGATACATACTCCACAGCCAGAACTATGTATTGATGTCCATTGGATTTGGTTAGGGGTCCCATAAAATCAATCCCCCAAACGTCAAAGAATTCTACCGGCATGATAGACACCATGGGCATTTCATTGCGTTTGGAGATGTTTCTAGTCATCTGGCAGTGTGGGCACCTTCGGCATACTTCGTAAGCATCTTTGTGCAGCGATGGCCAAAAGAATCCGCAATCGAGAATCTTTTTCGCAGTTCTTTTTGCACCGAAGTGACCTCCACATGCTTCGGAGTGGCAGTGATCTAGAATGCTCTTAGTTTCTTCTGTGGGCATGCATCGATGAATGATTTGGTCCGTACACCTTTTCCATAGTATGAGCTCGTCCCATACATAATATCGACTCTCACTTCTGATTTTGTTCCTTTGGTAGGTCGAGAGTCTGGTAGGTAATTCTCTAGAGATCATGAAATTGACTAAATCAACGTACCAGGGTGCTATGCCCTTGAGACGGAACAGATACTCATCTGGGAAAGCCTCCTCGATGGGCACCACGTCCTTCTCCTCATTGAGTACCCTGCTTAGATGATCGGCCACCTGATTTTGGGCTCCATTTGTGTCTTTGATCTCCCAATCAAATTCCTATAGCAGTAGTATCCACCGGATGAGCCTTGGCTTCAATTCCTTTTTTGCAAGTAAGTGCTTCAATGCAGAGTGATCGGTGTAAATAACACTCTTAGCCCGAGCAAATAGGACCGAAACTTTTCAAAGGTGAAAAATATCGCCAGCAATTCCTTCTCAGTCGTGGTGTAGTTGGCTTGGGCATGATTCAATGTCTTGGAAGCATAGTAAATCACATGGCATTCTTTATCTCGCTTTTGTCCAAGCACCGCGCCCAAAGCGTATCCACTGGCATCACACATTATTTCAAATGGCATGCCCCAGTCTGAAGGTTGAATGATGGGTGCCGTGATCAGCTTCTTCTTCAGAGTGTTGAAGGCTTGTTTGCATGCATCGTTGAAGATAAATGGCACATCATTTTGCAAAAGATGCGTGATTGGTTGAGCAATCTATGCAAAATCCTTGATGAATCACCTGTAGAACCCAGCGTGCCTAAGAAAACCATGAACTTGCTTCACCGAAGTGGGGTAGGGTAGCTTTTCAATGATGTCCATCTTGGCTTTATCCACTTCTATGCCTCTCTCTGAAATGACGTGCTTAAGAACAATCCCCTCACGAACCATGAAATGGCACTTTTCATAGTTTAGCACCAAGCACTTTTCCACACATCTTTTTAGTACCTTTTCAAGGTTGTCGAGGCATGCGTCGAATGAATTTCCATAGACTGTAAAGTCATCCATGAATACTTCGATACAATTCTCCAAAATATCCGAGAAAATGCTCATCATGCATTGTTGAAAAGTTCCAGGGGCATTGCAGAGCCCAAAAGACATCATCCGGTAAACAAGCATGCCGAATGGGCACGTGAAGGTAGTCTTCTCCTGATTCTCTTGATCCAATACAATTTGCATGTAGCCTGAATATCCATCAAGGAAACAAAAGAATTTGTTCCCAGCCAATCTCTCTAGCATCTGATCTATGAACGACAATGGGAAGTGATCCTTTCTTGTGACGGTGTTGAGCTTCTGGTACTCTATGCAGACCCTCCATCCAGTTTGTAGCCTCGTGGGCACAAGCTCATTTTTTTCATTTTTCACCACTTGGATCCCTGACTTCTTGGGCACGACATGAATCGGGCTCACCCACTTGCTGTCTAAAATGGGGTATATGATCCCCATATCTAACAATTTGAGTATCTCCTTCAGTACGACTTCCTTCATTGCGGGGTTCAGTTTGCCTTGGGCATCCCGCACTAGCTTAGCATCGTCCTCCAGGAGAATTCTGTGCATGCACACTTCAGGGCTTATGCCCTTGATATCGGCCAAAGTCTATCCCATTACTTCTTTGTATATTCGTAGCAATCTCAATAGTCGGTTTTCTTCAACAAGGGTAAGCCCTTTGCTTATGATAACCAGCAATGTCTCATTCTCCTCAAGATAAGTATACTTTAAGTGGTCAGGGAGATTCTTCAATTCTAGCTTTGGTGCCCTCTGCACCGATGGAAGCATCCTGTCTGTCTGCGTCATTATGGGCAAATTGAAATCCACCACTCCATGCGGTAATTCTTCCAGAGAGTACAATATCATGATGGTGTCTCTGGTATCCTCATATTCATCAAGGGCATCGTATTCAGTTAACCCAGCTTGCAATGCCCATTCCTAAGGTTCTTGGTTATTCATGTGTCCCAGAATGGCTTGCGATTGGGCATAGCAATGGTTCACAAAGTGGACCGACTCTGGATCTCGTGGGTACTTGATGGCTTTATAGATGTTGAACACAACTACCTGGCCATCGAACTCACATGTCAGCGTGCCCGCACCGACATTGATCTTAGTGTGAACAATTTACATGAAAGGCCTCCCTAAAAGTAGAACGGATGTAGACGGTGTCGTGTTGCCCATGTCCAAGACATAGAAATCTGCTGGGAAAATTAATTCCCCCACTTTCACCAATACATCTTCTATTAGACTCTCGGGGTAGACGTTTGATCTATCGGCCAACTGGATGATCACCCTCGTCTCCTTGAGTGGTCCCAGATTCAATTCTTCATAAATCGTCATGGGCATGACATTTATGGATGCACCGAGATCAAGCATCGCCTTTTCAATTTTTTTGCTCCTAATTATGCATGGTATGACAAACATGCCAGGATCTTTACATTTCTTTGGCATCCTTTGTAGCACTGCAGAGACATTTTCTCCCATGAAAAGTCTCGCATCATCTTCAAATCGTACCTTCTTGGTACACAGCTCCTTCAGGAAATGGGCATAATGAGGAACCTGCCTTATTGCATCTAGTAATAGAATATTGATTTCCACCTTTCGAAAGACCTTGAGAAGTTCCTTCATCTCATTGTCTTTCCTGTCGTGGGCAAGACGCTCAGGAAAGGAAAGCTTCTTCTTTGTTTCTTGCCTTGTGGGCTCAGCTACCTCTTCTTGTGCCTGCTCTTTCTTTTTCGTTATGCCTTCAGTGTCTCTTTCCAGTTCAGCTTTCATCACTTCCTCTTCACTCTTTGTGGTCACAACGTTCACCTGTTCTCGGGGATTTACCACCTGAGATGGTAATTGTCCGTTTCTTTCCTTTAGTTGGGCAAGATCTTAAGCTAGTTGGGAAATTTGTTTGCTCACATGTTGCAGACCAGCCCTTGTCTCTTGTTTGAACCTTTCATTCTCCTGCTGTGACTTCCCATTTTCTTTGGCCATGGCATGGACTAGTTCGGCCAGGCTGGGTTCTTCTCGTGCCCTCAGCGGTGGTAGTGGCAGATCTGGTTGGTGGGCATCATTCCTCTTCCATCTGAAATTTTCATGATCCCTCCATCCAGGATTGTATGTTTGAGAGTGGGGATCATATCGCCTGTTGTTGTTGTTATGCCCACCAAGAGAGTTGACTTCATCAACGTCATCCTCCTACAGTGTTGGGCATTCATCATTGAAATGAGACACGCTCTTGCATACTCCACACAATCTTTTCTTTGGTGCTCCAGTATGGTTCATTACTTTCTCCATTTGGTCCAAGATCTTCTCCAGTTTGACCTCAAGGTGCGTTGACTTCTCAGCGTCTGGAACTGTCCTTGTGCCCTCGGCACTTTCATCTCTATTTTCATCAGCCATTTCTGCTAGAATTCAGAAGGCTTCTGTCGGTAGTTTATTCAGGATAGATCCTCCACATGAAGCATTGACTATGATCTTGTCCTGTGGTCTCAACCCGGACACAAAGTATTGGATCAGATCGTGATCTGTGATCTGGTGTTGTGGGAATTTTGTCAACATGCTCTGGAATCGACACCAGTAGTCATAGAAACTCTCATTTATGCCCATCTTTAGACTTCCAATTCTTCGCCTCATCTCCTGGACTTGGGATGCATGAAAGTATTTCTCTAGGAATTTCTGCTGCCGTTGTGCCCATGTGGTTATACTACCAGTTGGCAGGGTATATAACCAGTCTCGTGCCCCGTCATGAAGAGTGAACGGGAATGAGACAAGACGCACATATTGTTCCTTTTTTCCATCTGTAGGTTGAGTTTGACACACCATTTCAAAATCTTGAATATGCCTCTGAGGGTCTTCTTCAGTCATCCCATGGTATTTGGGCAAGATTTGGATGAAACTTGCTTTCAACTCCCAGCTTCCAGTAATTGCTGGAAGTGTTATGCCCATGGGACGTAAATTCATGTTAGTCGGAAAGACTAACTGTCTCAACATTCTTCCTTCTTCTTCAGCCATCGGGGCTAACCTCAGTTGTTCGTTCCTTTCCAGTTGTGCTCTTTCTTGCTCCAATTCTTTTTCACGAGCAAGTCTCTCTGCTTGTTGTGCCCTCCGTGCTTCTGCTCTTCTCCTTTTTAGAGTCTTCTCAGGTTCTGGATCGTACGAGCAATCTCCTTCAAAGGTATTGAGCATCCGCCGGCCAGGCTAACAAGTTGGAAAATAGAATTTGAAGAACCAGCTCCCCGGCAACGGCGCTAATTCTGAGGCGCGGTCTTTTCGCGGTCAGAATAATTCTCAAGAGAGAGTTATCCTTATGCCCACAGCAAGACGTAGCAAGCTTATGCGAGTAAGGGTCGATCCCACGAGGAACTGCGAATTCTATCTTCAGTGTCACTTTTCCAAAGGGGTTGAGAATTGTTGTGGTCTCCGTACTTATATTTAAAGACTGTAAAATAAAATAACAAAACAAAACAAAACAGGAAAGGAAAATATTAGTAGTAACGTATTCCAGATTAGAACTTAGATTCGAACTTAACAAACACTTGACCGATCATGGGCACGCTGATTACTTCTGCAAACCTAATTATCTGGTTAAAGGTACCGGATCTCTCTCAACGTACCCAATCTATCCTTTCAGTTTAGCCTAGAGGTGATCTCTCGTCCCTTAAATCCTAACTTGTTACCCAACCCCGATCTCTCATATGATTGTAAGCAACAAAGCAGCATTATGATCTAGACAGACCCAGATTTACCTAGATAAAGATCTCTCTCATGCCCTCAGTACCCGTGATGTATCCTATCCCTTTATGACCAACACATAGCTACGATTCATTGACCATTTATAGAGATAGTGAACACAATTCTAATCAATGAGTGATCAGCCACGATTAACTAGCTTAGCCCATTATATAATGCAACAAAGAAAACGACTACACGATGGAACCAGTTTTACACAGTTTATGCCCATAAGCCTCACGGTTCTTACGTGTTCATTAAGTTCTCATCTTCATTCAATCCGGAATAACGAGTCTAGCCGCTCATGCTAGACTTAGAACAATAATAAAAAGTAAAAGAAATAAAACAAAACATAATATAAACGAAAAATTTACTTATATTAAACTGCAAAATAAATCCAACTCCAACGCTGGATTAAAGAACATAAAACAGTAACTCCTAACTGTCTGTGGGCATAAGGCCCGAGACCTTTTGCAGAAAAGTAAAATAAAACTAAATAAAATTGTTTGGTGCTATGGTACGTGAATTCTTATTTGTTTTCTGCCATCAAATCTACTTATATAGGAGTACAAAGACACTAGGTAAACTCCCCGATAGGCCGGGGTTCTTCAGCCCAACACGCAGCCACCATGCCTAAGACTTTCCATATCTGGCAGATTCTTCCCTTATTTAGAAGATTCTGAGTCGCAGATTCTGTACTTGCCGTACCCTAGTTGCACCGACATAGCAACTTTCCTTGTAGAGCCGAGCATCCTTCTGGAAGCGTCAACTTGCCTTCCGCGGCTCCTCTTTCCTTCGGCGGCTAGGGTGCATTGCTCCTGCTGTAGTTGGCATTAGTTTCTCTTGTGCCCAGTCTCCTCTCCTTCTCCTCTCAATCACTCTGGGGTTGTTGTGGAGCCAGGTTGTCCTCCGATGCAATCTTGACCACCGCCACGTCTCCTCTCAGAAAGATTTCTCGTATAAGATGGTACTTTCTCTCTATGTGTTTACTTGCATTGTGAGCTCTGGGTTCCTTCGAGTTTGCCACTGCACCAGAATTATCACAGTATATCGTGATAGTCTTAGGCAAACCAGGAACCACGCCTAAGCTCTCTAGGAACCCGTGGAGCCAGACACCCTCTTTTGCTTGCAGCCTCAGAGGCAGCTACATACTCGGCTTCCATGGTGGAATCCGAAATGCATTTCTGCTTAATGCTCCTCCTTGCGATGGCTCCACCTCCTAATGTAAACACATAGCCCAAGGTAGACTTACTCTGATCTTTGTCGGTTTGAAAATCTAAGTCCGTATAACCCAAAGGCACTAGACTATCAGTGTGGAAAACCAACATGTAGTCTCGAGTCCTTTTAAGGTACTTGAGAATGTTTTTTACCACAGTCCAGTGACCTTGTCCAGGCTTAGACTGATACGTGCTTACCATGCCTACGACATAGCATATATAAGGCCTAGCGCATAGCATAGCATACATTAAACTTCCCACAGTCGAAGCATATGGTACTTTCTTCATTTTCTCTATCTCAGACTGTGTTTGGGGACACATTTCCTTGGATAGATGAATTCCATGCCTGTAAGGTATAAAACCTTTCTTAGAATCTTGCATGCTAAACCTAGCTAGCACTGTATCGATATAAGTCGTCTGGGACAAACATAACATCCTTTTCTGGTGATCTTGAATGATCTTGATGCCAAGGACATGTCCGGCTTCACCCAGATCCTTCATATCGAACTGCTTGGACAACCACACCCTAATGTTTGACAACTCCTTCTTACTCTTTCCAATAAGTAAGATGTCATCAACATAAAGTACGAAGAATGCCACCACGTTTCCATCACATTTCTTGTACACACAGCTCTTATCTGGACTTTGCACGAATCCATATAACTGGATAACCTCGTCAAATCGGATGTTCCAAGATCTCGATGCCTGCTTAAGTCCATAAATGGATCTTTTAAGCTTACACACCAAGTGCTCTTGGCCTTTAGCAATGACTCCCTCTGGTTGTTTCATGTGAATGTTTTCTTCAAGACTTCCATTTAGGAAAGCTGTCTTGACATCCATCTGCCAGATCTCATAATCCAATTGAGCGGCAATTAACAAGAGAATCCGGATTGACTTAAGCATGGCTATCGGTGAAAAAGTTTCCTCATAATCGATCTCTTCTTTCTGAGTATACCCTTTCGCCACCAATCTAGCTTTGAAGGTTTCAACCTTCCCGTCAGCTACTCTCTTGCGCTTGTAGATCCACTTACACCCAATGGGTTTAATCCCATCTAGTGGTTCTACAAGCTCCAAGACTTGATTGTGATCCATAGATCCAATCTCAGATTCCATTGCATTTTTCCAAGAATCCGCATCTTTATCTCGAATTGCCTTATCATAGGTCCTGGTATCTAATTCATTTAGTCCCTCTGGGAAATCTGAAGCCTCTCCTAGACCAATGAATCTATCAGCTTGACGTACAACCCTCCCACTGCGACGAGGCAATTCCTGTACTTCTGTGATACATTGTGCAGTGTTTGGTAGTTCCTCTTCTTGTACAACTGGTGTAGGATTTGATCCTCCCCTTAACTCCTCAATGATGATTTGACTCCTTGGTTTGTGGTTTATGACGTAGTCTTCCTCTAAGAATCGAGCATTGGTGCTGACAATGATCTTCTGATCCTTAGGACTATAAAACAAACCGCCTTTCGTTCCTCTAGGATATCCAATGAACAGCCTTACATCAGTACGAGGAGCCAGCTTATGAGCTTCCTTGTCCAACACGTGTGCTGGGCCACCCCAAATCCTAATATGGTTCAAACTGGGCTTTCATCCAGTCCATAATTCTGTGGGCGTAGAAGGAACTGATTTTGACAGAACCAAGTTAAGAATATAGGCTGCCGTTTCCAGGGCATATCTCCAGAATGAAATGGGCAACTCAGAATAACTCATCATCGATCTAACCATCTCTAACAATGTACGATTTCTTCTTTCCGCCACGCTATTCTGCTGTGGCGTTCTAGGCGCAGTCAACTGGGAGGTAATCCCATTCTCTGCCATGTAATCCCTAAATTCACTTAAGAGGTACTCACCACCAAGATCAGAACGTAGTGTCTTGATACTTCTATCTGTTCATTTCTCTGCTTCCGCCTTGAACTCTTTGAATTTCTCAAAGTATTCAGACTTGCGACGTAACAAGTAGATATAACCGTATCTAGAGTAATAATCAATGAGAGTGATGAAATACTCGAACCCTCCTCGAGCTTGAACTGACATAGGGCCACACAGGTCAGAGTGAATCAAATCTAATATCCCTTCAGATCTATTTCCTTTTGACTGGAAAGGACGCTTGGTCATTTTACCTTCCAAACAGGATTCACACAAAGGAAACGATTCCAGTACCAAAGAAGACAATGGTCCATCATTTACAAGCCTTTGTATCCTCTTAAGGTTAATATGACCTAGCCTTAGATGCCAAAGATAGGTTTGATTCAAGTTTGAAGGTTCTTTTCTCTTATTAGGGTTTATGATCGATGTATTTAACAGTTATCTTTGCGTTGTGTTTTCAGTTGGTTTAAGAAAGTATAAGTTTCCATCCAATGTGCCAGAACAGATAAAATATTTACCACTAAAGATAACTACTTTGTTATCAAAAGAAACAGAATATCCATCTATAATCAATTTAGAAACTGAAATCAAGTTTCGCTTAAAACCAGGCACATAAAGACAGTCTTTCAAAACCAAAGTTCTATGACTACTGAAAGGTAAAACGACGTCTCCCACTGCAACAGCCGCCACTCTCGTAGCATTGCCCACGTAGACGGTGATCTCATCTTCATTCAGCTGTCTTTTTACCAGGAACCCTTGTAAAGACATGCAAACATGATCAGTAGCTCCAGTATCTACTACCCATGACTGGGCAGAACAAGTTGCTAAACATGTTTCTACAAACAGAGTGTGAGATGTACCTCTCTTCTTCTTCTTGTTAGGACATGCCGCCTTCCAGTGACCTGGTTGGCCGTACTTGAAGCACTTAGTCTTTAACTTGAACTCCTCAGGAGGAATCTTTGCCTTTGGCTTCTTCACTTTAGGCGCCTCATCTGCAGCCTTTTTAGGTGCGTTTCTCTTCTTTCATTTTCCACCAGAAGAAGACGCCCCTTTTTTAGCTATGTGGGCCTGAAGATCGCTCTTTTGGAACAATTCAGCCGCCTGAAGATCTATGAGCAGTTCAGTCAGGCTGACATCCCTTTTAATCATGTTAAAGTTCAGCCCGAATTGCTCAAACCTCGAGGACAAGCTATGAAAAACAATGTCGATTTGAGACTCGGCGTCCAGTTCTCCACCCAAGGTCTCGATCTCAGATAAATACCCCATCATCATGACAATGTGATCCTAACAGGTGTGCAGTCAGCCATTCTCGCATCCATTAGTTTCTTCATTGCCAAAAGACATGCCGAGCGGTTCTGATGACCGAATAGCTGCCTAAGGTTGTACATGATATCATAAGTGGTTTTCATAGGCTCATGCTGATGTTGCAACACATTTGACATAGATGCCAGATTGTAACAACTCGATATCTCATTAGACCTAACCCACTTATCATATACAACCTTTTGGGCTTCGTCAGAACCCTCATCTGGCGTCTGAGGACAAACCTCTTCAAGTACAAACTTGTGTCCCTCAGCAACAAGAACCAAGTTAAGGTTACGAAGCCAGTCATTATAGTTTTCACCGACAAGTTTGTTTTCTTTGAGGATTGTGGACAGATTGGAGAGTGTCATTGATGATATGAAATAACTGAAATTAAAACATGCAGTACAATCACAAAACTATTTAGGATAAACAGCATATAATTGAAAACCTCATAAAATTATATACTTTTCCACCGACACTTTAAAAATGATTTCTATAAGCCACGATCATGTGGACGTTTATAAATCTCATTTTTAAATAGGTTAAACCTTTAATTTGCCTCTAGTTGAGTTTCCTTATAACAAGCAAATTAATAGCCGGATAATTAACACGGTCATGTGATCGTCTAACTGATAAGCCACAATCGTGTGGACGTTTATCAATAAATCACATCTAAGTGCACCATTATCTTCGCACCAAGATCACTATTCAAATTTAACTGCTCCAGATGGAAGAGTCAGTTAGTTCTAATAATGTTCTACAGCTATCCATTTAGGAGATTTAATTTCTAGAGAAATCTGTGATATGACACATCCGATATGGAGGAAGACCGATGTCAACGCGCATGCCCATCACTTCTCAATTAAACCAGACTTTAATGGAGACCATATGAGATTTCTACATACTTTGGTATGAATCTCTCCCACTTAGTTATTTATGTTTGAGGTTTCATTTTATCCCATTATCGAACATGCAAATATTAGATAAATGATAAACATCCATTGCATGCTTCAACATAATAAGCAACAGTAATATTCCAACTATCATGGCTTATATCTCATATTGCTTGATGAGATAAAACTAGAAAGTCAGCTCCGAAAACAGACTTAGCCGCTGCCCCCTTCACCGCGCCTCGCCGAAAACCCTAGCTCTATTTAGGGTTTCGGGACGTGAACTGGTGAACCTTGGTGCTAAACTACTTTCCTTCTTTGAGTTGATCTCCGATCTTTATTCAATACAGACTATCTATTCCAAAAGTAAAAATCTAATATTGCTAGAATAAAAATTACAACTAAAAAAATACCCGGCCTAACAGCTTTATATCTATTACATTAAAACAACGTTAAATAAAACTTAGACCTAATCCATGGATTTTCTCATGGATAAAAATCACGTAGCCAAACCAGCATACGGCCAACATTCATTCAACATAAACATACATCACGTAAAATAAAGAAGCTATGATAGTTGGTAAACCTGCAAACAAACATAGTCTACAAATCCAACAATCATTTATTATATGATCCACATAAAATAACATATGATATCTATGCATGAATATTAAATAATATTCGAATTTTACAATTAATTAAATTAAGTAATTCGATATTATCCACAAGATAAAAATTGGAAATTAACATAATTATCCACCAATTTAAATATTGTTGTGTTCGAAAATAATACCAAAAATAAATCTAGAAATTAATTAAAATTATCCACCAAATTTATTTAATATTTTCAAGCCACCCTAATTAAATAATACTTGGATATATTGATACAAATCAAAAATCTAATCCAAATATTATCTATTAGAATCTAAATCTTTAAGGATAAGGTTTTAAGATTTGATCCACTTCAAAATATTCCAAAACCTATCAAAAATTAAATTCTTATCACAATTGGACTTTGATAATTATTTGTATATATCCAAAAAATACCTTATCCAATTTTAATCCAAGATTTTTGAAAATTACTAGAATAATAAATCTGGAAATTTGATCCTCTTCAAATTCTTCCAAATTTAAAATTCTATTTGCAAATCTATCTAGATTCAAATTAGGTAAATTAAGATATACATCAAATAATATCAAATCTTAATCCAAAGTTCATAATTTTCGATCCACTCCAATAATAAAATCTGAAAATTTGATTTTTATCAAAATCTTCTCCAAATTAAATTACTAAAATCGAAAATTACACTAAATCAACATATTTGAAAATTTTGACATTAATCAAAAAACTATTCCAAATAAAATAAACCATAGATTTCGAAAATACTAAGAAAAATAAATCTGGAAATTTGATCCACTTCAAATTCATCCAAATTTAAAATTCTATTTTCAAATATATTTAGATTAGAATTAGGTAGCTTTAAGATAAACATCAAAAGTACCAAACCTAATTCCAAACATCATAATTTTTGAACACACCTAGAATTAAATCTGGAAATTTGATTTCATCAAAAACCATCCAAGATTAAATTCAAAAGTGCGGAAAATCATAGACAAAAATTAGGGAATTTTTAACACATCAAAATCGAAATTTTGAACTCCAAATTTTTGAACACTTATGAAATAAAATCTGGAAATTTGAAGATCATCAAATATCATTCCAAATCCTATTTCAAAGTGACCGAAAATTCTAGCCTATTCAAAACTGGAATTTTCGAATTATATATCAAAAATTCTTCCAAGTTTTGAATACCATAAAATCGAAATACATGGACTTTAAATCTGAAAATTTAAAGATCATAAATTTATCAACAAATTTAACATGTAATTCGAAAATCATGCTTGGATTAATCCTAGAAAGTGCCAAAACCTGTCTCTGATACCACTGTTGGGGTTTTTTCGAATTAAACCACCGCAGAATCTATTTGGTTGTTCATTAATTCATGTTCATGCAAATCATAATTTTATGTAACATGCATATTTATCACAGTCTAGTAAAAAAGAATGTATAGCAGATTCGATTCTAATAAAACGGAAGACATAGAAAACGAATCTACTTACAAATCGATAGACGGTCTGTGGACAAGATTAAAGATCTAATCTTGCCGTTGAATGAACACAGTAGGCGCCTCCTTTTTCCTCAAAAATTCAACCACTGCACAATTCTACTCCAAGATCTTCTGTTGTATTCCCGGACTGTATCTAGATTTAGAGTGGGCTGAAATCTACTAGATATGTTTATGAATTCTGTGGATATCTTGAGAGACAAAGAGGGGCTGATTTATTGTGCTCTTAATTTTGGTCTACCTCTCCTATATTTATATAGGGGGTGGGCGAAATTTACATCTCCAAACCCTACTGGATTTGGGCCTCTATCTCAAGTTCAATATCCAGTCCACTATCAGTTTATTGGGCTACAACAGGGATCTAGAAGAATATTAAACGGGCCCACTAATTTATTTAATATCCAATATTTAATAAACCTAGGATATAATTAAATAAATTAAGTTTTACTTTTATTCCACTAAAGAAGTAAAACTGACCTACCAATTTAATACATATTTACGAATATGTTTTCTCCTTTAGTCCATCCATTCCCCGTGTTTAAGATATAATGTTCATTAATTAATTATGTCGGCCTCTGACAGCTATAATTAATTAACATCTAGAATCTTGAGTAGTACCACACAAGCTTTATCATGTAAGGAATAAATTCCACCTGCAGGGTTTAAACATGAACTTGTGTTTTCTCAAGAGAACATCATCAACCTGGCGCACCAGGACACGGTGTTCATGTATACTGCTCGAGACACTATGTATAAATTGTTATTACCTAAGATATCGAGTTTGATCTACGAAAAGATCTCACTCATTGATAAATCAAAGTACTAAACAACGCGCACATAAGCTCGCTAATATCACATGAGTTCAGAACCCGAACTCTGTGGATCTTTATTCTCTCAGTAACTGGGTCAGAGACAGAGAATAGTATCCTATCGTGATCTTCCTCAATACACTAACAAGTGTACTAGAATAATCAATCAGTCAAGATAAACTAACTTATCAGATTATTCTACGGTGTACCGATGGTGTGTTTAGGACCATCTAAGCCGTTAGCTCTTTAATACATTACAAGGTTCTAATGATATGATCTTACCGTGTGACTTCCCATACCATATCATCTACAATGTAAGTATATGGAACATTACACAAAACAATTATAGAACATAATCTAAATGCAAACAGTGACTGCAATAACTTTCATTTCATATCATCGTATCATCAGAAACGTATACAAAGACAAGTCTTCTAGTATACAAAACCAACATAATAAACATAAGAAACTAGTATTTATAGTGAGAGATCCAACTGCCATAAACGGCCCATTTCCAGCCCACGCAGGGGCACGTTTCCGTTGACTCCTTCAACCCCTCCTAACAGGTCGTGCGTGGATTTTTTAGCCATGTTCTCCCTCACTTATCCTTCTCTTATCTCCCTTCTTCTCCACCTCTTCAACAGCAACGGTCATCTCCCCCATATTTAGGAATGGTTATGGATGTGGACTCAGGTTGTTGGAGTGATTGAAGCTGAATTTTCGTGCTGGATTTGCAACAGACTCGCCAAACTCAGCTCCCTCATTTATGCCTTCATCGAGAACGGCTTCAGTTTACGCCCATATTGGATCTTTTCACTTTACTTTCCTCTGTTCCACTTTAGCTCCCTACTGGACTCAAAACTCCATACAAAAGACTTAAAAACAACTTAAAAAGACATAAATAAAATACCCCACTTTGAGTCTACATCACCAGTTCAGTCGGAGCCTGCTGGAAAGAAAGTTCAAGGAAACTAAGATGGATCTAAATCACCAGCTCAATTGAAGACATCTACACAGGTGAAAGAGGAAGTTGAAGAAGCAGTCAAGCCCAAGAAGAAGGTGCAGACTGACGACACTTGGTCATACAAGCAGCCCAACAGTTCATCAATACAGTTCACAAGCCATCATGAGGAACTGCTCAAAAACCTGCAAGAACAGGTAAACTGCTCACGGAATCAATCAAGAAGCTATAGGCTCACATTGGACTGGAGCCAACTGAAGGAGAATCTCAAGATATCAAAGAGGAACCAGGGAGTCCCAGTGAGCTAGCTGTTAAGAAATGAAAAACTGAACACAAGAAGAACTGAAGGCCTAGATGCCTTAGGCTGACTTTTTGTAATTCAGCTTACAAATTCTTTTGAAATCTTCATGAAAAGATTATCTTTTTGCCTTTAAAATAAATGCCAAGTCACCAAGAGCTTTTAAAATTTCTTACCGTTGAATCTCTGACACACGGCATTAAAGGCCAAAATCAAAAGACAAAAGACATTACTTTTGAAAGATATATGAGTATCATTTATTACTCATAAATCACCTCAGATCTAGTCCTTTTGCAAGAGGAGACACACTCATTCGAAAATCATTACAAGAGTCTCTCCCTCTCTGATTCTCTCAACAAGAAATTTTTGCCAAATTCCTTTAATGGCTGAATCTCTTAGCTCCTCAAACATCTTCAAAATCCAAATGTTGAGAGACAAATTCTTTGAAAGAAAGAAGTTCCAGGAAATCCTACATGAATCAAATAGCCCAAACTTGCTTGTTAATCTTCACAAGATAGGAATTCTCTATTACCTGGAAACACTACCAAGGTTCTTCAGACAAAACCTGGTAAGTGAATTTATTCTTCGAGCACGAGTGAGTGAAAATGGCAATGAAATATTCTCAGTATTTCAAGGTCAATCGATCAAGATAACTGAAGACACAGTTGCTGAAGTTTTTCAACTTCTAAAGAAAGGAGCAACAGTTCAATAGTTGAGTGAAGCAGCTGAACTAAACTGGAGAAACTGAAAAGCTTCCACCTGCAGAAAAATATTCAGTTTTACCACAGCTAAAACTGATTTAAAGCCAAAGTATGGATTTCTGCTCGACATCACAAACAAGATGATGTTTGGAGCCATTAGAAGCCTGAACCAGCTTACCAAAGAGAGGTATAAGGTGATGATTCATCTAGCTAAAGGAAGAGAAATAAACTGGGCAGAGTTTGTATTTTCTCAAATCAAGCATCAAGTCTTCAAGGCCACTGACTCAAAGAGAACAGGGAAGTTTGAGTCCATGGTAGGACTTGTTCTCAGGATGAGCAAGATGATAGAAGACATCCTGAAACTGCCAAATGATGATGTTTTACTAGTTCTTGTCTCTGACTGTATTCCCAAGAAATGGCGCATTCATCTTTAGTCACTCAAGAAGAAAAGGAGGACCAAAGCCAAGACAAGTGCCACAGCCTCAAGCAACTCAACTGCCAATGTCGTTCTGTCATGAGTTTTGAAGAATGGATCATTAGTTGATTTCAAAGTTTGCTCTGATCCAAATGAGCTCATTCCATTCATTAAAATCCCTCATCCTAACTATGGAGCTGATTATTTCAGGAGCACTTGCCCTCCTCTCTAACTGACCGAAGAAAATATCCGCACTTTCTACACTGGTGAATATGCAGCCAAGAGTGTACAGAAAGAAGTAACCAATTTACTTCTCACTCAATTTGCATTTGTGGCCATGCAAGATCAAGAGTTGTTCAAACAACTGCACCGGTATTTCTACCGGTTCAACTGGAGACACTTAATGTCTATCCAGTCTCATTTCTTGATCACTTCCTTTCACGGCATGAGTTTTTGGCAAAGAGAAGAAATTTGGAGCTTAAAATGAATAGAGTCTTCAAATCTCTATCATTTTCCTCCAATGATTGTACAAGTTCAGAGGATTATGAGTCATCGACTGACCAACAAAATCTCTCCAACAGCCCTACTTGCCGAACTGAAAAGTGACATCATGGCTCAAGGAGAAGATAGAGTTAATCAACCAGCTAACTATCTAACTAGCCCTGTCTGTCGAAAACTGAACTTTGACAGTCTGTTGAGTTAGTCTGCCGAGCCACCTCGACCACCTGGACCTACAACTAAGCAAATATAAAGGGATATACTGCACACTTTAGTCGCAGCATGTCGAGAATATGATGATGATGACATTGCCACATCACGAAATCTCTTATCTAAGAGATATGTGTCTCCTCTGATAGCTTCAAGCTCAAAGACAGCTCAACTGAATTCCCAAGAATATCAGTTTACGCCATCCTACAAGAGAAATTCACATAGAAGGCAAAAGATCTCATCAGCTGAAGCTAAGCAACGGAATCAATCCGTGAGAAAAGCAAGGCCAGAGAAGCCAACAAGAGAAACTAGATCAGCATTGAAAAGGAAAAGACCAAACTGCTCAGAAGAAAGTAGTGAAGAGAATACAATTCGTCCCATCAAAAAGAGGAAACTGACTAGGATTTGGTCCAACAGTTCAGAAACTAATTTCATCAATTCAGCGATGAAATAATTAAGGGGGCCAAGCAGAAGAAACAACTGAACTGATTGATCAACTGCCACACCATCAGTTCACAAGCCATCAGTTGGACTGTATCCCAACTGACACAAGATAAGATTTTGAATTCTTTCAAACTTATTCTCAAATAAATTATTACTATTGTGATCAACTTCATTTTCATTATAATCCAACACATATAATTTCAAAATTTGGATGATCTCTCACTAAAAGCTATCATTAAATATTTCTGAGCAAAATCAACCACTAAAGTGGAAAGGAGTTGATAGCTTGAGAGATATAAATAGCAAAATCTCGTAGAAAATATTTGCTATTTATGGTAACTACCCCATTTTCAAATGTGTGAAATCTCAACCGCCGATCAAAAGAAAAACTAAAAATGTGAACAGCTGAGATCCTTATCACATTTACTCAATTGATATCAGTAAAATCCAATAGCTGATTATCTGGAGAGTACTAGAGTGCATCTCGAAGTACATGCATGTAAAGCTCAATTTATATGCAAAGGAGAAGTCGATTGAAATCGCTTCCTTATTTTCACAACTTTCTTTGCATTGCTTTGCAACTCTCTCTCTCTCTCTCTCTCTCTCTCTCTCTCTCTCTCCATTCCATTCTTCTAAAATCATTTCAAATCTTGCAGAATGGAGACCCCTGCTCAACATATTAATCCAGCTAGAATTGCCTTAAACATTCAAAGAGACAAGTTCCTAACTTGGATTTTCTAAAGGAGAGACTATCAGCTGAAGCATATCATCGAATAGTGCGAGCAGCGGAGGAAACTGATCTACTCCATTTCCTCACCCCCTCTCCAGAGCAAAAGAGATGTTTTTCGGAGCATGTCGTGGAGTTCTACATAAACGCAAAGATCATAGATGACAACGACATAATCTCATTAGTCGGCACACACGTGATCATGATCACAAAGGAAACAATGATGGAAATACTCTATCTACCTGGCTAAGGACCGGAGGCGCATACATTACCCATACCGAGTCAGAAGGAACTATGGAACATCTGGAAGTAATTTGGTGTTGAGCATGCGATTACACACATAGGCTGAAGGAAAGCTTACAAAAGAAGTTCATCCAACTTCTAGATATAGTGATTCACTGCCTTTGAGGAAACCTCGACTATATCCATTTCAGCGCAAAGAATTCTCATTTGATTGCACTCATTCACTACTGATACAAGGTGGACTGGGCATCATTCGTGTTTTCACAACTCCGCCACAACGTTCAGAGAGCCCAATTTGATCATTTAATGGGAACATTCAGGGAGAAACTAGGATTTATCAACCGGTTAAGCCGAATCATTTGTTATCAAATCCGAACTCCCCACTATATGGCGAGTTTATTGACAAAAGAGATTTTCTCCCTATAGTGTTCCGCAAGAAAAAGGCCAACTTGAAGCCTTTCAAAAAAATCCAGAAGAAGCCACAAGTTGCTGATGATGATGCCAACTGAACTAAGCGACATCTGTCGAGGAAAGTGTTTCATGTCTGAAACTGACACGATGAGCGAATCAATTATACCAGTTGACTCCCTACCAGCTGCCACCAATTCAATGGATGGTGTTGAAGAAAACTTCAGCGAAACTCTCGAACATTTGCTCTACAGCAAATTCAGCCTCATTGAGAGTTATGATTAATCCCTTTTTTTAACAACTGAATAGATATCTCTGATGGCATCTCTGGAGATTTCAGATTGATGAAGCAGTTATGTTCCAACTGCTAGATGCAAAGGAAAAGTATTTCTGGAGTCACGAAGGCCACTGGAGTAGGAACTGGATGAGTAATCCTTTATAGCATCTCCAACCAATTCGAAGATAATGGATTCGATGATAGAGCGGATCCAACACCAAGTTCCAGTCGAAGCTCCTCTACCATTTAATGAGCCATCTAAGTCCTCCTCCACTCCATTGGAATACATTCAGCAACCTCCAACTGAAGAACTCTTCACAAGTTTGGCTGCATTGACAACTGAACCTCAAGCTCTATCTCTACTTCCAAATCTTGATCAACTTATAGTGACAGAAGAGGCATATAACTGGCTACCCTCACCTACACCATATCTCTCATACCCCTCCCCATATGAAGGTAACCTTGCAACTACCTTCAGTTTGCTACCATACATCCCTATCTCATCATTTGATCTTCAAATACACACCCTTTTGGATGATGCCAAAAAGGCAAAAGGAGAGAATAATGAGAATAATGATGGAAAAATCATGAGTCTCTGGGAAGAGATTCAAAGAAAAGCAACGCAGTTTCAGGGGGCAGAGCAGCCTCAAGGGGGAAGAAATGAGGATTGTTGAAACTGCTAGAGAAGAGAGGCATCAGTCTCAGGGGGAAGCATGGAGAGAAGTCTGGAGAAACACCAGAGAAGAGAGACATCAACCTCAGGGAAAAGTTTGGAGAGATGTTTGGAGGAATGCTAGAGAAAAAAGAGAATCTAGCAACAGGTGGAGAAGATGAAGCTGAAGGGAGATGAATGCAGCTGAAGAAGAAAAGCAAGAAACTGAAAAAGAAAAAGAGAAGGCAAAACTATTATATATTGAAAAGAATCTAATCAGTTTATGCAAAAACAGTTTCTTAGCTATTCAAAGGTTTTCCTATGCTTGATTGTGTATCCTTTTTATATAATTTGAAAAATTCTTAAATCAGTTTTTCCATCATCATTGCTCAATTTTGCCAGGTTTTGACATCATCAAAAAGGGGGAAATTATTAGGAAAAACTATCAAGAGTTACCTAACCCTATTGAGATTTTGATGAAATGTCAAAACATGTCAAAATGCTTTAAAAAACTGAAAGAAAATCTAGCAGAAAACCGCGATTGATCAAACAAAAGATTGAGCTAAACAAAGCCAAAGAATGATCAATCCAAGGAAAAGAAAAAGAATAAAAAAAAGAATAAAAAAAAAGAAAAAAAAAAGAGAAGAAAAGGATAGAAAACCAGCCAAGAGTTGAGAAAAGCAGAATACAGAAGCTTAACTGAAGATACAGGCAGTCAGAACAATGGAACTAACAAATTCAAAGTACCAACTGAGCATTAGGGTCAAAATGGTATACATGCTGTTTGAAGCATCTCAAGTTTGCAGCTGAAGAAGGCACCAATCCAGAATTCCAGCTGAAGATACACCAGTTCAGTATACCAGCTGAAGAAAGTGCCAGTTTAGAAGTTCAGCTGAATATGCACCAGTTCAGAGTACCAGCTGAAGAGGCACTAGTTTAGTATCCAAACTAAAGATATGACAATTCTAAGGATATGCAAGTTCAAGTGCTAACTGACTGTCAGGGGCAGAATGAATTCCAGCTGAAGAGACATCAGTCCAAAGTACCAGCTGAAGAGGCACTAGTTCGGTATCCAAGATGAGGATAGGATATCTCCGAATACCAGCCGAAGATGTGTAAGATAGCACCAGCTGAAGAAACTCAAACTGGAGCTCAGAAAACAATCAAGCCAGAGCCCAGAACTGCCAGTTGAAGAAAATCAAGCTGGAGCTCAGAAAGCATCAAGTCAGAGCCCAGAACTGCCAGCTGAAGAAAGTCAAAACTGGAGCTTAAGTATGCTAACAAGACGTGCAAAACTGCTAGCTGAGGACATGACCTAACTGAAGATCACAACTGCCAGCTGAAGCCCATAACTGACAATCAAGACAGAAGCTGAAACTGAAAATCAAATTTCCAGAACTACCAACATGAAGATCTTGAAGTTAATGCAACCAAAATCGTGGAGTAAAAGCTTATCAGAGAACAAAGGCAATGCAACGGCTACTTCAAAAAAAAGCCTCTCAACGGCTTTAAAAATCAACGAACCATTAATGATTGTTCGTTGATGTCCAAACGGTCACAATCTCACTCTTATATAAAGGATGAGTGACTCAACTTGTGACGAGACTTTTTGCTAACAGACTCTTGAAAAACACTCTTTGCCAGAACACATGCCGCAAAGATCAGTTCAAGATCAAGCTCTAATCATCACAGCAAAAGTCCCAACTGAGAAGAAGGGGCTAATCGCCCATCATCAAGCTAGCTGTCGAAGAAGTCTAGCCAGAGCAAGCTTCTAAGTTCAAAAATACACCGATCAACTACCCCAGCTTAAGACAAAGGAGCACACCAGTTGATAACAGTTTCATGACTGCATTCTTGAAGATCGAAAGAGATCTAAAACCTTGAAAAGACAGACAATGGCACCTTATATATCCAGCGAGTAGTTGGGAATCACAAGTGTGAGTTGTCGACTTACCGGCTGAACAGACCGCATTCGTTGGAACTGCCTTTCCGGGACAGCAACAGTTGAAAAGGAGGCCGCAACTCGTAAAGTTGCCATAGGCCAGGTTCAACGCATTGTCTTCACTGTGTAATTGTAATAAAGAAACTTTACCATTGCATAGTGGATTGTCCTTTTCAGTAAAGAAAAGAGGACATAGAAGTTTAAGCTTTGAACCTCTATAAACTGCTTGTGTGTGCTCATCTTATTACTTTTCAGTTGCATGTTCTTAACTGCACACATCATCACACAAGTCGCACCTTGTGCCAACTGATCATCTCAACTGATCAAGTGCCAATAAGTTTTCATTACGCGAGTCAAGGGCCCTATTCATTCCGCATTTATTTTAAGATTTGGGATCAGTTTATTCACCCCCTCTCTAAACTGATTTGGACTCGCCCGGGACCAACAAAAATTCATTTATTTATCCACCATTTCCTATAAAACTCAAACAAGAAATAAAACTCCCAAGCAGGGAGGTTAAAAGCACTATTTGGGTTAAAGCACATGCAAAACTCTTCAATTCACTTCATTTAAACCTCAAAATATTATGCAAAAATACCACTCATCAGTCAAGACATGTATCATTTCAATAATAATGAGATAATTATATTAATAGAAAGATCAAAATATAACACTCCCTCCATTTTCAATTAAGTGTCATTTTGGATGAATGTACACAGATTAATAAATTAATTGAGTTACCTAATACATCTTTATGTGAATACATTAAATAAGTTAAATTTAGATGTATGAATGCATTAAATGAGGGTAAATGTCTGAAAAATATGAAATTTCTATCTCGAATTTATAGAATGACACTTTTTTTTGAAACAAAATTTAAATGGTAGAATGACACTTATTCAAAAACAGAGAGAGATAGTAAACATTTTCTGGCGTGACAAAAAAAATGCTTAATTATTTTAACTAAGAATATAATGTATGTTAATGGTTTAATTTTATTGTTTTTAAAATTGAACTAAATAAATAAAATTAAAAAAAAATCATTACGGAAAAAAATGGAATTAATTTCCCAAAAAAATAATTCAAAACTGAAATAGTTGATTTTTTTCGCTTAAAAATTAAATATGCATTTAATTAAATACAAATTTTAATAGTAATATAATTCGATATTTCATTTTTTTATCAACTTTTTAATGATAGGTATGTTTGGGTGTCAACAGTTTTAATGGCATAACTTTTGTAGGATTTAAAAAATTGAACCAATAAAATATTGTTGTAGTAATTACAATAATTAATTTGTAATAAAAAAATCTAAAATAAAGTGTCTGGAATATTCTAATATGTAATATTTTTAATAATAATAATAATAATAATAATAATAATATAAACATAAATATGATTTTGATATAATATAAAAAATATAGAGAAATTGGAGATAGTTTGGTTATAAACTTAAAATAAATAGAAGAAAATTTGGCACAAACTATTTTGGAGTGGTAATAGTAAGGATGGAGCATGCATGTCACTAATTATCAACATTAAGAGATTATTTGTACCTAAAATTTTTTTAAGGGCTTATTTGATCCTAACATATAATATTAGGGATGTATTTGACTATTTTTCCTTAAATCTTTATACATTCATTTGCCAAAAACATGACTTGGCTCATTGGACATTGATGTGTGTTATTTCAACACAAATTAGAAAAATGAGGTGTCATAACAAAACGTCTTTTTGTATTTTTTTAAACTTAAAAAACAATCCAAAATTATATTTTCAAGTAATAAGAATAAATAAATAAATATAAAATGACCATTAACAACAAGACATTAAAATGAAGACGGAAACTTGGAAATTAAAACAATCTAATCGGCGCATTAATTGCTATAGATGTAAATGGAGGAGATGTATATTAGTATTACGGTGTCCTATCAATAAATTCAACAAAATCGTTGTCTTTTTCATGACATGAATGCATGCAATTCTCCAACCTACCACATTCTATTGCATTTAATAGTGGGCTGAAAATATATATCGGCAAAATTAAATTAAAATTAGGGTAGTTTAGTGGTTGGGAATGATTTAAAAGGTAGAAGTTATTTAGGTAAAATGTACTTATTTTAGAGAACACTTTCTGTCTTAGATCTACAGAATTTGAAAAGGTATGACATTTTTTTACTTTATTTTTTGAAGGAAATAAATACTCAATATTTATAAATGTCACGATCTGCAAAGGGAATAAATAAAATATTATAATTGCCACAAGAATATTTATGATTAGGGTTTGAAAAACCAACCCCTACAACGTGACCCCCTCTTTCTAAAAATCAAGAAAAAACGACTGACTGTAACTCTCTCTCTCTCTCGCCATTCAGAAGTTGTTCGTGGGCGTTTCATCCTCAGGTTTGTTAGTCTCTCTCTCTCTTCAACTAACGATATTCTTATCTCTGTCTCTAAATCCCAGTTAATCGTAGCCGACGATGGAGCAACGAACGGGAGCATCACCAGAGATGTCTTCGTCTTCTCAAGTGGGTTTCATTTTTTTTAAATTCATATTATAGCGTGTATGATTTCTGGACAAATGGTTACGATTTTTATTTTACGATTATTTTTAAATTGTTTGGTTAATTTTGCAATGGTTTGTTTTGTTAAATTTTACAAGGGTTGGTTTTGTTTAATAATAATCGTAGCCCCGAAATAATAATCGTAGCCCTAACATTTCTGTCTTGATCCAAACCAGGTGATAGATCTATGTGTTGGGGCTCTCGTGGAGGATGTCCACAAGTAGAATTCATTTTCATGTGGGCATATTCATACCAGATGCTGATACATTCATCAGCATCATTCCCATGGCTCGACAGGTTATGGACAGGAAAGGGCACGTGACATATAATTTACCATACACCAAAACAAAACACATCAATAATTCTTCAACACTATCCAATATTCAACAACATTCCAAATATTCAAATATAAATTCACAATCTCAATAATTTCTCCCTTGTATTCATGAATCCAAGGGCACACTTATGCACTTCGATCTCAAGTCATTTGTGCATGCAAGAGCAATGCGAGAAAAATATAGTGCTCATAGCTTTTTTTGACCATAAGACTGCAAACCAAGAAACAAAGGTATAAATCAGTTAGGAAAAATAAGGAAAAAAACCTAAAAGGAAAAAAATAAATAAAAACAATTCAAATATTTCCTAAGTTGAGGCACGAATAAATCTTGCCATCAAATCTCTCAAAGTGACTCATTATATATAAAACAAAATAACAAAAAGCCAAAGAACCCAAATAAAATATAAAAAATGACTGAATCCTCATAAACATACCATGTTAAAAAAATATAAGAGGCAAAAACTATGAACAATGTGATACCTGTTTCAACTTCAAGTGGTACTCATAAGCATGTTAACTGATACTTAATATAATAATTCATATTACTTATATAAACTTTTAAATCAAGTACTCAAATGAACATCTCTGAACAGTTATTGAAAACAGAAAACATAATAAACGACATAAAAAAACAAATCGGATGCAAAATGAACTACAATTTGATATTTATTTTCAATTCCACTGGTAAACATAAAGAGGTGTTCTTATTCAATATATTTCCTAGCATATATCTGACTAAAACACAAATAGAAACATCATTTATTCTGAACAAAATACTCAACTTTACTCATATAATTTTCAATTAAACACTTAAATGAACATATCTGGACATTCAATGAATACAAAAAACAAAAAAAGAACTCAAACAAAATATTAAAACTGACTGAACCCTAAAGACATAAACACACCACATGAAAATATATTTAAGATGTAAATGCTATCAACAATGTGATACATATTTCTACTTCAAGTGGTACTCATAAGCATGTTAATATTAACTGATACTTAACACAATAATTCATATTACTCATATAAACTGAATCAAAACAAATAACAATTCATATTAGTCAATTTTAATAGATACTTAACATCTATTAACATATTACTCATATAAACTGAAATCAAAACAAATAACAATTCATACTTGACATCTCTGAACAGTGAATGAAAACAGAAAACACAAAAAACACATAAAACCACATCAGATACAAAATCAACTACAATTTGATACTTATTTTTAATTCCGGTGGTACACATATAGAGATATTCATATTCAATCAATTTACTAGCATATATCTGACTACAACAGTAATACAAACATCAATTATGATTTAACAACATAAAAATAAGAAATAATACTCAACAGAATATGTAACAATAATCATATAATTTTACATCAAAGCATTTAAATGAACATATATGAACAAATACAGAAAAAAAAAATAAAAAAAAACAAATAAAATGAAAAAAAACCACGCACAAAATCTTAGCAACTAATTTCTTACAGAAACTGAACATGATTTCAATAAAAGAAATAAGAAAATCACTCATTAATTGATTGAATAGACTGAAACCTAACGAATCAAGAGATGAAGAAAGACGAATCGAGAAAACGTTGAATCTCCGGCAATGAAGTGATGAAATAGTGACGTCGGAGTTGATGAAATCGGAAAAACCGATGAGAGAGAGAGAGACGGTTGGAGGTCAAGGGTTACAAAAATCACAGACGGGTAGGCTCTCACATAACGAAACATAAAAGGAAAAGTTGAATCGCCGATGGTGAAATGGTGAATTGGCGAGGTCGGGGCAGATGGAATTGGAAAAGTAGAGAGATTGAGAGAGAGATCGAGAGAGAGAGAGAGAGGGCGACTAGGGTTTGAGTTGCAGATCGAAAAGGGGAAAATGGCTGAGATGTGTTAGGAAATGTATTTATATGTCCGGTTGCGGGCACGGGTCAGGTCATGGGCAAGTCCGGCGTCTGATTGGTCAGGCCCATGCACCATGTGCATAGGAGAATTTGCGATAAAATATACAACTCAAACGGTTATGGGAAAATCGTAAATCAAGGAATGCATATTTATTAGGATATAAATTAATCTTGCAGGACCAAAATATTATTTTCTTTCAATTAAAAATAAAATATATATTAAGAAAAAACTAATTATAACCATCCATCTATTTAGATCTGATGGATTTAATCAATCATTAATTTACACACAAGGGAAATATTACATTTGATTTTTTCCTATACATATATAATTATCTATAAGAGAAATATATTCTCTTTAATACGGTAATGCTAGCCAGCCAGATTCTGACTAGCCATAATTGGATTATTATTTTTTTAAACATACGGATATTCAAATATTATATATTAAATTGAAATTTCAATAAGTTGTACATTTGTTCAATTTGATTATACATTTTATATGTCCATAATTAGTAATTGCACAATTCTTAGAAATTACATTCATATTTTAGATTTCGGCAATAGTATCCGGAATTAAGAAACACTTGATTAAATTGATTCTTCAATTGTAAAAATATGGTTAAAAATATAATTATGAGTCGATGAGGAATTCCCCAATAATGATATGATTAAATTCAATTAATGAAGTTGGTTAATTATAAAAAAAAAAAATTCTGATTAGCCATAATCTGGCTGAAAATCAGCGCTCATTTTAATATGCTTTAATATAGGGTGGAGAGATGTGTATATTTGTAAAGTTAATTATTGCATCTTAATTTTATGGAAAATTCTAAGCGGACAATTAATTTGATAATGGAAGAAGTATTTGATATTATACAAATTCCCAAAAATAATCCCCCATGTTTCCGAGAAAATATACATGCTGTCATTCTTTACTAATAATACATCACGAAACTTGTAGAATATTGAATCCAATTCCTTACTAATTTATCACTCGTTAATCTATGATTAAAAAAAAATTACTATATGATAAATTTTAAAATAGTGAAAAAAAGAATAAGATCTTGTGTTCCAAAACTGCATCCATAACGGCGAGTGTCCTATAAATAGGTTATAAGTCCTCGAGCATATATATATATGCGAGGAAGGGAAAACAGCAAACCGAGCATATATGACAAGCGGAGCAGCAAGGTTAATCACCGCCACGCACGGCGGTTTAACGGTGAACGGGGCGCAAGAGAGCAAGTTAAAGATGCCTCTTGAGTACCTGATGAGGTACTCGAAATCCGACAACGATGAAAAGATGCCGGCGTGTCAAGTCGACGGCCGGCTGCTCAGCGAGTACGGGAGAGCCGGAAATCAAGTTGCCACTCCGGCATATGAGTTCAGGATGCCTCTTCACTACCCGAGGTACTCCAAATCCGACTACGAGAACATGCCCGAGTGGAAACTCGATCGCCTCCTCTCCGAATACGGGCTGCCCGTCATCGGAGATGTTCATCACAAGAGGAACTTTGCCATGGGAGCTTTCCTTTGGCCGGACCAGTACAATGCATAATCAGTGTATAATTATTATAAACACATGTATGTATATACGTGTGGCTTTTAAATATATTTAGCTAATCATATGGTGTCATAGTTGTGAACTATATAATAAAGTTACCTGCATATATTTTCTTCTTTAGTTTTAAATAAATGATGAATATGATGATCATTGAGCTTGAATTTTCTAGTATGATGTTTTTCTCCCTCGTCCATTCACAACTTATCCTCGTTATATTATATTATATTATGTTATGTTATATATATATATATATGCAGATGAAGCTTATATAATTCTTGGAATTGGTAAATTAATAAAGAATTTACACACACACACGTATATATATAATTGCTACACCTATCATGATCACAACTCTATAAGAAGATCTAGAAACTAGATGCATCCCTAATTTCATAAAGATTGATTCTTTAATTTCTTAATTTTATTACAAATTATTTGATATTGTATATTTTTTTTAATACTTTATCTCTCTCAATTTTATGAGTAGATATCTTTCAGTCCCAATTTTGTGTGAGAATTGTGTGTGACACGTTATTTATTAACAAATAATTGTACTGCAAATACACGGTGTTATTGTAATATATAGGTGAACAAGATTATCATATGGCACATAGACTGTATTTCTCAGTTCTTATTCACAAGCACGAAGTTAATATCTAGACACAAAGCACGCAGATGGAAAGGAATAAATAAATAAATAACAAGCACAAACTAAAGACACAATTAATAAAATACTGAAATATAAACTAGATATGTGAAAACACTAGGCTTTAGGAAATATGGATTTACTATATCAATTAACAATATTTATTGATTCTCTCAACCCGACTAATTTATCTTTAATCTATCAATGGTGGGTGATCACTAATCTGTTATCAGGTTGCTATTTAAGGCATATACAATAATATACATATAATGAGCATTCACTTCACTGCGGTCGGTTATTCACACATGTCATTACTCCTAATCTAGAACACGAAGATCTATTCTACCCTGATACTTGTTCACTTGGTCGGTCCTTCCAAGCATACCTAATCTGATTTCTATCTTTCCATTATTAATTCTTCTCTGATCAGTGCTTCAGATTAACGACTAGCATGCATAAATGGTGATCAAGCATTCATATAAGATATGAAATAAATTATAGAATCAAACCCTGAGAGATAGCAGAAAGAAAAAGTAATCAACTCATATATTAAAATCCATATAGGTTCCAATCCCTAAAATCTAGCTACATAATTAGCTAGACATAATAAAATAAATGAATAACAGTAGAGTTTCAGTATTCATGATAGAAAAGATAAGGAAACCGATGAAAAATATGTAATCCAGGGACTTCGTCTTCTCTGCAATAGTACTTCATTTCTAACAACCTTATCGTCTCCTTTTGAGTAGACGGCAACTCTTTCTCCTCTATTTTGACGTGTAACACTTGTATTTTTCTTCTCTCTTCTATATATGACTTGTATATCTCATGCATCAAAATGGGGGCTTTTATATGTAGGTTAGAAACCCTGAATTGGAGTAAGAAACTCGCATTTCCGTGGATCCGTTGCACATGGGTTGACGAAGTTGTTCGGGTCAACCCAAAACATTATTTTTGCATAGGGTCAACCCAGGCAAGCCGATCCAGGTCGACCCACCTCTTCAGTATTTGTACTGGGTCAGGTCGACCGAGCTCCTCTAGGTCGACCCACCTCTGTTTCGAGTTAGGTGTTAGATTTTTTTGGGTTTTGATAACTTAATCTGGTCCATTAGGCTTCCATTAAGTATTTAATTAAGCCCAAAAGCTTAATTAAACACCCATTCAACTCTCCTTGTCCATATTCACTAATTTTGCTTCGAATATGCAATGAAATCGCAACAATTACTGCAAAACTAGCAAACACATAAAAAACTCCAAATGATAACAAAATAAACATAAAAGCTATATAAAATACACAATTTCATATAATAAATAACATCAATTTAAATCCAAAAGTTATATAAAATACATAGCTGTCAAACCCCCAAACTTAAACTGTTGTTTGTCCCGAGCAACGAAAAAGAAAAGAAATGAAAGGATATGAAGTGATGATCAACATAATTGCCTTAGATTCGCTACAGATGCGGTAAACCGAACATGGAAAGAGTAGATAGATAAAACTAATAGCACATCAATCAAAACTTATTGGAATTACGAACCTGTCAAAAGGTATATGGAAAAATTATATCCACACTCGAGTGTATAAAAGATCTCTCAAACATAAAAAAAATACAGTAATCCACCATAAGCTTGCATATTGTCTATCTCTCCACTACTAAAAATTGTAAACTTGAATAAAAAATTAACTAGGACTTGTGTTGGTTGTAAAATCGACTCTTTGGATAGGAAGGCATAATATGGTCAAGTGACTTATCCCAGAAAACTCTCGAGTTAGCTACTCTCAATCATTCTCCCAAAAATCACCAACTAATGACAAATCTCAACATAACTAATTTTTATTAGTTCATTTCTCCCTTTCCAACATCAAAATGAATATAACCAACAATCCATGCTAAAAATTCACAAATAAACAAACAAGCGTTGAATAGGTCTTTCATGCTCTTTTCTTTTTCTCTCTTTTTTTTCAAAAATATGTATGTATACATATTCCATTTTTTTTTTCATTTCAACAGAGCTTATAAGACTCATTCACAACTTTTCACAGCACATTAAGTATCTATTGCATGACAAACTCAATTACCGCATTATTTCCATCAAAAATCTTCCATCATCCAAACATGAAATCCCTCAGCATCCCGGCTATCAAAGAATAGGCTAAAAAGCTCAAACGGGCTAACTATTGAATCTTTTAGAGATAGACAAAGATCTAGGAAAAACACGAGTAACAAAGATGGCCTAAAATCATTTTTTTCAATTCAAGTAAACTGTGTAATCTCGAGACAGAAACCAACTGCATTAACTGATACACTTAAAACAATAAACCATGCTAAAATATAAAATATCAATCAAGGCTAAAAAATATCACAGGCTTATTGTGCATAATTCCAACAAATCATCAATCCATGCTATTAATTCCCACCATCAACAATCTATCATGCTCAAATAACACATCAAAAATCAAAACATTGAAGAAAATTTTTGATACCTTGAAAATTCCATGAATCTTCATTGACAAATCTAATCACACCAATTCAGAACTTACCAATTACATCTTCCATTTGTCAAGACATATCAATAGTGAAAGAATCAAAGACAAAAAACTACTCTCGAATGACAAATCAACAAAATGGTTGTTCTAAAAAAACAAAACACACTGAAAAAACCAAAAGCAAGGCAAAGGAACAAAAGAAAATAAATAGTACATGAGCAAGAGAAAATATAAGAATATGTGTACAACCATATCTAATTAGTGAGTAGGGAGAAAATAAAAATAGAAGTGCAACAATATCATTATAAAAGTACAGACCTCGAATAAATAAAATAAAATTATCTATCTTAACCTCCTCACAACCTCCAAACTTATTCAACACTCCAGTATGAATAACTTTGCATGGAGGAAGGGTTAAGATAGGATACCTCACTCCATCACTGAGGCCCGGGATGTGGATACTAGAAACGAGGGTCGTAGAAGTGGGTGTTCCATCCTCGCATCATATTCATCAGCTCCACCATGTTCACATTGTGGGCTGTCATCTAGTCAGACATGCCTTCAACTTATCCCGCCATCCTGGAGATCACGTTGTCCTGGTGAGTCATCCCACTCTCAATGTGGGAGACATCCCGTTGCAGTAAATCCATGTCTCCTTGGAGACTCTGTATGTCCCGTTGCATCTCACCATAGTGCATCTCCCATGGCGCCTTAGAGGTGCTCGCTCTCCTGTGGGAGGACTCAGGTCGATCCTCCTGTTCACGGCCTTATCTTGGATGGGGCCTCACATTCCGTGGAGGCTGTGGTGACATCTCGTGAACTGACAGTGTTCTCTCCTCTTTTTCTTCTTCCTCGGCATTGTCCTCCTCGTCTTCTTTGACCACTCTCGTAGCTCGGTGCTTGGGCATGTCCATCAACCAATTAACCTGGTCATAGGTCATAGACATAGTAGTCAGCACGACGTTGGGCAATAGGAAGCATGCCCTCTCCTTTTGCAGCATCAAGTATGGGGGATGTGACAACTGAAAGAACCTCTAGCGCATCAATGTGTGTGTATCCACGTCAATTGATCCTTCTACGACCACCATCCCATCGAGTGATATACCAAAGTAGAGAGCTAGGAGCGTGATGAGGCCGCCTAGAAAAATCTCACCAGTACTCGTCATACTAGCCTGACTTGTCCAGTGGTCTATCAATAGTTGCCCCAAATCCAAACTGGTGCCTGACTTCATGCACCAGAGAGCGAAGATCTCAAAAGTGCGGACCACGTTGCTATCCTGTCGTCCGATGACGGAGTACACCATCACCTGCTGAAGCACATGATTATAAATGCTCTGTGAAGCACATGATTATAAATGCTCTGTGCTTATGCCTTGTGAGTGGCAAACTGGTGAGGCATGTCCTCTACCCATGTAATTTGTCTCTAGAAATGCCCGAGCCTGAAAGCTAGAGTTGGCTCGTAGAAGCCCTGAATTGTGGTATGAGAGATTATGTTGAGCTCCTCACAGCTCAATGAGTGTCTCTCATTCCCCAACTGGAAAACTATGCCATCATCTGAGCGCGCAATCATGCTTAGGAACTCCCAAACGAGCCTCAGGTAAGTCGACCACCTCACTCTCATAATGTATGCCCACTGTATTCTCTTCATTAAAGTCCAAACAGGTTCGGAAATGCTAAACTCTTGACATAGCCCGTCACAGATGTACCAACTAGGATTGATGGCGTATCGACACATCCGAGCCCAACGGACTGGATGTCCTGGAGATCGAAATGAAACTCCCATCCTATGTGCGTCAAAACTGTTGGCATTCATTTTCTCTACACACAAACAACCACCAAAACTCCACACAAAATCAACAACCACCACTACTCCAAAACCAACACAATCTCATTCCCCATTGTCAATCAAAATCCAACAAAGTAGACAAATAATTTCCAATTAATCCCATGCTTACTTAAATCACTACAAAACCATATGCATCCAACTTACAACAATTAAACCAATGCAAATAATCAAGGATAACTTCATGGTAGGCATAGAACATGCAAAACCCAATTTAGCTAAATTTCTATAATAACAATTCCTCAAAACATAGGATCTGGGTCGACCCACGGTGTTCCACTATGCCTTGTTCAAACCTTACCTCGTTCTTCGAACTCCTGACTTCTTGAATCATTTCTCAGCTCAATACCATCAACTTCTAAGTTCCTAAACTAAACAAAAACACAAAACACAAAAACAAATAAAAAACAACGAGAAAAACTAAAAATAAAAGACCGAGTTAAATTAAATCCAAGTTTCCCCAAACTTATTTATTAGAAACGAATGAGTTTTAAGAATTCAAGGACAATTTAACCCGGGAACTTACAGTGAGGGACGATCCGGTGGTGCATTACACCACCACATGAGCCCAATCTCTTCATCATCCAAACAATCCCCCGGGTCTAGCTCACTCGAGGCTTCAACTGCATCATCAATGGCATCAAAAATGCAACCAAAATCATAGAGTTGATATGAACTCTTTTCCTTGGTTGGTTAATGTAAAATCAACGTATCTCCTCCATGAGTCAGTGACAGCGTCCCCAACTCCACATTGATCACAGCCTTGGCAATGTACAAAAATATGCGCCCCAATATGAATGGAATCGCATGGTCAACGAGAATGTCGACAATGATGAAATCCAACACATAGAAGTACCCATGAATGTTCACCACCACATTCTCAGCGGTACCCAACACGTTGATGGTCGAATTATCTATCATGTGAATAGATACCTTACAGTACTTCAACTTCGGCAACTTCAATTCTTCATCGATGGACAAGGGCATCAAATTGCAACTTGCTCCGTGATCGACTAAGGCCCTCTAATCCATCTTCATCTCCTAAGAAAGCTAGATGACAAACTCTCTAGGATCATCCTGTTTTGGAAGACAGCTTTTGGCCACTAAATCCCTCAACACCTCAAAATCATTGGCTTTCTAGGCTTTCCTAGATTCATCAGAAAATGTAGACGATGTCAGGATTGGACCAAAAGTGTGAGGAGCTATTTCAGCAATCTTTCAGGAAAATGTGGTATAGGCACATGCATGGGACGGAGATGCAATAGTATCCATCCTTCTTCTCTATTGTGGCCCACCTTAGCTTGCTAATTTTTCTACTTAGGATTCATTTCAGGAGTGGCGGGAAATTGGCTCGGCTTATGCTGACTGGATAAAGAAGCTCCAATGGTTGCAATTGCCTTTTGTAGCTGGTCCATCTGGATTCCAAATGTCTACTTGGATTGGGTAATCTCAGTTTGGAATTTCTCCATCTTCGCATCAGTGTCGATGATGTAGGAATTCACCATCTCCAAGAAGGACTGCTTCTTCGGCTCATTGATTGCTCCATTAGTCACAAAAAAGCCGGTGGAGGCTATTGGAAATCATTAGGATTTCTATAAGATAAATTAGGATGATTTCTCATCTCAGGATAGTACTGAGGTCCACTGCTCTAATTTCCTCTGTTGAGATTCCTCTCGCTCATGTAATTCGCCTCTTCAGTCGAACTCTGCTCTCCTATAGATTGGACGAATTCTTTCTTCTCTTCAGCTCTCACCTTCCTTAGCAAAAAGAGCTGATTTTTTAAGTCCTCGACCTTGGCCTCCAACGCTGCCTTGGTCTTGGTGTGCTTGTTGACTTCTGTTGCAGCTACCTCCTTTGTCGTGGATCTCTTAGATAACCACTGATAGTTATTGGAGGCAACTTCCTCCAATATTCTCATAGCATCTCTCGAAGTTCTAGCCAACAGAGATCCTCCAGCAGAAGTATCCACTACAGTTTTTGTAGCTGTAGTGAATCATTTGTAAAGATGGCACACTTGTTGTGCCTCAGTGAAACCATGATGTGGACACCTCCTCATCATGTCCTTGTATCTCTCCCATGCTTCATAAATTGACTCGTCTAGGAGCTGTGTGGATTGGGTAATCTTAGCCTGCAGTTTGATAGTCTTTCTCAGTGGAAAGAACTTGTAGAGAAATTTTTGTCTAAGATCTTCCCAACTTGTGATCGTGTTGTGGTTGATCGATATATACCAAGTCTTTCCCTTGTCTCTCAAGGAAAAAGAGAATAGACGAAGCTTGATAGCAATGTGCGACACTGCATTGATCTTGATAGTCCCAAAGAGCTCCAAAAATTGTGAGAGATGAGCATTGGGATCTTCAGTCTGACTGTCGCCGAACTGATTATGTTGTACCAAAATTGGCGGCACTGAATCCAGGTCCCCTGACCACTCGAACAGGTCCAGCAGGCTATTGGAACATGTCTCTGATAGTGACATTGATGTCACCTATCAGCTGAGTCTCGTGCTGGAGCAGTGTTCTCCTCATCTCCTCCAACTAGCGTTGGAGATCTTGAACTGTTGCTCTTTATTCCTGTGGCTGATAGTTCTGTAGTTGTTCAACCATCCTATTTTCCAACTCTTTTCTCAGTAATATCAGTGTAGATTCAAGCTCCGGATTAAGAGAAACCTCCAGGGGTCCTTTTGATCTCGTGATCATGCACTACCTGAAAACACCAAAAGAAAACGTAAAGTACCACAACTAAAAGAACTAAAATAAAATAAGAAAAAAATGTCTAGCCTACTAACGCGGTACTAGAATAAGAACAAAGAAAATAAATAGTCCCTGGCAACGGTGCCAAAACTTCACACGCTATTTATTAACAATAATCATACCGCAAGTGCACGGTGTTATTGTAATATATAGGTGACCAAAAGTATCATATCCCACAGAGACTGTATTTACCAGTTCTTATTCACAGGCACGTAATTAATATCTAGACACAAAGCACGCAGATAAAAAGGAATAAATAAATAACAAGCACAAACTAAAGAAATAATTAATAAAATATTGAAATAAACTAGGTATGTAAAAACACTAGGCTTAGGGAACATGGATTTACTATATCAATTAACAATGTTTATTGATTCTCTCAACCCGACTAATTATCTTTAATCTATCGATAGTGGGGTATCACTAATCTGTTATCAGGCTGCTGTTTAAGGCATATACCATAACATAGATATAATGAGCATGCACTTCACTACAGTCGGTTCTTCACACATGTTATTACTCCTAATCTAGTACACGAAGATCTATTCAACCATATGTGATACTTGTTCACTTGGTCGGTCCTTCCAAGCACACATAATCCGATTTTTATCTTTCCATCATTAATCCTTCTCTATTCAGCGCTTCAAAGTAACGACTAGCATGCATAAATGATGATCAAGTATTCATACAAGATATGAAATAAATCATAGAAATCAAACCCCGAGAGATAGCAGGAAGAAAAAGTAATCAACTCATATATTAATATCCATAGGTTCCAATCCCTAAAACCTAGCTACAGAATTAGCTAGACATAATAAAATAAATAAATAAATAAAAGAGTAGAGTTTCAGTATTCATGACAGAAAAGATAAGGGAATCGATGAACAATATGTAAACCAGCAACTTCGTCTTTTCTGCAATAGTACTTCATTTCTAACAACCTTGTCGTCTCTTCTTGAGTAGACGACAACTCTTTCTCCTCTCTTTGAAGGTGTAACACTTGTACTTTTTTCTCTCTTCTGTATATGACTTGTATACTCGTGCATCAAAATGGAGTCTTTTATATGTAGGTTAGAAATCCTGAATTGGAGTAAGAAGCTCGCATTCCCATGGATCCATTGCACATGGGTTGACCAAGCCGTCCGGGTCGACCCAAAACCCTATTTTTGCACAGGATCAACCCAGGCAAGCTGAGCCAGGTCGACCCACCTCTTCAGAATTTGTACTAGGTCGGGTCGACCGAGCTCCTCCGGATCGACCCACCCCTGCTTCGAGTTGGGTTTCAGATTTTTTTGGGTGTTGATAACTTAATCCGATCCATTAAGTATTTAATTAAGCCCAAGAGCTTAATTAAACACCCATTCAACTCTCCTTGTCCATATTTACTAATTTTGCTTCGAATATGCAATCAAATCACATCAATTACTGCAAAATTAGCAAACACATCAAAAACTCTAAATGATAACAAAATAAACACAAAAGCTATATAAAATACACAACTTCATATAATAAATAACGTCAATTCATATTCAAAAATTATGTAAATACACAACTGTCAGTGTGCCAAAATTAAAATAATATATTATTAATAATATTTTTTTGTATAAAAATAAAATGTATTATGTTATAACTAATCATAATTAATATTTATTGCTAAAAATTAAAAATTAAAAAAATATATATACTTAGTTTGGAATAATCAACCCCAAAAATCAATTATATTAACTAAAAAATGAAAATTGAAAATTAAAAAATAATTATAAACCCTAATTGGGTGGAATAAACCCTAAATAAAATTATAAAATAACATTAAACCTAAAGAAATTAAAATTGATGAAAAAATAAAAGAAAATGTAATAATTTGGAGGTTTGGTACACAGTTGACACACACAGGATGAGACTAGAGGATCTCAAGTGCAATTCTACACCTATAAAATCTTCTCCATAAATATATTGGGGAAATTAAGGAGAGATGTATATAGATGCATACAGATTAATTGAGAGAAAAATTAAGATATACTAGGAAAATATTACTTAATAGGGAGAGCGGGTATATTTATCACATTCTTTTAATTTTAAATTTTTAATTTGATGTAAAACCTAAATCTTTATGAAATTGGGGAGTCTGTACCTATTTCTTTAATTTGGATATACTACACTTATGTTCAATTTTGATGGTTTCAAGTATTTATTCAAAATACAAATTAATTTATTAACTTATACCACATAATATCAATTATGAAGGAGTTTGTGTGAGGTCGTCAATACAGATCCAAAAACACCAATAAAATAAAAATTATGTTTCACTAAATATAGGTTTGGATTCACATCTTGACATTATTTTTTGGCAGATTTTTTAATATAAGTATAGTTGCGCATACAATCTGTAAATGGGTTTTTTTTTTCAATCTAATAATAAGATATGATGGCATCATGGCAATATCATAATATATACCTATACTAGAATGTGAATTGTCTTAATCACAAAAGAATATATCATTAATTTTTTGTATTAAGTTAAATTAATACAAATTAAAGGATATATATATATATATATAATTTGTTCAAATGAACGCTCTTCTAGGTGGGAGAATGTGAGCATTTTGATTATTTACTATAATTTTATTGCATACGTTATTGTATTTTAGTGTTTTTTTTTTTTTTAATACTTATCTTGTTGTGTTTTACTTTTAATTATATTTAGTATTAATTAACACTAAAATACACTAAGATAAGCAATAAAATTATAGTAAATATACAATGAATAATTTTCATACCAAGCACAGTGCTCATTATAGTCAACCCCTAAATATATTATTGACAAAAAAATGTATAAAAAATTTAAGATATCAGGCAAACTCATTTCAAGATATATTGGTGAAAGTCACGTTAGGCTGCTGTCATGTTCAAATGCACGCACAGGGGAAAAAAATCTTATCAGGCTCATATCATGTTCAAAATGCATATGAAACAGCGCAAATATTTAAAATGCCCACCTTTATACAGATAAACGTTATTGTATCCAACTTCAAAAAAATATTCAAAAAATACTCATTTTCAAGTGATATCCCTTCATGACTCCTGATTTTGATCACTTTTTAATATTTTCAAGTACGCGTCGGAACTTCTTCAAAAATATGTCAGGAACTTGATCAGGATTTCCATTCATGACTTGATTTCCTATCGTGATTAGGATTTTGGTCAGGATACAATTTTTCCCATGATAAATTCATCGTGACGGGCGTCTTTGACTGATTCCAAGCATAAAAAACAAGAATGTAAATTTCGTAGTGTTTAAAATACAAAAATTGAGTATGCTTTTGTTTGAAATTTTGGTCAAATATGTACAACATGTGTAAGAAAATCCATAAAGTTACTCTCAAAAGGGTTTTTTTATGGACAAATTAAATAAACTAAAATTGTGTATTTTTTGAATTTTTTCTTAAAGTTAGGCTAAAAGATGTTTTTGTTTAAGAAGAGTGGATAATTTTAAATATTTAGTCATATTATACATACATACATACATATACAGGATTGTCTTCAATATTTAATGGCTTATCTGCTAATTATAAAATTTAGAGTCCTAATATTAAAAAAATAGTTAATTATAATTAAATACTCAGTCTTTGACCAGATTTACAATTTAGATACAAATTTTAAAATTTTGAAATTAAAACAAAAAACTTGCTACTCTTTTTTTTTTTACAAAATAGATACACCTCCAATTTTTATTTTCATATTTTTCGGCGAAAGGAATACTAAGTAGACAAAAAAAAAGTCATGTTGTGCCTAATTAGGTGAAAACAATTTCACTTCATTACAAATTGATGTCTTTTTGTGCCGTAAAAAAATTAAATGTAAAAAAATTCCAAATTGTATGTTCTTTCTTTATTTCTTCATTGAGACATAGATGGCGTTGTTTTGCAATGAGGTAGAAAATATTTTCCAAATAATTATAAAATAACATGATTTTTGTGATATATCAGTTTCCATTTGTTGGAAAAAAATTGGGGGTAGGTGTCTATTGTGTAAACAAAAATAATGGACAAAAACTTGTATGAGACAGTCTCATACATGAGACGGATCAATATATGTGAGTTAATGATACTTCACCCATAAATAATGATACTCACATGCGGGTATAAATAATGATACTCACATGTGAGATAATGATACTTCACCAATAAATAATGATCCCCGCATGTGAGTATTGACCCGTCTTATGTATGAGACGGTCTCATCTAAGTCTGCCCCAAAATAATGTAAGTTTGTGTTTTGATTGCAAACTTTTAAAATATGTGTCTAAATTGCAAATCATGTCAAAATTTATATATTTAATCATAATTAACCCTAAAAAACACTATTTTCATTTTAGTAATAAATTTCAAAATATTAGTATTTACAATTGTAGTTTGACAAAAAAATAATCCTAAAAATTTAAATTACTTTATTTATATTGTTGATGACAAAAAAAAAAAAAAAAAAAGTATCGCACTAGAATACGAAGTCTTATGGTAAGCTTTAACATTGATAAGCATATTGTGTAAGGATTATGACATAGACGTAACGAAAAAGTCTATCAAAATCATATTATCCATTATTTCGAACATGAAATTAAAATAACAAGGTTGTCACCATTCATTGCATTTTGGTTCTTACATATGTGTAATGCCTAAAACGTCAAATCCCCTCATTTATTGTACTAACTATTTCTGCCTTGCTTCTCATGCAACATTTTGGGATAAGGAATTTTTGCAACATGACTTGCAATTCCGATTTTATTAAGTCCCTTCAATATTAATTTTGAAAAATTTGAGAACCACTTCTTAGTTCTTATTGTTGAAATTATTTTGAGGTACTTGTTTAGGGCGGCTACCTGCATTGAGTGTGATATGTTCTACAACTTGTCGGATATTAATTTGTGTGTGAATGGATCCTGTGTGGATATATTTACGCAATCAACATAGACTTGTAAAATTCTTTATAATCATAAAGATAAAAATGTGTATGAGACCGTCTAACAGGTCTC